>JADMNL010000022.1:273905000-278705000 GCA_016271365.2 Neoceratodus forsteri
GCTTCCCTCACTCTCTCTGCTGTGATTTCCCTTCGGTACCTCTTCTCCCTGCTTAGCCCTCCCCCACCTGCCAATTGATGCCTCCCCTCTCCCCAGACCCGCCGATCGGTAGGGTCCCCCTCCTCCTCAGTATCTGTCTCCTCCATGTATGATGCAGCACCCCCATTTTCCTTGGTGAAACTGAGGTGAAGTACTCATTTAGTACCTCGACCTGCTCCCCGGGTCTTGTGCCCATCTCTCCCTGATTTAATCCTGCTAATCTGCCCCTTCACCCTTCGTTTTTCCCAATGTATCTAAAGAACCCTTGTTCCCTCTCCTAATTTCCCTGGCCAGGTTCTGCTCCTTCCTTGCCTTAGCTGCCCTCACCACCCTAGTGGCCCTTCTAGCCATCAGCTCATACTCCCTCGATCCCTTTCACTCCTTGAGCACTTGAATTGCTTATAGGCTGCCTTCTTTCCTGCACCACCTCCTGGACCTCCCTGGTCCACCAGCAGGGATTTTTAGGCCCGCATTTAGTCTTACTCTAGCACAGGTGCTGGTAGCATCCTGCACCCCTCTCCGAAGATTTCCCACCTACTATCAGCGTCCATGTCTGACCCAATCCCATCCAAATGCTCCTTAAGGATCCTTCCCATTTCCTTAAAATCTGCCCCTGAAGTCTGTTACTTCCGTCTTTGTGCAGCCTTCTACCCTCCTAGGTCCAGGCAGAACCAGACCGTGGCATGGTCACTCCCCGCCAATGGGTTTCTTACCTCCAGGCCCCAATCTGGTCACTGTCTGCCAGACCACATCCAGTACCTGCGCCTCCCTGGTCAGTTCCCTCACCTGCTGAGTTAGGAATCGTCTTGAAAGACATCCAACAAACCTCTGTTCCCTGGTCACAGAGGATGTCATAGCCTCCCAGTCTGTTCCTGGCATGTTTAAGTCCCCAACACCACCACCGTTCCTCTGCCTAGTCTGCAGTGTCTCCCAACATCTGCCACCAGACTGTCCTCCAGCTCCTCCACGCCAGGGCAGGGGTCTATACACCACTCCTATTTTACTCTCTTGCCCCCCCTTGTTATCAAGGTGACCCGTCGCCTCCACGGTTCCCTTTGCCTCCTCACTCCCCCTATGCCAATGCAGTTTTGACCATCATTGCTACCCCTCCTCCCCTTCCCTCCCCTGTCCTTCTTCCTGAACATAGTGTGACCCTCCAGGTTCAGGTCCCAATTGTGCCTTGCAATGGCCCAGGTCTCAGTGACCGCTGCCACATCCACTGCTCCCTCAGTTAGCATCGCCTGGAGCTCAGGCATTTTATTGCCCAAGCTCCTGGCATTTAGCAGGACTACCTTCCACCCTTCCCTATAGTTCCATTTCCCTGCTCGTGTTCCCATGGGGATTCTGTTTTCCCCTGGTCTGCACTTTGCCAGTCGGCCTTTTCCTGCAATCCTCCTGGTCCCCAGGGGTGGAACAGAGTCCCTCCTTTTATAGGCACCCCTTGACAGCCTTTTCTCCCATCCCGCCCACTTCACAAGTTTAAACCCACTTTTCACCATTGAACCCCTCTATTTTCAACTTAGGATTCCCTCCTCCAAACTGAGATGGAGTCTATCTCTAGCATACAGCTCCTTATCCTCCCAGGTCTCCCCCAATCCCCCATCAACCCATACCCTCTGGCCTCACACCACTCCCTGAGCCACTGGTTTATCTCCCTAATCTTCCTTTGTGTTCCCCACTAGCCCTTGGCACCGCAGGATTTCTGAGAAGAAACACTGCATCCTATGTCATGACAGACCCTGGTGAGCTCCCTGAATCTTGCCTGTATCTCTAGCTCGCTATTTCCCTCAATGTCATTTGTAACCAGGTGGACCACTATGTCTGGGAACCCCACAATCCTTTGCCAGCTGATATACCTCGTGCTTAGCCCTGTGCACCATTGGTCCAGGGAAGCATCTTGTTCTAACTGGCCAGGCTTCTCCCTCTCATCCCATTTGATACCCTGATCATAGATCCCCAACAGGAGCACTCTGACTGCTCCTTTCCTCCATTCCCCTCCTTCCATGTCCCTCATCCTTTCTACCGGCCCTCCACCCAGCTGGCTCCTTGTTCCTCCTATCTGGGTGCCATGCCACCCCTCCTTATTTACCATGCCACCCCTCCCCTCCAATCCTATGCCTCTCCTCCTCCTCCTGAGTATCCTTCTGTACCTTGCTAATTCCCCCCCTCACTGCTCGCAACTGGTCCTTCTCTCCCATCTGCTAAACTAGCCTGGCTCGTCCTCCCTTCCTTCCTGTCTCCATTTAGTTCCTCCTTGCTCATCGTGCTCCCTGGCCTAAACCCTCAGCTCCCTTTACTGAATCCTCCTTGTACTTCTGGTCCTTCTCCTTGCGCTTTCCTCCCTCTTCCCCTGCCTCTCCTGCTCTGATTCCTGCTCCCCCATTTTCCTGCATTCCAGGTCTCCCCCTGTTCTTCCTGCTATCTGGCCCCTGCCTCCACTCTCTTCCATCTCTAACCACCCCTGTCGTGCACTCCCCCCCCCCTCATCCTCGAGCAGAAGAAGAGAATTAGGCGGTTATTGGTGTAAGGTCTGATCCACCTCCCGCCTTGCTTCCTTCTGTCCAGCCCTGGCCATCTGCCTACTTCCCTAGGAATGTTGTCCCTCCGTCCCTCCTTTGTGAGGTCCCCAGTTACCTGCCTGCTTCCTTGGTAGTGTCCTTTTGGACCCCCTCTGCCAGGGTCCCTATGTGACCCTAAGTATTCTCCTGCACTCCTTTCCCTATGCCCCCACCCCAGTGCTTGGTGCAACCCGTGGAGATTCCCAGCCCCCTTCCCCAACCATACCACCCCCTTCCCCCAGCTTTCTCCTAATCCGCAACCTCCTCCCTAAGCTGTGCCAGCTGGTAGCACACTGGGCAACCACCGAACTTCAAGCCCAGTTCAGTATCATGGCTGCTCCACCCTGTGCACCCCACCACCCTCCCAAGATGCGGCCCTAATGACGTGTGGTTCCATCCCCTTCCAAATAGGTTTCCTTGGGTGAGCCACCAGGCTCCCCCAGTCCAAGATGCACCCTACTGCCCTAATCAGGTCACCCTCTAATCTTAGAGACCAGTCCCACTGTACACCAGTAACCCTGTTACTAGGTGCAGTACAAGACATTAAACTTATAAGGAAATGAACAACTCCCTAGCTCCTCTCTCCCAGCCTTTAAATCCAGCCCCCAGTGGCTAGAACTACATGAGCTGCACCTGCAGCCTCTTCCTCAATTGCAGGGCAGGTGTTCCCCTATAAATTAGCAGACTTCTGGGGAGGAGGGGTGGGGAGGGAAGGTATTGGGCAGACACCTGACTCGAGAGAGTGTATCAGCCCTGTCTCCCCTCCAAGCCCAGCAGCCAAGAACCAGGCCCAAGCAAATCCCACAAATAGGTTTTAAATCAGAAGAAATAGGCCTCTACCAGCGCAGCCTGTTACACAGTAAACGTCCACAAAATGAGCCCACTTAGCCACCAAATCAGTTTTCAAACTCCAGCAGCCCCCAAAACAATACCCTGCTAGCCCCTTAGAAGTAAGAAAGAAAAGAACCAACCTACCAAGTAAAATCCACAGAACCCTGTGAAAACAACAAGCAGCAGCTACTGTCCTGGAACACAGCTGATCCTGTCCCTTCCAGTTCTTTCTGACTTTTGGAGGAAGAAAGCCAACATCCACAGATGTGCCTTTTGGTGACAAAATATTACAGGGATGCAAAGTTACGATACTCCAAATTGATGATTTTCCCATAGACTAACATTATGGCATCCGCTATGCTTCGAGGCCCTATATCTAGAAATGCTTGAGATACAGACTTTTCGTCAGAAAATGCTTAGTCCCCATTTAGAGGCTAAGCAAAGTGCAAACTAAACAGGAAAGTCATAAATTATATGAAATTTTATTTTTATTTTTTCTCGTCATCGGTTCCTGAGATATAAGCAATTTAGTATTCCAAGTGCTCATTTACTGCTCCGAGGTCCATTATTATGCATACATTCTTTGTATTCATTGTGTTTCTCTATGCAGCTGTTGGGGGGGGTGGAAAAGTGTGTGCTTTCATTACTGTTAGTTAGTGTTTCCACTAGCATTTCTGTAACCATTTGCATTAGCGTTCCTGTCCGCCACTGTATGCGTTACCCTTTGTGTTTTGTTTGCACTTGCATTTGCATTACTGTTACCATTTGTTTCCATTACTGTTTCTGTTTGCGTTTCATTTTGTGTCACCATGTGCATTACCATTGCGTTTCTGTATGCACTTTTATTTTTGCTTGTATTTCCTTTGGCGTCATCGTTGCTATTACCATTAGCATTTCCAATGCGGTACCTGACTGTTATTTATTTATTTATTTTGTTTTTGGTGAATGGGTGAATGTACCAGACAAATCCTGCCTATTTTCAGGCATGACCGGGAGAGGGATACAGATGAATGCCAACTGACCTTGAATCAGATTAAGCTGTTATGCGTGTTACCATTTGCATTTCCATACATGCTTGCGTTTGCATTTCTGTTTGAATTACTGTTCGCTTTAGCGTCATCGTTGCTGTTACTGTAACTGTTTGCATTTCCAATTGTGTTACCATTATAGTTTGTGTCTTCGTCACCATTTGCATTTCTGTTGCCCTTAGCGTTTGCGTTCACGGTTGCATTTACATTGTCGATTGCATTACTGTTTCCTTCTGCATCGCCGTTGCCTTAACTGTTTGCATTTCTGTTTGCTTTTGTGTTACTGTTTGCATTTTTCTTACTGTTCGCATTTCCATTGGTGTTACCATTTACGTTACTGTTTTCATTAACATTTGTGTTTCTGTTGCCGTTAGTGTTTGCATTACCATTTCAGTTTACATTAACACTTGCGCTTTCATTTCTCTTACCATTTATGTTACCATTTAAGTTTGCATCACCATGTGCAATACTGTTTGCGCTTACGTTATCGTTAGCGTTACTATGTGACAAAATCACATTCCATTCACTATTTATAGTGCTCATTCTGAAAAAAGTAAATTCATGACAAAAACTCAGTTTAATGCATCAGTTAGGGTTGTTCCACAGCGACAAAGCGAGGAAGTCGGTGTTAGGATTGCCTTCCTTGCACCACACCCCACCGTCCCCACCAACAGGCATTGGGGGTGTGTGTTGGGTTGATAGTCTAACTCTCACACATTCTCCTACACTGCACCACCTCATCTTATTTACACATGGAATGGGGTGAGGAGTTGGGACAAGCGACTAGCATAAACCCTGATGCCTGTTGGTGGGGCATGGGTGGGTGTGGGGTGCAAGGGGAGGCAACCCTAACACCAAATTTCCTTGCTTTTGTCACTGTGGAACAACCCTAACTGATGTATTAAACAGAGTTTTTGGCATGAATTATATCTCTCTATCTCTCTCTATCTCTCTATCTCTCTCTATCTCTCTATCTCTCTCTATCTCTCTATCTCTCTCTATCTCTCTCTATCTCTCTCTATCTCTCTCTATCTCTCTCTATCTCTCTCTATCTCTATCTCTCTATCTCTCTCTCTATCTCTCTATCTCTCTATCTCTCTATCTCTCTATCTCTATCTCTCTATCTCTCTATCTCTCTATCTCTATCTCTCTATCTCTCTATCTCTCTATCTCTCTATCTCTCTATCTCTATCTCTCTCTCTCTATCTCTCTATCTCTCTATCTCTCTATCTCTCTATCTCTCTATCTCTATCTCTCTATCTCTCTATCTCTCTATCTCTCTATCTCTCTATCTCTCTATCTCTCTATCTCTCTATCTCTCTATCTCTCTATCTCTCTATCTCTCTATCTCTCTATCTCTGGTAGTGCTACAATAGATTAGGGTTGAGAACCATTTACATACTAAACGTAGAATTTGCACCTTAATAACTTTGCAACCATTCAATGGATTTGCCTTAAATGTGCAATACATGATCAAGAACCATAGATCTTGGATCTGCCAACTTGTGTACTGTTGGATCACGGCTGCAGAGTTAAGCGTGATCTCGTGCGTTACGCTTTTGGAATTTTTGGTCGTCTTTAGAGGTCGCACGGTTTGTGCGTCCGGTCTGAGATCTTCAGGGAATGTGCGGCCAGGGTCCCGATGTGCCTTTTGAAGATTTTGTGAATAAAATATTAAGCGGTTCAAAAGTTATTCAAAAACAAGTTCCCATTATAAGTCAATGGGAAAAGTTAACAAAAGTTTGACAGTGTCGAAAATGCAGTTTTACTTTCGCAAATGGCTCTCTTACTGTCACAAATCCATCATTTTATTTTCAGCTGGTCATCAGAAAAATGCTTGGCATTTAAATTTGGGACCCTCTATCAACCTAACTCTTTTGTATTCACCTAGTCGGACCCTGAGGATGCTAAGGCATGTCTTTATTTTGGGGTAAAACACCCCAGAAATATGTTTTCAGATTTTGGAAAAAGTACTTTTGCAAAGTACTTTCACACTTGTGACAGTGTCCGAATAATTTGCGAAACTTTCCAAAATTCGACAATACTTTCAGGCTGTGTGAAAATGACAGCAATTCTTTGGCGCCCTGCAAAAGAATGATTTGGTCTTTTGAGGCTAAAATTTTGGAGGAACACAACCAACACCTCACAGATGTGCCTTTCAGTGTTTCAGTGAAAGAATATTACAGAGGCGGCAAAGTTCCGGCACTCCAAAGTTGGCGCTTTTCCCATAGGATAACATTACGGCGTCCGCGCTTCACAGGAATCCTTTGCTGCCCTGCTGCAAAATAATGGTTTGGTCTTTTGGGCTGAAATTTGGAGAGAAGAAAGTCAACATCCCACAGATGTGCCTTTTACTGGTTTGGTGAATAAATATTACAAGGAGCCAAAGTTATGGCACTCAGAACTTCTCTTTTTCCCATAGGATAACATTATGGGGTTGCTCTGTGCCTTTCAGGGCCTGTATCTCAGAAACAGTCCGAGACACGGACTTTTCGTTGGAAAAATGCTTAGCCCCTAACAGGGGCTAAGCATAAAACAAGCCAGGAAAGTCATAAATCATATGACTTTAAAAATTTTTTCTCATTAAATACGGTTCCTGAGATATAAGCAATTTACTATTCCAACTCCTCATTTCTGCTCAGAGACCCATTATTATGCATACATTCTTTGTACTCACTGTCTTTCTCTATGCAGCTTTTGGGAAAACAAGCCTGTGTGCTTAGATTACTGTTATCCTTACCACTTCTGCTTGCGGTTCCGTAACTGTTTCACTTACTGTTCCCATCTACGACACCATGTGCGTTACCCTTCACGTTCCATTTCTGCTTGTGTTTGCGTTATTTTAACCATTTGTGTCTACAGTACTGTTTATCTTTCTGTTTTGCTTTGTCACCATGCACATTACCATTTGAGTTTAGGGGCACAGTGTTACTATGTGACAAGACATCACGTGGTGGAGCACAGGGCCCTTCCCGCTGCATTACATTCACTATTTCTCATTATACTTCTCAAAAGAAGGGAAATTAGAGGCAAAAAATCCATTTAATGCATTAGTTAGGGTTGTTCCGCAGTGACAAAAGTGAGGAAATTTGGTGTTAGGGTTGAAAGCCCCCTTGGACCCCCCCACACCCCAATCGGCACGCGAGTGCGCCTTGCGGTTGTCGGTCCTAACTCTCACCACATTCTCCTATACCTCTGCTTCTTCCACACATCTGATGGGGGTGAGAGTTAGGGCAGCAACCCCAATGCAGATTGGGGTGGGCGGGGGGTCCAAGGGGTTCAACCCTAACACTGAATTTCCTCGCTTTTGTCGCTGTGGAACAATGCTAACTAATGCATTAAATGGAGTTTCTGCCTCTAAAATAAATATAAATAAATAAAAATAGGCAACACTCGTGAGTATATTAAAGGGTACCTATCAGTGATATTTTTCCTTCCCTGGTACCTAGAGTGAGAATCTTGAAAAGTCTCACTCTAGGTCCCCTGAACTTGCAGCTATGTTTGGAGTCAGAGGAGGAAGCAACTCATGGCTATGGAAGGCCAGGAAGAAGCACTCATTGCCGGTATGGAGGCTGTAGGACTAGCAGTCGGAGGGAGGTGTGCTTCTCGGTATAGTGAGAAGGTAAGGTGTTTATGGGCAGGGCCTTGTGTGAAGAAGGCACAACAAACTGTGTTGGCAACGTGTGGTGAGACTTCTGTACCTTTGAAGAGTGTATCACTATGAGGCACTGGCTTGAAGCTCTACCTTGTCCTTGGGATGAAGTCTATGGGCTTGGAGGAGAGCAGAGTATTAGGGTTGACAACCCACCATTGATTCACAAAACTCCAGAAACCCACAACCTAAATATTTTTTCCTTTTGCAGTTTTGGGGGAGGGGCAGGCCATTTCTCTACTTTTGCAACAATAAGTTACCTTAACTGGTGCATTAATGAAGATTTTTAAAGAATTATAGTGGTATGGTAGTGCCACTATAGTTAGGAGTCAAGATAGGGTGTTCAGTGTTAAACTCTAACTCTGAACATTGATATCTTTGGCACAGTTTGACAAAAGGAGCTGAAATTTTGCATGTGTTGTCTAAGAGGCAAGGTCTTGATCTGTGGAAATGTTTCTGAAGGCAGTTTGTGCAGTTTCTGAGACCTGCATGTGTCATTTTCGTAAAAGGCTAAGTTTTTTCGTATACTTAATGTTTTTTGTTGCTCTCACCTACAGCTTACATGGAATGGATTTTTTTCCCAAACTTGCAGGAGACATGTGTCATGTCCTAAGGTAGTGCCTTTGATAGGTCTGGTGAAAAAATATTAAGCGGTCCAGAGTTATAAGGCTTTAGCATGTAATATTTTCTGACCTGCACATGCGCGAGTGGGGTTTTGAGATAACATTCTGGTGCAAAATTAAAAATCTGATGTCACAAATATCGTTTTTAATTTAGCACCACTAACTAACAGAGCACCAAACATTTTTTGTGCCATGCCAAGCACCATCTTGATGATTTTCCCACCGAACTGTCGCATGGAAAATACATAAAAATGCTGGCATTTAAAAAAAAAAAAAAAAAAAAAATCCCTAGCTAATGGGGCTCATTTAGCTAGATTCTGATATTTATTTTTTACTTCAGGGCAGAAATATATTTTCTGCGCACCCATAATCGGATACCCAGCGTAACGAGAGGAGCCTTGACCCATGTTCTCTGTATGAGAACAGTGAGAATTCTTGATTTTTTTTTTTTTTGCAGCCACAGCTGGAACTCATGCTGCTGGCTGTAGTGTGTGGCTGTGAGCTGTTGTTTCCTAGGTGTCTAGTGGCCCTCCACTCCATGGCCATCCCTGGCAATGTGTAATGTTGCCCTGGTGTCTAGTGGCACCCCCGCCCTTCAATCTTGTCCCAGTAATTAAATAATTTCCTAGTGTCTAGTGGCACCCCCATCCACCTATTACTGTCCTGGTAATTAATTTCCCTGGTGTCTAGTTACCCCAACCCTCCAATCACCATCCCTGTAATGAATTAATGTATTCCCTGGTGTTCAGTGGCACACCCCATCCTTCTGAGTACCATCCCAGTAATAAAATAATTTCCCTAGTGTCTAGTTGCTCCCCTACCCTTCCAATTGCCGTCCTCTCCAGTGGCACCCCCCTACCCTTCTGATCACTGTCCCTAGTGATTAAATAATTTTATTAAAGCACAAGCGATGGCAAAGCGCTCAGAAGCCAGAAATAAACACACAAAATAGGCATACGGAGCAAATAAACCACAGAGCACTCTACCCCAGTGCTTTGTGTCCACTCTGGGACAGTTTGTCAGGAGGTGAGGTTCTGATGTTAGGATCTATCTTTTATTGATAATGGATATTAAAGTGACAGTGCATCAAAATATCAAAAATACCTAAAACAAAATACATTTCCCAAGCAATAAACAGAAACCCTAAACTAAAACATAATGTTATAAATGTGATAATAAAAAATTATCTTTATACAAAAAAGTCAAAGGCAAAAACAAAGCTGGGAGGTCAAACATTGCTGCAAAGGTCAAAATACCAAAGAATACATCAAATGGAGAAATAAATATGGCAATATACACTCTAACACTAAAGACTACTAACAGTGAATAAATACAATAATTTAGTATAAGGGAGGTCAAACATTGCTGCAAAATGTCAAAATGACAAAAGTACATCAAATGGAGGAATGAATAAGGCAATATACATTCTAACACTGAAGACTATACTAGCAGCAAATGAATTCAAGGATTCTAGCACTAAAAACCATGCTAACAGACAAATACAAAGATTTAATATGAACAACAGACCAAAAAGAAAAAAAAAAAAACAGAGGATAATCTCATAGACAAAAAATGGCTAAAATAGCCTATAGAATAAATTTAATACATTTTGGGCCCACATTTTAAGCCAAAGATAATATTATTTCTTAGGCTAAAAGCATAAACCAAATAAATTTATGCATTTTGTTCAAATAGCAGTAAGCCAGATAAAAACTAATAATTTATACTTCTATTAAAGGGAACAGCAATTACCAATTCAGTCACAGTTCCTTTAAGAATGGTATAATATCCAAACATTCATTCAGACCTAAGGGTGCCAAGGTCCTAAGGGTATAAATCCATCTCAATTTATTTTGTAACAGTCTAGTAAGCCTGTCACCACCTCTTTTGAGGGCTTGACATATTCAAGACCCTGAAGGAAAAATCTACAGGATCACTTTTATGACAAAGTGCAAAATGCACACCAATTGGTGTATCTGGTTCTGTTTTTAGAATTGCTCTGATATGCTCCTACATACGTTCCTTCAGGGGTCTTTAGTAATCCGATATATAAGCATAGGACAAGTGCATTGAACAGCATACACCACATAAGAGGTAGTACGGAAATAAATTCCTAATTTCCACATTCCTCTTTAAAGTTGGGTGTTTAAAAGTTTTCCCTGTACACAATAACAACAAATATTGCACTTTCCACACAAAGCGTTGCCCAAGTGGCAACCAATTAGGTCAAATAGATCTTGATTTCTTTGAATAAACACTGTGGGTCAGAATGTCCCTAAGATTTTTCCTTTCCTATATACAATCCTCGGGTTTTCCCAAGTTCATTAAAAGAGTTGAGTCACCTTTAAGAACTGGCTAAAAGTTCTTAATAATCCTAGCAATCTCGGTCATAGAATTAAATTCTGTGATAAAGTTTCTGTTGTTTTTGTTCAGAGTCTCTATTTTTGGTTTTAACAGAGTCTTCCTATCAAATTTTGGCCAATAAAAGCAATTTAGTATGGCATCATATGTAGCCCCTATGTAAGGCGTTCCTTCAAATCAAAGCCTGTCTTTCAAAATCATAATTCGAGAACAATTGCATCTCAAACAGACAAACTGTCCATATGGGACAGCATTTTTTTTTTTTTAATGTTTTGGGTGGAAACTCTTAGTATGCAATAACATATTAAGATACGTGTGCTGCTGGAACCACCTGCACTTTCACAGGCAAATAAAATTCAATTAAACTAACTAAAAAATGCAAGGCAATAATTTGAAAGAAAAAAAAAGCACTTTAATGCCAGTTAGAATAACGTAACACCCCGAAAGTAGGGAAATGTGGTGTTAGGATTTCTCACCCTAATGCCCCCACCCCACCCTGCAGCAGCAAAAGGAAAAAAACATTAGGGTTTAGGGTCTAAGGAGTCTTGGTACATCAGTGGTGGGATCTTCCTTGGGGTTGTCAACCCTAACACTCCCTGCTCCCTGCATGAAGAAGGCAATCATGTGTGACATTGCTTGTTAGGTGGAATGGGGTGGGCATAAGGTTCACAACCCTCAAGGAAGACCCCACCACTGATTCACCAAGACTCTGGAGAACCAATGGTTTTTCCTTTGCTACTTGGGAGGGCGATAGAGTGAGAGTGAGAAGCCCTAACGCCTACATTTCCTACTCTTTTGAGGTGTTAAGTTTCTAACTCATGCATTAATGCAGTTTTTGAAAAAATTATTATAGTGGTGCAGAAGCGTCACCATAGCTAGGTTTAAATAGGCTGTTTAAACTCCTAACTTTGCACTTTAGTAGCTTTGCCACCATTCAGTGGATTTGCATGAAGTGTTGCATGCGGTCTTAGGGCAAGGTCTCTTGACATACCAAGTTTTGTTCCAATTGGATGTGTGAATTCGAGATCGGATAGTGAAAAAGTGAAAAAAATTGGTTTTGCTGCTGTTTTTTCACCATTGTCTAGCACCCTGACAGTTTGGAATTTTGGTCTGAAATTATCAAGGTAGAAAGGGCTTGTGACAGGTGCTGCCATTCATTAGTTTGGTGAAAAGTATTAATCCGTTTAAGTTATTAGGATGTGAAAATTTTGGTTCTGAGCTTGCTCAGTATGTCATTGGATAGCTCTTTTGTGGGAAAAATAATTTGGGCCTTACAAAAGGATTCTATTTCATATGGGAAATCTTTTTATTGAGAAATTTTTCATATGGCCGTCATCTGTTTTTTTTTTTTTTTTTTTTTTTTTCAAAACCCATAAAAATTGTATCATGAAACACAACACATGTACAGTGGCATCCCCAGGATGAAACCAATTCTGCAGCATTTTGTAGCACTCTGCAGAATGCTGCAGTGACCTACTGAATAAAGCAATGTAATTTCAATGGCAATTGTCCCTTTTGTTATACAGGAAAATATGACACTGCCAGGATAAAGTAGATGCCACAGTTTCCTGCATGACAAAGGGACTAATTGCCATTGAAATTAAATTGCTTTATTCAATAGGTCTGCTGTAGCATACTGCAGAACTCTTTAAAAGTGGGTTTCATCCTGGGGGACACCACTGTATCTTGCTAATCGGATCCATTAGATTGGTTCTGCATTTACTTTTGGAAAATGACCAAGAAATGTATTTTAACATGTTTAAAAATATTTTTCTGTGAGGTGATTTTCTTTTTCATATGGCCATATGAAACAAGAACACGACCATATGAAACAAGATTGCCTTCATATGAAGAAAGAGTTTGGACTTATTTTTTTTTTCACATTCTTTTTCATATGAAGGAATCTTTTTTTGTGAGTATGACACAACTCATGAAAGAAGATTCCGTCATACAAAAAGAATTTGGACTTAGTGTTTTTCACATCCATTTTTTTTTTTTTTTTGTATGAAGTAATCTTTTTCATGAGATATAGTCATTCTCATGAAAAAAGAATCCTTCCGTCATAAGAAAAAGAATTTGGACTTCAAATTTTTACACATTCATTTTCATATGAAGGCATCTATTTTCATAAGATTGTGAGGTGGTGCAAGGAGGGATGTGCTGGTTGCTGTATCAGAGCCATGTGGCACTGGCAACCACAGTAAGGGGGTGGCAGGTTGGTGTGCCCAGTTCAGCCAGTGTGGGGGCACTAGATGCCAGGGAATATTGGCTTTCTTCTGGGATGAATGCTCAGGGCTAAAGTTCCACTGGACACCAGGAAATACCTTGTGGAGGTGGCAGCAGCCAATCAGGGGCAGGGAGGTCCACTAGACATCAGGGACCTCCTCAGTATTACAGCAGCAGGTCATCAGTGGGTGGGCCTGCCACTGGACACCAGGGAATAAAGATACAGTGATGGGGATGGGGATCGAAGGGTGAGGTGCAACTAGACACCAGGGAATTCTTTTTTATTATAGCTGTGGGTGATTGGAGGGCATGGGGTGCCACTGGACACCAGGGAAGTCATTGCTTCAACAGGTTGGGGCAGGCAGCTGCAGTCCTTTGCCCATCACCAAGGCATTGTAACCCCTTAAGCTGGGGTTTGAAAGGCAGCAACTTACACCCATTCTGGTGGCATTTACCACCTCTGCAATCCTCTCAATATCCCACTGCTCCCATATGCAGGGAGTACCTTCTCATTTACATGCGTGCAGTGGTAACTTACCACTCAGGTGCTAATGGGTTTTGCCTGCATCCTGGGGGTATCTGAATATAGATCTCACCCACAAATCAGGCACAAACTCCAGTTAGCATGGGCAAATACCCTTTATGCACAGGCTAAGTTTTCAATATCTGCCCTTAATCTTCTGACATTATTGATCTGTACTGGCCAGGATGTCTCTTAGTAGTGGACCCCAGCATCTACAGGAACTAAGTGTGCCTAAGGCCAACAATGCAAGCAGAACACTAGCCATCTTTAATAGTGATAGGGGACATTTGAAATGACATGCAAATACATACTTCAACTGCATCTGCATCTGACTGATTGTGTATAAGCAGTCTAGCTGCTGATAAAGGAATAATGCATGACGTGTGTGTGTCATGCCAGGATAACGTCATGCCTCAGGTGGTTGGGCATGAGGCTGCAGGCTGAGTGCATCCAGTGCCAGAAAAGTGATGTTATCCCAGCACAACACACACCAGGAGTGCATTATTCCTATTATACAATGGCTCATTTACATAGAAATAAAGTGTTTTTAAATGTTTCTTTCTGTAATTTTCATTGTGGAAGTATACTGGTTTAAAAATTAGTTCCTTATAGTTTGTCCAGTAGGTGAAGCTGTGTATGTGCTTTCATGATGTGGCTCTCTTCCCCAATGTCTCAGTCTAGTCACACTCTTTGTGTTTTGATTATGGGGATTTCTCTTGCGTTCCCTCTGTCTTGGTCCAGTCACATTCGTTTCCAACTTTTGGGTCTTGCACTCTTTGGGAAGGTAGACTTTTGTACAGGAGAATGATCTGTCCACTTCTAAGCATCGTTCTATTGAGTGCAAGTCACTATTAGACAGCTGCAATTGGAGGATGTCTGCACATTGGGAAAGGTGTGGCTTATTTTGACTTCTTCAGGAGAGTATTATTATTAATAATAATAATAAATATATATTTTTTTAAACTGCTGCTAGCATTCCTATAAGAAGTAAGGGCGTGGCACAATGTTGTCGACTGCAAGCGGTGGATAGTGAAGAGTAAGTGAGAAAATAGAGCTACGCTGTTATTGAAGACACAGTTGCTTGCTAACTCACTGGGTACTCTCAGGCCATGAACCTAATGGTAGTGATGGTTTTCCTTAGGTATTTTTAAATAATAAAAAACTTTGGGGATTTGGGGAATGTGTGAGGTTTGTGGCTTTCATTTAGTTTGGTTTCTGTGTTGTGGGAGGGAGGCAGTTACAGTGGTGTGAAACTTATCAGAAATGCAAGTTTCGGTTAACCATGGTACTGTGTACTGATTTTTTTTTTTCTCTGGATTTGGTCAGATCTGTGCTGGGACTAGGTTTGTGATGTTATGCTAGGGTAACATCATGGCTTCAGCCCCAGATTGACCAATCGGAGCACAGCATTCTTTCTTGCCGCTGTATAATATTAAAGATGCATCCAATCATGGCAAAAGTCATGATTTGTGACAAAATTTTATGCAAATGCAATCTGTACCATTTTGCAGCAGTTGTATCCTTTTCGGGGAACACATTCAGACACACTTTGACCACCTCATAGATGATCTAACAGTTTGGACAGATGTCAAATTTGAAAATAGTGGTGGTGAGATCCTTGGCAGATCCCTTTTGGAAATACCCATAGTGTTTAAATATAGCACTAAAGGTAGCTAACTTTGAAGCTGTTGAAAATGCAATGTGATTCAGTAATAAATATTAATGCAGTATTCATTTAATAATAACTGACGTCTACTCTTTTGGACATGTTTTTTAAGACGGTTACTGGTGATTTCCTGAAAACTTATACAAAGATAGATAGGATTACCTGCAGAGCCACTGGAAAATTGTGTGGTTAAACGTAGTTGAAAATTCAGAGATTCCTTGTTTTAAAAAAAAAAATGCAGGAGTTGCATTAAACATTATCAGTGTTCAACAATAAGTATTTTATTGTTTTCTGCAGCATGTGTTAGTCAACAAAATTACTGAGTAAATAGACTGCTACTAGAATATGCTTTCAAGGTGAAAAGGTTGTGCTCTTAAGCTGACTGTTAAGCAATAAGGCATGATCAGGTATTATGTTATTGATCTGTTAATCAACCTCTAGCGGTGTAATGTGGCACAAAGTGGCTAAGTGTCACATTATCTTAGAGGATGCTTAACTAGCTATTAACATAACCTCTGGGAATATCTTATTGCTAGTATAGTAAAAACATTTTTAAGTAATTTAGTACCTTGATCAGTATGTGATTGAGCTCTAGCATGTCTCATAAGTCTCATAAGGCTGACAGAGGGCCCTATGCACACACAAAAAGGATTGCCTATGTGCTGCATCTGAGGTGTGTAGGTAACTCTAAATGTGAATGCCACACAGCGTGGTCCCACAGACCTCCAGCGGCATTCATGGACAGTGTGCCAGCCAGTTGCACAGTGGATCCCTGTCTGTGTAGGCAACTCGCACCACAGGTGGTCAGGGTGTGCCTGCACTACCGCCATTCACTAAGGCATGTAGTGCAAGGCACAGTGGGTGCAGAGTTATGGCAGCTGGGACCCAACCATAACCCAGTGCATGCCTCCATGGTTAATACCCACCAACTGCAGTGGGACGGAAGACAACCCCCTTGTTGCCGTAGCACACTGGCTTAGGGCAGCCATTCAGGTGAGTGCCCATACTTTGTTAAATGTGGGATCCATGCCTTCCCATGCACCCCCACTCCCAGGGTGCAAGGGATCCACTCTGGGACCTGGGACAAGCATCCAATTGGATGCCTGCCCACGTCCACCCCTTCCCCTGCGAACCTGCACACTGGTGGGGTGGAACTGTGGACAGCTGCCCTGCAGTGCTTGCAGTCATACATACCATGCACCCTGTGCCTGTTCGGGCTGTGGAGCTAAATGGGTGGGTTACGTGCCTTTGGTGCGTACCTGATGCCCCATTTGTGCATAGGCACCATAATGCTTACAGCCAATCAGAAAGCTCTATTTCACACCTTCTTAAAATTAAGTGTATTGATAGGCAGCATATCCTTTAAAATCTGCAAACATCCACTTTATGCACTGCTCTTTAGAAATGTCTACAATTCCTTTATTTCACTTACTGGCACGCTGCCATTCCATGTTAAATAAATCCAGAAGCAATAAATTTCATCAGTTTCTAAATATAAAATATTGAAACCTGATTAATCACCAACTACTTTCATTTTATATAATCCTAACACTGGATAAAGCATGATGTGAGCATGTACAGCATGCAGAGAATATTACATTCATTACACACCACCAGGGCCCAATATTCAAAAGTTTGTGTGGTGCTAATATGTCTTTGCTTGTCCAAACTGTCGTTTGTGTTGGATCCCCATATTCAAAAGGGCTGTTGCATGGGCAAGAGGGTAGTGCCCACACACAACATAATGTATTCTGTGCGGGCAAGGGGAGTGGTCAGGCTGCGAACAGTCAGTACCCATATTCAGCGGGGCTTTATGCTGCACAAAATGTTTAGTGCAGCCATTTTGTGCAGCGCAAATACTGACAAACAAAACCCTGACTTAACTCCAGGGCAACCCTAGTGGCTGCTCAGGTAATGCAACCCCAACAGGTTGGCGGCAGGGGAGCACAACCACCTCCTGTGGTGCCTGGCACCCCCTGCTGATTGCCAGCCTGCTCTGTAAAACAATATATCCCTGCTGCTAATGGTCCTCCCTGCCAATTGCCTACCTATTCTGCTCACGAAAATAATATCCCTGTGCTAGTGGTCCCCGCCATCACCAGCCCCAACGTAAATATTAGTATCCCTGGTGGTAGTGGTCCCCTCTCCTCCAATCACCAGCTACAGTGTAATATTGGCATCCCTGGTGGTAGTGGTTTCTCCTCCCATCACCAGCCCCGATGTGTATATATAGGTCCTGGTGCCAGTGGTCCTACCTCCAATCACAGCCCAGAAGCACAAAACAAAAACTTTTCTGGTGTCCAGTGGTCCCCCCGGCACTGGGTATACCCCTCACTGACCTTAGCATTATCCACAGTGGTGCTGGAGCCACAGCAACCGCACAGCCTTCCTCACCTCTCAGTTAGCCACCATATGTACAGAAAGGGATCATGCTTCTTATTCATAGGACATGGTAACACACCCTGTCCTATAAATAAGAGGCATGCTCCTTGCCTGTACATACAGCAGCCAGCTGAGGAGATATGAGGAAGGGTGTGCTGGTCACCATATGCTCCCGCAGCACCATGGATAATGCTAAGGTGAGGGGAGTATGCCCAGTGCCTCATGGGGAACCGCTGGATGCCAGAGAGCTTTTTGTTTTGCACTCTGGGCTGGTAATAGGAGAGGGGTGACAACTGACACCAGGAATATAATATTTATGTTTGGGGCTGGCAATCATGGGGACAACTACCACCAGGGATACTAATATTTACATCTAGACTGGTGACCACTACCACCAGAGATGCTTTACATCAGGGCTGACAACGGGAGGCCACTAGAACCAGGGATGATATTTTATACAGAATGAGCCAATGATCAGTGGGAGCAGGACCACTAGCACCAAGGATATATTTTTGTACAGAACAGGCCTGTGATCGGCAGGAGGGACACTAGTACCAAGGATATATTTGTTTACACAGATTTGAACAGCAATTGGTTGGGGGACCACTAGCACCAGGGATATCTACATGCCTGGGACCAGGCAGTTTGAAGTGCACTGCTGTAACCTGCCTCACTACCCATGCAAATGAGCCCATAATAGGCATGCAAATAGTCCCTTAGCACCTTGCCCAATGAGCTCATTTGCATGGGTCCCTTTGAATATTGCGAATATTGCAAATAGTGCTCTGGCACGATCCATTCTGGTGGCATACTGGAGCTCTATCAGTGCAGCACTAAGTGGTTTAGTGCTGGGTTGACATGGCCCTATATTTAGTCAAATAGCATTGGTGCAATTAAGGTGCAGTGCAAATTTTGCACTCCACTTTGTGTGAATTTGAATATCAGGCTCCAAATATTCATTAAAAAAATCACAACATTGAATCAAATGGCTATAGAACTTAAGAGGAGTATCAGAAATATGAAAGACCAGAGATCATGGAGTACTAATGTTTTGATACTGCAATACTGACCAAGCTATGCTTGTTTGTGTAGTACTACACTGCATTGATGATGCAGAAATCTTTATCAACATCGAGGTCACCCACCACCATTGTGTCCTGAGCAAGTGCTGACCAACTGGTAAGTCCATAAGATGGTTGGTGATGGGGCTGCAGCGGGTGCTTTGGGTGACCTGTGGGAGAAGAAAATATTGAAGAGTGCAAAGTGTTAGCTGTGATTCTGCTTGTTGCAATGTGGTAGAGCCAAGTTTGTTGTTTATTTCTTCAGAATGGGGTGGTATTGACTTTGATATGCTGTTTGACCGACAGCAGTAATTTTATTTTTTCTTTGTTTTTGTGGTAAAGTAGTAGAGCAGAGTTTTTCCTGTTTGTGTTTGTTTTATAAATGTATTTATGTAGTTAGTTAGTTAGTTAGTTTTTTTTTTTTTGCTTTGGTTGTTTCTTAGGGAGAGGAGACAAGATTTCACTTTGTGGCACAGCTCAGTTTTTGCTTCAGTGTGTTGTGAGAACAGACTTCACTTGTTGTCTGCCCTAATCTACCAGCTATTTTTTTGTTTGTTTGTTTACAGAAGAGTGTTGATTAAAATTAAACAATTATTAGAAATACTGTTTGGATAAGTGTACTGATATACAGAGCAAAATCAGTTTTGCTGTGGTAAAAGTAGATCCAGGTCCATGAATTTGTTGTCAATGAAAGGCGTGAAATGTGGCTCATCTTTTGCTACTCAGGGAGCAGTATTTGTAGCTGCCATCTTGAACCACATAATTAAGATATACACATTTTTCTTCTATATACAAAGGCATCTTTAGACACTTAAAATGTTATTACATGTAAGTATAGTGTTTATTACAATCTCTGAGAAGCTAAAGGCATTCAGTATACAATTGCAACATAGGTAAATCTGAGTATGCAGCATACAATTGCAACATAGCTAAATGTGAGTATACAGTATACAATTGCAACATAGCTAAATCTGAGTATACAGTATACAGTTGCAACATAGCTAAATCTGAGTATACAGTATACAATTGCAATGCAGCTAAAGTCTAAAGTGCCATTTGCATAAGCAAATTTTCTGACATCAGAAAATGAAGACACTACCTAGGATGCCAATTGTAATACCCTACCTTCCCACTGGGAGAACAGAAATTTTGCTACTCCAAACATTGAAAGAACATGACAACACATTAAATGTAAACACATCATGCCTCGCTATAATAAAGGCCCTAGAATTCTACTGGTTGTGGAATTTGCATCATGCCATGAATATATATATATATAGTGCCACAGAATTCATTGTTTTTGGTGAATTTTCATATAACTGTACCATTTTCCTTAGTGTCAGGCTTTCTTTCCCACCTCGTTTATCCTGAAGCTCATCCTCTATGTCTCAGCATATGATGTCATCGATGACATCACATCATATTTAGCCAATGACAGGACTGCATTATGCCAGAGAAATGAATAAATCATGCCATAAAAATCAGAAAATGCTGCATCGAAGTCAAGGAGCCCTGCCTCAAGTCACAAAATTCTGCGCAGAACACCAGGGGCCCTGGCTATAATGGTAGGGCCACAATGAACTTGACCCAATGAAAAGAACATCAGCTCATTTGCAGCACCAGAAAGGCATTCTATGCTTAAGTGTCACCATAGACATCAGAACTGGTTGTGCTTACCAGGAGCATGTCTTGTGTGGTTTGTAAACTGCATTATGTCATTTCAAGACATTACCTCGTTGGAGTTTTCCAGCTCCTGAATTCTAGCTTTGAGAAGGTCATTCTCCACTGGGTCTCCAAGATGGCCTCTTGGCTGGGCCTCAGCTCAATTGCATGTCTTAACCTTACTGTTTGCTTCCTCTCTACTTTGCAGTCATCTTCTGCTTTCATCAAGTAGTGCTTTAGTCGTTCAATCTGTAAACAAGGATTTTGAGTTATCTTTTGCACATGTAGGAGATTGGCAGGTGACATTGGTAGCAATATGAGTTTGGAGGTCTCAGCTCATTTCATTATAGATTGCAGGCCACCCACAAAATTCCTACCGGTGACAGTGACATGATTTGACAATCCTGCTAGTCATTTGTAGTAAAAATATCCTGCATGGTATACCCTTTGAAACAGAAATGGGTAGATAGTTTAGGACTGACCCTGTAGCATAGCATTATTGCAGTGGAAAGAATGTAGTGCCCATTTATCACCCTCTACTTCTACATGGCAGTGATTGTACACTAACTTAAATAGAAACACATATCCATGCTAAATTGCTAGAATTTTACCCCTACTGATGCTGTGAAAACCTAATTTCTATTCTGCCTTAGGAATCTGTCGAATCCTGCTTTGAAAGCCTGAACTGTGCTACTGTGATTTTCATTACCTCACTTGGAAAGTTATTCCACATGCTGATTATCTCCATGTGAAAGTAATATTTTTGACGTTTCCTCTTATTCTGCTCCCTCCCAGCTTGAGGGCATGGTATCTAGTTTTGTTTGCACTTATTAGCTCGAATAGCTATGCATGCTCTGCTGTGTCTATCCAGTCAGCATTCAGGACATTGTAATCATGTCCCCACTCAACCTTCACTTATCTTGGCAGGGTAGATAACTGGCTAAAGGGAGGCAGCAGAGGGTTGTGGACCTGGTGAATGGAGGTTGCAAGTGGGATAACACAGGAATCTGTTCTGGGTCCGGCTATCTTCAGTATATTCATCAGCAACATTGGTGCAGGATGTCTCTTTGTGGATCTCTGTGAGTGGATAGCAAGAAGATAATCGGGGAAATGCATGAGTTTACAAAAGTATGGAGGGTGGTCTAAGGTTTGGCAGTGGAAATTCAACACCAAGAAGTGCAAAGGCAATGCACCTAGGAACAAGAATCCCAGGACAGAGTACTCGTGGGTGGGGTGAGACTTAGCACTACAGCCGAGGAACAGGACCTTGGTGTTATCATCAGTGACTCCCTGAAACAATCGAGTCAGTGCAACAAGGCATACAGCTATGCTAGTGGGATGCTGGGATGTATCAGGAGGGTATTGATAGCAGGAGGAAGAGGTAATACTTCCCTATATAGATCCTTAGTGAGGCCACATCTGGAGTAGTGTGCCCAGTTCAAGAGTCCTTACCTCAGGAAATATAGGGACAGGCTGGAGACAGTGCACTACAGGGTGACATAAATGTTTCAGGACCAACAGAGCAGGTCCTATGAGGAGCACCTCAAGGCAATGAACATGTACTCACTGGAACAAGAAGGAAAGGAGAGAGAGATGATACAGACCTTCAAGTTTCTAAATACAAGCTCTCGTCATGTGGGCATGAGTAGAAAGTAACAGGAGGGAGGCTCAGGAGGATATGAAAAAGTATTTTACAGAAAGGGTGGTGGAGCCATGGAACAGTCTACCAGCCACAGTGGTAAGTGCACAAAATGCTGGTAGTTTCAAGCATGGTTGGGAAAGAATGAAGGGTGTAGGCTTGCTGGCGGCAGAACCTGGAGAAGAATAGGACCATGGAAAGACAGTAGGTCCCATGGCTAAATAGGGAATTCGGCAGACTGGATGGACCACGGATTTTTTTGTCATAATTTTCTGTGCTTGGTCTAGGTTAAATTTCTGTCTGATTCTTCTCATATACCACTTGTTAAGAAACAGTCAGCACTGTGCCCTATACCCAGCTTTGCTCTGATCCTAATTTGCACTTCGTATGCAAAAATAATTTTTACTTAATCTTTACTGCAGTATAGTAGATTGCAGCAGGCTAATTCTGCTGATTTCCCAGCTGACATTTGCTGTAACCAGAAATCAGAATCCTGCAGCTGACATCCGAGCATGGATGCAGCAGTGGAGATTCACTAGCCTGCTAAGATTTTATAAGCTCAGATCAGATGTTTGCGGTCGCTGTTCTCCCAGGGCTAAGTATAGTCCTTTGTAACTTTTAGCCCAAGGAGAAAAATTTCAGTGGGACCAGCAAACTCAAAAGATCAAGAGCACATTCACAAAACTCTGCCCTGGCGCAAACTTGGTTTTGCACAAGCAAACCGGGTTTGAGCCAAGTTATATAGAAATACATTTCTGGTAAAACAGGATACAGGAAGGTAGAATTTTCAAAGAAAAAGATCCTCAAGGACAAGGGTCACATTGTGAAGATGGAAGGAGGGAGCTCAGAGAAAATGTGAGAAGTACTTTTTCACAAGAGGGTAATGGATGCATGGAACAGCTTCCCAGCAGAAGGTGGTGAGAGCAAAACTGTTACAGGATTCAAGAATGAATGGGATAGTTACAAGGGGATCTTGGAAGTAAGGAGGGGAAGACCAAGACTGAGTAGGGTCTGAGGCATAGCTGTAGGTAAGGAAAAATAGGGCAGACTGCATAGGCCATGAGGTCCTTGTCGGCCCAACATCTTCTCGTTTCTGTGTTTCACAAAGCCCAGTTTGCACTCTCAAACCAAGTTTGTGTCAAGTGTGGAGGGTTACAGTTCATTTAGGAGAGGGACCTGCATATCAGTGTAGTCCAATTTACAGATCATTTGGTCTGTGCAAGGGCCTTTATGGATCCCTTTGCATGGAGTAAATACTGCCGACTGAGACCTTGCTATAATCCCTGCAACCATAGCAGTTGATGGAGGTACTGCAATGTCCCCGGCCAGCCCAATCCCTGGTGGAAGTGGTCCCCAGCGTTGCCAATAGCCGGACCAATATAAAATATTAATCTCCTAGTGGGAGTAGTCCCCAAAAAAAAATTGCTGATAGCTGTTTGATATTAAAAAATGCATTTCTCTGGTGGTATTAATTTCCCAGGTGGTATTAGTTCCCACCCGATGTTCGCCGATTGTCAATCGATTTTTTTTTTTTTTTTTTTTTAAAAAAAAAAAAAAAAAAAAAAAATTCTGATGGTTGTGGTCCCCACCCACCCCGCCGATCACTGATTGCTGCCTGAGATTAAAATATAAATTTCCTGATGGTAGTGGCCCGCCACCACCCCTCTCCCCCCCGATCACCAATTGCTGCACTATACTACATAAATAAATTTTTCCTGGTGGTAGTGGTCCTCCTCCGCTGGTCACCGATTGCCACTCAGTATTAATAATAATATACGCTTTTCTGGTGCCCAGTGGTCCTCCCTCAACCTGCACCCATGTCTGATCTTTATTACATATTCTCCTAATGTCCAGTGGTCCCTCCCCACCAACCACCATGCCCAACTATGTTGAAAAATCACCCTGGTGGCTAGCAGTCTCTCTCCCCCACCTATCACCATGCTCGACTATGTTAAGCAATCCCTTGGTATAGCAGTCCTCCCCCACCTAATTCCCATCCTGCTGATTTTCTAACATGTCCCTGGTGTCCAATGATCCTCCTCCCACTCACATCCATGCTGTTTCTATATTACATATTCCTGGTGTCCAGTGGTCCCTCCCCAACCACTGCCATACCCAACTATGTTAAAAATTACCCTGGTGGTTGCGGTCCTCCCACCACCCACTGCCATGCCAAACTATGTTGAAAAATCTCCTTGCTGGTTAGTGGTCCCTCCCCACCCGCCACCACGCCCAACTATCGTTAAGCAAGCTTTGGTGGTTAGTGGTTCTTCCCCTACCGATGCAATCCCACTGATTTTCTAATATATCCCTAGTGTCCAATCCACTTTCCTGGTATGGGGCCAGAGCCCTGTGTTTGGGGGATTCTGTGCATCAACGATTGGCACCATGTGGGGGGACCACCAGACACAAGGGAATACTAGCTCTATTGACAGACATGTGTGCAGGTGGGAGATGGGGACACTAGCCACCAGGGAGATTATTCAACATAGTTGAGCATGGCGGCAGGTGGGGAGGGACCACTAGTCACCAGGGTGATTTTTCAAAATAGTAAGAATGGTGGTGGGTGGGAGAGGACCGCTAGCCACAAGGGACAAGTTTAAAAATTATGGGGAGATGTCAGGTGGGGGAAGGGACCACTGGACACTAGGGACATGTTAGAAAATCAACGGATGGGCATTGTGGGGAAAGGACCACTAGCCACCAGAGATTGTGTAACACATAGTCGAGCATGGTGGCGTGGTGGAAGGGACCACCAGCCACCAGGATGATTTTTCAACATAGCCAGGTATGGCAGTGGGTATGGAGAGGACTGCTAGCCAGCAGGGACATGTTTGAAAATTACAGGGAAGTGTCAGGTGAGGGGCCACTGGACACCAGGGACATGTTAGAAAATCAATGAGATGGGCATTGGGTGGGAAAGGACCACTAGCTACTGGAGATTGCTTAACAAATTGTTGGGCATGATAGCAGGTGTAGGGGGATACTGCAAGCCACCAGGTGTCGTTTCATGAAGTGTTGAGACAGCGTTGGGTGGGGGAGGGACCACTATAAACCAGGTACATGTCTTGCTGATTATGGCTGTGGGATTGGGGTGGGGGAATGCCACTATCACGGGGATAGCTCTGGATCCAGATAATTTTCCATGCCAATTGTCTTCCACATCATGTAAATGGGCCAATAGTGCCTTGCATGCCAATTGGCTCATTTACATGGCTCTTTGTGAATACAGAATATCTGACTGTGCCATGCGGTTGCCTGGCCCTATTCCATGATCTGGGTCAGGGCTGCACTAGGGAGGTTAACATTGCACTACAGGGTTAGTGCTGGCTCAACCTACCCTATTCACAGTTGTATCTGTCTGTGAATAAGAATCTGGACTGCTGGGCACTCGCAAAGTGCAGTGTGAATTTGAGCTGCACTTTGCTATTCTTTGTCAGTCTGGCCCCAGAGCAGCAGTGCGTGATTGTAATGAGAATCTTGACCAATACTTTTATTTTACTGTAGACTGCCACCTATCTTCAAACTTGTTCGATACCCTTCTTTTCACATTCTGAGTCTGCTCTACCACTTTTTTAGAGTTTGAAATAATAAAAGGAGTGTTGTTATACAGTATTACGGCAGAACAAGGCTTTGATAGTTTTCTACTTTTGCAGTCTCAGGAAATTAATTATGTATTTATACATCCCTCCAGAGCCACTCATTGCTGAAAATGAATGGTTTCATGTGCCTTCAGCTGGAGTGAGAACAGCGAAGAGAAGCTGAAGCAAGTGAAACCACTCATTTCAGCAATGAGTGGCGACTGAGGACTATAATATATATTATTGATTGAGAACGATCAATAATATATTTAAAAAAAAAAAAATAAAATAAACGTCCCAGAATGTGCCAGTTTCAGGGCATCTGTGAATTATATGTTCTTCATGGAACAAGAGTGCCTCACGTGCAGAGGAAAGGAGCTCTGATTGGATGGGAGCACTCCCTCTGTCTATAATACTAGAATAAGCTTACTATAGTATGACACAGGATCATATACCCAAAATGTGCCTAACTGAAAATTTAAAATGGCTAGAAATAAGCTATAAACCATCAAAATGGCCACAGGATGTGTTTTCACACTAAATAAGCTTGGGTCTGGCTTGCTTAAGGGGCTGGCAACCCCATTAGGCCTCAAACTGGCCATACTTTAAAATTGCATTTTATGATTGTTCACATTCTGGAATGTGCTGATGTAACTGGTTGTTTGATTCTGATTGCTTTTTTCTTTTAAAAGTGAAAACAGACTGACCTCCATACTGGTGCTACCACACCTAAATGTGTTTGTTTACCTTTCTTAGAAACTCCTATCGAGAATCTAAGTGTAGCAGCTACAGAAATGCTCGATTAGGGTTTTTAACATAAAAGTAAATATTTTCATTACCTGGTGCCCCAGAATTTTAATTAAAAAAATCTGCTCACTCCATTATGGTGACAGAGCCCTGGTGAACATCTCGTGCATCCCAGGTGACTTCCGTTGAAGGTTATAAGACGAGGGCTACCAACATCTGCCATTTGTTGGTAGCCCTCATTAGTATAACTTCAGCAGAAGTCACCCAGGATGTATAAGATGTCCGCCCAGGCACTGTTGCCATTATGGAGTGAGTATATCTTTTAATTAAAATTTGGGGCACCAGGTAATGAAAAAATTACTTTTACGCTAAAAGCCCTGATCAGGTGTTTCTGCAGCCACTGCTGCATCATAGGGGCTCGATAGGAGTTCCTTTAATCAACTCCCACTGCATCTTTCCTGGACTTTGGGACATCTCGAACACAGTCTAACCATTCAAGATGCAGTAGGAGAGGAGACTATTACATCATGAGTGGCTGCACTGTTTGGGTGTATTCCTAATGTTCAGGAAGAATGCAATAAAAGTAAACTGAGAACCTGAAACAAAACAAGGTTAGGTATAATCACCACATTAGCATGCATTTCAGTCCTACTAAGAAATGGCAGCACATTAAACAATCAACAACACCAATGATGTTAAGAGAAGGTAAGCCATTATAAAATGTGAGTTCCCAGTAAGAAACATAGAAACATAGACTTTGACGGCAGATAAGGACCACTTAGCCCACCCAGTCACCTCCATTTCCCTACCTACTGGATAAGCTGCAGATTCTAGTTAACCAACAGCCTACTTCTGCAACTCGCAACTATAATTGCCTTGTGTCTGTCCCATGCATGTTTGAATTCCCCACTGTTTTAGACCCAACGATCTCCTCAGGATACCACTCTCTCCGTGAAAAAAATTTCCCACATTACCCTGAGCCGTCCCCTCTATCTTTAAATTGTGCCCCTTGTTCTTACATCTCTTTTCTGAAAGATGCTACCCTTCTGGACTTTGTTGATTCCTTGAGGTACTTGAACGTTTCTATCATGCCCCCTGTCCCTCCTTTCATCAAGAGTATACATATTAAGCTCTCTCAGTCTCTCTCATATGCTTCTGCTGCAGACCCTGCACCATTTTAGTTGCCCTCCTCTGACTGGATGATGCAAAAGGGTTCACACTGTGCTCAGCCTTAACTATAAAATACATACAAAAACAAGTTTTGAAATTTCAGTAATTTAAAAGATTTGGAGCTCATTGCAAAATCAAAATATTTACCCTGTTGTTAAAAATAATAATGTTTATGGTTATAGATATTACCTGAACAGACTAACAGACAATAGTAAAAGAAAGAATTGTATTAAATATAAATCTGAATTATTTGATTGTAAGGTTTACATGCTAGATATGTGAAAATACAGGACCCTGAATGAAAGAAAATGCAGCTGCAATATTGGTGAAAAGGAAAACTTAGAACATGAAGTTCTGTAGTACTTTTGGTATAACGAGGCTAGAAAGAAGTGGTTATAGCCAATTTTATACTCCTTACTAATATTACCAGAAGATGTGACAACTTTTCTTTTGTCACTGGAAGATTATTATGTAATCATGTAGCCATTTTTTTGATGCAGTCAGGGCAAGGTGCAATGAGGGGAATCTAATGTAACAATTACTGTGTGAATAAAACATCTGTCTATCTGCTGTTTTAAAATTAGACTATTCCTTTTCACTGTTATTGTCTACTGTATGTATTTGTTATGTATTTGCATGTTCTGTCTATGTATGAACATTTTATTTTTTGGAATAATTGACAAATAAATTAAACATGACATGACTTAGGCTTACGGCTTTAGTTTAGGTTTATTGCTTAGGCTTGGGCATCACACTTAGGCTTTGGCTTATTGATTAGTCTTATTGCTTTGGTTTATCACTTATAACATAGACTCATCATTTATCACTTAAGGGTATTGCTTAGGCTTAAAACTTATCAGACAGCATATCACTTAGGTTTAGGATTACCACTTAGGCTTAGTACTAAGGCTTGTAGCAAGCTTATACTTATTCTTTCATCTTAGACTTAGGCTTATTACATAGACTCTTTGTAGCCTTAAACTTAGTACTTAAGGCTTATTGTTTGAAACAAATTACTTAGGAGTATTGCTTAGGCTTATCATTTAGTCTTGTTGCTTAGAATGATCACTTAAACATATCACATAGGCATAGACATATTGCTTTGTTTATTGTTTAGCTTAGGCTTTCTTTTAATTTTATTGCTTTGATGTTGGGCTATCACTTTGGCTTTTCACTTAGGCTTATCACTTAATGCTTGTTGTTTTGCTTAGGAGTATCATATAGGCTTAGGCTTATTATTTGAGCTTATTACTTATGCTTATCTCTTCATTTTAAGCTGATCACAAATGCTTATAGCTTGGGCTTATTACTTAATCTTATTGTTTAGGCTTGTTACGTAGGCTTATGCAGATACTTTAAGTTTATCACTTCACTTTAGGCTTATTGCTATGGCTTATCACTTTGGCATTGGCTTTGGCACATTGCTAAGACTTCAGCTCATCACTTTGGCTTAAGATTTTTGTTTTGGCTTAGGCCTGTCACTTAGGCATAGGCTTTTGCTAAAACATATCACTTGGTGTTTTGCTTAGGCTTATCCTTTATTGCTAGGCATATCAGTTAATCTTGGGGTTTATGCATAGACTTATCACTTTGGCTTATTGCTTATCACTTATTGCTTAGACTTATCACTCATGTGTGTTGCTTATAGTCATTTATCATTTAGGCTTACTGCTTATGCTTATCTCTTAGGCTTAATCTCATCACTTAGGCTTTATGCTTATGCTTATTGTTTAGTCTTAGACTTGGGCTTATCACTTGGGCATAGGCTTATCACTTAGGCTTTTGCTTTGGCTTATCACCTATTGTTTAAGCTTTTCATGTAAATTTTGGCCTATCTCTTTGGCTAATCATTTATGCTTGTTGCTTGGTGCTTATGACTTATGCTTCTCACTTATTACTTATAACTTAGGCTTATCACTTTGCCTTATTGGTCAGGTTTATCACTTATTGCTAAGCTGTATCATTTATGATTTTGGATTATTGCTTAGACTTATGCCTATCACCTAGCTTATTGGTTAGACTTATTGCTTAAGCTTACACTCATTGTTTATTGCATTTATTACAGATGTTTAGCTATTCTGGTTTAAAACCTGAGTCTCCATATTTATTTTTGCTAGGTATGTATTTATCGCATAACACATGTATTAAGTCTCTACAGACTTCCCACATCCCATTTGCATCCTTGCTTCTAATAATTTATCCCAGTTTATCTCCTTGAGTTTGGACTGAAAGGCAGTAATGTTTGCTTTATTGTATATTTATTTTATTTATTCATTTGTTAACTGGGTTGGTGCACTTATCCGAAGACCTTTTTAGGCACGCACAGGCCAGGGACTGGCACATACAAACATAGAAAAATACAGACAGAACAAACAGTAGGAATCATACAAAGATCATAACAGGAAATCCATTGCAAGTCAGGCAAACATACAGTGGTGGTGTAAATAAATACAGGTAAACAGAACCAGATACAGCCAACAAGGTGAGTATAAATAAGATTATATAACATACATGTAAACAGGGCAAGGTAGCAATAGGATAGATAACATTAGCTGAGCCAGCAACAACAGGTGATACTCAGAGTCCAAGAGGAATACATTACAGGTAGAAACTCAGCCATCATTTAGGATGGAAAGATGATCAGTGAGTTAGTATTCAGGGTGGGAGAGGAGAGCACTAGCAGGAGGAGGAGGTGGGGGGCTGCATAGGTAGCACAGCAGTGCTAGTAGCCTGTGGACAGATGCAGGTTAAGGAAGACAAGAAGTGGGTTCTTATAAGGGTATTTAAATTAGGAAGTGGGTCAGGGAATGTGGGGAGGTCATTCCAGAGTGATGGTCCAGCCACAGAGAAGGCTCTTTGTCCCAGGTGGTTATGTTAGGACATTCGAGTTGGAGGTGGGATGACTGATGTAGATTGCGGCTAAAGGTTCTGGACTGGATCAGAAGAGATAGGGGAGAGAAGGAAGGATTATATAAGGCATCTCTGACTGTCTGGGCCAGCAAGTAGGAGCGTCATGCTTAAGGGGAGCCAGTTAAGGAACTGGTAGAGAGCAGTGGTGGGTGGGAAGAGGGGCACAAGGACACAGTGGCATATCTAATTATATATAGTGTTCAGCTGGTTCAGGTTAGCAGTGGAGGTGAGGGAGTGCTGGGCACCCATAATCAAGGAGGGGAAGGAGGTTACCATGGGCAACAGCTAGGCAGGCCGGGTAAGGTGGTCAATTAGGCGATAGCAAAGCCCAATCTTCTAATTAATATGCCTGATCAGTGAGGAAATGTGATCAGAGTAGGTAAGAGGTAGACCTAGGATTATCCCCAGATACTTGAAAGTGGGAACAGTGTCAAGAGGCAAACCATCAGGGATAGGACAGTGAGAAGGCAGCCTGAATAGGCAAGGGTGGAGAGTTTTGGTTTGAGACAAATAGAATGGCCTTCCTTTCGAAAGCATTGACCAATAGTTTGTTGGAGGAGAACTAATGATGAGCCTTGCATTAATCAGTGGTAAGGGTGCTGGACAGAGAGGAGGGGATGTGTCACTTTGGAATAGTATTAGGTCATCAGCATAGAGGAGTGATTTACAGGAGGCCCTCTGATGGGAGAGAGTTAATGAAGAGGGAAAAGAGGAGGGGCCAAGTACAGAGCCCTGGGGAACACCCACGGAGACAGGCAAAGGGGAGATGGCACCACCAAGGCAGACCATTTGGGTTCTACCAGAGAGGTAGTTGGTGAGCCAGGTGGTGGAAGCAGGGAGAAACCAAGGGCATCAAGTTTTGTTTTCAGGATATTATGGTTCACAAGGCTGAATGCCTTGGACAAACTCAAGCACTGTACCAGTTAACTTTCCTTCATCCATATTCCTTAGTACATGGTTAGTGAAGAGGCAAGGCCGTGGTTGTGCTGTGCCCTTCCTGAAGCCATGTTGCTGAGGGCAGAGAGATTGAATTTGGAGATATGCTCAGTGATTTAATAGTTTACCACCTTCTCTAGGAGCTTTCCAAGATGGGGTAGTAAGGAGATGGGACAGTAGTTGTTCATGGGACTAGGGTCACCAAATTTATGAATGGGGACAATGTTGGCCTGCTTCCAGGCAGGAGGAACAAAGGCCATATTAAGGGAGAAGTTAAAGATGAAGGTGAGTGGATAGGCAATGTCTTGGGCCACTAGTTTTAAGAGGCAGGGGCTAGCCCATCACTACCAGCACTCTCTAGATGGTAGGCTGAGGAGGAGCTTAAGTGTCCCAGGAGGGAATGGTCTTAAAATAAAAATTAGCGATGCTGGAAGTGGAAAGTGAGGGTGAGGGCAAGGTAGTGGTGGGGAGTTTATCCAGGTAGCTGCTAAGGTTAGAAATGTGCATTAAGTGCATTTACCATGTCAGTAGGGTCAGTCAGGAACCTTGTTGTGTGTTTGGGGAAGGGACTGCTGTAGAGGGGAGATCAAGGCATTAATGGATGACCAAAAATACTTGAGGTTACCTAGATGTTTGGACTGGAGCAATTGGAAGTAGCCAACTTCCTAGAATGTATGTGGCACTTTGCAGAGATTGTGCAGGTGATGGTAGTCATTCAGAGGATAAGGGACGGGACAGCTTTATAGGCATCCCACTTGAAGTCCCGCTCCTTCATCAGCTTGAGGAGGTCTGATGAGAGCCACTGAGTGTCGCCCCCCATGCACTCTACAAGTAGTGAGTGAGAAATGCTTGTCTTGGATGGGTGAGAGGGCTGAGACAAAGATGTCTAGCACAAGGTCAGTGTTGGTGGCATTGAATAGGGTAGTCCAGTCAAGGGCTCTGAAGTCATCCTGTAGCTTGAGCAAGTCATAATTAGAGAAATTGCGGAAGGTCAGATAGGTGGGTGGTGGTGGTGGGGGTTGGTACACAGACACAGCAAGTATTTTTGTTCTCTCTGTTAAATGTTATTTCAGTTTTTGTTTAAAAGCTAGTGCTGTGGTCAGAGAGGAAGAAATACCTTACAATCTTTAATTTCAACACTCTCTGATGCTAAGACAAGACCTAGTATGTTATCCTCCCTAGTGGGAGCTTTAACAGGTGTTTGATGGATAATTGTTGCACTGTATTTAGCAGAAAATTCCCTGTTGCAGGTACTGTCTTGTTTCTCTGCCAGTTATTATCCCAGAAGTTCATATCTCCATTATCAAAACCTCTCATAACTCATAGGCATCTTCTACTTCACTAAGGATTACTAGATCTGTTTCTGAGAAGGCATTTGATGGGTTGCATATACCAAGAATTATTGAGGACATTAATTTGGTGTTATTAATCTTCACACATAATGTTTCCTTTTGGCTATTTGTTTTATTTAAATTTTGTTACTAATATTTGTTGTAGCTATCTGATCTGATATGTAAATAGCAACTCTTTTTTGCATCTCATATCATGATGGTAGAGTTTAAAGTCTTTATTTCCTTTCCCCAAATCATGTGATCTCTCCATCAGGTTTCAGTAATTGCAACAACTAAGTACACTTCAGTTACTATTAATGCTTTAACTCATCCACCTTATTCAATAAACTTTGGGCATTGATTAGGAGACATTTAGTTTCAATTGACTAGGCATTGTAAAATGCATGTCTATCATGGTAGATGTGTTCATTACATGTCTTTCCCCTGTGCTTAAAGCCAAACACTAAAGTGCTCCTAAATATTTCTCCTAGTAAGCTTGTCCCTAATTTGTTAAGATGAAGGCCATCGCTAAATAAGCACCCTTACTATTTTGGAAAACATGCCAATGATTCAGGGACATGAAATTTTCATTGTACGCCAACTTGCCAACCTAATGTTTATCAAGATATTGTACTATTATTCTTATGATGTGCTCTGAGTATAGGAAGAATGCCTGAAATTGCCACAATGTATTTTTTCTTTCTGATTTGTTTGCAAGAGATAGCAGTTCATGTCTTTTTATGACTCTTTCTTACATCATTTGTTCCCACAGACAAAATAATGGATGTCTTTCTACCTTTCTTACCAATCAGTTTGTTGATTGTTTTGTCAATATCCTTGATTTTAGCTCTGGGAAAATTCTTTTTGTCAATATCCCGGATTTTAGCTCTGGGAAATTCTTTTGTGAGTAGCCTTGATTTTGGCTCCTGGAAATATCCTTGATTTTAACGCTTAGGCTTGCTTATAAGGCTCACTGCTTATCACTTGTTTAGGTTTACCATTTATATCTTAGGCTTATTGTTTATAGCTTTGGCTTATCACTTATCATTTAGGCTTATTGCTTATACTTGGGTTTCCTTATTTATTAATTTATATTTCTGATACACCTTTGAGCCAGAAGGCTGTTTTACAAAGGTTCCACATCCGGAAACTGAACAAGCTATAAAAGAGCAGGCAAAATAACAGGTAGGCAATACAATATATGATAACACAGGAAAATTAAGTAGCATAAAACATATTGCAGAAATGCAAACAGTACATGAGCTGCCAGATGCATTGTTGGGAATCAACTGAGAATTTAGGTAATTGATGCATCAGAAAACTAAACTTCTTTTATGCAATAGAAAACTTGTAGAGGTTACAGAGGAAATGAGTGCTCATAGAGTGTGAAAGAGGGACAGAGGTAGCTTGTGAAGAGGATTAAGTGGTGGGAGGGGCAGGGTTCCGGGAAGGGGAGGTGAAATGGGGAGGAAGGGATGAGATGAGGAGAAAGAAGGGAGGGGCAGAGAGGTGAGGGAAGGTGGCAAGGTACAGGGGCCATGAGGAGGGTAGGGAGGCTGGTGAGTAATGTGATATGGGATATCAATGAGTGAGGCTGAGAGGAGAGTGACAAAATTCAGGAGGCCCCAGAGCAGGCCAAGTATTTTAAAAGGAGCAGTCATAGCTGGCTCTGGCCACCAAATGCTGACACAGTTTGCGCTTAAAGGGGCTGAGATTTGAGATGGTGGCGATATCCATGGGAAGTGAGTTGTACCAGTTAGGGGCCCTAATACTAAAGAGCACTGTTCTTGTGAGGTTCGCTGTGGGGACTGAGAAGGCTAAGCTTACAGAACTCCTTGTTAGGTGGGTAGGCCAGTGAGGAGACAGCAAGGACTGAACACCTGGTGGCATGTGGCCCAATAGCACCTTCTTTGCAAGAATGCAGGTCTGATATTTTAGTCTACCAGATAGCTGTAGCCAGTTGGCCTGTTCATATGAATTGCATGTGTGTGTAAGTCGGTAGCTGAGGTGTTTATCACTTAGGCTTAGGGCTTAGGTTAAGGCTTATTGCAGAGGTTTATTCCATAGGCTTATTGCTTAGGCTTATCACTTAGGAATAGGCTTATTGCTTAGGCTTTTTTTAGGTTTATCACTTAGGGTTAGGCTTTATACTTAGGTTTACCACTTTGTGTTATTGCTTAGGCTTATTGTTTATCATTTAGTCTTAATATTGTTTAGGTTTATCACGAAGGTTTAGGCGTATCATTTAGGATTATTGCTTGGCTTATCACTTAGGCTTAGGCTTATTGTTTATGCTTAAGCTCATTGCATAAACCTATTAACATACTAAACATACTATGAAGTCAGCAGATTAGGCCCTATGGTCTATCAAGGCTGCTCGATAATCAGTGCCTTCCCAGGGCACCATTATTTGCCCCTCCTCCTTACAAGGTCCCCCAGCAGGGCTCTGGGATGCACCCTCCCCATACCTATTCCATCCTTTCTTGAACCCCTCCACAGTTGCAGCAGCCACTAACTCCCCAGGCAGTGCATTCCAGGGCTCCACCACCCTCTCAGTGAAGTAGTGTCTCCTTGTTCCCCCTCAGTCTCCCCATCCAGCTTCATTGAGTGACCCCTGGTGGCCTCCACCTCCCTCAGCTGAAACACCCTTCAAGGCTTACCTGATTTATTCCTTTGAGGTATTTGAAGACCTCTATCATATCCACCCTGTTACTTCTCCCTCAAGCGATATAGGTTGCGCTCCTCCAGTCTCTCCTCATAGGGCCTTTCCCTAGTCCCAGTATCATCCTGGTCACCCTCCTCTGCTCTTCTAGAGAGGGTCCAATGTCCCTCTTTAAGTAGGGATGCCAAAACTGCATGCAGTATTCAGGTGTGGTCTAACCAGGCAATTGTACAGCAGAAGGAGCACCTATTGACTCCTTGACGTTATCCCCTGGCTATGCACCCCAGCATTTTATTTGCTTGGGCCACATCCCTTCTACACTGTTATTGCTTAAGGCTCATCACTTGACAGCCATCATTTAGTCTTATCATTTAGGCGGATCCTTCTGGCTTAAAGATCAACTGCAGCTATATTATAAACATATTACAAACGTTACTCCTTTTTCCTAACATAAGGACAGCCAGACCTTATTTATTACTTGTGAAATGAAGAAATTGCCATTTATCATGCTCGGATACTATTTTAATGCTCTCCTATTTGATGGTTTCATAGAAAATCTCTGACATTTTTGACCAGTTAGAGGAACCCTGAGTGAGTGCTAATTCCATTAAAGCAAGAATGACATCATTTTCCTCAAGTTCCAGGCACAGATGTCATTCTTGCTTGAATGGAATCAGCATTCACCCGAGTCCTGCTAGATGGTCAAAAATGTTTGATAGATTTTCTGTGAAACTATCAAATAGGAGAGCATTGAAATAGTATCTGAGCTTAACAAATGGCAATTTCTTCATTTCACATGTAATAAATAAGGTCTGTTGTCCTATGTTAGGGAAAGGAGTAAAGTTTGTAATAGGTTTATAATATAGCTGCAGTTGATCTTAAGTCATCACTTAGTCTTATCGCTTAAGCTTATTGCTTTAGGTTTATCACCTAGGCTTAGGTGTATTACTTAGGCTTATCACATAGGCTGGGTACTTAGCCTATGTTTACTGTTTAAATTTATGCTCATCACTTAGGCTTATAATAATTTTTTCAGTTCATGATCTGATAGACGTAGCAAGCTTATTCACAGCTCATTGCTCTAACCTCTAGCCTATAAGCCTAAGCGATGGAGCCTCAGCAATTTGCCTTAAGTGATAAGCATTCAATTTAAGATTATTATTTAGGATTAGGCTAATCACTAAGTTTTAGGCTTATTGATTAATCTTCCTTTAGGCTGATAACTTCATTTTATAGATTAGACTCATCACTTAGGCTTTTGCTTAGGAATAGGCTTCTCACTTAAGGCTTATTGCTTATCATTTAAGACATTGTTTAAGGCTTATGACCTATGCTTGTTGTTTGGGCTTAAGTTTATCACTTAGGGCTTATTGCTTAGGCTAACTTTAGGCTTACAATTTAGGCAAAGACATATTACTTAGGCTTATCACTTGACGAGGCTTATTACTTAGGATTAGGCTTAAGTTTAGCTACTCACTGACTTTTCTTTATTTAGCTTTTGTTTGTTTACCAGGTAAGCACGCTAGACAGTCAAGTGCCTATTTTCAGGTGTGACTCAAGAGAATTACAAAGGTACAGGCATAACAATTCAGAGACAGGGTAATAGCAATCAACAAGGTACAGTCAGAGAATTCAGGCAATATACAGATACAGAGACAAGGTAGTAGCAATCAACAAGTTACAGACAGGTATGGGCAGAGAGCTATATCCAGGTACCGACAGAGAAACGAATATAATGCAAATACAGCGTTAAGGCGTGGCAATCTCTGGAGGCAGTAAGGAAGCAAATCAAAAGAATCAGCAGGGCATTTTGAGGAGAGCACTAAGGATCACACACTCATTCATAGATGGACACTTGGCACATCGTGGATGGTGGAACAGCTAAGGGCAAAGCGGGCAGGAGGCATATGCACACACTCGGTCATAGAAGGGCACTGGTATACTGTGGAGAGTGGGACAGCTAAGAGCAAAGGCAGACAGAAGCTTATTTTAGGTAGCCCCAGAGGGAGGACCTGAAGCAGCTGTGGGAGGGGCAGCTCTACATGAGCAGGGAGAAGGTTCCAGGTTATGGGGGCAAAGGCATGATTCCCTGCAAGGGAGTATTTTTTGGGGATCATGAGAGCCTGGGAATCACTAGACCTCAGCCGATAGCCAGAGGGGCAGGCTGGAGCAGTTCAGCAAATGTTAGAGGAGTTGACGATCTGATGATATTGTCAGTAAAGTTGCCCATAACAAAGGGTCTATGATTACTAGGGGAGAACCACCCCATCTTAGAGTAGAGCTGGCAGTGATGGGTGAGCTGGGGGGCTGATAGGGCAAAGCTACACGTTGTTATAAGCAGTGTCCCATTTCGTGAGCCAGGATTTTGGGGCATTCACAAGAGGTGAGCCCATAGCAGAGCATAGGAGAAAACTCCTTTTGCAGGGCAAGTCGGGCAGCTGGGGTGAGGCAGTGTTTGGCCCTGTACGCCAGTCCTAGTTTCCAGTTTGTGGTCTTGCAGGAGTTATGTATGTGCAGGAAGAGGTCCAGCTGAGGGTCAAGGGTAACCCCAGGTACTTGGAGTCAACAACGACACAGGGATGCCTTCAGTGCCAGTAACTTTGAGGTCAGCTTGACGACTCTGACCTTGGCAGAGGAGCCGAATAACATAGCTTGCATCTTCTGGAGGTTGTTGGCAAGCTGCTTAGCCTTGAGCCAGGATTTGATGTGGTTGAAATCAGAGTTTAGTCTAGAGTTTATGTCTCTGATATCCTGGGAGCTAGCTAGATGCACAAGGTCATCTGCATAAAGGGTGACGGTCTGGATGCAGGGACAGAGGGCAGCTGATTGATAAAAAGGGAGAACAGTAAGGGGCCGAGGACAGACCCTGAGGCACCCCACAGGTTACTGGTGCCAGCCCAGAGGGGCTTTCTGGAACTTTGTGTACTGTTGCCTATCCATGATTTAGTTGGAAAACCAGGCTAGGACTGGGAGGTGAAAGGCCAAGGGACTGAAGGGCAGTGACTAGGAGTGTGATTGACCAGATCAAGGCCTTAGGTAACTGAAGATGGCCTCCATGAGTTTGCTCTGGTCAGTCACCATTCTGATTTCAGAGGTGACCTGTGCAAGGGCAGTGGAGGTGCTGTGCCTTTACAGAACCCATGCTGCAGGGAGAGGAGGCCATAGGTTTGGAGGAAGAGAGCAAGCTGGGCGGCCACAACCTTTTTAAGCAGTTTGTTTACACATAGACAGAATCGCTATAGGGTGATAGTTTTCAAGTATTTTGGGATCACCACTTTTGAGTACTGGGACCACACGTGCCACCTTCCATATGGCTGGGATGGACCCAGATATGAAAGGAGTTGAGAATGTGGGAGATAGGCTGAGCCAAGAGGGGGCTCCCAGGTTGAGTAATTTGGACTCAAGGTGGTCATGCCCAGCCAGAGTGAGGCGAGAGACCAGCAAGGAGCTTCTGTGTCTCATTGCAGGAGACAGACTTAAGTAGAAGGGAGGGAGGAGGATGAGACACAGTGCCAGAGTGGGACCCAGATTATTTGTAACTGAAGGCATGGAGGTGAAGTCAGACAGGTCTGAGAACAGGACATTAAAGGCATTGGCTATAGTTAGGGCATTGTTGCAGCTGACCCTATCGATTTGCAGGTCAGAGACCTGGGGGCAAGTAGGATCATTAATGGTATGCTTGACTTAGGCTTTTCTTTTAGGCTTATCACTTATTAATTTGGCTTACTGCTTCATTTAGTCTTCCTTAGGCTAATCGCTTATCACTAAGTCTTAGGCATATTGGTTTGCTTTAGACTTATTATGCAGTTTTGCTTATTGCTTAGACTTAGGCTTTAGCTTATCGCTTAAGTTTAGGATTAGGTTTATGTTTATCATTTAGGCTTATTGTACAGGTTTATCACTTAAGCTTAAAGTTATCACTTAGGCTTGTAATGTAGGATTAGGCTCATTGTTTAGGTTTACTGCTTACTGCTTATCATTTAGTCTTATCGCTAAGGCTTATCATTCTGGTTTAGGATTATCACCTAGTTTTATTGCTTTTGGATTATCACTTAGGTTTAGACATATTGCTTAGGCTCATCACATAGACTGGGTACTTAGCCTTATGCTTATTGTTTAGGCTTATGCATATCACTTAGACTTATAGTAATATTTTTTTCAGTTCATGAAAGAAACGGATACACAACAAAGTCAGGATTCATTTACAGTTTTTCTGAAGGATTATTTCTAGGTGTGTCCTGGGAGCACAGGGTGATTAAGTGACTTGCTCAGGGTCACACAGTATGCAAGTTGAAGTTGTGGGAAGCAAACCCAGGTCTGGTGAATGCACCAAGCTCATTCACAGCTCATTACTCTAACCTGTAGGCTATAAGCCTAAGTGATGAACCTCAGCAATTTGCCTTAAGTGATAAACATTAAATTTAGGCTTATCATTTGGGGATTAGGTTAATCACTAAACTTTAGGCTTATTGCTTAATCTTCCTTTTAGGATGATCACTTCATCTTATATCTTAAACTCATCACTTAGACTTATTGCTTAGGCTTAGGCTTCTTGCTTAAGGCTTATTGTTATCATTTAAGATATCGTTAAGGCATATCACCTATGTTTGTCATTTGGTCTTAAGAGTATCATTTAGGTTTATTGCGTAGGTTTATCTGTTGGGCTAATGATTTAGGCAAAGACATATTGTTTAGGCTTATCACTTTGGTTTAGGCTCATTTGTAGGCAAATCTCTTAGGCTTAGCTTAGGCAAATCACTTAGGCTTTTCATTCAGGCTTATCACTTATTGATTTGATTTACTTCTTCATTTAGTTTTACTTAGGCCAATCACTTATCTCTAAGACATGCATGTATCAGGTTGGTTTAGCTTATTGTGTAGTCTTATGCTTATTGCCTAGGTTTATCAATTAGTCTTAGGCTTACTTACTAGGATTTTGCTTATTGCTTAGACTTAGACTACCATTTAGGCTTTGTCTTTTCATTTAGGCTTAGGCCTATCACTTAGGCTTGTAATGTAGACATAGGCTTAATGCTTAGGCTTAGTGCTTTGGTTTAGACTTACTACATAGACTTTAGTTTAAGCTTAGGCTTATCACTGAGGCTCATTATATGAACATACCCATACTGATTATGCTAATTCTTTAGGGTTATCACCCAGGCTTAGGCTTATCATATAAGGTTAGGTTTATCACTCTAGGTTTAGGACTATTCATAGGCTTATCACTTCAGCATAGGTTTATTACAGATTAAGCCTTATCACTTAGGCTTAGTAATTAGGTTTAGGCTTAAGTTTGTTTATCACTTGGATTTAGGGTTATCATTTAGACTTATGCTTATTATTTAGGTTTAGGCTCATTGTTTAGGAATATTGCTTACATTTAGGCTTATCACATAGCCTTATTGCTTAGGCTTATCATTCTGGTTTAGCATAGGCTTGTTTTAGTTTAGGCTTAAGCTTGAAGTTTCTCTTATGTGTTTTGTTGGGCTTATTGACTAGGGCTCATCACTTAAGCTTAGGGATATTGATTGGGCTTATGCTTTTGCTTAGGCATATCACTTAGCCTTAGTGTTAGGCTTAGCTAGGTACATTGTTTAAGTTTAGCAATTAGGTTTATCACATAGGCATAGCCTTATTACTTATGCTTAGATTTAGGCTTATTGCCTTGTTTTAGGCTTATTATTTTGTTTTAGGATTATCACTTTGGCTTAGTTTTAGGAATATTATTTATGCATATTCCTTAGGCTTATCACTTTAGTTTAGGATTATTGCTTAGGCTAAGCCTATTACTTTGTCTTTTCACTTCAGCTTTGGCTTAAGCTTAGGTTTATCACTTAGGTTTATTGCTTACATATTGCTTATCACTTAGGCTTACTGCTTATCACTAAGCTTTATTGCTTATGCTTATCACTAGGTTTAACCATATCACTTAGCTTAACTTAGGTTTATCTCATAGGCTTATCAATGTGACTTAGTGAGATCACTTTAGGTTTAGGCTTAGGCTTATTACATTAGGATTTATGTTTGCTAATGCTTATCACTTAGGGTTATTGCTTAGTTTCATCACTTTGGTTTAGGCATATTGCATTGGCTTATGCTTAGGTTAAGTTTATTACTTAGGCTCAAGATGATAGTTTATGCTTATCACATATGCTTAGACTAACTGCTTAGGTTTTACCTTGTTAGTTTGTCTTAAACTTAGGTGTATCACTTAGACTTAGCACTAACGCTTTTTGCCAATTGATTATCATTTAGTCTGATTGCTTAGGCTTGTCACTTCCTACTAAAGTTTAGGCTTATCTCTTGTATCTGAGTTATCCTTAGGTTTATCACTTAAGCTTATGCTTATCATTTAGGCTTAGACATATCACTTAGGTTTAGGCTTATTGTTTAGGTTTGTCATTTAGGCTGATCTCTTAGGATTAGGCTTATTGCAGAGGTTTTACTTATCACTTTGGTTTACCTTCTCACTTAAGCTTTGCTTTCTCTGTTAGGCTTTGGCTTAAGCTTAGGTTTATCATGAAGGTTTATTGCTTAGGCTTATCACTTAGGTTAGGTTTAGACTTATTGCTTAGATTTAGTCGTATCACTTAGACTGAGCTTTATTGCTTAGACTTAACCATATCAATTAGGTTATCTCTTAGATTTGCTATTGTTTAGACTTAGGTCTATAGTTCAGGATTATAGTTAAGGTTTATTGTTTAGGCTTGGTCTTGCACTTATGCTTATCACTTAGGCCTGAACTAAAACCTAAGCCTATCATTTGGGTTTATTACTTAGGCATAGGTTTATTGCTTAGGCATATTGCTAAGGCTTACCCTTATAACTTAGGCCAATTACTTAGGTTTTGCATAAGGCTTAGGTGTATCACTTAGCCTACATAGAAATATAGAATTTGATGGCAGATAAGGACTGCTTGGCCCACTCAGTCTGCCCATTTTCCTTACCTACCTTAATACCATAGACCTTACTTGATTTCCAGCTTAGCCCTCCCTTCCCTTAAGACTAAGGTTCCTTATGCCTATCCCATGCATTTGTGAATCCATACAGCTTTGCCCCACCACCTCTGCTGGAAGGCTGTTCCAGACATCCACTACTCTCTCTGAAAGAAATATTTCCTTGTATTTGAAAGTCTCTGTTATATCCCCTTTTCCCCTTCTTTCCTCTAGGGTGTACATATTGAGGTCCTTTAGTCTCTCCTTATATGGTCTCTGGTGCAGACCCTGCACCATTTTTTGCCCTTCTCTGGACCACCTCAACTCTTTATCTCCTTTGGAGATGAAGTCTCAGAACTGGACACAGTACTCCAGGTGAGGTCTCACCAATGATATATACAGTGGTATCACCACCTCCCTCTGTCTGCTGGTGATACCACTCCCTATGCACCCTAGCATCCCATCGGCTCTCCTCATAGCCTTATCACACTGTTTGGCCACCTTTATGTCATCAGATATGATTACCACCAGGTCTTTTCCTGTTTGGTGGTTGTCAGCACCATTTCCCCATCTTGTACTCTGCTACTGGGCTTCTATGCCCCAAGTGCATGATTTTGCACTTCTTCACATTGAAACTTAGTTGCTACATTCTTGACCACCCTCAAGCTTTCCTAGATCCCTATTTATTTTTTCAACACACACCCAAAGTGTCTACCCTATTGCAGATTTTAGCTAATTTTCAAAAGGCACATCTTCCCTTCTAGTCTCTCTGCAATATCACTAATAAATACATTAAAGAGGACAGGTTCTAGTACTGATCATTATGGCACCCAGCTGGTCACCTTCCTTCCTTGGAGTGAATTCCATTTACCACTACCCTCTGATGTCTATCCCCAACCAATTCCTTGCACAGTTTACCACTTTTGGCCCCACTACCAGGCTCCCCAGATTGTTTACTAGTCTCCTATGGAATAGTGTCAAAGGCCTTACAGAAATCTAGGAAGGCTACATCCACTGCTCCACCTTGATCTGCTTCCTGGTCACCCAGTCAAAGAAATCACCAGATTTGTTTGACATGACCTCCCCTGGTGAAACCATGCTGCCTCAGATCCTGTAAGTGCTGGTATTAATGTATTCCAATCCTTCCTTTCAGCAGTGATTCCATTAATTTCCCCACCACTGAGGTCAGGCTGACTGGCCTGTAATTCCAGCTTTCTGCCTGCTACCACTTTTCTGCTGCTCCTCCAGTCCTGTGGGACCACTTCTGTCTCCAGTGAGTGATTAAACAGGACTGTCAAAGGTGCTGCTAGCACCTCTCTGAGCTCCTTCAATATCCGTAGATGCATCCTGGCCCCATTGCCTTGTTCACTTTCAGATTTGTGAGTTCCTTCAGGACTCTCTCCTCTGTAAACTGACTAGTGTCCTCCTCCCTTCCTTCAATGCTCCTGTCACTTAACTGTGGTCCCTCACCTTCACCTACCTCTGTGAACACGGAACAAAAATATTTGTTCAGGATGCCTGATTTTTCCTGGTCCTCTCCACACTCCTCCCTTCCCTCCTTAGCCTTATGATCCCTGTTTTTCTCCTTTTGCTTATATATCTGAAAAATGTCTTATCCCCTTTCTTAAGTGCCTGTGCAGTTTCCTCTTCTGTTTGTGCCTTCGCATGCCTGACTTCTTTCTCTGACTCCTCTGCATCTCATGATACACCTCCCTATCCTTCTCCTCTCTTCTTATACTTCTGAATGCTAACTTGTTTGCCCTTACCTTTCCAACCACCTCTTTGAGAACCATAGCAGTCTCTCTTTCCTCTTGGTTTTGCTTACTTGCTTGATGCAGAGTTTTGTTGCCTTTGCTATGGCCCCTTTTAGTGTTGCCCACTGTTTCTCAACTCCACCCATGTCCTCCCCCTGCCAGGCATCCCTGAGGCATTCCCCATTTTGTAAAGTTCACCATCCAAATCCAAGAACCTTGCCTTAGTGTGGTTCAATTCTGGCATATTGAACCAAACTGTATAGTGATCACTGGACCCCAGGTTGTGACCCACCTCGACATCTTCAATGTTATCCCCATTGGTGAGTGAGTACCAGGTCCAACACTGCTCCATCATGAGTGGGCTCCCTTACTAATTGCCTGAGGAATGCCCACTGCAGGGAGTCCAGGATGTCCCTGCTCCTAGCTGAAGTTGAAACTGGGATGCTCCAGCCCACATCTGGTTGACTGAAGTCCCCACCAGCAGCACCTTCCTTGGACGCCATCTTTTGGATGGCTTCACAAATACCTTATCCATCTCCTCCCCTGTGCTGGAGGTCTGTAGATTACACCAGTGTGAATACCAGTTCTGTTTCCTGTCTCTAGGGTAACCCACAGTGCCGCAACCCCTCCCATATTCCTTGTGTCTTGGTAGCTTTACGCTATCCCTTACATAAGAGCCACTCTCCCCTTTCTACCCTCCCTGTCCTTCATGAATAGAGTATAGCCTGGTATGGCAATATCCCAGTCATGGTTCTCATTGCACCATGACTCCGTGATGGCAACAATGTCCTGGTCAGTGTCTACCATAATGGCCACAAGATCTGGGATTTTATTTCCAAGACTTACAGAATCTTTGCACATGGCCTTTCAAATTCTTCTATCACCCTTCTTGTCAGTCCCCTTTTGCCTCTCCTAGCCCTTCTGCCTTCATTCCACCCTCCTCATTTCTACCATTCTGCTTGTCCTGCTATTAGAAACCCTTGGGATTTCCTCCGTTTTGTTTCCCCATTGACTACTTCCACTTGTGGTGGACAGTTCATGTCTCCCTGATTTCTTCCACCACCACCCTCAGCTAGTTTAAATGCCTGTCAATGTAGTATTTAAACGTTCACTGAGGACTGTGGCTCCCCTCCTGGATGGTTGCAGGCCATCTCTCCTTTATAGGCCTTTATCTCTCCAGGTGGGACCCCAGTCCCCAATGTAGCCAAACCCTCCTCTCTGCACAATCCTTCAACCATTGGTTGAAGCTCTTGGTATGGAGCACCTATCCTCCCATCTGTCATTGACAAGCAACACCTCAGAAAATGCCACTGTTGTGCTACCTGCCTAAGACCCTTCCCCAGTTCCCTGAACTCCTTCTGCACTCTCCTAACCTCATCCCTAGCTAGGTCACTGATCTCTAGGTGGACAATGACATCCAGCTCTTCCTCCCATCCTGCTGCCCTAGCAATCTCCAAGATCTGCTTCCTATCCCTTTAAGCCATGGCACTGGGTAGGCACCTAACTTCCTCCTCTCCCTCCCTCCCTTGTCCCCAAATCCATTCCCCAACAACAGAGTCCTCTACCAGGAGTTGCTGCCTCCTCCTCCTCTGGAGACTTGCCCCACCCACCTTGGGGCCTCCTATACAGAAGATCCCCACATCCTCCTGGCCACTACTGCAGGTGCCACCATGGAACAGTCCCACCATTCCAGAGCAGCATATGAGTTGTGTAGTGGAACCATCTGGGTGAGGGGGTAGACTAAGGGACAATGTAGGAAGTACTTCTTCATGGAAAGGCCAGTGGAGACATGGAACAGCCTCCCAGCAGAGGTGATGTGGGCAAGGTTGGTAGGGTAATTCAAAACTGCATGGGATAGACACAGGGAACCCTAGCAGTTCAAAAGAGAAAGTGAAGCAGAAATCAAGCTGGATCTGTTTTTTTTTTTTTAGGAGGTAGGGAAAAAGGGCAGACTGGATGGGGCTGGCAGTCCTTATCTGCAGTCAAATTCTATGTTTCTATGTTTGCATGAAGTGCCTCTTCACCACCACCCTCACCCTTCCTGAACTCACTGTAGCCCAGCTGCTCCTCCTCTCTTGCAACCTTTGAGGTAGCGGTGGCAGGCTTGGTGCTCATTGGGTGGGGAGGAGACTCCGAATCCTAGCCAACTTGGCCTGGAGACATGCAGCCTCTACCTCAGCCAAAGAGGTGCATGCAGTACAACACCACAGTCTCCAGAAAGTCTCCTAAAATTGCCATCCACTGCACTGCACTGCACCACTCCCAGCATAGATATTGTTTACCTTGCCTGTTTTGGTTTTGCTTACTCTAGTTCCTTTTGTGCCCCTACCCTAACATAGAAATAAAAACATAGAATTTGATGGCAGATAAGGACCGCTGGCCCACCCAGTCTGCCTATTTCCCTACATAATGGTTAAGCTGCAGATCCTAGTTACCAGCAGCCTACTTCTTTCTACCCCCACCCCCTAGAATTGCCTTATGACTGTCCCATGCATGCTTGAATTCTACCACTGTTTTTGACTCCACAACCTCCTCCAGAAGGCTGTTCCATGTATCCACAACCCTCTCTGTGAAAAAATACTTCCTTAAATTACCTCTGAGCTGCCCCCTCTGTCAGCCAAATTGTGCCCCTTGTTCTTGCACCTCTTTTTTGAAAGATGCTACCTCTTGGACTTTGTTGAGTCCCTTGAGGTACTTGAAAGTTTCTATCATGTCCCCTCCCCTCCTTTCCTCGAGGCTATACATATTAAGCTCCTAAGTCTCTCTCATTGTCTTCCAGTGCAGACCCTGCACCATTTTAGTTGCCTCCTCTGGACAGCTTCCATCCTGTCTGTCTTTGCGGAGACTGGGTCTCCAGAACTGCATGCAGTACTCCAGATGGGATCTGACCAGCTGTCTGTACAGAGGATAATAACTTCCTGTTTTCTACTGGTGATGCCTCTACCTATGCATCCCAGTATCCTCCCAACCCTCCTTGCTGCCCTCTCACATTGCTTGCCCACCTTTAGGTCATCTGATATGACTATCCCAGGTCCCTTTCCATTTTGTTGTTGTTAGTATCTCACCCCATTGTGTACTCTTCCCTGGTTTTTGTTTCCCAGGTGCATTACCTGCACTTCTTAGCATTGAATCTAAGCTGCCATACATTTGACCATTCCTCTAACCTTGCCAAGTCCCTTTCATCCTTTCCACCCCACCTTGTGCATCAACTCTGTTGCAGATCTTTGTGTCATCTGCAAAGAGACATACTTTTCCTTCCAGTCCTCTGCAATGTCGCTTATAAAGACATTGAAGAGGACCGGTCTAATACTGAACCTACGGTCCCACTAGTAACCCCCTTTCTTCAGAGTGGACTCTGTTTACTATTACTCTCTGTGTCCTATTCTCCAGCCAATTCTTTACCCAGGCTGTCATCTTGGGACCCACTCTCAGGCTGGCTAACTTGTATATTAATCTTTTGTGTGGGACTGTGTCAAATGCCTTGCTAAAGTCTAGGTAGACCATGTCACAGCCCTCCCTGATCTACTACTTTGGTCACCCAGTCAAAGAAATCTATCAGATTTGTCTGGCATGACCTTCCGCTGTGAATCCATGCTGCCTTGGGTCCTGTGTCCCTCTGGCCTCTAGATGCTCTACAATTCTTTCCTTCAGAAGTGATTCCATCATTTTCCCTACCACTGAGGTTAAACTAACAGGTCTGTAGTTTCCTGCTTCTGCCTTGCTCCCACTTTTGTGAAGGGAATCACATCTGCCCTCCTCCAGTCCTCTGGTACCACCCCATCCTCCCATGATTTGTTAAAGAGGGTAGTCAGTGGTGTCACTAGTTTTACCTTAGTTCTTTTAGAATTCTGGGATGAATCCTATCAGGTGCCATTGCTTTGTCCACCTTCAGTTTTAAGAGTTCTTTCAGAACCCTTTCTTCTGTAAATGGGCTGGTATCAACTTCTATATCCAGAGTGTTTCTATTTGTTTTAGGTACCTCCCCTCTTCCTTTATAAATACTGAGCAAAAATATTTGTTTAGTATCTCAGCCTTTTCACAGTCACCCTCTGCCCACCCTCCCTCCCTTTATTAAGCCTCACTATCCCTCCTTAGTCTTCCTTCGCTCCTGATGTGTACCTATAAAGGTTTTATCCCTTCTTAACTGAGTTGGCTATCTTTTCCTCGGTTTCACTTATTCACTTTTTGCTTACTTTAACCTTTTAACCTTATCCTAGCTAGTATTTCACCACCTATTCCCACCTTTTGCTTACCTTAATCTTTTTTACCCTTACCCTAGATTGTGTGTTACACAGCTATTCCCACCTGTAATGTCACCTGTCACTGGCAGTTACACAGTAGTAAATAGGTTTCTTGCCTTAGTCAATGGACAGAGTCCTCTGCTTCTCCACTTCCTTCTGCTGATGCATGCCAATGCCTCGACACCATTCATGTTCTCCTTTGCTGTTTCACTCACTCACAGGGACACAGATGTGCTGGGCATACTTGAGTGGAAATACTTTTATAGTGCTCTTGTAAGATGCCTCTCTCATCTTCACCTCCCCCAGTTGCACAGCTGATTCACAGGGCTTCCTGAATCTACTCGCCCAAGATTAAGTTCCTGAGCTAGTTTCTCCCATACCACCTGTTACAATTTAAAACTCAAATTTCAAGGTACTCCAGTAACTGCCTCCCAAGTTTCAAGTGCCCCAACCACTACTTACAGATCTTTTCTCCCCAGTTACCCTGCTACTTTCAAAAGGAAGAAGTATAAATAAATATTTCTTAAGGTAAAGCTAGATGCTTTTACTCCACTCAGTCAGCAAACTCTGGTCTTCAATCCTAGGCTTATTGATTAGGATTATTGTTTATGTTTAGGCTTATCCTTAGCCTTATTGGTTAGGCGTAGGCATATTCTTGGGTTTACTAATTTGGCTTAGGTTGAGGCTATTTTGACTTCAGTCTAAATTAGGGTTTATATCTCTTTACTTAGGTTTAGGCTTAGGCATATGCTTATTACATAGGTTTGTAACATAGGCTAGCTTATGTTTATTACTAAGGCATAGGCTTAGCATTTAGGCTTATCCCAGAAGCTTAGCCTTATCTATTATGCATAGATTTAGGCTTACTGATTAGATGTATTGCTTTGGCTTGGGCTTATTGTTTTCAGTTTTGGGTAATTACTGAGGCTTAGGAATGTTGCTTAGGCAATTCCTTGAAGCATATCCATTCAGTTGGGCTTGTGCTTGGGCTAAGCCTTGTTACTAGGCATTTCACTTACTGTAGGCATAGACTTAAGTGTAAGTTTATCCTTAACCTTATCACTTAGGCTTATTGCTTATCACGTTGGCTTACTGCTTATTGCTTATGCTTATCATAGGTTAGGTTTAGCCCTGTTACTTGGTTTAGACTTATAACATAGGCTGAGTCTTATTGCTTGAAGCTTAACTTTATCAGTCAGGTTATCTCTTGGGTTTATGATTATTGTTTAGACTTAGGTCTATTGCTTGAAGCTTATATTGTAGGCTTCTTGCTTAAGTTTATTACTTAAGCTTAGATTTATCACTTAAACTCATTGCTTTGGGTTAACCTTGGTGCTTGGGTTTATCACATAGGCATAGCCTAATCTATTATGATTAACACTTAAGGTCATCACTTAAACTTATGCTTATCACTTAAGCATAGGCTTAGGCTTATCACTCAATTTAGGTTTTTTTTTTTTTTGAAATTGTTGTTTCTACCCTCTGCGCTCTGCCAAGAAGTCATCCTCCTGCCTCCCCAGTCTACTCCAAACCTACCTCCTGGGCCCCCTTGAGCTGCGGCTTGCCCCGAGTGGAGATGAGGTGGGGTTATAGACACCCCATACTTCTGCATTTCATCAGTCCAGAGGTAGCTGGGTGAGCAGGGCACATCGAGGCATGCTCCAGGCAGTCCATCTTCCTGGAGCTGGCAAGCATTTTCTTGTTTTCTCCCATGCAGAGTGTGTGCCCTGATATCATGGCGCAATGCGCCAACATCCACTGTGTGTCTAGGCTGCCCTTCCTCTATGGGGATTGCTGTACCCTGAGCCTCTGCTTGGGGTTTGGCAAGTTGCGAACATTAGCACCCCCCTCCCCTGGAGAAAGGCGAGCTGTTGTGGGATGCTCAAGCTGTTCTCCCCGGCCGGCCCTCCAGTGATCCGAGGTCCACTCCTGAACACAGGTCTCTGGTGTCGAAGTGGGAATCCAACCACTGCACCGGACAGGGGCACAATGTAGGCTTTTGCTTAGGCTAAGCCTTATTACTTAGGGTTATCACTTAGGTTTAGACTTCTCACTTAAACTTAGGCTTATTGCAAAGGATAATTCCTTTAGTTCATGCTTATCTCTTAAGTTTATTGCTCAGGCTTGGCTTATTTCTTGGGGTCATTGCTTTATCTAAAGTTTGTTTTGCTTGGCTTAATCTTAGGTTTAGCAACAGAAACATAGACAATGATGGCATAAAAGATCAAGGTCCATCCAGTCTGCACAAGTTCCTATTTAGCCCTGGGATCTACTGTTCCACCAGGGTCTTAGCCCTCCCATCCTATGCCCCCTTTCTGACAGCCTGAGCAACCACTATACCCTTCATTCTGTCCCAACTGTACTTAAACCACTAACAGTTTTGTACCCACCACCTCGGCTGGCAGCCTGTTCCATGGCACCACTATCCTTTCTGTAAAATAGTACTTCCTTATGTCCTCCTGAACCTCCCTCCTGTTGGCTTCCATTCATGACCACATGACCGTGAGCTAGTATTCAAGTTAAGTAGTTTCCACAGTTCACCCTGTTAATTTCTTTTAGGAATTTGATGGTCTCTATCATGTCTCCCTCTCCTTCTGGTCTACAGTGAGTGCATGTTCAGTGCCTTGAGGCACTCCTCATATGACATGCCTTGTTGGCCCCGAATCATTTTGTTACTCTGCACAGCATTTGAGCCTATCCCTATCCTTCCAGAGGAGAGAATCCCAAATTGGGCACAGTACTCCAGGTGTGGCCTTAGCAAGGGTCTATACAGGTGAAGTATTACACCTCTTTTCTACAAACATACCCATCCTGATACATACAAGCATCCTATTTACCTTTGTTATAATTAAGCAATAAGACATGAAGGAGTGTGCATTGTGTTGAGATAACCACGCACCCAGGGGCATAGTGAGGTACAAGGCCACAAGCTGAGTGCCTTCAGCTCTTAGAAGTACAGTTTATCGCAGCACACCCCTGGAGTGTCTTATTACTTTTATGAAATGGGCTTTTATTTTTAAAATAGGTTTAGTTATTATAATACACATTTTTATGTAAAATGCATCAAAAAGTTTACTTTTTATCTAACATAGTTCTTACACCTACTGGGACTAGATTGTATTTACAGCTTTACTTTAGGGCTTTTGGCCTATATAGATTCTGCAGTTGTAGTTTTCTCAAATGTTGTAGTGTTATAGAACTGCAATCTGTATATATCACCTTGAATGCCCTAGTACTGAAGAAAATAAAGGTATGTGATTTATTGTGTTTGGGAGTGTTTTTTCATTCTTTTTCTGTTTTGCTACATCAAGATTGCAAAGCTCAGCCACTCTGATTGGCAGTTTATCAGTGGGACCAGGAACTGTTCCATTGGCTCAGTCATGCTGATGTTCTGTCAGGTGTAGTTTTTGCTTATACCTATCACTTAGACTAATTGTTTAGGCTTAAGTTTAGTTTATCACTTAGGTTTAGGTTTGGAGCATCGCTAGGTTTATCACTTAGGCTTCTCACTACGGTTATCATTTAGGCTTAGGCTTATGTTTATTACTTAGGCTGAGGCTCAGGATTACTGCTTAGGCTTATTACTTAGACTTATTGCTTAGGCTTAACCTTATCACTTAAGCTTATCATTTAGGCTTATCCTTATTGATTATGTTTGCCACTTATCACTCAGGCTTAGGTTATCTTTTAAATTTAGGCATATCACCTAAGGTTTATCATTTAAGCATACTTTTATCATTTAAGTGTAGGCTTATCACCTAGGCTTAGACTTTTGCTTATTGATTAGGTTTATGACTTAGGCTGAGGCTTATCTCTTCAGGTTAGGCCTATTGCCTAGACTTATCACTTAGGCTTACTTTTAATTGTTTTATGATTATTACATTACTGAAAATGCTTGGGCTTATTGTTTAGGCTTAGATTTTGGCATATTGCTTAGGTGTATCATTTACACTGAGGTTTATCTCTTGGGGTTAGGCTTATCACTTAGGCTTATTCTTCCTTTTTTTTTTTTTGCATAGATGAAGCCTTATTACTTAGGGTTATCACTTGGCCTTAAGCTTATATCTTAGACTTAGCTAAATTCATAGGATTAATGCTTTGGTTTAGGGTTATCGCTAGCCTTATTGCTTAGGTATAGACTTATTGCTCAGGTTTCTTGTGTAACCACCCAGTCCCCTGGGGTTACTAGAATCCCGTCAGTGTCAGTGCTAGGTAGGGAGGCAGCTGGCAAAAACTAGTTAAATGGGGTTTTCACCTACTCAATCTCTTTGTTTACTTGGCCTCAGTCGAGATGAGAGTGATGAGAGAGATGAGGTCATTTAGAACTCACAGCAGCATAAGCCACAGCTGTCTGAGTGGGAGTTTAGAATCTTGGGTCAGTAGTTAGTTGGTCAGTAGTGTGTGGATTCTGCAGTTTGAAGTAGGAGGAGTGCTCAGCTGTGGGCTCTGAGAGGAGAGTCTACTTTCTCACCCTAGTCCTGGTATTCTCCAGCCTGCCAAGAGAAGTGGTGGAAACCATTGTCTACAGCAGGATCTCCTGATTTTCATCCCCAGAGGGATGAAAAGGACTGCTAGAGAATGGATCCTAGAGCAATCCCTATTGATCCAGGACAATTTGAAGCTGCCTGTACTGTTGTAACTGTGAGTAGATCTGTCGTTGTGCTTCCTGAAGAAAGTATCTGTACTTTGGTGTTTCTCTGGTTAAAAGGAAAGGTACACAAGTTCTGTTCTGAAATTTGAAATTTTCTCAATTTAAAGTTGGCTGGCAATTGTGGGGTCAGAGGCAGATTGCTTTATATTATTCAGGACCTTAATTTCTCACACTCCCAGTGTAGTGTTTCTTAAATGCTGGATGTGAAAGTTCATTCAAAGATACATTTACCAAGTGTGTTCAAGGTGTTTAAGGTGTAACTCTGAAAGAATGGCTGGGTATGGATTTGGGAGCAAGGGTGGGTAGCCCCCATCTGGAGTAACCATTTTAGGACTACAGGTTCTGTAAGGCGCCTGGTTACCTTCAGACATAGTGGTCAATGTATGAAGAGAAGTCTACCCCTGGAGTGTGTTGTGCTAGTAATGAGTCCCAGTGTGCTCAGTTGTGGCCAGTGCCACTCAAAGTATTTCAAGTTTGAGGCCAGTGTCACTAGAAGTATTTCAAGTTTGAGGCCAGTGCCACTAGAAGAATGTTCATATTGTGGCCAGTGCCACTGAAAAGAATTACAATGTCCAATGAAATATGGGATTATGTAGAGTTTCTGTCAGATACAGTCATTTTGTTGTTCTGCCAATTCCTTGTGCCATGATGTAAACTTCAGGGGTCCATCCTTGCTTTAGAGAACCTCTTTTGGAACAAAGTCACACTCTAGAACCCCAGCTTTGGTTTGGACATTCATGTTACTGCTTCCTGTGTGAAGGTACTGGGTACCTGCCCCCAGAAGTATAGATCTGGCATAGCCCTAGCAAAATGTTCTCTCCTCAGGACCTGGGTTATTGGTCATATGTTGCTTTTGACCCTTTTGACTTCTAGAAGTAGTGAGCCTGGTATACATTCCCAAAGCATGGGATGGTACAATTTACAAAGCAGTTTGTGCCCAGTCAAAGGGTACCAGGGTAGCTAACTGTGTAAAATAGTGTGGGGGTTACACTTGCTTTGCTAAGGCTTATTTATTTTTTGGTTTAGGCTTACACTTAGGTTATCACTTTGGCTTAGGCATTGACTTCTTGTTAGGCTTATCACACTGACTTAGGCCTAAGCTTAGTTTTCTTACTTATGCTAACCACTTAGCTTAGGCTTTTGCCCAAGATTATTACTTGGGAGTAATCTTACTGCACAGGCTTATCACTTAGGCTTAAACATATTGCTTAAGCTTATTGCTAAGGCTTAGATGTGAGCATAGGTTTATCACTTAGGTTGAGGTGTATTACTTAGACTTGTTACTTAGATTGCATATGGCCATTTAGTCCCCGGACAAATCATTGTGGATAATTAGGAGTGGATATATAATCGCGCAGACAACACAGAGTTACTGTATTCCACACGCAGTCATCATGTTGTTGGACTATTAGACGAGGCTTTTGGAAGAGTGTGATCACACATATGGAGAGTGTTTTAAAATCTGGGTGTGATCGGTGGGATGTAAAAAACACGAGCATCCCAGGTAAAGTGCCTGCAGAAAAACACTGCTTTATCTACAGAGAGTTTTTAAAATCAACAGAAATACAAAGCTTTATTTGCTACTCAGATTGTAGAAGCTACTTTTCTGCCTGCTCCAGCTGTTGTGGGACACATTTACATTACATGTTAACAGTTCAGCACATACTTGTAACTGGTCTCCGAGTGCCATGGTGTACTAGCTAACTGAGAAGGAAAAGCTCCACCCTGCATCGAAGCAGGATTAATGGTGTGACCAAGTGGCTTTCTGTCAGCCGCGAGGAATCTGATTCAATCCAGGATCATGGCACAGAGTGGCAAGTTACTTGATTTTATTTTATTTCAGCTACTACTGCACTAAGTGTCTCCGGTGCTAGAAAAGAGGAAATGACCCTGAGGAGAGAGAACTATGAATGTAAAAAGAGGAGCCTACAACCTTGCTCTCGCCTTCTCTAATAATAGATGGTAGACAGAATGCCACAATGAGCAGATGCGACATTCTGTCCACTACAATTAAGCTGGCGACCACTTATCCACAAAGCATTTTGTCTGCAGCAATGTAGCCGCTACATTTCTGCTGGCGATGTTCTGTCTGTGAACCCACTTAGATTTATCACCTATGGTTATCATTTAGGCTTAGGCTTATCACGTAGGTTTTGGTTTATTGCTTGCTTATTATTTAGGCTTAGGCTTACCCTTATTATTTAGCTTAATCTTAGGTTCATCACTTAGGCTTATCATTTAGGTGTATTGTCTCGCTGGTCAGATCACTGCACCATCAGTTTTGAGTTTGGGGTACCCATCTGTAGCCCACCCCTGTGGAGGTAGTCAGATACTGCCTTTGAGAGGATTGAATCCTGAGGGCCTTTTGGCAGTACTTGACACCTCAGGTATATGGGTAGCTTGTGCTGCAGGTATGGATAAGCAGTTACAGCCTATCATAGGGCTGTTACCATGGCCTTTGACTTGACAGCAGCAGTTTGTATCCATCCTTTGTGTTCGGCCTTGGCTCACTAAGGTTTGATGGGAGCTAAGCTTGACGAAGGCTATGGGGCAGAGGTTAAAAAGGCATTGGAGGAGGTCCAGGCTCAGGAGAACAAACTGGCCTTGATTACTAACTATGGTAAGTATCAAAGGTAATCTCTTGTAAGAAGGCAGAATTCCTGTCCAGAGAGATTGCAGCCAGGAAACATTGACCGCTTAGCTTTTTCAGGCTGTGGACAGGCTTTTACAACCAGTCTGTCTGGAGCCCATGAAAAGTGCATCATTTTTACAATGCAAGGAGTTTGCTCATTTTTTCTTGGACAGGGTGTCTTTCATTAGGGCTGGGATCTCCTTTTCTGGACACTCCTGTCCCTGACTGGGGGATGGGATGCCATGTTGGCTGTCAGTGGTCGTGGGTAAGTTTCAGCCAGTGATGACGGAGGGGGATTGTTAGGGTGATCTCGAAAGTGTGACCTACTTGCTGTGAACTGGACCTGGGCCCAACATGGGGCCTTGTGGGCTGTGCAGAGCAGCTGGGTCCAGTATTGGATTGTTGGCTGTTCTTTGTCAGAGGGGTCTTTCCAGCTGAATTAAAAGTGCACTGGTGAAACCCCTTTAGAAAAAATAACTTTGGACCCAGACATCCTAGCTAATTACGGACCTGTCTCTAGCCTGGCGTTTTAGGTAAGGTTATTGAGAAGGTGGTGGTGCTGCAGCTTGAGGCTCACCTTGAGACCTTTGATATCCATGAGCTCTCCAGCCGGGGTTTCGACTGAGCTTCAGCACTCAAACTGCTTTGGTCAGGGTGCAAAATGATCTGTTCTTGGTGAGGGATAGAGGAGAGAGATCAATTCTCATATTCCTAGATCTCTCCTTTTCATTTGACACCATTGATCATGGGCTGCTTTTGGACCATCTCAGAGAATATGTGGGACTCACATGCACAGTTTTTAGCTGGTTTTAGACTTTCCTTCAGGGCAGGACTCAATGAGTGGTGATGGGTAATTTCTCATTGCACTCAAAGGATTTGCTCTGTGGGTACCCCAAAATTGGCCCTTTCACTCATGCTATTTTTGGAGGCTCAGGTGTCTGCTGTCATCCAGAGTGGTTTCTACCATTTTAGAAATATTAGGCGGATTTGTTCCCTTGTTCCCCTTGAGGACCTGCCTTCTGTAGTGTATGTCTTCATGATGTCTCACCTTGACTACTGCAACGCCTCTACCTTGGGGTCAGTGGAGGTGCACTGCAGCACCTGCAGTGGGTGCAAATGCTGCTGCATGATTGTTGACAGGCCTCCCTAGATCAAGTCACATCATCCCTGCACTATGAGATCTCTACTGGCTGCTGTTCAAGTGGCGCATTTCTTATAAAATTGGGTTACTAACACAAGGCCTGCAGGCCTGGGACCTGGTCACCTGCGTGATCTCTTTAATCTGCACTGTCTGACTTGACCCCTCCGTTCTTCCAGTGAGGGCCTATTGGTTGTTTCAAAACTCATTTAAAAACATCAGGTATAGAGCCTTCAGGGTGGCTGGGCCACAATTTTGAAACTCACTACTGAGGGCTCTAAGGAAGGCTTCTTTGGTTAACACATTTAAAAAGATCTTAAAACCTAACTCTTTTCCAAGGCGTTTGGCTCTACTGTGTATTTTAGCTGATTTTAGTAAATTAATTAGTGGTTAGTGAATTGACTTATTTTGCATACATTGGGCTATGTACTAGGGGATTGTTGATGTTCTTTATTTTGTAATGGTGCCCGGGGTCTCTGGGAAGGGTGCCATAAATAAATAAAACTACTACTACTACTACTACTACTACTACTACTACTACTACTACTACTACTTAGGTGTAGGTTGATTGTTTATTGCTTAGCTTTGGTCTTATTACATATCACTTATCGCTTATTGCTTATCGCAGATAACTTATTGCTTAGACTTATCTTAGGTTTATTGCTTACCCTTGGGCTTAACAGTTAAGCTAATGTTCTCTTTTGCTTAGGCTCACTGATTCTTACTTATAGCTTTGGTTTATTACTTATGTAAGATTATCATTTAATTTTATAGATTAGGCTAATCCCTTCTTATTTAGATTTTTGCTGAAGGAATATCACTTATCACTGAGATTTATCGCATACGTTTCTAGCTTATCACTTACATAAATAGAATTTGACAGCAGATAAGGACCGCTTAGCCCACCTAGTCTGCCCATTTCCCTACTTAATGGATAACATACAGAGCCCTAGTTGATCAACAGTCTATTTCTTCCTACCCCCACTAGAATTGCCTTAGGCTTTAGGCTTATCACTTAAGGCATATGGCATAATGCTTAAAGCTTATCATAGGCCTATTGCTTAGGCTTTCTGTTATGAGGCTCATCACTCAGGCATATGTTTAAATTTAGGCATATCACTTAGTCTTTATCTTATTGCTTAGTCATATTGCTTTGGCTGATTACTGTATCTACTGTATTAGGCTTATAGCTTTGACTTAGGCTTATAACGTACTAAGGCTCATACTAAGGCTGTAGAATATGAGTATCAAGAATGCCTGGGACAGACATAAGGCATTCCTGGTGGGCAGTAGGAAGTAGGCTGTTGGTTAACTAGGATCTGCAGCTTATCCAATAGGTAGGGAATTGCAGACTGGTGGGCTACAGTCCTTATCTGCTGTCAAAGTCTATGTTTCTATGTTTCTAGAGGAGCCAAAAGGTGAAGTGCCCATAAATGCTTCTGTAGGATTTAATTGTCATAATATTTTAGTTTACCCCTGTAATATATACCTGTCCAATTTGGATTTGAACTCCAGTGCTGTTTTACTAATTATTATATCAACTGGTAGCCTAGTTCCAAAGGTTCATGACCCATAATGTATAAACATATTTCCTTTTATTGGTATTAACTGCTCTACCCAAAAGTTGTAAAGGTTGCCCTCTTGTCTCCTTCTCACTAGATTTGAAATTGAGTTCCATTTCTACCATAAGATAGGGATCATTTATGATGTTATACAAAATAAGCAACTCACCTCTCATCTTTCTTGTTTCTAATGACGTCAGGTTCAGATGAAGCACTTTTTCCTCATGTGTTTTGTTTTTAAATGTGGAATTTTTTCTGTAAAGCTCCTCTATGTACTCTCTAATGTGTTCCTCTCAGATGTCTTATAAGGGCACTATAGCTGAGATGCATATTCAAGATGTGGTCTTATTTAAGACCTATGTAGCGGCAAAAGTACACTTTCATTTCTTGATATAATGTTCTTCTTAGACCATATTACCTTTCTAGCTCTATTAATAGTTTGATTCAACTGCTGGGTAGTTTCAAAGTTGTGGGTAATAAGATGCCTAAATCCTTTCACTATCCGATGAAAGTAATTCTTTCTCACTTAAACATATGTGTGTCCTGGGTTTTCTTACCCAGGTGTATCACTCTGCACTTATCTAAATTCAGTTTCATATCCCATTTGCCAACCCAAGCTGTTGTTTTGTCTAGATCATTTTGGATGTCATCAGTTCGTTCCTTCCTTAGGATTGCAGGGGCCTCCTAATTTAGCATTGTCTGCAAATTTCACTGTCCAGTGAAGTAAATTCATAGTAAAGTCAGACATAAAAATTGAAACAATGCAGGCCCCAGTAGAGAGCCCTGCGGTACACCATTGGTCAACCTGCCTGGATCCGACTGCATCCATTAATTAATGATGACTCGCTGAGATCAGCCTGTCAACCAGTTTGAGATCAGAGTAATTATATAATTGTTGAATTCATATTTAGAAAGTTTTTCAATCAAGGCCTAGTGTGGCATTAAATCGAATGCCTTGTTAAAGTCTATATATCGATGTCACAAGGTATAGACTTGTCAAGTAAGTCACTTATTTTTTCAAAGAAGCCCAATAAAGTCGTAGTTGTGCTTCTGCCTTTATGAAACCATGTTGGTCTGGGTCTACAGTTGTAATAATTCTGATATAGTATCCTTGATTAAAGTCTCAAGAACTTTACATATCGTTGATGTCAGGCTAATAGGCTTATAATTGTTCTTATCATACTTTGGTCCTTTTTATAGATAGGCACTACAAATGCTGTTTTCCAGTCAGATGACATGTGCCCTATGGACTGACTTTTCAAAAGAAGTTTAAGAGGGTAGGCTAGATTGTCTGCCATTATGTACAGCAGATGCCCGATATTTGATGTGGGCCTGAGTGATATTTTTCCTTTTGTTTCAGTAATATGTTTTTATATCATGTAGATCAAACTGGATAGTATAAATATTTGAAATACAATGATTTTGTATACTTTTGTTTATTATTCCTGGTCCATAGATCTCACAATTTTTTTTTTTTTTATTAAATGCAGTGGCCATATCAGCATTTTCGTGGATAGTTTCCCATCAACTGTAAGTGGCCCCACTTTAGTTGTGGCTTTTTAAGGAATTTATATAAGCATAAAAGATTTTGCTATTTTCTTTACTGGCATGGTGTGCTAGATTAGACTTGTAAGTTCTTTTGGTTTTCTTGATTTCTGCTTTGTATTTGTTTGCATTTTCCTAAAGTAATTCCATGTGATTTCATTTTTATTTTTAGGTATACTTTGTATAGTTCATCTTTTTTTTTTTTTTTTTTTTTAGCAGCTTTGTCATTGTTTTATTCAACCATTTTGGTTTTGTTTGTTATATGAGTATTTGTTGATACGTGTCATATGTTTATTTGAAACTCTAAGATAATGTTCTTTAGAGTTTTCCATATGTCTTCAATGTTTTATTTTCAAACTCCTTATCCCAATTTATTTTCATGAGTTCATCTGAGATTTTGCTGCACTCTCCTTACTATAGTGGAGGATTGAAGTTTGCATAACTTCTAATATTATTGAAATGTAGTTTGAATCTACCCTATTATGGTCACTGCTGCCTATAGGGGCCTGTCTTACAATCATGGCTGTCTAAATGGTCAGTACTAATAACAATGTCTAGAATATTATTTCTCCTCGTGGGTACACTGACATGTTGAGATAGTTGTAATCTGTCACATAGTCATAATAGTACTTTACCATTAGAACCACTAGCAGACCCTTCCAACCAATTTATTTCCCTTAAAGTCCTCTATAATCAAATGATCTCCAGTTCTCCTGCATTCTCAGTTTCAGTGAGGAGGTTGCTGTGTATTTGAGGACAGTATAGTGGACGACAGACTACCCCTATAACTAATGTGTCTAGATTGTTATTAGTTGACTTGATCCAGATACTTTTGGTCTCAGACCCTGTATTTTTGTGTTGTAAGATATAACCACAGTTTGTAGATAATTCTTAACCAAAGTGCTACCCGCCTTTTTTTTGTTGGTACGATTATGTGTATAGCAGTTAAAACCATCAAGCTGAAAACTCCATGCACCATTATTCCCTAACCAGGTCTCTGTAATGCCTATCACATCAATATTGAAGCTGTGAACTAGTGTTGCTAATTAATCCATTTTCTGGAGATGCTTCTGGCATTGAGAAGCAAACATTTGAATTCATTGTCTTGTGAAAATTCTTTATTTGTATATTTTCCTGAGAAGGTTTGCAATTTGAAAGAAATGTTGAAGGTACCCCATAGAAGCTAGTTTAAGACAATGCAATGGAACGCTGCTCTATGTTTTGTGCTAAAGTTTCTGATCCATATGTATTTAAATGGAGACCATTCTTGGAGTAAAGTTCATTTCTGTGATTAAAGCTATTCCAGTTATCAATGAAGTCTATATTAATTTCCTTGCACCAGTTACCCAATCTACAGTTTATTCGAGTGATCGTTTCATTTTCTCAGGATGTGCCCTCGATGTAGGCAATATATAGGAGATAACTACTTTAATAGTGTATTTTTGACTTTCGTCCCAGGTTAAGCAGATCCATACAAACACCTTTTCAAGAAATTTACCTAATGTCATTAGAATCAACATTTAGTACAACTGAAAAGTTTGGTAGAATTTATAAAGTATTGATACATTTTGAGCGTCATTTATTTTCGCTCCAAGTAGACACATAACCGTAGTGTTTTGTCTGTCTGATTTACATAGGTGACTGTCAGTAAATCTAATGACAGTCTGCAATCAGGTATTTTTGAGTGGTGTCTAAAGTATTTAGAGCTGGAATACCTATGTAACCTCAGAATTTGGATCCAAACTTGAGGGGTCTATCTATTATGTACTGGGATATTATCACTGCCTTGCCATACGGCCCTCCTTCCCTTCTTTATACATTTAGGTTTTACATAACACCAATCATCCTCACTATATATACAGGATTTTTTTAGCTTGGTTGCTGATCTGGGGCTCAAGTCAGATTCATCTTGCTCCTGAGTACGTTTCTTTTTGTCATGAGTTTTTCAAGGCATTCTTTATCTATACTTGTAACAAACCTCTGCATATTAAGAATTTCTTTGGTATCTTTTAACTCTTTCCTTATGACATCTATTTCACATTTAAGTGTTTGAAAGAGGAACATCTGTGGCATTTGTTTATTGACATGTTAATAAGGGTGTGAAGAAGCGTAAACCTATTACAGATAATACACTTAAACAATGACCCATATTCATTAATAGCTCAAGGATAGCCTCAGCTTGATTCATTTAGACTGAAGATATAACAAACTCAAAGGGTATGGCTATATCACTTACTGTTCTGTGTAGAATATCTGGCCTACTCTCTCTGCTCCTCAGCAAGTGCAGGCAGATGCAACTTGCCTCTGCCAGCGTCACCTCCACCTGTGCTCACCTCCATTTGCTGAGGCAGCTGCTTTTAACCTCATGAGCTGGAAGTGATGTCACGTCAACTCCTGATCATCCGTGGATGAACAAACTGCAAAAGTTAACTTTTTAAACATGCTGTGCAGTTTAACTACCTTTCTGCCCAAAAGCACCTGAAGTACAATAAGGGCACTATCAAACAACAAAATGCTGTAGCACCGATGTGTAATTCTGCCTGTACAGAGATCAAGTTCACTTTCCTGCAGTCCTACAATTCCACTGCCCACTAAAGAAATATTATATAAAACATTCCATACACACAGTAAAAAGCATAAAATGCATTTTCAGCCCTTATTCAGGCTTACTTGGCATTATTTTAGAACCCTAAACATCTCCACTCACTGAGGCAGCTGCTTTTCATCCCGGAGCTGGAAGTGACATCACGTCAACTCCCAATCGTCCATGGACAAACTGCAAAAGTTAACTTTTAAATGTGTTGTGCAGCTTAGCTACCTAATAAAGGTGGCCAGAAAGCACCTGATGTGCAATAAGGGCACTATCAAACAGTAAAAATGCTGCAGCGCGATGTGTAATTCTGCCTGTACAGAGGTCAAAGTTCAATCTCCTGCAGTCCTATCATTCCATTGCCCACTAAAGTACTATTATATAAACATATGAACATACAAACATATGAATGTGCCAGTAGAAACAGACCACCTGGTCTATTTAAGTCTGCTCAGTGTGCAGCTAGCACCCCTAGCTTGCAGCTGCCCCACCCTCCCCTTGTCATCCCACTGCTGCCCCATCTCTCCCACCCTCACTCTCCCTGTTCCCTGTCCCATGCCCCTTTAAAGCTGTTCAGAGATTTACATACCACCCATTGTGGTAGTAGTGCATTCTATTGTGCTACCACCTTTCTGTGAAATAGTGTCTCCTCATTTCCTTCTAAATCTTCCCCACCATGCTTAGCCCATGCCCCTGTGTCCTGCCCTCCTTAGCTTAAATACCCCATCTGCCCCATCCTTATTGATTCCTCTCAGATACTTGCATGTCTCTATCATGTCCCCCTGTCCTTTCTATCCTCCAGGGTGTACATATTCAGTTCTCTAGCCTGCTCTCATAGTCGCTCCACTCTATTCCACATATCATCTTCATTGTCCTCCTCTGCACCCCATCCAATAGCCTGTTATCACGCTTTAGGTATGACCTCCAAAACTGCACACAGTACTCCAAGTGTGGCCTTACCAGCAACCTCACAGAGGGGCAAGATCACCTCTTCTTCACCTTGATGAAAAATCCTTTGCTATGCACCCCAGCATTTTGTTCGCTTTGTAGCCACTCTCCTGCACTGGGCAGTGTTGTTCATGGTCCCTGTTACTATTACCCTAAGTTCTTCTCCTCCTAAGTGATCCCCAGTTTAACCCCCAACAGTATTCTCTCTCTTTGGGTTCTTTGCTTCAAGTGCATAACCTTGCACTTCTTTGCATTGAACCCCAGCTGCCATCCTCTGACCACTCCTCTAGCTTGCTTAGGTCCCCTGCAGCTGTTTCCATTCCTCCCTCCATCCACCACTGCTCCCATTTTGGTGTTGTTCTGGACTGACTTACCTTGCTCACCACCCCATGCGCAATGTCTGATATGAAGAACCCAGATAATACTGATCCCAGCACAGAGCTCTCTGGCAGCCTGCTCATCACTGACTTCAGAGTTAACAGCTTCCTCCCACCACCACCTGTTGTAGCCTACCACTCAGCCAGCTTGTAATCCAGTTCATGATTTTTGCCCCTACCCTACACCACTTAGCTTCCCTAAGCCACCCATGAGGCACTAATTCCAAGACCTTGCTGAAGTCCAAGTAAAGAACATCCACTGCATGATGCTTATTCAGGTCACCTGTTACCCAGTCATAATATTATATCAGGTTGATTTAACAAGACTTCCCGAAATGAATCCATGCTGCTGCACATCCTGGAGGCCATTGTCCTCCAGGTTTGACACCAGTCTTTCCTTTAGTATTGTTTCCATGAGTTTGTGCACTATGGAGGTGAGACTTACTAGACAATTATCCAGTTCGGCCCTTGGTCTGCTCTTGTGTGATGGCACTACATGTGCTATCCTTCAGTCCAGTGGCACACATCCTGACTCCAGTGAGGTGCTGTACAGAAACGTTCCATACAGACAGTAAAAACATAAAAATGCCTTTTCAGCCCTTATTCAGGCTTACTTGGCGTTGTTTTTGAGCCCAAATGCTTTTGGTTTATTGCTTAGGCATATTGCTTAGGCTTAGGCTTATCACTTAAGGCATATGACATATCGCTTAAGGCGTGAGATTACCTATAAGGTGATATCAGCTTGTCACTTAGGCTTAGTCTTATTGTTTAGGCTTTTAATTAGGCTTAGGATTACACTGAATCCTACATGATATCACTTAGGCTTATCACTTAAGGTTTAGGCTAATCACTTAGGCTTATCATTTATTCTTAGGATTATCAGTTATTTCTTAGGTTTATTGCTTATTGCTCATGCATATTTTATCGCTTTTTTATCCCTTAGGCTCATCACTTAGGTTTATTGCTCATTGCTTAGGGCTTATCACTTCTAGGCTTATAAGTAAGGCTCAGGGGTTATGTGTCTTACTTTATCCCTTGAGTTTATCAATTAGTTTGATTGCTTATTACTTCAGATTATTGCTTATCTAGGCTTATAACTAAGGCTTAGGGTTATCATGTCTCTCTTATCCTTAGGTTTATCATTTAGGTTTATCACTTATCACTTAGACTTGTATCACTCAGGTTTATTATTTAGATATATCAATTAGACTTAGGCATATTTCTTGGCTTAGGCTTATCATAGGCTCTATTACTTTGTCTTAGGCTTATTACATAGGCTTATTGCTTGGTCTTAGGCTTATCACTGAGGCTTTGCCCTAGCGGGCTCAGGCTCTACCACTTCTATAGCATAGGCTTATCACTCATTTTATCACTTAGACTTATTGATTATGGAATATTAATTATCGCTAGGCTTATCGATAGTCTTTTTGCTTATCACTTAAGCTTATTGTTTCGACTTATTGCTTATCACTTACTGCTTAAGGTTTATTGCATATTGTTTAGTCTTGTCACTAGGATTTTGGAGTTACTCCTAAGGTGTAGGCTTATTGCTTATCTTGGGCTTGTCACTTATGATTAGGTTTATTGTTTAGGCTTAATCTTATCTCTTAGGCTTAAAATTAGTTTAGATGGGACCTCACTAGTAATCTGTAGAGAAGTCATGTTACCTCTTTCCTTTACTGTCGAACCCTCCAAAAAACATCCAACATTCTAGTTTACTTGCTGCAGACATTGTTGCATTAACTAATTGTTTATGGAGTCACTTGTGATGACTCCCAGGGCCCTTTCCTCAAATGTAGCACCCAGTTTAACCCTCTCATCCAATAGCCCATCCTGGAGTTTTGTTTGTTCCTTACATGCATCACCTTGCACTTTTTGCATGGAATTTAAACTGCCAAACCCTGGGCTATCTTTCTAACCTCTGCAGGTCCCTCACCCTTATTTTACTGTCTCCCTGCCACAGAGTTTGTCATCTTTTAAGAGACGCATCTTGCCCTGTATTCCTTCTCCTGTGTTGCTGATGAACATATTGAAATGGGCCAGATCCCACCTAAACCCTGTGGCATGTCACTTATGACCTCCTCTCTGCAAGCCTTTACTCCTATTCTACTACCACCCCTGCTGTCTCCCCAGTCAGCTATTCACCCATCTACCTGGGTCCTTCACTGCACCCAGATCATCTAACCTCTTCAGCAAGCTTCTATGAGGCACAGAGTCAGATGTCTTGCAGAAGGTGAGGTACAGTAAATCCACTGCTTGTCCCTTATCCATTGCCCCAGTTACCCATCAAAGAACACTATCAGGTTGGTCTGACAATTCCTCCCTGCCACCAACCCAAGCTGTTTACTGTCCTGCTGCCCATTTTTCCATATTATCCACTAGGTCTTCTTTGACTAGTGTCTCCATTAATTTGCCTACAATGGAAGTAAGACAGATGGGCCAGTAGTTTTCTGTGACTCCTTGGCTCCTCTCTTGGGGGTGGAACTACACCTCTACCCTCAATGTTTTAGACCAACCCTGAGCATTTGAATAGTCAGGGGCTCAGCTAAGTTTCATTGCCAGTTCCCAGAGCTCCCTCATGTGCATTCCATGCAGTCCTGAAGCATTATATAGATTTTCAGGTTTGCAAGCCTTTTCTGGCCTTTCTCTCATAATTCCCAACTGCCCCATTTCTGGAATCCCCTTGCAGCAGTCTTCATGCTACTGTCAGGTAATGACCCACTATCCTCCACTCTGAACACTAAACAGAAGTTGCCATTAAGAATGGCTGCCTTCTGCTCATCCTCTTCTATTGCCCTTCTCTCTCCATCAGCCTAACAATTCCCCATCTTGTCTTCCTTTTTTCCTAATGTATCTAAGGTAATGTTCCCTCCACTTGATTACCTCCATAATATGTAGTTTTGTCTGCTTTGCATTTCCTGACTGCCTTCTTGGCCGCCTTCATCTTTAACTTATAGTCACTCATTTCCCTTCTCCCTGTTTCTCCTTGCATTTAGTAGAGTCCTTGTTTGCCCTCACTGCCTCCTTGACATTTTTCAAGAACCATATCGGTCTGTTCTGCCTGTTATTCTTGGTAACCATTCTCAAGCATGACTTAGTTGCCTGAAGAATGGCCCCTTTAATTATTCCCACCTCTCCTCCAGCCCTTGATTTTGTCAGCTCCCCAACTTATCCTTGACTAATTCCCATTTGGTCAAAGTCTGAGTGTTCTGAAATTCAGAACACTGGCCTTCAATGAGGGCATGCTGGTAACCAAGCCTAGTTCAAACTATATGGTGTTATGGTCACTGGACCTCAGTTGTCCCCCCAACCTGCACTCCACCTACTATTTCTGAGGGTGGCAAACATCATGTGATGTCGAGGAATCGTAGCCTGCCTTGTAGGTTTCCTGACCAAGCTGCATCAGTAGGTACTTATCCAATACATCTAGCAGGCCTTGACTTCCGTTATTGAGATTGCTTGAATGACCCAATATATGTCTTGTAGATTGGGATCCCCACCTCCACTACCTCCCTTTGCTGCTGCCTTCTGAATCTCCACTTGCAGTTTCCCATCCCCTGTCCCACTGTCAAAGTAGTCTGCAGACCACTCCATGCACAGTTTCCTACCCAATGTGGTTGTGAGCTGCGCCCACAGTCATTCTGTTTCCACTTCCCTCCCTGATGGACACTCCCTCTACCACCTTTTGCCTTCCTTGACATAAAGGGCTGCCCACGTCCTTTTCCCTTACTCTTTATCTCTTCTACATAGGGTGTACCCCAGTACTGCTAAGTCTAAGTAATTGTTCCTGGTGGACCATGTTTCTGTGATGGCTAAAAAGCTAATCCCACATCTGCCTCCATGGCCTGTGGCTCATTAGTTTTGTTTTCCTAGACTCCTAGCATTTAGTCAGGCTTCTTTCCAGCAGGTGCCTATACCACCTTTTGTTAGGAACCTCCCATTTTGTCCTCCCTTTCCTCCTTAATTTCATACACCTTCCTGTTCTATGTGCCCTCACTCCTGACTCTTTTTTTCTTACTTTATTATAGCCTGTAAGGATGAATCCATCCCATCCCCTCCCCCACTTCTAGTCCCTATTTCTGGAGGAGTCTTACTTTAAATATCCACCAACACAGACATCAAACTTCTTCCCAGTGCACTGAGCCCCTTTCATTTATGTGAAAGTTGACACCTTAAAGACCCTCTGTCCCAGAAGACCCCAGTCCCCCACAAAACAGTACTCTCCTCTACACACAATCCCTCTGCTACACATTAAACTCTTCAACCTCCTCCTTACTCTTTCTCCTTCCCCTTATCCTACAGAAGGAGGACCACAGAAAAGGCTAGGAAAGCCAAGGGCTTTCAATCTGTCCCTAGCCTTGGAACATCTTTAAGTGTCCCTCATTATGGGAAGCCCTCATTTTCCCCATAAAATTGCTCTGTCCCTTGTCCGGTCCTCATGAAATAGGTGCTGACTACACAGAGAATGTGCTATAAATTCCAACTTTAAAGCAGAAACTCTTAATATTCTAGAATACTAAATCCAAATAAACTTTGTACAAGTAAACACTAGGGTTTCACAGTGTTCTGAGATTGTATCTCTATGTCCAGGATGTGTCCTCATTCGGAGGGTCTGTGTCCTCATTGTCCCTCATCTTGAGTGTCCAAAATGTCCATGTCCCTCATTTCAGTGACAAAAGGTTGAGAAGTATGCCTTGGAATGTTATGATTCACCATCTCAGTGAGCTGATTCACCAGATTATTGGTACACAAGTGTACCAGCACTCCAAGCTCCTCTTCCTCTCCTCTACCATCCACCCTATCCTAGCCATGTCCTGGATGGCTGATGCAACCTAGAAGGCATCTGACCACTCCTCTGTTTTCTCTCACCTCCTGCAACTTTTTCCACCATTCTATTCAAAGAGTCCCTACTAATAGCTTAGAAATGGGCTTAGAAAATCCTCCTTCTAATTGGTCAGTTCTCTACCCAGAGCTCTGGTCTATCTGACAATAGATCCCTGTCAAAAACAAGTGGCAGTTCAGGATGCCTCATTACTTAGGGTATGACTGGGCACCCTTAATTTTCAAAATTGTCAGCCGCCATTTTTTTTCTTCAGTAAGCCAGTCCCACAGTAGTGCCAATCTCCTGTAAACACTGGCAAGATGCAAACAAAATTGTTAAAATTCAGCACAGCTGTTGGAAAGAATACAGGTAGCCTGCAAAATCACAAGCTCAGCTGAGCAAGACAGGGAAGGCTAGCTTTAGTAGCGTAATGTGTAAAATCAGTAATAGTTTCTTGTTTTCCAGACCCTGGGTCCAGACCACATATGCTCTCTCTCACTTTTGGTGTCTCACTCTCTTGAGTCATTTTGTTAACCAAGGAGCACCTCATATAAGTTAAATGAATAGTAGCTACACATTTAAAAAAAAAAAAAAAAAAAAAAATGAAGGTAGAAAAGGCCATCAGTTCGATTGGCTTCACCTGACCAGTGATGGACAGCCCTGTTTCAAATGAGCGATGCATGCTTCTCACAGCAGCTCACAAGTGCTGCTTGCCACACATGACTACCTCTCAAAAACAAATACACCTATCCACTGCTACCCAACAGCACTGCATCTCTTTCCTTCCCACTGCTGAGACTGCTCCCCATCTCTCCACAACTTACTGGGATCGGCAATTGGGAGCCCCAGAGATGGAAAGCAGGACAGAGTTTGTGTCATACACAGTTGTGGTCCCAAAGACAACGTTCTTTCTCTATCTCGTCAAGTATTTTTGCCACTGCTCCCACAAGCAGTGTGTGTGTGTGTGTGTGTGTGTGTGTGTGTGTGTGTGTGTGTGTGTGTGTGTTTGGGGGTTAACCCTGGCAACCATCTCAAAGGCACAGGTACAGAGGCTCCCAGCAAAAATTCTGAGATTTGAAAAAAAATCATTCTAATGCAGAGCAGAGGAACTATTTTATAACAAAACTTATTTTAAAATAATTTTTATTAACAATTTTAATTAAACTTTTTTTTTTTTTTTTTTTTTTTTTTTACAGTGCTCACTAAGCACAATAATACCCTCCAGGGTAAGTGTTAGCTACTTACTAGACCTTCCAGGGCTAGAGCCCTCCGCCTGTGCGGTCCAGTATAGCACAATACCGCTTCGGTCAGGTATCATTGCTTACATACTCAGCTGCCTTCCTTCTGATCCTGCCACTGAGTGCCACCAAGTCATTATGTTCACCATCCCGACTGGCTCTGGGTCCCTCTGCAGGAGTTCAGTACATACCCGCTCTCCAGTGGTACAAAGCAATTTGATGTCGGGCTATAGTGAGCCTGCATGACTCTCTGTGACTTCTGACACTCATTCCCATCCCTGCTATTCTCTATTCCCCTGTGCCATTGGGCCTCTGAGGGATTGGGGTGCTGAGGATGCCTTAGAAGACCAGCTCATCTGATGATGCAGCTGAGATATGTTCTTCCTGTTGCCAGCTGTGCATGGAGCTCCACAAATGCCCTACTTATGGGGCAGAGAGGTACCATTCCATTGTTCCTATAGCTGACCATCTCTTCCCGCTGTACCTGTGCTCCTTGTTATCTGCCTTTTCTCATCACACAATACCTTCTTTGACTCCTAAGTGAACTAAAATATACATTAGTACTAACCCTACTATCCTCCACCTGCCTGAAACCCCTTTAGTTACACCTAATAACACCCTACCTAGATAGAGTATTTGCCCAGCTACAGAGTCTCCTTAATATAGTTTCATAGTGACAACATCACAGTTTACTGTTGGGCTACCCAAAATAGGAATTCCTAAGCTCCACTTACACCATCAAATTTACTATGCTGGACTACTCAAAATAGGAATTCCTAGGCCCTCTTATGCAATCTGCCCAGTCATTATCAAATACTGGTATCAACTTCTAGAGTCTCCTGTTGTCCTCCCACAGATGACCTGCATATGTTCCTAGGTCAGATTCCCACATTTGGTCAGATTACCCACACCTACTCACACAACGTGATGCAAATGTGATGGGATTCTTGGTTAGAATTTGAATATAAGGCCTCAGCCCTACTTTCTGCCACCCATGCTCCAATTCTCACCTAGCTGAGGCCACAGGCTGATGATTCTCCTGACCCCAAATGAAAGGGCAAGATACAGCTCTTTAATAAGGCCCTTAAATGTGGGCTACTGTCTCAAGTCACTCTACAGACAATTCTCAAGACACTATTTCAACAGGTTTCTCCACACAACTTACTCCACCTACATTGTCTCAAAAGAGCCTCTTCAATTCTTGTCTGTGACCAAAACAGTCAGACTCTGATTTAAGCACTTTAAGAAGGAGAAGCAAATAACTAGAGGGAGGTTATTCCAGAAGTGGGAGAGCCTCTAGGAAAAGAAGGTTTGTCCAGCAGGGTTTTAGAAAGGAGAGATTTGAAGAGGTGGTACCGAGTGCCTGAGGAAGTAGGTAGAGGGTGCAGAGGAAGAGAGAAGCAGGAAAGACAACAGGGATGGAAGAGAACCAGAATTTAAAACTCTGGTGCAAAATTGGAGAAAATGTCCTTCAAAAGAGGGAAGTAAAGATCAGAGTTGAGCGAGCAGTGATCTACGTGGCAAGAACAGTTTAGTGCCAAGTGACAGATAAAATGTTGAGGGGTCAAGCCTATGAAGTGGGGGCAGATATGATGGGCCTGTAAAATGGAATACACAGAGATGTTTCTCTAGTGTCCTCCAGCAGGATGCACTGTGAGGATATTCCCTGAAGCTCAGAGGTGGTGGGTGGGCAGAGAGGGACAGTGAAAAGCAGGGATACTGAATGAATACTTCTTCCTCAGTATGCACAAAAGAGGAGGAGGGGAGGTACCTAATCCAATTAACAGAAGCACTCTGGATAGGGGTTGATCCCAATCTTTCACAGAAGAAAGGGTTCTCAAAGAACCCTAAAACTGAAGATGGACAAAGCAATGGGGCCTGACGGATTCACCCCAGAATTCTAAAAGAATTAAGGAAGAACAAGTGACACCCCTAACTACCCTTTTTAACAAATCATGGGAGGATGGTGTGGTACCCGAGGACTGGAGGAGTGCAGATTTGATTCCCTTCACAAAAGTGGAGCAAGACAGAGGCAGGAAACTACAGACCTGTCAGTTTGACTTTGTGTAGTGAAAATGATTAAATCACTTCTGAAGGAATGAATTGTTGATTACCTAGAGGCCAGTGGGCACAGGACCCAAGGCAGTATGGATTCACAGCAGGAAGGTCATGTCAGGCGAATCTAATTGATTTCTTTGACTGGGTGACCAAAGTAGTAGACAAGGGAGGGGCTGTGGATATGGCCTGCATCAGACTTTTAGCAAGGCATTTGACACAGTCCCACACAAAAGATCGATAAACAAATTAGCATCCTGGGAATGGGTCCTAGGGTGGTAGCCTCATGAAACATTGGCTGGACAACAGGACACAGAAGGTAAGAGTAAACTGAGTCCACTCTGAAGAAAGGGGGGTTACTAGTGGGTACTGTGAGGGTTCAGTACTGGTCCAGTCCTTTTAATGTCTTTATAAGTGACATTGCAGAGGGACTGAAGGAAAAGTATGCCTCTTGCAGATGACACAAAGATATGCAACAGGGTTAATACACAAGAGGGGGTGGAAAGGGTGAGAAGGAATTGGCAAGGTTGGAGGAATGGTCAGAAGTATGGCAGCTTAGCTTCAGTGCAAAGAAGTGCAAAATAATGCACCTGGGAAACAAAATCCTGTGGAAGAGTACACAGTGGGGGAGGTACAATAACAAAATGGAAAGGGACCTGGGGTAATCATATCAGATTATCTTAAGGTTAGGCAAATGGAGAAGGCAGTAGGGAGGGGTTGGGAGGATATTGGATGTTCAGGGAGAGGCATCACCAGCAGAAAACAGGAAGTTGTTATCCTCTGTACAGACAGTTGGTGAGACCCCATCTGAGTACTGCGTCCAGTTCCTGAGACCCCATCTCCACAAGGACGTAGACAAGATGGAGGCAGTCCAGAGGAGGACAACTAAAATGGTGTAGGGTCTGCAAGAGAAGCCACACGAGAAGAGACTAAAGGAGCTTAATATGTATACCCTTGAGGAAAGTAGGAGAGGGGGAACATGACTGAAACTTTTAAGTACCTCAGTGGAATCAACAAAGTCCAAGAGGGTAGCATCTTTCAGAAAAGAGATATGCAAGAACACAATTTGAAGATGGAGGCAGGACGGCCTAGGGGCAATGTGAGGAAGTATTTTTCAGAGAGGGTGGTGGATACATGGAACCACCTTCCTGAGGAGGTTGTGGGGTCTAAAACTGTGGAGAATTCAAGAATGCATGGGACAGACATAAGGCAATTGTGGTGGTGGTAGGAAGAAATAGGCTGTTGGTTAACTAGGATCTGTAGCTTATCCAGTAGTTGGGAAATGGGCAGACTAGGTGGGCCAAGCAGTCCTTATCTGCCATCAAAGTCTATGTTTCTTTGTTTCTATGTTAAATTAGTGGTTAAATTAGGAAACTTTTACTGTCTTAGAGAGTGGTGAACCTATGGACAGCTTACGATGGAGACAGTAAATATGAAAACAGTATAGGCCTTCAAGGTAAGCCTGACAAATTAATGCTTACGAAAGGAATCACAGGGTTACTGGTAGTAGAATGGAAAGGAATCCCTATAAATGGATCCTTGTTTCCAACACATACTTATTTCATTTACCCACTTATGAAATAGGAGAGGGACTTGATGGACTTAGAGTCCCTTCCTAAATTACTATGTTAGGTGTTATTACGCTACCAACTCTAACTGTAGATCACGGTTTCTCATTAATGCTGCATTCTTTTCTTCACTAAGCTTTGCAAACCCTCATGGCAAGATCATAATTTTCCTCTTTACATTTTTTAACTCCTCACTGAAGTTATCCTCCTGCGTCCTTCATCTTCCGTGACTCTTTCCTGATGTTTGCGCAGCTCGTTGTCCTTCACCTGAAGCTGTCTAATGTCATCTTCTTTGCATCAAGCTGCTGTTTCAGTTCAATATTTCTCCTTTGTTCTAATTTCACAGCTACCTGCTGGAGCTCGTAATTTCATTCATAAGGAGATGTGTTAAGCTAGATTCCCCGCAGTATCTAGACATGAAAATGTGACACCACAGCTTTTTAAGTACACACACAAGGGAAACTGTACCACATTGACCCACAAAAGCACATCTAATGCCCCATTTGCACACACCTTTGCTGAACCATTTTGGGGTGTTAGGAGATCAAACTATGCATTACATATATAAGTAGGAAAATATGATAATCCTCAAAATGCCTACCTCCTCTCCAGAGGAGCATTTTATATAGTTGGGGTACACTTTTGAAGTGGAGGAGCCAAGTTATCCATAAGAATAGATGGTTCAACTCCTCTTGTTTTGTTTAAAATGTGTATTTATGAGCACCTTATGGCCCAGTGGGAAGTACTGTGTGCTACCCTGCTGGTGACCCATGTTTGAGAGTGAACTCTGGAAGCTGTCTGGACAGCCCCGGACTGGGGAGGTACAGATGCGTGGTTGCACACCCAGCAAGGGAGAGATGGTACTGGATTCTGCCATGCTAGTGACTTCTGCAGTGAGACATGGAGCTTGCCTCTTCTACAGAGGTATGCTGGTGTGTGAGGTCTGATGGAGCACGGCCCAATGTTGGGGAGGTGGACGGGTTAGGAAGAGAATGTGGAAGAACACCCTTCTGGCAGGATGAAGTTCCCACTGCTGCAGGCCCCACACCGACAACTAGGTCTTGGCTTCACTCTGGATATGTACACTAGTGGAAGGACAGACATCCCTCCCTGTCCCCACCATTGGGATATTTTGTGGGAATTGCTGGCACCACCTAAATCCCAGAGATTCTGGGTGATAGAGCTGAATGGGTTGAATATAGAAGGGGGAAGGGGCAGCCAGTGCAAGGTATAATCAAAGGAATAAAACCCTTGCATTCATTTTCTTCCACTGACACAGTTAGTGAGCTGAAGTTTAGTGGTACATATCACTGTATCCAGGCTATGGTGGTGCCCATGCTTTTAATTCTATAGCCAGCTTCAACCATAGTTGAGACTTACCCATGATTCCTTACTTTATGCAACAGCTTGTGAGACCTTCCCTACTTCCAAACTAAATTTCTCCAACATGGAGATGAAACAAAGTAAAGGTGAAGAGACGCCACCAGATCCTGTGCTGGAATAGTAATTATTTGTGCTCCTCTGCTAACTGAGGAGCTTAAACATTTTGGGCTTGACATTCCAAAGTTACACCCTGCACTAATGCCAGCACTATCCTGGATTTGGTACTAATGCTTCAGTCAGGGTAATACTCAGAGGCCCTAGGAATGCCTCCAAACCTGGCAAAATTAAGGTGCTAAAATACCTTTGTGCCTATGCAAATGTGGCGGTGGTCACCTCATGAATATTAGTGCAGCAGCATAGTCAAAGGTTTGAGGTGGAAATAAGCAGCCTCCCTAGTGTCACTATTTGCTGACGCTGAAAACCACCTCTTAACTGGACACTCAGCCTGCACCCTGACCCCCACCCACTGAAGACAGGGCAGCTGCACTGCAGCCGCCTGACCCTGTGCTGAGCTGCCCCACCATCTCCCAGTATATTGTATTACAACATTCCCTGGTGTTCAGTGGTCCCTCTGATCCCCATTATATTTTAGTCACATTCCCAGATGGTCCAGTGGTCTCCACTTGAAGAGCCACCCTACCCGACTTTACCCCCCCATCCCATCTCCCAGCTCCCTTACCCCAGTGTCCAGCATTATAACAGCTACATATGGTGATCAGCACAACCATCCTGTCACCTTCACAGCTGACTGCCTGATGAGCTGTTGAAGACACATACTGTAGAAATGGCTGTGCTGGTTACCATATGTAGCTGTTACTGGCACCAGACACCGAGGTAAGGGTGGTGGGGAGGTGGATGGAGCAGGGTCAGGTGAGGGACTGTTCAGGGATCATTGGACCATGAGTGGGTACTGTACTAAAATATACTGGGATTATCTGGGGGTGGGGAACCACTGGACACCAGGAGTGTTGTACTAAAATATACTGGGGATTGGGGTAGAAGGAACCACGGGACACGAGGGCTTTCCTTCTTTTTAAATTTTCTTTTAAAAACTCAGTTTTATTGTGAGTCTGTAATGTTATAAGATATACATCCATAAAACTGATGGTGTTTAACTAGATTTTTACAACAGCATGACAAGATACTAAAATAGGACACCTTAATGAACTTGTGCTGTACTTTCAAATATTGTACTCACTTTTTATGTGTGACTGCTAGCCCTTAGTGACCCACGTCTTTTAATTTTAATTGGAGCCTGTTCTGTTTCTGAGTGTTAATGCAGTGCAGCTGTGGTCTTTCAGTTTTAAATCCAAGTCCACTTTTACTCAGAACAGCCATTGGTGCTAGATTGATATCCATATTGTAAGTCGACTTAGCCCACTCATGCTAGACAGCCCTTCCTCCTCCATACCTGTATTTAACTAGTGCCTTCTCTTTGTCTCCTCAGCTCATCCAGTGAGCTTTCCTTTAGTAGTGAGGGCTGTCGCTTTCACCTGCCCTCTCCCAAGCTGAACAAGGGAAGCCGTGGAATAAATACTAAGCATGGAGCCTGTTCCATTGGCGATTGAGTGTTCCAGGAAGGCCTGCCAGTGCTGTGCACTGGCTGCTACACCACCCCGCTACCACCTTTGGTGAGCAGTTCTTTATATAGGTAACATCACATGCCGCTTTTAGCCCATCACCCCACTTCTCATTTGCAGGCTATATCCTCTTCCCACTAGTGGTTGCTCTGCTCTTATTTTTGCTTCACCATCGACTGGCATTTCCTTTTTGTCCACTGCACACCTCAATTTCCAATATGTTGCTATTAATCTTGTTGTACACCCTGCTATCCCATGTACTGACCCCCACAGCTTCTCGCCCTGAGTGCATACCCACCTTATGTCATTGATTATCGCCTGCCTGCAAGGCAGCTTTCCGCAGCAGCAGCACCCATGAGGATAAACTGTCAATTCTCTCTGACACCATCCTACACTGCAAATGGATCCACCCTATGATCTTCTATCCAGCTATCACTTCTAATGACTGCTGCCCCAGGCGATCACCCTATGTTCTCCCTGCTACCCTTGGCAGCCACACCACCAGGAACCCTGGCTGAAATCTATGCCCCCCTCACTCGACTTCTTTCTGACTATCCCCATTTACTAAACCTCCCATCCCTACTTTCTCTGCCCAGAAAGGGCCCTTAGCTCACAAATCACACCTTGTCAAAATTGTGCTGGAACCCCATCCTCGGTTCCTCCTCCTCCTCCTTCTCATGTCTAGGAATATCCATCCTAACCCTAGACCCTCACACACCCCTGTGCTGACACACTCCCTTGCCTGCGGGCTATGCAATGCCACCCTTAGCGTTTGCAGTTTGCTAAAAAGTGGGACTTCATTCAGTGTTGGGTTCCACAATACCGCCTGACGTCATTGCCGTCAGGGTGAAACTTGGCTATCCCCTCGGATTCCAGACTCAACAATAACCCTCTCTGGTTACAACTTATACCAAGCAGATCGGCAAAGTAAGAGTGGGGTGGCTGCGCCATTTACATCAATGACACATTACACAGGCAGATACTCCCCATGCTCCAGCTGGTATCTGGACCCCTGGCCCTCACTCTAAAACTTACCTTGTATGTTCCTAAACCCCTCCTTATCACTGCAGTATACATTCCCTCCAGGGACCAGAAGGTGGCTTTCCACCAGTACTATCTTACCTGGCCACCCTCCCATCCCAAACTGAAAAATCATACTCTGGGATTTCAATATCAATTGGTTAGGCAAGACCGCTGCCCCATTCATCAATGCAGCCACTGCTCAAGACCCAACATAGAGACATAGAATTTGATGGCAGATGGGGACCGCTTAGCCTAACAAGTCTGCCCATTTCCTACCTAACGGATAAGCTGCAGATTCTAGTTAACCTAACAGTCTACTTCCTCCTACCCCCCACTAGAATTGTCTTATGTCTGTCCTATGCATTCTTGAATTCCCCACTATTTTTGACTCTCACGACCTCCTCAGGAAGGCTGTTCCACCTAACACAAGTAGTCACATCCCCACCCGAATGAACCAACACACAGGGTCTTTCTCATTGCTAGACCTTGTCTTCACCAATCACCCCACAAAATCACTAGCACCTCAGTTCTCCCAATGCCTTAGTGATCATTCCCCAGGTCTCTGCTCCTGGACAGGCAAAGCACCCAAATCTCTGCCCAAATTAATCTTAATCAACGCAAACTTGGCCCTGGCAACTTGCCCGTCTTAAATTGCATCTCAACACATGGATTGGTCCTTCATAACGAATACTCCTGACCCTGACAGAGCCCTCGACCTCTTCATCCTCTCCTTCAACATCATATGTGACAAATTTGCCCCATTACTAAAAGGGTGGTCAAGGCAATCCAGCGCATTGGATCACTGACCACCTCCTGGCCCTGCTTCGTCCAGAGATTCATTATGGCACGCCTCTGAGTCTGGTCTCCCATCCAATAGACAAAAGTACAGAGAGACCAGGAACAAATGCATGGGCCCTGTGTATGCCAAAGCGGAGTATTATAAATCCTCCTTAACATCTACCTGGGGCTCTGGGGCACAAATTTTGGAACAATATTAAGGATATCTGTAGCAAAGTCCCTAACCCTGTCCCAAATCAGATAATGGCAGATGGGCGCCTGACCTTGGATCCCTCCAGTATAGCTACAGCTTTCAGTGACACATTTACAAACATCAGCCATGTTTTCCTCCTAATTTCTTTGACCCAACCCCTGCCAGCACCTCCTCTTCCCTCTGAAGCCCCTCTTTGCCTACATCACATTTCTTCCAAGTCTGCTGAGCCATATCTAAAAAAGCTCTGAGCCACTCCTGCCACAGTAGTGACACCTTAGATTTGAAACTTCTCCGGCTTACCCTCCATGAGGTACTCAACCTCATCACTCATAAACCACTCCTTATGTCTAGGAAAATTCCTCTCTAGGTGGAAATCTGCATCCATCACCCATATTTTCAAAAGTGGGGACTGTACCATCACCAATAACTACTCCCATCTCCATTCTCCTCTCCTGTCCAAGGCCCTAGAGAGGATTGTCTCTGATCAGCTCACGGACCACCTCAACAAATACAACCTACTCTGCAAACAGCAGAATGGATTTTGAAAGGCACAGTACTACTACTGCCCTTCTGGAGCTTACTGCACATCTACTCCACTTTGGACAGTGACCATATCTCTTGTGCTGTCTTCTTAGATCTCACTAAGACATTTGACACTGTCAACCACTCACTCTTACTAACCACATTCTCCAACATTGGTTTCTCACAGGATGCCCTTGGCTGGTTTTCTGATTACCTCTCAAACTGTTACCAGCAGGTCAAAATTGGTAACACTCTATCCAATAGGCTGCCTGTCCTCTACGGTGTTCCTCAGGGGCCTATCTTAGGACCTCTACTTTTCAGCCTCTTCCTTAACTCCTCCCCAAGTCCTGCCTTGGCAACCTACTACTATACACAGATGATGCCATCCTTATTCCTTGAACTCGGACCCCATTGAACTTCACCATTTCCTGCAATCCTCTTTAGTTGTGCTGAAAATTGGTTCTCCACCAGCGCCTTATTCTCAACTATAAGAAGACCAAAGACATGCTATTCTCTCGCTCTGAACTCCGGAAAGAGCATTGCCCCCAAGTACTAATTGCCATTCTGACCCTTTGGAGCAAGTGGACTCCTTTAAATACCTAGGCATCCCTCTAGACCCAGCCCTTAATTTCCACCATTATATCCATCTCCTGTCTACCACCCTCAATGCTAGGCTAGGGTTATTGTATCATTTCAAATATTGCCTGACCCCTGATGCCCTTAGTCTCACTGTCTCCTCCTCCTTGGTCCTCTCCCTACTCGACTATGGTCTGCTGATTTTATAGTGCGGCTAACACCTCAGCCCTTTATAGACTTGTCTCTCCCAATAAAGCTTGCCGCCCATACTGGGATGTGACCGTCTCACCCATATTTGCTCACTCTATAATGCTACCAACTGGCTAAATCTCAACAATAGAATCAGGTTCCAGGCTTGCCTCATGACCAGAAAGATTGCCCTCAGCCTCTACCCCCCTTGGCTCGCCTCCTCAGTCCACCCAGCTCCGATGCTTAAGCATACCCACAGCTCTGACAAGTGGCTCCTCTCTGTTCCTCACTGCCAAACCTCCCATTCCAAAGGTCCCTCAGCTACAGGGCCCTTCTTGGATGAACAGCCTACCCACTTCACTTGTGAACAAAACAGCATTGGCCATTTCAAACCCGACTGTACCTTAGGGCCCACCTTAAGTTCTCAAATACCTGGACTGCCTCTAATCCTTACCCTACTCCTCCCCTCTTCCTCCTGACCATGGCCTCTGACCTGCTTACCCTCCTTGATTCCTTACTTGAGTTGACGACTCTGTTATATTTCTGATTATACATGTATTGCTAAAGACTTGTACAAATTAATCCTAGTAACTGCCTGTTATCCTTCACTGTTCTCTGTAAATATGCTGGACTGTGTACCTTGTTGAATTGCTTTCTAATGTCTGTTATGTGTCTAAGTTCTATGATGTGGGACCTTTGTAAAGGAGTCTCTGACTCAAGGTATATCAGAATTACTCAATAAATAAAATAAATTACAATTGAAACACATATGTGTGTGAATTAACATTGAGTCTGATCAAACCAATCACCTGTAAAATCACTATGTAATGCATTCTTCAGTTACAGTGTACTTGCCTCAGTCTTATCATAACTAACTCAAAAGGATAACAGAAAAATTTAAATAAACAGTGCCAACAAGGACAGAACATTTGTGAACGACCCAGGTTTACTGACCATTGTTATCTTTATTCCCTTTGGAGTTTTGTCCATGCACGGATTCCCCAGGAGTGAAATCACCTAGTTGTCTTCATGTTTGGCTCTGTGTGCCATCTGTAAGCTGATATCCAGCCCGCTGGAGTTCCATCTGGCCCACATTTCTGTGTGCCGCTTCTGCAGTTTAGCCTATGGACTCCATTCTAAAATGTCCTCAATTCTCCTACTCCAAGAGTCAGATGATGGTGGTGTAGTTGAAGCCAATTTTATATAATCTACTTGAGTGCAGCCACATAGGAGTCTAAGAAAACTTTACTGCCTGAAATTACTTAACTTGGGGACCCTCGCTGCCAACACCAAAAATTTGAACTCAAAGGATAGTTTGTCCCCATAGTTGTTGGTAATCACTAAAGATTTGGGACCAAAACTGATGGATCCTGCTTCAGAATGTCAACACAGGCATGCTGAAGATGGGAGGAGGGTGGGCATAAAGAACAAGAAAACATGTCCAGCTGGGCAGTCTTGGGGATGGCCTTGTCATTCTTGCTCCCTCTTGCCAACAGCCCCACTCAGTATTGTGCCTGCTACCCAACCCTTGGTGCCTGGACAACTGCTTCAGAGGTATGTGTCTCCTTCTCCTAATGTAGCCCCAAAAAGGAGGAAGGGCACCCTAGTGAGAGATAGAACCAATCCAGGCACAAGAGGGCGCCACCGAAGACAGACAGTGAGGGATGTCAATGACAGGCAGTCCGGCAGGTAGAAGGGTGGCACACATGAGTGCCAAAGAAATGAGAAAGGCTCCAGGAGGCAAGGCAGGAGGTAAAAAAACAACAAAAAAAAAAAAAAAAAACACCAAAATAAAGCTTTATCAGGTGACTGATTAGAGACTTTATGGTGGCTAGGAATTGTTGTTTACTAAATGACCCTGCAATGGAACGTTGGCCAGAAGAGAGTGAACATGCTTCAGGGAGTGATTGTTTCCAAACTTTGTCACATACTAACATTATTTGTTTTAGTTTGAATGGACTCTAGGGTCAATTATGTCTGCCCCATTTCATAATCAGAGATGTAATAAGCATGCTGTGTAAACACAAACTAATTTATAGAGCTTTCTTCCCACTTGCTATCCAGTGTACCCAGTGATTCCCTTTGGCAAGCAGAAATTTGTCATGCTTACCTTAAGGCATGTTCTTGTTTTCATATTCACTGTCTTCGTGGTAGGCTGTTCCAGAGGTTCACGCTCCTGGGAGAAAATGTGCTTCTAATGATAACCCTAAATCTACCACCCCACAAATTCAGGCCATGCCTCTGTGTCCTGCTGCAGGACATCAGAGCAAACATTTCCAGCTGTTTGATCTTGTCAGTACCTGTGAGTATGTGAAAGACTAAGATCATGTCCCTCTCCATCTCCTTTTGCATGAGGTGATCATATTAAGGGCCTACAGATTCTCATCACAGACTATGTCCTCCATACCACAGATTATTTTGTTGGTCCTGTGTTGCACTCTCTTCACTGCCTTAATATCTGTTTTGCAATGAGACCAAAACTTATGCCATACTCCACGTGGGGCCTGACTGGGGCCTTATAAATGGAAAAATTACTTCCCTGGTCTGCTAGTCACCCTTTGATATACCCATCATTCTGGGATGTAGCCATGGATTTCAGTATAGGTACTATAAAATGTAATGACCACAGATGTCATCTTGGGCCTACAAGTGTGGACTGTACATGCGCCATGTAGTCTGCAGTGTGATGTATGGAATGGAACTTAAAATACCACCAACAGCTTAATCTGGCTCGATTTCAGTTGGTTTCCATCTGTATATCCCCACCCCGGATAAGGTTGAAAATAGTGCACCAAGCTATAATGACTTGAGAAGGGAGGGGTAGTTGCTCTAACTATTGTCTTGAGAGCCCTAGTGTCCCTCCCTCTCCCAGTACTGCCCTACTGAAACCAGTGTCAATGCTCAAAACCACCACAAGCTGGAGTCTGCAGCACTCCAAACAGTGTATCCAGTGCAGAGCCAAAGTTGGCTGTTGTGTTGCCTGACTCTGAGAAGCCCAACTGATATGAGGGGGTGTGCCATATGGAGGCCTGCATTTCCAAGACCATCAGCCACAAACCAGGGGAAGATGTCTTCAGCTACCCACACTGATGATACCATCCCAATTCACTATGAGGTGAGAGATCCTGAAGGCTCAGAGGGAGGCTGTGTTGGCCAGAATGTTCCTGGAGACCCAAGCATTGTGTGTGCCTGGTCCTTCTACTGTAGGGCAACAGGAAGTTGTCTATGCTCTAGAGCTGGAGGAAAACGTGAGATAGTTATCCTCAGTTTGGGACATTGTGCTACCTCTTTAAACATAAAGGAAGAGTAAGAGGAGAAAGTCACTGTGGCTTATCTGGTCTCCATCCTAGTGTACTCTACTACACCCAGAATGTTTTGGATGAAATGAGGGATCAGGAATTGACAAAGAAGTGAAGGCTGAGTAGGTACTACCTGGATACGCCTATAAATCAGACTTATTAAAACTGAGTTTGGCAGACATAAAAGATGCTTTGCCAGAAAAAATTATCGCCATGTACTGAAGTGATTACTGGGACTCGCTATACAGTTGCTGGGATGAGAGGGCATTAGGCATAAGTAGAGAACTAAGGACCCTACTAGTTGTTTAGCATATTGCAATGCAACCAGTCCTGTAGTACACAGAACTATCAAAGTGCCTATTAGTGCTATGGTAGTACTATGAGCAGTTAGTAAATGCATCCTGTGCTGTACTGTGCTAGGCTGTGCTACTGTGCTAGCAGTCGCAATCGTAGTGAGAAAACAGACCCACTATCCAATTAAAAATAAATAAATTGGGGAACTCAGGTGAGAAGCCCCATTTCTAACAAAACCAACTGATATTTTTGTTTTGTTGTGGGGGCTCATCCCCACACACCCTGTAAATGGGTAGCCAGACCATGGCTGTGCATATGGTATGCTAATGCCTACAGTGGGGTCCTTAGTCCTCCACTTACACTGGGTGTTAGAGTGATATAGTATAGGTGTAGCAGAAGAGCAGCCTAATGTTGCAGCAATGGTACATCTCCTCCCTGCATTTAAAGAGAAAGCACTGGAGGTGAACAAGCAGTGGTAAGAGGGTCATAGCAACTGAAAGGACATTGAGGGTCGGATTTTCAAAGATTTTAAAGACTCAAGTGCTTGCATCAAACAAGTGTGATGCAAGAGGCACCTTGAGCCAAGGGCTGTGCCAAGAGTGAATTTCAAAGGCAGCCTGCATCACCCAGCAGGCTGCCTGCACTTAACTGTGCTAGAAGGCTGCCTTGTGCCACGAAAGTGGCAGTGGCATGGCGCTAGAAGGCTTGTGGCAGACCCAGACTTCTGCAACCTCAAATCCCGATTATTTTTTTTTTTCTTTCCCAAAGACCTCCCCAGAAACTAAGTGCCAGTACCATTAGACCAGCAGAGGGCTGGTCTAGCGGTACTTAGACATCTCCTGGGAGGGTTGTCAGTATGTGCCACTGTGTGGCCTTCCCTGATCCATCCCCAGTGGGTGATCCCTGTGGTCCAGTGGTCTCCCCTCGCCCCTCTCATGATCTCTGACACCCATTGCATTATTTAAAGTACTTCTCCCTGGTAGCCTAGTGCCCCCCATCACGATTGCCAACATCCATTACATTCGCTATGCAGCTCCTACCCTGGTAGTCCAGTGGTTCCCTCCCCACCCAGACTGTTAATGTCAGAACCTCTGGTGGTCTAGTGCCCCTCGCCAGCAGGGTGCCTAGTTTCCTAATCTTACTTTCTCCCATACATTAACTGTGAGCCTCAGCACAGCCTCACACCACCACTGCACCGGCCGCCAATGAGTTGTTAGTGTGCATACTGTATACAGCATGCAGTAAGTGCACTGACAGTTCATTCAGCGGTCGGCCATGGTGGTGTGAGGACGGCTGTGCCGGTCACTGGATCAGGTATGGGAGGGGTGGGAGTGGGAAGCTGACACTACCTGCTTGGGGGGGCTAGACCACCAGGATCCCGTGTGTGTTGGGGTAAGGGTGCCATTGGCATAGTGGTGTTGGGGTGGGGTGCTGTGGCCAGTAGCTAGCTCCCATCTGTGGGGCATTCGGTGGGTGCACCATCCATTTTGTGCACTGCCACTGTTGCTGCAAGCTACAGGACTTAGCCCTGGGACCCTGTGGATTGAAAAATTGGGCACAAGGTCCCAGACATACCAGCACCTAGCGCAGCTGCCATTGATGCAGTTTGTGTCAGGGCTTTGAAATTCCAGCCCTGTGAGTTACACTCACCTCGACAGGACTCAAAAGCTGTGTAGTGTGATTAACTTTACCTTATCTTTTACTCCTTCTGTTGCTTTGGGTCTGGCTTTCTCTCTTACCCACAGCTGTTCCCTGTATTAGCTCTGTGCCCTTCCCTGTCTCCCTCCTGGCATCTATCCCACAGCCTCTCTTCTTTCCAAGTAGTGATTTGCATCCATTCCTTCCTACTAATCTGACATTCTTGCCCCTCTGCTCCCTCCTCTTACTCACTCTGCTCTTCTAACTTGTATGCCTTTAATTGCCCCTGTTGCCTTATGTCTACATTTACTGTGTTATGATGGCCACCGTGCTGGGCAAGCTGCTGTCAAGTCACAGAGGACTGCAGCTCTGTCCCAGTTTATCGACATTTGCAGAGTTACTAGCGAGTTTGTTTTATAGTTAGAGTTTAGTAGTAGGGCTTTTAAGTGTTAGTCAGGAGTTTGCAAGTAATTCCATGGCAGAAGATAGCACATTTTTATTTTTAGCTAGGGTTGGAATTCTAGTTGTGGGGTGACTGTGGCTAGTAGCTCTGCTACATATGGAACTGAACAATGCAAACATTTATTATCACCTTTTAAAACAGTTTCCTGAGGCTCCTAAGCAATAACTCAATGAGTTTGTTGTGCCAGGTATGTGCTGGAAGTTGATACTGCCATAGCTGTAAACCTAAGAATCTTATTTTTTACTCCCTACCTTTATTCCCACCTGTTGCCGCTACCTTCCTGTTGACTGCTACCTTCCTATGTGGTGAGATCTGCCTGGATTTGCAGAGGTGTTGAAAGTATTGTTGCAGCTACATTCAGATGATGAGTGGTCATAGTGAACTACCCAGATAGCTACTTTGGTGGTCCAGTGAGCCAGTAGAGAGCTGGTAGAGCAACAGCCTAGATTGTGCATTCCGGCTGGTGGAGGTGTTGGGACTGGCTCATGGGGACTGGGGATGCCATGGACAGGCAGCCCTAAGTCTGAACTGGTTTGCTAGTCTATAGGAGTTCGTTGTGGGCAGTGAGTGACCAAACGTGCACCAGTATCCTCTATTATTTTCTACTTTATCTTGCACTATTATATAAAGTGATATTGACATCTCTATAGCACTTGTTGAGTTGGACTGTTAAAATCTTTCTACAAGCCAGGATTCAGCCAGGAGGAAAATTATCTTGTTGCTACTTACAGCGGGTGTACTACAGTGAGAGTGTGGAGCATGCCCTCTTCAGTTAATCTAGAGAAGATGACTAACTTGTGCAATAGTTAAATCTGGACACAATATTTAAATCTGGACTGAACTTACTCTTTAACTTGGGGCTGCTAGCTTCAAGACTTATTTATTTATTTACTTTTTACTGATTATTGGTATTCATGGATTTTAAGGATTATTTAGATAAATAGTTATGTAGAATTTGATGGCAGATGAGGACCGTCTGGCCCATCTAGTCTGCCCGTATACCATACCCTCCAAGTGTCCCTTGTTTACCCTTTCCTTTGAGTTGTTGTTTTTCACTGGAGTAAGTCAGGTGTGTGTGGTTTATTTTAATTGTCATATAGGTGAGAGCAAGTATTTGGTGGTTGGTGGGGGTGGAGGGTTGTCAGAGTTAGAAATTGTATGGGGGGTTTAATTAGTCTAGAGTTAGTAGGATTGTCAAGAATGTATCACCCTGAGTGGACCCTAAGGCTCAGCTATCCTCCATTCCTACTTTGTGAGCTGCATACCTTCTATGACCTCCCTTGCCTGCAGAGGTATATTATCGATGCAGAGATTTGGATATTATTAGAAGGCATCACAGGAGGGTTAGGGCAGAGGATGGGGTGGGGGTTGATGAGAGGCTGATCAGGACGGTAAGGACTAGAGATGTAGCAGGTTAAATGGGAGTTTGAAAAGGGGTCAGAGTGTTTAACCATATCTGCCAGGTTTCCACTGGTCTGAGTGACTAGACAGCTGATGGACTGGTTGCCAATACTGTTCTCTATGGGTGGTGCTGAGTAATGCCAAATTGATGAAGAATATGACAGCTGTTATTGCAGATTTTGTTTCTCATTCCTCGGTTGATATGGCATGCTTCATGGAGGACTGGTTCCATGATGATGCTGGTCCAGTTTTGGAGGTGGTGTCCTGCTGGCTTCTCCATGGTGCACAGCCTGAGAAAGGACCACGAGGAGAGAGGGTAGCCATCTTTTTAGATCTGAGCTGAACATGGTGGAGCACCCGGTGGATGACACTTCATCCTTTGAGTGCATGGCCATGTTGGGGGGTTCTAGGTGTTGGGTCCTCTTATATACCAGCCACCTGGGTGGCAGGGGGCTTCCTGCAGGAGATCGGAGAGTTTGTTGCCAATAGGATGTTGGAATCACCAAGGTGGACTATCCTTGGTGATTCAATGCCTGGCTTTATGACAAGCTCTCATGTTTGGACAGGATTTCCTCCAGAGTATGACAGCACTGGGCTTGCATAACCAGTTTCTACTGTGACTCATCAACACAGACACACACCGGACTTGATGTTCCACATGGGCTTGAAGTGAAAACCTCAAGGTTGATTTGATCAGCTGGTCAGATCTATTGTGCCATCAGGTTTGAATTCAGGAACCCCTTGTAGTCCACTCCTTTGAGGTGGTCAGATACCACTCTTTGAGAGGGTTGAGGCTGGATGGACTTCTGGCACTACTGGATGATGGCGACATGTGCTGAGGGAATGAAGGAAGCAGTGTGACCTATAATAGGGTCATCAGTTACCTTTCAACCTTGTAGCACCAGTTCATGCTCACCCATTAGCTTCATGCCTTATCGCACCATGATTTGATGGGGAGCTGAGGGCGAAGAAAGGAAAAAGGGCAGTTGGAGCAGCACTGGAGGAGATCTGTGGCCCTGGAGGACAAACTGGCTTTGAATACTCACTACGGTGAATATCAACGGGCAACCTCTCATAAGAAGGTAGAATTTGTCCAGGGTGATTGCAGCCCGAAGAACTGACCAGCTCAGCTTTCTTGGCTGGTGAACAGGCTTTTGCATCCAGCTTGTCTGGAACCCATGAAGGCTGCTTTATCTATGAAATGTGAGGAGTTTGCTCAGTTCTTGTTGGACAGAGTGTCCTCTATCAGGGCCAGGATCTCTTCAACTGAGCAGTTACTACCCAGCAGTATTGAGTCTAAGTGTCACAACTGCAGGTAGTGGTCATAGAGAGAGGTCTTTATTTATTTATTTATTTATTTATTTATTTATTTATTTATTTATTTATTAAATTCTCGGATTACAAATACCTTTGAGCAGAAACTGCTCTGCTTACAAAGGTTCCACGCCAAAGGATGAGGGTCAACATACATACAGAGGTAGTAAAAGAATGCACAATAAACAAGCAAAACAACTAAAAGAAAAAATAAAGATACTAGTTATAACATACTTTGAGATAATATTCATAAAACGAAAGCTTGATTAGGCAGCTGGCTGCGGTAACAATAAGAGAAAGAGGGCACCATAGCCAGTTAGTATTGCAGGCATGGGACTGGGAGAGGAAGTTGGCAGGCTAATGGGCCACTGTCCGATGGTATTGGAAAATGTCTTGTACCAGTGGAGATGTGAAGCAGGAAAGGAGTCACAAGGAAGGCCCAGTGCCAGAGGGAATCGGATTAGGAAAGGGTGGGCTGTGAGACATGAGTGAGCTGGGAGGTGTTTAGAGAGATCTCTGTTCAACAAAGCAGTCACATTGAGTGGTAGAGGAGGAGGTAAAGTTTGAGATTCCTTTGAAGGGTCCAGGTAGTAGAGGAAAGTGATTCTTTATTGAGGGAATTGAACCATTGAGCAGCTCTATAGATAAAGAACCGCTGACCCATGGAGGTACGACATCTGGGAACCTGAAAGGTTAGCAGATTGGGCACCACATGTTTGTTGAGTGCCACTGTAGGTAGTAAGGAGTGAGCTAACACCAGGTGGCATGAGACCAAGGAGAATCTTTTTGGTAAGTAAGCAGGTCTGGTATTGTATTCTGCTGCATAGGGGTAGCCAGCTGGCCTGTGCATAGAGGTCACAGGTGTGAGTTTGTCGGCTGCACCTGTCAGTAGTCTACAGGCTTTGTTGAGAGCAACTGAGAGATCCCATGGAGGGCACTTGTTGGGGCAGAGCCATAGATGGCAAGGCTACAGCCAATGATAGAGGTGACAGAGTTATAGATGGCTAGTTTAAGGGCATCCGCAGGCATACAGTGCTTGTGTTTGTGTAGTAGTCCAATCCGTATATTGTCAGTCTTGGCAACAGTGTCAATATGCCGAGTGAAGGAGAGGGTACTATCCAGGGTAATACTAAGGTACTTGAACTCCTTGACATGTTTGAGTGGGTTCCCAGCGTGGTTCTTGATGGTGAGGGACCGAGCTGTGCCTGCTCTGTCGGTTACAGAAGGACATGGCTTTAGTCTTGCTGTGGTTCAGGACAAGTTTATGAGAACTGAACCAGTCTTCGATGCGACTGAAGATGAGCTGCAGCTGGGATTCAAGGACTGTAATGTCATGGTGGCTGGAAAACAGGACTGCATCGCTCATGTAGTAATATTTTTTGGTGGCAGGCACTGGGAGATTGTTGATGAAGAGGGAGAAGAGTAGAGGCCCAGAATAGACCCCTGGGGGACTCCGGAGTGGACTGGTTTCTCCTCCAGAGAGATCCCTGCAATCCTTACACATTGGATCCGATTATCAAGGTAGCTGGTGAACCATGGGAGATCCCAATGGAGGACAGTTGCTTGAGCAGTACGGGTGGTTAACTGTGTCGAATGCCTTGGTAAGGTCACAAATACTGCCCCTCCACAATTCCCTATTGTCAAGCGTGGCATGGATGAAGGTTGTAAATTCCAGTAGTGCAGTGGTGGTGCTGTGCCCTTTCTGAAGCCATGCTGCTCTGGGCACTGTACATTGTACTTATCCAGGAATTCAGCTAGTTGGTCCAACACTATTCACTCCAGTGCTTTGGATAGTGGGGGAGGAGTGAGATAGGTCTGTAATTGGTGTGCAGTGTCCTAGGTTCGGTTGTAGCAATTCCGGGTGGTTGTAGAGGTGATCTTGGGGCTGTGACCAGCATATTGTGAGCTGGAGCCAGGCCCAACATAACTCTTGGTGAACTGTGATGGGTAGCTGGGCCTGGGTCGCTGGGATTATTCAGTGTTCTTTGTCAGAGGGGTCTTCCTTCAGCACTGAAAAGTGGACTGGTGAGACCCCTTCTGAAAAACATTACATTGGCCCTGGATATCCTGGTGAACTACCTGCTTGTCTCTAACCTGCATTTTTTAAGTAAGGTTATTGAGAAGGTGGTTGCTTGCAGCTGGAGGCACACTTGGTGACCTTCAACATATATGAGCCTCTCCAATATGGATTTAAGTCAAAGATCAGCACTCAGACTGCTCTAGTCAGGGTGCATAATGACTTGCTCAGGCAAGGGACAGAGAAGAACAGTCAATTCTTTTTCTCCTGGATTTCTCCTCAGCATTTGACACCATTGACCATGGACTTTTATTGAATCGACTGGGACTACGGAGACTCAACAGCAAAGTAATTAGCTGGTTTGAGTCTGACCATAGGGCAGGTCTCAGAAGGTTGTGATGGGTAGTTTTCTTCATGCCCAGTTGACTTGTACTGTAGTATACTACAAGGGTCGGTCCTTTCATCCATGTTCTTTTCAGTGTATATGCTACCTCTGGGCAGGATCATCAGGCAGTATGGAGTTGGGTTCACTACTATGCAGATAATACTCAGCTCTGTCTTTGCACCTGAAGATCATGGAGCAACGGATGTGCTGAACCAGTGTTTGGCTGAGATCAGTCGATAGTACCTCAGCACTCTCTGACAGAATATAGGGGCATGTTGGTGCAGTGCTAAGTTGAGTAGCACTGTCCTGACATGGATCTGGGAAGTCATGGAACACTGCCCCAGACCTGATAGTGCCGATCCTACATTTATGGAATACATACAAACAGATGTAATCCCTCTGCATTGAAGGGGCTTATGCTCCCATTAGAGATCCCTTCTACCTTCTATCCGCCCCGAGCATAAGGTTTTATTAATTACTCTGGGGTTAATCCTGTTGGATGCATGAAGGTGGCAGCAGAGAGTAGGCAGACAGGGTATAAATAGGGTTGGAGTAGAAGTTTGGAGTTTTTTCAGCCCGGCAGTAGGCCAAGGTTGGAGGGATGGCTGGGAAGAGTAGGCAAGGCAAGCAAGATAGAGCTTGATGGTTCAGGTTGAGCCTGTGGGGACCCCCATAAGTCGGTAGTCAGGGATGACTTCTGGGTAGTGGCATAGCATTGAGTAACAGGCATGGGAGCTCTGAGGGAGGATGGTCAGCTAGTGGTACTGCATTGTCGGGATGAGGGAAGCCTGGATAGTGTGTAGATGGTAGGTAGGTAAGACCCTAGGATCCCATGCAGGTGTGACTTGGGCTGCCATGGCTGTGGAACCGTGGCAGGGTTCTCAGAGGGAGGGGCCAGTGGCAGAGGTTCTCCCCATACCCAGTGTAATAGGGTGGCTCAGAGTGTAGAGGAGGCCTGATAGTGTCCTTCACCCACTTAAGGAGCCTACTGGGAGAGGCAGGTCCAGGGGTGCTGGCATTGTGAGGACCAGGCGGGACATATAGGTCTTTGGACAGGCCTTGGAGAAGCTGTTGGCGGGTGCTTAACTCTAGCCAGGGATGTGATTGCAGGGATGCAGAGAGGAGGCTGTGGCCATCCCCAGATGGTCATTTGGGGCACCAAAAGAGAGGACAGGATGCCAGGGAGGCCAGCAAGCATTTCAAGCTGTTCAGAGGGCCTGGATTTCCTTGTAGCAGGGCAGCTCGGGAGAGTAGGGGCACAGAATAAAGGCAAGTCAGAACCAGTGGGGTTATCACCAACGATTTGGTGCAGGCTCAGTAGAGGAAAGAGAAAGTGGTTACAGGGCCTGGTCTCGGGAAATGAAAATTCATGGGACCCCTGTTGGATCTAAGCAGGCCAGGTGGAGAAGCGCTTTGCTTCTCCGAGTGGAGACAGGGCAAGCTGACCAGTGCCTAGGGGAAAAGAGAGCTAGAGGAAAAGGTAACAAGATAAAGGTAGTGGCTTACCAGTGCCAATGGGAAAAAGCCTTATGATTCTTCCAAGATGAAGGATCTGCTTAGGTAAAACAGCTGAGCTTCAAAAATGTGAATAACAGCCTTGCATGTACTGCCTGTTTACTAGGGTTTACTAGGTTTTGTAGGAAAATGAAGGCCAAGGCCCTTCGAGATTTCCCCACATACAAGTGGGCTAATATGAAGAGGTATGGTTGGAAATAAACCAAATATCCAATTTGTTTTTGAATGTATTAAAGTTCTTAATGCTTACTAAATCTTCGGCAAGGAATTCCATAATCTGGGTACCAGATTGTAAAAAAAGATTCCTTAGGGTTAGTATTGGCCTTCTTAATCCTGATTTGTTTGTTGTGGAGCCTAAGGACTCTTCAATAAGTGGAAAAGGAAAGTCCGCATTGCTCCATTAGATCAGGGTGTTGTCGAACCTTATATATGAAGAGGATATCTCCCCACATCTTCTATGTTGAAGGGTATGAAGGTCTGCAGTGTGCAGTCTTATAGTAATTTTCACAGAGAGTCCAGAAACCATTTTGTAGTACGTCTCTGGACATGTTCTACTTGAACTATAGCTCCTTAAGATAGGGATTCCAAAATGGCGATCCATAGTCCAAGTGAGGTCTAATATAGGATCTATACACTTGAATGAGACATTGCTCAGTCCTAGACACAAAAGTATGTTTTATTTGTCTTAGGAAGGAGTTAGCTACTCTAGTAATTTTTGAACAATGGTCGGGTGGAGAGCTTGTTGTTTACCGGATACTGAGATCTCTTTCCTTATAGGATGCTTTTAATAGGATATTGTTGATGGAATATATATTTTTGGAATTTTTTGGGCCAAAATGAAGGACAACACACTTTGGACATTGAATTCCATATCATTGTTCAGAGCCCACTGTTTGATGTTTTTAAATCAGAGACAAGGCTATATAAATTATCATGGGTGTCTACTTTCCCACCCAATTTTGAGTCATCCGCAAATTTAAATAACCAATTTTGGACATGATCTGCATATCGCTAATGTATAGATTAAACAGTGGCCAAATTTAGGACCAGAGCCCTGGGGAACCCCACTGGTTATCGGACATTGAGATGAAAGGGAGTTGTCTATGTTTACCCTTCAAGTCCTGTTTAACTATTGGTCTTACCCATTTAGTAAGACATGTGAGAAACCAAAAGTTTCCATCTTGGTTACTAATTTTCCATGAAGGACCTTATAGAAGGCCTTGCTGTAATCTAGCAATATAACATCTGTTGGGATGTTGCTGTCCAAACCATTGTTGCCATCTGATGTCTGCTCGAGAGTTTTCCAGTTGGGTGAGCTTGTAAAGTTTAATAGTCCCATGGAGCTGCTTTATTTTCTTGAGCAAGATGGTGCCCCTGTGCCCTCTGAAATTATTTGGGACACAGGTGACAATAAAGAGCTGTTTGGGAAGAAACTGAGTAGTGATTCTTTTCTTTTTTTTTTTTTTTAGCTGGAAGGGTAAATGAAATGGAAAGCCTCTTATATTTATTTGTGCCATGAGTTTGTATTTCTGGAAGGTAATTCAGCAGTTTGCATCGGATTAAGGGCTTGTGAGCCAAGGGAAGCTGGAGGTTGCAGAAAAGCGAGGTCTTAGATGTAGCAATGGAAATTTTGGGCCCAAGTCCTCTAATGTAGAGAGAAATCAAAGATGCACTGAAAAGCTGAAGCCATCGAGAGGTAGGATAAGTTTCCTACTTTATTTCACTGTGCAAATGCTTGAGTTGTTTCATATGCTGTAGCCTCTTTTCCCGGTACATCAGCAAATTCTTTCATGCCTCTAGACAGTTTGGGAGAAGGCTTACACGGGGCATGTATGGATGTTTCTGTACCCAAAATCCTGCTGAACCTCGAGTTCCAAGGGTCCAGGTGCTGGCAGGCTCCCTGCCTAAGTAAGTCTTGTGGCACATTTTAAATTAGCTGTGGGGCAGGCCTGAAGGAATAGTAGGCCCAGCATGTTAGCTGTGGTGTGCATGCATGACTACTGATCACGTGGATGCTCTGACAGCTTCTGATTGGTGGATGGTGCAGAAGAAGCCAAAGCAGCTGCTAAGGGAGCACCATCTTTCAGAAGCAGTCAGAAGGAAGAGGTGTAGATAGAGAAAGCTGAGAGCGCAAAATTAAGGAAGCACATACTCACACTGGTGCAATAAGCAGAAAGCTCTGCCAAAATTAAGAGTGTTCCTTTATTCCAGGTACTGGAGGAACAGTAGGGCAGAGACTTGAGTGGGTGGCCACATGGATTGGCACTGGATTATAGCAGCCCCAGGACATAAAGTTGAAGAAGAGGTGCCCCCCTAGGAGAAACCACTTGCCACGGTTCCTGCATCATTGCCCTCCTGGCTGTGGAAGGCAGGGGGAAAGGAACAAAGCGATGAGCGATGTGTGAGATTTGGATATTGGGGATGGCATTGAAAGATTGCTTGTGTGTAGAGTCTGCTCTTTCTGGCCCTGGGAGGCAGTTGTATGGCGCCCTACCCATTTTCAATTGGGATTCCTTCAGTACCACAAAGGGGCTCTACATGCTATAGTCACTGGCTAGTGGGGATTCAGAAGCATTTGATAGACTCTCCTGGGGAGAGTGCCATGGGCCAGACAACAAAAGCCTGGATCGCCATCCCTATGTCATCATTGGAAACCATGGAAGAAGAGGTGCAGGCAAGAAGAGACTAGGAGGTGATGGGGAGCATAGCCATCTGCCCACCCCTGCTGCTGGCTACTGACTATCTTCATGGCAGAGGGAGGGACAGGGCTCTTAGGAAACCAATGGGAGATGCCCTAGGCCCCAGGGGTTCCTGTCTTGGCCCCTGTCTGGTGGTAGCCTGATGGCTCTGTCTACAAAATCAGAGCCTGCTGCTGAGTAGAGTCAAAATCCTAAAGCCCAACGGGCTTGGCTCCATGCCATTTACTGCACCAACAGAGATCAGAGAGGGTGCTCAGGCTCAGAAGGAACAGGAGGAGCTGGATGAAGAAAATGTATTGGCAAAAGGTTCCAATTCCAAGACTATCTGGTAAGGTACTGCACTGAACAAAAAATCTGAGCAGAAGTTACCATTTGGGGGAGAGGGTGCAGCTGGAGATAACAGAAGAGGAGAAGGATCTGGGGTGCTCATCACAGGAGCAATGAACAATTCTGCACAATGCAGAAAGGCAGCAGCAATGGCCAACAAAATGCTGGGGTGCATTGCAAGGGCATTACCTTGAGAAGAAGGAAGTTATTTCATGTTGCACAGATTGTTAGTTAATCTCACCTGAATATTGCATGCAGTACTAGTGCCCATACCTACAAAAAGACATTAGGCTGCTGGAGGGGTGCAGCATAGGGCAACCAAAATGATTCAGGGCCTGGGGAATTGCCATATGAGGTCAGACTAAGAGTTAAACATGTACACCTGGAGGAGAGGAGGGATGGGGGACATGATTGAGACCTTCAAATACATGACGGGATAATCAAAACAGACACAGAGGGTCTATTCAGGAGGAGTGGGGAGAGATACCAGGGCCATGACATGAGATTGGGGGTAGATTCAGAAGGAGGTGAGGAGGCATTTCTTTATGGAGAGGGTGGTGGCAGGTGGAATGCACTACTGACTGAAGTGGTGGCATGTAACACAGTGGAATGCTTCAAGAAGGGGTGGGACAGGGCAAACATGAGGGTCAAGGGAGGCAAGGGGATGGAGGTGGGGCAGCTGCTGAATAGGGAGCTAGCTGCAATCTCAGTAGCCTAGATAGACCAGGATGACCTTTGCTGCTGGCAACTTTCATATGTTTGTATGTTCATAGGTATATATCGAGCCATCCCTAGGCTTTTTCCATCTTCCAGTGGTTACCATAACAGGCCACACCTCATAGCTACTAGTCTGTGCCAAAACCCTCCAGACCCGTATGGATGGGTTAAACCCCAGTGACCTGCTGAACATCAAGTACAGAAGAGGAATGTGGTTACCACCAGGACAGGCCAGGAGGACTAGTGTGAGAGACCTGCCAGAATGGGGCCAGGCTGAAAGATGAGTCCTAGGAGGCTGTGTGTGAGTATCATCACATGGACTACCCATATTTGCCTGAGAGGGTTTGGGACATATCATTGAGGAGATAAGGGAAGAGTGGATCTTCAAGGAGCAGTTGAACTGATTAAAAGACCTCCAGGAGGTAAAGGTGTTCCCTCACAGCAATTGATTCAGCCGGTTCAGTCAATGTGCCACCCAGGACTTGATCTGGTTTGACCCTTTTGAGAATTTCGCCATGGTCCAGGACTTGGCTGGGACACGGACCAAATATTACATCATAGACCAGGATTCTTTTGGGACTTGACTCCAAACCAGATCAAGAATACTATTTTCCACCAGCAGGGGACCTGCAACTTAGGCCTCCTATAGACAGACTTTATGTACTGCACCAGGACAGTTGTTCTATGGAGCAGAACAATGGTGACTGTAAATAAATAAAAAAAAATGGAACCTGAATCATGTTTTACTAATCCAAAGTGCAAAGATTATAGACAAAATTACAGTGTGAATGTTGGTTAAGAGTGGTGAGAAAATGTCAGAGAAAGTGTGTGAGTGTGAGTGAGTGAGTGAGTGAGCTTAATGAGTGTGTAAAGGGACTGTACACAGTTACCTGTTTCTATTTGAAGTGAGGTATAATGAGGTTTGTTAGAATTTTAGAACTGCCTCAATATGTCTAAAATGTTGGTGAAGTTTAGAAAATAAGAAATCAATGACTGTGATTGTCTACTGACAAAAGAATCATTCTGGTTTATCAAAAATGTTATAATAGTCTCCTGGTGCAGGTAAGATTTCTTCATAGGGTAATCTGGGTTTAGAAGCGATTGGTTTGGGGTGTGAGACCCTTTGGCCAGATATGATGGGTCTTCCTTGCAGGCTGGAGGCGTACCCAGCTGCTTGGAGGAGACCATCACTGGGACCTGTGCCATTATTCCCAGGAGGGAATGATTTTCTGGGTGGGGAAAGTGTAAGCCCCTCTGCATTGGAGGGCTTATGCTCCATTAGGGACCCCTTCCATCTTCTACCCCAGAGCTTAGGGTTTTATTAGTTTTATTACATCTATCTATCACACTGTTCTCACGATGCTCTTAACCCTCCATCACTAAATTCCTTACGGTTCAATGTAAACATGCCCCACAGATCACCCGGAGAGCGAGGGTAAACGAACAAGATGGCTAAACAAAGACTTGCTCAAAAGTTTGCACCTTAGAGATAAACTCTGGAAGCGCCATAAAACATCAGGCCAGCAAACAGATCTCAATGTTTACTGTACGCCACGGAATTCATGTAAAAGAAGACAAGTCAGAGCTGCTAAGAGCAAGTACTGTAAAGACCTACTGATTAACTCGCCAATGATCCCAGAAAATTCTGGTCACACATCAAATCCTTCATAGGATCCTCACAGTCAACTACCCCTGGTGATATGCTGATAAATGATGTGCATTGCAATGACTCACAAACCATAGCTAATTCTTTCAACCTACATTCCTCTGATCTCTCCCAATATACCTCTTCCTTCAATCCCATTACAGTGTCCTCCCACTCCTCATCAGAAACCTGTCTGGATAAGCTGGAAGTATTGTCCCCTGTGCCTCCTTATACTCCTCCATTCTATATTAAGGCTGTGTCTTGAAAGGAAGTCCTGAAGCTCCTGAGGTCCATCTCTGATCATACCAGCTTTGGCTCAGACTCCTGGAACCCACCTTTTCAGAGCCTGCAGCTCCCTTATTGCATTACCACTGGCCAAAATTTATACATTATCACTTTTAGGTGGAATGGTCCCTGACCCTGAAAGCTGCTCAGATCATGCCTGTACTTAGAGCGATACTAAGGTTGTCATGAACTAAAAACAATTCATACTCGTACTGAGCAAAATCCTGGAGAAAATTGTCGCAACTCAGACAACTGACTATCTACTTAAGCTCAGTCTGCTCTTGGATACCCAACATGGCTTCAGGAAAGGACATAGCACAACGACTGCACTCCTTAAATTCACTACAGACACTCTTTTAAAAATGGATACTGGCAAACTGACTGGGAGCTGTCTTTATAGACCTCACAAAGGCTTTTGACCTTGTTGATCACACATTGCTTCTCTCCTCGCCTCGCTTCTGCATTTCTCCTCCTCTGTTTTGACTGGTATGAAAGCTACCTGACAAATAGAACTTATTCAGGGTATTCTACACAGTGGCCTTGAAAGGGGTGACATTTTGTTGTCTGCAGGAGGACCCACCACCACCACCATTCAAATGTGGACAGAGTCACATAAATGAGCCAAATGGAATGACTTACAGCAACACTATGGCTTTCACTGGAGAAATATAATGCCATCTAGGGGTCAATGGGAGAACAGGGGACTCCCCTCTTGATGGGTGGTCAGAGGGCCATTGATCTGGGGATGAGGGAGGTTACAGTCCTGGAGACCACTACATAGCATTTATGGTTAGCTGACACACATCCTAAGACTGGACTTGGAACTAAATATTTACTGCACAGCATCCAGCACCAGTTGCACTTGTTGGTTTCTCCATTTAATGTTTACAGGTTGGTTTACCTACATCGTGCAACACCCAAATGGGCAACCGTCATTAGGGTAACACCAAAATGCTGACAGCGACCTTGTCACCCAGCAATTGTGCTGCCGACCACTGTTATGCTCAAAGCACCGGGCACATCCAGGCTGTTTGCAGGGGCTTTGCCCACTGGACCCCCAAAACCCCCAAAACAATTCTATAATCACCCCCATGGGGAGGAGGTTTATCAAGAAGGCAGCACAACACCAATGTGGTGGTCTCAGTGCATGGCACTCTGACAACCAGTTCACCACTGTGAGTCTGACTCTAACCGTTGCAGTGTACCGATGGCCACGCCTCTAATACCATCACTCCATCGAGGGACTACCTTACAGGTTTACAGTCTGCCTAAAGTCATGAGAAGCAGAACAGAACACCTTTTGCAATTGACTGCAGCCAACTAATAGCTTAAAAATATGGAGTGGAAGTTCAATTACAGGATGGACATTGCTGGAACTTGCATACCAGTTGCTTCCTCTGCCTAGTATTGTACCTGTAAAGAGCATTGAATTATCTAGCACCTGTATTTCTGTAATGTTCTCTTCACTTGAATAAAGCTGACTTAATAAACTTTCTGATGTTATTTTTTTAACTGTTTGACAATAGCTGTGGTTTATATGGCACAATGTGGGTGTGGGGCATATTTCATTGGTGAGTCCTCTAGATAACTTAAGTAAGGGTGGGTAAGCACCTCTGAGATATTGAGAAGAGCAGTGCAGAGAACGCTCAGAAAACATATTAAAGAAAGGGGTGCTGGCCCCAATTTGAAACCATTTGTATAGAATGAGTTCAGTTTGACTGAAGGAAGGTAAATTGACAATATTTTACTGCAGAAAGAAGCATTCTGGATGTATACCATTGAGTCTGCTGGCCCAAGCAATCAATTGGAATTACTCAGAGAACTTGGAGATGTTTAATAAGATAATGGGAATATTTTGGAGAGGTTATTGTGTCTCCCAGAGGGGTTCCGATATGTTGCAGTAAGGGCTGAATTACGCACTCCTAATAGCAGTTCAAACTAGATCAAGAATCTTCTCCTACTGGTTGGAGCTACAAATAATGGATGTGAATAGACTTCAAAGATAGCAATATAGGAAATGCTTGACTTTAAAAATATGGGTTTACAAGCAGGATGGCAATCAGGCCTGTTACTGTATGTCTATTAAAAGTAGATGAGATGAATAATTTATTTCTGTATACTATAAATGGTATAATCAATAAGTAAAAGTTATGAGAAAATGATTCTGGAAAAGCTGGATGAAATATAGGAAAAAAAAAGACTTAACTCAGTTTGTCTAAGTCCAAATTTAGTACCTGGGTAGCACACTGGAAACAAATCCACAACCTTGAGGCATATTTTATGGATATAGCTGATCCTGAGTTATGATCATGTATTACCAAATTTAGATTGCAGACATATGAATCAAATGTTCTTAAAGCTTGATATCAGGGTAATTCATGTATATGAGGAAACAGTATATGGGTGTAGATTACATTGCCCAAAAGATATGACTCATATTGTGCTTTTCTGTCCTAGATACAATAAATTAAGGAAAAGTGTTTGCTTTACTATCTGTATCATTTGACCCTGCAAAAAATCAACTGTATGAAAATACTGTTTGGTTGTAATATGGATGCATGTCTTTAAGTGGGGGTGCGCGACAGTATGTATTGTACAAAAAAATGTTTAATTTATAACTGTATGTAAATTTTTAATGCTCTGTTTATGCTGGATAAGATGTCTATGAAATAGCTTTGTAAGCTGATAAATTATCTTCCTACTTACCAATTGGATTAGCCTCTTTTCTATCCAAATGAATGAGTACACTTGCATGATTTTCTGATCCTGGTGCCTTGCACTGACTAGTAAATTGTTTATTTCAGTCTTGTAATGTTTGGAACAATAACAACTACATGAACTTTATGAGAGACTATATGTTTGGCACCAATCGTCCCATTTGCATGGATTTTTATTCCCACAGCAAAAATGATATACAATGTTGGACTTTTGGGACTTACTCATGTGCAGATTTACTCATTTAGGTGTATCTGATTCACTTGGTGCCTTTAATGAAAATGCATGAACAAAGTAAAATGCATTATAATATCATTGCAGAACCAACATTTGAAACTGTTGTAACTGTTTTGTATCTAGTATATGAAATTATATAAGTGTATGCAATGCTGTTTAGTCCCCGAAGTCAGTTCAATCTGTGATGGGTTATGTTGCTATTTTAATTACACTAATTCCACTGTCGTATATGTTAATTCATGTAGCACTGTTACTTTATTTTAAAATGTATTTAAGGACATCAACCCTGTCCCCTCATTAACGCATGTACATGCATAAAATGCAGCATAGGTTCTTCAGTCCTGCACGCCTCTTTCTGCACTTTAAAAATAAAACCAGTTTGAACTGCAACATCTTACTGATAAGGCCAATTGTGCCCAGTGGTGTTTTGTTTTTTTGCCACTAGGTCCCCTAGACTTGACAAGGGCATTAAGGATTCAGGCTAGAGAGGATATAATCTCTACAGTCTGGTCCAGTTAGTTGGATCTTCCATTTGTAAGGATGGTGCTCAAATGGTATTGCTCCCAAGGTATAAAGGAGAGCCCAGGAAAATCTAGTGTCCTTGACATGAGTCAGAGAGCCGATAAACCAGGAGTCTGTGGCTATGACTATGTATGGAAGGGGTTTGATACTGAGGTAAGGACAGGCCCGGTATTCCAATGCCAGTCATGCACTGCTGGCACTGGTCTGCATGGGACCTGGGTGTTATCCTCAGGCAAGAAGTCAGGAGCAAGGCCTGTTTCACTATGTGAAAGCCCAGTTGAGGGCTTTCTAACAGAAGAGTTGTGGTTGCCAGTTGCGCATGAGCTGTGAGTGTCAAAGGGGGGTGTCCTTCTAATTTAACATCTGAGGAATGAGGGATCCAAGGTTCAAATCACAACAAATAATGGAGGTCAGAGGCTCAAGCATGGCATCTGGGAAGCAACAGTTGCAGTTGCATTATACTTTCCCCAGCCCAGGAGTCCAGTTTCAGATATAAATGAATGGGCATGCAGTGAATGCCATTGGTACTCCGTGCTTATGCTGACAAAGGCAGGACAAACCCCAGAAAGACTAAAAGTGGTGAAATGGGGTTGAGAATGGATTGAGATGAAAGAGAACAGTCAGGCTGGAGTGCAGTATAGAAAAAATACAGGAATCAGGATGACTGAGATGCCCGAGGCTAAATGTCCAAACACCAAGGTAGCCTTGTGGCAAAGATGGGTCCTGAGGTTGTGGATTGCTCCTGTGGATAAATACCCATATTTATAATTTATCCCAGTCTGAGAGAAGCTGTTCCCTGAAGAGGAAAGGTTCCAGCTCCACTAAAGACGAATTATCATCTGTACACTCTGAAAGCTCTGAGTTGGGCAGAGTGTCTAGGGATAACAAGCAAACTGAGACAGAAGACCCAGAGAACTGCTATTGTAAGAATCCAGGTATTGTCACTAGAAGGAAAGGTGTTATCAGCTAGTTGCCTTTGAAATATGCCCAGGAAATTGTTATTCAGAGGAGAAGGCAATGCAGACTATCACTGTGCATGAGAATTATGTGACGCAATGAAATCACAGCCCATAACAGATTGTTTACCCCGAGTAACTCTATTTGTTTGAATAAAAGCTGTTCTGTTTGCAGTCAATTTTCTTCCTGCATTACTAATTGTGCCTGTTTCAAGTAAACATGCAGAAGAGATGGATAGGAAACAAAGTTCTGGGACACTGGGGTAGAAGCTAAAGTAAGTGGTAAGTGTTGTGACTATGAGATTCCTCCATTCATCCATAAATGTAGAAGCAGCTAGGTGTTTAACACCTACCATTGCATTTTCTTAAGGACAGCACAGGTAGGTAAATCCTAGAAGGAGTTTCTTTAGTGGAACACCACGCCAAAATCACACTATAGCTGTTAGTGAACCCAGGTGTCATCTGCCTTAAGGACACAACTCTCTAAGTCTGCATTACCTGATTTACTGTTAGACTTTGACTCACTTTTAAGGGAAGGTGATTACATAATGATTACAGCATCTTCAGTACGGAGTTGCACTGTCTGAGTCATGTAAACTATCGTACTTTATTTGTGCGATTATCGGGGAGAATCCATACACTGCTCTCAGTGTTGATTTTACTGCACTTCTGGCAAAATGCTTTACACCCCACTCTAGAAGTCCTGTAGAGTTTCTCAACTTCAACACACAAACTTTGGATCAGAACCCTAAATTATTACACTGGATCCAGTACATTACAGATTTGTATTTTCCATAGAGATAGTATGCTTTCCTGCACTTTCTCACGTGCACACTTTATCTCTTGCTGTTTGCTGGCATACCTACAAATACTATTATGCCTTTTAAATAATTAACTACTGGTGTCTGTAATCCAGTATTCTGCACTTAGCAAACTTTGCTATGGTTGTTTGTCCATGTACTGTATGAATGTACAGTACATACTATATACTACTATGCCATTTGATGTACTGTCATGTTTCTATAATTAACACTGGGTTGCCCATGAAAACGGGACTTTGTCTCAGAGGGCCTACCCAGTTACAGTACCAGTTTCAATAAATAAATAAGTTGTTAGTTGCTTCCAGCCCTCTGGCACTGTCTGTTTGTAAGGAGTCCTGAAACTAATCACAGAGGGGCCATGCCAGAATCCTCATTGAACTCAATTGATACCATCTGGACTGTGGAATTTTCCAGGATTCCCATCTAAAACAATCAGCTTCTCCAGCTTGTTCAGTCTGCATCCCTCCACAAAACATTTTAACCCCCCAAGCTGGCCATGGCCCCTGACTTGCTGGCTGAATACTGACATAAAGTAATTATTCAATGCCTCTGCAACAGTCCCTGCCTCGCTCAGTACCCCCGCCTCCAAGTGATCATGGGCCCCTACCTTATCCCTAACTCTTTCTGCTCCTGTGTGTTGAAATTGGTTTATTATGCCCCTGATCTCTGGCTCAGTCCAATTTTCCAGACCAGGTTTGGCATGGCCTATCTTGGTCCTGCATTCCTTCTATAATCCTATACTTGATTTTCACTGATCTGTCCCCACAATCCTTGCGTTTAAGATGCCTTCTTTTTCTCCTGAGCCTCTCCTGGTATTCATTAGACAACCACAGAGGCTCCACTCTCTTTCCTTGTTGCCCAAGGGATGCATCTACCACCCAGTGTGTATTTGCCAGTTTAAATACAACCACCTTCCTCAGCTTATCAAACTCAGCTCTTCTATATTTAGTATCCTGTTCTTATTTATTTATTTATTTTTTTGTGATGTAGCTTCTATCATTTTAGCATCAGTCCTATTATGCTCACTGTTACCTGCTGGCTCCTAACCCTTACTACTCTGATGTCACGCTAGTAAAAATATACTGTGTCACATGATATAGCCCATTAGTTGCCAGAAATTAAGGTAGATAACTTATTTCAGTGTGGCCCCTATGCCATTTACTGACTGTTACACTTGTCTCCCCCCAACACATTATGTGAGGAGGCTGAGATGGTGTGCTCTGCTCCATTTTGCTTTGTGCTGTGTTAGTGGTGCTTCATGGAGAAAGGGAGTTTTTAACAGTTAATTTTAATATTTCCAATGCTTGCTTTGCTAGCTTAGGTGACCCCAGAACTTATCAGCTAATGTTGTTTTTATAACTGTGGCACTAGCTGTTAAGGCATAGGGATATTTTTTGTCTGATCAAATAAAATATCCAGCCATCCAGGTACAAAAAAAGTTTTATAAAAACTTCTAATAAAAAAATTCTGCCCCTCCACTCACAGTACAATACGCCCCCTCCCAAGTTCCACACTCAAATCTTAAATCTTGGACAAGGTCCTATTCAGTTCTATGTGCCATTTTTATTGTTTAAATCCCTACCTCTCACTCACTTGTGATGTTTAGGCATGCCTTGCATCCCCTGTTAAGGCATCAACACGCATCTGTCCCATCTTCAGAGCTCCCAACCCATTCTTGTAAAGGTGAGGTGTCCACTGCCAGTGCCACTAAAACACATGTGGATCCCAAGATGTGGCAGTTGCAAAATTGACTCTTCTCTCTGCAGTGCTAGGCCACTGTTTAACATCACCAGTGATATCAGATGCCAGCCCAATACTGCAGAATGAAGAGCCACTCCAGTATCTGCAGCTGCTGCATTGTGGGACTCAAATTAGTTCTCTTGGCACAAAAAGTGCCCCACCTTAAGGGAAGAAGTCAGGTGGCTCTGAAGATCAAACAAGTGGGTGCCGAGGTCCTGGGTAGAGGAGTAGGGAGGAAATGGGTTAAGGGACAAACTGTGAACTACAAAAATGGCCAAAGAGGGCCCGGAAAATAATAAACCTGTGGTTGGGAGAGGATCTCATTGTGTTGGAGTTGGGGCAGAAGTTCCTGTTTTAAACTGCTCTTTGTTTGTACCCAAATAATGGCTAAAGCTTCTTCAACCACTTTTATATTTGACATGCAATAATATCGTAAGGTAAGATATTCTGGCTATTCACCAAACACTGTTCATATAGGAACATTCACTATCTGACCAACTCTAATAAAAAAAAAATCTTTGTCAATTGGTAAGCTACCAATACAGGCAGCTCTTCTGAATGACTTGCCTGTTCCAACGGTGCCAGCTGCTCTTTAAACATGCTTATCTGTTCTAACTGATAAGTTTCACCAAACAGGTGAACTCAATAGCGTGACACAACTTACATACACTTTTAGAAGAAGAAGAATCAACATTTATATAGTGCTTTTTAATACGCGTATCCCAAAGCGCTTTACAAGCAATGCTAGACTGGTAGTGAAGTGATCTAAATGTGTAGTGTCTGCCATATCGCACGTCACCACCTACACACAGTCTGGACAATTGCATGAACCAGTTTTTCTGGAGAAGGGGAATACTGGCCAGACACCAGGAAAATTCTACTCCTTGAGAAGAATGCCTTGGGTTCTTTTATTTCTACCTGGACACCCACCAAGACAGCACCAGGAATCCCGTGAGGTGGGAGCGTGGGGAAAAGCACCGCCTGTAATGGCTGACTCCTTCCCAGCGAAATCCCTCATGGTGATGTGGAGGTAGGGGTGAACGGATGAGGGGTAGATTTAACTGGCGACAGGATGTTGCTATATGAATGCGCCGCATTTGGGAGTGAGTACGGGCGTAGCTTGGGCTGGGAATGTCTGAGGAGCTGTAGGGGGTGGTACTGTGGTGGACTGTTGAGCTGCATTGTGGCATTGGGGATTGGCTTGTGGTAGGGCTGGGTGAGGTATTGGTTTGGGTCCGGGCACTGGTGCGATTTATTGCGCCTCGCCCGAACCTTTACTTTTCCATGCTTTCATCCCCTCACTTGCACCCCCGGAGCTGAGAATCCTTTAGCAGGGAGTAAAGCCCCAGCATGGAGGAGGGGGTGCAGCCCACCCACAGAAAGCATTAAAATATATGTCTCCGCACTGTTGTCCTCTGTTCAGAGGGTGTCAAAGTGGTGAAAATGTTTTCGGCATTCTGACTCAAAGATAACGTGATCGCTTTTAGGCTTTTGCCATTATCACATAGAACCACAGCACCAGGATGTGTAGAAGAGACCTCGGCTTAACATCTCATCTGAAGGACAGCACACCCCAACAGTACAGCACCCCCTAATACTGCACTCAGGTGCCAGCATTTTTAGGTATGAGTCCACTCTGATGTGGGACAAGAATCCATGACCTTCTGTTCCAGAAGCAGATGTGCTACCAACTGAGCCGTGCTGACACCTAAAACTTGTATTATCCAATATAGCAGCATTTCCTTCAAAACAAAACATATGCTGACTTTGTTGCCCTTTTCAACTCATGTTTAAAAATATAGAACATTGAATTTGACGACAGATAAGGACTGCCTGGCTCACCTAGTCTGCCCATTTTCCCTACCTGTTTCATGTACCGCGAGATCCTAAATAATCTATGCTTACACTCTTTCCTATCGCCGAAGTTCCTTTATGTCTATCCCATATTTTTGAATTCCTCTGTCATTTTTTGCCCTACAACCTCTACTGGGAGGTTGTTCCAGGATGCACCACCTTTCTGTGAAAAATGCTTTCATGTTACACTTAAGTCTAACCCTCAATCTTCATATCATGGCCCTTATTCTTGAACATCTTTTTTTTTTTTTTTTTTTTAAAGATGCTACCCTCTTGTACCTTATTTACACCCCTGAGCTATTTGAAAGTCTCTATCATAACTCTCTCGCTCTTCTCCTCCAGGGAATATATATTGAGATCCTTCAGTCTTTCCTATATGACTTTGGTGTAACCTCTGCACCATTATTGTCACCCTTCTCTGAACCGCTCTACTCTGTCTATGTCCTTCCGGAGATGTGACCTCCAGAACTAGACACAGTATTGTAGATGAGGTCTTACCAGTGTTCTATTCAGTGGTTTCACCACCTCTTTCCTTCCTTCTACTGGAGATACGCTCCTATGCACTCCAGCATTCCACTGACTCATCTCACAGCCTTCTCAAATTGTTTGGTAACATTTAGATCATCAGATATGATTACTTGCAGATCCTTTCCTGTTTGGTGGCCGTCAGTACCTCCCCATCATGTACTCCCTCCCCATGTTTCTGTGCCCAGAGCACATGAGCTTGCACTTCTTTGCATTGAATCTTAGCTGCCACACCCTTGACCCACTCCTCAAGTTTGCTTAGGTCCCTTCTCATTTTCTACCACTCCTAGAGTGTTCACCCAGTTGCAGATCTTCGTGTCATCTGCAAAGAGGCACACCTTCCCTTCCAGCCGCCTGCAATGTCGCTATGAAGACATTAAAGAGGACTGGTCCAAGCACTGATCCCTGCAGGACCCCACTGGTCACCCTCTCTTTGGATTGAACTCCGCTCACCACCACCACCCTTGTGTCCTATCGCTCAGCCAATTTTGACCCAGTTTACCACCCTGGGACCCACTTCCAGGCTGCCCAGCTTGTGTACTAGCCTCCTATGTGGGACGGTGTCTAAGGCCTTGCTGAAATCCAGGGGCAAGCATTGAACTCCTGTTTTTCCCCCATGTTTTCATTTAAAATGACTGCTGTTTTGCTTGAGAGGGTTCTGTTTCTACTGAACAAGTCCCCAAGTCCTCCTGACTCGACACTTCAGCGGACAGATGTGACCTAACTGGTTGACAGAGAGAGAGAGTGCTGTGGAGATGCAGAATGGGACAGAGAGGAAGAGCAAGTCCGCCATAGGAACAAGCTGGGATCTCCTGTTTTCTTCTGTTTAAAAAAAAGACAGCCGCTATGCCATATGGCTGGTAAGTGTTTCTAGTGGAGCACGAGACAGTGAGGAATAACACCACCTGACTGATGCAGTGGGAGAGTGAGCCATGGCAATGATGGAGAGGGGTTGAAAAATAGCTGAATGAGCCTTTGGATGGTGAAGTAACCTATGAGCCTGCAAGGTAGGAGTGGGAGCAGCAGACTTTAAAACCCTGCCTGGACAGTGGAAGGGCAGCAGACAAAGACGAAGACATGTAGTGAGCATGACATAAGACATTTCAATGGCTTCTTTTAAATGGAATGGGCTCTTAATCAGGACGAAAAGCCCACCACCAGGGTGTCCCAATTAAGCAGATTCTACAGTATCAGGAATGTCGTCTTATATGAGCATTTCTGGCCCCAAAGTTATTAGAGTAAATTAACCATAATAAGAATCTTGTTCCTATTTATGAAATGGGTTACTAAAATTCATCCTTGGGGCATCCTGCCCAGGAACTGCTCGGGGGCTCCACAGCCCCTGCAAGCCTTTCCATTTGTCCTCTGGGCACCCTGTCCAGGGAACTGCTCAGGGCTCCCGCCACCGCCTAAAAGCCTCTCCATGTGTCCTCTGGGCACCCTGCCCAAGGAACTGCCTGGGGGCTCCTACTCCATTTTCCTTCTTGATGCTTGATCGCCCCCAGCTACATCCTTCTTTCTTCCCACTGAGTCTAGTCGCCCATTCCTCCCAAACCCATTGACCTCCTGACCCTGTTCTCTGCCCTGTTACCTCCCTGCAGTTGTGATCCTTGTCTCACCTCTGTACTTATTTTGTTCTATCCACAGCCTCTCCTTCATCCTTGGGGCACCCTGCCCAAGGAACTGCTTGAGGGGCTCCCTTGCTCCTGCAAGGTATGGTTCTAAGGGCTGCCAGTGAACATGCTCAGCTTCTGCCACGGATTTGAATCTGGCGCCATTTTCTGTTCCAAATTCTACTGCGTTGCACCTTTGTATTTTTGTTGCCAGCGTATCCCCACTGCATAGCTGCTCTAATTTATTTACTGGGGCTTAAGCCTAAAATGTTGTTTTGTGAGCTGCAGCAGCATTTAATTTACAGACTGTGGCTCTGCTCAGGAGCGTGATTATAGGCTCAGAATTACTTAGTTCATTAGTTAATCTGTGATCACCAGTTGCAGAGTTTCCCGCCAGCCGCTATGCGGGGTTGCTCCACACCCACCCCTGGTGCTCTCCCACCCTTAGCTGGCTTGCCCTATATAGTTTCAACCAACCATGTGGTTTACTGTGTTTCCCTATCTGCCTTTTTCCATCTGCAGGTTATTTTATTTCACCTGTAGATGGTGCCAACTCATTAATCCTGCATAGCTAAGTTCTACTAGTACTCTACTTCTAGCTACAGTTAGGGTTCATGCTCTGACTGAATTCTGCCCTATCCTTGTCTCTGGCTTTTCTTCCACCTTTTTTGTGTCCTTCCTCCCTTGTTCTGCCCTACCCTAACTCTTATTTCTCACTGGTTCTCCCCACCTTCTATCTCACCTTTTCTCATCCTCTAAATACTCACTTTGCATTTCAAGCTACTCTTGCCTGGATGCTCCTATTAGGATGTCTAGCTTGGCCATGTGTTTGGTTCCATCCACTCTCATTGCTCTGTTTACCCTCAACGCCCTATCCCTTTCATGGGAATATCTATATCCCTGTCTGAGCCTTCTCCTGTAATTTCACTTACTCAAACATGTTAGTTGCTACCTCCTCCGCAACAATTCCTTCAGTTTACCTCAGCTACAAGCTCATAGGTTCACTTCTCAGGCACTTTGTACTTTGGAGAAATACTTCCTTGACTAATGTCTCACCAGCGCACTGCTGCTTTATGGATTAATATACTATTTCTCACCCTTGCTGGGGACATAGAACCTAACCCTGGCCCTATTGGCCATCCCTGCCAAACTTATTATGGTGGCAGCCATCTCCTGCCCCAGACCTCTGACTTGACTTTTGACCACCTAAATATCCTTAGTCTCACAGCAAGTCTCCTGATCTAGAGGCCTAGGTTTAGGTCAACAATCCTGATATCCTGGTTCTATCTGAAACCTGGTTGAAACCTCTGTCTCTGATCTTAACTGTTCACTATCAGGCTATAACATGTTCCATGCTGACTGACCATCATCTAAAAGGGTGGTGGATTGGCCCTGATTATAAGTCTCACCTGGATGTTCTCTCTCCCTGCCTTCCTCTCTCTAAACAATGGGGAGGCATTACACACCTCTCCTACTCATTGGTGGGGCCAAAACTACACATCTTTGGCATGTATCTACCACTCTCGTAACAGCAAACTCAGTCTTGATGAGCTTGCTGAACTTATTCCTACCTTGGCCAATAACAATGAGGTGATCTGTCTGGGTGACTTCAACCTGGACTGGCTTGGTCCCAACTCCTCTTCCATTGCCTCTACCATCAGTAAGACCAACCTTTTCAACTCATCTCAACTCATACTAGGCTCTCCCAGAACAACCGCAGCTGCATCCTGATTGACTGGATCCTCACAACCGTAGGGACTCTTACCACCTGCCGGGTTTTACCTGACTCTGTAAGTGACCACTGCCCAATCTATTGTGTGAGGGTGCTTCCTCCATCTTGTCCTCCCAAGATCTTATCCTTTGCTAACTTTTCCAAACTTGACCCAGCTAGGTTCCATTCCGATCTTAAACATGTTGACTGGTCTCCCTATTTACTACCAGTGACATCAACCTGGCTACTGATTACTTTAACTCCATGATGCTTGCTCTACAGCACAAGCACATCCAGTCTCTACATGCAGGGTCAAGGGAAGGTTACCAAGTGGCTGAAATGGCCTCTTCTGCAACTGCTCAGGCAGTGTGACAAGCTGTGGTCTAAATGGAGTCCATCTCAGTTCAGGCTGACCTTAACATGTACTGGGCCCTGTGTAATTCCTGTAAGGAGGTCCACGCTGCTAAGAGTACCTACTTCTATTGACTCCTAAACCTCTGCCTCTGACCCAGAGAAATACTGGACACAGATCAATGAAATCTTGGGGAATACCAAGCTGCAGACTTCCAAGGACATGTAAGTTAATGACACACTTTGCAATAACTCCCTCACATTGCCAATGCCTTTAACCTCCTCTTCACCAAGGTCCCCAATACTCCCCACTGTATCCCATGGCCCCAGCCTCCTATGTTGACTACCCAGGATTCATCTCTGACCCTGGTGCTCTCCCCATTATGGATCATGAGGTTCTTAGGTCCCTAAGGAATCTTCCTCTCATGGAGGCTCTGGACCTGATGGTCTTGAACCCAGATTACTGAGACTTGCTGCACATTTTCTTGCTACACCCATTACTCAGCTTTTTAACTTATCCATTAGCACCTCCATGGTACCGTCAGCATGGAAATTAGCCAGGATTATTCTGGTGCTCAAGAAAGGGACCCTAAACTGCTACACAACTATTGCCCCATTGTTCTACTGCCTACCCTCAGCAAGTTACTGGAGAAACTTGTTCACCACCAAATCTCTTCCCATTTACACAACTTCAGTCTTCAGTCCCCCATACAACATGGCTTCAGGACTGGTCATAGTACCACTACCACCCTCACCCTATTCACCAGCGAGGTCAAGTCCAACATGGATAAAGGCCTTCTTACTGGTGCTGTGTTCATTGACCTCACCAAAGCTTTTGATCTGGTTAATCACCCACTGCTCCTGAACAAATTGTTTCTCTTGTGCCTCTGGCCCCTACTCATGTCCTGGTTCAGCAGCTACCTGGGTAACCAAACTCAGTCCGTCTCCTTTCATAGAGTCCCTCTCATTTCAGTGCCAATCTCCTGTGGAGTCCCTAAGGGTCCATCCTGGGACCACTACTCTTGTCAATCTTTGTTAATAATATTCCTAATTCCTCTCCCCACTGCCACTCCATTATGTATGCAGATGATTTAGTGCTCTACACTGCCTCTAGATCCATCCCTGACCTTAATGGTCATCTATTGTCTGCATTCCAGCTGACTCAGTCCTGGGTCTCTACTAACTCCCTAATCCTTAACCTGCCAAAGACACAGGCTATGCTCTTTGGTCAACCAGAAAAGTTCAAGCTGAGTCCTTCAATCTCTGCATGCTCTGCCTTGATGGGTTTGCAATTTTTGCCTCCGACTCCTTCAAATACCTAGGTGTGTTGCTTGCCCCGCTGCTGGATATCTCCACTACATAAATGAGGTATGTCACTCTGGTAACACTAAGATTGGTGCCTCCTACCATGTGCATCACTCCATAACCCCTGCTGCCAGGATCTCTGTGGCAAGAGGTGTCCTACTCCCTAAGCTACTGTATGCCCTCCCTGTTCTTTCCCATGTCAATTATAGTAATCTTCAGAAATGGGACACCACTTATAACAACATTTGCAGATTCACCTTATCAGTCCCTCGCCTCACTCATCACTGTCTCCTCTACTCCACCCTCACATTGGCAGCCTCCTAAACCTTCACTCCTACTCCCTGGGGTGTTTTATTGACTCCTTGACTAGAAATCCCCACATGGACTGTCTTGGGACTAAGCTTACCCTGTGACCCACTCCCAGCCTCTGAGATGGTCTAACTCTACTCAGTTCTCAGTTCCACACTGCTCAACAAAATGAGGCAGCAAGCTTTTCTCACTTTGCCCCTAAATTTTGGAACTCCTTCCTCCCAGCTTAAGGAGTTCTGAATCTCACCCTCCTGCAAGACTGCTCTTTTTCCCCATCTCTATGCACTAGATACCTGTCGCTGCACCTAACTTTGCCATACCCTCTACTCCTGATCTCTCCACCTTGAAACACTGGACTTAATTGAGTGTTATTTACCTTTACCTTTCATCCCTGTGAGGATGATTTTCTGTGTATGTATAAACCTGTCTTTGCCTGTTTTTCCATCCCTGCGTAGATGACCACTGCTGTATGCATTGTAACCTGCCTATCCATTGTGGGATACATTGTTGAATGTATGCCTGGTTAGTAGGTATCCTACATAGGAGTTTGTCTGAATGACTGTATTTTGTACTCTCCGGGTCCTGCTTGAAAATAGGCAGGGATTTTTTGCCCTAATGCACTTACCTGGTCACCAAAAGCTAATAAATAAATAAAATAGAGACCCACCACATGACCATGCAGCGATATTGTTTAATGCACTCTAATGGGTTTTATTTTCTTTTTATAGTACTCCTCATTATAACGAATCTTGTTATAATGAATCCAGGTATAACAAACAGTTGTTTTCAGCTTAATCCATTAACAACCATTAACGGGTGTTAAAAATGGGTCTAAAATCACAGAACTTTAATTGGTTAAAACAGTCAGGTGACCAGGCATTATTAGAACATAATGCACAGTCATCCTGGTCCTAAACCACATCACACAATGAGCAAATTAGTCCTAATCATCTTCCATCAGTCCCACTACAACCAGAATTAAATAAATAAGTAATTAATTAATTAATTAAACAGAAAACAATGGGCACCATCAGAACTGTCCCCTACTGACAAGCCTTTCCTTATTCCCTGATAGCCCTTCCATATTTCAGTTCTGACAGATGCCAGACTTTCCTTATTGCTGTCTTTTGCAGCAATTTCTGTGGATCACCTGAGGAGAGCTACATTTTTTTTTTTCTGTCACTCCGCACTTGGCAGTAAAAAACCTCTCTTTCTGTTTCCCAATACCAACTCTTTTATGGACTGTGTGCACAGAATCTATTTGTGTTATACTGTTTACCCTCTTGCCCCTAAAAGAGTTCAGTACAGGGTATCATTTCACATCCTGCGGCAAAGCTGTTCTCCTGTCCCTAAATGACCTCCTTTCTTTTTCCCAGATACTGATCTGATACAGGTGGTGTAGAAGGTGAATGGAGGTGCACATAATCTGAATGAATCACAGAAATTGTTCTGTATTCGTGTTCTACTTCATCCTCTCAGTATAGAGGACCATTTCATGCCCTGCCTCACTCGACACTGCCTGACACTGAAAGTAAATGCCACATACTTGCAGCAGTCCTGATCTCCAGTCCCTACATGACAGACTTCTCCCTTCCTTTCCCAATACTATTCTGATACAGGCACTGTTGTAGGGTGTGAGTGTGCACAGAATGCTGTCTTTTCATGCCAGATACATTTTCTCATTATTATGAACCTTTATATAATGAACTAATGGAATGAACCCAGAGGTGTTCTATAGTGAGGGACTACTGCACATGTTTTATTTTGTTAAAAATCCATTGTATAAGTGCATAATGCACTCCAGGGTTTGACCTCAAGCAATAATCACTGCACAGACTGGGTGCTGTAAGGCACTCAATTGATCACATGCCTCACTACAAACCTGGAGCATGCAGCAAGTAAGCAATAATCAAGACTGATCTTACCACATACCCCAGCTGGATGCAAGTTTGAAGTACAGCTGTGTGCTTTCACCGCCTGGGAAGTGAGGTAAGACCCATCTTAACACATACCTTGGAGTGGGTTACGTACACAGACAATGCACAGTGTGCATTAGGACATTTTAACACACGGCCAGGGGCGTAGTAAGGCACGTACACAGACTGTCCATTTTATATGCATGTAAAAATTATATTAATAGGTTAAAATAATAAAAAGTATCTTTCTTGTCTAAATTTTACATAAAACAGTTCCTTCGCCTACATACTTTATGCTTCTTTAGTATGATTTTTGACTATAAAAGGCTTCCATAGTTATAGTTTTCTTTATTTTATTTTTTGCCAAATACCAAGAGAGTGAGGTTCTGGCTGACTGATAGGGGAAATGAGGATTCTATTTTTTTTTTTAGTATCTGTATTTGTCTTAATGGACATATGGGGAGAGTTTCAGGAATGACAAAGTTGGCAGAACTGAGACTGCTATGTGATGAGAAGCCTGCCAACTCTTGACACTGCATTTGTGACTGGCAGTTAGGTTAGTAGTTAAGACGGTCACAACACACCAGCTCCACCGCCCTCCTCCCCACCACCACCAGTCAGTCATTTTCACCCAGACACTTTTAGAGACTGGGAACATAGTGGCTACCACTCCCCCCCATACACACATGCACACTGCCCTCAGTGTGTGTATTGGGGTTTGCTGAAAGAGTAGTTGGTTTATTTTATTGTTTTATGTTCATTTTAAGACTGTGAAGGAGTTTGAGATGAAGAGGCTGGTGAACAGCATTGGCAGGTACAGTACTTGAAAGTGATGAGGCCTGCTGCCTCGTGCCTTACTAAGCCTCTGGCCATGTTAGAAATGTCTAACGACAGCCTCATTGTGTCTTATTGTTACATAGCTAATAATGTGCAGAAAATGCTACAGTACCTACAAAAGGAGGACATAAGGTCCAACAATGTAGCTGATCATAAGTGAATAAGGTAGATGTGGGTAAAACATAAACATTTAGAGCTAGGCAAGGTACAAATGGGGAGCAAAGCCAAAGCAATTCATGTATTACATTTGATGAGATCACAGTTATTACGACGTGCCATCCCAGTCAGTAGAGGGACAAATTCAACTGTGGTAAGTGCTAATACAGTCAAATAAAGGTGCTGTACTATCCAGGTAAAAAAGAGAGAGGGAGAGGTTTTAGAAAATAGTAGTGAGGGGAGGGGGGCAACTGCAGGGTGGCAAGACAGATTGCAGGAGTGCTCACTTCAAGTGATACTGAGAGGGCAATAAAATCTAAGGGAGTTAGGAAGGGAGTTCCAGAGAGAGGAAGGCAGTAGGAGAATGCTGATTGATCTGCACAGGATGTGGGACAGAGAAGGAAGTAGGACAGGGCATCCCTGGAGCACAGGGGTAGGAGGGCAGAGAGGCTGGAGAGAGGAGAGGAGAGCAGAAAGATAACATCTGAAGTGTATTAATGACCTGAAGTGTCATTGCTTATTGTCAATATCTGTCTCTTCACACATTCAATAGATGAAATGTGTTTTTTTTTTTTTTATGGAATGCAAGAATTCAAACATTGACAGATTTCTACTAGTTCAATGTTCACCCTCTCCCATAACAGAAGGCCATATATGGAGCCACGGTCTGTTTTATCTGTAGCAGGGTAAGCAGCAGAGATTGTCCTGGCAAGCTAATAAGGATAGCAGGGGTATTACTCATGGTCACCAAGGAAATGTCAGGAATTAAACTGTGAACAGTACTATGTTTTTAATTTGCTTATATGTGTAAGGAGGGTGTCATGAGAGGAAAGTGTCAAATTATTTATTTATTTTAAGATGTAAAGGTCTTTACTTTTAGGGCCTTGTTGAAGATTTTCAGTAAGCTAAGGTGGTGGCAGCCATCTTTGTAATGGCAATCAGGGTGGCTCATGTGTATGTGTTTGGCCCAAATTCCAAACCCCATTGCCTGAACTTGTTCCAATCAGTACATTTCTGGGGAATTAACATACAGTATGGATCTTGAACTTATTTAGCCTATCATGCAGCCGGACACTTTATTCCAGCCCTTTTATAGTGCACTTATAAAACTGCTTGCTTAGGCAGAAATATATCTGAAAGAGAAGTTTTAGATATGACTGTTGACTGGGTAAGCCCACTAAGATTGAAAGCCAGCTATATGGTAAGACAAATCTAAACACACGGTCATGCATGTGGTTCCACCAGTCATGTTCTTTCTTTTCTCACTACCATTTTATAATATAGCTTAATACATACTTTGTTGTGTGTTATTGCACACTTACATATCACTCAGTATCAGCTGTGCTTTTAAAACTTTATAGGATTGATAAAGTGGACCAGAACACATTTTGTTCAGTTTGTTCAACACAATAAAACTGGTTGGCATTCCCTTCACTTAAAAAGCTTGTATACTAACTGACATTAATAATAACTTTTAAAAGTACTGAACTATTACTTTTTATAGCTGATGTATTTTCTATTTTCCCTTTTGTAGATTAGAAGATTTTCTACCTGAAAATACTTGGTGCACCATGATGCGGAACAGTACTTTACCTGGAGGCCAACACCAAGCCCTCACCTGCACTCCATCAGAACAATATTCACTCTATAACTTATTGTGATTTATCTGTGCTTCCTGTTTTTTCATGTTTATTGTAATTATTTAATTGTATTGTATTTAATTGTAATGTAATTTACTTATGCTCTGCTTTAATTACATAGTTGGAACTATTGTAAAAGTATTATTATACACTTATATTGTGCTGTTTATCTTTGTATTTCTGTACCTCCTTTGTTCCCTCCCGAGTCACCCCTGAAAAAGGGACATTCTGTCTCACTGGGCTTACCTGGTCACCAAAATTCAAATAAATAAATAAATAATGCCCAAGCCCTATGATTCACTATGCTTTAACAGCTTATTGCTGCCTGTTCACTGGATTTGTTTGCACTCACTGCACTTTAGCACTATGCATGTTTTGTCTCCGTGTAACCCCACAAAGCTCTAGAAATTAACCCTGGCTTAGTGTGCCTTTTACAGTTAGCAATTTTCAGTAAAAAAAATAGCTAGTTCTATTTCGACTCGTACATCATCAACCCTGTGGCCTCACTGTCTATGATATCACAACTGACTAAGAAGAAACAATCACCTGCTGCCAGATTGGTCCTTGTGATGTCACAATACATGAGGTCATAATTTGATGAGGTAGGAGGAGGAACAGAACTAGATATGACAGTCTCCAGGTAAATGCAGGTTTTCACATCATACCTAATAGTATCAGGCAGTAATACTTAATGAGCAAACGGAAAAGAAAAATACTTTAGAAATAAAAAGTAATAACTACACTCCTTTGACTCCTTTGATAGGGTAGCACAGTTTGCCATTTTCTGTGGCAAAGCAGGAAGGGGCGGATCAGCTGGAGTATCCACATGGTGACCTCATTTACAGGGCACTAGTAATTTAACTTGTTATAACAAGTTATACAAAACAAACAAAACACAAAATCAAACTTTTGCTTTAATTTTCTTCCTTCTAGTTACTCTGACCAGGTTATAAACCCATCAACTAATCTGGAACGGATATCATTAACTGCAGGTACTGTGGAACACTTTTCAGACGGGCAGTTTTACTGGATTTAGGACACTGTCCTACATACTGGGCCATTGGAGATCTAAGGGCTCAGCTTCAGGCAGCATAGACAGAGACATGCACCTCAAACTGCATATTCAAGAGGAAATTTATTATAAGAACTGCCCGCCATTTCCCCAAACTTCCAACAGAAGTACCTCGACTGCAGAGGGTAGTTGGTTTGGGAGGTTGACAGGTGGTTAGGAGGGGCAAACCGGTGCCCCATCACACGGTGTTCTCCAACATATTACCTCTACAAACCACATAAAAACTACAAACAGGTATCTGCTTCTATCTCCAAAATCAAACAAAGGGCAGAGGACACTGCAGAGCAGGACACTGCAGCACAGGAGCTAGAACAACAAAACTCACCAAAAACAGGAACCAAAACAAAAAAGGAAAAAGGAAACACAAAAACTTCTGATCATAGGAGACTCCATGATTCGGGAGTAAATACTATCTCCAGCCAGGGGTAATGTCTCCCAGGTATATCAGCATGGAAAAGACACTGACCACATTGCTAATAGTGTTCAGGAAGCAGGAGAAAACATTGACGTCCCTGGTACACATAGGACTAATGATCTCGCTATCCAGTCAGTTGTGGAGACAAAGGAACACCTGACCAGGCTGGGTGACAAACTAACATCCATTTCATCCGACATTCTTCTCTGAGATTCTGCCTGTCTGGGGAGAGGGGGCAGATGGAAGGAAGGTCAGAGAAGGGGAGATAGGGAGCTAAACATGTGTCTCAAGGGCTGGTGCCAGGAAAAAGGACACAAATTTGTAGGAACTGGCAACAGTTTTGGGAGTGAAAGTTCTTTAAATTTGATGGACTGCATCTGACAAAGGAGGAAGTCAGTGCATTGGAGCAGAAGTTTGACGCCTTTGCAGAATATTTAAACTAGCAAATGGGGAGGGTGCAGCACCCCATATGTCGAATGGGAAGAACACCCTCCCCTCAGCTAGTGGTCAAACAGGAGTTCAGCATGTTTGCAGTTCATTTGCATCACCAGATAAGGAAAATGGTCCATCTTCCCATATGATGCACAGGAAATGCCAGACCTCACCCAACAACCAACACACCGAATCTGGCCAATGGAAAATCATGTACATTAAATGCTCGAGTCTAGGAAACAAGATCCCAGACCTGCAGGCAACAATGACAGAGGCTAAACTGGACATAGTAGCAATTAACGAGACGAGTTTACCAGCAACCACACTTGGGGAAACTTCAGTACCTGGCTATATACTGTTCAGAAGTGACCGAGGTGTGTGGGGTGGAGGGCCCTGTATGTCAATGAAAATATCAAAGCTACAGAAATTCAGAATATACATAAGGAGCCAGAAGAACTGTGGGTAACCCTAGAAACAGGAAATGGGACAGCCATATGAAATGGGGTCATCTACAGGTCCCAAGATCAGGGGAGGACACACACATTACTGTTAGAAGATATACAAAACATGACAGCTAAAGGGAGGTTCTGATAATGAGAGACTTCAACATGCCAGATACAGACTGGTCAATACTAGCAGCATCATCTGCCAGAACTAGACACGTGGTGGATTCCTTGCAGGGGAGGCCTCAAACAACTGGTACAATAACCCACAAGAGACAGGGCTATCCTATATCTAGTACTGACTAACAGGGAAGGATCACAGATCTCCAGGTAGAAGGTCAACTGGGGCCAGTGACCATCACATGGTATGATTCAATTTGGCCACTAGAACTAAATCATCCCATTCCAAGGCAAATATATGGGACTTCAGATGAGCTGACTTTGATAAGATGGCCAACAGAGTTAAGCTAGCCCTAGCAGAAAGAAATACAGGTGAGGGGTTACAGACAAAGTAGGCTAGCATTAAGGATGCAATACTTGAAGCAACATCCCATTGTGTTAGAGAGAAAGGAAGTGCAAAAGAAGAAGGAAACCACTTTGGTTCTCAAAACAGTAGCAGAAAGGTCAGAGCCAAAAGGCTGGCATTCAGGAAATATAAGGGAACACAGCGGGCTGACGAAAGGAGGTATACCAAACTTTCCTAAGGAAAGTAGGGAAGGCAGTAAGGCAGGCAAAAGCCCAAACTGAGGAAACACTAGCACAAACAGTAAAGAAGGTGACATGACTTTCTATAGATACATTAGTGAAAGGAGAAAGTCGAGAGGGTAATGCCAAGATCAAAGGAGATAAGGGGGCACGTGAGGAGGAGGACCATGTAAAGCATCTATCCTAAATAGATACTTCTGCTTAGTATTTACAGAAGAGAAGGTACAGTAGGGCTCACAGCTCAGCACCATGGACACGGGGAGGGAGGTGTGCACTAATTCCATCACAAAGAAAGGGTCCCACCAGAGTTCGATAAACTCAGGGTGGACAAGGCAATGGGACCTGGTGGTATACATCCCAGGGTAGTAAAGGAGCTAAGAGGAAACTAGCAGAGCCATTATCAGAACTGTTTAGTGAGTCTCTGAGCACAGGAGAGGTCCCAGAAGACTGGAGAAAGGCTCATGTGATCCTGTGCCACAAGAGTGGTAGCAGGAGGAAGCGGAACTACAGACCAGTCAGTCTTACCTCAGTAGTGGGCAAGATTATGGAGGCACCCTTAAGGAAAGGATAGTGCAACACCTGGAATCCATAGGAGCACAGGATCCAAGACAGCATGGGTTTACAAAAGGAAGGTCCCGTCAAACTAATTTCATAGATTTCTTTGACTGGGTAACCAGAGTGGTGGACCAAGGGGAGCAGTTCATGTCAGCGAACCTTGACTTCAACAAAGCTTCGATACTGTTCCACATAGAAGATTGATAAATAAGCTGGGTAGGCTCGGGGGTGGGTCAGAAGGTGGTCAGCTGGGTGGTAAACTGGTTGACGGGCAGAAAACAGAGACTGGTGGTAAACGGTATACAGTCAGAAGAGATGAAAGTCACAAGTGGGGTACCACAGGATCAGTCCTGGGGCCAGTCCTCTTCAAAATCTTCATCAGTGACAATGCAGATGGACTGGAGGGTAAGGTTTGTCTGTTTGCAGATGACATGAAGATCTGCAACAGAGTAGATGATCCAGATGAGGTGGGCAGAATGAGAAGAGATCTGGATAAACTGGCAAAGTGGTTGGAGGAGTGGCAACTGGGGTTTAATGCAAAGAAGTGCAAGATCTTGCACATAGGGAAGATAAAGCCTGAAGCCACCTATAGGCTGGTAGGGGAGTTGCTGGCAGTCACAAGGGAAGAAAGAGACTTGGGCGCCATCATCACCAATGACCTGAAATCATCCAAGCAGACCACTAAAGCAGTAGGTACTGTAAGATTAGGGGATGTTGGGGTATATTAGTAAGGGTATCACAAGTCAGAAGAGGGAGGTAATAATCCTTCTTTACAAGACAGTGGTCAGGCTCCATCTGGAGTACTGCATGCAGTACTGGAGGTCACACCTTCACAAAGACATTAACCAAATTGAGGCAGTCCAGAGAAGGGCAACCAAATGGTGCAGGGACTGCATCAGAAAACATATGAGGACAGATTAACAGAGCTCAATATGTATACCCTAGAACAAAGGAGAGAGAGAGTGATATGATCGAAACATTCAAAAATCTTAAGGGCATTAACAAGGTGAAAGAGTCTAACATGTTTCAATATAAGAAAATAGCAGGACAAGAGGACACAGCATGAGATTAGAGGGAGGCCGATATGGGTAATGTGAGGAAGCTCTTCACAGAAAGGGTGGTGGATGCATGGAACAGGCTACTCAGGAAGTGGTGGATAGGAATACAGTGCAAGGCTTCAAACAGGCATGGGATAGGCATAAGGGAGCAATACAGATGAGTATAAGATAGGCCAATTGACAGAGCAAGGCCAATGGCACATTTATAAGGTAGAAAAGAAATGGGCAGATTGGTTGGGCCTTGCAGTCCTTATCTGCCATCAACTTCTATGTTTCTATGTAACTGCTTACTGTCACAACTTAATAACATCTTCAGCTGGCTTTTTTCGGACGGTGCTAACTCTTTAGAGGGTAAATGCTAAGGTAATGTGAGGAACCATTTGTTTCACTCTGACTGGCAAATCTACGGAACAAGCTCCCAAAGGTAGCAGTAGACCTAAAATGAAATATTTTGTTTATATTTTATATAACAACGTGCAATTAATTATTTCAATTTTCTGTGTAATTTATCTTTACTTTAATTTATTGCATAACATTGTAATGTGTTCTGTAGTGCTGATGTTCGTGGCCCTGGGACACTCAAGAAATCTAAATGCTGCACTTAAATGAGGCTATTCTAGTGCGGAAACTTAAAAAAAAAAAATAAATGAACTAATGGATCGCTTGATCCTGGAATGTTACTGGCAGAGTACCTACTGTATTTAGTTTGTGTTAGGGCCCAGCAGCATAATTCTATGGTAGAAGCGAGTCGGGAGGAGGAGCCTGATCCCTTGAACTTGGGTTCTTCTGAGAAGTGTCCACTGCTGGATGTTTTGCTCTCCTCTGTGCCAATGTGGATAGAATAGTTTAAAAAATATTTTCTATTAGGCATGGTCAAAATAGCTTAAAAGGCAAAGAACCTCGACATAAAAGCACTGAGGCAAGGGTTTCCCAAAAAGGCATTGGCAACAAAGGCTGGCTTATTTTGTTTTTGGTAAATATAATGTTTATTAAACATTTACATGTCTACCACTTTCAGCATTAAATTAATAAAACAGCTTTTATAATCCATAGTACAGTCTCGAGTCTTCTTTATGCATATGCATAACTGGAAACCCTCCGACTACAGGGTAAGCAGTGGGGGGTAATGGGTAAACTTTGATGAAAGCTAGCCATACCACATACCAGTCAGTAGGAACATCAAAATGTAGTCATACAAAACCATGCGGAGCTAAGGGGAGAGACAGGCCTCCGACACCACCAGCATGGTTGGAGTGATACCCTGAGGGTGGCAGGATGAGGTCAAGAACAGTGATGGACAAAAGATGGTGTCAGGCTTGGGTGTATTTTGAGGGCTGGGATCCTGGCATGTGGATGAGGTTTATGGCACAAATTTCTTGTCAATCCTCATTATATGCAGTATCCACCTATTTCAGCATGAGGAACAGAGCTCTACCTTAGAAATACAAAATCGACATACCCCATAATGCAAAGCAACATGGAATATATATGCAAACAACCATGCACATTTAAGCTGGTTTTGCTTAAAGCAGGAATAAATGGTGCCAAAGGGCTCTCACATAATCTGCAACGGGTGAGAACAAAAGACATAGACACGTATTTCATCCTATACACAACTCATCAGTGTGTCTTATCTGTATCATACCCCAGGGAAATGAACCAGCGCTAAGTTGGTTTTAAGGGTTTGGGTCATGGTGAGCCTAACCCCCTCCAAAAAAAAAAAAAAAAAAACAAGCTAAAGACAAAGAACCTCAGTGAGAAAGCACTGAGGCAAGCGTTATCCTAAAGGGTATTGACATAATGCCAAGTTTCAAAGAAATACAAAATCCCACATATCCCTATAACGCAAAACATCATGGGATGGCATATGCAAATCACCATGACATTTTAGGCTGGTTCAGCTATAAGCAGGAAAGCATGGTGCCAAAGGCCTCTCACACAGTCTGCAAAGGTTGCAAAACAGAAGACACAGACATGTGTTTCATCCTACCCAGGACCCATCAGTGTACTTCATCTGCTCATGCTCAGAATACAGTGAGCATGATTTTATTGGACTGTTTAGGAATTTAGAAATTTGCCATTCTGAATCAAATTCTATCTGATTCCAAAAGGACCTCAAAATCCAAAAAGGAATCAGATTTTAAATCCTAATTCCTAAATCCTAAATTCATATGTAAAAATGTGTTTTGGCCTTCAGTTTAAGAATTAGAATTTTCAGAATGCAATTTTGAGAATCAGGCCAGAATACAGGAAGTCCTATTCAGTAATCGGAATCTGAGCAACCCTACTTTTCATTAAACAATGTTTACAGTTTCTACAACCAAATGTTGCAGCTGCCCAAATGACAGAAGGCAGACTCAATGGGCCTTTGGTTTTTCATCCAGCATTTTTTATGTTCTTTTAGCTAAGAAAATACTACAGTAAATGAGCTCACGACTGCTGCTTTTACCATATCTATGACAGTGCCAGCATTACATAAAAACATATGCATAAATAATTTGTCCCTTCTGGTTATGGAATAATGGTGCAGCGCTGAACTTTAACTTTCCTGATTTCACAATTTTAAGATCATTTAAATGTCACACAGATTCTGAATTATTTACCTATAATTGTAGAAAAGACCCTGGCAGGTTCTTGTCCTGTTATCCTCCTGTAAATCTCTGGGTAGTAGAGTTCCAAGCTTTCCATGAAAGCCTCATAACCTTTTGGCCTGTCCTCTGAAGCATGTCCAAGAGGACTCCTGCAAGTGAACAAATACTTGTTAATCTTTCTGTTCTGTAGTATGAAAACATGTAGTTATACCTCAAGAATGTATAAATGCTTCAAGGGCTTTGTAGAAAGCTCAGTTCTGATCTTTTTCTTTCTTTATCACTACTCTCCATAACACCATTTCAACTGCCCACCAAGCATCATCAAGCCAGCATTGGTTCTCTTTCTGCTGCTATCCTTTCCTGATCCTATGGATCCAGAGCAGAGGCAGAAACTCCTGGAGAAGTCAGTGGGCCAATGGCGTGTGAATAGATGGTAGGTTTATACTGCCACACCCACCATCTATTTGCTACCCGACAGATCCTCCTTTCTCCCTTTCATAGAGTCCAGCACTGCCATAGTTTGGTGTACATGAGTGAAGCCTGATGTTCTGTGGTCACCTACAATGTCAATTAAGCTGCACATTTTACTAAAAGTGCTCAAGGAGTGGAGCAAGTGTCTCTTTTCCCGTGGAGTCTGGCACCACTTCTTCTGCAATGATCCTTAGACTCCACCAGCCTGGTCTTGGGGGGCAGACTGGCAAACTTGAGTTTCTCTCATGGTAGTGTGATGCAGTACTCCCAGCAGCACCACTGGGAAGGGCCCATTCCAATTATTTTTCATACATTCTTTTTTCCCTTTGTCACAGATGCTGCCCTTCCACAGCCTGGAATTTTCTCAGCCACATCTACCTCCCATCTCTGTCACTTACGTGGTCCCAGGAGGCCCACTGAGGGCATTTCCTCAGATAAGGGCATTTTTTCACTGTGTGAAGGGCTTCTCAGGAGTACCATCAGCCATATCTCCTTTGGACCCACTGGGTATGAGGACTGGTGGGCATTTGGGAGCAGTAGGGCCCGAAAGTGCTGGCATCATTCTGCAGCCCATTGAGTTTTCCTCTTTGCATTTTCTTTCACATGAACCCTGAAGAATGAGGCTTCTATATATGCATACACTTACATGTGTAACCATGCACCATAGCAAGGCTGCATCCCTCCATTCTGCATTGCTGTCCAGCTGTACCACAATCTGTAATAACCATGTGGTGTGTGGTAGCAGCAACCATCCTTAGATGAGGAGAGAGTCTGCTGGGAAGAGCAGATAAATTAGGAAATCTGGTACTCCAGGATAAAGAAAATATAAGGAAGACATTATGAGATTACTGAATTATGTTAATACTTATGTTAAATAACAGAAGGATCCAACTAAGAGATTTCAGGCAAAAGCTTATTCATTTGGTGGATGAGGCTTTAAAAGAGGTTGGATAACAGCAAAAGAAGGAGCTTTTCTGAAAAAAGAATATCATGTTATCCTCACATTCTATCATGTACCAAAAGTAAATAAATAAAAACTGATAATCCCCAGGAAAGCCCATTGAGGCCAGCATAGGGTCAGTAACAGAAAATCCTCTCTCCTCATTTGTACATGACTCCATGCATGTGTTCACCAAACTGGATTCATTTAAATGGTCAGAAAGTTTCTTATGGATTAGTATAGACATTACATCCCTATACACTTGTATTGAGCACATGGATGGAGTTACCACCATATAAAAATGGCTCCATAGGTCTCTAACAGTCTTACATTCCAAAAGATGCTATTTTGCAGACTATAGAGTTATCTTAACCACAGAATGTTTGTATGCTTAATGAACACTTTAACTGTAAAAGAGGAACAGCGGATGGGGACCAGTATGGCCCCTCTTATGTTAATCTGTTCCTTGGTGTATGCAAGAAGACCATCTATACAACTGACAACAACATGTCCTACTAAAATAATATAGTATATAGATGACATTTTATGTACATGGAGAAGAAACAGGAGGAAACAGAGCAATTCATCTGTTACCTTGACTGTGATGCTCTACCACCTGCTTATTGTTATATTGCATAATATTTGTAATATAAATATATGGTATGTGAAAGTCTGCTTAGACAAGAAAACGGCCTAGTAGTGATAAGTGACCTTTGACCTCCAAGGTGTCAGTGTTGCTGAAGTAGTATTATGTTAAACTGACCAGGAAACCTCAACTAAAAGCCTTCCTTCCAGAGGACAGTTTATTACCTCTTATAACCTGCTCCTGCTTTTGAAGTTGGTACCCATGTATGCATTTAATGACATAGCAGGAAGGGAAGGAATTTGGCTGATTCCTCTTGGTTTTCTCAACTAGAAGCGGACTAGTGACAGGATGTGGGTTTATGAGCCATCAAAGAAACCTGCTTGCAAAGACTGTCACATATTGTTTTTATTGGTAACTGCTGATTCTAGCCAGCAGTAGAATAATATACTTTTGGATATCCATAGTCAGATTACAGATTTATCACAGATCTAACAGTGACCTCATGGGTGACATCACCAGGAGGTGGAGAAAACTGACTTTTGAATATTGCTTGCAAGAGAAGTTTGGGGCAGAAGGACTTTCTGAAAATCAAAGACACACTTCTCCTGTGGACTTGTAACTAGGCACTTTAGAAAAATAATTCAACTGGAACTTAAATTTTTTTTTTTTGGTAGGAGTTTGTGTTCTGTAACTTCCCATTTGTTTTATGTGACTGTAAGTCATTGATATATTTGTTCTGTGTTTGATATTTTACCATTTTAGTAAACAATATTTTCTTTAAAATACTGCCTGTGCTTTTCTCAGTTCTTTTACATGTGAATGCTGAACCTGTGTTTAAGTCTGACAGCTGTTAAGGGCTTGAATGTGTTACTAAGCTTGCTAAAAGGTAAGAACATACCTAGGTCTTGTATTGAGTCATAAGGAACATTTTGGGAACCTGGCTGGGTGCCACTGGGTGAAAGATTATATTGCATTTCCCCAAAGAGAATATATGTCTGAGCCTGTAAACTGGGTATGCTAGCATAAGGTTCACATTTTGAAACCCCAGGACTCAAGGCTAGTAGGTGATTGGACCAAAACAGACAGGAGGATTACCTTATCTGACCCTGTTCACATTATTGCACTTCAAGGTTAGCACTGTGGAAGCAGAGGCCTGACCTGCTGAGTGCATTTGTGACAGATTTGGTTGGCAGTGAGCGATTTAAAAGTATTTGGTAACATGAGCATTAATAGTTCAGTGTGTCAGATTAATACTGCACAGCTCACAAGCAAAATAAGGCAGTGATTTTTAAAAGTAAACAGAACTATATCATTGTGCTTACAGTCCAAGTTCCCTACCTGTTTTATTTATTTATTTTTTGGGTGCAAGTTAGTGTAGCCATAGTTAGGGAAGAAGATGGCTTCCAACTACAGCGAAGCACACTACAGACCAACTGAGGCAGTAGTGCTAAGAGAGAGAGAGAGTCCAGCATGAGGGCTGGAACCAAAGGCATCTTGTAGGAGGCTCTGGTGGCAGCCAATGCCCAAAGCCTCAAGTCACAGTCTGTGACTAAAAGGACTGAACCTTGAGCATGGAGGGTCCAGGGTCCAGTGCAGTGTCCAGATCCAGTGAGGAGAACAGCAGGACCAGTGCAAGCCAAGGGCCACAGCAGCAGGGGAAGGTCACCAACATTCTGGAACCAGAAGGGATCAGGCTGCAGATGGAGCTGTGGAGGATGGAGCTGGAGTTTTAACAGAAAGGTTTGAAGCCCAGCAGTAAAGGGAGCTGGAGTTCCAGAGAGAAGAGAGATGAGAACATCAAGAGGCTGAATGACAGCACCATGAAGCTGAGCGTGAAGAGTGTGAGTACTAGAGGCAACATGAACTGGAGAAGCTACTGACTTCAAACACCAGCACCAGAGCAGGTAAATGGCCTGGGGTTAACTGGGACTCCAGGACTGGGTTACAATTTAAATTCCAAACTGATAGCTGAATTTAAAGAGTGGGAAGATATGGATGCCTTTTAAAAAAGTATGTATTCAGGCAAATATTCCTAGAGGGTCCTGGAGCTTCTAGCTGTCCCCACTATTTACCAGAAAAGCATGGGATGCATTAGTCAAATGGACAATAAGGACAGTAATGATTACAGTAAACTCAAAGCTGCACTTGGAAGAAAAAAAAAAAAAAATGAGCTAAAAGCAGAGGCATACAGAGTTAAATTCTATAAGCACAGGAGAAGCCCTGACATGAGCTACGAGGAGCTAGCCACTAAACAACATCAGTTTTTAAAAAGCCGGTGGGAAGGAATTGAAGCAATTCTAGAAAACATTGAAAATGTTTTTACTGTTAGAGCAGGTTTTTTGGGCATGCCCAGCAGAGCTGAAATCCTGGCTGGAGGAGCAAGATCCAAAAACAGTTGAAGAGGCTGCTGAACTCTAGGACCACTATGTCAGGAGCAAATGGGGCAAGTGTGTCAGTGCAGAAAGGGAAACGTGTGCCTTCAGGGCAGCTAAAACCCTTCCTGCTTCCACTGAAACCAGGTAGCCCCAGGTTACAAAGAAAATATTTACCTGAGAAATGAAAGGACTGTTGGGTTTGCAAAGAAACTGGACATATTACAAAGCAGAGTCCCAAAAGGAGAAGCAGTGCACAGAGTGGTGCTAGGAAAGAAGTGGGTTGTTTTGTGTGTCCCTGAAAACATGTCCGTAAACATGAGGGAACACGTGCACCCAGTCACTGTGACTGGTGTACAGACACATGGATTGAGGGACATGGGGCCATCCCTGACTTTAGTAAAGGGGATCTGGTAGAGCCTGGTCAGCTTATATCCAATCAATTTGTGACTGTAAGGAGTTCACGGGAGGAGGAAAGCGTTGCCACTCTAGTGTTCTCTTGCCCGCCTCTGACTACACTCTAGCACTTAAGACAAAAGAACTGCTGCCCATCAAGTTTTCGCCTCCTTGCATATAGTATTAGTTAATTATTTTACAGACTATATCATCCTCTGTTCCCTACCTGATTTCTCTAGATCCTGTAGATTCTCAAGTTGTTCGCTTATACCTCTTGTCAACCTAGCCTGCTATAAATGGTCTGTATACTTTACTTATGTAATCCCTGTTATTGTAATTATGTAACCTCTGTAACCTGATGTACTCATATTTTCTAAGGCATGGAACCTCCTTGTATCTGTTTATGTACTTGTAACCATTGTAAATGTTATGCTCATGTATTACTATGACGTGAAACCTCTGTAAAAGAGCCTTTGGCTCAAAGGTACTTCCTATAAATAAATAAATAGACTGGGGTGAGATGAGGGGACTGTGCAAGGTTGCCATAGCAGAGACTTTGGCGGTTGATGTAGTTATTGGCAACAATATTAAACAGAGGATGGTGTGTGCAGTTACCCGCAGCAAAGTGGCAAAGGAAAATTGTAGTTCTCTGAACCCCATAGAAGCCCCTGTGGAAACCACTGGGAGGCTGGTTCCCCAGCTTGTGTCTCCTGATTTGGAGAATAATGAAAAGGGGGTTAGAAATCTCTGCAATAAAGTTACTAGAACAGCTATGGAGGGTTACTCCAAGGAGGAAGGTGTGACCCATAGTCAGAAGGTTAGGGATGGCAGTGTTCCTGAATTCCCTGATGCTAGAGCTAGGGACCCTAATTTAGACACTGAAAGGGACCTGTCCCATGCCTTGAGAATGTGTCAGGAGTTTGCAGCTGCTCAGAAAAGTGACCCTAGCCTAGAGAAGCTGAGGGCTTCTTGGGCAGACTCTGATGGAGCACAGGAGGTGATGGGAAATATAAAGTTTATTGGGACAATGGACTGGTGTATACACAGGATGCTATGACACAGGAGTGGTGGTAGGCAGGCAGCTTGTTGTTCCCCTAGGGGTACCGTGAGCAGTTGCTCAAGATTGCAGATGATATTCCCATGTCTGGTCATCAGGGAATCATGTGCACTATGCAGTGATTGGCCCAGAAATTTATTGGACCCAACTTCACCCAGAAGGTGAAGGAGTATTGCAGGTCTTGTCACCAGTACCAAGTAATAGGGAAGGCAGGTAAGAGAACCCAAGCTGCCCTAATTACATTGCCCATAGTGGAGGAGCCATTCCAGAGGGTAGGAATGGATATTGTGGGGCCTTTAAATACCCCCAGCTCCTCCGGGAAGAGGTTCATCCTGACTGTGGTGGATTATGCCACCTGGTACCCAGAGGCAGTCACCCTATCCTCACTGAGGACAGACAAAGTGGCAGATGCCTTACTAGAGATTTTCTCCTGTGTTGGGTTTCTGCAGGAGAGTATCACTGTTTGAGGGAGTTCCTTCATGTTGGGCCTGATGAAATGTTTGTGGGAGAAGTGTGGGTGGTGCAGAGATGCATGACACCTTATCACCCACAAGCTAATGGGCTTGTGGAAAGATTTAATGGTACCCTTAAGTCAATGCTCCAAGTGTTTGCTGAACAGCATGGGAGGGACTGGGAGAAATACCTACCCCATCTGTTGTTTGCATGCAGGTAGGTGCCCCAAGAGTTGACAGGGGTTCCCCTTCGAGTTCTTATGTGGACATAGTATATGTGGCCCTCAGACATGATCCGGGAGGACTAGGAAGGCAAGCATGCTACCCAGAGAACTCCCATAGTGGAGTAACTTAGGCTTAGGGAAAAGCTGAAGGAGCTTACGGGGACAGCCCAGGAACAACCTGGCAGCTGCCCAACAAAGACAAAAAGGTGTGGTATGGACTGCAGAGCCAGAGCTCACTCATACACTGTAGGTCAGGAAGTCATGGTCCTAATCCTGGTCTGGAAAGACAAGCTGCAGGCCGAGTGGGCAGGACCGCATAAAGTAGTTAGACAGGTAAATGACATGAACTATATTATAGAGTTATCTGACAGAAGACATACACAAAGAATGTACCATGTCAACATGATGAAGCTATATGCTAATTTTTGCAGTTTACAGTCCTGGGGAGGGATGGATGAAGGAAACCCCTTCTGGACTTGCTGGAAAAAGCAAGGGAGTCCACTGTGGAGGCAATTAAAATGTCACCCCAGTTGATCCCAGACCAGATCCAGGAAGTAAGGGAGGTTTTGCAGACTTTGCCCCACTGTTTAGAGCCAAGCCTGGACTAACTCCTTAGTGATGCATGATGTGAAAACAGGGACGCAGACGCCCATACAGCCAACAGCATATCAAGTGTCATAGCCTGTCCAAAAGGACATTAGAGGGAGGTGGAGGAAATTCTGTATTTTGGGGTAATCCAGAAATCCCACAGCCCTGGGCCTCACCCGCTGTCCTTGTTCCCAAGCCAGATGGCTCTACTCATTTTGTGTGGACTCAGTGTAGTCACTAGTCAGATGCCCACCCAATGCCATGGATGGATGAACTCCTAGACAAGCTGGGAGGGTGACATACCTTACAACTATTGACCTGACAAAGGGTATTGGCAGGTAGAGTTAACTCACAGAGCTAGGGAGAGGTTGGCCTTCATCACTCCGATAGGGTTATTTGAATTTAAAGTAATGTCTTTCGGAATGAACGCCTCAGCCTCTTTCCAAAGGTTGGTCAACCAGGTGTTAAGTTGTGCTGAAGAGTACACTGTGGCATACCTGGATGACATTGCCATCTATGGTGCCAGTGGGGAGGAACACCAGTCCCACCTTAGGGAAGTGCTGGGCAGGATACAGAGGGCCGGGCTCACTGTCAAATCTGAGAAGTGCCAGGTGGCCATGGCTGAGGTGACATATTTTGGGCATGTTGTAGACCAGGGACAACTCCATCCTAACCAAGTGAAAATAGAGGCAATCAAGGCATGGCCCAGACCAGAAGTGCATAAGTAGGTCAGGCGTTTTCTAGGGACAGCAGGGTACTATAGGAAATTTGTACCAAATTACAGTACCCTGTCCTCTATGTTATCTGGCCTGTTAAAGAAATGGATGCCCAAGAAAATTACCTAGGAACCAGCCTTTACCAGACTGAAGGAGGCACTGTGCAGTGCTCCTGTATTGACAAGTCCAGACTGACACCTCAGATATGGGTATTGGGGCAGTGCTGAGTCAAAAGTCAAGTCAAGTTTAGTTTATTTCAATTGACAATCGAGTCATTATGAAAACAGACCAATACATACAAAATGTATAAAAACATAAGAGCGGAATATGCTATTATCTTACATTGCTGTACACAGATTTGGGATCTTATAACTACCAATGCTGTAAGGAACAAAATATTTCTAAGCTTTTGCCTTTTATAAATAGCTTCTATTTCGAAGATGTATTATAATCTTTAAGATCTATCATATGGTGAACTGAAAGATCTAGTACTCATTTAATTATATTAATGATGAAAAATAATATATCACAATTATGCACATTATGAGTAAGTTACACATATCATAGACTGCACACATTCAACATTATTCAATTTACATTATTACATCTCAGTTTGGTACATCCTATGTATCCTACAGGTGTGAAAGGCCAGAACTACTTAATTGTTTAATGATTATATAAACATAGGCAGAGAGCTATAAGCACAAAAGTTTAGGCAAAAACTTATAAGAAAGGGCTGTGATCACAAGATTTCAAAACACCCTTGTGAACATTGTTTTGGACTTCTGTGTATCCTCTCTCAAGTTTTGCAGGAAAACACTAAGCTCAATACAGCCTGAAGTACCCCAGTTTATACCCCTCAACTCATTGATCAGAACCACAAAGGCAGCTACCTATATAAGCTTTCACTGGTCCACTAATATTGGCCAACGCCTAAACCTGCCATTTAGTGGCTATTTGTGGCTTCATTTCAGGCCTTCCTCAGTACTCCAATAAAAACATTTCAAAGGAGCTTATATTGTGTATCTTTGTCAAATCTGAACAGGTTTTTACTTGGGTCTATCCAAGCATCATTAGAACTACATTTCCTATTAACAAGTTAAAGTTTTAACACCCCAAGTCACTAAGTAACTAGTTTCAGACAGAACTGTGATATTCAGTCCTTTCAGCCATTAAAACCATTTGAGTTCCCATTAAAGCTCTCACACTGACTTAATTAGATTTCAACAAAGTTATTTCAGGCAATTCACACTCTATTTCTGGTATCCCATAACGGAGCAAATAGTAGCTGTTAGTTAAATCATGAACCATTATTCAATAATTAATTACTTTAAGGCAAATTATGTAAACTATTAGAGAATGCTCCTAATATGAAAGTTTTCCTAATCAGATCTTACATACAGTCGGAGCAAATTTAAATATCTAGTTCATAACCACACTGGCATTTTAAAATTACCAAACTGCTCAAAGAAATCCCCAAGTTACAACTTGAAATATGCAGTCCAACTTAACAGTTCAAAACATTAATAATAACTTTAAGACTTGTGGTATAAGTATCTCAGATATTTAAAAACATTGAATCAGATTATAGTAATATCCAAAGGAACATTTTTAAGACAGCTCCATTAATTTCTAGGAGTTGAATCAAGTTATAAACTAAAATAAAAAGTATATGGCTCATATTCTCTAAGGAGTCTGTACATTTCAGAAGGTTCATAGATCAAATGTCTACAAATTTAACTCAAATTAAACTGACATCTAGAGTGTTCAGTTTTAAATACATCTCAGCAGACTGTATTGTTAGTGTTCTTAATGCCCTCTTTTATCCAAGCAAAAGCCAATTCCTAGAATCTTTCTTATTTCAACATAGCGTCATCCATTCGCCTTTCATGAGCCCATAGAGGAGGGAAAGAAAAACACACTCCTAACCCCGAAGAAAATATACTTCTTCAATAATTTGGCTCCTCTGACAGGAGTCCTAATTTCTAATTAGTGACACAGGGCTCAATGAAACAGCGCCCTGGCATAGCTGTAAGAGAAACTGAGCTGCACAGAAATTTAATCAATGACCACCTGCTAACAAAGCAGCGTTAAATCAAATAGGATGTATCAGGGCAGAATTACAAGGTACTTCTCCAAAGCTGGAAACAGCATCCTTAAAGGAAAAATGGCACAATCGCTGCCCAGTTAAAAATTTTACACCTTTCTCCACAAGGAAGTCTCTGTAAACTGAGGGTCCATTAGTCACACCAATGTCCCATCTCTCCTTCCCTCTTCATGGTTACCAAGTTAGATTCACATTTTCTGGGAGGACATCTCCACCTCACTTCTCCATTTCTATAGGACTCAAACCTGTCAAAGAAACAGAGAAAAGTGCCCTCTGAGCGTAATAATTTCAATCATTTGTGGTCATGTAACATCCCAATCCCCAGGCAATGCTAGCATACCTTTTAAAAATTTCAGTATGGCGATCGACAAAGTATGCTACCAAAATTTCAGTCAGCCTCCTTTTCTTTATTGGTATCCTTCAGGTTCCTGGTTCCATTATCGATTAAGGGCACAGCAGAACACTAAGCATGCCAGTTCAGCTCAAGAAAGATCGAAGGAGCCAGGCACCAACTTAGTTCTCCATTCAACATTCAGCATTCCATCTCTGGCCATTTAAACTGAGAGGGCCCCAAAAGACCCAACAAAACCGGGAGGTCATTCAGCACTACTCTCCGGTAACAAGCTGAATTTACCATTTATTACAATTTCAGTAACAAAACAACGTTGGTTTCATTCAGGATTTAAAGTAGCAAAACTGAAAATAAATATAAAATCTGTAGCAAGAATGCTTACATGGCATGGTGTGGAACAGAGCAGCAAGCGTGCCTGAGTCAGAAGTCCAACCAAGGGAAAGATCACCCCATAGTGTACTTCAGTAAAAAGTTACTTCCAGGGAGCAGGCTTACTCTACTGTGGAAAAGAATGTATTGCCATGGTGTAGGCCCTAGTTAGAGCCATACTTATATGGGCAGCATTTGAGGTACAACTGACCACAATCCCCTGGTTTGGCTGGCACAAATTGGTAAAATGAATGGTAAACTACTAAGGTGGAGCCTTGTCTTGCAAAAAGTATGACATGACTTGGCATACACAGGGCCTAGGCAGCCAATGCAAATGCAGATGGACTGTCATGTCAGTTTATGAATGAACTGACTTGGGGAACTCATCCCATGCAGAGGGTAGAGCCCCCAGATTCAGTCTAGGTGGGAGACCCCTGCTTATTGTTATATTGTATAATATTTGTAATATAAATATATGGTATATGAAGGTCTGCTTTGGCAAGAAAACAGCCTGGCAGTGATAAGTGACCTTTGGCCTCCAAGGTGTCAGTGTTGCTGAAGTAGCATTATGTTAAACTGACCAGGAAATCCTAATTAAAAGCCTTCTTCCAGAGGGACAGTTTATTACCTATTATAACTGGCTCTTCTTTTAAGTTGGTTCCCATGTATGCATTTTATGACATAGCAGGAAGGGAAGTAATTTGGCTGATTCCTCTTGGTTTTCTCACCAAAAGGGGACTAGTGACAGGATGTGTGTTTATGAGCCATTAAAGGAACCTGCTTGCAAAGACTGTCACATATTGTTTGTTTTATTGGTTACTGCTTATTCCAGTCAGCGGTAGAATAATATCCTTTGGATATCCATAGTCAGATTACAGATTTATCATAGATCTAACAGTGACCTCATGGGTGACATCACCAGGAGGTGGATAGAACTGACTTTTGAATATTGCTTGCAAGAGAAGTATGGGGCAGAAGGACTCTCTGAAAATCAAAGACATTTATCCTGTGGACTGGTAACTAGGCACTTTACCTATGTACTGTATTTTTTTGATAAGAGTTTGTGTACTGTAACTTCCCATTTGTTTTATTTGACTGCAAGTTGTTGATATATTTATTCTGTGTTTGATATTTTACCTATTTTACAATTTTTAGTAAACAATATTTTCTTTAAAATACTGCCTGTGCTTTTTCTCAGTTCTTTTACATGTGAATGCTGAACCTGTGTTTAAGTCTGACAGCTGTTAAGGGCTGGAATTTGTTACTAAGCTTGCTAAAAGGTAAGAATATACCTAGGTCTCCCATTGAGTCATAAGGGTACAGCTTGGGAACCTGGTTGGGTGCCAGTGACAGATTATATTGCATTTCCTTGAAGAGAATATATGCCTGAGCCTGTTAACTGGGTATGCTAGCATAAGGTTCACATTTTGACCCTCCCCAGGACTCAAGGCTAGTAGGTGATTCAGACTCAAAACAGACAGGAGTGCTACTCTGTCTGTCCCCTGTTCATGCTATTGCACTTTAAGGTTGGCACTGTGGGAGCAGAGGGCCTAACCTGTTGACCGTGTTTGTGACATTAATGATAATAACACTGTAAGTTAAAGTTTACAGCTACTACAAATAAAATGAAATACATATATTGGGTATACATCTATACATTTCAGAAGAACAAAGGTTTGCTAGTAACTGCTACATCTCCTTGGATCAGTTCCTGTGCCTGCATACAAGCTGTTAAGAAAAAAAAAACAGTTTCACAAACTGGTCAGACCTTCAGGAGAGATTTGCTAAGAGGGAATATGAAGAGTGTCTGGAAAGCTCTAAGGAAAAAGTCAGGGAGGAAGACATAAAATGTTGTTGTTCCCTAAAGAGAATTTTGTACTTGTTTACAGCAACAGCTGGTCACATTTGTTACTCGATAAAACAACTTAGCATATCAAATCAGTGGCATAGTAAAGAAACACTGACATATCATTTTGAGTGAAAGCTGTTTGAGAATCCACCCATATTTCATAGATTCAGGTAAAACATGTGCGATATGCTGACACACAGCCATTTTGTAAGTAGACGAGTACCAGCTTCTAAATGGCTGGGTACAAGACCAACACGCTTCTTTATTTGGTAACAGATACAATTTACTATATGTAAATACTCATGTAACAGCAATTTTCCAATTTTACAAATTACAAATTTTAAGGTAAATAGGAACTGAAAACATGTACAACATGCTGTGTTGCTTACTGCCTGATGTGTCCTTCAGAAAAGTATACATAGGAAGAATCATTACAGCATTACATGTAAGACTGCAGGAGCACATCAGAGATATAGTGAAAGGCAATCCCAAATGTAGTGTGGTAGTTCATTTTGCCAAGTTTCATAATAACAACTCAATGGGACTTTACTTTACAGAGCTAGAATTGGAAACCAAGCCTCAGTGGGAGAGAGAAGGTGACAGACTGCAGAAGTTGTTGCTGTGTGAATCCAGATGGATTTTCAGATTAGAGGATAGTCAAACTGGAATTAAACAGAGATGAATCTCTCCTAATTTTGGTAAAGCCGATAAGCAAGGCTACTGATTTACGGTGATTAAAACAATGAAATTCCGTTTCAAGACTTCAGATTCTGGAATTGCACCAGTGATTATTACTCTAATTTCCAGATTTTACTATCATTCTTTTAGTGTGTGCATAAATAATCAGAATTAAAAAGGCTTAATATACAGAGCAATAAATAAAGCATACTGAAAATAGTACAGGAAAGAATTAAAAGAAAACACAAGTTTTGTAGATTTACTGATGTGATATAAAATGGCAGATTCCATGAAACCTTTGTTTTGCCTGTCTTCAGGCAGCCCTAATTCCAGATTTACTGGTTTTCTGGTAAAACGAAAACAGTGGCCTTGCCGATAAGTAGTCCCTTTGACTAAGCATTTACTTGAACAATACTTCACCCTTAGCTTATTTTATTATGGTTCTAAGATAACTAATTTATGTTTTATGCTCTTTTCCTACAGGTGGTTACCAAGCCTGGAATAATTCTTCTTATGTGGAGACTGATTGCTTGAATGTGCTGCAATGAATGTATAGAGCAGAATAGGGTGATGCCTTCCTATCTCATTTAAAGATAATCATACTGCTATTTTTCCTCTTAAATTTAGTGTTTCAGTATAGTTAGAAGTATGACCTAGGAGTAGAATAACTCTATAATGTTAGCATGATATAATGAAGTTTTCTTTTAATATAATTGAGAGATACATTTTATTAAGCTTATATCATGATCAAGAAATAAAGAAATTATATTTTTGTTGCATGCTTAGGTTAACATGAAAGCTGGATAGCGTAATATTTAACATCTGAGCAGTTAGTTGTAATTACAATTGATAAATTAACTGTAGTTTTTTGCTGCTCTGATTTATACTCAGATTTTTTAAATGATTCATATTCGTTTTATTTTTACATTATATTGAGTATTCCATTTCTTTCAACATTAGATACAAATAAGTAGTACATTGCAATTAAAATAAGAAAAGGACACTATTTTTGTCAGTACACTTGTAAAGTTCAAGACGATTTTATAGATACAATAGTAGTTGTCAAATAGACTACTGGTAACAAATTTATCTTATGTCTCAACATCATAATAACATATAAGGAGAGAACAGCACCAACCCAAACAGTATAATTAGATCATGGAATTCTAAATATGGGCATTCAAGCATAACTATGAAAATATGAACAAAAATATTGATGAGTCAGACTCTAAAATACAAAATAATATTTTCTAAGATCATCTAGTAGAGGAAGAACAATATTCAATAACCATTTTAATATAGTATCGGTAAGGGTTTGTCCTTCATTAATTGAAAGAGACATTTTATGGCTATAAACAAAAGAAACTGAATAAAAAGTAAGATTGTGTCAGTTCTTTGTCAGACCTCTTTAAAGTATTTTTTACCTTTACAAAGTGTGCAAAACATTTTATTTAGTCCAGTTGCAGGTGTTTATTTCCTTCTACAGATGCTTCCACCACCGTAACTGCAGCCTGGTGCTCAGATTCTGAACTGGCTAAAGAGGGATGTTCAGTCTTTGATCAGGTTGTCTAGAATGAATACATTCTACAACCTGGTCTGGATCAAAGAAATGTGCATTGTGGCCTGGTATACAATTTTATCTTGAGCAGGTAATTGCAATGTAAATGTTGTAAATTTATTGACAGCAAGTCTTCTCTCAGGTTTAGAAGATGGTGTCTTCACTGTTGCATTGTTAGTGCAAAGTTTAGGAAAATCAAATACTTAAAGCCTTGAAACATTAATTCCTTATGAATGCAAGCAAGATTAAAGATAACATTCCTGTCTATTTCACATGCAAACTGCACCAAGAGGGGGTTTAGTGTCAGTCAATGTTTTCTTTGTGGCAACACAATAGGCTTTAATTATAATCAGGGGTTTTCTACAGGCAATTGAAAGGTTTCCATTAACCACAGTTTTCAAAATCCTACAAAGTGGGGTAATTAGTGGTTCCATGATATGTAGCCTAAAGACTTATCCACTAACAACATCCAGCACCATCATTCCTGCATGCTGACAACTCGCCTAATGCGACATCTGCTCTAACAGTAGGTCTTACTTAACTCTGTCACTTCCCACAACACACCCACACAATGCAAATGAAGCAAATAAACAAATCACATTAAGTAGAAAAAATCTTACCTTCATCTCATAAAGCACACTGTTTAGAGGTTACCTGGAAGTACTAGAAGTCGTCTATCCATAAGAACATCTCTGCCATGACTACTTTTGTAAATAGAAATTCTTAGCCATTTCTGTCTGTCTTGTAAATTACATACCAAAAATCTCCTCCCGCTAGCTAAATACTAACACAAGCCTCACCAAAAGGAAACTAATTACCCACTATCCACACCTTTAAACTGATTAGCCTAAAGACATTAAGCCAAACATTATTAGTAAAACTCACATTAGAGCAGATATCGCCATGCACCTAAACTAGTAGACCAGATTGTTAGGCCAAAAGTCCATAGGCTAAATGTTGTGTCACTCTAATCAGCATCAAAAGTGTAAGTATTTGAAGGATTCTCAAATATTGGTATCTATTAGTGTTTTCATGTGACTCTAGTTTATGACTTATTTCAGTTTCCCCACAGTGCTTGCATTAGTTTTTACATCCAGTGTAGTTTTTGTTTTACAAATGTCTACCCTATTTTGCTATTGACAATATAATCTTTTGTCATTTGCAATTCAGTATCCATTTGTGTAGTTTATAGAGACAACTGTTGTAGATTGTTTGCAATACTAGTCATATGTGAATCAAGTTTGGACATCCAGGTGCTCATGCTCTCAAATGCCCAAATCATTTGAATTACTGGGCTTCACCTGAGGTGGAAGTGTTCCATTTAATCACAGAGGTAACTGTTCTGATATCTGTGTTGGGGAAGATAAATTTGAGGCTCCATCTCAGAGTGTAAAACAGACTTGTACTGTCCATATTCAGTCCCATTCCCCATTGCACTATCTTAGAATCTTTTACAGGCGTTTCTGTTATTTGATGCTGATATTTCATTTTATTTGCACTTGCTATGGGGGACTTACAGGCCTTGCCACAGTCCCAGCTTGTACCTCCTTGCATCCCGGCTGGATGTACAACCTTAAAATGTGTTTAATGGACAATATCCAATTAAATAAATGTCCCCTGAAGATGAGGATCCTTCCTTACATTTTATATCCATTTTGTTGTGACTTGATGGGAGGAAAAGACTTCAGTAAAGATTTTAAACTTCAGCAGTCAGGCGCTCTAAACATAGTAACTTACTCAGTGGCAGCCATCTTGGATTCTCCTCATATTATTTTTATACTATATAATGTTTAGGATTCACTGTATTTAGATCATTTTATTACTATAAGGTATCAATAAAACTCTCATCTACCTTAGGCACCTTGTTATTCTGTACATACACTGCACAGAATATTGTTTTGCACATCTGAAATGTACTGTACTTTTGCACCAAAGCACACTAAACTGTGATACCTTGCTTCCAGCTGTGTCCTGGGGAGTGAGTCACATAGATCAATGTTAATGATGGGGAATGGTGGTGAAGACACTGAGGAAGCTCACCTTTTTTCCTTGATAAGTGCCATGGGATCTTTTACTTTCACTTGGACAGTGACCAAAGATGGGCAAAGGGACCTTGGTTTAACATCTCATCTGAAGGGTGGCCTCCAGTTGTGCAGTACCCTCCTTGTACTGCCTCACAGAGTCAGTAATGGTATTAAAAGATGAGTCAGCAGAAATCAGTGCTTGCTAACAGGAGAAACAAACAGTACAGGGCATGGAGAAACTGTGATGTAGAATATACAGGTGCAGGTGCAAGCAAGCATTTGTCAATGTTGAATGTTTGCTTGCTGGCATTGGCAGTGGTAGTGTAGAAGTTACAGAGCTGCGTAATAGGAATGGCAGTGAAGTACTGAACTGAAGCCAACCCCACCACCACCCTGCAGAGAGTGACAGGCATTGAGGTGTGCCTTTGGATTGTCAGGCATAACGGCTGGGTTATTTCACCACACCCCACCCTGCAGACACTGACAAGTGTCATGGTGTGCCTTGGGGGTCTTTGGTCTTATGTGCACCCCATTCCATCAGGAAATACAGAGATGGGTGCGGTATAGGAGAATGGGTGAACCTTAGAGCTGAAGAGTCCAAGGCATACCTCGATGCCTCTCACTGGCTGCAGGGTGTGGAATGGTATGAGCATTACAGGCAAGAATCCCAAGTCACACCCCTGATGCCTGTTATTCTCTTCGGGGTTGGGCGTTATGGTTGGAAACCCTAATACCTCAGGCATTTGTTGGTATTTTCACCCAAATTTTCAACATGGTTTTTGTGACCTCACCTCGGAACAGTGGCAATATCAGTTTGTTAGCACAAAAGCTGCTTATGCACAGCGACTACAGCATTTAGGACCACAGTGCAAAACATTCCAACAGGATGTAAAAATGACAGCTGTACTATTCATGGGGAGGTGTAAAATGGCAATGTTGCAGATCTGCAGTAAAAATATTAAAAACTGGTGAAGTCACGAAGGCAGATAGAAACTGTGCAACGCACACCCATAATGTAATTAGTTTGGGGATTTTTACAGCAGATTGTCAACACAGGCATTTTGGGACCTCCGATCATGAACAGTGTCACTGTGATTTTCTTTATCTGTCCCGAACAATGATTTCCCACAGCAACCACGATCTCTCGCGCTGAAAGTGTGAAACACATTTCAGCCATGTTGTGAAAATGACAGCTGTACTGTTCATAAGGAAGTGTGGAAAAATACCACTGGTGAAAATCTGGGTAGAAAATATTGAAAATTCCACAAACTTACGGCGTGCGTAAGAACTGCGCCAGCATAACTCTCATAAAACAGTCATTTTAGGAATTTTTTCACCAAATTTTCAACATAGCCATTTTAAGACCTCTGCTCATAAACAGTGTCACTGTGATTTTCTTAATGTGTCCCGTGACATTGATTTCAAGACACCGATCAAGCACCATTGTGCGCCACATGGGTGGAAACATGTTTTGGGCAAGATATGACAAATGACAGCTGTACTGCTCATAGGAAGTGTAATAAAATGGCAATGTTGAAAATCTGGATTGAAAATATTGAAAATTCACAAACTTGCTTAGCCATGTAACCACAACGCGCTACTGTGAAACAGTCATTTTTAGGATTGTTTCAATTAAATTTTCCACACATCCATTTTAAGACCTCTGCTCATGAACAGTGTCACTGTGCTTTTCTTAATTTGTCCCGACATTGATTTCAAGACACCGACTCCATGGCCATGTGCGCAAATGGGGAACACATTTTGGGTGAGATGTGAAAATGACAGCTGTACTACTCATAAGGAGGTGTGGTAAAATGGCAATGTTGAAAATCTGGAGTGAAAATATTGAAAATTCACGAACTTACAGAGCGCATAGGAACTGCAACGACATCAGAAACAGTCATTTTGGAATTTTGTCTACCAAATTTTCAAAATAGGCTTTGAGAGTCCACCTTATGAACACTGGCAGTGTCGTTCATTAATCAGTCCCGAAGGTGATTTCGCGCAGTGACTGTAAATCACCCTTCGGCCTGAATAACGCCATGACAGTGACAGCATTCATGAGAAGGGTCCCAAAACCCCATGTTGAAAATTTGTGCAGAAATTCCAAAATGCCTGAGATATGCAACAAAGTTGAAAAACCCTATCTATCCCATTATACAGCTTACCGCATTTCCTCAGTTCGCGGTCGGCTTTGAAGAGTGCAGATGTGTTCCTGGTCCACTGAAGATCGTGCCGCGCGAGCTCGGAGGTAAGTATGGGGTGAGGGGTGGGGAGGCAGGGTGAGCAGTGGGTGGTGCGGGTTGTGGGAGGGGACAGGAGAAGCGCCGAGGGACAGTTTTATTTGCAGTTTTTTTTTTTTTTTACAATGAGACGGAGCGTTGCCACGCTGGGTGGGCTCCCAGCATGGCACAAGGATGGCTGTTTGGGGGCGGAGCCGACGGGGATTGGGCACCTCGCTGGCCATAGCATCTGTTGCCATGCTGGGGTGGGCTCCCAGCGTGGCACCCTGTACTCTGGGGAGAGGAGCCGACGGGGGATTGGGCACCCCTGTCGGCTCATACGGATGAGTTGCCACGCTGGGGTGGGCACCCAGCGCGGGCATGTCGAAGGGTTTTTGGAGCGGCGCAGCACAGCCGACGGAGATTGGGCACCCCGCTATACAGTGTGTGCGTAGCAGCACGCAGTTTGCGCGGCGCATGCGGTGTGTGTGTGGGGAGCGCATGAGCAGGCGATATCTGATCGCTGCTCACTGAAGTGTAGCTCCTTTCAACTGTACGCACTGCACTTTGAGCTGTCACAGACAGCTCAGCAGGCATTGGAGAACTGCGTCGCGCCTGCAAACACACTGACTGAATTGAAGAGGACTGCCACACCTCCGAAAACTCGGATGATGGCACTATGTTTTGCACATGCGAAGCAAACATAAAATACAGCATGCAGCAACATTCAATATAAAGATAAATACACATCAGTGAAACTGATCAGAAAGTACAATGGTGCTAGGGCAGCTGGTCTTGAGGTTACTTTCATAAACAAGGGCCGGAAGACACAAAGGGTCTGATTTTCAAAGGGGAAGCAGGGCTTATGTCAAGCTCAGCATCAACCCCATTGTTTGGTGCAGCTGTGCAAAACACCTTGATGCAACTGCATGCAATTTTAGTACATTGGGCACAGTTGTGACACTTTCACACTTTACAGCAGGTTGCACAAAATATTTGGTGCAAACCTCAAAACTGGTCCCCAAATGGGTCAAATTAGACCAGGGAAAGCTGGTCTAACCTGTGGCATTTGGGCCATTGGGACTGATCAATCCTAATCATCAGCTATGAGAATGCCACAATCCCTGTGCATCAAAATGATCGAAGCGCATCAGGGTTAAGGGCTATTCTAGGGCTGTGAAAATCAAGCCTACAGAAAATTGGGTGGCTAGAGAGCAGCATAGTTCTGGGGTAAGGGGAGTTCCAGTAGTTAGGGCATAGACTGCAAAAGCCAGATTCCCAGGTCAAAGGAGCATCAATGTTCATTGAGGGGCTAGGAGGCCACAGACCTTAGAGAGTATGTGGGGACAGGTGCTGCAAATAACTTGCTATGGAAGATGGGGAGCCTGTTCAAAAGAGTTTGTCCATAATTGGCCCAGAGCAAGAGATCATTAGCCAACATTGGTAGGCCAGCCCAGCCCACCATAGAGGAGGCAGTGATGTGTGAGCTTTGGAGAGGTCAGGACACAGCAGCACACATTATTGTATCCCATCTAGAGAGAGGACAGTTTTGTTTGCACCCAGGTATGCCAAAAGACCACATGTGAGACCTGGTAGGAGTACACACATTATTGTATCCCATCTAGAGGGATAGTTTTGTCTGCACCCAGTTATGCCAAAAGGCCACACGTGAAACCATGTAGGAGGACACCAGCGGTGTTTGACTCAAAAGCCATGCCCAATTTAACAATGACAGATTTGTAGACTGAGAAATATGGAAGGAGAGAAGGGTGAAGTAGTGTGCACTGGAGTGGTATACAGGCCACCTGGGCAACCAGAAGGGATGGACAACCAGATGGTCAAGGCAATGCTTAGGATGGATGGCTAAGAGAGAGGTGCTGCTGATGGGAAATCTCAACCTGCTGGATATGCAATGGGAATCAATGACAGCAGCTTCATCTAGAAGCAGATCGATTATAGACTCTCTTCAGATTGCCTCATCTCGGCAGCTGGTCAAAGAGCCAACCAGGGAAGGAGCAGTATAAGATCTGGTGCTTATGAATGGAGACAGGGCGGGGAGGTATCGGTGGGGATAACCTAGGCACTAGTGACCATGGCACTGTGTGGTTCATGGTACACACATCGGCCTCATGCTACTGGACCAAGGTGAAGGTTCTTGATTTCAAGTGCAAATTTGACAGGATGAGGGATTATGCTCGCCAGACAATTCAAGGGGTGGGGAGCTCAGGGGTGGAAAACACATGGACCATGATAAAAGGAGCTATTGTGGGGGCCAATGACCATGGCACAGAGGGTAAGCACGAATAGGAAGAAAAGGAGACCACTGTGTTTCAGTAGGGGAAGGGGGCCAGTATCAGGACCAAGAGGTGAGCCTTCAGACTTTATAAACAATGCAGAGGAAATAGACCGGCTGGAATACTAGGAAAAGCAAAGGGAGGCGGGAGGGTGGTCAGACAGGCAAAAGCAAGGATGGAAGAGAATATTGTCAAAGAGGTCAAGAAGGGAGATAAGACCTTCTTCAGGTATATTAGAGAGTGGAGAAAAGGGAGCAAGGGATACAAAGTCTGCTAGCAGAGACAGGGGAGAGGTGGAGGAGGACTGGGAGAAGGCTGAAATACTGAACAATTACTTCAGCGTAGTATTTATAGGAGGAGGAGGTATGGATGGGAGGCAACACCAGGCCAGCTGATATTGAGAGGGCAGGGTGGATTGGAGTCCCTTCCAGGAAGAGGAGATCATGAGAGAACTCAAGGGCCTGAAGGTGGACAAGGCCATGGGGCTGGATGGGGTTCACCTAAGAGTGTTGAGGGAGCTGAGGGAGGTGTTAGTGCCCCTGACCACCCTGTTCAACAAGTCCTTACACTCGGGGATATCCCGAAGGATTGGAAGCACATGGATGGACTGCCCCTGCACAAGGGTGGGGGAGGCAAGACACGAGCAATTACAATCCAATAAGTCTGACTTCTGTGGTCAGCAAGCTCATGGAAAAACTGCTCAAGGACAGAATTACCAGCTACCTGGAGGCACACAACACCTTGACCCTAGGCAGCACGGGCTTTTCCAAGGGCAGATCTTGTCAAACAAATTTGGTTGTGTTTTTTGACTGGGTCACCAGGGTAGTGGATCTAGGTGGATCAGTGGACATAGCTTACCTGGATTTCAGGAAGGCTTTTGATATGCTACTGCACAGAAGGCTATGTACAAAATGGAGCACCTGGGACTGGGGTGTGGGTGGTGGTTACAAGGTGGGTGCAAAACTGGTTGGAGGGCCGACTGCAGAGGGTGTCAGTCAATGGGGTCCCTCGGGAGTGTCAGGGGTCACTAGTGGTGTTCCCTAGGGCTCAGTGCTGGGGCCCCTGCTGTTCAACATCTTTATAAGAGACATAGCGGAGGGGTGGAGGGTAGAGTGAGCCTATTTATGGATGATGTAAAGATCTGCAATAGAGTGGACTATGGACATGCAGGATGGAGCCGAGAGGATGCAGAGGGACTTAGGGAATTTGAGAATGGGCCAGGAAGTGGAAGCTATTGCTTAACATGGCAAAATGCAAAATCATGCACCTAGGCAGAAAAAATGGAAGAGCAGAATACGATTGGGGACAAGCCACTGGCAGTGACCAAGGAGGAGAGGGTCCTGGGCATCATCACTTCACAGGACTTGAATGTGGCTGGGTAGTGCAGGAGGGCAGTGACTAAAGCCAGCAGTGTGTTGGGTTGTATTGGCAGGGAAGGGGATCACCAGAAGGAGGAAGGAGATCCTGATACCCTTGTATACCCAACTGGTCAGGCTGCATCTGGAATATGGGGTCCAGTTCTGGAGGCCTTATCAAAAAGAGGATATGGAGAGGGTGGAGTGGTACAAAGGAGAGCTACCAAGATGGTGAAGGGGCTCGACCACTTGCCATATGAGAGAGACTGGGAGCCCTTGACATGTACTCCCTGGAACAGAGGAGGGGAGGGGGGACATGATAGAGACTTTTAAATACCTAAAAGGTTAATAAAGTGCCTACAGAGAAGCTATTCAAATTAAAGGGTTGCCCCAGGAAAAGGGTCATGATCTCCAACTCGAGGGGGTAAGTTTAGGGTAACATCAGGAAATACTTTTACTGAGAGAGTGGTGGACACCTGGAATGATCTGCCTAATGAAGTGGTGGGTGAGAATACAGTGGTGGGGGTTCAAGAGGGCTTGGGCCAGACATAGAGGGCTGTTGAAGGGAGGGAGGGCAATCAGAGCAAGTATAGAGGATGTTAGGCAAATGGGCAGACTAGGTGGGCCTAGCGGTCCTTTTCTGCCATCACTTTCCTATGTTCCTAAATTAAGCGAGAGGTCCAGACATTCTCCTAGGTATTTGAAACTGCTGACAGCCTCAAGTGGGGATCCATCTTTACATGTGATGGAGAGTTTTGAGGGAGTAGCACATACCTTTGACGTGGAACCAAAGAGCATGAACTTGGTCTTTCTACTGTTTAGGATGAACCTGTTTGCAGATAGCCAAGACTGAGTGATTTTAAATGCATCAGAGAGGAATTTTTGGATGACAGGAATAGTCTGGGCACTGTAGTACAGGATAAGCTCATCAGCATACAACAGTGAGTGGCAGCCAGAGACCACATCTGGGAGATCATTGATGTAAATAGTAAAAGGAATGGGCCTAGGATTGAGCCCTGGGGAACCCTAACTGTGATGCCAGCAAGGCTGGAGGTAGCAGAGTGGAGGCAAACTTGCAGTTTCCTGCCTGTCTGGTTGTTTGTGGAGTTTGCAGGTAGGGAGATACCAAGGAGGTGAGTCTGATTTTGACAAGTGACTGATCAGGTTGAATGCCTTAGTGAGGTCATTAAACACTGTGCCAGTTAGAGTCCAGAGTCTATAGCTAAGCTGATGTTGTTTGTCAGTGTTGCTGTGGAGGTGCTGTTTTTTCCAAAAGCCATGTTGGGCAGGGCACAGGAGATAGTATTTGGATATATGGTCACTTAAATGTGATGCTACAATCCTTCCCAGCACTTTGGAGAGTACTGAGAGTATTGCAATGGGGCAATAGTTATTCATGTATCAGGGATCACATGTTTTAAACACAGGTGATTTTGGCAACTTTCCAGACATCTGGGACAACTCCTGTGGAGAGGGAGAGATTTAATATTTTGAGATATGGAGCATGATGGGGCGGTGCTGCAAGCTTCAGCAGCTTTATTTCGAGGCCATCAGACCCTGAGTTGTTGTCAGGTGTGATGGCAAGTAGTAGTTTCTAACCTTTGTCACCGTAACAGATTGAAGGTGGAAAGGGAGGGAGCATGGCACAGAAGAGGGCGGAGAGTAAGAAACAGATGTCAAGGTCTGTAGGCTATCATTAGCAATTTTGTGAAAGAAGAGAGGTCTAAGAATTTGGAGTTGGAGGCATTTCTGATTTTGTTAGGTTATTACAAATTTAGGGTTCCCCACTGTCTGAATAAATAGGGCAGTAGCAGTGGTGATCAGGTCAAAAGGTGCTTATTTTTCTGACCTCCTATATGCACTGTACATGTACATGCAAGTGAATTTTTTAGTAAAATATAGTGCACTGGTATCAAAACAGAAGTAGTAGTTTAGTAAAGGATGTCAATAAAGTACAATTTTGGAGGATTTAGTAAAAACAATCAGTAATGGATAAAAATACAGGGTGGTGGCAAAAAATATAGGGCAGCGGTAAAAATATAGAGTGGTGGTAAAATAACATAGGGTGGTAGCCCACTGCACTAAAACAAGATATGAGGAACACTGTATTTATATCATTAATAAGTATGTCGGACATAGGGGCTTAGTTTTTGTGCCTAAGAGGCTTTTTATGCCTTCTTAGAATTTACGTGAGCTTCTAGCAGAAGCACAACAAAATTGTTTTTGCAGAAGGAAGTCTTGCTAGATCTTACCCCGCTTTGCAAATATTTCTTCATTTCCTCTACTCAGTCCAGTCAGAGGCTAGGCTGGATTCTCATATTTATACCAGAGTTTGTCTCTAGAAACATAAACTTTGACGGCAGATAAGGACGCTTGGCCCACCTAGTCTGCCCATTTCCCTACCTAGAGGATAAGCTGCAGATCCTATTTAACCAACAGCCTATTGTTCCTACCCCCACAAAAATTGCCTTATGTCTGTCCCATGCATTCTTAATTCTCCCACAGTTTTAGACCCCACAACCTCCTCAGGAAGACTGTTCCATGCATCCACCACCTCTCTGTGGAAAAAATGCTTCCTCACATTGCCCCTGAGCTGTCCCCTCTATCTTCTCAAATTGTGTCCCCTTGTTCTTGCACATCTATCTTTCTAAAAATGCTACCTTCTTGAACTTTGTTGATTCCACTGAGGTACTTAAATGTTTCTTATTATGCCCCCTCTCCTTCTTTCCTCAAGGGTATACCTATTAAGCTCCTTTAGTCTCTCCTCATATGGCTTCTCTTGCAGACCATGCACCATTTTAGTTGCCTCCTCTGAACAGCCTCCATCTTGTCTATGTCCTTGCGAGATGGGGTCTCTAGAACTAGATGCAGTACTCCAGATGGGGTCTCACCAACTGTCTGTACAGGGATAACAACTTCCTGTTTTCTGCTGGTGATGCCTCTCCCTATACATCCCAGTATCCCCCAGCCTTCCCTACCGCCTTCTCCACATTGCTTGCCAACCTTAAGGTCATCTTATATAATTACTCCCAGGTCCCTCTCCATTTTTGTTGTTGTTACTATCTCCCCATTGTGTAATCTTCCCCTGGGTTTTGTTTCCCAGGTGCATTATTTGCACTTCTTTGCATTGAATCCAAGCTGCCATACTTCTGACCATTCCTCTAACCTTGCCAAGTCCCTTCTCATCCTTTCCACACCTCCTTGTGTATCAACCCTGTTGCAGATCTTTGTGTCATCTGCAAAGAGGCATACTTTTCCTTCTAGTCCTCTGCAATGTCACTTATAAAGACGTTAAAAGGACTGAACCCAGTACTGAACCCTGCAGTACCCCACTAGTAACCCGCTTTCTGAGTGGACTCCATTTACAATTACTTTCGTGTCCTGTTATCCAGCCAATGTTTTACCCAGACTACCATCCTGGGGCCCACTCCAGACTGGTTAATTTGACTATTAATCTTTTGTGTAGGACTGTGTCAAATGCCTTGTTAAAGTCTAGGTAGGTCATGTCCACAGCCCTCCCTGGTCGACTACTTTGGTCACCCAGTCAAAGAAATCAATTAGATTTGTCTGACATGACCTTCCCGGCGAGAACCCACACTGCCTTGGGTCCTGTGCCCCACTGGCCTCTAGGTACTCAACAATTCTTTCCTTCAGAAGTGATTCCATTACTTTCCCTACCACAGAGGTCAAACTGACAGGTTTGTAGTTTCCTGCCTCTGTCTTGGTCCCACTTTGTGAAGGAGAATCACATCTGTCTTCCTCCAGTCCTCAGGTACCACGCCATCCTCCCATAATTTGTTAAAAGGGTAGTCAGTGGTGTCACTTAGTTCTCTGTTTAATTTTTAGAATTCTAGGTGAATACCATCAATCTCCATTGCTTTGTCCACCTTCAGTTTTAGGAGTTCTTTGAGAACCCTTTCTTCTGTGAAAGGACTGGGATCGACCCTCCTATCCAGAGTGCTTCTGTTAATTGGATTAGGCACCTCACTCACCTCCTCTTTGTGAATACTGAACAGTATTCATTCAGTATCCTGCTTTTTCACTGTCCCTCTCTGCCCACCCACCATCTATTCTATTTAGCCTCATTATCCCTCCTTTGTCTTTCTACACTCCCTGATATACCTATAAAAGGTTTTATCCCCCTTCTTAACTGAGTTGGCTATCTTTTCCTCAATTTGGGCCTTTGCTATTCTGTCTACCCTCCCGGCTTCTTTCTGCCTTAACTGGTACAGTTCTCTGTCCTGCTCCTTCTGTGTTTCCTTATGCTTCCTAAATGCTATCTTTTCTCCCTAATCTTCACGCCACCTCTTTTGAGAACCATAGTGGCTTTTCTTTCATTTTGATTTATTTGCTTCACACAAAGGCTTGTTGCCTCTGTAATAGCAGTTTTATATTTCCCCATTGTTGCTCCACCCTCCTTCTAGCCTGTTTGCTGGTGCTTTTCTAAGGCACTCTCCCATCTTGCCAAAGTCAGCTCTCTGAAGTCCAGAACCCTCACTTTTGTATGGCTTGACTCTGTAGCTGAGTTTATCGTGAACCACACTGTTTGGTGGTCACTTGTTCCCAAATGGCTACCCACTTCTAGATCTGAGATCCTCTCACTGTTCCCATTTGAGAGTACAAGGTCTAAGATTGCTCCCTCATGAGTAGGTTCCAAAACTAGCTGTCTGAGGCATGCCATCTGAAGGGCATCAAGAATGGCCCTGCTTTTGGATGTGGCTGCAGCAAAGGTACTCCAGTTGACATCCGGCATATTAAGGTCCCCATCAACAGTATCTCCCTTTCTCTGCCATCCTAAATATACCTTCTATCATAACCTTGTCCATTCCTCCTCTGACATGGGGTCTGTATACAACCCCTGCGGATTGTGGTGCCATTTCAGTCTCTAAGGTGACCCACAGTGCCTCCTCTCCTCCTGTTTACTCTTTGTTCAGTTGCTTTTATCCCTTCCCTTACATGAGAGCTACTCCTCTCTCTTCTCCCCTCCTGTCTCTCCTGTAGGTTGTGTACCCTGGTATGTTAACATCCCAGTCATGGTTGTCTGTGTACCATGTTTCTGTGACTGCTATGATATCCAGGCATCCCTCTTCCATCAAGGCCACCAGTTCAGGGAGCTTGTTGCCCAGACTACGGTGTTGGTTCTCATTATCCTCCATTTCTTGATGGCTTTACCCCTTTTGCCCCATCCCTGTCCTTATTGTGTTTGTCACTTTCTCCATTTACCCCTGTGCTTCTCCCTATCAACAGCTCTATGTTGGTGTCTACCTCACTTAGTACCCTGATTTTTTTGGGGGCTCAGATTTCCCTGCTCCTCTCAGTGCCTCCCCTTGGCTAGTTTAAATGTTTGTCAATGAAGCATTTAAGCCTTCACCTAGGATCCTGGTTCCCTCCTGGACAGATGCAGACCATCATGCCAGTATAGACCTGCATCCCGCCAGGTGGGCGCCCGTCCCCAATGAAGCCAAATCCCTGAGCTCTGCACCAGTTTTTCAACCACTGATTGAATCCCATGGTGCGGCACACCTAGCCTTACCTGTGCCATAGACAGGCAGCACCTCCAGAAGGTTACCGTGTGTGCTATTTGTCTAAGGCCCCTCCCCATCTCCACAAACACTTCTTGCACTGCTCTGAACCCTTTCTTAGCCAGGTCATTTGTCCCTAGGTGAACAATGACATCCAGCTCCCTCCCTGTGCAGCTGCTCCCACAATCCTGAGATTCGCCCCTGTCCCTCAAGCCATGGCGCCAGGCAGGCACCTTACCTCCCTCTCCCTTCCTCCCCCAGCTCTACCTTCCTAATAATGGAGTCCCCCACCAGGAGTTTCCTTCCCATGGGGTCCCATGCCACCCTCCTGTGGGTCTTCTTTGTGGAGGTTCCCAGCATCCTCCTTGGTCTCCACTGTGGGTGCCTCCATAGAGGAACCACACTTTTCCAGAACAGCATAGAAATTGTGGAGAGGTACAACTGGAGGGATGCACCTCTGTTTCATCACCCTCACCCTCCTGAGCCCACTGTGATCCAAACACTCCTCTTTCTTGGCAACCTCTGAGGCAATGGCAGTGACCCTGGTGGTCCCTGAGTGGGAGGAGGTCCCACAAACTGGCCTACTCCAGTCTGGAGATGAGCAACCTCCTTCCTCAGCCCAGAGAGGTGCCTGCAGATGAGACAACACTGTATCCTCCAGAATGTCTCCTGGAAGACTGCTGCTCCACAGCCACTGCACTGCACCACTCCCATCATGTCTTATTTCGCCCCCTAATTGTTGTTTGGAATACTTTCTTTCCTCTGTTTGTTTATTTCTTTTTTCTTTTCTGTCCCTACTTACACCTCTGTGCCCTTTTAGCTCCTGATCTTCCTGTTCTGAGACAAGAAGTTCCTATATTTCTCAGTGGTCTCCTTACTTGCTCAGAGTCAGACCTCCAGCAGCTAGGGTGGAATGGAGAGCTACTCTTGCCCTTTTAGGATGGTGAGTCTTAGGTTGCTCTGTGATCACTCACTTCCTGCTCCCAAACAGGAAGTTCCTGTTGTCAGCTAAATCCTGTGCCTATAAAAGTAGAACTGACTTTTGGTGGGGCGGGGTGGAGGGAGGAAGGAGGGCAATATAGTCCAAGTAGAAGTTTAGTTATACCAGCAGGTCCTTCCTCCTGGTGCTCTGCTTGTTCTCTGGCAGAAGCTATCTATGTTTCATTTGGGTTAAAAGGTCTCTTTGCGAGCAAACTAGTTGCTGAACCCAGCATCCTATGCTTCGTGAGGGGAGCATGTTTTCGCTGAACACTGGAGAAAATCTTGATGAATTCTGTTAGCACTTCATTTACACACAGTAGTTAAAGAGTTTAGGAAGGACCAATCAATGGTTTCCAGGTCATGCATGAAATCCTAGGAGTTGATTTTTGAGAAGTCACAGAAGTAGAGCAGTTGTGGGGAGGGATGACTTTTATGACAGGATTTCAGATAGCATAAATGGGGAAGTAGTCATTTACAGCATCAAGTAAGGTGCCAGCCGTTATTATTTTAGCATGCCTGTTTTGAGGAATCAGTCCAAAAGGCAGTGTGAGAAGTTTTGTGGGGAGGATCTGGTAAGGGTAGTGTTTATTTGGGCAAGATACAATTTTTGATGCACAATTTGAGGGACTTTGTGTTGGCACCCAACCAGTCAAGGTTTAGGTCACCAAACAGTAGGATCTCCTTTGAGTCAGTAATGGGGGTAAGGTAGTTCATCAAGGTGACTAGTTCAGATATGCATGTTGAGGGGATTATATACACACACTAGATGAAGATGTTTAGCTTTTTACCAAGTGTAAGCACCACATGGAGGCACTTGGGGGGGGGCAGACTGTGTGACCTAGATGCATGGCAAGAGATAATTAGGTGATCCTTAAACTAGATCAAGACCTCCTCACCCCCCTCTTGGAACAAAACTGTAACCAGGGATGGTGCAGGCTGGAGTTAGGTATGGAAGGCTTCAGCTATGTCTCTGTGAAACCCAGTATATCAGGATTATTTACACTGATTCATGCATCCAGGTCATCCTTGTTTTGCCACTTCGGATATTCATGTGCACTAACTTAAGCCTCTTGGATGAGGACCAAGCTTGGAGATGTAGAGTGGATCTGGGGTTAAGCTCAACTTCACCAGACAGCAGCAGGGCAAATGTGACAAGTAAGAGGAGTGACCTGAGTGGTTCCCAAAAAGGATGCAGAGTGCAACCTCATGAGGCAGTGACAAGGGGAGGATGTGTTTCACAGCTATAAGCAGGCTAGCAGTAGCCAGCAAGGTGCATGAAGTAACTAGTGAGTTTGAGAAGGAGTAGTCTACAGGACTGTAGCATGACATTTACTCCCAGGTGGGGCTAACAACAGGAATGAGTCACACAACCATAGCATACAGAGGAGTGCGAAGCCTAGGACTACTAATGGGTGGGTGGGGCAGTGTTAAGATCTAGAATGGAGGGCTAGCTGAAAATCCTATTTGCACACTGGGCAGCAGTTAGGTAGGGGATGGGCTCAGGAAGCAACGTGAGAGTGTAGAGAGGGGCTAGGTGTTTAGGTGCTCAATTTGGGAAAACCAACAAACTTAGAACTATATACTGTATGGACTACAGGTAGGTAGTAACAGGGTTTTAGTAGCCCAACAACCAATTTAGATAGAAATAAGAGCAGGCTAGTTAAACTGTGATGTAGATAAGGGCACAGTATCACACACTAGAGAACAACCACACATGAATTGGTAAATGGATGGCAGAAATAGGGAGTAATTGAGGTATCAGTATCACCAGCAACTAGAATTGAGAACAGAAAGCAACAGGCTAATCAGCCTGAAGCTAGATGTTATGACAAGACAAAGGTAATAATTAGGAAGAGATTACTTGATCCTGACCTTTGTAGGAAAACAGATGTACTAAAATCCTATAGTCTGTATCCTGGAACATAGCTAGCAATTTAATGTGGTATATTTCAAGTAAATGCCTACAGCCACATAAAACAGGCAGGTGCTCAGTCAGCTGATATGACTCTATGGTAGCCTATCAGATGAATCAACAGTGATTGATTAATATGAGCACAGAGACACAGTCAGGGATATGGCAGGTGTTTCAGTGCTAAACTCCAGGATAACAACCATGAGTCCCAGAAAAATAAATAATGGGGTACAAACTATTTGAGTAAAGTAGCCGGCTGATGGCTGACTTCCATAGCTGACTGTCACAGTGTGACACCCTTTGCCGGCATCCTTTGCATGAAAACTGCAGCTGAGGACCAGTAGTCAGTTTGCCTTATCAAGGGCTAGTGCGTGATGGGGGATCCGTGTAGGGCGGGTTAACCACCAATCTGTGGCTGGGTCCCCAGAGCTTGGAGCACCATGATTTTGGCAGTTGGAAAGTGGGGAGAGTCACCAAGATGTCTGCAGTGACTCTCTCTGACCCCTTCCAGCAGCAAGCAGGTAGTAAAAGAATGTCCAGGGTTCATGCTTGGGAGCTTCTGTAAATACTGGAACTTAAACAGTCTGAAACATGCAACACTTCTGGCCATGTGGTCCTACTGGAGTGGGTCCGGTGGAGGCAGCGCTAACCACTGGTCTGAGGCTGCCCCCCGAGCTTGGAGTGCTGCATTTTGGCAGTCAGAAAGGGGAAGAGTCATGGAGATGGCTGCAGTGACTCTTTGACCCCTTTCAGCAGCAGGCTTATTGTAAAAAATATCCAGAGTTCAGGCTTGGGAGCACCTGTAAATACTGGAGCTTGGCCAGACTGAAATATGCACCACTTCTGGCCGCATGTTCCTATTAGTGCAGGATCCAGTGGAGGATGGGGCACAATGCCAGCCTGTGGCTGGGTCCAGGAAACTTGGAGCACTGCAATTTTAGTGGTAAGAAGGGGGGAGTCATTGAGATGGCTGCTGTGACTCTTCTTACTCTATGAGGAACTGATCCAACTTAAGCTTACATGATTCAACATTCCCAACATGCACGACTTCCTTTGGGAGCTTTCTACAAGGGTTTACTACTCTCTTTGTGAAATAAACTGTTATCAAATTACCCATAATTCATCCCTTTAAACATCAGGGCTCAATTCTCAAAGGGTGATGAAGGGCTTCGTCAAGTCCTCGTCACACTTGTTTTTGATGCAGCTGCAACAAACTCCTTTGATGCAACAGGACCAGATTTTAGTATATGGGGTGCAGCTGTGACAGTTTCCTCAGTTTACAGCAGCTTGCACCAAGATTTGGTGCAAGCCCATAAACTGTGTCCCCAAATGACACAAGTTTAGACCAGGTAAGCTGGTATAACTTGCAGCATTTGGCTGTCAGGATTGAAAACTCGATTGCCAGTCAGGAGAATGCCACAAGTCCTGTGCGCCAAATGATCGGTGCACCAGGGGCTTGCAATGGTCATGCAGCTTTGAAAATCTAGCCCTGGGCATACTGTCTAGTTCTACTGTCCTTAACAATCTAAAAATATTTCCTTGATTCCCTATATCTGATCATTTAAAATTCACAAATGGAAATCATATAAAATACATATTACGCAGGGACATCGGGAGGGAGGTTCACAAGACCACCAATGATTTTTTATAATTCATAAAAGGTGGATCAGGGCTTGGGGAGAGGGCACTCGATCAACAGGGCATATAAAATACATATTACATAGGGACATCAAGGGAGGGGTTCAACTAGATCACCAATGTGTTTTAATATTTTATACTAGGGGACTGGAGCTTTGGGGCACACCACATTGGCATTGGTACACAACCCTCCCTGAGGATTTCTAGTACCATTAGACCAGCCTTTGGTTGGTCTTACAGAACTTAGACAGTTGCTCTGAGAGGGTTTTGGGAATGTCAAAGTAGGGTAAATGGCAGCCTGTGTTTGCCACAAGACCCCTAGCACCATGCCGCAGCCCATTTTGTGGTGTATGGCTGGTGAAAGTCCCTTTGGAGCATGGAGCCTGTGTTTGATGCAGGCTGCTTTTGAGAATAGCTTAGGGTGCATTTTTGATGCAAGGTGCCACTTGTGTCATTTATGTTTGACACAGGCACCTTGCATCAATCTAAGCTTTTGGGAATCGGGCCGATGTGTCAGCACCCTTTAGACTCATAGTATGCCTGTTCTGTTTAGAATTTAACAAAACAAGTCACAGCAATGCGAAGACCACATTTACCTTCAGTTACCTTTACAAACTGAGTTGTAATGCATAATTGTTCCCTTTAAAGGGTACCCAAACAAGCAGTTTTTAAAACTGCTAACTCCAAAATCTGGCTTCATAGTGAGATAAGTAAAGGCTGCTGTTTACATTTATAGTAAAACTGCATTTATGTAAATAACATAAATGCAGTTTCATAGCTTTGAAAAATGTAAACATCAGCCTTATACTTTCAAAAAACAGCCTTGCTTGCTCCCTAAAATGCCTGCCAAGTGTGTTAAGTGATGAGTCATGATGACATCACTGGAGCCAGAGGCAGAGACTCACATGGCTTCCTATACTACTAACTAGTTCTTCTTCCCCTTTGTTTTGAATTGTTTCACCAGAATGATCAACACCATATGTTAACACGTGATTATTTTGATCAGTACGCTGTTAGGCTATGGTTTTGTTCATTTTATTTACTTTAACTTGCTGAAAATGTTTTGTAATCCAGCTTTCTTTTGGCAAACCGCAGTACAGTACAACACTTCAAATACTTGATGATCTAGTGGTTATGTGATGCCCTGAAATGTGTAGTGAAGTACTGGTCCAATTCAAAGCTCATGCTTTTGGTAATTCACAAATAAGCTTCTCTTGCAGTCTTTTTCCATGTGAACCCCTGCACCTAGCCTGGCTTCTGTTGAACACTCCACCATCCATACTCTGTCCTTAGTACTGCCTGGGGCTGCATATGAGCTCAGAGACTCATGAAGAGAATTATCACACCTCAAATTATAATCTTGCACCACAGAGAGTTGTGCACACCTATACCAATCATCAGATGGCACTGTTAAAAAAATGCCTCCCAAATCGCACTCCAGTCCACTTTCTCAGTGTTTGACTTCTGCTCCCACAGTAAACACTGAGTGTATCCCACCCTTCTGCACAGTGAAGGCAGTCTGCAAGTCCCCTGTTGTGTTTTTTCCCGCCTCATTAGCCAACAACTAGGTCTTCCTGGAGGGCCAAGCAATAAGCATCAGGACACACCAGAAAAACTGCTGTTCATACCCTCATACCCTCATAAGGGCTGCACTTACTATGGATAACAATATTATTAGCAGGAGAGGCATACTAATGCCTTGAGCAAATTCACCCAACTTCCAGTGTCTGTCTACTCCTTTACCTGTGATCTACAGAACCATGCAGGACAGTTTCTTGCAATTCTTCTCCAATCGTTTGTGTGCCCTACTCCACAATGCGAGTTGGCTGGCTACCACCTTCCGAATCTTGAATGAGCTATATATAGCTTCCTCGGTACTGTCCTAACAAACATCAACATCCCCTCCCTGACCGAGGGTAATCTTCCTACACTGAATTCAAGTAACAGTATAGGTGGCCCTACCATTCTGAGTATTTGTCGTTGCTGGCTGCTCTTATCCACAGTCAGGCAGTGATCATGGTGCTGGTAGCCCCACATCTCAGATCACACAAAGATCTGCTCAACTTCTCCTTCCTGTCTTCCCTAACCTGAATATAGCTATACCTTGCTGAATGGCCTCTTCAGTCCCTCTCTGGCATTCATTCTTCGCACCTGCTCCCCCACACAAAAACTGGTGAGTTCACTGCCCTCATGAATCACGGTTAGCACAGTCTCCCATGTTATTATGACATATTAATAATAAACATGATCTTCTAGTAAGCCAGCCTGATAGCAGCAGGGCACAAGGGGAAAAATAGGCTTTTCTACTCATATAAGATATAAGTTACTTATGATTAGGCACTATTAAATGACATGCATACTGATGTGCACACCTGTCATTTAATAGTGCCTAATCAAGGTAGCCTAGAACATTTAAGGATAGGAAAACCCATCTTTCCTTGTTCCCTGCTGCTATCAGCCTGACTTACTGGAAACATTTGTTTATTTTTCATATGTCAAAAACCGAACTGTACTACCTGTATTCATGATGCAGAAGGGTGATGAGCTCACTGGTTTTGGTGGGGAGAAAAATGAAGAATGAATACCCGAGGGGACTGAGAAGCCACTCCTGCAAGGTACTTACTGATTGCAACTGCTGCATTTCACTTTGCTGAAGAAGTCTGATTTATTGATTGTACAAATGTTTACATTCAAAATATGGATTACATGAAAAAATTACTCACTGCAGTAATCTTCTTTCTTCCAAGGGGTCCTTTAGCATCAGTAACTTTTTGCACTTAGCTGGCCAGTTGCAACTGCCCCCAGAGGTGGCCTTTAAGAGATATTTAAATGAGCTTAGATCCAAGCCAATCAAAAGACAGGAGTGTGAGCTGAGTGAGAGCTGTTGAAGGCTTTTGATTTTTTCAAGGAAAAACATGGGCAAATGCCCGAAAAAGAATCAACAGGATTAAAAAAACAAGCAAATGTCCACAAAGTGGAAATAGAAACACCAGCAACATGAGCTAAAACTCATCAATAAGAAACTCCAAATTTGGTAAAGGTGACATAAAGAGCCCTTCTCCGACAGGTGAGCCAGGGAGGAAGGGTGGGAGCATGCTGATGCTAAGGACCCCTTGGAAGAAAGATGATTACTGCAGTGAGTATTTTTTCTTCTTACCCCAGGAGTCCTTTAGCATCAGTAACTTTTGCAGACTACCGAGCAGTACAAAGTGGGAGGTGGGCAGAGAACCTACTTTAGAAAAGAGGCTCTGCAGAACCGCTTTGCCAAATTTAGCATCAGATCTGGTCTGCACATCCAAACTGTAGTGTTTCACAAAGGTGTGCACAGATTTCCAGGTAGCTGCTTTGCAGACATCCAGTAGGGAATGTCCCTTGCTGCTGCAAGCCAGGCTGCAGTGCCCTGGTGGAGGGGGCCCTGATACCCACTGGAGGTTGTTGACCACCTTTCTCATAGCAGAATCTAATACAAGAGACCAACCAACGAGAAATAGTTTTCTTGGTAGCTGGTCTTTCTCTGCCTGCATCCCTGCAGGTGAGGAACAATTGAGTGGAAGAGTCTCTGGACTGTCAAGTATGCTCTAGGTAGTGAAAGATGGCTCTTTGACATCCAAGCTGTGGAGCTTTTGCTGCAGGAGTGGATGGCTCAGTAAAGAAGACAGGCAGAGTAATGGACTGGTTCAAGTGAAACTCTGAAACCACCTTTGACAGAAATTTCCTATTTGTCGTGAGCTCAACTTTATCGTTGTGAGGATGATGTAATTTGGCTCAGTGTACAGGGCCTGTATTGAAATCCTCCTGGCAGACATAATGGCTACCAGGAAGATGGTCTTCCAAGTTACAAACTCGATTGGGCCGGGGAGATAGGCCAAGGGTGGATTCATGAGCCCATCTATGCAAAGATTCAGGCTCCAAGGAGGAATGGGCTCCTGGTTGGAGGCTGGAGGTGCTACAGGCCTTTGAAAAACTGTTTAAAAATGTGGGAAAAATATTTTTTTCCCACCAAAAGATAGGCCAAAATTGCCTCCAGGTGTAGCTTGAGTGAAGATGGCTTCAAGCCTGATGCCTGTAGGTGTACCAGGTAGTCTAGCAGCTAAGGGTCTGAAGCTGATAGGGGTTAGACCTTTTCACTCTTGCTCCAGAGGGAAAACCTTATACATTTGGCTGCATATATCTTCTTAGTGTTCAGTTTTTAGCCGTCCTCAGTATCTTAAGTACCTGTTCAGGGTACTGTGAGGATGGAAACTCTAAAAAGAATCAGGCCTTGGGGGAAGAGAATGTATGTCTTGGTACCGCACACCCGTCTGAGGAAGGGTCAGCAGAGAATGACTTGGAGGCAGGTGAATGGCCCTGTTGCGGGACATTGAGAGAAGGAGAGGGTACCAGGCTTGCCGGGCAGTCCGGAGCCACTAGGATCATCGATGCAGGCTGCTGTCTGAGTTTCAGCAAAACCCTGAATATCAGGGGAAAGGGAGGAAATGTGTATAGGAACCTCCCTGACCAGTCCAGGATCAGGGCATCCAGAGGAAGTGTTCATGGAACTGGGGGCCTGCAACAGTACTGAGGAAGCTGAAAATTGAGAGGAGAGGCAAACAGATCCACGTTTGGTGTGCCCCACCGCCTGAGCACTGTGGCTAGTACTTGCTTGTTCAGTGTCCATTCACTCTGGCCTGACTGATGTGGCTTAGAGCATCCACCAGAGTATTGAGTTTGCCTGGGAGGTGAATAGCCAGAGGCTGACTCCGAGGGAGAATGCTAGAGACCAGAGCTTCAGAGCTCCAAACAGAGTATGCCTGATCTGGTACCACCCTGCCTGTTTATGTAGAACATTGCAATGGTGTTGTCTGTTCGAATTTGAACTGCCTGCCCTTCTATGCTGGGAGCAAAGCTTTGAGAGCTAGTAAGACTGCTCTGAGTTCCAAAATATTTATGTGCAACTGTGACTTTTTGGGAGTCCAGTTGCCACTTGCTGAGGCACTGTCCAAATGAGCTCCCCAGCCCAGAAGGGAGGCATCTGTGGTGATTACCTTTGTGGGGAGAGGAGCTTGAAAGGAACCCTGCCTGCAAATTTGCAGGGTTCTTCCACCACAGTAAGTTTTGAGAAACTGCTCCGACACAGGTATCAACTTTGAAAATGTGTTGCTTCTCTGATACCAGTGAGCTCTGAGATAAGCTTACAGGAGTCTCATCCTGTACCTGACCCCTGGGACTACTGCAGTCATAGAGGCCATATGTCTCAAGTTTGAGGAAATATCTGGCTGGTCTTGGCTGTCCCTGGGCAAAAGAATCTGCCATTGAAAGGAAACTCTGAACTCTTTCCTGTGGGAGAAAGCATATCCCTTCTGAGTGTCCAGCTGGGCCCTATGAAGGTGAGCAGCAGGGTGTCTTCCAGGTGAGATTTCTTTAGATTTACCAGAAACCCAGAGACTCCAGAGTGTGTTCTGTGAGGGAAAGAGATTCCTTGACCTGGCAAGGAGACTGCTACGATAAGCCTATCGTCCAGATAGAGGTAGAGAGTTATTAACGAAGTCTCCTGAGATGTGCTTCTCACCACTGCTAGACACTTGTAAAGACTCTTGGAGACAAGGACAGACCAAAGGGCATTGCGATGAACTGATAGTGACCTGAAGGAAGATTGAACCTGAGAAACTTCCTGTGAGATCTCCTTATGGGTATGTGGATGTAGGTGTCCTTTAAGTCTAGGGAGACTAGCCAGTCTCTGCTGTAAGGACTGTATGACCAGTGACAGAGTGACCATTTTGAATTTGGGTTTTTCAGATGTTGTTAGAATATCTGAGATCTAAGATAGGTCGTCACTCCCAGTGTTCTTTTGTGTCAGAAAATACCTGAGTAGAGGCCCTTGTCCTTCTTGATGGCGGGACTCTCTCCACTGCTCGTAAAGCCAGAAGGTTTGTACCTCTATTTTCAACACTATCTCCAGCACCCACTTGTCTGACGTGATGAGGAACCAGTGCTGAAGACAGTGGGAGAACCTGCCTCCAACCGAAACAGGGAGGCAACCTGGACACCACATCAGGACTTAGACTGAGAGGCAGATGACTGGGTAGAGGTGGCTCTTCTTGGCCCCTTCTGCCCCTGCCTCGAAAGACCCCTCCTGTACTGGCTGGAAGTCAGATTGGGGATAGGGATTGTAAGGCCTGGGAACAAAACTTCTGCTCCTACCACCATCTCTGAGGGGTGGCTGGCTTAGGCTAGGATGAGTGGCTCTGTCAGGAGGCCTTGTACTCATCAACTTTTTCATGTAGTCAGTGTTTCTGCAATCAAACAATATATTTTGATTACAGGAAAATCTCTTTAGCCTTATTCTGAGTGTCTGTGGTCAGACTGGTTGTTCTAAGCTAAAGTAAGCATCTGAGAGATGGCATGGACCCTCTCCCTAGAGGCTGCATCATTGCTGTTGTCTACCATGTGTAATCGGTACATAGTAGCTTCCAGGGCAGAGTTTGATGTATCCACTAGCTCCTGCACCATAGAATCTGATCCGTTGTGGGCGATAGCCTGGACAGATTTCAAAGGGCTTTCTGATATTTGGCTGTGAATGCCATGTAAGAAGAAAGTCTGAGAAGCATGTAAGCTGTGACATACATTTTCTTTGCTATAAAGTCAATTTTCTTGGAATCCTTGTCAGTGGGAGGGGGACAAGGAGACTCCAGCTTTCTCACAAGCTGCCTGCTGCACTGTACTGCCGCTAGGGTCTGCAGACAGGAACTTGTACCATTTTTAGACAATTTATATTTCTCTCAGCCACTTATCAACCCCTGATACTGAAGTGGGGTGTTGAAGCACCGTCATGGTATTTTTTCTAAATGTATTATAGATAGGGACAACCAGGGTCTTTGAGGATGAAAGACCCTTCATCTCCTATAATCTTCATCTTTATCGACATCCTGGTTGGGCTCCTGCATAGAGTGGTCCAGGGTGTTCAGCATATTTTGTATAAATGTAAACATAGAGGAAGGATCCTCGTGGTCATCAGGGGATCCCCAAGATAAGGGTCCAGGGACTCCTGGGGATCAAGGGCTTCAGAATCCATGTCAGGGGCATCATAAAATTGATCATCATCTGTGTCACCCTACATTCTACAGAAGGGAGAACTGTGGAAGAGTGCTTGCCAGCCCCAGTAAATCGAGGTCCCATCTTTTGAAGGGTCTGAAACAGTCACCATTCCTTTTCCATATCTTGCACTGATGGAAGAACCTACACAGTTTTTAAGTGTTTTGTTTTCTGTATGCTTTAAGCTGCCTGTTGTCTCATTATTGGCTTTCCTGGAGCAATGGGAACATATTTGTCTTGACAGAGTTTCTTTTAGCCACTTCATCAGAGGCTTGATCAAGCTTCCTTTTTTCGTCCCTCTTGTTATTTTTCAATTTGTGAGGAACTTCATCTTTGGAAGCTTTATTTTTGGCTGGGATCTGAAGGGTTCCTCAGCACCTCTGCTTTTGGTATTAGTACTTTTGAATGGCCCATTGTTGGAAGCCTTTGATTTATCATCAGCCTTAATAATCAAAGGTTTGTCTGCTATGTTTGCCAATTTAAAGAAAAACAGCCCAAATGCTGCCGACTACTGCTGCTGCTGATGTTGTCAGTGGCATTATGCATAATCGTTATATTTATTTCTGTATCCCACTAACCTGTTCTATTTTTTCTTGCAGGTCTTGCGGTGGATCTCAGGTAATTTCCCCAAGCAGATGAGTACCATGTTGAGTTGCAGCCGCACCGGAAGAGAAGGTTATGTGCATCCTCCTTTGATTCCCATGCACACTCTCATGCTGTACACATGCACATTTGCGGTCACACTTCCTGGTCTCTGTGTCCTGTTCATTCTGAGCTGTGCCAGTGTCTCTCCTCATGCAGCAGTGGATCTATCCTGAGAGCTGTATTTCGTGCTGAAGCAATAACGTTTGATTTTATCTAAGTTGTTTTAGTACCTTTGTTTTTGTTTTCTTTTTCAATTTTTCCTCTCCCTACACACTGAGTGTTTATTTCTTTCTGTGACAGTTTTCGTTTTTCCATGGTGTTGTCAGGATGCCAACCTGCATAGTGACAGGTTGTTCCAACACATCTGGAAAGACCATGTGTGTCTACAAAGTTAGTTTCCATCGGTTTCCCATTGTGCAGCCACTAAAGACACAGTGGATCAGCGCTCTAAATAGGCATGACCTCAGCGGAGACAGTTTTGTACTCCAAGAAGCACAACGTTTGTGCTCTGAGCATTTCAGGGATGTTAACGGTATCTTTGTGCAATGCTGGGATGCTATGCTGTTCTGCAGTGTACTATTTAATGCTGAAGTGCTGTCAGTTTGTTGCACAGGATTGGGAGTACAGTTAATTTCCCATTGCTGTGTGCCCCTTCCCCCAAAGTACCCTGTCAAATCCTGCCACCACACTGGTGTTTTACCACCACCACCTAAGAGTTTGCTGCATTGTACATACACAGTACATTGAAGCAATCTTTCCAATTTGCTGTGGTTTCCTTATGACTGCGGTGCGGAATAAGATTTACTTTGCAGACCATCACCATATGATAAACCACTCTGTGCACATTGGCATGTAGTTGTGCTACCTTGTACAGTAATTCTGAGATGTAGCATGCATGTTACAGTGAAATTAAATACAAAATAATGCAATTGTTATGACAAAAGCAGTGGCTCTGATACCATAAGGTGTGGTAGCTGATGATATACACTATGTAAGTAGTGTACCATGTGTTTAGCATTACTGGTGGCATGTTTTCACCTCATAGTGTGAAGGCTGCATCAAGGTAGAGTGGCATGATGTGGTACACAGGCAGAAGTATGGATATCACAAGCAGTGGTACTGTTGCTGCTGTCATGGTCATTAGCTGCAGCACTGTATGTCACTTTTGGAGGATGCACCTTGTAAAATTTCTTTGTCATACCCTCTGACATGTTTGTGGGATTGCCATAGCAACCATTAGGTTAGATGGATAACTTGACTGATCACTCAGACATGTGATGCTCATTAATGTACCTTAATGGTCTAATTAATGTTCAAGTGTGAATGTTTTGCATCAGTGGTGGAGCAGTACAACAGATGCATAGTGTGTCATTCTGTATGTTGTCATATTTTGGTGACTGTTAGGTGTTTGTCATTCATGCACATGTTGATGGAAACATGGGGTAGTATGGTAATGGCTTACAGGACCCTTTTTGTTTGAGGGAGGTGAGGTTGATATCAGTTTTAGATGCAGAGTGAATGTCTCCATCATTTCTTAGCTGATATAACATTATTTTTATGCAATGGACCAGAATGCAGATTAATTGTTTCCTGGCATATGGCAATTGAAGTGTACAGTCATATGAATACTGTGACATTTAACGCCCTATCACCTAAAGACTCATATGCCCGTACAGTTTGGTCATAAGCCCTAACCTCCTTGTGGCCCGGAAGCCTATGTGCTGCCTTTGTTTTACATCATTATTTCATACATTGAGCCTTAATATTCCATGTGTCCATGGGTCAGCAGAGGTTGCAACACTACCTCACATTCATGCTTTGCATTTAATTTTATAATGTGCTGTCCTGCCCTTCTCTTGTTGTACTACACATAGAGTGCAACTCGTCTCCCACCTGACACATGTTTATTCTTACAAAGTGCTGGACAGTTTACATGACATACTAACAATTGTTAGTGTGATACATCAACTACAGATTTAGTCTATTTCAGTATTTGACATATGTTTATGTGATAGTTCAGCGTCACTGCTATTTCTCCTCAAGGTCCAACATTCACCCTTACTCTCTTAGTGAGGCTACGATATCCATAAATGGTAACAGTGCTGTAGCTGTGTGCTTACTACTGTTTGTTGCTCTATAATCACCAGCTCCTGCACTCTTCAAGTTATACCTGTCTCCATGTACCAGGATACTACTCTGGCACTGTCTACTGCCTTTGTACTCTTGCGACACAGTTGCAGTCCACAGTGTATGAAAATTCAATTACTCCCTACTGTAACAGTGATTTTCAAGCAAGCATGTCACAGCCACTGTATCATTGTCTGTGTACATTGTTCCCCATTACCTGTTCCATAACTATGTACTTCTGTGAATTGTTCCTTACCTTTGATAGCCAACATTATTCCTCAAGCTTTTGTAAGTTTTCACTCTGAATTAAATCAGTATTACCCACATATGGCATATATACCATTTACGTTAAAAGCAATATGTTGATTTGTACCACCAGTCGCTGTTGACTGTAAACTGTCATTATCTGCACAAGGGAAGTAGAAGGAGGTATTAAAGCAGAGGATAGTGGATACATAGAAATAAAGACATTTAAAGTATGTTGCTGTTGCTGTGGTAGTGGACAGCTGATAGGCTGGGGTCCCACAGAGGGAAGCAAAATGGCGTGACCCTCAAAGGAAGTGGTGGCGCATCTGAGTAGTGTCACAGGGTGGTGGTAAGAGGGGTGATAATAGGAAGTGAAAGGATCAGGTTGGAGGTTGGTATCAGAGAATATGTGAAGAATGTGTAATAAATCAGCTGAGTTGCAGGCTGTCATGGCTGTGTGGAGAGTGGACAGTGTGGCCATCATGGAAACGACTGCCACTCGGTACCAGGAAGAGGGGTGCAACCACATATGGAAGTGGATAAGGTGCATAAGGGAGGAGGAGGCAATTGTATTGAATTAGATATTAGGATGTGGTGTGGTGTGGTGAGAAGGATGATTATACGCAGAATGCAAGGGGTTTACCAGACTATGCAGACTGGCCTTCCAAAGCAGAGACTAGCACAGGGCATTGGTTATGGAGAAAAAAAGTCCATCAGATACATTACTGAGAGAAGGGAAAAAGGACAAAATTGTGATGATTAAGAAGGAAGGTGGGGTGTGTGGAGAATGTGGATGATCAAGCAGAGGCAGTACATGAATACTTGTGTTGTGAGTTGACGATACAAAAGGGTGGCAGATACCTTATGGTAGGAGTGGAATTGGCAGATGGTACAGGTGGTTACTGATAACACACAAACATATGAACATACATAGAAACCAGCAGAAGAAGGCCATTTGGTCTATCAAGTCTGCTGGATTGCAGGGTCCACAGCTTGAGCTAATGTCCCTGCCCTCCTCCAAAATCCTCTCATCCTCCCTACCCCTTACCTTCCCTTATGCCTATCCCAGCCTGTCTTAAAGCTGCCCACTGTCTTCAATGAGATGACCTCTTCCAGCACCACATTCCAAGTGTCCACCACCGTCTCTGTGAAGAAGTGCTTCCTGACCTCCCTCCTAAACCTCCCACCCTCCAGCTTAAGACTGTGCCCTCTTGTGATATGGTTGTTACTGCCTTAAGGAGACTCTCCTTATCAAGTCTTATTTATCCTCTTAAGTACTTGAAGGTTCCAATCATGTCCTCTCTCTGTTCTGTCTTCCAGGAGTACGTGTTCAATGCCCTCAACCTCTCCTCGTATGCCTTGCCCTGCTGCCTGGCTATCATCTTTGTAGCCCTCCTCTTGACCTTCTTCAGCAGGTTACTGTCCTTTTTGATGTGTGGGAACCAGTACTGAACTCCATGCTCTAGATACGGCCTTACCAGTAACCTGTACAAGGGCAGTATAACCTCCTGTCTTCTAGTACTGATCCCCTAGGTATGCATCACAGTATCTTGTTTGCCTTTGCTGCTGCTTTCTAGCACTGCATGAAGTGCTTCAGGTCGCTAGTGATCATTACTCCCAGCTCCTTCTACTCCTCCTCTGATGCAGATACGGACTCCACCCAGGTAATATTCTGTCCTGGGATTCTTGGCTGCAATATGCATAACTTTGCACAACATGCTCACGGATGGCAGGGTTTATGGCCCTGAGGGTAGACAATAAACTGTGACATGACTGCAGTGACATAAGAGTACATATCCAAGATCATTGAGGTACAAGTGGCAGATGGGCTCAATACCCATTGCATGGGATGTGTGCCACAACAGTGGATGACTACTACAATACTGCTCATTCACAAAGGTGTTCTGAAGGAAGAGCCATGCAAGTACAGTCCAGGGAACCTGCGTGACTGTTGGGGAAACTTGGGAGACCATCTTTGAAGAGATGCTGGTGACCTTTTGTAGTACTATGGACTCTTGGACAATAAACAGCATGTGTTTGTGTTGGGTAGATCCTTCCACATACACCTAGTTGAGTAGTATGATTGGGTGACCAGGGAACTGGCCAAGGGCAATGCAGTACATGTCTTGTATTAATATTTCAGCAATGCCTTTTTTCCATTCCACATGTGCATTGTGGTGCTGGGAGCTTGAACATATAGGGGTGGTAATATAGGACATAGGAAGATATGAAGGTCCATCTGAAATGGCCCACAGTCTATCAAGTCTGCCTGATTGTGAAGCTATTACTTTCATATCACTAAAAGCTGGCACACTTTACCCAAATATCTTACTTTCTTCCTGTTTCCTCCTTCTTCCACACTTTGTGTTCTTCTCTGTAGTAACCCTGCCCTTGACTTTATGCTGATCCTTCTTACAGCTATACACTGTCCTTTCATCAAGTAACTCCTCCTGCAGCGTGTTCCAACCTGCAAAAACTCAGTGTCTGAAGTCGTGCTCTCATGTCTCACCTAAACCTTCCATACTCCATCTTCTGAATGTTCTCCCTATTGACCCTTCACCCTTTAAGTGAGCACTCCTCCCTCCATGACTTTGTGTACACCTTCAAGTATGTAATGGTGTCTATCAGGTCCCCTCTTTCTCTTGTCTCTTCCAGTGAGCACGTTGACCTCTTATAGCCTTTCCTCATATGGCAGCTCCCTGTAATCCCATGATGATTTTTGTATCTGCACACTCTACAGCAACCCCTATCTTATTTTATCAATATGCACCTGTACTGTACACAGTACTCCAAGTGTCACCTCAGCATGGATCTATATGGCCAGATGACCTCCCCCTTTGTGTCATTAATCAGTTCACAATGCACCACAGCATCCACTTTTCCCTTGGTGCCACCCTCCTACAGTGTGCTGATACCTTTATGTCCCTTATGACTATTATTCCCATGTCCATTTCCTCCTCTGAAGCTGTTACCTGCACTCCCCAAGCCAGTAACTGTTCTCAGTAGTTCTTGTTCAGAGGTGCCTGACCTTGCACTTAACGATAAACACAAACTATCACTCCCTACATGACTGTTACAGTTTACCTAGATCCTCTGACTGCCTGCCTCCCTTCCTCATTGTCCAGTTTTGCAGAAATGTTAATGTCATCTGTGAACAGGCTGATCTTACTGTTCACACACCAAAAAGTCTCCAATGAAGTCACTCAACAAAACGGTGTCCAGCATGGAACCATGCAGTACACCTCTCGTCACTGGCCTTGTCTTTCATGTCTGCACCCTTGCAATGACCATCTGTTGTCTGCCTGCAGACAGCTATAAACCATCCACACAAGTTTTTCCACTGACCCCATATCCCTCAGCATGCACAATAACCTTGCTGTGCAGCACCGACTTGAAAGGCTTACTCGAGGCAAGATACAGGACATCCACTTTTTCCAAAAGTTGATGATGTTAGTTTGACAATATTATCCCGTGACAAACCTGTGCTGTCTCTCATCATGCACAGCATTGTTAGCCAAAGTTTTGATCGTGTCCTTCAGAATGGTCTCTGTCAAGTTCCCAACAATGGAAGTGAAGCTCAGTAGTCTGCCGTTGCTCTGTTTGTCCTTTTGTCCACTATTGTCAAGGGGCATCACATGAGCCATCCTCCAGTTCCTGGGTACATTTCATGTCTCAAATGAGTTGTTCAACAAGTCCATAACAGTGCCTGCCAACACCTCTGCCAGTTCCTTCAGGACCCTGGGTGTACACCATTTGGTCATGGTGCCTTCCCCACTGATAAGGCTGTATGACTCCTCCCAACTCTATGCTGTTTCATGACCCCATCTGTTTTCTCTGCACTCACTCCACCATTGCCACCTTTCCACTGCAGGATTGTGTCACCCTTTCTTTCATGAACACTGATCAGAAATAATCACTGATTGCCAATGTGTAATCTTATCCTTTTTCCACCATCAACCCACTCTGTTGATCATAACACTGTCATCCTTACAACTACTTTTTGTCTTATTTATTTAAGTAACTCATTTTCCCCTTCTCTGATTCCTTTCGCCAAGTTCTCCTTTGCTGCCTTACCTTCTGTGTCCTGTCATCTAGTTGTTTTACCCAGGAGACTACCCTGGGACCCACTGCCAGGCTGGCTAATATGTTTATTAATCTTTTTGTGGTACTGTTTCAAATGCTTTGCTGAAGTCTAGACAGACCATGACTTCAGTCCCTCCCTGGTCTACTACTTACTTCTTTCAAACAAATTGATTACATGCATCTGACATGAACTTCCCACTGTGAATCCCTACTGCCTTGGGTCATGTGCCTCACTGTCCGCTAGGTACTCAACAATTCTTTCCTTCAGAAGTGATTCCATAATTTTCCCTACTGATGAGGGCAAACTGACAGGTCTGTAGTTTCCTTCCACTGCCTTGCTCCCACTTTTGTGAAGTGGAATCACAACTGCCCTCCTGCACTCCTCATGTACCACACCATCCTCCTATGATTTGTTAAAAGGCTAGTCAGTGATGTCACTAGTTCAGACCTTAATTGTTTTCTACTTCTGGGGTGAATCCTTTCATGCCCTACTGGTTTGTCCACCTTCACTTGTAGGAGTTCTTTCAGAAAACTTGCTTGTGTGAAAGGACTGTGATGATCCTCCCCTATATCCATACAGCTTCTATTGAGTGGATTAGGTCATCTCCTATAGTTTTGCAAATACTGAGCAAGTATTTGTTACAGTAGCCCTGCTTTCTCACTGTCCTCTGTCCTCACCCACTGTCCACCTTATTCAGCCTCACTATCCTTCCTTTGTCTTTCAATGCTCCTAATATACCTATAAAGGTTTTATCCCCTCTTAACTGAGTTGGCTATCTTTTCCTCATTTTGGGCCTTTGCTATTCTGACTGCCTTCCCCTTCTTCTGCTTTAACTGGTACAGTTGTCTGTCCTGCTCCTTCTGTGTTTCCTTGTACTTCCTAAATGCTATCTTTTTCCCTAACATTACCTGCAACCTCTTTTGAGAACCATAATGTTTTTTTATGTTGTTTTGATTTATTTTCTTGCATAAAGGTTTGTTGTCTCTGTGATGCCAGTTGTGATGTTTCCACATTGTTTGTCCGCCCTCCTTCGTGCCTGTGTGCTACTGGTTTTCTGAGGCACTGTCTGATTTTGACCAGCTCATCCCTCCAGAAGTCTACTACCATCACTTCTGTATGTCTTTACTCTGTAGCTCAGTTTATCATGAACTACACTGTTTGGTGGTTACTTTTTCCCAGATAGTGACCCTCTTGTAGATCTGACATCCTCTCTCTGTCCTCATTTCAGAGTACCAGGTCTAACATTGCTCCCTCCTGAGTGTGTTCCAACAGTAGCTGTCTGATCAATGCCCGCTGTAGGGCATCGAAAATTGCCCAGCTCCTGGATGTGGCTGCAGTAAAGGCGCTGCAGTTAACATATGGCATATTCAGGTCCCCATGAACAATATCTCCACTTTCTCTGCCATGTAAAGGATGTCTTCTATCATTTCCTGTCCATTTCCTCCACCTGGCATGGGGATCTGTCCACAAACCCTGTGCGGATTGTGGTGGCTCTGTGTTCTTGTCTGTGCTATCCCTGGCCTTGACTGTATGACAACACCCTGTACACCTATCCACTGTCTTTTGTTATTTTCACTCATTCTGTACTTTGCTCAAACACACCACCACTCTCTCTGTGATGTACTGGGTCCTCATCTCCCTCATAAACCTCTCACCATCCCATTTCATTGTGCAGCTTTGTTGTCTCTACACAGTACAGCGTATGTGGTCACCCATTGGTTTGGCCACTTTGAAAGTTATGTAACAGTGACTTGCACAACTTCTCCTCCACCTCCACCTCCAGTGAAACACGCGGTCCCATTCAGTCCCCTGACTGTACAGCGTATCGCATTCTTGATGACATGCAGGCCAACATCTGTGTTTTCGGATGCAGACATACTATAGTTATGTGTCACACTCTTGAATGCATGCTGTTACTTCTGCTTGACACTATGAGGACATTTGTGACACCGATCTTCTGTTAAGAACTGTACTCAGCCATTATCAGACATGCTGCTCCGTCACAGTACAGACATCCAGCCATGTTGTGGGAAGCTGCAAGTGTCCCTAACACAGCACTGTAAGTATGCACATATCGTCTCAGTACTCCAATACATGAAATGGACTAACAAGTGGCATGACAGACACATTCTCGCAGTAGATATGTTATTGCATGTTGTGTTCTGTTTCACTACTTGTTCGTTCACACCTGGACAGGCACACAACTGTAAACACTCAAGCAAACATGGCATGAGAATAACCTGTACATCACAAATATGGGACATTCAATGTGTTAATGTACAGTGACTGTATGCGCCAATGTGATGCCTTCAATATCTCTGTATGACAAATGTCTTGGATAGCGCATAGTGCCATTTATTTCACATGTGACCATTTTTTCCTTTTCTGTCCCACAAAGGTCCTTTGAAGAACATACAGACACTGAAATTGATGCTGTCCCTTCCATATTCAGCAAACGTACCATGTTGAATGACAACGGTGAATCTCCTAAGCAACACAAGGTAGGGTACAAATATAGATGTCCGTGTGTTCGCAGCTTAGTAACCAAATGTATTGCAGCACATGGTTAAACATTTAATTGTTCTTCACTTCTCTGCACAGGGTCGCATGGTGATGTGCCAGTAACACATGACAACAGTGGACCAAATAATACCTCTGGCTTGGGCATAAATGAACAACAGCAAGTTCCAGATGTCAGCCATGAAAAGAGTTCAGTTGATAACACTGCTGATCAATGACCAACAAACCTCTTCAGTTCAACTGGTCCATTGTATTGCAGCAATGCATCTGTGGCTGTGCAGTGTCAGGTCAAAACTGCTGATTTTGCTTGTCAGTGGCCAGAGTCTATGGAATGGAGAGCGTGCTGAAAGACCACATCTTCTCTCATTCTTCGCTCTGATGCTGTCCACTGGCAACAGTGAAGCAACATTAACTAGTGAAAGTGCAGCTGACAGTATAGAATTTCGACCACATTTAGAAACATTGTGAGAACTACATCAACACCAGTGAAGGCAAATGTGTGTCTTCAGGGTGATGACAGCATCAACTTGTCCATTGTAACATCAGAGACCAGTGAGACCTTCGAGCCTGACATTTCCATGTTTTCACCTGGAACTGAGATGTACAGTCAGTCAGACTCAGAGGACATTGATGGTCCAGAGGAACAAAATTCTGAGGTAGTCCAGCGACTGAACAGAAATTTATTGTGTTCAAGACACAGCTATTTCTTTTTCGAACTCATGGTGTGCAAATTTTGCAATTTACCTATGCTTCTCACACAGTCCTATACAAGAGGGCACCATGTTTGTGTGCCACTTCTGCTGCACAAGTCTCACACCTTTACGTGGAGATCAGCACTACTAATTGGGAAGACGAGATGGAAATCTGCTGTCTAGTTCTGCAGTTCTCTTTATGAGTTACACATACACCTGTATTTCAGAGTTCTTCAGATGCATTCATGTACCATTTTATCACAGACACAATACCTGTGCATTCAAAGGCAGTACCTCTTTCCTATCGTGAACTTCACATGGGTCACTCAAAGAAATAAAATATTCAACTGGTATCTGGACGGCAAGTCACACTCATCGGTGATGGCTGCTGTGATTCCCCAGGCTACCTGAGCAAAATATTGCACTTATACAATAATGGATATGTGCACCAACCATATTATTGAATCACAGCTTGTACAGATCAGTGAAGTACCTAACTCCAACTGTATGGAGAATGAAGGGTTCCTACGGGCAATGAGCAAGATAATGGATGCCAGGGTTAACATCGCCACAATCGCCACATATAGACATCCACAAATTTCTTCCGTTATGAATGAGAATACCATCTTTGCTGGAATAGCACATTAATATGATGTATGGCATGTTGCCAAGTCAATTGTGAAGAAATTGGTTGGGTAAGCAACACCATTGCCAGGACCGCATGTCTTGGACCTGGTCAGTGGTAAACCACTTCTGGTGGTCATCGTCCACATGTAAAGGCAATGTGGCCCTGATGAGAGAAAAGTGGTTCTCTGTTCTGGAGCACACCACCAACAATCACAGCTGGAGTGATGGCTTAGTATTTTGCAGTTGTGAGCATGGCCCTCTAGATGAAGAAACTCAACATGAAACATGCTTGCTGGAGACAGGATCTGCAGCTTTCGATGCTCTTAAATCCATTGTGATAGACACCAAGCTGTTAAGGACATTTGGAAGGTAAAAGAGTTTTGCCATACTGGAAAGTTGAAGGTGTTCCACTCCTCCTGAATAAATACTGCCCAAAAGGCAGCACTTCTCCTATGATGGAATGATAGCTAGAACACAGCTGGCAATCATTGAGTACTCGGCCAACTGCAATCAACCCATTGCAACATGCAGTGCCGGTCCAAACAAAGGGCAGCTGAAGCATAACTTTGTTTTTTCAGAACACACAAAGCAGTGGATTACCTGGCCTGTGTACCAGAAGAAAACATACGATTTTCTGGACACCATGCTTCATAATGTGATCCAATTCAAGAGTGGTGACCTTGAAAACCTTAATTTGATTAAGAAGCCTGACTTGCCCAAGAACATATCTCCACTGCCACGTCCAGAGAAGAAGGAACTGATCAACAAACATTAAACGCTGCTTCAAAAATGTAGAACATTACTGTCCGTTATTGAAGTGCTCAAGCTCTGTTGAAATGCAGTGATCAGACTTTCCATAATGTTGGAAACAAACCATGTTAGAAGTTGCTGTCTTTCAATGTTGTTTCACTTGATGTTAGTTAGTAAAACTGTATTACTGCTGTTATTCATATCGCAGTTTGCATGCACCTCCATTGTTAATGTTTTAGGCAATGAATGTATACGTCACTGATGAATTACACTTCTCTGTGGTATGTACCACAAGGACTGTTACTACTGATGTGTCAGTGATTCCTCAATGTTCTGGTTATTCAGTCATGCTGGACAGGTTTTATACATGAATGAACACAATTGTTTACAAAGAAAAATGAAAAGGTCTGTCATTTCTGTCCCTTCTGACACTACAACCTCAGCAGTACTCATAAGAGGGTAATTTGCTCACCGGCATCTGCAACACAAATTTTGGTGTCTGGAGCAGAGAGGTTGTGTAGTGCTCTGATGGCTGTGGTACCTATGTGTCTTCTGTGGCTGGAGCCTCTTCACAAGCTGTGCAGTGAGTGGTGCTGTGCTGTCATTCCCCAGCCTGTCCACAACCTTTCCTAGATCATGATTGTTGTTTAACTCTTCAGCTTATTAACACATTGCTACAGCCATGCCATCACCAAAGTGTGTTGTACAATTGTTGTGTGTTTTTTGTCTGTGCAATTGGAACTATATACTCTGCAGTGTCAGGGAGTGCCACAGAGTGCCTGTTGGCTGACAGGGCATTGGAACTTACAACCTTTACATGATTACTGCATGCTGTGTGCTTGTGCCCTTGCAAGGCTTTTTGTGTCTGCTGGGGTACATGGTATCCTATAGTACCATGATTAGTATGTCCAACTGGAGGATGTGCCATCTGCTGTTGCAGTTGGTCCTTCATTGATCACAACACCTAGGGTCACCTTGATCCAGTTGTGGTGACTATGCAGATTATGGATTCCATCCACTGGTGGCTGTCCCACAAAATGTGCAGCACACATTTGATTGTTTCCATCACAAACCGTATATCATGCCCATGATTAATGGGTTTGTGTTTTGATAGAACACTTATGAGACCACAGAGGTCATGCACTCCATTTACCACTGCAGTGATTTCCCATCGCCACATCAACCTGCTCGACTTCAGAGAAGGTGGTTTTCATTTCAAAGAACAGTGTGCAATGACTGTAGTCATGTACTTCATGTCTTAACAAGCAAGACAACCACCATATTGTACCAGACCATACATAACCAGGCACACTGATTTTAGCTTGTGTCATGAGGTCATTTGCACCAGTGCAGTTGCCAATTACCTGGGATGAGATCATCTGTGTATACTTGTATGATGAGTAAATGACCTGTAGGAAACTGCATAACCTGCAGGACATAATGTCACAGTAGTGGTGCCTGTATCACAAGATGATACACAACATGATTTTCCAGTACGGCAACAGTCTGCTGCAGAGGTTTGACTTGTCGGACAAGTGAGACCGTGGTTGTCCTGGTCTCCCACGCACCCCAACTAAGTCATGGACACTGTTGGGAGATGCCTCTACAAGACCCTATACCTTGTGCCTCCTGCACATCTTCCTCTATTCCCGTGATCTACACATTGATGTGGAATGCATGAAAGGAGAAGCTTGTGGTGATTGTCTTTTTCAATTTTTTAACCTACAGGACCACAGTAAGCTGAAGGTTGTGTACAGATGTGACATGGGGCAGGGAAGTTTGCTACTTGGTCATAGTCACACAGTACTAACTGTGGGATGTGGCATTCAAACCAAGGTCTCCAGATTTGCAGCACAGATCCTTAAACCACAGTGATATACTATATCCCATAATATAAATGGAGCACATGGCCACAGTGAAATCTACTTTATCATTTCCTCAAGCCACAGTTGGGATTATGCTCTGACAACATATGCTGAGCAGACAACAGGGTAAGATCATTGCACCTTTGCTCCCTTGTGCCTCTCAGTGTGGTTCATGAGTCACCACAGTTACAGGTCATGGCCCTTTAGAACACATTGTGTTTGCTGCAGCTGTGTTTTGTACAGAGTTGACTTGTATAAACAAATTTGCATGTAACTGTGACACATTCTATATTGGGTGACAGGATGAGGAGGTTGTTCTCCATGCCTGACCTATGGCGGATATCCATGACTATCTCTGGTCCCTGTCAAGGTTGTGACCACTGACCACAGAGTGCACCTTGCAGCAACATCTGCAAGGTGGCCGATGCAGGAATACAGTGGCCCACTGCAAGGCAGTTGCATGCTTTTTCAAATGGCAGGATGACAGCTTCACTGTGTTTACTGTGAACATGACTGTCCTTGACAGGGAGTTTGTGCGGATCAGTCACACTTTTCCTCACATGGATTGTTCTGGAAACACTGCAATTGTACAAACCCTCAGCAGCACTTCCTCCAACCTATGTATGACCTTGCAGAGTTGTAGCATCAAAAACTGAACATAGTACTCCAGGTTGTGTGGGTATTATTTGGTTAACTTTATTTATTCTACAGACACCAGAGGAACTCTCCAGCTACTTCCTATGACCCCAACTGTACCGCCATGTCTGAATCTGTCACATCTAGGACACTCAAGACCAGTGGATACCCCGGCTCTGAGCCCACAGAGGTAGTACCACTGTACGTCCTGGCACTCTAGCCGAACTCCAAGGCGCTGGGCTGTACTGTTGGGTGGCCCTGGATGGTGAGCCAGAATGTGGGAGTGTGGTCAAGGCACAGGAGGTGCCTCGCTTATCCCCGGGTGCCAGGTGTTTTCTCTCTTTTCTCCCAGGAGCACAGCTATGCAGTGACATCAGCACGGCTGACCATTGACATCCACTGCTCCTCCTACGATGTTGCTCCCATGCTGCTATTACACATGGTCTCCACTGGTGTCTGTACTGCACCAGAGAGGCCCTGGAACACTCATCAGTGAGAGGAGAGCAGTTCTCTGGACACTTGATCCTCTCCTCACCTGCCAACCACCATCTCCTGAGCTTGTGCTTGAACTTGGGTCACTCGCCATGGTGCAAGGTCTGGTGTCCAGTGCCTCAACTATCACTGGCACTGGGCCACGCTTCAGGTTGTGTGTTAACTGAAATAATGAAGGGAACAATGCATCCCTTTTCCTGCCAGATGCCTTATGCATTCCAGTGTCCAATTTGCATGGCAAACAGCACTGAACAGTGTCTTGATGCCTTGAGATCATCAGATATGATCACCTCAAGTTACCTGTGTGGCTTTGTAATTGTTAGTCTCCACTTGTCATAATTAGGCACCATGTCAGGGTTACCACTCACCAGGTGCACGACTGCACACTTTTGTGGATTGCAACCAAAGTGCAACTCTTTGACCAGTTCCATATTCTTGCAGGACCCTTTGCATTGTCTACCATCCATATGGGTTATCTACTTTGTTGTGTATTTTTTGCCATCAGCAGCAGGGATAAAGCTAACAGTCACGCTGATTAACAATATCATTTCACAAGACATTGAGGAACAGAGGGCCCAGTAACATGTTTAACTGCCGTGGTCACTGTTCTGTCCTCTGACTGGCCACTGTATACCAGCGTACAAGATTGTCAACAACCCTGTCCTACTTACTTTCTGTCTCCTGTGTGTTCCACTACCAAAACACTTGCTGAACATCATATATTGAAAATAAGTTCCAGTCACCTGTTGTAATTTTATTTTAAGTATGTTCTCCTCGTCCACCCACGCCTGGGTTGATCTACAGCCATCACCGCATACCCATGCCCAGACCTCATCACCCTGGGGGATGCACAGGTGCACCCTCCATAAGGTCAGTGGTTCCTTGATTCCATGCTTCCCACACCCTGGGTGGGGGTCAAGGGACTAGGTCACCATGCAGAGGACACAGTAGGCATTGAAGGCAGCAAACCAGAGTGAAATGTTTTGTGCCATCATTTGCAGTCTATATCAACAACCTGGACTGCACCTGTGCAGAGCCAATGTGCACTTATTTGCACATGACACTGTACTCTATACCACTAACTCTTCCTTGGACTTGGCCCACAAGAACCTTCAGCAAGACTTCATCACTCTCAATATAACCTCATCAAACATAAACTTCTCCTCAATGCAAAGAATGGGGTCCATTCTTGCCACGGTATTAGAAATCCTAAACATTTGGAGACACTAAACCAAAAAGACTAAAACCATGATCCTGTCGCTAAAGTTTGCCTCTGGGTCTACACATACCCCCAGATTCTAACGCTGCTAGACTTAACACTTAGAGACAGTGGATACTTTTAAATACCTAGGGTTCTGGCTAGATAATAAGCTCAACTTCCTGTACCACCTACATGAAATCTTGAAGAAATTAAAGCAGCGATAAGGCCTTTTTTATCGCCTTAAACATCTGTTTACCTTGAAGCCAGGAAGAGGCTAGTGCAATCCACATTTCTACCTATACTGGACTATGCTAACTTCCTCTTCAATCATTGCCGTACTTATGATGCTCAACAAACTTGACACCCTTTACCACCGGGCCCTAAGATTTATCCTAACCTACCCTGTCACACTCACCACTGTCTACTACACCAGGAGCTGGGATGGCCCTTGCTCCCAACCAGGAGAAAAGAAATGCTCTCCTTTGGATGTTTAGAGTACTATCCAATAATCTCCTACATACATCTCGAAGCTTTGTATGTGCCAGGGATCTTATGGATTAAGACGCTTCTCCATGATTTGCTTCCAGACTCCTAGAGTGAAAACAACTCTTGGCCTGGCAGCAATCAGTTTTCTCTGCCATCACTTTGGAACTCTATGCAAAAATCTTTAAGCTTTCCACGCCCCTAGCATCTTCACATTCAAAACACTGATATGGGACCTGTTGAAGGATACATGCAGTTGCTTTAGATGACTCTCTTACCTCAATTACTGGTTCCTTCTCCAAACTTTACACTCCGATGGTCGCCCTTCTCTCCTAGCAAGGGATCCCCAGCACTTATGTCCTTCTCCCTAAACTTAGCTTACTTCCTTTGTTTCCCTTCTTGGCGTACCTCAGTCCCCTTCTCCTCCATTATCTGCTCTTTCCCTCTGCCTTGCTTCTAGTATAAAGATGCTAGCCTCTAAATTAGTAGTAACAGCTAGGATGGTAGACTTTGCTTTCTTGTAAATCATGTTGGAAACGGTGTATGTAAACTATATTGGACCTTATGTATATGCCTCCCATGACCTACATCTGTTCACTATCACCACATTAATGTCTACCACATCTGCACTATATCATGTTTTTGTTTTTATGTTCTGCTTACTTTATTCTCTGTATTGTATCAAATTTATGTCCAGGACCGCTTTGAAAATGAGCTTGCCAATGGTGTCATGTGCCTGGTTAAATAAAGTTGATTGATTGATTGATTGATTGATTGATTGATTTGGTATGCTATATCAGTGGCAGTGAAGTGCCACGACAGCCATCAGATAGCAGTAGTGGATGATAGTCACGAATGCCAGTATGTTATGGTGCTTGTTATACATGATTCTGGTCACTGTGATTAATTCACTTTATATGAACATTTTAGTGATTGCTGTTCACATGTTTTCCTGACAACCAATGATTTTCTTTGCCAAAATAACATCAGAAATTTGTCATGTAACACAATCCTGTTATGTCAAGGATAACATTACAAGACAGTGATGAACACTTGAGAGTAAAAATGAATGGGGAATGATTTTTGTTCATTATAACAGGTTTAATAAACATTAACTCTGAACAGGAGCATAAAAGCAATTAATGAGTACGTGTTCAATGGTCACTTCATGGCATTGCACACGATGGTGGTGTGGTTAGTTGCAAGATGTTGTGCACAGAAATGTTATCTGAACATATCTCTATCCTTTTAAGGCAAAGGGAAGTGGCCACCTCTGCTAAGCACCACCGATAAAAGCATCACACAAAGAGAAAACACCTTCTCAGCATGGTGTTAATATTTTGCAGTGGCATATGTTATAAAGCAAAAACAAAATGGAGGCAGCTGACAAAGACCACCACACAAAGCTAACACTGCAGGTTTCTGTGAGGGATGGTGTGAAGCAGACTGTGTCATGGGCACTACTACACTGTTGATGACTGTAAGTGCTTCACTAAGTAACATAATACAATACCGTACAACACATAATGTCAATAGCTCAATTTTTAAGCATCAACAGTTACGGAGCAACCATACTTAGAAGCATTATAGTGCAAGGTACTATAACGTACACAACAATGATGTAAACAGTTCAAGCCATCATCATCAAAGTATGACCATGTCAAGATCTTAATTCAGCTAATTCAGGAATGATTGTGACCATGCATCATCATCATCCTTGTCTGCTTCGTGAAACCCACGATACTGTCCGCTCACCTCAGGCCACTTGGCACGGATTGCAGCCACTGCACAAGATGGTATTATTCACAGACCTTCCTCCTAAGTATATCATGTACCCAGTGGGTATACTGAATATAGTCCACAAGGTGCACGGACCTTTGGGTAAGACAGAATGTGAGTTTGCAATCAAAGCATTACAGATTATTGTTGTGCCACACAAACAAGGTAATGTTTATTGGCAAACATCAATGAAGTTGTGGATCATGATTACAATGAATGTAACCAACAGAGAAAGGTGTTAAGCTAGGAAGACAGATGAAATTCAGCACAAAAGAGTATGGATGAAGAACAACTAGATATGGCATGGGGTGAGGGAAAGACGGCTGCATTAGGAACAGAATAATTATGTAGCGATTTATTTATATATAAGATTTTCATGACAGGGCACATGCTGTGATCCAAAGGTCACGTTACAAGGCATAACCCATTCAGAAGTAAGAGGTTGCTACGTTCGTGAAGGACAGTGTGTTCTCCACCGCAACCCACAAATACTGGAAGTGGTGAGAAGTTCAAAACAGGGTCAATAGAGATACAGGAATGGGAGGATGATGACATGAAAACAAGAGTAACAGGTAGAAAACATGACAAAATGCAGAGAAGTCACACTCTGGAGAACCTGGTTTGAACACTGTGCCTTGGGGCCAGGCGCAGAGACAGGAAGGTAGGGGGGCTATAAGCATCCATTGAATGCTCCACTGGGGCGTCCATCTGGGGCAAAATAGGTGGATTGGTAGCTTGCTTCTGGATGTGCTTTCTTACAGTAACCTGCCTCAGGACTGCTCGTGTTTGCAAGAATTGCAGTGGGTGGGGCACAGAAATGGTAAATGCCCCACAGGTTTGCTTATTTTGTTTGTTTAGTTATTTAACCAGGTGAGACACACTAAGCTGAAAGCTTTTTACAGGCGCAACCTGGGAGCACAGGGAAGTTAAGTGACTTGCTCAGGGTCACATAGTATGCAAGTGGAAGCTGTGAGATTCAAACCCAGGTCTTGTCTGCTGGATGTCACCAGATTTGCAGCTCAGAGCCTTAAACCACTGTGCTGTGCTATACTGCCTCCGATGCTCCTGGTAGCTGGATGGTGAGCACCTGGCTCCTGCTACACAAAGACACAGACTGAGCCTGGATCCAGTCAGAAGCCTTGAGGTGAGCGGCATGATGTCAAGGCCATTAGACCCCCAGAAAGAAGGGAACCGCCAGGCACAGGGATATTCCTAGCTACTAAGATAGGCAGGTGGCATAATCAGAGGGAGAAGAGTGTTAGAGGGCATTAATCACGTGCCTATGGAAAAGGCCCCTGTGCTCAAGGGAATTAATGAGACATTACTGACAGAATTGTCACTAGTCGAAGTGGAAATTGAGAAAACTGTGCAATCCCTCGGGAAAACTGATGCATGCAAATGCATCATGGTGTGTCGCATGTGTTGGCAGTCCATGACGGTGGTCACAAAGTGAAGTCAGTCAACTATATACAGTAGCAGTACACATAACCACAATTGTGGGAGACTAAAACTCAACTATTAAATGAAATGGTTGTCATATTTCATGTGAAGAATGATGTCCTGTACAGCAAACAGCATGTGTTTGTGTCCTGTATGTCCTGGTACAGAAAACACCTGTGTTTGTGTCCAGTATATCCTGCAACACAAATCTGTTAGCATTTTTAATTGGTTACGCGGGCAGAAGACCATGGGAATGCGCTGCATGTACAATACATGGATTTAAGGAAAGGCCTTTCTGTTACTACTGCAAGTAAGCAACCCAGACCACTGAGCCAACTGGTAAGATGGTTGATGAGATGATTGCAGGATACACACAAGGTAGTTCCAGCATGGTGGTTGTGGGTTGGTGTTGGGTATCTGGTCAAAGAGTGTTACAAATACTGACACCGCATGGTTGTGTGCTGGGAACAGTTATTTGTAAAGTTTTAATTGACAACATAACAGAAGGGATAAAAGGTAAGATCAGTCTCATGAACTATGAAAGAGAACTGCATGAAAAGGGTGTCAGAGGAAGGGCAGTATAGTACTTAATTTTTTTTAATCTATTTGTCTCTTGTGCGGTACAGAACTCTCTCAGGCAGTCCACTTGCCTGCCACTCTACTGCCCACTGTGACCACCTGCCCCTCAGAGATGTTAGCGCTCCCTGTGGGGCCCCATGGTCCAAGACTGTTAGGAGATCAAGGGGTGGAGGCAGAGGCCCAGTATAGGGTGGGTGGTGGCCAGGCACTGGGATGCCATCACCTATCTGGCCCACAGGTTTTTCAATACTTCTCCTTTCCTGAGCATGGTGTACAATGATGCCATGGCACATGGCAACCCAGCCTGCATCTGCCACGCTTGCCCCTGCTGTTAGTCGGGATCCTGCAGTATCCTTTGTCTCCACTTGGGATCACTGGAATACGGATATCCCAGCAACCCCCCGCCAGGAAAGGAGAGCTGTCCTGTGGATGCTCAATTGCTCAATCCTTTCCCACCCCTGCCGACCCCGGCCCGAGCTTGCTCCCGAACTTGGGTCGCCGGTGTGGCATCTAGCACCTCAACCCTCAATGCCACCAGTCTGGTCTGGGCAGTATAGTATTAAAAGCAGATTTGGCTAAAGTACAGTAATGCTGCAAGACATGGCAACTCGGATTAAACACCAAGAAAAGAAAATACATACCGTTGTGGTACATGAACAGTGGAAGTGCAGTTATCCCACTAAATGCAGGAGATGAATGTGGATGAAGTACTGACAGAGAAATGAAGCATTAAGCACAGTGTAGTAAGTCAGTGGAAACAGACAAAATAAAGATCTGTTGCATCTGAATGTGAGTTGTGATATCATGCCACCTGAAACCCTCCAGTTTCACATCATCGCCCCTGTTTTCTGTTGTGATACAGCCATACCTTCATAGGCATATGTGGGTCAATAAAAACATTGTTGGCACATATAGTCTGGACATTCATTTTATACCCCCCACCACCACCACCAAAATAATACACCCTCTGTCTCCTTGGCAATCGGTATTGTTAGACAGATGGCACCTCATAATCCATCAACGTTGTCCCTCCAAGAACTCCTTCAGCAAATTATTGGAGAGTGACACCACCATGTGAGTGAGGATATGGCCTGTGATTTTTGACTTTCTCCTCTGCTCCAGGGAGTACATATTCAATTCTATTAACCTTTCCTCATAGGATAAGTGGCTAAGCCCTTACCATTCTTCACTGCCCTCCTCTGAACTCACTCCAGCCTTCCTACATCCGTTGTGTATAGGGCCTCCAACACTGGACATCATATTCAGATGTGGACTAAACAGATGGGTGTATAAGGATGCTATGACCACCTTCCTCCTACTAGTAATCCCTCTCCATACTTCTGCCACCTCTAAGCACTGCTGTCTCACAGTGCTTTGGCACCTTCCAGGTCTCTCGATATACTTCTGCCTATGTTCTTTTCTTGTTCTACTGTTGCCAGGTCTCCGCCCCCATACAGTGTCCTGCCCCTTGTTTTGGTTACCAAGATGCATGATCCTACACTTGTCCATGTTAAACAACAGCTGCCACTGTTTGGACCATGCCTCCAGCCTACTTACATTGCTCTGCCTTATTTCCACATCTTCCTGACTGTTCACCCTCTTGCAGAAGTTAATCATCTGCAAAGAGACACACACCCCTTGAAGGCCCTCTGCAATGTGCCCTATGAATAGACTGAACAGTAGTGGCCTCAATACTGAACACTGAGGGACCCCACTGCTGACCATGCCTCCCCTGATGCACTACATTCTCAAACAACAAATTGTCATTCTACCATGTTTAATTTGTACACACGAACATATGAAGAAGCCAGCAGAAGAAAGCCATTTGGTCTATCAAGTCTGCTTGTGTTGCAGGGTCATCAGCTTGAGGTAATGTCCCTGTCCTCCTCTCCATTCCTCCCATCCTCCTACCCACGATCCTTTCCTTCCCCTATGCATATCCCAGCCTATCTTAAAGCTGCCCACTGTCTTCGACGAGATTACTTCTTCTGGCACCGCATTCTAGTGTTCACCACCCTCTGTGAAGAAGTGCTTCTGATCTCCCTCCTAAACCTCCAACCCTCCATCTTAATACTGTGCCTCTCATGATATGTTTGCAAGCCAGCTTAAACACACTGTCCTTATCAACCTTATTTATCCCTTTCAAATACTTGAAGGTCCCAATCATGTCCCTCTCTGTCCGCTGTTTTCCAAGGAGTACATGTTCAGTGCCCTCAACCTATTATTTAGTTTTTATTAATGTCTTTGTTAACTGGGTGAGTGCAGTGATCCTAAGGACTGTTGTCAGTCACAACACAGGCCAGTAACTGGCAAAACAACAAGATCACAGCACAATACACAGGCATGTGCACTGTACATACAGTGCATTGAAGTCATTCCTCCTCAAGCAATCCTATTATCACAATCCCATGGTGCATTCATGGAATTCCTCAAATATTTTGTACTGTGTCAGTTACAAGGGAGTGGCAAAACATCTGCAAAGGCAAGCAATTAGCATGTTACAGGAATCTCAGCAGAAGTTCACTATGACTCTTGTTCACCACCTCCAGGTTCCTGACTGCCAGGACCTTTCTCAATAAATGAGTGACGAGGTGTGTCTTCCACAATCAGACCCCCCATGATTGTCTACATGGCCTACTTACCAACATCCATGGTTCAAGAACCACAACCCATGCCTGAATGTAGGACTATTCAATGCCATTCATTTTACATCAACATGAGTAACTCCAGTCTCCTGTTTACTTGCACAAAGTTCCACTCCTTACAACCTCAAACTGCACTGGCTTGCTACCTGTGTTCCCACTGTAACCCTCATAAAATTGCAGTGCAAGCTCCCATTATCACATTATCCCCACCACTACTCCCCTACCTTCCTTGCCTTCCATTTTCACTTCAGATACATTACTTACCTCCTGCCTTCAACCCTGATTCATTATTGGCCCTTTCCTCCCTTCATTACATCTTGCTCTTGCTCCTACAGCATTTTCTAATTCACTGCTGCTATGCTCCACATTATGCCACTGCCTGTCACTGCAACTGCTGTGCTTGCTTTTCACACCTCTGGGTCATCAAAATAAGTCATAGGTGCCTGTGATCATTGCTTGACTCCACCACCCCACCTTCCTGTCTCTATCCACAGGATGCCACTTGATGGAGTGCATCGTTTTACACTTCACTGCATTAAACCACTGGTGACATTCAGTCAGCAACAGAATGTTTCACCGTCAATGTACCTGGGCATAAGTTACCTTCATCACAAACACATGGTCCAAGCACCACGCTCACATCAGGAACCAGTGAAGTGAAGTGCAGTTTAAATAAAGATTGATTGACTGAAATGCATGAAAATAGTCCAAAAATTTCAATGGTGAATGACAATGGTACGCACATATACTAACATACATAAATGTAAATACCTATTTGGTGCAGGATCAGGTGGGAGAGATGCCTATAGCAGCCGCAGATGGAAATCAGCACCAAACGCACCACAAAGGCATCCAGGCAACCCAAATGAAACTGGAGAGGCAGTGAAATACAAGTGATGCCATCTAAATTCTGACCAAGTTGATGGGACACCTCCTGGCAGCATAGTGATTCCAGAACAGTGGGCATCAGAATACAGTGCCCACATGTGCACCACTAAATCGGTCAGACGATTCACCATGGAATTATCCCTGTCATCATTGTCAGAGGTTGAGACATCAGCATTGCTTCCTGCATTCTGTGACATGGTCCTTGCTCTCCTGGCTTGAACATATAAGGCTGAATCCTGAGGTCACACTCAGGTTCAACATTTCACGCAGAACATCCAAGATGCCACTGTCACTTCCACTATCTGTATCACAATCACTGTCAGATAGTGGCATAATATGGCACTTGCATTCTTGGCCCCGCAAATGCCATGTTGTGCACATTGCTATAATGTTACCTATTGTACCAACAATTTATGACCAGCAGTAGCCAGGGAAAAGCACAGGTGATTCTCGATATGGGCACTGCAGGATCACTTAGTAACAGGCAGAACACACACCAAATAGTCCAGAGATGTGCATCACAAATATGGGATGCACAGCAACAGTAAATGACTCCAGGAGACTGAAACATCAGGTGCTACCAGAGAAAAGCACTTCAAACAGCGACAGCACTTTGGCAGGCTGCTTCTCATATATGCTGCACTGTGACCCAGTTACATAGAAACATAGAGGTAGATGGCAGATAAGGCCCGCAAGGCCCATCCAGTCTGCCCATTTCTTTTCTACCTTATAAATGTGCCATCGCCTTTGCTCTGTCAGTGGCCTATCTATTCATACTCATCTGTATTGCTCCTTATGCCTATCCCATGCCTGTTTGAAGCCCTGCACTGTATTCATAGCCACCACTTCCTGAGGTAGGCTGTTCCATACATCCACCACTCTTTCTGTGAAAAAGAATTTCTCACATTCCCCTTAATCGGCCTCCCTCTAATCTCATGCTGTGTCCTCTTGTCCTGCTATTTTTCTTATATTTAAACATGTTAGACTCTTTCACCTTGTTAATGCCCTAAGGTGTTTGAATGTTTCGATCATATCACTGCTCTCCTCCTTTGCTCAAAGGTATACATATTGAGCTCCATTAATCTGTCCTCGTATGTCTTCTGATGCAGTCTCTGCACCATTTTGGTTGCTCTTCTCTGGACTGCCTCAATTTGGTTAATGTCATTGTGAAGGTGTGGCCTCCAGTACTACATGCAGTACTCCAGATGGGGGCTAACCAGTGTCTTGTAAAGAAGGGTATTACCTCCCTCCCCGACTTGTGATACCCCTACTAGGCCACTAACATGCCCCTGGCCTTACCTACTACTGCTTTAGAGGTCTGCTTGGATGATTTCAGGTCATCAGTGACGATGATGCCCAATTCTCTTTCTTCCTTTGTGACTGTCAGCAACTCCTCCCAGCCTATAGGTGGCTTCAGGGTTTCTCTTCCTTATGTGCAAGATCTTGCACTTTTTAGCATTAAATCCCAGTTGCCACTCTTCTGACCATTTTGCTAGGTTATCCAGAGCTCTTCTCATTCTGCCCACCCCATCTGGATCATCTACTCTGTTGCAGATCTTGGTGTCATCTGCAAACAGACAAGCCTTACCCTCTAGTCCATCTGCAATGTCACTAATGAAGATGTTGAAGGGACTGCCCAAGACTGATCCTTGAGGTACCCACTTGTGACTTGCATCTCTTCTGACTGTATATCATTGCCACCACTCTCTGTTTCTGCCCGTCAAGCAGTTTGCCACCAGTTGACCAACTACGACCCACCCAGGCCTACCTAGCTTGTTTATCAATCTTCTGTGGAACAGTGTCCAAAGCTTTGTTGAAGTCAAGGTAGGCGACATCAACTGCTCCCCTTGGTCCACCCACTCTGGTTACCCAGTCAAAGAAATCTATGAGATTAGTTTGACAGGACCTTCTTTTGTAAACCCATGCTGTCTTGGATCCTGTGCCCCTATGGATTCCAGGTGTTGCATATCCTTTCCTTAAGTGCCTCCATAATCTTGCCCACTACTGAGGTAAGACTGACTGGTCTGTGGTTCCCTGCCTCCCCTCCTGCTACCACCCTTATGGGCGGGATCACATGAGCCCTTCTCCAGTCTCTGGGGACTCTCCTGTGCTCAGAGACTCATTAAACAGTTCTGCTAAGGGCTCTGCTAGTTCCACCCTTAGCTCCTTAAGTACCCTGGGATGTATGCCATCAGGTCCCATTGCCTTGTCCACCCTGAGCTTAACAAGCTCTTGTAGGACCCTTTCTTTTGTGAAGGGAGTAGTGCTCTCAGGAAGTGCTAAAATGGAATGCGCTTGGAGGTACTCATGAAGCAAACAATGTAAGACTACCATTACAATGAATGTGCCGTTAACACAGCGAGAACCAATCGGGAATGGACATCAGTGGGGGATAGAGCACTAAATGTTCATTAACATAGAGGTTGCAGTGCTCATCACTTCCACGCTGAACATGGAGCGCCGCTACCTGGGATAGATTTATCTAACCTGCAGAACAAGTAAGAAGAAGAGAAGAAACTGACAGTGCTATATGGCATACTTTTAAGGTACTAATTAAAATACTGCATTATTTGGTGTTTTGGGCTGCTTTCCTTTAAGTAAACCAGTCCTGGCCCTACGAACTGAGTGCAGGTTTCTGTGAAATGCCACCAGACAGTCCTAACCCATTTAATAAACTCTGTCTATTACTAGAGCCTTTTTTTTGGTTGTAGAACTGGGATCTATATCAGTGCCAGTCTTAATAGAAACCCAGAAATACTCAACTGCGCACAGGTGGCTGCTGAACCCTACAGACAATCCTAACACAGATGATACCAAGGTTCAGTAATATAAACAAAACAGGTTTCCTCATAATTGCCAATCTAGAGAGAAACCCCAGGCACTGTTAAATTTGAAATCCACTGCAGGTGCCACATGGTAAATCCGTGAGGTCAGAGGTAAAAACAAGGCAACTGTCCTAATTCGACAGTTCCCACAGAATGTGCCCAAAAGGAAGGAAACTGTTGAAAATAGGCTTTAAACTAAATAGTCGAGGTAAAATTAAGTCACAATTGCATGGTCGTGGTTAAAATAAAACATTTGTGCAACGCTAATGAAAAGTTAAACTTTCACTCAGAACACTGAAGGAAGAAATTCATGAGGAAAACTTTACCCAGATAAGCATTAGGAGGCTGTCAACAAGGAAAGTTGGGAGACACCTCAGAGGCAATATTGCTCAGTCTAAGGAGAAAAATTCTGAAGCCTACAACAGCTCTCACACAGCTTACATCCCCTCCTGTCGTTTGATTGGCTTGGTCCTAAGTTCATTTAAATATCTCTTAAAGGCACACCTCCGGCAGTTGCACCTAGCCAGCTAGTGCAAAAAGGATTACTGATGTAAAGGACTCCTGGGGTAAGAATTGTAGGTTCTGTCAAAAGCGTACTAAAAAGAATAATAGCAGACAACATAAAGGTTTTATACAAATGTTAAAAGAGCATATCAAGTATGCACACCACCCCAGCACCCTCCATTGTAACATCCTGGATCCACCATAACCACTAGACCACCAGGTTATTTAAGATTTATATTGCACTGTGGTTTGCCAAAGAAAAAATTGGCTGGATTAAAACACTATTTCAGCATGTTAAACTAAATAAAATGAATAGAACCATACCCCAACATGTGTACTAATCAAAATAATGCACATGGTTTTGACCATTTTGTGAAACAATTCTAAACAAAGGGGAAAAAGAACTAGTTAGCACTGTAGAGACCATATACTAGCTCTCTGACTCTGGCTCCAATGATGTTTTCACTTAACACATTTCCATGGCCATTTTAGGAAGCAGGTAAGGCAGTGTTTTGAAATTGAAGGCTGATTTTATATTTTCAAATGCTTTGGAACCACATTTAGGTACATTATATAAATGTAGTTTTAGCATTAATGTATACAGCAGCCTTTCATTTACTCCCCTATGAAGTCAGATTTTGAGTAGTTTGTTGTCAAAACGTTGTTTAGGTATCCTTTAAATTGCATTTGATTGGTGGGTTCAAAGAGTGTTTTTAGGATATCTGTGCTTTCTGCATGGAGAAATATGGTATAAATGGGTGATGTGACATCATGTTCTCATATGTTAATACAGCTCTCATGGACAATGAGATTTCAACAACCATAAAATGGAGACCCCCAGGATAGATATGAACAAACAAAGAAGCCAGCAGAAGAAGGCTATTTGGTCTATCAAGTCTGATTGTATTGCAGGGTCCAAAGCTTGAGCTAATGTCCCTGCCCTCCCTGTCCACTCTCCCATCCTCCCACCCACGATCCTTTCCTTCCCCTATGCCTATCCCAGCCTCTCTTAAAGCTGCCCACTGTCTTCAACAAGATGACCTCTTCTGGCAATGCATTCCAAGTGTCCACCACCCTCTCTGCAAAGAAGTGCCTTGACCTCCCTCCTAAACCTCCCACCTCCAGCTTAAGACTGCCCCTTGTGTTATAGTTGCCACCAGCTTAAAGAGACTCTGCTTATCAGCATTATTTATCCCTTTCAAGTACTTGAAGGTCCCAATCATGTCCCTACCCTGTCTCCTGTCATTCAGGGAGTACATGTTCAGTGCCCTCAACCTCCTCCTCATATGCCTTGCCCTGCTGAATGGCTATCATCTTTGTAGCCCTCCTCTGGACCTTCTCTAGCAGGTTAATGTCCTTTTGAGGTGTGAACACCGGTACTGAACTCCCTACTCTAGATGGGGCCTTACCAGTGACCTGTACAAAGGGCAGTATAACCTCCTATCTCCTACTACTGATCCCCTAGCTATGCATCCCAGCATCTTATTTGCCATTGCTTCTGCTTTCTTGTACTGTGTGGAGTGCTTCAGGTCAAGTGATCATCACTTCCAGGTCCTTCTCCTCCTCTGATGCAGATACTCGGACTCACTCAGGTAGTACTCTGTCCTGGATTCTTGGCTCCAATATGCATACTTTACCTTTCTTGGCATTGAAGCCAAGCTACCAGATCCTGGACCACCTCACCAGCTTTTTCAGATCTTCCTGTAGGTCCTGTATCCCTTCAGCTGTTTCCACTCTCCCATAGAGCTTGGTGTCACTCAGGAATAGGCACATTTTGCCTTTAATGCCATCCCCAATGTCATTGATGAAGACATTGAACAACACTGGCCCCAGCATGAGCCCTGTGGGACCCCACTGGTTACCTCTGGTGTCTGATAACTCTCCCCAAAACCACCCTCTGGGTTCTGTCCGCAGCTAGTTTTCCACCCATCTGGCCATCTTTTCCCCAACTCCAAGATCCACCATCTTCCTGATTAACCTTTGTGGGGCACAGAGTCAAAGACCTTGCTGAAATCAAGATAGAGGATGTCTACTACTTGACCCCTGTCTACTGTCTTACTGATACTGTCAAAGAAGTCAATTAGAGTTGTTTGACATGATTTCCCACATGAACCCATGCTGCCTCTCATCCTGGAGACCATTCTCCTCTAGATATTCCACACAAACTTTCCTTTAGTATGGTCTCCATCAGCTTGCCCATAATGGAGGTCAGACTGACTGGTCTGTAATTCCCTGGATCATCCTTGGGACCGCTTTTGTGGAGGGGCACTACATGTGTTCTTCTCCAGTCCTGTTGTACCACACCTGACTCTAGTGAACTATTAAATAGGTCTGCCAGAGGTCCTGCCAGCTCCTCAGCCAGTTCCTTTAGCACCCTTGGATGTACTCTGTCTGGGTCTGGTGATTTGTCCACTTTCAGTGCCAGCAGACCCTCCCTCACTCTATCCTCCTCTATCACTACATCTGTGTTCCTCTCTCCCTGCTCCTCTTTTCCCTCCTGAAGGCACTGGTCTGTCCTTCTCCCTGCTGAAGACAGAACAGAAGTTTTCATTTAGTATCTCTGCTTTTCCCCATTATCCTCCACCCACTCCACCCCTTTCTTAAGCCTAACAATCCTTCCTTCTTGCCCATTTTCTCACTTATATAGTGAAAGAAAGCCTTCTCCCCTTCTTAATTCCTTCAACTATCTGCAGCTCCTTCTGTGCCTTTGCTTACTGGACTTCCTTACTTGCCTCACTAGCCAACCTTAGATAATTTTCCTATCCATCCTCTCTCTCTGTCTTCCTGAATTTTCTATAGGTCAACCATTTTCCCCTACTGCCTTTGCAACCCCAGAATTGAACCAGCTGGTCACTTTGGCAAGGGAACCATGAGAAGGCAAACAGCATTGTTGCACACCGCTGACCATACATTGTCTTTTATAGAGGATGGTCAGTGGAGAAACAAAAATGATGCCAGTGTTGAAACAATAATCCACTACTACCACCTCCACCTCTGCTTCCTGGTGCAGTTTCCACTGCATGATATCATTCTAACAGAGCTCCGTGACTCTCTCGACAGTTACCTGATAAACTTTTAAACATAGGCATGTTCGCTGTTATGGGACCCATGGCAGTGGTTTGAATCTGTTACACTATTGATGTGATGGATCGTCGATAGTATAGCAAAGCGTGACATCACATCGATAGTGTAACAACGCTGTAAAAAGGACGATTTTTGAGCCATAATAGCATTCTACCATATGTTATATATAAATAATTACTGGCAGGCACTTTTTCCCATAGGAAACCCAGTTATAATTTGCCGTTATAACCAGCTCGACTGGTTATAATGGCAAACACGCACCAGGTTTCCTCTGATCAAGCATGCGCAGTCACAGTGTTCCTTTAACAGGCGATGTTCATTGTTCCGAGAAGAAATGCTGCTCGCTGTCAGTGTTTTTTTTTTGTACTTGAAAAAAAATAGACTTATTCTGGTGAACAAAAACCAGCAGAAAAGGAACACACTGTCCGTTTCCTTCTCCACACACAAGAGCAGGCGGTCTCTCCTCTTCATACCGAAAACACCGTAGCTCCGCAACCGCTGTTTATCAGTAAGTAAGAATACCAGAAACAAACAGAAAAATATAGACACAGCTACCATTACTTTCTCCACTTTGCTATCTCCTCATAAGCGGAACACTATATCTTGTCAGACCGCAGAATGCTAAGGCTTCTGACTGGTCCGTGGTTGCCTGAAAATGGATCATTTTATTTTCTATAATTGCTGAGGCAAAAAGTGCATGCCAGTAATAAAAAATAAAATAAGGGTGATGTGTAAAACTCGATTTACACACAACTACTTGTTGTGGATGTATTTTAAACCCTGGGCTTTGCCTCGGGGTTTATGTAGCATCCTAAAACTCTGGTGTGTAAAATCAATACACACACACCACCCTATATATTATTCTCTATATAATTACGGGTTCTGTTTTTTACAATGGAAAAACATGTGTTAAATACCATAACACCTGAGTAGGTGTTACAGCATTCACGTGGCTTCTTCCGATCCTAAAGCCAAGACAGAAAAGAAAGTCAGCTGACCTAACAGTGTCCGCTTTCTGACAGAAATCAGTGTCCATAACAGCTCACCTCCTACTTACATTCGCCCGTATAAACTGTCTCCATCATAATCCAACAACCTAATCAAAATAAAAAAAAATACAACAGACTGCTACACTTCTAGTTTTACCATGCTCCCTAAGCACTCACCCTTTCAACCATCACCTTCCCTGCATCGCCAAATGATGCCAGCACTTGAAAACAGTTGCTTCATGAAAAAGGACAGCAACGATCAGGGCAGTTATTTTTCTTTACTTTTCTTTTTAAATAATTAAATATTTACAATTACTTGTAGAACCTGCAGTTTTCTGTCCCTTATTAAATCTTTTACTCACCATGAGGTAATACTCCAGTTTTTCTTTTTGCATTTCAAAACCTACCAGAAAACAACGAAACCTTCAATTATATAAAACAAAGTATGGGGTGCAGTGTGTTTTACTGAATTTAACACACACCCTCATTGTTGGATGGCTATCATAAACAACAATCTCAGTAATATAGAACTCAGTAGGCTGCTACTACCAGTGTTCTATCAATACTAGAATACAATGCCAAGGAAGCTGTTTCTTAGCAACCATCTAATTGTACCTAAAACAATATTTTTAATAAATGCCTTCAAATCATCAGCCCAGAAATCCCTTGAAACATTGACAAAGTAAGCCACAGTACCACTTAAACAACATGCCACCACCCAGCAACAAGCCAGCTAATCCTGGTGACAAGGACAACCACTCAAAAGTCTCAAACAAACTGCCTATCTACTGTACAAAATGAAACCTGCACAAGATATGATTCACCACAGAATAAACATGCTGACTATACTGTTCCCAACTGACCTGAAATACACACATCCCACACCTCCATGTAGGCAAAATCACCCTCCTTCTTAGTCCACAAACTGTACGTAAAAATATTTAAAAACTAGAAAAATATACAAAGTGTTCACTCATCTAAAGAGCTCCACAAAGACACGGCCTCTGCTGCCAGCATTTTAGAACTCAGGATAGGATAATTACAGGGCTAGCATGAACAGTGAAAACAAACTAAACACGGATAGCCCTAGCATCTACAGGAAAAGCGTTGTCTGTTGACATGGAAACAAAATAAATTTACACAAGATATGTGGGTGTAGTGTTTTTTAAAGGAGAATTGCACTAAACATGAAAGTAATTTTTCCCAGTGGAGCGTTTTTAGAAGACTGGTTCCAATGACCAGGGAGGGGTGGTGGACATGGCCTATCTGGACTTCTGTAAGGCCTTCAACACCGTCCCACATAGAAGGCTAGTAAATAAGCTGGAGAGCTTAGGGGTGGGCCAAAAGGTTACTAGGTGGGTGGAAAGCTGGCTGATGGGAAGCAGCCAAAACAGTGGTGGTAAATGGGTACATTCTAGGGTAAAGTGTGTAATGAGGGGTGCCTCAGGGTCAGTACTGGGACCCCTACTTTTAACATCTATATCAGAGATCTGGCAGAAGGACTAGAGGTAGGTGTGTCTAGTCACGGATGATACAAAGGTCTGCACCTGTGCACACTCAGAGGAGTGGAGGCCATTAGGCAAGATTTGAAGAAGCTGGAGAAGTAGTTGGAAATCTGGCAACTAAAATTCAATGTGAAAAAGTGTGGTAATGCACCTATGGCAGAAAAACATTCAAGCAGCTTATAACCTTTGGGGGGAGGAAATTAAAGAAACAGAGTAGGAGAGAGATCTGGGGATTATTATATCAAGAAATCTTGAGGTGGGGAACTAGTGCAGCAAGGCAGTGGGAAAGGCAAATGGTATGTTGGCCTGCATTGGAAGGGCATAACTAGCAAAAGGAGGAGGGGCTAATGCCACTGTACAAAACAATGGTGAGGCCACACCTGGAGTACAGGGCACAGTTCTGGAGACCACACCCATGTAGGGACATTGAGGGTCTGGAGAGGGTTCAGAGAAGAACAACCAAGATGATGGTGCATGGGATGCAGGAAAGACATATGAGCAGAGGCGGAGGAACTGAATCTACACCCATTAGAGACTAGAAGGGAGAGGGGCACATGATTGAAACTTTTAAGTATTTAAAGAGATAAATAAAGTGAAGGTGGGGAGCTTGTTCAGAAAGAAGGAGGAACTAAAACAATCGGGCATAGCCTCAAATTGGAAGGCAGGAAATACAGAGGCAATGTAAGGGGTCAGTTCTTCACAGAGAGGATAGTGGAGGCCTGGAACAGGCTACCAGAAGAGGTGGTGGGATTCAAATGGTGGGGAGATTCAAGAGAGCATGGGACAGACATATGGGTTTGAGGGATGGAGAAAAGTCCTGAACCAGTAAAAGGGTGGGGGTACAAGGGTAGACTAAATGGGCCTGTATAGTCCTTTTCTGCCATCAATTTCTGTGATTTCTGTGAATTCTCTGATTGTTCCATATAGAATATATGAATCTATTAGTAACCTCAGAAGTTGTTTTTCATTTACACGCTGATGGTAAGTGTTATTTTAGAACTGTATGATGTAGTTTATGTCCCTGTCATAGTAGAACATGGATGCATTGTACTAACAATGGAAGAGTTGAGCAAGGGACATACTTATACTCTACATCATACAGTTCTGAAATGGTACTTATTACTACCTGTTTGTAAATCAGAAACCCCAATAGGACAACTAAAAGCCTGTAGAGATGGAGCTAAATTTATTTATATATTTAAAATATTGATAACCAGGGAAAGTACACAGAGCCGAGGGTCGCTTTCCAGGTGCGACCCAGGGAGAGGGGACCGGGATGTGCAAGAAGGTAGTAACAATACAGTACAGAAACACAAAAGTTTATACAGGAGTTTACAAAATAGTTAACATAGCACTGCAAACACACAAAAAGCGTTAAAATCGGCTTCTGCAGGGAAACAAATTACTGATAGGTTCAGTGCATTTCTCCTTTAATCATTTAGTTGCCCTTGTTATAGCCTTTGATTTCTGCAATATCCTTTTGATACTGCAGCATTCAAAACTGCACACAGTAATCCAGGGCCAGCTTTACCAATGTTCCATGGGGGGGGTAAAATCACATAAGTTCTATATATGGTATGCCCTTTCAATGCAGCCCGGCATTCAGTTTCTTGTCCATGGCCACTACACATTTCCGTGATAGCTTCAACTTTCAATCATTGATGGCTCCCAGATCTTTTCATGATTCACTACTGATGGTTGTTTTGTATTTACATAGTACCTCTGGACTCAGTTCTTTAGGCCTAAGTGAAGGACTTACTAACGATTAACATTGAATCCCTCTTACTACTTGTTGGCCCCTGCCCCAGTAAATTTAAGCCACTTTGCAGACTGTCTTCTTCTTCTATGCAATCTAACACCCACATTTGCTTTGTGCCACTTACAGATTTACATGCATCCCTAAAGCCAGGTCATCAATAAAAATATTGAATGGTGGAGGTGAATACCAACTCCTTGGGGACCCCACTGGTGATTTTTTCCCCAGTCTGATGTTGACCCATGCATCATTATTTTTTTGCTTAACATCTCTCTATCCATTGTACCATGATTCTTGTAATTAAATGTTTCTTCCACTTCAGCCAGTAACACAGTTTACAGAATGAACTTGGGATGATGGGGCCGACACGGAGAAGGAGGAAGAGGAGTATCAAGCATCTCAGAAGATGGTCTCCTCCTCCAGGGAGGAAATCAGCACTCTCTACTGCAACACTGCCACCTGGGTGACCACAGGTGCTGCTGCTGCAGATGGATAGGATTGAGGTAGGAAGGACACACCTGTCTCTAGAGAGTGGTCATGCAGCTGCATGCACATGCACTCCATGGAGCCCTCACTGGCTGTGATCTGAGGTAAGAGGAAATAAAAGTGCAAACTCAGGTGCACAGCTCATGATGCATCCATTGCTTCCAGCTGTCCACTGATCTTCCACATGATGGACCTGAGGGAGGTAATGGTTGATGACTGTCCCAAAGGAATCCACCCTGAAGGGTGTGCCCCATGAACCCCATGGAGACAGTAAGTGACAGTGAAAGGTGGTCGATGAGGCTGAGAGGTGCCTTGCAGAGATAGAGAGCATTGGTGATGAGGTAAAACAAAGTACTGGTATATTAAAAAAATACTCACCGGAACCAACTTTTCATGATGACTGCATAGAACACTATCTGTTAATTTAATAATTGAATCCCTACCACTGCTGGCTTCAGTGCTCAGTTATTTCTCATCCCTCCCTGGCAGGCTGCAAGGCTGTAAGTGCATAACCTGCCCAAGCTTCCCGCTTGCCTCCACATCACTGTCTGGAAAAAGACTATCTATTCTGGAAGACCAGAGATGACTGTTTCTGCCCTCTACCCAGTCATGGTTTCCCTGCTCCCTCTACCCAATCATGACTTATTAGCCTTTTCCTGACATCAGTCCACCTTTAGCTTTGGTTAACAAGTCTTCCCTTCCTGTCGCCTCCTCTTCGCCAGTCCACCCCCTTCTCAGCATGCATGGCCCTTTTAATAGTGTTCATAAATCACTTCCCCACTCTAATACTTACCTATATTATAGCTAGCTGCCTCTTAAGGTACAACACTTTGGCCCTAACTGAGGCAACCAATATACTCTGCAGATGTCACAGAGGAATTCTCGCTGGCTATGGGCTTAACATCTTGGAATGATTTTCCATCTATAGAAACATAGAAGTTCACAGCAGATAAAGACCACAGGGCACATCCAGTCTGCCCATTTCTTTTCTACCTTATGAATGTGCATAGGCCTTTGCTCTGTCTCCTGTTGAGAGACTGTTCCAAGTATTGTGAACTGTGTAGTAACAATGAACTTTAATGTGTTTATTTACAGACATGGCTTTGGAATCATCCCACTACCCGGATCATGCCCAAGCTATGATAGCTGAGGAGGTTGCCAAGCAAAAAGAAATAGAACAATGTTTCTACAGTGTCAGTTTGTCTTCTCATGTTACAATTCCCAACTGCCCTGTGAGAGTTTGCCTAATGTGCTTCAAGGCTAGAAGGGACATTTTCTTAATTCCTCACTGTTCGGGTTGCTTAATGAAGTATGCTCTTTCCAAAGCACCTAGAATTCATTTGGTTCCCACCTGTACAAAAGTACAAAATGTGGCAGGTAGCAGCACACACCAGGTTGAACCTGTTGGGGCAGGCCCATCAGAGTGTGGCCCAAAGAAAGATAGTGTAGATTTACTGCCAGGGAAGATTCTCATGATGTTTCTATGCCTGTGTTGCAAATGGACAGTGTGGAGGAAGGATCCATGGACCCATGAAGAGAGGGTCCTAGTCCTAGCCTAATTGGGGAGGATGAAGTTCAAAAACATTAGAATGGGAGGTGTCTATCTCCATGCCCAGTGAAGATTGGACTGTCTTGGGAGTGAGGATGACTGTTCACTCCTGGGTCCAAGTTTTGAGTGAGGAAGAGGAGAAGGAGGAGGAAGATATATATCTTTCTGTTGCGGGTCCCAGTGAGTGGCCTCAAGCTTTTGCCTCGGAGAAACCAGAGGAAGAAGTTGGTGACTCCACTGCCCTGCCTGCAGATATGGTTGGGGACAAGTTTTACGTGTTTTAAGTATACAGCACTGGTTGAACCAGGACTGGCCACCCCAAGCTGTGCCAGTGGCTGTGTACTAGAGAAGAGCAGTAAGGAGGAGAGACTGGTTTGTAGAAGGGCAGATGCCATATATGGAATGTCCTTTCCTACCTTTCCTCGGAGAGTCTGTGAGAAGACTGAGCAAAACAGGAAAGCCTGGTTACTGGAGGAAGCAAGCAAGAATCTGCATCCAGGTGCAACCCCTTGTGTCAGAAACAGAGTCATAAATGATAGACTAAAGTTTTGGAAATTGGGCAGGCCATTGTTCATGGACACTGCAGGTATGTGGACAAAGCTGGAAATGAAACTTTCTATAACATCAATTATGAATGCCCAGATGGGGTCATAATTCTTGCCCCTGACCCAGACTGGAACTACCCTTAATGGTGCCACTCTTCTGTGAATATGCCCATGCCTACCTGAAGAAAGCAGAGCAGTGACAGCGAAGTGTCTGCCATCTAGCAGTTGCTGTACCTATGTGTTCTGCCAGACTGGTGTTCCAGGATTCACGGTGCATCCAAGATTCATCAGACCTGCAGTGTGCCTTTCCAGTTTTATCACCTGGACTTCCAGATGACCTCAACCCAGCTGTTTTCCTGATTCATTGCCTGGAATGCCAGACAACATCACCCCAGCTGTTGGTTCCTGTTCCATTATTCAATTTCTGAGATGACATCAACCCAGTAGTTTCCTGTTTCATCATCTGTTTTCTGGAAGATATCCACCCAGCTGTATCCGAACAATGCTGCCAGGGAGGGAGAGTCTTCTGCTGGAGAAGTAGGTGATCCTGTTGTTCGTTCTTCAAGGGACTGGTAAGTCCAGCCTTTTCTTACTTTATTGACATTGCAATACACATCCTACACCTGACAGACTACAAACTGTTGAACAGTCCACAAAGACTGTCCCCTTGGGACTACAGTACTTCAGAAACTGTGCTTCTATGGGCTCTGGCCCAGAAGAGACTCTTTATTGGACCTTGCCTTTGAGCACAACTGTTTTGTCACTAGATAGGACTTTTAGGGCATTACATCCATTTAAAATGTTGTATTGCACATAATGTCAGTATTTTCTACTGTTTTCTTATTTTTATACTTTACTATGAAATATTTTGGGATTCTCCAGTGTTTTGGTGGAGGGATATGGTACTGTGTTTTGCAGAGTTGGGGGTGTTTTGTTTGTCTTTTCTCTTTCAAGTTATCCTGATGAAGAAAGAAGAGATGAAAAGAAGAGGATTGGGGGGGACTCATCGGAGTTCCCCTGTGCTTTAAAGTGTTTTAAAAGTACTGTGCAGTTGTTAATAGGTGTTAACCTTTTCTTCCACAGGTGTAGTTGTGGGGGAGTGGGAATGTAATGCTTTGGTATAGTGTTATTGCTCTCTTGTGTTTTGGTTTGCAGATGCCCTGGGTTGGGGGAGGTTCCTTGTGAGTAGATTTTGGATAGATAGGTTTTCCCTAGAGGTTAGGGATAAACAGGCTGTGGTTCTTACCTGCAGTAGGGGTACAGCTCTGGTCTATTAGGGCCATGCTCTGGGCAATTCTCCCAGAGTCACTGATTCTCCATAATAAGATCTTAGTGTAGGGGCTGATGTGCCAGCCAAAGACTTCTGGGTCCTTAGTGTTGCCTCCCTGTGACTGGCACATGGTATGAGAGGGACTGATCACCCTCTCTGAAGGTAACACATAGGGTGGAATGGTTTGAGTTGGTACGGCAATGACTGGGGACAGTCATTTTCCTGGCTAGGGGTGATGTAACCTCTTTATTCCCAGGGGTTACTAGAATCCCAGTTAGAATCAGTGGTAAGCAGGGAAGGCAGCTGGTGAAATGCCAGTTAAATGGGTTTCACTGTCTCTCTCTCTTCTCAGTCTCTTCTGAGCTCTGGAGGGGTGATGTCATTTAGAACTGTTGCAGCGGCATTAGCCACAATTTGCTAGCAGCTGCTTGAGCTAGCTTTAGAATGTTCAGAGAGTCTGTAGTTGGAGTTCAGTGGAGGGGCTGCAGTCTGGCAGCTCCTCTTTCAGCTCTGTCAGAGAGCCACCAGCTCGTGTTTTAAGTTCTCATCCTAGTAGAGGACAACTGTTCCAGTCTTTGGAAGTGGTAGAGACCTGTGCCAGTGGGTTTCCTGTGCTCCATCCCAGGAGGGATGGGGTTGAACTCCAGGATTCAGGGGCAATCCCTGGTCCTTTATGGACTTTTGAAGCTGCCTTGTGACAACTGCTCTGTGAGTACCTTATTTTCTGTGTAAACCCAGGAATACCTGCAATGCCTGTGAGCTGAATTTCTCTGAAAAGGGGACCCTGTCACCTGATACTTCCTTGTTAAAAGTGTCTGCCTACCGTGGAGTTCAGAAAGTGGTCGTCATGTACAGAACTTTAATTCTGACACCTCTGAGGTGTGTGTGTGTAGTATATTAAGTGTGATATACATTTAAGACAACAGCTACAGTTTTCTACAGTTTATGTGGTGTTATTAACCAGATGAATGTCTGAGTATAAGCTTGGATACAAAAGTGGGAGACCCCCATCTGAAGTAACCAGTTTACCTCTACGGATTCTGAAGGACACCTTTACTTTTTCTTCAGTGCAATTGGCCAATTCCTGAGAAGAGTGTTTACCCCTGGATGTGGGTTGTTTTCATTCAGTTTACCCCAGTATAGTGGGTTCTGAAAGTCTGAGCCTGTATGTGCTCCTTGGTGGTCATGGGTACCCATTCATCCTATGCAATATGGGAAATGTACTAGCACTCTGGTCAGATGTGGCAATTTCTAATAGGAACCAGTGTGTGTTCACAAGTTGGTGTGTTTTCTTCATTCTGTGCTAAATGGGAATTCAGGAATGTCTGTACCTCAGTAATCTGCATTATAAGTATGTGTAGCCCTTTGGGGGTCCATCTTTGCTTTGTGATTATTCCTACTCTGTTACATGAATAAAAGCCACACTCTAGAATCCCAACTTGGTCTGGACAGTAATGTTATTGCTTCCTTGTGTCTGGAGTTACTTGGGTGCCCCTGTCCATAAGTGCAGACCTAGCATAGCTCTGAGCAAACATTTTCTCCCAGGGACCGGGTTGTTGGCCATGGCAAGTGGTCCCTACCAGATGTGTGCCAGGCAGTTGCCACTTGGTTGTCTGTTTTCAATAACAGAATAGCCCACCTTGTATATGGTGGCATTGGTTGGTGGTTTTCTTAAACCTCCTTTACAAAATGTAAACCCCCACTCCTCTTTTTACCCCTAGACACTTGTGGTGAGAGGAGAAGCCCTGCTAGTTAAACAAGGGGTGGCTGATGGGGGAGGGATTACACTGGCATCAGTCACAGAAGTAGTTAAATGGATCACAAGCTGGCTGCAAGGCAGGACACAGAGGGTTATGGTAAATGGCACCTTGTCCCAAGAGGGAAGGTGTCAAGTGATGTGCCACAGGGGTCAGTACTAGGCCCATACTTTTCAACATATTCATCAGTGACATCACTGAAGAACTGAAAGGGAAATTCTACCTCTTTGCAGACAATACGAACCTCTGCAACAGGGTGGACACACAGGAAGGATTGCAGAAATGGAGGCAGATCTCAGGATGATAGAGGAATGGTCCAGAAACTGGCAGTTGAGATTCAGTGGCAAGAAATGTAAAGTCATACACTTGGGTAGAAGGAACCCATGCATGAAGTGTGTCCTGGAGGGCAGCTGCTAGAAGAGACAAAGCTGGAATGGGATCTTGGTGTCATGATCTCAAATGATTTAAAGGTAAGGAAACAATGTGAAAAATGGTACTAAAGGCAAGTAGCATCCTCGGATATATTGGCAGGTGTATTACCAGTAGGAAGCATGATGTAATTATCCTGCTGCATAGGTCCCTGGTGAGACCTCACTTGGAGTACTGTGTGCAGTTCTGGAGATCTCACCTAAAAAGGACATAGACCATCTGGAAACCGTGCAAAGACATGCCACCAAAATGGTGCAGGGTCTGCACCATGAAATGTGGAAGCTAGTCTCAGCCAGCTAAATTTATTCTCCCTCAAGCAGAGGAGGAACAGAGGAGACATGACTAAGCCATTTAAATTTGTTAAAGGGATCAACACAGCACAAACCAGGAACCTCTTCTGGGAAAAACAGGGCTGCACATACTAGAGGACACAACATGAGCCTGGTGGGAGGTACATTCAGAACAAATATTAGGAAGTACTTTTTATGGAGAGGGTGGTGGACCTTGGAACAGCCTGCCTCCAGAGGTAGTGGTAGCCAAGATGGTCAGTGAATTCAAACAGGCATGGATAGACAGTATAGTCACCTTAACAAGACAAATTTATAATGGGAATTGAAAACCGGGCAGACTAGATGGACCACACGTCTCCTTCTGCTTGCAAATTCTTACGTTCTGATTTTAACAAGTGTTTAAGTGTTTATTTCTTGATAACTCTATATACTTAGGTTCTTGTTTTAAGTTCTCTGTGCATGCGCATGTGAACGCCTTGCTACAAATGGCTCTGAGATGCATGTGACACTGTCTGTCCAGTGCAGAATGGTCAGCAATGGGTGAGGCAGTGGCAGACCAATCATCAGGCAGGCTAATGCTTACGCAGTTTTGCCTTGGTGGGTGGAAACTGCATGGAGCTCAAAAGAAAAGCCAAACCAATACTATGGCATTTTTTTCCTTTGATACACAGGACACTGCTCAGCAAACAGCTGATCAGTGTCATAATGAGACTGACGTACACACTTTCACTTTTAGCGCCACCTACAGTATGTGTTCCCCCTGACATCATAATCGAGCAACATTAAGCAGTTTGAACTGGGCCACATACAGTATTCAGCTGTCACAGCACCCATATCAACACTATGTTTACAGGAACATACAAAGCCAAATACTTCTGTCCTCCAAGAAGTAAAAAGGCCATTCCCTAGACCCCACTCTATTAGAAAAAAACCCTCATGCTTCCTCCCTCTGTGAGCTGTCCCACCTGCCACCCTCTGTTCCCCAGTCCCTGCTCTTTTAGAAATAAAACCCTCCTGCTCCCTCCCTGTGAGCTGTCCCACTCACCGCTTCCATTCTCAAGTCCCACTTCTCCACTCTATTAGAGAAAACCCTCCCACTTCCTCCTTCTGTGAGCTTGCACCTACCACCATCTGTTCCCAGTCCCCACTCTATTAGAAAAAACTCCCACTCCCTCCATGTGAGCTGTCTAACCCATCACCTTCTGTTCCCCGGTCACTGCTCTATTAGAAAACAAACTCCCATTCCCTCGCTATGTGAGCTGTCCTACCTACCAGCCCCCTCCATTCCCTGGTCCCTGCTCTATTAGAAAGAAAACCTCCCACACCCTCCCTCCCTCTGTGTGTGCTGTCCCACCCACCACCCTCCATTCCCGGTATTCTTCTGGTGCTACCTCACTCCTGACTTGCCCTGGTGTCAAGTGGCACCCCTCCACCCAGCCCTGGTCTTGCCCTGTACACTGCAATGGCACCCCAGCCTCACATTTTCTAGCTCTGAGTCTGAAATAAAGAAAGCAGTCCCTTGATGTTATTTTTTTTTCTTAAAGAAACTGGTAAAAAAAAGAGTCCATCGTCAATCAAACCCACCCCCACCAAATCTCCCACTGTGCAATCACATCCCCCACCCCCATGAGACCCCACACACCCTCTCTCACCTGAAGAGGTCCCAGGTTTGAGAACAGCTCTCAAGATCAAATACATGTGTTCTTGCTGGAACGCAACTGCAATATGAGAAACTAAGGTAAATGCGGTTGAATGTATTTCAATGGGGTTTCAACTTTGTCTATAACATTGCTGTTTTTAAGATTTTGACTCAAACTTTTCAACATGGTCTTTGGGGACCCTCCTCATGAACAATATAGCTATCATTACGCAACTTCCACTGGAAGGTGATTTTGTGGTCCGTTGGTGAATTCACCTTTCTGGCAGGAGTTATATAATATAGTCAAATTATTCATGAGGTGGGGTCATAAGAAGGCTATGTTGCAAAATCAGGTCAAAATTATAAAAATGCCAGAGTTATGACCACTACCTCAATTGTGCTACGATGCTACTAACTGTGGTAATTAAAACTATTTTGATACCAATTTGCTACATAGCCTTCATATTACTCCACCTCATGTATGTCACAGCTGTCATTTTTCAAATCTTGGCCAAAATGTGTTGTCACACCTGTGGCACAGAATGGCATTGTGATTGCTAGAGTTACATTTTGTCTGGGATTTGAATATTTTCTGATCTGGGTACATGTGGTGGGTAATACCATGGCTATGTTGACACTTTTGTCACTGTTGTACTACAAATGGGAGCATAGGGACCTAGTTTTAAACAATTTACATTTTGTTACTTTCATATAGGATGACTTTGTGATGGTTGGGGTATCTCACTGATGCTATATCTCGAAAACATTTTGAGATACGTGTTCAAGGCTACTCGCAACATAGTATACCTTTAGGTGTACTATGTGGTTTGCATGTTAACAAGCCCTGTGGAAAAAATGGCTGCTTTGTAACAAATGGGCTACATGTGACCTATGCATTGCAATAGGCATGGATGGGAGCACTCACTATGGACTGATGGCTGACTGAAATTTGTTGACCAGAAAAAAACAGATTAAAGTAAAACCCTTGTTTCCAACTAGGTTGTGGAGGCAGCAGGGTAAATACAAGACAACGGCAATACTGCCACAAACTTTTGGCATTGACAAATGCTTGTTTATAATTTGTGTTGTGTTAATTCTCCAGTTCCTGGTTGGTTCCCAGGAACCGAGAAGGCCATTAATCTAAACTGTTCTCACTTTTAGAACTGCACTTATCTTTTAATTTTATAAAAAGCTTGTTTTGAGCAACTGCTTTTGTGGTTTTAATATTATTTACCCGTTCCTTAAAACATAAAACAACTCTTGAAGAAACACATTTATGCCCTACTCTGTCAGCCACACAAGTTTCAGACTTCAGTCCCCACTCTCTTTTATGTTTGCTTGCAGGCAGTGCACAAAGCAAACATCTTGTTACACTGAGGCAATTTCAGAGGTGTGTCACTTTCTGTTGCTTATGCAGCTCAAGCTACAGTGGGCAATGCAGTGACAGGTCAATGATTAGCCAAGCTGATCATGACAGTGTTTTCTGGTTGCTGGCTGGAAACTTCTCATAGTTCAAAGAAGCAATCCACTCCTATTGCCACCCAGCAAGCAGAGAACACCCCCAAGCCAGCTCAACTGCCTGCCCACACCTCCAGCTCCCTGAGCCAAATGTCTTCACCCCACCAAATCCCTAACTCTGACTCTGTGTTACTGAAGCTGGTCAACCTCCCTCAATATCCAAACACCCATCAAAATTTGTTCTAACTTTGGCAACCTAACACTCCTCCCACTCCCCATTGTACCCTATGTAAACATATATGAAGAGGCGTACAGTGCATCTCTATTCTTACATGAGGGCACTGAATCTTGGCTTGATCACCCTCTCCTCAGTATTCAAGAACACACCAAAACTCATTCTAACTTCAGAACCCTAATGCCTCTCCTGGCCTCCACTCCCCATCATGTCCTTTGTAAGCACAAATGAAGAGGAGTGTGGCTCATCTGTATCCTTACATGGGGACACTGGATTTTAGCTGGGTCAACCTCCCCTCAGTATGTATATGTATGTATGTATGTATGTATATATATATATATATATATATATATATATATATATATTATATATATATAGTATATATATATATATGTGTGTGTGTGTGTGTGTATATATATATATAAATAAAATGGGTAGGAAAGATTATGTCTACTGATTGGCTGAAGCACATCACATGACTATGTGTATATCAGAGCATGACCGCACACCTGCACTTTCACCCCCATCCAAAACAACTTTGACATTTTATAAGATAGATAACCCACTCTAGGGTGTGTGGTCGCCTCTGATATATGCACGCTTTGGTGGTTGACGATTTGGCCTGTGACCTCATATGTAATAATGTACACCAAGGTGTGCATCTATCAGAGCACAACTGCACACCTTAGAGTGGGTTATCTATTACATATATATATATATAATCTTTATTTATTCAGGCGAACATCATTGAGCAAAGCTCATTTACAAGATGGACCTGATAAGGTCAAGGTTCAATAGTTGGTACATGAACAGATACATTCAAGACACTTATATATGCATAACAGATACAGTCAAAACACTTATATATACAATAATCAAGGGACAGAAGTTGATTAAAACATAACAGGACAACGAGGTTATATGAAAATTACATATATATACACACACATATATTTGTACAGTGGGGTGAGCTGATAACCAATGAGATATATCTGGTTATTTTTCACCACAGTGAGATAAATTCTGCTGATGTAACCACAGTGAAAATATCTGACATTTATACATACTGTGGTTACTGCCAGCAGGTGATATTCTCACTGTAGTTACGCCAGTATAGGCACCTCTAACCAGACTACTTTTTGTATACAGGACAAGTGTTCATATAGCCCATATTAGTAAACATATCCCAACATAGTTTAGATTGGTAACCCAAAACAAACACAACTTAATCACTAAATGTCACACAGTAACTGTCAGTCCAAACAAGGAAAGTACAACTCTACTAAGAAATTACATCTGACTCCAACCTGTGCCACAAATGTCCAATACCCTAGATACCCAGAACATAAATACTACAAGACAGCTTCCCACAATGTCAATCTTTTCTTTTCCAGCAGTACTTGGTAAATGTTTCCTTCATTTCTCAGCATGGCTCCACGCTCTAAAGTACTCCTTGAAACCGAGCAGGTTAAAAAGAAAGCAGAACTCACAGAGCCGCACTGCCTGTAACAAGAACCGCAACACATTAAAAAGAAACAGGGACCAGCATGTTACATACCACAGTTCATCCAACATAGAGGCCACCAAACTGAAAAATGAAGGCAAACAAATCAGAAGGCACTAAAATAAAAAGTGAAATACAAAACCTGATTCAGGAAGATGCCAAAAGAAACTCCGCCCATTCCAAACAAACAGCTAATCACTTCACAGTAACACATGAAACCCAATCAATGAGGGAATACAACCCACAACACCGACCAATCACAACTCAGCCATTCATGAAAACAACCAATCAAACAGCACAATCTGCCCATTCACAACCTAATCAGACACAGTTAATTCATACAAACTTGCTACAACGTTTTACAGAAAGTAAACTATTTAAAAAGCACCTAAATACACAGTCCCTATTGTATAAATCGTACACATGATGTGCAGATCAGGTGCTATGGCAAAATATTCTTACTCCTAAATCATCAGCTCTGGATACTGTCACTCGTGCCTTCAGCACTCGTGAGTATCCAGAGCTCACTCTGTAGGAGGGGAATATTTTACCATATCACAGTCCTGCCCATCATATATATACATATATATATTTAGATATGTAATAGGGACCTATGCAATACATGATTTCTTTTCACAAGAGCTGTTTTACCTTGGGTACTGTCACGATTGGCGTAAGCCGGGTGCCTGTGCCAGGTCAAAAAGGCTTTCAGTGAAAATAAATCATGTATTCATAAGGTCTCTGTTATGTATTTCATTTATGTAATAGGGATTCTTTAGGATTGTGTTAGGAGTTTTGTTTTAAATTGTTTATTTAGTTTTCATGCTAACATACATGGATCTTTTGTGGTTTTCCCAGGGTAGCTCTGCTAAGATAGTGTTTGCTAAGCAGTTGTTATGGATGCTTTAACTTTACATTATGGATAGTACATAATGAAAACGTCTGATGCACAATTCTTTTGTTTTTACGCTTTTATGGGGGATTTGTTCATCAGAAAAGTGAATAAAAACTTAATTTCTGCCATTTTTTGCCAATTATAAAAATCTAAAAAGGCATCTATATATCAAACACCTCTCATTTTGTAGATTATTTTGTGCTGAAGAACTTTGTGCTCACCGTACAATGCTATCGGTCTTCATTTTAAAGTTATTTGTATTTATTTGTTGAAAAGTGCACAGAAATCTTAACTTTATGCTGTACTTTTGTTAATTCTACAAAACTGAAAGGTATTTATAAAGGAAATACCACTCATTTTGTAGATATTTTTGTGCTGGACAACCTTTGTGCTCACAGTGCCATTCTATAATTTTTCATTTTAAAGTTATTTGTGTTTGAATATGATTAGTATTGCTACTGAGGCCGAAAATTCTAAATTGGCTGATGACATAGTAAGTAAGCAATAATGCCCGACAGAATTGGGTGGTATTAGGCAATATCGGAATGGCCAAGGCGAAATGAGGCCTGGCGCCGCAGGCAGAGGGCCTTATAGTCCTTGGTCGGTTTGGTATTGCCCATACCTTCACCCTGGAGGGCATATTGCGCTAGAAAATGGGCATCTGTGTCAAGTTTAATTAAAAGTAAAATAACAGAGGAAAGTAGTTTAAAATTAATAGAAAACTAGAAGAAAAACTGTTGTTGGTAAAGTAGTCCGTCTGATTCCTTATGCTGTTGATTCATGTGTTGCTCCCCTCGAGAGCTATTCTCTTGAAGTGATCCCCCAGGACACATTGCAGAGGAACAGATGAACTCAGTATGGCATCGTTTTTGTTAATTTGTAATAGTTCTGGTGCTAGTTTGGTTGTCATAGTAACACACCCTCCACACACGACTAGCATTAGACATCACTGCTTCAAACAAGTAAGATGGTTAAAATAGAAGACGGTTGTTAGGTGCTGGACTCATGTTAGGGCTGCAGTTGTGAAAATAATCATCTTCCTTGTGTGGTAAGAGTCGGTGGAGGCCAGAAAGAGTGTTAAATGTGGCATACAGTTACTGTGATTGTGGTCGTCTTCAGTTACTTTTGTAAAGCGTGCATCGCTCGCTTTTTTTTTCTTTTTCATCACTCAGCTGTACCATCTGAACTGAGGCATTATGGCTAAACCAGGAAAAGTACAACAATTACAGAGGTAACGATTTTGTATTAAATGACATTGACAGTGTTGCTGTTGAAAGTTCCGTTCCTATAGTGCTGGGTATACTGTGTTTGGGCTAAGGACTGATGGCTGGTGGGGGCTCTTCGCTGTTTAGGGAAGAAAATGGCTTATTTTTAAATTTTAATTAGGTGTTGCAGCCAATTAGGAAGAGGGGTGAGCACCAGGAGACATCCTGGGTGAAGGGCATTGTAGACTGGTACTTTTTGTTTCCTGGGCATCTATTGAAAGTTAATGTACCCTCTGGCAAGGGTACTAGCCAATCAGATGCCAGGAAATAAAAAGCCCATTTTCTAACTGTGTATTAAATGAGTGATGAAAAAGTAACTATGTATGTAAATGGTGATGACATACTTGCTATGAACATAAATGGTTTTATTTACACAGTAGCTACAATACACATTATTTATGGCATGCATTTATTGTTACACCTGTTGCATATATATATATATATTCCATTTTCCTGTATGCCATAGTGATATCTTCCAAGTTCCTATACATCATTGTGATACTACCTTACGTAGAATCACTTTCATTTTCTTGTTGTAGCATGATCCGAGTGCTGTTAATAATGACAAATGCCATGCTTGTAATCATTTGAAATTAGGTAGCCTCTGTACCAAAAGTAAGAAAACTGTGTGTTTTATCATCAGTTTCCTTAGCTATATACAAATGAAAGACAGAACTTTCTGATTACTGTCTTACCCTAATAGCAGTTTCACTTTTCTGTAGCGTGGCAGAGTGCTGTAAATAAGTATAAATGATGTGCTGGTAGAATTTCAAATAAAGCTACCCTTGTTGAAAAAGTAAGAAACCTTTGTATTCAGTCTTCACGTTACTTAGATTTGAGTAAATATCCTGTCTTCTGCAAAGAGAAGAGTAGGAGTGTACAGTAAATGAGTCTGTGGCTTCAGAAAACTGGACCAAAGCCTGAGCAACCATTGCTATGGCAATACATGCTCATGATTTGCCTTTACTGTTCCGAGCTGGAGACTCACTCACTGTCCACTCCCTCTCCTCTCGTTGCAACAGACAGGATATTTTACTCAAATATAAATAAGTAAAGATTAAAAACAAAGGCTTCTTACTTCTTCAACACAGACAGATTTATTTGAAATTTCTACTAGCACGTCATTTACACTTATTGGCAGCACTTGGCCACGCTTACAGAACTATATCTGTTGGCTTGGGGCATCTTGTGGGTTATTATTCTTCTAGGAACTTCTAGGAACTGCTAGGACTTCTAGGAAAAAAACTGAACTTACAAGCTCAAATGGGCAGACTGGGTGGGCCATAGGCCCTTATCTGCGACACTGTCTATGTATCTATGTATCTATGTATCTATGTATCTATGTATCTATGTATCTATGTAATTCAGACCCAGCAATCAGAGTGTCAGCATGTGGAGTTGGGATAAAAGAGTGGCACCTAGGTTGTTCATAGAAGGGCTGTTCTGATCTGCAGTTCCAGAAACTCTGGAAAGCTAAACGACATCCAAAACTACAAACGTGCTCCGCAATGACTGCACCAAAACCATCTGGCAAATGAAGTCCGCCTACTATAAGCACGCCTCACAAACTCCTGGGGCAATGGTCGGGAATTGTGTAAGAACATAAAGGAACTCACTGGGAATCCACCCAAACCCCCATCAATACTCAACATCAACAGAACCACAACCCTCAACCCAAAACCATTGCGGATACCTTTAACAAAGCCTTTACCGACCTCAGCTGTCCTACCTCCTAGACTACTTCAAAGATGGTGTAGCCCCCCTGTCTGGAATGAACACTATCCCACCAGCTCTCCTGCTTCTACTTCAAAACAGTCAAGGCTCACCAAGTATGCAAATACGTTACCATAGCCCTTGGTAAATCAAGATTCAGTAATGACTCCTCAATCTCAAAATCCTGTCTCTCACACTTGATGAAGTGCTTAGTCCTCTGACCAGAATTTTCAACCTCCCCTCAGCCTTAGCCAGTTCCGGACAGATGGAAATCTGCCACTGTCACCCAGTCCATAAAAGTGGTGACAAAACTTCTCACGATAACTACAGACCTATCTCCTTACTACCCCACTCTCCAAGGCACTAGAACGCATCGTCTCGGACCAACTCACAGAATACCTGGATACGTACAACATCCTGTGCAAGCAACAACACGGGTTCGCAAAAGGTCACAGCACCTCCACAGCCCTACTTGAATTCACTGGCGCAATCCACAATGCACTTATTCCGGTGAACTACTAGGCTCAATCTACATTGACTTAACTAAAGCCTTCACACAATCACAATCACCACCTCCTACTTGTCGAGCTTCAGAACACTGGGCTGTCAACCAACACCATTGGCTGGTTTAAAAGCTACCTTGAAGAATGGTCCCAAATAGTAAGAATCGCTGATACACTCGGACCCTAGACCGGTCCACTCGGAGTTCCCCAGGGCTCCATTCTGGGACCCCTCCTCTTCAGCCTATTCTTAAACTCACTACCGGACAGCTGCCCAGAACAAATAATTCTCTCCGATGATGCTGTGATCCTCACCTCATACCCTGATCCAAACCAATTACAAAATAAACTTCAGTGGGCCTTCTCCTCCATCGAATCCTGGTTCCTAAATCATAAACTGCTTCTCAATCAGAAAAAACAAGTCTATGGTCTTTGCAGCCCCTACAACAAAAACAAACATCTCCACTTCTCCATTGCAACCTAACAAGGAGCCATCCTAGAGCAAACACAATCATTCAAGTACCTTGGTATCACCCTTGATTCTCACCTCTCACGCTGTCCATATTAGCAATCGGCAAAGTCTGCCAATGCAAGGTTAGGCATATTATTCCGGCACAGGAAACACCTAACCCCAGAAGCACTGTCAGTGGTCATTCAAAGCTCCATTGTCAGCATCATAGACTATGGTCTTATCATATGGGTCTGCAACTACCACTGCTCTCAAACGTATCATGACCTCCCTGAATAAGGCCTGTCATCTCATCACTGGCTCACATCACCATACCCACACATGTGACCTTTATTCCCAATCTGGATGACTTCAACTGGACAAGCGCATAAAATACCAAACCTGCTACGGCCAAGAAAATCATGATGAGACTTGCCCACCTGGTGTCTGTGGCCCTCCTTAAGCCTAGACATAGGAATGTCACAACAAGGAGATCCAATTCCCATCTACTACATATCCCAATGATGTCATGACCCAAGGACAAAGATCATTTGCCTATCAGACATACAACTGGCTCAATCTCTTGGCAGCAACATAGTGACTGCTCCAACACTCGGCCTTTTCAAGTCCAAGCTGCGCCTCTCACTGCTTGTATCCTGCGATTGTCCATCTTAACATTTCCACCATTCCAGCTGCACATCCCCAGCACCCAGCACTTACAATCAGTCTTTGCACCCCTAACACCTTACCTGGCATATTCCCTCGACTAGGGCCCCTGGCTGCACTGTCTCCCCTCGCCCACCTCCCCGTATCTCACTCCTGCCCCCACCCCCACCCACCTCCATTACTCCCCCCACCCCTGCACTCCACCTCCCTTGATCTCCTACCTCACTTCTTCCCCATCGACCCCCTCCTCCCCTTGTCTTGCTCATAGCTCAAGTCTTTGTACTGGTTATTACATGTCTGTAAGTCAGTGATGTTATGTTTGTAACTAAAATTATGACTGTTGCACTAGCTGACATGGAACCTTTGTAAAAGAGCCTGGCTCAAAGGTATTGCAATCCTAGATTGAAATAAATAAATAAATAAATAAAATTCTATTTTTTTTCTCAGCACTTCCTTTGTTATAGGAAAGAGAAATGGACGTGGCTGAGAAAAGCAGATCCAGGAGTAGAGGCTCATGAGGGACTGATTTTCAGCTATCATAGTAGCTGATTATTTTTTGCAGGAATGGGACGCCGAGGCTAAGAGAGGAGCCACTGTACACGCCGGAGAGCAGACGAATTAGAAGGGGACCAATAGTATTGGGGAAAAAGGCACCAAGACTAACAAAGACAATGGGGTTTTAACTTTCCACAATTATGGTTGAGTCACTTACATAGCTTCTCTCCACAGAGGCAGGGGATGGACAGAGAGTCAGGGACACGGACACCCAATTGTGTTACTGAGAAGAGAAGGGGTTTAAAAATTTAGGGAATTTAAGATAAAAGCACAGTTTTCTTAATTTTTTGCACAGAGGGTGCATTCTGTCAAATGTCTGGGAAAACATGAACAAATCACTTTGGGGAGCAAAGCCTCTTCATGGCAGATTGTGCTGAGGAGGGATGTGTGGGGGGTTCTGTTGGAGGTGGCAATCCCTACAGCTAAGGAATTTAAGATAAAAAAGCAAAGTTTCCTTACTTTTGTACAGAGGGTGCCTTCTTTCAAATGTCTAGGGCAAAACATGAGCAAGTTGGGAGGGCAAAACATCTATGTGGAGGGTTATGTTGGGGGGCGTCCCAAAACATACGTTGTATAAGCAGAATATGACATGGCCTGACTGAAGATATCATATTTATCTTCACTCGAGGCCAATGACGCCAAGATATCTTACTCGAGGCTTCACTCAGAGATATCATGATAACATTGGCCCCCTGTGAAGATAAATGTGACATTCCTCTAGTCAGGCCATGTCATATCCTCATACATCTTTTTTCTCCTCTTTGCCACCTCCTACCTGCTCAGCAACAGGGAGACATATGCTTTTTCTGGGTTTTCTCCCTCCTAGTCCCTGGGACCCCAGAACATGCTCATGCATGCTGATGGAGGCGAGCATGCACCCCATGGTCCGTGACAGCCCCTTCCCCACCCGACCTAACAATGAGTCTCACTCTGGGCTTGGTGCTGTCATCTAGTCTCCACTGGATGGTAGCCATGAACCTGAGAAACTCAGACCCTCCCTGTGAGAGGAGAGCTGCCTAGCAGCTGTTCCCCAGTTCCTCACCCCCAGTTGACCCCGCAACCCAGGCTCATTCCTGAATTGGGTCGCCAGCATGGCGCAAGGTGTGGCATATAGTACCTCAACCTCAGTGCCACTGGGCTGGCTTACTTCCTCTCAGTATTCAAGGTCCCATCAAACTCATTGAAGGTTCAGCAACCTAACGCCCTCCTGCTCCTGTCATGGAATGATCGACAGCCTCTCAACTCCCAGGGTTTTCTTGAAGGACTGAGCATTGCATCAGTTGCTTGTGAGGTGGCAAGGCAAAGTCTGGGTTCAAGCTAGGTAGAGAGGAATGCTTCACAACATTATTCAGAGAGAGGAAAAGCAAGCAAGCTGCAGCTCTGCAACAATTAACATTTGGATAATTTCATGCAGCCTGAGACCTACAGGTGGGTACTAACAGACCAGCAGTAGTCATTCAACTACTAATATCTTGTCAGACTGTGTTTTGTATTATAAGCCACAGCTACAGGTATCATGGTTAATAAGTGTAACAGCATAATAACAAAATGTTAGCAATTTGCATTTAAAATATCTCCTCTTATTGAATTTTATATTATCCTGTCTAATTTAAGTTTTTGATCCTTTGCTAAAATTAGTTATGCATTTCACTACAATAGTATCATTACTTAATATAACTCAGTTATGAAAACATTACATATTTCAAAGTCTAGCTTCACTTGTCACTTCCCTTCATTGATTTTGTCCATGCAATCAATCAATGAATGTCAGCAAAGACAAATCATAGTGCAATCTAGCCCCATTCTTGTAAGCTAGCCTCTGTACTCCTGGCAATATGAACACAAACTGATGTCATTCATGTACACTACAGTCTTTTAACATTTCTAAATTTTCAGCAACTTGCTACTATTTTATATCCACCACTTTGCACAAGTTGATCAACACATCAATCTCTGCAAGAAAATCTAGCTATTTTTTTTATAACCTGTTCCGAGGAAAAGATAAGATCTCATCAGCTGTAATTAGACCTGAATCGATCAGCACCATCACATGAGTTCAGTTACAGTATAAGAACTTGTGTAGCACCAGTGTATCATATTGTTCTGATTTATGTACAGTACTCCTATGAATGTGGTTCAGCATTAAAGTTGCTTTTAAAATGGTCACTGTGTTTGCTGTTCACTCTGTAATTATGCAGTGTATACCCCTGTAACCACTGATACATGTAAATAATTGAGTGTATTTTTTCCTCCAACTAACGTTACATAATTTTGGTTTTGTGATCATGTGTACCTCCTGTCTGTACTCTAATAATGATGTGAAACCTTTTAAATGAGCTTCTAGCTCAAAGGTGCAATTCCAAAGATGACAAATAACAAATAAACAAACAAACAAATAAAGAAATAAATAAACGAACAGCACCTTTCAGTAATTTCTAGATGACAAGCAAGCCTTTTGATCCTTTATGTATAAACAAGTGTGTCACAAAAATGGCTTTCCATCAATTATCTAAACCTTTACTGCAAAATGCAACAGTGTACTGTGTACTGTATACTGCATTGCTGGGGCTCAATTTATTTATTTAAGCGTTTAACCATGAAGGCATGCTGAGCAGGCTACTGCTCGATTCAGATGCATTCTAAGGAGGGGAACAATAGACAACAGCTGAAGACAGCATGATACAAGTGGATACATAGTGGGAAGTCACTAACATATGGTCCTGGTAGCTATACAAAGTAGAATAGACAACAGTTAAGACAGTTAATAGAGATATTCCTCCAAGATTATGACCCAAATTAAGTAAATTAGGAATGGTGTGATTATTTATTTGGAAATGTTAACCTGATAAACTGGCTGAGTCACAGTCACAGAATTTGTTTCTCAATCTCAACCTGGCAGCAACAGCTGCACATAAAACAGGACAACAATATACTCATGATAGTATATACATCACAAGACATTATAACAAAGTATGATGTCAGTGTTACAGGAGAAAGATACATTATATAGTTGTATGACTCATGCAAGATAGCTTGGATAACAAAAATAAAGGTAAAGCTATAGCAATTTCCAGTTATTGCATGTATACTGGCTTCAAGCCAAGAGAAACAGTGTTTGTGTATATATACAGATACATTATATATTATCATGCCCCTGTAGTTAGGGTTGAGTGGGCACTTTAATGTTAAACCTCACATTTTGCACTTTAATAACTTTGTAACTGTTCAACAGATTTGCTCGAAATTTTGCATGTGCAGTCTTGTGGTAGATCTCTTGACATGCTAAGTTTAATTTTGATCTGCTTGGCAGATTTCGAGGTGCATAGTGCAAAACTGTTAAAATTTTTCCTTTAGCATTTTTTATCATTGCGCTGCACCCAGACAGTTTGGAATTTTGGTCTGACATTCTCAGGTTCAAAGGTCTTGAGGAAAAACAGACCAACTGCCCCAATGCCACAGGTGTACTAGGAGAACATAACTGAAAATTAAAACATGCACTCCAGCACGCCCTACCACAAAGAATGCCAGACAAACCAATACATGTAAGTTCAAGTAGCCAAATTTATTCCAAAAGTGTACAAATGGGACCTCTACTCAGGAGCAGAGGAACAGCCCATACCTCCTACCAGTTTACCGAAAGACATCTACAGGGAAACCGTGAGGTGTGGGGCTGCTTCTCTGCTCCTGGTGAGAGGTCCCATTTATACACTATTGGAATAAGCCCTAGACTGAAATGGAACCCACTGTGAATACTCTTTAAATGATTATTGATGCATATTTTTTACTTTACCAATAAAAGGTGAAAGAATTTAAAGCAATTGTACATGGATTTAGTAGCCAACATCAAGTACCAAACAGACAGTGGAGCAGGATTTTTTTAAACTGTGTTAGATCATGTTTTGCCAAATCACATGAATGTGTAAAGTTTTACTGAATTTTACAGTTTGCCATCACAACTGCCTTCAAAGAAATGCATGTTTAACAGATCTTCAAAAGTATATTGTAACACCTACCAGTACCAGCACTGACACCAAGTACTGTCACTCCTGAGATAATGGGCTTGATTTTCAAAGGACCTGCAATCAATGCAATTTGTGGTGATCTAGGGCTACAGCAAACTCTGTTGCATCAGGGACCCTGCACCTGATTTGTAAAGATAGCAGTCCATGTGTGGAAGACCAGGAGTTACCACAGCTGCAGGGTTGCACCAAACATGTGGTGCACCTGTGGAGTTTGATGGAGGGGTCCATACCCCCACCCAGCACAACCAGAGAGGGACCACAAAGATAGTGAGGGATATACAGGAATGGAGGGGAGCAGGGGTAGAAGGAACATTGGGGTGCCCCAGTGAATGAGGGAGGCACAGTGGCAATTGCATGATGCTTGGGTGGCATCTGGCTGGGGTGCCATGTTGACACCCGATGAGCCAATTGGCTGGGGTAGAGGGGCTTGGCAGAGGCGGACCATGACCTAGCTCTGGCTGCATACAGCCCTGGCACCTGACCCATAGGTGCACCAGTTCACTGTACTGTCGGTGGGAAGAAGTGGCTGAAGGTTGCTGGGTACAGGTGGTGGAGGAGGCTATTCTCAGGCACAGCAATAGTCCTCTGGTACTGCAGCCCCTGCATGGAGGCAGGCTTTTGCCCACAGATGATGCTGAGGACTGGTGCACCTATGAGGCAGGTGCTAGTGCTGTATGCAGTGGAGCTGGGTCATGGTCCATCCCTGCCAAGTGCCCTGTCCCCAGCCAATCAGCTGACTGGACATCAACATGGCACCCCATTGGGTGCCACCCCAAACCCTGCAACTGCCATTGTGCCCCCTTTGTTCACTAGGGCACCCCTGTGCTCCTTCTACTCCCACTCCCTCCCCTGCAGTCCTCCCACTGGCTGCCCTGATTGGCTGTGGTGCATGGCCCTTAGGCCACCTTCGGTTGGTTTAAAGGAAGTCCCATGTTGTGATCATCACAGGGTTTTTGAAATATCAAAAAGGGGATGGTGCAGCCCCAAAGTGGTGTAACCACCCTTGCAACCTTGTGCATGTTGACGGCAACCCAATTTGCTGCACTCAGCATTTGAAAATTGAGATAGCTGCAACTACCATGCAAGGTGCCACCTGCATTGTATCTGTTTGGTGGCAGGCACCTTGTGTCGTAGTTTTAGTTTTGAAAGTCAAGCCCAATGAGCTAATCCAGTAAAGTATGCGGCTAGGAAATGTACCAAAGATCTATGGGAAAACACAGACTCCTTTCCATTTGAAGTCAGGCACTGTAACATATTAAAATGGTGGATTCTGTGAGGAATCTACTGACCTTATTAACCACGCTACGTGCTTTTTTATTTTTATTTTTTTACTTCTTTTAGCCTTTTTAGCAATAGACCAAAACATTTACTTAAATGTCATGGTGAAAAGGCTGCAGCAGTATCTATTTATTTATACAATTGTTAACTGAATAAATGTGAAGGGCTAAGGCCCCTTTTCAGGTGCTACTTTGGGCTGGAAGGCAGAACATCAAGTTCAAGTTCACGTTTATTGATCCAGCCATATCACACCCTGTGCTGGGCTGGGTGCAGGCTGTCAGTTCAGTGGCGGATCATCTTTAAGGTCAGCTTGCTTGACCTATAAAGCCCTACATGGACAGGGACTGAGTTACCTGCAAGAGCCTCTGACTGCTCCACTGATGAGGGATTGCTGGAGATTGCCAGGGTTCATTTGAAGACTTCTGAGCTCAAACTTTGCATTCGCAGCTCTTACCCTGTGTAATTCTCTACCTCATTGGATTAGGGGTGCCTGACTGTGAAGAGCTGTAAATCAGCACTGAAAACTTATTTATGCTCATTGCCTTTCTGATAACTAATTTATGGAAGTCTGCTGTTTATTCTGATATTTTAAATATAAATAGTTTTAAGGTTTTAAATTGTGTAAAAGCACTTTGATACATGTTGAATTGTGCTTGATACAAATAAATATTATTATTATTATTGTGAAGGGATAAAAATACAGAACACACAAAAATACATGTAGCAACATACAATTAAAATATGCAACTTTAAAATCCATACTACCATTTACAGTTACAGGTGGAACAATCTAAAAATGATTAAGGAGATAGTGTTTGGTAAGCACGAAAAAAGTAAACTGTAAAGAACTGGAAGACTGTTTTCACACTAGGAGCACAGAATGAAAATGTCTTTGTTTTCAGTTTTACTTTGCCCTTTTCTCTTGCTTTGCAAGACACTGTTTTCCTTTATTTAGTCTGCTTCAGTATTTTCAGATTTGAAATCTTTTTCTTATTTTTCCTACAGGATTTTCCCTCCATGGCCATTCTACCCAGTCTTGCTGTCTGACTTATGTTGGCAATTTCCCTTCCCTGTCAGCTGTCAGCCACCATCCTCCTGGCACAGGTCCTGATTGAGCAGAGCCCAGAGTGCCAGCTGTAATCCTGACAGTTACTGTGAAATCTCTGTTTACTCTTATCACCCCTTGGCTTGTAATATGATTTTATAGCCCTTGTGTACTTTTCCCCACCGATAACATTATGTGCTCGTAGCAGTTCCCCATCCAGAGCCATTACACTATGCTTCCAGTCCACCGGTCATACTGTGAGATGTGAAAATATTTTACTCAGACTTAATCCTTCCAAGAACCTTGATTAAAGCGCTTCTCCTTTTCAGCCAAAATTCACAGTGGGCACCAACAGAGTGCTTACATGCAAAAAGTTCACAAATATCTGAAATTCATACTGCCACATATTTTTTTTTTGTTACTATAAACAACTGCATTCAAACAATGCCCTTTTCCCATATGCCTGCCATGAATTAACACTCTACTTGTGACACCTCAATAAGTTGCCACACAAATTATTCAGATGTCACAAGAAGATGAGTCTGACTTCAGGACAGGAAAAGCAAGGGAACAGGTGAAAACCTATGCACAAAAGAGCCTGTCTTTGTCCAACTACCTCTAGTGAAAAAAAGTGTGATTTCCTGAAATTCAGTTGTTTGGGAATGTTATAAGATTTGAGTCCTGTCGATTCCAAATATAACTACTTGCAGAAAACTGAAATTGTGTTATGTATTTGCCTTTTAATGTTTCAAAATTATTTGTTTTAAAGTGAGTTTGTCAATTTTGGAACTGTTTAATAAATACAGGGCCCAGTTTTAAGTCATATGGCACTGGTGCTAAATAGTTGAAAAATGATTTAATGCCTGTTCCTTGCCTATGATCAGAAGAGTCGGGGTGGCTTCCATGGATGCTTACATCAAAGTGCTGGTATGTGAAGGGGGCAGAGTTGGCATAAATTTCACATTGCCAACTACTGGTCACAAATCTGTGTCAGGATATTTGCAATGGCCCCTAATACTGCTAAGAAAAGCTGGTGGCAGTGGGTCATTGGACTGTTGTGCCAGTGTGTGCTCCCACTTGGGGGGCACATGTGGAATGGGACTTGATCAGTGTGGGATGTTGCAGGCATGCATGGCTCAAGACGGGGTCCACTGGAAATCAGGCATGTGGCTATGGATTACACATTTGGGGCCCACTAGACTACCAGAGAGAGATCATCTGAGGACCTAATCAACAAACACATCATCAGCCCTTTGGTCTAGGTCTGAGGGGGTTGTGGAATGTCCTTTACTGCATTACCAGGCTCATGTGTATGTGTATGACACTGTGCTTTGTGCATACATTCATGGTTTAGGTGTAACACAAAATATATATACAGAAGGTGCATTCTTATACCAACAGAATAGAAAAGTAAGGTTAGCAGAGGTGGTATTATCTTTTTTTATTATCCAAGCATTTGCTCATTCAGTCAGGAAACCTTAGTGACATGTGAAGAACTAGGGACAAGGAAAAAGCAAATCCACTTTCTGATCCCTAAGCAGTGCACTCATTTTTCTGCCACTCATTCTGTCATCTGCTTCCCTCCTATCCTTCCCATCCAAAAGTGTGCTGCACTTCTTTCTGATCTGGTCACTGGTGGGGAGCATTTATTGTTATCCAACATTAAACTGATCAGTGATGTCTGCCACAGGGCTTGCCAGGAGGGAGGAAGCTTGCCAATTTTATGGGCAAAAATTAGAACAAAAGATGTGCATTTGAGAGTTTCTACTCCTGATTCAGATGTTTTATTCTCAGTATAGCAATTTTTGGGGAAGGCACAATGGGACGATTTGACTTCCCAATTTCTGGTGTAAAATTCACCCTAACCCTTGATCCCTATGTTCAAAATGCCCCCCACTCCTACTACACACTCTTGGGAATGGTACAAGGAAGCCCTAGTCATACATAGATACGTAGACAGTGTCGGCAGATAAGGGCCTATGGCCTCCTAGTTCGCCCATTTGAGCTTGTAAGCTCAGTTTATGTTTTCCTAGAAGTCTGTTGTCCTCATCTCCGACCCCAGAATTCCTTTATGTCTATCCCATGCATTCTTAAATCCCGTGATTGTTTCAGTTCCCACCACTTCCTCTGGTAGGGTGTTCCACTTGTCCACCACCCATTCTGTGAAGAAATTCTTCCTCATGTTTCCTCTGAATCATCCTCCCTCCGACTTCATCCCATGCCCTCTAGTCCTGGAACATCTTTTTCACTTAAAATAGTGTATTCCTGCACCCTGTTCCTCCCTGTAAGATACTTGTATGTCTCTATCATATCCCTCTCCCTCCTCCAGTGAGTACATATTCAGTTCAGTCATCAATGGGGCCAAGTCAAATGTAGATTGGAGGAATTCCAAAGTCTTGTGTAATCACCCCGTGGTTTATATTATTTTAAGAGTACTGGAAGTTAACTACCTGGCCTTCTTCTGTGCCACAGGAGGATAGAGTCAGATGGTCTGACTGGCATGCCGGGGCAACTTAGGGATAAGAGAGGAAAGAGAGAGAAGGGAGAAGAGAGAGAGAGAGAGAGAGAGAGGGAGAAAGAGATGCAGCCAGGAGTTTTGTCTGAGCAGAGAGAGCCAAAAGATCAACTCGCTTGGCAGCAGCCATGGGCACCAGACTCCCCACTGGGAGCGGTAGCTTCTTCCCCCAAAAGGTGCATTCCCAAGATAAAATGGACTGGAGGTTATCCTGGAAACCTGGGTATGAGGAAAGCTTCCTAAAAGAAGAGGAGAAGGTGATGGACATTTGCCTTCAAGGGGAGGTATAAGCACTCACCTGCACTTTGCTCATGTCCTGGGGTGCAGGACTGGATGGGAAGTTCCAGTCAGAAGGAGCTGCCACCTGAATGTGTGGTCTGGCTGCTTATCAGGAGAATCCACAGGAAGTAGCAGTGTGGAGTTGCCAAATGCCCCTGATCAATTGTAATTGCCCAGTGGCTAATGAAGTGGGCCACCAAATGTCTTGATTAAGTCCAGCTGGGGCCTGTAAGAAAGGACACAGTGTAAAAGTGCTTTACCGTGAGGCCGAAAAGGGCATTATGTTAAAGTCCAGTGGAAGAAAGATCCCAGTGTGAAAGTGACTCATTATGAGGCCAAATAGGGAGTTAAAGAACCTCAATGTGTAGAATGGAGCAAGGAGGATCATTTTGCAGTGGCTAAGATCATAAAACTGTGCCAACTGATGTTCATCATCATAAAGATTGAAGAGCTCATAAAGTAAGGAATCCTGGTGTTTGGAGTTACCCTTGTTTGAACATTAAGTTTATTATGTTTCCTGTTGTCTATTCCTTTTGACTCACAGCCTAGCCATCCTCGCAGTGTGCCAGTGGATGCCTGGATGTCAAGCCCCAGCTTGGGAGGTCAGGTACTGCATGTGCTGGACTTGTTGTTTTCCATATGTGAGACCTTCTCAGGTGAACATAACACCATGGCCCCTAGACACATTGGGAGGGGATCTTACATATGGGGACTCATCTGGGATCTTTTGGGTGTCCTTACAGGATCCCTGGTGTACCGGAGGGTGGTAGCTGTAGTTTTGGGCTTGTTCTGGGTGACTGGGTGCTCTTTATGAAGGATGAAAGATGGCGCTGAAGATGATGAGAGTATCGGAGTGGAAAGCACCAGCAGGGGTTGGAAGCAGGAAGTCAGGGCCAGAGAAGGTCTTATGTGCCCATTATGCAGTACCTTATGTATAATCATCAGGCTAGCGAAAGGTGTCAACATTTTGGATAAGTGCCTTAATGGGGGAGTGGCTGGGAATGAAGGCCTGGAAACACGACAGTGCTGCTGATGTGGCAAATGGTTGAGGTACAGAAATAACAAAAATCGCGCCAAGTGTATTGCTCCCAGTTAAAAGTACAGCCCCAGATTTCTCAGCAGCATGACAGAAAGAGCCTGCAGCCTGTGGACGGACTGCTCAAGTGACACAGAGAGTACAGAATCAAAAGAAAAGAAAGGGACTTTTTCTTTGAGAAAGTGTAGAGGTCATGTAGAAGTGGCTAAGAAAGACTGATTTGTAAGCCAGCAGGAGCATCGAATTACAGAAACGTGATCAAGCAGAATTAACACTGGGAGGAATGGTGTGTGCTGTGAGAGTGGTTTACAGAGGCTGAAACTTTAAGATATTTTCTTTCCTCTTGCAGTCTGGGTGTGGAAAATCCAGTGGAAAAGTATGGCCCAGAGCTTTATACAGAGATTAAAGCTCCCGAGGAGGTGTTTGAGTGGCTCACAGACAGAAAGAAAACTGAAGGACTAACTGAAGGTGGCCTCTGCACTGTGCTAAATGCCTTTATGTGGGAAAGGATGTGACATTTGTTCCCTTGTGCAGTGATTGCAGGAATGAAGAAGCTATGGCCCTCAGTGGGGCCCCATCTGCCCGTAACTACAGAGACACCCCCACTCTGCTTGAATCAGCTGAGACTGTGAAAGAGCCTTGGAAGCATCAGAAACAACCTCTGCTGTTTTAAAGGAAGTAGATACAAGTTTCACCTCTGAGGATTTCAGCATGGTAATAGAAAAGTAATGGGAGGAGACACCTGGTGGTGACCTGAGACCCAAAGGAAGATAAGATGGAGAAAATGGTGCAGCTGATTGATGATAGTGTCCATGGGCTGTTAGTACCAGCAACCAAAATTCAAGAGCCCCCAGCAACCTCCAGTTCTAAGGGAGCCTCTGGAAAGGAACCCCTGCTAGCACTCCCCTTGGGACCAATTCTCTGAAGAGACTCTTAGATCTAACACCAGGGTTGTGCTCAGTGAAAATGTCATATCAGCTGGAAAGGAGAGTCACCCAGCCCAGATCACCTTGCTCTTCAAATTATGAGGACAGTGTGTGGCCCACCCTTTTCATTATGGCAGGGGTCGGTCGGCAGTAAGAGCGTTGGAGATGCTTTCCCACTATGATGACCAATCATCAGCCATGGTGTGGCTGCCCCTGAAAGGCTCTTCAGACACCTGTGACATCTATCCTGAGTGGAGTCAGGGGAGAGAATTATCAGACAAATTATTAAAAGAAATTACCCTGAGTTAGACTACCCCTACTTGGCCAGTATATGTGGGATATCATTGACTTTAACCAAGAGGATTGGACTTTGCATGCTATCATAGATAAGATCTGGAGGAAGCATGGCATTACTTATCAAAGTGAGTGGATACAAAAGGATGAAGTCCAGCAAGTGGCTCAGTCTGTCCTCAGTGGGGTTTACCGTGGACTGACTTTGTTTAAGTACTATACCCAGATACAATACCCATAAGGGAATGTTTCCTATTACAAAGTGCCAGGCGTGGACCGCAGTTAATCTCTCTGCACTAAGCCTGACCCCCCACTACTACTACTATTGATGAGTGGTATCCACCATTTGCCAGAGGGGAGAATATGAAGATAGTATGACCTAGTACTCAGAGTGCTGCTGTGTTTTATAGTTTATTGAAGGGAGTTCAGCCTGTTGCTGATTCTGTTTGTATGTCTGTATCGCTCTCAGGCTGAGCAAGTAAAGGGAGATCCTGGGCTCCAAAAACTTTTCAAAGCCTCATTGTAAGGCCAAGTCCTCCCTGGAAGAAGATTCACCAGTTTCTCTGCCCAGTGGGAAGATCAAGAGAAGATCCTGTGAGGTTGTCAGTGGAATTGCCAACAGACTGGTGATGCACTTTTTCTATTTTTTCAGAGGGACACATGGCTTGGGGGTTTATTCTTATGTTTGTTATTAAGGGTTTTGATAATACGGGACTATTTCACATTTGAGACTTGGCACAGTTACAGTTTCTAATGATGAGCTGACCATGCCTGGGAAAGGAGAGATACATTTTGTTACATGGACATTATTGTGTTATTGTGTTCAATGATAACAATGTTGTTGGATGTATCCATGGGGAGTTTTTTCTTCATGATCCTATGTAAGGCCATTGTGTGAGTATCAGAGGTGTAAGTGTTTCTTGTTTTATGCAAGGAGGAACAGGGAAATATAGCTGAGTACGGGTGGGTACAAGTACATAATGGGGTGTATTATGTTACAAACTCACTCAGCCGGTCAGCCCTCTACTTCCAAAGTGCCAACCTCTGAGCATATGATTTGTGTACAGTGAACAGAACAAGATAACCCTCTTGTCTGTTTTGTGAGTTCAAGTCACCTTAGTCTCAAGCTCTGAGGATTCAAACTGATAACCTCTTGTTAGCGCATTCAATTATCAGGCTCAGATAATTCTGTCTTTGGGGGCCAGATATCTTTGCTACAAGCACCCAACCTGGTCTTTCAAATGAACCCTTAAAACTCTATGCAAGACTTTAGAGAACTCTGTCCATTTCCCAGTTTGGTATACAATAAGCCCATACACAGTGTTACAGATAACCTTTAAAAGCTCCACTTAAAATAAAAAGAAATGTCAAGGCACTCCAGACAGTTTCCATTGTAAAATATATATTTTACTTTAAAATAGGAAAACAGAAAATGTTACAGAACAATATATATATATATATATATATATATATATATATATATATATATATCAACACATACAGCTTTAAAACAAACAGGTTTAAAGTGCAAATTCCTACAAATAATAACTTCAGACTAATCTTGTCTAAGGTCCTTACTTCAGTGCTTTGATGGTCTCTCTTCTCTCAGCCAGAAATATTGTCTTGTGTGTCTCTGTCCAGGTTCTATCAGCAATTAAACACAGTTCTGAGCCAGCCTTCTCATGAGGCCACTAACTCCACCTTGGTGTAACAACATCTATATTTTATCTCACAGGATGTCCAAATAAAATATTTAAAAACCATAATAGGTGACCTCACTGCCTTTCCTCCTTCAGGTTAACCAGACCAAACCAGTTTGTGCTCTGCTACACATACATATCAAAAGTGTCTTTGATCTAAGTCACTGTATTCAAAGCAAAAGTGTATTTGCCTTTTTAATCCCATTTGGGCCTGGGAATCTACACCTCAAAGGTCTCTGATGTAATTCATGGGTTCCACGGGAATGTATATTTAGCCTTCCAAATTCATCTGGGTCCTGTTTAGCCTAGCCATCAACTCCTTTGATTAAATGAGCTGGTTCCTGGAAGGTTATTCATAACCCATGCATGCTCTTTCCATATGACACCTAGAGCAAAATCACAGGATTCCCTGGGGATGCCACTGAATGGCTAATTACATTTCCTGGGATCAAAGCAAATTGACAAGGTAATTTCACCCCAGTTATCTACAGTTTAAAATACTCCTGTCCTTTTGAACATATCCCGGCGTTATGTGTCAGTTCAGCAAGATTGTAGTTTCCTCAAACTGACCTTCCCATCACATATTTTATATGTAATAAAAAATTAATACAGCACTCAGAGCACTCAGAGCTGGCTGTCTATGTCACATTAAGTACCCATGGAGACATAGTATAATAGCTGTCCCCTATGGGTGATATGTTCAGCATCTAGGTTCTGAGTATATAGCTTAGGCCTATGTAGCCACTCTAGGTTCCCTGGGGTGGAGCCCTCAGGGAACCTGGGGTTGGGGCTATCAGAGGAACCACAATGATGGGTTTAGACCTCGCGGCTTAAGAATTAGTGTAGCCATGGGATTTGTTTAGACCACAAGGGCTTAACAGAGTTGTAGATGATGTTAGTTTAGTGTAAAGCATTGCCTGTCATAGTGAACAGCCAAAATCCTCCTTCGGGCTGGCTGGTGGATAGGTGGCCCACCCTCTGCTGGATGGGCCTCTGGGTGGGAAGGTTGAGTTAGTGCACACCAAGACATTGAGCTTTTAAGGGCAGGTGAGTGTAACACCCCCCTTGGGGTTTATATTACTTTAAGAGTACCAGTATGTTCACTTCCTGGCCTCCTCTATGCCCCTGGAGGACTGAGTCAGCTGGTCTGACTGGCGTGCCCTGGGAGCCAGCTTAGGAAATAGAGGGAGAGAGAGAGAGAGAGAGAGAGAGATGGTCAGTCAGGAAACAGTCTGGAGTTTTGCCTGAGCAAAGAGAGCCAAAAGATCCACTCACTCATGATGGCAACTGTAGGTACCAGACTACCTGTTGGGAGGGAGCTTCTTCCCCAGAAGAAGGTGCATTCCTAAGACAAAATGGATTTGAGGTCATCCTGAAAGCTTGGGTATAGGCAAAGCCACCTAAAAGAAGGAGAGAAGGTGATGGATGTTTATCTTCAAGGGTGAGGTATGAACACTCACCTGCACTTTGCCAGTATCCAGGGGCACAGAACTAGATGGCAGGTTTCAGTTGGAAGGAGTGGCCACCTGAATAGGTGGTCTGGCTGCTTGTCAGAGAACCTGTGAGAAGCATCAGGGTGGAGCTGCCAAATGCCCCTGATAAATTGTAATTGCCTAGTTGCTAGAGAAGTGGGCCCCATATGTCTTGATTAAGTCCAGTTGAGGGCTGGAAGAAAGGACCCAGTGTAAAAGTGCCTCATCACAAGGCTGAACAGGAGAGAAGGAATCCCAGTTTGTAGAATGGAGCAAGTGGATCAATATTGCAGTGGCTAAGATCATGAAACCGTACTCAGCTGGTGCTCATCATTTTTTTGTTTTAGATTACGTGGTTTTGGATTAACTATTGGCTCCTGTATGAGGATGGCTTCCCAAAATTGAAATTGCCAGTTGTCCAGGGCTTGCTGCTACTCCTGTACAAACAGGCTGCTCTGGGACGGTATGATAAATTAGAAAGATCAGTCATTCTGATTGCCTGATCTTCTTGAGTACTTGGTCTGAGTGGGAATGGTGGAAAGATGTATGCCAGGGTAGTGACAGGACATCTGTGCCCATTGACTGTGTCTCCTTGAACCTTGAAAGAATTTTGGGACCTGTGTGTTTTCTTTGATGCCATCAGGTCTGTTAGAATTGGGCCCCAGTGTCTCTGAATTATCTGGAAGACCTGTGGATGTAGTTCCCATGCTCTGGGGTTTATCTGTTGTCTGCTGAGCCAGCCTGCCATGGTGTTTAATTTCTCCTCAAGGTGTGTGGCTGTGATGTGGGTGAGGTTGTGTAGTGCCCATGACATGATTTTGTTAGTCTCCTGAGCACTGCAGTGCTGTGTGTACCTTCCTGTTTTGTTATGTATGCCACTGTTGATCTGTTGTCTGACCTGATAAGTATGGACCTGTGCAGTATTTTTGTCTTGAATGCTAGTAGGCGTTATTGACTACCCTCATCTCTAAGACATTTATGGACAGCTTTTTCTCCAGTTTTGTCAATTTTCCTTGTGTGGATTTCATTCCCACAGATGCTCCCCCACTCCACTCCCATCAGGCTTGCATCCATCTCTATCACTACATCATGATTCACCTCTAGTGACATATCCTTGGAGAGGTTATGCTCTTGTATCCACCACTGGAGCAGTCTTTTCACTGTGTCTGTTATTGTGACCTTCATGCTCAGTGTCACCTCTGTCCTGGAGTTGTATTGTAGCAACAGCATTTGTCGTAGTCTCATGTTCCACCTGGCCCATGGAACCAGGTCTATGCATGATGTCAGGTAAACCAAGACCTGTGCCACTTGTGCCCCTGTTGCTGTCTGTTTCAAGTATAGTGTCTCTGTTAGATTGATCATGCTGTTTATCTGTTTCTGTGACAGCCTGACCATGCCTTTGCCCCAGCTGCTCCAGTACCTGTATCAGGACTAGTGAACTTTTGTTTACATTTTATCACCCGTTCATGCTTGACCACAGTGTTCCTTACCTCCTCTGTATCCTTTTTGTGATTGGTCCATTGTCCTTGTTCTTATAAGCCAGTCATCTAAGTAAGGAATAATATGGATTCCTCTTTCTCTGAGGCTGGCTGCCAGTACTACTGCCACCTTTGTGAATGCTCTGGGTGCTCATATCAGTCTGAATGGTGGTGGTGCCTGGTATTGGTAATGTTGTCCAAGTATGCTGAAGCATAAGTACTTGTAGTGAACTGGTCATATTGGGGTGAAGGTTTTGTCCTTTAGATCTATGAACACTAAGAAATCTCCTTGCCATATTGACCTTAGGGTTGAGCATATGGTTTCCATTTTGAACCTTTGCCTCTTGAGGACCTGATTAGAAATTTTAAATCAAGCACCGGACTTAGGTTCACTGTCTTTTTCGGGACTAAAAAGAAGATGGAGTTGATGCCTTCTCCTTTTTCTTCTCTGAGGCTACTTGAATGGCCTTGTTTTGAAGCAGGCTTTGAGGTATGTTTTTGACCTGTTCTGGTGTCTGCCACTTTTCTGGACATGGGTGAGTAGCATCCTTCTCCTTTCTGGTTTCTCTCTGAATCTGTTGGCATATCCCTTGGATACCACTTCTCTCACCCATCTGTCCAATTTTGTTGTTTTCCATTGTTGTTTAAACAGAGAGTCTACCACCTATTGGGGGTGGTTCTGCATTGGAGTTGTGGCTGGCCAGTAGCTGGGTTCTTGTATCAGTTGGCAGTAGTCACTGTTGAGAGCGTTTGTTGCCTCTGTTCCTGCTGTTTGGTTTATCCTGTGCCATTCCTCCTCTGGATTTAAATTTGTAATTATTGTTGATAGAGTAGTAAGACCTGTTGTTGTTGTGGGCCCCTCTTGGCTGAAAGAAAGATGTACAATTTATATTTAATTGGTTTCTGTTGCCTCAGAATCTATTTCAGGTGTATGGCAGCTACTAGGAATTTGGTTTCTCCTGCAGAGCCTTTCTATCGCTCTCTGTTTGAGGAATTCTTTCAGCCTTTCCCCAAACAAGTCACCTCTTTGAATGACATTTTGAGTAGGAGGCCTTAGATTCATTATCTGCTTCCTAAAGCTTAACTCACATATGCCGCTTTGTCCTGTTGACCATTGTTGTGGCTCTGGTGTTTAGTCTCAGGGCATTGATTAACAAGTCTCCCAAGTATTTTGCTGTTTGTAGGGTGAAGTTGGCTAGGGTCTGCTTCCGTAGATTTTGGGCTCAGACTTCTAGCCAGCTCTTCAATCTGTCTTACTTGAGCCCTGGCTGCATATATTGCTATAGGCATAGCCCTGGTGATTAGACCTACCATCTCAAAAGTTTTCCTCAGTAAATCTTCTAATTGCTTGTTTGTTGGGTCCTTTAGTGCTGCTGCTTATTTAGCTGGCAACACCGTTTTCTTGCTCAGTGCTGCTATGTGTGGGTCTATAGCAGGTGGCATACACCATGTCTTTAGATGATCTTGTTGTATGGGGTACAGTTTGTTGAGGGACCATCTTTCTGGGATGCAAGTCAGTTCAGGCACATCCAACTCCTTTGCAATTACATCATCTATTGCTGGGCAGATAGTAAAGAAACATTCTGCTTTATCTTTTGTTTGATAATTGGATCCAGCTTGCTCTTGAGTCTGAGTGCAGGCAGTTGAATTCCATAGTAGTCTTGATTAATTATAACAACTCTGGGATCAAGTCAAAGGAGCATAGCTTTGTTGTAAGTGAGGATCCTCAGAAGCTGTTGGCTGTTCATCACCCTCTGAGCCACGTTGCAGCACCTCACGTGGATTCTGTTTCCCTTCTTCATCTGGGTTGGGATCCTTTCACTCTTATGGTGCTGTGCTGCCCCCTTGTGTATTGCTGGTGGCTGATTGGAGTTTAGCTGGGATGCAGTGGTATGGGATGGCTCTGATCCCTGTGTTGTAGTGTTCTGGGGTGGTAGTCTACAGTTTGACATCGCCTCTAGTGTCTCCATCATGATTCACATGAACACTTCCTGGCTCTCCATCATTGCAGCAGTGACTGGCTTCACCTGCCTTAAGGCTTCTGTAGGTCAAGCTGCCATCCCCGAGGGAGGAGGATTGCTTCCTATTTACTTTGCCTTTCTCCATTTCCTTATCTTCTTCTCTCCACCCTCCCCTCCCTCACATATTTCCTTCTCCAATTACAAAAGTCCTAAACTTCACTATTTCATCCTTGCCCTCCTCCTTCTTTCATCAGGAACATCTACCCAAATCCTGGCCCTATTTCTTCTCCTACCCTGGCTCTGTACTCAAATAACAGGTCTTCAAATCCCACTCCCTGCAGCCCTCCCTAATGGGTTGAAGCTCCTCCACCTGAACATCTGCAGCCTGCTACCTAAAATTGACCTACAAACTCTTAAGATTTCACACACCCTGACATCCTAATTATTACTGAGACATGGCTAAAAAAAGCTAAAAAAGCACCCTTGACAGTGCCATTGCTATCCCTGGGTATTCCATTTCCAGACAAGATTGATAGGGTCGTGGAGGGAAGTGGCCATGTATATTCTGTCCTCACTACAGTTACTACTACCCTGTCTACATCCATCCCAGCTAGCTATAAAGCCTCATCACCTGCATTACCCTTTCTTTCTCAATCCCAATCTTTGTGGCTGGCATCTATTGCCCTTAAAGCATTCAAACCTTGGTCATGACTGAACTCTTTGCAAATATCACTCCCTCCCACAATCTGGTGAACTCTTCATAACGGGTGAAGTGAATCTAAATTGGTTGTCTCCCAAGTTAAGCAAGCTACACAATGATGTCACTGCTCTAAACCTCACTCGATTTATACTTGAGCCCACATGCCCTAATCCCAAAACACAAAATCACATCCTGCTTGACTGGGCACTCAAAGCCCACCTGCAGCGTCATTAAATCTGGTCTCCTCCCCGATGCCCTTAGTGACCACAACCCTGTTTCATTGTACATAAGGTTCATCGCCCAAACCTTCCCTAAAATCATACAGCTCTGGTCCTTTAAATCCTTAGACCTTACCCCAATCAGTTCTGCACTCACTTCCACCGACTGGGCCCCCTCTCCACTGCCATTTCTGTTGACCAAGCACTTTACTATTTTAGGATAAATTCATTGTCACCTGGAATGTCTTTGCTCCTTTCAGATGGACCAGAGTCCGTGGGCTTTACCTCCTTGGATCACCCCGAACTACTGGCCTGCTTCAGGGAGCGTGATCCGGCCTGGAAAACACAAATCTACTAAAAATGCAATGACTATGCCAAGTACAGAATGCTACACAATCATGTACTAACGCTACTAGACTGGCAAAGTCTGATTATTTCAACTCCTCATTCCTGACTAACATTAACTCTCCATCTAAATTCTGGAGGGTAGTTCATGCTCTGTTCTCTCCCCTCTCCCCTCCCTCCAGTTCTCAAAGTAAATAACTCCTTAGCTTCTGACCCTGGCTCTGTGACCAATAATTTTAATGCCTACTACACCTCGTATGCCCATGTATCTTCTAAATTCTCTGTCCCATTGTACCTACTAACTTCAGCCCTTCGCTTCAGCCAGTGCTTACCCTCCCCTGCTTTCCTTTTCTACTATCTCCCTGACAAAGCTCTTAATGCTCTCCTATCCTCAACCTCTAAAGGCTCCTCACCAGATGAGATTGATCCTAAACTTTCTACCTTTCTGCTCCTGCAATTGCTTATCCTATCCCCTTAATCCTTAACCTGTCCTTTATTTCTGCCCAAGTACCCTCATCCTGGAAACATGCTGTAGTCCTTCCTCTCCCCATAGGTGGTGACACATCCACTCCTGGCAACTATTGCCCCATTTTCCCTTCTTCCAACCCTTGCCAAACTTCAAGAACATTTAGTTCCCTCTCAACTATCACCATTTCTCTCTGATTCCTCCTTCTTCACCCCTTCCAATCTAGTTTTCAGAAGACCACTCAACAACCACCTCCATCCTCAGGCTTACTGACTCCATCCTTTCAGGGATGGATGATGGCCTGATTACTTTGGCCATCTTTGTCTACTCATCCAAAGCTTTTGACACTGTTTCACATCCCTGCTTCTTGATTCACTCTTCTCAGCTGGCCTTGCTCCATCAGCCACCAACTGGTTTAAATCCTACCTCATTGGCAGGACCCAGTCGGTGAGAATCCTTGACTCTATCTCTCCTCCACTCCCCATCAACACTGGTGTCCCTCAGGGCTCAGTGCTTGGTCCCCTACTCTTCTCCATTTTCCTTAATGATCTTCCCACAGCCTGCTTATCCTCTTCTATCAACATGTATGCTGATGATACTGTTTTGTACAGTTCCGCAAAACCCTGCTGCTGTGCAAACCAGCTTACAGCATGACTACAACCATGTTCAGCTCTGGTTTGCTTCTCAGCAGCTTTTTCTAAATGCCAAGAAGACAGTCTTAATGACCTTTGGCACCAGGCAGAGATTCTCTAGGCTCCCGCCCTACCACCTTCCACACCCTTGATGGGACCATCTTGGAGGACACCTCCTCATTTTGATATCTGGGAGTTTGGCTGGACCAGCACCTCAACCTCTCTGCTCATATCGATGCTATCCTGAAGAAACTGCACCCCAAGCTTGGTGCTCTGTACAGGAATCATAGTTGCATCCCGCTGATCTGAGGCGTGAAATTGTTCAGAAGATGATACTCTGCATCTTTGACTACTGTTACGTAGTCTATGGTGCTGTCTAAATCTTCCCTGACCAAATTGGACACTCTCTTTAACTCCTTCTGCCACTTTGCTATCGACTCCTTTCCCACTCCCACCACTGTGAACTCTATCACTCTCTAACTTCCTTCCACTATTTCACAGACGATCTCTCACTGTGCCAAACTAACCTCCAAATTCAGTTTCGGGGCTCCCCTCCATCTCTCATCCTCTGTCCACTCCACCTCCCCCACCCACTCTCTCAGATCAAATGACGCCCAGACCTTGACGGCCCCTCACCGCTCCACCCTCATCAGTCAGACTGGTTTCACCATCATTTCCCTAAAATTTGGAATCCTCTCCCTGAAATATGACACCTCCTCCAACTACTCACTTACCTCTGCCTACACAATTACCTTTCCTCAGCTGTTCCTGCTTTAAGCCACCTTAATACCTGTCCCCAGTTTCTGTCTTCCTGCCATGCCCCCGCAGGGTTCTCAACATCCTGAAGGGAAATCAGGAAATGGCTACTCCTTCTCCTCATATTCAGTTCTTGCCTCTCCCCCTCTTCTCCACCTGCCCTTCTGGGTCACCAGTGTGCACCACGAATCCCCATCCTTTCTACTGCAACAGCACTTGCATGCCACCCCAGCCTGCTCCTGGTACACTCATGCACTATAAATGGTTCTATAGGTTTTGTATGTTCATATGTTCTTTTGTATGATTTTGGACATGTATTGTAATTTACCCAATGTTCCTCTACTGTTTATTGTACAATACCTTGTGTTTCAAATGTTGCACAATCTTACAATGTTGTATTGTTTGTACTACCCACATACTATTGTAACTGATTATCCTTCACAACCCTATGTAACCCTCCCGAGATCGCACCATGAGGCGAGCAACTTGTTGTTCTGTGTGCCTTCCTGGTGAAACATTTCAATAAATGAAATATAGATTGAAGAGCTCATAAAATAAAGGCTCCTGGTGTTTGAAGTTATCCCGCTTGGACACTAAGTTTATTATGTTTCCCAGTGTCTAACCCTTTGACTCCACAACCTAGCCACCCTTGCAATGTGCCAGTGGATGATCAGAGGATAAGCTTCAGCTCGGGAGGTCAGGTATGTGCTAGACCTGTTGTTTTCTATATGAAAGACCCTCCCAGGTGGGTGTAACACTGTGGCCCCTAGACACACTGGGAGGGACCTCAACTTGTATTGCTGAAGACATCAGAAAAGGGTTCCTCTCTAAATTAATTTAATATTTTTAATTCAGTAACATCCAACAATTATTGCAGCTAATGCTTTCTGAGGATTATCACTTTACTTTTTCAAGGTGCTATATGGTGCTATACCTGATTAAGAAAGGTACTCATATTTTTAGACAAATATAGAACTAGTAACGGCTCACTGAATCCATACTATTGCAGCCCCCAATTATAATCACATTTGCCATTAGAGAAAAAAACACTTATTTAAGAACACACCAGGTGATCCAGGAGTTCATAAATTTCTATGTACACAGTACTGAATTGTTGTTTCAATCATACTTTTACAAAACCCTTTTCCTAATCATGATAATTTCACTATTGTAGCTTTGCTGTTATTCATGCTTAATGTCACCCTCTATGCTGTCTGTGCCCAACAATTACACAGCAAAACAAGTAAGCAAACATTCAACATTGACAAATGCTTGTTTGTTCTAGATGCACAAACATTTGTCTTTTTCCTTGCTTTCCTGAATGATAAGGCTCACAAAAATGGCAATCAATTTATAAAAAGGCCATCAATTCACAAAATGGGACCACTACCATTGCAAAAAACAACCTTATGAAACATTTATGAAAACTGAACATAGCACGTGCACAAATACAATCTTATTTTGTTAATGCAGTGCTATAATTTAAAATCTACATAGTTCTCAAACCACATATTCAAGGAACACCCTTGTCACAAACTCTAACTAACCTTAAAGTTATGGGTTTCAGCTCTCAGCTGTTTTGAACTATCAGTGAACAAAGAACCTCTTAAAACCATATTTTTCTTTTTTTTCCCATCATAAAGTTTTATTGTTTTCCAAAAGTAGAAATAACAATCATCAGAATAACAAATTACATTACCATTTAAAGTCGCATGCATATTATTATGGATGATACATCACAATACAATACTACAGTGGTAAATAAACGTGCACTTAGAACTTCATACAAATTCCAGGATACCATAAATTTAAGATGCAACTGGTTTTCCATATTAATTAATGAATAGTTGATACTATATTGATAATTAAGGTGTTTCTAATTAATTTCTAATTGTAACCTCTAAAAGGGGGTCCAGATTCTGTGGAACAGATCAAGTTTGTCAACAATGTTGTAACTTATACATTCATTATTAGCCAGTACTACCAGACTATCATACCATTCTTTTAAAAGTGGAACTTTTGGGATTTCAATTTCTTAATAATATTTTTAATGTCAATGAAGCCATTCAAGCCCATACACATTGGTGTGTATCTAGATCACATTTATCAGGAAAGCAGTCTAAGAGATAAAATGCTGGGGATAAAACAAGAGATGTTCTAGTTAGGTCACTGCATATGTTATGTACAGCCAACCAAATATCCTGGAAAGCTGTACAATTCCATAGCATTTGAAAAGCCCCAGATCTGATTGATTACAGTGCCAACAACTGGAGTTTGAGACCAGGCCCAAATTGTATAATTTAAGCTGTGCATAGCAAAACCATGCAATATTTTAAACTGCATTAACCTACCTTGAAGTTCTTGTGACTCTGGCAAGCCTGTTTCCATGTGCCTTCCCATTCTTCCAAACTCATGTTTTCAACCTTCTGGAACTTTCAAACTGCCAAACTGACCATTACTAAATTTTTAGGAACCAACTGTGCTTGCTAAATTTTAGGTTATTCTATGCAAAGATGGCTGCAGCAGTAAGGTGCAAAACCGTGGGTTAACATAGTTAATATGGTAAACTCAACCTACCTGGAAGCCAGCAAGAAGGTCCCTAGTAAATGGAACACGATTATAACAGTATTTGCCACTTTGCCCTGTTCTGCGCCTCGGGCACCCATCACTGCCTCCTTTATTCCAGTCTGGGATGGCTGCCCCCATCTTCTTTAGAATCTATATGGCAGGCTGCACAGTGGACAATATTATAAGGTCCGCACACCACCTGCACTTGCCAATATGTTAAGATGCACCCCACAAGCATACCTGCTAAGGTCCGCCAATAGGCCGCTTCTTGGATGTCTCTAAATGTATGACAGAAGATGGGAGAGCAGGCTTTCTCAACATTTGTACCCAAACTGTGGAACACTATCCCTGTTGCAGTAAGTCTTGTTCAGTCTCATCAGGCCTATAAGAGTGACCTTCACAAACACCCCATGAGCACTGATTTATGTTTTTGCAACAGGACCTCACGTAATACTACTTAGCCAGGCCTTACCTATTGCCAACAAGAATATGTGCACTTAACCCACTCTCATATTCAGATCAATAGTTATGTTACTATGTCCATGGTTTGCTATCCTGGCCTGAGTTGTTAATGCCTTGTTGTGTTGCACTCTCCAACCTTTGTTGTGTTTTATTATTTGATATCTATTACCTGCTCTGTCTGTAACTCCTAACTGTGATGCACCACCGCCATGCTGTGTGAGGTTTACTGGTAAATGAATGACCAAAACTGTTACCATTTAATGTATCTCTCTTGCTGTATGTAACTCTCCCAGATCATGCCTAAAAATAGGCAATGTCTTTTGTAGAAACACCTACCGGTTAACAAAATCAAAATAAATATAGGGGCACTACTGTGCTACTATAATATGGATTATACAATGGCAAGAAAAATTCCTGTATTCTGATTGGTCAGTGTGTGCCTGGCACAGTGATGATATTACACAATAACATCACTGTATTAAGACCAGGCACACAAATGACCACATCACAATAAATTCCTCCCTCCCGACACAAGTCATCGTAAAGTCGACAATGCCCTGGAAGCTGACAGCAGGCTTACCCCAAAAAGTTCAGTATCTGAGTGTCTCAGGAATTCATATAAAACCTGTCGGCTTCACCAAAAAAACCAACAAAAAACAGCTACCGCTCTCTTTCACTACACAGATGCTGCCCCACACTAGTAAGACACACACGCCGGCCGCTTCACAAAAAAAGCAAATATATAACGACTTTCTTTTTAAGCCCATGGCAGTCTCTCACCAAAGCCACATACAATAACCATTCAAATAAAGCAGTTTAACAATAAAACCAGAACAATTCCATAACTCACACATTCCGATGATATCCAGTTACGAGAGAACATGTAAAACGGAAGTGTCCAGGCAGTTCTGTATTTTGTCATTTTTACTGTGATAGTTTTCAGACAGGAGACAAAAAAAAAAAGACATTTTGCTGGTTCCCATGACAAGCTGGGGAACAGCAACGGTCATCCCATAACAACGAGAGTGTGTGTGTGTGTGTGTGTGTGTGTGTGTGTGTGTGTGTGTGTGTGTGTGAGAGGTGTGGTGTGGGGAAGGGAGCAACACATCTACATGAAACTCACAGTATAAGCAACAGCATCACCTACTGGACTACTTTTTCTCATATTACCAAAATATGGCTCCAGTTCAAAAAGAATAAAAATGCTGCAATTTTTTAAAGCTTTTATTATTATTTTTAAAATGAGCCATTGTATATTAAATAAGACACTCCAGGGAGTGTGGTATTGTCTGTTAACATCACTCCTGGGTGGTGGAAGCACTCGGCTGTGCCTTGTGCTTCAACCCACCCCAGAAGTGATGTTACGTATCAACAACATGCCACCCCTGTCGTGCCTTATTGCGTAAACAAATGATGGGCTGCACTGGGATATCCATATTAATCTCCACATACAAGGATAAGGCCTGTAGCTCACGAGTGATGAAGCCACAAGTGTGTTAAAGGGAAAGTCCCTCGACCTATTTTCTGTATACCTTTATAATCTGCTGGCATGAACAATGGTTGCCTCTGTTGCATCCCCAATTTCATCCCAGTTTAAATATGAGGTTGCTTCACTCTGTTTACCCTGGTGTGAAAACCTGTTTGTCTCCATTGCAAAGGTGGTCATACCACTCCTTGCAAGGCATCATGGGAGCTGATGATGCACACCTGCACAAGCCAACAGAAGTTGTACTTTTTCAGTTCTGTTATATGTCTTGTGAAGTCCCTGTATTCTCTATAATCAGTGTTTTCTAACTCAGATACAGTTTAAACTCAGAAAAAAGCAGAACACTTCTGAGGTATGCCCTGGAGTCACGCTTTATTCCTTTATTCTGAGTTTCAAACATGGTGCATTTTTTGGCCAGCCGCCAAGGTTTTCTCTCGGGGCTACCAGTAAAGGATGCCTGCACTGATTTGGAATCTTATGCTGCATTCAACCCTGGTCCCTTTGGAACTTGGAGCCTTAAGGAGTTTTTAAGTGTTTTATCTATTCTGTGATTTTAATTTGCTCCCTCGAGGTTCTACATTAATTCCAGGCTTTGGAACTCTGCTAGCCTAATTTTAGCCTCCGTAGCTCTGCCAGACTGATCCTGCTCCTAAGTAAATTCGGAGCACTGCCCAGGCTTTTACACAAGCCATTTTGTGGGAGTTTAAATGGAGCAACAGGCTGCTATTTTCTGTAACCAGAAATTGATGGCATATTTGGAGCAACTGGATGCTATTTCTGTATCCAGAAACTGGACGGCTTACTTAGTATGCAGATGATTTCTGCCCCGCAATCGCTTCATGAGTGCTCCCTGCTCCACCCTCCAATACCCTCCTACCCTTAGCTGGTGTTTAATATATACTGTGTGCTGTCACACAAGTTCTGTCCTGCTTTTTGTCTAACACCCTTTATTCTCATTTGCTTATTATATTTATTCTCCACTAGAGGTTGCCTAATAATTTCTGTATGACCTAAGTTTCAGACGCTCTCTGTGTGCTTTCTCCTGCCTACCTCTCCTGTTGAAGGATTATATTAATTCCCCACTAGAGGTCTCCTAATATTTTCTGTATGATCTAAGTTTCAGACACTCTTGTGCTTCTCCTGCCTACCTCTCCTACTGGGGATTTGTCCTTTCCAAGTCTCCTCTGGCTTTCCATTTACTATAACTGATTTGCTGTCTTACTTTGCCCAGTGTTCCTGCATCCTATTCCACTCCTCCACCAATGTAAGGGGAAGCTTTTTTTCAACCCTTATACTGACCCAACTCTATCATGTGGTGTTTGGGACCTCATGTCTGCTATTACCTACATGGTGCTAATACTAGGGACTGACCTGCTCTACTCCTGGGGTTATAGTCCCTTGAATCTGGATGTTAACCCCAGTCACCACTCTCCTGTATCCCCAGATACTCAGGTGAGGGGAACAATGATTATTACTATCCATGCATGGCTTAACCAGACATGGAAATTGTTACAATCTATTTTACCACCTCTCTGAGTGACTTAAGGAAGCTTCTCTCAACTCCCACTGGAATTACTTAGATACCTTGCCCGCTAAAGCTTGCCTTAGGGATGTGGAATTTAACCCTGGCCCCACTCAGTGACCCTAGTCCATACTCAGTGACCCTACTAGCCCTCACTGGACTAACGCTGGAAGACTCAAAGTGGTACACATGAACATAGGCAGCCTAAGGCACAAAATCCATGCCCTTGAATCCTGGATTGCGCTCTACCAACCCGATATACTTGCAGTGACTGAGACCTGGCTCAAACCCCCACATCCTTCCCCATGAAACTGACCTAGTCAGCTATAATGCCTTAAGGAAGGACCAAGTTGGGAAGAGAGGCGGGAGGGTCTCATCTACACCGGAGTAGTCTTAATGCAATGAAGGGCCCTGATCATCTGTTAGACCTCCTGGTTCCTGCTGTCTTGGCTCGCTCCTCTGTTCCTCCTATGCAGGCTCCTAGTGGTTCCCAGGTTGAGGTTGAGATCGGCTGGCAATAGGGCATTTAGTATCACTACCCCATCCTGTGGAACACACTTCCTTTGGGGTTAGGGGTTTCAACTTGGAGGTATTCAAGGCCCGCTTCTTAAAGCCTCCTATTCACCCAGCATTTTTAGATTAAGTTATCGACATGTGATTTCTGATCTGAGTAACATAGCTGATGATTTGTCAAGTTATTTAATGTTTTATGAAATATTTGTATGTTTATAATTATTTTATGTTTTTTTATTATGCATTTTGAACATGTGTAGTTGGTCTAATGGTTGGCAGGTGGTTAGGAAGGGCAAACCGGGTGCCCCATCACTCGGTGCTCTCCAAGATATCACCTCCACAAACCATATGAAAACTGCAAACAGGTATCTGTCTCTATATCTGAAATCAAACAATGGGGCAGAGGACACTGCAGAGCAGAACACTGCAGCACAGGAGCTAACACAACAAAACTCGCCCAAAACAGGAACCAAAACAAAAAAAGCAAAAAGAAATCCAAAAACTTCTGATCATAGGAGACTCCATGATTTCCAGGAGTTGATATGTATCTCCAGCCAGGGTAATGGTCAGATGTCTCCAGGTACATCAGCATGGAGAGACACTGACCACATTGCTAAAATTGTTCGGAAGCAGGAGAAAATATTGATGTCCTGGTACACATAGGGACTAACGATCTCACCAGCTGGTCATCTATTTAGTCCAGCATCTCTTTCTGAGATCCTGCCAGTCTGGGAGAGGGGGACAGATGGACAGAAGGTCAGAGAAAGGGAGATAGGGAGCTAAACATGTGGCTCAGGGGCTGGTGCCAGGAAAAGGACACAGATTTGTAGGAACTGGCAACAGTTTTGGTAGTGAAAGTTCTTTAAATTTGATGGACTGCATCTGACTAAGGAGGGAGTCAGTGCATTGGGGCAGAAGTTTGACGTCTTTGCAGAATATTTAAACTAGCAAATGGGGAGAGGTGCAGCACCCCATACGCGAATGGAAAGAACACCCCTCCCCTCAGCTAGTGGTCAAACAGGAGTTCAGCATGTTTGTTTGTTTGCATCACCAGGTAAAGGAAAAGGTCCAACCTCATACAACGAAAGGGGAAACGCCGCCAATAACTAACACACCAAAATCTGGCCAACGAAAAATCATGTACACAAATGCTCACAATCTGTGAAACAAGATCCCAGACCTGCAGGCAATAATGACTGAGGCTAAACTGGACATAGAAGCCATTAGCAAGACATGGTTTACCAGTAACCACACTTGGGAGACTTCAGTACCTGGCATATACTGTTCAGAAGAAACCGAGGTGCAAAAGGGGGTGGAGTGGCCCTGTATGTCAATGAAAATATCAAAGCTACAGAAATTCAGAATACACATAAGGAGCCAGAAGAACTGTGGGTCACCCTGGAAACAGGAAGTGGACAGCCATATGAACTAGGGTTGTGTATAGGCCTCCAGACCAGGGGAGGACATAGACACATTACGGTTAGAAGATATACAAACATCACAGCTAAAGGGAGGTTCTGATAATGGGAGACTTCAACATGCCACATACAGATCGGTCAATACCAGCAGGGACATCTGCCGAACTAGAAACATGGTGGATTCCCTGCAGGGGAGGGCCTCAAACAACTGGTACAACAACCCACAACAGACAGGGCTATCCTAGATCTAGTACTGACTAACAGGGAAAGGATCACAGATCTCAGGTTTAAGGTCATCTGGGTGCCAGTGACCCGTCAAATGGTATAGTTCAATTTGGCCACTAGAACAAAATCATCCCATTCAAGGCAAAAAATGGGACTTCAGAGGAGCTGACTTTGATAAGATGGCCAACAGAGTTAAGCTATCGCTGGCAAAAGAAATACAGGTGTGGGGGTACAGGCAAAGTGGGCAAGCATTAAAGATGCAATACTTGAAGCAACATCCCATTGTGTTAGTGAGAAAAGGCAGTGCAAAAGAAGAAGGAAACCACTTTGGTTTTCAAACACAGTAGCAGAAAAGGTCAGAGCCAAATGGTTGGCCTCAGGGAATATAAGGGAACACAGCAGGATGAAGATAGGAGGCATACCAAACTTCCTAAGGGAAGCAAGGAAGGCAGTAAGGCAGGCAAAGGCCCAAACCGATAAGCGCAAACAGTAAAACAAAGTGACAAGACTTTCTATAGATACATTAGTGAAAGGAGAAAGTTCAGGCGGGTATTGCTAAGATCAAAGGGGATAAGGGGACGGTGAGAAACATAGAAACATAGAATTTGACAGCAGATAAGGACCACTTGGCCCACCTAGTCTGCCCATTTTCCTACCTAACAGATAAGCTGCAGATCCTAGTTAACCAACAGCTTACTTCCTCCTACCCCCACTAGGACTGCCTTATGTTTGTCATATGCATTCTTGAATTCCCACTGTTCTTGACTCCACGACCTCCTCAGGGAGGCTGTTCCATGCATCCACAACCCTCTCATGAAAAAATACTTCCTCACATTACCTCTGAGCCATCCCCCTATCTTCAAATTGTGCCCTTGTTCTTGTACATCTCTTTTCTGAAAGATGCTACCCTCTTGGACTTTGTTGATTCCTTGAGGTACTTGAAAGTTTCTATCATGTCCCTCTCTCCTTCTTTCCTCAAGGGTATACATATTAAGCTCCTTTAATCTTTCTTCAGTATGTCTTCTGGTGCAGATCCTGCACCATTTTGATTGCCTCTTCAGGACAGCCTCCACTCTGTCTATGTCTTTGTGGAGATGGGGTCTCCAGAACTGCACACAGTACTCCAGATGGGGTCTTACCAACTGTCTGTTCAATGCAAAGAAGTGCAAGGTAATAACAACTTCCTGTTTTCTACTATTGATGCCTCTCGCTATGCATCCCAGTATCCCCCAGCCTTCCTTACTGCCTTTTCATATTGCTTGCCCACCTTTAGGTTGTCTGATATAATTACCTCAAGGTCCCTTTCCATTTTACTGTTGTCAGTATCTCACCCCTTGTGTACTCTTCCCCTGGTTTTGTTTCCAGGTACATTATCTTGCACTTCTTTGCATTGAATCTAAGCTGCCATACATTTGACCATTCCTCCAACCTTGCCAAGTCCCTTCTCATCCTTTTAACTCCACCTTGTGTATCAACCCTGTTGCAGATTTTGTGTTGTCTGCAAAGAGACATACTTTTCCTTCAGTTCCTCTGCAATGTCACTTATAATGACATTAAAAGGATCGGTCCCAGTACTGAACCCCGTGTACCCCGCTAGTAACCCTCCTTTCTTCACTGTGGACTCCGTTTACTACTACCCTTTGTGTCCTGTTGTCTAGCCAATTTTTATCCAGGCTACCACCTTGGAACCCATTCCAAGGCTGGCTAACTTGTGCATTGTTTTGTGTGGGACTGTATCAAATGCCTTGCTAAAATCTAGGTGGGCCATGTCCATAGACCCTCCCTGGTCTACTACTTTGGTCACCCAATCAAAGAAATCTATTAGATTCATCTGACATGACCTTCCCATCGTGAATCCATGCTGCTTTGGAGCCTATGTCCCACTGGCCTCTAGGTGCTCAACCATTCTTTCCTTCAGAAGTGATTCCATCATTTTCCTACCACTGAGGCCAAACTAACTGGTCTGTAGTTTCCTGCCTCTGTCCTGCTCCCACTTTTGTGAAGAGGAATCACATCTGCCCTCCTCCAGTCCTCAGGTACCATCCCCATCCTCCCATGATTTGTTAAAGAGGTAGTCAGTGGTGTCACTAGTTCTACCCTTAATTCTTTTAGAATTCTTGGGTGAATCCCATCAGGCCCCATTGCTTTGTCCACCTTCAATTTTATTAGTTCTTTCAGAACCCTTTCTTCTGTATATGGACTGGTATTGGCCTCCATCTTCGGAGTGTTTCTCTTGTTTGGTTTAGGTACTCCCTCCTCATCCTTTGTGAATACTGGGAAGAAATATTCATTCAGTATCCCTGCTTTTTCACTGTCCCCTCTGCCCACATTCCCTACCCTTTATTAAGCCTCAGTTATCCCTCCTTTGGTCTTTCTTCGCTCCTAATGTACCTGTAAAGGTCTTATCCCCTTCTTAATAGAGTTGGCTATCCTTTCTTCGGTTTGAGCCTTTGCTATTCTGACTGCCTCTTTCTGTTTTAACTGATGAAGTTCTCTGTCCTGCTCCTTCTGTGTTTCCTTACATTTCCTGAATGCTATCCTTTTCTCCTTAACCTTCCTGCCACCTCTTTGAGAAACATAGCAGTTTTTTCCTTCATTGTGTTTTGTTGATTTGCTTTACACAAAGGCCTGTTGCCTCTGTGATGGCTGTTTTGATTACTCCCCATTGTTCCTCCGCCCTCCTTCTTGCCTGTTTGCTAGTGCTTTTCTGAGGCACTCTCTCATTTTCCCAAAGTCATCTCTCCTAAAGTCCAATACTCTTGCTTTTTTGTATGGCTTGATTGTATGTCTGTGTTTATCATGAACCACACTGTTTGGTGGTCACTTGTTCCCAGATGGCTACCCACTTCTAAATCTGAGTTTCTTTCTCTGTCTGTGAGGAGGAGGACCATGTAAAAGCATCTATCCTAAATAGATACTTCTGCACAGTATTTACTGAAGAGAAGGTAGAGGCAGGGCCCACAGCTCAGCACCATGGACACGGGAGAGAGGGAGTGTGCACTAGTCCCTTCACAAAATAAAAGGTCCTACAAGAGCTTGATAAGCTCCAGGGTGGACAAGGCAATGGGGCCTGATGGCATACATCCCAGGAACTAAAGGAGCTAAGGGTGGAACCATCAGTGCCATTAGCAGAACTGTTTAGTGAGTCTCTGAGCACAGGAGAGGCCCCAGAAGACTGGAGAAGGGCTGATGTGATCCCACCCACAAGAGTGGTAGCAGGGAGGAGGCAGAGAACTACACACCAGTGAGTCTTACCTCAGTAGTGGGCAAGATTATGGAGACACTCCTTAAGGAAAGGATAGTGCAATACCTGGAATCCATAAGAGCACAGGATCCAAGACAGCATGGGTTTACAAAAGGAAGGTCCTGTCAAACTAATCTCATAGATTTCTTTGATTGGGTAACCAGAGTGGTGGACCAAGGGTAGCAGTTGATGTCGCTTACCTTGACTTCAGCAAAGCTTCGATACTGTTCCACATAGAAGATTGATTAATAAGCTAGGTAGGCTCAGGATGGGTCAGGCGTTGGTCAACTGGGTGGCAAACTGGTTGATGGGCAGAAAACAGAGTGGTGGTAAATGGTACACAGTCAGAGGAGATGCATATCACAAGTGGGGTACCTCAGGGATCAGTGCTGGGCCAGTCCTCTTCAATATCTTCATCAGTGACATTGCAGATGGACTGGTGGGTAAGGTTTGTCTGTTTGCAGATGACACCAAGATCTACAACAGAGTAGATGATCCAGATGGGGTGGGCAGAATGAGAAGAGATCTGGATAAACTGCTAAAATGGTCAGAAGAGTGGCAACTGGGGTTTAATGCAAAGAAGGGCAAGATCATGCACATAGGGAAGAAAGCCTGAAGCCACCCATAGGCTGGGAGGAGTTGCTGGCAGTCACAAAGGAAGAAAGAGACTTGGGCGTCATCATCACCATTGACCTGAAATCATCCGAGCAGACCACTGAAGCAGTAGGTAAGCTAGAGGATGTTGGGGTGTATTATTAGGGGTATCACAAGTTGGAAGAGGGAGGTAATAATCCCTCTTTACAGGCCCCTGGTTAGGTTCCATCTGGTGTACTGTGTGCAGCACTGGAGGCCACACCTTCACAAGGACATTAACCAAATTAAGGCAGTCCAGAGAAGGGTAACCAAAATGGCTAGGACTGCATCAGAAAACATATGAGGACAGATTAACTGAGCTCAATATGTATACCCTAGAGCAAAGTAGGGAGAGAGGCGATATGATTGAAACATTCAAACACCTCAAGGGCATTAACAAGGTGAAAGAGTCTAACATGTTTCAGTATAAGAAAAATAGCAGGCAAGAGGACACAGCATGAGATTGGAGGGAGGCTGATTAAGGAGTAATATGAGGAAGTTCTATTTCACAGAAAGGGTGGTGGATGCATGGAACGGCCTACCTCAGGAAGTGGTGGATATAAATACAGTGCAGGGCTTCAAACAGGCATGGGATAGGCATAAGGGGCAATACAGATGAGTATGAATAGATAGGCCATTCACAGAGCAAGGCCGATGGCACATTCATAAGGTAGAAATAGAAATGGGCAGACTGGATGGGCCTTGGGTCCTTATCTGCCGTCAACTTCTATGTTTCTGTGTTTATCTGTATGGTGCCCAGAGCCTCCGGAATGGGCATCTTTAAATACATTTTACCTTACCTTACCTTAGCTTACCAGATTGACCACTCTCCCTCTGCAACTCTGTGAATGAGATAATTTTTGTAAAGGAGCTCTTCAGAGATACTAAACCTTTGTATATTAGGTGTGTCTACTTCCTGCCCCAAATGGCTCACGTATTTCCTTGAATCTCTAACTCATGCCTTGGCAGAACACTCCCTGGGAGAGATTATTCTCCTGGGGATTTTAAACTAAATTGGATCTCACTAGAGGCCTCCATCAGTAAGAACCCTGTACATGATACCAATCTGACCCAAGTAATCAACCAGCCCACAAGGCCTAATGCTAGGACTGGCAACCACCGTTACTTGACTGGGCCCTAGTATCAAGCCTGAACCACATACAGGCTGCTGGGTCATGGCAGACTCTTTGAGTGATCATTCACCAATTTTTCTGTATCTGGTCCAATAGGCTTCCCAAACTGCCTGCCAGAATAATTGAAGTCAGAAACTACAGCAGTTTCTCTTGGAGGCGTTTTGCTCTGACCTATGTGCTGTAAGCTGGGATCCCTAATCTCCCTCCTACTCTAGATGAAGCATTTGACTTTTTACCAACACTTTTACGTTTGGCCAATGTACACGCCCCCCCACAAGAAACTAAGGGTACAGGATAAATGCCATGAATGGCTTTACCCTAGCTTCAAACATAGCATGTTGCTTCTTGACTGTCCTGAGGACATTTCAAATCCACTGGCCTGAAAACCGACTGGAAGAGGTATAGAGAACTGAGGAATCAATGCAAGAAAGCTTCCAAGTTGGCTAAATCTAAATACCTCAGGATCTCAATCTAGAGACCTACGGGATCCAAAGAGATTCTAGGACCAAATAAATGTGCTGTCAATGGTGCCCCAGTGCCCAAGAGGGAGCGCTCTTGGTCGGTGATACCCTAACCAATGATCCCTCCTTAGTTGCTGAGGTGTTTAGTGTTGCTTTCTCCAATCCCGTGGAACCAAACCCCACATGCCCTCTGGTGCCCCAGAGACAGAGGTACTGCCTTGGAACACTTAGACCCCAATTTTATCTGAAACTTGTCAAACCCACCAAGGTACTTCCCTTCTGCAATGTATCAACCTGGACTCCTCTCCCGGACATGACCTTCTTTAACCTAGACTTCTCTGGGCTGCTGCCTGACTATCTCCCGCCCTGCACCACGCTCATCAATAGGTCCCTCCTTGAAGGAAAGGTCCCAGGTAAATGGAAGGTAGCAACCATTGTCCCCATTCTTAAAAAGTGCCCTGGGACAACATGAGGAACTACTGGCCAATCTCTTTTCTCTGCCTCTCATGAAGGTGCAGGAGAGATTAGCCTACAATCAAATACAGGACTATCTCGAAGGCACTTACTCTAGCTGACATTCAACATGGCTTTAGAAAGGCCACGGCACTGATACAGCCCTTATCCAGCTCACATCAGACATCCTCGATGCAATGGACCATGGCTCCCCAACAGGGCTGTATTCATTGACCTATCCAAGGCATTTAACTCAGTCAGCCTTGAGCTTCCTTCTCAAACTTCACCTACTAGGACTGGAGGGGCTCTCTGTTACATTGTTCGAGAGCTACTTTTTATTTATTTATTTATTTAGGGATTCGGATCATACTACTTGCTCAATCGAACCCAAAAAGTCCTCTGGAGGGGAATCCAGTGTACTGCTAAACCTGTTATCTCCGGGGTACCCCAGGGCTCAATCCTTGGTCCCCTATTATTTACCCTCTTTGTCAATGACTTAGAGGGGTTTGTGGAGCAGAACAACCTCATTAACTATGCAGCTGATACTGTTGTCTACTCCAGTGATCTGCTTCCTAGCATAATCAATGCCAACCTCCAGACCAGCCTTGCTGCACTGGAAGCCTGGTTCTCCTCAAATTTACTTGTGTTAAATGAAGAAAAACAAAGGCAGTCATGTTTGGGTCTAGATGCCTTGGTACAGACCGGCATGGCATGCTTCAGCTTCACACTGCCAAGGGGCAGAGAGTGGAGGTCACGGACAGAGATCAAGTACCTCGGGGTCCTGCTTGATCAGGGATGACCTACAAACCCCACATTGATGCTGTTGTAAAGTCCACCTACCAGAAGTTAGGACTTCTCTACAGGCTGGGAGACTCTCTTTCTCTCAAGGCTCGTTATGCTATAGTCAACACCACCTACTCCTCCCTCCTCTATGGAGCTCCCTGCTGCAGTTCCTAAGGGAAGGTGAACTAGGAAAACTAACCAAGCTCTATCATAGGTTGGCTCATTTTGCTACAAACTCTTGACCTAGAAGGCACCACTGTGAGGTCCTTGCTGATCTCCACTGGCCTACAATATGACATAAACTAGCCTACTCCTCTTTGAGCCTGACTTTTAAATTTACCACTGTTGGCCCTCCTCCTCACCTGCATAGTCTGCTCAATCCCAAAGTCTGGGGCCAGGACCTGAGATCCTCTACTGGCTGTTCCCTGACATCCCTCATGTCTGAACAAACTCACGGCAAGCACTCCTTTTGGTATGCTGCCCCACATCTATGGAACCTTCTATTGTGGACTTGGCAAACTGTCACACTATTCTGGGATTTAAGTCAGGCTTGATAGTATACCTGCTGGGGCTTAGTCTCTGTGGCTGTAATCTCTAGCTCCCACAGTAAGAACCCATGGTGTGACTATATTATCCAGCATATTGTGGGTACCACTTCTCCCTCAAAGCATTTTTGTGTTAAGTTGTCAATTGTCTGATGTAATTGCTGTAGTATATTTGTGTATGTAACTGACATGCTTTTTAATGTACTCTATTGCCTTATCCAATGAATGTTTTCTCTACTGTATACTGCTGCCAATGTATGTAATCTATGTCTGTAACTAATCTGGGTCACTCCTGAAAAAGGGACCTCTGGTTTCAGTGAGCTTACCCAGTTATCAAAATCTAAATAAATATGCCTTGAAAGTTTTATGACCAGCGTAAGAACATAGGAACTGCAGAGGACAGCAAGAGCACTGACTAATACAATATAGCTACTGCATGCTTTAGCATCAAAATACCATATAATTCTAGGGTGTCTTATGTGAACTGGGTCATGACCTCTACAATGGAGTCAAGCAGGTTTTCACACCAGGCTTAGGAACCCTCATTTATGTTTTAGGAGGGTGCAATAGAGGTAATCATTGTTCATGCCTACAAACTACACAGGTAAACAGAATAAAAGGCTGTGGGGACCTTCCCTTCAGGAGTTCTTATCCTTACTGATGAGGATAAATAGGACTTAACTAACAGTGGTCATGCTGCAGTGGGGACAGGGGTATTCCTGAGTGCAGCTATCCCCCAACCAACATTATCTGGAGCCATTCATTTTTTCCCTTTTCCTACTTAAGGATTCAGTACCAGGACTTCTATTTAAAAGTCAGTAAACCTTTAAAACTCATGCCTTTTTCAATGGGTGACTCAAAGTTACCTGGTACAGTCGAGCCACGCTAGGAGCCTGCTACTCCCACAAATCAGAACAGCAAAATCAGCACACCTCCGCTGCACCACACAGGGCATATATTTTATTAAATACAAAAGCAGACACTACAATAAGCCAACATCTCTGTGCTGCATGTAATAAAGTTCCTAATCGCATAGGACTAGTAGCTCTCTAGTATAGTATTTTATATCCAGTGTCATATTTGAATCTTACCGTGATCTGCTGTTTTTAACACTTATTGTTTATAGGGTGATTGCATATATTAATGATAATGGATGACAGTTATAATCAAAGGCATGATTAGAACATTAGAATCATGTATGCTTATATGAATTATTGTGATATGTGTTTATAGATGCTTTGTTGCTTTAAATATCACTTTATTTATGTAGTGTCTTTAGATGTAATGGACCACCCTCTGATGACGTACCACTAGTACTGAAACCAGTCGGGGTTTTGTGTTGTGAATCCTGATGTTGGCTCATTGTACTGTCTGCTTGCATATAATAAAATATATGCCCCATGTGGCGCGAGTGAAGGTGTGGATTTTGCTGTTTTGACTGTGATTTTATCTCATGCACCCTCCTACAGCAGTGGAGCTGTTTTTGCCTTTGTTTACTCCCACAAGTGAAACTTTGGGCCTGTCAGGTGAGGTCCCAGCTGCCAGCAGTCACCACCACAGTGAGGAGAGGTCTGTATTCATGGATGGAGCCAATCTACCCCCACCCACCAACTCTATCTGCAGCCACTGGATTTTGTACTCTTCATTCCCCACTTAATGGATTCAGGACCAGGACATATGTGTAAACATTTCTAAACCTTTGACTCTCATGTTCTTTGCAGTAGGCAACTCAGAGCAGCAGGTTACATCACCTGGCAGACAATCAGGCCATACCAGGAACCTGCCAGTCCCTGCCCCTCCTCATTTTTTTCATAAAGATTTTTCTCCTTTGGTAGCTCTGGTTGCTAATCATCCCTGTCCCCATCCTTCTGAACCAGGGCCTATCTCCTCCCAGACCTACCTGGGCAGGGCTTCCCCATGGATTACCCTCCATGGCAGGACCAGGAGGAGGCCATCCTTCCCCTCCCATGACACATCAGAAAGGATCAGGAGGTGCCAGTCTGGTGGCACTGGAGGTTGAGGTGCTGGACACCACACCTCATGCCACACCAGCAACCTGGGTTCTGTAATGAGCCCAGGTCATTGGGAGCTGGCAGGGACAAGAGAGGATAGAGCATCTGGAGGACTGCTGTCTCTCTCGGGAGGGAGGATTGTCATCCTGCCTGTCAGCCACCCTTTGGTGGGGGCTGTGGGGTGGCACAGGCTGGGAGGTCAGGCAGCCGATGATTGGAGGTACGCGTGTGCCCCACAGCGTGGTCATGCATCAGGGGTCACCAGAAGATGGAAAATGGTGACCAAGGGCTTCATGAAGCCTTGCCCCCATCCTGCTGGTCCTCCGCTGCCAACTCCCAGATTTGGATTGTACTCCAGGGAGGGAGCTCCCTTCCTGGCCCCGCCATGGGGACAAGCCATAGGTGGTCTCAGGGTTGGTTGGCAGTGGTTGGGCTCTGAGGCAGGTGGCTCGGGGTGGAGTTTCCACCCCAGTGCACAGGGAGCAAAAATGTCCTCCTAGATCTCATCTAACATTAGCATGTACAGTACTCTACAGTTTGCTTTGTTCTGCAGTAGTTGTCCCTAATATCTCTATTGCCAGTGATAAAGCCAGCCTGTTGTTAAACAGCTGTACTTTGTACTGCTGCTGCTGTCTTTACCACTGATCACATACCATCTGCAGATGTGTACTTTACTCCTTCTAGAAAGCCATATATCCAGTCTGTTAAATTACTTATTATGGCAGTTTGCCCTGTTCTACTGCTAGCTATTTAAACTGTCCATGTAAATTAGTTTTAATGCAGCTGCTAACTCTGCTTGCAATATCTGCTGTGGTCAACTACAACTAACCTAATAGTTTGGATATAGCTTACCATAGCCAATGCTACCCTAACAAGCATACAGTATGCTATTCTTCCTCTTAATACTGCTAATTTGCCACTTCCTACTCTTTACACTATCTTAACAGGAGGCTTGATGCAGTGGATCTCTGTGGGTACTCTGCCTCCCGCTGCTTAACTGTTTTGGCTACTTATCTAATTACTAAGGTCACTGGTTGACTAGCTTGTCTTTCAAACTTCACATTGTTTTCCTGCTACCTTTGGTTGAATGACTCTAATTTGGTTCTCACAGATTGCATAATTTCACTTTCTCACATCCTGGGTTCCAAGTCTGCCTTATCAGAACAAATCAATATACAATAACAACATATAAACACACTGGAAATTGTATTACAGCAGATGTGGCAAATAAAACAAGATCTGGCAGATCCACTACAACTCTGAATGCATTAACTAGATAAGGGTGTTTCATGAGCTTAAACATGAAATTTATTTATTTAAAAAATATCAGATTTACAAACCTTTGAGTCAGAGACTCATTTACAAAACACCTCGTCAAAACTAATACAAAGACAACACTGTTAACAAATCCAAAAATAATGGCTTGCAGAGCAGACAGTTATAACAATCATTCACTGGAGATACATGGATAACAGTAGATAAACAGATGATACAGTTTAGGCACACAGGCACCACATCAAGAAGACCAAAGCAGTTCAAACAATATATAATAGCTAAAGCAAATAGACATCAGGAGTCAAAGAAGCCCGGAGTGTTCACATGAAGGATGTGGCATCAGCTAACTGAATCAAAGTATAGTACATTGAGAAAGGGCATATTTAAGCAATAAGGCATGACAGGGTGTGTGTTATCATGTAATAACGTCACTCCTGGGGTGGGTTGAAGCACAAGGCAAAGCCGAGTATTTATTTGCACGTATTTATTTGATCCACTGGATCAGCAATATTTGCAAAGCTGTGCCCAGTGCAGATTTTACAGCACTGTTCCTGGTCTGGTGATCTGGGTTTTACCCATACCACACTGCATCTGCCTTAGTGATATAGTGTACAGATGGCTGCAGAGTCTAACCCATTGAAGGTTGAAGTTTCAGAAAACCATTATGCTACAAATATCAAGACTCACTCCCTCCCTCACCCCAGTCACAATTAATCCTCTACCAAAGTCATGCTTAAATACTGGTGCTAGGAACTAGAAGGGTGACAGGATCAGACCTACAGTACAGTAGCTTCTTGTTGTTTTTTACATTGTTTTTTGTGGATTCTACTTGGTAGAAGGTTATTTCTTTTATTTCTTACTACTAAGGGCTAGCAGGGTATTGTTTGGGGCTGTTGGAATTTTGAAACCTGTTTTGGTAGCTATAAGTGGGCTCATTTGTTTGATTCACTGTGTGGCAGGCTGCATTTGTAGAGGCCTATTTCTTCTGTTTTAAAACATAATTGTGATTTAATTGGGTCTGTTTCTTTGAATTGGAGACCTATATCTTCTAATTCCAAGCCTATTTTGATGTGTTGTTGGTGGCTGTTTGAATTGGAGTCCTGTTTCTTTGGGTATAAACCTATTTTGGGGGCTTTGAGTAGCATTGTGATTCATTGTTGCTGGCTTCACTAGCTGCAAAGTTTTAGTGCAGAGTGGGGAAGGGTGCTAATGGTCTGACCAGAGGTCTCAGCTACCTGATTGTTTCTGGAAGACTTGGCTGGTCCTACCCACCCCTGGTCCATTATTTGCTTTATACCAGGGTTCTGACATCACTTCCTCAAACAGGCAAAGGATATGCACCTGTCATAGCATAGCCAGACATCCAGGAAAGAAACAGCAGCAAGTGAAGAGCTGACTGCTATCTCAGTGGAAGGGAAGTAAATGCAACTCTAGGAGCTTTCATTATTACTTATTTGCATTGATATTGCAGTGGAGAAAGGAGGAGTAGGAGTTTGAAGAAGGTTGTGCAATGGCTACTTAAAGTCTCTTTTGAGTGTGGATAGGAAGGATAGGAATATAAAAGCAGTTGCTCAATATATCTAAACGTGTGCAACAAATGAGGTAAGGGAAATAAAGAATGTTTTGCACTGATAGGGAGAGGAAGACTTGGGGGAGTGTTTGGTATCCTGCATCTGGAAGGGTGCGGGGGTCACTGGTGGGCAACGACAGCAATGGGTAGGGTGGTAGGCTGCAACAACTGCAGTGCACCAATCTTTCTAAAAATTGCCTGGAGTGTGGGAGGATGTTTAGTGTGCAACCGCATAGAAAAACTTAGAAAGGAGATTGAGGGTCTGCAGGAGGAACTAAGACAGGCAAGGCAGATTGGGGGTGGATTTAGCCCAATACTGGAGGGAGGAAGAAGGGAGATGAGGGAGGGCGATTTAGCCAACGGTGGTGAGGAGAGGGTCAGAAGAAGGAAGCAGAGACAAAGGGGCCCAGGCCAGGAAGAACGATTGCCGGGAAACCAGGTCAGGAGACAAAAGACAAATGGAAGGAGGAGATAGGGACTTGTGAGGGAGGCGAAGAAGTGGCAAAAGTCATGGAGTGGAAAGGAGAGACAGGTTACTATGCAGAGAGAGGCGGGCATTTGTGAAGGGTCTTCAGAAAATAGTTTTGCACTACTAGAGAGGAAGATGGTGGAGGAGGGAAATGATGAAATTAGAGGAGTAATTGATAAATGCCTGGACCAAACTGGAGTGGGGAAGTTCTGCTGGGAGAATTGCAACAGGGGTAAAAGGAAATAATGTGCAGGAGGAAGAAGAGGAGCTGGAAATGAGAGAGGGAGATGAATGGAAGCAAGCAGGGAGTAAGAGGGGTGGAATCTTAGTGCTGGGGGACTCAATACTAAGAGGAGTCAGGTGGGGTAGCAAGGGGAGAGGCACAGTCGCATTTGTGTGGAGGCCATGCCAGGAATGACAGCAGAAAGGGTGGGACAATCTGTTCTGAAATATGCTAGAAGGGGTAGGGACAAGCCCTCATTTAATTATACATCTTGGGACAATTGACCTGGCTGACAAGACAGTAGATACAGTCAGAGGAGGTTTGAGGAACTAGCACAATTATGTGAGGGGCAGGAAGATCAATAACTTTTTCAGAGATACTTCCGGTGCCAAAGGCAAGCACAACAAAGCTGAGAATAGAGGAATTTAACGGATGGCTAAGAACCTGGTGTTGTGCTAAAGGGTATGGGCTCTTGGGGGTGGGAGGGACCTGGGATGACAGTAGTCTGTATGCCAAGGATAGACTACGTTTGAGTGAGGAGGAAAGAAAGTGTTGAAACAGAGGATGGAGGAGTACATACAGGAAGTTGGGAATTTAAACTAGGAGTGGGGTAGCAGTTGGGGAAGAGATATGCAGAGACCACAGGTTGGGAAACCATATGAGCTTACCCCATAACAGTGAACAAAGGACAAATGGCAAGTACTATTAGTGATGCTAGGAAAGGAGGGCAGGATGGGAGGAGGGAAAAGGTGGTAGGTGGTTACCCTTAATGCTAGGAGCCTTGGGAGGAAAACTGCCGAGTTACAGGTTCTCATGGCAGAGGAGAGGTGGACATTGCAGCCATCACAGAAACATGGGCCACCCAATACAATGACTGGGACCTGTCTGTACCAGGCTACAGGTTATTTCGCAGGGACAGGGTGATTTGGAAAGGGGGTGGCACTATATGTGAAGGAAGGACTGAAGTGTGTAAGGGAGGAAGGGAGGAGGGTAGTACAGAGTCACTTTGGGTGCAAATCCATGATTCCAAGAATAGGATTCTTAGAATGGGAGTGGTGTACAGGCCACCATCTCAGACGGAGGAGTTAGACAGGGAACTAGTGGGACAGATCAGGAGGACCTGCGAGAAGGGTAATGTGGTAATTGTGGGGACTTCAACATGCCAGGAGTGGACTGGAGCACAACAACAACCAGGAACAGAAGGAGCAGGTACTGCTGGATGCCTTCCAGGACAGCTTCCTGCTGCAAATGGTCAGTGAACCAACCAGGTTAGGGAATACCCTTGACCTTGTGCTGGCAAAGGGGACTTTGTGAGAGAACTTACAGTGGAGGAACCGCTGTCAGGAGTGACCACCACTCAGTATGGCTCACATTGGATATGGGCAAGGAAGGAGTGGAATCTGGCACAAGAGTGCTGGACTTCAGGAGGGCGACTTTGGGAGGATGGGAAGTGGTAAAAGAGTACCTGGCCAGAATTCATTCTAGTATGGACACTAACCAGAGGTGGGAGCTCATAAAGCTGGGGATAGTGGAGGCAACCAAAACCTGTTGCAAAGCCCAGAGCAAGAAGGCTGGGGCTAAGAAACCGAGCTGGTTGAGCAAGGAGGTCATGGAAAGGTAAGGAGGAAAAGAGCTGCCTTTAGGAAGTACAAGAAAACAGTGAGAGGGAGGACAGGGAGGAGTACTTGACAGAATCGAAGGAGGTGACAAGGGCAGTAAGGGAGCCAAAGCATCTACGGAACTTAGGCTGGCATGAGGCATTAAGAAGGGGAGAAGGACTTCATTAATAACATCAGGGAAAAGGGCTGTAAGGACCACATAGTAAGGATAAGGAAGGGAGGGGTTGGGTGGAAACAGGGTGCGATAAGGCAGAAGCACTAAATGAGTACTTCTGCTCAGTATTTACTAAAGAGAAGAGGGGGTGACACCCAAAGTGGGAGAAATTGCAGAAGCAGGGGAAGTGGTGACAGATGGGGAATCATGGAGGCAGAGTTCGAGAGGGTTTGAAGGCACTGAGGGTGGACAAGGCACCAGGCCCAGATGGCATCCACCCAGGATACTGAAGGAGCTGGCAGAGGTCCTTGCAGGACCTTTGGCAGACCTATTTAATGCCTCACTACATTAGGGTGTGTACCTTGGGACTGGAGGATGGCTCATGTGGTGCCCTCCACAAGAGTGACCCCAAGGATGAACCGGAAACTACAGACCAGTGAGCCTCACATCCATCGTGGGTAAGCTAATGGAGACTATCCTGAAGGAGAGGCTGGTGGCCCTCCTAGAGGCCAAGGACTACAGGACAGCAGACAGCATGGCTTCATATGTGGCAGATCCTGCCAAACTAACCTGGTCGCGTTCTATGACTGGTAACTAGGCAACTGGACAGGGGCCATGCAGTGGATGTCCTGTATCTGGACTTCAGTAAGGCATTCGACTCGGTGCCCATGGAAGGCTGGGAAGGAAGTTAGTAGGCACAGAGGCGGGTGCAAAGCTGGTGAGCTGGGTAGGAACTGGCTTCAGGGAAGGCAACAGAGGGTGGTGGTGGGTGAGGGCTCTCACACCCAAGGGCAGTGACGCGGTGTTCCACAGGGCTTGTGTTGGGACCAGTGTTGTTTGGGATATTCATTGCAGACATATCATGGGACATCAAGAGCAAGATCAGTCTGTTTGCTGATGATACCAAGGTAGGCGTGGTGGTGGATGACCTAGGGGATGGCAGGGGTTGCAGGATGATCTGGCAAAGCTTGAAACCTGGTCAGACACCTGGCAACTGGGGTTTAATGCCAAAAAGTGCAAGGTGCTGCATTTTGGGATGAAGAACCCAGGAGGAGTTACCAGCTGGGGTGCAGCTAGCCCAGACATAGGAGGAGAAGGATCTGGGTGTGCTCATTACAGGGTCAATGAACAACTCAGCACAATGTGGGAAGGCAGCTGCAAAGGCTAACAAAATGCTGGGTTGTATTGCAAGGGTATATCCTCGAGAGGGAGGAGGTGATTCTGCCACTGTATAGGTCATTGGTTAGACCACCACCTGGAGTACTGCGTGCAGTACTGGCGCCCGTATCTGAAGAGGGACATTAAGTTACTGGAGGGGTACAGCGCGGGGCAACAAAGATGATCAAGGGGCTGGGGACTTATCATACGAGAGGAGGTTGAAGGAGTTGAACATGTACTCACTGGAGGAGAGGAGGGACAGGGTGACATGATTGAAACCTTCAAATACATGAAAGGAATAAACAAGACGGGTACAGAGGGCTGTTCAAAGTAAGGAGGGAGGGCCACCAGGGGCCATGATATGAGACTGGAGGAGGAAGGTTCAGGAGGAGATGAGGAGACACTTTTTTACAGAGAGGGTGGTGGCTGGGTGGAATCGTTACCTGCAGAAGTGGTATGCAGTAGAACAGTGGACTGCTTCAAAGGGATGGGACAGGACAAGGAGTAGGGTTAATGAAGGGAAGGGTGGAAGGGAGGGGCAGCTGCAGAATGAGGGTGCTAGCTGCACATTCGAAGCAGAACTTGATAGACCTCTAGGCCTTTATCTGCTGGCAAATTTCAGATGTCTGTGATGGTGCCTCTACATCCACACCACTAAGCTTTTAATGCCAACATGCTTCTTCTGCTGCTGCTGTGAGTTAAACTCTTTATTTAAAAACATTTTGTTGAGAAATTTTTGTTTTAGTATATCCATGGTCAGGAAAAATGAATTTGTAAATGAAATCAAAATCCCCATTTATCAGTTCATTGAATCACAATACAGTATGTTATGAATTTTTCAGATTCTATGTTGAAATCTAGATTTAGTATTTGCCATATTGGTCTTTACAAGAACAGATGCAGAAGTAAATGATTTGATACCTTTTAATGGACCAACATAGATGTAACAACAAGAACAAAGTGCTGTAGCTTTGGACCAACCAGTCCTTCTTCAAAGCCTAATGGCCGTTGTTTAAAAAAAACAATACTTTAACAGCTAGATCATGCAGAAAAAACAGAAAAATCCCATTGGTTTAAAATACTCATTTAAAAATACAGATGATGATGTCAGAGAAGTTTAATAGTACCATATTATCTTCAGCCAGGAGGTTCCCAGGGTCAAAGGTACTTGGTGCAAAACTCATACAAAGAATCCTACTGCATATAAATTTAATTGACATAAGATAACACTGCTGGAGCAGATGACTCTTACATCAAGCTATGAGTGTCACAGTGTGTATAAAGATGTGATTACCGAAAAGCAACCTCCACCCAGATTAAAGACATACTAAGAATGTCTTGGGACTCCAAGAAGTTTCAATGCATGCATTATAGACAAGAAATTACGGTAAAGTTGTCTTAAAAACATCAGTGCACACTGTATGATCGTAAAACTTAGCTGGACCTATCACCCAGCTGTACTCTCCAGCTAGATATCATGCCCCATAATTTCAAAAACCTCTAGTATAGTGACAGGACTTTATAAATGATAATTTAAATATAAATTGACTGTATCAGTGTCAAATAAAAACTCTAGTTGAGAACCACCAAGGAATTAAGACCATGTAGCCTGATATGTACTGATGTCAATATACACTGATAATTTAACAACTGGTGTACCAAAGTGTCTAAGGAACCTGAAAAAGTGATAAATTTAATTTCTCTCCTCCTCTTCACACAAACAATACACCTACCCACCCACATTCCCATAATGCGGATGGGGGGATAACTAACCTAAGGAATACTCTCTCTCTCACACACACACACACACACACACACACACACACCCACACAAGAACCTTTATTCACATCAATCACTGCAATTGTTCCCCAAAGGAATTCAACTTGTCATGAAATCCTAATTAAAAGGGCTCATGTGTCCTAATACCTATAGAGTAAAAATGTGACACTATTTAACTGTACTCCTATCTGCATAGTAACGTTTCCCAGAACTGGAGTCTATTCTGCTGGGTTACGTCACTGAACAGACAATTCGGCATGGAGTTATACATGCCTGTATTTACATGTTGTTTATTTCTTCAGTGCAAAGATGTTCACTAACAGATTGGGCGAGACACGCCAACAGCTCTCTCTGGGATGAACTCGCTGAACATACTATTGCAAAAGAAGACTGAAAAACAGTGGGGCACTTCTTCCAGCCTGACCACTCAATTTTGGATATGTCAGTAATGGTCTTAAAAGGAAATCTTGAAAACACACAACAGAGACGAGTTTTGAGATTAAACTTATTTTACATCTTAATATGGTAGCAGATGGGATGCACATTGATCTGGGTTTCATGGGACATTACAGAAACTGACATCCACAGACTTCTTCTTCAGGTTGGCATATTATAGGACTTCAGCATGTGTGGGATGTGGGTGAATGTGAGTATGTATGTGTGTGGGTATGTGTTGTGAGGTACATGATATAACTGGTGGGGGCTTGCTGTCACATTGAGGTAGGCCTCTATTTAGATACATGAAGTTACAGTGTGTTACTACTTACTTCACACACATAATGGATATTAATTCCTCCTTACTTTTATCTTTGCCTTGGAGTGAGGTTGATTCCATTGCACCATATTCAGATTACCTAGCCTGTTACTGTACATACAGGAGACTATCATATATTTTTTTAACTCTGTACATATTGGGGTGTGATATCTCATTTGCATGGGGGTCCTGGACAGATCTTTTAGATTAGGGTAATATTGTAGTGATTTGTGGAAATGTAGGTATGTTAGACCTCTGGTCTTACACACATACTTATATTTACTTCTAGTTACCTTATCCTGGGGAGGGTGGCAGTTTTATTTCATTCTAGTTCTATCCAGAATCCTTAGAAGTGTACTATGCAGACAGGAGTACAGTAAATAGTGTCACATTTTTGCTCTGTAGGTATTAGGATACATGAGCCTTTTACTTAGGATTTCATGACTAGTTGAATTCCTTTGGAGAACAATTGCAGTGACTGAAGTGAATAAAGGTTCATTAGAGTGTGTGTGTGTGTGTGTGTGTGTGTGTGTGAGAGAGAGAGAGTATCGCTAAAGTTAGTTACCCCCACCCCACATTATGTGGATTGGGGTAGGCTGTATTGTTTGTGTGAAGAGGAGGAGGAGAGAAATTACATTTGTATCACTTTTTCAGATTCCTTAGACTCTTGGTACACCAAGTTGTTAAATTATCAGTGTATATTGACATCAGTACATATCAAGCTACATGGTCTTAATTCCTTGATGGTCCTCAACTAGAGTGTTTTGTTTGACACTGATACTGCCAATTCATATTTAAATATATTTTATAAAGTCCTGTCACTATACTAGAGGTTTTTGAAATTATGGGGCATGATATCTAGCTGGAAAGTACAGCTGGGTGATAGGTCCAGCTAAGTTTTACACATCATACAGTGTGCACTGATGTTTTAAGACAACTTTACTGGTAATTTCTTGTCTATAATGCATGCATTGAAACTTCTTGGAGTCCTAAGACATTCTTAGTATGTCTTAATCTGAGTGGGTTGCTTTTCAGTAATCACATCTTTATACACACTGACACTCATAGCTTGATTTAAGAGTCATCTGCTCCAGCAGTGTTATCTTATGTCAATTAATTTATATGCAGTAGGATTCTTTGTATGAGTTTTGCTAAGCACCTTTGACCCTGGGAACCTACTGACTGAAGGTAATATGGTACTGTTAAACTTCTCTGACATCATCATCTGTATTTTTAAATGAGTATTTTTAAACCAATGGGGATTTTCTGTTTTTTCTGCATGATCTAGCTGTTAAAAGTATTGTTTTTCTAAACAGCAGCCATTAGGCTTCTGAAGAAGGACTGGTTGGTCCGAAGCTAAAGCACTTTGCTCTTGTTGTCACATTTATGTTGGTCCATTAAAAGGTACCAAATCATTTGCTTCTGGATCAGATTCTATGTGTAACCTACAGTAAGTCAAACAGAAATTAGATACAAATGCCTACCTATTTGCAAGTCAAACAAATGTGGTTATTATCATTCAGCTGTAAACACCTATAGTCACAGCCAGGACTCACATTGCTAGACTCTGGGTAAGTATGACAAGTTTCCTAAATACTGGTACCTTATCCGCTGTGTTCTGCTTGGTGTGTGTGTGTGTGTGTGTGTGTGTGTGTGTGTGTATGTGTGTTTAAAATGTAACTTTCTATAATATATTGTATAGCACTGTGAATCCTGACTGCAGCATTTTTTTTTCTCTGCTGTGGCTAAGCAAAACACTGTAACAAGACACGGACCAGCTGTAGGGGCTATTTGACATCAAACCAAAGTGCGCTTGACGACTAACTTGGAGAAGATGCAATAAACAAATTTGAATGGCAGCCTCAGACATCATAAAACACCCAGGAAAATTAGAAAAACTCCTCTAACAGCTTAGGCAGAAACAAAACACTGGATTGAAGTGAGAACTCAAAACTGGTAGTAATGCATATATTCTGGATTTTAACATGCAGTTTTCCTTTAAGAAGATTCAGTAGAATATAAATAGTAGCCTAGAACTGCCTGCCTGAGAATGAAGTTGGCATATTATTTGGAAAAAGGAAGGTTAAGTCTCTTGTTATGCAATGTCCTGTGAAGTATCACACTGACTGCTCTTAGGATGTTGATGTCAGATGCTGTGAGGTACCATAGGGAACTTGTTATGCAGAAAGTTCAGGAAGTGTTTAACTCATTCTACTTCTAATAGCTTTCTCAAACTTAAATAGAAAATACGCTTCATCACAGACTGTGTTTACAAGTACTGTGCCCATGATTAAATAATTTGAACCCCATCCCCAAAAATGTGCACTCACATGAACATGCATGATTTATATGTAAAGACAATTAAAATATATATTTGTAAATGCATTAGTAACACCAATGCAAGATTTTGAAACTACTAAAAGACAAACTATAGATAGATAGATAGAATATGGTAAATGAATATTGTTAATCCCAAAAGCTGAACTTTGTTTTAAGTATATAAATGTTTAGAAATACCTGAAAGCTGTCTATTTTCCTTAGTTTTAGACACTTCTTAGTCTTTCCTTTTGAGACACCAGGTGACTATGATAATTATTTGTTCCAAGAGTTTTTAAGTCAGTTTGAAGGCAGTTTAAGTATCTTCTGCTCTAGTCCTTAACAAAATGCAGGAAACTCCACAGAATTGTTCTGTTCCTTGGTCCACATCCCAAACAAGTGAATCTTCTTTCAGGATAATAGATCCACCTCATGCCCCTCCCACATGAATAAAAAAAGGTGGGATGGACCTTTTGGAGCTTCTTGGGTGGAGGTGGGGTGGACCTTACTTCCCCAAAAACAATGCTGCCTCCCACTACTCAGGTTCCAGTTCTTGTACCACCCATTTAAGAAAGAAAATAGTACCCTGCAACCGTTGACTAACATGAAAGCATATTTATTTGAGGGCAGAAAACATTTCTTGAAGGAGGGTAAGGCGGAGGAGACAATTTACACCTTCAGTCAGTTCCATGGACAGAAAACATGACATCACTCCTTTTGTACATGCAATACTCCTGTAGGCTTTGCCCACAGTCGTAAAAATGCATTCATCTATAACAATCACAGTGAGTAAATAATAGACAAAAGCTCATTGCTAGAAAATGGAAACTTTATATTTGATTCTTGAGTTTATCAATTCTCTAGATCTGTAGTCATGAAATAGACAAGGACCCAGCTTTGGTATGCATTTTGGTAATGAAACAGAAAAGTTCACTTCCAGTGTTTGTCAGCTGGATTAAACTAATTATTATAAGATAGACCATAGCCAACAACATTTTGTACACAGTAACGTACAGTGCCAATGATAAAATCCTCTGGTGGATAAGGGAAGCTAGCCCAGAGATGCATACAATTAGCGATGATATATGTTCCATAGTAAAGCAGTAATGAAATATAATGAACTGTGATACAAAGGATCCAATGTACTCAAAAGTATTCATACAGACTTAATATCCATAACCAAGTAGTGAGAGAAACAAAGATGAAACTAGTTGCTTTTTAATGGAGGTATAGAAATGAGCCTTGTTGATAAAAGAAACCCCACAATCTATTAAGATTTTAGAAAGACAAAGAGATATGAATGTCAAATACAAGACAGCTATACAGTATATATATATGTATAGATATGCAAAACAAAATGGTTATATTAAATGCACACTGAAAATAGAAAACAGAGTTAAAAATCTATGTTTTGACCTTGGGCCTTCTTCAGGAAATCTCCTGAAGAAGGCCTAAAGGTTGAAACATAGATTTTTAACTCTCTTTTCTATTTTCAGTATGTATTTATTATAACCATTTTGTTTTGCTTTTAGACCATGCTGATGCAGTGCCTTGTTTTGTTTATATATATATATATGTGTGTGTTTGCAAAAAACTCCATTAATCCATCAGTTAGGTTTCTATTACAGTGACAGAAATCTGAAATTCAGTGTTACGGTTACCAACCCTACACCACCACCCACCACCCTCCACACACCAACAGGCATCTGCTGTGCCTTGGGCTTGTTGGGCCTAAACAGACTAAATGGCAAGAGGCCTAGTATGGAGCCTTAGGGCACTCCAGTGGTGACATAGAGAATACTGGATGGTCAACTACAGTATGTACAATCAGTGTGTTCTTCCACAGAGGGTTCTGATTCCTTTGACCTCGAGAGTGAAGCTCAAAGAAGTCCATGGAAATCAGAACCTGGCGGCAGAACACACTGGTTGTGCCAGCGAGTTGCTCATCCTGTATCTTTCATAGTGTATAGTACTGTGTGAAATATGTATGCGTGAGTTCTTTAGCTTCAAAGTGAAACTGACTCATGCAGCCTCTAGAGGTTTCAGAATGTTGTTCTACCACAGTAGGGTAGAATCACATTCCATAATCTTAGAACTGTGGTACAACAACATTTTGAAAGAGATGGAATTCTATACAGAACAACATTCTACTGTATACTATATTATGATAATGCATCAAGTATCTTGACCTGCTGTGTTCTGTTGGAAAGGTAACTCCAGAACCAACCTACAGAAATGGCAAATATTCCAATGTTGGTCAACTGGCTGAGAAGTAAGTCATGATTAACCATATTGAAGGCTTTGGTGAGGTCAATATAGGTAGCCCCACTAATAGCCTCCGGTCAAGTGTCTCATGGATATTGTCAGTGAACTCAATCAGGGCTAGTGCTATGTGCCTTCCTGAATCTGTGCCTGCGGACATTGAAGGTTGCATTTGTCTAGATAATCAATCAGCTGATCATATACTATTCTCTCAAGGGCTTTCAGAGAGGGGGAATTACGATTGGTCGGTAGTTGGTGAAACTTGTTATATCCTCTTTTTATAAACTGAGTGACCATTGCTGCTTTCCAAATTTGTGGGAATTGACCTGTTATGAGCAACTGATTTAGAATCTTGATTAGAGGGCAAGTAGACCAACTAAGGTGAGTGCTACCAGTTTGAGGTCAGTGTGTCAGCACTGAAACTTGTTTTCCCAAGCGCTTGCTTTAGATATTTTTGGCCTCAGTTGTAGTGATTTTTTAAGGTAGAAGGATGGAGTAGTTCTTGATAATGTGGTGTGGTGGTATTTGTAATGGGTAAGAACCTTACTGAGGTAGGAGAAAGTCAGGGGAAGCACTCCCTACTAAGGTCAGTGAAGGCCTTACTGAAGGCATCATCGATGTTTTATTTATTTATTTAAATTTTTTCAATTGTTTAAGCAGAAGTGGCACACTAAGCTGAAAGCTTGTTTACAGGTGTGACCTGGGAACTCAGGGAAGTTAATTGACTTGCTCAGGATTACACAGTATATGCAAGTGGGGCTGTGGGATTCAAACCCAGGTCTCAGATTTTCAGCTGAGAGCTTTAAACCATTGCACTATACTGCAACCCCACATGTTTTGGGGGTCTTGGGTAGTTACTCCATTTGTGTTGATCATGGTGGGAGGAGTTTTACTAGCTTTCCTGTTAGGGTTTTAATGTTCTCCCAAAATCTCGACTGTCTCCCCAGGAGTTGTTTAGTTCACTTTTGAAGTGTGACCTCTTAGCATGACGGATGGTACTAGTACATTTATTGTGAGCTGTTTTATAATTTTGAAGGTCTGTAGGTGACCCTGTACTATTAGCTTTGTGCTACAGGTTGTCCCTTATCCTCATTAGATCAAGAAGCTGTGGTGTGATATATGTCTTACTGGACCTTTTATTTTCCTCTTCTTAAAGGGTGCATGGATACTGCAGAGCCATGTTAACAATGTTGACAAAGCAGTCTAGTGCAAAGTCAACATCTTCAGCAGCATAGACTGTAGTCCAGTCTTGCATACTAAGGTGGATTATGAGAGAGTCTAGCTGACCTTTTTAACACTCTCATGGTAATGGTTTTGGAGGGTTTTGGTGACTTATTGGTCCAGGTGCATAAGACTGGTGAGTGGTCACTGATGGTATCAGAAAGCATGGTAGTACTGGTTATTCTTTGTAGACAGTTAGTTATAACCCAGTCTAGAAAGTACTAGTGCTAGTGTGGTAGTTTACCCTTGTGAGGCACAAGCTGGACCATATCAGCGGCTGAAAGGGCATCCATATAAGGAGCCACCCTAGGGATAGCCAATACTATTAAAGTGCCAAGCATTAAAACCTTGGAGTTGTTATGAAGCTCTGATAGGTACTTAAGGGCAAATTGAAATCTTGTTGTCTAATTTTTGGGGAATGTATACTGATACTAGTGTGAGACACTTTCCTAGGCACCAAGCTGCAACTGCACTGCTAGTAGTTGGGAGCTACAACCAGTAGGGGGAGAGGAGAACTATTCCATGGATCATGTCTTTAACATATATGATACAGCCACCTCCACGCTTACCAAATCTATCCTGCCTGAAAGACATGTAGCCCTCAAGTTGGATTGCCAGGTCTGGGGTCTAACCTTATGGCATGCAGTTTTAGGTATTTTTCGCTGAAACAAAGCAGAACAGTAATAAAATATCAACAGTTGGACTAGGGCATTTGATACAGTCCCACCGTAAGATTGATGAACAAGTTAGCCAGCCTTGGAGTGGGTCCCAGGGTGGTGGACTGGGTGAAGGGTTGGCTGGGGTGGGATGCAGAGGGTGGTGGTGAGCAGAGTCCACTCTGAGGAGGGGAGGTTGCTGGTGGGGTACCGCAGGGTTCGATTATGGGACCTGTCCTCTTTAATGTCTTTGTGAGTGATATTTATGTAGTGCAGGGAACTGGAGGAGGAGTATGCCTCTTTGTAGACCAGGGATCTGCAGCGGGGTTGATGCATGGGGTTGGGGGATGAGAGGGACTTGGTAAGGTTGGAGGAGTGGTCCAGGGTATGGCAGCTTAGATTCGGTGGGGGTAGTGCACCTGGGAGGCAGGACCCCAGTGGAGGAGTGCACAATGGAAGTGGGGAGGGTACTAACAGCAAGGGTGGAAAGGCCCTGTGCTCCCATATCCCATAAGCATAGAGACATAGCACAGGCCTGAGACATTCCAAGTAACTCTTGTAGCAAATGTTGCAATGTCTCAGTAACCATAGAAGTTTGGAAGAAATTCCACCACAGTTGTAATCATGACCTGGGGATCTGCCATCAGTTTCTATGTTTCTATGAATCATTGCACCAAATATGTAACCTGTTATTGTTACATGGACACTTGGTTTGCTCTGTAGTCCTGGGTCATTCTTGAAAACAGGCATTTTATTTGCCTATTGTTGACCTGGTTACAAAAACTAACTAATACATAAGCTAAATGTTTAATAAAACTTAAAGAGTTTCTACCTGGGTTTAACTGCTGAAAGCTCTGAAAGTAGCAGGGCACTTGTGATGTCATCAATCAGTGTCAAAACTGCTATCCCATTGGTTAAGAATGTCATTATGGCATACATATAAGAAATAAAAATATATGTTTCTTTATGTAAAGTATATCATTGATGACATAGATACATACAGAGAGACATACAGACATAAAAAATAACAAGTTATTTTAATGTACATGTGCTAAAGGCCTAGATAACAGGATCAACTTATCCAGTTTATTCATGCTCCATTTGTATAAATGATAGATAGATAGATAGATAGATAGATAGACAGACAGGCGGTGATAGATAGATAGATATAGATAGATAGATAGATAGATAGACAGATAGACAAACAGACAGACTGTGATAGATAGATAGATAGACAGATAGATAGATAGATAGATAGATAGATAGATAGATAGATAGATAGACAGGCAGCCAGCCAGCCAGACAGATTGATAGATTTGTGAAAAAAGAAACCTGTTGGGGCAACATGTAAAAGAGGGGGAGAATACATCCAGGATTAGATGCCTTTCAAAACAAAGCCAAAGGCTGGCCTGGTGACACTAAGGGTTGAAGCACTGAATGCCACACCTCGCGCCATGTCAGTGACCCAAGTTTGGGAGTGGACTCGTTTCATAGGGATCAGCGGGAGGAAAGGATTAAACATCTGGAGGACTGCTTTCCTCTCCTGGGGAGGGTTTCTGGGTTTCCCCACTGTGTAGTGGCTCCCGGTGGAGACCACGAGCACTACACACTGGCTGGGACTTGCAAGGGGGAGGTGACAGTGGACATCTGTGGGAAGGGGTGGAGTGCACCCTCCATTAGGTGCCATCATTGCACGTTTGCACCTCGGGGGACAAAGGAGGAAAACCCTGGCTGCCTGGGAGGTGATGGTGGGACTTGAGTGTCCAGCCCCATCCCCAGTGCTGGACCCCACCTGACTTGACTCTTCGTGGTTCCCTGTTTCCCTTCTCATCATGCATGCATATTGTAATTGTCTCTAATTTTCATGTGAGACCATCTATACATAAGTGTAGAGACACTGTAATGTCCAACTTATGCACCAGAGGAGAGGGTTATCCCCAGGTGGCTCATATATGGATGCCCTTTCAGCCATTGATATGGCCTGGCTTATGCTTTCCCCACAAGGGTAAACTACCGCACTGGCACTAGTACTTTCATAGACTGGGCTATAACTAACTATGGGCTGGCGGGGAGGGGGACTCAGCACCTGATTCCTTGGTCAATGGAGGGTTCAGGCAGGTGGAAACAGACTGGGTTAGTGGTCTCCACCTGAGAGATGCCCCAGCAGTCAGAGGCCAGGAGGAAAAAGAGTTGACCAAAAAGTCAAAATCCAAAGAGCCTGGAGAATGTTCCTTCACCTAGTCCCATTTGCTTGGAAAATCTGATGTACAAACAGGAGAAGTAACCTACTGTACATCTTGTCCCTGGAGCCTGCCGAATTCTTTCTACTGGAACTAAGAAGACTGATCAATTTCAGTTGTGTACTACCGCCACAGGCAGCATATCCACCTCCCAATTGCACTGGCATTGCTGCTTGCTTTACACTTTCTTCTCTCTGACCTGTGCTGCAAATAATGGTGCTAGCTTATATTTAGAGGTATACCGATGTGGTGCAGTGCCTTTTTACTTATTCAGGGTAGTAAACAATAATTTTGGTTGTAATGAACACAAGTTTTGAATGAATTCCGTGTATGTTTCAGACATTTGGGGCCAGATTTTCAAAAACATGTCTGAAATGGGTTTAAATGTTTAGACCATCTAAGAGATTGTCAGACAGCATCTGAATTTCGCATCTAAAAAGGCAGCATAATGACAAAAATGATGCAATCACATTTATGGCATCTTATTCTAAGCATGCTGACTTTCTGTGGTGATGGACACATCTTTTAAAATAGCTGCAGGTCTTGTGAACACAATCAGGTGAACACAGATGTAGTATATACTTGTCTACCTCTCCAACTCTTGTAAAAATCTGTCCCTTGAAAGTATTGATGTGTTTGTTTATTAGTTTGTTTGTTTGTTTATTTAACATTTTGGTAACCGGAAAGGCACACTAAGCCAGCGCCCGTTTCCAGGTGCGACCAGGAACAGGGTAACAAAACAAAGAGGAAGATGCTACAATTCATTGAATTACATTTGAGGTTCAAAGGTACAAATGGTACAGCAAATGAGATAAAGTGGAGTATGTAGATTACGGAAAATGACAGAAGAAACAAAATATGTGTGGGTTATGCAAAACATAAGAAGTTATCATAATCCAGATATTCAATTTAGATAAGATGCAATTATATAGAAGAAGAAAAAATCAGGAGTAGCTAGGACTAAAAAGGCAGGTGGGGCAAACAGGAGCAGTGGAGGCCTGGAGATAGAGGAGTAGGGAGGCCGGAGGAAACATAGAAACATAGACTTAGATGGCAGATAAGGACCATTTGGCCCACCCAGTCTGTTTACTTCCTACCTATTAGGTAAGCTGTATATCCTAGTTAACTCCGAGAAACATATGTGAGCACCTGGAAACACATTGTGGTACTATTCTACATTCATACCTGGTTCAAAAGCTACCTCTCCAACAGAACACAAGCTGTTAAGTTTAATTCATCCATGTCAGACAGTGCTGTTATCAACATTGGGGTCCCTCAGGGGTCTATACTTGGCCCTCTTCTATTCTCATTATTCGTCAATAAACTTCCTGAGCTGGTCACCACAGGTCACTCACTTCTTTATGGATGACCCGGTAATTTATTATCACTCTGATAAGGTCCTGGATCTAAATGCTGCCCTCACTGCAGATTTTCATGTTGTACAACACTGGTTGAACTCTCAACGCCTGGTTTTAAATACAAATGAAACAAAAGTTATGATGTTTGGCTCCAATCACAAGCTTAGATCCTGTCCTCTGACCATCTCTGTCTCTGATATCGATGGGGACCCTATAGAAACTGTCACTTCTTCCGTTACCTTGGCATCCACCTGGATCAAACCTTGGACCTGAAAGCACATATACAGGAAACCTGCAAGTCAATTAACCTAAAATTGGGGCTGCCTATAGAGACCAAATACCTGCTCACCCCTGCTGCTAAATTGGCGATAGCCAGAGGCATTCTATTGCCAACCCTTACATATGGGTGTCCATCCTGTCCTTGGCCACCAAATCTTCACTGCAACTATAGGATACTACCTTCAATAATGTGCAGGTATGCAACCAAGCACCTCGGCTGCAGCATCATTGTCTCTTATATCAGGACCTTGGTTGGCTCTCTCCTTCCTCTACCAGGCAGTACTACTTGTACAATTTAGTTGATTCCATCCTAAGGACGTCCAAGCCTGCTATCCTGTCTGATCTCCTCAGGCCGCCATTCCCACAAGGAATCTTAGATCGGCTGATCAGACCTTACTATCCATCCCCTTTTGTCGGACTAAAAGGGCATGGGCTCCTTCCATCATGCTGCCCCCACCTATGGAACCTACTACCTCAGGATCTAAGAGATGTCTCCACTCATGTGACTTTTAAGAGCAAACTCAGGACTTTCCTCACTACTATGGACAAATGTGTTTGCTTTGACCCTACCTGATCCGCTGCATTTGTACTGTTTCCTCATTGCTAGCACTTTTGCCTGTCCAAATGGGTGTTCTATACTGTGCCTTGTAATTAATGTTTTATTTTGTGCCTTGTAATTAATGTTGCCTTAACCTGTTTCTTTATAAGCCTAATGTTAGCTGTTGACAATTGTAAGTCGCTATTCTACTCCATGACATTCTTATCTTCACTTCACAGCCTCTCCTCACTTAACCCCACTGCTGCTCTCTTCCCCTTCTTCTGTTATATCCTCTTCCCCCTTTTGCCACTCCTCACCAAACTCACCTTTACCTGTTCCTGCCTCATCCATGCCCTCCTTAGTCCCCACCCTCCTGGCTGTGCTAGTCCTCTCTCCACCTACTACCCCTACTCCCACCGTCTACCGACCCCCCTTCCCTGCCCTGCCATCTCTTGGTTCCACTGGCTCAGCTTGACTTTGACACTTTTGCCGCTATTGCCGTAACTCCTCCGCCTATCTATCCCCTCTCACGGCATCCTCCTCTCGCCCTGCCGTCTATCGGTTCCACCAGCCCGCTGTATTTTCCTACCTCCTACCGCTGTTGCCGTCTGCTGCGCTCCCCCTACCACCCTCTCTTCCATGCCGTCTTTTCGGCTCCATAAATGACGAGGTTGGTACCTCACCCCGTTGTTGTTGATCTGATGGCACCTCCTTTCCACTTAATCTCCTCCCATCCTTTTGCCAGTTTTCCTTCCTTGTGTCTTTCTACTGATGCCTATCTCTCTTATTTTCTGCCTTCTACTATTCACATTTTGAGTATGTTCCATGATCAAGTGCTAAAGTATATTTTTGTTTACTAATGTATGTTACATTGCCATATGTATTTCTCTCTGCATTTTTGTACTCGATGTCTTAATAATCTGGCTGTACTCTTTGTGTGTTGTAATTGTACCTCCCGGTCGTGCCTGAAACAGTCACTTGCTGACTAGCGCACTTACCGGTTAACAAAAATAAATAAATAAATATCCAAGGATCAAAGTAAATAGATCAGCACCCACACTCCAGACAGAGGACTAGGACTCCATGGCTTGATTTAGTCCTTCCTTTATGTAAAAAGCAGATAAAACACTGGCCAAAGTGGCTAGCAAACAGACTGATGTTTCTCCTGGCATGCTGCTGAGTTTCTTCAGAGTGAATTGGTACATAAAACAAGTGGTTTTTTTTATAACAAACAGGTTCACATCACATGTTACTCACACACCTATCACCTAATATAAAGTGAATAGTGCCATTAATCAATCTATATAATTAATTAAACAGCTCACATTGAATCCTGTACCAAGTCAGTTATTTTAAACATCACAATTATCATGGAACTGATGGAGTCATTTTCTTATATTATATTCTGTTTAACAGACCCTTATGCACTTTTGTTATTTTTCTCTTCAGTTGTATTTTTCTTCAGCTTTTCAAACTTCAGCCTGTAGTATTTCTCATTTGTTCTACACTCCAGGCTTAAAGGTTTAATCACTTCCCCATTGCTTAAATTACTATTTTCAGGCTACTATAGCCTCTTATGCACTTTGTTTAAAGTTAGGTCCTTTTCCCTTATGGAAAGAGTGCTCCATTTAGTTCCAGGCACTAAAACTTTGTCACAGAGAGCAGTATTCCATCCCCAGAATTTTTTCTCTTGAAGTAATTGCTAACATTTATACTTTTCAAAATGCTGCAAGATCTATATTGTCATTTAACCCTTATTCTGTTGTGCCCCAGTTAAAAAATCCAGTAACTTTCTCTGTCCCAGAATCTTCTTAGATTCCCTCCTCTTTCTTCCAAATTAACCAGTTCAATACCTGTGAAACTAAACTTGTGAATTTATTCTCCTCTTTCAGAAATATGTTTTGCTGTAGCATATGACATGTCCCTCTATCCACTGCTCTTACATGTTCTCCAATCCTTACTTTAAACTTTCATCATCCTCCCTACATAGAAAGCTCCACAATTGCAGCTAAGTATGTACACCAACCCACTGCTGTTATAATTAATATTTTCACTTTCTCAATTGCCAAAGCAATACATTGTTTATTATGACCTCTTTGTAGAAACCTCTTTACTTTACTTGTAACACACTTTTATGTTTGAACTCAGCTGGCTCAGTGCAATTTCTAAGGGTCCTTACTAACTGGCCCTTGGGTATGTTGAAAGCGTACATGATGCGGGTGGCAACTATCATATCTTAGGAGACTATTACGGTCTGTACTTTTTGAAAAGTGTGGTACAATTCCCCACTACTGTCCTTGTACAGCTTCAAATCTAAGAATGTTATTTCAGTTTGAGTTATCTCATATTTATACCTCAAACAACTGCTGGTGCTTTCCATCTACCCAATAAACTCCTGAACTCTTCCTTGTGTATTTCCATATGATTAATATATCATCTATAAAGTGCCGTCACAAATCCAGCCTGGACAGGAACCAAACCTTATGGAGTACAAAGAAGGATAGAGACAGTACATTGTCCTGCCCTTTTGTTACCAATTTTTCTAGATGGGCACATCAGGTTAAACAGGTGATAGCTAGTAATTGGTCCATCTTGGAATTGGAAACTAAACTTGCTGATGTTGTAGAACAGGGCCCTAAAGTGGTCTTTCGAAAGTGAAACAGCATAAAAGATATGGTGGTGAAGAATATAGTCCTGGGTCCAGAACCCTTGAAACAGACTCTTTGGCTCCAGCATCAGTGGGAACACACGGTGTGGGAATTGTATGTATTGTAGATATGTCAATACCTGTAAGTATTCCATCACCCTACTGCAGGCAAAAGAAATTTCACTGAAACATTTTATTACTTGTAACAGCAGTGGGTTGGTGTACCTACTTAGCTGTAATCGTAGAGCTTTCCATGTAGGAAGGATAGTGAGAAAGTTTAAAAGTAAGGATTGGAGAACACGTAACAGCAGTGGATACAGGGGACATGTCATATGCTATAGCAAAACATATTTCTGAAAAAGGAGCAGAAAATCATAAGTTTAGTTTCATAGGTATTGAACTGGTTAATTTGGAAGGAAGAGGGGATACAGATACACAGAAATGTGACGGCAGAGAAAGGCCCCATGGCCCATCTAGTCTGCCCAACACCTACCCTCCCCTTCTGTTAAGCTTCCATCCTCTTTCCCAACCCCTTAAATCTATCCCAAACCCTCTTGAACCCAATCCCCATTTCAGCTGCCTACCTCCTCCGGCAGCTTGTTCCGAACCTCCACCACCCTCTCCATGAAAAACTGACCCTGACATTACCTCTGTATTGCCCACCTTCCAGTTTGAGGCTTTGTCCCTCATCATACGCTCCCTTCTTCAATTTGAATGAGCTATCACCCTCCACCTTATTTATTCCTTCAGATACTTAAAGGTCTCAATCATGTCCCCCTCTCCTCCTAGTCTCCAGAGGGTACAAATACAACCCTCTCAATCTTCTCTTATAGGGACATCCTGCATCCCTTGTACCATTTGGTTGCCCTTCTCTGTACCCTTTCCATCAACTCAACATCTCTTCATAGGTGAGGCCTCCAGAACTGCACCCCATACTCCAGATGCTGCCTGACCGTGGTTCTATATAACGGCATTAGAACCTCCCTCTTCCTGCTACTAAAACCCCTCACAATGCAGGCCAACATTCCATTTGTCTCTTTCCCACCACCCTGCTACACTGGCTGCCCACCCTGAGGTCAACATACCATAATCCCCAGGTCTCTTTCCGTTCCTTCTCCTTAATCACCACCTCCCAAGGGTAGTTTCCTCCTATTCCTCCTCCTCCCCAGGTGCATCAGTGAGCACTTTTGTGCATTAAACTTCAATTTCCAGGTGTCAGACCACCTCTCCAGCCTCTCAGGTCCCTCCTCATGGTTTGCACCCACTAGGTGAATCCACCTTATTGCAGACCTTTGTATCATCTGCGAACAGATGCGCCCATCCTCTAAACCCTCCACTAGGTCACTAGCATAGATGTTAAAAAGTATTGCTCTAGCATTGACCCCTGTGGCACCCCACTGGTCACCACCTGTTCCCTGGAATGTGTCCCATTTACCACCACCATCTGACTCCTCCCCTTCAACCAGTTTTACACCCACCTGATGATCCTGAAGTCCACCCCTAGTCTGTCCAACTTATCACCATTCCACCATGCAGAACTAATTTGAAGGCCATATTGAAATCCAGCTAGACATGTCCACCACTCCTCGCTGGTCCACTATCTGTGTCACCTCATCGAAAAACTCTGTCAGGTTAGTCTGACTGGGCCTTCCCTTGGTGAAGTCATGCTGTCTGTCATCCTGCATGCCATTCATCTCCAAGTATTCCATCAACCTGATCTTAAGTAGTGTTTCTTTAGCTTCCCCACCACGGTAAGACTAATGGGACGGTAGTTTTGACCTCGATCCTTCGCCCCTCCTTATGTAGTGCCACCACCTTTGCCCTCTTCCAGTCTGTTGGCAACACCCTGTGACCAAGGACAAGTTAAACAGCCTCACCAGTTGCGGTGCCAGTTCATCCTTCACCTCCTTGAAAACCCTTGAGTGTATTCCATCAGGCCCCATTGCCTTGTCCACCCTAAGTCTACCCAGCTCTTCCCTTACTCCTTCAGCTGTGAATTCTGCCACACCCACCTCCTGTGGCTGTCACCCTCCCAGCCTGTCCTGGTCCCTGCCCTCTCTTTCCTCCGTGAAAGATTGAGGTGAAATAGCTATTTAATGCCTCTCTTTTTGAAATCCTTCCAGTAATGTTCCATTTCTCCTTTATCTTCCCAATCCCATGCTGTGCCCTCCTCCTTTCTCCAATATACCTAAAGAAGGATTTTCCCCTCCTTGCCTGCTTCGCTATCCTCTCCTCAGTGGCCTCCTTAGCCCTCCTTATCTTTTGCCCTGCCTCCTTCTTTTTCCCTGTAGGTTTCCCTGTCCTCATCCTTTTGTGTCCTCCTGTACCTCTTGAATGCTCTAGTCTTCTCCTTGACCCCTAACGCCACATCTCTAGTGAACCATAAGAGGTCTTTTCTGTCTTCTATTCTTTCTTACCTTCTTATACATGAGTCCATGGCTTTAAATACCCCTCTCTTGATGGCTGCCCATCATTCCTCCACCCCTGCACATCCCCTGTCTTCATCATTTCTTCCCTAACTGCCTTCCTCATTCCATGAAAGTCAGCCTTCCTGAAGTCCATTACATTGGTTCTCGTCCTAACCCTCACCCTGCCCGCTCTCACCCTGAACCTGACAGCCCTGTTGTCACTGGTGACAACTCTTCTCCACCTCCTCCTCCTCCACACTGTCCCCATTTGTGAGGACCACATCCAACAAGTTTACCCCCTAGTGGTCTCACTGACACTTTGCTGCAGAATATGCCCTGAAGAGCCTCTAAGATGTCCCTGCTTCTTGCGAAGATTGCTGTCTGGGCCTCCCAGTTGATGTCCGGAAGGTTAAAGTCCACAACTAAGCTCAATTTCCTTTCTGTGCCATCCTCACTATGGATTCCACAAAGTGTCTATCCCCTTCCTCCCCTGCACAGGGAGGCCTATAGACTACCCCAATGCACAGGTTTTCCTCTGTCCCCTGTCTAGAGTGACCCATATTATCTCTGTTTCCTCCTCATCCTGCCCTTCCATGGCCCCAATCCCTTCCTGACATATAATGCCACCCTTCCCCTCTTCCCTCCTGATCCTTCCTAAATAAATGATACCCTGGGATTACCGTCTCCCAGGCATGGTGCTCGTTCCACCGTCTCCTCACTGCTACAATATCTAGGTTCTCCTCCATCATGGTGGCCTCCAATTCTCCCATTTTGTTCCCCAGGCTCCTGGCATTTGCAACCAAAGCTCTCCAACATGTAGCCCCATCCTGTCCTTCCTGCTAACTGTTTCCTTGATGAGTGTTGTGACTTGGGAGGGGAGGATGATAGCCTCTGCTCTGCCTCATGTAAGGATGACCCTGTCCTTAGCCCCCTTATATAGTTTAAATTGAACTTCCTTGCCATGAAGTTCCCCAGTTTAATCTTTAGTGTAGCTGCCCTGAAGAGTTCAGGTGCAGCCTGTCTTGAGCATACAGCCCTCCTTCTCCCATGTACAGCCCCAGTCACCTATCCAGCTGAACCCCATCCGACTGCACCAACCTTGCAGCCAATTGTTGAATGCCCTTATCTTCTCCTTTCTGGGTGTGCTTGCTCTTGATACTGGCAACACCTCAGAGAAGGAAATGGAAGGAAAAACAGTGTTGCTCCTACAGAACCTAGCGAGTTCCTTGAACCTGCCTGTACCTCCATCAGACTGTTCCCTCCAAGTCATTTGTAGCTCAGGTGAAACACCAGATGGGTCCTTTCATTCTGCTTACCCCAGGAAGGAATATGATGCCGCACCTACCAGAGCCGTCACCCCTGACATGCACTGTACCCATACTGCTTTTGTTTTTGCTCCTTCCTTCCTTCCCATTTTAGCCCCTTAATTATTGAGTCTCCCAAGAGTGCCACCCTACTGCCCCTGCTTCCTGGGTGCCCTTTTGGCCTCTAGTTTTGTGTCACGGGGTTTGGCTCCTTTGGACTCCTCCTCATGTTCCATCCTGAGTTGATTTCTGCCCTGCTCATCTTTTGTTCCCCATCACCTAACCTATCCTGATTTTTAACCACACCCAGCATCTGTCCCTCTTCATCCTCTCCCTTTAGCCTTTCCCAGACTCCCCTCCTGTACCTCTTCATCCCATGTACTTCCGCCTGGCTTTCTTCATCCCTGCAAACCCCTTCTGCATCACTGCTTGAGCATGAGCCACATCACCTGACCCCATCTATCTGCTCCTGGCCTTCCCCATCTGCATCACTGTGCTAGATTGTGCCAACTGTGCTTGATCCCTTCCAACTGTTCCTGTCCAGTCCATCTTTGCAGAAGGTTTTGAGCACTATACCCCACTTTGGAAGTCTTCCTCCTCACCACCTGCCCTGTCTGCATATTTCCTCTCCTGCACCCTGCCTGGTGCATGCCCCAAGCCTCCTACTGCAGCTCCTGCCCTGCAGTGTTTCTCCCATTCATTTTCAGCCTCCCAGGTGCTCAACTCCTGCTCTTCCAGTGCTTCCTTTCTGCCCTTTTCTTATGCCACAGTTCAACTAGTGCCACCCCATGGTGTGTCCTAATTTGCCCGTCCCTCCTCCACCTTCCCTTGCATGCAATGTGCCTGCCCCCCTCCCCCCTTCCAGTGTGCCTGAGATCTTCCCCACATCCCCAGCCACTCTGCCCCTCCTTCTCTGATGGTCCCTGCTGGAACCCTTCCTCCAAAATGTCCTCAACTAGGATACCTGGGGGTAAAACTATTTTCCTTCAACCTCTGGCCCATTTCACCTATGCCTATGTCATCTTTCATTCTGGGCATCTGTCTGCCTTTTCCTGAGCCTACTGTCTTCCTCCTCCTGATTCCCAGCTGACCCCTTTTATCTAGCTACAGGTTTCATTTTGTACCTCTAGACCTTATGCTGTCAGTTCACACTGACCCCTTTCCTCCTGTCTAAGGCGTCCCTGTCCCAACTCTGGACTTGCTGCTGTCTGTTACCACCTCTGGTCTATCCTCTGGATCCCCTTCCATCCTCTCCTCCCAAGACCTTCACTTCCAGAACAGTGTATCTGATACTAACATACTAAAATGGCAGCAGAATAGGCCTAATGGTCTTCGTGTCTGCTCGTTTGGTCAGCCCCACCCTGGGTGCTGACCTTGCTGTCCCCTCGCCTTCTCTGGCTTCTCCTTCCCAGTTCGGATATTCTGCTGCATTGGATTTTGCTTCAAAACCCTTCCCCCTACCTGTCCCACCCCTCTTGAACCCTCCACTGTCTCTGCCTCCACCAGCCCCTAGGCAGTGCATTCCATGGCTCCACCACCCTCTCAGTGAAGTAGCACCTCCTCCTTTCTCCCTGAATCTTCCCTCCAGCTTCTACCCATGCCCTCTAGTGGCCTCCTCCTCCTTCCTTGAGCACCTGACTGTTCCTCCCTATTTACCCTCTTCATTTTCACAGGAGCCTCTATCATGTCCCCGGTCCCTTCTCTTTTCCAATGTGTACATATTTAGCTCTTCGAGCCTCTCCTCATAGGTCCTGCCCCCAAGCCCCAAATCATTTTGGTTGCCCTCCTCTGGACCCTCTCCAGGAGGTTAATGTCCTCTTTAAGTGTGGCCTCCAAAACTGCATGCAGTACTCAAGGTGCTGCCTCACCAAGCAGTTATACAGAGGGTATCACTTCCTCCTTCTGGAGGTGATCCCCAGCTGATGCATCCCAGCATCCTGTTGGCCTTGGCTGCTGCCCTCCTACAAGTCTCAGAGTTGTTCATCTTGACATCCACCACCACCACCCCAGGTCCCTCTCAGCTATCGAGACTTGTAGCATTTCCCCCAGGGTGTACACTTGGCCTAGGTTTCTGGCCCCCAGGTGGAGTACCTTGCATTTCCTGCATTAAACCTCAGCTTCCACTTTCTAGACCATCTTTCCAGAGCCTCCAGGTCCCCTGTGGGCCACCTCCCCTCCTCCCATTCACCACCGCCCCAGTTTGAGTCATCCACAAAGAGACTCATCTCACTCCTGATTCCTGTCCTTATGTCAGAGACGTGGGTGTTGAACAGAAGGGGCCCAGGACTGATCCCTGTGGGACCCCACTAATGACCCTCCTTGGGGATGAGACTATCCGCCAACTCCTGGAGCCAATTGCCTATCCATCTGATCATCTGGTTCCCCACCCGCATTTCTCCCAGCTTATCCAACAGGCCCACATGAGGAACAGAGTCAAATGCCTTGCTGAAGTCTAGAAAGAGGACGTCCACTGGTCTACCCAGGTCCAAGGCACTAGTCACCCAGTCATAGAACTCCACCAGGTTTGTCTGACAATTTCCTGGGATGAATCCATGCTGTCTATCGTCCAGGCACCCTGACTTATCCAGGTCCCCCTAGCCTCTCCTTGACAATGCCCTCCATCACCTTGCCCACCACCGATGTCAGGCTGACAGGCCTGTAGTTCTCTGCCACCTCCCTTGATCCCCCTTGTGGATAGGCACTATGTGCACCACCTTGCAGTCTTGGGGCACCCACCCTGTCCTCAGAGAGATGGTGAAAAGTTCACCAGGGGTTTTGCCAGGACATCAGAAGTTTCTTCAGCACTCTGGGATGTAATTTATCCGGCCCCGGTGCTTTCTCCGTCTTAAGGGAGCTGAGGCTTCCCTCTCTCTGCTGTGATTTCCACTTCTGGTACCTCTTCTCTGCTTAGTCCTCCCCCACGTGCCAGTGATGCCTCCCCTCTCCCCAGACCCGCTGATCAGTAAGGGTCCCCCCTCCTCAGTATCTCTGTCTTCTCCCATGTATGATGCAGCACCCCATTTTCCTTGGTGAAAACTGAGGTGAAGTACTCATTTAGTACCTCAGCCTGCTCCCCGGGTCTTGTGCCCATCTCTCCCTGATTTAATCCTGCTAATCTGCCCCTTCACCCTTCGTTTTTCCTCAATGTATCTAAAGAACCCCTTGTTCCCTCTCCTAATTTCCCTGGCCAGGTTCTGCTCCTTCCTTGCCTTAGCCACCCTCACCACTCTAGTGACCCTTCTAGCCATCAGCTCAGTACTCCCCTTGATCCCTTTCACTCCTTGAACACTTGAATTGCTTATAGGCTGCCTTCTTTCCCGCACCCTCCTGGACCTCCCTGGTCCACCAGCAGGGTTTTGGGCCCTACGCATTTTTGTCTTACTCTTGCACAGGTGCTGGTAGCATCCTGCACCCTCTCCTGATGATTTCCCACCTACTATCAGCGTCCATGTCTGACCCAATCCCATCCAAGTGCTCCTAAGGATCCTTCCCATTTCCTTAAAATCCACCCCCTGAAGTCGGTTACTTCCATCTTTGTGCAGCCTTCTACCCGCCTAGGTCCAGGCAGAACCAGACGGTGGCATGGTCACTCCCGTCAATGGGTCCCTTACCTCCAGGCCCCAATCTGGTCACTGTCTGCCAGGACCACATCCAGTACCAGCGCCTCCTGGTCGGTTCCCTCACCTGCTGAGTTAGGAACGCGTCTTGAAAGACATCCAACAACCTCTGTTCCCTGGTCACAGAGGATGTCATAATCTCCCAGTCTGTTCCTGGCATGTTTAAGTCCCCCAACACCACCACCGTCCTCTGCCCAGTCTGCAGTGTCTCCCAACATCTGCCACCAGACTGTCCTCCAGCTCCTCTGCCAGGGCAGGGGTCTATACACCACTCCTATTTTTACTCTCTTGCCCCCCTTGTTATCAAGGTAATCTGATCCTCAGTGAATCCACTCCAGCCCTTCCCATCCTTCCTTGGCTCATACCATCCCTGTCTCTCTACCCCTTTTCCAGCTCCCCTATTTAATCCCCACCTTAGCCTCCCACTTCCTCCCTCAGCTGAGTGAGCTGCTTACACATTCTACAACCCCCCATCCTCCAAGCCCAATTTAAGATCATAGCTGTCCACAGCCACTGCACCCCACCACTCTGCCAAAGATCCCTCCCTTGTCACCCCTCCTCTGTGCTGCCCTACCATTTCTTCTGTGTTACTCAGATACAGTCCTAAAATTACACCTTATGTATTTTGAGCCCCTGACCCTCACCCCTCCCCTCAGCCCCAACCCACAGTCAAGGCTTTTTAGAAATAATAAAGCATGTGCAAACCATAGGCATCAAGAATTTATAACCACAGTTTCCCAGTTCAAGTACAAGACACCAAGTTCAAGCCCAAGTCCCCAGCACCTCCAACATCAGTAGTCCAAGATCAAGTGACCTGTAGACCTGTGACCTGTTAGCTCCTCCACCTGTAGATCTTAAGAAGATTCTGGGACAGAGAGAAGTTACTGGATTTTTAACTGGGGACACAACAGAATAAGGGTTAAATGACAGTATAGATCTTGCAGCATTTTGAAAAAGTATAAATGTTAGCAATTACTTCAAGAAAAAAAATTCCTGGGGTTGGAATACTGCTCTCTGTGTCAAAGTTTTAGTGCCTGGAACTAGATGGAGCACTCTTTCCATAAGGAAAAGGACCTAACTTTAAACAAAGTGCATAAGAGGTTATAGTAGCCTGAAAAGAGTAATTTAAGCAATGGGGAAGTGATTAAACCTTTTAAGCCTGAGTGTAAAACAAAATGAGAAATACTACAGTCTGAAGCTTGAAAAGCTGAAGAAAATACAACTGAAGAGAAAATAACAAAAGCGGCATAAGGGTCTGTTAAAAGAACATAATATAACAAAATGACTCCATCAGTTCCATGATAATTGTGATGTTTAAAATAAATGATTTGCACAGGATTCAATGTGAACTGTTTAATTAATTATATAGATTGATTAACGGCACTATTCACTTTATAGGATGTGATAGGTGTGTGAGCAACATGTGATGTGAACCTGTTTGTTGTAAAAAGCACTTGTTGTATGTACTAATTCACTCTGAAGAAACCTGGCAGCATGCAAGGAAACGTCAGTCTGTTTGCTAGCCACTTTGGCCAGTGTTTTATCTGCACTTTTTACATAAAGGAAAACTATACAGGAATATGGAACAAATATTTCTGCTCAGTATTCACAATGGAAAAGCAGGGAGAGACCTAATCTAGTGAATAGAAGCACTCTTGATAGGGGGTTGATATTAGTCCTTTCACAGAAGAAATGGTTCTGAAAGAACTCTTAAAACTGAAGGTGGATAAAGCAATGGGGCCTGATGGAATTCACCCAGAATTCTAAAAGAACTAAGGGAAGAACTAGTAACACCACTGACTACCTTTTAATAAATCATGGGAGGATGGTGTGGTACCTGAGGACTGGAGGAGGGCAGATGTGATTCCCTTCACAAAGGGGAGCAAGACAGAGGCAGGAAACTACAGACCTGTCAGTTTGACCTCAGTGGTAGGAAAATGATGGAATCCTTCTGAAGGAAAGAATTGTTGAGTACCTAGAGGCCAGTGGGGCACAGGACCTAAGGCAGTGTGGATTCACAGCAGGAAGGTCATGTCAGACAAATCTAATTGACTTCTTTGACTGGGTGACCAAAGTAATAGACCAGGGAGGGCTGTGGACATGGTCTACCTAGATTTTAGCAAGGCATTTGACACAGTCCACACAAAGATTAATAAACAAATTAGCCAACCTGGGAGTGGGTCCCAGGGTGGTAACCTGGGTAAAACACTGACTGGACAACAGGACACAACGGGTAATAGTAAATGGAGTCCACAGTGAAGAAGGAGGGTTACTAGTGGGGTACCGCAGGGTTCAGTACTGGGGCTGGTCCTTTTAATGTCTTTATAACTGACATTGCAGAGGGACTGGAGGAGAGTATGACTCTTTGCAGATGACACAAAGATCTGCAACAGGGTTGATATGCAAGGTGGGGTGGAAAGGATGAAAAGGAACTTGGCAAGGTTGGAGGAATAGTCAAATGTATGGCAACTTAGATTCAACACAAAGAAGTGCAAAGTAATACACCTGAGAAACAAAACCCAGGGCAAGAGTACACAATGGGGGTGTGTGTGAGATACTGACAACAACAAAAATGAAAGGGATCGAGTAGTCATATCAGATGACCTAAAGGTGGGCCCAACAATGTGAGAAGGCTAAGGAGGGCTGGGGATACTGGGATGCACAGGAGAGGCATCACCAGTAGAAAACAGGATGTTGTTGGCCCTCTGAACAAACAGTTGGTAAGACCACATCTGGAGTACTGTGTACAGTTCAGGAGACCCCATCTCCACAATGACATAGACAGGGTGGAGGCTGTCCAGAGGAAGGCAACCAAAATGGTGCAGGGTCTGCACCGAAGACATATGAAGAAAGACTAAAGGAGTTTAAGATGTAAATCCTCGAGGAAAGAAGGAGGGGTGATATGATAGAAACTTTCAAATACCTCAAGGGAATCAACAAAGTCAAGAGGGTAGAATCTTTCAAAAAGAGATGTGCAAGAACAAGGGGCACAATTTGAAGCTAGAGGGGAGACTGACTCAGAGGTAATGAGAGGAAGTATTTCTTCACAGAGACAGTTGTAAATGCATGGAACAGCCTTCCTGAGGAGGTCATAGAGTCAAAAACAGTGGGGAATTCAAGAATGCATGGGACAAACATTAAGCAATTCTAGTGGGGGTAGGAGGAAGTAGGCTGTTGGTTAACTAGGTTCTGCAACTTACCAGTTAGGTAGAGAAATGGGCAGACTAGGTGGGCCAAGTAGCCCTTATCTGCAGTCAAATTCTATGTTTCTATGAATGATTAAATCAATCCATGGAGTCCTATTCCTCTGTATGGAGTGTGGGTGCTGATCTATTTACTTTAATCCTTAGATCCTAGTTAACCAACAGCCTACTTCCTCCTGCCCCCCACTAGAATTGCCTTATGCCTGGCCATGCATTCTTGAATTCCCCACTGTTTTAGACCCCATGACCTCCTCAGGAAGGCTGTTCCATGTGTCCACCACCTGTCTGTGAAACATTCTTCCTCATATTGCCACTGAGCTGTCCCACCTCCATCTTCAAACTGTGCTCCCTTGTTCTTGCACATCTCTTTTCTGAAAGATGCTACTCTCTTGGACTTTATTGATTCCCTGAGGTACTTGAAAGTTTCTCTATATCCCCCTCTCCCTCCCTTCCTCAAGGGTATACATATTAGCTTCTTAGTCTCTTTGTATGGTTTTGGTGCCGACCTGCACCATTTTAGTTGCCCTCCTCTGGACTGCCTCCATCCTGTCTATGTCCCTGCAGAGATGGGGTCTCCAGAACTGCCAAGGTACTCCAGATGGGGTCTCACCAACTGTCTGTACAGAGGATGACAACTTCCTGTTTTCTACTGGTGATGCCTCTCCTATGCATTTCAGTATCCACCCAGCCTTCCTTACTGCCTTCCTCATTGTCTGCCTACCTTTAGGTCATCTGATATGACTACCCCAGGTTCCTTTAAATTTTGTTGTTATTATTACCTCCCTCCCATTGTGTACTCTTTCCTGAGTTTTTGTTAAGACAAGATGGTTAGGAGCAGCTGCAAGTAGCTCCTGGTGAAGGCGTAAGTGTGGGGTGACACAAATGGAGAGGGGAGTTGATTCCAGATGGAGGGAAGTGAAAAGAAAATCAGCTGACCTGCTGAGGTGAGGGGTCAGTGAGGAGAAGGTACAGGAAATACAGGGTGCAGGGGTAGGGGTGGGGAAGCTGAGGAGAAAAGAGATTTGAGATAGGAAGGACAGGAGTTGAACCAGTGTTTAGCAATGGCGGCAAGACTGGGCCAAGCGCTTTTGCTGAAAGGCAAGAAGAGATAGGGAGGAGTAGAGACACGTGATGTGAGCAAAAAGGAAGAATCAGAGGCAAAGTGACAGAAAGCATTAAAAAGTGTATCGAGCTTTGAGAGGAGGTAGTGGAAGCAGAACCGTGAGACAATGTCTGCATAATAAAACCTGGGAGAATCCATTTTCTTAACAAGTCACGGTGACCTGAAGTATGGCATCAACATGGGCCAAGAAATCAAGAAAGCTCAAGTCACACACCAACGTATTTATGCGAGGACAATTTTAACTTTGTTGGTGGTCTCCCACTGACTACGATCAACCTAAACCTAAATCCTTAGAAGGCATATACAGGTATGAGTGCTTTAGATTGATTTTTTCTCCAGTGTACAAAAGCACAGCACTGTACCTCTGCAGCTTTTTGAGACTATGTCCCAAAGAGGAACAAGTCTGCTGGCTAGTTTTTAGCAGGGTGAGTGTAGTGCTTGTGGGGCCTTGTCTATTCCTTTCCCATTCTGTCACAGATAATATTAAGGCACATTTCTGTATGGGGATGCACATGTCAGCAGGCCTGAAAAGGCACTTAATGCTTGTTCTTTACTTCTTCTTTTCAGTGATCACCTTACTGACAACATGATGCAAGAGTGATATGACACAACATACACGTGCACACAGAAACTCAGAAATGGGCTTCTCCATTGAATGTAGCCTGTTAGTGGGCAAGGAACAAAATTCATATTCTCAGTATACGAATGAGGAGCAGCGTCTTTCTTAGAAAAGGATGACTCCAACTGCAAAGTAGAGGCACATCACTGTGGGAATACACTGGCAAGGTGTATTCTAGTGCAAAAGGAAACCTTCACCCCAAGAGTAAGCAGTGCGTTCAGAACTCACCTACTTTCTTTTCGATGACAAGATTAGGATCATTTAATATCTGTTCTTCGTCATCAGTGTTCAGAGACTTTGCACTGCCTGAGATATGGTGTTATCCTTGAGGCTCTATAATTGTGATAAGCTAACCGGTAACTCTCAGCATGCTCCAGCACTCTTCATCATCCCCATCGTGGTCGGACATTGCAGCTGTTATGAAATCCCTATAAAAGGAAGTAGTCTGTCAGGCAATTCTTAACAGTTATTACCACAGGCCAAAACTGATGCTTCAGAGGGTAACTATTTTGTCAGCTTGACAGTAAGCCATGTCAATGGGGCTACTGTAAGTGCAGGCAAACACCACCCCAGGCAAGTGACGAATCCCACACTAGAGGACTCCATGTTAACCTCAAGCCACCAGTAGAATTTGAAGTATAGGAACTGGGGACATTTTAAGGAAAAGACAGTCATCCAGAACACACATGACAAATTTTATGCTGAAAAATAATGTAATGGCTTTTCCTTTCAAAATGTATTAATATTAGACCCAGGAAACTAAAAACTGATTATCCAAGTAGATTTATGGAGTCTTCAAGCAATTACAGATTTCAAAAACTCCTTAACAAACTAGATATTTGCTTTAAAGTAGTCTGTGCCCTGTAGCACATTAAATTTAGTGCACCACACATTCGGTCCCTTATTTCTATTTTAAACTGATTTTCCAATAGCCAGAAAACACTTCATAATATAATATTCAGACACAAACTCAGCTATTATTTATTTCCTATATTTATCTCTTTATGGTGAAAGACATTTACATGAAAACAGAACCTTTGCCCCTTATTTCATCTCCTCCTCCTGCCTTTCCCCTCACAATCTGCTGTTTGTGACATCATAATCATTTATACAGGCACTGATTAGGATGTCACAAAGGATGTAAGGAACAGTAGGAGGATGAGATCTGTGGACTCAGATCCTGTTTTCATGTAAATATCCTCGGTAGTAAAGAATAACACAGACAAATACAGAACATTTTTAAATATGAGCTCTGTTGTGAGGCCAGTTTCTAATTTACAGTGTTTTCCTGGATTTTTGAGAATTACTTTAATGTAGAAACATTACTAGTTACCTATATGTCCACCCTATGTGTTTTCAAACATTAAAACATGCTTGTTCTATACATATAGTAGTGATTCATTTTACTATATACTGAATAGTACTTATAGAGTGTCTTTAGCTGGGACCACACGTAAAAGGAATAAAATCAGTATAACTCAAGATAAAAGTGCCCTTTGGGGTAACCATTGCCTCAGTGCTTGCGTACAGAGGTTCTTTGTCTTTGAATTGTTTTGTTTTAATTGGGTTCACCACAACATTACCCAGATAGACCATCTTAGGGTAGCTGGTTCATTCCACCGGGTGTCAAACAGATGAGGCATACTGATGAGTCCTGGTAGGATGAAACACGTGTCTATGTCTTCTGTTGGCAGACTTTACAAACTGTATGAGAGGCCTTTCAGCACCATGCATTTCTGCTTAAAGTTGAACCAGCATAATATTCTGTGGTGATTTGCATATGCAGCCCATGATGCTTTGCAGTGTGGGGGCATGTGTGATTTTGTATAACTCAAGATAACTATATTACAGTAAACAGTTGACATGTGTAGGCAGACAATAAAATTCATAAGGCAGGACAGAAAGAAATAAAGGAAATAAAAATATAACTATAATGTTCAGTGCATATAACCAAAGGGTCTACCACAAGGATCTACCACTCAGTAAAAAAAAACAGTGTAACAACCCTCCCTACAGTAGGGGCAGGGTTGTTACTAATAGTGCTCAACAGAGGGATGAGGTGCCTGTGCATCACCCTCAAGCGAATAATAGAATGTGATGGAGCATTGACAGTATAAGAGGGCCTGGGATGGTGGTTTTTCAAAGCTAGCTAGGCCAGTCACAATAGGGGAGAGGGCATCACATCCCAGGTGCCTTACTAAGGGGAGTCCGTGAGGCATAGGGAGGAGCAGGTGCAGTGCCCTGGGCCAGGATGCCAGCTAGAGGGTTGCTGAACAGGCATGCCAGCTAAGTTGCTGGATGCAGGGCGTGCTGACATTGTCCCAGAAGGGTGGGCACATGATGTGGCTTACCAGGTAATTGGTTCAAGATATGGGCCACCAGTCACAGTTTCCATTGAGGTTGCCATCTGATGGCACAAGGTCCAACACCTTTCTCAGCAAGGGAGTTGCATAGCACATCAACAGGCCTGGCATGTGTCAGGACAGACACTAGTTGCTTCAGATGTTCCTCATTCCTCTGTGCATGTTTCCCCATTCAAGGCTGCCCTGAACAAGGGAACTCCGGTTCCAATGGGTCTACCCAGTTAGCAAAATTCAGTCAATCACTAAATAAATAAACCATTCCAGGCTCAGAAGTGGAGTCAAACCAGGTGCCTGAGTAGTTGGAATAGTTAGAGGGACACTGTGGTGGAATTCCATGGGGCACCCCTCAAAGACTGCCACCTAATGGTCTTTGGGCTAAAAGAGGATTACCAGGAAGATGGATATGGATTGATGGAGAGGGGTGACCTCAGTGACTTTGCAGCAGCCATCCAAGCAACTGGCAGATGGGATAAATGTGGGACTGAAGCTGCCTGCCGGGTCAAGGTAGGAAATTGTCTCCAAGAATGGGGAAGGGTCCCCAAGAAGGTAAGCTGGGCACTTATGGCTGTTTAAGCAGAGCTCACTTGGGGAGGCTACAAAGTGCCACAGCAAGTGAAACTTTGGCTGATGTGGGCCCCTGCCATGCGGTGGGAGCATACAGAGTTCTCAGGTGCCAGGGCACAGGCAGAGATGCCTATCTTGTGGACATAAGACAACAAATATCTCTGAACATTTGGGCACATTGCCCACATACCTGTTCAGTCCTAGCAAAGGGAGAGGTTTTGTCTCAAAGGTTTAAAAGGAGTAAATTAAGGAACAGGGATCCTCAGTAAAAAGTAGTTAAGGTGAGAAAGGCTTCCCAGGGCTTAGAGATGTCCATCAGAACAGGGACCTGGAGAGTCCCAGAAAAGTTACCAGTCACACTGTGTTGATAGTGGTGAGACCAAACTGGTACATGGAGCAGACACAGTACTGTAATTAATGCTTTAGAAGTTGAAATTATTTGAGTCTCTGTGACTGGCATGAAGTAACTGTGTTATAAAGTAAGTTCTGCCTTAGTAACAAGAATCAAGTGATTTGAAATCCCTGTGTCAGAGTGGTTATTCGTCATCAAACTGAAGGTTCCGTTCCCTGTTCCAGCAGCTTCAAGGGAAAGAGATAAGTTAACCAGTTAACACAATTGTTTGCAAGGGACTCCCAGAGATTGATGCTATCATATTATTACCCTTAGACACAGGAGTACTCTGGCCATGCCTGCCCCATCATGGGTACAGCAGGTTAGTTGGTGCACCGGTAGAAAAAGGAGGTTGTATGTAGAACACCACTTAGTCAGAGGGAGTTCATTCAAGAGGAAGAAGTCCTCAAGTTCGCATGATTCTTACTCCAAGCAGTTAAGTGTGAATATGCATAAACATTTACTATAGATAACAGAAGGTCCTCTTCTGCTAACATCAGCATGCCTTCATTGAGGAAATGAAACTTTTTTCAGTTCTTCATGATGTGATTACATTAAGTTCATCTATTATGTTATAATTCTGTAAAATGAGAATTAGATGTATATTGAGATATGTTATTTTCAAATTAGTCATCACATTAGGATAAATATTTTAGAAAGCAATAACTAAACCCACTTATGAAATGGACTTCAGAATTCTCCAGAATCATAGCCACTTGAACGGTTGAAACACATCACCTGCCTATTCATTACTTCCAAGTAAATGCACCAGCCTAATGTAATCTACATAGCAACAGCCTAACTACACAAAAATAAACCCTTTTTCCTTTAAAAAACAAATGTTTTTCATTTGTTTTTCATGTTTTCACACAGTAACCTGTTTCATGAAATGCATTTCTGTAACCAATAATACCCGACAGGTGGGCAGTGTTGGGCTATATTGGACCATATATAGCATATTATTGCACTTACAAAATGGGTTATAGGTGACATTTTCTATAATATTTAAAAATAAAAAGTAATTGAAAAATAGTAAAATCTATTAAAAATCAAGTTTCTTGCAAAGTAGTCTCTCTACTGGTATACTTGCAGTAGAGGGCCTACTAATTTGAGAGACTTTTATGGCTGCATAGAGTCAGAGCTATGCTGACGTATTGCTAGCATATTACTTAAAGTAGTTTGGGGGCGTGGCTTCCCGGATAAGGTACAGTGCATTGCAAAATAAAATAATGTGAAAGAAATAAAATTATGTAAAAAATATACAACATAAGGCAAACTTATAGTGCCTACTGTATACCTCCAGTAGCAAGCAGTAAGGCTCGATCAGCTCTCTAATCGTGTGGGGTGTGGCTGTCATTTGGGGATGGTTGTAGTCAGATACCTAACATGCAGCATTTTGTTTGCTCTGCATTTCCACCCAGTGTAGTTCTACATGAATCAGTATGCTTTCTTTCCACTCCCCTCGCATTTCTCAGAATGGCTGCTGTTTGCTAACGTTATAAACATCAGCACAATGAATGTCCTCCACCACAGCACCCAAACCATAGATGGACACGCCTTCTCCACCCTCTATTTAATACACCCACCCACTTCCTCCCCAAAGCCCCCAAACCCCAGTGCCAGACATTGTTTTTCTGTAAAAACCTGTCCCTAGTTGGAGTGAGTGCTCAATTTTGAATTAAAGAACATCAGCCCCAGAGATTATCATAAGCAGCTCCGGTCATAAAGTGATCCTGAAAGAAATATAACCAGCGCTGAACCACTGGCTACTGGCTATTTGAAAAGTGGTTGGGATCATCTCACAATCTCACAATCATGTGAATGCAGAAATGGCTGCATGATTCACCAAAGTTGGGATAAACCCAACAGTGTCTTTGTAATTAATATAACAGCCCCTCAAGTCCCTGTGTATTATAAAGACATATAAATGATCCTGACAGACTATAACATGGGCTGAATTGCTTTCTGCATCCAAAAAGTATCACGTATATTTGAAAGTTGCCCCTGCAATCCCACCTCCATGCCTTTTGAACAAAATGTGGAATATGTACACACATAGCAATACTCAATGTCATTCAAGTCAGTCTGTACAGAGGCTGGAAAGCTAAATTGAAATTGAATTGAATTTAGCTGGATGTCACAAACATTCAGCTGGAGTGATGGCATGACAAAGTGGTGATGTTTCAGATTAGGATCCTTTACCAGATATATTAGTGAATGACAGTGCACGTTTAAATATTGAGTCTTGAATACATGCAGATAAGTGAAACCAAGTCTTTTCAACATAAAATAAATACAATTGTATGAACATGAACCAATTCTAATCTGAAATGTCACCATTTTGGCATTATGTAGCACAAGGCACGTCGGTAGCAGCATTCAGGAAGCTCACCATAGCTGTTGTCAAAACACGGTTTAGCGTCTTTGTGTATAGCACTGACTTTTCAGGAATCACAATGAACTCTCTTTATCACAGTGTCACTCCAGTACTCTGGCACTGAACATTTGTGACATTCAGCTAAGTTAATTTCTTACAGATTTAGTCTGCTTTTTCTGGTAGGGCCTCCGTCGGGCTCTGCCCTGGTAACAACCTCTGGACTTCCACCTCTGTCAAACGCTGGTGCCCTTCCAGTTACCCAGCTTTCCCCTGTAGAGCCAGCCGCAGCACTGGGTCCTTGGTCCGCCAGCCCGTGGAACCAGTACCTAGCTGGGAGAGCCAGCGACGGAGGGCTACAATTGAAGCCCAGGGAGGGCTTCAAGGAGCTGGAGGCCCCACTCATTTTTATAATCCCCTGCAGGCAGGGGCGGGACATGCAATGACGATCAGCGTCCGCTATGCCCCTGAGATCTGGTAGGCATCAGTGCGCAGTGGGACACCTGGCCTCCGCCGGGTGTCACCACCACACCGAGCACATGGTCCACCCTCCCACCAGAGAAGGAGAGCAGTCTTGGTACACTCGATCCTTCTTCCCCAGCCGGCCCTCCGATGATCTGGAGCCATTCTTGAACCTGAGTCACCGTCGCAGGGAAATCCAACTCAGCTAAGTTAATTTCAATTTTAGTGCTGCGGCTGTGCAGTTCAACTGTTACAAAATGCTGCGTGCAAGGAAACAAGTTGCTCTTTATCAGCAACCAAGTCTCGTTCCACTTACAGTTAAAGACTTGTTAAACCATTGCTATGCATTTCATCATCTTAATTGCACACATTTGCATTTTCACCAAACTGCAAAAAACACAAAAAAAACAACTGGTATTTCTGTACTTCACCATTCGACCATCTGTGTGACCGCCTGACATAAGCTAGCATTTCAATGTGTCGCCACACTTTCCTCAGAGCCATCATTGGCTCCTCAGAATGGTTGTTTTTTTTCAGTTTATAGAGCCTTTGACCTCATCACCACCTTACTCCTGACTTCAGACCTGATCCCGATCCCAAATCCCATCCGCCCACTCCCTGCCATCAAACCGACAGGATTCACACAGTGTGGGACTGGAGAGTCCCAAGGGCCATCATATACAACAATGGGAAACATGGTGTTTTTCCATTGTCTCCTTATGTCCTAGGGCCTCAGCAACATGGTCATGCATGCGTGAAGGCACCCATATGCTCCGGAACCGCAACCCCATCCACCTACCTGGCCTGGTGCCAGACCCCCATTTTCAACGCTATCACCAAGTCTCCACTTGGTGGCAGCCAAGACCAGGAAGACCTCACCTACCCAATCTGGGAGAGAAGAGCTGCCCTACGGCTGTTCATTCCTCTCCCAGCCCTCCCCGCCTCCCCACTGACCTCGTGTTCTGAGCTCATTCCCAAACCCAGGTCACTAATGTGGGAGAGGTAAGGCACTCAAGTGCCTCAGGCCTCTGCACCACCAGGATAGCCTAGGGTGTTTTTTTTTAAGACAAAATTTAAAGTGGTATCACTTTTATACATCACCATGTGACATGCAAACATATTTAAAAAGTGTTAAAAGATAAGAGAAAAGTTGTACTAAACAACAACAGACACTGAATATGCACATTTATCCCCAAAATGAACAAAGTTTTTATATCTAGACTCCTTTTACGATGCTTGTCGCACCACCTGGCCCGAGGGACGATGTGCATCAATAGGAAGGGCTACACATCCATCAACTGCCAGGTGGTGTGCAATGCCACTGGGCACATAATCAGTGTCTGCATCACACACCCCGAGAGTGCCTTCATCTGGCACAGTTCCATACTGTGCCAGAGATTCAAATGTGGGATATCCTTATGGGGCACCTGTTGGGTGATTGGGGCATGGGGCAGGGGTGGGTGCAGCACGGCTGTGGGAGGAAGGTGGGCAAACAGGGTGGGTGGGATAGAGGGGCATTGGGCAGCAGGGCATTGGGTAGCAGGGGCAAGGGTTGGAAACAAACATGCGCAGTGCTAACCATGTCCTTCCCCACACAGGTGACTGCACATACCCACTCAGGCCCTGGCTGCTCACCCCCTACCAGCCACTGGCCATCCCTGCAGAAGAGGGATACAATGAGACACATACTTCCACGTGCAGTATCATCGAGCATGTCTTTGGCATGCTGAATATCTGGTCCATTGCCTAGACAGGTCAGGTGGTGCCCTACAATACAGCCCATCGAAGCCTGTGGCCTATTTCTGGCCTGTTGCATACTGCACAACATGGCCATTGACCATGGGATAGCTGTCCAGGTGGATGAGGGCGACAGCAACAGAGACAATGGTGAGAATGGGCCAGAGGTGGTGGGCAGCCACCCATGGGAGGCGGGGACCCCAGGCTGTGAAGAAGAGGCCACGAGGCACTAGCCATGATAACAGAGGAGCATTTTGGAGAAGCAGGTAAGGTACACGACACGCATGCATGGGTCACACAGACCACCACACACACAGGTCTGACATGCAGCATGATGCATGCTGGGAATGAGACACACAGCAGGCATGGTGTAGGCAGTACCACACAGACACAGGCACACACACACACCACAGGCACGGACACACACATGGGCTGAAGAACATGGCATGGATCAGAAGCATGACACCAGTGCTAGAAGCACAACTGGCATGGTACTGCCCAACACACCCATGCCAGGAGGCCCACAGCCCAGCCAGCACACACAGGCATGCACCACACCACACATGCATGCCACCACACACATGGTGCACCACCACCACCACCCAAGTGTGCAGCAGATAGCAGACAAGGGCAGCACACACATCAGGGTCACTGTGTGGTCCCTCAGCCACCATAGGCATGTGGACAGCTGTGCTGAAGCCAATTAGCAGCCACAGGATGCACATCAGTCAATGGGGGTGTCCGACACATCCATGGGGTGGATGCCTGAGAATGCAACCGTGTTCTCACTGGGGTGTATCGTGGCCAAACAGGCTCATGCCAGAGGTGTCTGGGATGCCAAGTTGGAGCCCAACATCTGCTGTGCAGGATTCACCAGATGCTGGGACCAGGAATAGACATGGAACTGCGGATGTCCTCTGCAGCCATGCCCAGTGGCTGCCAGTGATGAAAACCCAGCTGTAATGGTACTTGTCATGCGGTCCAGTGATGTGGTATTGGCCTCCGCAGCTGGTAGAAGCACATCAATAAGCTGCACATGGCCCCTGTCCTGATGCTGAGTCAGCTGACACTCTCCACCTGCAGGGCATGCTTCTCTGTGGTAAGCAGCCCCTGAAATCCATGGATGCCTGCAGCAATCAAGGGTGCTCTGACAGCTGATCGGCATCCTGCACCTTCTGGGCAGGACACCGCCTGCTGGGAGAGACACGGCATGCTGTTCAGTGCCCCGCTCTGGTGGACACTGCACAGGGGACTGCACAGGGTGTACTGTCACAACAGGTGTACCAGCAGTGGACCCTGTGGTGCACTGCCTGGTGGTGTCCGCATCCTGCTGCCACTGCTGGGCAGTGCCTGGTGCTGCCACATCTACCACAGCACCACCACCCTCGCCAGGCACTGTGGTGGCGCAACACAACACTGTGCGAGGCGGGGATGGGTGGCAGCTGCACAGCCGCAGGCACAGCACTGGGCCCTGATGATGCCTGTGACAGTCCCAGGGGTTTTGCAGGCACCGCATGCCTGGAGCTGTCTAGGATCAGAGTTAAGTCATCATCGAGTCAGACGCGGCCCTCAGCTGGTGTCAGCGCAGCACTGGCAGGCTGGCATCCTGCAGGAGTACTGCCAGTGTGTTGTCTGACTCTAGGCCAAGGAAGGTCCTCCAGCCCCACACTGCTGGTCCACAGTTGATCCCTGGCACGGATGCCAGTGGATGTAGATGGTTTGTCCTCCAGGATCATGGCTGCGACTGCCTCTGCTTGGGCCTCCATGGAAGCGTGCTGGTGCTGCAAAGCAGGAACACAGTGTTAGTGGTGCTGTAGCCCCATGCACGTGGACCCTGCCCCAGGTGTGCATTGTACTGTTGCTACTGTCTGCTGGGCGCCACATGGTGCCAGGCAACGCCACATAAAAATATGCACGGCAGCAGGCACACCTACACATGACAACCACATCCGCCATCCACGCTAGTAGTGTGCAAACTCACCATGCTGTGTGGGGCTGCCACCCATCTGAAACCCACCATCTGGCACACCTCAACCACTACACAACTGATGGTGGATGCCACCAGTTTCCCAGTGAGCAATAGGGTGGGTGTGGTGGAAGAGCCCCTGCTGGTCCTGCTGTGGGATAACCTGATGGCTGCCACCTTCTCCTTTATCCTGCACTTGTTTCTCCCAACATTTTTCTGCACTCCCGTACGCTACACTGATGCCTGCTGGGGTGTTAACATACATCACTATGGCCTGCCACCCCGCCGACCTGTCCTGTGGGGTGCCCGTGGAACCACTCAGCAGAGACTCTCTGTCCAAGTAAGCCTCCAACAGGCCTGCTGTTCATCTTTTGTACGTTGGGTCTGCACTTGCAGGCAGGCCCACACTACTCCTCTCTGTCATTCTCAGACATTCTGCTACCTGTGGACAGCAACAGCACAAGAGATCAGTGTCAGCATGCCCCAGTGCAGTGCACCATTGCAGTGTTGTTGTAGGCCTCTCAGTCCAGCGTTAGCATCCACTTACTTACAGGCTGCAATAACTGTCCGTGCCCTGTGCACAATGGCACTTATAAGGTGCATCGCATGCAAATGAGCCAGTGAGCAATGGTAATGAAATGCCAACGCACCCCACTGCACAGTGTATTGGCTGGATGAGGTGATCTGCATATGTTGGCTGAATATCGCAATCTTGCATTTGTGCTTATTCGACCTGCACCAGAGCATCCTTGTGGTGTAAGTAACAGCATAGCATATGCATATGCCTGCAGTGTGCATGTGCACGCCTGTAGCACAGGCCTATTGCATGACCATCTTACTTGCTTGATAGGAGCCAGTGCGCATGCTGTGCTGGTTGCCCATCATGCATGTGATCAAAACTTGATGCAGGCGCCTATTGTGCAGATGCACTATGCGCGCCAGCGTCAAATGCTGTGCATGCTAGGTACATGTGCTATGTTGCGCGGAGTCACACTCTGTGCCTTCATGGTCAGGAACATGACCCGGGCACCTGCCAGTCCATGGCACTGTGTGCATGCATGGTGCTGCAGTACACCTTCATAGTGCAAGCAATCCACATGCCATGCTGCATATGCCACTGTTCGCTATTGCGCATTATCCATATGCAGCTCCCGTGCAGGCTGAGTCAGTCATTATGTCTCTGACTGTTGTACTGACCAGAGACATGTTGTGCAATGCAGTGCATGAAGATCACTCAGCTGGACCAAGGTTGAAATGGTCAACCCTGCTGCCATGGTCCAACTATTTGTGGGGCAGCTTTTGGGTAGGTCCTGCAACAGTCCCAGGGAGACATGGTGGCAATGTGTGACCACGGCCCTGGAGCACTGCATGGGGTTCCACACAGTGTGAATCAATGCAGGCACCAGTATGGTAACTTGTGGCGCAAGGACCCAGCGTGGATGTGATGGCTGCAGGCACGGCGTGCTGCATGGGGCAGTGCCACAGCCAGTTAGTAAGCCGATGTTCCATGCATGCACAGAGCACTACTGAGTGGGTGTCACGGACGCACAGCAGATGCTGGTGCCAGGGGACATCATGGTCCTGGAGGTCATTACATGTCCTGCATTGCTGCTGCGCATGTCGTAGACATGCAGGCACCAGGGCCATGTGGTGGTTAGAGTCCCACCCTGCACCATGCAGGCTGTGTGGTGGTGGGGAGCTGTCTGTTCATGCCTGTTTACTCATGTCCAACTCTCTTGTTTCCTTCCACAGGGCCAGAGGACCACAGGTTGGCCAGGTGGCTGCGGATGCGACAAGGCAGATAGGAGTCAGCAGTTGGACCAGCAGGATGGTGTCAGGCAGGTAGGCATGTTCACATTGCTGTACTGTGCCTCTGTGGGTCTCCTGTGGTCACAAGGTCTGGATGTGGTTGCCACAACCATGTGTTTGCATAGCCATGGTGGTGCATTGTCCACTGGGCGTGCCAGTGTTACACAGCCTCTGCTGGCCCTGTGCCACCTCGGGAAGTGTGCATGGCATCCACTGTGTGTGCGGCAACAGGTGCCTGCACTCTGTGCCGATGCTCTGCCCATGTGCACATGCACCCACCTTGGCTCTGTCTGCCTGTCTGCACTGCTGTGTGTGTGCTGTGTAGATGGGTGGTGTGGCCTCCATGCGTGGGTCCATCATGGTCTGTCCAGTGGTGTGTGCCTCCGCTGTACAGTGCACACTGGGTGGGCTGGGGATCACTTGGGCATGTCACTTAATGCCTTGTCCTGTCCCTTTTCTAGGTGTTTCCCAGGATGGCAGCCTGGAGGAGGTCTGGACCTGTGTTGTGGGCATTGAGAGCCTGCTGGTACAACAGCAAAGAATGACACGCCTGATGCTCTGGCAGATCAGGGGGACCATGGCAATGCGATGGGTGTTGCTCTAGATGGTGGTGGCAGTCTGTGTGAACAGTAGCCGCCGTGTTTGTATATAGCCCCTCTTTGTCCTGCCTAACCCTGTTGCCCTGCACAACCTTACTTCCCATTGTATAGCCCTGGATCCTGTCGCCAACCTCCCATGCCCTTCCCCGTGCCTTTATCCCATACTTGTACATAGTTAATGGTTTGTTATGACAGTAAAACCTTTATATTGCTACATCACTGTGTCTGTGTTTTCTTTGCAGCTGTTGTGTGGAGCCATGCTGCAGTGTCTGTTTTGCTGTGCTTTGCCATGTCTCCGGTGTCCCACCACTGTCCCCTTGGGGCAATGCACATGTGTGCACAGGGCATGTGCCCTTGTCCCTGTTCTGTGTGTGCCCTGTATTGAGTGTCTCCTGGTGACCTGTGACTGCCCCTGCACCTTGTGCACTTGCCTGCCTGCCCTTCCTTTCTCCTGTAGTGCTGCCCATCTCCACTGTGCCCTTCCCCACTCTGGGTGGCAGACTATAAGGCCATGGGTGGCCTGTGCCTTCCTGCCGCTAGATGTTAGAGCTCTGTGTTTGCTTATCTTCCTGGCATCATAGCCACTGCACCCTGTGGACAGGCCTAGTGGGTGTCTCTTGCATGGCTCTGTCACTGGCATGGCGGTGGTGATGGTGTGTTGGCCTAGTGCTTGTTCCACTGTTGGTGGGCTGGGGTTCCTATGTGCACCATCCCTGGTGCCCTGTGTTGCCTCCAGGATGGTGCATCTGTGTACGGATGTGCCGATGTGGTGGGGTCCTGTGCCCCCATGCCCCTGTGCTTCCTTGCCTGTGAATCCCTGCAGCCTGTCGTCCTTGCTCAGCTCACTGGGTTTTGTGTTCTGGCCTGCTTCTGTGCATTCCTGATTGCACTGGCGCATCTGTGGTTGGGCCACAGCACATCTTTCTATATTCACCCTTTTGCGTAGAGCATTTCAGAGGCACATCTTCTGAATATGGCGCCCTTTTCCCATGGTGCATCTGACTTGCACTTTGCCAGACTTGTGCTCACCTTTGGTGCATGTCTGAATCTCTACCCTCTGGTGTAAAAATATTAAAAACAACAAAGTTATGAGCCTACTATGAAGTTTGTGAATGCAGCCTTGTAACTTTAGTAATTTTCAATATTTTGACCTCAGACTTTCAACATAGCCATTTCTTCATACTACCATATGAATGTGACAGCTGTCAGTATTCAAATCCTGATCAAAATGTGTTATCGTACCTGTCACATGAAATGACGTTTGTCAGGGATGTCAAGATTTTCACCTACTGCGTTCATTAAGTGGGTTTATAGGAAGGCTATGCTGAACATTTGGTATACAAATACGGTCAAATGCCCAGGTTATGATTGAACATTACACCATTTCAACATTAACTCATAACTTCACTCATTTTCAATATTTTGACTCCAACCTTTCAACACAGCCATTTTTCCACACCACCTCATAAATGTGATGTATAATTTTTAAATCCTGGATGAGATGTGTTTTCACACCTCTGGTGCAAAATGACATTTTGGCCAATATACCATAAATGGCACATGTCATGCCTATAAGGCAAATCCTAAAACAAGTATCTTCAAAATTTGGGGTCACAATTGCAAAAAGCAAATTGTTTAACAAGCAGCCAATGTTTGGCATTGGCAAATGCTTATTTATCCAGCTTATCAAAATAATTACAGATTCAGGCATACATTCATTTCATCAAACCTCATTTTAAGTTCTCTCATTCAGTGTTCTTAAATTTCATGTTTATTCTGAAAATAAGTGTGGTAACAGTTCCTCATGTAGACTGTGAGGTTTTACTGTATCCACTTTAAACATTCAATGTCCTTCCTCTTTTTTAACTGTACTTGTGTCCACTCACAAGCGTTGGTAATTTCAAGCTGGTCACAGTCCCCACTGGCCTCCACTCCCATATGAGCTACTACTCCCATTGCCTTGCCCCATAGTGGGGCAGTGGCATCAGCCAAAGTGCTGCAGACTTTGGTCAGGTCAGGAGTTGGCCTGGGAGTAAATGAAGGAGCGGCGAGGGGCATCATGAGGATGCTGGCGGCAGTAGTTTTTTCTCATTTTTCTTGGGGCAGGGGATGTGCAATGACATCCCGATCCACTCCATCCCCTAGGACATCTAGATGACAGCTGCTTGTGGTACCCCTGGTCTCCACCAGGTCCTTCAAGCACTGGACATTCTCCCACCCTCCCCAGGGAAGAGAGCAGTCCTAGGATGCTCCATCCTCTCTCTCCCCCGGCTGGCCCTCCGATGACCTGGGGTCCATTCCGAACCTGGGTCACCGCGTTGTAGCAATCCAACTGCTGCACCGATGGGCTGGCACATCCAGTATGCTTCGTTGCAGGCATGGTTTAGATGCTGAAATGTCAACCATGACGTCATATCTGCATACATGCATGCAAGCACGCATGCATGGGCACTTCCACATTGGTCTACAATTCTAGAATTGATGTTCTTAATGTCTGGAATACTATGGTTTAAATAAACAGCAATATCTGTAACTGTGGAGTAGGCTATCTGTAACTGTGGAGCAGGTTATCTGTAACTGTGGAGTAGGCAACTGAGCCATGAAAAATAGTTTGCTGTTGAGCTGGACAGAATGAAGTTTCTAAAAGGTGTTCTTTTTCTGTGTAAAAGTTGAAAATAAAGAAGTTTTTGTAAGAAAACTCTTATGTCTACTGACTCATTTTGCTTGCTTAACAGAGGGCAAACAGACTTGCCATACAAGGACTCCTTGAGGTGGAGCATCGTTTTGTATCTTTGAATTTGGCTTGATGTATCCCTTGCGTGCAATAAGCATGTTGATCACATCTTTATAACTGAAGAGCCCAGGCACAACTTTCTCTACAGATCTAAATGTTGCCTCTGTGCTGCTGACATAAGGAAGCAGGCAGTCTTCCATGTCCTGCTCCCTTTCATTGACTATGGAGATATCATGTACCACTGTGCAAACAAACCCACTCTGCTGCCCCTGAACTCTGTACAAGAGCGTGCACTGCATGGTTCTTCCTTTCAGTGACTACCATCATTGTCTGCTGTCTAACCTGCTAACTGGGTTTAAAGGAAACCTACACCTTCATATTTACTAAATGTTATTTGTTTCCATGTTAATAGACAACTCTTTCATGTAGTTGTTAAGGATGATGCAAATGCTTTAGTCAGTTTTACAGTTCATACTTATTTATTTTATTTATTTATTTCAATCTAGGATTACAATACCTTTGAGTCGAGGCTCTTTTACAAAGTTTTCACGTCAGCGTGTGGAACAGTCATCATTATTAGTTACAAACATATAGTCATTGACTTACAGATATGTAATAACCAGTACAAAGACTTGAGCTATGAGCAAGACAAAGGAAGGGGGTGGGGTGGGTGGTGGGAAGTGAGGGTAGGAGATCGGGGGAAGAAGGTTCCGTGGGTAGGGGAGTATGGGAAGTGGTTGGGGTGGGGGCAGGAAAGGAGATACGGGGGAGGTGGGCGAGGGCAGGAGACAGTGCAGCAGGGGCCTTGTCGAGGGAATATGACAGGTAAGGTGCTAGGGGTGCAAAGACTGATTGTAAGTGCTGGGTGCTGGGGTATTTGCAGCTGGAGCAATTGGAAATGTTAAGATGGGCAATCGCAGGATACAAGCAGTGAGAGGCGCAGCTTGGACTTGAAGAGGCCGAGTGTTGAAGCGGTCGCTATGTCGCCAAGAGAGTTGAGCCAGTTGGATGCCCGATAGGCAAATGATCTTTGTCCTTGGGTCATGCGACATTGTGGGATATGTAGTAGATGGGAACTGGATCTCCTTGTAAGTGACGTTCCTATGTCTAGACTTAAGGAGGGCACAGACACCCAGGTGGGGCAAGCCCATTATAATTTTCTGTGACCGTGATGCAGGTTTGGTATTTTATGCGTTTGTCCAGTTGAAGCCATCCAGATTGGGAATAAAGGTCACATGTGTGGGTGCGGTGATGTGAGCCAGTGATGAGAGAACAGGCCTTATTCAGGAGGTCGTGATATGTTTGAGAGCAGTGGTGATTGCAGACCCATATATGATAAGACCATAGTCTATGATGCTGACGATGGAGCATTGAATGCCACTGACAGTGCTTCTGGAGTTAGGTGTTTCCTGTGCGGAATAATATGCCTAACCTCGCATTGGCAGACTTTAACACACTGCTGATATGGCCAGTGTATGAGAGGTAGGGATCAAGGGTGATGCCGGTACTGAGCAATTGTGTTTGCTCTAGGATGGCTCCTTGTTGGTTGCAATGGAGAGGTGGAGTTGTTTGTTTTTGTTATGGGGCTGCAGAAGACCATAGACTTGTTTTTTCTGATTGAGAAGCAGTTTATGATTTAGGAACTAGGATTCAATGGAGGAGAAGGCCAGCTGAAGTTTATTTTGTAATTGGATTGGATCAGGGTCCGAGGTGAGGATCACAGCATCGTTGGCGTGAAAATTATTTGTTCTGGGCAGCTGTCCGGTAGTGAGTTTAAGAATAGGCTGAAGAGGAGGGTCCCAGAATGGAGCCCTGGGGACTCCTGAGCAGATCGGTCTAGGGTCCGAGATTGTATCAGTGATTCTTACTGTTTGGGACCGTTCTTCAAGGTAGCTCTTAAACCAGCCAATGCAGTCAGTTGACAGCCCACTGTTCTGAAGCTGGACAAGCAGGAGGAGGTGATTGGACGGTGTCGAAGGCTTTAGTTAAGTCAATGTAGATTGAGCCTAGTAGTTCACGAGTCAAGTGCATTGTGGATTGTGCTGGTGAATTCAAGTAGGGCTGTGGAGGTGCTGTGACCTCTGCGGAACCCATGTTGTTTGCACAGGATGTTGTATGTATCCAGGTATTCTGTGAGCTGGTCTGAGACGATGCGTTCTAGTGCCTTGGAGAGTGGGGATAGTAGGAGATAGGTCTGCAGTTATCATGGGCAGTTTTGTCACCACTTTTATGGATTGGGGTGACAGTGGCAGATTTCCATCTGTCCGGGAACTGGCTAAGGCTGAGGGAGAGGTCGAAAATTCTGGACAGAGGACTAAGCACTTCATCAAGTGTGAGAGACAGGATTTTGAGATCGAGGAAGTCATTACTGAATCTTGATTTGTCAAGGGCTTTGGTAACATATGTGCATACTTGGTGAGCCTTGACTGCTTTGAAGTAGAAGTGGGGGAGCTGGTGGGAGTAGTGTTCATTGCAGACAGAGGGATTCACCATCTTTGAAGTAGTCCTGGGTAGGACAGCGCTGAGGTTGGTAAAGGCTTTGTTAAAGGTATCTGCAATGGTTTTGGGTTGAGGGTTGTGGTTCCATTGATGTTGAGTATTGATGGGGGGTTTGGGTGGATTCCCAGAAGTTCCTTTATGTTGTTCCAGAATTCCCAACCATTGCCCCAGGAGTTTGTGAGGGCGTGCTTATAGTAGGTGGACTTCATTTGCTGGATAGTTTTGGTGCAGTCATTGTAGGCACATTTGTAGTTTTGGATGTCGCTTTGCCTTCCAGAGTTTCTGGCCAGCTCCCCATAGGTGGTCTCTTGATTATAGCATCTCATGGAGGTCACCTGTGAGCCAAGGGTTACTGAGTGATTTGACTTTGCATTTTCTTAATAGGAGCATACGTGTCACAGGTCACAGTGAGGATGTTTATGAAGTGGTCAAGAGCAGTGTTCACGTTGGTTGCACTGAAGATAGGGGACCAGTCTTGATGGAGGAGGTGGTATTTGAGTCAAGGAAGGTGACCACTGGTTAGAACCCTGCTGGTGATAGATTTGGTGGTCGCATGAGTGAATTTATTTGACCAGGTGCAGCTAACGGGAGTGATCGCTGATACTGTGACTGCCCTGGAGTTTCCATTTCATGTTTGTTGAAATCGCACTGTCCCTGAAGGCTGCATTAGCATATGACAACATGATGTCAGATCACCCATTTATACCATGTATCTATATGCTGAAAGAACAAATACCCTGCAAAAATTCTCTGAAACTCATAAACTGAGTGAAGTTTAAAGGGAAAATTTATTATAACTCAGATAGTTTGCAAAGCTCACTGAAGGTAAGCGTATTTCACACCTTTTGCAGCTTGTTTCTTTTAAGACTAATTAACAGGCGGCATACTAGGAAGTTAAAGGGTGATAACGCCTCATGTTCTCATAGGCTAATGGTGCACTCTAGGACAATGAGATTTCAACAATCACAAATGGAGACTCAGAGCAGTCACAGGGCCTAGTATGAACTGTAAAACATACTAAAGCATTTGCATACATCCTTAACAGCTACATGAAAAGAGTTGTCTACTGGCATGGAAACAAATAACATTTAGAAGATATGAGGATGTAGTTTAGCAGACATGACTCTCACTGGCTTTCTTTGTTGTGTAGTTGTGCGCATAAAATCCTCTGAGTATCTCCTAGTTGTCTTCACAGTCAAGCAATGCCCTACTCACTTGGTTTAATAGCAGCATTTACCTTCTCAGTTCCCAGGATGAAGTGAGAATTTAGTAGACAGGCCTTTGCATTTGCAACATCAGACACCTGGAGCAAACTCCCTTGAGCTAAGAAATGCTTCCAGCTTGCATGTGTCCAAGTCCAGTCTTTTCCAGCCACCTTATACCTCATTGTATTCGGTTTGGTCTAGAATCCCCATCCAACTGACCATTGTCATGCTGTATAATAATGCTCGTGCTCTGTATGCTTTGAGCCCACTTTGTTAGCCTGGTTTAATTATTGTTTGAATGTGTGTATCTTTAGACTTTGTTTTGTTTTTCCTGTAGATTTAAGCTTGTATGTAACTATTCTGCTGGACTATGTTAACGTGGTTGACTGCTGCTATCCTCCCTGGGACCCGTATGAAAACAGGATGCTGCATCTCATGGGGTAATCCCCATTGTGGTAATTTCAAATAAATAAATAAATATTTTGATTAGAAAATGGGCTTTTTATTTCCGGGTCTCTGATTGGCTGGTACCCCTGCCAGAAGTACATTAACCTTCAACAGATGACCAAGAAATAAAAGTGCTAACCACAATGTCCTTCACCTACTGAGGTATCTTTGTGTCCAGCCTGCTTTCTGATTGGTCATACGCACCTAATTGAATTTCAGATCACTGCCATTTTTTTCCTTCACTTAGCAAAAGACACTGGACCCCATGGCTCCATAGTTCAGTGCCAGCTGCCTGATGAAACCTCACACAATGTCCCTGAGCTCATTTCTGGCTACATATATATATATATATAATTTTTATGTTGATTGCGTGCATGCGCAAGAAACATGTTACGACAGGTTTCTCCAGAAGCAGGTTGTGGAGGCACAGCACTGTTGTGGCTAATGCCCCACAGCCTGCAAAGGCTTGCTTGATACCCCAATGCTGTGGATGCGCTGCTGCTGACATTAGTTCAGCCAGTGTGCCACAACTCTAAAATCAGCCGCTGCAATCCGGGGCCGCCTCGTCATTGCAGCATCAGGCCATCCGCTGCAATGAGGAGCTAATCTCATTGCAGGGCGGGATGTAAACCCTGAGATTGTTTAGAACATGGCGCAGCTTGCCGCCGTTCAGAAACAATATAACCCTCCCCACCATGTTTAGTTAGTCGTAAGGGGGCCCCAATCCCTGTCAGCATTCTGTGCCCCGCTTTTGTTCCTGCTGATGGGGTGCCCAATCCCCATCGGCTATAGTGCTCCCTGTTTGTTTTGTTGCCTACGAGGCCCAATCCTCGGCATTCTGTAACCCCCTTTGTTACTGCCGACGGGTGCCTAATCCCTCGGCAGTAGTGCCCCCTGTTTGTTTGTTGCTGATGAGGGAGCCCTCCTTGTTGGCATTCTGTCACCCCCTTTTTGTTCCTGCTGAGGGGTGCCCAACCCCGCTCGGCATAATGATGCCCCCCGCCCTTCGGCCACAGGTGCCCAATCCCCGTCATCTACTGCCCGCGCGAACAAGAAAGCCTCTGCTGGTACACTGGGAGCCCACCCAGTGTGCCAGAGGCCCCTAAAGTAAAAACGGTCCCGCTGATGTCCGTTTTTTTGTTTACCGTGGAAAAAGAAACCGTACCTCGGCTAGCCCTGCCTCCCACCCGCAACCGCACCCACCCACTGCACGCCCTGCCTCCCCACACCCCATACCCCATATTTACCTGAGGAGCTCAGCACGACAATCTTGGTGGACGGGAACACGTCTGCACTCTTCAAAGCTGACCGCAAACTGAGAAATGCCGGCAGGCTGTATAATGTAATACATAGGGTTTTCAACTTTACTGCATTATCTCGGGCATTTTTGGGAATTTTTCACCAAATTTTCAACATGGGGTTTTGTGTACCCCTCCTCATGAATTCTTGAACTGTCATGGTGTTGATCGGCCGGAAAGTTGATTCGCGGTCACTGCACGGAATCACCTTTGGGGACTAGTTAATGAAATGACAGTGCCAGTGTTCATGGTGGGCTCTCAAAAGCCTATGTTGCAAATTTGGTGAAAAAAATGACTGTTTCACGAGCATGCGCTGCGCAGTTGCTACGCACGCCATAACTTCGTGAATTTGCAATATTTTGACACCAGATTTTCAACATTGGCATTTTGTCACACCTCCTTGTGAACAGTAGAGCTATCACTGTTCACGTCCTGGTGAAATGTGTTTTGCACTTCTGCGCAGAATAGCACAGTCGCTGTGGGAAATCAGTCAGGACAGATTAAAAAATGACAGTGACACTGTTCACGAGTAGAGGTCCTGAAATGGCTATGTTGAAAATTTGGTAATGATACTCAATAACATGACTGTATTACGGCGTGTGTTCGCGGTTTGCACACATGCTTTTAAGTTCATGAATTTATAATATTTTCACTCCAGATTTCCAACATTGCCATTTTCCCACCTACTTATGAACAGTAAAGCTGTCATTTTCCCATCCTGGCTGAAATGTGTTTTCGCACTTCTGGTGCAGAATAGAGCGGCCAATGTGGAAATCACTGTCGGGAGAGATTAAGAAAATGAGAGTGATGCTGTTCATAAGCAGAGGTCCTAAAATGCCTACGCGAAAATTTAGTGATAATACCCATCAAATGATTGTTTTTTACAAGTGTCTTGCACACTTTTCCAAGCACCTGTAACTTCACAGATTTGTAATATTGTCACGCCACATTTTCACCAGTGGAATTTTTCCACACCTCTTATGAGCAGTATATAGCCATTTTTCCACATCCCGACCGAAATGTGTTTTCACAGTTCCGGGCAGAATAAAGCAGTCGCTGTGGGAAATCAGTGTTTGGGACAGATTAAAAAAATGACAGCGGCACTGCTCATGAGCAGAGGTCCTAAAATGCCTATGCTGAAAATCGGTGTGAAAACTCCATAACATGACTGTGTTACAAGCGTCGTCTGACCTGTTCCACGCACCCTTGCAACTTTGCAATTTTGTGATATTTTCACTCCACATTTTCAACACAGTGGCATTTTTCCACACTCCTTATGAACAGTACAGCTGCCATTTTTCACATCTTGGCTACAATGTGTTTTTGCACTCGCCACAGAATAGCATGGTCGCTGGGAAATCACTGTGTGGAACACATAAAGATCGAACGAGTGAGAGGGGGAGTGACTGTGCTGAACTGAGCTCTGTCGGGACTGCTGCGGATTTGTTTGTGGGCAGAGAAAGGGCCCAATGCAAGAGCCCAGTACAAAAGGGCAGCCTGCAGCACTGGGAGAAACAGAATGAGAAGCGAGTGAGGGAGGGGTGAGCAAACTCACTGGAGCTCTTTCAGGACTGCTGCAGATTTCTTTGTGGCAGAAAAAGGCATCAATGCAGGCAGGGCCCAGTACAAAGGCCAGCCTGCAGTGGTGAGAGAAACAGTACAAGCGAGTGAGACATGGGGACTGAGTGAGCTCAGGCTCTGTCAGGACTCCTGTGGATTTCTTTGTGTGCAGAAAAAGGCACCAATGCAGGCAGGAGTCCCTGCAAAGGGCCACTTGCAGCGCCAGGACAAACAGACTGAGCGTGTGAGAGAGGGAGACTGAGCGACCTCAACACAGCTCTGTTGGGACAGCTGTGGATTTGTTTGTGGGCAGAGAAAGGGCGAAACATAAGAGCCCAGTATAAAGGACAACCTGTAGCACTGGGAGAAACAGAACTAGAGAGCGAGTGACAGAGGGGAGTGAGCGAATTCACCAGAGCTCTTTCAGGACTGCTGCAGATTTCCTTGTGGGCAGAAGAAGGCATCAATGCAGCCAGGGGCCTAGTACAAAAGGTCAGCCTGCAGCAGTGGGAGAAACAGTATGAGCAAGTGAGGCGGGGACGGATTGAGCTCAACGGAGCTCTGTCAGGACTGCTGCGGATTTCTTTGTGGGCAGAAAAAGGCCAACGCAGGCAGGAGTCCCGCATAAAAGGGCGCTTGCAGAACCAGGACAAACATAATGAGCGTGTGAGACAGGGAGACTGAGCGACCTCAACAGAGCTCTGTTGGGACAGCTGTGGATTTGTTTGTGGGCAGACAAAGGTGCCAGTGCATGCAGGGCCCAGTACAAATGGGCAGCCTGCACTGGCGGGGGAAACCAGAATGAGCGAGTGAGAGAGAGGGCGGAGTGAGCTCTACAGAGCTGTATTATGTGCTGCAAATTTCTTTGTGGGCAGGAGAAGGTGGCAACACAGGCAAGAGTCCAATTAAAGGGCAGCCTGCTGCGCTGGCAGAAGCGGAATGAGTGAGTGAGAGAAGGGGAGTGAGTGAGTGAGCTAAACAGAGCTTGAGGGACTGCTGCAGATTTCTTTGTGGGCAGACAAAGGCGCCAACAGAGGCAGGAGCCCGGTACAAAGGGCAACCCTACAGCTCCAGGACAGACAGAATGAGTGAGTGACACAGGGGAGTGAGCGACCTCAATGGAGCTCTGTCGTGACTGCTGCGGATTTTTGTTGGCAGGAAAAGGTGCCAACACAGGCAGGAGCCCAGCACAATAGGCCACCCTGCAGTGCTGGCAGAAATGGAACAGTGAGTGAGAGAGAGGAGTCAGCAGGTTCAACAGACCTGTGTCAGGACTGCTGCAGACTTCTTTGTGGGCAGAAAAAGCCACCAACAGAGCAAGGAGCCCAGTACAAAAGGGCAGCCTGCAGCACCAAGAAGAAACAGAATGCACGACTGAGAGAGAGGTGAGCCACCTCAATGGAGTTCTGTCGGGACAGCTGCAGAACTCTTAGGGGCAGAACAAGGTGTCAATGCAGGCAGGAACCCAGTACAAAATAGCAGCCTGCAGCTCCGGACGAAACAGACTGAGCGACTAACAGAGGGCCAGTGGCGTGCTCAACACCAAGCATGATCAACATTCGGTGCTGACAAATGCTTGTTTTAAGTGTTGTTTGTTCCCGATGGTGCATGCACTCTCTGTCTCTCTCTCACAGTGTGTTTTTAAGTGTCAGTTCCTGCTCTCTTGGTCTGTCACAGCACACACACACACACACACACACACACACACACACACATCAATTCAACGCTGTCCCATACTGCACTGAGTCCCCACTTGCTAAATATCCCAAAATGCCACCTTTATATTGTTTGTTTTAGATAAAAAAGATGTTATTAACTGTCAAAGTCGTCAGATTGACTTTTCAAAGTACTACCCCAGAGCTGCAGCTCTCCACAGACTCCGTGATTGTAATGTCAAGTAAAGCCTGTCTGCTTCCAGGAAGTGTCTCACTCTCTCCTTGTGTCCTTGCAATCACACCATACACAGCACTTCACTAGATCAACATTCACTCCCTTGAATCCCCAGCTTCAGCCTGGGCTCGACTGCAGTTTATGAGTCTCACGTTCCCATTCAGGTAACTGAAATAAAATTCATTTGTACCTTGGAACTCTCTTTCTAGGGGACGTAGATATATTTTCAATTCACACTTATTGGCAGGTTCCTTGCCACTTTAAATCTTGCTGGAAGGTCTTCAAGCTGGCTCCTCCCATCCACCGGTGGTAAAACTCTTGGCTCCTCCCATGGCCTAGATCTTCCTTACTGCTTGTAAACTCAGGTTCCTCCTTTGCTCTCTGCGTTTTAGACCTGAATCCAAACTCTTTGGTTAACACAAACTAATCTTAAATTTACAAGACTTCAGTCTTTATCTTCCCTCATAGCTGCGATGGACAAATCGGCTCCCAGTTTCGTTGGTGCCTCTGTGGGCAGAAGATGTCCCGGACTGATCCGCACTCCATGTTACTGCCTGTAGACTTGAGCACGATTCGTAGGCCTGCGACTTGTGCAAGTCCTTTTGGTCACGGCTTAGAGGATCGAGCTGCCAGACTGCAACTGGACGCCCTGAGAAACGTTATCCTCCAGTCAAGTCAAGGAGGCCTGTTGGGTGGTGTCCGCAGTGGAGGCTCAGCTGAACAGCTCAAACAGATGATCGCCCTTGAGAAGGAAGCGGCCCAGGCACATCATCATCTTCTTCAGTCGCGGCATTTATCCGCTCTCTTTGGGCTCCTCCTACGGATTCATTCAAGGAACTTTGTCAATCCCTCTCCACTAGGGAGAGGGCCTTTAGACATTCCTCTCGGTCCAAGAAGAAGGACTCCAAGGGTAAGTCCACCGTCGATGTTTGTGGGAGTAGAGAGGTTCCCTTCCTGGATAGTCGACTCTCGACTTGATCGGGTTGTGGCTAAGACCACTGGCTTCACAGTGTCCCCGTTAGGTCAGCCGGCCAAGACACCAGTCGGCGCGGTCGAGATTTTCTTGACCCATCGGACGGGCTGTCGACTGGAGAAACCGACAACCCTTCTTCACTGGTTCCCCGGTGGAAACCAAGGACTTGCCTGTGCCTCCTGTGCCGGAGTCCCTGGTTAAGGTCCTGAACCGAGGGAGGTGGTTTCCCTGCCCCTCTCAGACCCACCCTTGAAACACCAAAGGTCTCGGTCTTGGTCTTGGACCTCTTCCGGTCCAGCCGATCCCGCCAACATCGGGCGGTCTCGGTCTCGGCACCATGGAAGCAGCAGCACCGCTCATCCTCATCTTCATCCTCTTCGGAGGATAGGCTCTGGCGCAAATTGTGTCTGCACTACAAGGATCTGATGTGGCAGCAGCTCCTTTTGACCGGGAATAAGCTGACTCCATCGCCTTCCCTGGCCATTAAGTGACTGTCACCACAGCAGCCAAAACAACCCTCGTTATAATCAGGAGCTGAAGCCGGCACCAGTTGTTTGGCCAAAACCAGCTCGCCACCATTGTGGTGGAACCCTGTCTTCTAAAACCTAAATTGGGGCCCGACCAAGGATTCTCGGTCAGGTCAGGGCTTGCCCCATCAGTTGTCAGTCACCCTCACTCCCAATCGGCCTCGGCAGATGGAGGGTTAGCTCAGCCCTCGGCAGCTGTTTGCAGACTCCTTGGAGTCTGATGATGACTCTTCCCTGTTCTCCAGCCCCTCAACCTGGAGTCCACTAGGGGTCAGTCGTGATGAGAGCCCATCATCATTCCTTAGAATGCTTGGCTCATCTCAGGGTCCACTGAGATGAAGCTCGAACCCGTTCAAAGCAGGCCAAGTATCCCTCACGGAGATACTGGACTGAGAGGTTCCCACGGAGGCCTTCCGGTGGCTGAAGCCATTGTTGGCCCAGCCCTGGAGCTATGGCGTGACCAGCTTCTTGTCCAGCACCTTTGGCCAGGCTGGCTCAAAAGTATACCGTTCCCATTGGTTCACTCTCCAGTTTCTTGGAGCACCCCTCTGTGGAGGGGCTAGTGACTGACAGCATTTTCCGGCACTCCAGAAATGCTCGGAATGTGGACAAGCCACCCGAAAAGAGTCCAAGAAACTGGACTACTCAAGCGGAAAGTCTATGCTGCTTCCTCCTACACCTTCATCAGGCCAGCTCAGCCATTCTGATGGCACACTTTTGCACACCCTTTTGGGCTCCCTGGATGAGGTGATTCCTCATCTCCCAGCTGACCTCCAGACAATGGTCAAGTAGGTGCGGGATCAGGGAAGGGTGGTGGCCAAACAGCAACCCAAACTTCCTTGGACATAGTTGACTCGTGTGCCTGGTCAGTGCGGCTGCAGTGGCCATGTGCTGCAGAGCTTGGCTGCGGATCTCCACTTTTACAGTGGATACCCAGCACAAACTGGCAGATGTTCCTTCTTGGGTACCGACTTGTCCGGTCCCGGGGTGGAGGTCATCTGCAAGGATCCGAAGTCCAATACCACCTTGGACTCAGTCATGTCTGCCCAGAAGGACAAAGGCTGCCAGCAGCAGCATAAGCCCTTTCAGCCTTCAGCCCCTGCAGCATGTCCAGCCCAGCAACACCAGCATCAGTGCCAGCAGGCTCACACTTGGCACCCCAAAGCCAAGCCTGCAGCTTCCTCCAGCAGGAAGCCGGGAAGGAAAGGTCCAGGAGGCCCTCGGCCGGCCCTTCCTACAAGCCTGCCCAGTAATGGGTTGAGGAGTGTTGCCCCAACCTGCCACTCCTCCTGGGATCCCCGTGGGGATGGCTCTGCCGCTTCCTTTCCACCTGGTCCAATATCACCACGGACCGCTGGGTGCTGGAAGTGGTAGGAAAGGGTCTTCCTCTGGAATTCAAGCAGTCCCCACCCTATCGAGCCATCACCCACAGGGGCTATGGGGTCCACAGCCTCTCTGTCAGCTCTTTGAGCTGACATTGCCCTCCTCCAGAAGGAGGTGATCAGGGAGGTGGTGGATCCTCCACCAGACCAGGTTTGTTCCAGGTACTTCCTGGTTCCAAAATGGACGGGGGATGGCGCCCCATTCTAGACCTACACAACCTAAACAAGTTCTTAAGGTCTCTTACCTTCAGGATGATCACTCTGGCTCAGATCATTCTATCCTTGGAGCGAGGCATGTGGTTCTGCTCTCTGGACCTCCAGGACACGTTCTTTCCGTCCCAATCCATCCGTCTCACCGATTTCTCCACTTCAGGGCAGAGGATCCCTTTACAAGTTCTGGCCATGCCCTTGGCCCTCTCAGCTCCCAGGGTCTTCACCAAATGCATGGCAGTGGTGACAGCATTCCCTCGGCACTCGTGAAGGGTCTGGGTGTACCCTTACCCTGGATGACTGGCTGATTGAAGCTCCCTCCAGCCTGGAGGTGGAGTGTTCAGGGATCTAGCCCTCAGGTCTGCTCTTAGATTGGCCTCCTCATAATGAGGCCAGGATGGAACTCGTGCCAGTGCAAGTGATTCAGTTCACGGGGCAGAACTCGACTCTCTTGAGCCAGAGCATGGCTCCTGGTGGACAGGGCTGGGGTTCTTTCCTCCTTTGTCCAATCATTTCTGGTTGGGCAACTGAGCCTGCCAGGGACTTCCTCACCTCCTGGACCTCATGGTGGCCTGCACCAGTGTGGTCCATTGGGCCTGCTGGCATATGCATCCCTGTAATGGGGCTGGCCGCCAATGGTCACAGTGCTCCAGTCCTCTGGACCAGCCAGTGATAGTGACCCAGAAGATGAGGATGCTCTCCAGTGGTGGATTGTTCTGGCTCATCTGCAGGAGGTATCCCATTTGTCTGCCCAGAGCCAACAGTCACTCTAACAACCGATTCCTCTCTGATGGGTTGGGGTGCCCATCTGGGCGAGCTCAAGAGTGCATAGCCTCTGGTCCCCTCAGGAGTCTCGATGCCACATCAACCTGCTTGAGCTTTGAGAGGTCCAACTAGCCCTCACTGTCTTCCTCCGTTTGTCAGAGGTCAAGTGGTCCAGGTCCAGACGGACAGCACCACAACCATGTACTACCTAAACTGCCAGGGTGGGACGCTCCTTGCCTCTGTGCAAGGAGGATCTCTACATGGTCTCTCATGAGAAGACTGAGGCAAATCTCTAGTCATCCATGTGGAAGGAGCCTCAACACTCTGCTGATGCCCTAAACCAGATAGGTGCTGCATCTCACAGTGGTCTCCCTGCTGGGGTGGTACACAATCTGTTCTCCCACTGGGGCACACCTCAGGTGGACCTGTTTGCCTCCAGGGAAAATGCAAAGCTGAGGCTGTTTCATGCCTGCCCCCTCAGCAGAGGGCTCACTGCAGGGGATGCCTTTGAGGCCGTGGATCAGCCTCTTCTGCCTTTCCCCATTTCCCTTGATCCACAAGGTGCTTCTCAAGGTAAGGAGGGACAAGGCGCAGATGATTCTGGCAGCCCCAGACTGGCCCTCAGTTCTAGTATCCATATCTCCTCTGCCTTAGCTCCAGGCTCCCAAGGCGGCTTCCAGACTACCTGGACCTGATCTCAGTCAACCAGGGAAGGTAATCCACCCAGACCTTCAATCCCTGCACCTGATGGCCTGGTTCCTGAGCAGCTAGAGTTCCAGGCCTTGGGTCTTTCCGACGAGGTCCTCAATGTTGTTGAGGTATCCGTGAGAGTCAACCAGAAAATGCTATGCCTTCAAATGGAAGAGATTCTCCATTTGGTGTCAGGATAAAGGGGTTGGACCCTTCCTCCTGTTCCTTGCCAGCATTCTGGACTACCTATAGTCCCTTTTTCAGCTAGGGGCTTCAGTCAATGACCCTTAAGGTGCACCTGGCAGCCATCTCTGCTTACCAGGCGCGGGCGGAAAGCAGTCGGTGGTGCAGGAAAAGGTGGTTGGGTGCTTTTTCAAAGGCCTTGATCACATACCCCTCCAGTGTGAGAACCTCAACCTCCATGGGATCTACTACTGGTATTGGCTAAGCTCATGGGCAAGCCATTTGAACCGATGCACAGGTGCGATATCTCCCACCTGTCATGCAAGACCGCCTTCTTGGTGGCTATCCGTCAGCCAGAAGGATGGGAGAGCTCCAGGAGCTTTCTGTGAGGTCTCCTTATCTGGTCTTCCACAGGGACAAGGTTGCCCTGCGCCCTACCTGAAATTCCTTCGAAGGTGGTGTCAGAGTTTCACCTTAACCAGGTGTTGACTCTGCGGTGTTCTACCCAATCACACCTCAGAGGCCGAATATAGGCTCCATACTTTGGACCCTGAAGAGCTCTCCTATTACAAGGAGAGGATGGCTGAAGTTCAGGAAGGTTAGCCAGCTGTTTGTCACTACGCTGAAGCTGCACCTGGCAGACCTGCAGCCAAGCAGACAATAGGCAGGTGGGTCACCTCCTGCATAGATCTCTGCTACAGGTTGGCAAGCATGGAGCCTCCCAAAGGGATAAGAGCTCATCTACCTGCCATACTGCTGCATCGGTGGCTGCTTCAGGGACGTCCCTATCCAGGAAATCTGCAAGGCTGCTACCTGGAAGTTAGCACACACACCTTCATTACCCACTACCACAATCGACCTTGAATCACACTGGGATGCTGGTTTTGGGACCTCAGTTCTCAGTCCTTATTTCCCAAGTAAGAATGGGGGTGCGTGCCTTGCCTACCTCCTCCCGGAGAACTGCTAGGAGTCTGCCAATAAGTGTGGACTGAACAACATATCCACGTTCCTAGAAATACAGGTTACTCGCCTGTAACAGGAGTTCTAGGAGTGGTATATGTTGTTCATCCACCTAACCACCCGACCTCCCGGCTTCGACACACAACCTGGCTTCCAGCGAACTGAATCTGCCGTCATAGAAGTGGAGTCAGAGTTTACCACCCGGGTGAGTGGGAGGAGCCAGCTTAAGACCTTCTGGCAAGATTTAAAGTGGCAAGGAACCTGCCAATAAGTGTGGATGAACAACATATACCATTCCTAGAACTCCTGTTACAGATAAGTAACCTGTATTTCCCACTGACTGCTGACACTGCTGATGATATCCCGCTCAGTGTCGCCGTGACTTACGCTGATGTCCTGCTCGGCACTGCCAATAATCTCCCGTAACACACCATCCTCTGCATAACCAACATGGGAAAATAAATGGCAAGACTCAACTTCAACATTAAAACAAAAAAATGGTGGTCTGAATGATCTTCTGCATCCCTACACTATACTTTTGGGAGACACCTTACCTGAGTAGTTGAGAGATGGTGTTCCCATAACAGCTGTATTTTCCCCAGTACAGCACTTAAATAAATAAAAACAAGAAAAACAGGCTGCAACCGTGAGTACATACAGTACATCAAAAGCTCAATTATAAGCCCAGTGACTGTGCGTGCATGTGTGTGTGTGTGTGTGTGTGTGTGTGTGGTGGGGGAAAAAATAACCATGACAACCAGCTCCAAAGGTAAAACTACAGAAGCTCAACTAAATCAAACTTCCTAGCTCAAAAAGCATTGTAATACAGGCAGAGGAACTATTTTTTAACAAAGTAAATAAAATTCTTTGCCGTTTTAACAATTTAACATGAAAATCATTTTTTCAAACAGGCGTAATACAGTACCCATTTTCTAAGTGCAATAATACCCTCCAGGGTGGGTGGTATGGGTAATACCTGGACTTCCAGGGGCTATAAGGCCCTCCACCTGTGGCATTGGGTCTCATTACGCTCCTGGGCAGTCCAGTATTGCCCAATACTGCCCACTCTGTTGGGTATTATTGCTTACTACAAATTACAGTACAGCAAGAAGGCACCCAACATCATCAGGGTGAACTTACAACTTGTATCAGCAGCTAGACTAGGCTCACTGGCTTTCACCCATACCTCTTCCTCTAAACCGAGGAAAAATAGCCAACTCCAGTTAAGAAGGGGATAAAACCTTTTATAGGTACATTGGGAGCATAGAAAGGATAAGGGAGGGATAGTGAAGATTAACAAAGGAGTGGGAGGTGGGCAGAGGGAGACAGTGAAAAGGCAGAGATACTGAATAAATACTTTTGCTCAGTATTCACAAAAGAAGATGAGGAGGAGTTACCTAAACCAGACAATAGAAGCACTCTGGGTAGGGGTTGACACCAGTCCATTCACAGAAGAAAGAGTCCTGAAAGAACTCCTAAAACTCAAGGTGGACAAAGCAATGAGGCCTGACGGATTCACCCCAGAATCCTAAAAGAACTAAGGGAGGACCTAGTGACACCACTGACCATGCTTTTAACAAATCATGGCAGGATGGGGTGGTACCTGAGGACTGGAGGAGGGCAGATGTGATTCTTCTTCACGAAAGTGGGAGCAAGGCAAAAGCAGGAAACTACAGACCTGTAAGTTTGACCTCAGTGGTAGGAAAATGATGGAATCACTTCTGAAAGAAAGAATTGTTGAGTACCTAGAGGCCAGTGGGGCACAGGACCCAAAGCAGCATGGATTTACAGCAGAAAGGTCATGTCAGACGAATCTAATTGATTTATTTGACTGGGTGACCAAAGTAATAGACCAGGGGTGGCTGTGGATATGGCCTACCTAGACTTTAGCAAAGCATTTGACACAGTCCCACACAAAGATTAATAATCAAGTTAGCCAGCCTGGGAGTGGGTCCCAGGGTGGTAGCCTGGGTAGCAAACTGGCTGCACAACAGGACACAGAAGGTAACAGTGAATGGAACACATTCCGAAGAAAGGGTTACTAGTGGAGTACCTCAGGGCTCAGTACTGGGTCCAGTCCTCTTTAACATCTTTATAGGTGACATTGCAGAGGGTTTGGAGGAAAGGTATGCCTCTTTGTAGATGACACAAAGATCTGTAACAGAGTTGATACACAAGAGGGGTAGAAAAGATGAATAGGGACTTGGCAAGGTTGGAGGAATGGTCCGACATGTGGCAACAAATTCAATGCAAAGAAGTGCAAAGTAATGCACCTGGGAAACAAAACCCAGGAAAAGAGTACACAAAAGCGGGGAGGTACTAACAACAACAAAAATGGAAAGGGACCTGGGGTAGTCATATCAGATGACCTAAAGGTGGGTAAGCAATGTGAAAAGTCAGTAAGGAGAGCCAGGGGATACTGGGATGCATAGGAAGGGGCATCACAAGTAGAAAAGGGAAGTGGTTATCCCTCTATACAGACAGTTGGTGAGATCCCATCTGGAGTACTGTCTGCAGTTTTGGAGATCTCATCTACACAAGGACATAGCCAGGATGGAAGCAGTCCAGAGGAAGGCAACTAAAATGGTGCAGGGTCTGCAGCAGAAACCATATGAAGAGAGACTGAAAGAGCTTAATATGTATACTCTTGATGAAAGGAGGGACAGAGGCATGGATAGAAACTTTCAAGTACCTCAAGGAATCAACAAAGTCCAGGAGGGTAGCATCTTTCAGAAAAAGAGATATGTAAGAACAAGGGGCACAATTTAAAGATAGAGGGGACGGCTCAGGGGTAATGTGAAATTTTTTTCACGGAGAGAGTGGTGGATACATGGAACTGCCTTCCTGAGGAGGTTGTTGGGTCTAAAACAGTGGGGAATTCAAACATGCATGGGACAGACATAAGGCAATTATAGTGGGGGGTTGCAGGAAGTAGGCTGTTGGTTAACTAGAATCTGCAGCTTATACAGTAGGTAGGAAATGGGCAGACTGGGTGGGCCAAGTGGTCCTTATCTGCCATCAAAGTCTATGTTTCTATGCATGCTTGGCATACCCTACCACCAGTCCACCAGGCTGGCATTCCAGCATCTAGGTCATAGGTATCCCTAGATTTGTTCAAGGACTGCCCTCTCCCCACACTTCAGAGAGATGTATCTCCTACCTACCTCCTTCTGTCTCTATGTGGTACTTGCTTAAGCAACTTCTTGAAGGCTCAATGGTCTTATGATGCATGTCTCTGGGGTTGCCTCCCACGATGCTTAAGATGACTCCTTGGAGGACCCCATATCTGGCCCAAAAGCCATTGCAAGATTCCCTTGAGAGGATACCCTCTGGTATTCTCCACCTTCCTTTCATCCCTCTAAACTCAAACCATGAGTGAATCCTCCAGCCCATTATCCACTAATCTCAATGGTATGGGATGTGTCTCAGGTGCTTAAAATCACATCTCTGGGTGTTCTCTCTCTCGTCTTTCTCCCCCGTCTCTCTCTCTCTCTCTCTCTCTCCAACAACTTTGCTGCAATAAAATGTCCAGGGCCTCCTGCGACTCCTGGGGATCTGGAAACAGCAGGCACCTGCACTTCCAGGTGGGAAGCATGCCTCAGGGACCTATTATACCCTTCACCCAAGTTCTGAAGTCAACCACATGGTGGAGCAATGCAAAAGCAATCTTGCACCTTGCCAGCAGTGCATGTAGCTTCCTTCGCACAAGCATCTACTACTTTGTTATCTCACCATCAATTGTTTGCTTTGTGCCATTTTAGCCTGAAGTGTGTAAGGCCATTGGTCCCACTTGCTGTTATGATTACCCGTGATTCTGTCACACCAGTAGTTCATAGCAACAGGATTTAATCTACTCTACCCCTGCAATTATTTTCCCTTGCTAATGTGTTGTTCACTCATAACCTATGTTTTTATGATATTTGTAATTTGTGTGTGCTCATTGATACTATGTAACTCCCATCATCCTTTCCCAGGTCGTGCAGGAGATAAGCAACTTGTTGTTTTAGTGTACCTTACCTGGTGAAACTTTTCAATAAATAAATAAATAAACATCCATACCTTGGGTGTCACAGCCAGTCTCTTGTTGGTGCCTCTTAGGGCACCTTCGAATAAGGCACTTGGAGCATTGTCCTCCACTACCAGCTTACGGGCACCTAATTGCTTCCCACCAACTGCCCAAGCTCAAACCACTCTTGTCAAGTTCACTGGCACTTCAAGTGTATCCTGTCTCTATACTACCTGAAGCCCCTCCACACCAGCTACACCAACAGAGAATGGTGTCAGGCACCATTCCTCCACCAACCACGCTTGGTACCAGCCACCAAATCCTAATGTAAGGAGTTTTATTTTTTGCTAACATGAGGCATCAGGACTTAATGTGGCATGCAGCTAGATACAGTAAAGATGGCCTGGCAGTTAATGAAATCACTGTGCACATTTTCCCAACTTAAGCTACTCTACATGGCAACACTACAAGCTCTTGACTCAATATAAAAAAAAAATAGGCCGTATTACACACATGTATCTCTTTGTACTGCCTTCTAGCTTGTTCATCTGCATTTTTCACACCATAGGAAAACCTGGTTGTTTACTGACCAACCAGCTGCAGGTCGACTGCTGGGCTAGCTAAATGAAAACTCTGCCCTGTTTTACTAAGCTTTGTCTCTTCCCTGTAATTGTGACTTTGCAACATAGTGCGTGGTGACTTTGTTTTTCAAGTTCATATACTTATTGAGTTTATAACATGAAAAGACATTACAATATATCACATGGACATCACATAAACAATACAAATATCCCATTCCCAACTCATCTTCCACCATACAGGCAAACCAAGTAGTATGACCTGGTTAGAAAGCGGATGCCCTTAATGCATCAGTTACATGAATTATTCTAGTAGAAAACCACTGTACTTTGAACAGCTTATAAAGAAAATGAAAGAATGAAACATTGATATATATATATATATATATATATATATATATATATATTCTTTATTTCGTTGGCTTCTTTCAAGTGTCCAGGCACTGTACAAATTTTAAAAATGTCAGACATTAAAATCTTAAATATATGAAACAATTAACAAGCTAAATAGACAGATTCACTCATTAAACACTTGAGTCCATAAGTTTCTTAACAGGGCCTTTTAAATCTCTCCACAGTCATGCACTCCATAAATGATGGGGTAAAGAATTCAGAGGGTAGAGGCCACGTACATAAATGTATGAGCCCCAGAAGATTTCAAACGCACCTGGAATCTCTAGCAACCCTCGTCAGCTGAGTGGAGCGATCTCTCTGGGCAGTAAGGGACCAAGAGTTCTTTCATGTCCTAAATCCACTAGGGTCATAGCTGGATTACTGGCCCTGACTAGATCATTAAGTCTGTCATTGTCAGTAGAAGAGTGTAATGTCTCTCAGTGCTTCTGATATGATTTAGAATGGTGGTTAACATTTCGCAATGCATTTTTCTGCATTGAGAATAAATAAAATCTCTCCGTGCCATTCTGTTTGAGATTAAACTTGGTCATCCAGCTGGTCTTTCAGCATTATTAAATTCACTGCTACAACTATTGGGAAATATAGAGTTCATGTGGACCAAATACTTTATTATCATAGAGGCCCAGTAAGCAAATTTCTGGGGTGAATGCATCTTGTAAACCCAATAGAGGGTCCAAATGGTCTTTGATGTCTAACCAAAATGGCTGGACATTGTCGCAGGACTATAGAATATGGCAGAGTGTACCTTCTTCTTTGTTGCATCTCGTCAGAGCCCTGATTCATGTTTCCCCATTTTGAAATGTTTACTTGGTGAGAAATAAAAATTATGTAAAACTTAAATTGCTTTATTCTGAGTCTGTCTTGTTTAATATGTAATAATAACCCACAACAGGGTGTGCAGTTATTGTGGATTAATCAACACCCCAGGTGCATTGTGAGGCATGAGACCGCAGGCCAAGTGTCCTCACAGCTCCCGGGTGTTGATTAAGCCCCAATAACCACACACCCTGGAGTGGGTTATTGTGCTTATAACGTGGGTATGTTTAAACAACAAAAATATCCAAAAGGACTTTTTTGTTGTTAATACAGCAACATAGGTACTATATCCTGCCACCTTACAAAGTAGTCCCTAATAAATAATGCCTACAGCTGCTGTTATGCACATAGAAATGTCACACATGCACCACTTAGATGATGTGTGACATTTCTTCTGTGAATGACATACTACCCTACAATGATTAATGCAACCTCCTCCCACAAGACCAACACATGCAGCTCAGAAATTTATCCCCAGCAGTCCTTCAAACGCTTGCTCTATAAGTGCAAAATCCATTATCTATCTTACCTTCTTACAGCATTCTGAGTCTCAACACATGGGTAATATGTGCTCTCCTCATAGGCTAATGCACACAGGAATCCCAAATTTGAAATCCGTCCTCTCCTTCCTTGTAGCGCCAGAATCCTCCAGTTCTTTTGTACATCTTCCCAGGCTGGTCACGTTTCATCTGGCTCTGTGCCAAGCTTTAAGGTAAGCTACAATATTCCCAGTTATAAATGCTATATCAACTTCCCAGACAGTAGTTAAGGTGCCTAATAAAGATAGATGGTACACATTGTTTAAAAAAAATTGTTTTCAAAATGCAGCTGCTAGGTCAGTATGGTTGGTAAGCATAAAGAATGTTAGTTACAGGCTAGTCTACATGGCACAGGGCTTAGCGTAGCGGATTTAAATGAAAGAATTCTGCTTTATCAGAGTACTACTAAATTCAATGGCCAGCTCATTACAGTGCCTCCCCTCAGTTTACCTCGTTCAGCTGAGGAGGGTAGGAAGACCTAAGCTCAATCAGGAAGGTCAGAGCCTCAGAGCCCCCCTTGTCGGTTTATCTCATTCAGCCGACAAGGGAAGCAGTCAACACTGCAGACAGCAAGCTCAATGAAGGACCACACTGCTTCTAATGCCCTGGGAGTTGTGGTTCACCCTCGTTCAACCACGACCACCACAGGACCCCCTCAGCTACCCTTTTACTCGGGAGGGAATGAATGACAACAGGGTTAGATAAGCCCTTACGGAAGGAGTCCCTGTGTGCCCTGATCCAGGTCCCTTCGAGTTGTCTCCTGACAGCTTTCACCTGTGCCAGAATACTACTCCTCAACATTCAGCTATTCTATCTCCATGGGGCCTCCTCACTTCTCCATGCTTTAAGGCATCACCATTTTGAATGCAATTACCGAGAGCATCTCGGCAAAATCTCATGGACCACCACAGAGATCTTGAGAAAGGTCCCTTCATAAAATGGCAGTACCGTATTACAGTTCCAAAATGGCGCCCACAATGCTGCCACACTTCTTAAAGGCACAGGCACCTCCTTAGGCGCCGTGTCTGAAAATCAAATTAAAGCACCAGCGGCCCCAATGGAGCACAAGGGGGGAGTTAGTTGCTGTACCACATGGTATTATCTGGTCAGTTAGGAGCTTCTGAAGTCTGCTAGCCCTGCTATTACTCCCCTATGCCTCTAACGAATTTAAGACATTTTATGGCACAATAATGAGCTGCAAGGGGCATGCTGTCAGTTTGTCAGAGCCTGATGTATAGCCTCCGTGCTCTTACTGTACGAACCTAGGAACAAGCTCCTACTACTACAGAAATTATAATTATTCAGATAATGTATTCCTGAGCAAGCCCAATGTACTTATGTCTTTCAGAATGAATCATGACCACAATCAGAAGATTGTGCCAAAAATAGCCAACATTTTGCTTACCTCAGATCTCGGGAGCTCTACTCTCTATGCATGGTGGATACCGAGTCGCGGGATTTCACCCCAACTCAGGATCCACAGATGAGGACCCCCTAAACGATAATGCCTTCAACACGCCTCAAAGCATGGTAGTGCAAATATTTCAAAAACTCCCGGACAGGATTGACTCCTTGGGATTGAACAAAAGACCCAGGTCCCCAAGCAAAACCCCAAAGCACCCCCAGCCACCACAAACTGGATGACACATCAGAGGTATCAGGAAACGAACACTCCGAGGAAGAGACGAAGGAGGAGGAGGAGGAGGATATGGCAGCATGACTGTGCCTCTTTGATGCTATCCCTGAGCTCACTAGAGTCATCTGGAGACACTCAGAATGGATGAAACGGTAGAGCAGCCAGACAATAGACTAGAATCACTGATTTGGGAGAGAAAGCAATCCTCTACCTGTTTCCCAGTATGCAAAGCACTAGACAGCATACTAGCCAGGGATGGGAGGCACCAGATCTGATTAAGACAAGGGAGAAGGAACCTTCAAAACCCACTGCCCCGGACAAGGAAAATGGACCTCCCACAGAATCACACACAGCAGCAGACATACTGCAGCCCACATACTGCAGCCCACAAAAGTGCATTGCAGTACGGCGAGAGAGAGAAAGAGAGAGAGAGAGAGGGAGACAGTGGAGAAATGTAGACACAGAGAGGTACATTGCCACATCTGTCCTTCACATTGTCTTGTTCCCAGACTCCTATCTTTTGTCTCTCTCACACACACATTGAATACTGTACATGACTGCATACATCATCATGAATGCACTGCTGTCACTGTACATTACTGTCATCCTTTGCCTCGTAACAGATAGCACTCTCACTGTCTCGCTCTCAAATAATGCTCCAGAGAGAGAGATTGTTGTGTGGTCATGGCCTTGTTGAAACAGGACCATGGACATGAGGATGCTGCGCATGAAGATCACTCATGCTCCACAAGTTACTTTTTCAGCTACATGGCGGTGCAATAGTTTGTCTCTCTCCTAACCCCACCACCACACACAAAACACACACGGAGATATCCCAATGTCAACGAAAATACAGTTTACTTGTGCACACAGCTTCTCACAGTGTACTTCTCTCTGCTGTTTTCTGTTTGAGACAATGGTGCTGCTTCCTACTGTGTCATGCTCCGGTGAGTCCTGCAATGGGAAGATGAGAGTTTCACCGTGGGTTGCGGTGGCTGGCTGTTTAGCTGTGTGGGGAAGTGTGGGTCAAATACCTGGGGTGCATGGAATGTACATTCCTCAATAAGTAGAGATCTGCATGCCAGATGGTTGGTGAGGACTACTGCTTGCCACAGTGGGTGACTCACTAAAAATTTATTGCTGCCCATAAAACATGAAACACATGAGTCTATGAGGTCCATCGGATGGGTGGGTGGGTACTGCAGCACAGATACAGAGTTATGAGAATCTCACATAGTAAACAGAATGGAGAGACAAGATGAAGGTGGACTATGAGGAGCACTTACAACATGGGCACGGAGATCTAAGGCATACCACTATAGAGCAGCATCGGTTGTGTTGCAACGCTGTCACCTGCTTACTGAGAAAATTAAATGGCTGCCACTCAGTGTTAACATTTCTCAAACACAGACAAAGTTCTGGATTCCCATGGATCTCTGTAGCAGACTCATCACTCTAACTGTGTGTTTAACAGAGATTAATGTATGGTCATGTGCAGCTCATTAGCCAATTGCTTTGCTCCATTTCCTGTCCCATGTTATAAACTTTTATACCCATCCAGCCATAACCTTTCACAGTTACTGTCAGCTAGAGTACATCTTAGGTCTCTAGTCCAGTTAGAGACAACTGCCTCCATCATCGCTTGGTGTCAGCGACCTGGATGAATGAGTATAGCTGGGACATAGCGTGAGGTAACTGTGCTTCTACAAGTAACTCTACGAGGGTGATGCCACCCTCTTTTGACCATGGAGGTAGGCTTAGAAAGACTGTAACAAAATGTCTCACCTGAATGAAGTTAAAGCAGAAATTGCTTAGGAACTGGAACTGCACCAACAAGGAGCAGACTGGAAGTACTATGTCTCCCAAGAGTAGGTGATCCACATTGGGGAGATTTACATTGTTCCAGTGCATAGTATCTAAGACTTTGCCACCAATCCTGAGATTAGGGTTACAATATAAGGGCTGAGAGGAATCAGTGAGTAGTCTAAAGTGCAGAACTCTGCAGAGCTGGGTGTGCTCTCAGCAGAGGTTAAACTGAAGCAGAACACTCTGGAACACTATTCCACCTCCTCAGGCTGCCCCCACCCACCCCACACACAGCAACTGAACAGCAATAGTAATACGTCCCTGGATTAAATCCTTCAAGGCAGCATTCCATTCCAACTTCAACAAGCACAATTTAACACAGTGGCCACTTATAAAACACAAACCAAGGAAGTTAAACTAAAAGAGCTGTTATCTTCAGCCTTTGAAGGTCATCACACTAAGTCAGCACTTGTATGTTAACTGCTGCAGCCCCAATTGCAATACCTTTTACATTACAGAAGGCTTAGTATACCCGTATATATTGCTACATTGCCCTTCTTTTTGAAACTCATTTTTATTGAGGAAGTTGCATGAAACAATTTCACATTGCATAGTGTCTTCAATGCTGCATTGCCTTTCAGTATTGTACTGTAACATTCTGACGCATTGTACTGAAAAAATACATTTGAAATTTTAAGAGGAAAACACATGAACACTTAATATTATAATTGGAGCTAAAATAATTTAAATATTATAATTAGTTGTATTCATGAACACATCTTTTAAATATTATATATAATTATTTTAGATGTACATATGAACACAAGAAACTTACTTAAACCCTTTGAAAACTGCCAATCTGAGGTTTTCATTGTTGTTTTGCATAACAACATAATTTCTTTGCAGAGTTTCTGTCAGTGTCAAATAGGATGCTGGGATGCATAGGTGGGGCATCACCAGCAGGAAAAGGGAGGTCATAATTCCGCTATACAAGACACTAGTGAGGCCCCACCTGGAGTACAGTGTACAGTTCTGGAGACCATACCTAAGTAAGGACATAGACAGGATAGAGAAGGTTCAGAGGAGGGCAACAAAGATGGTGCATGGATTGCATCACAAGTCCTATGAAGACAGGTTGAAGGAACTGAACATGTACTCCTGGAGGAGAGGGAGGGAGAGGATATGATAGAGACATACAAGTATCTTACAGGGAGGAACAGGGTGCAGGAAAACACTATTTTAAGCGAAAAATTTGTTCCAGGACTAGAGGGCATGGGATGAAGTTGGGGGGAGGATGATTCAGAGGAAACATGAGAAAGAATTTCTTCACAGAACGGTGGTGGACAAGTGGAACACCCTGCCAGAGGAAGTGGTGGGGCTGAAACAATCACGATTTAAGAATGTATGGGATAGACATAAAGGAATTCTGGAGGTGAGCGGTGAGGGGCAACAGAGTTCTAGGAAAATATAAACTGAACTTACAAACTCAAATGGGCAGACTGGGTGGGCCATAGGCCCTTACCTGCCGACACTGTCTATGTATCTATGTGTCTATGTATCTATAAGGCAGTTTATGCTTCAATGAAAACTAAGTTATAGTAATTTTGTAAAGTGTGTGTGTGCACGCATGTGCATGTGTGTGTGTGTGTGTGTGTGTGTGTGTATACACATACCTGCCTGCCCAGATCTTCTTTACCACAAATTCCTGATCTCCAAAATCAAAAGTACTCTAATGAATTAAAAGATGTCAACCTGTAGGTAGGTTGGTTGGTAGGTAGGTAGGAAGGTAGATAGACTGACTGACAGACAGGCAGATGGATGGATGGATGGATGGATGGATAGACTGGCAGACAGACAGCTAGATGATAGATTCTGTAATGTCATGTAAAACTACTAAACACAGAAGACTATGATAGCTTATAGCAACATAAGTCTGCGTCATTACTGAATAAGCATCTCAAGTACTGTATGTGGTTTTCCATCTGTTAAAAATGTTGGATCTTTGCAAGTGATACATTTTCTCTGCATCTTGAAAAGATAGAGGGATAAATAGATAGACAGACAGAATGACTGAGAGATAGTCAGATAGATAGACATCCTTGAAAATCAGAGGCAGTTGAAGCAGCAGTGCAATAAAACTGAGAAAAACTTTGACCCTTCATTTTTTCACTACAAAAGATGACAAGCATCTCTCAGTTTTATTAAGAGTAAATGTTTTCCTTCCATCAACAGATGAGTTTTTATAAATGTTTCAGTTTATTTTTTTCTAAAGTGTGTGTGTGTGTGTGTTTTGGGGGGTGCAGTATAGCCCAGAGGTTAGAGAAGGGAGCTGTGCATGAACTTGGTACATCCAGCAGACATGGGTTTAATTCCCCAACCTCCACTTGCATGTTGTATGACTCTGAACAAGTCATTTATCTTCTGCTGTGTCCCCAGTCACCCCTGAAAAGAGGCATGTGTGCCGAGGGATAGTGGGCATTATCCTGTTTGTACAAACACAGAATGGCTGCCTTCCACATTGCAAACCTGGTAAGGGTCAGGATCAAGAAAATAAAAACTCACAACATGCAGCACTGGAGGTACCTAAAAGTAGATTTGGTCGGTATGCTAATATTGTTTTATGAATTGTAGCTGAAACTTTGTGTGGGGAAAACAGTTTTCCTTGCACTGCAGCTATAATGTAGAGAAACAGTGCAGTTAGGTAGTGGGAGCAGCCAAACTTAACAATCAGGTCCTAGGATGGCAACCCCCAAATATAAAACATAAACTTGCAAACCATGCATGCTGTCGATGGCATATGTGTGCAACTAATCAGCTGGTATGTTGTTATTTTTGAACTATAACTTGAAGCAGCTGCAGGTATTTTCTATTTATTTTTGTATTCTTTTGGTAACCAGGTAAGCCCACTAGGCACAAGTGCCTGTTTTCAGTGGTGTGGTTAAATGACTTGTTTAGAGTCAATCCAGAAGCAAATGATTTGATACCTTTTAATGGACCAACATAGATGTAACAACAAGAACAAAGTGCTCTAGCTTCGGACCAACCAGTCCTTCTTCAGAAGCTCATGGCAGTTGTTTAGAAAATACAATACTTATAACAGCTAGATAATGCAGAAAAACAGAAAAAATCCCCATTGGTTTAAAATACTCATTTAAAAAAAACATTAGAGTCACACAGTGTATGCAAGTGGAGGTTGAAGGAATCAAACCCATGTTCACTCGTTGCACCAAGGTCATTCACAGCTCATCACTCTAACATAGAAACATAAGGCACTTTTACACACAGGTTTTAAAATGAAATGGCGTTACCTGTGGTGCCATTGTACTCTGTTGCGTTTTTAGGATCCCTTCTACATTCCGTGAGTTTTCCGGCAGCTCCACCTCCATTTGTGTTTTGGCACCCCACAGAGCTTGCTGCTCTATTGCTGTTTGTGCCGCGACTTTGGAATGGCTGTTTCACAGCCAATGAAATGAAACACAACACAACGGTGCAAACTGTAAAAGCAGAGATTGCGGTTTGGACGAACGTTAGCCTATGGAGCGAAACAGATGCACTTTACACATAAGGGATGTAATGGAATACTGTTTCATAACAGTTATTCCGTTACATAAACCTGTGTGTAAAATCGCCTATAGAAACATAGAATTTGATGGCAGATAAGGACCACTTGGCCCACCTAGTCTGCCCATCTCTCTACCTAAAGAATAAGCTGCAGATCCTAGTTAACCAACAGCCTACTTCTTCCTACCCCCACCAAATTTGCCTTATGTCTGTCCCATGCATTCTTAAATTCCCCACTGTTTTTGACTCTACGACCTCTTCAGGAAGGCTGTTCCATGTATCCACAACCCTCTCTATGAAGAAATACTTCCTCACATTACCTCTGAGCCATCCCCTCTATCTTCAGATTGTGCCCCTTGTTTTTGCACATCTTTTTCTGAAAGATGCTACCCTTTTGGACGTTGTTGATTCCCTTGAGGTATTTGAAAGTTTCTATCATGTCCTCCCTCTCCCTCCTTTCCTCAAGGCTATACATCTTTAGTTCCTTTAGTCTTTCTTCATATATCTTCTGATGCAGACCCTGCATCATTTTGGTTGCCCTCCTCTGGACAGCCTCCACCCAGTCTATGTCTTTGTGGAGATGGGGTCTCCAGAACTGTACACAGTACTCCAGACGTGGTCTTACCAACTGTCTGTACAGAGTGCCAACAACTTCCTGTTTTCTACTGGTGATGCTTCTCCTGTGCATCCCAGTAACCCCCAACCCTCCTTACTGCCTTCTCACATTGCTGGACCACCTTTAGGTCATCTGATATGACTATGCCAGGTCCCTTTCCATTTTGCTGTTGTTAGTACCTCCCTGCTATTGTGTACTCTTCTCCTGCCTGGGTTTTTGTTTCCCAGGTGCATTACTTTGCACTTCTTTGCATTGAATCTAAGCTGCCATACATCTGACCATTCCTCCAACCTCTAGGCTATACTGCCAGCACCATAATATTTTTTTTTAATTTGTTGTCATTTATTTGTCATTTTGATCAGGAAAGGCACACTAAGCTAGAATGACTTGTTTCCAGGTGCATCCTACTACAGATCATGCATACTGTAAACATAATTGCACTGTGCACTGCTGAGTGTGAAAGGGGGTTCAGTGAGATGGATGATACATGCACATCCCTGAGAACTAGCCTCACAGATAAACACATCTCCTCACTGATGTAGCTGTCATTGGTTGGTCCACCAGTAAAACAATGGGACCCCACACCATTTGTAAAGAAATGGTTTGTTCTAGACACTTAGCAGATCACACTGCATGCATAATCCCCACTGTTATTGATAGCTTACCTGTCCTGCATAGCACCCCCCACTTCCTCCCCTGCCTGGTGTGACCCCACTGAGCATTTACTCCCACATCACCTCTTTACCCCCCAGCTTCCTGCTTTTTGTTCACAAATGTTAATTCCTCAATTTTCACCTCCTCTCCCCGGTTTCCCCACCTTACCCCCACTTTAAACCCCTTTCCCTTATCCCTCTGTCCCCACATTACCCAGCCCCTGCCCTATCACCTTTTACATAACCCTTTGTAGATTCCTATCCAATCCCACCCCTCTGACTAGTTAACCCACTTATTCTGTCACCCGTTGTCTCTGCCTCCCCTCCCCTGCGCTCATCTATTCTGTCCTCCCCTCCTTTGGTCACCACCACTTGACCCTCCATAACTCTACCTGCATGCTCTAAAGCTCAACTACCACTATAAATTGCTTGTCCACCTTAGGTATGCTGTTAGTACTGTTGCAATAAAGTTGACCTCCTCTACCTTATGTATTTTAACTGTACTTGCTTGAATCTGTATCTGTATGTAGCATAATGTACTTGCCTGCTGTATATATCCCTATCTGTTTTGTAATGTCTACATGCCTTGTCTATTGTCTTATGATGTGGAACCTTTGTAAATGAGCTTTTAGCTCAAAGGTGTTATCCGAGATTCCAATAAGTAAGTAAATAAAGGCTAGAAAGGACAAGGATGTTCAGCATAGCTATGAACATATTTGGAAAGTCCTGTCAGATGTCAAGTGACACTTCACTGCACACTGCACGTACATTGGACACTGATTTCAATGGCAAAGTGGTTTATGTTTTAGTCATAAGTGTTTACTTTCACAGTTATCATGTGTGTGGTACAGTTAATCTTTTTAAACTGTGGTAAACCTTTTTTGTCATTTATTTTCTGTTTTGCTGGGTGCAGATGTTTAATGTTACTTATTAACTTTAGTTAAATAGTTTTTAATGGTTAAAAAGTTTAATTTTATTTTAGTAGTTTTTAATAAAAATGTGATACACAATATCACAATACAACCTTTGGGTTACTAATATTGTTGTGCTACGTAACATGCAGCACACTTTGAGCCCTTTCCCATGAACTGGAGTTCCACCTCGTCAAAAATCTCAATGTAACCCTGGCTCTCAGGACGCAGCTCCTGGTGACTTATCTTTGCCTGCTGGACATTGATCATATATCTGGAACTCTGCTCTTCTGTTGATAGTTGCTGCTAGTTTTCATCTCAGTGAATTTCTTTTTTGTATTTAACTCCTAATATTGACATTGGGGTGGGATTTGTACTATGGTATTACCAGATTATCGATTGGCTGATACTAGTGCCCTGCCGCCCACCCCTCCATGGAATTAGGGAACACTGGTGGCCACTGAGTATGTTTTATGCTTTCCTTTCTTCCTGTCAAGCCGAGGACAGCATACTGTATTGTGTTGGGTGGGACACTAATTTTGGTATACATACTTTATTTACATCAGATAGCTGTATGTATTGGCCATCTACTTTCAGGTATCATTAGATCAAATACTCCTTTGTCACATGCCTTCCTGCTCACCCCAGACCGCACTGTATTGCCAGCACTCCTCGAACTTATCTTTGCTACAAGTCCCCAGATGCAAACTGTTAAAGGTACCAGTGCCTTTTCCCATGCTGCTCCCAAATACTGGAACTCCTTACCACGCGAGGTCCGTGAGACACCTAGTCAATGCATCTTCAAAAAAGGCATCATACCCTGCTTGCTGACCTTGCCATATGCACCTGTTTTAACCCACCTTAGTTTCCCTGTCCTTAGTGCCCTGCAAATCTGCCTGGATTTCAGCCACTCTACTTCTCTACCTAGCTCCCTCTTTCTCCCTGCTGTTTCTCTTGAACTTCTTTCCCCACCCTATCTAACTGTCTATCCAACTATTAGGAGCCCAGTGCAGCCTCATTTTAAAACTCATTTCATGTAACATTCCCTGCCCTGTCTCCAGCCTCTCCTCCTTACCTTTATCTCCCTCTCCTTGGTGCATGCTCTAATCCTTGTCTGACACTATCTCTGAACCTAGCACCCTATTGTAGTTTTCCTACCCGCTGCTTCATATCCCCTCACACTTATCAGTTATTTGTCATATGTCTTCTAAGATCTATTTATTATGTCTTGCATGATTATACCTGCTGTGCTTTACTTTCTCTTAGTATTGCTTAAAGTCTCTAGAGCTTACTTCTAGTTTATCATTTAACAGACAACAGTGCCTTACTCTAGCCTAATTGTCTGTACTGATGCTTGATTTGAATTTTTGTTGGAATGCTTTGACCTGAATTGTGTGTTGTTAATTACTACGTTTTATGTTGTGAATGCTTTGGCCTGAATTACATGGTGTTAATTACTGCACAACCTATGTATAATACCTTGTTTTATATCCCATTGTCACCTGTCATCTGCTAAACATGTAATGTTTCCTTGTAACCTCCTGGTCATTCCTGAAAATAGTCATCTCTATGGCTAGCACCTACCTGGCAAACAAAACAAAACAAAAATAAAACAAGCATGAGCTGCATCAATGCTCGACTAACAAGCCTACCTTGGTTATACTAACATGCTATTTGCCAGCAGATTAGGCCTTACGGTCATCGAGTCTGCTCAAACCTTAGTTCCTTAGTTTGGTGCGAGACCCTCCCATCCCTTGTGCTCCAGAAACCCCTATCATCCATCCCCACCCCCTGGGACAGGCCATCATCCGATCATCCACTTTCTGTCCCACCCTCTCTTGAAGCCCTCCACTGTGGATCTCTGAACCAGCTCACCAGGCAGTGCCATACCCTCTGGTGATACCTCCCTGCTTTAGTCTAAAGAACCCTCCATGTTTATCCTATTTATTCCTTGAGGTGCCAGAAGACCTCAATCATGTCCCCTGTCTCTCCTCTCCTCCAATGAAAACAGGCAGAGCTCCTCAAGTCTGTCCTCATATGTCAAATCCCTAGCCCTCGTATCATCTTTTGTTGCCCTCCTCTGTACCCTCTCCAGGGCTGTATGTCCCTCTTCAAGTGTGGTCTCCAGTACTGTACACAGTACTCAAAGTGTGGTCTAACCAGTCCATTGTACAGCGGCAGATTCACTTCCTTGCTCCTAGAGGTGATCCCCTTACGATGCATCTCAACATCCTGTTTACCTTGCTAGCTGCTCTCCTGCACTGCTCAGAGTTATTCATATATGCATCCACCATGACCCCTAGGTCTTTTTCCCCTATGAGGCCTCCAGCGCCTCCTCTCCCAGGGTGTACCTGTGTTTGGGTTCCCTGACCAAGATGTAACACCTTGCACTTGGTGATATTGAAATTTAATTTCCATGTGTAGCCCAGCTTTCCAGGGTGTCCAGGTCCCCTTGCAGGGCCAACCTCCCTCTTCTCCCTCAACTACTGCTCCCATCTTGAAGTCATCCGTGAAGAGACTCATTTCACACCCTATACCCTCCCTGATGTCCGATATGTATGCATTAAACAGGATCGGACCCAGACCTGACCTCGGCACCCACTACCAACCTCCCCTCTAGGGTTCGTGAGCCCCACAGACCACTACTCTCAGAGTGCATCCAGCTAGCCAGTTTTCAATCCATCTGACCATCAAAGGGCCTACTCCTAACCCCATCAGTTTCTCCACCAGACCATTGTGGGGACAGAGTCAACGCCTGCTGAAGTCCAAGAATAATACATCCACAGGCTTACCCCTGTCCAGTTCTGATGTTACCCATTCATAGAACTCCACAAGGTTGGTTTGACATGATCTACCTGGCACAAACCCATGTTGCCGACTATCCAGACCTCTCACCCCTCCAAGTACACCCCAATCGTTCCTTTAGTAAACTCTCCATTAATTTTCCCACCACAGAGATCAAACTGATGTGTTCTGCATTCTGTTGTATGGCCCTGTTTGTGTCAGTTGCACCCTATTGATAAATTCTTGATGTGGAATACTTGATGAATGCATAGCTACACCTTATTCTGAAATGTTATATTTTGCTAGGTAAGCAATAAGGCAGTGTGATGGTGTTCCAAGCAGACCTGGGTTCAAATCCTGGCTGGGGCACTTATTTCTTTCTCACTTCTAAAATTGTGTTTCAAGCAATACAACATGCCAGACTGTGTGATTATGGGAATGACTACACATCTTGAGTTTCTTATTAGGACTGAGATGCTTGTGCTGAGTGCCTTTAAACACACAAAAGCAAGTGCAATTATTCCACATAACTACATATCCTTGAAGTGTCTTAAAGCACTTATACCATATGGACAAAAATAAAAATAGTTTTTAAAAAGTGATCCCAATACTTCATTGCTTTAAAACTTTAACTTTAGACACACAGCTTCCAAGCAAGGGCCTGGTCTGATCTTATACAGCAGTGGATCGCCTGTCCCTCATCTGCAAAGGATCCTATGATATAAACTAACAAGCATTTGTCAATGCCGAATATTTGCTTGCTGGCATTGGCAGTGGTAATGTAGAAGTTACAGAGCTGCGTAATAGGAATGGCAGTGAAGTACTGAACTGAAGCCAACCCCACCACCACCCTGCAGAGAGTGACAGGCATTGGGGTGTGCATTTGGGGCATCAGGCATAACAGCTCGCCATTTCACACACCCCACCCTGCAGACACTGACAAGTGTCACGGTGTTCCTTGGGGTCTTTGGCCTTATCGCACCCATTTCATTAGGAAATGCGGTGAGATGGGTGTGATATAGAGAATGGGGTGAACTTTGGGGCTGAAGAGTCCAAGGCATACCTCAATGCCTCTCACTGGCTGCAGGGTGTGGAATGGTATGAGCATTACAGGCAAGAATCCCAAGTCACACCCCTGATGCCTGTCATTCTCTACAGGGTTGGGCATTATGGTTGGAAACCCTAATACCTCAGGCATTCGTTGGTATTTTCACTCCAAATTTTCAACATGTTTTATTTGTGACCCCACCTCATGAACAGGGGAATATCAGTTTGTTAGCCGAAAGCGCTTATGCACAGCGAGTATGGCATTTAGCACCACAGGTGCAAAACATTCGAACAGGATGTAAAAATGACAGCTGTACTGTTCATGGGGAGGTGTAAAAATGGCAATGTTGCAAATCTGCAGTAAAATATTTAAAAAATGGTGAAGTCATGTGCGTACATAGAAACTGTGCAATGCACACCCGTAATATAATTAGGTTGGGGATATTTTACAGCAGATTGTCAACTCAGGCATTTTGGTGCCTCCGATCATGAACAGTGTCACTGTGATTTTCTTTATCTGTGCGAACAATGATTTCCCACAGCGACCATGCATCTCAGCGCTGAAAGTGTGAAAACACACTTCAGCCATGTTGTGAAAAATGACAGCTGTACTGTTCATAAGGAAGTGTAAAAAATGCCACTGGTGAAAATCTGGACTGAAAATATTACAAAGTCATGAACTTACGAGGGTGCGTGGAAACTGCGTATTGCTCACTCGTAACACAGTCATTTTATGGACTTTTGTCACCAAATTTTCAACATAGCCACTTTAAGACCTCTGCTCATGAACAGTGTAACTGTGATTTTCTTAATCTGTCTAAACATTGCTTTAGCACACCAACAGCACCATTGTAAACTACATGTCTTGAAAACACATTTTAGGCGACATATGAAAAATGGCAGCTGTACTGTTCATAAGGAAGTGTAATAAAATGGCAATGTTGAAAATCTGGAGTGAAAATATTAAATTTGCAAACTTACGAGCATGCATAGGAACTGCGCATAGCGCCGCTCGTAAAACAGTCATTTTTAGGAATTTTTCACCAAATTTTCAACATAGCCATTTTAAGACCGCTGCTCATGAACAGTTTCACTGTGATTTTCTTAATGTGTCCTATACATTGATTTTGCACATACTGCGCCATTATGCACTACATGGGTGGAAACACATTTTGGGCAAGATGTGAAAAATGACAGCTATACTGCTCATAAGGGGTGTGGTAAAATGGCAATGTTGAAAATCTGGAGTGAAAATATTGAAATTGCGAACTTACGAGTGTGCGTAGGAACTGCGCAATGCACCCTAAATAAAACAGTCATTTTAGAATTTTTCCACCAAATTTTCAACATAGCCATTTTAAGACCTTTGCTCATGAACAGTGTCACTGTGACTTTCTTAATTTGTCCCGTACATTGATTTTGCACACCGACTGTGCCATTTATGCGCTACATGGTGGAAACACGTTTTGGTGAGATGTGAAAAATGACAGCTATACTACTCATAAGAAGGTGTGGTAAATGGCAATGTTGGAAATCTGAGTGAAAATATTGAAAATTAAGTATTGAACTTCTGGCGTGCGGAGCTGCATAGCGCCGCTCAGTAAAACGATCGACTGGAATTTTTCACCAAATTTTCAACATAGCCATTTAAGACCTCTGCTCATGAACAGTGTCACTGTGATTTTTTAATTTGTCCTGTACATTGATTTCGCACACCGACCGGCGCCATTCTGCGCTACATGGGTGAAAACACATTTTGGGTGAGATGTGAAAAATGACAGCTGTACTACTCATAAGAAGGTGTGGTAAAATGGCAATGTTGAAAATCTGGAGTAAAATATTGAAATTGTGAACTTACGAGCCTGCGTAGGAACTGCGCAATGCACCCTCGTAAAACAGTCATTTTTGGGAATTTTGGCACCAAATTTTCAACATGGGGTTTTAGGACCCCTTCTCATGAATGATGTCACTGTCTGGCAGTATTCCAGCCCAAAGGGTGATTTCGCAGTCACTGCACAAATCACCCTTTGGGCCCGAATAACGCCATGACAGTGACATAATTCATGAGAGGGTCCAAAAAACCCATGTTAATTTGGTGCAAAATCCAAAAATGCCTGAGATATGCAATAAAGTTGAAACCCTATGTAACCCATTATACAGCTACGGCATTTCCTCAGTTCGCGGTCGGCTTTGAAGGCGCAGGCGTGTTCCCGGTCCACTGAAGATCATCACGCCGAGTCCGTAGGTAAGTATGGGGTGGGGGGTGTGGGGAGAGCTGGGTGCGCGTGGGTGGGTGCGGGTTGTGGGAGGGTTGGGAGGCGTGCCACGGGACAGTTTTATTTTACAGGTTTACAAAAAAAAAGCGTCGTGGGACGTTTGCCACGCTGGGGTGGGCTCCCAGCATGGGACAAGGACTTGGGGCATTCAGCTGACGAGATTGGGCACCCCCATCGAACAAAATAAAAATTGCGGCACTGTTTGCGCCACGCTGGGGTGGGCTCCCAGCATGGCACAAGGACAGGGGGCGTTCAGCCGATGGGGGTTGGGCACCCCGCTGGCCAAGGACCACAGTGCTGCAGCGCTGGGGTGGGCTCCCAGCGTGGCACCTACAACTGGAGTGGGGGCGCAGCTCAGCCCGATGGGGATTGGGCACCCCATCGGCTATATAGCACGGGGCACGACGCTCTGTCTGTGGGGGGGGAGCTGCGTGTGAGCAGCCGATATCTTATTGGTGCTCACTCAAGCATAGCTCCCCTTTCAACTATGCCACTGCATTTTGAGCGTGTCATAGACAGCTCCAAAATGCATTGGCTTCGAGAACGCGCCTGCCAGCCCACTGACTGAATTGGAGGAGGAGGTGACACACCTCCGAAATCTCCGATGATGGCACTATTTTTCTTGCACATGCGTGCAAGCAAACATAAAATAAAAATAGTACTTTAGAGTTCACACCACAAACTGGGACACTAGGAGTGAAGGGCTGGCAGAGAGAACATTTTAGAAGCGGAACAGCTTTTGACAGTAAAGCAAGAGATAAAATTGGTTCTAAAGGAACAGAGCAGATTCCATTCATTGTTTATACTCTAGTAGCACAAGACACATTCTATGCAAATCAGTGGACACGGAAAAAAATGCTGCCACAGTGGAACCTTGAGTATCTAGTCAAGGCAGGTAGTACACTTTCTCCTGAAGATCACCCAGTGAAAAGGAATGCACATGGAATATCAGAATTTGATGTGCAGGTAGTTTTGTCTATGAATAGGTTCCTTTTAAAAGCAAGTCTCTAACAGAAATAAAATATAAAACCATTATATCTGTCTCATACATAAAAGAACTTGCAGGTTCCTTGCTTTCAGTTACAGAAGCCCATTCCACTTCCATTTTAATTATAAATAAATCTGTGTTTAAGGACACATTTTAGTCCATACTTAGGTTTTGCATGGTACTGTAGTACGCCTGTGTCTGTAAATAGCTAACTTTCTGTCTTATGACATCACTTAGACTTCATTGGAGATTAACTTTCCAGGTAAGAATCGAAGCAGAGCATGCTTTAGTGAGTAAGTGTTTGCCTTTTGTATGGCCTTATTTCTTTAGTTTTGATTTGTTGCAATGTTTTTTGTCTAGAGTTTTCCTTTGGTGTCATGAAGGTGTGGGGCTGGTTGCATGGGGTTTGTCATGTAAATGCATTTCATTTGTTCATTGATCATTCAACCTGGAATGGTTATATGCTGAACTTTCAATCCTGAACAGCTACACCAAAAGAAACTCCAGCAGGAGTCATCTCTAGGATAAGGTAATCCCTTGTCACTGGCTGTCAACCAGTTAGGAGCCGTGTCAGATCCAGGATTTTAAATGGGGTGATGAGGTGGTGTACATACTTGATATGCAGTTTTTTAATGTCTTACTATCTTTTTCATTACATTTTTGACAGAAAATACAAGTGTAATCTGTAGTTCTGAATGCATATTTTCTGAAATCAATAAATCATACTACTTAACAAAGTGAAATATAGCACCATGCAAGCAAGTTACAAAGGAGGTGCAGCCATTCTCTTCTCTCCCTCCTGGATCCACCACCAAGGAGAAAGACTGGTCAGACCCCATGTTTTTAAGCTTAGAGATAACTGACTAGAAGTTTTAAGTCCACGGTACTTGTCAGATGCCACCACATAGAATAAAGAGGGCGAATTTGGCGTGCCTATGGAAGTTTAATGCTTTAGTTACCTCCCATTTTGATTAATGCATTACCTCATTATACTTGAGTTAACAGTTAAGGTTTTTAGAGATAAAGTCAAAGAAGATTCTGTGCATGTTTGTCAATGTTTCTAAAACTCCCATTTGTGCACTGTATGTGTACGCGACTGTTAAATTGTGCTTATATTATATGTTTTAGATTTGTTAGTGATAACATTTATAACATCAACAGGGCCACCATAAAAGCAGGGCTTCATAAACCTATGGTGAAATTTGACTGTCAAATTGAATGCCTGTATAAATAAAGATGTTTTTACTACTACTACTACTACTACTACTACTACTACTACAACAGTACTTTCTGGCTACTAAAGTAGAAGGATCTAGTATGCAATATCTTATGTTAGTCAATGTCTATATCCCCACATCGCCTCTCTATTTTGTGATAGAACCCTTTAGGATATACTGTATGACTTACTTTAGATCATCAAGATCTACAGGAAAATACTGTGACCTGGTTAGCAGTGATCTAAGTGTGCAAACTAATAACAAATCTGAGGCTGAATTACATGACCAGTCAATGGTAAAAAAAATACAGAAAATTACTTGTGGGTCTCACTGAAAGTTAATGATAACAGCTTTGGAAAGATGCAGAATATCACTATTAACATGATACTTCAAGATTTAAATGGGAGAGTCTCAGATGATAGAAAAGAAGCAATTACTGTATCCACACAACACCAGCAGGAGGTACTGTGATTGATTAACTAGACTAGTACCATCCTCATTTTGTGATTTGGGGACTTTATTGTCATAAGCGGAAGTATTCTGATCACATTCATATCCTATCTAAAATTCTGGTTACCAAATGGAATATGGGTGGCAGTTCTTGATGATCTTACCTGTGACCAAAATTCTGATAAAAAGAAGTTAAGTGAAGCCCCATCCTCAGTCAGAAAATCTATAACAACTTTTTGGTAAATTGACTCTGTAATGAATTAACCACATTTTGCCACTTTTAATAAAGTGATTTTAAATGCATAACTCTAGATCTCACCTTCCTTGCCTGGGTCAATGGGATCCAGGACCTAAAGTATAAGCATTGCACACTAGACCTTGGGGAAAAGAATCAGGCTTTCCCACAGACACAATACCTACTACAGTGTTTTTGGAGGTTGATGATTTTGGGGGTGACCACATGATGTTTTGTTTCACAAGCAGCTTAGGAGAAACCACTGGGGTCATAGTGTACACAGTCAAAATTTAAAGCAAAGAAGCGGCTTACAGTAAGCAAAGTAAAACGCTCACCTCAGGTAGAAGCTTGGTAAAGGTGCCAGCTATTTATTTGTGCAAACAGCAAACAATAAACAGCAGCAGCTGTCCAGAAAAATGTCGAGCATTTTGCATAATAACCACAAGCTTTTCAAAGCTCATAATGTCAACCACCCCCTTCTGATAGACTGGATCTCTGGGTATAGCCTCTCTAATTGTGGAGGAAGGTTCATTCAGAGGAAAATCTCATCTCCCACAAGTGATGTTGGTTGACACATACCCACCAAACAGTCACTGGCAGCCCTAGGTCCCTCCTCTCTATCAACTTACTGGATCACATTCTTCCCCAGCAGGCCACTAAGAACATACCTCAGTTGAACAGTGCCCTGCTATGAGAGTACCAGGCAAAGTGAAGGGTCTGGCTCAAGACCACTGTTGGCCATGAGCAGTAGGTGTGCCAAAGGGAAAGACAGGTTTGTGTGGCAACCAAGGCAGGAGCACAGGATAAAGTGATGGATAAGGCATGAAGGCAATAATAAAAAGATATGGTTTTAAATCTGTCAGATACCTTAATGAAAGGGGCCATGTAAGATCTATCTAGAATACACAAGAGCAAATATTAGTGCAATCAAAAATTATAAATAAAAAGTACAAATAAAATATTTAAAATAATCTGAACAGAGAGGAAACAGAAAGATTACTGACTATTAAATAGACATACTGGAAAGTATTACAGAGAAAGGGATGGAGAGGTGGTATGAGGAAGGAGGAGGAAAGAAAGAAAGAAAGAAAGAAAGAAAGAAAGAAAGAAAGAAAGAAAGAAAGAAAGAAAGAAAGAAAGAAAGAAAGAAAGAAAGAAAGAAAAAGGCATGTTGCAATAGGAGCAGGTCATTTTAGGATTAAGGCAGAGACTAAATAATATCTCAGTGCTGAGTAATATATTGTGTAAGTAATGTTGGGGAGGAGCAAACGGTGTACAGTCCTATAGTCTTATCATGCAGAACAAATTCAACATCAGTATGAAATTGATGAACAGCCACTAGTCTCTACTGGTGCATAAGAATATTAGTCCCTGGCCAGTATAGTTTCCCAGCAGAAGTATTTAATACTGAGATTTAGTAGTGGGCTCTGTTTTCAGTAATGCTTTTCTACATCATAAATCAAACCTACTCTTTCTCTATGGGTGAAACACACAAATTATTGCCCTTATCTACTGTATAAGGTAGAAAAGATCTAATCCGTTACATACAAATTCATTTATTCAATATATTCTAGATTTCTTCTAAGAAACACTGAATTTGAAAAAGTAAAAACTTATTTAGTGAAGTTCAGACAGATGTCAGATCAGGAGGCTGATAATTGACTGATGCTTTATTTTCAACCACATTATAACAAAATATTGGAATGCTGGGATATAACTAAAAGTCTATGTGACCTACATTTATTGAAGGTTTTTGCTTGACTATGCATCAGGCAGATGCTGAGGTCAAGTTAGCTACAAAATCCTCAGAGGTATGCAGAGTAAAACTTGGAAAAAGTATGGTGACACTGGGTAAGACCAAGTTGGAACCTTTCAACTTCTGTAGAACCACGAGGAAAGGTTGCATTTGATCACTTTTTTGTTACTTTTATAGCAGTGATTTGATTTTATGAACAACTTCCGTTCAGTAATGTCACTTGCTGTCTCAAGATTCCATGAAGTTTCTATTGTTTTGATTCATTTACAGAGGATTTAGATATTTATATCTTGGGACAACAGCACATGTGGGTAAGCCCAATGTCTTGTTAAAGAGCAGCTGACATCTTCAGGAGAACTTTAGCAAAACAAAATATTTAGACACAGTTCAGCTTATATTTCACTCTAGTTTTGTATTCCTCCTCCCCATTATTTATTACTGAAGTCATTTGCATGAAAACAGGATCTTGCTCCTGAAGAGTTCATCTATTCCTTTTGCCTTTTCCCTACCTAGGTCATAATGCACTGCCTATGACATTACAGTGACTTCCATGGCAACAAATTGTGATGTCACAACACAGGCTTATGCCTTGAAGTAGGGAGTAAGCTACAGAGGCAGGTTAACTGTAAGAAAACTCTAAGGGATAACCATCATGTATTCATACAAATTTACCCAGTAATAAATAACAGGAAGAGAAATATGTAAAATATGTATGGAATGCAGACTGAATTGTATCTAATTATTACATTTTTCAAAGTTTTCTCCAAGCTCAGTAGCTCTTTAAAAGATCAGTTCATGGCAATTGAGAATCTGAGGAGTCAAGCACACTTACCTTTCCCTTTAATAGCATTGAAAATACACGCTTGATTACAAAGTGTGCAAAATGGAGCAAGAATAGTTGTCCAGTATACTCACCACAGCGACTCCCCAACAGCAAAGACCACCACAGAGCCAGAAATCGAGCAAAAATCTGCCCGTCGTTGTGGTGGTCCATGCAGCAATCGGGACTGAGCTGGGTGTTTGCCTCCCCGGTCCAACTCCAACTCAAAGTTAGAATCCTAGAGGCGGGGTGTGTATGAGGCGGGTTTCATACAGTGGGGATTATGGGGCACAGCACTTCGATTGTGTGAACTGACATCTCATGGCTACAATGCTGAAAGTCGGCATTGTAGCTGTTGTGGTAGGGGATGTCGGCGCTTAGTGCTGTCGGGCGCTTATAGGTAAACAATAGTTGCCCCACTGTGCTGTTTTATTTTTTGTACTATACACAAAAGTCCTACTTAGTCACAGGGGGAGGTGCTGCTACTTAAATCAATTTACCAGATGTTAGGTGTGGTAAATGGTATGATGTATTAGTGACCCAAGCGGTCACTATATAGCATAGTACCAGTCACATGGCATTATGATATACTGTGAATGCTTGCAGTCAGGTAGTGCCATCTGAAAGTTATCACCCCTACTCCTCCATTGCCTTGGCCCTCTTAGGGCCAGCTGCACTCCACATTATTTGAACCAGTGACGAATGCCCTGATGTTCCAGTGGCTCCCACCCACTGCAGAAGTTTAAATCCCTGATGTCTAGTGGAACCCCCTCAGTAGTCTACAATCCACTGAAACAGGGCTCAACAGTTCACATCTGCCTCACAGCCTCTTCCCATGCTTTACATTTAGTCACCAATGCAGTACTGTTTCCCATCTTACCACCTGCCTGAAGTCCTACATGTTATAAGGGGAGGGCTGCAGGAAACTGTGACAGGGTTAGCAAGGGGGCGCTGTGTTTTGAGAATGGCAGTATGAGTCCATTTAAGTGGCACTCCCTGCTTTCACAAGCAGAAAACAAGTTCTTGTGAGAAATTCAGCTGGATGTGTTGTAAGGACTTGTTCATGAGAAATGAGGGTACAGTGACTGGAGGACATGGGTAGATACCGTGGTGGGAAGATTCAGAAGGGACGGAGGATGATCTCTACAGAGTGGATGGCGAATGAATGTAATTGACTACCCAGATAAGTTGTTGAAGTCAAGATTATGATGAGGTTTAAATTATGGTGGGACAGATACAAAAGAATAGTAGGACTACTTGAGGCAAATGAAGGGAAGGGATACCTGGAGAGTTGGTGACCATCAGTCACTACAGCTATCAGGTCTCTAAATTCCACCTGGCATTAGCCTGAGCATGGAACTAGGCTGGAAAAGGAGCAGACTAGGTGGACCTCTGGTATTTTTCTGCTGACACAGTCTATGTTTAATGATTATGAAGAGAAGGATTGCAAACTAGTTGTGTGTGGGCAAAGTGGGCTCACAAAGTTATGATTTGTGTTAATGGCAGTCAGTGGAACTGTGAATAAGATCCCTTCTCTGAATGTAAGTGAATACTGTGTGTGGGTTTTCTTTCTGTTGTTTAGATGGTTGTGCCTAATTCACTGGAATAGTCTGATATTCTGGGCAATTAACTTTGGTTAGGGGCCAGTGGTGTCCATGTCTGAAATATTTATTACATATAATTTTAGAAAATATACCAGCTTTCAAATAAATAAAACAATTGTGGTTAACTTCGATGTTTTCTTTTTATTACTTTCTTCTGTTATTGATCTTCTAAATATTTCAAATAAAACAGTACTTTTCACAAAGTTTTAAAAACATGTGACTGTCCACAATGGAACTCACAATGGTTGTCTTATAGCATTACATACAGTCTGGTGTCATATTGAGCACTATAATAACATAAAGAAGTATTATGAGGTCAACTGGGAATAGTCTAATGAATTTTATGCAGATGTTCTGCATAGGCTACCAATATGTGTTTAAACCATGGAAATGAAAGTGACATTTCCAAAGTATATTCTCTAGTAAAATCATAGCAAAAATATCGGTGTAAACATACATACTGAAGTGAAGAGCTAGAAAGCAGCTTCCAGCAAAAATGGAGCCAAAAGCAAATGAGGTACCCACAGCAGTATATGGAAGGCTCAGCATCACCGTCACTGTCCTGGGCAATGAATAAGCTTGATGCAGCAGGATACATTTAGCAAAAGTTTATTTTCCATTTCAAAACAAACGATCAGCAGCATGATACCACTGTCCCTCCCCATGAGAGCAGCCACATGTTTTCACATGTGACTGAGCTCTCAAGGCTGAGGTGACATTTGCATAGCACCCTTTACCAAACACATGTAAAGTGACAGTATGATCTCATAAGATAAAGTGCAAGGTGAAAAATTGCAAAGTACATCATCATTTTCTAAGGTGCAAACTAAGATACAAAGTGCATATTTCATAAATTAATACCAACAAAACCACTTATTCAGGATAAAAACAATTACAATTCAGAGAAGAACGAATAGTTATTCAAGTACTGTCATAGCTCTTATAAACTGTACATACTCTTTAGTAAATTATCTACAATACTTGAACTCTAGTACCTTTGGACCAATGGATGTTATTTAAACCTATTTATAGTTTTCTTTAATGGACACCAAAAATCTAATTGAGCCAATGAATAATTCATACAATATAAATCTCTAAGCCTAAATATAAGATACATTATGTTGAGTGTCTGCCATGCCCCCACTGGGATATGTATATACTGTACATACTGTAAATATTAGCTTAACTTTCCTGTAACCATTTTTTATCATGTGAATTTACTGTACATCACTGTGTTTATAAACGTTATTTTCCCTGTATGTATAACTGTCTTCTATAAGTGTAAGATGTATCTGTTGGTATCAACTATTGAACCTTGACCTTATCAGGTCCATCTTGTAATGAGCCTTGCTCAATGATGTTCGCCTGAATAAATAAAGATTTGATGATGATGATGATGATAATTTACTAAAGAGTATGTATAGTTTATGAGATCTATGACATTACTTGAATAACTATTCATTTTCTTCTATGAATTTTAATTGTTTTTATCCTGAATGAGTGGTTTTATTGGTATTAATTTATGAAATATGCACTTTGTATCTTAGTTTGCACCTTATAAAATAATGATGCACTTTGCCATTTTTTCACCTTGCACTTTATCTTATAAAATCATACTGTCACTTTAAATGCTTTTTGTAGAAAGGGTGCTATACCAAATACCACCAGCCTTGGGAAAATGCTAGTCCCTCACAAAAAATGTGGCTGTTCTTGTGGGCAGGGACACTGGTATCATGCTGCTGGTTGTTTGTGAAATGGAAAATAACCTTTTCTACATTTTCCTGCTGCATCAAGTTTTCATTGCCCAGGACAGTGACAGTGATACTGAAGTGAATAACTGCTCTTAGTAGAAAGGCTCTGGTCCTGGTAATTTCAAAAATATACTGTTATATGGTTATTTGCAATGCTTGTTTTTCCTAGCTGAAAAGCTGAACATTTTTGTGTGCAAATAATACATTTTACCAATAAACACATTTGCCTTTGCAAAAGTATGTCTTTGGAAAATACGCAAACATTTGCTTAATTAAGTAGTCTTGTTTTAAGAGCTCCTGACACTTTTGGAAAAACTTTGAAAAATGTAGGATTTAGATATAGTTCAACTCATATTTCATATATTTTCTGCAATTTTTCTCCATTTTCCTTATTATTAACACAGTTATATGAAAACAAGATTGCTGCCCCTAGGTCTTCTACTTTGACTGCTTGTCTATTCCAGATATCATAATCCTCGTGTATGACTTCATACTTATCTTCACAGCAACAGATTCTGATGTCATATACAGAATTGTGATGTCAGGTGCAGAGAAGCAACCAGAACAGATAGGACACAAACCTGTTTTATGCAAATGTCCTTATTAATAAAGAAATAAAGATGATAATTATGGGGAAAATAATGTACATTAAACTGTGTAAATATTTTTTCATTTCTCCCAAAAGTGCTAGGATAATTAATCATCTTTTAAAAATAAGTACTCTGTGTATTAAACTTGATTTTAAGGGTCAGAACTTGAAACTTACAGTTCAGTAAATAAAACTTCTAAGAGATGTAATTGGTTCACTCAAGGAGTGGTTACCTTATAGAACTCACTACCTAGTGTTATAGTACTAAGTGAAAATCTTGACCTGTTTAAAATAAGATTGGATATGTATATGGGTGAAAAGAAATTCTCTTACAACCATCAGAGATAAAATTGGAAGTGAGTTCACTACAGGTCTCTGACCTCCTGAACCCGTAATATCCTATGAACCTGTGAAAACTATTGAAAAAGGGGATGTGCTTTCTGGCTTTTTTTGCATTTTATTCGTTAGAAATTAGTTATAGTACCAAAGGTGTCACAAATCTCAACAGATCAACATTTTTTTATTGTTTATATAGTGCACCAATTTTTTTAAATTAGTCATTTTTCTGAGTCCATTCTGCAACATTTTGGGTAAAATGTTCACTATACAGTTCAGGCTGCTTATAATGGTCACATGACAAAGCACCTACCAAACATTACTACCAATGAAAATATTTAGTTCCACTAAAATATCGTACATGATTTTCCTCCTTGTCATTGAGGAAACATGTTTCTATTTTATTTTAAATAATATACAGCAAAAATTTAAATCCTGCTACTGGCAAAGAAAAGAAGGAATAGCAGAGATGGCCAAAGATTCATCCTAATTTGGCCAGAGAAAGTGAGAGGTGTCATAAAGGAATGATTAGCTAAATGCTTATGTTACATTTTAGATTAAAAGTAAGGCTAAATTGCCCAATTTTCCCAATGCCTATGCCTTGTTGTGCCTTTCATAGACCCAAAGTGCACTTTGAAACAGGGACTCTGGGTTGAATTAAATCTCAATTCATGGTGTAGGTAGTATACTCACTGTACACATCTGTGACAGTTTTTAATGCCTGTCCCAAACCATATTCTTTTTGTTACCATTGTCATTCTTATCAGGGTATTTGAGTTAGTATAGACCACTGAGTAGGTTCTTCTTCTGTTTAAACATCTTTTAAAATGTTAAACACCGTTATTTTGGACATAGATACATATACAAACAGTTTAGAGATTAGAGGAGACAGCAGTCTGTTTTGTTTTGTATGGGGGCAGCAATTGAGAGAGTGGAAAAATTTTTTTAATAAGGGCAGCAGTTGGATGGAGAGTGTACAAAATGAACATGTCTGGCTACACCACTGAATCTGGCCTTTCCAGACCCACAAGATTTGCCATTGGGGCCCTTTTGTTAACTACAGCAAACTGGAAGAGTTTATGCCCAATTACTCAAAGACAGTAACTATTAATACCAGAAGTGTGGACATTTCATACTAATTGATTCTGTAATTTGGTTCAACAGGTTACTTAAAATGTATTATTATGGTTTTAGGAATGTCATATTTCAAATGTTATTTACACTTTGTTCATGGTTATCCTAAGTCATTAATATTATTCTACCTGTATTTGGAAAACAATGTTTATTCTTAGAGCAGCTCTAGTTTATGGTAAATTACATTATTTTTTAAAAGTATTTTGGGCTTTTAAAAAGTAATTGTTTCAGTATATTCTGGGTGCATATATCCCTTACTGGATCTTCCTTCTCCTTATTTTAGTAACCCTGGCTCTGATATAGGGATTTGCAAACTAGGTATGGCTATAACTTAGCCGGCCTGGTGGCACAGAAGGCTGAGGCACTGAATGCCTACCTCACACCACGCCATGACCTGGGTTTGGGAATGACCTTGAGTGTGTCAGGAGCTGGCATGGGGAGCAGGGGAGGGACTGAGCAGCCAAAGGCAACTCTCCTCCTGTGGTGGTTGTCTGCCCTTTGTAGTGCTGCTCCATCAGGAGGAAGTTTGATGGGATGTGTAGGTGGGAGGGCAGTGGCGATTGTCAGGGGTGGGGTGGAAGGGGTTGCCGGTACCCAGTGTGCATGTGCATCCACACGCACGCATCACATAGTCTGCTGGGGTCCTGGGTAGGGGAAAACTTGGGGAAGCACATAAAATCTAAGTTAAAAAAAGGAATCTAGGTATGGCTATAATTATTTTTGAGTAGCATAACACAGGGAAATGAACCTTTTTCATTCTTGGAATGCAGTCAGATTGTCTCTGCTCTGCAATAAAGTTTACTGGTGAACTTATTTTGTCACTTTCTTTTGTTCATTTTAATTTAAATGTTAATTTGATGCTATTGCATATACTCCATGTATATTACGGTAGATCTCTATATGTTATTGAATACTGATAATTGGTTGTACACTATATACCTACTGTATTGTGATTTAATCCCATGCCCTCCCACTCATCAGGCTGCAGCTGGAAATGTGCCTCAGCTCAGAGTGTTTTTCCGGCCAATATGTTTACATAAATACATTTCTTTTAGTTACTTTATTTTATTGCACAATAATAACTGGCCAGCAATTTTTTCTTAGGCTGAGCTAGTTATAATTTGCCATTATAACCTGAGGGTTATAACGGCAGACATGCCATGTCAGTCACACAAGAGCAGCACCCTGATTGGCTCCACATTGTCTCCTGGGTGGCTAAACAATTAAAACAAGGGCTGCTTATCCCTCTAAGCGAGGATCCACCAGATCGGAGATCCTATCCTTTTTTCATTTTTAAAAATGTTACTGGCAACTGCAACATACAGTTTAAAAAAAAGAAAGAAAGAAAGAACCTCATCCAGTTGATCCTGCCATACTGAAGTCGCACCGACAACTACTAGAAATGGGCCCAACCTCACTCACATAGGTAAGTGCAATGACAACTGCAGTGCAAATCAAGAACCAAAACAAAGGAACTGTAAATAAAATAAACTGAAAAGCAGATGTATATTAAAAGGAACCAAGAAACTGTGTTTGTGTGTGTGTGTGTGTGTGTGTGTGTGTGTGAGAGAGAGTGTGTGTGTACCCCAGTAAAGCCAATGTGGCAAAACATGTGTGTGTGTGTACCCCAGTAAAGCTAATGTGGCAAAACATTCCTCACTAGAAATTATAACAAATAAAAGATGGGGAAGTGTGATTAAATTCAAAATTAATGGTTGCCCTTGGTGTGGATGCTTCAATAGCATGTAGAATCATACACCCTCAGGCAACCATTAATTTCTCACTAAGCACATTTCCCATCCATTATTGTATATGCATTATCTCACCTTATGATCTGTGTCAGTCTGTAATGATTGCAGCAAAGATTTAAGCAATGATTCATGTACTCGTTGTTGTATTGTTGTAATGATACAGGTGTAAAGAGAGATTTACTCTGAATTTGCTTTCCATGCAAATTCGAGCAAGTCTGCAACATGCTCAAATCCTTTCTCCCACGACTTCTGCTTATGCTGCTCCTGCTCTCAGGAAATGTTCACCCCAATCCAGGACCATCTGGGCAGCCCACAGATATATCAAAAAGGAGGGAAGGGTCTCACCCTGGCATCTATTAACACCAGCAGCATCCTCAGCAAGCTTGATCACCTCCAAACATGGATCCAACGGCACAACCCTGATGTCCTCTGTGGTTGAAACATGGCTAAACCCTAAGATCCCAGATGCTTCAGTTTCAATCCCTGGCTACTCCTTATTCAGGCAAGACAGGATTACTAAACATGGTGGGGCTGTGCCATATATCTAATGAATACCTTCTTGGGTCATGTCATTCCATCTCCTAACCAGGCAACTCCTCTCAGGTCCTCGCCATTAAAGTCCACCTAGGAACCCATAATAAGGAACTCACTGTTGTCTCAGTTTACCTACCCCCAAAGGACCAGGCCACTGGCTTCAACAGCATCATGGAATACCTAAGGAGCTAGCATCCTAACTCAGAAACCATAATTCTGGGTGATTTTATATTAACTGGCTCTCCCTGAGGCTCTGTCTATAAGGATGCAGTCATGGCACAGCACCTCACACAGCTTGTCCTCACCCCCACCAGATGCAACTATAGGACCTGTACTTTCACACTACTGATTGGATTCTGTTTAACCACCCTGAATGAATCTCTAATGTTTCAGTTCTCCTGGATGCAATAAGTGACCACCACCTGTCATCTGCTCCTGGCCAACAAATTCCACAAGCCCCTCCCAAGTTAATCTACACAAGGGTTATTAATCAAGGGCACCTTCAGCTGCTAAAATCCTATCTAAACAGACTGGTCTGGGCTGTGACTGACACACCAGTGACACTAACAAAGTTCTGGACTTGTTCATCAACGGCTTTAATGCAGCCTGTGACATCTATGTGCCACTGAAAAGGTGAAGGTCAAAGGATGGTCCAACCCCTGGATTACTACTGAGCTTGTAACATGACTTAAGCACAGGTCCACTCTGGCACTGTGCTTGTGCTACTCCCACAAGGTAACCCACAAAATACAAAGCAGCCAGAAATGACTGCACGATAGATCCGGAATGCTAAAAGCAATATTACAAGGAAGCACTGACCAATTCCTGGGTGATGTGAAAACTTCTGAACAACTCTGAAAGAACTGACAAGCAAGGATCCTAAGGCACCTCCCACCATGCTCAATATTCTTGGCACTCCAACGCCAACCTTGGCAACCGCTACAATACCTTTAATAATGCATACTCTAATCTGACAGTGTCCTTCATCCTGATTTCTTTGATGACTCTTCCTCCAAAGCCCCCACATGACCCCCCAACATGATCACACAGCTCCACAGTTCGTCTTCAAAGAGGTTCCACCACAAGTGGCCTATAACTATATCCGCAAGGCCAAACACAAGTCTGGGTACAGTGGAGACTCCTTTGACCTAAAACTGTTGTCACAAGTTCTGATGAAATTGAACCCCTGACAAAGATCTTTAACCTCTCACTAAGACTGTACCAATTCCCCTCAATCTGAAACAGGCAACTGTCACACCGTGCACAAAAATTGCGACAGGTCTCTTCACACCACCTACAGAGCTATTCTCACTCCTCCCATTTTCTAAGGCATTGGAATGAATAGTTTTGGAAACATTAGTTTAATTCCTGGATAAGTACAAAGTCCAATGCCCAGAACAACATGGCTTCAGAAAAGGCACAGCACCACCACGGCCCTTCTGGAATTTACAGGTTTCATCCACGACACAATCGACAAAGGAAACTGTGTGGGAGCAGTATTCATAGACAGGACGAAGGCCTTCGACACCGTTAATCACTCTCTACTTCTCAGGCAACTGTCCTCCATCGGGCTCTCCAATGATGCCCTTCCATGGTTTGCTAGTTACCTTGGGAATAGGGTCCAATGTGTCAGGATAGCAGTTGTTATGTCTGATGTAAAAGCCAGTCCCATCCGAGTTCCCCAGGGTCCATTCTGGACCCATTACTCTTCTTTCTCTTCCTCAACAGTCTCCCTAGTGTCTGCCAGCAAAAATACTACTCTACGCAAATGATGCAGTCCTTTTCTCTAGCCACTGGTGAATCTAAAATCCTTGAAACCCAGCTGCAGCTTTACTTAGCTTGTTGAGTTTGGTTCAGCACGCATAAACCGTCCTGAACTACAGCAAACTAAAGTCATGACCTTCTGTAATCACAGAGCAGGCACAAATCTCTGTCCTCACTATCAAGAACAACGCTGGTACTCACGTGAACATGTCCCGGAGTTCAAGTACCTTGGTATCACACTGGATAGCACCTCTCTTACACTCGGCTATTGACTCTGTTGCCAAGGCCACCAACATACGGTTTGGTCTGTTGTACAAGCACAAGCACTGTATATCTGCAAATGCCCTTAGGCTGGCCATCTACCAGCTCTGTCACCTCTATTATTGACTATGGTCTGCCATCTACGGCTCTGCTTCTACAACTGCACTCCGTAGGATCTCAGTCTCACTCAACAAAGCTCTACAGGCTTTAACGGGCAGTGCCTGACTTACACACCTGTGACCTCACGCACAGGTTGGCTGGCTACCACCCTCAATAGAATAAAATACCAGACCTGCCTGCTAACCAAAAAGGTTCTCCTTGGTCTCATGCCTTCAGGTGTTAGTAAGTCTCCTCACTGCCTTCAGTGGTAATCAGCATACATGTAGTGCCCAATACCAAACCTTCCAGGTTCCTAGATGTCGGACCTTCATGGGTCAGCGGTCCTTCACCCACAGGACTCCACAGTGGTTCAATACCTCAACAAAGAAGCACTTTCTCTGCAATGCTTGACCCTTTAAATGGAATATCTGACTTACCTCACCACTACCACCCAGTGTGATTGCTTTTTCTAAAGGACTGCTCCAACCACCACCTAGTTGCTCAAGACTATCCTATCGCTATAGCTATCCTCTCTCTGTCAGCAAGCTCCTGGAAAGGTGGTCGCCAAACAAATTTCAGAGTATATCCACTCCATGGTCTGCTGACCCCGGCCCAACACGGCTTTCAGAAGGCACAGCACTCCACGGCCTCATCTCAGTCTCTTCCAGCATCAGAGCTGCTATGGATCAGGAAAACTCTCAGGTGTGGTATCTATTGACTTATCCACAAGTCCTGACTGACCACGACCTGCTTGCCCTGCAGATGAGGTCCCTTGGTTTGTCCCCCACCACCCTAAACTGGGTCTCTGACTACCATATGGCAGAAAACAACTAACTAAATTCAATAAAGTCCTCTCTGCCTCGGCCTGTCACCTCTGGTGTCCCTCAGGGCTCCGTGCTGGGTCCCCTACTCTTTTCCCTGTTCATCAACAATCTCCTGATGTGGTCTCCAGCTGCCGTGTCATCATGTATGCGGATGACCTGGTTCTCCTGGCCCACTCCTGTGATACAGCCATACTAAACCGTCACTTATCTGAAGACCTCTGGAACATCCAGGCATGGCTCTCCAACCATAAATTGGTCCTAAATCAAAACAAAGCCCAGGCTATGCTCTTCGTTCCTCTGCCAAAATACGAACCTCTTCAACTCCCTACATATCAACTATGAAGATGGCTCTCTCCCTACCGTGACCTCCTCAAATATCTTGGAGTGACGCTTGATCCCCAATTGACCTTGGTAGTCATATCCATAATGCCTGCAGTAGGGTAAACCGCAAACTGGGGATGGCCTCACAGGCTCTGTACAACCTCACTCCAGCGGCTCGCTTAGCTCTTGCCAGGAGTACTACTTCCTCAGCATGGGCCCCTCATATTTGCTCATACTTCAAGACCCTCCTAAGCAAGTGGAGCACAACGTACAACAACATCTGTCGCTTTTGCCTGGCCACCCGCCCGCCTCACCCATCACTGCGAAGCTCTCACGAAGCTTGGCTGGCTATCCCCGCTCAATCACCTTAATCTTTAGCACTGGGTGCCTCGTGAGTAAAGTACTTAGCCTGCACCCTCCTGAACTGGCCCAGTCTGCTCCTGCTGACCTTCCCTGCCTGCTTAGATCCCAAGGCCCCGGCCTACTAAGTGTACCTACTTCCCGACCAACATGGGGACCGGAGTTTTGCTGTCCATGGCCCCAGGCTCTGGAACTCCTTTTCTGAAAGAGTCCATACTGCCTCCTCTCACAAGAGTTTCCGACCTCCTGTGGGATCATCTTAAGGTGGCTTCTCGCTGAGATGTCCTAAGCCTCCTTAGCCTCCCGGTGTCCACTGGTGCCGGATTTTTCTGTCCTGCCTGCCGCCACCACTCTTTGCGCTTATGTCCTCGCCCAAATCCCTCCCTTGCTTGACTGACGCTTATGATGTTACTATGCTCATAATCCTCACCAGCCCTGTTGGTCATTGAATTTATCTCTAACTTATACCTTGCCCCAGCACTGTATCTGGGTGTACCTTCCACGAAATGTAAAACTGTAAAATTGTCTTTTCTCCTGTTTTTGTACCTGAATGTATCTGCCTGAACCAATTACTGTATCAATGTACCTGTTGTACCCTTTTGTACTCTCCCGGTCGCTCCCTGAAAATAGGCATAAACTTGTCTAGTGTACTTACCCGGTAAACAAAACTAAAATAAGACCTGTAACCCACCTCTGACCTGAGCATTACTCTCGGACTCCTGTTTTCTACATGAACCTTTTCCTTCTCCTCCTCTCCCTTCCCCCACACCACTACACCACCTCCACAAACCTCATTACCATATTCCCCTGTCCTAGACCCCTCCCTCTCCTTCCCTATGACAACGACCCTTCAGCCTGCCTACTTCTTTCTGTCCTCCTTCACACTATATCATGCTTATAGTCCATTTGCTTCTCAATTCCTTTCTCTGTTACCTCATCTAGCTGCCTATCTAAGTTGCTCTCTAGTAATGTCTTTTATTTCTAAAGTGTGTTACAAGTGAAAAACAATGTCAACATTGTCTGTGTTTTGATTGTATACCATTGCCAACCTTTGCATGCATGTTTCCCCATCCTTTGATGTGGAACCTTTGTAAATAGAGCAGCTCCTTCTCAAAGGTACTTGTAATCTAGGGCTGGATATTCAAACTCGCCATTCTGTGGCGCCAAGCTAGATTGCTCAAAAAGTTGCGCTGGGGTGTGGCAGGTGATATTCAACAGAGTTGGCGCTTATTGAGCAACCTTTGAATATCACCCCTGGCCACAGCCACTGTGCATGTCGCAGTGGAACTTGGCGCCACCACAAGTGGTCAGAGGAGCATTCAAGATGCGGTGGCGCAAGTTCCATTGCACCATGCTCAAATTTCTGATATTCAAAGGTGACATACAAATGGGGCCATAATTCATGCAAGGCACAGGGGGCCGGTTGCATCTACTTATGGCCCCATTTGCATGCCATTAGCATGCAGGCGCCGATCCCCAGCGACTCTGCGCCTGGCACTCTCCCAGGCAGCAGCCATCGGAACAACGCGGACCGATCACGGCATGAAGTAAATCTTCCACTGGCCTAATCACGGCATAACATAAATGACAACCCCCACTGGTCCGGATCAGGGCATAACATAAATAACCCCCGACTGGCTTGATCGTGGGCATACGTGAAACCTTCCCTCCCACTGGCCCGATCAGGCCAGAACGGAGTTCACCCCCCAAAGAGCAATATCCCTGGTGGTCTAGTGGACCGTGAAGCCCGATCGAGGCATAGAGTCAACCCCCAAAGTCCAGTTTTCCTGGTGGTCTAGTGGACCGAAGCCAATCCGTGCATAAGAGTCAACTCCCCAAAGTCCATTTCCTGGTGGTCCAGTGGACCGTGAAGCCTGATCATGGGCATAGAGTCAACCCCCAAAGTCCAATTTCCTGGTGGTCCAGTGGACCATGAAGCCCGATCGTGGGCATAAGAGTCAACCCCAAAGTCCATTTCCTGGTGGTCCAGTGGACCGTGAAGCCCAATCGTGGGCATAAGAGTCAACCCCCAAAAGTCCAATTTCCTTGATGGTCCAGTGGACCCTGAATCCTGATCGCGGGCATGGAGTCAACCCCCAGTCCAATTTCCCTGGTGGTCCAGTGGACCTTAAAGCCGATCGCGGGCATAAGCAGTCCCCAAAGTCCAATTTCCTGGTAGTCAGTGGACCACGAAGCCCTATGTGGGCAAGAGTCAACCCCCAAGTCCAATTTCCCTGGTGGTCCAGTGGACATAAAGCCCGATCGCGGGCATAAGAGTCAACCCCAAAGTCCAATTTCCTGGTAGTCCAGTGGACCACGAAGCCCTATTGTGGGCATAAGAGTCAACCCCTCAAGTCCAATTTCCCTGGTGGTCCAGTGGACCGAAAGCCCATCGCTGGGCATAAGAGTCAACCCTCCCAAAGTTCATTTCCTGGTGGTCCAGTGGACTGCGAGCCGATTGCAGGCATAAAGTCAACCCCCAAAGTCCAATTTCCTTATTGGTCAGTGCTACCCACCCACCCATGGAGCCCCACCACCCTCCCCATCAGCCAGCGGGCGGCAGCACCCCACCCGCCGGCCGCCCTCGCCCGCCCGTCGACTGACTGCTTGGTAGGGCTGCGTGGTTCAGAGCAAGAGCCAATGGGCGTGCAGTGCCATACGCGGCAGTCCAGATATGTGAATGAACACTATGATAGTCAAAAACTACAACAGACTTCTTTTGATGATAGATTAAATAAGCTTAAATTGCATTCTTTAGAGGTAAGAAATTATTCATTCACATATCTGACTGCCTTAGAGTAGGCGGGCTGCACACCATTGGCTGCTGCCTGAACCACTGGGCGGCAGCCCCTACTCAAGCAGTCAGTCGGCGGGTGGCGGGACAGCAGGCTGGTGGGGTGCTGCCGCCTGCCGGCTGACGGGAGGGGCGGTAGGGGCTCCGTGGGTGGTGGGGTGGGGCCACTGGACCACCAGGGAAATTGGACTTTGGGGGTTGGCTCTATGCCCGTGATCGGCTTCTGCGTCCACTGGACCACCAGGGATATTGCTCTTGGGGGTGAACTCCGCCTGGCTGCACCGGGCCATTGGGGAGGTTTCACATTATGCCCGCAATCGGGCCAGTAGGAGGGGTTTCATTTATGTTATGCCGCATCAGGCCAGCGGGGGTCATTTATGTTATGCCCCGATCGGGCCAGTGGAAGTTGTCATTTATGTTATTCCCGATGTGGGCCAGTCAGGGGGCATTTCACATTATGCCTGCGATCCGCTGCAGGGGGGCAGGAATAAGTGGAGGCCACCCATAGGTGGCAGCTGCTGTGTATGCGTCTACAACGTGGCAACTCACCTGTGGGTGGCCCCGACTTGATCCTTTTGTGGGGCTCAAAGTTGTGCAGGCGCAGGTAGGGGGTTGCGCCAGACAACTCTGCACAGCCCGCTGAATATCGGGCTGTGCAGTTTATGCATGGTTCCTCCCTCTGGTTGAGCATGCCTTCATTAGCATTGCACTGTTGCTCAGCATGACTTGGGGGCGTAACTACCTCCTGCTGAATATTGCAGAATGGCATACTGACTTGCTAGGCTACAACCCTATTGCACATGGCGCAACCCTTTGAATATCCAGCCCCTAGAGTTTAATAATAAAAAATAAAAAATGAATAAATGAAGATTTAATTTTTTATTTACTTTCTCCCAGTGGGGCACATAGTGTATTTTATTTCAGAAAATATATAATCAATTAAAATGTAATCTATTTGTTTTCTTTTTATCTTTCTGAAGTATTTTATCTTATGAACTACATATATAAATATAAATATAAAATAGTACTATCATGCAAAACTAACAACAGTAAAATCAATGCCTGACACAGGAGTAAAAATACCTCCGCAAGTAATATCTTTTAATTTGTCTCTGTTTGCAAGAAAGTGGCATGGACCATATCAGAATAAATAGCTCTCCGTGGGACATTTAGCAGGACTTGTAAGGGAGTGGAATTATTTCATCCAGTGTTTTAAGTGTGACATGTGTATTCTACTGTTGCAGTATCTCAGTGGCAGAATGAGATTCCTCTATGTTTGGCAATTACAAACTTTTAAATGGGTTTATTCAGAGGGTGAAGATTAGGTTAAGCTGTAGTTGGTAGGGCTATCAAACCAACTAGGAAGAGTGGTTTGCAGAGATATGTAAGTTGCAGAATGATCCCTTGATTCTCTCTTTTTTATTCTCTATTTCAAAGTGTGGGTTAGACATAGTAATGTTGTTTGATAACAGAGAGTGACCCTTTATGTGGTTACAATTTGTTTGCACAGATTTAAGTGGAAGAGTAATCCTGAATGCAGAGGCAGTGCTAGGCACACAAGATAACCAAGTGGCTCTTTAAGACATAGAACAGAAGGTGCACTAAAGTAGAAGGTATAGTACAAGCAGAGATCAAGAGATTGAACTCCATCCTTTTCACCTTTTACTTTGGTATTGTGTTTTAAATAGCCTTGTTCTTGCTCTCAGACCTTGTGGCACCTTGCCTAACATTTTGGTCTGCAACTCCCCCAAACCATTTTACACTTCTTTAGCTCCACGAGCAGCCCCACCCCTGTCTGTCTTATTTAATTCTCTGTCCTCTCTTTTCAGGTAGTCCGAGAGCCACAGCCGTGGTTCTCTGATGAACCTGACCTGCCAGACTGCCATCCGCAGTCCAGGTCTGAAGCTACCCAGCCCCTCACAGAAGCTCGGCACGGACTTGCCCTCAAGGACTGATTACCTCCAGGAAGGGAGCCCTAGCTGCCTGATTTTTCAGCCCACTCCACCCATGCCTGGTCTTGCTTAAATACACTTAAACTCCACCCCGGCTTTAGCTCACTCCACAGACTACTGCCAGCCAGCTGCTCAAGCTCTGAGTGACAACATCATTGTCTCTTGCAAAGCACTTTCCTATCTAGTGCAACTCCTCTACTAGCTCTCTCTAAAATCAGCAACTACAGTGGTTAACTGGACAGCCTCTCTTCGGCACCAGTGTATCAGGCTTGACAACAGAATCAAGCTGCCATGTCCCCTGTGAAAGGGTGCTATCTACTTCTGCTCCTTGCTACCTGGCTTGATACAGCTGGCACCAGATGCCTAGCTGGGCCACTGCTACCCCTCTGAACCACTACTGGCTAGTGCTGGGCTGTCAAATGCACCTTCAGAAACTACCTCACTTGGCTGTGAGGCAGCACTCACTCGGCCTTACCTTTCAAACACGAGGGATATGCCCTCCTCGATAGGGGTAGTAATGGTTAGCTATACTATAATAGTTAAACCAGTGTCCAACCATCTGAATCATCTGAAGCCTCAGCGGTGGAAGGTATAGAGCCAAATTTAGAATAAACCTTTCTTCCAGAAAGGCCATCTTTATCACTACTCCTCTCTGGCAACATTCACTCGAACCCAGGCTCACTCACTTCAACAGGCCCTGGTGTTTATAAGGTTAAAGGCCTAAAAATAGCCTCACTGAACATCTGCAGTTTAACTGCAAAATTTGACAACGGCCAGGCATGGATGCCCCCCACCCCTGACATCCTCTACCTAACAGAGACTTGGTTGACCAGTAGGATTAAAGATAGCTAAGTTGCCCTCAAAGGCTTCCAAGCATACAGGATTGATAGAATAGGCAAGAGAGGTGGGTGATGCCTCATCTATGCCAGGGACTCTGCAGTGCACCGTCCTCCCTGGAACCAGGGTGGCTGAGGACCATGAGATAATAGTAATAAAGGCACAGTTCGGTCAGAATGGCAAAACTCTCATCTTTGACAAGATCTACCTATTCCCAAGAAAGCCACAGCAGGCTTTCCCACAATTATGGATGTTATCAGCACCCTTCCAAAGGGGATGGAGCTTGTCATTACCGGACTTTAACATAAACTGGGATGGAATGGAGGCTGCCTCTTTCAGGGATCTGATAGCCACCTCCAACCTGTCACAACTTGTCACCTGCCCCACCAGACAGAACTATAAGACAAGAAACAGTACCCTCCTTGACTGGATCTCAGCAAGCTCACCATCCCGGATCTCTGAGATCAAGGTTCTCCCAGACACGCTAAGTGACCATTCCCCAATCACCTACCTGAGGTCTAATAAATTTATCAAAGCCCACCCATCCTCATTGAAAGCAGGGTCTTGAGGAAGGGTAAACTTGGAAGCCCTCAAATCAGCCCTTGCTCTGCATGACTGGACTCCTATCGACCGCCTACCCTTGATTAGGCCGCAGTTACTTCATTAGGGATTTAGCTCCATCTGTGACATTTATGTCCTGCTCACCAGAAGAAAATTCAGGGCAGGCAAATGGTTGGATTGATGGGGAGATCCTCTTCCACCTGAAAGAAAGGGACATTCTCTGGAGAAGGCCAGAAACACGGGTAGCAAGCATGACTACCAGTGCTACAGAACAGCCAGGAACCACTGCACCAAGCTAATCTGGCTTGCCAGCCAACTATCATAAGGTCCAGCTTTGCAATTCTTGGTGTGGTGGGAAAAGATTCTGGGATAACATCAAAAGCATCCTTGGAAAGGAGGACAAGAAGCACCTCAGCTATTCAGTATCAGTAACACCCCACACAGACCCTCTAGCTATTGCAGAAGCCTTCAATAAGGTATTCACTGATCTTACCCCAGCTACCACCTGCCTATTTTCAACCTGATTTGAACCACTCTAATGACATATCTACGAGTGTTCTCACCGACCTTCTGCTTTAAAAGGAGATGGTGAAGAAGGCCCTCACTGTGGTCAAGAAAATACTTGGTAAGACCAGACTGTGCAGTGACAGGATAGACATGAAACTTCTATATCTCACTCTGGACATTCTTATAGTACCCATTACCATGCTGTACAAGTCCTTGGCCATGGCCCAATTCCAGGTGGTTTGGAAGCAGGCCCTAGTTACGCCACTGCATAAAGGGAGGCGACAAGTCTCTGGTAGCCAACTACAGACCCATCTTGATCCTCTCCCTGTCCAAGGAACTGGAAAAGATTGTATGGTCAACTCATTGACTACCTCAATAAGTATAATCTACTATACCCTAACCAGCATGGCTTCATACAAAATCACAGTACCACCACTGCCCTGCTGGACTACATGAACTATGCACATAAGGCCCTGGATGAAGGCAAACTGTCTGTCTTATTGACCTCACCAAAGCCTTCGATACAGTCAACCACCCCTGTTACTGACCCAACTGCAAAACATGGTGTGTGCCCAGTGCCCTTTGCTGGTTCCAAGACTACCTGATACGGAGAAATCAATGTGTCAAAATTGGGCAAACAGTATCCAGTGCAAGGGAGGTATCATTAGGGCTACCCCAGGATCAATACTGGGACCCCTACTCTTCAGTCTCTTCTTAAATGACCTTCCCACAGCCTGCAACACCAAACTCATACTATATGCAGATGATGCTGTGCTCCTGAAAAGCAGCATGTCTCAGGCTGCCCTACAATCTGAGCTGCAGAACTCCTTCTCCAAACTCAAGGACTGGCTCTGTAGTCATAAGTTGCTGCTAAACTACAAGAAGACCAAGGCCATGCTAATGTCCAGTCCCCACAACAATAAGCACATCCCCTCATCATCTCCAACTCTTGCAGTGAGCTGCTGGAACAAGTTCACTTGTTCAAGTATCTGGGGGTCATAATAGATGATATCCTCACCTTTGTGCACCATATTGACTCTTTGGTCAAGACAGTCAATACCAAGATTGGTGTCCTGTACAGGCACAGGCAACACCTCTCTCGGGGCCCTCTGTCTCTCAGTTCACAGTTCAATTATATCTACTATTGACTATGGACTAGTGATCTGTGGGGGCAATGGATGCAGTGCTTAGAGGGTTCAGACTGCGCCAACAAAGCCTGTAGACTCACCCTGATGCTGAGCGGGCACTCACATCTGTACTCTGTACAAACGTACAAATTGGCTGTCATTAAGAAACAGGGTCAAATTCCAGATGTGCATCCTAGGGAAGAAGCCTCTATTGGGTAAAACACCACCTTGTGTAGGCAATTTGATCAAGGCGGCCAACTAATTACAGATCACCAGAGGGAGGATTAGAGGGCCTTGGCTATCCCTTCCATTGCACCTCACTTGGGCAGCGTGCATTTGCCTACCGGGCCCCTGTGGATGAATGAACTCTCTGGGCACCTCTTGGCCACCAATTGTCTGGTACAATTCATAACTGACCTCAAACAGCACCCTAATAACACTCTCTAATGCACCTTCCGAGTCAGCACACTTGCTCTCTCTGCCTCAGCAAGCACTAGCCAGGCCTCAGGTGCCCCTCCTCTGTTCCTTGTCATGACTTGCCTCAGCAATCAGTCTGCATCATGCTCCTTCGGCACCCACCACCTCACCTTCCCTCCCCAACTCACAGTCCCGTGAGTTTCCCTAACAGTCACTACTAATGCAGGCTGCCTGACCATGTCCCTCACACCTCACTATTTACTTTAGCATGTCTTCCACTCAGCCTCCCTCACCCCATCATTTATCCCTATACCTTATCACCATTGTTCCCTCACCCTTCACCTCCACTGCATTACATACTTCTCTCACTCTCCTTTCTTCACCCCACTGCCAGCTATCCCCATCCCTCTGAACTACTGACAAGGAACTCTGTTGCTGCTTATCCCCCACCCTCATAGAGTGTTTTTCTTGTTATTTTAACTTGTATCTATGTTTTGAGTTATTCTGTAAGTTCTGAAACCGAGGTGTATCATTCATTGTAATGTACCTTTGCTTTCTCCTATTGTTTTTTTTTTGCAATCTATGATGTGGAACCTTTGTAAAAGAGCTTATGCTCAAAGGTCTTTTTCCGAATCACTAAATAAATAAATAAAGAGATCAGCTTGAAATGCAAAAAGTGTCAATATAAAAATCCTTTGTAGCCACCCCAGAATTCACAGAATTGTTACCACTTTTGAATGTGGGTTGTGGCAGAAGGAAGATAAGACAACAGGGATGATGAAGGGGACACCACAAGTATGTCTGCTTGGGGCACCATTGGATCTAAAACCAGGCCTGCCTGAATGGCTACCTCAGCTATGGAGTGATTCCTAAACTAAAGGGTGGAGCTGCAGACTCTGGTATTTTCCTGGTTGTAGGAATTTTAGGCCAGCTGTTTTTGTTCCTCACATCAGTACTTAAATATGAATACTGCTCATCTCATTAAAACTGATTGAATCATGATTGCATATTAGCTGTATACAAATGGTTTGATAGGTGCCATTTTATCTGTGTCATTATGCGCCTGCTATAGCAAATATCCAAATGTAATAAAGTTACCAATACTAACTGTTCACATCTATCAGTATACAAACATGTAATTCCAACATGCCATTTTATACCAGTAATAATTTTGAAAAGACTGAGGAAAACAATATTAAAAGGTATGTTTACTAAACAATGCAAGCATCAATGTATTTTCTTTCAAGAGACCCTGATATCTCTTGGGACATATTGAAACATATTATTTTTAGGCTCATTTTAACATATATGACATTCAATTTTGTATTCATCGCTTCTTTTTATGTTGGATTGCGTGCAGCACAAGAAATGATACTACACAGCTTGCTCAGAGCAGGCTGTGGAGAATGGCACTTCGTTGTGGCTAATGCCCCAACAGCCTCAAAGGCTCATACCTATCAATTTGCAATATTTTCATGCCAGATTTTCAGCATTGGCATTTTGTCACACTTCCTATGAACAGTACAGCTGTCATTGTTCATATCCTGATGGAATGTGTTTTCACAGTTCCAGTGCAGAATAGCTGTTGCTGTGGGAAATCAGTGTTTGGGACAGATTAAGAAATGGAAGTGACACTGTTCATGAGTAGAGGTCCTGAAATGGCTATGTTGAAAATTTGGTGCAACGAGCACTCCATAAAATGACTATGTGTTATTTAGTGTGTTGGCGTAGTTTGCACGCACGCTCATAACTTCGCAAATTTATAACATTTTCACTCCAGATTTCCAATATTGGCATTTTCCCACACCTACTTATAAACAGTACAGCTGTTATTTTTCCCATCCTGGCCAAAATGTGTTTTCACACTTCCCGCGCAGAATAGAGTGGTCGCTAGGGAAATCACTGTCCAGGACAGATTAAGAAATGACAGTGATACTGTTCATGAGCAGAGGTCCTAAAATGCCTATGTTGAAAATTTGGTGATGATAGCCCATCTAATGCCTGTGTTTCAAATGTGTTGTACACTTTCCATGCAATCCTTGTAACTTCGCAAATTTGTAATATTGTCACACCAGATTTTCAACAGTGAAGTTTTTCACACCTCCTTATGAGCACTACAGCTGTGCTTTTTCACATCCTGACCGAAACAGTTTTCACAGTTCCAGCGCAGAATAACAGTCGCTGTGGGAAATCACTGTTCATACAGATTAAGAAAAATGACAGTGGCGCTGTTCATGAGCAGAGGTCCTAAATGCCTATGTTGAACATTTGGTGATGAAACTCCATACCATGACTGTGTTACAAGCAAGTGTTGAACTGTTTCCATGCACCCTTGTAACTGCAATTTTGTAATATTTTCATGCCACATTTTCAACAGTGGCATTTTTCCACACCTTAAGAACAGTACAGCTGCCATTTTCACATCCCGCTAAAATATGTTTTTGCACTCCTGCCGCAGAATAGTGCGGGTCACTGTAGAAATCACTGTTTGGGGACACATTAAGATCAAATGAGTGAGAGGGTGAGTGACTGAGCTCAAGTGAGCTCTGTCAGGATTGCTGCAGATTTGTTTCTGGCAGACAAAGTGCCCAATGCAAGAGCCCAGTACAAAAGGGCAGTCTGCAGCACTGGGAGACACAGAACAAGAGAGTGAGTGATGGAGGGAGTGAGCGAACTCACTGAGAGGTGTCAGGACTGCTGTGGATTTCTTTGTGGGCAGAAAAGGCATCAATGCAGGCAGGGCCCAGTACAAAATGCCAGCCTGCAGCGGTGGGAGAAACAGTACGAGCAAGTGAGACAGGGGACAGAGGAGCTCAACGGAGCTCTATCAGGACTGCTGTGGATTTCTTTGTGGGTAGAAAAGGCGCAATGCAGGCAGGGAGTCCCATACAAAAGGGCCGCTTGCAGAACCAGGAAAACAGAATGAGCACATGAGAGAGGGAGACTGAGTGACCTCAACAGAGCTTTGTCGGGCAGGCTGCAGATTTGTTTGTGGACAGACAAGGTGCCAACGCAGCCAGGAGCTCCCCATACACAAGCGCAGCCTGCAGCGCCAAGAGAAACAGGAATGAGTGAGTGACAGAGCGGTAGTGAGTGAGCTCAACGGAGCCTCTATTGTGACTGCTGCAGATTTCTTTGTGGGCAGAAAAGGGCAAATACAGGCAGGAGCCCAGTACAACAGGCCAGCTTGCAGCGCTGGCTGAAACGGAATGAGTGAATTAGACAGCTCAATGGAGCTGTGTCGGGACCTTCAGATTTCTTTCTGGCCAGATTAAACTGCCACGCGGGTAGGAGCCCAGTACAAGGGCAGCCTGCAGCGGCAGGAGGCATAGATCAAGTGAGTGAGGAGGAGGGTGAGTGGAGCTCAGTGGAGCTATGTTGGGACTGCAGCAGATTTGTTTGTGGGCAGAAAAGGCAGCAATGAATGCAGAGGCCCAGTACAAAATGGTAGCCTGCAGTGGCAGAAACCAGAATAAGCGGTGGGGGTGGGAGTGAGCAAGCTCAATGGAGCTCTGTTGTAAATGCTGCAAATTTCTTTGTGAGCAGAAGAAGGTGGCAATGCAGGCTGGAGCCCAATAGAAAAGGGCAGCCTGCAGTGCCAGGAGAAATGAACTGAGCGAGTGACAGAAGGGGAGTGAGTAGCTCAATGAAGCTTTTGTCGACTGCAGATTTCTTTTGTGGGCAGAAAAAGCACCAACAGAGGTAAGAGCCCAGTACAAAAAGGCCAGCCTGCAGCGCCAGCAGAAATGGAATGAGTGAGTGAGAGAGGGGGAGTGAGCCACCTCAACGAAGCTCTGTCAGGACAGCTGTGGATTTCTTAGTGGGCAGAACAAGGTGCCAATGCAGGCAGGAGCCCAGTACAAAACAGCAGTCTTCAGCAGCAGGAGAAACAGACTGAATAAGGACACAGGGCAGTGAGCACGCTCAACACACCAACGCAATCAACATTCGGCATTGACAAATGCTTGTTTCACTTTTCTTATTAACATAAATGGAGGATCACTGTCAGACTTCAGCAGCCATGTTCAGAAGCAGCCATTTGCATCATACGAACACACATATGAACATACAAAGAAGCCAGCAGAAGAAGGCCATTTGGTCTATCAAGTCTACTCATATTGCAGGGTCCGCAGCTTGAGCTAATGTCCTGCCCTCCCACCCCACTCCTCCCATCCTCCTCACCCATGATCCTTACCTTCTTCCTATACCTATCCCAGCCTCTCTAAAGCTTCTCACTGTCTTCAATGAGATGACCTCCTCCAGCAGCACATTCCAAATGTCCACCACCCACTCTGTGAAGAAGTGCTTCCTGACCTCCTTCCTAAACCTCCCACCCTCCAGCTTAAGACTGTGCTCCCTCATGCTATGGTTGCCATTCAGCTTAAAGAGATTCTCATCATCAGCCTTATTTATTCCTTTCAGTACACACAGCAAAACACAGCACTACATGTGACAAAGCGTGTAGCCATCAGGAGGCATACTCATGCAGGTGGTGCACCTGACTAGTGTGCACTGCCCGTATGAATATTGGACCATGGTGGCACCGTGAGAAGTGCATAAGCATGGCACATCACAGACCCCTGTACAAGCTGAAATGTTCCTAAAGAATTTAAGGGAAAGTCCTCAGCCTTTTATTTTGTTTGCCTGTGTAGTCTGTAGGCATCAACAATGCACCTCCTAAGTTCATCAGGATTTAAATGTAAACAAAGGTACTTAAATCTCATGTGAAAACCTGCTCGACTCCATTGCAAAGGTCATGACCCAACTCATGAAAGGCATCCTGGAATTGTATGATGTTTTAGTGCTAAAGTTTGCAGTAGTTATACTGTATCAGTCAGTGCAGTCAGTCCCTATGTTCTTGTCTTATGCTGACCATGAAACTGTTCAAGGTATAGTAAGTGTCCTGCTGCTTTCAGTAGTTTGAAGTGTAACTGAGTTACAAAAATACTTTTAGAGAATACATGGACTCTCACAAGGCATGTAACAGAACTGAATGAGAGAATAACTTCTGCTGGCTTGTGCAGGTACAAATCATTAACTCCCATGATGCCTTGCATGAGTGGGGTCATGACCTTTGCAATGGAGCTAAACATGTTTTTTTTATTTATGCTTTGACCCCTAGCAATTTTGCCCCAGACCATCCCCAGCACTGGAACACACCCCAGCACAGGACAACAACCCCATAAGTTCAGACCCTCGTGGAGGGCTGCCCTCAAGTACTGTTCCATACCATGGTGCTTTTCAGTGGCAGTCATGCCTGGGGCTGGGGCCGAACCAGGAGATCCTCAGTCATAGGGATTTTTCTTGTAGTTTCTCAGTCCCAGAGGATGGAAGCATGCAAGGGAGTCCAAGAAGGCATGCGATGCAGAGACATGCTGTTGCTCCAGACCCCAGTTAATGTCCTCCACTTCTGCAAAGCATCCCAGACCACACTGCCACCAGGGGGTCACCCAGGTGGCACTATTGCAGCAGGTACGGTAGCCCTCCCTGAAGGAGGAGAGCATCCCTAGGGTGCTCAATCCTTCCTCCCCTGTCTGGCCCTCTGATGACCTAGGCTTGTTCTCAAACCCGGACACTGGCATCATGAGCGGTACCTCTACTGTTGTGTTGGAGGCCAGCATAAGCTAAACAGGTTTTCACACCATATCAAAACAAACTGAAACAACCTCAGTTATATTTAAATTAAGATACAATTAGGAGGATGCAAGAGAGGGAAAATAGTTCAGGCCTACAAACTACACAGTTATACAGAAAATAGTTTGAGGGAACTTTCCCTTTAAGTCCTCCAGGACCTATGAGCCCCACCCCAATTTTTGTTTGGTTTCTGCATTATTTATTTGTTTTCAAGATTTGTTTGAATTAGAATTAATTTCATTTTCCTGTAAGTGGTGTAAAATAAGAGAGGTCCTCTACCGCCTTTAACTCAACCCATATAACATTTTGGTGTGTTTACTTATTATTTTCCACCAAGCATTGCTTAATTGCCTGTTTTATTTTAGTGGTAAGTTCTCCTCATTCAGGAGACACACATTAAGCCTCCACAGGGTTCCCTGTGTGAAGGATCTTGTCTGATTGTCATTGAAACAGGCATGACCCGAGAGAATAAATAAATAGATTGCAGCTTTCTCCATGGTATAAATGGATGCAGAGTCTACATAGAAACTTATAGAATCTTGAATAGGAATTATGTGACATGCAAAGAAAGTAAAAGTACAGTCTATCGCATTGCTTTTTAGATGCGTGCATTTCATTAATTATGATTGTAATGCAGTCAGCGGCAGCCAAGCAAAGGAGGTGTGTGGAGGGTTTGTGCTGGCCACCATCTGGGGGAGAAACAGGACAAGTGTGGCCATTAGTCAAACTGAAGAAAGCTGCATTCAAGGAAAAAGTGCAGCAAAACAGCAAACTGGCTATTACTATTTAACAAATGGTGAGTAAAAAATAACATATATATACGTGAAAGAGGATGCTGAACAAAATCACGGTGCTTTGACCTAATGGTCTTCATCAGAAGGCAGAGCCTCACATTCAAATCCCAACATTTAAATAGTGCACAGTCTCAGCTAGTGATTAAACAACTAATTATTACATGAAAATACTCATGCAAAACTATAGTGACTAACCACTAAACAATTGTTATTCCCCATAATCAATCAGTCAACGTGCTTAAAGTGCTGTTCGTACAATAATCAGTGAATTATACACACATCTGTAGTACAAAGGAATTTGTTATTAGAGCAGATCATCAGTGCTGAATATTGCTCATGAGAGTCCTAAGTGAACCCCCAATAATACAATTTAATGCATACAAGTAGGTAAAATTACTAAGAGCCCACTCACAGACCATAATTATGACAGTAAGAATCAATATTGTGTACCACTTGGACAGGCTAAGGAATCCAGCACTGCGTCCTAGCTCAGATGACGGTGTTCTGGGTTCAGTCTGACCTAATGCAGGCAAAATCTTTGTTTGAGTTAGTATTATATTTACATAAACATTCATTCATGAATGTTTATACGCAAAACTATTTACCCACAGGAACTAAAAATCCATAACAGACAACAGTTTTAAATTTTGCTGATAGAGACATATTTACAAGGAACTATCAGTTCAATATAGAATGTTTTAAGTTCATATTTTCTAAATAAGAAAACAGGAACTGCATTTTGTAGGGACTAGACCACTCATTAAAATATTAATATGCAAGTAAGGAGAAAACAACATAAAAGAATGAGAACAAGGTAAGCTAGTGTGGCCATTAGGAATGAGCTATCTGTAACCTCCTTTCTATTAAAAGCTGATGGTGGAGGTATAAGCCACATCCCATAGGGATATGCTTTGGTAGCCAAACATTTCTAGGTTTTAAAATATTGCATACCTAACACCGGTTTTGAACCCAGATACCCAATCTTGTCTTTACATTTTTCTTAAATATTGGGGATGGGTCCCAGTGTCGGAGTTCAGATAGGGAGGCCAGGAGCAGACTCTGAAAAAGAGCTCTGAGTGGCCAGATTTTCTGTTAAAACAGGGCACTGAGTGCGGGCCACAGGGAAGGGTCCTTGTGGCTACATTTTGTGCTAAAAGTTGGAGATGGGAACTGTGGTCACAGGGATGGGCTCTTGGTGGCATTATTTTCTACTATAAGTGAGGGGTGGAGCTGTCGTCACAGGGAATGGGCTACTGGTGGTCATATTTTCTGCTGAAAGTGGGGAGTGGAGCTGTAGTCACAGGAGATGGGCTCTTTGTGGCCACATTTTCTACTGAAAGGAGAAACGAGCTCTGGTCAAGGACATAGGCCCTGTTAACCTGGTCTTTTTTTTCAATATTGTAGATCCAACACTGAGGTTACTGGCACTGTGAGGAGCAGCCAGTGGTCTCATGCTATATTAAATGGGGGACTATGTTAATAGTAGCCACTAGGGAATATGGTTGGTTACCGAATCTTTCTTTATTTTTAGTTGTGTATCTGAAATTGGTGTGTTGTACTCCAGTGTTAGACATGGGTACAATGGGGAATGAGGGGAAGCGCACTAAAGACTGTAATTTTTCAATCTATAAAATATATATTTGAATGTATGAAATCATGATTTTGCAATCGTATTTACCACAGCAGTGTAATCCTGTAAGATATGATTGTAAATTCATGATTTCATAAATACAGACAGCTACGTATTAAATTGTAAACTTGTGACTGGTGTCAGATTAGGTTTGGTGGGGCAAGACTGACCTCATGACTGAACCCCTTGTGGACAAATTATTATTTATTTTTAAATATAAAAGCAGAAAGCAAAATTATGTTCACCGATTGTGTTTTTACATCTGCAAGCTTTTTATGCTACAGTGTGCAAGACATTTTCCACACTATGCTTACGTGAGTGAAAAATAGCTGTTGAGAAATGACAGCTGTCTGTTTTGCACATGTGTAACAATGGAACTTTCAAAATTAATATTACTTAAAAACTAATTACATTTTGTTTCCAAAACACCAAAAGCACCACCCCTGGAACAGGAGCAAATGGACTGCAATGTCTCAGGTTTCAAATCAGAGATGTCTTTGAGTTACAGGTAAGCACAAAAGTGTGTCTTAATGTGGCTATTACTGTATAATTTGTGTACTCTGTAACTTAAGAAGAGCTTAACCTGCATTTCTCAAATGTGTGATAGACACATATATATATATATATATATATATATATATATATATATAGATAGATACATTTAAAATACATCCACTGAAAGTTCAAAAAGTAACACACTACAATATTAAAAATTTGGTGACAGATATCAGAGAAATAGGATACAAATGATTTTTACAATCCCTATTTGCTTTCAGATCAGAGCAATATACTGTATATTGAAAAGGAACATCATCACATGGCAGAAGATCATGTTGCAAGTATTGTAAGTATTTCTGGCAGTGAAGCAATAATAATTACTACATATTGAATGAAAATACATTTCCAACAAAAGAGCTGACGTACCTTAGCTTACAGCAGTCTGAGTTGAAGCTTTGCTCACAGCTGTCTGAATCACATTGCATTATGTGCCCGTGTGCTTTGTATCAAAAGAGGAAGAATGCTTCCCTGTTCAGGCTGCTTGTGGGTGGGATTTAATGCCTAGCTTTTGTGTGATTTACTTCCTTTAATATTCAACTATCCTTAGTGCAATTGCATTGTACAGCACTTCCAGTTTATTGCAGACCTCTGCTGCATGCATGGATCACACATGTTAATATGGTTAGTATTTCAAAGCGATAGTATTCATATACCTGAGTAGAAAGATCACCCACGCATGCTATTCTGAGGTCGACCAGTTCAATAGAAAACATTAAAGTAATTAGGATTGGTAGGGCTGAAATGTGAAAGTAATGTGCCCAGGATATATCTCATTACCTTGTTGTAAAGACTAGGCAAAATCATACCTCTCAAACTTTTGTCACTGAAATGCAGGACACAGACACCTAAAATGTGGGACACTGGCCCACATACAGTAATGTGGGACACATGATAAAACAAGGAGATACACTATAGGGCAGTTTTTATGCATAGGCTAAATAGGCTGCAGCCTAGGGCACTAGCTGTTTAGGCACACCTGGGAATGAGAGGCACTAATTAAGATATAAAGTATTTGCCTATGGCAAATCTGTTTCTGTTTTCCCACCACCCCTGATTTTACCAGTTTGTATATTGTATAGTACTCCTGCCCCTCAGACACTGTTATTGTATATCCAATTACCTATTGTAAATTATAAAGTAATTCAATTCTTCTCTCATACACATTTATTTATTTTATTACAGTCTCTGCCTTCCTTTGTATTTAACTGTACTGTATCTACTTTGCATTGCCAGTACTGTATCTACTGTACTTTGGGGCAGGAGTGGGGAAGGAAGAGAAGGCACAAGGGAGAGAAGTAGGTCAGAGGAGGGAGGGAACCAAGGGTAAAGGGAGAGGGCACAGCTGGAAGGAGGTCAAAGAAAGCAGAGAGGAAGGAGAGGGAACAGGGCTGAGAGTGAAGATGTGAAAGGCAGAGGGGTTTGGGGGTCCAGTGAGATGAAAGGGTTGTGGAGGATAATGAAGGAGCAGGGAGGGAGACAGGGACAGGGCAGGGGTGAGGGACGGGGAGCCATGGGGAAGGGCAGAGCTACAAAGGTGGCGGACTCCAGTGATAGGTACCTTGGTAGCAGGATGGCGGCAGGAACTAGGAATGATGAGTGAGGGATACTAGTACTTGGGGATTCCATACTAAAAAGGATAAGATAGAGCAGTAAGGGGGAAAGGTGCTGTTGTATGGGTGGAGTCCATACCTGGGTTAACAGCAGGCAGGGGCGGACAGGGAATTCTGAAGTGTGCAAGGAGGGGAAGAGGAACCTGCATCTTTTAGTGCACATGGGTAAGAAAGACCTGGCAGGGAGATGGTGGAAGTTGTGAGGAGAGGTTCAAGGAACTGGGAAGGGTGCGTGAGGAGCTAGGGGAATCGGTGGCCTTCTCAGAGGTGCTCCCAGTGCCATGCTCGGCACGTGAGAAAAGGGAGATTTAAAGAGTTCAACACATGGCTGGATGAATGGTGTCGATCCAGGGGTACTGGGTTAATGGAGGGCTGGGAGGAACCTGGGACAACAGCGATCTATATGCAGGAGACAGGCTACACCTGAGCAGGGAGGGGAAGGGAACATTAAAACAGGGATAGAGGGGCACATTACAGCAAAGGTAAGTTTAAACAAGGTGGGTGGTGGGAGTGACATCTGGTAGGCAGGGAACCCAGAGAGGGGAGCCCGACATGCTTACCTCACAAGATAACAGGGAGGAGTCAGGTAGCAGCACAGAGGGAGGGAGAGGGAACCAAAGGTAGGGCAAGGAAGGAAATGGGGTCAAGGATGCTCATATTGAATGCAAGAGCCTAGGTAATAAGTTAGATGAGTTGCAGGCCTCTTGGCAATGAGGAGGGTGGACATTGCAGCCATCACAGCGTGGGCCACCCAGTACCAGGACTGGGACATGATGATCCCAGGGTACAGAATATTCAGGAAGAATAGGCGAAAAGGAAAGGTGGGGGTGGCAATCTATGTACATGAAGGGATAAGATGTATAAGGGAGGGGAGGAAGGCAAAACAGAGGCCCTATGGATGCAGTTTAGGACTCGAGAGGTAGGACACAGAGGATGGGGTGGTATACAGACCACCAGCGCAAGGGGAGGACATGGACAGAGATCTAGCTGAGCAAATCAGAATGGTCTGAAGGAAGGGGAACACAGTGGTGGTGGTGGACTTCAACCTACCTGTGGTGGATTGGAGCACCCAGCCACCATGAGTAAAGGCAGCAGGTCATACTAGAAGCATTCAGGACAGCTTCCTGTGCAGTTGGTACATGAGCCAACTAGACTGGAGAGGACTCTGGACCCGATACTTTCAAATAGGGAGGCTGTAAGAGATCTGGGGTGGAGAACCCTCTGGCTGGGATGACCACCACTCGTGTGGTTCATGCTCAATATGAGTAGGGAAACAGGTGGTATGGGGATCAGGATGACTGATTTTAAAGGGAAGACTTTAATAGGATGGAGGAAATTTGGGTAAGTATTTGGCAGGCATTCTCAAGACATGGATGCTAGTCAAAAGTGGGATATTATTAAAAGAGGTCTCATGGAGGCCACTGGGACATGTACCAAGACACAAAGTAAGACGAGAAGGGCAAAGAAGCCCAGTTGGTTGACTCCAGGAGGTTATGGGAGGTGGTATGGGCCAAGAGAAAGGAATTTCGGAAACTCAAGAAATGGGGGGTTGATAAGGATGAGTACTAAGAAGTCCAGGAGTTTACCAGGCTACTGAGTGGCCAAGGCCTCAAGAGAACTGAGACTGGCACAGGGTATTAAGGAAGGAGAAGAGGACTTTTCAGATACATTAGAGAAAGAAGAAGAACAGAGACCAGATTGTGAGGATTAGGAAGAATGGAGGGTGAGTGAGAAGGGGAGAGGGGAACAAGCAGAGGCATTAAATGAATACTTGTGTTCTGTGTTCATGAAGGAGAAAGGAGGGCAGATACCCCAGTGAGGTAGGGTGGGTAGTGGGGGAGGAGGTGACTGACATAGGAATTGTAGAAGATAGGGTTCTGGAAGGATTCAGGGCACTAAGGGCGGACAAGGCACTAGGACCAGATGGCATTCACCAAGGGTATTCAGAGAGCTAGCGAAGAGCCTGGCAGGACCACTGACTGACCTGTTCAACACCTCCCTGACACAGGATGCGCACACAAGACTGAAGGATGGCCTATGTGGTGCCCATTCACAAAAGTAGCTCCAGGATGAGCCAGGCAGTAAGCCTCACATCGATTGTGGGGAAGCCTCATGGAGACAATACTAAAGGAGAGGCTGGTGGTCTTCTTGGAGGATAATGGTCTCCAGGACAGTCACCAACATGGGTTGGTCTCGGCAGATCCTGCCAGACAAATCTAAATGAATATTACGACTGGGTGACCAGGAACTGGACAGAGGCGATGTAGTGGATGTCCTGTATTTGGATTTCAGCAAGGCCTTTGATTCAGTACCTCATGGGAGGCTGGGTGGGGAGTTGAAATACATAGGGTGGGGAACAAAGATGGTCAAATGGATCATCAACTAGCTGAATGGAAGGCAGCAGAGCCGGTGGTTGTAGTGGGGACCTCATCACCAAGGGAAGTGATGAGCAGGGTGTCACAGGGATCGGTACTGGGACCAGTGCTGTTTGGGATATTCATAGCGGCTATCTCAAATGGGGTCTGAGTAGGATCAGTCTGTTCGCTGATGATACAAAGATGGAGCTGTGGTAGATGACATTGAAGGGTGGAAGGGCTGCAGGAGGACCTGACCAAACCACAGGAGTGGTCAGAAATATGGCAGCTAGGGTTCTACGCCAAGAAGTGCAAGGTACTGAACTTGGAGCTAGTAACCAGGGAAGGAGCCATCAGCGGGGGTGCAGCTGGAAAGTAACAAGGAGGAAAAGGAGCTGGGGGTGCTTATAACAGGCAGCATGAACAACTCAGCTTAGTGCAGGAAGGCAGCAGAAAAGGCCAATAGGATGCTAGGGTGTATGGTGAGGGAAATCCTCCAGGAATAGGGATGGGATCCTTCCTGTACAGGTCCCTGATCAGGCTTCACCTGGAGTACTGCGTGCAGTACTGCGCCTGTTCCTGAAGAAGGATATCAAATTGTTGGAGGGGTGCAATGTAGGCAACAAAGATGATCTGGGATTTGGAGGGAATGTCCTACAAGGATAGATTGAGCTAGCTGAACATGTACTCCTTGGAGGAGAGGAAGGATGGGGGATATGATTGAAACCTTTAAATACCTTAAGGGATAAATAAGGTTTAACACAGAAGGAATTTTCCAACTTTGAAGAGGGAGGGATATGAGAGGGCATCAGCTGAGGCTGGAGGAGGAAGATTCAGGAAGGAAATCAGGAGACACTGAAATGGTGGTGACAGGTGAAATACTCTCCTGAAGGGGTGGTATCCTGTAGAACAGTGGATGGCTTTAAGAGGGGTTGGGACAGGGTAAGATGGGATGTTACAATGAAGAGGGGGCAGCTGCAAGTTGAGGAGCTAGCTGCACATTCAAGCAGACTCGATAGACCCTAAAGGCCTGCTTTGCTGCCATTTTCGTACATTCGTAGGAGGAGAGAGATGGTGCTGCCACTGTATTGCTCCTGCTATGCCCCCACCTGGAGTACTGTGTCCAGTTTTGGAGACCCCAACCTCACAAAAGACATAGACAAGGTGGAGGTGGTCCAGAGGACAGCAACTAAATTTCAGCATGTGCACCCTGAAAGACAGGAAAGAGAGAAGTGACATGATCAAGATCTACAAGTACCTCACATGGATTAACAGGGTGCAGGAGGGAGCCACTCCATATGAGGTTGAGCACCAGGACTAGGAGGCATGCAGTGAAGTTGGGGGGTGAGGAGGAGTTAAAGAGAGATGTAGGAAATATTTCTTCAATAAAAGTGTAGATACCTGGAACAGACCGCCAGCTGAAGTGATATATGCTAAAGTGGTGGGGACTTCAAGCATGCATAGGGTAAGCATAGGAGACTATCAGAACAGAGGCAGGGAGGGAGGAGGGTCGATGGAGATCAGATAGGGTCTGTGGATGTAGAATTGGCAGGAACACTTTGGTAGACTGGATGGGCTAGGCAGTCCTTTTCTGACAAATTCTATTTATGTCCCGCTGAGGTTGTGAGGGTTCATTTTGCTGATCCTCTAGCTCTTATCATTTCCATGATCAGCAACTCAACCTTTGGTTTCAAGATTGCCATGTGGGTGTTAAACACCTTCACCCTTTTATCGAGGCTCTGGATAGCCCTAAGTAGGGTCACACTGGAAGGCTCATCAGCAGCCTGGTCTGCAGCCCCAGAAAGCCACTCTGTGCTTGTATCACTCATCTACATCTTGTGGTGCACCTGCCTGCACAGAATTAGTGGATTTAGAGCCCCATAGTCAAAAGGCTGAGTTTGCACTGATCAAAGTACCTATCCTGAGTGTAAACTAGCACAAGGCCCAAAATGTGCTATATTCAAACAAATTATGATGAGTACAGGTGAGTGCCCTAAACTTGTTTGACTATTGCCCTGTAGAGTGTAGCCCTGCATAAGGCAGTAACAAGTATGCTTGACATTAAGCACAAACCCTGCTGGCCATAGAGAGGTATGTATCTATACTCCATATAGGCTATCAAAAACAAAAGTAGTTAGGGCATCCCAAACCTGTTAATGAATTAACTTGCTATTTTCAAATGTCCCAGTGCAAAGACCTCTTAGCCCATATAAGGTGATAAGAGACATTTGCATCCCATCATGACCTCATTAACCAGTGGGCTCTAGCTTCTGCTTCTTAGATTGCATGGAGAGTTATCCTTCCTGCAGTGTGTGACACTGCAACACCCCCACAGGCTGGCATCTCTGGTGCTATTTAGAAATGTAAATAACCAGTGTGCTAGGTTTTCCTCTGCCCCAATCCCCATGCCAGTATTTAAGTATAATTAATCCCTGGTAGACTAACTGCCCCCTCCCTCACCTGATTCCAATGCTAATGTTGCACAACCCCAAGCCCTAGTAGTCTAGTAGCGACTCCCTCACTCACCCTAGTCTCTGAGGCCCTCTATCCCCAACAGTCCCCAATACAGTTACAATGACGCCTACCAGCTCAGACCGAACACTTACTTCCATGGTTGCCACCACCTGCCACACACAAGTACATGTATCGCTATATAATATTTGTGTGATGTTGCTCAAAAATTACATAAGATCTGTGATTTTAATAGACATCTCATTAGTACTGTGTTGTTGCACATAGTTATACAGGGAAACATGTACCTGTGAGCAGCAGGCAGTAGCCAGCAGTAGAGGTAGCTGTGGGTCAATGACACTTGCTATTACTTGACCAGGTTTGTTTGGGGATTGGAAGCATTGTAGGGGCACCAGAGACTGGGTGAAGGAGGGGTCCACTAGACTACCAGGGATTGAGGTGACTGCAATATTGGCACTGGGATCAGGTGGGGGTGCTAGTCTACCTGGGATTGAGGTTAGTGCAATACTGGCCCTGCAAATGGATTACGGAGGATGCCAGTAGCTACTAGGGTTTAATTATATCTAAGGAAATACTGGCATGGGGATTGGAGTATGCAGGAAGCCTACTGTGAGTTGTTTTACATTTCCAAACAGGGCACCAGAGATGCCAGTGCATGAGAGAGGATGCACCACTGTGCAGGGTGTAGCCAGAGATTTCCATTTTGAAACACACATACACACGCACACACACACACACACACACACACACACACACACACACACACACACACACACACACACTCTCCAACTGCTTCCCATTAAAATGAAAATGCAAACTTCCTCTCTAAATGCCACCCTCATAACAAACAAATTAGATGGTTGCCAGATGACTCATCTCACTCTAAACAGGCTGTACACACATCTATCCCCTTAAAACAGAAGTTTAAACAGAGACTCAGTGGCCTCAAAACTCAGTGGCTTTCACTAACTTAAATTGTACAGATTAGAATGATAATGTTAACAAAAGGTATATGATTTGACACAGCAAAACTGTACACAAATGTGTACAGTGAGTATGCCTGCCTACACCCTTGCCCCTGTGCACCTTTGTAAAAGTAGGGTTTCAGAAATATTAAACAGCACTGTGCAAGCAGCATGTCTGTGATCCTAAAACCATCTGATTCAACCACTGTGTGTGTAGTGGGCATACAAGCCGCTAAACCCTTGGACCAGATGTTATGATGTCCAGTAACCCGCTTGGCCACTGCCATACCTTTCTTGACTAAGACTGACACCATATGATAAACCTGTCTTGGTGTCAGTAGAGGACAGGCACAGCCCAGGATGCCCTCCATGTCTAGGGGTAAGCTTGCATGCTCCCCAGAGGCTCACCCACAATACTGATATACATCATTGCTCTCTCCAGTGTGCATGCAGAACAACACTTGTGCCTGACCAGAAATGACCACACAGGGGTCACCTGATGTCCCAGGGTGTAGTGTTACATGCTCCCACACTGGTGAGTCAAGTTCAGGAGCAAACTCAGGAAGCTAGCTGGGTGGTCCAGGGACTGAGGAGGCACTGCTGCCAGGGAAGAGATGGCTTTGGGTCCCATCACACTAATGACCCCTGCAGTGGGCCAGGAGGATACCTCTTCTACAGGGGCACGCTACTACATGTAAGATCTAATGAGGCAATGCCTGACATTGGGGAGGAGGGCATGGATAAGTGCAAAAAAGGAAAACACATCACTGGCAGGATGACATCTCCTCCCCCGGCATGCTCTGCGCTACCAACCAGGCCCTGGCTCCCATCTGTTCTGGGACACTGGAGGGGGATAGCCCTCCTTCCAGCTCCATCATGGGGAGAATTCATTGGGGATTCTCAGAGTCAGGTAAGACCCAGAGATGGCAGATGATTCTCCAGGCTGGGGCCAGAGGGGGCTGATGGGAGAAGGGCATAAACACAGGATGGAAGAAAAAACTACCACACTACTACATGCTTCAGCAGTTGTCACCTTTACTGAGCAGTCACTGTTTTATAGTTACTTTACTCTGAAATCCAGTCTCAAAACACTACCCTGGTTGATGCTGTACAGACAGGTTCATTATTGACTCTGGACTTGAGTTAAAACTAATAGGGTTCCCTTGAATGGGTTATACCTCTTCTCATCACCCCAGGGCCAACTAATTGGAAGGCTCCACCTATGGTTTGATGGACAAGCAGCCAGCCACTCCCACTTCCTGAGCTATATAAGAAATTTCCCTCAGGCTCCTTCTGAAGCACTTTTTCTGGGCCGGAGGCTTCTGTCTGTTGGCTTTCTCAGGCAGGCTGGGGCCTGCCCCGACGACTCCCCGCCTTGCTGCTGGGCTCTGTGTTTTGTTCTTCTGCTTCTGGTTTGTATTTTGCCTCCAGCTGTCTGCTTCCTTTTATTCTTTCCTGTTTCTTCTTTGTTTATGTCTTAGATGTGTTTTTTGTTTTGTTTTTTTGGGGATTTGGTTTCTTAGTTCCTACCATTTGCTTGCTCTTACCATTTGGCTCCTTTGCAGCTCCAGCTACTTGCTTTTAATTACTCCCATTGTTATTGTCACCAGTACCTGTGTTTCACACAAACCAAAGCTGTTTCCATGATACAGACCTAATTGCTCCCCATGCTATCAAGCCTAATTGTTTTCACCTGATTCAAGCTCCATCTGAACCCTTGCTATGCAGCTCAATCATGTTTTCCCTGCTTAATCTACCTCCCTGTGGTCATAGCTGTTTTCACAGCATTGTGCGTCCCTCTTCCATGATTATAGAATACTACCACCATAGCTGATGCTATTTCCGTTGTACACTGCTGTTCTACGCTGAGGTCAGCTAAGCTAATGCTGATGCTGTAAACTAGTTTTAATATCTGCATGTGGTTCTCGACCCTTCCATCTCTTTCTTGTTTTTCCTATGGTGGTGACTGGAAGTGTTTGGGGAGTCGTGCCCCATGTGATTAATTACTTTGTTCTAAAGCCTGTCTCCACCGCTGAAATCCTCAAAGAATTTGTCACCTTCATTTGGCTTTTTGAATGCCTGGCTTGCCCCACTATTATACTGCTGCCCCTACTTAAGTTCATGTCCCATCATTGCTACAATGTTTCACAGACCCACATGCAGATCTGACTATTCCTACTGCTTACTGACCTATGTGTAGGTCCGACTATTTTACCCTGCCCCACTGAACTTCCCTGTCTTACTGACCTATGTCCAGATCCACTCTGCTCTAGTCATCATTGCTCAATGCTCCCTGCCATCTGCCCTGCAAGTTCTCAGTACTTATGCCCATTCACCCCTCATCAGTCCCTGGGGCATACCAGCCATTCCATTTAGAAACATAGAATTTGATGGCAGATAAGGACCGCCCCACCCAGTCTGCCCATTTCCTACCTGATGGATAAGCTGCAGATTCTAGTTAATCAACAGCTTACTTCCTCCTGCCCCCACTAGAATTGCCTTATGCCTGTCCCATGCATTCTTGAATTCTCCCACTGTTCCTGACTCCACAACCTCCTCAGGAAGGCTGTTCTGTCATCTACAACTCTCTCTCTGTGAAAAATACTTTCTAACATTACCTCTGAGCCATCCCCCTCTATCTTCAAATTGTGCCCTTGTTCTTGCACATCTTTTCTTCTGAAAGATACTACCCTCTTGTACCTTGTTAATTCCTTGAGATACTTGAAAGTTTCTATCATGTCCCCCCTTCCTCAAGGGTATACATATTAAGCTGCTTCAGTCTCTCCTTGTATGTCTTCCCGTGCAGACCTTGCACCATTTTGGTTGCCTCCTCTGAACAGCCTCCACTCTGTTCACGCCTTTGCGGAGATGGGGTCTCCAGAATTGCACGCAGTACTCCAGATGGGGTATCACTAACTGCCTGTACAGAGGATAATACCTGTTTTCTACTGTTGATGCTTCTCCCTATGCATCCCAGTATCCCCCAGCCCTCCTTATTGCCTTCTCCCATTGCTTGCCCACCTTTAGTTCATCTGATATAATTACTCCTAGGTTTCTTTTCGATTTTTGTTGTCGTTATTAACTCACCCCCATTGTGTACTCTTCCCTGGGTTTTTGTTTCCCAGATGCATTACCTTGCAATTTTTGCATTGAATCTGAGCTGCCACATATTTGACCATTCCTCCGACCTTGCCAAGTCCCTTTTCACTCTTTTCCACCCCACTTTGTGTATCAACCCTGTTGCAGATCTTTGTGTCATCTGCAAAGAGGCATACCTTTCCTTCCAGGTGCTCTCCAATGTCACTTATAAAGATATTAAAGAGGACCATTCTGACACTGGTGCCCCCCAACAGCCATTGGTCTCGCTTTGCACCTAGAGTCCACAGTTTGAGCATGCAAAGTTTGGGGCAGGGTCCTTTTCACCTGGCCCATAGCTGGGAATATCCTTGCTCTGGGTGGACCTTCAGTAATCAACCGTACTGACCGCATTCTCAAGTTGTAGAATTTATGACTAAGCCGTGAATTGAGGTTGCAGCGATTTCTGGCTCTAGTGGTTTCCACTATAACAGTTGTCCATTGGCTTTAGTGATTCCCTCAGCAAGGCACCTTCACCGCATTCTCCCTATGACCACCTCTGGTTCACCTACAGTAGTTTGTTTTTCTTAAATTAGTAGGCTGGGTGAGTGACTCAGTGGTCATTACCTCCTCTGCCTTGGAGCCGTGGTTACAGAGCTACCATCTAACAACCCTCCACGGCGTTCTTGTTAGAAGGATAGAGTGAGAGTTTCCTCCACCTCCCTTTAATTGGTTTCCAAATCGCAGCAGCAGTGCTGGCACTAAATAAAATTTCCCAAGCCCAGAGGGAAGGCAACCTAGGTCTTGGATCCCCAGATATTTCCTCTCAAAGGGTTTTTGTACTTTCCTCTGTGTCTCAGATCATAATTGTTAGTTAGTGTAGTGTTCCCTGGTTCTGTAGGCAGGATCCACTGTTGGATGGAGGGGATGGTGTCCCTATTGTTATTCCATTCTCATTAGGAGGTTCCATCATTGTTTTTTGCAATCCATCAAACCTATGCCATTGCTAACCTGTGCATCTCATTACGTTATCAAGCCCCTGATGCTTTATCTAGTACTATGTCTCACAACTAATGATTGCTTATATGCTTCATGCTACTACTTTCTTTTGGGATCCTTCCTAAGGTACCTTTAGCCAAGGGAATCATCCCACAGCACCTATAGGGGTGGAAACCTAGAGGGTTCCTTGCCTTTGGTACCCCTACTGAGTGGTAATTCTTCTGAACAGAGAATGCGAATGGCTAAAACTGAGTAACACAGTTGCACAAGTATTAACACAATACTGGCTGTGTAGGCTATTGAATTGAAGGCTCTGCTTATGGTTCAATGGACAAGCAGCCAGCCACCCCACTTCCTGAGCTGTATAAGAAGTTCCCTCAGCCTCCTTCTGAAGCACTTATTTTTGCCCCACCACCCTCCCCGCCTCCTTCAGCAGCAGCCTCTTTCCTGGGGGATCCTTCCCTAAGGCACTTTTAGCTAAAGGAATCTACCCCGGCACCTCTAGAGGTGGAACCCTCTAGGGTTCCTTGCCTTGGTATCCCTGCAGGGTTGTAATTCCTCTGAATAGAGAGTGAGTGGCAAAACCACATGTTGTCGCACAAGCATAACACAATACTGGCTGCATAGGCCATTGAACCTCTTAATGTCTATGTGTCTATGTTAATCTCTCTAATCACCAGTGGGTGAGGTTATACTTGGAACAGAGCCTTTCCTGCACTGCAAAAGAATTTACCAGAACTTCCACCTTACTATTAGCTTTGGGTTTATACCTGTTTCCACAACGCCCAGTGACACCACAGTGTTGGCTTAACTGGTTTGCAATAGGCAGCACCACTGTTGGCACTTTCTGTCAGGCAATCCTTTTTTTTTTTGTGTTTGTTTGTTTACTTTTATTTTATTTCTTTTAAAAAGCAGAGCCATTTACAAAGGATTTCAGAGGCTTGTGAGCATGTCTGATACATAACATGAGTATTATAGTAGGATACAATGCATAACCCTTGACATTACACATATGTGTGAAATCAAACATTGCATAAAACTAAATCAGCAGTTAAATGTTTGAGTTATTAATGCAGTAGAAACTAGTACTGATAGCACAACAAAAGTCATGATAAAATAGTTTTCACTTGCATTTAGAGTCCCCAAAATGGTTCATTAAGTCCCAGATGATAGCTGTAGAACCACACTCAATATACTGGGCAATTTAGTTCCATCTAACACTCACTAACACTGTACATTTCAATATTTTTAAAAGTGAAAGCATAAATGTAATTAACTATGTTAAACATTTAATACAACAGTTGAACATTTCAAATAGACCTTATGGGCCAGCTGTTGGTCACATGTAACATGCAGCACACCTGGAGAGCTTACTTCATTTTATTAATGCCTGACAAGTCAGACACATTGGTAATATCAGCCATAAATGAAGGACAGTCTATTTAAAGGGTGAGCAAGCCAACTAGCCAAGATAGTTATGGTCCCCAAGTGCCACATGTAGTAGCCATGCTGTCCCCCCTTAACCCAGGCCAAGAGAGCCCAAATTGCCTCGTGGCCGCTGACATCTTCAGTGAAGATGCTTGCAACCCTGTCACGAAAAAGGCACAAATAGCAACAGTCCAATCCGAACCTTCTATACAGGACTTCATTTAATATATTACTCTGTTCTCTAAACATTAAACATTTCAACATTTTAAACTCCCATATTAGCAACAGTTTTACATAAAGTACATTAACATATCTGAAGGTTTCACTGTCAGTCATCAGGGATTAGAGTAATGAGCTGTGAATGAGCTTAGTACATCCAGCAGACCTGGGTTTGATTTCACAACCTCTACTTGCATACTGTGCGACTTGAAGCAAGCCACTTAACCTCCCCAGTGCTCCCAGGTCACTCCTGAAAACAGGCACTTGTGCCTAGTGGGCCCTCACCTGGTTACCAAAGACTAAAATAAAATAAATAAAAATAGATTCAGGATTACCCACTCACATAGCAAATTCTTTCCATATTTTGTCCAAACACCTCCCACTTTAGATGGATCCCCAAAATGAAAGTCGATTGCAGTAATGTAAGAAGAGCTTGAGTTTTGCCAATGTAGTGAGTGTTCAGTGCCCACCACATCATAATTGCAGCATCTCTTCTGAGCAGCATGGCTTAGGTCAGAAAACTATGTTATGTGGGTCCCATCCTTTAACATAGGTTGTCCATGTTCTTTTGCTGCCTTCAAGACCTTATCCCACAGATGCATCCGCCCATTACCAGTAAGGAGTGGGGCAATTCCAGATTGCTGAGTCTGTTTCTTGGACTAATTCTATATGCACATAGGACCTGGACTCTTTCTGCAATGATAAACATAATGCACACCAAATCTTGACTTTAGCCAGCCAGGTACTGTCCTTCGAGACCTTGCAGTATGCCGATGAAGCACAGATTCATTGACTGGGCTCCATTTTCTAAGTGCTCTAGTTGAAGCCTTAGCACCTTCTTCTCGGTTATTCCGTAACTAATTTGTTACACAAGCTTACCACCATTTGTTTATTCACTGCTATTCCTCCCATCTTACCTTCAAGTGTAGGGACTCTTATTTTGAAAGCCTCTACTTTGTGGACTAATTCTCAGACAGTGCATGATGATGGAAGAGCTCAGCTTCTCCTATTTCATCTCTGGTCATGATACCAGATATGCTCCCTCTAGCACTCATTAATGAGTTCTGCTTTACTGTCTTATTTGACACAACTTGCTTCGGTTTACCCATCTTCAGATCTGCCTCAAACTCGAAATCTTTTGTTGAAATTAAGTTTAACTGTCAGTTACCTGAAGAAATATTTCCAGAAGTCTGATTTCAACACTAAAAATGTTAAATTTTTGACACTCTGAAATGGAACTCCACAAAACCAATGTTTCCATGTGACTGTTACTATCTCCCCTCTCCCAGGCAATCCTGGTTGACAGCCACCAGAAACCCTGGATCAGAAGGCCATCCAGCTCCACTCAGACCTGACTCGCAGCACCCTGTGCTAGTGCTTCACATCAGCCTTTCTCCTTTCACCAGATGGTATACTGAGTACAGTGCAGCAGCATGTAGCGCTGCTCCAAACTGCCTCCTGACAGACCGTAACAATTGCACCAAGTCATCTGCCTGAGGCAGAGCCTCAGATGTCCATCTAGATGTGGGGATTCCCTTACAAATAGCAGGCACATTTCTTATCTTGGGTAGCAGCTCAGTCTCCTCACCAGGTCTCTCACTGTCTTCAGCACAGCTGGCAGCATCTCTCAGAAAGTTGACCATAATTGCCCCAAAAGGTAAACAGATATCTTCAGTGGGACCCTCTATACACTGCAAAGTCACCAGGAACTTTGAGGGGCAACCCCTTAGGGCACCCACACCCTGTCTGTCTTACTCTCACTCTACTCAAGTGGCCATGCAAGTGTCCTGAAGGCACACCTGTACCTCTTATCACTCTTTCATCTTCACACACACACACACACACACACACACACACACACACAACACCTGCTAACACAACTGCTACCATAGGCTGACATAGTACATATGTGTAACCCCTCACCCCTGCCTTTTAGCAAAATGACAGGTGGCATGCTGTTGAAGCTGACAGCAATACCTGGTGGGACTGGGTTCAGGGAGGATGAGGTTCCGGCACAGGGGCCTAGGTTTGGCTACTCTGTACAGGGGCACCCAAGTAAATCCGAACACAGGAAGCAATAACTGTAATGTCCAGAACCAGGAATGGGATTCTCCAGTGTGGCCTTTATTCACATACTAGCTGACCAAACAAAGCATAGATGGACCCCCATGGGGCTATATTTCCTGGTAATGCAGATTAGAGACAAACAGAACACTTTATCACTATTTCCAGCCCTCAGGCTCTAAACCCACCATGCACACAGCCTAGAATGGCACGCAGCTTTGGGTACACAGCCTGGCTTGTACACTACTTGGGTTTTCCCCACTGGCCCGGCTCCCATCGGCCACTTGATCCATGTCCATTTGAGGAATGAACCAATTATCCTGTTGTGGCTACCCAAACCACACTAGAGTCTTCGACTCTAGAGAGAATTTTCCTTACAGTCCCACATCTGGGTACTTCTCATCACTGGCCAAGTGCCTGAGGTAAAATAGAAAGCCACAGAAGAAATTCAGAGGTGGACTTGGTCACTAAAGATGGGGCCACCCACCTCCAGCTCCCACAGCCCATACCCGCCATTTCTCTGGAAACTGAACCATTCCTTTACTGAACTTTCAAATGTAGATTCTGGGTAGACGTCTGTCACATCTCTTCTCCATATCATTTGCTTCCCAACAAGCTCTGGACTTGAACCTACTTTTAATTTGCTTAGCCCATTACTTCTAGGCTTCCACTATTTTAGTAGTTCAATCCCCACATTGTCACACAAGTCCCAGGGTGAAAATCATAGGCCTTTTAGCAAGAGCAAACACTCACCCTCACGCTGCAGGTGCCCCACAGGCGACTCACAAATCTTCTTGTTCTCCCAAATAAACGCTGAAAACAACAGGCAGCTTTTCCTTCACAAGCAGAACTAGGGGTTGCCCCAGGAATCTGCAGGAACTCTTTCCTGCCCCCCACAAACGGAGGGGCACTGAGACCCGAAACAGCCATCTCCACCACTTCAATTATCTTCTGTGTCTCTCTCTTAAGGTGGAGACACACACCCTTTACTTAAAAGTAGCCCTCTGTCAGGGCTGAGGCTCCTAGAGCCTTCACTGAGCTGCTTTTCAGCAAGCTCCTAACTTCACACGCCACTGACTCACACTGGCTGACTGATACTGAATTCAAAACTTACCAACGTTTAGCTGACTCCATCTGCAGATTCCAATGTGCTCATGCAGCTGCGATAGTTCTATTGGTGATGCTATCCCTCAGTCTCAGCTGAGACTGAGAACAGAGTGAGACAGTGTGAAACCCATTTAACTGGAGTTTCACAAGCTGCCTTCCCTGCTACCACTAGGTCTTATTGGGATTCTAGTAACCCCTGGTAACAAGGGGTTACATATGCATGCAAGTACCCCTGATTTTCATGAGCACCTGGTAGTCTTCGGTGCCCATGTGGTAACAGTTTAGCACCATATTTACTGTACCTTACAATATAGCCTTAAGTGCACTGACTGACATTCCAGCCCACGAGGCACATTTTGTGCAGCACTAAACCTGTTAGCATGATGCTGACTGTTCCAGTATACAGGCCTCAGTGCTGTGCCCAATGGCTGACCTGTAACTAGAGGTCATTTGCCTGATTCATTGTCTCAATCTCTTACAAATAAGGTAAGTCTTTTGATGCAAAAGTAAAATATTTACTATATAAAGCAAGGTTAAGTTTCCATGGTAGCTTAGTCGCCATGCATCCTGTTGTTTTAGATGCTGGCCATGCCCACTTGCTATAATAATGGTTTGTTTTAAACTCATTTATTGTATCAGTTATGTGTTTCCAATTAACATATACTAGTACAAAGACATTTCCTACGCAATAGTGCTAAGTGGTATAAACTTTCATATCAATAAACATTGGTAAAAAACTTGAACAAATATGGGCCCAATGCACAAAGGGACACACTGAGTAGCTTGAGGTGCAGAGGCAGGTACACAGACAGGTGGCACTCTGCAGACACAATGCCTGGATGCACCACATGGACAATGCCAATGTGTAACTGTGCAGAGACCACAGTATGTGGCAAAGGGGCATGCATGCATAGGCAAAGCCCCAGCTCAAATGCATGGTGGTCTATATAAACATGCAGCACAGTGCAAGACTTATCATATAATATGCAGAACTTAGAGCAGCTTTAACTGCAGGTATGCACCCTCCCCCACAAACAACACTACACAGCCATAGGAACACACACTATTTATTCCACTGGTGGTACACAGTTGCATGCCATCTCTGCTGGCAGGGCAAACACAACAGAAAACAAAGGCAGCCCAATGTTCACTAATGTACAGGTCACACATCCTGCATGGACCATAGATCCATGCCCCACCAGTGCCCCCCCACTCCATGGCATGGTACACAGGACAGGTGGATGGTATATGCATCACAGAGGTACAGCCACAATATAGGTCCAAAGCCCTCAGCTACTCCAGCTTCCAGGTCTGGATAATGGTCACCCATAGTAGATGGCCCATGCTGCCTTCTCCCTCCATCAGCAGCCATTGTGGTGGCTCCAGGTCGATGTGGATTATGCCCATCTCATCCCACACCAGCCTGATCACCATCAGTGGTGCCTGGGTAGTCAGCAGGGAGAAAAGGCAGGTATGAGACATCGGTGGACATGTTCCAGCCAGACTCCACCCTACATGCCCCCATGCAGCCCCCACATGCCCTTGCTGTAGCCTCACATACCCCATGCAGTCCCTTTGGGCAATGCCCCTGTAGTTGTTCCTGACCCCAGACATGGGCCTGTACCTTGGTGGTGGGCTCCAGGATATATCAGGCAGTCCTATGGCAACCAACATAGTAGCCACCCAGGGACTGGTGGACAGTGTGGTCATGCTGTGGTCACATGCTGACTAGTGCAGTGTATAACACCTTCCTGTTCCACACTACTGGTATGCTCATCACTGCGCATGGAAGTGTGTGCCTAACCCCAAATGTCCATGTATGGTGGGGTCATGGGCATTCCCAAGACTGGCAGCCCTTCCTGTCACTCCCTGTGCATGGTAGTGCATATGTACATGCCAGTGCACATCCCTGTGGCTTCTACCTCTCCATAGTGTATGCTGTCATGGGCTGTGCAGTTCTGTTCTGCATGGTTGTGCTCTGCTTTAAATGGTACTGCCACGCTGTAAGGGTACCTTTTGTGCATAGGACCCAACATGAGCAGTCTACATGAGCAGATGATGGGAATAAAGCAAGAAGATATTGCTTAAGAACAAACATCTTATTTCAGTAACAAGGCTGTCCAAGGTATAAAAGTGGCATCCACATCTGCATACATATTATTCATTTCAGTTAGTGATTTCTGAATGCCTCTTGCCTCTCATAAAGAATAAATAATAAAAATTAATTTCTTTAATGGATAATCCCTTTATTACATCTAACCTAATCCACTTTAGTAGGACTGTCTGATTTTAGCCATGTGTTTGTTATGGCTTTATATACTTCCATAACCATTATACTCCAGAGGTACTGTACATCACCTCTTTTTCCACCATTTGTACCATTGCCTGTGCTAGAATAAGTTGCACCATGGACAGGGAAACAAGCACCCTATAATCTCTCCTAGCACATCTCTAATTTGTCACCAGTATTGTTGCATCTTATCACATTGACACTTCACGTGGGTTCAGTGTGCCACTTCCCTTTTCCTGCTGTCCCACAGGAGCTTAATCTCAAGATTGATTCCTTATACCTAAGGTGAGGCATTATAAAAAAATATTTTTATGCTTCCAAATAAACTCCTCCTTATTGTAGCTAGAAAAGGAGTGGCTCTACCACAGTATTTTAGACCATTCCTGTTTTAACTTTAACTGCAGCTCCTTTTCCATGTTATGCTCATAGCTGCAATAGAAATACCCTCCAACTTGTGTAATGCTGTTTATAATAACTGGGGAACATTTTTTCCATAGGAAACCAGTTGTAATTCACTGCTATAAACCAGATGGTTATAACAGCAAACACATTCTGAGTTTCCTCGCTCCATGCATGCACTGGTTGCATTCTTGCCTTTCCTGCATGCACACTTCATCAGTGCCTTCAAAGAGACTGGCAAAGAGATCAATTTTATGACTGTGGGTGGAGCCTACAGCGATCCTGTTTTCCTTGAAAAGGTGTTTCTATGGAACACATCTTTTACGAAATACTCTCTTCATTCTGCTACACCACTATTGCATCTCAGACAGCCTGCTTTGTGAAATTACTATGCGGAGACAAACATATGGTTTATATCTTTTCATGCCTAATTTAACAGCAGATCCTGAGTTATACCTTTGAAGTTGGCTGGCTGGAGCAGAGTTTTATGACCATAATTAATCAGTCAGTTGCAAGTTCTTTTTTTTTTTACACTTGCTTGCTCCCACAGCTTTCAGAGGAGGTCTCGTACCTCCTCCTACTCCATCATGAGGCAATCCCAAGGTATCCCATCCCCCATAGCATCATTTTGCCTGTAGGGCCAGGGTTTATACTTTTTCCCTGATTTTATCCCTTAGTGTCCCTAGCCCCCTTAGGGCGTGGCGCCTTTAGGACTTACGTCCAGAAAAGCGACGTGCCAGTGCATGTCATCCTCTCTCATACCATGCGACATCCCCCTCCTGACTCCGGCATATCAGAGCGCCGATCCCTTCGAGGCCCAGTGTTTCCACTGGCTGTCTCTATGGGAGTGTCAGATGCTTCCATGTCTCCGTTAACCACCCCTGAGGAGGAGAGCATCCGCTGGGATGCTCGATCCTCCATCCCTGCTGACCCGAGCAACCCGGTCTGTTCCCAAACCGGGTTGCTGGCACAGCACGAGGTGTGGCATCCAGTGCCTCAACCCTCAGCGCCACGGGCCACCTGCAAGTTCTTTTAATAGCCTTCAAAGCAGTCCAGCACATTAACAGGTGGCTGTCTTCATTTCATTGTTTTTCAACTCTTAGCCTGTGTTTCTTTTAAATAGAGATGTCCCCTGCAGCAACATATTTTCTGAAGCTGAATGAATCAAAGCCTAACAAATGCAACCATGAATGGTGCATTAATAAATAAATGCACTTACTGAAAGAGTGTTTTTCTGACACCTCCACTATGATTTTGCTGTATTAAAAAGCCATATGGTTGGTACTGAAAATGAGATCCAGTGATGGTTTAATTTTGATATAGATGTAAAAAATGCCCTTGTGAAACAGATAAATCATCACCTTTATAAAACCTTGTAATCAATTTAATATTTTTTACCATGAATGACAAACAGAACTATATTTATGCACTTAATGTTATAAATAATCCAATGCACTTATTTTCATTCAAAGGTGGCTGCCTCAATATCATAATTTGCCATCTTTCTTTTGCATACCAGCTTCCTGATATAACCCGACAGATATATGGAAAATAAAGGGAAATTGTTTAACGGAAAGGCACACTAAGCCAGATCTTGTTTCCAGGTGTGACCTGGGAGCACAGGAAGTTAAGTGACTCGCTCAGGTTACAATATGCAAGTGGACGCTGATGGGATTCAAACCCAACTCTCAGGTTTGCAGCTTGGTGCTCTTAACCACAACACTATACTGCCTACTTGTATAGACAATATACATTTTCTGTTTTGGTTCAGACATGTATCCACTACATGCATCATTTCTCTTGCAAAAGTTTTTTTCTTCAGTACACTATTACACTACATGAAGTCCTGAATGTCCAAGCAAAGTTCTTATTTATAGCCAAATTTCATTTAGCAAGCCAATGTACAGTAAAGGGGGGACTTGTTTAACCAGGAAAGGCACACTAATCCAGAGCTTGTTCCAGGTGCCACCTGGGAGCACAAAGTTACGTGACTTGCTCAGGGTCACACAGTATGCAAGTGTGAGCTGATGTGATTTAAACCAAGCTCTCTAGCTTTGTAGATCAGTGCTCTAAACCCCTATGCTATATTGCCTCCTAATAAGAAAAATACAGTCTTTCTGTCTGAATCTAAAAGAAGTCACATTTGTTATAACAAAAGTAGTACAATGATGTAAACATGCCCCCCAGCAATGTCATGTCGTGCAACTGCTGGTAAGATTTAAGATAGCCTACAGTATTCATTTTCATCAAGTCTTTATGTGTTACTGGACTCGGGGCACCATGACCATTTCACACCTCAGAGTAAAAGCTCAAAGCGTAGCTCATATTTGCTAAACATGTGTGTGTGTGTGTACAGACAGATAGATGAATTGTCCAGTTGAGATGCACCTCCCTGTTTTCAGTGGAGTAATGCTTCTTATGTTATAAAGTCTGAATAGCACATGAATGGTAATAATTTCACACTTTTAAAATATGGTACTTTCCATTTCTGTATTTATGTCTTGCTATGCACAGTGCAAGCAACATGTTGTAGTAGCTTGGTGTGGAGTAGCAGATTTTGGAGGTGTGGTTGTGTTGTGGCCAATGGTACCACTGCTTTTTGGGCTGGTCTCTGTGGCATGAATGAAATAGCATACTGTCTATGACAGCACTGCAGATGCATGCCACCAACTTGAAACAATTTCTGCGGCTGCAATGAGGAGCATCCCGCCATTGCAGGGCGTGCTACCTGGTGTAATATTTCAATAAACATGGTGGCTGTCACTGTCTGTCTCTGCAATCCCCAGCAAGTTGACTTGAGGGTGCCCAGTCACCCTGTCAGCATGTCCCTCCCAGTTTAATTGGTTTGATGATGGGGAGCCCAATCCCAGTTAGCATAATTTCCCCTAATTTAATTTGTCTGTGGGGGTGCCCAATCCTCCTTGGCATTATGCCCCCAAACACAGACACATTTTCTTTGTCAATGGGGTGCCTAATCCCCGTTGGCTGCAGTACCCTCAAAACACCAGGTGGCACACTGGGAGCTCACCCCAGTGTGCCTGAAGCAAACCTGGAAAAAGAAAACCTTCCTGCAAGTTTTTTTATCACTGGTAAACAAGAAAACATTACCTCGCTGTCTGTTGTAGCCCCTCCCAACCCACCCACCCTCTGTGCACCCACCTCCCCACAACCCCACCTCATACTTACCTCTGGCGCCTGGTGCTATGATCTTGGTGGAGGCGGGAACACGTCTGCACTCTTCAAAGCCAACCGCAAACTGATGAAATGCGGTAAGCTGTGCAATGGCATCAATGGGAGCGGGTTTAACTTAAGTGGATATCTCAACCATTTTTGTGACTTCTGCTCTAAATTTTCAACATGGATTCCTGGGACCCCACCTCATCAACGCAGTCACCGTCATGTTCTAAATCAGTCCTAAAGGTGATTTTGTGGTCACTGTGTGGAATCACCTTTCAGGACTGATTAACAAAATGACAGTGTCACTGTTCATGAAGTGGGCTCCCAAAAGCCTATGTTGCAAATTTGGTGAAAAAATTCAAAAAATGACTGTGTTACGAGTGTGCATGGTGCAGTTTCTCACCACTCGTAGCTTTGAAATTTTATATTTTCACTCCAGATTTTCAACATTGCCACTTTTCACACCTCCTTATGAACAGTACAGCTGTCATTTTCACATCCCAGCCTAAATGTGTTTTCGTGCATCTGGCACACAATGGTGTAGTCGCTGTGGGAAATTAGTGTTCAGGACAGATTAAGAAAATCACAGTGACACTGTTCATGAGTGGAGGTCACAAAAATGCCTATGTTGAAAATTTGGTGACAAAATTCCACAAAATGACTGTGTTACAAGTGTGCATTGTGCAATTTCACGCCACGTGCTTAACTTCGAGTTTTAATATTTTCACCCTAGATTTTCAATATTGCCATTTTGCACACCTCCTTATGAACAGTACAGCTGTCATTTTCACATCCTGCCCAAAATGTGTTTTGCACATTTGGGGCAGAATAGCGTGGTTGCTATGGGAAATCAACGTTTGGGACAGATTAACAAAATCACAGTGCCACGGTTCATAAGCAGAGGTCCCAAATGCTTTCATGTGGTGGGGTAACAAAAACCCATGTTGAAAATTTGGAGTGCAAATACTGTACCAGCAAAAGCCGGGCGTTAGGGTTTCTAACCATAATGTTCCACTCTGTAGAGACTGACAGGAGTCAGGGGTGTACCTTTGGATTGTCAGTGGTAATGCTCACACCATTCCACCTACCCCCACCCTGCAGCCAGTGACAGGCATCAAGGTGTGCCTTGGACCCTTCAGCCCAAAGTTCACCCCACTCTCCTATACTGCATCCATCTCAATGTATTTCCTTATAGAATGGGGTGAGTGTAAGGCCCAATGACCCCAAGGCTCAATGTAACACTTGTCAGAGTCTGCAGGGTAAGGTGAGGTGAAATGACATGAGCGTTATGGCCAGTGACCCAAAGGCACACCTCAATGCCTGTCAGTTTCTGCAGGGTGGGGTGGGGTTGACTTCAGTTCCATATTTCACTGCCATTCCTATTATGTATCTCTAACTCCTGCACTACCAATGCCAACACTAGCAAGGCAACATTCGGCATTGACAAATGCTTGTTTTCCATAAAATTATTTATTTATTTATTGAGATCTTGGATAATACCTTTAGTACAAGCTCATTAAATAGGTTCCGCATCTAGACAAGGCTATAAGTAACATAAAAACATAAGTAAATTACAGCACAATTGTGCTTTAGTGACAAGTAGAGCAAGCACAACATGTACAAGATCATAGGCTGATCACAGTAGCCAGAGTCTGTTAAGTTACAGTAGTTAGGCATTTTTACAGATGCTATGGTGGTAACCAGAGTCAAGTACAACAAGTTAGGTATTGTTACAAGGTTATAGGAAGAGGAGAGGAGGGGAGAGAAGAGAAGAGGTGAGGAGAAGAGGAGACAGGCAGTACCTTGGGAGGAGAGATGACAGCTGAGTGTACAGGGAAGGAGTGAGGGAGAAGGAGCAGACTCAGGGGAGGCAGTTGGGAGGAGAATAGGTATAGGACAATTGGGGAGGGTGAGGGTGGGCAGGAAATGGATGTGAGTAGGAGGGAGTGAAAGAGGGTGGGTAGGAGGGTAGCAGGGTGGATGGAGTGAGCAGGGGACTGAGGCAGAGGTGAGATAATAAGAGGCTGGGGGATGGGAATAGAAGGCCCTACAGGAGTGGGTTAGCAAAGGTTAGCGGAAGTCTGGAGAACATCGTAAGACATTTGCAAAAGAACAGAGTGACATAATAAAAGGCTAGGGGACAGAAATGGAAGGCACTGCAGGAGTGGGTTAGCGAAGGTCAGCGGAAGTCTGGAGAACATGTAAGACATTGTGGAAGCAGATACAACTGGCATTCTCTAGTAGCTGCTGATGCAGCAGTCTTTTATAGGGACCAATTGAGCTTTGCAAGGGAGATGTCAGATGGTAGAGAGTTTGGCCACCTAGGGGCATGAAGCGAAGGACCTTTGGCCCAAGGAGGTGCAGCGGTAGGGAATTTTAAATAGGCGATAGTCTGCACTTGAGTGTTCGAGAAGCTTAGTATTGTGGGAGAGAAGATTCTGACCCCTGCAGGGACCAGATTGAGACTAGCTTTTTCGCTAGTAAGCAGGACTGGTAGAGAAGTCTATCAGGAACTGAAGCCAGTTAGCCTGGGCATACAAGTCACACATGTCGTCAAGTGTGTGGCTCCTGTGGTAGTCGGCAGGCTTTGTTTAAAGCAACTTTAATATGGCATATGGCAGTTTCAGTGGCTGACCCATATATTACCAACCGTAGTCAATTAGGGTCACAGGAGAACTTTGCACTGCTAGTGTAAGGGCCTCAGGGGTGAGGCTATGCTTGTGCAACAGACCCGATCTGATTTACAGCCTTAGTGACTATGTTGATATGGCGGTTCGAAAGTCATTGTGCTGTCAGGATAATCCCAGGTATTTGAAATTCTGTACAAGTTCCATGGGAGTACCTACATTGTTGGTGATCAGAAGAGGGTGGGCTCTGTTTCAATTTTGGGCAGTGGAGAACAACATAGTTTTAGTCTTTGTATAGTTCATCACCAGTTTATGATCTTTAAACCATCTTTCCGCTGCTGAAAAGCTGGTCTGAGTTGCCTTTGAGAACGACGGGTTAGAGCCACTGGTAAACAGTATGGCATCATCTGCATAAAGGAGTAGATGACAGTTGCAGGCAGAGAAGAGTTGGTTAAGAAAGAGGCTGAACAAGAGCGGGCCCAAAATAGACCCTTGAGGTACACCTGAGCAGACTTGACAGTTATCAGATAAGGTATTAGCAATCTTGACCCGTTGAGACCTCCCCAACAGGTAGCTGGAAAACCAAGAGACAGTGTCGGGAGAGACCAATGCTATTGAGTTGTTTGATCAGGAGAGCAGTATCAAATGCTTTTGATAAGTAGATGAAGGCTGCACCAACTAGGAGACCTCGGTCAGGGGAGTAGTTTACATAGCCCATTAGTTCAAGCAGCGCAGTTGTGGTGCTGTGGTGTTTTCTAAAGCCATGTTGCTCAGGACATAGCAGTTGGTGCTTTTCAAGATACTCACCAAGCTGGTCTGCAACTATTCTCTTGAGTGCTTTTGAGGTGGCGGTAAGATAGAGATAGGGCGATAGTTCCCAGTAAGTGCCTGGTCTCCTCTTGAAGACTGGGTGACTATTGCAGACTTCCACTTCTGGGATTACGAATACCTGAGAGAGGTGTTGAGTATGTCGTCAGTGGAGTAAGAATTTCATCCAAGGACAATGCTACAAATTTCAGATCCATTGTATCATGGCTGAATCTAGTTTTGCCCAGAACCTTTAGGATGTGTTTTCGAGCTTCCTGGTTGTGATTGTTTTGAAGTAAAAAGAGGTGGGAGGGGTAGAGGACTAATTATTCTAGCATCGGAAGAGCTGGGTGGGTTGAAAAAGTCAGGGGAGTTCCCACCATCAGGTCTGAGAAGGCATTATTGAAAGAGTTGGCAATTATTCTAGGATCAAGAGTGGGAGTGCCTTCTATGTTAAGCATAATGGGGTCAGTTCTGCAGTCTTTACCAGTTAGACCCTTTAAGTTGTTCCAAAACCTTCTGCCATCATGCCAGGTTTGGTGAGGCTTCCTCATAGTATTGATTTTAGCAGCCCGTATAGCCCGAGTGCAGTCATTCAGTGCTTTCTTATAGTTTTGCAGGCCTTCCTGCTTGCTGAAGCACATGCCTTCTACCATAGGCAGTCCCTTGAATTCAGCAAGTCAAGTAGGCCAGGGGAGAACCAGGGGTTGCAGTGGCCCTTGACTTTCCTAGTTTCATAGAGGCATGCCGATCACAAATTTCATCAAAGTGGCGAATGAAGTAATCTAGGGTTGTGTCAACATTGTGTGTATTATGAGACGGAGACCAGTCATGGTGACAAGAATCCACCTTTAATGCTTCTAGGTGGCCCTTAAGAGAACTCTGTTGGTAATTATTCTCACTGGGGGCTTGGTGTAAATATTGGACCATTTGAACATGATGGAGAGTGGTCGCTAAGAGCGCCGGGAGGATGGGTGATCTCTGATACATGACTGGGGTGGTTAGACAGTACCCAGTCAAGTAAGGTGCTGGGGCCAGTGGAGTAGTTGACCCTAGTCAGTGGTGACCAGCTACGAGAGGTGAGTAGCCATGAGGCATCTTTGAAGACCTTGGCCTCTGGGAGAGCCAGTTGATATTAAAGTCCTGAGGAGTATAATTTCATTGTTGAGGCTCATTGGATCTAGGCACTCCATGAGTCCTTCAAAGTCAGTAGCCTTATGCTTTGGAGGAATATAGACTGAAGTGACTGTGAGGGTTTTATTATGAGAGCCAAGGAGAACTTTTATGGCAAGTGCTTGTATTTGGTCACCCAAGGTGGGCAGTGGCAGGACTAATCCCTGAAGATTGTCTCTAAGGTAGATAGCACACCCACCTCCGCACTTTGTTAAGTGATCTTTTCTGTAGACCATGTAGCCTGGGGTGAGACACAGGAATCTTCTATTTTGAGTAGAGCCATGTCTTGACCACTGAGGATGTCTGGGTTGTGCTGCTGGATCCAGGCATTAAGGATATCGAGTTTATGGAGGAGCCACAGATATTTATTGAGGTGATCCTGAGACCCTGTTCTGCTTGGAGATGTGGCGCCTGTCTGTGGGCCAGGGTTGGGATGGATATTCCCAAAGCAGCAAAGCAACAGTGTAAGCCTCCAGAGGTACTCTCTTAGTTGTTTGAGGCTGTGTTTGATTTCCTCCCAGAGATGGGTGGGAGGAGGGTTTTATTGAAAGGGAAGAAATGAGGAAAAAGTGCTAGCCAGGCAGCCAGCCAGGAGCATTCCTACTAGTGTTACAGTAGAGGTGCAGGGGCTGGAGCCATTGAAAGTGAGGAGAATTATAGTTATGCATGGAGGTGGTAGAACTATAGGTGTGAAGCAGCAATATGCCATGGAGGGGGTCCAGGAGGTCCCACAGGCAAGGGGAGGTCAGAGGGAGGAAGGAGCATTAGTATCAGCAACCATCTGGCTAGTGTCACAACTGGAGAGGACATTCTAGGGTATGAGATAGTTAATCAACAGGCATATTACTCTATATATATATATATATATACATACACACACACACACACACACACACACACACACACACACAGTGTATATATACACTTGTATACAGACACACAAACACACACAAAAAATTTTTTTAAATTTAATTGTTATATGTTGAGTGTGGGGTGAGGAAGCCGGCAAGAAGGGGCAGATTCAACTGGGAGTGAGAAGTCACCTTGAGAGAGAATATGGAGAAAATGTGGACAGTCACTTTAAGAGAATGCAGAAGTCACCTGTTAGAGGAAGTATTTGGCCTGTAGTTGGGAGAAGAATTATTTAATAGAGGTCGAGCCGGGGTGGGTGGGTGGAACTAAAATATAGGCGAGGTGATCAGAGTAGGGACTGCTAGCACTTGAAATTACAGGCTGCAATAGATTTTTTAAGGTTACGTGGCACAGGGATTACTGGATAAGCAGCTTCACAAGAGCAGAAGTGCTCACAACAGCTTAGGATTGAACACTTGGACTGCGTTCTGCACCAGAATTCAATTGACTAATCAGGTAAATAAGTACCAGAAACAATTAATTAATCTGGGAATAGGTTAAAATTATAGATGGTTGTACAGCCAGGCTAGGACAAAGAATTACTTGTGCAGTGACTATGGGAGCACAGGCGCTCTAGCAAAGCTCCAAGTTTAAGAAATAAAATTAAACTTCTGTTACACAGAGATCGAGGAATTAGAGCAATTCAGCTGATCAAGGTCTCTGGAATGTACTGGCTTTTCCTATTCTTTTGAGCTCCGATGCCATTTAGGATGGTTGAGGAGGTTAATTAGAGACTGGGGCACTACTGAGGAAAAGGCGCAAGTTCAAACAAAGGAGTCAAGAGGTAAGCAATCCTCTGGTGGGTTTCATTCAAAATTACGTACCTTCGCTGTGAGACATCTGGTGAGGAGCAGCTCCTGGGGCTGAGTAAGGCCTGCTCTAGCAGGGGCTAAGGAGAGAAAAGAGGAGGAAACAACCGTTAAAATAGGACAGGAGGAGGAGGAAGGGATGTTTAAATTACATCAGGTGGAGACAGAAGGAGGGAGCTGACAGGATAGGACAAAATGGAGGCAGACAGAAAGTAGGAGGGAGTATAGTCACAGAGAAACCACAAGTTAAATAAGCCATTGAAGAAAATGTTAAGTAGCTGGTGAACAGTGAAACATTAGTAATGTTTAACAGTATGCACAAGCACTAAATGAATATAATTAAACATGCAGTAAGCAAAGCATTTACACAGCCTAGAAAAAATATAGAGGCGAGGTGATCAGAGTAGGAACTGCTGGCATTTGGAATTACAGGCTGCAATAGATTTTAAGGCTACGTGGCACAGATATTACTGGATCAAGCAGCTTGTAAGAGCAGAAGTGCTCACAACAGCTTGGAATTGAGCACTTAGGGCTGCGTTCTGCACCAGAATTCAATGACTAATCAGGTAAATAAGTACAGTACCAGCAAACAATTAATTAACCTGGGAATGAGTTAAAATTATAGATGGTTGTACAGCCAGAGCTAGGACAAAAAGAATTACTTGTGCAGTGACTATGGGAGCACAAGCGCTCTAGCTGAGCTCAAGTTTAAGAAATAAAATTAAACTCCTGTTACACAGAGATCCAGGAATTAGGAGCAATTCAGCTGGTCAAGGTCTTTGAAATGTACTGGCTTTTCCTTTTCTTTTGAGCTCTGATGCCGTTTAGGATGGTTGAGGAGGTTAATTAGGGCTGAGTAGCTACTGAGGAAAAGCGCCAAGTTCAAACAAAGGAGTCAAGGCGGCGATCCTCTGGCGGGTTTCATTCAAAATTCATACCTTGGCTGTGAGGCGTGCGGTGAGGGAGCAGCTCCTGGGGCTGAGTAAGCCCTGCTCTAGCAGGGGCTTCGCTGTGAGACATGCAGCGAGGAGCAGCTCCTGGGGCTGAGTAAGCCCTGTTCATTTAAAGCAGCAGTATCTGTCAATCAACATCAATTTTATTTTTAGAAGAAGATCCATTGCAAGCCATTCATAATCAGTATATTTCTAACTTTCTCACATATTTAAAAGCAGATTTTATAACTATACAGTATTTGCAATTAATGGTTCAAGACATTAGAATGGCTGCCACTGGCAATACTTAATCTCTATGGTTGACAGTATCTTATACTGTTGTATTATAGTGTATATCAAAAAATGGTTTGTAAAAATGTCCATTATACCTAACAATTGCCCTTCCAATTTTCAGCACCTCCATCTATTTCAGTTTTCTGGCACCCTGTCTACGAGCATTGCTAACTGTCAGAGATGCTCTTTCTACCTTAGAATTTCCTGGTCAGCAACAGGTAGACTGGATTACATTTTAATATACAGCACAGAGCAAGATGAATTATATTAAAATGTTTAGTGACTGCAGTGTACAATCAGAGATTATGTCTTCATCTCAGTTAGACTACTGGAAGCTGTGCAAAGATAACAAAAAAGTATTTGTCAATGCTGTAGGTTTCCTTGCATGGTGTATGTGGGATGGCATTCAGCGGCACTCTGGCGCTTGTTACTTGGAGCTTCTTCAAGCTCAACACAGCCATATCGGCTCTGGCTAGAGTTTGTTATTTATATGATTGCTGTGACAAAAATGCTCCACAGCAATTATATAAAACAACACGTGGTGCGGCCTATCTGGACTTCAGAAAGGCCTTGACACCATCCCTTACTGGAGGCTAATAAGTAAACTGGACAGCTGGGGTAGGGAGGGAGGAATTATCAAACTGGGTGGAAAACTGGCTAGAGGCAGAACTCAAAGAGTGGTTGTCAATGGTGCTTTCTCCAGGGAGGAAAATGTAACAAGTGGGGTACCCCAGGGTCATATGTGGGACCAGTACTGTTTAACATCTTTATTAGGGATATTACACAGGGTTTGCATGGGAAGGTGTGTCTATTTGCAGATGACATGAAGATCAGTAACAGAGTGGATACACCAGGAGGGATAGAGAAAATGAGGAGGGTCTGGGTGGGCTGGAAGAGTGGTCAGTGAGGTGGCAATTGAAATTTAATCCAAAGAAGTGCAAAATTATGCACATAGGGTACAAAATCCAAAGGCAAGCTACAGGCTGGGAGGAGAGGACATTGAAACTACAAAGCAGGAAAGAGATCTGGGGATCATTATTTCAGGTAACAAAGGGACACTGTCAACCTCCTTAAGCCTCAAAGTGTCCCTAGTTTAAAAAACACTTTTATGATTGTTCACATTCTATACAGACTGCTGATGTAGCTGGTAGTTTGCTTCAGATCAATTTTTCCTCTTAAAAGTGAAAAACTGAGTGCCTACCATGCAGGTGTTACCACAGCAAAAATGTTTGTTTACATTTCTAGACAAACCCCACTGAATCTTTCCTGGACTCAGTAACAACCCAAACACAAGCTAGCCACTCATTATGCAGTGGGAGTAGGAGACTATTATCATGAGTGGCTGCACTGTTTGAGGTGTTGTATAATGTTCAGGAAGTATGAAATACAGTAGTGCAATGATCTGAAGAAAAACAAAGCTGGGTATAACTATACATTGCCATGCATTTTGTTCTAAGAAGCAAGGAGGCAGATAAAACAACCAGCAACATCAATGAATTTTAGAAGGTTAGCAATCATAAAATGTGGGTTTTACCAAAAATAACATGATGCAAAAGGTTGACAGTGTTCCTTTAAAGATGGCAAACCAGTGCAACAAGGCGGTGGGAAGGAAGCGGCATGCTGGCATGCATGGGAGGGGTATCACAGAGCAGGAGGAGGAAGTGATTGTGCCACTGTGCAGATCCATGGTTGAGGCCACACCTGGAGTATGGGGTACAGTTCTGGAGACCATACCTACAGGTGGGGAAGATAAGTGACAGAGTCCAGAGAAGGGCTACCAAAATGGTGCAGGGCCTACACAAGCGATCTTATGAGGAATGGCTGGAGGAGCCTAGCCTATACACACCAGAAACAAAAAGGGAGAGAGGACATAATAGAAACTTTCCAATATTTGAAGGGAAAAAACAGGGTGAGGAAAGGAGCATTTTCAAATTGAGCTATAATACTGCAACGAGGAGCACAGCTTAAAAGTGGAGGAGGCTGCTTCAGAAATGTTAGGGGCATTACTTCACAGAGAGATTGGTGGGTCCCTGGAATTGGCTACCAGAGTGGGTGGTGGGAATGAAATCAGTGGGGGAATTCAGAAGGGCATGGGATACCAATATGGGACCGAACAGGAGAGACAAGGTACAATAGAATGAAGGGAATAAGGGCAATATGGCAAAGGAGCCATCTGGAGGAAAAAGGGCAGACTAGATGGGCCAAGTGGTCCTTTTCTGCCAACAGATTTCTATGTTTCTATGTTTCTACTTTAAGTGTTTCTGAGTAACTTAGCCTCTGTGATCAACTAGTCAGTCATGGACCTGTGTCTCTTTCTCCCCCCAACTTTATTGCTTCTGAACACTCTCATAGTTACCGATGAAATTTCTCATACAGGCTCCCAAAACAGAAACAACAGCTCAACTACAGGAGCTGCTCACACCATCAGTTAATCACGGAGTTCCAGCAACTGCTCACAGCGCACATGTCTCTCTCTCTCTCTCTCTCTCTCTCTGTCTCTCTCTCTCTCTCATATGCACAGTTCCCACTATGGTGTTACTTAAAAAAAACAAATTAATAGCTCAGTAAGTATGTGTCTGTGGTGGTGGGGAGGAGGATGTGTTTTGTGGGATGGGATCCATTGTGGAGTACGACTTTGCAGCTCTGGACAAATGAGGAAGCTAGGCAGGATCTCCTAGCAACACAGAACTATTTTTCCTGTGGAGCAATACAATCAATTAAAATAATAATAGAAAAACAATTAAAAAGTATATTTCTTTATTTTTTTCATCAAGAAAAAAAGGACATTGTATTATCTCAAAAAACACTCCAGGGTGTGAGTTATGCTGTGATCTACCCACTTCTGGTGTGGTACCAAACCAGGTATGGGTAAATTCCAGCAACCCACACCCTGAATGTTGTATATTCTTACTTTGGTAGTGCAATACCTAATGCTCAAGTAAATACTTGCTGAGATGTAATGATGATAGGTATATTTTGTGGTACTACTCTTTTTAATGGAAAGCTTTGAGAGTTACAGTATTTTCTACAAAATAGAACCACACCTTATAGTGGCACACATCATGGGTATATTACCTTCTGTCACAGTGTAAAAATAGCAAAGTTGCCCTATGCTCCCACCCCAAGTGTTTTTAATCCTGGTAACATACAAACAGGAAACAACAGGCCTCTGTTATATATTTAATGGTACCAGTCTAGAGAATATGGGAAGTAAGCTTGAAAGGAATCCAACAAATACTACCCTAGTTACTGTACATGTATTCTCAGCAAACTGGCAACGTAAGATAGATTGTATAAGTGAAAGCGAAGAAAATATATGGAAAACAAATCAAATATTGTTTGTAATCAAAACATATTACCAAGAGGTAATAGTTTTATGAAATAAATACATTGTTTGGAAAGAACTGTTTGAGAAGTGGCAAAGTAATAAGAAAACAAAATATTATGAAACAAATTTAAATAGCATTTAGTTAGTTAGCTACAGTAGTTAGTTAGTTAATTAGTTATTCACTCATTCATTTCAAAAGTTTTACCCAGAAAGGCATACTGGGCTGGTATCAGCTTGTTTCCAGATGTGTCCTGGCAGGAGGGAAGGAAACATAACAGATACAAAGTAAAATGTACAAAAATAATACAACAATATGGAAATACATATAACAAAATATTCAGATTACAAAAATGCTCAAGAGTAAAATTGCCATACAGTGAACTTCAAAACTGGCAAAAGAACATTAAACAGTGAGCAACAACCAAACTGTAAGGAACAGGGAGTAGTGACTGATGAAGTGGGAAGAGGTGGTGCTAGTGATGAGTGTGAGGTGGGAAGCAAGTGAAAAAGTCCACCCCAATATCAGAAGCAACTGCAGGAGCGAATAGAGAAATCACAGAGGAGAAATTTCAGAATGATACGGGAAGGAGCAGAGTGAATGGAAGGAAGAGATTCTTAGTTTTGGGAAATGGAACAAGAAGGCAACTTGGCCAGCAGTTACTTTCATTGGTGGGAGTGCAGGAGAGCGATAACAAGTATTGCAAAGGAGTAAGAGGTGAGAAGGTGGTGTGGGGTGGGGTGGGGAGAGGAGATGCAAGATATGAGGGTGAGGGAGCAAACCAAAATTTGGAGATAAGGAGGCACAGTCAGTAAGGTGCCTGGCATCTGGAGAGGGAGGGAGCTACAAAGAAGAGTGATGAGTATGCAGGGGTTTGTCAATGACAAAGTGACAGAAGGAGTGAAGCAGGGTGCCAGTCTAGCAAAAGTGGACTTTGGAGCAATACTCTAAACAATGTCTTCATAGTTGAAAATGGGAAAATTATCTTAGTGAGCAGTCCTTGACATCTCAGGCATGCAGACGGCTTGTATGATGGGTGTTGAGGCAGCTGTGGAGGGTTACAGTGTTGTCCTCTCCTCTCTTTTGACTCCCTAGTACAGGTCCGTGTACCCCTAACCTCACATCTCAGTTCACCCTGGTTTGATACTGAACTAAGTAAGTTAAAAATTGAGGTGAGGAGGTTGGAGCATTGCTGGTGGAGGTCCCATCTAGAGGCAGACAGATTGGCACTGAGAACTCATTATGTTGGGTAACAGCGGGCAATCACCCTGAAAAAGGCAGTATTCTCATCCTGGGTGGTTGCTGCTGGGAGGAACTGGCTGGCTCAGCTTTTCAACACTACTGACAGATTATTACATCCAGTCTGTCTGCAGTCTTGTGAAACTTTCTTATGAAAATGCGAGGCGTGGCGTTTCTTCCTAGCCAAGGTGTCCACCATCAGGTCTGGGATCTCCTGAAGCAGCATTTCAATGGCTGGTGGTTTTGGTCAGGATGAGTGACAGGCAGTCTACCTTTGTGGGCTGAGTTTGGGCCAGTTACTCTGGATGATAGCTTACAGGTGGTTTCAGCATTGTGACCCACCTACTGTATGTAGGACCCTGGGCCAACCAGACTCCTTTTAGAGTGCTGTGATTTTCTCATTCCATTTATGGTGGTGATTATCAGTGGTTCACTTCTTGAGGGGTTTCCTCTTCCTAAAAGGCAATGGTGAGGCCTCTTATTAAAAGTTTCATTGGACCTGATGATCTTAACAGTTACAGACCTGTCTTGGACCTTCCTTTTTAGGGAAGGTGATTGAGAAAGTGGTGGCATCACAACTGAAACAACATCTAGAGAGGCATAACATCTATGAGCCCTTCCAGTCTGGTTTTAGGCTTCACCATAGTATGGAGACTGCCCTAGTCTGTATATTTCATGATCTCCTTTCAGCAAGGGGTAGTGAACAATGTTCTATTCTTGTCCTTCTAGACCTTTCATCAGCACTTGACATGGTCGATCATGGTGTGCTTTTGGCTCACCTTAAGCACTATGTGGGTATCTCAGGCACCGTTTGATGGTGGTTCAAGTCCTACATAGAAACATGAAAACATAGATAGAAACATAGAATTTAATGGCAGATAAGGACCGCTTGGCCCACCCACTCTGACCATTTTCCTACCTAATGGATAAGCAGCAGATCCTAGTTAACCAGCAGCCTACTTCTTTCTACCCCACCCCTAGAATTGCCTTATGACTGTCCCATGCATGTTTGAATTCAACCACTGTTTTGACTTCACAACCTCCTCCGGAAGGCCGTTCCATGCATCCACAACCCTCTCTGTGAAAAATACTTCCTTACATTACCTCTGAGCGCCCCCATCTTCAAATTGTGCCCCTTGTTCTTGCACACCTCTTTTTTTGAAAGATGCTACCCTCTTGGTCTTTGTTGATTCCTTGAGGTGACTTGAAAGTTTCTATCATGTCCCCCTCTCCCTCCTTTCCTCGAGGTTATACATATTAAGCTCCTTTAGTCTCTCTTCATATGTCTTCTGGTGCAGACCCTGCACCATTTTGAGTTGCCCTCCTCTGGACAGCTTCCATCTTGTCTATGTCCTTGCGGAGATTGGGTCTCAGAACTGCACACAGTACTCCAGATGGGGTCTCACAGCTGTCTGTACAGAGGATAACAACTTCCTGTTTTCTACTGGTGATTCCTCTCCCTATGCATCCCAGTATCCCCAGCCCTCCTTACTGCCCTCTTGCATTGCTTGCCCACGTTTAAGTCATCTGATATGACTACCCCCAGGTCCCTTTCAATTTTTGTTGTTGTTAGTATCTCAGCCCCCAGTGTGTACTCTTCCCTGGCTTTTTGTTTTCCAGGTGCATTACCGCACTTCTTAGCATTGAATCTAAGCTGCCATACATTTGACCATTCCTCTAACCTTGCCAAGTCCCTTCTCATCCTTTCCACCCCACCTTGTGCTTCAACTCTGTTGCAGATCTTTGTGTCATCTGCAAAGAGACATATTTTTCCTTCCAGTCCCTTGCAATGTCGCTTATAAAGACATTGAAGAGGACTGGTCCAATACTGAACCTCAGTGTACCCCACTAGTAACCCCCTTTTTTCAGAATGGACTCCATTTACTATTACCCTCTGTGTCCTATTCTCCAGCCAATTCTTTACCTAGGCTATCATCTTGGGACCCACTCCCAGGCTGGCTAACTTGTATATTAATCTTTTGTGTGGGACTGAGTCAAATGCCTTGCTAAAGTCTAGGTAGGCCATGTCCACAGCTCCTCCCTGATCTACTACTTTGGTCACCCAGTCAAAGAAATCTATTAGATTCATCTGGCATGACCTTCCCGCTGTGAATCCATGCTGCCTTGGGTCCTGTGCCTACATAACCAATAGGATGCAGCAAGTGGTACTTGGCTCCTACACATGAACACTGTTGCTCTCTGCGGTGGGGTGTCTCAAGGGGTGATCCTGGCTCCCATGTTATTCGCTGTGTACATGCTGCCTCTGATGAAGATTATTAGATGCCATAGCTTGCCATTTCATTGTTAGGCTGATGACACCCAGATGTTTGTGTATTGTGTCCTTGATGATTTGCACTCTCGGTGTTGGGTGAGTGTCTTAAAGAGATCCAGGACTGGTTGGTGGCTAGCTGGCTCAGGCTAAATCCATCTAAGACAGAGGGGCTACTGGTGGAACTGGTTCGACATGGCTCTCCTGTGACCTTTGGGAGCACTGTTTTCCTTCATTGGGAGGTGACCCTCCATCTGGCAGATAGGGTTAAGAATCTGGGCTCATTGTGGACTCTAAGCTGACTGGAATTCCATTCATCAGCTGCAGTCTGCAGTGGCTATTACCATCTTCATAATATCACCCAGATCAGGCCCTCTCTAACTGTCTGACTTGGCAACACTAGTCACACCCTTATCTCATCAGGACTGGAATATTGCAATGCTCTTTATCTAGGGCTTTCTGCAAGGCTGATGTGCTGCCAGCAGCTGGTTCAGATGCGGCAGCTTGGTTAGTGGCTGGAATATCTCATTCTGAGTAAATCACTCTGGTTCTCCACATCCTCCACTGGTTTCTGGCCAGGTGGTATGTCAGTTTGAAGGGTTGTTTGTTAATTTACAAGGCCCTACATGGTCTGGGTCTGGGTTAGTTGAAAGACCCTTGATTCCATACACTCCTTCTCGTGCCCTTAGGTCAGCTAAGGCAGACCTCTTCTCTGTTCCTCACTCACAGTTGAAATCTTCTGGGGATAGGGCTTTTGATGTAACAGCACTTATTTTGTGGAATGCCCTTTCCTGTGGTAGAGCGGCTCCTCGCTGACTTTTTGAAGTTATGCTTGAAAATGCATTTGTTTAGTTTATGTTTGGATCTGCCTCCTAATGTCTAATGTAAATTTTAATCTGTTGTTTTAAATTATTTTATTTGTCTGCTGTAAGGTGCTCAGAGCCATTTGGATAGAGCGCCATATAAACAAAATTAACTTGACTTCTCTTATTTCTTTAAATATCTACAGGTTTAGGGTTGAGCTTCTTGTGGATAGCATCCACATAAACACAAAAATCATGGTGGCGATCCTACCACATCCAAAGGTACTTGAAGAGTAGGCAGCTTCAATAGCTGCATCACCAAGGGTATGAAAGGAAGGAAGGGGAGACTCTAGCAAGCCTCTGCCTGGAGCCAAAAGTCATACAGACCATTTTCTTTGCATCGAAGGATCACAGATTTTCTCAGAACCAGAGTTGGATGTTGCTAAAGTCCATCTGGAGCTGGTTCTTGAGGACAGAGGCAGAGGTCCCAGAGGAAAAGAGTACTGTATCACCTTCATACATATGAATGGACACAAATGAGCAGGCAGTAGAGGCCATTTAGAAAAATGGAGATAAAAACTGGGTGAAGAACAGACCCTGGGGATACCAGAGCAGACTGAGAGTGGGGTAGAGGAAGTCTACAATATGGACAGCTTGTGAGCTGCCCTCAAGGTAGGAGTGGAACTACTCAACTAAGGAGAAAGAAAGTCCAGCTGCCTTAATCTTGCCCAGGAGAACAGGGTGGTCAACAATGTCAAACTCTGGAAAAGTCAACAAAGATGGCAGAGGTGTCAAGGCCCTGACCCATGCCAGAGAGGACAGTATCAGAGAGTCACTGGAGAGAGGTGAAGGTGGAATGGGACTTAAAGCCATACTGGAAAGAATGAAGAAGGAGGTTGAGTTAACAAAATGGGAAAGCTGGGAGAGAACAAGGTGTTACTGGACTTTAGCCAGAGTTGGAAGGAGAGAATAGGACAAACTTTACTAGGGAAAGAGAGTAACCTCCCTTTATGTAGGGGAATGACATTAGCCAACTACCAAATAATAGGGACACGGGATAAGGAGAGAGGTTGAAAATGCTCTGAAAAACTTGGAAAAGAAAGAAATATTAACCTCTGACTCAACTTCTGAAGATGGGAAGTCACAGTTGAGCTGGTTTAGTGGCATGGTGGAAGCACACATGTGGCCACATGGAATTTGGGGTTCACCTTTGAGCCCAGGATCCAAATCTGGAGTCATAGGTGAGCTAAATGCATCACAAAGGTGAATGTGGCCCTTACTCTTAAGGAGAAAGGCCATAAGCCACCCAGTATTCATTCTCCCTAGCAGCTGGCTAAGGGGTAACACTGAGTGCTGCTGTGAAAGCAGTCACTTGCATTCCCAACCAGTCAGATAAAAAAGGTATAGCTGCAATTGCCCCAGTTGTCAAGGTGTGGGATAGAAACATTGGAAAATAGAATGCATCAGCAGATAAAGACCACTTAGCCCACCTAGTTTGCCCCATTTTCCATGCCTATACTGTCACGTAGACCATACTTGGTCTCTGACTATCTCCCACCCCACCCCATTACCTTACTGAATTCCCTCAAACCTATACCATGCATGCTTGAAGCCCACCACTGTTTTCACCCCACTACTTCAGCTGGAAGATTGTTCCATGCATCCATCACTCTTTCAGTGAAGAAGTACCCCTTTCATTCCTCCTAAATTCCCCTTTCAATTTCATTGCATGCCCATTAGTTCGTGTGCGGTCTCCTCTGAAAATACTCTCCTCCTGTATCTTATTCATCCCAGTGAGGTATTTATAGGTCTCTATCATGTCCCTCCTCCTCCTCCTTCTAGTGTGTACATATTGAGATCACTCAGCCTCTCCTCATAGAGATTATGCTGCAGTCCCTGCACATTCTATTTGCCGCATCTGGACAGCTTCCACCTTATCCTTCCTGAGATGTGATTTCCAGAACTGGACACAATACTCCAGGTGTGGTCTCACTAATTATCTATACAGTGATAGCATCACTCCCTTCCTTATACTGGTGAAACCCCTTCCCTATACCCCAGTATCCCACTGCAACTGGTCCTACCCACTGCCTTGTCACACTGCCTCACTGCATTGAGGTCAACAGATATGATTATTCAAGGTCCCTTTCCTGTTTGGTGACCATCAAACTTAGTCCTCCACTTTATACTCCACCTCTGGGTTTCTGTGCCCTAGGTGCATGATTTTACACTTTTTTTATTGAAACCCAGCAACCATGCCTTTTACCACTCAGCTAGTTTTCTCAGGTTTCTGCTCATTCTCTCCACCCCTGTGGAGTGCCTACCCTGTTGCAGACTTTTATGTGTTCTGCAAAGGACACACCTTCCCAGGCATTAAAGAAAGTGGTAACACATTTTAGAGGTACGTTAGTGAAAGGAGAAAGACAAGGGTGGGGTTATAAGGCTTAAGGGAAGAAGTGGAGTATCTGGAAGGTGAAGGGACTTGGAAAAACAACAAAGAGGAGGTTGTGGAGTCAAGAACAGTGAGAGAATTCAAGAATGCATGGGACAGACATAAAGCAATTCTAGTGGGGGGTAGGAGGAAGTAAGCTAGTTAACTAGAATTCCATCAGGTAGGGAAATGGGCAGACTAGGTGGGCCAGCGGTCCTTATCTGCCATCAAATTCTGTGTTTCTATGTTTCTATGTAACAATCCTGAACAAATGTTTCTGCTCAGTATTCACAGAAGAGGAGAAATTGAGGACCACAATTAAGTGGCAGGAGCAAGAAGGGGGAGGGAGGTGGACATCAGTCCATTTATAGAGGAGAAAGTTCTAAAGAAACTCACAAAACTGAAAGTGGACAAGGCAATGGGACTAGATGGGATGCATCCTTGAATATTAAAGGAGCTTAGGGAGGTGCTGGCAGCACCACTGGCAGCCCTGTTCAATGAATCACAGGAAACGGGAGTAGTTCAGAGGACTGGAGGAGAGCAAATGTAGTCCCTCCACACAAAGAGTGAGAGTAGAGGAGGCTGAAAACTATAGACCAGTCAGCCTGACCTGTGGTGGGAAAATAATGGAATCACTGTTAAAAGAAAGGATTGTGGAACATCTTGAATCCAGCAAAGTATAGGACATGAGGCAGCAGGGATTCACAGCAGGAAGATCATGTCAAACAAATCTGATAAATTTCTTTGACTGGGTGACTAGGGAAGTGGATCAGGGGAGCAGTGGATGTGACCTACCTGGATTTCAAGGCCTCGACACCGTTTCATGTAAGAAGCTTGTAAACAAGCTAGGCAGCCTGGGAATGGGTCCTAAGGTGGTAAACTGGGTGAGAGATTGGTTGAAGGATAGAACATAGAAGATGGTGGTAAATCTGAGGAAAGGAGGGTGACAAGTGGGATGCAATAAGGATCAGTACAGGGCCAGTCCTATTCAGTGTCTTTATAAGTGACATTGCGGAGGGGCTGGAAGAAAAGGTTTGCCTCCTTGCAGATGACACAAAGATCTGCAACACAGTAGACACTCCAGCAGGAGTGGAAAAATGAGGAGGGACCTAGGTAAACTAGAGGAACAGTTAAGAGTGTGGCAGCGAAGATTCAATGCAAAGAAGTGCAAAATCATGCATTTGGGGCACAGGAACCCAGGGAGGCTTACATGATGGGGAGATACACACAGCCACCAAACAGGAAATGGATCTGGGGTCATCATATCAGATGACCTAAAGGTGGTTAAACAATGTGCCAAGGCTGTGGGAGGGCCAGACCCAGTGGGGTACTGGGGTGCATATGGAGAGGCATCAACAACAGAAGAAAGGAGGTGATGCCGCTGTACAAAATCATTAGTGAGACCTCATCTGGAGTACTGTGTCCAGTTCTGTAGGCCACATCTCCATAAAGACATAGACAGGGTAGATGTAGTTCAGAGAAGGGCAACAAAAATAGTGGAGGGCCTACAACAAAAGCCATATGAGGAGAGACTGGAGGACCTCAATATGATATACCCTCGAGGCAAGGACGGGGGATATGATAGAGACCTTCAAATATCTCAAAGGCATAAATAAGGTACAGGAAGGTAGCATCTTTCAGAAAAATAGATGTTCTAGAACAAGGGTCATGACACGAGGCTGGAAGGGGTAGACTAAGGGGTAATATGAGGAAGTATTTCTTCACAGAATGGGTGATGGATGCATGGAATAGCCTTCCAGTGGAGGTGGTCAGTGCAAATTTGGTAGGTGAATTCAAAATGTATGGGATTGCATAGGTTAACCTAGCAGTAGGAAAGAGAACAAAGTCAGAGATCAAGTAGGGTCTATGGTTTTGCAGCAGGTAGAAAAGATGGGCAGACTGGGTGGGCCTGGCAGTCCTATCTGCCATCAATTTCTATGACCTGGAAGCATTGGGGTGGTTAAGTGACTTGCTCAGAGTCACATAGTAAGCAAGTAGTGAATGTCTTGCAAAGGCAAAGTAGGCCACATCCACTGCCCCACCCTGATCCCATTTCACTGGTCATCCAGTCAAAGATATCATTCAGGTTCATCTGACATGACCGTCCCACCCCATGAATCCATGCAGCCTCAGGTCTTATAATCCACTAGATTCAAGATACTCCACAGGCCTTTCCTTTAAAAGCATTCCATTAACTTTCCCACAGTGACAGCAGGCTGAGCAGCCTATAGTTGTCAACCTTGGTATACCGTTACCACAGTGACTCCCTCATCGCGAAGACCATCACTGCAGCAGGTGGGCAAAACCTGCACATCGCTGTGATGGCCTGTACAGTCCCAGGAGACTGCCTGCATGAGTGTATCCCCGGTCCAACTCCGACTGGGTTAGAATCCTAGAGACTGGGGGCTGTGGGGGTTCGGAGAGTGCAGCCCCAGATAGACATCACTGGAGGCATCCCTGACACTGCACTGCCGACACTCAGCACTGCGGGTCACTGTCAGGATGTCTCTGTGTTTATGTAGTGGGCGGCATGAAACCATCAGCCTTCTCCCTGCTACCACTTTTAAGAAGTGGAATTACATCTGCCTCCTCCAGTCCTCTGTCACTACTCCTATCTCCAGTGAGTTGTTGAATAGGGCTGTCAGAGGTGCAACCAGTACCTCCCTGAGCTTTGGCACCATTGGATGTGCCCCATCCAGCCCTCAGCACCATTGGGTGTGCCCCATCCAGCCCTCAGCACCATTGGGTGTGCCCCATCCAGCTCCATAACTTTGTTCACTTTCAGATTTGCAAGTCCTTTCAGGAATTTCTCCACTGTGACTGGACTTGTGTCTACCTTCTCTCACCCGCGTTCCTGCTGCTTTTATGTGGTCCATCCTTCCTCTTCCTCTTCCACTGTAACGACTGAACAAAAGTATCTGTTCAGGATATTTGATTTTTCCTGATCCTCCTCTGCACAGCCCCCACCCAACCACCACCACCACCACCACCACCACAGTCCTTCTTAACCTCACAATCCCTCCCTTGTCTTACTTTTTTCTCTTATGTACCTAATAAAGGTTTTGCACCCCTTAGTTACCCTCCCTTTGGCTATCTCTCTTCAGTTTGCACCTTTACATCCCACATTGCGTTCCCTGATTCCTCTTCTTCTCCTGGTACACTTCTTGTCCTCTTCCCTGTGTACCCTCTTTGTACTTCCTGAATGCTAGCTAGACTTTTAGCCTTACTCTTTGCAGCCACATCCCTTGAGAAATAAAGCAGTCTCCTTTTTCCTCCTGTTTTGCTCACATCCTTTGTGCAGAAGTTTGTTGCCTTCACTATGCTATCCCTTTATTTGTCTACTGTTCCCCACCCCATGAAGGCCATCCACCCTGCTAGGTCACCCTGAGGCTTTCACCAATTGTTTTAAATCTTCCCTCCTGATGTCCAGGACCCTCGTCCTTATGTAGTTTGCTTCTGCTGGCATCCTTATGTTGAACCACACTGCACAGTGATTGCTGGTCACCAGGTGGCTCCCACCTTGATGTCTGCAATACTATACCAGTCTCTGAGCACCAGGTCCAGTATTACCCCATCATGAGTGGGTTCCTGAGAAACACCCCTGCAGTGAGTCTAGAATGTTTCTGCTTCTAGCTGAGGGCATGGCTGGGAGGTTCCAATCTATATCTGGCAGATTGAAGTCTCCCACCAGTAGCTCTCTCTTTATGCCATTGTGCAGATGACCTCCACCAGTGCCTTATCCAGTTCCTCCCCTGTGTAGGAGGTCTTTATATCACCCAGTATGAATAGTGACTCTGGCAGCTGCCTCAGGGTGACCCACACTACCTCCAACCCTTCCTCTCCCGACTTCCTTGTGTTTCCACTGCTTTGATATACTCCCTTTCATGCAGTACAACCCTCCTCCTTCCTCCCGACCCTATTCTTCTTGAACTGATTGTAGCCAGGTATGGCCATGTCCCATTCTTGGTTGCCTGTGCACCATGACTCAGTAATTGCTACAACATTCTGCTCTGTCTCTGTCATGATGGCTTCTAGGTCTGGAATTTTACATCCAGAACTCCTTGCATTTTCACACATGGCCCTCCATACCTAGCTCCCACTCTGCCTACAACTTTCCTTACTCCCCTTGTGCCTCATCTCCTTTCCCACTCTCTTTTTGCAACTGTTGTTCCTGGCATCCTTGTCCTACACTTCTCTTTTGTTCTCTTTATCCCGCTTCCTGGGTATACTTCTTGTCAGGTTCTCCCTTCATACTGCTTTAGTCAGAAGGGGTTTATGCCTCCTTCTTCCCCACCCAGCTAGTTTAAATGTTCATCAAAGTAACATTTAAACTATCTACTGAGGACTGCCATTCCTCTCGAGATGGATTCAGGTTATAACCTCTGTATAGGTCCACAACCCTGCAGGTTGGTCCCAAGTTTCAGTGTAGCTGAACCCTCTTCCCTGCACTAGAAACATAGAATTTGACAGCAGATAAGGGCCACTTGGCCCACCTAGTCTGCACATTTCCCTATCTAACGGATAAGCTGCAGATCCTAGTTAACCAACAGCCTACTTCCTCCTACCCCCACTAGAATTGCCTTATGTCTGTCCTATGCATTCTTGAATTCCCCACTGGTTTGACTCTACAGTCTCCACAGGAGGCCGTTCCATGCATCTACAACCCTCTCTGTGAAGAAATAGTTCCTCACATTACCTGTGAGCCATCACTACTCTATCTTTAAATCGTGCCCCTTGTTCTTGCACATCTCTTTTCCTGAAAGATGCTACTCTCTTGGACTTTGTTGATTCCTTGAGGTATTTGAAAGTTTCTATCATGTCCTCCTCTTCCTCCTTTTCCTCAGGCTATACATCTCAAGCTCCTTTAGTCTTTCTTCATATGTCTTCTGGTGCAGACCCTGCGCCATTTTGCTGCTCCTCCTCTGAACATCCTCCATCCTGTCTATGTCTTTTGGAGATGGGGTCTCAGAACTGTACACAGTACTCCAGATGTGGTCTTACCAACTGCCTGTACAGAGGGCAAACATCTTCCTGTTTTCTACTGGTGATGCCTCTTCCTATGCATCCCAGTATCCCCCAGCCCTCCTTACTGCCCTTCTCACTGTTGGCCCACCTTAGGTCGTCTGAAATGACTACCCCAGTTCCCTTTCCATTTTTGTGGTTGTCAGTATCTCACCCCCATTGTGTACTCTTCCCTGGGTTTTTGTTTCCCAGATGCCTTACTTTGCACTTTTGCATTGAATCTAAGCTGCCATACATTTGACAATTCCTCCAACCTTGCCAAGTCCCTTTTCATCCTTTCCTCCCCATCTTGCATATCAACCCTGTTGCAGATCTTTGTGTCATCTGCAAAGAGACATACTTTCCCTTCCAGTCCCTCTGCAATGTCACTTATAAAGACATTAAAAAGGACCGGCCCGTACTGAACCCTGCAGTACCCCACTAATAACCCCCTTTCTTCACTGTAGACTCCATTTACTATTACCTGCTGTGTCCTGTTGTCCAGCCAGTTGTTTTACTAGGCTACCACCCTGGGACCCACTCCCAGGCTGGCTAATTTGTTTATTAATCTTTGTGTGGACTGTGTCAAATGCCTTGCTAAAGTCTATGTAGGCCATGTCCACAGCCCCTCCCTGGTCTACTACTTTGGTCACCCAGTCAAAGAAATCAATTAGATTTGTTTGACATGACCTTCCTGCTGTGAATCCATGGTGCCTTGGGTCCTGTGCCCCACTAGCTTCTAGGTACTACAATTCTTTCCTTCAGAAGTGATTCCATCATTTTCTACCACTGAGGTCAAACTGACAGGTCTGTAGTTTCCTGCCTCTGTCTTGCTCCCACTTTTGTGAAGGGGAATCACATCCGCCCTCCTCCAGTCCTCAGGTACCACACCATCCTCCCATGATTTATTAAAAAGGTAGTCAGTGGTGTTACTAGTTCTTCCCTTAGTTCTTTAGAATTCTGTGGTGAATCCCATCAGGCCCCATTGCATTATCCACCTTAAGTTTTAAGAGTTCTTTCATAACCCTTTCTTCTGGAAAGGACTATTTTCAGCCCCTATCCAGAGTGCTTCAATTGACAGGATTAGGTATCTCCTGGCTTTTCCATTGTGAATACTGAGCAGAAATATTCGTTCAGTATCCCTGCTTTTCACTGTCACTCTCTGCCCAATCACCTTCCTCTTTATTCAGCCTCAGTATCCCTGCCTTAGTCTTTCTTTGCTCCCTAATGTACCTATAAAAGGTTTTATCCTTCTTAATCGAGTTGGCTATCTTTTCTTCTGGTGTGGGCCTTTGCTATTCTGACTGCCTCCCCACCTCCTTCTGCTTTAACTGGTACAGTTCTCTGTCTTGCTCCTTCTATGTTTCCTTATACTTTCAGAATGCTATCTTTTTCTTCCTTACCTTCCCCGCCACTTCTTTTGAGAACCATAGTGTTTTTTCTTTTGCACTGTTCCTTCCTTCCTTTAACCACAAGTTGGAGCTCTTGGTGTGGAGTACTCTGTCCTCTCCCAATCAAAGATAGGCAGCACCTGGGCTAAAGTCACCATGCATGCTACTTGCCTAAGACCCTCCCCCAGTTCCCTGAACTCATCCTGCAGAATCCCAGCCTCACCCTTGCTAGGCCATTAGTTTCAGCTGGACAGTGACATCTAGCCATCCCCCAGCCTGCTGCCTTAGCGATCCTTAGGATCCGCTGTCCATTTCTCTGAGCCATGGTGCCAGGTGTAGCATCTCTCTCTCTCTCTCGTCTCACCCTTTCCAGTTCCCAAATCTACCTCCTAACAATGGATCCCCCATCAGAAGCTACTTTCCTCTGCTGGGCTCTTCTTCCCACTTTAGGGCATTTCCCACAGAGGACTCTCTTACATCCTACCTGCCACTATTGTAGGTGCCTCCTTCTGGCAGTCCCGTCCTGCCAGAACAATTGTAGTGGCACAGGCTGAGGAATGTACCCTGACCTGCCACCCCACCCTCCTAGGGCCCATCACAGTCTATCTGGCCATCCTTCTTTAGGCAACCTGTGGGTCAGCAGTGGCAGACTTGGTGGCTCCTGGGTGAGGGCAGAGGTCATATAGACACTAAGCATCTGGACCCAGAGACTAATGACCACCTCCCTAAACACAAAAGTGCATGCAGATGTGACAATACCTCGCCTCCACAAAGTCTTCTAAAACTGAAGCTCTGCAGCCATTGCTCTGCACCACTCCCATCATTGCCTTTATATTTCACGATCTACTACTATGGACTGTACCTTTCTCTGTTATCTGATGCTGCTGCCTTGGTCCCTTCCAGCTTACTTCTTCTACTGGTATTTACCTTGTCACCATCCCCAGATAGGGTATTTCTTGTGTTCCCCTTTTTCTTGCTTTACCCTTACTTGCTTTCATATCACACCCTTTACCCCTCTGCCTGCTTACTACTTAACCTTCCTTCCTGTCCTACATAACAGCTTATGTACTCCTACCCTAGACAAGGTGTTTCCTCTATTCCAACAACAGGTGCCAACTGCAGGTGCTTACTACGCCACCTCCAATACCTTCCTACTCAGGTAACAACAAGCAACAAGCTAAAAGATACTGTACCTTACCAGACTGGCAGAGACACCTGCATGCCTGCTGTCACCTGCATGGCTGCTGATGACCAACACATCAGTCAATTCACCGATTCTACTCTCACTCTGTTCACCCGTGCTCTGAGAGCCAAGCATGATGGGACATGCTGAGAGTGAATTATTTTAACCTCCTAGAGGGACTTCCTGCTCTGTTCCAATTGGTCCCTCTCTTGCAGGGACCCCTCCTCCTGCAGACTGTCCCCACAACCTCCAATTTGAAGATCCCTCCCACAGCACCAAAATCAGGTAAAATATACAGAAATCAGTTTTAAACAGCTCACTCACTCCCCATTTTAGTAGCTGGCACTGGCTTGAATTTAAAAGCATGCCTTAAATTGCTCACGCCTCCTTTATTTATCCTGAGGGTCTTCCTGCTCTGTTCTAGTTGGTCCCTCTCTAGCCTGAACCTCCTCCCTGCATACTGTCCCCATGACCACTGACCTGGAGATCATCCCCTGCAGTACCAAAATCAGGTAAAATAACTACAAATTAGTTTTAAACAGTTCACCCAGTCCCCATTTTAATAGCTGGCACTGGCAATAGCTTAAATTTAAAAAGCACACCTTAAATCATCATCTGATCCCTTTTATTGGTTTGGGATGGTGGAAACAGTAAACAAGGCCATTGCTGTTACCAGGTAGAAGCTACAAATTTAAAACTTGTTGTCTTTTGGTGAATTGTAAATTTTGCAGTGAAATCACTAAATTTGTAGTCAAACCCAAACATTTCATTTAGTAAAGACATACAAACAACAGCCATTAGCATTAAAATGTGGTCATTTGGATCCCAAAAATGGCCAAACCCAAAACAAATAGAAAAATGGGATTTGGCAAATGGCTGCTTAAACATTGGTTACCTAGTTTTTCAATTGCTATACAAAATCCCTAAAGGAATATACATACCACATCTAAAGAGTATCAGGTCCTCAATATTAACATTACAAACAAAATCTTGAAGACCATGTGTGCTAATGCTAGAAGTGTGGGAAATAAGATCTCAGACCTAGTGGCCATCATGGTGGAGGCCAACCTGGATATTATGGCTATTACCAAGTCATGGTGTACTGACAATCATGACTGGGACATGGTCATACAGGCTACACAATGTTTAGAAGGGACAGGGTAGAAAGAAAAGGAAAGGGAGGAAGTTATGTGAAGGAAAGCATAAAAGCAAGAAAAATAGGGGAATTTGAGGGCAGAGGTGCTCTGGGTCACCCTCAAGTCAAAAACAGAACCATTATTCAGGCAGGTGTGATCTACAGGCCTCCAGAACAGGGGAGGACTTAGACAAAGAAATGTTAGAAACAATTGGCAAAATAGCAGATAAGGGGAGGTGTTGCTGGAGGGGACTTCAATCTGCCAGATGTAGATTGAGCCTCCTGTTGCAGCTTCAGCTAGAAGCAGGGACGTCCTGACTCACTGCAGGGGCATTCCACAGGCAACTAGTCAATTAGCCCACTCATGATGGGGCAATACTGGACCTAGTGCTTACTAACAAGGACAGTGCTGCAGATGTCAAGGTGGGAAGCCATCTGGGGATGAAATGATCATTGTACAGTGTGGTTCAACATAAAAACAGCTAAGTAATCAAAACACACAATGGTGAGAGTCCTGGAACTCAGAAGGTCTAATTTTACTAAGATGAGTAAATACCTTCGGAATGACCTGACAGAGACAGATAACCTGGGGGTGTAGGAAAAGTGGGTCAAACTTAAAAGAGATCTTAGGGAAGACAACAAACCTCTGTGTCAAGCAGATTAGCAAAAGTAAAAGAAAGAGGAGACCACTATGGTTCTCAAAGGATGTAGCAGAAAAGGTGAAGGTTAGGAAAGTAACATTCAGAAGGTATAGGAGACCCAGAGAGAGTAGGATAAGGAAGTGTATTGGGAAAACAGTAAGAAGCGTAAAGGGCAACTCATGGAAAGAATAGCTCAGGAGTATCAAAGGGGACAAGTCATTTTTTAGGTATGTTAGCAAAAAAAAAGCAAAAGGAGGATTGTACAGTTAAAGAAGGAGGGGACACTGTACAGAGGGAATCAAGGAAAACAAACATCTTAAACAAATACTTCTGCTCAGTGTTCACAGTAGAAAGGAAGGGAAATGGACCACACAAGGGGCCAGAACTTTGCTGGAGGGAAAGTGACTCTGATGAAGCTCTTATGTGGCGAAGTGCCAGGGCAGTCTGATTGAAGATGGACCTTGTACCTGTCTTGTTCTACATTGGGGAAATTCACCCAGAAGAAATTCAAGATTTGAAGTATCAAAAGTTGTAGGGACCTCCTTCATTGGAGTTTAAATGTTTAAACTCCTGACTCTGGAGTGCTGGTACCTGTTTTCTGTCTGACTGAAATAGGGGGGAGCCCTGTACTAGCACCCTGCCTGGCTATAGAACACAGCATGCACTTTAGTTTGTGATAGTGGACACTAGTCCACTTTCTGAGGAGAAAGTCCAGAAGGCACTCACTAACCTGAAGGTGGACCAGGCTATGGCTCAGACGGGTACATCCAAAGGTGCTGAGTGAGCTCAGGGAGATACTAACTGCATCTCTGACAGATCTGTTTAAAAGATCACTGAAACCAGCATGGTCCAGGAGGACTGGAGAACGGCAGATGTAGTTCCACTTAACAAAGTAGCGCAAGGGAAAAGCAGGCACTTATAGGCCTGTCAGCCTGACATCGGTGGTGGTTAAGTTAATGGAAGTACTACTAAAGGAAATGATTGCGAAATATCTTGTAGCAATGGATGACAGGTCCCAAGGCAGCATGGTTTCACAGAGGAAGGTCACGCCAGACTAACAGATAGACTTCTTTGACTGGATGCCCAAGGACGTGGATCAGGGAGGAGCCTGCTAAGCTGAGGAGGAGTATAATGTAGGAGTAGTGATCTAGCTCATCGACTTGTCACCCCTAGTGTGCATAAAACATGGAATAATGAATTATCAAGTGACAGTTATTAACCAATCTATTTACTTTCTTTAAAACCCCATGTTATAAAATATACTTAGACAGTACTGGTGAGACTGGATTGCAGGCCTGCAAGAGTTAGATGTTCACTCATTTGAGGGAGAGTGGGGAGATGAGAACACAGTCTGCTTTGAGTTACAGCCTACCTGGACTGCCACAAGGCTTTTGTCACCATTCCACACAGAGATCTGTAAGCAAGTTGGGTAACTTGGGGGTGGGTAATAAGGTGATAACCTGGGTAGAAACTGGGTAACAGAAAGGATGCAGAGGATGGTAGTAAAGGAGTTCACCCTGAGGAAAGGAGGGTGACCAGTGGGGTACCTCAGTGATCAGTGCTGGGACCGTCCTCTTTAATGTCTTTGTAAGTGACATAGTGGTGGAATTGGAAGCGAAGATCTGCTTCTTTGCAGATGACAACAAGATCTGCAACAGAGCAGATACTCTGGGGTGTGAAAGGATGGGCAGGGATCTAAAAGACTCAAGAGTGGTCAAGGGTATGGCAGCTGGGCTTAATGCAAAAGTGCAAAATAATACACCTGAACCATAGAAACCCAGGAAACAAGTACAAAATGGGCAGAGTGATTTATTTATTGGTAGTATAGCCTAGAGGTTAGAGGAATGAGGTGTAAAAAGCTTGATACATCCAGCAGACCAGACCTGAGTTTGATTCTCACAACCTCCACTTGCATACTGTGTGACTCTGAACAAGTCCTTAACTGCCCAGTGCTCCCAGGTCGCCCCTGAAAACAGGCACTTGTGCCTTGTGGGCCTTACCGCGTTACCAAAGACTAACACGAAAAAAATATTTATTGAAATGTTTCACCAGGAAAATTACACTAAGTAATAAAATGCTCGTCTCACGGTACGTCCTGGGGAAGGGAAGTGTGAGTACATACATTATACACGTTAGTATACTTAGAATCAGGTAACAGTTTGATGTACATAAACAGAAGTGCAAGATTACAACAACCATGAGTAATACCATTTACAGATTGTATAAATAGAGAGATTTTGGCAGAAAGAGTAGGATTCGAGCCTAAGGGAAGAGTGGGCTGGTACAGGAGTAGAGCAGATAAGTGCTTGGTTTCAGGAGGGGTAAAGATGGAGAAAATTATACAGCCCAGCTGGAAGAAGAGGGAGGTATAGACCAGCAGTTGAAACTGGAACCCAGTGATACTTAGGTGCAGTTACAGTTTGTCACTAAGTAGTTTGTTAGGGACGTAGACAGTGATACTGACAAAGACCAAACAGGAAAGAGACCTAGAGGTGATCATATCAGCTGAGCTAAAGATGGCCAGGCAGTGTGACAAGGCAGTAAGAAGGCTAGTGGGATGTTGGTGTGCATAGGAAGGGTATCACCAGTGGGAAGAGGAGATGGTGCTACCCCTATATAGATCACTGGTAAGACTCCACCTTGAGTACTGTGTCCAGTTCAGGAGACCACATCTCAGGAAGGCATAGACAGAGTGGAGGCGGTGGCTAGCAGATGACCACATCAGATGCTTTCTGAGGAGTTCCTCTACATAGCAGCTGAATTTATCTATTTATATAATATAAAATTGTTATTTCTGGTAGACACGCTTGCATTATCTTCTTTTGAACTTTGCAGTACTCTATACTGCTACTTACTTCTTCAAACCAATGAAATTTCTTCAGAAACAATGGGGAGACCAAAAGCTACACAGCAACATGTGCAGCAGCAGCATGGCATTGATGGTGAACCCTCAACCAGAGCAGTTTAGAAAGTGTTGAAGGATCTTGAAACTTTCATAAAAGAGCTGGACAAAAAGTGAATAGTTTTACTGTGAGGGTCACTACTGTCAAACTAAACTGGAACTGATGGCTGCAGAGTTAATGAAAATGAAGTCACTAGCTGAAAAGACTGCTACAGTGGTCTTAATTTGGGAAAATTAGCTTCTACACCTTCATCTTGAGCAGCTTGAGAATGGGGCTCATCTGGCTAATGTCTATCTCCTGGGGATTCTGTAGGAGTGAGGGTCCAAACCTAAAAGCATTTGTTACCTCAACCCTGGCTACCACCATTGGATTTCAACAGGATGAGGCCCTCTTGAGAGCCTACCAATGTAATCCATATCGGCAACCTACACAAGACAGGATGCCCAGAGCCATCCTTATTGTTACATCAGGCCCTTTGGCCAGGGAGCAGATTCTGCAGACAGCTAGGGAAAAGGGACGGTCACAGCTTCTCGATGGTATTAGAATTTTCATTTCCTTGATCTCTTCTGCCACTAGACAACAGAGAAGATCATTTGATGCTGTGAGAGCTGAGCTGAAACAGTTGGCATTTCCATGCTCTCTATACCCCCGCTAAGCTTTGGCTCTACCATGCTGGTAAGACTTTTTGTTCAATCATCAAGATGAGGCTGGAAAGAGATTGCTTGAGATTAAATCCGATTTTACTAGCAGAGGTACCAAGGAAGACAATGCCAATGTAGGGGACTGACTTTTGTTTAAAATCTTGCTGTTAACATAAACACTTGTATCAGTTCCTCATCGCACCTTGTGATATTAAACGCAGTGGAATCATTAATGTTTTAGCAAATCATCCTGTGTATGTTGGGCTCTGGTTTCTCCTTTATACGTTATATGTAGTTAGCTTGACACTAGCTTTTGTTTGAATCATCACTAAATGTTAAAATAATCTAAGCCATGTATTTACTGATTTAACAGAGTAACCAACATATTTATTTGTTTGCTTAAATTGCTGAGGGACAGACTTTGTCCCAGATTAGTGATTGTTTTACACTTCTACATGTGCTGTTGTGGGTGGACTCCGAAGTTGTTGTTCTTAATGGGAAATATTTTCTTTTCATGGACTTATGGGAGGTCCTTGTGACCCAATCAAGAGTGTCTCACTCAGGGACTTATTGGATTCACATCTTTACAGATTCCATTCCATGATCATGGTGCAGATGGTCATTCTGGGACTTTTCGGTAATGAAATCTTATATTATAGTAATAGCCCCTATGATGTAACATTTAGAGTGAGGAATATTGATAGTATGTATAACTTTCCTGTGTTCTGATTTCTATGCCTTTAAACCATGACTGTGTATACTGTACCTGTTTACTTTTATATGCAATAAACAACATTTTAAAGAAAACAGAATGGAGGCAGTCCAGAGGATGGTTACCAAAATGGTGCAGGGTCTGCAACAGAAACCCTATGAGGAGAGGCTAAAGGAGCTCATTATACACCCTGGAGGAGAGGGGATATGATAGAGACCTTTAAATACCTCATTGGGTAAATAAGGTACTGCAGGTTTTGTTTTGCTAGAAAAAGGTGCTCTAGAACAAGGGGGATTGATATGAAGTTGAGGGTATCTTGTGACTTTGGCGACCCTGGTTGGGCACCTACTGAAATGGTGACTCAATCACGACACCTGTCAACAAGACAACTGGGGAAGGTGGGTGACTGGATGGGGACTGTGAAAAGCGACATCCTGTCACTACATGCCTATTCATGCTGGGGGTGAGCACCCTGAGTGTGGAATGGGAGGGATGGAGGGGTTGTAGGGTGGTGCCATGGCGAGCTGCCGAGCTGCTTCTGTGGAGTGGTGGGTGGGTTCAGGGCTGTGGTGGGAATGGTGCTGGGTTTGGGTCCAGGTGTGGAGCCTTTTGTTGCACCCTGCCCAAATTTTTTTTTATTGGGTTTTGTACCCCCAACATGCACCCTGGGTTGAGAATCCTTAAGTGGGGGCCATTTTGCTGTCTGCTGGAGAGTACATCACCAAAATATTGTTTTGGCCTGTGCCTTTCCTAATGTCAATCGTCCATTGGCGATTGCCGTTATCACATAGATCCAGAGCTGGAAGGGATAAATTCAGGAAGGATAAGAAAGTATTTCTTCACAGAAAGGATGGTGGATACCTGGAACAGCGTTCCGTAGAGGCAGTGGGGTGAAACAGTGGTGGGATTGTAAATGCCTGGGATAGGCACAAGGAATTGTATGGGTAAGAAAGGAAGGAAGGATTGTACCATAGATCAAGTAGGATCTGAAGCAAAAATTAGGTTAACAAAAGTGGAGATGGGGTGGTCCGTGGCCCTTATCTGCCATCACATTCTATGTTTCTATGTGAACAAATAAAGAAAATATGAATTTTAACCTTGATCTTTTGCTTAGAGATCATAGGAAATTAAGTTCCATTTGTATCATATATCAAATGCATTTATATAGCATATGTATTATACCTTTAGTAAAGTTACAAGAAAACAAAATTCTAGTGAAGTCAATAACATTTGCTACAAATACCATATAGCTTTGATTAGAAGCTGCCATCAAATACAAGTCTCAAGCCACAGTGAAACATGTAAGGATTAACACATGGGGAAGAAAAAGGGCTGCACCTATTTTGAGAAACTGCATGCGAACAGGCTGAATTTTTTAATATTTTGAGTGTAATGGTGAACAATTACTGATTGCATGCAAATGTGATCAACATTTCAGAATATGTGCTCATTTTGTCTGACTTACTTTTGTGAACTGTGGAATCATCTCTGTTTTTCTTCTGTGTTTGCTGTTTATGATTTGGCTGCTGTACATTATGGGAAATGCATATATTTAAGTGCAGAGGAGATTTGAGATCTAGTAGCTGTTGCAATTCCCTTAGCCGGCCAACAGACAGTACACTGAGGCTTACATCCTTTTATTTCTAAATTTTACAGCCAGCTTTGCACATTTATAACTTTGCCCTCTTTAATTGATTACATGAAATTTAGAAAGGACAGCCTTTGTGTTGGGAACTCTTGATCCTGCAAATTCCATGTAGATCGATTCAGGGGAGCAAAGCTACAGAAGGTGCAAAAAAATGCAAAGTCTCAGTTTTTGAAAATGTTAAGACTTTTGCCACCCGATAACTAAAAATAGGAGACTTTGAAACATGAAACTTTCAGGTTTGACAGACATTGGTCCAAAGTGTGTGCTTTTGTGGTATTTATGTCCCACTGTTAAAGTAGTTTTTTAATATTAAATAAAAGACATGGAGGCAATATGGAAAATCATATGTGGCATGCATTACTGTTTAGTTACTAAAAGGGTATGTGTTTCTGAGCCAATAGACCAAGTAAAAAAATAACACAATACATAGTCATATAGAAGTTTTCAAGTTACTTATGACAGGGGAATAGATATGGTGGGCACTCTAATGTAAAATGGGGAATGCATGTGGTGTGCACTCTACTATGGATTAATTCAGGAGGAACCATCATGTACAGAAACTAAAATCGGGATGAGATATGGTGCACACTGTACCATGGATTAATTGAGAATTATAAAATGGGCTAAAAATTCAATTATCTGATTATTACTACATCATCTGAGCCGTCCTTATCAGATGATATAGTAGCCAACTGGCACTACCTCCAGTCCCGAGCCCCACAACACCACAAAATCAGTGAGCTGTGCCAGCCAAAAACAGAAACACAAGGTGGCACAGCTCACAGTGCGACGTCCTGTGACCGAGTAACTGAGCTCCATCTGCCAGCCCACTCCTCCTCCTTCACAAACCCGACCCCTCTCCCATACACAGCTAAGCCACCTCATCCTGGCCAAACTCCTGCCAACACAGATGTATCAGGAATACTGATTAAACCATACCTGTATTTTTTATTCCATTGCTGCCATTTGTCATGTCCTCCTTTCAGCCACTTCAATTTTTTCTGCTTCTTATTCTCCGCGGTTTTCATTCCTTGCCTTCCTCTCCCTTAGCATTGCTGCTCAGTTCCAGACATCCACAATGTTAAAATAAATAATTTAAAACAAAACAGCAAACAAAAAGGCATCGATGGCATCCCACTACTTTTCCTTGATCACACTGTAGAGCCGTATTATAGTGCATAGTTGAGCGCTGCTAACGGCAGCTGCAGTAGGACATGCTTGCTTCCACTAAAACCGCCAGTCACCCTGAAAGATACAGCTCCAGTTATGGTAGCCACTCAGCAAAGAAAAAAAATAAACAGCAGAAAATACTCAAAAGGAAAAACTCCGCTACCTGCACATAACAAAGACAACAATTTGTGTGTGTGTGTGTGTGTCTGTCAGGGGAGGGCAGCACGGCTGGACAAAAACCATGAGACAGAAACAGGCACTAGTAAACAAAACATATAGTAAAATAAATAGGAATATATCACTGATTAGCACTTTGTGTGTAGACTTGTAGGGTGAGAGAGACAGATGCACAGATCACATTGTGCAGTAACAGGAACTATTTTCTTTAAAACTCCAAAAAAGAGAAAAATGCCATTTACTTTTAAAAATTTATTAACGTCTTCAAAACCAGTTTTATAAATCTTCTGCCCATTTATAAGCGCAATAAGACACTCCGAGGTGTGGGTTATCTCCTGATAAACACGCCCAGGTGCATGAGGCACTTGGCACAAGCGCCTGGTGCTAACATAGCGCACCTGGGTGTGTTTATCAGAGATAACCACACCTCGTTGTGTCTTATTGCTTGCTTAATCAATGGCCACCTAATGCAGTTTCTCCAATCAGGTGCAACCCTTTCTTCCCCATGTTACAATTTGTATTTTGTATGTTGTATATTGTTTTTTCTTATCTGATAATGGCTGTCTGTAGTTTCTGTGTGGTCTTGTCCTTTTGCTGATTGGGGTGGAGGTTAGGATTACAAACCATAACACCCACTTCCCTACTTAAGTGGCATTAAGTTGAACACTGATTGGTGCATTAACACAGTTTTTTGCACTACATTTACCTTCTTTTTGAGAAACTTAATAAACTCAAATTACAACAGTACTTGGTTACAAAGCACTGGCCCTGCATCTGTAGCCACAGATGCAGATGCACACTGCAAGACACTCTGGCTGTAGCAGTGCAGGCCCTATGGGGCTTGTGCTTCTGCAAGTGCAGATAGAAATCCATGATACCCAAGCACAACCCTGCTCATGCATTACATGGGTATGTGGTTTGCATAGGGCCCCTTACACAAATACCATACAACAGCCTTACCTACATTAACTTAATGTACATATGGGTTGTTCCATGCATACACAATTTGCATAGTGCACTTTGGTCCCCACACAGATCTCTTGCCACAATGTCACATGCATCTTAGAATTTGTGTAGGACCCATGGGACCCCTCGTGATTCCTGTATTACATGCATACTCAGTAGGGCTGTAACGCAATCCACATCAAATTTCTCAATATTTTGTCCCAAATCTTCAGAGCTTGTATTTTAAGCCTCGTGACATCCACAGGAGTGAAAGACTTGCAATGTGACCTTCAAAATGTTTTTATGGTGTTATAACATGAAAACACATTTTGAGGTGCAAGTGGCAATTCTCACTTACTGTGTTTGTCTAATGATCTTTAAACATAAGATTGTTGATTATTTGGTAAAAAATTAAAAATGGCTGAGTTATGAGTTACAGTTGGTTCTGTGTACAATGTTGTGAATCAAGAATTCCTTGTTTGCACTTTCTTATGTTGCAAACAGAGAATTATTGTTTGTAGTTTTAAATAATTTTTTTAAGTTGTTTAACCGGGTATAGCACACTTCAGCTGAAAGCTGTTTTACAGGAGCAACCTGGGAGCACAAGAAGGTTAAGTGACTTGCTGAGGGTCACACAGTATGCAACTGGAAGCTGTGGATTCAAACCCAGGTCTGGTCTGCTGAATGTCACCAGATTTGCAGCTCAGAGCCTTAGACCACTGTGCTATACTGCCTTCCTAGTCAATTCCATTTGAGATAGAAGTGACAATTATTACCCATTATGTTGGTGTAAGGGCCTAAAAACTAAGATCATGAAAAATTTAAAGAAAAAATGTGAAACAAAAGCTGAGTTATGAGTACTAGTTGATCTGGGGTACAAAGACCAAATTTTTATGTCGCAAACAAAGAATACTTTACTCACATTTTTATATTTCAAACAAAGAATTCATTGTTCGTGACATTCTTTGTTTGCATTTTCTCTTGAACAAAGAATTCTCATCTTAGGACACAGAAAATGCAGTCCTAACTAAGCTGGTGCACTAAGATTTTCATGGTTCCTAGAAAATATATTTCTGGATAATTTTTCATCAAACAGACCCTGAATCTAGCTAAATAGGTCCTGTTTACTTGATGCAGCTGTTTATTTTTGAAAAGGGTATCATTTTATGTATTTCTTGAAAACTTTTTGCCCAGAAGAAAACAAGATGGCAGTGCTAATCCACTCAAAAATTTTCTCATAAACATATAAAACATTTTCTCGAGAAACAGAAATTAACTCGTGAACATAAATTCTTTGTTCACAACAGCTATCCTGAAAACTGTACTGAGTATGCTCAGAAGCCAAAATTTAGAATCTTATAACTCAAGATCTGATTCATATTTTTCCAAGTAACTTTCAAAGGCACACCCTTGGGCTGAACACTTTCTACCCTGAAATTTGGTGTCAAAATTCCGAACAATTTTTGCTGCAAGGTGAGCCAAAACATGGTAATAAAGTGCATTTCCACATGCTGGATCTCAAAAATGGATGAGCGGTCATCACAAAACTTCCCAAGTCTTAAAACTGTGGCAGCTGGATGGCACACTTCTGTTGAGCAGCACCAAAGTTATTAAGTTGCAAAAATCAGAGTTTAATGTTAAAGTGCCTACTCAATCCATGCTTTGAAGCCAAATTTTTAAAACCTATGACTCGAGAACCAATTAATATTTTTTCACACATCTTCAAATGGCAACTCTCCTTGACCAAGCCACTTACCCTAACAATAAACCATTTTTGCTCTAGATGTGAACAAAAGAAAATTGCCAAAACAAAGAGTGCTTCTTTTTATTTTTACACTCCCTGGGTCTTAGAATCTGGACAAGCAGCCATCACGAAGCTTGCTGAACCATAAGAACTTGGTAGCCTGACTGAGCATGCAAAATGTCATGCAATTTTGTCAAACAGCACCAAAGTTATTTAGACTCAAACTCACTGCAAAGAAAACACATTTTCTCATAAAAGTAAAATAGCTTGTGATAGTAAAATTCTTCTCTTGTATCACAGGGTTAATTAACTCAAAATCCCTACTAAGCATGCTCAAAAACAAATTTCAAAACCTTATAATTCGAGAACTGATTATTTTTCACAACATTTTGAAAGGCATACCCTTGGGTTGAGTCCATTCTACCTTGAAATTTCTGGAACAATACGCCAAATCATTTTGCTGTTGATTCATATTTTTATACAAAACCTTTGAAAGGGACACCTGTGGGCTGAGTCCATTCTAACCTGAGAGTTCTGGAGCAATGCTGCAAATCATTTTACTGTTCTTGTGAGCAAACCCCCAAAAAAAAAAAGCAAAAAACTTGCATTTTACAGGCTTTTTATAATTCCAGATCTCTGAATCCAAATGAGCATCCATCACAAAACATGCCAGGTCTTAAGTACTCGCCACCCTGACCGTGCATGCAGAATATCAGGTAGTTTCTGGATGCTTCCAGTTATTAAGGTGCCAACATTTGGGTTGGTGAGATTAAACAGCCTGCTTAACCCCAAGTATACTTGCACCACTGCACAGCAACATGTCCTCACTACATCTAATATCACTGGGTGATAATTCATTAAAATTTGAAGGAAAGTAAAATTTAGTTATTTTACAATAAATGATTTAAAAGGGTCTAAAAAGGAAATAATAAAGAGCCACATACTCTTTACATAAATGGCAATCACTTAATGACCTCGCTTAAAGGAAACTCATTTGGGTGTTTTGGAGCATTTGCAAAGAGTTTAACAAATATAGCCTGCATTCAGTCATCTTTGATCCAATGTGCAGCAAACCTAGTTAGTACACTTCTCCATTCGTAAATGTGCTGTACCCATATCTTTCTGCCTGAGAGGCTATGACCTATAGGAATATTCTGCTTAATAAAGGAATGGAGGTATCCCCAGATACTGTACATATTTGAATGGTCTCACCTCACATATATGCTAGCTATTCCCTAAAAGAATCAGTATGTCTTTGAATAGAAGCCATGCTTATATTCAAGATGGCTTGTATTCGAGGGTGGCTTTTATTAAAAAACATCCAATTTTACAAGAACAGAATTTGACCAAGTATATTGTATAAGGTCTACTTCATAGAGAAATAAACTTAAAATGTAACTATGATCATGTGAAATACATTAATGATAATATTTAAACAGATTAAAATCATAGTGAGATGATATAATCAACAGCAAATACTAAGAAATATTGTCAGTACACTAGGGGCCAGATATTTAAAACTTTGCTCCGGAGCTAAATTAGCACTGCCCGACGGGCAAACTGAGCCCAAAGAAAAGCAAGCTATATTCAAAAGGAATAGCCCCAGCAAAACCAGATGAATATAGCAACAAAGGAAGCCTGGCAAACAGGGCTGAGTGCAGGGCAAAATAGCCCGGAATAAGACAGCACTGAATATAGCAACAGGGAAGTGCATACTGCTACTGCAGCTCATTAGACCCTGGAGAAAGCCAGTGTTGCAGGTGGAGAACATTGTGTGTGATTGCACAGAGATGTCTCCACATCTACTGCAAACAACAATGTAAGCTACACACTGCAGAACTGTGCTATGCTGGAGTGAGGGTTGCCCAGGGCTAACCTGATTGCACAGTGCTAACACAGTAGCCCAGTGCAAACTGGTTAGCTCAGGGCAATGGGAGCTATATTCAAAGCTCCCTGTAAATGAGCCTACTTAGGTAATCTGTGGGCAAACAAGTACATTTGCATCTCATTAACTGCTGCTTAGCATACATTACCATGCAATTTGCCCGGTGCTACTGCATATAGCACACAGCGCCACCTTTTGGTCAGAATGGAAGTACAGGCTGGACACTGCAGGCTAAGGCATGCTCACAGCATCCCCTGTTGGTTGGACTGGAAGTAAGGCTGGATGCTGCAGGATATGGGTGCTGGCAGGCACAAACAGTACAGACACCTAACTCCTGCAGCACTGCAAGCAGTCCAGAACAGTATATATATATATATATATATATATATATATATATAAAATATTTAGATATATACAGTACTCCCTCGTTATATTACACCCTGTTATAGCGAATTCGACTCTGCTATAACTTAATCTGTTGTATGGCTCCCAACATAAGTGCACTATAGTGCATAACAGCTGCTTACATCAACTTCAGTTTTATGCCCGCCCACTTGAACTTTAGTGCACTGCTTTGTGATGCTAGGAACAAAACACAGCTTCACTTTTCAATCAAATATCAGCATCTGATGTCAATTACTCAATTAATCAATTGTGTGCCTTATTTACCAGGATGCTTTTACCATGTTAATTTAAGTTCCCTCTCTGTCCTGTATGCACACAGTCTAATGCCTGGATGACTCCTCCATTTAATGCATTAGTTAAGGTTGTTCCACAGCGACAAAGTGAGAATTCGCTGTTAGGGTTGAAAACCCTAACTCGAATTCAACCCCAGCACCACACACACACACAGACACACACACATTCAAGTATGGGGAGGACCAAGTCAACACAACCAATGACAGACATCCAGCAGCAGGTGACAGTTGTCAAAATGTACTACGAGACATCCCCACCCACTGACCAGGTACTGCATGCTCAGTGGAGGCAACAGCAAAACTGAGGCCATATACACCAAACGCATACATCCCTGATTGCAGCTGCACACAACGCACACTTTGTAGAAGGTAATGGCCTTACCTACCAATGCCCCACACCAGACCACACCACTTGTGGTGGGCTACCTGAGCAATAGAGTTCAGCAAAGCCAAGGAGTTGTACAGGTATAATATCTCTGATTATAACAAGGGTTTGAGAAATGCAGCTTTCCAATTGACTGTAAACATTGTAACAGCATTATGTTTAGTTTTTATTAACATACATGTAGAACCTAATCATATGATGAACATGGGTTAATGTTGTTTAAAAACATCTTTATTATGATAGCAATAAGCCACTCCCAGGTATTATGTTAATGGTCAGTTTATCACTGTCTAGTGACATGTGGCACTCGCCATGCCTCATTCAACATTAAACCCTACAGGGTGATTAACAGACCATTTAACATAAACTGTTGGTCATGCCTTATTGCTTAATTGTCTTTATGAGTAGATACTCTCCTCTGCTAGGCACTGCAGCAGCTTTGCAACACAGTGTCCCACCCAGTTACACCATACACTGTCTAGTTGCTGGAGAATGGCTGTGAATATGAACTTATGAAGATGAACAGTGTAACTTGATCATTACAGTCATCGAAACCCTAGTGTGATTATAACTGACAGAGTCAGTGATAGAGGATAACCCTGCTGTCCTAGTACACTTACCCCATTGTGAGTTAAATCAATACTAAAATACATTCTGTTTATATCTACACCATACCTACTTGATTCCTGTTGTACCACAATTAACATAGTTATCACTTTGATAGCATCAGTGACAGAAGTGTGAAACCCAAACAGTAGGCATACAGCCTGAGTATGAAACAACTGTTAAAAAATCACACTGTGTCCATAAGTGGCATAGATCACTCATTGCAACAATAGTAAATGTATTACTATTTGAATAAGTTAGTCATCACAGATGCAATGAGATTGTCTTTATCAGGTAAACATACCAGTAAGTGCCTACAGGAAAAATCTATCCTATATACATCTCTGATACAGGTACATCATTGTTGGCTCAGTAGTGCTATGATATTTAGAAGTTGCTTGGCCTGATCCATGCAATTACAATGTTTCTTAAAGAATACTTACTGCATCTTTAGTAAGATCTTTTGCAAGAGAAGCCATATGAGGAGAGACTAAAGGAGCTTAATATGCATACCCTTGAGGAAAGAAGGAAGAGGGGACATGATAGAAACGTTTAAGTACCTCAGTGGAATCAACAAAGTCCAAGAGGGTAGCATCTTTCAGAAAAGAGACTTGCAAGAACAAGGGACACAATTTAAAGATAGAAGGAGGGCGGTTCAGGGCAATGTAGAAGTATTATTTCACAGAGAGGGTAGTGGATGGCTGGACAGCCTTCCTGAGGAGGTTGTGGGGTCTAAAACTATGGGAGAATTCAAGAATGCATGGGACAGACATAAGGCAATTCTTGTGGGAGTAGGAAGAAATAGGCTGTTGGTTAACTAGGATCTACGGCCTATCCTGTAGGTAGAAATGGGCAGACTAGATGGGCCTAGCGGTCCTTATCTGCCGTCCAAAGTCTATGTTTCTATGTAGTATTGAAACACACTGAAGGTCTATGTATGTACATAAGCAGTACACCTTCATCAGTAAGAATGATGTGATACTGGCAGTACAAATTTCACAGCATTAAACAGGCAATGCTTTTCCATACGTTTACATCAGCCTCTCTATGTTGAGTAAACCATTGCAGTAAATGTACTACTATGTAAATCACCTACTAAATGTATCACTACTTTTATCTTGAGCATGCTAGTGTCTTGTAGTTAATTTATGTGCTTCTCTTAATTCATGTATACTCACTAGTGTTAAACCTTTCTACAACTGTCATCATGCACCTTCAGCATTTATATTGAATAACGGCACAGTACCAGTTGTGGTGTGGTGTGGGGCATTGGTAGGTAAGGCCATGCAACTACTAAGTGTGGTACGTTGTGTGCAGCTGCAATCAGGGATGTGTGCGTTTGTGTACATGGCCTCAGTTTTGCTGTTGATCTCCACTGAGCATGCAGTACCTGGTCAGGTGGGTGGGGATGTCTCGTAGTACATTTAGACAATTGTTTGTTATTTCTGTCACCTGCTGCTGGATGTCTGAAATTGGTTGTGTTGACTTGGTCCTCCCCATACTTGAATGTGTGTGTGTGTCTGTGTATGTGTGGTGCTGGGGGTGAATTGAGTTAGGTTTTCAACCCTAACAGCAATTTCTCACTTTTGTGCTGTGGAACAACCCTAACTAATGCATTAAATGGAGTTTTGCCTCTAATTCCCTTCTTTTTGAGAATGATAACGGAAATAGTGAATGTAATGTTGCGGCGGGAGACAGGGGCCCAAGGGCCCCACGCCCCTAGCCACAGATGTCTTGTGGCACTGCAACAGGAGCAGCAACGAAACAGACATGCTAACAGTGGCACACATGGTAACATAAGCGCGAATGAGAACAGAAAGGGTAACGACACGGTGGCGTAGATTGAACAGTGTGCCACGTGGATGTCTTGTCACATAGTAACATGGTGCCTGTAAAATGGAAATGTCAATGGGCATGGTGACACAAAGTGAAACAGAAACAATGCGGTACACACAAATGGCAAAAAGTAACAGAAGCACAAGCGCAAATGAAGCATAAAGGATAATACACATAGGCCTCAAGGCCGGCACATATGCTAGCAGCAGGAGCGTGGGGCCCAAAGGGCCCCGCACTCCAGCCGCATGATGTCTTGTGGCATAGTAACAGGAAGAGCAACGCAAACAGAAGCGCTAACAGTGGCGCACATGGTAACATAAGTGCAAATGACAACAGAAAGGACAATGCACACGGTGGCATAGACAGGAACAGTCTGCCACGTGATGTGTTGTCACATAGTAACTATTGCCTGCAAATGGAAATGTCAATGGGCATGGTGACACAAAGTGAAACAGAAAGAGAAACAGTACTGTAGACACAAATGGCAAAAAAGTAACAGAAATGCAAGCAAATTGAAAACACAAAGGATGAGCGCTGCGTGAGTGGCATTAGTGTGCATTGGGATTGTCAGCCCTAACTCTCACCCCATGACATGTGTAAAGCAGCAGAAGTATAGGAGAATGGGTGAGAGTTAGGACCCACGATCCCAATGCACACCCCAATGTCGGTTGTGGGGGTGGCGGGGGTCCAAGGGGTTTCAACCTAACAGCGAATTTCCTCACTTTTGTCACTGTGGAACAACCCTAACTAATCGTTAAACAGAGTTTTTGCCTCTAATTTCCCTTCTTTTTGGGAATGAGAATGAGAAATAGTGAATATAATGCAGCGGCGGGAGGCGGTGGCGGAGGCGAGGGCCCTTGGACTACGCTCCCGCCACATGATGTCTTGTGGCATACTAACAGGCACAGCAACACAAACAGAAATGCTAACAGTGGTGCACATGGTAACACAAGCGCGAATGAGAACAGAAAGGGTAACACACATGGTGGCGTGAGCAGAATGGTCTGCCACGTGATGTGTTGTCACATAGTAACATGGTGCCTGCAAACAGAAATGTCAATGGGCATGGTGATGTAAAGTAAAACAGAAAGATAAACAGTACTGTAGATAGAAATGGCAAAAATAACAGAAGCATAGCGCAAATAAGCATAAAGGATAAAGCACATGGTGGCGCAGGCGTCAGCGGTAAATGAAACGGGTATGGAACTGCAAGCGGAAAGGGCAACAGTAATAGTAATGTAGCGCACAGGCTGGTTTTCCCAAAACCTGCATGAGAAAGACAGTGAGTACAAATAATGTATGCATAATAATGAGTATCGGCGCAGAAAATGAGAACTTGGAATATTAAATACGTTATATCTCAGGAACCGTCTGACGTGAAAAAAATTTAAAAGTCATATTATTTACAACTGTCCTGGCTAATTTGGATCTTAGCCCTGTTAGAGCTAAGAAGTTTCAACGAAAAGTCCATATCTCACACCGTTTCGAATCACGGGCCCTGAAAAGCAGCCAATCTGTCATAATGTTATCCTATGGAAAAATAAAAAAGTTCGGAGTGCCAGTAACTTTCGCCTCCTGTAATGTTTTTTCACCAAACTACTGAAAGGCACATCTGTGGGCTGTTGGCTGTCTTCCTCCAAATTTCAGGATAAAAGACCAAACCGTTATTTTGCAGCAGGGTGCCAAAAGGATTTCTGTGTCGTCGGGCACTGTAATGTTATCCTATGGGACAAAATGTCAACTTTGGAGTGCCGTAACTTTGCAGCTGTGTAATATTTTCAATACAACACTGAAAGGCACATCTGTGAGATGTCTGCTCCGTTCCTCAAATTTCAGCCCAAAACTCCCAACGGTTCTTTTGCAGCGCAGTGCCAAAGAATCGCTGTCACTGTCCCACAGATGGAAAACTACTGTGCGCAATTTCAAAGCTTTCAGAAAACAGTTCGACACTGTGAGCATGAAAGTAATTTGCGACGATACTTTTCCAGAAATTTGAAAAACATATTTCTGGGGTGTTTTACACAAAATAAAGACATGGCAAGCATCATCAGGGTCCGACTAGGTGAATACAAAAATAATTAGGTTGCTAGAGGGTCCCAAATTTAAATGCCAACCATTTTTCTGATCACTAAGTGAAAACAAATGGCCGATTTGCTAAAGTAACAGGCCCATTTACAAAGTAAAATGCATTTGAGAAAGTGTTGAACTTTTGTTAACTTTTCCCATTGACTTATAATGGGAAACTGTTTTCTGAATAACTTTTGAACCATTTAATATTTTTCATGAAATCTTTGAAAGGCACATTGGGGACCCCGGCATACGTTCCTGAAGATTTTGGACCGTCGCGCAAACCGTCAGACCTGGGCGAAGCAACTGTAGAATTCCAGAAAAAGCGAACGCCGCGACAGATCATGCTTATAACTCTGCAGCCGTATATCTGACCACTATAAAACTTGGCAGATCCTAAGGCTTATGGTTCTTGATCATGTATTCCAAATTTCAGCCAAATCTGTCAAACGGTTGCAAAGTTATTAAGGTGCAAAGTTTTGGGGTTTAACATAGAAATGGCTCCTCAACCCTAACTATGGTAGTACTACCGTGCTACCATAATATATATATGTGTGTATATCTATATAGATATAGATATATGCAGTAGTAGCCACAGACATTGTCAGCTATTTCCAGATATTTTGCAAAATTTCTAAAGAGTTTCTCTGCTGCCCCTACTGTAGAAATGGAGAAAGCATTAGATATATTTGGAAATATCACAGAAATTTGGGAAATAGCTGGCAGTGTCTGTGACTTATATATATATATATATATATATATGTATATATATATATGTATAGTGTATATATATATATATATATATATATATATAGATATATATGTATATTTTATAGTGGCGTCGCCTACTGTATTTAGGGTTATGAAGGCACTTCTATGTTAAAGTCAAAAGTTCGTGTTAATAACTTTGGACCTATTCAATGGTTTTGCCTGAAATTTGGTATGAGCTGTGTGGCATGGTAGATCTCTTGATCTGGCAAATTTTGTTTCAGTCAGATCTACAGTCTTTGTGTACAAAACGCTGAAAAATGTAAAAATTATCCAGTTTTGGAGGCAGTTTTGGGATTTTGTCTGTGGCCCTGCAACGCCATCATGTGGTGTGTCACTCTGTGAGATAGCTCATCTGAAAGAGCTTGGCTGGTCGAACATGTTGCTTTTTGTTTGGTGAAAACATATTGAGGCATTCAAAAGTTATAGCATTTTAAGTTCCCATTACAAGTCAATGGGAAAATTTATGGTTGTTTCCAAACAAAGAATGGGGTTCTGGTCATCTGGTCCCACCTGGCGGTCAAAATATTTGCAGCCTTGTGATTCAAGAATCTTTTCTCAAGAATTCTTTGATTGTGAGGTCCATCATCTTGTTTTTCAAATCCAATAGTAAAAATCAAAATATCTCGGCTCTGGGGTCACTCCTGAAGTAAAACTTACATGGATTTTACTCAGGGGCTTGATCTATTCACCCATGCCTTTGGTTTCACGTGAAAGTGTCAAAAATAGAGTTATAACATTTTAAATTCTTTGATTGCTGACTTGCTAACATTCTTTGATCATGAGCCTGCAAATTCTTTGATTCAAGTAGATTCTTTGACCGCGATCTTGCATTGCAGGTAAAATACAATTTACTCAGCTCAGGGGTATGCTAGGGACACAAGTGAGGTCAGTTTTGATCAGGGGCTTCGTAGCGATGGTTTCATTTAAATCTTCCAAAAGTCACATTTCACGTTTTTATTCTTTGATCATGGTGCAATTTCTTTGATTAGCAGCCTGAAATTCTTTGATCATAAGATTCTTTAATCGTGATCTTGCATCACGAGTGAGGGACGAGATGGCTCTTTGAAAATGCAAATATCTCAACTCAGGGGTGGCCTAGGAACACAAATGAGGTGGATTCTGCTCATTGGCTTAGTTCTATCGAGGCATGGTGGTGGTTTCATTTAATTCTGCCTAAAACTCGAGTTTCACCATTTTGATTCTTTGATCGTGAGCCTGAAATTTCTTTGATCGCAAGCCTGCAAATTCTTTGATCACAAGAGTCTTTGATCGTGATCCTGCATCACGAGTGAGGGACGAGATAGGCCCTTTGAAAAATGCACTCTGCTCAGGGGTGGCCTAGGAGCACAAATGAGGGTGGGTTTTGCTCAGGGGCTTCGTTCTATCAAGGCATGGTGGTGGTTCCATGTAATTCTCCTAAAACTTGAGTTACGGCATTTTTATTCTTTGCTCATGAGCCTGCAAATTCTTTGATTGTGAGATTCTTTGATCACCATCTTTGATCGTGAGGAGGAGGGACAAGATGGCCATATTTTATAAAACATTAGATAGGCAATTTCACCAATCTTTAAGTTTAAATAGCTCAGAAACGGTTTGGTCTTTTATTCGAAATTTGGAGGGTGTTCTTGGCATGTCCTATAGATGTGAATTACAGTACTTACATGTCAGAAACTTTTTTGGTGGAGATATTGGATGCAATTCACGTGTTTGGACAGTGTTTTTGCATTGTGCTGGTGGCTTGAAATGGATAGGGTACCTAGCCTTAGTGTCATGGATGTAGTTTTCAGTCATTGTGCCTATAAAATGTTAACAGGTACAGAATTCAGCATCTCTGACAACTGAAAATCTGAAACTTTAACATGTTGTATCTCGGACACGGTTTGGTGTTTTACATTGAAATTTGAAGGGTGTTGATGGTACACACATGTTTACAAATAAAGGTAAAAATATTTGCTTAAGGCTAAAATAATCCCATAAATGCTTAATAGCATTGTAGTTAACAAAGTCCCTCCTCTATGTTCTGAGAGTGACAGGTTATTACATAAAGGGGACTGGAGGGTGCCGCTCCTTTATAGGAAAAATCATTCATCTTTCAGTCAGGTAGGCCTGGTACAGACTTTGCTCTGCATATAATTAAGCATTTGTTACAATGTTAAAAGAAACCATTTATTCTTGGTCCCTGTATCTGTATAGGTGTTTTCATATACAAGGGTTTTATTTCTTTGTTAAAGTAGGCTTGAGCCTTGCTTTGTTTAAAAGTGAGGTTTTGTATTGGGCCCCTTTCATACTGCTTTATAATGTCTGCCAGTGTATGTTTAAAATACCAATGGACATTGGTCTGACAAAACAGTGCCCTGTGTATCAGGGCAGCATTCTCTATCGGATGGCAGCTGAAATTTACTAAGAAACAGAAGCCACCCACTCCATGCTGTTTGGTACATCAGATCAGCGAGAGAAAGAGAGATAAGAGACTGAGAAAGAGAGAGAGGAGCAGGCACACTTCTATTTACTTTTAGTGTAACTTACACTGTCTCTCTCTCTCTCTCTCTCCTGGAGTTTATTTAATCTGCAGCAGTCTGTGTTTTACTTTATTCACTCCTTTGGAGTGAACACTGATTCTCCTGGCAGGGAGCTTGGAGCGGCTTTCAAGTTCAGAGCATAAGGTAAAAGCCGCTCTGCTTCCTGGGTACATTTTAAACAAGTGCACTGGACATCAAAGGAATCAAGCAGTGCTCTCCCCACACTGACTACTGTAACAGCATTACCAGGTTGGCAAACCTGCCTGAGTTCAACTGTTTGGGATGCAGTGCGTGGACTGAGCTGAACAGGATGTTTTATCAGGCATGTGTTTTTAAGAAAAAAAATGCAGTTAATTCATTTAGACTGCATATTTAGTGGTTTTCATACAGTAGAGTTGCTAGGAGCGAGCGGTATGGTAGAGAGGTGCTAGCTGACACTTCAGAGTCCTCCTCTTCCACAGCCACTGAAGAATGGGAATTGAACCACTCTAATCCTTTTCCACCCTCATGCACCAGTTTAAGTGAGAGCTTGGTTTGGGGACTGTGGAGGAACCGCACAGTCAGAGCGGTCAGCAATGCAGAAGCACTGAAATTAAAGCTTTCCATTTCAAACTGAGCATTTTCAGTTGAGGCGTCAATGCGGTTTCCGTGCTAGCTGTAAGCATGGTCAATTGGGACTCGGGAGGGCAGCCTGATGAGTAAAAGAGGCTTCTCACACAAAACCACCCTAGCAGAAGGTCAGCATATCAGAAAGGAGGTCTCTCACCCTTTGTTACAACAGCTTCCAACACTCAGCTCAAGAGAGCCTAGTCTGGTGAGTGGCATCATCGGTTAGATCGAGGCGGTGACTAGCGATCTAGCATGTGCGCTGAGGATGAGTGACTCAGTTAATGAGCCATGTTTGTAGGGTGTGGGAGAGTGCCTGCTTCCGGGGAGCAAATAATGGAAAGCAAGTTTAAAGCAGTCAAACTGATGGTAAGTGGCGATCCATCCTTATGTGCTGTTAGGTGAGCAGTGTGACTGTAAGCATGAGACAGTGCTGCCAGTGATGTTCTTATGAATTACACAATAGTAGTACATATAATGACCAGAAAGAGAAAGAGAAAGCAGCCATTCAGTGGCTGACAGTGAGCACGCCTCTTAATCAGGAGTAGAAAAATGTTCAGATGGCAGATGTCAAACACTGTTGCTTTGTAAAATAATTTTTTATTGTGCTACTGTAGGAATTGCCAACAGGAGGGGTGTGTGTGTGTGGGGGCATCTCTAACTAGCTGTCTCTATCTTTTCCCAAGCATAAGCAGTACATATTTTCAAGATACTTGGACAGTGTGTTCCACATGACTTTTGGGTGAAATGCGTTTGTAAATTAAGCCAGGCAGCTGGTAGTTTGATGAGGGTAGGTCTCTCTCTCTCTCACTAAGCCACAGAAAAAAAAAACATGGTGGTAATTTAAAGCTGAACATTCTGCCAGCCCAATGATTTACAAGAGAAACAGGCATGCAGAGACTGGGACTCATTATTTCAGTCTCTGTTGTCTGATACCTGACCGGTGTTTGATGGTCTTAGCCAATCACATTTGAGAATTTTTCCAACTCATTTTCTAAGTGGGGATATTTTTCTTACAGAGCGGTCTGAAACTTAAACAAATGGCAGGACAGACCACTCCATATCCTTGACTACAAAATGCCTCATTACACCTTGTAGGCATTCAGGAAAGCATAAATTTTGTTTTAAACAACAAATAAATAAACTGACAGCTTTCCTTTTTATGCTGGCTTGCGCTATGGCAGCCAACATATTGTGATAGTAGCAGATTTGGAGGCACGGTCACTGTTGGGCGAATCCAGGGCACGCATCAGAAGGTGCGTCCCTCATTCCCCAATCAGCCAGCAGGAGGCACTGACCTCATGCATGCCTAATGTTGCCATCACAACAAAGAAAAGGTCAGCTGCAATGAGAGTGAAGCTGTCATGCAGCGCGACCATTATCGCCTCCTGGTGCAGGCAACATGGCGGCAGTGACTGCCGCCGCTGCTGCCTGTCACAGTGCCAATGGGTGAGCCCACTCCCATCGGCATAATGTGTTCCCCTTTATTGATTGCAGAGTGTGCCCAATCCCCTCAGCATCATGCACCCTCCCCATTTGTTATGTGCTGATGGGGTGCCCAATCCCCGTCGGCTAAAGCACCCCCACCCACCCACCCACAACACTGAGGTGGCACACTGGAGCCCACCCAGCGTACAAATCCCACCTGAAAATGGAAACCGCCCCGCTACATCTTTTTTTTTTAAAAAACCTGTAAACAAAACGGTCCCTCAGTGGTCTCCCTGCCCCCACCGCAACCTGCACTCACCCACTGTGCACCCTGCCTCCCCACACCCCTCACCCTTACTTACTCGAGTCCGGGCGACGATCTTCGTGGACCGAGCACGCTCCACTCTTCAAAACTGACCGCGAACTGAGGAAATGCCGGTAAGCTGTATAATGGAATGAATAGGGTATTTTCAGCTTTGATGCATATCTCGGCATTTTGGGAATGTTGGCACCAAATTTTCAACATGGAGTTTTGGGACCCCTCCTCATGAATTCTATCACTGTCATGGTGTTATTCGACCCTGAAAGGTGATTTCGCGTCACTGCATGGAATCACCTTTGAGGACTGATTAATGAAATGACAGTGCCAGTGTTCATGAGGTGGGCTCTTAAAAAGCCTATGTTGCAAATTTGGTTGAAAATCCAACAAATGACTGTTTTATGAGCAGCATTGCACAGTTGCTACGCACGTCATAACTACATGAATTTGCAATATTTTCATGCCAGATTTTAACATTGGCATTTTACACACTCCTGTGAACAGTACAGCTGTCATTTTCACATCCTGGCTGAAATGTGTTTTCGCACTTCCGGCGCAGAATAGCACGGTTGCTGTGGGAAATCAGTGTTTGGGACAGATTATGAAAATGACAGTGACACTGTTCATGAGCAGAGGTCCTAAAATGTCTATGTTGAAAATTTGGTGATGATACTCCATACAATGACTGTATTCATGGTGCATTGCGCGGTTTGCACACATCTTGTAATTTTGCAAATTTGTAATATGTTCACTCCAGATTTTCAAAATTGGAATTTTCCACACCTCCTTATGAACAGTATAGCTGTCATTTTATGTATCTTGGCGAAATGTATTTTCGCATGTCCGGTGCAGAAGTGCCGATCGCTGTGTGAAATCGGTTTCGGGACAGTGTGAGGAAATGATGGTGACACTGTTCATGAGCAGAGGTCCTAAAATGTCTATGCTGAAAATTAGCTGTCAAAGTCCATAAATGACTGTATTGAAGCATGCGCTATGTGAAGTTTCCACGCACCCTTGTAACTTCAAGAAATTTGCATTATTTACATGCCAGATTTTCAACACTGGCACTTTTTCACACCTCCTTATCAACAGTACAGCTGTCATTTTCACATCCTGCTCAAAATGTGTTTCGCACCTGTGGCCCCAATGGTGTGGTTGCTGTGGGAAATCAACTTTTAGGACTGATTAGCAAAATCACAGCATCACTGTTCATGAGGGAGGTCCCAAAATGCCTGTGTTAAAAATGTGGCTAACAAGCTCCCACAAATAATTGGGCTCTGGACATGTGTTGCACAGTTGCTATGCATGCTAATGACTGACCAATTTTTCATATTTTCGCTCTACATTTTCAACGTTGCCATTTTTACGTTTCTCATGAACAATACAGTTGCCATTCTCCACATCCTGCCTGTGTTTTTGTCCCTGTGTCACCAAATGGCATAGCCACTGTGCAAAACCACCTTTCAACTCACAAACTGATTGTGCCACTTCTCATGAAGTGGCTTCACAAACAGCCCATGTTGAAAATCTGGAGTGAGAATACCACTGCACCCCTACGGTGTTAGGGTTTCCAACTGTACCACCTTGCCCAGTACAGACCGACAGGCGCCAGGGCTGTGACTTGGGATCACGGATGTAATGCTCATGGCATTGCACCCCACCCCACTCTGCAGTCTCTGACAGGCATCATGGTGTGCCTTGCACTGTTCGCCACAAATTCACCCCATTCTCTATACTGTACCCACATCAGTGTATTTCCTTATGGAATGGGGTAAGTATAATGCCCAAAGACCCAAAGCACACCATGGCACTTGTCAGTGTCTACAGGGTAGGGTGACATACAATGGCATGAGCGTTATAGCTGATGACCCAAAGGCACACCCCAATGCCTGTTGCTCTCTACAGGGTGAGGTGGCTTGACATCACTCAATACTTCACTGCCATTCCTATTATGAAAATGGCTAACAGACGACTAATAAGATGCACACCGAGCTGGCAGCGAATAACAAGTGACAAATGTGAAAGAAAAGCATGACTGGGTCACGTGATGGCAGTTTGAGAGATAGCAGCACTACTCCTCAGCTCTGCTACCCCTGTGAATAAACACATTAATTTAGTGCTCCAGACTAACCCTCTTGTTGAAACCTGATCATAATTCTACTGGAGAGATTTCACGACTAGAAATATCTCATAAGAATGGAGTATATATGAAAAAGCCCCTCCCAGGCACACGCTGCCAGCCTCTCCTGAAAAGACAAGGCCCCAAGTCGCTAAACACCAGACAGCATCCTCACTTGGCCTCCTACGACCAGACTGCTCTCTCTGAGGAGAGGTTCTTAGAGATAATGCAGCTGCTAAAGCTGCAATCTCCACAATCTCTGATGACGTGCAGCAAATCAAATCCTCGTGGCAAGCTAACAATCAGAACCGGGGACCTGGAGTGCATATGGTATCGCTAGAAAGGAAGGCAGAAAAAGCAGACCAAACTATGTTGAATACAAATCAGAAAATCAAGAAAATGGAGAAGTTAGAAGATCTTGAAGGACGAGCAGGAGAAATAACTTAATTATGTGAGAAAGTTGCTGGCCCATCACCCAACGGAGGGACATATATTATAGAGAGGCGCGTGCTTTCCAGCCTCCACCACAGCGGATCACCTCCAAGGCCCCTTATCTTTAAATTGTTAAACTTCCAGGACAAGCAGCACATTTATTGAAAATCAAAGAGCTCCAAGAGGTCCAGTGGGAGGAGGCAAATTCGCATCATGCAAGACCTGCCACAGTCGGTCTGGACACAGCGCCAGGAGCTGCACCCGATGGCATCAAGCTCATAGCAGCCGGTAAAAGCATTCAAGTTAAATACCCAGCAATCTTGCAGGTGAAGCATGGCGAGCAATGGCTGACCTTTGAAACTCCTGAGCAGGCCATGCAAGAGCTGAAGACCCTACTACCCGATTTACTCAAGTGACAGATCCTGCAGGTTTGATATCCTTTAGTCGTCAGAGAGGCATGGCTTTGTCTCAATATGCTCCCTGAGTAACGGTGATCACGTTAAGTTATGCACTACAGTTTTGCCCAGTTTCTTGGTTTATGGCTCTTGTAATTTTAAATTTGGTTCTGCAGCTGGATTTCATTTTTCCCAGCCATGGGTTGAAAAGGAAGCTAAGCTGCTAGGCTGGCGCTTCGGTTGGCGGGATTATCAGCTCTCCATGACCGGGTTCGATAATAGGATCTAGGAGAACTGTTCTGCTCCTGATGAGTGACTTAAACTAACTTACGCTATCTTATTTGCCCTGGAAATCCAACATGAGGTTGTGGTGTCCTTTATTTATGCTAACATGCAGACCTCTGGATATTGAGAGACTTCTGAAACGCTCATTTTCTTTTGAATCAGTGTGGCAAGATTAACTGTGACTTCAGGGTGCATTACCATTAACCTGGACTGCAGACTCAACCTCAGGACAATTTTCTTTATGATTCTGTGGCTACCAATGGCTTACCTCCATGTTTCATGGAACTGCAGCCACTATAGCGAATAGTGATCAGAGATACATTGTTCTTCTCCTTTTTCTTTCTTTTACCACAATAAGCAACAGATAGAAGTGTACTTGGAATTAACCTCTATTCTTTGAATAATAGTGTGATATGTTCACGGGGAGGGATGAGTGAGGATTGGCTGTAATCAGACTTGCTCAGCAACATCACCTGGCTGGATTGAATAGTAGTGTGGTTAGTCAGAACCGGGGCAAAAGAGTTTTGTGTTTGTCTCTTCCTTTTTTTTTTTTTTCCTTTCCTCTTTATTCGTGGGAACAGCTATGTGTTTATGGGAGATTTTTGTGAGGGGGATTGCCAAACACTACTATAGAGGGTCACTTTTGAAATGTGTGGCTGTGCTTAAAGTCCTGTCTACCACGGCAGATCCAGTCTGTTGTTTAAATGAGTAGGCCATATGTTTTTGTAAGCTAGAATGTTAAGGCACCCAGGACAGATGCAAAAGGCAAATGATATTAAGGTACCTTTCACACCTGGGTGCTGCGATAGCCTGTATACAAGAAGCATCTTCTGAGAAGTGATATTCCTCTGTTCGAAGAATGTGGGTGGGCAGGCCTTTGGTGCTGGCGCTCCACAAACCGTGGGGGTGCAATTCTTCTAACCAAAATGGTCCCATTCCAAGTGACCCAAGAGATTTAGGATCCTAATGGGCGATTTATTCTTTTACATGGGATGCTAGAGTCTACCAGTACTTCTTGGAGCTATATATCGGCCCCAACTTAGAATCCTCAGTTTTTCATGCAATTGCTTAACACTTATTACCAACCCCTAAACTAACTATTTTGGGTGGAGATTAGAATATTACTTCTCACCTGGCGCTAGACAGGTCAGATTGCAGAAAGTGTGGTTTATACTCAACCCAGAGGGCATTGAAAGATCTTATTAATGGTACTGGTCTGATAGACATATGGAGAATCCTACATCCCACAGAAAAGCAGTACACCTTTTACTCCCACCCTCACCGTTCTTATTCCCGAATTGATTACTTCTAATGAGCACTTTTGCTCTTGCTGGGGTTTGGATACACGATACATGCTAGGGTATTGTCTGACCATTCACCTGTTAGCGTCAGCTATTTATCAGGCTCAGGGATCAGAATTGATTTACTTTGGCGTTTCAGTAACCAATTGCTCCAAAATCCTGCAAGGCTGAAACACATTAGGGACTATATCTTCCTTCCTAACTACCAATATGGGATTAGTGAGTAAAACTGATTTGGTATGGGTAGCCCTGAAGTGTGCTCTTACAGGTGAGTGCATCCAACTGGCAATGACTAAAGCACACCAGACCAGGGGACAACTGGTCTCATTGCTCAGCTCGATCGCTCCCTCGAACAGCGCCTTTCCAAGCGTTCCGTGAGACTCGGACTGGGTCAAGCTGCATCGCCTGCAAGCACAGTACGGCTGACCTGCTGGCCCAAAGGCTACAGCTGTCCCTCCATCGCATTAAACTCAGATACCTCAAGACCAGGGAATGGGCGGCAAGCTGCTTGCACTCAGGCTCAAACAAGCTGAAACCTCAAAATCTATTCCAAGCATATGCAGCTCAATGACAGGTTCTGTCCATACTAATCCCACAGAAATAGTCAAAGCTTTCCAAGAGTACTGTCAGAAACTATACAATGTTGACCTCCTCTCCTTCCTACACCAGAGATATTGCCCACTACCTTGATACAGTCACCCTCCCTAAGATTCCACCAGCTCAGGCCATCTCCTGGGCGATATCACTGTAGGAGAGATCCAACATGCCATTACCCAGTTACCTGTCGACAAATCACTGGGCCCTGATGGTCTCTCAAATAATCTTTACAAGAAATGTTTGTTGACCTTAGCACCGTTACTAGAGGAAGTCTTCAATTTCTGGCATCAGAACGGATTTTCCAATCCGGTATTCAGGAGGCACTTATAACTTGGATCCTGAAAGCTGGGAAAGACCCCATTATGCTAGAAAACTACTGCCTACTTCCTTATTAAACTCAGATCTTAAAATCCTTGCAAAGATACTTGCTAATAGGATTGCTCCTTCATAAGTGAGTTGATAGGCAAGGAGCAAGTGGGCTTTATGGCCGGTAGATCTTCAGGAGACCATTTGAGGAAGTTATTACACCTTTCTCGGCATCCAGGAACTCAGACATTCCAGAGTCTAGTGTTCCTGGATGCCAGGCATGTCGACCGGGTTTCGTGGGACTTTCTTTTGCCACCCTAATCCGATTTAGTCTGTCAGATAGTTTTCTCCAATGGGTAAGACTTTTATATACCTCACTGACGGCACGGGTGTGTGTAATGGTAGACTTTCTGAATCAATAACGCTGTTCCGTGGCACTAGGCAAGGATGCCCACTATCCCCTTTTCTTTTTAATTTTTATTTGGAGCCTTTTATCAGAAGGTTGCTATCCTCCCACAAAATTATGGGAATCAGGGTGGGGTCTACCCAATATGCTCTCTTGGCTTATTCAGATGATTTGCTCCTCCATGTAGAAAATCCCCAACTATCCATAACAGCCCTGTTGGCAGAAATTGAGGACTTCTCCAAAGTGTCCTATTATAAATTAAACAGATCAAAGACAAAAGTTTTCCCACTTAATAATAAAGTGACTCAAGCTGAGCTGGCAACCACCATCTCTCTTGGAACCTAAGCAGATCACCTACTTGGGTATAGTTCTGGCACAGACATTCCAACCATGATTAGGAGAACCTCACTAAATTAATAGAGTCATCAATGCAGACTTGGATAGGTGGGCATCTCTCCGCTCTCCTTCTGGGGTAGATTAAGCACTATCAATATGAACATACTCCGATGAGTCCTTTATCCAATAGGAATGTTAGGTTGTTTTCTTTGCCCAAGAGATGGTTTTCCAACCTCCAGGAGATGTTTAATGCCTTCCTATGGAAAGAAAAGGAGTTTGTAGGGCCTATTACAAGCTCACTGCACCTAAACTCGGGAGGCCAAGCCCCCTCTTTGTTTAGTTATTATAGTGCATTCCACATCAGTAAAATAACCTACTGGGACCAGTGTCCTGGTTTCCCAGGGATCCTCCCTTATCCGGGAGCTACTTCCTGTTATGTCTGGACCTGGAACAATACCTAGCTTCACAACACTCCTGTACATTATCTGGTCTTCTATATGTGACCCCTCTAAATTACTGAAATTGCTCAAATCTAACCCTATAGGATGGTCCATAAGGCGTTGCATTAAACACAAAGGTATCTCTGTGAACTGGCATCACTCACTGGATAACCCTAATTGATAATCCCATATATTAAAATTGCAGATAAACCACCCTCCCACATTTTGGCCAGCTCCTTAATCACTTTAAGCTTGCGGCCTTCTTCAAAGATGGCAAGATCATTCCTTTCCCAGAATTCCAACTATGACACAAGGTCCCTAACAACCTGAGCTTTAAATTTTTACAAAGCAAAGAAGCTATCCAATCCTTTTGTAAGATCCACAGCCCTAGTTTTAGCTGTGCCTGTTGTGGATCTGACTGATCTCTACAGGTGCAAAACAGCCCATGCAGTTTCCTCAGTTTATAAGAAAATTCAAGAGATTGACCCAGCTTTACCATCTGGGGTCTGTTACTACTGGGTACAAGAACTAGGTATCTCCCCTGACCCTATGGTATGGGGCCAGATTTGGAAGAATGCCTACAATCTGTTAAGCAGGACAGGCTTTGACAGGTGCACTTTTAATATCATGCACAACACATATTACACATCAGTTAAATTAAACAGAATGGGGATATGCCCATCACCAACATGTGCATGGTGTAAGATTAAAGATGGTACTCTGCACTATATGTTGTGGGCCTGTCCAAAGCACAAATCTATTGGCAAACCATTCGAATGGTCATTGACCCTTTACTGGGTCTGGATAACTTGTTTACCGAACGCATGCTTACTGTATCTGTTCCTCCTGGTACACCCAGAATTAGGAAAGCCCACCTTGCCTTGATAGCTGCCACTGCCAAACTACTAATAATGAAACACTGAGGAGGAATCCCTGCCCTCCAATACAGAATGATATAGGAAATCGTTCTTGCTCTACAGTTGGAAAATCACATTGCATATATGGGAGATAAAAGTTGGACCTATCTGAATCTTTGGGGACCGTTGGGCTTTCTACTCCCTGCACCAAAGTAGTTACCCATTGGTTTAGTTTGAACTAAGCCAGTGGCTTCCAGTGCACACTCAAAATTAGCTCACGGCTTTACTTTCTAATTGGTCTGCAAGGAGTGCTTGGTAGGGGAGAGGGAGTAGGATTTATTATGGGTAATGTTTGTTTGATTGCATGTGATGTTGTGCTTTTGTTTATCTCTTAGTTTGTATTTTGGGCTTTCCTTTTTTCTTTATTTTTCTGTCTTTTAAAAGCTCCATGGGCTTCAGCCTGTAACCTTGCTGACTGATTGTAATACCTCATTGTGTACCTCGTCTGTCTCTTGGAAAGCAAATTTAATAAAGTATATTTAATAAAAAAAAAAGCATGGCTAACAGTGATGATGCCAAAGACCACACTGATAGGGTCTAATGATAAAAACGTTTAATTACAAAATGTAAAACACATAGTAGCAGCAAGTCCCCAAAACACTGAGCGTTTTCACGTCTTGAGAAAGCGCCAGCTGACTCGAAACGCTCAATGTTTTGGGGACTTCTGCTACTATGTATGTTTCCACGTTTGTAATTAAAAGTTTTATCATAAGGCCCAACAGTGGTCTTTGGCACCATCACCATTAGCCATACTTTTCTTTTGCATTCATTCCTATTATGCATCTCTACGTCTGGTACTACCAAAGCCGATGCCAGTGAGACAACATTCGGTATTGACAAATACTTGTTCTTTTAAGAACAACTCTTTGTATTTCCTAACTGGGCTTACACCACTGTTAAAGCTAGCTAAAACAAAAGATTTCCTGGCAATGTATATATATATATATATATATATGTGTGTGTATATATATATATATATATACACACATATATATATATATGTATGTGTGTATATATATATATATATATATATATATTTGGGTGAGGAAATTGCAACAGTATTATTGGCTGAACAGCATCGCATGACCGTAGCGTATATCAGAGCGACCACACACCTGCACATTTACCCCCTCAAAACAATTCTGACATTTTATGAGATAGGTAAACCACTCTGAGGTGTCTTGATTGAAGCTCTGATATATGCACGCCTTGGGTGGTTGACGCCTCTCGGCCTCATGCGTAATGCAACGCACACCAAGGCATGTATATGCAGAGCGTGACTGTATACCTCACAGTGATTTATCTATTGCATATATATATATATATATATATATATATCTATCTATATATATATATATATTATAGTGGCAGTAGTGCCACTATAATTAGGGTTGAGGAGCCATTTACATGTTAAACCCAAAATGTTGCAACTTAATAACTTTGCAACCGTTTGATGGATTGCCTGAAATTTAGAATACGATCAAGACCCATACACCTTGGGATCTACCATGTTTTGTACCAGTCACATATACGGCTGCGGAGTTATTAAGTGTGATCTGTGCACGCATATACGCTTTTCTGGAATTTTACAGTCACATGACAGGTTTCACGGTTTATGCGCGACTGTCTGAAATCTTCAGGAAACATGCGCGGGTCCCCAATGTGCATTTGAAGATTTTGTGAAAACATATTAAACAGTTCAAAGTTATTCAAAAACAAGTTCCATTATAAGCCAATGGAAAAGTTAACAAAAAGTTCGACAGTGTCGCAAATGCAGTTTTACTGTTGCAAATGGCCCTTTACTGTCATAAATCCACCATTTTGTTTTCAGTTAGGGATCAGAAAATGCTTGGCATTTAAAATTTGGACCCTCTTGCAACCTAATTATTTTTGTATTCACCTAGTCAGACTCTGAGGATGCTAGCCATGTCTTTATTTTGGGTAAAACACCCCAGAAATATGTTTTTCAAATTTCTGGAAAAAGTACTTTCATAAAGTACTGTCTCACTTGTGACAGTGTCAAATGAATTTGCAAAGCTTTCGCAGACTTTGACAGTACTTTCTAGGCTGTGGAAAATGACAGCAATTCTTGGCACCCTGCTGCAAAAAGAACGGTTTGGTGTTTTGCCTGAAATTTGGAGAAGCGCAGCTGACATCTCACAGATGTGCTTTCAGTGTTTCATTGAAAAATATTACATGGCGGCAAAGTTATGGCACTCCAAAGTTGACGCTTTTTCCCATAGGATAACATAACGGCATCCGACACATTACAGGAATCCTTTGGTGCCCTGCTGCAAAATAATGGTTTCGTCTTTTGGGCTGAAATTTGGAGGAACACAGCCAACATCCACAATGTGTCTTTTTATGGTTTGGTGAAAAAATATTACAGGAGCCAAAGTTGTGGCACTCCAAACTTCTCTTTGTTCCCCTTAGGATAACATTCACGGCACGAGATACAGACTTTTATCTGAAAATGCTTAGCCTAATGGGGCTAAGCACAAAACTAACCAGGAAAGTCCTAAATCATATGAATTTTAAATTTTTTCTCGTCATATGGTTCCTGACATATAAGCAATTTAGCATTCCAACTCATTTTCTGCTCGAGAACCATTATTATGCATACATTCTTTGTACTCACTGTCTTTCTTTATGCAGCTTTTGGGAAAATCAAGCGTGTGCTTAACACATTACTATTACCACTACCATTTTCACTTGTGGTTCCGTTCCGTTTCACTTACCGTTCACATCTACACCACCACATGTGTTACCCTTTGCGTTTTCATTTGAGCTTGCTTTTGCTTTGTTCTTAACATTTCTGTCTACACTACTGTTTCTCTTTCTGTTTCACTTTTCATCACCACGCGTATCACTATTTGTGTTTCGGACACAGTGTTACTATGTGACAAGACTTCATGTGGCGGGAGTCACGGGACCCTCGCCCGCGTTCATTCACTATTTCTCATTATCATTCTCAAGAAGGAAATTAGAGGTAAAAACTCCATTTCATATATTAGTTGGGTTGTTTCACACTGACAAAGTGAGAATTCGGTGTTGGGTTGAAAGCCCCCTGACCCCCTGCCCACACCCCCAACCAGCACGGGTTGCACATTAGGGATGTCGGTCCTAAATCCTCACCCCATTCTCCCACACCTCTGCTTCTTACACATGTGATGGGGTGAGAGTTGGGGTGTGGCAGGGGGGCCAAGGGGCCTTTAACCCAACACTGAATTTCCTTGCTTTTGTCAGTGTGAAACAACCCTAACTAATGCATTAAACAGAGTTTTTGCATCTAATATATATGTATATTATATATTATAGTGGCACAGTCACATCACTATATTTAGGGTTATAAAGGCACTTCTATATTAAAGTCAAAATTTTGCACATTAATAACATTGGACTTGTGTACGATGGTACACACACTTTACAAGTTGGTGGCAGCGCAGTGCCTGAAAGCCCGCACTCCTGTCACCTTCCACAGGTTGGTGGGAGTGCAGGGCCTGAAGAGCCAGGCACCCTGCCAAGTTCCATGAAGTTGAGTGGGAGGGCAAGGCCCTTCGGGCCTGTGCTCCCACCAACTGTCTGAGATTCTTAGTTTTTATTCTTTCTCAAGAAGTAAAATTATATGCAAAACTGCGTTAATGCATCATTTAGAGTTAAAACACAAAAGACAGAAATGAAAAATCTTTAGGGTTGACCCTCCCCGGACCAGCCCATTATCCAAAGATTGACAGCTGACGGGTGTGTCATTGGGGTTGTGAGGCCTAAATGTCACCCCATTCTTATTTACTGTGGCTTGTGAATGTAATTTCAGATGGAATGGGGTGACATTTAGGCCTCACTACCAATGACACACCCATCAGCTGTCAATCTTGGGGTGATGGACGGGTGCAGGGGGAGGCAACCCTAAAGATTTTTCATTTCTTGACTTTTTGTGTTTTAACCCTAAATGATGCATTAACACAGTTTTTGCATAGAATATATATATATATATATATGTGTGTGTGTGTATGTATATATAATAGTGGCACAGTAGTGCCACTATTACAACACCACTATAGTTAGGGTTGTGTACCCATTTAAGTTTAAAGTGTGAAATATGGCAGCTTAATAACTTTGCCACTGTATGACAGATTTATCTGAAAGTTTGCATACGATGAGCAATACCATAGATCTCTGGATGTGCCAAATTTCATAATGGTCAGATATATGGTTGCGAAGACTACATAGCACCGTGAAAGTCATATTTACATTTTTGTGCATTCTTTGCTCATGTCTACAGGTCACACGGTCTGTGTGACTGGTCCAAAACCTTCAGGAGCATGCAGCTGGGGTCCCCAGTGTGTCTTTTGAAGATTTTGTGAAAAATATTAAACAGTTCAAAGTTATTCAAAAACAAATTTCCCATTATAGTTAATGGGAAAGGTTAACAAAACGTTCAACAGTGTGGCAAATGCAGTTTTAGTGTCACAAATCCACCATTTTTTTCAGTTGGTGCTCACAGAAATGCTTGGCATTTAAATTTGGGACCATCCAGGGATACAATTCTTTTTGTGTTCACCTAGTTGAGCCCTAAGGATGCTAGTCATGTTTTTTCTGGAGGGTTAAGCACCTCAGAAGTGTTTTTAAATTTTTGTAAACTGTAGTGTCACACATTCAACACTTCGTTTTTTTTTTGTGAAAGTGTCAAAAATCACAGCACTACTTTGCGACACTATGGCCAAAATAACAGGAATTCTTTGCCACCCTGCTGCAAAAGAATGGGTTGGTCTTTGGGGCTGAAATCTGGAGGAAGAAAGCCAACATCCCACAGATGTGCCTTTTGGTGGTTTGGTGACAAAATATTAGAGGGCTGCAAAGTTACGGCACTCCAAATTTGACTATTTTCCCCATAGGCTAACATTCGGCATCCTGCGTGCCTTCGGGCCCGATCTCGGAAACGCTTCAAGATACTGACTTTTCGCCTGAAAAATGCTTACCCCCAGTAGGGACTAAACATAAAACTAGCTAGGAAAGTCATGCATAATATGAAATTTACATTTTTCAAGGCCATATGGTTCCTGAGATATAAGTAATTTAGTATTCAAGTGTTCATTTTCTGCTCCGATGCCCATTATTATGCATACATTCTTTATATTCACTGTTTCTCTATACAACTTTTGGGAAAAAAGGTGAGAACTCTCATTGCTGTTACAGTTAGTGTTTACACTTGCGTTTCTGTAACCGTTAGCATTCCTATCATACGTGTTCATTACCCTTTGCGTTTTAGTTTGCTTGCATTACTGTTAACATTTGCATTTCCATTACTGTTTTTTTTTTTTGTGTTTCCTTTTGTGTCACTGTGTGCATTTCCATTTGTGTTTGCATCGTGCTTCTGTTTGCATTTCCATTTGTGTTTTGTGTTTCCTTTGGCGTCATCATTACTGTTACCGTAAGTGTTTACGTTTCCAATTGCGTCACCATTACCGTCGTGTTACAATTTGTGTTTCCAGATGAACTTGCGCTTCTGTTTTCATTAATGATTGCATTTGCATTTCTATTACCATTTGCGTTATTGTTTATGTTTGCATCACCATATGCGTTCCGTTTGCGCTTGCGTTTGCATTACCGTTACTTCACTATTTATAAATACGCATTCTAAAGAAGAAATTCGTGACAAAACTCCATTTAATGCATTAGTTAGGGTTGTTCCACAGTGACAAAGTGAAATTCGGCGTTAGGGTTCCACCCCTGCATCCCACCATTCACCCCACCAACAGGCATCAGAGTATGCGTTGGATACATCGGTCCTAACTCTCACCACATTCTCTTATACTGTACCACCTCAGCTTGTTTACACATGGGATAGGGTGAGAGTTAGGACCGATGACCTCAAGCACACTTCAATGCCTGTTGGTGGGGGTGGGTGGGGTTGACTGCAAGGGGTGGGACCCTAACATTGAATTTCTCACTTTTGTCACTGTGGAACAACCCTAACCGATGCATTAAACTGAGTTTTTTGCCATGAATATATATATATATATATATATATATATATATATATATATATATATAGATATAGATATAGATATAGATATAGATATAGATATATGTACTGCCTGAGTCCAAATGTGCACTGGAAGATAGCCCTCCCACAACAACAGTGGCAACCCACAGCAGTCGTGGGTGCAATAACAGTGGAGTGAGTCATGACTGCATGGTACAGGCATAAGGCAAAGGGGAACAAAGGCCGTAGGCATACTAGGATCCACAACATCACAATAATGTAGGGACTGGGAAGGCTGGGTTGGCCAAGCAGTCTGTCTGAGCTGTCAAGGCTCTGTTCCCATAGGTGCAAACTCCCTGGTAGTCTAGTGGTCCCCATCATGATTCCCGACCCCCATAGCAGTGCTACATAAACAGTTTAAATAATTCCATAAAAACTGCCGCGATCCAACCCAAGAGAGCCGTTGCTTCAACTGTGGGCAGCCAGCCCAATACCATAACAAATGTCACAGTAGAGGCATTCAGGCATGAAATAGAAGCTCACTATGTAGCGTTATATAGCTGCACACTGCCACAGTTATTAACATAACTGCTAGGCTGAAAAACAAGGTCCCCACCCCCAGCATGATTCCGACCCCGTAGCAATGCTACATAAATAGTTTCCCTGGTAGTCTAGTACTCCCCATCACAATACCAGACCCTGGTAGCCACTTGAATAAATGTATTACCTGGCAGTCTAGTGGTCCCCCACCACCCTGCATGAATCCCTGACCCGTTCGCAATAACAGTAAAAGTAATTTCCCTGGTAGTCTAGTGGTTCCTCCACTCCTCAGCTCAAATCCCGACCCCATGACCATAAAACAAGACTGTTCCCTGGTAGTCTAGTGTCCCCCCACCTGGGAGTGATGGCCCCGTTTCTCCCACTAACCACCCATGAATGGAGCCAGCAACAGGCTCAGCCCTCCTCTTACCACCACGGCTGGCTGTCGACTGAGGAATGAATGAGCTGTACTACATTCATTACAGTACAGCTAATTCATTCCTCAGTCAGTGGCCGGCCGTGGTGGTGAGAGGAGGGCTGAGCCAGTCACTGGCTCCATTGTGGTGGTATTGGGAGGAGCGGGATCTGTCACTGCCAGTTGGGGAAACTAAACTACCGGGGAATAGTCTTTTATGGTCATGGGGTCGGGATTCGTGGTTGGGGAATGGGGGACCACTAGACTACCAGGGAAGAGACATTTTATTGTAATGTGAATGGGGTCGATTCATGCAGGGGTGGGGACCACTAGACTTCCAGGAAGAGACATTTTATTTTAATGTGAATGGCGCCAGGATTCATGCAGGGGTGGGGGACCACTAGACTATCAGGGAAATTACTTACTTTTATTGCGAACAGGATAAGGATTCATGCAGGGGTGGGGGCCACTATACTACCAGGAAATAATGTTTAATTTTCTTGTGAAAGGGGTCGGGATTCATGCAGGGGTGGGGTACCACCAGACTACCAGGAGATTACTGTACTACCGTGGCTATGGGGGTCCACGATGTGGGGATTACTGCCAGCTTTTTTCTGCAGTATCTAGCACCATGCTACAAGTCGCGTTAATGCCTGTAGTGCAGTGCTATAACTTTGAATATGCCACGCTGCTGGCATTCCTGGGCACTCCTAACCCTGCCCTGCATGCCATTATATATTAGCGTCAGCGCTACCGCTGAGTGCTGACACTAATAAGGCTTTTGAATATTGCAGCCTCATCCAAATCCAGTGCTATTCCAGTGCTACAGTTTTGTGCTAGGTGCAATGATTTAAATATCTGTCCTAGAAGTCCAATCTGAAGTGCTTTATAAAACACGATCAGAGGCCACGGCGTGTATTTGAGAGTGGCTTTTATTAAAAACATCCAATTTTTACAAGAACAGAATCTGACCAAGTATATTGTATAAGGTCTGCTTCATAGTGAAATAAATTTAAACTAAGATCATATGAAATACATTAATGATAATATTTAAGCAGATTAAAATCACAGAGAGATGATACAGCTTAACAGCAGATAGTAAGAAATATTGCCAGTACACTAGAAGTCCAATCTGAAGTGCTTTATAAAACAAGGTCAGAGGCCATGGCTTATATTCGAGGGTGACTTTTATTAAATGTTTCATTAAGGCCTCATGTTTATATTCAAGGGCAGCTTATATTCAAGGGTGGCTTCTAATCGAAGATATGTGGTAGTTCTTGTCTCCATGCAACAGGAAGTGTATGTCATTCCAATAGGAGGACACCTATCTGTTGGTTAGCTGAGGCTTGTGTGCTCCATTGTGGTAGGACAATGCGCCCCATTATAAATGGATACAAGTGGCACTAAGCGACTGCTGAGACATTTTAGCACTGCTGACAAACTTGCAGTCCCATTTAACTGTGCTCGATGGTGGTCACAACTGTATCCCAAGTGGTCACAAAGATTGCAACTGTTTGGAGAAAGGGGCAGGCCCACCATACAAATATGATGCACAGCCATATACCATAGCTCCTCTACACCCCAAGCCCAATCACTGCCTCCTGTGTCTCCCTGGTTTACCACCTCTTAGAACCAGAGGGAAACAGGAGGTGGGGCAGTGCTGCTCTAAAGCTTGTATAATACTCAAGGCTTTCTATCTTGTCTCTAGAGCCATGTTTACACAGCCGAGGTAAGGCTGCAGTTTCCACTCTGAACACCCCTCCTCCTCCTGTGCCAATCCACTAGCCACATTTATAGCTATCTGTAAACCTATGCATCTCACTATACATTGTCTTATTCTCACTCGTTGCTCTATCTAAGGTACTGCTAAAGTGTAACTAATTATTTTGTATACTGGTCTGTAACCCTATGCCTTCCATGATACCCTCACTTATATATTATGTAAATTGCTATGACATGAATTGCCTGTTAGCACTGATTATAACTAATCCTGAGTCACCCCTGAAAAGGGACCCTTGGTCTCAGTGGGCTCACCTGGTTATCAAAATGCCATAAATAAAACATCTACATAGGCCGGTGGCGCAGAGGGGTTGAGGTGCTGGACGCCACACCTCACGTCACACCGGCAACCTGGGTTCGGGAGCGGACCCGGGTGGCGCGGTTGGCAGGAGGAGGAAGAGATTGAGCATCCAAGGACTGCTCTCTCTCTCTCTTCCCAGGAGGGCTGGGGTGGCGATATGCTCAGAGCGACCTCTGTGGAGGCCGGGGTAGTCGAATGAGTGTCATGGCATATGCTAGGGGTGGAGCCACAGCGTGTGTTGCCTTGGCAACTGGGCTCCATAGAGGAGAAAAAGGCAAACCCCCTCCACCGCTGATGAGCGAAGGTGCCTCCTTGCAGTCCACACTCCTGGAGTTGGGCTTGGTCCCTCCGCTTCCTCCCCTTTCCAGCCCGGTGGCTCAACACTAATAGATAGAGCACCCTAGGTGGGGCGACCCTTCCCTGGAGGGCAGACCGGGGATTCCAGCGCTAGAGAGGAGTGGAGAGGTCACCGAGCAACACAAGGAGGTAGAAATTGCGACAGGAGGTTGCTGGAGAGAGTTCAGTAGTGGTGGGTACAAAAACAGAGTTAAAAAACATCTACATAGCCCCACTTGACACTGATGCAAGCTGCACTGGAGTGGGGGCCATGAGTTTGTGGGGTAGGCAGGTGTTCTGGGACAATAACGTTGTTTACTTGAGTTTGCGGCAATGCGAGCGGTGCTACCTGCCCACACAGCAGCTTACACGGTTGCATCACAATGCATCCCAACAGCAGGGACTCTTGCAGCAGATCAGGCATTGACTTGCTGCAATGTGTAAATGTCCACACTGCCACATTTGCACCACAACAACCCGAGCACTTCAGTTGCTGCAGTGCAAATGTGGCAGTGTAAACGACCTTTAGACCAATGCCTTACAAGGGTGCCAAAAATCCTCCACCATGATTGGTTAAAAGCAGGTCATATGCAGTAAGATTGTAAAACACAACCCACAATATGGCACTTTTCAGCACCCTCCTATGACAGTCAAACCCTTGAACACAAAGTAATCATTATGTCAGACCCACAGCTGGCACAGATAAAAACTCACTAGTTCGGTGCAGTATCATACTCTTTTCAGTACTTCTGTCTGTAAATAGCTCTTTTTCAGTATCTCTTTTCAGTTATTCCTGCCTATCAGTATTTGCCTCTTCTCTCTCTCTCTCTCTCACTCACAGTCCATCCCCCTTTCATAAAGCTTGAACTGCACAGCTGGGTTCTCAGTAGCTGCAGCAGCAGCCAGAGTCTGTCTCTCTACTCTTAAAAGGCCTAATTTTTGGCAGCCATGTCCCATTTATAAACACAATAGCACACCAGAGGGTAGTGAGTTGTACTGTTATAATCCACTGTGGGGCTTTGCCTCTTATTCCCCTCCCCACCGTGGGTTATAAAGGTATAGCCAACACCCTGTTGTGTATTTCTTAAATATGGATTGATAAGGTGCCTTACAGTTGCTTAGTTTTAGCAGTGTTTCCTCAATGTCCACTTCCTCTACAGACACACCTTTGTTTATGTCGGTTCTATGCCAGCTCTCAGTTCTTCAACTGCGGAATCAGTGGCAGCCTGAGAATCTTAATGGCATTCAGCAGCAAATTTATTTATTTATTTAATCAGTTATTTATTCATCCATTCATGCATTCAGTCATTCATTCATTCATTGAATGAATGATTGATTGATTGATTGATCATTGATTGATGTGAAATTACTCCAACTGGGATAACCCCATGAGATGCAGAATCTCAATTTAATGGGGGTCCTAGGAAGACACTAACAGTCAGCATTTTAACACAGTCCAGCAGGAATAGTAACTTCATTCACAATGGTGTGGTGTACATATATGGAACCCAAACAAACAAAAGACAGAAGAAATTGGTGCCTTAGCTGGGATTTGAACCCAGGCCACCTGAATACTGTCGCGATAGTGCTACCAGCTACGCGATCAAGGTAACTGAAACCTGGGACTGCCAGAAGCACTACTGTTTCTCTAATGTACAACCTTGTGCTGCACAGATAATTACAGTTTTATTCACAAGGGTGCTGTGTACACAAATGGATCCCAATCAAACAGAAGAGAAAGAAATAAGAACCTTATTTGAGATTTGAATCCAGGCCACCTGGAACACCACCCCAATTGTGCTACCAGCTGTGCCACCAAAGTAACTTGAAACCTGGGACTTCCAGAGTGCGTTACTCTTTCTGTAGTGCACAATCTGGGAGGTTGTGCATTAGAGAAAGAGTAAGGCAATTTTGAGAGTCCCAGGTTTCCAGTTGGCTTGGGTGGTGTAGCTGGTAGCACAACTGGAATTGTATTCTGGGTGGCTTGGGTTCAAATCCCTGCTAAGGCACTTATTTTTCTCTCTTCTGTTTGAGTTCTGTATATGTGCACGCAGCATCCTTGTCAATGAAAATGTAATTCTCTCATTATCTGTGCCGCATCAAACTATGCGTTAGAGAAGGGTAAGCTGTTTCTGGGAGTCTCAGGTTCCCATTTGCTTTGGTGGTGTCTTGTTAGCACAATCAGAATCTTATTCCAGATGGCTTGGGTTCAAATCCAGCTAAGGCACTTATTTCTTTTCTCTTCTGTTTGTTTGGGTTTCACATATGTGCACAGAGCTGCCTTGTGAATGAAATATAACTATCTGTGCAGCATTAACTTATGCATTAAAAAGAATAAGGTGCTTCTGGGAGTCCTAGGTTTCCAGCTGCCTTGGTGGTGCAGCTGGCAGCAAAATCAGAACAGCGTTCTGGGCTACGTAGTTCAAATCACAGCTAAGGCACTTATTTCTTTCTCTCTTCTATTTGTTTGGAATCCATATATGTGCCCACAGCAGCCTTGAGAATGAAATGTAATTATCAGTGCAGCACAAGACTGTGCATTAGAGAAAGAATAAGATGCTTCTAGTAGTCCCAGATTACCAGCTGCCTTGGTGGTGCAGCCAGTAGCATAATCAGAACGGTATTCTAGGAAGCCTGGGTTCAAATCCCAGATAAGGCACTTATTTATTTCTGTCTTCTATTTCTTAGAATAGTAACCAACAGGATAAAATATATGCAGGCCATCAAACCATAATCGAAGTGTAACCCCCTACAAATGGGGGTTCCGAAAGTTTTCCTTGGCTTGCCTAAATGTCCACTGCCAGGCTGGTGTTCTGTGTCCTAGCAATTTAAAAGTGTTGGCATGTGAGTGCCCTGTTAGCCTCTGTGCCTGTGTCTTTAACAGCTGCCTATTTTGTAGTGTATAATTAATCTGGGTAGGGTCCGAGTAATTTCAGGCTTGAGTCCTGCCTGAGCTGCAGTGTTTATCGCTCCATTCTGCCATTGCTAGTTGCACAGAGGGAGCCCTACAGGGATCTGTAACTGTTTGCTGATTATCTGCTTTAATAGTAAAGATATTTCATTTAATTTCATTTTATTTTTACCTTGTAAGTCTGATGAGCAAATGACCATTTATGAGCGACAAGCAATACAATAAACAATAAACAAAAACAATAACATATACAATAATTAGGACACATTACGAAAAAGCAATTAACAAGTACATTCTTGAGTACTTTGTAGACTACTTTTTAGCTAGATTTAAAAGAAAATGCATAGTTACAGATTGATAAATCACATGGGAGTGAGTTAAAAACTTGGACCCCTGAATAATAATGAACATTGGCCCATAGTTCTCTTAAAAATGGAACATTAAATGTCAACTTTGACTGAGTTCTAGTGCAATTAGAGTTACTATATCTTGAGAAAAATGAACTCACTGAATTAGGTAACAAACCAGCTTTGATTTTACAGTATGTAGGAAGAGACACATTTTAAACTGAATTCTGTTTGTTAGGAAAGGCAATTGGAAGACTTTAACAATAAACAATAATGGGTTCGGGCTGGGGAAGACAGCATAAACCTCAGTATAGAATTGTATGTGACTGACAGTTTTCCTAACAATTTAGCGCTTATTGAAGCAAACCAACCCATAATCTAAAACACTAAAGAGGAAACTGTATGCCATTAGCCTCCTAGATTCAGGAGTTAAATAATGCTTAACTCTATAAAGGCATCCAAGTCTTTGATAAACTTTTTTGTAGAAAAAACATGTCGATCAAAAGTAAGATTAGTGTCAAAAATAAGTCCCAAATATTTGAATGTGTCAACATATTCAATGGAATATATGTGGAGTATATGGAGATATTGTAGTTTGTCTAACCTGTCTTCTTTGCAGCATGGACATTTTATATTGCTCTGCCATCTTGGTTCTGGACTGGCAGTTTAGACCAATCAGTACTTTTAGGGACCCTAAAATGGAGTCTGTCCCAAGGGGTCTTGTAGGAGTGAATTTCTGTAGGAATTGTAGTTTTACACTTTGGTACCAAAACAGACCTGGAGGGTGAGCCCTTAATTTGACAGACAGATGGATCAACCAATCAAACCTTTTGGATCGGAGGGAATCCCAGAGCTGCCTGTAGCAGTGAGGCAGAAGTGAGTTGGAGCTGGAGGAGTGAGCAGCTCGTGCTGCTCGAGCTGCTGCCACAGGGTGAGCGTGGGGATTTGGCAGGAAGGCTGTGTCTGGCCTGCCTGCCTCTAGCTCTCCCTCATGAAGAGATTTGTGCATCCTTAATTCAGACTACATCTCGGAATATTTTCACTGTGCCCTGCATATTGGGTACAGTGAGTCAGTTTGAGTTTGGAGTTGGAAGAGTGAACAGCTCGAGACATTTGAGCAGCTGCTCCTGCGTAGTAGTGCAGGAAATTGGTGGTAAGGCTGTGTTTGGCCTGTGTGCTCCATCTTCCCTGTGAGGAGTTTTTTCCATAACAGAGACACTGGACTGTATCCGAATTTGCTGTGATTGTGAACAGAATCCTAAATTGTGACAAAGTGAAATCCTCCTGAAGCGGACCGAAGATTTGCCTTGGTATGTTCGGCCTGTCAGGACTTGAGACTGCTGCAGAGTGCACTGTTTGTGCAGAGACACCGTGAATTGCAACCAAACTATTATCTGAACTGTGATATTTACCTTGCTTTTACTATAAGTGTGCTGAATGCTGATAGTGGGTCATGAATTGGCTCCCCACTGCTTGAATGTGTCACACTTTCTGGAAGCTGTATCCAGCACTACTGGACTTTCTCCAAACTGTTCACCTGGTCTGGGCCTTGCCACCTCAGAACAGACAGCCGCTCACACAGCAGAGAAACAACCGACGAGAGACCCGCCTGGGATTCTCCCTCCTCAACACCAACAAACAGGATTGGCACCACGGTGCTTCATGTGGGCCCTGCTTCTCTTGGCAATCCAGCACTTCATCCTGAGGTCTCCATTTTGTCCATCCTGCATCTTGTACTGGGCAGCGTGAGTAAACAATAGGGTAGCTCCTACAACAAAGCTCAAATCAAAGTGTGTCAACTGATTTAATTATTCATGCTAATCATTTTGGGACTGAGCCATCTGGCTCTACATTACAAATTGTGAGTTTAAAGTGCATGCATGTTTTCTTTCCATCACAGGGTTCCAACCAGCTGCAACGCCGGCCTACCGGGCAATGCTTTAGGCTAGCCGTAGTTCCAACTAGCTACCCAGAGTATGTGTGACTGTGTTACAGTGACCTTGAGTGTGTATGCCTTATAGCCTGAATTATTCAGATCTCAAATCAACCACCAGATTCTGCCCTTCCTTGTTAGTACCCCTTAAATAAATCAGATCTAAATATTTTGCATTAAAACTGGTTGTGGTGCTAAATCTTATTTTATAGGGGTTTCAGGGCCAAACCAGCTGAACCAACCCTGGTGGTAAGTGCAACAAGTGTGAGTTAAAACCAATGTCAGGTGCTAATTGCAATTGTTTATTCTGTGAACCAGTTAAACCACTAGAGGGAAAAGAGGAGGGTAACAATGTCCCGGAGGCTGTACCAGTTCAGTTACACTACCACTAACCCTGTCCTCCAAGTGTAGGCACCCATTTTCAGTACCCAGGCCCCTCAACCTGCATTTGGTCACACAGGCAGGGTAGTAGCTTCTTGGGATAGCACAACCTAGAGGCTACAAAGGCAAGCTAACAAAGTGGGGTCACAACAAACAAATAGCATGAGCATTGCTACATGAAATGATCATGGTAGGAGAGGATCTGGATTAAAACAAATACAGGAAGTTCTAAGGTGGCTGGAAAGGCTGGTCCTGAACAGTTGAAAGCTAAAAGCATTCCTTAGCTTCAGAAGGAGTTTGTTACAGGTGTCTTGTGTTACAAGTGAATTGAAAGTAAATGCTGCTGTTGAACAGAGTGAGTAGACACACTGCCTGACTATGTGAGGTGGGCTGGGAGATAATCAGGGACTTTTCTTTGTGCACAGACTGTTGTACACCAAAAGCCAGTAGTAGTCATGCCTGCTTGAGGACTTGTCCAGTGAAGCTGGTTATACAGTAAATGGAGTGAGGCAGGGAACTTAACTATTGCTTCCCTATATTGGGGACTGGTAAAAGTAAGGTGGATATGAATAAGATTCAAAAAGGAGTAGAGGAAGAGGCAAAGGGAGAAGGCTGTCAGGGTCTGCAAGCAATAGGAAAAATAAAAAGCTAAGGGAAGGAATGCAGAAGTAGGATCATAAAACAGCAAAAGAGGATCTGGACCTAGCTGGAAGGGGTCTGCCTTAATGACAGGAGTGTGGGTAATAAATCAGTGAGCTCCAGACAACTGTAGCAGACACTGAGATAGACCTCGTAACCATCAAGCGAAACCTGGGCCACAGAGAATAATGCGAGACTTGTCAGTCCCATGTTACACTGTCCTTAGATAGGACAGGAGGGAAAAGCAAAGGGGGTGGCATAGCCCTATATGTTGGGAGGGCTTAGAAGATGTAGAAACTGAGACATCAGGGGAAGCAAAGGGAAACAGACTCACTGTGTGTTCACCCCACAGGTCCATCTGGCAGGAAAATATGGGTGGGGTTGATCTAAAGACCACTAGGACAATGGGAAAAGAGTAGAGAGAGAGAGATAGCGATAGGGAGCTCAGGAAAGAGCTAGCAACTGGAGTGAAGAAGATGGAACTGGTGGTGGTGGGTCATCTGAAGCTGCGGATGTCAACTGGGACAATCCAGTGGCTGGGTACATCAAGTCAGGGCCTGTTAGATACATTTGCAGGACTGCTGCTGGTGCAGCAGGCAAAGAACCCACTAGACAGGCAGCCATTCTCAGTTTGATGCTCACCAACTCGTAGATGGTGGTTGGAGTGAGGATAGAAACCACTGGGGTCCAAAGACCACAACTCCATTTGTTTCAGGCTGGCCCTTGTGACCAAATGTCTCTATCAAAACTGAAGTCCTGCACTGAACTCTTTCTATTAAAAATTCCCAGCTGAATAGCTTCCAAGAACTGTGGGATAGATATGGCCTTCCCAATGGTGATTTTTGTTTACCTATGGGTAAGACACTGGCTTAATGCCTCTGTCTCCCATTAGGAGAATGGAGAATGGCTCTGAGCTGGAAAAACTGCTCTACCATACCCCCCGCTTGTAAATATTACTGCCTTTTACAAAATGTTCCTTACACAAGCTCCACCACAAGTGAAGGACATTAAGGCTAAATGGGGAAAGATATGGGACTCAAAATTACTGATCATATATGGAGAAAAGCCTCAAACATTATAAACAAGGGCCCACTCCAACGCATTCACCAAATTAAATTATTTCATATGCATCATGCATACCTAACCCCTATAGGCTGAACAAATTTGATCCTAACAAATCACAGACATGCCCCAAATGTAGGGCAGAGATACGATATTTCATACACATGTCCCTATCATGTAGTTTTATCACCAGAATCTGATCTGAAGTCCATAGAATCATGCAGTTTGTCTTAAAATATCCCTTGTCAAATTCCCCATGGAATTCTTGCTGGGTGCAGATATGAATTTAACTGCCACCACAGCTAAGAAAGCTGTGGGACTTGGCTCTCCTTAATGCAAAAAGAGAACAGCACAGTCCTGGCTTGGCCAAAACTCCACCCCTATTGCTCAATGGAGCAACAACTTACATAGTTGTTTAAAGCTTGAAAGAACACAACACAGAGGAAATAAAAACTACTCAACCTATCAGGTAATCTGGGAACCACTTGAAGAGCCACAGAACAGGGAATATGCCCAGTATAGCCCCTCCTTGAACTACTGGTACATGACGCGGTAGCCTGCCTAATGTGCAATCACCCATTGTGCAGCAAATGAGGCACCCTTGGTTGTCTTACTTTTTCCCTGGTTCAGGTACTATATAAAACAACATATGGAATGTTATATGAAGAAGGATTGTGCATTATGTTACTTGGTACTGTCATTACCTCTCTACTGTATATATGCTGTATGAGCTTCATTGACAATTGCTATCCATCGCACTGAAGAAAAAGTCCAATTGCAACATATAGAATGTATTATTGATGCTTGTTACTTTACCTCCTTTTTATAAATACAGTTTACAAAAACCTGAAGTCCTAGATTTCAGCAAAGTAGGCTTCAGTTGGATGAGGAGCTGGTCCATGACAAATAGATAAGGGTTGACAGCATCAGAGTTCTGGAAGAAAGATGGGGACAATCAAGGGAACCATTCTTGAAGGAACAAAATCATGTACAAAAACAGCTACAAAAAAACGGGTATAAGAGACTAATATGGTTCTTGGAAAGGGTCAGAGAAGCAGTGAGGCCAAGAAAAGGCTTTAACCAGGTACAAGAAAAACAGGTGGAGGAGGAATGTGGAAAATACCAAATAAAAATAGTGAAGTAAAGAGGATGGTCAGGGAGGCCAAGGCAGGTAGTATAGTGCAGTGATTTAAGGCTCTGAGCTGCAAATCTGGAGACCTGGGTTTGAATCCCACAGCCTCCACTTGTATATACTGTGTGACCCTGAGCAAGTCACTTAACTTCCCTGTGCTCCCAGGTTGCACTCTGTAAACAAGCTTTCAGCTTAGTGTGTCTTACATGGTTAAACAATTAAAAAAAAAGGACACTGAGTTACATATTGTGGAGGGGTTCATGAGTGAGGAAAAATTCTTCAAATATATTAAGGAAAAAAGAAATCAAGGAGGGCAAGTTGTTAGGCTACAAGAGATGGGGAGGGTACTAGAAGAAGATGAACAAAAACAGCATCATAAGCAATTACTTCTGCTGTGGCTTCACAAGGAAGACAGTTGGCCCAGCCTCAAAGTGGTATCATGGAAGATGTCAGCAGCAATCCTGAAATGAAGCAGCTAGTATTTACCAGAGGAAGGGTCCAAAAGTGCTTGAAGCTCTAAAGGTAGATTCAGCCCCATGCTCGTATAGGATGCACCCAGTGGTGCTCCAGAAATTGGCTACAGAACTAACTGAACCGCTAGCAGGGCTATTCAATAGCTAAATTCAGACAGGGGTAGTTCCAAAGACTGGAGGGTAGTGGATATAGTCCCACTACACAAGGGAGGACAAGGAGAAACTGGGCAATTACAAGCTTGTCAGCCTTACCTCTGTAGTGGATAAACTGATGGAATCACTGATCAAAGAGGACCTTGTGGACTACCTAGAGACAGTGGTCTACAGGATAGTAAACAGCATGGGTCTGTGGCACAGTTGTCAAACTAACCTGATAGTTTTGACTGGTAACAAAGGTAGTAGATAACGGCCATGTTGAGATTTATTTTTAACTAACTTTATTTTATCAAAGAAGAACAAGGCAATCAAAATACAAGAACAATATGATAAAACTATAGAAGGAAGGGAAAAAAAATAACAAAATACAAAATAATGAGTGGTAGATAAAGCTGTGGGACCGAAACAGTAACACAATAAAAGGAAAAAAGTAACATAGTATTGTCCACATATAACACTAAAAATTTAGGCAGATCCAGTATTGACAAGACATCAAAGGTACAGTGCAGTCACAATATATAGCAGCAAATCAAAATGCAATAGGCCAAAACAGCAGAAACTTAACAATATAAAGCATAGGAAAAATTGCCAATCCATGAAGTGCTCAGCAAATGTCAAGAAAGCAAAAGCAGGGTATGTAGTCTCTCCCATCTCACCTGATAGCTTGGTAAGGCATGGCGGGAGGGCTAGCAATAGACTTTTCCATTTGCAGAGAACTGAAAGAATTTCTTCATGCCATTCAGTATAAGAGGGAGACTGTGGGCTCAGCCAGTGACAGAGAATGATCAGTTTGGTTACTGCTGAAATAAGGGCAATGTGATAGCAACTGAGAGCCCAATAAGATGTTAACACCTATACTGAGGAAGCAAAGTTCTGGGTAGAATGTATCATCTAAGCCCAATAGGGTGTTTATGCCATTTGATCTGCTGCCAAAATGTTTGGGAGACAGGGCAGTACCATGATATGTTCGAAGACAGCCCACCTAGGATTGGCATTTACAGCAAAGTGGGCTAGTAAGTTGACAAAACTTATGCATTTTTGTGGAGAAAATATAAATTATGCACTATTTTAGACTGCATAAGTCTTAACTTATCTAGTTTAATAAACTGATGAATGTACTCCCAGGAGATAGAGATATTAAACAAATCTGTATATTTAGGGAACTCTTTCTCTCAATAGAAGCATTTAATTTTGGACTTCTCACAGATAAGGCCCCTCAGAGCTTTGTAGACTACGGAAATAGTATGGTCCCTTGTTATCAGTCCAGCCAAGTTATAATGACGGTGCCATCTAAGATTGCCAAGGATGGGGACAAAACAATTTGCACCATGTGAGTAAGCTGTAAAAATAAAAAAATAGTTGTTTGAGCAAGATTGTTAACCCATCGAAAGTCCATGCGGTGGTTACTGTTCTTCCATACAGGAAGACTTTCAACTAGTGCGACACAGAAGGCTGCTGAAGAAGCTGAGGATCTGGGTGCTGCTAGAGACATAGTTATATGTGTAGGAAACTGTGAAGGAGAAACAGCAGAGGTGGTAGTAATTGTGGTAAAACTGGAAGAGAGGGAGGTCATGAGTGGGCTGCAGCAGAGGTTATTCAATGCTGGTTGAGCAACTATGTTGTCGACCAAACATCACAGTGATGGAATTATGTCAACCACAAGTTGCAGTTGACATAATTCTGGCAGGAGACCCCGTCATTTTTTCTAAAGGGGCTTCACTGCCCTAACTCCCTATTGAGAGCACTGCCCCTCACAGTCCCCGATCTATAGGATTCTAACCCAAGTTGCAGTTGAATTGGGGAGGGGTGCAGGGACCGACACAGAGTGTCAGGATCTTGGTGGACCATTACAGTGAACTGTCCATGTTGTTGGCATCAACGTGTTTGCTATACTGGTGTCACAGTATGGCTGGCATATCCAGCAGAGATCTGTCCTGGGTCCTGTGCTCTTCAATATATTTATCAGTGACATTGGAGATGGCACCCTGGTCAAGATGTGTCTCTTCGTAGATGACACAAAGCTCTGCAGTAAGGGTAGATAGTGACAAGGAGGCTGCCACCAGAGGTGGTCAGTGCCAAAACCATAAATGGTTTCAGGCATGGTTGGGACTGAATGAAGGGTTTGGTGGTTGTTCAGGTCAGTAGCAATAGGGAGGGCAGTGGGTGGGAGGATAAAACCCCATATGGACAATAGGTCCTGGGGCAGATGAGGAACTCTAAGCAGTCTAGATGGACCTCTGGTCTTTTCTGCCATCACTGTCTATGTTTCTATACAGCAGACAGTGATGGTTAGATCACCATAGGAGAGGATGAACCTGCACAATTTGTTGTGCAAACTATCCATGGGCAGCAGTGTGCTTCTTTTTGCACAGCACAGCAGTATATGATGTCACATAGTCAGTGAAAGGAAGCAAGAAGTGAGACCACCTACATTCTCAAGTTAGCACTAAGGCAGCATTTACACCTGTACAGAAAGTTGAGCTTGGGCCCTGTAGTTGTTAGGATGTGATCTATGTTTCTACTGCATGTAACAATACATCAAACCAGATTTCTAGATATTTGAATAGTTTGACTTGCTCAGTAGTGCTGCCATCTGATGTGATGTCATGACTGCAACTGGATCTGCTGAATGAGTTGCAAGATCTGGGATCTAAGCACTATACATTGTTTTTAAATTTTATTCATTTTGCTATAAAATACGATAAACAGATCAGCATACACAGCTGAGAGACATGTTATAATTTACAGCAGATAATTATGATAGGATACTGGACAAATAGCTTGTGTTACAGCACAGAGGAGGAGTTCATTTCAAGAATCTATTAAATAACAGTTCACAGGAAAGTCTGTTATGAATGAGCCCTTGCAACATAATGCTGGACCTATGGAGGAAAATAGCTTGAAAATCCAGCATATTGTCCCTTTCAGCAGGGAAAAATGGTCCTGTCAGAGCAATAAAGGTCCAGCATAAAATACTGTGCAAGCAATCCATAGAAAGACAGCTATTGTGCCTCCCCAATCTCTCACCTACACTACATACAAAACCCAGTTAGGAGTGAAGAAAAAGATAACGTTATAAACATACCACTGTACAAGTTATCTAACAAGACATTTAGAAACATCAGTAATCTAAAACACAGAACCAACTGTTGAATGATTGGGAGACTGTGTCACAGACTCCTGAGACCTCAATACCAGCCCTCACTCTCACACCATTCTACCTCCAAGAGCAAAAAGGAGCCATGAGGCCATCGCCATCTTAGCTTGAACACAAGCCAGGAGCTGGAGCCTGTTGGCAGTCTAAGAAATTAAAACAGGGTGATTAGAAAGGCACAGCTGAGCTATGCCACCCAACACTTGTGGAAAATACGAAACAGTGTACTTTATCATACCAAGGCTGAACCAGAATAAATGGCAGTGCAACAATAAATGTTAAAATAACATCAAAAATGTTTAGAGAGAAGAGTACACTACCCTTCCCTCAGTCCACAATATCAAAGTATTGTTCTGAATTTCCTCGACAAGAAAGTCCTGTTTGATTCTTTCCAACCTCTTTTAGTTGTTAAACAAAAACTGCTTCCTCATCACCACGCTGGTGACCCAGGTTTGGGAATGGATTTGGGTCACTGGAGGGTCAGCTGGGGAAGGAGGCTTGAGCATTCATAGGACCGCTTGCCTCCTCTGGGATGTGGGAGGTGCCAGGCTCGGCACATGACCGACCTTTGGCGGAGGCCAGCAGTAAGGCATGGCTTAGCCCAGAAAAAGGGAGGACTGTGACAGATGCCAGAGCACATGCCTAGGCATCACAGCATGTCACGTCCTGGGGAGGACAGTAAAAATAACTGTCCTGGTGTGGCACCAACAAAGATGGAATAATCCTTGCTATCCCTCGGTTGCCACATATAGGAGATCCTGACAGGATTTGGAGGTATGGGGGAGTCCCTGACCCTGTCCAACCTGGGGAAATCCACAGCAGGATCAGGGTCTCCTTGTTGTAGTCTGAGGGCTAGTTAGTCAGGCAACACTGCTAGGATGGTGGGGAAAAACAGAAATAAAAAACACCTGCTTGGATAAGCCCCCCAAACTGAGGCTTACCTTTACTGTCTCTCCCAGTTCTGCTCATGCTCCAAGGTACTCTGTGCCTGCCAGGTCTCCTGTTTTGTTCCCATATCACTGCCACATCCTGAGTCAAGAAAGGTGCCCTGGTTCTGCTAGAAGCCCCAGTGTTTAGTTTTAGCCCATTTCAGGCTCATAGGTAAAATGGCAGGCCACCAGTAAACTGGGCTGGCTGGTGGGCTGAGAGTGCATTTGTGTAAGCTCCATCTTTTCGACCGCTCTTGTGGTCTAATGGATAGCTCCTCGGTTGTCCCCATCCTGTGGATGCTGGGCGGGAGCTGGTGACTTAGTGGCCGGGAGGAGCTGCTCAGTTAAATAAATAAAGAGCACCACAAAGCGCTACAAGTCCAGGGCTCATGAATATTAATGAGGAGAGTCCCAGGCTTATAAATATTAATACGTTGCCTGTCCTAGCTCAGAGCTGGATAAATATTAGCACTAGGATACATGAACTGTAACTAAATGTAAGTAAAGGGCAGGGCTGCCTTGTGGACACTAGGGCGTTAATGTAAAAGGGAAGTTATTTAAATAAACAAATTTACTGACTGCACCAATCTGAAAATGTGGGACCAGAATTATGTCTGTCTGCTGCTTAGGGGCACTATAATATCAGCAGTAGTGGCAGGCCAATGACTGAACAGAAATGCTAAAGCTGGGCAGCGATCTTGAGGATACAAAAGGAGCTTTTGGACTGTGGTCAAGAAAGTAAAACAATAATTATTCTGGCTGCAGGACTTTCATTTGGGACTGTGTAGGATCTGCAAAGGACTGTATGTATTAGTAGCCATTTTAGAACAGCAGCAGCCAATCAGAAAGCATAGATTTCCTGCCAGGATTTATGGGACTTTGCCTTGGTCTTATGGGACACTGCAAAGTGCTTATGGGAAACTGCAGGGACCTAATTTCAGGCATCAAAGCAGGGGCCTATAGTGCATTGAGTGGAATTAATGAACATTCATTTATTGGACTGACAGGCAGGATCAGCCAATTAGAGGGAGGAGCAAATAGTGTTAGCCAATAGGGAACCTCAGAGGAGCCAAAAGGCTGCTTTGGATGTGCAAACAGATTCAGCATGGCCTCTATATAGGGTGGGGGTTCAGGCCCTCAGCTAAAGAAATGGGCCTAGCAATCCAATACAAGCTCCTCCACAGGGACAGGGCTTTTCTTCTGCCAAGTGAGAGACAGGTGGCTTCCAGAAACAGAAGTTGCTAGCCTGGGGGTTGCAAGAGAATGTCATCCAGGAGCTAGCCAGAGCCTTTCCATATTGGGAAAACAAGGGTTTGTAACCTGGTGAAGACAGCCGTGAGAGAGAGCTGAACTTGCTTCGGCAGTGAGAGTGCTGAACAATCTTGGATCCCTCAGAGAAAGAAAGCTATTTCTGCATTAAATCTGAGTGAGTTAATGCCTCTACCAAAAGGTACAAGTCTGTGAACAACAGTGATGGGCACAAAACCCAAAGATAGAATGTGACTATTTGTCTGCACACTGTGCCTGATCAGTGCTCAGAGAGGGTGGACACCCACCGATTGAGTGACTGTGGATGGTCCAATTCAGTTGCATGTAAATGTGTCTGATGTGCCAAGAGCGAAAGTGCTGATAGCAACTAATTGTCTTAACCCTAAGTTTTTAAATAAAGTGCCAAAGGGTGGACAATGTCTAGTGACCAGAAAATGGTACATTAAGTATATACATGTGTCTGATTTGTTAAGTGCCTACAGGAAAGGAAGGGGAGTATTCAGGCTGGGGCTCCCCTGACCTGCCTGGGAGGTCCAGTATTTTGTTCGTGGAGCTGTAAGCACCAGTGAAGGCCACAAGGGACTGCATGTTGTATTGTTTGAGCCTAGAAAGTCATAATAAACAAGTTTACTACCTAGGCAAGTGTTTGCATCGAAAGAGTCTACTGCATCTGTTTGCTAACCAGCGATGTTCGTGGAAAGGGTAGTGGACCAAAGCCCCAAGCTCAGTCTACTTTGGTAATGACCATTGTGCTTTAAGCTTCAGCTTCAGCTATCGTGGAAGATGGCAGCGTGCCTAAGAGATTGTGTCCTGTAATCCATGTGGAAGCCATAACCTGGGCTTTGATTGTTCACTAGCTGTACAGAGTGTGGGTGCTCGTCCATAAATTCACTGGGGTGTGCCATGGTTGTGAAGTTCTAGCTGAATGGAAAAAGGACTATGTCAGCCATGACCAAATGGGACACATGGAAAAGAAACTGTACTAAACTATAAATGTGCTGGCTTATAAATGTGCTGATGTTTATGTGACACTTGGACAGCTGGTTCTGATTAATCTATGCTTTTTGTAATATAAAATGTGTTATTGAGTGTCTCTCATGAGGCATGCTTAGATAGCCTGTGGGTTAACATCCCCGGGTTAAGATGAAAGCCAAGAGAAATTACAGGCTAGAAGAGACTTAAAATTATGGTCTCCTGTTTATGTGACTAATTGCAGCTTGCCAGCTGCCAAGATAGATCACAAACTTTTATGACATTCAGAGAAACACAGTTAATTTCACGTGGTGATACAAAGTATGTTACACCTCCATGAGATCTGGCAAAGAGAGCCATAACAAGTCCTTTGATGTCCTGAAAGGGAAGATGCTCACAAGAGCAAAGAAAGTCATTTGAAAAATGAGTTTTGCTGAGGTCACAGAATTTTAATTTACCTTCTGAATAAGACATCCTGTTGGCATGATTTTTAAGATTCTGACAGGGAGGAGTTAAGTGACCTCATGCAAAGAGGTTGCAAAGCCAGTTTTAAACAGTATTCTGTTTTCCATTCACTGACACATGTTTGGACTCTGAAAGCTACAACATGCTAGCAGCACTATAAGAGATACATTAGCTAGATCAAGTCTAATTGTCTTGAGGTAGAAATTGCACTTTTAAACCTTATTGTTTTAAAAGATTGTATGTTTTGTGATATATGGTTTTGTATTTACATTTTACATTCTTATCTATTTTAAGTAAACATCTCATTTTAAATAGACTATTTGTGTCTTCCAAGTCCTTCTGTTTTTTGCCTGAGATGAGTGGATGGTTAAGAGTGTGACAACACGTGCATGAGCTTATATGTTAATACCAAACTGGGAAAAGGTAAGAGTTATCTGAGGTCTTTATTAGAGTTTTAAGGGTTCATTTTGTATACCTGGTTAGGGTGCCCATAGGCAAAGATATCTGGGCCCTGAAGACATACAATTATCTGAGCCTGTACATTGGGTATGCTAGTAAGAGGTCCACAGCCTGAATCTCCTCCAGAACTGATACCAAAGGTTGATTTGAATCCACAAAACAGACAGGAGGGTTACCCTGTTCTGTTAACTGTTCATAATACTATGCTCGGAGGTTGGCACTTTGGGAGTAGAGGGCTGACCTGCTGAGTGGGGTTGTGACAGATTGGTTGGAAGAAAAAAATGTTGGTATTACAAGCTCTGATTGTTCAGTGAGTCAGCTTAAGACTGTCAGCTCACTTGCAAAAGAAAAAGGCTTTTTTTTTTTTGAAAAGGAGACAGAACTATATCACTTGGCATACAGTCAAGTTCCTACCCATTTTATTTTTTTCAAAGTGCCAGTGAGAGTAGCAGTAGTTAGGAAGATGGCTTCCAACTACAGCAGGCACACTGTAGACTACTTAAAGCAGTTGTGCGGGGACAGAGGAGTCCTGTTCGAGGTGAAAGCCACAAAGCAGAACCTTGTGGATGCCCTGATGGTAGCAGATACACAGAGCGTGAGTCAGACAGTGACTGAAGAGAACCAAACCTTGAGTGTGGCAGGGCTAGTGGTCAGTGCAGTGTCCAGATCTGATGAGGAAGGCAATAAGGCCACTGTCAGCGAAGGGCCACAGCAGCAGGGGAAGGTCACCAGTATCCTGGATCCAGAAGTACTCAGGCTGCAAATTGAGTTGCTCCAGGATGGAGCTGGAGTTCCAGAGGAGAGGGCAGAGAGAAGCGAGAGGTGGACCATGAACAACAAGAGGTGGACCTGAGGCAGAGTGAGAATGCCATGAGACAGAGTGAGAATGCCAAGAGGCAGAGTGAGAACAGAGAGACGCTGACCATGAGGAGCATGAGCACCAGAGGCAACACGAACTGGAGAAGCTACGACTCTAACCAGTGGCACCAGAGCAGATAAGTAGCTTGGTTTAACTGGGACTACAGGACCGGTTACAGATTGAATTCAAATTGATAGCCAAATTTAAAGAGGGGGATATGGATGCCTTTTAAATTCTTTAGAAAAGTTTGTATTCAGGCTAAAATTCCTAGGGAGTCCTGGAGCTTCCAGCTATTCCGCTACTTACCGGGAAAGCTCGGATGCATTGGGTCAAATGAACAATGAGGACAGTGATGATTACAGCAAACTTAAAGCTACGCTGTTAAAAAAATTGAATTAACTGGTGAATCATACAGAGTTAAATTCCGTAAGCTCAGGAAAGCCCTGACATGAGCTACGATGAACTAGCCATGAAACAACGTCAGTTTTATAGTGTTGGTGGGAAGTAATTGAGGCAAACTCTGTTGATAAAATTGAAAATGTGATTTTGTTGGAACAGTTTTATTGGGCATGTCCAGAAGAGCTGAAAACCTGGCTGGAGGACCACGATCCCAAAACAGTGCAAGAGGCTGCTGAACTCTCGAACCACTATGCCAAGAGCAGACCTGCTCTGAGAGCAAATAAAGTGGACGTGGCAGTGCAGAAAGGCAAAAGCATGCCTTCAGGGCAGCTAAAACCCTCACTGCCTCCACCAAAACCAGTTAGCCCCAGGTTTCAGAGAAAAGATTTCTCTGAAAAGAAAAGTGAATGTTAGTTGTAAAGAAACTGGGCATATTGCCAGACAGTGTCCCAAAAGAATGAGCAATTATATGTAGAATAGTACTAGAAAAAGTGGGTTGTTTGTGTGTCCCTGGAAGCATGCCTGTGAACATGAGGGACACTGTACCCAGTCATGGTGAATGGGGTACAGACACAAGGGTTAAGGGACACAGGAGCACCCCTGACATTAGTAAAGGGGATCAGGTACAGCCTGCTCAGCTTATACCCAATAAATACATCTCTGTACAAGACTTTGCTGGTGGGAGACAACACTGCCCTCGCTAGTGTTCTCCTAGACTGGGGTGAAACAGGGGAACTGTGCAACAGGTGGCTGTAGCCAAAACCTTAGCAGTGGATGTGATCTGGGTAATAACCTCAAACAGCGGATGGTATGTGCAGTTACCTGTAGCAGCAAGTGAAAATGTGTAGTTCCTAGAACCCATGGGAACAATTGTAAAGACAACTGAGAGGCTGGTTCCCAGCCTGTGTCTCCTGATATGGGGATTAAGGAAGAGGGGTAGAAATTTCAGTAGCAAGTAACCACACAGCTACAGAGGGTTACTCCGAAGAGGAGGGTGACCCATTATCAGAGGGTTGGAATTGACAGTGATTCTGTGTTCCTGGACGCTAGTGCTAGGGACCCTAGTTTAGCGACTGAAGGGGACCCTCCCATGCCTTTGGAATGTGTCAGGACTTTGCTGCTGCTCAGAAGAGGACCCTACCCTAGAGAAGCTGAGGACTTGGGAAGACTCTGATGGGGCACAGGGAGGTGATGGCAGACATAAGGTTTATTGGGAAAATGGACTTATGTATACTCAGGCTGTGCAGACAGAGGGAGGGATGCTGGGCAGGCAGCTTGTCATTCCCGGGGTATCGTGAGCAGTTGCTCAAGATTGCACATGATATTCCCTTGTCTGGTCATCTGGGAATCGTGGCCCTATGCAGCAGTTGGCCCAGAATTTTTATTGGCTAACTTCACCCAGCCAGTGAAGGAGTATTGCAGGTCTTGTCACGGTGCCAAGAAATAGGGAAGGAGGGCAAGAAAACCCAAACCACCCTGATTCCATTGCCCATAGTAGAGAAACCATTCCAGAGAGTGGGAATGGATATTGTAGGCCTTTAAATACCCCAGCTCCTCAGGGAAGAGATTCATCCTGACTGTGGTAGATTATGCTACCCGGCACCCAGAGGCAGTCACCCTATCCTCACTGAGGACACACAAAGTGGCAGATGCCTTACTTGGGATTTTCTCCCATGTTGGGTTTCTGCAGGAGGTTATCACTGATTGAGGGGTTCCTTCATGTTGGACTTGATGAAATGTTTGTGGGAGAAGTGTGTGGTGGTGCAGGGATGCCGACATGTATCACCCACAAGCCAATGAGCTTGTGGAGAGATTCAATGGTACCCTGAAGTCAATGCTCTGGGTATTTGCTGAATAGCATGGGAGGGACTGGAGAATACCTTCCCACCTGTTGTTTGCATACAGGGAGGTGCCCCAAGGTCAACTGGATTTTCCCCTTGAACTCTTATATGGACACCGGTATGTGGGCCCCTAGAATTGATCCAGGAGGACTGGGAAGGCAAGCATGCCACCCAGGGAACTCCCATAGTGGATTATGTCCTTAGGTTTAGGAAATGCTGAAGAAGCTTATGGGGACAGCCCAGAGCAACCTGGCAGCTGCCCAATAGAGACCAAAATGTGGTACAACCGCAGAGCCAGAGCTGCTCATACATGGTGGGTCAGGAAGTCATGATCCTTATTCCGGTCCGGAAAGACAAGCTGCAGGCTGAGTGGGCAGGACCGTACAAAGTGGTTAGGAAGGTAAATGATGTAAACTATATTGTAGAGTTACCTGACCGAAGGCAGACAGAAAAGGATGTACCACGTCAACATGAGTGAAGCCATATGCAAATAGGGCTGACATGGTGTTTGCAGTGTGTTGTCCTGGGGACGGGATGGATGAAGGAGACCCCCTTCTGGACTTGCTGGAAGAAAGCAAGTGGGAGTCCTCTGTGGAGGCAGTAAAATTGTCTCCCCAGCTGCCCCCGGATGAGATCCAGGAAGTAAGGGAGGTTCTAGCAGACTTTGCCCCTTGTTTGGCATCAAGCCTGGACTAACCCTTAGTGACACATGCTGTGGAGACAGGGACACAGATGCCAATAAAGTGGACAGCATATTGGGTGTCAGAGGCTGTCCAAAAGGACATTAGGAGGGAAGTGGAAGAGATGCTGGAGTTAGGGTAATTCAGAGATCCCACAGCCTGGGCCTCATCTGTAGTCCTTGTACCCAAGCCAGATGGCTCTACTCATTTCTGTAGACTATTGTGGACTGAATGCAGTCACAAAGTCAGACACCCACCCAATGCCCTGGACGGATGAACTCCTGGACAAGATGGAGAGTGACCTACCTACGATTATTGACCTGACAAAGGGGTATTGGCAGATAGAGCTGATGGACAGAGCTAGGGAGAGGTCAGCCTTCATCACTCCAATAGGCTTATTTGAATTTAAGGTAATGTCTTTCGGAATGAAGAACGCCCCAGTCACTTTTCAAAGGTTGGTGAACCAGGTGTTAAATGGTGCTGAGGTGTATGCCTGTAGCATACCTGAATGACATTGCCATCTTTAGTGCCAGCTGGGGAACACCTGTCACACCTTAGGGAAGTGCTGGGCAGGATAGAGAGGGTCAGGCTTACTGTCAAAGCCAAGAAGTGCCAGGCGGCCATGGAGAAGTGGCATACCTCGATCATGTGTGGGCTGGGGACAGCTCCATCCTAACCAAATAAAAAAAAAGGTAATCCAGGCGTGGCCCAGACCAGAAATGCAGAAGCAAGTCAGGAGTTTTCTCAGGACAGCAGGGTACTATAGAAAATTTGTACCCAATTACAGTGCCCTGGCTGCTCCCTATCCGATCTGACAAAGAAAAGGATGCCAAAGAAAATTACCTGGGGCCCAGCCTGTGAGGAAGCCTTTCCAAACTAAAGGAGGCACTGTGCAGTGCCCTGTTTTGACAAGTCCTGACTATAGCAGACCCTTTATAGTTCAGACTGACACCTCAGACATGGGTATTGGGGCAGTACTGAGTCAGACATCCAGCCAAGGGAAAGATCACCCAGTAGTGTACCTGAGTAGGAAGTTACTTCCCAGGGGCAGGCATACTCTACTGTGGAAAAGAATGTCTTTCCATAGTGTGGGCCCTAAAAGTTGGAGCCATACTTATATGGGCAGCATTTTGTGGTGCAGACTGACCACAGCCCCTGGTTTGGCTGATGCAGATGGGAAAAACAATGGTAGATTGCTAAGATGGAGTCTTGCTTTGCAAGGGTATGATATGACAATTCTACATAGGCCTGGAGCCAAAATCAGAACTCTGATGGGCTGTCTCATGTGTACAAGGAGTGAACTGATTTGGGAAGCTCATCCCATGCAGAGGATAGAGCCCCCAAATTCAGCCTAGGTGGGAGGATTGTGACTCTTGGACAGCTGGTTCTGATTAATCTACACTTTTGTAATATAAAATGTGTTATTGAGTGTCTCTCATGAGGCATGCTGGGATAGCCTGTGGGTTAACATCCCCCTGGGTTAAGATGAAAGCCAAAAGATAATTACAGGCTAGAAGAGACTTAAAATTAAGGGTCTCCTGTTTACGTGACTAGTTGCAGCTTGCCAGCTGCCAAGATAACCATAAACTTTTATGACGTTCAGAGGAAACACAGTTAATTTCACATGGTGATACAAAGCATGTTAAACCACCATGAGATCTGCAAGAGAGTCATAACAAGTCCTTTGATGTCCTGGAAAGGGAAGATGCTCATAAGATCAAAGAAAGTCATTTGAAAAAAATGAGTTTTGCTGAGGTCACAGAATTTTAATTTACCTTCTGAATAAGACATCCTGTTGGTATGATTCTTTTTAGATTCTGACAGGGAGGAGCTAGGTGACCTCGTGCAAAGAGGTTGCAAAGCTAGTTTTAAACAGTATTCTGTTTTCCATTTACTGACATATGTTTGGACTCTGAAGCTACAACATGCTAGCAGCACTATAAGAGATACATTAGCTAGATCAAGTCTAATTGTCTGGTGGTAGGAAATTGCACTTTTTAAACCTTATTGTTTTAAAGATTGTGGGCCCGATATTCAAAACTTTGCCGGGGCTAAATTAGCACTGCCAGCGGGCAAAGCGTAGTCAGAGCACAAAAGCAAGCCATATTCAAAAGGAATAGCCCAGGACAAACAAGCTTCTGAATATAGCATGGGAATGAGGCGGGCAAACTGGCTGGAGTGCAGGGCAAACTTAGCCCTGGAATAAGACAGCTCTGAATATGGCAACCAGGAAGTGCAAACCACAACAGCAACACAGTGCACAACGATGTAAAGGTAGGTGAGGTGAACTATGTGGCCAATGTGTGCCAGCAAATCGTGGACCCAGTACAGCTGCAGGCAGCAGCGTTTGTGAAAGTACAGTGTGCAAAACTGTAAAATATTCCCCAAACTGTTTGTGCAACGCTAACACATTTGTGAGGTTTAGTGCAGGCTAAACCATTAGCCCGTGCAAACACTTTGCCCGTGCTAAACTTTGCCATATTCAAAAGTGACATGCAAATGAGCCTACTTAGGTAGTCTCTGGGCAAACATCCAGATTAGCATCTCATTATGCCCTGATTAGCATGCAGTTTGCACCAAGTTAATGGTTTAGCCTCGCTAAGCCGATACCAAACTATGTTAAGCTGTGCAAACAGCTTGGGAATATTATGCAGTTTTGAACACTGTACTTTCACATGCGCTGCTCTGCTGCTGTACTGGGACAACACAGCATAGGCACAGATGGTGGTGGTGCTGCATGCAACTGTCACACTGTAGGTCATGCTACAGTGCACAGCAGACACTACAGTAGCAAGGAGGCCAGTAGTGTGTGGACACAGCAGTGCCTATGGTGTGTAGGGCAGTGATGATGACTGCACTATACACAGTGAGAGACCCAACCTACAGGTGTTTACTGACAGTGGACATTACTGTTACGCTGTTGTGTGACCCACAGATGCTGCACCTCTGGCATGGGATGCTCACAGTGACATATACATGTCCAGCTTTGTGTGCTGTGGCAGTTGTACAGCTGTGCAGTATGTGGCCGGGGGGCATATATTATCAGAAGGCAAACTGGTGTTGGGGTATTCCCAATACTGGCCCATGTGCACTGCATGATGTGTCCCAGCCTTGTGGCCACACCTGGTCTGTGGCACAGCCTGGCCACCATACACTCTCCTCCTCTCAACATCCCCATGCCCACAGTGCTGCATGTGTGCTGGCATCTGTTGGTGTCCACAGAAGAGTGGTCCTGGTGTGTGCTGTATGGCCACACTGCCATGCTGTCCACTGGTGGCAAGGTCACCACTTATTGCCTTGCATGGCTGGGACTGGTGGCAGATAATGGCATCATTGTAATGCCATCAGTTACCAGCGTGTTTCCTCTATGTTTGGCTTTGTCTATGTGCATATTTATTTGTTGGAGTCGCGCATAAAGCCATGCAAAAGTTATGCAAACATCATTACCAAAGCCAAAGTGTCACACTAAAGCTGATTGCCCAGGGTTAAGACAAGCTTTTCCTGGGTGGTAATGTACCATGCTATGTGTCATGCTAAGTAGCGCAAACCACTTTGCGTGGTGCTAGTCGTTGAATATAGCATTGTGTCTGTAATTATGTACACACACCCTCAGTTTTCCTTTGCATACATTATGATTTTGCCCAGCACTAATGCAGTTTGCCTGCGCTATTTGGCCTTTTGAATATAGCAGAACCGCTTAATCCCGTGCTAAACCTGTGCAAATGGTTTTGCCGAGCACAAAGTTTGAATATCTGATGTTTTGTGACATGTGGTTCTGTACTTACATTTTACATTCTTATCTATTTTAAGTAAACATCTCATTTTTAAATAGACTATTGGTGTCCTTCTAAGTCCTTCTGTTTTTTGCCTGTGATGTATGGATGGTTGACGAGTGTGACAACACTGTGCATGAGCTTATATGGTAATACAAAACTGGGAAAAGTAAGAGTTATCTGAGGTTTTTATTAGAATTGTTAAGGGTTCATTTTTGTACACCTGGTTAGTTGCCCGTGGCAAAGATATCTGGCCTCGAAGACAGAATTATCTGAGCTGTACATTGGGTATGCCAGCAAAGGTGCACAATTTGAATCCCTCCAGAACTGACACAAAGGTTGAGTCAGACCCACAAAATAGACAGGAGGGTTACCCTGTTCTGTTAACTGTTCACAATACTATGTTCAGAGGTTGGCACTTTGTGAGTAGAGGCTGACCTGCTGGTGGGGTTGTGACAGTTTAAATATGCTGAATATGACATATCCAGCCTGATCAAATATGGTGCATAGCCTGGTAGTGTGCCACCTTGGCATTACTGTATGCATCTCCCTGGGAGGGTATGGCCAGACATGGGGGTTGAGATGTGATGGCCCTGTTCCCAGCCTGGTCAACCAGAAGTGATTTCAGCCCAGAAGAGTGGCACTGCATCCAGATGTTGGAATGTAGTTTTTCCATCTTGCAAAGCTGTAAGATCCCCTGCAGTCAGAAAGCATGGGCCTGACTGTTAGCTTGCCTGAATAATGACTTCTGGAGTCAAAGTCACGCCTGCTGAAACCACTTCAAACCTGCTTTGTACAGACCCATGAAGACATGTAACTGTAAGTAATGCAGGGTCCAGTCCTGTATCAAGGAAAGTGACTCATAAATAATTAACGCAGTGAAAATAAACACTTACGACCAAAACATAAACCACTTTGCCATTGAAATCAGAGTCCAATGTACATGCAGTGTGCAGTGAAGTGTCACTTGACATCTGACAGGACTTTGCAAATATGTTCATAGCTCTGTTGAACATCTTTATCTTTTCTAGCCTTGCATGCAGTGTGATCTGCTGAGCATCAGAAATAAGCCACTTCTTTACAAATGGTGTGGGGTCCCATTGTTTTTACTGGTGAGCAGAAAAAGTGACAGGTACATCAGTGAGAGAGGTGTTTAACTGTGAGGCTAGTTCTCAGGGGTGTGCATGCATCATTCATCTCACTGAACCCCTTTCACACTCAGCAGTGCTCACTGCAGTTTTGTTGACAGCATGCACTATCAGTAGTAGGACACACCTGGAAACAATCTGTACTAGCTAGTGTGCCTTTCCTGGTCAAAATTACAAATAAATGACAACAAATAAAAAATAATTATTTATGTTGCTGGCAGTATAGCCTAGATGTTACAGTGATGAGCTGTGAATGACCTTGGTGCAGCCAGTGAACATGGGTTTGATTCCCACAACCTCATCTTGCATACTCTGTGACTCTAGCTGTGTTTACATGGTGACAGTGCTCCGACATCTGTGCTGCTCCCTTAAGGCTGTGCTCCCTGCTCCTCCAGTAATTCACATTTACACAGCCTGCTCTCACAGCACTGCAGGTATCTCCGAGGAAGGGCTATGAATTCACCAGAGGATGAAGGAAAGATAACCCTTGCAGTGGAATGAGGCCCAGCAAAGCATTCACACCAATGCATAAGGTGCTTGCTCTGCTGCTGATCCCCAGCTGAGTTGGATCAAAAAAAGGATCCAAAGGGGCTTAAGATCACACCAGTGCTCCCAGGTCTTGTGCCTAATGGTCTAACCTGGTTACCAAAAGAATACAAAATAAATAGAAAATGCCTACAGCTGCTTCAGGTTATAGTTAAAAATTACAACATACCAGCTGATTAGTTGTACACACATGCCATCGACAGCATGCATGGTTTGCAAGTTTATGTTTTATTTGGGGGTTGCCATCCTAGGTCCTGATTGTTAAGTTTGGTTGCCTCCACTGCCTAACTGCACTGTTCCTCTACCTTATAGCTGCAGTGCAAGGAAAACTGTCATTCCACCCCCACAATGTTAGTTTCAGCTACAATTCATAAAACAATATTAGCTACTTTAGGTACCTCCTATGCTGCACATTGTGAGTTTTCTTTACTATTTTCTCGATCCTGACCCTTACCAGGTTTTGCAACGTGCAAGGCAACCATTTGTTTCTGTATTAACTGGTAATGCCGACTAGCCCTAGGCACACATGCCTCTTTTCAGGGTGACCAAGGACACAGGAGTTAAATGACTTGCTCAGAGTCACACAACATGCAAGTGGAGGTTGTGGGAATTAAACCATGTCTGCTGGATGTACAAGCTCATTCACAGCTCTCTACTCTAACCTCTGGGCTATACTGCAGCCCAAAGAAAAAACACACACATTTAAAAAAAAAACTAAACTGAAACATTTATAAAAACTCATCTGTTAGCAGAAGGATAACATTTACCCTAATAAAACTGAAAGATGCTTGTCATCTTTTGTAGTGAAAAATGAAGGGTCACAGTTTTGCCCAGTTTCATTGCACTGCTGCTTCAACCGCCTCTGATTTTCATTGATGTCTATCTATCTGATTATCTGTCAGTCAGTCATTGTCTGTCTGTCTGTCTGTCTATCTACCTGTTTTCATGATGCAGTGAAAATGTATCATTTGCAAAGATCTAACATTTTTAACAGAAGGAAAACCACATACAGCACTTGAGATGCTTATTAAGTAATAAAGCAGACTTATGTTGCTATAAACTCCATCCATCCGTCCGTCTATCTATCTATCTATCTATCTATCTATCTATCTATCTATCTATCCCTCTATCTGTCAGTCAGTCTGTCTATCTACCTCCCTACCTACCAACCAACCTACCTACAGGTTAACATATTTTAATTCATTAGGTACTTTTAAACCTTAGACTGCCAACAGAGTTAGAGCGTACTGGCGTTCTAGATGGATACATCAGTCCATGGCCCTGCAAGGGTTAATTTTGGAGATCATGAATTTGTGGTAAAGAAGATCTGAGCAGGCAGGTATGTGTGTACACACACACACACACACACATACACACACACACACACACTTTACAAAATTACTATAACTTAGTTTCATTGAAACATAAACTACCTTATAAACCTTGCATTGTGACTTAATTGGCATACATTGACAGAAACTCCATAAAGAAATTATGTTATTATGAAAAACAACAATAAAACCCCAGATTGGTACAGTTTTCAAAGGGTTTGAAGCAGGTTCCTTGTGTTCATATGTACAACTAAAATAATAATATCCAACACCATTTAAAATGGCTAACAGGTATACTATCTCTGCGACCACAAATTTACATAAGTCCAAGTTCCATAGAGTGGTGCACAAGGCAACAGCCACAACAAAGGACCCTAAAACCAGGTCTCAGTAAAAACTGCTTTATTTCACAAAGTGAAAGGGTGCTACCATCACCCTGTATGTATTTTAGCTTTTTTGTGAAATAAAGCAGTTTTTACTGAGACCTGGTTTTGTGAGTCATTTTGTTTCGTGTGTCTTGTGCACTGCTATATGGAACTTGGACTAAAATAATAATATATAATATTTAAAAGATGTGTTCATGAATAAAATAATTATAATATTTTAACTATTTTGAACAACTCAACTATAATATTAAGTGTTCACGTGTTTTCCCTCTTAAAATGTGAAATGCATTTTTTGGTACAATATGTCATAATGTTACAATACAGTAAGGCAATGAAGCAATATGAGGGTATACCAAGCCTTCTGTATTCTAAAGATATTGCAGTTGGAACTGCAGCAGTTAATATACAATTGCTAACTTAGTGTGACGAGTTTCAAAGGCTGAAAATAACAGCTCTTTCAGTTTAACTTCCTTGGTTTGTGTTTTTATAAGTGGCCACTGTGTTAAATTGTGCTTGTTGAAGCTGGAATGGAATGCTGCCTTGAAGGATTCAACCCAGGGCCGTATTACTATTGCTGTTCAGCTGCTGCATTAAAGTGTGTGTGTGGGGTAAAGGGGCTTGCAGCCTGAGGAGGTGGAACAGCATTCCGGAGTGTTCTTCCTCAATTTAACCTCTGCAGCCAGCCAACGTGCAGCTGCACTGAATATCAGGCCTGCAACTTGTAAGAACTTTACAGTACTGGTACCCAGGTAAAGGTATGGAGTTGTGGGATCTCCTTACAGATTTCTGGGACTGGTATATGTGAGGCACAGACCTTGTAAATAGGTTCAATAATCATGCCACTAGCTAGATAGTCAGGGACCTGACTATATCAGAGGTTAGTGGGTGACCACTGGAGCTGAATGTGATTTAAACCTGATTTAAAAATGCCAAATGGTGCTTCAATCTTAAACCATTCAAACCAATTCCAATCTAAATCAGTTGTAAATACTGTAGTATTACCTCTGCTCCAATTTACCTTTCCTAACTCTCCTTTGTAAATGAACTTGTTATTGTTGTTTCAGCATAACCCTGTCTCATGAGCATAATATTAGTAGCCAGTCACTAAATGCCAAAGTGTTGAAATGTGGGTTTTATCTGCTGGGTCATGCTTAGTTAGCTCTATGGTATCGGTGGTGGATGTAACTTCCCAGAGGGTTGCATTAGCTTAAGTTAGACCCACTTAAAGTAAACTCTGGGTGGAGGCACTGCACAGCGTGCTATCTTGGGAAAGAACTGGTTTAATGTTTAAAATAGGAACCCAGGCCCCTCAACTTTGTTATGGCCAGGCAAGGCGGGTAGTAGCCCTTAGTATAACAGCACCATGGTTACACCAGTGTGAGAGGTTTTAGATAAGCTAGAAATTGAAGTGAATGGACAACCCCAAGTTCTCTGAGCCCAGCATGGACACCGTCAAATGCTCTTCTACAGGCTCAGGTTGCATAGCTGAGATCTGGGAAGCAATGAGCAGTCCCTGAATCTAGAGTCTTCAGGGGACCACAAGCTCTTGCCATTGCAATATTTTATCTCACTGATGTGGGCCACCCATGATGACCAGGAGTGTTCATGGAAGTTCCTGTTGGCCAGTTTATGTCAGGGCATTATCGTATGCCCGATGCACCTCAATACCTGAACCCAGTAATAAAAGAGACTGCACAAAAGCAACAGGGTCTTATCCTTCTAACCCTTCAGTAATGCCCAGAATACGGATATTTGAGGCCCTGGCTGAGTTCTCCAAATTATCCAAGCGATATGATAGTAGGGTATTCTCCTTGACAAGGCCCATTACTGCTGCCATGCTTTTATTTGATTGATCCAAAGTAGACTTGGATTCTACAATAATCTGTTCATTTTAGTCTCCAACACTGTAACTCTTGAATTCAATGAGTCGACCTTGGCTGAAAGTTCTTGTACTGCATGTAATACCACATCTTTTATGGCTTTCAAGGTGGTAGGCTCCCTGTCTGTTGTTTGCACCAAGGACTGCCCACTGCTTTTTATTTTATTTATTTATTTTAGTCTTTGTTAACTGGGTAAGACCCACTAGGCACAGGTGCCTGTTTTCGAGGTGACCCAGGAGTACTGGGGTGGTTAAGTGATTTGCTCAAGAGTCACATAGTATGTAAGTGGAGGTTGTGGGAATCAAACCCAGGTCTGCAGGTACCAAGCTCATTCACAGTTCATTACTCTAACCTCTAGGCTATACTTCTTGTCGATGGTTGCTTCCCTTTCCTGGTGTTGGTCAGCATTGATTTTTCTGGTGTCCTATACTGTGTCCACTCACAAAAAGCACCAGTTTGTAGCTCCAGGCAAGTACTGTCCAGAGGAGACATGAAGAACATTGAAAAAACTAACTTTGGTACTGATTTAGTGGTTTGTAGTGTGTCTACACCAGATGGCTGCTGGCTTCTTCCTCCAAACACCATACATTTCATTTTAGTTGCGTTATGGATGGATCAGGTGGTTACTGATGAACCAGGAGGTGAGTGTGTTGAAATCAGCTAGGAATAATGACATAAACTCATTGTCATGGAACTGTAGTAGTAGTAGTAGTATATAGTGTCAACTGCATACTATGCAAATGCAAGGTGACTGCCTCCATGGTCATTTTGCTCTATATGCTCTTTGGGAGTAAAGTGTGGTGGGACAGTTTCAAAAGCAAACATCTCATCCTGGTGCCTTGTTTAGGACTGCATTAATACTGCTGCCCAAGTCTGCTTGTTTTCATATACTTATCTAGGGTGTTCAGAGATTCTAGCAGATGTCCTTATTTGCCTTCTTCACCGATTCAATTTTTGTATCAAAGAATTTACCTGACAACTGAAACCTGGGGCCAGATATTTAAAAGTTTGCTTGGGCAAATCCTAGTTTGCCCGCACAAACTGGGTTTGTGATGGATGTCCTTTATTCAACAGCCCAGTTAGCATGAGCAAACAGGGTTTGCACCTGGGCAAACTGTGGAGGGGCACAATGCAAATTGAGGGTGGGGCCCTGAATATTTGCACAGTCCAATATTCAGAGTAGTTGCACTGCCCAGGGGTGTTTTTGCGTGGTCCTTGCATGGCTGAAGTACCAAGTGAGTGAAACCATGACTTACTCCCACACAACCTAGTGGTTGGTGGAGGAAGGGTGTTGGCCCCTCGACTCCCAATACAGTAGTCCCTGGTATCTAGTGGTGCCCCTCCTCCAATCCCACTCCTGTATAGTACATGTCATGTCCCTGGTGTCTAGTGGTGCCCCTGATCCCACTCCTATATAGTACAAATAATGTCTCTGGTGTCTAGTGGTCCCTCCCCCACCTGATGCCATGCCAGATATTAAAATAAATTTCCTGGTGTCCAGTGGTCCCTCCACCCCCACTGGATGTCTGCCCAGTATATTAAATATACATTCCTGGTGTCCAGTGGCCTCTCCCTCTCCTGATGGTCATCCAATATTAAATATAAATTTCCTGGTGTCCAGTGGTCCCCCTCCACCTGATGGTCCCTCCTGATGGCAATTGCTGGCCCACCACTGCTGTGCTGCATGCCTTTTGTAAGTAAGTTCCCCCAACAAAGCTCTGGCCTATTCCCAAACAGTGATCTGTACCCCACAGCCCATCCCTTGATGGTGGTTAGTAGCCCCCTCCACACTCTGGCACTGACAGCCCATGAAGGTCCGACTCAACTGATACTACTGCAGGACTGGAGGCAAGTAACGCTTATTTCCTAAATGAAGTCCCACATAATACTGATTTAAGTAGCTTCTAGAACACGAATAGGCTCATAAGGAGGGTAACTCAGCTTAATGCACAGAGTCAAGAGCAGAGGCAGAAGGACTAGGATAGGTATGAGAAATCTTCCTCCTCTACTCATTCTTGTGACAGGGTCAGTCAAACCCATGCTCCAGTCACAACCCCTGCAGTCTTGTGAGAATCTCAGGTCAATTTGGAAATACTTATACAATTAAAACAACAAATAAGAAAAGATATTTAGGAGGGATTTGCTACTATCAAGACTGCCCTTACAAATATAACTACTTTTTAACAGATTTAACTGAAAAACTGCAACAACAAATATTATAACTGACACTGTGGAGCAAAGTGTGAGTGATATCGAAGACACAATAAATCCCATCACTATTAAAGTGAATGAGCAATCCAAAATCATTAAAGAACTACAAACAGGGATCAATGATCCTGAAGACTGATCTAGATGTCAAAATGTTAGACTTATTAGTGTACCCAAAGGTTTATTGGGAATTTGGATCCAACAATCTTTTTGAAAACTTCATCACAGCTGCACCTGGTAGAAAATATCTGGATGAAAATTTTCTCTTGACTGAGCTTATTGGTGGGGGTGTCACAGAAAACCTGAATAACATGACTCTAGAAGACCAAGACCTGTCTATCTGAAACCCCACTATTACACTGATAGGGAACTGATTCTGAAACACGCCAGAATATATAAAGGCCTATTAGCCGATGGAGGGACATTTTCAGCTTACCCTGACTGTGTGTGCTGTAATGCAGTCTCACCGTGCTTTTGACAACATTCAGTCTTTAGTTAAACAAAAGGGCATCAGATTTGCTTTACTGCATCTGGCAAAATTCATTGTTTTTTAGAGGAAAAATACATATCTTCGAATATTCCAAGAAAGTGGAAGAACTCTTAACAAGCCCAAAAGATAAAGGTGGCTAATCTGTCTTATTGTGAAGCTAAAATATCTCTAACCCCACCTCAAGCCAATACCTGGAAGGAGAACTCTACTTCTTTGTACTGATACTCTAAAGTCTTGATCAGCTTTACATTCTTGGATCATCAGAAAGACTAACTGCTACTAGACTACCAGTACTTACAATCTAAAAGAGCAAGAAGGAAGATGATGGAGGCATGATGGAAGAAGAGAGAGGAAGGGGAAAAAAAAGCTGAAAAAGAAAGATGAACTTTCTTTCTTTCTTCTTCCTACAGGTGACTGTAATTATCTTGGGAACCTTACTTGGCTGGGGAAGGTACCAACTAACTTGTAGGGGACAGCTAGTCGATGTGAACCTGGTTTGGCCTCCAATGACTGCCAGAATGGTCAACGAATGGGTCTGGGTTGAAGAGAGCACTCTACTAGAGATTGGTATCTTATTAATGAGGCTTTTCTGCTGCTTTTAATTGTGCTCTCAGGGGTGGGGGTGGAGGGTTGTGGGATTGCTTTGTAAGTGTAGGCATTCAGGGAGTAATGAATTGGTCAGGAGGGTGATTTTACAGCTCCTTCTTGGTCAGATTTATGGTTAGCATGACGATTAGAAATTTTGGTATTAAAGACGGGAAGATCATTTTAGAAACTGATATTAATTTCAATAACAAGTATCTATACAGTATTATGAGAGCTTCATGGTATGCCTTTGGTGGATATGTCCTGAGTGATCAGCAAGGCCAAAAACTTAGAATTAATATGAGTGATGGGTAGTAACATTAAATTTATGACCTGGAATGTTAAAGGGTTTCATGATTGTATCAAAGTTAAGAAAGTACTTAATTTTTAGATAAAACCATGTTAAATGTGTTCTATTTCAAGAAACAGGCTTTACTAATGAAATATTTAACTTTTATAGTAGGAAATGGAGCCGGTAGCTATGCTTCTTATAAAACAATTCACGAGGTGTTGCTATCTTCTTAAAGAGAGGCTCAGGGCTCACATTTGGCCTCTCAAAGATAAATCAGAATGGTAGATACACATTAGCTGAAGTAAATTTCAGAGATCATAAATTACTATAATAAATATTTATGGTCCCAATGAGACCAACCCTGAATTCTTTAATGAGATATTTTAGAAATTGGCACTTTCTCAACACCCTACATCATGGGAGGAGACTTTAATTTACACTAAATCCTAATTTAGATAAATCTACTGTTAGATCTGAGAAACCTAATAGGGCTGTAGTCAAAGTAAAACAATTTTGCAACAACTGTAATATGGTAGACACATGGAGAATTAGGAACCCTTAACTAGGCAATATTCGTTCTTCCTTCAGTTCACCAAACTATTCAAGAATATATTAGTTTTAATTTTGAAACCATTGTTTTTTGATCAAAAGAATGAATTTTTAACAAAATTTTATTAATTTTGGTAACTGGAAATGAGCCTACTGGGCCCCACAGGTCCTTTTTGGGAGATGACCTGGATGAAACATTACATATTATGGATAATTTGTTATACAGATGCAGACAATTACCTTGATTACAGTAATTATTTTACATATACAAGGTATTCAGAGCTATATACAGTTCAACAAGATATTCAGAGGTATATACAGTTATTCACGGTAATATAATATAAGCTATAATTTAGGAGTTGGGAGGAAGGGAGGAGGGTGGGTAGGGGTGGGGCTGTGTGTCTGGGTGTTTGTGTTTGTCTCTGTCAGTAGTTTAGTTTGTGGATTTTCATGTGTTTCTGCTTGGAGGAACTAGACCATTCTTGGACATGATATCTATGAAAGTTTCCTGGACTAAGAAACTGGAAAACATCACCAGCAGGTATTGGCATTCTCATTATAAATCAACTTTTTGAAGCCATCACAAACAAAGTTAAGTCTAGCAAAGAAGTTCCACAAGCTCTGAGTTGTGGAATGCTGCACTGAATCCACATTTCCATCTGCCCTGTTCCTAAAGGGATCTGTGCTTGTCTTTGAGAACTATTCACAACCATTTAAACAAAAGAAGACACTAACAAAGGTTTTTACTTCCTGCATATGCCCCAGGCCAATGTTCATCACCTTCAGAATTTAACACATTCTGGGTCTTTGATCTACAGTAACAACAATTTACTGGTCCCCAGTAGTTCACCATTTCCTGTGGATTTGATTATTTTCATCATTTGTCTCCTGGTGGACAAGATTATAATATTATATACTTGGGACTTACTTGCAGAGGAGCAGAGCGACTATGCCGCCACATCAGTGGCTAGGAGGAGTTCAGTGATCTGAGTCAGAGCACCCAATAGGAAACCAGGGCACCATTATTGGTACTTGTGGTTGGTTTTTTAAGGATGAGCCCATCCACTCTTGGATACTTGGGACTTACTCGACGAGGAGCAGGGGGACTGCACATGCCACATCGGTGGGCTGCTTCTCAGGGTTCTAGAGGTCCTGTGGGATGGTGCATGCCACATCGTGGTGGGAAAGAGCTGTTGTGGGAGCTGTATCAGGAGCAAATTTGGATCTGGGTGCAGCCACATTGGTGGCTAGGAAAGTTTAGTGATCTGAGTCGGAGAGCCCAGTAGAAAGTCATGGCACCATTTTCCAAGACTCGTGGCTGGGCTTTTAAGGAAAAAGCCCAGCCACTCTTGTGATACTTGGGACTTACTCACAGAGGAGCAGGGGACTGCAGGCTGCATAGGCGGCTACATCTTGGGGGTCCAGAGATCCTGAGGGATGGTGCAGGCCACATCAGTGGTGAAAGAGCCATTGCAGGAACTGTATCAGAAGAAAATTGGGAGTTGGATGGCCACATTGGTGGCTAGGAGGAGTTCAGTGATCTGAGTTGGAGCACCAATAGAAACCATGGGTGTCATTTTTTGGGACTCATGGCTGGGTCTTTCAGGGACAAGCCCAGCCACTCTTGGGATGCTAGTTTACCACCCACCACCCCAGCCCCAACCTCTATTAAATGCCCAGGTGAGGAGGGCCATGTGAAGGTAGGTCTCTGATTGGTTGGTGGCTATACTGGGGTTTTCTCCAGTCATGACTCTTACTATTCTTGAACTGTTAGGTGATGTAACTCTGTTCATGCTCTTTATTCTGCTTAGTAGCTTGGTCCAAGAGATGTGTTTTTATTTCATGGGCTACATCGCCCCATATGGCTGGCTGTAGCGGGTTGTGGGTAGGTTTACCTGGGGGTGAGGACCTGGTCAAGGGTGAACATTCAAGAATGTTTGGACAGGGCCTCTGGGGGTGGCCACCAGGGCAGTCATCTTGGCAGGATTGTTTGGGTGCACTGGCTGGGGCAGCCATGGTCCTAACTGGGCCTAGAAGGAGGAAGGGAGGTTGCCCTGCATGTGGGCAGTTATTGCATATCAGGGAGGTGTGACTGGGTACAGAGGAAACTTGAGTTGTTGGGAGGGTCTGTGGGGAGCAGGAGAGCAATGATAGAGTGCGACCTGGATCCGTTCATCAGGCAGGAGCAGAGAACCTATTGGGCATGGGCTAGTAGCAAAGGGGAAGCTACCAGGAGGTAACCAGTAGAGGAAACAGGCTAAATCATAGGAGGCAGGGGTGGAAACAGATGGATTGGGACTGACAGGGGCCTACTGGAGGACTGGATAGTGAAATCAGGACAAAAAGGAGGTTGGCTGAGTGCTATAATAAATTTGAACCATTGAGTAAGTTAGTTGGAGAGGACATGGTGAGGGAGGGTAGAAGAGAGTGGAGAGAGAGGATCGATGGAATCAGATGAGGGTGGGCATTGGTAATTCAAATAAGTATGCTAGCAGGGAGGGGAAAATCAAGTGTCAAAGAAGAGGAGGGAGAAACCAGCAGAGGGAAGGTGTGGAGGCTGTAAATCAACCGGTGAGAAAGGGAGAGACTGAGACGAGGGAGAGGCATCCTTTGAGGGGGAGGATCATACCAGAGAAATGCCCAAAGGTAAGAAGGACCTGCAGGTGGGCATGGAAGGGGCAAAAGGAAAGGGGAGAAGGTAGGAGGGTTGATGATGATGGGAATGCCATTTTGGGGAATGGAGAGGTGTGAGCTGGAAGGGGAGGAGGTCTGAGAAAAGGCTCGACTGGGGTAGGAGTGGGGTGAAGGCTAAACTTGGGGGAGCTGGAGAACTCAGTTATAAAAGGCACAACAAGAGGGGTAGGGTGGCTAGGAGTTCTCTGTCGAGGGTTCGGACAGAAGCCAAGGGGGTGGCTTGAGGAGGGGGAGGTGACAGGGGCTGACATGGGAGTCTAGAAAAGAGGTTCACAAAAGATCAAGGGGAACACTAAGGTTCTCCTGCTGGGGACTCCACGATCAGGGGTATTCATTGGGTGGGGCAGGGTGAGGAAAATCCAGTCCAGTTAAGGTAGTGGGTATTTCGGTCTGACTGCATAGGGTAAAGTTCATGGTGTATGAGCTGCGAGGGACTGTGGAGGATCACTGGACTTCCTGATGCATCTGGGAGCAAATGATATTGAGGGAATAGTGTGCTGTAAATTCAGGCAAGGTTCTGATAACTGGCCAGGATCTGTCATGACAATAGATGCACAGTCTCCTTCTTGAAATCTTACCAGTGCCAAGGGCCACTGTGGAGAACAAACAGAAGATCATGGAGGTTAATGACTGTCGCAGAGCAGTGGGGCAAAAGCTACAGGAGATTGAGGTGTTGGGAGACTGAGTGGGAGTTTGGGAAGACAAGGGACTGTACACACCTGGGATAGGCTTCACTTACTCTGGTAGGGAAGGAAGTTCTCAAACAGGGGATGATGGATTTCATTCAGGCTAGATGGGGTTTAAACTTGTGAAGGGGGGCACTGCTTAGCTGATTTGGCCATCCATACCACTGGTAGGACTGGGCTGCAACCCCACAGAGGGGAGACAGATGGTACCCTTAGGGAGAAGTGTGGACAGACGTATGAAAGATCTGCAGAGGATATGGTAAAGAGGGTAGACAAGGGTTGAGGGTGGCTTTAATAATGCCAGGAGCATGGGGAATAAAATGCCTGAGATCCAGGCCATGCTGTTTTAGGGTGGGGTGGATGTAGCTGTGGTCACTGGAAACTTAGACCATCCCTGCCATGACTGGGACCTTAATCTGAGGGTACCTTGTAGCCAAGGAAGGACAGAAGGTGGAGAGAGGGGAGGAGTAGCAATGTTCATTAGGATAACATTGAGATTATGAGAGTGGAGGAAACAGAGGACAATGTGGAGACCCTATGCATCACCTTCAAACCCCGTGTGAGGAAAGATCAAGTTGGGGAGTATATAGGCCCTCAGGACTAGCAGAGGACCTGAGGATTGCCTGTTAGCTACATTAAAGGGCAGTGTGGACTGGAAGGGGAGGAGTGGTGTGATGGGGACCTACATGCCAGCTACTGACTGGGGTACTATGATGTCCACTGTAACCAGAGAGCAGAAGCTGCTGGATAGCTTCCTGGATGTGTTCCCTCAATTAGCAGGTGATGGACCCAATGAGGGAGGGTCATATCCTGGATGTAGTTTTAGCAGATGGGGATCTTGAATGAGATTTGGTTGTGGAAGAACCCTGGCTGGGAACGACCATAACACAGTCTGGTTTCGCTTAAACTTGGGGACTATTCAAAGTCAATGATAGTTGATTTTAGGGGGTGGACTTTCAGAACATGGGGAAATTCTCAAGGGGCATTTGTGGAGATAAAACCAGGTCTGGATGTGGAAGGTATGTGGGAAATCATAACCAGGAGCGCTACAGGAGGCCACCAGAATCTGTGCAAGAGTGAAGCACAAGGGCAGTAAGTCTCAGTAAACCATGCTGGTGGACCAAGGAGGGTCCAGGAGGCAGTAAAGGAGAAGAAGGCTGCCTTTAGTAGGTACAAAAAATGAGAGGCAAGAGGGATAGAGAGAACTATCACCTTGTAACCAGGAAAGTCACCAGAGTGGTGGAGGGACAAAAGCCTGGTAAGAGCAGAGGCTGGTGCAGGGATATGGGGTGGGGAAAGGGTTCTTTAGGCATATTGGTGAGAAGAGGAAGGTCAAGGGCCAGCCAGTAGGTTGAAGACAGCTGTGGGATGGGTGGAAGGGGCTGGAGAGCAGGTGGAGGTACTGAATGAGTATTTTGCCTCAGTGTTAACTAGGGAAGGAGGCTGGGGAACTTTCAAAAGGGTGTTGAAAGACACAAAAGGTGCAGCAGATCTAACTATTGGGGTACGCAGGTGAAGCAAGCCGTTGGGGCAGTAGACCAAGGGTGAGATATCAGGCTGATTCTGCTGAATGGGGGGACAGATGATGATATTCCTATTGGTCAGGTGTAGGAAGCCCTCCAGTCCCTAAAAAGGATGAATCTCAGGGCCTGATGCTATTGCTCCCAGAGTATTGAGGAGTTGTCAGATATTTGGCTGTGCCATTGGTGGATCTCTTTAACTTGTTGCTCCAGACAGGGAGGGTGCCAAGGGATTAGAAGCAGATGCATGTTGTGCCCATCCATAAAGGGGGACTGAGAGAAGAGCCAGGAAACTATAGACCCACAGTTTGATGTTGGTGGTGGGGAAGGTAATGGAGAGCATATCTTAGGAAAGGCTAGGAGGTTTCTTTAAGGAGATGGGTTACCTGGATGACCGGCAGCATGGGTTTGTGCCACGTGATCATGTCAAACAAACCTTGTGAGTTCTATAGTGGGTGACATCAGCACTCAACAGGGGAGACCAGTGGATGTACTGTTCCTGGACTTCAACAAGGCATTTGATTCGGTCCCTCACATTGGCCTAAGGGAGAAGCTGGGGGATGGGGTAGACCCATTGATGGTTAGGTGGGTTGGAAATTGGCTTTCAGGTCACACTCAGTGGGTAGTGGTCAGAGTGGAGGTTTTGTCTCCTAGGGAGGTCATAAGTGGGGTCCCACAGGGATCAGTCCTGGGGCCACTCCTGTTTAACGACATCTCTGATAACAGGGAAGGTATCAGGTGTGAAATGAGTCTTTGCAGATGACCTAAGCTGGGGGGCCGTGGTGGGGGAGGAGGAGATTGGCCCTGCAAGAGGACCTGAATACTCTGTATAGGTGGTCCTGCACCTGAAAATTGAAATGTAACTCCTCCAAGTGCAAGGTGCAACACCTAGGGTGGGGAAACCCCAACTATGTGTACAATCTTGGGGATGAGTTGCAGGCCAATGCATGGGAAAGAGACCTAGGAGTCTTCATGGATGTTAACATGAATAATTCAGAGCAGTGCAGGAGGGCTGCAGCCAGGGCAAATAGGATGCTGGGATGCATCGCTAGGGGATTGCCTCAAGGAACAGGGAGGTGATTTTGCCACTGTACAACAGCCTGGTTAGACCACATCTTGAGTAATGTGTGCAGGTCTGGAGGCTGCACCGAGGTGGACATCCAACTCCTGGAGAGGGTTCAGAGGAGAGCAACCAGAATAATCCAGGGCCTGGGGATATGACATATGAGGAATGACTAGAGGAGCTCAACGTGTTTCTCGCTGGAGGAGATGAGGGATCGGGGGACATGATTGAGGTCTTCAAGTACCTCAGGAGAGTAAATAAGATGAGCTGAGATAAGATCTTTGACTGAAGGAAGGTGGAATCACCAGAGGACACAGATGGAAGATTGAGGGTGGTAGAATTAGGAAGGAAAGGAGGGTAGGTACTTCACCGAGAGTGGTGGAACCATGGAATGCACTGCCTGGGGAGCTGGTACAGGCAGCTCGGTGGGAGGATTCAAGAGAGGGTGGGACAGGTATAGGCAAGGGATGAAGCAGAGGTTGGTTTGTCTGGGGGGCAGGACTGGGGGATGGAGTAACAGAAGAAGGGAGACATGAGGGCTACGGTACCCAATCAGAGTGCTGAGCACAAGCAGACTTAATAGACCAAAAGGCCCTCTCTGCTGGCATCTAGTATGTTATTGTATGTTAGTATGTTAGATTATGGTTAGGGTTAGGGTTATGGCTAGGTTACAGTTAGGGTTAGAGTTAGGACAAAATTGATATGACAGTCAGACATTAGGTTTAGGATTAGGGTTATGGTTAGGGTTTAGGATGATATTGATATGACAGTCAGATATTTGAGTTAGGGTTAGGGTTAGGGATAGGGTTAGGGTTAGGATGATATTGATATGACACTCAGACATTAGGGCTGGGGTTAGGGTTAAGGTTAGGGTTAGGGTTAGGGATAGGGTTAGGATGATATTGACTGACAGTCAGACATTAGATTTAGGATTAGGGTTAGGGATAGGACAATACTGATATGACAGTCAGACATTAGGCTTAGGGAGGGGTTAGGATTAGGATTAGGGCAATATTGATATGACAGTAAGACATTAGGGTTAGGGTTAGGGACGATATTGATATGACATTATGACATTAGGGTTAGTTATGTTAGGGTTAGGCCATATTGATATGTGACAGTCAGACATTAGGGTTAGCATTAGAGCAGTTAGGTTAGGACTAGGATGATATTGCTATGACAGCCAGGCATTAGGGTTAGGGCTGGGTTAAGCGTTAGGGTTAGGATTAGGGTTAGGACAATATTGATATGATAGTCAGACATTAGGGTTAGGGTTGGGGTTAGGGTTTGGGTTAGGGTTAGGACAATATTGATCTGACAGTCAGACATTAGGGGTTAGGGTTAGGGTTTGGGTTTAGGATTAGGTTAGGTCAGGATTATATTGATATGACAGTCAGACATTAGGGCTAGGATTATGGTTAGGTTTGGGATAGGGTTAGGTTAGGATGATATTGATATGACAGTCAGACATTAGGATTAGGTTAGGTTAGAGTTAGGATGACTTTGATATGACAGTCAGACATTAGGATTAGGGTTAGGGTTAGGATGATACTGATATGACAGTCAGACATTAGGGTTAGGGTTAGGACGATATTAATATGACAGTCAGACATTAGGATTAGGGTTAGGATTAGGGTTAGGGTTAGGATGATATTGATATGACAGTCAGACATTAGGGTTAGTGTTAGGATAGGACGATACTGATATGACAGTCAGACATTAGGTTTGAGAGGAGGTTAGGGTTAGGGTAGGGCAATATTGATATGACAGTCAGACATTAGGGTTGGGTTAGGGTTAAGGTTTGGGTTTTGTAAATTGATATGAGAGTCTGACATTAGGTTAGGGTTAGGACGATATTGATATGACATTATGACATTAGGGCTAGGGTTAAGGTTAGGGTTAGGACGATATTGATATGACAGTCTGACATTAGGGTTAGGGCTGGGTTAGGGTTAGGACAATAATGATATGATAGTCAGACATTGGGGTTGGGTTAGGGTTTGGGTTAGGGTTAGGGTTAGGACCATATTGATATGACAGTCAGACATTAGGGTTAGGATTAGAGTTAGGATTTGGGTTAAGGTTAGGATGATATTGATATGGCAGACAGTACAGTTAGGGTTAGGGTTAGGATGATATTGATAAGACAGTCAGGCATTAGGATTATGGTTAGGGTTAGGGTTAGGGCGACATTGATATGACAGTCAGACATTAGGATTGTATTGGAGTTAGGGTTAGGGTTAGGATGATATTGATATGACTGTCAAACATTAGGGTTAGGGCTGGGTTAGGGTTAGGGTTAGGACAATATTGATATGACAGTCGGACATTAGGGTTAGGGTTAGGTTTAGGGTCAGGATGATATTGATATGACAGTCAGACATTAGGGTTAGGATTATGGCTGGGTTTGGGTTAGGGTTAGACCTATATTGATATGACAGTCAGACATTACGGTTAGGGTTAGGATGATATTGATATGACAGTCGAGACATTAGGGTTAGGGTTAGGGTTAGAGTTAGGACAACATTGATATGACAGTCAGACATTAGGGTTAGGGTTAGGATTAGGACAATATTGATATGACAGACAGACATTAGGATTTGGGTTAGGGTTAGGGCCAGTATTGATATGACAGTCAGACATTAGGTTTAGGGTTATGGTTGAGGTTAGGACGATATTGATATGACAGTCAGACATTAGGGTTATGGTTAGGGTTAGGGTTAGGGTCAGGAGGATATTGATATGACAGTAAGACAGAAGGGTTAGGGTGATATTGATATGATAGTCAACGTTAAGGTTAGTGTTAGAGTTAGGGTTAGGGATAGGTTAGAATGATATTGATATGACAGTCAGATATTAGGGTTAAGGCCGTGTCATGGTTCGTGTTAGAGTTAGGACAATATTGGTATGACAGTCAGACATTAAGGTTAGGATTAGGGTTAGGTTTGGGTTAGGGTTGGGGTTAGGACGATATTGATATGACAGTCAGACATTAGGGTTAGGGTTAGGGTTAGGGTTAGTTAGGGTTAGGACAAGATTGATATGACAGTCAGACATTAGGGTTAGGGTTAGGTTTGGCTTAGGGTTAGGTTAGGACAACATTGATACGACAGTCAGACATTAGGTTAGGGTTAGGATTAGGATGATACTGATATGACAGTCAGACATTAGGGTTAGGGTTAGGTTTAGGGTTAGGTTAGGACAATATTGATATGACAGTCAGACATTAGGGTTAGGGTGAGGGTTTGGGTTAGGATTAGGGTTAGGGTCAGATTATATTGATATGACAGTCAGACATTAGGGCTAGGATTATGGTTAGGTTTGGGATAGGGTTAGGTTAGGATGATATTGATATGACAGTCAGACATTAGGGTTAGGGTTAGGGATAGGACAATACTGATATGACAGTCAGACATTAGGCTTAGGGAGGGTTAGTTGAGGTTAGGACGATATTGATATGACAGTCAGACATTACGGTTAGGGTTAGGGTTAGATGATATTGATATGACAGTCAGACATTAGGATTAGGGCTAGGGTTAGGGTTAGAGTTAGGACAACATTGATATGACAGTCAGACATTAGGGTTAGGGTTAGGATCAGGACAATATTGATATGACAGACAGACATTAGGATTTGGGTTAGGGTTAGAGACGGTATTGATATGACAGTCAGACATTAGGTTTAGGGTTATGGTTAGGGTTAGGTTAGGATGATATTGATATGACAGTCAGACATTAGGGTTATGGTTAGGTTAGGGTCAGGGTTAGGGTTAGGAGGATATTGATATGACAGTAAGACAGAAGGGTTAGGGTGATATTGATATGATAGTCCGACGTTAAGGTTAGTGTTAGAGTTAGGGTTGGGGATAGGGTTAGAATGATATTGATATGACAGTCAGACATTAGGGTTAAGGCCGTGTCATGGTTCGTGTTAGAGTTAGGACAATATTGGTATGACAGTCAGACATTAAGGTTAGGGTTAGGGTTAGGTTTGGGTTAGGGTTAGACGATATTGATCGACAGTCAGACATTAGGGTTAGGGTCAGGGTTAGGTTAGGATCGGACAAGATTGATATGACAGTCAGACATTAGGGTTAGGATTAGGATTAGGATGATACTGATATGACAGTCAGACATTAGGGTTAGGGTTAGGGTTAGGGTTAGGGATAAGGTTAGGGGATAGGGCGATACTGGTATGACAGTCAGACATTAGGCTTAGGGAGGTGGCTAGGGTTAGGGTTAAGGCGATATTGATATGACAGTCAGCATTAGGAGTTAGGTTAGGGTTAAGGTTTGGGTTTTTATGAAATTGATATGAGAGTCTGACATTAAGTTTAGGTTAGGACGATATTGATATGACATTAAGACATTAGGGTTAGGGTTAGGGTTAAGATGATATTGATATGACAGTCAGGCATTAGGATTAGGGTTAGGGTTAGGACAACATTGATATGACAGTCAGACATTAGGGTTAGCGTTAGAGTTAGGATCAGGGTTAGGATGGTATTGATATAACTGTCAGACATTAGGGTTAGGGCTGGGTTAGGGTTAGGGTTAGAGTTAGGACAATATTGATATGACAGTCAGACATTAGGGTTAGGTTTAGGGTTAGGGTTATGGTTTGGTTTAGGTCAGGATGATATTGATATGACAGTCAGACATGGTGTCTTTTTCAGATCTACAACCATGTTATTGGCTATTACAGCGATGTTGATACATTTTCGTCAATAATAAACATGTATTTTCCCTGTGTTTGGTCTCATTCCATTCTTTGTGGTGCTGTGTGTCTTATGTGCTCAGATTGATTAACTGTAAGCTGTTATTTGCTTTAATATTTCTAATTAGTGTCTGTAGGCATGCTGTACTGTGTAGCTCCACTATGCAAAAATTATTCTAAAAGTGGAAAATCATTCTTTATGTTCCCTAAGTCAAGAAGCTTAGGGCTGCATGGGTTTGTGCTTGCAGACACGAGCTGCACTGGGAGCCTGGACAACGTGGTATGTTGTGCGAGGATCATTTAGCCTACGGATTTTACTATGCTACCTGACATTGCACATCAGTGTGGCTTCAGGTGTCTCAATTTAAAGAAGGAGTGATACCTAGGTGGATTGTTTTTCCATCCATGCCTGCACCCATGAAGAAGCATACATCAAAGTCGGTCACCATGCAGTAAATTAATGAGGTATTATATACTATTGTACACTACCCACTTCTGTTCTGATCACCTACATTCTATTTTTGCTGAATGTTTGCTTAAATTGAGTGTTTATGTGCACACTGTGGTAAGTTGTGACACCCAGACAGACACCACTGTGGTCAGTATGTGCTTCAATTGCACTATCACACACCCTGCTGTTGCCAACTCATTCTTACATGCTGCATGTGTTGTGTTTTGCATCACTGATTTCAACTGAGAATGTTAGTTATTTCTTGTTTTGACCATTGTTGTATCTTCGCTGTATGTGTCAGCAGTTAATATCTGACCAGATGTGTGCATCTGTAACCACCCGCATCTCCTCCCTTAATCACTTACAGCAGGATGTTACAAATTTCAATTCAGGTGGATGCAACCAGTGTTTGCTGAACCCTCCTCCCTCCCAGAATTGTAGGGACCAGTATGGATAATCTGCAGCATGTGCTGACCCAGGCAACAGTGATTGTGAGTGTAGAACAACACTGCTTTGTGTTGTATGTGGACCCCTGTGTCAAGACATGCTGCGCAATATACATACTGGATCTGTACCTGTATTAGTAAATCTAGTTTGGCACATGCATGTCATTATCTTTGGTGATACACACAATATCCCTTAGTCCAAAACTGACTACCAAGATGAGCCATTTGCAAATACTTTACAGGCATTTTATAATAACAATAATACACTCCAGGGTGTGGTAGATCATGGCATATCGTTACTTCTCTGGTGCATGACACACTTGGCCTGCAGCCTTGTGCATCACAATGCATATGAGGGTGACAATATGTTATGATATACCATACCCTGTCATGTATTATCACTTAATTGTATCACACTTCTGTGACATTTATTTATTTTTTAGTAATATGATACAGTATCAGAATTCATACTGTCGCTCAGTTTAACATTGGTTTTGGTCAAGGTGTCACTGGGATGCGCCTCATACTACATGACATCCATAGGCATTGAGTAGCAGACTGTTACTGTAACCCTGTGTCATGCTGTCATTTACTGTAATATGACAGTTCACTACCTGCTTGTAAAGTAAGGCATTTTATGTTCTGGAACTGCAAATTTGTTTTGCTGCGTCCTCAGTCTTTCTCTAGGTAATCATTAACTGTTTTATCTAGGTTCATGGCAAGGCAACACAAACAAAACTGAAGATTATGTCCAAAGGAACACAAGCGAAACTAAAGATGTGTTCAGTTGGTGTGCAGTGCCTTCCGTTAGTCATGATAGATGCCGTACACAGTATGAAGACCCTTTTCAACCTGCATTATGTCCCACAGCAGATGACAAATGTCGGATCAGGAGTCAAGCAACGGTGAAGATGTAAATGATGACGATGATGATCCTGATTGACAATGATGGATGCGGATATTGATTTTGACTCGATGTTGATACTGTGGATCAGCCCGACAGGTGACTTCATTTTCCACAGTAACAACTTGGTAGTTTCATTTCAATTAAAACAGCTACTTAGTATCCCTTTTCATTTCTGATCTCAGCTTCGACACCTTGAAAGGAATCTCAGCTCGACCACAAAGAAAGTTCCTTGTGTTCAAATCATGTTTAGCAAGATTGTTTGCATTTTGTCTCTATGCCTGTCACATTGCACTGTGAAAATAATAAAATGTATGGGTTCATTCATTTGTGTGGAACGGGTTTGCAGCATGGAACATAGAACTATATGGGAAAGTCAACCTTGGCATGGAATGTTGCCAATGGGAAACTTAGAGGTTGCTGCTGGGATTTTTGTCTGTGGCTTGCTACTACAACAGGCACTATGTCTATTCCATGCCGTAAAATTTCAATGATTTGTAGGCAGCTGTTTACCAATATCCAAAGATCCTATTTGATCTCAGCGGTGCACCGTGTCTGGCAACAGAGACAAAATGCAACACTTGCTAGCTTGAGTGAAACACTAACCCTTGGTGGTGATGTCCGCTGCTGCAGCCGGGAAATAGTGCTAAGTATGGCAGCCATAGCCTTATGGATTTATCAACAAACAAGGTCTTACATGTTGAGCTTGTGCAGGTACACACTTACTTTCCTTACAGTGAACACTGTATTTAGTGTTTGCTCTGCTTTCTTCATGTCGATATTGTCATATTGTATAATAGAGTAATGAGGCCTGCAATTCAAATGTGATGGAATTGAGGGACTGAAGCACTGCCTCGAGTACCTTGAAAGGAACTCCGTGGAGATTTCAGATCTGATCACGGACCGCCACCCATCTCTGCAGAAGTACATAAGAGAGCATAGATAGCAGTACAAACACCTTTTGATGTTTGGCATGTTGCCAAAGCTAATAGGTGGTGTTTGAATTACTATTGCTGTATTTGTCATTGACTGTTACTGTAATATAAAAATCTGATGTTAACCTTTCACAGGTGTGGCAAAGAAGTTAGAGGCCAAGTCAAAATTACGACATGTGCAGAACTGAAACCGTGGATACAAGTGATTAGCAATCACCTGTATTGGTGTGCTGCATCAAGCGGTGGCCATGGTGAAATGGCTGTCCAGAAATGGTTAATGTTCTAAATCACATCTCCAACATCCATGAAGGTCACAGTGAACTGTTTGAACGCTGTGAACATGGCATTCTTGAAGAACGTGACTGAACTGATCAAAGTAAATACATTCACTGCACTTGTGATTAGTGGTGGGGTAAACAGTAAGACATGTCTGCTTGTCTGTATTACTGATATACCAGAAACCCAAATGCATAGTTATGCATGAGACCGCAGGCCGAGTGCCTGTGACCACTAGGATTGCAGATATCTCAGTACTATCAGCACCCAGCCATGTCATATTGCTTATTTATACTATGCAACTCTCAGAACAACCAATCAAAACAGCAGGCTGGCACCTTACCACCGTTGTAAAATCTATCATTACCAATGCAAAGGTGACAGCCAGCTACATCTTAAAAACAAAAACAATCCAATGGTGAATCAAGGAACTGCGACTGCCATCTTGTTTCGCCACTAAGCGGAGACTGTAAACAGCTGCTCCATGCATCAGTTGAAAAAAAAAAGCATGCTATTACTACTCACTGACTTATTTAAGCAGTATACCAAGTACTATTTTATTAAAAAAAAAACGGTACTTGGTATAATCATAATAAACCATGGGGATGTGGGTTCTCTTGGGATTTACCACGGCTGGTGCAGACTTACCCACTTGAATGTGCCTCATGAGCAAACCACTCCAGCCGTGGTAAATCCCCGAGAACCCACACCGTGGCTTATTGCTTAAATTACAGTGGTGATAAACTGCCAGTCTGATGATTTCATTGGTTGTTCACTTATGTCCATGGTATAATGGGTGATTTACCCACATCTTGTGTGGTTCAGTAACTCAGCTGTGCCTCATGACACACCGCACAAGGCATGGGTAAACCCCAAATAACCCATACCCTGTTGTGATTCATTGCTTAAATAGGTGCCTTTGTAAACAGGACTGTTCCACAAGTTTTCAAAGCAACAAGAAAGAAACTGAAATATTGGTACATGATGTACTGTAGAATAGCACAGCATGCTGTACTATATTGTTTACTTATTTCACCTATTGTATACTGTTCAATCCACCGCACCCACACACACACCCACACACACCTGTCAGGTAGTACCAAAACCAGCATATAGGTACTGTGTATCTGAGTCAGTGTTTGGTGTTGAGCGGTGTGTAGGTATTACATGACATAGTGTGCTGTGTGTGGTGCCAGTAGACATCACTGAAGATGATGACCTGATCTTACCGGTACTGTTATACACATCAAAGCAGTCTTAACAACGCACATACCCCTATGTCATTCGTTGACACATGTCATTTGTTTTGTCATATTATCACTGACTCAGTTCTTTTCAGGTGCAAGGCTCACAATGAATTGGAGCTCGTCGTTCAGAACAAAGAGACTTCTGAAGGATATTGAATGGCTATCACCCTGTGAACAAACGTCTGCCTTGAATCTTATCACAAAGTAGTAATTTACTTTGCCCCAAAGTTTGTACACTACTTTTATGATGCAATGAAAGAGTAGGAATGTAACACACTATTGACATGTAATATCTAATATGTGTTATGTTCTTGACACCAGTAAAAATCAACTTTTTTTTTATGCCCAGTCACCTGATCATTCTTGATCATCAATCCCCAACAGCAACACCAACAGAGTCTGCCCTAAATTGCCAGGATATCTCCAAGTTCTCCCTCTTCTAACTCTCTCCTAGAAGTGCCTGCACACAGTGGGGTCTGCCCATGGGAGGGTGATCAGAGGTGCGGAGCGTCCTCATCTAGGATCCAGAGCGGGAATTTCCATTTTCTCCATGTCTCTTCCATAACCGCCTCTTCCCTAAGGACGCCGCACAAGACTGGCATGGTGCAACGGTGGCATCCAGCACCTCAACCTCAGTGCCATGGGCCCGCCATAAAATCCATTGTTATCCTAATTTATGGTTGTAGTACACAAAGGCCAAGTATTCAGACAGTGCCATGCAATGGCACAACTGTAGGTGCAGCACAAGAGGCACCACACAGGTGGGTAATGAAAGGTGATGTGCTATGGTGCATCACTTTTCAATATAGCAATGAATGCGCAGGGTGCATATGCAATGCGCTGGTGCTTCCTCAGAACAGGTATGACTTGGAATGCTGCATTGCAACTGTAGGTGTGTTGGGCACATTTCTGAGATATTCATACCTGGACATGCAATGATTCCATAATGCATGCACGGCACAAATGGTGCCATTTGCATGTCATTCGCCACATTTCCATGAGTTGAGCAGGGCTGACTATGACTATGGAGGGAAGGGGTAACAATACACTATCAGGGAGTTCTTTATGCAACTGTACCAGAGATTGTACTATAGGGAGGGAGGGGGGTACAACTGTTGGTTGCTGTAAACAAGTTCGGCATTTATAATTGTAACTGTTGTTGCTCAAAACATGGTTTGTGGTGTTGATGGCATGGGCTGTTGATCTTGATGAATTTAACGACTTATGGGTAATGTTAACTAAGAGCATTAGAAACTATGTTCACTGCAGGACAGGTTGAGCATAGGCTAACAAGATGGGTCAATGTACCTGCAACTTTACTTTCCACAGGTAGAAGTGATTTATAATGGTACTGTACACTACCCTTGGTAAGGCTGCATTTGTAGTACTGGAGACAGGAATGGCATCACAATCCGCACAGGGGTTGTATACAGACCCCCGTCTCAAGGGAGGAAATGGACAAGAAAATGATAGAGGGCATTCTCAAAATGGCTGAAAAGGGAGATACTGTTGATGGGGGACCTGAATATGCCAGATGTTAACTGGGCCACATGGACTGCAGCACATACAAGAGCATCATCATTCTCGATGCCTACAGGGAGCATGCCTTAGACAGCTAGTGGTGGAACCCACTCGGGAGGGAGCAATATTAGACCTGGTACTCTCAAATGGAGAGAGGATCACAAACTTAGAAGTCAGTAGACATCTGGGAACAAGCGACCACTGCATAGTGTGTTTACAATAAACACAACCATGGAAACAAGCCATACAAAGACAAGGATACTGGACTTTAGAAGGGCTGACTTTGGCATAATGGGTGAATACCTGAGGAATGCACTAGCAAATGGCCAGAAAGGAGGGTGGAAGAACAATGGAGAAAAATCAAAACTGCCATCATGGAGGCAACAAGCCTTTGTGAAACAAATAAAGAAAACAAAGCGGAATAAAACCCACTATGGCTCTCAAAAGAGGTGTCAGGAAGGTTAGGAGAAAAAGGCTGCATTCAAAAGTATAAGGAATCACAGACGAGACATGACAGGAACTGTATCAATAAAGCAGAAAGAGTGGGAAGGCAGTCAGAAAAGGAAAGGTCTCAAACTGAGGAAAAGATAGCCAACTCAGTTAAGAAGGGGATAAACCTTTATAGGTACATTAGGGAGCATAGAAAGGTTAAGGGAGGATAGTGAAGATTAATAAAGGAGAAGGAGGTGGGCAGAGGAGACAGTGAAAGGCAGAGATACTGAATGAATACTTTTGCTCAGTATTCACAAAGAAGAAGAGGAGGAGTTACCTAAACCAAACAGTAGAAGCACTCTGGATAGTGAGGTTGACACCAGTCCATTTACAGAAGAAAGAGTATTGAAAGAACTCCTAAAACTCAAGGTGGACAAAGCAATGGGGCCTGACGGGATCCACCCTAGAATCCTAAAGAGCTAAGGGAGGACCTAGTGACACCACTAACCACACTTTTTAACAAATCATGGGAAGATGGGGTGGTACCTGAGGACTGGAGGAGGGCAGATGTGATTCCCTTCATAAAAGTGGGAGCAAGGCAGAAGCAGGAAACTACAGACCTGTTAGTTTGACCTCAGTGGTGGGAAAATGATGGAATCACTTCTGAAAGAAAGAACTGTTGAGTACCTAGAGGTCAGTGGGGCAGGGACCCAAAGCAGCATGGATTCACAGCAGGAAGGTCAATTCAGACAAATCTAATTGATTTCTTTGACTGGGTGACCAAAGTAATAGACCAGGGAGGGCTGTGGATATGGCCTACCTAGACTTTAGCAAGGCATTTGACACAGTCCCACACAAAAGATTAATAATCAAGTTAGCCAGCCTGGGAGGGTCCCAGGTGCTAGTCTGGTAGCAAACTGGCTGCACAACAGGACACAGCAGGTAATAGTGAATGGAACACATTCTGAAGAAAGGGGTTATAGTGGAGTACTCAGGGCTCAGTACTGGGTCCAGTCCTCTTTAACGTCTTTATAGGTGACATTGCAGAGGGTCTGGAAGGAAAGGAATGCCTCTTTGTGGATGACACAAAGATCTGCAACAGAGTTGATACACAAGGTGGGGAAGAAAGGATGAGAAGGACTTGGCAAGGTTGGAGGAATGGTCAGACTTATGGCAACTTAGATTCAATGCAAAGAAGTGCAAAGTAATGCACCTGGGAAATAAAAATCCAGGAGAAGAGTACACAATAGCAGGGAGGTACTAACGACAACAATAATGGAAAGGGTCTGGTGTAGTCATATCAGATGACCTAAAGGTGGGTAAGCAATGGAGAAGTCAGTAAGGAGAGCCAGGGAGATACTGGGATGCATAGGAGGGGCATCACAAGTAGAAAAAGGAAGTGGTTATCCCTCTGTACAGACAGTTGGTGAGACCCCATCTGGAGTACTGCGTGCAGTTTTGGAGACCTCATCTACGCAAGGACATAGACAGTATGGAAGCAGTCCAGAGGAAGGCAACTAAAATGGTGCAGGATCTGCAGCAGAAACCATATGAAGAGAGACTGAGAGAGCTTAATATGTATACTCTGATGAAAGGAGGACGGGAGACATGAAGAAACTTTAAGTACCTCAAGGGAATCAGCAAAGTCCAGGAGGGTAGCATCTTTCAGAAAAGAGATGTGTAAGAACAAGGGGCACAATTTAAAGTTAGAGGGGATGGCTCAGGGGTAATGTGAGGAAATTCTTTTCAAGGAGAGAGTGGTGGACGATGGAACCGCCTTCCTGAGAGGTTGTGAGGTCTCAAACAGTGGGGAATTCAAACATGCATGGGACAGACATAAGGCAATTATAGTGGGGGTTGCAGGAAGTAGGCTGTTGGTTAACTAGAATCTGCAGCTTATCCAATAGGTAGGGAAATGGGCAGACTGGTGGGCAAGCGGTCCTTATCTGCCAAAGTCTATGTTTCTATGCTGTCTCCACTGCAGGCACTGTGCAAAGAATGATTTTGTAGAACATGATGTCAGTGACAATATAATGCTGATTACATGTGTCTGCCACTTTTAGATTGCTGCTCAGTGCTCTACATTATAATGAGAACAGCGGACGTGCCCAGGTAATTGGTCATGATGGAAAGCCACGGTAGCAGTGATGCATCCAAAGTACAAGAAAGGGAGAGTATAGTGCAACAAGTCAAAGTGCCATGCACTTACTAAGTAGAACAGTACATGAACAGATCACCTGACTTCAACAATTTCTATATTTTGTGTAACATGGTATTTACACTTTGCTGTGAAAGACCATAATATTACAGTGTTGCTCTGAGCAACACACACTCATTGATGAATTCACTGTGTTTTATGACCCATAACCTTGCAGAACAAAGATGAACACGTTTATGTGGTCATCAAACACAGACGGTGTTTAAAAACTCCGATATACACATTTGCCTACTCATTGTTCCTATTGCTGTTGTGTACATTTCAGTAATTTTCAGTTCCCGGACTTCCCACTCATAATGTAACATGTCCGAGCTGTTCAGTATTGTAAAAAACGTGACAAATTGTCAACAAACAGAACAGAATACCTTGAAATATTTCTTTGAACAAATACTGCTGGTTTATGTGATATTTGTACAATTTTGTGTATAATACTGAACTGCTTGGTCATTCTACCATCTTAGTTGACACTGTTTTGAAATGGCGTAATACACAGACCTCTGGTTATTACATCTATTGGTAGCATAACAACCTAAAGTCTCGTTATTACAGCATTTTAACAGAACGGTGATCCGGTTACTATTTGATCTAACAAGTTAATATTTAAGAGATCTTCACTGTCATATCAATATACCATGGAATGTGTACTGTGTGGGTGTTCAACACTACCTTCCTTTCTTTGTTTCACAGCATACTAGCAAGAACTAATGGAAGCAACTTACGATCTGCGAGATCAGTATCCCAGCTATGTCACAGCAAAGACACTAATTACAAATTACCAACTTGGCAAACCTAATCCGATAACCAGTACTTTCACAAAAATGAAAAGTGTGTGTTAGTACAACGTCACACAAGTCGATTTGCAAAGAGAAGTAACTTGGTGTTCAGTGACATATTGCAATATTTTTATTTTTATTTATTTTTATTTATTTAGCTTTTGTTGACCGGGTAAGTGCACTAGACAAATCCTGCCTATTTCAGGCATGACCCGGGGAGAGGGATACAGATGAATGCCAACTGACCTTGAACCAGATTAAGCTCTTGGTTGTATTTTTAGTGAATGAGAGAAATTTGGCCAGGACACTAGGAAATTCCCTACTTTTTCGATAGTGCCATGGGATCTTTAACATCCACCTGAACTACCACCAATCCAGGCAGATGGGACCTCGGTTTAACGTCTCATCCGAAAGACGGCACCTCAGAAATGCAGCACCCTCTCATGCTGCATTACAGTGTCAGTACTGGGATATTAACCCGAGTGCCAGATGTGGGAACTGAACCCACAGCTCTCTGATCTCCGCCTCAGAGGCGAGTGTGCTACCTACTCGAGCTACTGACACTGCAATATATTAAGATATTATTGCAAAGGCAGATATTCATGATGTCTTCATTTATTCATGTACGTGGATTGAACCATCTGTTGTACTGATTTCTGCTGCCTTACTATAACATGCATACCTACAGATTTATATTATGGATTTACTTATGTACAGTAATCAGGCAAGACACACAGTTTTCTGCAGGTTCATCAACATGCAATTTTATTGTATGTCAAAACAATCGAGCTGAAAAACAGCAAACTCTGTATGTTATCATATCACAAGCAAGCACATTTCTGCATTGTGCATTTTGAAATGCCATTCAATGTTTACTCAATATTTGACGATAAGGAGTTCATGGGGATGCATGGTACATAATCGATAAATGTGAACTTAGAAATGACTCACTTATATACATATCAATTCATGTAGCCACGGTTTACAAGAAATGGCATTTTATATTCAGTTGTCTCCATTAAACGCATATTAGATATATATTGGATTTTGTGCTGAATTATTGCAAGTATGGGTCTTAAACTGAATTTCCAACATTGTTACTATAAGGTACTGGGCTTCATAGGCGATACCTTATATCTTCCTGAGCTCCCCTACAGAATTTTAATGTGAAACTTAATAATTTTAGCAGTGGAAAGGGATCTTAACTGGTGCAGAACCCTTGACCAGTTGATCCCTTCCAGCTTTTGGTTTCACTCCTCCTCAACTCCTGCCCGACGCCAGGTGAAATTAGACGGTGGTCAGGGACAGCACATTGGCTAGCTACATATGTCAATGGGGGACTATTTGTAATGCCGCTTTTATTAATTTTTACTACCCGGAGTAGTCCAACAGCAAAATTAAAGCATTCCATTAAATAGTGGAGTAACCTACTAGTTAAGCCACTGCTTTAATTTCACTGTGTGACTGGTAATAATTAATACAAATCGACTTCAAAAATATGGACCATACACTGATATGGGGCTCGCCCACATGTTCACCCTGGCCACATGTCAAATTTTCACAGAGAGCGTGATGGAGTTGGGAGGAGCGGGACACCAGGAAGCTGGAAGTTATTGGTTGACTGATGGTTCTGCACCAGTTATGATCCTTCCACTGCTAACATTAAGAAGTTTACATTAAAATCTTTGCGGGTGAACTAGGATGATATAAGGTATTGGGTTATGAAGCACATTACCTATGTCAGAAACTTCATTTAAACAGCCTTGTTAAATGTTGTATGTACAACAGTTGCTATTTAACAAATACTCAAAATAAGTAATGAGTACTACCGTAGATTTGAGACATATACAATGTCAGGTCGAACTGTTTGACACTATGAGTTGTAGTAGCCTTGTTACTTGTTGTACAGACAAAAGTTGCTCTTTAATAAAAAAAATTCAACTGATAACTAATAAGTATTATCTTTTTTGATACATGTAGAATGTCATTTTGAACTGTTTGAGATTATAAGTTTTAAACAGCTTTGTTAAATGTTGTACAGACAACAGTTGCTCTGTAAAACATACTGAAAATGAAAAGTAAGCACTGTGCGCAGTTATTGTCAATTCATCAACACAACAGGTGCATTGTGAGTCAAGCGGCTACATGCCAGTGTCGTCCACATCGCCACGCAGTCAATTAATGTACAATAACAGCACACCAGAGTGAGTTATTGCACTTATAACATGGGATGTCAACAGATGTGGAAAAATACAGTACAAAATAATGAGTAAATGAGAAAAACATGGAAGTATTTATGTGTTCTGTCACCACAACACCTTGCAAATTGCTGATGCTGCTGAACAAGGCCATACAGTACTTGATTGCTGCATGTCAAAACATTGAGGAAGACAGGGATCTGCAGCATCCACTACATCTCTCTCCCTAAACCTGCCTGCTTTAAGTTCTTTTGAGCAGTTTGCGACCATAAAGACAACATGACAGAGTCACAGCAACACTCCTTGGGCTCAGTCTGTAATCGCCAGCAATTTGACAATGGAGAGAGCAGACACATTGGTAGCAACTGTCAATCTCTGTCTTGTCATCCAGTTTCTTTGACATTGCCATGGACATGTGAAGGTGCAGAGAGGCAGACACAGCCATGCCAGCTGTTTTTCTGCTGCTAACATCGGGCTGTGACAAAAAAACTGGATGAGAAGAGACAGACTACAATGGTGTTGCTGCCTAATGTGTCTCAGTCTCTTTCCACTCTCAAACTGCTGGCTTATTACAGACTGAGCATACAGACTGTTGCTGCTGCTCTGTAATGCTTACTCCCCAGGTTGCGCCTGTGTGTGTAGAATGTGGTAGGAATGAAAGTATATGCAAATGAGCTCATGAATATTTACAGTATGTCTGCAGAAGGACTTTGTGACTGTTATCATTTAAATAAATACAGGAGCCTGTTTATAACTGTAATAAGACACTCCAGGTGTGTGCATGGAACATATTTTAATGCATGCCATGGGCTAAAGGCACTTGGACAAGGCCTTCTTCCTTATTATGACCCTTGCCATGTGGTAAAACATGTTTTATGCACACCCTGTAGTGTCTTATTGCTTACTTAGAAAATGGGCTTTTATTTCTGGCATCTGATTGGCTAGTAGCCTTGCTGGGAGGGTACATTACTTTACAATAGATGCCCAGGAAATAAAAAGTGCCATGCGACTGTCCCTTCCCTGACACAGATATCATTGTGCCCACCCTGCTTGATCATTGGCCAAACCACCCCACTGAATTCCAAATAGCAGTCATTTTTTCTCTCCTTTAGCTACAGATACTGGCCTCCAACACTCCCTACTTCAGTGCTAGCTGTCAAACCACACATAATCTGGCACTCCACTGTGACCATTTATTAGTTTTTCTTTATTCATTTGATACATGACAAATTCCATGCCTTTTCTTAACTTAATATTTTACTTGTATTCTTTTGACCTATGTGACACCCCATGGTATCAGTGCAATAAGATACTCCTGGGTGTTAACACACTCCAGGGTATGCATTTCTTGTGGATTAATAAACACCCATATGCTGTAAGGACATTCGACCAGCAGCATCATGGCTCACAACGCACCTGAAGTGTTGGTTAATCCATGAGAAACGCACACCCTGGAGTGGGTTATTGCTTACAAATAACATTGACAAAACATTAACATTTCAGTACAAAATTATTACCTGTATAACCAATGTCATAACATGAACAGCTACCACTTGTAATAAAGACATGTTATATACTGTTGTTACAGTAGATTATTTACAGTCAGCCGTGGATGCTTAAATCCACAATATTGTTGAGAAGGAAATGCAGAACGTATTTTGTTGACAACATACGATGGGAGAACTTTACAAATGTTTCTTCCAAGCTTCCAAAATATCCATCTGACAAATCAACAGTAAGACACATGTCGGTATTGTCTTTGAAAGGAAAAAGAAGAAAAGAGAATGTGTAGAAAACATTATTTACAAAACAATAAGACGATTTGAGAAAATTACTTATACCAATGTCAGTGAGCTACAATACTGTTCTTAAATATGGAAAAATAAATTCATGATCTACTACTTTTATGCACAAAATCAGCTGTGATCCATGCAATAAAGAACACAGCAATACATTGGGAATGGTGGATGGGCAACCATGAAGAGCCAGTGTGTTGTGCCACAGGCGGTTCTTATTCCTCTGAAGTGGAGAGCTAAGCTTGAGAGGTACATGGGAATCAGAACCACGAGGTGGCATAACACACTGGTTCTACAGAATTGATCAGCCCTTATTTTTATAGTGTATACTAGTGTGTGAAATATGTGTGCATCACTTGTTTCGATTTCAACATTAAACTAACGATGCAGTCCCTAGAGGTTCTACAATGTTGTTGTACTGCAGTACTGTCAAATCAGATTCCATAACCTTGGAATTGTGGAGCAACAGTACCAGTTTGAAATTGAAGGAATTCTATACAGAACAACACTGAAATATACACTATACATGACTATCTATGTAATGATTCCATATACAGGTAAGCTGACTGATGCAGTTTCACATAATGACAATAGATTTGCACACTAGGACTATCAACAGATAGTCAGAAACTGTCTGTGGTGGGAGACTATATAACATCTGGATAACATCAGTCTTATACTATGGAGGGTGGCTGCTTATCCGAGGCTAGAGTGTGCCTGCCACCTATCAGTGAATTGTTGTCGTCATACCTGTCCACATACATTTGGTCATGTCGCTGTATGACACTGTGTTCACACAGCCACTGTTGTCATTGGATGCTCTGTCATGAGCACAGATGTGTACAAATGTAGTACAGGGTGGAGTACGTCAATGGATGTCACACATCACATGGTGTACAGAGCTCATCATTACTGCTTCATACAGTTCTGGTGTGTGCTTCCAATGGATTACAACATGAAACCACGTCATGGTGTGTGTAATCCATGGTGATAGCAAGGTAATTGTCCAAATGTGTACTACCTGCACAGGATAAATGACTGCTGCAACAACAGAGTTGACCTTGCTCAGTTGTGTACAATATAACAAGAAATACAATAAAAGAAATAAAGAATAAAATGACCATAACTACAGAAACAAATACAGAAGCCAGTAGTATACACACCCTGTGTAGCGTGCAGAAGCACGCAGGCATTGTGGCAAGGTAGTGTGACTCTGAGCGCACCAACAAGTGGTGTAGTCAGGAATTATATACTTGTACTCACATTCCTGCACTGATGAACTGTTGCCACCCCATGTAAACATAAACCAAAATATGCTGTGCCACAACATGCCACTGCCCCATCCCCCTCTAGCCATGACTGAGTTCAAGTAATCAGTTTCATCCTTAATCAGCCTTTCTTTGTGTTTCTGCCTGCCTGGTAATTTGTTCATTTGTGTATTTTGCTGGTGACATCAGTGCCCCATTGTAACCATCAAAACAATAATGGTCAGTGTGACACAAAATCAATGTGACTGACATCATGTCAGAATGAAACTTCAAGAGCATAAGCACTGCAATTTTCACAGCCAGTCACAAGCATCTATGGTAGCTGACCTACTCCAATGTTGATGGGTATTGAAAATACAATGTGCTTCAGTCCAGTAATACAAAATTAAAGGACACCTAATATGTAACCCTGGAAAACATGGCCATTACTGCCTGGTAGACACACCCACAGAATGAGGGGGTGTGTGTGTTCCAGTGACTGCATGGCAGCATGTCAGCAGGTTGAGGAAGCAGCTCTGTTTGTACTGTGGTACACATTAGGGAATGATAACATTTACCTGGAATGAAGTGCATGCTATTTTAATACCTCAAGACTGGAGATGGTCAGCTACCATATATGTCTGTGAGCGGCTGGATAAATTGCAGTGCACACCTGCTCTTACTCCTGCAACACCAGAAACATGGGTTCAGAAGCAGACCTGGTGTGCTGGTACGGCCAAGGGGGATCACAAAGTAGCATCCAACGATGGCTTGCCTGCCCCGGGAGGCTGGGAAGCAGATCGGTGCCTGCAGACCCCTGGTGGAGGCTGGTGGCCTAGCACCATGTCGAGCACCTCAGTGCAATTCACCCCAAGTGAAGGTCTGAGTTAGCGAGCCAAGCAGGTAGGGGGTGGACGCAGACGCTGGTGCTTACACCTAAATGTCAGGGCACATGTGCCACCTTCAAGAGAAAACAAAAAGTCCGACATCTCCGCAATGCAGAGTGCTGGAGCTTGCCTCAATGTGCCATCACCCACCTGTCCGTCTTGGACCGACAAAACTTGGCGTATCAGTGTGCGGGGCACCACCTCGACCCTACCAGGTGGAAAAGCTGCAGCTAAATGGGGAACCAGGGTCGGGCCAGGTAAGGTAATTGTCAGAGGGATGACTCCTAGGCACCACCGATGACTTTGGACGGTGGTACATAGGGGAAGTACAACTTACAAAAGAAAAAGTAAATTACTTACTCATGGATAGTGAAGTCATCGCTTTGAGGATCATCCTCATAGATGAAGTTTCAAGGAATCAAGGTCCAGGCAAGTGCTGTAAAACCAATTGGCAGGGTAATACAGTTGTGCTCTGTTCCATCTAGTCTTCTCATAATTTGTCGGTAGTAATGACAACAGATGTTCTCCACCCTGGTTGGCATCGGTTCACAAGTAGAGCAGGAACACCTGTAAAATATATTGAAGAAAAACTATCACTATGTACTATCATTACTATCAATATATATACAGTATCTGATGAAATGTCATGGTAACTGCAGATGACAGTGTTGCATATTGTACTGCAATGCCAGGAGGTTATAAGGCATAAGGCCAGTGGCAGACTTAGTTCAGCAGAAGACCATGTGGTTCATATGACAGTGTAATACAGTGATAATAACAATATGTACAAATACAATAAACTGTACAAGCATCTAGGCATGGTGGAGGGAGGGAAGGAGGAGACATTTGGTGTAATCTTGCACCAATAACAAACAAGAAAGTTTGGTCAGTGATATGCACAGTAATGACCTAAACAGTACACTGTGTGAGCATTTATGCAGGACGGTGTTTAGACGGTGGTGTGTGAAATGTCTGTTACATTATTTGTCAGCTGCAGCCCACGCTCTGTGAACTGGCACCCTTGATGAAAGCCTTAACATGGGGTGTGAAGGTACACCATTGTAAACAAGCTTTTGAATGTTGTTATATTATTTACTTTATTGATTTTACTATTATTTATTATAAGTGCTTTTTATATATTCTCATCTGTCTGCACTCTGTACAGTGACAAGAATTTCAAGAAAAGGGTGCTTCATAAATTAAACATTACCTGCTGTACCAGGCAGCCATAGTAGCCTCTCTACAAAGCACAGTAAGTGCAAGGAACGAACATGGAAGCAGATGTGCATAGGCTAGGTGGTGCAGCAGAGAGCCTGACGTGGACTAACAAAGTATGTGGCAGTCATTGCATGCAACAGAGACCATGGGGCAAGGGATAAAATTAAGGATGCAAAAGGATGAAAACCACACCAGTGGGATAACACCAGCCAGCCCACTGCAGACCCTACAACACAAACCAGGCCCTGATTCAATCTCAGGAGTGGCACTGCATGTAGGAGGGACATCTTCCACCAGCCTCTGCTGTGAGCGAGTGGAGGGTAGGAACAATCCGTGGGAATATAACAGCCAGGTAAGCCCTGGAGTTGGTGGTTGATGTGGTTGGATGGACTGGAGGGGTGGGCACAAAGATGGGCACAAAGATCGCCAGTGATGAGGCATAACATTCAATATGAAAGCAACTGTTGTAAAGCAAAATTACTAGTAAAACATTTTATTTATTATTTTTATAACCGGTAAGTGCACTAGGCAAAATCTACCTATTTTAGGCACGACCGGAGATGCTTGAGCTTGCATTTATTTTTAAATATTTAACTTGTGATATGCGTTTATGTGGTGGGGGGTTACTATCATGAGCAGATTGTAGATATGGAAGCGATTTACAGTCCATGTTATCTGCACCACCTGCAGCATGCCACTGACTACACCTACCAGTTTTTCCTTCTGCTGTGTGACCCTGGATGTTATCCTCCATCAGCAATTTTCTGAGGTTCACTTCTGCATATGTGAGCACTGCTACTTTCACCACCTGATAGGGTGTAAACTAAAGTGACCTAAACTGTACACCCATCTAGGCCTATGGGGAGGAAGGAGGAGGACCACACGTGGTATCAACTTGCACCAAATAACAAACAAGTCTTCACTCTTATATGCCCAGTAATGACCAAAGCAGCACCCTGTGCTACCATATATGCATGAAGGTGTTGGGGGCTGTGATTTGATTTATGGTTTCTCATAAGCACCACCAAATGAAGCTCCACATACAGTGTAAATTATGCAATTAGAGCAGGCTGCTATGCAGTGCAAACAGATTAAGCTGCATGCCTCTCAGTGACAAATTACCATCCCATCCCCTCTTTTTGGGGCAGAACAAAGCATATTCTTTCACACCCCACAAGAGCTCCTATTCAGTCCAAGGAGCTCACTGTTCTTTATTAAAAGCATAAAGAAAGATGTCTACAATTGTATAATTATGTGAAAACAGAATGGTAACAACATCGGATGGCAGACACAGAGAGTAACTTGGTACCTGTAACTTGGTATATATAGACAAAGTAGGCCTAGGCCCATTTAATTGTCTCCCACTCCTAGTGGGCTTATCTTTTGATATGTCTTTTACTATTTTAAGGACAGGAATTAATCTAACTCATTTTTAAATGAGTCAAATTATGTTGCTTCCACTACTGTTTTGGCAAGTTATTCCATATTATGGAGTCCGATATTATAAAAGTTCAAATGCCTATTAGTTCTTGCCCTGTTTATAAAAATTTGTTTATTATGTGATCTTGAATTTATAGTTTTGTAAATCCTTTTATATTACATTGTGACATTAATGTTTTATCTTCCAAAATACAGTATAAGAATAGTAAATCTCCTAATTCATCTTGTTTCCAAGGAATACAGATTAAGCTCTGATAATCTGTCTGCATATTCCATGTTTGTAAGCCTTTATTGATTTTGTCAAACGTCTTTGGACTTTTTCCACCCTATGTTTGTCCTTCTTTACATATGGACTCCAAATTGAAGATCCATAGTCAAGATGTGGAGTACATAAGTCCTATACAGTTTTAGAACACACTCTCTATTCCTAGATATGAAGGATTTTCTAATAGAATAGATAACACTATTACATTTTCCTATTGTTTTAAGAATATGCATGTCTGAGGATAGTCTAGAATTTATCCATATACCCAAATCCTTCTCACTGTTACTGTTTTTGTTATCCTATTATTTAGAACATATGAATATTTAGGATTATTTTTCCAAAATGGATTACCGCACATTTATTTTCATTGAATTTCATACCATTTTGTTCTCCCAGTCTTCTATTCTATTTAAACTATTCTTTAATTCTTTATAATCACTTAATGTCGTAATCCCCTATTTTGGTATCATCAGTTAATTTAGTTATGGGAATTAACTCCTTCACTTATATCACTGATGTATAGTCCAAATAATAGTGGGCCCAACACTGACCCTGGGGAACCCACTGGTCACCCTCCCTCATCTGAAAGAACTGTATTGATACGCACCTCTGTGTCCGCCCGACAACCAATTTCCAATCCACCTTATAATATTTTATTTAAACCAAGTTTTATTAATTTATTTATCAATTTGTGATGAGGACAGTGTCAAATGCCTTTCCTAAATCCAAAAAATTACATCCACTGGTTTACCCTTATCCAGTTTGTGACTATGGTTATAGAAGGCTAATAAATTTGTATTACGGGACAGCCCTCTCCTAAAACTGTGTTGTGATATATCCTGCAATCCTAACCTTATTATGTCCTCTTCAATACTATTTTTATTAATCTCTCCAATATCTTACAACAAATCGATGTCAAGCTGATTGGTCTATAATTTGTCATACTTGATTTGTTTCCCTTTTATGAATTGGCACGACTATAGCTTTTTCCAATCCAATGGTATCACACCAGTTACAAGAGATTTGTTAAATATTTTAATCAGTGGATCTACTAATACACTTGAAAGGTTTTTCCATACAATCGTATCAATATTGTCGGGGCCTGAAGAAGAAGAAGATGTCCTTAATTTTAATAGTTCCTGTTTCACTGTATCATAACTAATACTAAAAGGTTCTTCATTAATCACCCTGTAACATTTATCTTGAAGTTGTGTTCCAGATATGTGGTCACAAAATAATTATTAAAACTATCAGCTATTTTTTATTGTTCACTATTGTTTCTCCATTTACAGATACTGAATTAATCTTCATTCCTCTTTGTTTATTATTGTTTATATATGCATAAAAAGCCTTATGATTTTTACTTGTTGCTAATTTGTTTTCAAATTTAACTTTTCCTTTTTAATAGTAGTTTTGAGCAATCTCTGTTGTTTTTGCAATGTTTTGATTAATTTCAGTTGGATTATTTTATACTTCTTAAATGCTTTATTTTTCCTTCTGATCTGTTTCTTAATGTCTTTATTGAACTAGTATGGAATGTAGCCTTTACTATTGCTAACTTTACGCTTAGGAATGAAATTGAATATTATTTCTTGAATTTTATTTTTAAAATGTTTCCACATATAGTTAGCTCTAACTTACAATGTGCTTCTCCCCAGTCCAGATTTTTAAATACTTCATTAATTTTGTTCCAATCTGCTTTTTATAATCTAGGGATAGTGTGGAGTTACTAAATATGAGTTTTCCAATGTTGATTATACATTCAACAATATTGTGATCACTGTTTCCTAAATGGGACAAAATATCTACTTTGTCAATTTATCAATACTGTTAGTAATAATAAGGTCTAATATACATTTACCCTAGTTGGAACTTCGACCAGTTGATAATAATCCTGTGAAGTTATAGTGTCAATAAGTATTTTTTCAAAGGCAGTGATTCCTTTCCGTTTTTCCCACATGATACCTGGAGAGTTGAAATCTCCCAGAATCATAATATCCCCTAAATTGGAAACTTTAATCATTTCCTCTATTAAATTTTATTATAAACACTATTGCTATTAGGGGTCTATAGCAGATTCCTAGATTTATTTTTGGCAAGTGAGGGAAATTATGCTTAGCCACAAGGTTTCAGGAATATTATCCAAATGGTCACTTATTTTAATTTCCTGACACTGTATTAACTCTGATACATAGCAACATACTCACCCACCCTTCTTCCTGTATGGTGTTTGGAGAAAAGTTGAAATCCTTCAATATTATTTGACCAATTGTTGCTTTCATCCCACCAAGTTTCTGTTATGCATGTAATATCTCTTTATGTTTATTTATTCATAATTTAAGTTCACTTAGTTTATTATTATTTAAGCTCAGCATTGATATTCCAGATTTTCAATTTTTTGATCCTTGGTTATTTGGATTTGAAATGATTTTTGATTTAGTGACATATTTTGATTTAAATTTAAATTTTGTACCCTCATTCCCTTTTTTCTAGTTTAAATTTTTTGAATAATGTTCTCAAATGTCCTGCCTAATTTATAAGCTCCTTGTTTACTCAAATGTAATCCATCCCAGCTGAACAATGAAGGTGTATCATTAAAGTTTATCCAGTGCGGTATGGATTTATAGCCTACAGTTAGTGTCCATTTTCTTATCCATTCATTTATGAGGGAATGTGATATGAGGATTTCAAAATGACACAGCACTGAGAATAGGCAGCAGGCTATGATATAGCTCTCTGAACCTTTAGAAAGAAAATAAAACACAGGGGCACCTCAAAGTGAAATCTAGGTTGCACACACACACACACACACACACACATAGATATACAAAACACATGGTACTAGCACCATAGCTCCACTGGGTAGAATCTCGTTACTTTGCTCATCATCCGATTGTCCCGATTCGCTATCTGTCACTAACATCAAGTACTGTACTCCGTACCTCTCAGTGGCTCGAACCTGTATGAGATAATTTGTCCATGAATACAATAATTTTCAGAGTCTGAATCACTGTTCTCAACATATGTGGCCTTGTAGTACAGCTCAGTAGTGACAGCAGCAATTGCTTCCGCTCAGTTAGAAATGTCATCATGCATCGCACATGCTTACTTACTGAAACACTGAAAACACACAGAAGGCATGATTATATATGCTTGGTATAGTGAGTAATAACATTTTTATTTTCAGCAAAACGAACGATTGGGGAAACACATTTTCATAACTCAGATGCACAGTGGAGTGCACAGCATCATAGCAAATGAAACTTGGCATCACAGATGGGTACGTTTTCATTCATACTTAAGATGATATTGATATGACATTAGGGTTAGGGCTGGGTTAGGGTTAGGGTTAGGACAATGTTGATATGACAGTCAGACATTAGGGTTAGGTTAGGGTTTGGGTTAGGGTTAGGACAATATTGATATGACAGTCAGACATTATGGTTAGGGTTAGGTTAGGATGATACTGATATGATAGTCAGACATTAGGATTAGGGTTAGGATTTGGGTTAGGGTTAGGGTTAGGACGATATTGATATGACAGTAAGACATGGTTGGGTTAGGGTTGGATGATATTGATATGACAGTCAGACATTAGGATTAGGGTTAGGATTTGGGTTAGGTTAGTACTACATTGATATGACAGTCCGACATTAGGTTAGGTTAGAGTTAGGTTTGATGATATATATTTTTTTGTTGATTCTTTCACCTGGTCATGGTCCTAGGAGCCTCTCTCAGGCATCCAACTTGTGTTCTGCCCTGCCTGAAGCCCCTATCCATACCTTCTTCACCCCACCCCACCTCGCAGCTGGCACCCCCAACTTAACCCTCCGGTGGGGGTCAACCTCCTACCTTGGGCACTCTTGACCATAGACTCCAGCTGCAGATGTGGGTCCTGGGCAGAGGATCCATGAAGGCCGGGTTGGTCAGATCTGGCAGTGGGCATGGGGGCTGGTGCCATCACCTATCCCTAGGACTGGGCTTTTCCATGTTCTGTCTCTTCCCCATGCGTGGACACACCCTGACTCTTCCAGTGCACGGCAACCCTGCCAGCGCCAGCCACGCTAGTAAGTGATTGCCTCAATTACTACAGTACCCCTGGTCTCCACTAGGGTCTCTGATCCAGGCTGTCCCTCCCTAGATCCAGGGGAGAGCACCATACAGGCATTCAGTGCTCAACCTTCCCTGCCGACCCCTGGCACCCGAGTCCGCTCTCAAACCCAGGCCGCCAGCAGCACAAGGTGTGGCATCCATTGCCTCAACCCTCAGTGCCACTGGGCTGGCTTGGATGATATTGATATGACAGTCAGACATTAGGGCTAGGGTTAGAGTTAGACCAGGGTCACTGGAAAATTGTGCCTACATTTTTATGGAATCTGCAATTTTCACCATTCTCCGTAAAACTGACATGTTCCACAATTTCTTGCAAGTTTTGAGTTTTATATTGAACTGCATAAAAATATTAACATTTTAATAAAATACTCTAAATATATTGACAATTTTGCATGCAGACTTGGGTTTGCTGAAACAATGCAGTGCAAGGTAGAGCAAGGGTTTTATATGACACTGATTTCTATTGAATCCTTGTCTTGTTTGGTTTCAAAATCCACTGGCCAAGCATAACTACACTAAACACTTAACATTTGTTTTGTGTTGAAGCAGTTTATCAGAAAACTTTTGTTGCCACACAGACTGAAACAAAAGATGGGAGAAGAGGTGCAAATTATCCCATTCACTTAAATGGGGTGCTAACTATGAAGCCTTTTGTAGTGGCAGGGCAAGTTATTCCATGTGTATACTTGCAATTAGACTAGTTTTGATTCAAACAACTAAAGATTTTTGGATGGCCATGCCAATTTTAAACTTGAATAAGCTGGTTGCTAACAGTGATCTCACTCTTAGCAACTACCCCTGGATGCTCACATGCAAAGACTACAATAAAACCTGACTAAAGTCTGAAAACAAGCTTATAAAACACAAAATGTATCTGAACATTTATCTTTAACTAAACAAAATAATTTCAGCAGAGTAAAACAAAGGTAAATTACAGGGTACCCTGACTATTGTATGATGCAGTAAAAATATATTGGTATTTTTACATTTTTGGTAACCATGTAAGGCCCACTAGGCATAAGTGCCTGTTTTCAGGTACAACCAGGAGCACTGAGGAGGTTAAGTGACTTGTTCAGAATCACACAGATGAAAATGGAGGTTGTGGAATCAAACCCATGTCTGCTAGATGTCATCAGCTCATTCACAGTTTGGTACTCTTACCTCTGGATTATACTGCCAGCCCTAATAACCTCAGATTTAATGTTTAAATATGTGATTTCAAAATAGTGTACCATACCAACAGTGCAAATTACAACCACTAAACACTTTAACAACATTTTACTAAAACTTACTTATTCACCACTCTATCTGCTTATTGTTTCTTGCACCAAAGTGGTGAATAGCTGGCAGAGCACTGTAAACAGCTGTTGATTAGGCTTCATTATTCTACAGCTAGAAACAAAAAATATTTCTTCTGGCTTTATTTAATATTGATTTGCTGTGGCTCACTTTACAGAATCTATTTAGCACTGTATGAGGCAGATGCTTTTACATTGTGGAAGATAGGCAACGCTATGATAGTTTATCAGTTTAGTATTCTTTTAGGAACATACACTTTTCTTTATGTTTTAAACATATTCAGGTGTCAGTGTATTCATTTAGCAATTTATACTGACTAATATATGCTGCAGAAAACATTAAATGATTTATTGTGAAGCATTCAGGGTCTATAGTAGAACATCACAATTTCCACTTAATTTTTTCAAAATGCTCCATGTAATTCTGGAGTAACCTTTTCACTTGTGTCAGTGTCAGTGGCTCAGTAGGTAGCACACTCACCTCTGAGCCTGGAAGATCAGAGGGCTGTGGGTTCAGTTCCACATCTGGCACTTGGGTAATATCCCAGTACTGACACTTGTAGTGCAGCATGAGAGGGTGCTGCACTTCGAGGTGCCGCTTTCAGATGAGACATTAAACCGAGGTCCCATCTGCCTGGATTGGTGGTAGTTCAGGTGGATGTTAAAGATCCCATGGCACTTATCGAAAAGAGTAGGGAGTTTTATTGAAATAATAACATAGACACAACACAAAAAATTCAATCAGTATACAAGGAAACCAGAAACACAAGGTGCTATTAATAACAATAGTGATCAAAAAGGAGAGAAAACCAAGATACAAAAGGAAAAAGAAAAGAAAAGAAAGAGAGAGAAAAAACATTTCTATATTACTTAAACTTTATAAAGTGGAGGAACCTTTCCACCATTTTTGCAATTCAACAAGAGCAACTTTTCGAGCATCCTGAGAATATATTCTAGACAGCTCGTTTGAAACTAAACTACTAAAATAATAATATGGCATTTTCTTTGGTAGAGAACTTATTGACATCTAGCTTGCCACAAATAATATCTTAGACAACAAAAAATAAAGATAAAGTCTCTTCATGAAACTGGGAGAATGTTGCCGGATATATTCCCAGAATCAATATGTCATAAGATATAAAGGTAAGCCATTTAAAACCCCATAGTGTTGTTACAGAAGTCACACAACCCTTTCGAATAGGAGCATTGCAGAAAAATGCTCCATTGTTTCCTCCACATTAATACACTCTAGGTAAGGACAATCTTTCTTCCACTACTTTATATTTGGCATTCCCCTAATATTCAATCTACCATAAAATCACCATTGGACTTCCCATTGAAACTGAGGCAATCTGTTATTATTTAATTGAGCCAAGACCTAGGATTCGGGTGGACAGGCAATTTTTAAAGCAAGGGTCCTGTGGATAACTGCCCCATTATCAGTGAGTAAAACTCTTTACTTTATTATTTAAGATAATTCCATAGTAATATTCCATTTATATAATTTTTGACAGCCATCTAAAATATAGTGGAATATGCACAAGGATTTAATTTAGGTGCTAAGGTATGCCAGTGGCAAGGTATTTGCCCAACGCCGGATAATCCATCTTGTCCCTATATCTTCAGATGGGGTCAACCCACTTAATGGAACACATAATAAACAAGGAATGTAAAACACCACTGAATCTACTCATCCCTAGTCCTCCTGATTTTGTGCTTAAATAGTATAACATCATTTGACAGGGTTTAGTCGGTTGCCCCATAACACCTGAAAAAACACACTATATACTCTGGTTTCCAAATGAACCGGAAGGGAAAAATCATGGCTATATCTTGTAAACTGGTACCTAAAATTGTTTAATAATATGAACACATTTCAATTTTGAAAATTTCCAATGTTTCCAATGATTAACCTTAACCTCAATCACTCTGAAGCACTGAATCCCAATTTTACTGACAGATTCTGAGCCCAAATAAAATACCCAGAATCTCAAGTGGGATCGAGAAAAAAATACCCTCCTGTATCATATCCACTGAGCCAGTTGCTCCAAGGAATAACCCTTTAGTTTTGTGAATATTCAACTTGGCATTGGAAACTCTAGCATAAGTGTCGAAAGTCGCCAAAATTTATACACCTCAAACTGACTAGAGAAATAAAGCAATAGGTCATCCGATAAGCCTGCAACATCAAATCTTTATCTCTAGAGACCCTTTCTGAATTCCAACTCCAACTTTTAGAGGCTATTACATATTGCAACAAGGTATTTAGGAAAAATGTAAAGAAGAGGACTCAATGGACCGCCTTTACGCACTTAAGTCCTTAAACAAAAGCTATGAGCTGTATTACCTTTTAAAAGGGAAAGACCATGTTATATTCATAAATCAGCTTAATTAGATTAACAAATTGTCTAGGGACCCATATCGTTTCTAAAACAAAAACAAAATGGGTAAATGCACCTATCGAAAGCTTTCTCAAAATCAGCCACTACCATACAACCTGAAGTTCTGGATAAAGACAAATGTTCAATGACATCACGTATAATCATTAAAGCCGATTTAATTTTTCTCTGAATCCCACAGAATTGATAAGGCAATATCACCAGTCTAGCATAATTTTTCAAACGGGTATTCAAAATACTTGTAAAATGTTATAATCGAATTTAATAATGTGATAGGCTGCTAATTCTTAATGTTCTGTTTATCCCCTGATTTAAATAAATGAATCAATAAACCTCTGAAAAAGAAGAGAAATGGTGGAACTTTGTTAAAATATTGAAACAAAAACAAACATTGACTCAACTCCACAGAGAAGGCTTTAAATAAGTTATTTGAAAGACTGTCTGTTCCAGGGTAAATATTTATTTTAGTTTCTGAATGACAGCCTGAATTTCTGTTTGAGAAATGGGCTCCAATAATGCTGAAGTCTCATTTGTCTTTAAAGGAACCTTAATGAAATTTAAATAGGAGAGCATAGACTCCTCTGTAATAGGAGGGAGGGTTCCAATGAATGGTAATGATCTATAATTAACTGCCTGATTTTCCTGCTTGAGGTAATAATAGTCCATCCATTTGTTGTAATAAACCATAGAAGAAGAATCTTTCAAAGTTTTACAAACTTCAAAAGTATCCCGATAGGAGATTTCTTAGTCCCATTAATGAGAATAGCTTGCAGTGTTTTAGCCCTGTCATACTGGAAAGCTTTCATATCATTTTTAGATTATTTATTTGTGCAGAATAATCATACCGAGAGTCTTGCGCCAAAGTCATGAGTCTCTGTTGCTGTCCTCAATTATAAATATTTCAGAATTTATGATTTTAGTCTTACTTCCTGTTTTTCAACCAGGTACTTGTCTGCCTTCACCAATCCTCAATGTCAGAATAAAGAAAATATTGATAGTCTAGCCTGTAAGATAAATTTAACTCCTGACTGTATGTATGGAAACCCAGACTAGAAGCATTCAATTTCCACCGCATCTTCCGATATTCTGGGAGAACACTTAAAGGCAGATAACATAACAAAAGGGAGCAATCAGAAAATTCACTAGGAACCATCCTAAAGGTGCTTATTTGTACAGAAGGGAGACAAACATATAGTCTATTAAGGAATGAAATTTCCTCTTGTAAGAAAATGTGCTCCATGATCTGCAATAGCTATGCAATTACACAGTTCTGCAACCTTAATAATATGTGCCAGAGCATGGGAATCACAATATACTTTTTATTTTTCTGTGAAGGTGAGTCAAGAATTGAACAATTAAAATTCCACCCCAAAGCACCTTGATTGATGTCACTAAAAAGGTTGAACTGCCTTCAAACAGGCCACTCTGTTCACCTTTGACTGGGGATTATATATATATTAATGAAACAATAACCAACGCATGCCATTTCCCATCTATTATCAAAACTCTACCTGGTATTAAATCAATTAAATTATGTAAAGAAAAGAAAAGAATTAAACAAAATGCCTATCCCATCTGCCTTATCCATTCCAAAGGACCAATAAGATGGCCCCCAAACCCAGTCCTTTTAAAAGAGGTTAATTGTTCTACAGAGTGCAACCAGGTTTTGTAGATAACAAACTGAAATATTCTGCTCATGAACATAATGGAACAGTGCTTGCTGTTTTACTGTGTTCAACAAGCTATGAACATTTAATGAACCCTAACACCACTACTTAATAAATCAGATACTGAATAACCTTTAACTCATTTCTTTTTTTTCTTTTTTTCTCTTTACAATTATCAATTGATTGTGAGATGGTAGACAAAGAAGATTTCTGGGAGTCTGAATCTCCACTCCATTTCTGTATCACCCCATGGGATAAACAGTGCTGCATAAGAGTTACTGGTCTCACAGCAGGGACAGAAGGTGAGATTTAGGTGCACATTCCTAGCAGATCTACATCATGGTAGTGGTGACCCTGAGCCAAAACTTTGACGCTTGACTCTGGAGCACTAGGAGGCACATCAGTGTAGCACACTGGAGGAAGATCCAATATGCCCGGGAGCTGTTGCCAGGCTTCTTATCTTTAGGTGGGCCTGAGCAAATAGTTTGTGTTACCTTATCAGGCTCAGGTGAAGAACACTAACAACAGGATCCAGATGATTAATCTCATCTGTTTTTGCAATAGTCTGCGAAGAGGGAGAGAGGGGAGGTTGGGAGGAGGAGGAGGAGGAGATGGGGATTTAGCAGCACTCTGGGCCTTCTGCATCCAGAGATCTGGGCTATGCAAGATACTTTATTTTGGCCACCCAAGGACACTCTCAAAACATGTGACCATACTCCTCACAAAGATCACACCTAGAATGATTTACATTGCATTGTTACGCCCCACCTCTCCGCATTATCACAACGTGGTTGATCACAAATGCTAGAAAGATGAGTCCTAGAACCACATTTGTAACAGGCCCTGGTTGCCCTCCATAAAACAAACCCCTATCCCTACCTAACAAGAAGGAATTGGGATATGATCCACTCTGAATCAGATTGCCTTAGTTTTACTTTATACCCACCCCCCAGTCCAAAAATTGCTCTGAATCTAAGATGGGATCAGAAGCACTCAAACCTCTCATTTCTGAGATAACCAAAAGGTAATATCCTCTACATGGACCACCTCGTTCTAAACATTACTATTATGAATTTAATTAATGGTTTAGTTAAAGGTATTACCAAAAAGGGGTCCATGGGGAAACTTCACCTGACCATACCGCCCCAAAACAAATCCAAAGCATGAGCTGTCCAAAAGCTAACATCGTAGTTGTCCTCCCCGCAATGTTAATAAAAGCAAAACATCATTGGGGTAAAATGAAGTGACTCTTTAATAAAGTTTTCCCACATAATATCTGTCCAGCCTGTTCTCCAGTTCCCTTTGTAGCGTAATGCAGACTGCATTTCTATGAGGAGCTGCTTCCTTTGCTGAGGAAAATAAGTCAGACATTAAAGGCTTCTGCTGGGGGTTGTTCCAAAGAAGGATTCTGAGTAGATGCACAAGTGTCCACTGGTGGAGGATCAGAAATGGATTTTTGGGGAATAGACAGGAGAGACTGTTATTTAGAGACCATAGTAGTAGGTAAAGTCGGAATTGCAGAAAGCAAATCCATGTCCCCTGTAGAACCTTCAGTAGAAGTTACAGGTGGCAAAACAGGTTTCACATTGGGAATGTTGTGAAAATGCAAATTATGTGTCCCAGGCTGGATCAGGTGTTCATACACCTGTAGAGGCCTGTTTCCATCCTGCCCCTTAAGGGCTACTCCTGGTGACCAATCTTCAGGTCTGTCCCCGAAATAGGAGAAAACCCTGGCCCCTTAATGTTCCCTGGTGTCATAACCGAGTTTTAGCAACAGATTCAGAAAAGATTTCAGTCACCCCAGTTTGGGAGACTGCCGTGGATTGATAAACCACGCTAGGCTGGGCGTGAGACTCAGGCTGTTTAAACACAAAACCTGCCACCTTACTAAGTGGTGGTGACTCATTAGCATAAGGCTGTCCAAAAGGCCTTCCATGACCTGGTGACCAAATTGCACCGGAACAAGCTTCAGAGGCAAAGTCATTTTTATTGCAGGCTGTAGGCACTCACCATGACTGGCGGAAGATTGCTAGCCTGAGATAAAATAGTTAATTCATTCTGTACAGAAGTACTGGAGGATTCTGAAGCTGCACCTTTCCACTTTCTGTAACACTGTCAGCGGCCTTAGTAACCATGCCAATGGACTCGCGCTGCGCTTGCAGCTGTCTGTGCACTGAGCTGCCCCTCCTGGTGTGATAACATTCTCCTGCTGTTTTGCAGTGCGATAGGGCTAGTCTTGAGCTCCGGTGTTGCAACATGCAATGCTGACAGTTTAGGAGTTTGTAATAAATCCTGAAGGCTTTAGGCAGCTGCAGAAATGCAGTAACACTGCCAGCCTGCAAAGTCGTGGGAGCCATGAACATAGCACATATTGCTTGAAAAGGAAAGTACACTCACCACTCTCTGCAGGCCTCCCACCTCTGTAGTTAGTTCTGTAGAAATGACAGCAGCTGCCGCTGCTGACAGGGGTAACTGAAGTTGTTAGTGGATGTATAGCGCCATGTCCTGCCACTGTTACAGGTGGTAAATCCATCACAATAACCGGGTTGTTGATAACGTTGCAAACTACTGATTTTCACTTGAAGAGCCCAAAATATCCAAAGTGACAGACGATCATGGAATTCCAAGTTGGAATCAACATCTACCAACTGTAAACAAGTAGCTCCACATTGCAAAGGATGGGAGCTGAGGCAAGCTCTCCCACCAGACAGACATCTCCTCCTGTGGTGTTGCACTCCAAGTGGCCATCCTGGCCTGCTCTCCTGTCTGCAACACTTCCACACCAGGATCAATGGGAGTCTCTTGGTCCCACAAGAAAATGGGTCCCCCTGCTCACAGAAAGCAGAGAGGGAATTTCCGTGTCCTGGCCAAATTTCCTCATTCACTAAAATACCACCAACAGCTTAATCTGGTTCAAGGTCAGTTTGCATTCATCTGTATCCCCTCCTGGGTCATGCCTTAAATAGGCAGAATTTGTCTAGTGCACTTACCCAGTCAACAAAAACTAATAAATAAATAAATAAATAAATAAATTTTCCAGTGGCCCTGGTTAGGACGATATTGATATGACAGTCAGACATTAGGGTCATGGTTATGGTTAGGGGTTAGTTTGGACAATATTGGATATGACAGTCAGACATTAGGGTTACGGTTAGGGTGAGGGTTAGCTTAGGTTAGGTTAGGGGTTAGGATGATATTGAAATAAGAGTCAGACATTAGGATAAGAGTTAAGGTTTGAATTAGGGTTAGGTTAGAGTTAGGGTAAGGGTTAGGATGATATTCATATGAGAGGCAGACATTAGGTTTAGGGTTATGGTTTGGATAGGGTTAGGATGATATTGATATGACAGTCTGACATTAGGGTTAGTGTTAGGGTTAGGGTTGGTTAGGGTTAGGTTAGTTTCAGACGATAATAATATGACAGTCAGACACTCACGGTTAGGGTTAGGGTTAGGGTTAGGCGATATTGATATGACAGTCAGACATTAATTTTTATTTATTTGTGCAAGTTGGATTTACAACCTTTGAGTCAGGGACTCATTTACAAAGGCTTCTCATCGTGGGAGGGCAAGACAATAGAACATTGTGCAGATACAACTTTGGACAACATTACAGGTGCAGACATTGAACACAGAATACACTTAGTTACATGTTAGTATAAAATACAGGTTTACAATTAAAGATGTACAATTTCTCATGCTGCAGTGGAATACATCCTGTATAAACCTAAGGGGTAATTAAAAAAGTGTAGGAGGAAAGATGGATCAGCAGTCAGGGTTCATTGTCGAGATTAGGGGGCAGGCAGAGAAAGGTCCTGCAGTAGGATTGAGGGGCAGGGTTAGTTGCACGTACAGCAGTGGACATTAAAGAGATAGATCCAGAGAATGGTTTTGAAGGGACCAAGTTTGGCAGTGTTGGTGATGCAGGTAGGGAGGAGGAGTTGAATCTGTGGGGGCATGATAAAGAAGGACCTCTGGGCAAGGGAGGTCTTGGTTCTGGGCACTTGAAGGTGGCTTTAACAGAGCTGTGTGGAAATGGATGAGGATCACTGTGGTAGAGAGGCAGAGACTCCAGGGGAAACAGTCTGAGCAGGGATTTCTTAGCAAGAAGTCAGGTCTGATACTGCAGACACTCCTCAGTTGAGCAGGTTGGTGGAGGAATAGAGCAGGTGGGTGGCGGCTGGAGGCTCTGGTCAGGAGCCTACAGGCCTTATTGATGGAGAGCTGGATTTTAGAGAGGGCAATGTTATCAGCTGCAGCATAGATGAGCAAGCTGTTGTCCACTAGGGACAGGATGGAGGAGGTGATGGCCAGCCAGAGGGCAGTGAGAGGCAGGCAATCCCTATGGCAGTAAAACAGGCCAATCGAGGTTTATGGCAGAGGAAGAGCATTGATGTGTTATGCAGGTGAGGCAGTACTCAAGTGATGCCTAAGTATTTATATGTGGGCACTTGCTCTAATGGGAGCTGAGAGTTGGGGTAATCAGGAGGGGGACTCTAGCTTTATGTTGGTGGTTATAGAAGAGCATTGATTTCATTTTCTTAAGGTTTATGTCTAGTGTGTGAACAAGAAATCACCTTCCTGTTTAGTTGTAGGTGAGTTGAAGGATAATTGAGAATGGAGGGATCTGGGTGTGATGAAAGAGAACCGCATCATCTGCATAGAGGAGCATCTTGCTATTGCAGAAGCTGGGAGAGTGTTGAGATAGAGACTGAAGAGAATGGGACCCAGGATTGAGCCCTGTGGGACCCTGGAGCTAATGGGTTGAATGTTGGAGACGGAGCCATTGATCTTTACATGCTGGGATCTAGCAGAGAGGTGGCTGGAAAACCAGGCAAGGGAATCAGCAGAGAAACTGAGTTGGTGGAGAAAGTCAAGTAGGAAGGGGTGACAGACAGTGTCAAAGGCCTTGAGAGGTCAATGAACACTGCACCGGCCAGGCTGCCAGAGTCGAGAGCAAGTGCAGGTATTGGGAGAACTCCAGGAGAGCAGTGGTTGTACTGTGCCCTGGGTGATAGCCATGCTGCTCTGGGCACATAATGTCATACTAGCAAGGACTCAAATAGTTGGATAGGCATCAGTTTTTCAAGGGGCTTTGGAGAGTGAGAGGAGGATGGAGATTGGCCGATGGTTGCTGGGGTGGATCGATCACTGCTCTTGGTATTGGAGTGATTTCAGCAGTTTTCCACACAAGGGACGGTTGAGTAGGTCCGTCAGGGGACTAGGGCAATGTCCAGGACCAGGTGGAGGATCCTGGAGTCGAGGGGTCACTGGGGTTACTTACCAAGGGCTTTTAGCAGGTGTGGCCTGGCTTCATGGGTGGATAGGGTGACAGGCAGAAAGGGGTGATGCAGGGAAGGGGGTGGAGGAGGGATTGATCAAAGCTGCTGGGGAGGACAGAGCTTAGATCAGAGAAAGTGGTGTTGAGGCAGTCTGTTATAGGTAGTGGATCAGAGGAGGTAGCACCATCGATGGTGAGCTGAGATGGTGGAGGGAGCCGGTCTTCCCATTTAGTTCTTTCATGCTATCCCAGATGGTCAGGCCAAGCCCCAAGTGGCGGTGAGGGTGCTCCACCTTGGCCCTCTGATGGCCCAGGTGCACTTATTGGCGCCATGTTGTAGGCTTGTCTGTCAGATGGATTGCCTGAATTCCAAAGCGATTCACCAGAGATTATCCTTATTCTTAAGTTTCTGGATGAGGAAGGGTGATCCAGGGGTGTTGCATTTCTTTGTACAGATCCTGGTGGTGGGGTGAAGAGGTCACAGGCCTTGCTGAAGGCACTTGTGAAGAAGTCAAGAGCTGAGTTGATATCTGGGGCATGTTGGATAGGGGACCAGTCTAGCTGGGCTTGGTGCTGTTTCAACTTTTTAGGCCACCAGGGCATAGGCTGTGGGTGCAGTGTAGCCTGGGACACTGGTTTTGGAGAGGAGGATGACCAGATACAGATGACGGCGGAGTGATCACTAAGTGAGTCGGGAGGACAGTGATGTCCTGGATTTTAAAGGGTGGTTTGATAAGATAACATCTAGGATGGTGTTGGTTCCACTGGATGAGTTGAACCTGGTGGGCTGTGAGACTAGTTGGGACATATCCAGGGCAGTGAAGGAATCCTGGCTTAGAGATGGTGGAAGCAAGCCAATTAACATTAAGATCACCAAGGATGACTTGTTTTGACTTTTGTGCGGAGGGATGTTATTTAGTCGATGAGGGACTGGACTGCTGAGTTCTGGTTCCTTGGGGGTATGTAGAGATAGTGAGGAAAAGAGGCCTCTGGTGGGGTCAGGGATAACTTTTAGCATGAGGGCTGGGCACCACAGTCAAGTTTGGGAGCAGGAAGTGCATGACCTATATGGGTGTCCCACATGAATATAGTGCACCCACCACCACCTTGGCTTATGTGGTCTTCCTGAATAAGGTGTATCCAGGGAGGAGATAGCAGAGTCAGGGGTGGACTTAGAGAGCCAAGTCTCTACCAGAGCAAAGAATATCAGGTTGATGCTGGGTGACCCAGCACTAGAGAGCAACAGTTTTCTTTGGTGGCTACATATGTTAAGGGATGCAAGGCGAAGACCAGTAGTGGTACAGAATTTGGGTGGGCTGGCAGATAAAGGTCCAGGATTGGGTGTACATTCCCAGACAGTAAGAGTAGCAATGTGATTATTCTGATTAGGGATGGTGGTGGCAGGGACCCATGGTCCAGCCCTGGTGAGGACCTGATGGTAAGGGTGCAGGGATAGGTAGAGCATGAAGGGTGGGTATGGCAGGAAAGAGGTGGGTCAGGGTGGGCCCAGGAGAGCAGAGTGGGGCTGTAGGCAGGTAGTGGGTGCTGGGGAGTTAAGGGTGTCAAGGTGGGGCTGGGTCACACTGGGGTAACTGGGGGTGAGGTGCCTGATGTAGTGGAGGGAGCTTAGGTCAGGGGAGGTTTGAACCAGGAGGGTAAGGGTGAGAAGACATAGCATGGGAGTGCAACTGCCCATAGTTCTATGCTCTCATAGTGAAAGAGTTGGGCAATAGCTGAACTTCAGTGAGGGTGACTGCCACTGTGGAGCTGTGATAGTGTTGCTGACTTTGGTGCAAGAGGTCCCAGGTTTGAGTACACTGGGAGGAGGGTGTCTTAGAGCCTTGTGGAGGATATGTCCAAGGTTACACAGAGGCTGGATAGGGCTGGGTTTGAAGTGGAAAGAGGGAGAAATAGTGATTTAGGTTTGATCTCCTTAGGAAGGAGGCATGGTTTCAGGATAGAAACCAACTGACTGTGGGATTCCTGTGAGAGGAGTTCCTGGACAGAGACTATATAATAAACTGTCAGAGAAGGGGAGGACAGGGTGGGGAGAAAATTGAGTGAGGCTCAGACAAAGGTCCCTCAGTGTAACTAATTGATTTGAAAGCTGCTTAAGGAGGGAATAAAAACTAATTTTTAAATATTGAGTTGCTGTTAGGGATTGCAGGTTAGGGTTAGTGTTAAGGTTAGGATGCTCAATCAATCAAAATTTATTTTAAAGCACTTTCAACAAAACCAAAGCATTTCACAATATAAAGAAATCAAATAATGTCTAAAATAACAAGCAGCAATCACAGAACTCAAACAGTATCCACAAATGCCTTTCGATAAATACATTTTAATACAGATTTAAAAGACTTGGTGGACAGGCATTCTCTAATCCGATGAGGTAGAGAGTTCACAGGGTCAGGGCTATGAAAGAAAAAGCTCTATCACCTGATGTCTATTGATACGACAGTCAAATATTAGGGTTAGGATTAGGTTAGGGTTTCTGTTAGGGTTAGGGATAGGATGATATTGATATGACAGTCAGACATTACAGTTGAGAAGCAGGGTTAGGGTTAAGATTAGGATGATATTGATATGACAGTCAGACATTAGGTTTAGGGCTGTGTTGGGGTTAGGGATCGGGTTGGACAATATTGATATAACAGTCAGACATTAGGGTTAGGGTTAGAGTTAGGGTTTGGGTTAGGGTGAGGATGAGATTGACATGACAGTAAGACATTAGGGATAGGATTAGGGTTAGGGTTTGGGTAAGGGTTAGGGTTAGGATGATATTGAAATGACAGTCAGAAATTACAGATTGGGTAAGGGTGAGGTTAGGGTATCATGGTATTGATATAGCAGTCAGACATTAGGATTAGGGTTTGGTTTAGGGTTAGGGTTATGAGACATTGATAGCGGTCCAGACATTAAGGGTAGGGTTATGGGTAGAAGTTAGGATGATATTGATATGACAGTCTGACATTAGGGTCAGGGTTAGGATGATATTGATATGACAGACATTGGGGTTATAGTTAGGGTTATTGTTAGCTAAGGGTTAAGATGATATTGGTATGACAGTCAGACTTTAGGGTTAGCATTAGAGCTAGAGTTAGGGGTTACATCTAGGATGATATTGATATGACAGTCAGACATTAGGGTTATGGTTAGGGTGAAGTTGAGGATGATATTGATATCACAGTCAGACATTAAGAATGGTGAGGGTTGGGCGACATTGATATGACAGTCAGACATTAGGGTAGGGTTAAGGTTAGGGTTAGGATGATATTGATATGACAGTCAGACATTAGGGTCAGGGTTTGTGTAAGGGATAGGGTTGGGTTAGGACAACATTGATATGACAGTCAGACATTAAGGTTGGGGTGAGGATTAAGATGATATTGATATGACAGTCAGACACTAGGGTTAGGATTAGGGTTAGGGTTTGTGTTAGGGTTAGGTTTAGGATGATATTGGTATGACAGTCAGACATTATGGTTAGGGTTGAGGGTAAGATTAGGATGATATTGATAGGACAGTCAGTCATTAGGGATAGAGCTGTGTTAGGGGTCAGGATTAGGACAATGTTGATATAACAGTCAGACATTAGGGTTGAGGTTAGGGTTAGAGTTTGGGTTGGGCATGAGGTTGGGGTTAGAACAATACTGATGTGATCAGACATTGGGGTTAGGATTAGAGTTGAGGCTGTGGGTTAGGGTTGGGTTAGGGTGAGGACAAAATTGATATGACAGTCTGACATTAGGGATAGGATTAGGGTTAGGGTTTGGGTAAGGGTTAAGGTTAAGGCGATATTGATATGAAAGTCAGAAATTATGGATTGGGTTAGGATGAGGGTTAGGGATAGGATGATATTGATATGGCAGTCAGACATTATGATTACAGTTTGGTTTAGAATTTGGGTTGGGGCGACACCCGATATGACAGTCAGCCAATAGGGTAGGGTTATGGGTAGGGGTAGGATGATATTGATATGGCAGTCAGACAGTAGGATAAGGGTTAGGCTTAGGGTTAGGATGATATTGATATCACAGTCAGACATTAGGGTTATGGTTAGGGTTAGGGTTAGGTTTGGGATGATTTTGATATAACAGTTAAACATTAGGGCTAGGGTTAGGATTAGGATGATATTGGTATGACAGTCAGACTCTAGGGTTAGCATTAGAGTTAGAGTTAGGGCTACAGTTAGGAAGATATTGACATGACAGTCAAACATTGGGGTTGGGGCTGGGTTAGTGTTAGGGTTAGGGCAATATTGATATGACAATTAGACATTAGGTTGAGGTTATGTTTAGGGCTTTGGTTAGGGTTAGGATTAGGACAATATTGATATGACAGTCAGACATTAGGGTTATGGTTGGATTAGGGTTAGGATGATATTGATATGACAGTAAGACATTGTGGTTGGGCTAAGGTTAGGACAATATTGATATGACAGTCAGACTTTAGGGTTAGCGTTGAGTTAGAGTTAGGGTCAGGGATGGGATGATATTGATATGACAGTCAGACATTAGTGTTGGGGTTTGGATTTGGGAAGGGTTTTGGTTGGGGTTGGGGTAAGGATGATGTTGTATGACAGTCAGACATTATGGTTTGTGTTAGGGTTGGGATGATATTGATATGACAGTCAAACATTAGAGTTGGGGTGAGGGTTAGGGTTTGGGTTATGGCTAGGATGATGTTGTATGACAGATATTACAGTTTGGGTTGGGGTTAGGATGATATTGATATGACAGTCAGAAATTAGGATTAGGGTTTGGTTTAGGGTTGGGGTTTGGAGGACATTGATATGACTGTCAGATATTAGGGGTAGGGCTAGGACAGTATTGAGATGACAGTCAGACAATAGGGTTAGGGTTAGAGTTAGGACAATATTGATATGACAGTCAGACATTAGGGTTGGGTTTGGGTTTGGGTAAGGGCTTTGGTTAGGGTTGGGGTAAGGATGATGTTGTATGACAATTAGACATTACAGTTTAGCGCAAGGGTTGGGATGATATTGATATAACAGTCAGACATTAGGATTAGGGTTTGGTTTAGGGTTAGGGTTAGGACAACATTGATATGACAGTCAGACATTAGGGATATAGTTAGGGGTAGGGTTAGAGATATTGATATGACAGTCAGACATTAAGGATTCTGAGTTGGGGTTAGGATGATATTGATGTGACAGTCATACATTAGGGTTATGGTTAGGGTTAGGGGATAGGAATAGGGCTAGGGTTATGGTTAGGATGATTCTAATATTACAGTCAGACATTGGGGCTAGGGTTTGGGTTGAGGTGAGGCCAACAGTGATATGACTAGCTGGACATCAGGGTTATGATTAGTGTTAGGGTTTGTTTTAGGTTTAGGGTTAGGATGATATTGATATGCCAGTCAGACATTACAGTTGGGTTAGCATAATGTTGATATGACAGTCAGACATTACGGTTAGGGATAGGGTTAGGATGATATTGATAAGACAGGCAGACATTAGGGGTCCGGGTAGGGTTAGGGTTAGGACGATATCGATATGACAGTCAGACATTAGGGTTAAGGTTTGTGTTAGGGATATGGTGAGGATAGGACAATATTGATGTGACAGTCTGACTATAGGGTTAGGGTTATGGTTTAGGTTAGGGTTAGGATGATATTGATATGACAGTCAGATCTTATGGTGAGGGTTAGGGTTATTGTTGGGGTTAAGATTAGAATGATATTGATATGACAGTCAGACATTTAGGTTAGGGCTGTGTTAGGGTTTGAGTTAGGACAATATTGATATGACAGTCAGACATTACAGTTAGGGTTAGGGTTAGAGTTTGGGGTTGGAAGCTTAGGGTTAGGGTTAGGATGATATTGCTATGACAGTTAGACATTAGGGTTAGGATTAGAGTTAGGGTTTGTTTTAGGGTTAAGGTTATTGTGAGGATGAGATTGATATGACAGTCAGACATTAGCGATAGGATTAGGGTTGGGGTTTGGGTAAAGGGTTAGGGTAAGGATGGTATTAATATGACAGTCAGAAAGTACGGATCTGGTTAGGGTGAGGGTTAGGGTTAGCATGATATTGATATGACAGTCAGACATTAGGATTAGGGTTTGGTTTAGAGTTAGGGTTGGGATGACCTGATGTGACAGTCAGACATTAGGTGTAGGGTTATGGGTAGGGTATGGATGATATTGATTTGAGAGTCAGGCATTAGGGTTTAGGTTGGGGTTGGGGTTATGATGATATTGATGATGACAGTAAAACATTAGGGCTAGAGATAGGGTCAGGACGATATTGGAATGACAGTCAGACTTTAGGGTTAGCGTTAGAGTTAGAGTTAGGGTTAGAGTTAGGATGATATTTATATGACAGTCAAACAGTAGGGTTAGGGCTGGGTTAGTGTTAGGGTTAGGACAATATTGATATGACAATCAGACATTAGGGTTAGGGTTAGAGCTTGGGATAATGTTAGGATTAGGACAATATTGATATGACAGCCAATCATTGGGGTTATTGCAGGGTTTGGGATAGAGTTATGGTTGGGTTTAGGACAATATTGTTCTGACAGTCAGACATTGGGGTTAGGGTTAGGGTTAGGGTAGGTGAATATTGATATGACAGTCCAAACATTAGAGTTGGGGTTAGGGTTAGGGTTTGGGTTGAGGTTATGGTTAGGGTTAGGATGATATTGATATAACAGTCAGACATTATGGTTAGGGTTGGGGTTAGGACAATATTCATATGACAGTCAGACTTTAGGGTTGGGGTTGGGGTTAGGGTTTGGGATATGGTTGGGGTTAGATTTAAACTTAGGAAAATATCGATATGACAATCAGACATTTTGCTTAGGACTAGGTTAGGGTTAGGACGATATTGATGAGAAGTCAGAGATTAGGGTTGGGGTTAGAATGATATTGAAATGACAGTCGACATTAGGGTTATGGTTAGGATTTGGGTTGGGGACGATATTGATAAGACAGAAGAGACATTAGGGTTGGGGTTGGGACAATATTGATATGACAATCAGACTTTAGGGTTAGCGTTAGAGTTGAGTAAAGGTTTGGGTTAGGATGATATTGATATGATAGTCAGACATTAGAGTTTAGGGTTGGGTTAGTGTTAGGGTTGGGGCAATATTGATACAACAGTCAGACATTAGGGTTGGGGCTTGGGTTGGGGTTGGAGTTGGACAATATTGTTAGGACAATCAGACATAAGAGTTGGATTAAGGTTAGGGTTAGAGTTGGAATAGGGTTGGGGTTAGGGGTTGGGGTTATGGTTGATACGATATTGTTATGAGGTCAGACATCAAGGTAAGGGTTAGGGATTGGGATAATACAATATTGATATGACAGTCAGAAATTAGGGTTATGGTTGAGGTTGGTCTAGAGTTAGGATTATATTGATTGACAGTCAGACATTATGGCTATGGTTGGGAATAGGGTTGGGGATAGGGTTGGGGTTAGGATGATTTGAAATGACAGTAAGACATTGGGGTTGGAGTTGGTGTTAATGCAATATTGATATGACAGTAAGACTTTAGGGTTGGCTTTTAGGGTTAGAGTTTAGGTTTAGGGTTGGGATGACATTGATATGACAGTCCGACATTAAGGTTGGAGCTGGATTACTGCTAATGTTTGGGCAATATTGATAATACAGTCAGACATTAGGGTTAGGGTTAGGGCTTGGGTAAGGGATAGGTTGAGGAAAATATTGTTGGACTGTCAGACATTAGAGTTAGGGTTAGGGTTAGGGATGGGGTTTAGGTCAGGGTTAGGATTAGGATGATATTAATGTGACAGCCAGACATTATGGTTAGGATTAGGTTTAGGGTTTGTGTTGGGAGTTAGGTTGATAATGAAATTGATATGAAGTCAGACATTACAGTTAGGGTTAGGGTTGGGTTAAGATTAGGATGATATTGATATGACAGTCAGACATTAGGGTTGGGCTGTGTTCTGGTTTTAGTTGGGTTTAGGACAATAGTGATATAATGGTTAGACATTAGGTTTAGGGTTAGGGTAAGAGTTTGGGTTAGGTTTAGGGTTAGGGTTGGGATGATATTGATCTGACAGTCAGACATCTGGTTAAGATTAGAGTTAGGGTTTGTTTTAGGGTTAGGGTTAGGGTTAGGACTATATTGATATGACAGTCAGACATTACAGTTAGGGTTAGGGTTAGGGTGATATTGATATGACAGTCAGACATTAGGATTAGGGTTGAGTGTTGGCTTTAGGGTTGGGGTTAGGGAGACATTGATATGACAGTCAGAAATTAGGGGTAGGTTTAAGGTTAAGACAAATATAGATATGACAGTCAGGCATTAGGTTTAGTGTCTGTGCTAGGGATAGGGCTGGGATAGGACAATATTGATAGGACAGTCAAACATTAGGGTTAGGGTTAGGATGAGGATGATATTGATATGACAGTCAGACAGTTGGATAGGATTAGGGTTAGGGTTTGTGTTAGTGTTGGGGTTAGGATGATATTGATATGACAGTCAGACATTACAATTTGTGTTATGGTTAGGATGATACTGCTATGGCGGTCAGACATTAGGATTAGTGTTTGGTTTTGGGTTAGGATGACATTGATATGACAGTCAGACATTGGGGGTGAGGGTTAGGGTAGGGGTAGGAAGATATTGATATGACAGTCAGACATTAAGGTTAGGGTTGGGGTTAGGATGATATTGATATGACAGTCAGACATTAGGGTTATGGTTAGGGTTAGGGTTAGGGATGAGGTTAGGAGTAGCAGTTGGGATGATACTGATATAACAGTCAGACATTAGAATGAGGTTAATGTTAGGGTTAAGGTTAAAACTACATTGATATGACAGTCAGGCATTAAGCCTAGGGTTTGGGTTAGGGTTACTAAGACAGTGACAGGACAGTCAGACATAAGGGCTAGGATTAGTGTTGGGGTTTGTTTTAGGGTTAGGGTTGGGGCGATATTATTATGCCAGTCAAACATTATGGTTGCAAGTTAGGGTTAGGATGATATTGATAAGACAGTCACACATTTGGGGTAGGGTTGGGGTTAGGATAACATTTATATGATTGTCGAGACATTACAATTGGGGCTAGGGTTAGTGTTAAAATTAGGATGCTATTGATATGACAGTGAAACATTTGGGTTAGGGCTGTGTTAGGGTTAGAGTTAGGGTTAACGTTATGGTTAGGACAATATTGATATGAGAGTCAGACATTAGGGTTAGGGTTGAGATTGAGTTTGAGTTAGGTTTTAGGGATAGGGTTAGGACCGAATTGATATGACAGTCAGAAAATAGTGTTAGGATTAGAGTTAGGGTTTGTTTTGGGGTTAGGGTTATTGTGAGGGAAGAGATTGATATGACAGTCAGACATTAGGGATAGGATTAGGGTCAGGGTTTTGTGTAAAGGGTTAGGAGTTAGGGTTGATATTGATATGACAGTCAAGAAATTCGGATCGGGTTAGGGGTGAGGGTTACAGTTAGGATAATATTGATATGGCAGTCAGAGATTTTGGTTAGGATTAGGGTGGGGTTTAGGACAATATTGTTATGACAGATATTAGGGTTGGGTTAGGATGATATTGATATGACGAGTCAGACTTTAAGGTTGGGCTTGGGTTGGGTTAGGTTAGGACAATATTGTTAATACAATCAGACATTAGTTAGGGTTAGAGTTAGGGTCAGGGTTAGTAGTAGGGTTTGGGTTAGGGATAGGGTTATGGTTGGTGAGATATTGTTATGATAGTCAGACATCACAGTAAGGGTTAGGGATTGGGATAGGACAATACTGATATGACAGTCAGACATTAGGGTTATGGTTAGGGTCAAGGTTAGAGTTAGGACAACATTGATATGACAGTTAGACGTTATGGTTATGGTTCAGATTAAGGGTTACGGTTAAGATAATATTGATATAGCGGTCAGACATTAGGATTAGGGTTTGGTTTAGGCTAGTATTAGGACGACATTGATATGACAGTCAGACATTAGGGGTAGGGTTATAGGTAGGGTTAGACAATATTGATATGACAGTCAGACATTAGGGTTATGGTTAGGTTTAGGGTTAGGGTTGGATGATATTGATATGACAGTAAAACATCAGGGCTAGGATTAGGGTTAGAGACGATATTGGTATGACAGTCAGACTTTGGAGTTAGTGGTAGATTTAGAGTTAGGGTTACGGTTGGGATGACATTGATATGAGAGTCAAACATTAGGGTTAGGACTGGTTAGTGTTGAGGTTAATACAATATTGATATGACAATCAGACATTAGGGTTGGGCGTGGGATAGGGTTGGGGTTGTGCTTGGGTCAATATTGATGTGAAAGTCAGTCATTGGGGTTAGGGTTAATGTTTGGGATAGGGTTAAGGTTAGGGTTAGGACAATATTGCTATGACAGTCAGACACTTTTTGGGGTTAAGGTTAGGGTAGGATGATATTGATATGATAGTCAGACATTAGTTATGGTTAGGATTGGGAATTTATTGATAAGACAGTAAGACATTAGAGTTATTGTTAGGATGATAGTGATATGACAGTCGGACTTTGGGTATAGCATTAGAGTTAGAGTTAGGGTTAGGGGTTAGGATGATATTGATATGACAGTCAGACATTAGGGTTAGGGCTGGGTTAGTGTTGGGGTTAGAACAATATTGACATGCCAGTCAGACATTAGAGTTAGGTATTGGGTTAGGGTAAGGTTAGGTGAATATTGATATGGCAGTCAGACATTAGAGTTGGGATTATGGTTATGGTTTGATTTAGGGTTATGGTTTGGGTGATAGTGATATAACAGTCAGACATTATGGTTGGGGTTAGAGTTAGGATAATACTCATATGACAGTCAGACATTAGGGTTAGGGTTAGGGGTTTGGGTTTGTGATACAGATAAGGTTAGACTTAGGCATAGGATGATATTGATATGACAGTCAAACAGACATTTGGTTAGGATAAGGGTTAGGGTTAGGCCAATACTGTTATGACAGTCAGAGATTAGAGTTAGGGTTAGGACGATATTGATATGACAGTCAGACATTAGGGTTAGGGCTTGGGTTAGGGTTAGGTAAGGACAATATTATTAATACAATCAGACATTAGGGTTAGGGGTTGAGTTAGGGTTAGGGTTAGGAATAGGGTTTGGGTTAGGGTTAGGGTTATGGTTGATACGATATTGTTATGACAGTCAGACATCACAGTAAGGGTTAGGGATTGAGCTAGGACAATATTGATATGACAGTCAGACATTAGGGTTAGGGTTATGGTTATGGTTATGGTTAGAGTTAGAGTTAGGGCGATATTGAGTATGACAGTCAGACATTATGGTTATGGTTGGGATTAGGGTTAGGGTTGGATGATATTGAAATGACATTAAGACATTAGGGTTAGGGTTATTGTTGGGGGCAATACTGATATGACAGTCAGACTTTAGGGTTGGCGTTAGAGTTAGAGTTAGAGTTAGGGTTGGGGTTAGGATGATATTGATATGAAAGTCCGACATTAGGGTTAGGGCTCAATTAGTTTTAATGTTTGGACAATACTGATATGTCAGTCAGACATTTGGATTAGGGTTAGGGCTTTTGATAGGGTTGAGGTTAGGACAATATTGTTGTGAGAAGTCAGTCATTAGGGTTGGGGTTGGGGTTTGGGATATGGTTAAGGTTAGGTTAGGCGATATTGTTGTGACAGTCAGACATTAGGGTTAGGGTTAGGGTAGGATGATATTGATATGATAGTCAGACATTAGGGTTATTGTTAGGATTAGGACAATATTGATATGACAATAAGACATTAGGGTTATTTAGGATAATACTGATATGACAGTCAGACTTTAGGGTTAGCGTTAGAGTTAGAGTTAGGGTTAGGGTTAGGATGATACTGATATGACAGTCAGACATTAGGGTTAGGGTTAGGTATTGGGTTAGAGTTAGGTTGGGTGAATATTGATATGGCAGTCAGACATTAGAGTTGGGGTTATGGTTATGGTTGGGGTTAGGGTTATGGCTAGGATGATACTGATATAACAGTCAGACATTATGGTTAGGGTTACGGTTAGGACAGTATTCATATGACAGTCAGATATTAGGGTTAGGGTTGGGGCTAAATTTTAGCTATGGTTGGGGTTAGACTTGGGCATGGGGCAACATTGATATGACTGCCAGACATTTTGATTAGGATTAGGGTTAGGGTTAGGATGATATTGTTATGACAGCTGAGACATCACAGTGAGGTTAGGATTGGGATAGGACAATATTGATATGACAGTCAGACATTAGAGTTAGGGTTAGGGTGAGGGTTAGGGTTAGGGTTAGGGTTAGGGTTAGGGTTAGGGTTAGGGTTGGGATGATATTGAAATGACAGTCCGACATTAGGGTTAGGGCTGGTTTAGTGTTAATGTTTGGACAATATTGATATGTTGGGTAAGGATAGCTAAGGAAAATAATGTTAGGACTGTCAGACATTAGAGTTAGGTTCAGGGTTCTGGATAGGGTTTAGGTTAGAGTTAGGATTCGGACTATATTAATATGACAGTCAGACATTAGGATTAGGGTTGGGGTTTGTGTTAAGGTTACGTTAGGATGATATTGACATGACAGTCAGACTTTACAGTTAGGGTTAGGGTTAGGGTCAAGATTAGGATATTGATATAACGTCAGACATTAGGGGTTAGGCTGTGTTAGGGTTTTGGTTAGGGTTAGGACAATATTGATATAGCAGTTAGACATTAGGTTTAGGGTTAGCTTTAGATTTTGGGTTGGGCTTAGGGTTAGGGTTAGGATGATATTGATATGACAGTCAGACATCAGGGTTAAAGATTAGAGTTAGGGCTTCTTTTTTGGGTTAGGGTTAGGGTTAGGAAGATATTGATATGACAGTCAGACATTACGGTAAGGGTTAGGGTTAGGATGATATTGATATGACAGTCAGACATTAGGATTAGGGTTAGTGTTAGCGTTGGGGTTGAGGTTGGGGCGACATTCATATGACAGTCAGACATTAGGGGTAGGGTTGGGTTAGGATGATAAAGATATGACAGTCAGACATTAGGTTTAGGGTCTGTGTTAGGGATAGGGTTAGATATAGGACAATTTTGATATGACAGTCAGACATTAGGGTTAGGGTTAGGATGAGGATGATATTGATATGACAGTCAGACAGTAGGGTTAGGGTTTGTGTTAGTGTTAGGGTTAGGATGATATTGATATGACAGTTAGAGATTACAGTTTGTGTTAGGGGTTACAATGATATTGATATGACAGTCAGACACTGGGATTAGGGGTTTGGTTTAGGGTTGGGACAACATTGATATGAGAGTCAGAAATTAGAATTGGGGTTGGGGTATTATTAGGAAGATATTGATATGACCGCCTGACATTAAGGTTAAGCGTTTGAGTAGGATGATATTGATATGACAGTCAGACATTAGGGTTAGGGTTATGGTTGGGTTAGGGTTAGGGTTAGGAATAAGGTTAAGATGATACTGATATAACACTCAGACAGTACGATTAGGGTTAGGGTTAGGACAATATTCATATGACAGTCAGACATTAGGGTTAGGGAGTTAGGGTTGGGTTTGGGATATGGTTGGAGTTAGACTTAGGCACATGGGACGATATTGGTATGACAGTCAGACATTTTGTGGTTAGGATTAGGGTTAGATATGGGGACGATATTGATGTGACAGTCAGAGATTTGGGTTAGGGTTAGGATGATATTGATATGACAGTCAGACATTGGGTTCGGGTTAGAGTTGAGCTTAAGGTTAGGAATAGGGTTTAGGATAGGGTTAGGTTTATGGTTGAGTACGATATTGTTATGGCAGTCAGACATCACAATAAGGGTTATGGATTGGGATAGGACAATATTGACATGACTGTCAGACAATACTGTTGGGTTAGGGTTAGAGTTAGGATGATATTAATATGACGGTCAGACATTAAGGTTATGGTTAGGTTTAGGGTTGGGGTTAGGGTTGGATGATATTGAAATGACAGTAAGACATTAGGGTTGGGGTTAGTGTTAGTGCGATATTAATATGACAGTCAGACTTTAGGGTTGGTGTTATAGTTAGAGTTTGGGTTAGGGTTAGGATGATATTGATATGACAGTCTGACATTAGGGTTAGGCTTTATTAGTGTTAATGTTTGGAGAATATTGATATGACAGTCAGACATTAGGGTTAGGGTTAGGGCTTGGGTAAGGGATAGGTTAGGAAAATATTGTTGGGACTGTCAGACATTAGAGTTAGGGTTAGGATTAGGTATGGGGTTTAGGTTAGGGGTAGGATTAGGATGATATTAATATGACAGTCAGACATTAGGGGTTAGAATTAGGGTTTGGGTATGTGTTAGGATTGCAGTTAGGATGATATTGATATGACAGTCAGACATTACGGTTGGGGTTAGGGGTAAGATTAGGATGATGCTGATATGAGAGTCAGACATTAGGGTTAGAGCTGTGTTGGGTTTTGGTTGAGGCTTAGGACAATATTGATATAACAGTCAGACAATAGGTTTAGGGTTAGGGTTAGATTTTGGGTTTGGTTTAGGGTTAGGGTTAAGATGATATTGATATGATAGTCAGACATCGGGTTAAGATTAGAATTAGGGTTTGTTTTAGGGTTAGGGTTAGGGTTAGGATGATATTGATATGACAGTCAGACATTACGGTTAGGGTTAAGGTTAGGATGATATTGATGTGACACTCAGACATTAGGATTAGGGTTAGCGTTAGGTTGAGTTGGGGTTGAGTTGAAACGACATTGACATGACAGTTAGACATTAGTGGTAAAGTAGGTTAGGGTTAAGACAAATAAAGATATGACAGTCAGGCATTAGGTTTAGTGTCTGTGCTAGGGATAGGGTCAGGATAGGACAATATTGATAGGACAGTCAAACATTAGGGTTCGGAGTTAGGATGAGGATGATATTGATATGACAGTCCGACAGTAGGGTTAGGATTAGGGTTGGGTTAGTGTTGGGTTAGGATGATACTGATATGACAGTCAGACATTACAGTTTGTGTTAGGGTTAAGATGATGATATGACACTCAGACATTAGGTTTAGGGTTTGCTTTAGGGTTAGGGATGGGATGACAATGATATGACAGTCAGACATTAGGGTAGGGTTAGGAAGATATTGATATGATAGGCAGACAGTAAGGTTAGGGTTAGGGTTAGGATGGTATTGATGTGACAGTCAGACATTAGGGTTATGGTTAGGGTTAGGTTTTAAGTTAGGAGTTAGATTAGGACAATATTGATATGACAGTGAGACATTAGGGTTAGGATTAGGGTTAGGGTTTGTGTTAGGGTTACAGTTAGGATGATATTGATATGACTGTCAGACATTACGGTTAGGGTTAGGGTTAGGGTTAGGGTTTAGATTAAGATGATATTGATATGACAGTCAGACATTTGGGTTAGGGCTGTGTTAGGCTTAGGGTTAGGGTTAGGACAATACTGATATGACAGTCAGACATTTGGGTTAGGGTTAAGTTAGAGTTTGGGTTAGGTTCAGGGTTAGAGGTTAGGACAATATTGATATGACAGTCAGAAATTAGTGTTAGGATTAGAGTTAGGGTTTGTTTTGGGGTTGGGGTTGTGTGAGAACGAGATTGATATGACAGTCAGACATTAGTGATAGGGTTAGAGTTAGGGTTTCTTGTGGGTTAGGGTTAGGATGATATTAATATGACAGTCAGAAATTATGGATTGGGTTAGGGTGAGGTTAGGGTTGAGATGATATTGATATGGAAGTCAGACATGAGGATTAGGGTTTGGTTTAGAGTTAGTGTTAGGATGACATGGATAGGACAGTCAGACATTAAAGGTAGGGTTTGGTAGTTTTAGGACAATCTTGAAATGACAGTCAGACATTAGGTTTATGGTTAGGGTTAGGATGATATTGATATGACAGTAAAACATTAGGGATAGAATTAGGGTTAGGACGATATTGGTATGACAGTCAGACTTTAGGGTTAGTGTTGAGTTAGAGTTAGGGTTACGGTTAGGATGATATTGATATTAGCGTCAAACATGAGGGTTAGGACTGGAGTTAGTGTTGGGTTAATACAATATTGATATGACAATCAGACATTGGGTTGGGGTTGGGGCTTGGGATAGTGTTAGGGTTAGGACAGTATTGATATGAGAAGTCACTCATTTGGCTTAGGGGTTGAGGTTTGGGATATGGTTAAGGTTGGGGTTAGGACGATATTGTTATGACAGTCAGACATTAGGATTAGGGTTATGGTTAGAGTAGGATGATATTGAAATGATAGTCAGACATTAGGGTTATGGTTACGATGATATTGATATCACAGTCAGACTTTAGGGCTAGAGTTAGAATTTGAGTTAGGGTTAGATGATATTGATATAACAGTCAGAAATTTCGGATCGGATTAGGCGAGGGTTAAGGTTAAGATGATATTGATATGGAAGTCAGACCTTAGGATTGGGTTTGATTTAGAGTTAGTGTTAGGGACGTCATTGATAGGACAGTCAGACATTAAGGAAGGGTTATAGGTAGGGTTGGACGATATGATATGACAGTCAGACATAAGGTTTAGGGTTGAGGTTCTGATGATATTGATATGACAGTAAAACATTAGGGTTAGGTTTAGGTTTAGGACGATATTGCTATGACAGTCAGACTTTAGGGTTAGCGTTACAGTTAAGTTAGGGTTATGGTTAGGATGATATTGATATGAGAGTCAAACATTGTGGTTTGGGCTGGGTTAGGGTTAATACAATATTGATATGACAATCAGACATTAGGGTTAAATTAAGGGCTTGGGAAGGGTTAGGACAATATTGATATGAAAGTCACTCATTAGGGTTAGGGTTAGGGTTGGGGATTGGGATAGGGTTAAGGTTTGGGTTGGGATGATATTGTTATGACAGCAGGACATTGGGTTAGGGTTAGGGTTGGGGTAGGATGATATTGAAAATGATAGTCAGACATGAGGGTCATGGTTAGGATTAGGACGATATTGATATGACAGTAAGACATTAGGGTTATGATTAGGATGATATTATATGACAGTCAGACTTTATGGTTAGCGTTAGAGTTAGAGTTAGGATTAGGGTTGGGATGATATTGATATGACAGTCAGACATTAGGGTTAGGGCTGGGCTAGTGTTATGGATTAGGACAATTTTGACATGACAGTCAGACATTAGGGTTAGGGTTGGGTATTGGGTTGGGGTTAGGTTAAGTGAATATTGATATGACAGTCAGGCGTTACAGTTGGGGTTAGGGTTAGGGTTTGGGTTAGGGTTATGGTTAGGATGATACTGATATAACAGTCAGACATTACGGTTGAGGTTAGGACAATGTTCATATGATGGTCAGACATAAGGGTTAAATTTAGGGTTAGGATGATATTGATATGACAGTCAGACATCAGGGTTAAGATTATAGTTAGGGTTTGTTTTAGGGTTAGGGTTGGGGTTGAGGGTTTGGGAAGCGGTTACGGTTAGACTTAGGCATGGGGCGATATTGATATGACAGTCAGACATTTTAGTTAGGATTAGGATTAGAGTTAGGGACGATATTGATATGACAGTCAGGCATCAGGGTTAAGATTAGAGTTAGGGTTTGTTTTGGGGTTAGGGTTAGGTTAGAGCGATATTGATATGACAGTCAGACATTCGGTAAGGGGTTAGGGTAAGGATGATGTTGCTATGACAGTCAGGCATTAGGATTAGGATTAGTGTTAGGGTTAGGATGTCATTGATATGACAGTCAGACATTATGGTTAGGGTAAGGGTTGGGGTTGAGCTGATAAAGATATGACAGTCAGACAGAAGGGTTGGGGTTTGTGTTAGGGTTAGGGTTAGGATGACGTGATATGCCAGTCAGGCATAACGGTTTGATGTTAGGGTTAGGATGATATTTATATGACAGACATTAGGATTTGGTTTTGGTTTAGGGTTAGGTTAGGATGACATTGATGTGACAGTCAGACATTAGGGTAGGGTTAGGGGTAGGATTAGGAAGATATTAATATGACAGTTAGACATTTAGGTTAGGGTTAGGGTTATGATGATATTGATATGACAGTCAGACATTAGGGTTAGAGTTATGGTTAGGTTTAGGATGATACTGATATGATAGTCAGACATTAGGTTTAGGGGCTGGAGTTAGGTTTTGAGGTTGGGACAATATTGATATGACAGTCAGACATTAGGATTGTAGTTGGGATTAGAGGTTGAGTTGGGACAATATTTATGACAATCAGACATTAGAGTTAGGGTTAGGGCTAAGTTTGGGATTAGGGATAGGGTTGGGGTTAGGGTTATGGTTAGTATGCTATTGATATGACAGTCAGACATTACGGTTAGGGTTAGGGATTCAGTTAGGACAATATTGATATGACAGACATTTTAGTTAGGATAAGGGTTATGGTTAGGCGATATTGATATGACTGTCAGAGATTAGGGTTAGGGTTAGACCATATGATATGACAGTCAGACATTAGGGTTAGGGCTTGGGTTTGGGTTAGTTAGGACAATATTGTTAGGACAATCAGACATTAGAGTTAGGGTTGAGAGTTAGGGTTAGGGTTAGGAATAGGGTTGGGATTAGGGTTGGGGTTATGGTTGGTATGATATTGTTATGGCAGTCAGACATCACAATAAGGGTTAAGGGATTAGGATAGGACAATATTGGTATGACAGTCAGAACAGTACTGTTAGGGTTAGTGTTAGGGTAAGGGTTAGAGTTAGGATGATATTAATATGACAGTCAGACATTATGGTTATGGTTGGATTATGGTTAGAGTTAGGATGATATTGAAATGACAGTAAGACATTGGGGTTGGGGTTAGTGTGATATTGATATGACAGTCAGACTTTAGGGATGGCGTTAGAGTTAGAGTGAGGGTTAGGGTTAAGATGATATTGATATGACAGTCCGACCATTAGGGTTATGGCTGGATTAGTGTTAATGTTTGGAGAATATTAATATGACAGTCAGACAATAGGGTTAGGGTTAGGGCTTGGGTAAGGGATAGGATACGAAAATATTGTTATGACTGTCAGACATTAGAGTTGAAGCTTAGGTTAGGGATAATGTTTAGTTAGGGTTTGGATTTTGGATGATATTAATATGACAGTCAGACATTAGGGTTAAAATTAGGGTTAGGTAATGGCAAGGTTACGGTTAGGATGATATTGATATGACAGTCAGACATTAGGGTTAGGGCTGTGTTAAGGTTTTGGTGAGGGCTTTGGACAATATTGATATAACAATATTAGACATTGGGTTTAGGGTTAGGGGTTAGATTTTGGGTAGGTTAGGGTTGGGGTTAGGATGACATTGATATGACAGTCAGACATCTGGGTTAATCATTAGAGTTAGGGTTTGTTTTAGGTTAGGGTTAGGGTTAGGGACGATATTGATATGACAGTCAGACATTACGGTTGGGTTAGCGTTAGGACAATATTCATATGACAGTCAGACATTAGAGGTGAGGCTTAGGGTAGGATTCTGAAGATATTGATATGACAGTCAGACATTAAGGTTAGGGATAGGGTTTGGGTTAGGGGTTAAGATGATTGTTATACAATGCTCAGACAGTACGTTTAGGGTTAGTGTTAGGACAATATTCATATGACAGTCAGACATTAGGTTTAGGGTTGAAGCTTTGGGATACGGTTAGGGTTAGACTAGGCATAGGATGATATTGATATGACAGCCAGACATTTTGGTTAGGATTAGGGCTAGGTTAGGACGATATTGATATGACAGTCAGACATTATGGTTAGGGTTAGGGTTAGGGTTTAGATTAGGATGATATTGATATGACAGTCAGACATTTGGGGTAGGGCTGTGTTACAGTTAGGGTTAGGACAATATTGATATGACAGTCAGACATTTGGGTTAGGGGTTAAGGTTAGAGGTTTGGTTAGGATTAGGGCTAGGGTTAGACGATATTGATATGACAGTCAGAAATTAGTGTTAGGATTAGAGTTAGGGTTTGTTTTGAGGTTAGGTTATTGTGAGGACAAGATTGATATGACAGTCAGACATTAGGGATAGGATTAGGGTTAGGATTTGGGTAAGTGTTAGGGTTAGGATGATATTGATATGACGGTGAGAAATTTTGGATAGGATTAGGGCAAGGGTTGGGGTTAAGGTGATATTGATATGGAAGTCAGACTTTAGGATTAGGGTTTGGTTTAGAGTTAGTTTGGGACCTCATTGATAGGACAGTCAGACATTAAGGGAAGGGTTATAGGTAGGGTTAGGACGATATTGCTATGACAGTCAGACATTGAGGTTTAGGTTAGGATGATATTGATATGACAGTAAAACATTAGGGATAGGATTAGGGTTAGGATGATATTGGTATGACAGTCAGACTTTAGGGTTAGCGTTAGAGTTAAAGTTAGGGTTATGGTTAGGATGATATTGATATGAGAGTCAAACATTGTGGTTAGGGCTGGGTTAGTGTTAGGGGTTAATGCAATATTGATATGACAATCAGACATTCGGGTTAGGGTAAGGGCTTGGGTCAGGGTTAGGGTTGAGGATAATATTGATATGAAAATCACTCATTAGGTTTAGGGTTAGGGGTTGGGGTTTGGGATGAATTGATGGTTAGGGTTAGGATGATATTGTTATGATAGCTGGACATTAGGGTTAGGGTTAGGGTTAGGGTAGGATGATATTGAAATGATAGTCAGACATTTGGATTATAGTTAGGATTAGGACGATATTGATGTGACAGTAAGACATTAGGGTTATGGTTAGGATGATATTGATATGACAGTCAGACTTTAGGGTTAGCGTTAGAGTTAGAGTTAGGATTGGGGTTTGGATGATATTGATATGACGAGTCAGACATTAGGGTTGGGGCTGTGTTAGTGTATGATTAGGACAATTTTGACATGACAGTCAGACATTAGGGTTAGGGTTAGGTATTGGGTTGGGGTTAGTTAATTGAATATTGATATGACAGTTAGACATTAGAGTTGGGAGTTAGGGTTAAGGTTTGAGTTAGGGTTATGATTAGGATGATACTGATATGACAGTCAGACATTACGGTTAGGGTTGGGACAGCGTTCTTATGACGGTCAGACATTAGGGTTAGAGTTAGGGTTAGGATGATATTCATATGACAGTCAGACATCAAGGTTAAGATTAGAGTTAGGGTTTGTTTTAGGGTTATTGTTAGGGTTGGGGTTTGGGATATGGTTATGGTTAGACTTGGGCATGGGACGATATTGATATGACAGTCAGACATTTTAGTTAGGATTAGGATTAGAGTTGGGACGATATTGATATAACAGTCAGGCATCAGGGTTAAGATTAGAGTTAGGGTTTGTTTCTGGGTTGGGTTAGAGTTAGGACGATATTGATTGACAGTCAGACATTACGGTGAGGGTGAGGGTTAGGATGATGTTGCTATGACAGTCAGGCGTTAGGATTAGGGTTAGTGTTAGGGTTAGCGTTAGGGTTAGGATGACATTGATATGACAGTCAGACATTATGGCTGAGTTAGGGTTGGGGTTAGGCCGATAAAGATATGACAGTCAGACATTAGGTTTAGGGTCTGTGCTTGTGATAGGGATAGATATGGGAGAATATTGATATGACTATCAGACATTAGGGTTAGGAGTTAGGATGAGGACAATATTGATATGACAGTCAGACAGAAGGGTTAGGATTAGGGTTAGGATTTGTGTTAGGGCTAGGGTTAGGGATGACATTGATATGCCAGTCAGATATAGCGTTTGTGTTAGGGTTAGGATGAGATTTATATGACAGACATTAGGATTAGGTTTTGGTTTAGGGTTGGGTTAGGACAACATTGATGTGACAGTCAGACATTAGGGGTAGGGTTAGGGGTTGGATTAGGAAGATATTGATATGACATTTAGACATTAAGGCTAAGGTTAGGGTTAGGATGTGATATATATGACAGTCAGACATTAGGGTTAGAGTTATGGTTAGGGTTAGTATGATACTGATATGATAGTCAGACATTAGGTTTAGGGCTGGGTTAGGTTTAAGGTTAGGACAATATTGATATGACAGTCAGACATTAGAATTATGGTTAGGATTAGGGTTAGGTTAGGACAATATTGTTATGACAATCAGACATTAGAGTTAGGGTTGAGGGCTATGTTTGGGATTAGGGATAGGGTTTGGGTTAGGGTTATGGTTGGTACGCTATTGATATGACAGTCAGACATTATGGTTAGGGTTGAGGGATTCGAGTTAGGACAATATTGATATGACAGTCAGACATTATGGTTAGGGTTAGGGTTAGGGTTTGGTTTAGGGTTAGGGTTGGGTTAAGATGATATTGATGTGACAGTCAGACATTAGAGTTAGAGTTAGTGTTAGGGTTAGAGTTGGGGTTGGGGTTAGAGTTAGGATGATATTGATATGACAGTCAGTGGTTGGGGTTAGCATTAGGGTGATATTAAAGTGACAGTCAGACTTTAGAGTTCACATTAGAGTTAGAGTTAGAGTTTGGGTTGGGGTTAGGATGATCTTGATATGACCGTCCAACATTAGGGTTAGGGGCTGGATTAGTGTTAATGTTTGGACACTATTGAAATGACAGTCAGACTTTAAGTTTAGGGTTAGGGCTTGGGCTGAGGATGAGGTTGGGACAATATTGTTGGGACAGTCAGACATTAGAGTTAGGGGTTAGGGTTTGGGATATGGTTTAGGTAAGGGGTTATTATTAGGACGATATTAATATGAGAGTCAGACATTAGGGTTAGGATTAGGGTTAGGGTTTGTGTGAGGGTTACAGTTAGGATGATATTGATGTGACAGTCAGACATTACAGTTAGGGTTAGGTTAAGATTAGGATGATATTGATATGACGAGTCAAGGCATTGAGTGTTGAGGGCTGTGTTGGGGTTTTGGTTAGGTTAGCACAATATAACAGTTAGACATTAGTTTTAGGGTTAGGGTTAGAGTTTAGGTTAGGCTTAGGGGTTGGGTTAGTATGATATTGGTATGACAGTCAGACATTAGACTTATGGTTAGTGTTAGGGTTGGGACGATATTGATAAGACTGTAAGGCATTAGGGTTATGGTTAGAGACGATATTGATATAAAGTCAGACATTAGGTTCATGGCTGGGTTGGTGTTGGGTTATTACAATTTTGATATAACGGTAAGATATTAGGGTTAGGGTTATGGTTAGGGATTAGGTTAGGGTTATGATTAGGATGATATTGACATGACAGTCAGACATTGGGGTTAAGATTAGAGTTAGGGTTTATGTTAGGGTTGGGGATAAGATTAGGATGATATTGATATGTCAGTCAGACATTTTGAGTTATGGCTGTGTTAGGGTTAGGGTTAGTTTTAGGACAATATAGATATGACAGTCAGACGTTGGGGTTGGGGTTAGGGTTAGAGTTTGGGTTGGGTTTAGGGTTGGGGTTGGGGACGATATTGATGTGACAGTCAGAAATAAGGATTAGGATTAGAGTTAGGGTTTGTTTTCGGGGTTAGCGTTGTGTGAGGACCAGAATGATATGAGAGTCAGGCATTAGGGATAGGATTAGGGTTAGGGTTTGGGTGAGGGTAGGGTTAAAGATGATATTGCATATCACTGTCAGACGTTAGGATTAGGGTTTGGTTTAAAAGTTGGTATTAGGACGACATTGATATGACAGTCAGACATTAGGGAGTAGGGTTATGGGTGGGTTAGGGCTGATATTGATATGACAGTCGCAGACATTAGGGGTTATGGTTAGGGTGGGTTAGGATGATATTGATAAGACAGTAAAACATTAAGGCTAGGGTTGGGGTTGGGCGATATTGGTATGACAGTCAGACTTTTAGGTTAGAGTTAGAGTTAAAGTTAGGGTTACGGTTGGGATGATATTGATAAGAGGTGAAACATTAGGGGTTAGGGCTGGTAAGTGTTGGGGTTAGGGGTATATTGATATGACAATCAGACTTTAGGGTTAGAACTTGGGATAGGGTTTGGGTTAGGACAATATTGATATGAAAGTCAGTCATTAGGGTTAGAGTTAGTTTTGGGATAGGGTTAAGGTTAGGATTAGGATGATATTGTTATGACAGTCAGACATTGGGGTTAGGGTTTGGGTAGTATGATATAGATATGATAGTCAGACATTAGGGTTAGGGTTAGAATTATGCGATACTGCTATGACAGTTAAGACATTACGATTAGGGTTAGGGTTAGATTTAAGATTAGGATTATATTGATATGACAGTCAGACATTAGGGTTAGGGCTGTAGTTGGATTTTGGTTAGGGTTAGGACAGTATTGATATAACAGTTAGACATGAGGTTTAGGGTTGGGGTTAGAGTTTGTGTTAGTCTTAGGGTTAAGGTTAGGGTTAGGATGATATTGATATGACAGTCAGACATCAGGGTTAAGATTAGAGTTAGGATTTGGTTTAGGGTTGGGGCTAGGATGATGGCGATATGACAGTCGGACATTAGGGTGGGGTTTGAGTTATGGTTAGAATGATAAAGATATGACAGTCAGACATTAGGTTTAGGGTCTGTCTTAGGGATAGGGTTAGGGTGGACAATATTGATGGGACAGTCAGACATTGGGTTTAGGGTTGGGATGAGGATGATATTGATATGACAGTCAGACAGTAGGGTTAGGATTAGGGTTGGGGTTTGTGCTAGGGTAGGGTTAGGATGGTATTGATATGACAGTCAGACATTACGGTTTGTGTTTGGGTTAAGATGATATTGATATGCAGTCAGACTTTAGGATTAGGGTTTGGTTTAGGGTTAGGTTAGGATGACATAGATATGACAGTCAGACATTAGGTGTGGGGTTAGGGTAGGGTTAGGAAGATATTGATATGACAGTCAGACATTAAGGTTAGGGTTAGCATGATATTGATATGGCAGTCAGACATTAGGATTATGATTAGAGTTAGTGTTAGGGATAGGGATAGGCTGGGGTTGGGATGATACTGATATAATAGTCAGACAGTAGGATAAGGGTTAATGTTGGGGTTGGGTTAAGACAACATTGATATTACGGTCAGACATTTAGGCTAAGGTTTGGGTTAGAGGTTAGGAAGACGGTGATAGGACAGTCAGGCACAAGGGTTGGGATTAGAGTTGGGTTTTTGTTTTGGGGTTGGGTTTGGGACGATATTGATGAGACAGACATTATGGTTGGGGTTGGGGTTGGGGTTAGGATGATATTGACATGACAGTCAGACATAACGGTTAAAACTTTGGGTTAGGATGGTATTGATAAGACAGTCAGACATTAGGTGTAGGGTTGGGTTAGGATGATATTGATATGACTGTCAGACATTGCCGTTAGGGTTAGGAATAAGATTAGGATGATATTAATGTGACAGTCAGACATTTGGGTTGGGGCTGTGTTTAGGTTTGGATTAGGGTTAGGAAAATATTGATATGACAGGCAGACATTAGGGTTAGGGTTAGGGTTAAAATTTGGGTTTTGCTTAGGGTTGGGGTTAGGGTAATATTGATGATGAGTTAGAAATTAGTTTAGGATTAGAGTTAGGGTTTGTTTAAGGGTTAGTGCTATTGTGAGGACATGATTGATATGGCAGTCTGACTTTAGGGTTTGATTTACAGTTAGGGTTAGAGTTAGGATGATATTGATATGACAGTCTGACAACAGGGTTATGGTTAGAGTTAGGTTTTAGGTTAGGATTAGGATTAGGACGATATTGATGTGAGAGTCAGACGGTAGGGTTGGGATTAAGGTTGGGGTTTGTCTTGGGGTTTGGTTACAATGATGTTGCTATGACGTCAGACATAAGGGTTAGGAGTTAGGGTTAGGGTTTAGATTAGGATGATATTGATATGACAGTCAGACATTTGGTGTAGGGCTGTGTTATGGTTAGGAGTTAGGACAATATTGATATGACAGTCAGACATTTGGGTTAGGGTTAAGGTTGGAGTTTTGGTTGGGTTTAGTGTTAGGGTTGGGGCTGATATTCATGCGACAGTCAGAAATGAGTGTTAGGATTAGAGTTAGGGTTTGTTTTAGGGTTAGGGTTATTGTGAAGGCGAGATTGATGTGACAGTCACACATTAGGGATAGGATTAGGGTTGGGTTTGGGTAAGGGTTGGGGTTGGGATGATATTGATATGACAGTCAGAAATTTCGGATCGGATTAGGGCGAGGGTTAGGGTTAAGATGATACTGATATGGCAGTCAGACTTTAGGATTAGGGTTTGGTTTAGAGTTAGTGTTGGGACGTCATTGATAGGACAGTCAGACATTAAGGGAAGGGTTATAGGTAGGGTTAGGACGATATTGATATGACAGTCAGACATTAGGTTTATGGTTAGGGTTATGGTTAGGATGATATTGATATAAGAGTTGAACATTATGGTTAAGACTGGGTTAGTGTTAGGGTTAATACAATATTGATATGACAATCAGACATTAGGGTTAGGGTTAGGGCTTGGGATAGGGTTAGGGTTAGGACAATATTGATATGAGAGTCACTCATTAGGGTTAGGGTTTTGGGATATGGCTAAGGTGAGGGTTAGGACGATATTGTTGATGACACCCAGACATTGGGTTATGGTTAGGGTAGGATGATATTGAAATGATAGTCAGACATTAGGATTATGGTTAGGATTAGGATGATATTGATATGACAGTAAGACATTAGGGTTATGGTTGGATGATATTGCTATGACAGTCAGACTTTAGGGTTAGCATTAGAGTTAGAGTTAGGGTTAGGGTTAGGATGATATTGATATGACAGTCAGACATTAGGGTTGGGCTGGGTTAGTGTTATGGTTGGACAATTTTGACATGACAGTCAGACATTAGGGTTAGGGTGTGGTAGTTGGTTGGGGTTAGGTTAAGTGAATATTGATATGACAGTCAGACATTAGAGTTGGGGTTAGGGTTAGGGTTATGGTTAGGATGATACTGATATAACAGTCAGACATTACAGTTAGGGTTAGGGTTAGGACAATGTTCATATGGCGGTCAGACATTAGGGGTTAGGGTTAGGGTTAGGATGATATTGATATGACAGTCAGACATCAAGGTTAAGATTAGAGTTAGGGTTTGTTTTGGGGTTAGGGTTAGGTTTGGGAAATGGTTATGGTTAGACTTAGGCATGGGATGATATTGATATGACAGTCAGACATTTTAGTTAGGATTAGGATTAGGGTTAGGACGATATTGATATGATAGTCAGGCATCAGGGTTAAGATTAGAGTTAATGTTTGTTTTAAGGTTAGGGTTAGGGTTAGGATGATATTGATATGACAGACATTATGGTAAAGGTTAGGGTTAGGATGATGTTGCTATGACAGTCAGACATTAGGATTAGGGTTAGTGTTAGGGTTAGTGTGTTGGGTTGGGATGACATTGATATGACAGTCAGACATTAGGGGTAGGGTTAGGGTTAGGACGATAAAGATATGACAGTCGAGACATTGGGTTTAGGGCCTGTGTTAGGGATTGGTTCGGGGATAGGACAATATTGATATGACGGTCAGAAGAAAAATTACTCACCTTAGTAATTGCTTTTCTCCTCATGGAGTCTTGCTATATTATGACTTAAGGCAGTTAGCCACAGCACTTGAACTGCCCGGAGAGAGAACAGTTAACTCCAGGGAGACTGGGTTCCATAGAGGCGGGAGGCGCTGTCTGAAAACTCTATCTGGCAAGTTTCAAATGGAAACATGCGGATCTTTCATGAGCTAATATTAAGCAGCAAGTCTTGTGTGGGAGAAACTCTCAGCTAGCCCAGGTGGCTACCTACTAGTAGGACTGAGCAGCACAAAACACAGGCAACAACAAGAGAAATAATAGTAACAGTGATAAATATGTATTAGTTTCACCCCTAACAAAGCACTATTAGACCCCTTCCCCAAAGACTCAAAGTCCCGGAAGGGGCCATATAGCAATTAAAAACAGAAATACCTAGTTCCTAACCCTAAATAAAAGGGGAAAGGGAAGAACTAAAATGGCATGACACAGTGCTTGCACTAATTTGCCAACCCCTACCCAAGTAGAAGTTCTGAGAGGGCAGGTTGGGTGGTCATAATAGCAAGACTCCATGAGAAGAAAAGCAATTACTAAGGTGAGTAATTTTTCTTCAAACACCATGAAGTCTTGCTTTATTATGACTTAAGGCAGATTACACAGCAGTACCTCCATTGAGGAGGGTCAGAACCTACTTAGAAATAGGCTCAAGCACAGCTGTGCCAAAGAGCATCTCTCATGGACTGGACATCCAGGGAATAATGCTTGGTAAAAGTGTGAACTGTTTTCCAAGTAGCAGCTTGACAGATTTCCAGAATGGGAATATCTCTAGCAGCCACTAGAGATGCAGCTGTACCCCTGGTGGAGTGAGCCCTCAGTCCTGAGGGGGTTCTCTACCTAGTTTTGGTAACAAAATTGGATACAAGAGACAATCCACCTTGCAATTGTCCTCTTAGTGGCAGGTTTCCTTTGCCAACCTCGCCATAGGTAAGGAAGAGTTGGAGGATTCGAACCTGTGAACCTTGGTGCATTCCAAATAGTAGCTTAAAGCTCTTTTGACGTCTAAACTGTGCAGTCTCCTCTCACCTGAGGAAGAATGCTCAGTGAAAATACTGAAGAGAGATGGATTGGTTCAGATGGAAATCTGAAACCACTTTAGGCAAAAACTTTCTGTTAGTCCTAAGGACTACCTTATCTCTGTGAAAAGATATAAAATCTTTTTCCACTGACAGGGCTTTTAATTCACTTATGCATCTGATGGAAGTGATAGCCACTAGAAAACAGTTTTCCAAGTTAGAAACTTGAGATCTGAAGACAGAGGCTCAAAGGGGGTTGCATTAACTGAGCAATGCAACGCTCAGGTCCCAGGCAGGAGCTGGTTCCCGAAAAGGAGGGTTAGTGTGAAGTAACCCCTAAAAACTTGAAAACACAGGATGAGAGGAAATAGACGCAGGCTTCCCTGCTGATACAAAAGCAGAGACAGCTGCCAGATGAACCTTTAAGGTAGCTGGCCTAAGGCCTAAGGAATTTAAATGGACCAAATAGTCCAGTAAAATGGGCAAATCAGCAGATTCTGGGACAATTTGTTCTCAGAACACCAGATGGAAAACCTCTTCCACTTAGAATTGTAAGTGGTCTTAGTGGAAGGCTTCCTTGAAGCCTTTAAATATCCAGGACACCTTGGGAAAGGTGTAAATCAGCAAATTCTAACTCCTCAAGAGCCAAGCCTTGAGATGGAGGGATTTGAGGTCCGGTACACACTCTCCCTGTGCACAGGCCAGAAAGTCATGGACTCTGGGCAAGCTCAGGGCAGGGTGGACTGTCAGGGACAGAAGCAGAGGGTACCAGGGCTGTCTGGCCCAATCTGGAGCAATCAGAATCACTTTGCAGGGCTGAGATCTGATTTTACTAATACCCTGAAGAGAAGAGGAAGGGGAAAGGCGAGTAGGAACTTCCCCTTCCAATCAACAGAAAGGCGCCAGAGGGACTGAGCCCAGCACTGAGGCCTGCAACAAAATAGAGGAAGTTGGTGGTTGTCTGGGGCTGTGAAAAGATCTATCTGAGGGTGCCCCATCTGGCAAAGACTGACCCCAGCACCTGAGGATTCAGAGCCCATTTGTGATGGCCCTGAGAAATACTGCTGAGGGCATCCGCCAGGACAATTGTCCTTCCCTGGAAAGGTGAACTGCTAACAGGAGGTGTTCAGGAAGCAAGCCAGAGACCACAACTTCATTGCTCGTGCACAAGGCTGATGACCGAGTGCCCCTTGCTTGTTGTTGATGTACCACATTGTTGGTGTTGTCTGTCCTGACTTGAACTACTTTGTTCTGGACAGAAGCTGAAAACCTGAAGAGCAAAAAGACAGCTCTGAATTCCAAAAGATTGATGTGGAGCAGAGATTCCTGAGGGACCACACTCCCTGAGTGGAAAGGTCGCTCAAGTGAGCCCCCACCCTAGCAGGGAGGCATCTGTGGTGAGGGTGAGGGAGTGGGAAACAGGAATGAAGGGAACCCCTTGTGTTAGATTGCTTTGATCCTGCCACCACTGGAGAGCCAGGATCAAAGTTTGAGTCACTGGGACTAATTTGATAGGGGCCCTCCTTTGAGGCCAATAGGCCCTCAAATGGAACTGAATGTCCCTCATCTGGAATCTTGCTCCTTGCACAACAGCTGTGGAAGCAGCCATGTGCCCTAGGAGTTGCAGAAAATGCCTGCTGGTCGAGAGACCCGCAGGGTAAAGGAGGATGCCAGGGCAATGAGTCTGTCTACCCTTTCCGAGGGGAGAAATCCCCAGGCTAACTTTGTGTTCAATTCTGCACCTATGAAAGTTAGTACCTGAACTGGTTCCAGAACTGATTTTGGTAAATTCAGCAGGAATCCCAGGAAGTGAGAAGCTGCTGGGTGACTTGCAAGTGGGATTTACCTGATCTGGAGACTGACCCACTATGAGCCAGTCATCCAGGTAAGAAACACAGCAACCCTTGCCTTCTTAAATGAGCCACTACCACAGCTAGACATTTTCTAATACCCTTGGAGCAGAGGTAAGGCCAAGGGCATTGCTCTGAACTGGTAGTGGCCCGAGGGCAGTTCGAACCTGAGGTACTTTCGTGAGAAGGCCTGATCAGGACATGAAAATAGGCATCCTTGAGGTCCAGGGAAGCTAGCCAGTCCCCTGGCTCTAGGAAGGCAAAACATTGCCAGAGTTAACATTTTGAACTTTTGGTTTCAAAAGATGCTTGTTCAGGTACCTTAAATCTAGAATGGGCTGCCATTCTCCTGTCTTTTGGGGTAAGAAAGTATCTTGAGTACAGCCCTTGCCCTGGTGGCAAGGAGGGACCTCTTTCCACTGCTTTTGCAGTCTAGAAGAGAAGAAACCTCTGCTTCAAAGCAAGGGCTTCTGAAGGATTTGCAGGTGGAAAATGTCTGGCTCTCATCTTTGGAAACTGTTTGAAGCTGAGAACCAGACCTGGCTTACTACCCAGAACCCATCTGTCCGAGTTAGGGACAGCCAGTTCTGGCTGAAATATGCCAACCTGCCCCCACTGGTACAGGAGACTGGCCCTGGGCACCCCATCAGGGTGCCTGCTTGGCAGCAGCCTTAGGCTGAGGGGAGGGGACGGTCTACTTGTGCCCCTGCCTACCTCTGCCTCTGAAGAAACCCTCTGTGCAAACGCAGAGGAGGCTTGAGATTGGTAAAGGCCTGTGGAAAGGCCTGCCCTACCTCTGGGAGCATGCCTTTGTGGAGTGGCATGCCTCTCCTTGGCCTGGGCACTTTGTAGGTAGTTCTGTATTCATCCATCTTTTCATATAATTTTCTGTTTGTTCCCAAACAGAGAATTTCCCACTACAGGAAAATCCATAGCCTTTGACTGAGTATCTTGGGACAGATTAGTGCATCTGAGCCATGCCAACCTACTGAAAGCTACAGAAGTGGCCATGACCCTAGAGGAAACATCATTAACATCAACAGCAGTATGAAATTGAACTTTAGAGGCTTCAATGCCATCAGCAGCCACCTGTTCCAACTCACTAGCCAGCTGGCCATGGGCCTGCTTACTAACTGCAATACTCGTGTCTCATCTAGATTTCTGATATCTAGCCACATAAGCCATATAATTTGCCTGCCTGAGTCCCAAAGCTGCCATATATTGTTTTTCACCATGGCATCAATCTTCCTGGAATCCTTATCAGGAGGATGTGAGGCCAGGGAATATTAGCCTTGTCACAGGCTGCAGCTTGTACCACACCTACATGACTACACTGCTCAGTGAGGAAGTCTGTATCAGGGCCTGACAAAGTATACCTTCTGTCCATTTTTATCTACAGGAGGGACAGAATGAGGATTTTTAAAATCTTTGTTGTTTGCTTCCTAAATGACTTATGCAAAGGAATAGACAACCTCCCAGACTCTGGTATATCCATCATTTCAACATAATCAGGCTCCTCTTGCTCATCCACAGCCTCTTCTAAAGGAAGCTGGATGGTTTCTGCAACTTTTATAAAACATAAAATGAGAAGGGACTCAGACAGCATAGGGGAGATTCTAAAGGTCTGTCTGGAGAAATGTCCGGTTCAATGGACACGTCCAGACCCTCCCAGCCACATATATAATGATCAAATTCCTCCTCCCCCTCTGTGGTTCATAAAATTCCTCAACATCATACTCTTAAACCACTGGAACTGAACGAACCAACCTTTGCTAGCTGTTGGTGATTCGACAGGTCCCTGAGACAGTGACTGGACAATCTGTATGGCTTTAGCTATCTCTGCAGCAGTTGGAGAGACAATTTTGGACTCAGACCTGCTGATTTCTTTTCTTTTTACTGGGACTGGTTCCTCTGAACCAGCCTTCCTTTGCTGAGGAAGTCTTGCCCTGGTCAGGGCCTCCTCTGGTCCAGTGGGTGCTGGACCGGGCTGGCCATCTGGGTCAGCAGACTTTTGGCCTCTCATTCCTTGAGCCAGCCCAATCTCTTCTCCAGGGTGGCTGCAGGAAATTTTTACACACCTGGCAGTCTGACAGGGAGGTGGTCAGCCCCAGACAATAAACACAAGTGGTGTGTGGGTCAGCCCTGGCAAAGGCTTCCCCACAGACATCACAGTGTTGAAACCCAGTGGGCCTGGTTTTTCTTTGGGTTTCTCAGACATAATGCCAGCCTATCCAAAACTTGCCTTTTGATGGCAGTGCCAGGCAAGACACACATTATCGGTTCCTAACCGTGTCACTTGGTATTTGAAAAACCAAAAGTATAGGTTTTTTAGAACCGACAAGAACGGAACCGCACTCTAAAAAGCCCAAAATATGAATAGAAATGCTTATTTTAGCAAACCGATCGGTTCAAACCGAACCGATAATTAATTTTCCACACAGACTTTAAATCCTGTACTTACGGTTTACCAGATAGAGCTTTGAACTGAAATGTTGGTAAAATAAATACTTTTGCCAGTTCAAATGAACCAAAATACTAGCTTGAACAGAAATGAACGAGCTGAAGGAGCTGATCTCCGGGCGACTGTTCAGTGAAGCAGAGAAAGAATCTGACAGTTTCATTTGAAACCTGCAGATAGAGCTTTGGTATAGCGCCTCAGCACTTTAGAACTCCAGTCTCCCTGAGTTAACTGTTTCTCTCCAGGGCAGTTCAAGTGCTGTGGCTAACTGCCTTAAGTCATAATATAGCAAGACTTCATGGTGTTTGAAATTAGGGTTATGGTTAGGATGAGTACAATATTGATATGACAGTCAGACAGTAGGGTTAGGATTAGTGCTAGGGTTTGTGATAGGGTTAGGGTTGGGACGATATTGATATGACAATCAGACATTAGTGTTTGGGTTAGGGTTTGGGATAGGGTTAGGTTTAGGACAATATTGATATGAAAGTCAGTCATTAGGGTTAAGGTTAGGGTTAGGACAATATTGTTATGACAGTCAGATATTAGGGTGCTGGTTATTGTTAGGACAGGATGATATTGATTTGATAGTCAGAGATTGGGTTATTTTTAGGATTAGGACGATACTGGTATAACAGTCAGACTTTAGGGTTAGCGTTAGAGTTAGAGTTAGGGTTATGGTTAGGATTATATTGATATGACAGTCAGACATTAGGATTACGGCTGGGTTAATGTTGGGGTTAGGACAATATTGATATGACAGTCAGACATTAGGGTTAGGGATTGGTATTGGGTTGGGGTTAGGTTAGGTGAATATTGATATGACAGTCAGACATTAGAGTTGGGGTTTGGGTTAGGGTTAGGATGATATTGATATAACAGTCAGACAGTACGGTTAGGGTTAGGGTTAGGACAATATTCATATGACAGTCAGACATTAGGGTTAGGATTAGGGTTAGGGTTTGGGATACAGATAGGTTAGATTTAGGCATATTGGACGATATTGATATGACAGAAATTTTGATTAGGATTATTGTGAGGGTTAGAATGATATTGATATGACAGTCAGAGATTAGTGTTGGGGTTAGGGCGATATTGATATGACAGTCAGACTTTAGGATTATGGTTGGGATTAGGGTTAGGACAATATTGATAGGACAGTAGGACATTAGGATTAGGGTTAGGGTTAGGATGATATTGATATGACAGTCAGACAGGGTTAGAGTTATGGTTAGGGTTAGGATGATACTGATATGATAATCAGACATTGGGTTTAGTTCTGGGTTGGGTTTAGGGTTAGGACAGTATTGATATGACAGTCAGACATTATGATTATGGTTAGGATTAGGGTTAGAGTTGGGACAATATTGTTATGACAATCAGTCATTAGAGTTGAGTTGAGGGCTAAGTTTGGGATTAGGGATAGGGTTTGGGTTGGGGTTATGGTTGATGCGCTATTGATATGACAGTCAGACATTATGGTTAGGGTTAGGGCTTCAGTTAGGACAATATTAATATGACAGTCAGACATTATGGTTAGGGTTAGGGTTAGGGGTTTGGTTTAGGGTTAGGGTTGGGTTAAGATGATATTGAATGAGACAGTCAGACATTAGAGTTAGAGTTAGTGTTAGGGTTAGAGTTGGGGTTAGGGTTAGAGTTAGGATGATATTGATATGACAGTCAGACATTAGGATTATGGTTAGGATTAGGGTTGGATGATATTGAAATGACAGTCAGACTTTAGACTTCATGTTAGAGTTAGAGTTTGAGTTTGGGTTAGGTTAGGATGATCTTGTTATGACCGTCCGACATTGGGGTTAGGAGCTGGATTAGTGTTAATGTTTGGATACTATTGAAATGACAGTCAGACTTTAAGTTTAGGGTTGAGGGCTTGGGCTGAGGATGAGGTTGGGACAATATTGTTGGGACAGTCAGACATTAGAGTTAGGGGTTAGGGTTAGGGATATGGTTTAGGTAAGGGTTATTAGAATGATATTAATATGAGAGTCAGACATTAGAGTTAGGATTAGGGTTAGGGTTTGTGTTAGGGTTACAGTTAGGATGGTATTGATATGACAGTCAGACATTACAGTTAGGGGTTAGGGTTAAGATTAGGATGATATTAATATGACAGTGAGGCATTAATGTTAGAGGCGTGTTAGGGTTTTGGTTAGGTTAGCACAATATAACAGTTAGACATTAGTTTAGGGGTTGGGTTAGAGTCTGGGTTAGGCTTAAAGTTTGGTTTGGGACGAAATTGGTATGACAGTCAGATATTGGACTTATGGTTGGTGTAATGTTGGGGCGATATTGATAAGACAGTAAGGCACTAGGGTTGGGGTTAAGGCGATATTGATATGACCATCAGACATTGGGTTCATGGCTGGGTTGAGTGTTGAGGTTATTACAATATTGATATGACGGTCATATATTAGGGTTAGGGTTATGGTTAGGGATTAGGTTGGGGTTATGATTGGGGCGATATTGATAAGACTGTCAGACATTACCTTTGGGGTTAGGATAGGGTTAGGGTTAAGATTAGGATGATATTGATATGTCAGTCAGACATTTTGGTTATGGCTATGTTAGGGTTAAGGTTAGTTTTGGACAATATAGATATGACAGTCAGACATTAGGGTTGGGGTTAGGGTTAGAGTTTGGGTTGGGTTTGGGGTTGGGGTTAGGACAATATTGATATGACAGCCAGAAATAAGGATTAGGATTAGAGTTGGGGTTTGTTTTTAGCGTTAGGTTTTGTGAGGACTAGAATGATATGGCAGTCAGACATTAGGGATAGGATTAGGGTTAGGGTTTGGGTAAGGGTAAGAGTAAGGATGATATTGATATCACTGTCAGACATTAGGGTTAGTATTAGGGTTAAGGTTTGTGTTAGGGTTAGGGTTGGGAGGATATTGATATGACTGCCAGACATTACCATTAGGGTTAGGGATAAGATTAGGATGATATTAATGTGACTGTCAGACATCTGAGTTAGGGCTGTGTTAGGGTTGGGGTTAGGAAAATATTGATATGTCAGTCAGACATTAGGGTTAGGGTTAGGGTTAGAGTTTGGGTTTTGCTTAGGGTTAGGGTTAGGATGATATTGATGTGAGAGTCAGAAATTAGGGTTGGGATTAGAGTTAGGGTTTGTTTAAGGGTTGGGGCTATGTGAGGACATGATTGATATGACAGTCTGACTTTGGGTTCACGTTAGAGTTAGGGTGACATTGATATGACAGTCTGACATTAGGGTTAGGGCTGGATTAGTGTTAATGTTTGGATAATATTGATATGACAGTCAGACATTAGGGTTAGGGTTATGGTTTGAGTAAGGAATAGGTTAGGAGAAATACAGTTAGGACTCTCAGACAGAGTCAGGGGATAGGGCTTAGGTTTGGGTTAGGATTAGGGACGATATTAATATGATAGTCAGACATTAGAGTTTTGATTAATGTTAGGGTTTGTGTTGGGGTTCTGATTACGATGATTTTAATATGACAGTCAGACATTACGGTTGGGGTTAGGGTTATGGTAAGATTAGGATGCTATTGAAATGACAGTCAGACATTTGGGTTGGAGACTCTGTAAGGGTATTGGTTAGAGTTAGCACAATATTGATATATCAGTTTGACATTAGGTTGGGGTTAGGGTTAGAAGTCTGGGTTAGGCTTGGGGTTTGGGTTGAGACGATATTGGTATGACAGTCAGACATTATTCTTATGGTTAGTTTTAGGGTTAGGATGATATTGATGAAGACAGTAAGGCATTAGGGTTGGGTTAGGACAATATTGATATGACAGTCAGACATTAGGATTGGGCTGGGTTAGTGTTGGGTTTAGGACAATATTGATATGACATCAGATATTAGGGTTAGGGTTTAGGTTAGGGTTAGGATTAGGATGATATTGATATGACAGTCAGACATTATTGTAAGGATTACTGTTGGGGTTTGTGTTAGGGTTAGGGTTGGGATGATATTGATAAGACTGTCAGACATTACGAGTTGGGTTGGGTAAGATTAGGATGATATTTATATGTCAGACTGACATTTGGGTTAGGGCTGTTTAGGGTTTACGGTTGGGGTTAGGACAATATTGATATGACAGTCAGACCTTAGGGTTGGGGTTAGGGTTAGAGTTTGGGTTGGGTTTAGGTTTAAGGTTGTGGCGATATTGATATAACTGTCAGACATTGCAGTTAGGGTTGGGGTTAGAATGATATTGATATGACAGTCAGACAGTAGGGTTGGTTTTAGGTTTAGGGCTGGGGTTAGGATGACATTGATATGACAGTCAGACATTAGGGTAGGGAGTTGGGTTAGGGTTGGGGCGATAAAGATATGACAGTCAGACATTAGGTTTAGGGTCTGTGTTAAGGATTGGGTTGAGTGATAGGACAATATTGATATGACAGTGAGACATTAGGGTTATGGTTAGGATGATGCGATATTGATATAGAGGTCAGACAGTAGGGTTAGGATTAGGGTTAGGGTTTGTGTTGGGGTTGGGTTAGGATGATATTGTTATAACCGTCAGACATTACAGTTTGTGTTAGGGTTTGGATGATATTGATATGACAGTCAGACGTAGGTTTAGGGTTTGGTTTAGGGTTAGTGTTAGGACAATATTAATATGGCAATCAGACATTAGGGTTAGTGTTTGGGATAGGGTTGGGTGTGGGACAATATTGATGTCATTAAGTTTAGGGTTAGGGTTTGGGATGGGGTTAAGGTGAGGGTTAAGGCGATATTGTTATGACAGTCGGATATTGAGGCTCTGGGTTAAGGTTAGGATGGGACGATATTGATATGATGGTCAGACATTAGGGTTATGGTTAGGATTAGGACAATATTGATTGACAGTCAGACTTTAGAGTTAGCGTTAGAGTTACGGTTGAGTGTTGGGGTTAGGATGATATTGATATGACAGTCAGACATTAGGGTTAGGGTTAGGTATTGGGTTGGGTATTGGGTTAGGCTTGGGTTAAGTGAATATTGATATGACAGTCAGACATTAAAGTTGGGGTTTGGGTTGGGGTTATTGTTACGATGATATTGATATAACAGTCCGACATTCGCTTTGGGTTAGAGTTAGGATAATATTCATATGACAGTCAGACATTAGGGTTAGGTTTAGGGTTGGGGTTTGGGATACAGTTCTGTTAAGGCTTGGGCATTGGAAGATATTGATATGACAGTCAGACATTTGGGTTAGGATTAGGATTGGGGTTAGGATGATATTGATATGACAGTCAGAGATGAGGGGTTAGGGTTGGGACGATATTGATATGACAGTCAGACATTATTATTATGGTTAGGATTAGGGTTAGGACAATATTGATAAGACAGTAAGACATTGGGGTTGGGGTTAGGATGATATTGATATGACAATCAGATGTTAGGATTAAGATTAGGATTGAGGGTTAGGTTGGGACAATATTGTTATGACAATCAGACATTAGAGTTAGGGTTGAGGCTTAAGTTTAGGGTTAGAGATAGGGTTTGGGTTAGGGTTATGGTTGGTTAGATATTGATATGATGGTCAGACATTATAGTTAGGGTTAGGGAGTTGGGTTAGGACAATATTGGTATGACAGTCAGACATTATGGTTAGGGTTAGGGTTGGGGTTTGGTTTGGAAGTAAGGGTTGGGTTTAGGATGATATTAATATGACAGTCAGACATTATTAGGGTTAGCGTTAGGGTTGGGGTTAGAGTTAGACTTGGGGCGATATTGATATGACAGTCAGACATCAGGATTAAAGGTTAGGATTAGGGTTAGGGTTATGATGATCTTGTTATGAGCGTCCAGCATTTGGGTTAGGGCAGGATTAGTGTTAATGTTTGGACACTATTGAAATGACAGTCAGACTTTAAGTTTAGGGTTAGGGATTGGGTTGGGGATTGGTTAGGAGAATATTGTTAGGACAGTGAGACAGAGTTAGTGTTAGGGTTGGGAGGGTTTAGATAAGGGTTAGGATTAGGACAATCTTAACATGGCGGTCCAGAAATTAGGGTTAGGATTAGGGTTGGGGTTTGTGTTAAGGATACAGTTAGGATGATATTGATATGACGGTCAGACATTACAGTTAGAGTTAAGGTTAAGATTAGGATGATATTGATATGACAGTCAGACATTAGGGTTAGGACTGAGTAAGGGTTTTGGTTAGGGTTAGCACAATATTAATATAGCAGTTAGACATTGGGTTGACGGTTGGGGTTAGGAGTCTGGGTTGGGCTTGGGGTTTGGTTGGGGCGATATTGGTATAACAGTCAGACATTAGCTTATGGTTAGTGTTGGGATTAGGATGATATTGATAAGACAGAGAAAAGGCATTAGGGTTAGGGTTAGAGGCGCTATTGATATGACGATGTATACATGAGGTTAGGGCGGGTTAGTATTAGGGTTGGGACAATATTTATATGACATCAGATATTAGGGTTGGGGTTTAGGTTAGGGTTAGGATGAGGATGATATTGATATGACAGTCAGACATTAGGGTTAGGATTAGTGTAAGGGTATGTGTTGGGGTTTGGGTTAGGATGATATTGATAAGACTGTCAGACATTACAGTTAGGGTTGGGTAAAACTAGGATGATATTTATATGTCAGTCAGACCTTTGAGTTAGGGCTGTGTTAGGAGTTAGGGTTAGGACAATATTGATATGACAGTCAGACATTAGGGTTGGAGTTGGGGTTAGAGTTAGAAGCTTTGGTTTAGGGTTAGGGTTTGGATGATATTGATATGACAGAAATTAAGATTAGGATGAGCGTTAGGGTTTTCATTTTAGGGTTAGGTTGTTGTGAGGGACGAGATTGATATGACAGTCAGACATTAGGGATAGGATTAGGGTTAGGGATTGGGTAAGGGTTAGGGTTAGGATGATATTGATATAGCTGTCAGACATTAGGATTAGGGTTTGGTTTAAAGTTAGTGTTGGGGCGACATTGATATGACAGTCAGACATTGGGGTGGGATTATGGGTAGGGTTAGGACGATATTGATATGACAGTCAGACATTAGGGTTATGGTTAGAGGTTGGGATGATATTGATATGACGGTAAAACATTAGGGTGAGGGTTGGGGTTAGAGACGATATTGGTATGACAGTCAGACTTTAGGGTTAGCGTTAGAGTTAGAGTTAGGGATTACGGCTGGGATGATATTGATATAAGGAGTCAGACATTAGTTTTAGGGCTGGGTAAGTGTTAAGGTTAGGAAAATATTGATATGACAATCAGACATTAGGGTTAGGGTTGGGGCTTGGGTAGGGGATAGGTTAGGAAAATATAGTTGGGACTCTCAGACATTAGAGTTAGGGTTGAGAGTTAGGGATGGGGTTTGGGTTAGGGTTGGGATTGGGGCGATGTAATATGACGGTCAGACATTAGGGTTGTATTAATGTTGGGGTTTGAGTTAGGGTTATGGTTAGGATGATATTGATATACCAGTCAGACATTAGAGTTAAGGGCTGTGTTAGGGTTTGGTTGGGGTTAGTACAATATTGACATAACATTTAGACATTAGTTTAGGGTTAGGGTTAGATTTTGGGTTGGGGTTGGGATGAGTATTGATGTGACGGTCAGACAACAGGGTTAAGATTAGAGTTAGGGTTTGTTTTAGAGTTAGGTTTAGGGTTGTGCTGATATTGATATGACGGTCAGGCGTTAGAGTTATGGTTAGGATTAATGCGATACAGGTATGACAGTAAGACATTACGGTTAGGGTTGAGGGTTGGGTTTAAGATTAGGATGATATTGATAACAGTCAGACATTAGGGTTGGGGCTGTATTCACGGTTTTGGTTAGGGTTAGGACAATATATATAACAGGTAGACATTTGGGTTTAGGGTTGGGGTTAGTCTTAGGGTTTGGGTTAGGATGATATTGATATGTCAGTCAGACAGCAGGGTTAAGATTAGAGTTAGGGTTTGTTTTAGGGATAGGGTTAGGGTTAGGAAGATGAGTGATATGACAGTCAGACATTAGGATTAGGGTTAGTGTTATGGTTATGTTTGGGACTGTGGTTGAGGTTGAGGTTGATATTGGTATGACAGCCAGACTTTAGGGTTAGCATTAGAGTTAGAGTAAGAGTTGCAGTTAGCATGATACTGATATGAGGTCAGACATTAGGGTTTGGGCTGGGTAAGTGTTGGGTTTTGGAGAATATTGATATGACAATCAGACATTAGGGTTAGGGTTGGGGCTTGGGATAGGGTTGGGGTTGGACAATACAGATATGAAGTCAGTCATTAGCGTTAGGGTTAGTTTTGGGATAGGGTTAAGGTTAGGATTAGGACAATATTGTTATGACAGTCAGATATTAGGGTTAGGGTTAGGGTTTGGGTAGGATGATATGGATATGATGGTCAGACATAAGGGTTAGGGTTAGGATTGGTACATTACTGGTATGACAGTAAGACATTACAGTTAGGGTTGGGTTTAAGATTAGGATGATATTGATATGACAGTCAGACATTAAGGTTAGGACTGTGTTATGGTTTTGGTTAGGGTTAGGACAATATTGATATAACAGTTAGACATTAGGTTTAGGGTTGGAGTTAGAGTTTGGGTTAGTCTTGGGGTTGGGGTTAGGATGATATTGATATGACGGTGAGACATCAGGGTTAAGATTAGAGTTAGGGTTTGGTTTAGGGTTAATGTTGGGATAGGACAATGTGATATGACAGTCAAACATTAGGATTAGGGTTAGTGTTGGGTTATTTGTTAAGGATGAGACGACATTGATATGACAGTCAGACATTAGGATTAGGTTTTGTGTTGGTGTGAGAACAATAAGATATGACAGTCAGACATTAGGTTTAGGGTTAGGGTTATGGTTAGGGATAGGGTTAGGGATAGATTGATACTGATATAACAGTCAGACATTGGGAGTAAGGGTTAATATTAGGGTTAGGGTTAAGCGACATTGATATTATGGTCAGATATTAAGGCTAGGGTTTGGGTTAGGGTTAGGAAGACGGTGATAGAACAGTCAGACACAAGGGTTAGGATTAGGGTTAGGGTTTGTTTTAGGGTTGGAGTTAGGACAATATTGATATGACTGTCAGACATTACGGTTAGGGTTAGGGTTAAGATGATATTGATATGACAGTCAGACATTACGGTTAAGGGTAGGGTTATGGTGGTATTGATAAGACAGTCAGACATTAGGGTTGGGTTTTGGGTTGGGACAATATTGATATGACAGTCCAACATTAGGATAGCGGTTTGTGTTGGGGTTGGGGTGTGGGTTAGGACAATATTGATATGACAGTCTGACATTAGGGTTGAGTGTAAGGGATAGGGTTTGAGGTTAAGGTTAGGATTAGGACAATATTGATATGACAGTCAGACATTAGGGTTAGGATTAGTGTTAGGGTTAGTGTTGGGTTAGGGGTTGGAAGACATTGATATAACAGTCAGAAGTTAGGTTTGGGTTTTGGTTTGGGGTTAGGGTTGGGACATTATTGATATGACAATCAGACATTAGGGTTAGCGTTAGGGTTTGGGATAGGGTTGAGGGTTGGGGTTGAGGACAATATTGATGTGATAGTCAGTCATTGGGTTAGGGTTATGGTTTGGGATAGGGTTAGGTTAGGGTTAGGACAATATTGTTATGACAATCAGATATTAGGGTTTTGGTTGGGGTTAGGACAATATTTATATAACAGTTAGACATTGGGTTTAGGCTTGAGGGTTGAACTTTGGGTTAGTCTTAAGGTTAGTCTTAGGATGATATTGATATGACAGTCAGGCATCAGGTTTAAGAATAGAGTTAGGGTTTGTTTTAGGGATAGGGTTGGGGTTGGTATGACGGTGATATTACAGTCAGACATTAGGATTAGGGTTAGTGTTAGGGGTTATGGTTGGGGCTAAAATGACATTGATATGACAGTCAGACATTAGGGGTAGGGTTAGGGTTAGGGTTAGGGTTAGACGATAAAGATATGACGTCAGACATTGGGTTTAGTGTCTGTCTTAGGGATAGGGTTAGGGATAGGACAATATTGGACGACAGTCAGACATTAGGGTTAGGGTTAGGATGAGGATCATATTGGCGGACAGTCAGACAGTAGGGAGTTAGGATTAGGGTTAGGGTTTGTGGTAGGGTTAGGATTTGGATGGTATTGATATGACAGATCAGACATTACGGTTTGTGTTGGGGTTAGGATGATATTGATATGACAGTCAAAAATTAGGGTTAGGATTAGAGTTAGGGGTTTGTTTAAGGGCTAGGGCTATTGTGAGGATGTGACTGATATGACAGTCAGATTTTAGGGTTGGCGTTAGAGTTAGAGATAGGGTTGGGGTAAGGATGATTTTGATATGACAATCTGCCATTAGGGTTAGGGGCTGGATTAGTGTTAATGTTTGGATAATATTGATATGACAGTTAGACATTAGGGCTAGGGATTAGAGGCTTGGTAAGGGATAGGTTGGAAAATATAGTTAGGACTCTCAGACATCAGGTTAGGGTTAGAAATAGAGATAGGGTTTAGGTTAGGGTTGGGACTGGGACGATATTAATATGACAGTCAGACATTAGGGTTAGGATTAATGTTGGGGTTTGTATTAGGGTTACGGTTGGGATGATATTGATATGACGGTCAGACATTAGGGTTAGAGGCTGTGTTAGGGTTTTGGTTAGGGTTAGGACAATATTGACATAACAGTTAGACATTAGTTTTAGGGTTAGGGTTAGATTTTGGGTTAGGCTTAGGGGTTGAGGTTAGGCTGATATTGATATGACGGTCAGACAACAGGGTTTAGATTAGATTTGGTGTTTTAGGGTTAGGACGATATTGATATGACAGTCAGACATTAGGGTTATGGTTAGGATTAGTACGATACTGGTATGACAGTAAGAAATTACGGTTAGGGTTAGGGTTAAGTTTAAGATTAGGATGATATTGATATGACAGTCAGACATTAGGGTTGGGGCTGTGTTAGGGTTTGGTTAGGGTTAGGACAATATTGACATAACAGTGAGACATTAGGTTTAGGGGTTAGGTTAGAGTTTGGGTTGAGTCTACGGTTAGGGTTGAGGATGATATTGATATGACAGTCAGACATCAGGGTTAAGATTAGAGTTAGGGTTTGTTTTAGAGACAGCGTTAGGGGTTAGGACAACAATGATGTGACAGTCAGACATTAGGATTAGGGTTAATGTTAGGGTTATAGGTTGGGGTTAGTGACGACATTGATATGACAGTCAGACATTGGTTGTAAGGTTAGGGTTAGGGTTAGAGCGATAAAGATATGACAGTCAGAAATTAGGTTTAGGAGTCTGTCTTGGGATATGGTTAGGAATAGGACAATATTGATGCAGTCAGTCAGACATTAGGCTTAGGGTTAGGATGAGGACAATATTGATATGACAGTCAGACAGTGAGGTTAGGATTAAGGTTGAGGGTTTGTGCAAGGGTTAGGGTTAGGATGGTATTGATATGACAGTCAGACATTATGGTTTGTGTTAGGGTTAGGATGATATTGATATGACAGTCAAACATTAGGATTAGGGTTTGGTTTATGGTTGGGTTGGGACGACATTGATATGACAGTCAGACATTAGGTGTAGGGGTAGGTGTAGGGTGAGGGAAGATATTTGATATGACAGTCAGACATTGAGGGTTGGGGTTAGGGTTAGGATGATATTGATATGACGTCAGACAGTAGGGTTATGGTTGGGTTAGGGTTAGTGCTAGGGTTAGAGTTAGGGGTTAGGATGATACTGATATAACAGTCAGACATTAGGATAAGGGTTAATGTTAGGGTTAGGGTTAAGACAACATTGATATTACAGTCAGACTTTAAGGTTGGGGTTTGGGTTGGGTTAGGAAGACAGTGATAGGACAGTCAGACACAAGGGTTAGGATTGGGGTTAGGGTTTGTTTTAGTGTTGGGTTAGGGCGATATTGATATTAGAGTCAGTCATTACGGTTAGGGTTAGGGTTAGGGTTAGGGTTAGAATGATATTGATATGACAGCCAGACATTACAGTTAAGGTTAGGGTTGGGGTGATATTGATAAGACAGTCTGACATTATTTTTAGGGTTGGGTTAGGACGATATTGCTATGACAGTCCATCATTGGGGTAAAGGTTTTGTTAGGGATAGGGTTGTGGGTTAGGACAATGATATGACAGTCAGACATTAGGGTTGGGTAAGTTTTAATGTTTAGATTAGGGATTGAATTAGGACGATATGGATATGACAGTCAGACATTAGGGTTAGGATTAGGGTTAGGGTTTGTGCTGGGTTAGGGTTAAGATGATATTGATATGATTGTCAGACATTACGCTTAGTGTTAGGGACAAGATTAGGATGATATTAATGTGACAGTCAGACATTTGGGTTAGAGCTGTGTTAGGGTTAGGGTTATGGTTGGAAAATATTGAGATGACAGTCAGACATTGGGGTTAGAGTTAGGGTTAGAGTTTGGGTTTGCTTGGGGTTAGGGTTAGGGCGATATTGTTATGACAGTCAAAATGAGGGTTAATATTAGGGTTAGGGTTTGTTTAGGGGTTGGGCTTATTGACATGACGGTGAGACATTAGGTTTAGGGTTGGGGTAATAGTTTGTGTTAGTCTTAGGGTTAGGGTTATGATGATGATATTGATATGACGGTCAGACATCAGGGTTAAGATTATAGTTGGGGTTTGGTTTAGGGTTGGGCTAGGATGACATTGATATGACAGTCAGACATTGGGGTAGGGTTTGGGTTAGGTTAGAATGATAAAGATATGACAGTCAGACATAAGGTTTAGGGTCTGTCTTGGGGATAGGGTTTTGGATAGGACAATATTGATGGACAGTCAGACATTAGGGTTAGGGTTAGGATGAGGATGATATTGATATGACAGTCAGACAGTTGGGTTGGGATTAGGGTTAGGGTTTGTGCTAGGGTTAGGGTTAGGATGGTATTGATATGACAGTCAGACATTACGGTTTGTGTTTGGGTTAGATGATATCGATATGCCAGTCAGACATTAGGATTGGGTTTGGTTTAGGGTTGAGGTTAGTAAGACATTGATATGACAGTCAGACATTAGGTGTAGGCCTAGGAGTAGGGGTTAGAAGATATTGATATGGCAATCAGACATTAAGGTTAGGGTTAGGATGATATTGATATGGCGGTCAGACATTGGGATTATGATTGGCGTTAGTGTTAGGGATAGGGATAGAGGCTGGGGTTGGATGATACTAATATAACAGTCAGACAGAAGGATAAGGGTAAATGTTAGGGTTAGGGTTAAGACAACATTGATATTATGGTCAGACATCAAGGCTAAGGTTTGGGTTAGGGTTAGGAAGACAGTGATAGGACAGTCAGGTAAAGGGTTAGTATTAGGTGTAAGGGTTTGTTTTAGGTTAGGGTTTGGGCGATATTGATATTAGAGTCCAGTCATTACGTTAGGGTTAGGGTTAGGGTTAGGATTATATTGATATGACAGTCAGACATACAGTTAAGCTTAGGGTTAGGATGAAATTGATAAGACAGTCAGACATTAGGGTAGGGTTGGGCTTAGGACGATATTGATATGGCAGTCCAACTTTAGGGTAGAGGTTTCGAGTTAGGGATAGGGTGTGGGTTAGGACAATATTGAGATGACAGTCTGTCATTAGGGTTAGGTTTAGGTTAAGGATAGGATTAGGATGATATTGATATGACAGTCAGACTTTAGGGTTAGTATTAGGGTTAGGGTTTCTGTTAGGGTTAGGGTTAGGAGGATATTGATATGACTGCCAACATTACCATTAGGGTTGAGGATAAGATTAGGATGATATTAATGTGACTGTCAGACATCTGGGTTAGGAGCTGTGTTGGGGTTGGGGTTAGGAAAATATTGATATGGCAGTCAGACATTGGGTTAGGGTTAGGGTTAGGGTTAGGGTTAGAGTTTGGGTTTGCTTGGGGTTAGGGGTTAGGACGATATTGATATGAGAGTCAGGAATTAGGGTTAGGATTAGAGTTAGGGTTTGTTTAAGGATTAGGGCTATTGTGAGGACATGATTGATATGACAGTCTGACTTTGGGGTTTGCGTTAGAGTTAGGGTTAGAGTTAGGATGATATTGATATGACAGTCTGACATTAGGGTTAGTCCTGGATTAGTGTTAATGTTTGGATAATATTGATATGACAGTCAGACATTGGGTTGGGGTTATAGCTTGGGTAAGGAATAGGTTAGGAAAATATAGTTAGGACTCTCAGACAATAGAGTTAGGGATAGGGTTTAGGTTACTGAGTTAGGATTAGGGCCGATATTAATGAAACAGTCAGACATTAGGGTTAGGATTAATGTTAGGGTTTGTGTTGAGGGTTCTGATTGGGATGATTTTGATATGACAGTCAGACATTACGGTTGGGGTTAGGGTTATGGTAAGATTAGGATGCTATTGATATGACGGTCAGACATTAGGGTTAGAGACTTGTAAGGGTTTTGGTTGGGGTTAGCACAATATTGATATATCAGTTAGACATTAGGTTGGAGGTTGGGGTTGAGAGTCTGGGTTGAGGCTTGGGGTTTGGGTTGAGACGATATTGGTATGACAGTCAGACATTATTCTTATGGTTAGTGTTAGGGTTGGGGCAATATTGATATGATGTCAGATATTAGGGTTGGGGTTTGGGTTAGGGTTGGGTTAGAATGATATTGATATGGCGGTCAGACATTATTGTAAGGATTACTGTTAGGGTTTGTGTTAGGGTTAGGGTTAGGATGATATTGATAAGACTGTCAGACATTACAGTTAGGGTTGGGTAAGATTAGGATGATGTTTATTTGTCAGACAGACATTTAGCGTTAGGGCTGTTTAGGGTTAGGGTTGGGGTTGGGACAATATTGATATGACAGTCAGACCTTAGGGTTAGGGTTGGGGTTAGAGTTTGGGTTAGGTTTAGGTTTAAGGTTGGGGCGATATTGATAACTTTGCCAGACAGTACAGTTAGGGTTAGGGTTAGAATGATATTGATATGACAGTCAGACATTTGGGGTAGGGTTAGGGTTGGGGTTAGGACGATAAAGATATGACAGTCAGATATTAGGATTTAGGGTCTGTGTTGGGATTGGGTTGAGTGATAGGACAATATTGATATGACAGTGAGACATTAGGGTTATGGTTAGGATGATGCGATATTGATATGAGAGTCAGACAGTAGGGTTAGGATTAGGGTTGGGGTTTGTGTTGGGGTTAGGGTTAGGATGATATTGTTATAACCGTCAGACATTACAGTTTGTGTTAGGGTTTGGATGATATTGATATGACAGTGAGACATTAGGTTTAGGGTTTGGTTTAGGGTTAGTGTTAGGACAATATTGATATGGCAGTCAGACATTAGGGTTAGTGTTTGGGATGAGGGTTGGGTGTGGGACAATATTGATGTCATTAAGTTTAGGGTTAGGGTTTGGGATGAAGGTTAAGGTGAGGGTTAAGGCGATATTGTTATGACAGTCGGATATGGAGCTTGGGTTAAGGTTAGGACAGGATGATATTGATATGATGGTCAGACATTGGGGTTATCGTTAGGATTAGGATGATATTGATTGACGGTCAGACTTTGGGTTAGCGTTAGGTTAGGGGTTGAGTGTTGGGGTTAGGATGATATAGATATGACAATCAGACATTAGGGTTAGGGTTAGATATTGGGTTAGGCTTAGGTTAAGTGAATATTGATATGACAGTCAGACATTAAAGTTGGGGCTTGGGTTGGGGTTAGAGTTACGATGATATTGATATAACAGTCCGACATTACGCTTTGGGTTGGAGTTAGGATAATATTCATATGACAGTCAGACATTAGGGTTAGGTTTAGGGTTAGGGTTTGGGATACAGTTCTGTTAAGGCTTAGGCATTGGAAGATATTGATATGACAGTCAGACATTTGGATTAGGATTAGGATTAGGGTTAGGACGATATTGATTTGACAGTCAGAGATGAGGGTTACAGTTAGGACTATATTGATATGACAGTCAGACATTAGGGTTATGGTTAGTGATTAGGGTTAGGACGATATTGATAAGACGGTAAGACATTGGGGTTGGGGTTAGGATGATATTGATATGACAATCGGATGTTAGGATTAAGGTTAGGATTAGGGTTAGGTTGGGACAATATTGTTATGACAATCAGACATTAGAGTTAGAGTTGAGGCTTAAGTTTAGGGTTAGAGATAGGGTTTGAGTTAGGGTTATGGTTGGTTCGATATTGATATGATGGTCAGACATTATAGTTGGGGTTGGGATTGGGTTAGGACAATATTGGTATGACAGTCAGACATTATGGTTAGGTTAGGGTTGGGTTTGGTTTAGAGTAAGGGTTGGTTTAGGATGATATTAATATGACAGTCAGACATTAGAGTTAGGAGTTAGCGTTAGGGTTAGGGTAAGAGTTAGGTTTGGGGCGATATTGATATGACAGTCAGACATCAGGATTAAAGGTTAGGATTAGGGTTAGGGTTATGATGAACTTGATATGAGCGTCCAACATTTGGGTTAGAGCTGGATTAGTTTTAATGTTTGGACATTATTGAAATGAAGTCAGACTTTAAATTTAGGGTTAGGGCTTGGGTTGGGGATTGGTTGGGACAATATTGTTGGACAGTGAGACAGAGTTAGGGTTAGGGTTGGGGAGGGGTTTAGATAAGGGTTAGGATTAGGACAATCTTAACATGACGGTCAAACATTAGGGTGAGGATTAGGGTTGGGTTGGGGTTTGTGTTGAGGTTACAGTTAGGATGATATTGATATGACAGTCAGACATTACAGTTAAGGTTAAGGTTAAGATTAGGATGATATTGATATGACAGTCAGACATTAGGGTTAGGACTGAGTAAGGGTTTTGGTTAGGGTTAGCACAATATTGATATAGCAGTTAGACATTAGGTTGGCGGTTGGGGTTAGAGTCTGGGTTGGGCTTGGGGTTTGGTTGGGGCGATATTGGTATAACAGTCAGACATTAAGCTTATGGTTGGTGTTAGGATTAGGATGATATTGATAAGACAGAAGGCATTAGGGTTAGGGTTGGGATGATATTGATATGACAGTCATACATGAGGATTAGGACGGGTTAGTATTAGGGTTAGGACAATATTTATATGACATCAGATATTAGGGTTGGGGTTTAGGTTAGGGTTAGGATGAGGATGATATTGATATGACAATCAGACATTAGGGTTAGGATTAGTGTTAGGGTATGTGTTAGGGTTTGGGTTAGGATGATATTGATAAGACTGTCAGACATTACGGTTAGGGTTGGGTGAGACTAGGATGATATTTATATGTCAGTCAGACCTTTGGGTTAGGGCTGTGTTAGGGTTAGGGTTAGGACAATATTGATATGACAGTCAGACATTAGGGTTGGGGTTGGGGTTAGAGTTCAGCATTGGTTTAGGGTTAGGGTTTGGATGATATTGACATGACAGAAATTAAGATTAGGATGAATGTTGGGGTTTTGTTTTGGGGTTGGGGTTTTGTGAGGACAAGATTGATATGACAGTCAGACATTAGGGATAGGATTAGGGTTAGGGAGTTGGGTAAGGGTTAGGGTTAGGATGATATTGATATAGCTGTCAGACATTAGGATTAGGGTTTGGTTTAAAGTTAGTGTGGGGCGACATTGATATGACAGTCAGACATTTGGGGTAGGATTATGGGTAGGGTTAGGACGATATTGATATGACAGTCAGACATTAGGGTTAGATTGGTTATGGTTAGGGTTGGGATGATATTGATATGACGGTAAAACATTAGGGTGAGGGTTGGGGTTAGAGACGATATTGGTATGACAGTCAGACTTTAGGGTTAGCGTTAGAGTTAGAGTTAGGAGTTCACGGCTGGGATGATATTGATATAAGAGTCAGACATTAGTTTTAAGGCTGGGTAAGTGTTAAGGTTAGGAATATATTGATATGACAATCAGACATTAGGGTTAGGGTTAGGACTTGGGTAAGGGATAGGTTAGGAAAATATAGTTGGGACTCTCAGACATTAGAGTTAGGGTTGAGAGTTAGGGATGGGGTTTGGGTTAGGGTTGGGATTGGGGCGATATTAATATGACAGTCAGACATTGGGGTTAGTATTAATGTTGGGGTTTGAGTTAGGGTTATGGTTGGGATGATATTGATATACCAGTCAGACATTGAGTTAGGGGCTGTGTTTAGGGTTTGGTTAGGGGTTAGTACAATATTGACATAACATTTAGACATTAGTTTAGGGTTAGGGTTAGATTTTGGGTTAGTTGGGTTGGGAGGATGATATTGATATGACGGTCAGACAACAGGGTTAAGATTAGAGTTAGGGTTTGTTTTAGAGTTAGGTTTAGGGTTAGGGCTGATATTGATGTGACGGTCAGGCGTTAGAGTTATGGTTAGGATTAATGCGATACAGGTATGACAGTAAGACATTACAGTTAGGGTTGGGGTTAGGTTTAAGATTAGGATGATATTGATAACAGTCAGACATTAGGGTTGGGGCTGTATTACGGTTTTGGTTGGGTTAGGACAATATTGATATAACAGGTGGACATTTGGTTTAGGGTTGGGGTTAGTCTTGGGGTTTGGGTTGGGATGATATTGATATGTCAGTCAGACAGCAGGGTTAAGATTAGAGTTAGGGTTTGTTTTAGGGATAGGGTTGGGGTTGGGAAGATAGTGATATGACAGTCAGACATTAGGATTAGGGTTAGTGTTAGGGTTATGTTTGGGGCTATGGTTGGGATAAGGACGATATTGGTATGACAGCCAGACTTTAGGGTTAGTGTTAGAGTTAGAGTTAGGATTGCGGTTGGGATGATACTGATATGAGAGTCAGACATTGGGGTTCAGGCTGGGTAAGTGTTGGGTTTAGGAGAATATTGATGTGACAATCAGACATTGGGGTTAGGGTTGGGGCTTGGGATAGAGTTAGGGTTAGGACAATATAGATATGAAATCCATCATTAGCATTAGGGTTGGTTTTGGGATAGGGTTAAGGTTAGGGTTAGGAAAATATTGTTATGACAGTCAGACATTAGGGTTAGGGTTGGGTTTGGGTGGAGATGATATGGATATGATGGTCAGACATAAGGGTTAGGGTTAGGATTAGTACATTACTGGTATGACAGTAAGACATTACAGTTAGGGTTGGGTTTAAGATTAGGATGATATTGATAGAACAGTCAGACATTAAGGTTAGGGCTGTGTTATGGTTTTGGTTGGGGTTAGGACAATATTGATATAACAGTTAGACATTAGGTTTAGGGTTAGGGTTAGAGTTTGGGTTAGTCTTGGGGTTGAGGTTAGGATGATATTGATATGACGGTGAGACATCAGGGTTAAGATTAGAGTTTAGGGTTAAGGTTAGGGTTAGGATGATATTGGTATGACAGTCAAACATTAAGGATTAGGGTTAGTGTTGGGGTTGTTGTTAGGGATGAGACGACATTGATATGGCAGTCAGACATTAGGATTAGGTTTTGTGTTGGTGTGGAACAATAAGATATGACAGTCAGACATTAGGTTTAGGGTTAGGGTTATGGTTGAGGGATAGGGTTAGGGATAGAGTTGATACTGATATAACAGTCAGACATTGGGTAATTGTTAATATTAGGGTTAGGGTTAAGACGACATTGATATTACGGTCAGATATTAAGGCTAGGGTTTGGGTTGGGGTTAGGAAGACGGTGATAGTACAGTCAGACACAAGGGTTAGGATTAGGGTTAGGGTTTGTTTTAGGGTTGGTGTTAGGGACGATATTGATATGACTGTCAGACATTACGGTTAGGGTTAGGAGTTGAGATGATATTGATATGACAGTCCAACATTAGGATAAAGGTTTGTGTTAGGGTTGGGTGTGAGGTTAGGACAATATTGATATGACAGTCTGACATTAGGGTTGAGTGTAGGGAATGGGTTTGAGGTTAGGATTAGGATTAGGACATATTGATATGACAGACATTAGGGTTAGGATTAGGGTTAGGGTTTGTGTTAGGGTTAGGGTTGGGAGGACATTGATATAACAGTCAAAGATTAGGTTTGGGTTTGGGTTTGGGGTTAGGGTTGGGACATTATTGATATGACAATCAGACATTAGGGTTAGCGTTAGGGTTTGGGATAGGGTTAGGGTTAGGACAATATTGATGTGATAGTCAGACATTAGGGTTAGGGTTAGGGTTATGGTTTGGAATAGGGTTAAGAGTTGGGTTAGGACAATATTGTTATGACGGTCAGATATTAGGGTTTTGGTTGGGGTTGGGACAATATTTATATAACAGTTAGACATTAGGTTTAGGGTTGGGTAGGTTTGGGTTGGTCTTGGGATGATATTGATATGACAGTCAGACATCAGGTTTAAGAATAGAGTTAGGGTTTGTTTTAGAGATAGGGTTGGGGTTGGGACGACGGTGATATTACAGTCAGACATTAGGATTAGGGTTAGTGTTGGGGTTATGGTTGGGGTTAAACGACATTGATATGACAGTCAGACATTGGGGTAGGGTTAGGGTTAGGGTTGGGGTTAGAGCGATAAAGATATGACAGTCAGACATCAGGTTTAGGGTCTGTCTTTGGGATAAGGTTAGGGATAGGACAATATTGGTAGGACAGTCAGGCGTTAGGGTTAGAGTTAGGATGAGGGCGATATTGACATGACAGTCAGACAGTAGAGGTTAGGATTAGGGTTAGGGTTTGTGGTAGGGTTAGGATTTGGATGGTATTGATATGACAGTCAGACATTATGGTTTGTGTTAGGGTTAGGATGATATTGATATGACAGTCAAAAGTGGGGTTAGGATTAGAGTTAGGGTTTGTTTAAGGGCTAGGGCTATTGTGAGGACGTGATTGATATGACAGTCAGATTTTAGGGTTGGCGTTAGAGTTAGAATTAGGGTTAGGTAAGGATGATATTGATATGACCGTCTGACATTAGATTTAGTGCTGGATTAGTGTTAATGTTTGGATAAAATTGATATGACAGTCAGACATTAGGGTTAGGGTTAGAAATGAGATATGGTTTAGGTAAGGGTTAGGATTAGGATGATATTAATATGACAGTCAGACATTAGGGTTAAGATTAATGTTGGGGTTTGTGTTAGGGTTACGGTTGGGATGATATTGATATGACAGTCAGACATTAGGGTTAGGGCTGTGTTAAGGTTTGCTTAGGGTTAGGACAATATTGACATAACAGTTAGACATTAGTTTTAGGGTTAGCATTAGATTTTGGGTTAGGCATAGGGTTGGGGTTGGGATGATATTGATATGACGGTCAGACAGCAGGGTTTAGATTAGAGTTAGGATTTGTTTTAGGGTTAGGTTTGGGGTTAGGACAATGATGATGATGACAGTCAGACATTAGGGTTATGGTTAGGATTAGTACGATACTGGTATGACAGTAAGAAATTACGGTTAGGGTTAGGGTTAAGTTTAAGATTAGGATGATATTGATATGACAGTCAGACATTAGGGTTGGGGCTGTTAGGGTTTGGTTAGGGTTGGGACAATATTGACATAACAGTAGACATTAGGTTTAGGGTTGGGTTAGAGTTTGGGTTAGTCTTCACGGTTAGGGTTGAGGATGATATTGATATGACAGTCAGACATCAGGGTTAAGATTAGAGTTAGGGTTTGTTTAGGGATAGGGTTGGGGTTGGGACAACAATGATGACAGTCTGACATTAGGATTAGGGTTAATGTTAGGGTTATGGTTTGGATTAGAGGACGACATTGATATGACAGTCAGACATTGGTTGTAAGTTTAGAGGTTAAGGTTAGACCGATAAATATATGACAGTCAGAAATTAAGTTTAGGTTCTGTCTTGGGGATATGGTTAGGGATAGGACAATATTGATGCATCAGTCAGACATTAGGGTTAGGGTTAGGATGAGGACAATATTGATATGACAGTCAGACAGTAGGGTTAGGATTAATGTTAGGGTTTGTGCAAGAGTTAGGGTTAGGATGGTATTGATATGATAGTCAGACATTATGGTTTGTGTTAGGGTTAGGATGATATTGATATGACAGTCAGACATTAGTATTAGGGTTTGATTTAGGGTTGTGGTTAGGCGACATTGATATGGCAGTCAGACATTAGGTGTAGGGGTAGGTGTAGGGTTGGGAAGATATTGATATGACAGTCAGATATTGAGGTTGGGGTTAGGGTTAGGATGATATTGATATGACAGTCAGACAGTAGGGTTATGGTTAGGGTTAGGGTTAGAGCTTGGGTTAGAGTTAGGGTTGGGTTGATACTGATATAACAGTCAGACATTAGGATAAGGGTTAATGTTAGGGTTAGGGTTAAGACGACATTGATATTACAGTCAGATTTTAAGGCTAGGGTTTATTTCAGGGTTAGGAAGACAGTGATAGGACAGTCAGACACAAGGGTTAGCAATAGGGTTGGGGTTTGTTTTAGTGTTAGGGTTGGGACGATATTGATATTAGAGTCAGTCATTACGGTTAGGGTTAGGGTTAGGGTTAGGATTATATTGATATGACAGTCAGACATTACAGTTAAGGTTAGGGTTGGGGTGATATTGATAAGACAGTCTGACATTATTGTTAGGGTTGGGGTTTGGACGATATTGCTATGACAGTCCAACATTAGGGTAAGAGTTTGTGTTAGGGATGAAGGTGTGGGTTAGGACAATATTGATATGACAGTCAGACATTGGGGTTAGGGTAAGGGTTAAGGTTTAGGTTAGGGATAGGATTAGGATGATATGGATCTGTGATCCGACTTTAGGGTTAGGATTAGGGTTAGGGTTTGTGTTCGGGTTAGGGTTAGGATGATGTTGATATGACTGTCAGACATTACAGTTAGTGTTAGGGATCTGATTAGGATGATATTAATGTGACAGTCAGACATTTGGGTTATGGCTGTGTTAGGGTTTGGGTTATGGTTAGAAAATATTGAGATGACAGTCAGACATTAGGGTTAGAGTTAGGGTTAGAGTTTGGGGTTTGCTTAGGGTTAGGGTTAGGACAATATTGTTATGACAGTCAAAATGAGGTCAGGATTAGGGTTAGGGTTTGTTTAGGGTTAGGGCTATTGTGAGGACATGATTGATGTGACTGTCAGACTTTAGGTTGGCTTAGAGTTAGAGTTAGAGTTAGTGGGTTAGGATGATATTGATATGAGAGTCTGACATTAGGGTTGGGGTTTGATTAGTGTTAATGTTTGGATAATATTGATATGACAGTCAGACATTACGGTTAGGGTTAGGGCTTGGGTGAGGGATAGGTTAGGAAAATATAGTTAGGACAAATGTTCCCTCTAATTTTTAGTTTCTGTGGGTGGGCAACTGATATGTGTGTGCTGCACTTTTGCAAAAATTGATTCATGTGTGCAAATTGGTGACCTAAAGAAGTGATATATTTTATTGCCAATAAATAGTAGAAAGCATAACCAAACACTCAAATACCCAATGCAAGTATAAATATACATTCTGACAGTCCGAAGCTTGGATGTGCATTGTGCACCATAACAGTTTGAACTGGAACGTGTAAACTATGTACATTTTAAAGAGTATTGCATATCTAAAAGGTGTGCTGCTGATGATGCATTGCTAAGAAATCAGCATTTACTGTTTTTCTCTCCTGGCTTTCCCATTCTTCCAGTGGACGGATATTTTATTAATCCATTTTCCATCAGATGCTAAAACAATTTTGTTTGCATCAGAATATCTAAATGCTTTCTTCCAAGTGGTTTCTTTGCTTGCTCTTAATGCAGTTCATGAGGCTGAAGCCTTTTCACAGTCAGCACTAGAAGCTTGGAATGTAGTAGTAGTAGTACAATTTATTGTTCAGCATAAAGCAGTTACAATATACTAAAATCAGGACAAAATACATAGTAAATATAAATAGACAATAAATAAATCAACAAGGAACTTAAATATCTTTACAGTGCAATTCAATTTAACAGTGTCCTTTGAGTACTTTTTCACATAAAAACCTCCACAGGACTTCAAGTCCCTAATAAACTATACAAATGAGATGACATTGAAAATCTTGCAAAGATCTCTACCATGTTCTTCTCTTTCATAATAAACAAATATTCCAAAAGATCCTCCAGGGGAGGCTGAGATTCCTAACAATCCACCCAGCAGTTTTTTCCTAGTTGATTCAGTACCTAGGACACAAGAGTACCATGTTTGAGATCATCTATAGTCCGACTCCACATTTACAATATGGAGAAAGTAACCACTCTCTTTTTGTCTGAAATGAATGCATTGAGCATTATAGTTTTCAGTTCTGAATCTTGTATAGATTCTCCTTTGTTTAGGACAGGTTAAAAAAGAGATAGGGCTCATATCTCCATGAAATCGTTACTTTTATAAAACCCATATAGCTTAAGCTTGAGAGTTGAACATAGCAAGAATGTATGTCTAAGTCAATAATCCTCAATTTGACATCCTGCCTAATCTCCCTCAAATGGTCTTGTGTAAATTTTAGATAAGAGTGGCCCAATCCGGCCAGCATTATTGTTTTCTTAATAGGCTAAATAAAGGGATGTACATATCCCATGCTGGCCAATTTGATGGCTTCCTCTACACATTCTGGGATATCTTTTTGGGGCAAAAGAAAACGTTTCTACAGAAAGAGATAATGTTGTTCACAGATGAGAGAAGTCAAAGAACGTTGTCCTAACTCCAAGGCAAGAATACAGCTTGGAGTTCCATTTAACAACATTAAGATGTATCTATAGAGTTTATTCAGAATTATTTCTAATTCTCTAACCTTAGTATAACCCCAGATTTCAGAGCATACAGCATGCTCATTCTTATTTTGGCATTAATAACTCTAACACCCCTCTGACCAATGACTTTCCCATCTTGCTGTTAAATATTTTGGGAATTTACTGAAGATCCCATTTTAAATCGAATGGCCTCCAGATGTTTGGTCCAAGATACGCTAGAGGCAAAACGGACACCTAAATAGTCATAACACTTAACAGTGTCTATATGGTTACTGTTTAGCCTAAAGCCTATCATATTCTTGGTTTGAGAGACAAAACTACAATGTTGGTCTTGCCAAGATTAACTTTTAGTTTCCTTTGAGAACAGAGAGATTCAAAGTGAGCCAATTTTCTTTCAAGACCTAGGACTGAAGTAGAGAGCAAGACTAAATTGTCTGCACATGCTAAACATTCAATCCTTTGATCATTAATTTTTAGAGTATGAAAATCTGGGTTACCAAGCTGATCCAAGACTGTATTAATGTAGATGTTAAAGAGAGTGGGGGCCAAAATACACCCTGTCTGACCCACATGTTTGTCTCAAATCTATCAGTTAGATGGCCATACTGATTATACTGGACCCTTGCCCACGTATTTTCATAGAGTCTAATAACATCAAGAAGTGAGACCTCCAACTTCAGATCCCTTAATGTAGCCCAAAGGATTTTTCTACTAATGCTGTTGAAGGCTCTAGTCAGAAGTCGACAAACAGCAATAAAGTCTGTTGTTTCTCACTTTAGTATACTTCCAGATCAGGTGCTGAAGCACATAACAGTGTTGTGCTGTAGAACGGTCCTCCTGGAAACCATTCTGTGCCTCATTCAGTACTGAGTTCTCCTCGACCCATGACACCAATCTGCCCAAAATTATCCTAGAGAAAATCTTCTGTGAAACATCTATCAAACTAATAGACCTAAACATCCTTGGGTCATTCAGATCCTCTTTTAAAAATTAGAAGATGACACTACCTGCCCAACTGGCAGGGCAAGGGTACCTCTGAACCAGGCCATTAAACAGCAAAAGAAGAAAAGGAATCTACCAGTTGGGAAAACCTTATAGAGATCACCTAGGACCCCATCCAGCCCTGCTGCTTTATTTGCCTTAAGCTCAATCAGTGGCATCCAGATTTTGTCCTCTGTGATCAAGATAGGTCTTGGAAAATGTCATTCTCCTGTATTTTGAAAGCATCAGGTGTCTCCTGCTCTTCATGAGAATAATAGAGCTTGGAGAAATGAGATGCCCAAACTTCAGGTGTAATATAGGCTTCAATCCTAATGGCATATTTATTATATCCCTGGGCAACAATATTCCAAAATCGCTTCCATCCCTATCCAAAACAGCCTGCCTCAGTTTTTCCAAAAGTCCCTAAGTATGTTTAAGTCTCCCCATTAGAGAATTTTCCTGTATTTTTTCTTTCAGTCTTTTGCAATTTAAAATCTGATGCAGACTTATTTCTTTCTTCTTATGCTGTCTTAGTTTTCCTCCAAACTTTCTTTGCCTGTAGGCATGCTGAATTAAACTAAAACTTTTATAAAGGAACCTAGGATGGTACGTTGTTTTACATCTAGGTCCAAGTAAAGAATGAATAGTTTTCCAATTCTCCAAAATATTAAAGGCTTTACTTTTGTCCAGGACCAACTCATCAACATCACCTAAGGCTCCTGCACTAAGAATTTCTGTGAAACTAGCTTGATGAATCGCCCCCATCTAATCCTTCTCTTGTTTATGACTTCCAGACTCTCTTCCTGTTGTGCCTCACTCCATAAAGTCCCAAAAGGGCATTTGATGTTAATTACAATGGCACCGTGTGCTGATTCCAATCTATCCATGACCTCTAACTTTGAATCAGCTTTACACCTTCCAAATTGGTCCAGACATGATCAGGGTTGAAGAGCCAGTAGGTCCTCTAACGTTAAGAATCCAGCTAGATCTCCCTGAGTTCTCCCATTTAAAATACAGAAATTTCTACTGGCCAAGCCTGCTAGCAATTCCCTACCTCTGAGGTTAGATTTTTAGATCCTGAGCAGTCCTAGTATATGAGATATTTGAATTAATTATAGATGTTGTATGGATCATATCTGAATATACATCCTCCAAGAAACAAGAAGGAATTCTGGCATTAATGTCTCCCAAAATAATTATTGGACAAGATATACTGTTATCTGACAATTAGTAAGCGCCATTTTCAGATCCTGTAAAAAAAGTCAGCAGGATCAGTAGCTCTATCGTGAGGGGAAAATATATATTGCAGAGAATGATCTTCTCTTGTCCTTGCTAATCACTAGATCCAAAATACCCTCTGACTTAGTAGAAATTTTAGTGATCTGAAAATTTAGCAAAGTTTTGATAAAAAGGAAACACCCCTTTAAACCTTCCAAACTTTTATCTTTAGTTGCTGGCAGAGTGAAGACAGAATATACAGCCAATTTGGGAGTTACATTTTCTGTACACCATGTTTCTTGTAGTCCAATAATATCAAAATTATCCAGAAATCTCATTACTTCAGGGTCAATTATTTTGAGATGGATGCCCTTAATAGTCCATGAAAGTATAGAAAGAGCATCCATATCTTGATCCCCAGCTCCTTTATCCAAATCTAGCTGGCATTCAGAGTTCATTTGTTTGATATCATCTACAGGCTGCATTTGTGAGGCTCAATCAATAACTGTCAGCAGCAAGTAGGTATTAGGGTCAATTAGGTTTTCAAAGTCAATCAGGGATTATCTGCCTCTAAGATTGATTCTGGACTATCCTTAGTCTGTGTAACCTGGAAAAGACTTTGCCCAAGTCTAATGTGTGAACTAAATGTATTCTAAGCAATCCAGCTTGTTGGCCAGAGAAAGCAAGCTGCTAGCTGTATGAGGATTTTAAATGTAATATCAATCTGTGTTGTGGGCTCAGGATCTCTATATAACTTTATGGACTCCACCATATTTCTGGAGATATAAAATCCTAATGCTCTTTCCAAGAGCAGCAACAAATCTTCCCTAACTGTCCTATGAGAATCCTTGAGTGAAACCTTCCACCCAAAGATAGTTATGGTCCTACTCAGCCATACTTCTCTACTTCAGTACATGACCTCTATCACTCCCAAGATTTTTCTCTGTGCTATCGTATCCTTCTCACTCTGCACCTCCCTATGGAGAATCTCTTCTGGGGAAGGATAAAACTGTGTAAGAATCTCTATACATGATAGCTTCATGTTTAGCTTGGAATGTAGCACATACATGAGTAAGTTTAGCCACCATGCTGTACTGCACATTAGTCAAAGCAAAGTGGATCATGTCAGTAAAGGACTTTAATTATACTCCTTTATTTTTTCAGCACCTATAACTCTGAAGTCATTGCACTGGCTAACAATTTCTGCCTGGTCCACTGATGAAAATAAATAGTCCTGATATTTGCTTTACAGTCTCTCAATGTTTGATAAGACAACCTCAAAGCTGCAATGTGGCATTGCTGCAAAATCAAGGCAGATCAGCAGAAAGTTCACCTGCAGGAAATCGGCTATCCAGAGGGTCACATAACAGACCAATGAATTGCAAAATTGCTGTTATGCTTACTTCAGCTGTGCAGTTAGCCAAAAGCAGTTTTATGGGTTGGCTCAGTAGACAGTTTCACCCAGGTACTGTCTTCTGATCTTTTTATTTTTGCCCTAGCAATCTGTACAGCTTCAACTGTTGTCAGACCACTTTTCTGAAACATCTTAGACAACTCTGCCAACTCCAAAGTACATCATTTAATACTGTTATGGCACTGTGGTATTCAGGTTGGACAGCTTCTTAAAGCAGTACTTAGCAATGGGATCTTTGATGGATGCATGCATAATTGTATGTGATGTCATTTACCCTAGGTATGGTTTACAACGAGTATGTTGGGTATTGTCAAGCTCAGTGGGTGTTTTAAAATTTATTTTGCAATGTAGTGAGTGAGTCAGTGTGATATGAGAGAGGAGATGCATTTAGAGACTGTATTTCTTCCATTCCTGATCCATTCTAAGCACAGTCTGAATTTATGAAATTAAATGAAAAGGAAATTTTTGCACTGCCATTTCTTGCTGTCCACTTTAGAATTACTATCCCTATGTAGCCAACATGGGCAACCTTTTACAGGCACTGATTCATTGAATCTCAAATGCGATATAATATGAGACCCGTTTAAAGAGAAGTGCAGTCTCATCTCTCTAGACATATGCACAGTCAATGTCTCAGCCTGCTAATTGAGAAGGTTATACCCATTCCAGCCCAAACAAATACATAAAAAATTACACAGAAATAGACAGTAGGTTGCTTTTGATGCTTTTATTGTAAAGAAAACTATAGTTTTCCCATTTTCTTATGCTGAAAAAATTACCATGCTTACAATGGTGAGGCTTTAAATCCATTATAAACACATTTTATACGTTAGACGCTGCTTGGGGAGGAGGCAGATTACACTGATGTTAAGCAACTTTAAAACTGAAATAATGTAATGTACACCCTATGTCAGAGAATTTCTGATTGCTTTGTTGGAGGACATCTACTGCTTGGGGAAGAGGCAGATTACACTGAAGCTGTGCAACTTTAAAACTGAAATAATATAATATACACCTCTATGTCAGAGAATCTCTGCATTGTTTTGTTGGGGGGCATCTACCAAACAAATAAAACATGCCATTTCTGTGAATAGCAGGGGAATACTGTTCATTATCAAGTACTGTCTTACTGAAAAGAGGTGTCAAGCTGAAAATATTGCTTTAACTGCAAAGCCAATTGGTTGGAATTTTGCCGATTGGTTCCTTTGTTCAGTAAGTGGAGCGAGAGTGAGATGTCTGGCTTGTTAACTGCTGGCATGTTAAAATTAATGGGTTGTGGCCTCAGGGGTGGGCATACAATGTTTCTTTCCCATTCACTTTCATGCCCTGCTGTCTGAGTCTTAAATCTGAGTGATGACTGTTGTCACTGCTTCATGAACATGAGGATCCCTGTCAGCTGCTTTGCACACTACTACTAAAGCAGTGTATGGGTTACTTCTGACTGGCTGTGCAGAGCACATGCACACACACCTTTAGGGGAACATAAGTTAGACTCTCAGACATTAGAGTTAGGGTTAGAGTTAGGATTAGGACAATATTAATATGACAGTCAAACATTAGGGTTAGGATTAGGGTTAGGGTTTGTGTTAGGGTTACGGATAGGATGATATTGATATATGACAGTCAGACATTAGGGTTAGGGCTGTGTTAGGGTTTTGGTTAGGGTTAGGACAATATTGACATAAAAGCTAGACATTAGGTTTAGGGTTAGGTTAGATTTTGGGTTAGGGCTTAGGGTTAGGGGTTAGGATGATACTGATATGACAGTCAGACAACAGGGTTCAGATTAGAGTCAGGATTTGTTTTAGGGTTAGGGTTAGGATGATATTGATAAGACAGTCAGACATTTGGATTAGGGTTAGTGTTAGGGTTAGGGTTAGGATGACAATGATATGACAGTCAGACATTAGGGGTAGGAGTTAGGGTTAGGGTTAGGATGATAAAGATATGACAGTCAGACATTAGGTTTAGGGTCTGTGTTAGGGATTGGGTTAGGGATAGGACAATATTGATATGACACTCAGACATTAGGGTTAGGGGTTAGGATGAGGACAATATTGATATGACAGTCAAACAGCAGGGTTAGGATTAGGGTTAGTGTTTGTGCCAGGGTTAGGGTTAGGATGGGTTAGGGGTTAGGTTAGGGTTAGAGTTAGGGTTAGGGGTTAGGGTTAGGGTTAGTTTTAGGGTTAGTGTTAGAGGTGGAGTTAGGGGTATGGTTAGAGTTAGGGTTAGAGTTAAAGTTAGTGTTAGGTTCGGGTTAGGGATAGGGGTTAGAGTTAGAGTTAGGGTTAGGTTAGGTTAGAGTTAGGGTTATGGTTAGGGTTCAAGTTTGAGTTAGAGTCAGGGTTAGGTTAGGGGTTAGAGTTCAGGTAAGGGCTAGGGATAGGGTTAGTGTTAGGGTTAGGGATAGGGTTAGAGTTAGAGTAAGGGTTAGGGTTAGGATTAGAGTTAGAGTTAGGATTAGGGTTAGGTTGGGGTTCAGTTTAGGGTTAGTTTAGGGTTGGGGTAAGTGTTTGGGTTAGGGTTAGAGTTAGAGTTAGGGTTAGAGTTGGGGTTAGGGTTAGGGTTGGTAGTGTTCTAGGTTAGGGCTAGGGTTAGAGTTAGTGTTAGGTTTAGGGTTAGGGATAGGGTTACGGTTGGAGGAGTTAGGGTTAGGGTTAGGGTTTGGCTTCTGGTTAGAGTTAGGAGTTGAGCTTGGGGTTAGGGTTAGAGTTGAGAAAAGTTTAGGTTTAGGGTTAGAGTTCAGGTAAGGGTTTCAGTTAGGGTTAGGGGTTAGGGTTAGGGGTTAGTGTTAGGGTTAGCGTTAGGGTTAGGGTTAGGTTTAAGGTTGAGTTAGATTTCAATTAAGGGTTAGGGTTAGGGTCATGGTTATGGTTCTCATTAGGGTTAGAGTTAGGGTTAGAGTTGGAGTTAGGATTAGGGTTAGGATTAGGGTTCAGTTTAGGGTTAGGGTTATGGTTAGGTTTAGTGTAAGTGTTTGGGTTAGGGGTTGGGGTTAGAGTTAGTGTTAGGGGTTAGGGTTAGAGTTAGTATTTGGGTTGGGGTTAGTGTTAGGGATAGAGTTAGTGTTAGGTTTAGGGTTAGGGTTAGGGTTAGGGTTAGAGTTAGAGTTAGGGGTTAGGGTTAGAGTTGGGGTTAGGGGTTAGGGGTTAGGGTTTGGGTTACAGTTAGTTTTAGGGTTAGAAGTGGAGGGTTAGGGGTTAGGATAGTGTTAGTGTTACGTGTTCGGGTTAGGGATAGGGATAGGGTTAGAGTTAGAGTTAGGGTTAGGGTTAGGGTTAGAGTTAGGGTTATGGTTAGGGTTTGGGTTTGGGTTAGAGTTAGGGTTAGGGTTAGGGTTAGGGGAGAGTTCAGATAAGGAAAGGGTTACTGTTAGAGTTCAGGTTAGGGTTGGGGTTAGGGTTAGGGTTGGGGTTAGGGATAGGGTTAGAGTTAGAGTTAGGGTTGGGGATGGGGTTAGAGTTCAGGTAAGGTTTAGGGTTCAGGTTAGGGTTAGGTTTAGGGTAGATTAGGGTTAGGGTTTAGGTTAGCGTTAGGGTTGGGTTGAGATCAAGTACAGTGTTAGGGTTAGGGTCCGGGTTAGGGTTAGGTTTAGGGTTAGGGTTAGAGTTAGGGTTAGGTTTAGGGTTGAGGGTTAGGGTTGGGGTAGAGTTAGAGTTGGAAGCTTAGGGTTGGGGTTGAGGTTCAGGAAAGTTTAGGTTTGGGGTTAGAGTTCAGGTAATGGTTGGGGTTTGGGTTAGGGTTTGGGTTAGGGGTTAGGTTTAAGGTTAGGGTTAGGGTTCAGGTTAGGGTTGAGGGTTTAGAGTTCAGATAAGGGTTAGGGTTAGAGTTAGGGTTATGGTTATGATTAGGCGTTAGGGTAAGAGTTAGAGTTAGGATTAGGGTTAGGGTTGGGGTTGGTTTAGGGTTAGGGTTAGTTGAGTTTAGGATAAGAGTTTGGGTTAGAGTTAGAGTTAGGGTTGGGGTTAGGATTAGGGTTAGAGTTAGTGTTTGGGTTATGGTTGAGTGTTAGAAATAGAGTTGAGTATTAGGTTTAGGTTAGGTTAGGGTTAGAGTTGGGGTTGGGGTTGGGGTTCGGGTTAGGGTTAGAGTTAGAGTTATGGTTGGGGTTAGAGTTCAGGTAGAGTTAAGGTTGAAGCTTAGATTTCAGGTAGTGGTTAGGGTTGGGCTTAGGTTTATGGATTGGGGTTTGAGGTCAGGGGTTAGTGTTAGGGATAGGGTTAGGTTTATGGTTGAGTTCGGAAGGTTAGGGTTAGGGGTTAGGGTTAGAGTTCCGGTAAGGGTTAGGTTTAGGGTTAGGGTTCAGTTAGTTTTAGGGTTAGAGGTAGGATAGTTAGGATTGGGGTTGAGATAGAGAGTTAGTGTTATGGTTCAGGTTAGGGATAGGGTTCAAGTTAGAGGTAGGGTAGGGTTAGGGTTAGAGTTAGGGTTATGGTTGAGGTTCGGGTTTGGGTTGGGGTTATGGTAGGAGTTCAGATAAGAGTTAGGGAAGGGTTAGTGTTAGAGTTCAGGCAGGGGTTAGGGTTGGGGTTAGCTTTTGGGTTAGGGTTAGAGTTAGGGTTAGAGTTAAAGTTCAGGTAATGGTTTGGGTTGAGGGGTTAGAGTTCAGGTGAGGGTTAGGGATAGGGTTGGGGTTGGATTAGAGTTGAGTGTCAGGGTTAGGGTCGGGTTAGAGTTAGAGTTCAAGTAAGGGTTAGGGGTTCAGGGTTAGGGTTAGGGTTGTAGTTGGGTTTAGGATTAGGTTCAGGTTAGCATTAAGGTTGGGAGTTAGATTTCTGGTAGGGGCTAGGGTTAGTGTTAGAGTTAGGGTTCAGGTTAGGGATAGGGTTGGGGTTTGGGTTAGGGAGTTAGGGTTAGGGTTAGGGTTATGGTTAGGGGTTAGAGTTTGGGTTAGGTTTATGGTTAGGGTGAGAGGATAGGGTGAGTTTAGAGTTGGAATTAGAGTTGGACTAGAAGTTAGGACTGAGTTTCAGTTTATGGTTGGGGTTAGGGTTGAGGGTTGGGTTAGGGTTAGCGTTATGGTTAGGGTTAGGGTTGGGTTTGGGTTGGGGTTGGGTTGAGGTTAGGGTCAGGTTTGGGTTGGGGATAGAGTTAAAAGGTTGGGTTGAGTTTAGAATTAGGGTTAGAGTTAGGGTTAGGGTTAGGGGTTAGGGTAGGGTTAGAGTTAGGGTTGAGGTTAGAGTTAGGGTTATGGTTAGGGTTTGGTTTTGGGTTAGAAGTTAGGGTTGGGGTTGGGTGAGAGTTCAGATAAGGAAGGGTTACTGTTAGAGTTCAGGTAAGGGTTAGGGTTAGGATTAGGGATAGGGTTAGGGTAAGAGTTGGGGTTGGGTTCAGGTTAGCATTTGGGTTAGCGTTAGGTTCAGGTAAAGTGTTAGGGTTAGGGTTGGGGTTGAGGGTTTGGGTTAGGTTTGGGTTAGGGTTAGGGATAGAGGTTAGGATTGGAAGTAAGGGGTTAGGGTTGGGGTTGGGGTTTGGGTTCACGTTTGGGGTTGGGGTGAGGTAAGATTGAGTTTAGAGTTAGAGTGAGGATTAGATTTATGTTTCGGGTTGGTTTATAGTTAGGGTTAGGGTTATAGTTAGAGTTAAGCGTTATATGGTTAGGAGTTAGGGTTAGAAGGGTTAGGGTTAGGTTAGGGTTTTGGTTAGGGTTAGGGTTAGGGTTAGAGGTTAGGTTTAGGGTTAGGGATAGAGTTAAGGTTAGGTTTAGGGCTAGAGTTAGTGTTAGGAGTTAGGGTTAGGGTTAGGAGTTAGAGTTAGGGTTAGGGTTGAGGGTTGGAGTTAGGGTTATGGTTGAGGGTTTTGGTTTGGGTTAGAGTTAGGTTTGGGTTAGATTTAGTGTGAGAGTTCAGATAAGGAAAGGGTTATTGTTGAGAGTTAAGGTAAGGGTTGGGGTTACGGGTTAAGGATAGGGTTAGAGTTAGAGTTAGGGCTAGGGATAGGGTTAGAGTTCAGGTAAGATTTAGGGTTCCAGGTTGGGGTTAGGGTTAGGTTTGAGTAAAGGGGTTGGGGTTGGGGTTCAGGTTAGCTTTGGGGTTGGGGTTAGAGTTCAGGTAAGTGTTAGGGTTAGGGATTCTGGTTAGGAGTTGCTTTAGGGTTGGGTCAGGGGTTAGGGTTAGGCATAGAGTTAGGGAGAAAGTTAGGGTTTGGATAGGGTTAGGGTTCCAGGTTGGGTTTGGGTTGGGGTTAGGGATAGGGTGAGGGTTAGAGTTGGGGTTAGGGTTAGGAGTTAGAGTTTGGATTCGTTTAGAGGTTAGGGTGAGGGATAAGGATAAGGATTGGGTTTAGAGTTAGAGTTAAGGGTTAGATTTATGTTTATGGTTCAGTTTATGGTTAGAGGTTAGGGTTTGGGTTCAGGAGTTTAAGATTGGGTTAGGGTTAGGTTTATGTAGAGTTAGGATTAGGGTTCAAGATTAAGCGTTAGGGTTGGGTTAGAGTTCAGGTAAGTGTTAGAATGAGGGTTCTGGTTAGAGTTGGTTAGGGTTGGGTTAGGGATATAGTAAGGGGTTAGTGTTGGGGTTGGGGTTGAGGATTAGGGTTCCAGGTTGGGTTAGACTTAGAGTTGGAAGCAGGGTTAGGAGTTAGAGTTCAGGAAGAAGTTTAGGTTTAAGGGTTGGGAGTTCAGTTCAGTTTCAGTTAGGGTTAGTGTTAGGGTTGGGGTTAGGGTTCAGGTAAGGGTTGGGGTTAGGATTAGGGATAGGGTTAGGGTGGGGTTGGGTTGGGGTACAGGTTAGCATTTGGGTTAGCGTTAGAGTTCAGGTAGCAGTGTTGGGGTTAGGGTTAAGGTAGGGGTTTGGGTTTGGGTTAGAGTTTAGGAGTTAGGGTTAGGGATAGGGTTGGGTTAGAGTAAGGGTTGGGTGAGGGTTAGGAGTTTGGGTTCGTTTAAGAGTTAGGGTGAGGTAAGGATTGAGATTTAGAGTTAGAGTGAGGTTAGATTTATGTTTAGGAGTTGGTTTATAGTTGGGGTTAGGGTTAGGGTTATGGTTAGAGTTAGCGTTATGGTTAGGGTTAGGGTTAGGGTTGGATGATATTGATATGACTGTCAGACATTTGGGTTAGGGTTAGGACGGTTATTGATATGACTGTCAGACATCATTGTTAGGGTCAAGGTTAGGGATCGGCATGATATTAATATAACTGTCAGAACACGAGGGATATGGTTAGGGTTAAGGTTTCAGCAGGGTTAGGGATTGGTTGATATTGATATGATTGTCAGACATTAGGGTTAGGGTTAGGGCTAGGGCTGGGTTACAGTTAGGGTTTGGAAGATATTGATATGACTGTCAGACATTAGGGTTTTGGTTAGGTTTAGGGTTAGGACGATACTGATATGACTCTCAGAAATCATTGTTAGGGTCAAGGTTAGGGTTAGGATGATATTGATATCACTGTCAGACACTAGGGATACGATTAGTGTTAAAAGTTCGGCCAGGGTTTGGGATGAGTTAATATTGATATTACTGTCAGGCATTAAGGTTGGGAGTTGGGGCGATATTGATATCATGGTCAGGTATTAGGGTTAGGGTTAGGGTTAGCATTAGTGATAGGGTTAGGGATAGGGTCAGGATTAGGACGATATTGATATGACTGTCAGAATTTAGGGTTAGGGTTAGGACAATAATGTTATGACTGTCAGACATTAGGGTGAGGGTTAGGGTTAGGATGATATTGACATGATTGTCAGATAGTGAGGGTTAGGGTTTGGGTTAGGACAATATTGGTATGACTGTCAGACATTAGGGTTAGGGTTAGGGTTAAGACGATATTGATATGACTGTCAGACATTTGGGTTAGGGTTAGGCTTAGGGTTAGGATGATATTGATATGACTGTCAGACATCATTGTTAGGGTCAAGGTTAGGGATTGGCATGATATTAATATAACTGTCAGACACGAGGGATATGGTTAGGGTTAAGGTTTCAGCAGAGTTAGGGATAGGTTGATATTGATATGATTGTCAGACATTAGGGTTAGGGGTTAGGGCTGGGGCTGAGTTACGGTTGGGGTTTGGAAAGATATTGATATGACTGTCGGTCATTAGGGGTTTTGGTTAGGGTTAGGTTGGGACGATACTGATATGACTCTCAGACATCATTGTTAGGGTCAAGGTTAGGGTTAGGGATGATATTGATATGACTGTGAGACACTAGGGATACGATTAGTGTGGGTTTCGGCAGGGTTAGGGATAGGTTAATATTGATATTACTGTCAGGCAGTAAGGTTAGAGTTAGAGACGATATTGATATCACTGTCAGGCATTAGGGGTTAGGGTTAGGGTTAGCATTAGCGATAGGGTTAGGGATAGGGTCAGGATTAGGACGATATAGATATGACTGCCAGAATTTAGTGTTGGGTTAGGACAATAATGTTCTGACTGTGAGACATTAGGGTTGGGAGTTAAAGTTAGGGATAGGATGATATTGATGTAAGTGTCAGACTTGTTGGGTTAAGTTATATTTCTGAATAAGGTTAGATTTGAACGATATTAGAGCTGACTGTGTGACATTAGGTTAAGAGTTAGGGTTACAGTCCGTGTTAGGGTTAGGGTTAGGGCAAAGACTATATTAATAGTGCCATCAGACATGAGTATGGGTTCTGGTGAGGGTTAGGGTTAGGATGATATTGATACAGTAGTAGCCACAGACATTGCCAGCCATTCCCAGATATTTCGTGAAATTTCCTAAGAATTTGTTTCTGCTGCCTCTACTGTGGAAATTGAAAAAAACATGAGATATTTTTGTAAATATCACAGAAATTTTGGGAAATAGCTTGTAGTGTCTGTGGCTGCTACTGTATGACAGTCAGACATTAGGTTTAGGGTTAGGTTTCGGGTTAGGGTTTGGGTTAGGATGATATTGATATGACTGTCAGAAAGTGAGGGGTAGGGTTTGGGTTAGAACAATATTGTTATGACTGTTAGATATTAGCGTTAGGCTTAGGGTTAGGGTGAGGGCTGGGTTAGGGTTTGGGTTAGGGTGATATTAATATGGTGTCAGACATTAGGGTTATTTTAGGGTTGAGGTTTAGTTTAAGGGTTCTGGTTAAGGTTAGGTTTAGGGTTAGGGTTGGGGTTAGCATTAGGTTAGGACAATTGTTTATGACTGTCAGACATTAGGGTCAGTGTTAGGGTTAGGGTTGGGGATATTGATATGACTGTGAGACAGTAGGGTCAGGGTTAGGGTTAGGATTGAGGCTTAGGCTTAGGGTTGGGGTGATATTGATATGACATGCAGGCGTTAGAGTTGGGGTTATGGTTAGGATTAAGGGTAGGCGGATATTGATATAACTGTCAGACTTTAGATTTATGGTTAGGCTTAGGCTTGGGGTTAAGGCTAGGTTAGGGCGATATTGATATGACTCGTAGACATTAGGGTTGTGGTTAGGGTTAGGGTTAGAGTTCAGAGTAGGAGGATATTGATATCACTGTAAGACATTAGGGTTAGGGTTAAGACAATATTGATATGACTGTCAGACATTAGGGTTAGGGTTAATGTTAGAGTAATGGTTAAGGTTAGCATTACGGTTAGGGTTAGGATGATTTTGATATGACTGTCAGACATTAGGGTTAGGGTTAGGATGATATTAATATGACAGTCAGACATTGCGGTTACTGTTAAAGTTAGGGTTAGGACGATACTGATATGACTTTTAGAAAGTGAGGTTAGGGTTTGAGTTAGAACAATATTGTTATGACTGTCAGATATTAGGGTTAGGCTTAGGGTTGAGGTGAGGCTGGGTTGGGGTTTGGGTTAGGGGCGATATTGATATGAGTGTCAGACATTAGGGTTATTTTAGGGTTTGGGTTAGTTTAAGGGTTACGGTTAAGGTTAGGTTTAGGATTAGGCTTAGGACAACTGTTTTATGACTGTCAAATATTAGGGTTAGTGTTAGGGTTAGGGTTGGGGGATATTGATATGACTGTCAGACACTAGGTTCAGGGTTAGGGTTAGGATTAGGATTAGGATTAGTCTTAGGTTTAGGGTTAGGACGATATTGATATGACTTGCAGACATTAGGGTTGGGTGTATGGTTAGGATTAAGTGTAGGAGGATATTGATATGACTGTCAGACTTTAGGGTTATGGGTAGGTTTGGGTTAGGGTTAAGGTGAGGTTGAGGACGATATTGATATGACTCATAGACATCAGGGTTGGGGTTAGAGTTAGGGTTAGAGTTCAGAGTAGGACGATATTGATATGACTGTCAGACATTAGGGTTAGGGTTAGGGTTACAGTCAGGATGATATTGATATAACTGTCAGACATTAGGGTTAGGGTTAGGACAATATTGATATGACTGTCAGACATTAGGGTTAGGGTTAAGGTTAGAGTAATGGTTTGGGTTAGCATTATGGTTAGGGTTAGGATGATATTGATATGACTGTCAAACATTAGGGTTAGGGTTAGGTTTCGGGTTAGGGTTAGGGTTAGGATGATATTAATATGATAGTCAGACATTGCGGTTTCTGTTAAAGTTAGGGTTAGGACGATATTGATGTGACTGTCAGAAAGTGAGGGTTAGGGTTTGCGTTAGAACAATATTGTTATGACTGTTAGATATTAGGGTTAGGCTTAGGGTTAGGGTGAGGCTGGGTTGGGGTTTGGGTTAAGAGTGATATTAATATGAATGTCAGACATTAGGTTTATTTTTAGGGTAGGGTTAGTTTAAGGGTTACAGTTAAGGTTGAGGTTTAGGGTTAGGGTTAGGATTAGGATTAGGGTTAGGACAATTTTTTTATGACTGTCGACATTAGGGTTAGTGTTGAGGGTTAGGGTTAGAGGATATTGATATGACTGTGAGACACTAGGGACAGGGTTAGGGTTAGGATTAGGTTTAGGCTTGGGGTTAGGATGATATTGATATGACTTGCAAGCGTTAGAGTTGGGGTTATGGTTAGGATTAAGGGTAGTAGGATATTGATATGACTGTCAGACTTTGGGGTTATGGTTAGGTTTAGGCTTAGGGTTAGGGTTAAGGCTAGGGTTAGGGTCGATATTGATATGACTACGAGACATTAGGGTTGTGGTTAGGGTTAGGTTTAGAGTTCAGAGTAGGACGATATTGAATGACTGTCAGACATTAGGTTAGGGTTAGGACAATATTGATATGACTGTCAGACATTAGGGTTAGGGTTAATGTTAGAGTAATGGTTAAGGTTAGCATTACAGTTAGGGTTAGGATGATTTTGATATGACTGTCAGACATTAGGGTTAGGGTTAGGGTAAGGGTTATGTTCGGTTATGGTTTTGTTTGGGTGGTGTGGGTTACGTTTACTGTTAGGGTTAGGATGATATTGATATGACTGTCAGACATTAGGGTTAGTGTTAGGATGATATTATTGATATGACAGTCAGACATTGCGGTTACTGTTAAAGTTAGGGTTAGAGACGATACTGATATGACTTTCAGAAAGTGAGGGTTAGGGTTTGGGTTAGAACAATATTGTTATGACTGTCAGATATTAGGTTAGGCTTAGGGTTAGGGTGAGGCTGGGTTGGGGTTTGGGTTAGGGCGATATTGATATGAGTGTCAGACATTAGGGTTATTTTTAGGGTTAGGGTTAGTTTAAGGGTTACGGTTAAGGTTAGGTTTAGGATTAGGGTTAGGGTTTGGGTTAGGATTAGGGTTAGGACAACTGTTTTATGACTGTCAGATATTAGGGTTAGTGTTAGGGTTAGGGTTGGGGGATATTGATATGACTGTCAGACACTAGGTTCAGGGTTAGGGTTAGGATTAGGATTAGTCTTAGGTTTAGGATTAGGACGATATTGATATGACTTGCAGACATTAGGGTTGGGTGTATGGTTAGGATTAAGTGTAGGAGGATATTGATATGACTGTCAGACTTTAGGGTTATGGGTAGGTTTAGGGTTAGAGTTAGGCTGAGGTTAGGACAATATTGATATGACTCATAGACATCAGGGTTGGGGTTAGAGTTAGGGTTAGAGTTCAGGTAGACGATATTGATATGCTGTCAGACATTAGGGTTAGGGTTGGGGTTACAGTCAGGATGATATTGATATAACTGTCAGACATTAGGGTTAGGGGTTAGGACAATATTGATATGACTGTCAGACATTAGGGTTAGAGCTAAGGTTAGAGTAATGGTTAGGGTTAGCATTATGGTTAGGGTTAGGATGATATTGATATGACTGTCAGACATTAGGGTTCGGGTTAGGTTTCGGGTTATGGTTAGGGTTAGGATGATATTAATATGATAGTCAGACATTGCGGTTTCTGTTAAAGTTAGGGTTAGGACAATATTGATGTGACTGTCAGAAAGTGAGGGTTAGGGTTTGCATTAGAACAGTATTGTTATGACTGTTAGATATTAGGGTTAGGCTTAGGGTTAGGGTGAGGGCTGGGTTAGGGTTTGGGTTAAGACGATATTAATATGAGTGTCAGACATTATGTTTATTTTTAGGGTAGGGTTAGTTTAAGGGTTACAGTTAAGGTTAGGTTTAGGGTTGAGGGTTAGGATTAGGATTAGGGTTAGGACAATTATTTTATGACTGTCCAGACATTAGGGTTAGGGTTAGGGTTAGGGGTATTGATATGACTGTGAGACACTAGGGTCAGGGTTAGGGATAGGATTAGGTTTAGGCTTAGGGTTAGGATGATATTGATATGACTTGCAAACGTTAGAGTTGGGGTTATGGTTAGGATTAAGGGTAGTAGGATATTGATATGACTGTCAGACTTTGGGGTTATGGTTAGGCATAGGCTTAGGGTTGAGGGTTAAGGCTAGGGTTAGGATGATATTGATATGACTACTTGAACATTAGGGTTGTGGTTGGGGTTGGGTTTAGAGTTCAGAGTAGGGACGATATTGATATGACTGTCAGACATTAGGGTTAGGGTTAGGACAATATTGATATGACTGTCAGACATTAGGGTTAGAGGTTAGAGGTAAGGGTTATGTTTATGGTTTTGGTTTTTGTTTGTGTTAGGTTGTGGGTTACATTTACTGTTAGGGTTGGGATGATATTGATATGACTGTCAGACATTAGGGTTAGTGTTAGGATTATATTAATATGACAGTCAGACATTCATTGCTGTTAAAGTTAAAGTTAGGGTTAGGATGATATTGATATGACTGTCAGAAAGTGAGGGCTAGGGTTTGGGTTTGAACAGTATTGATATGACTGTCAGACATTAGGGTTATGGTTAGGGTTAGGAGTAGTTTAAAGGTTACGGTTAAGGTTAGGTTTAGGGTTAGGGTTATTTTAGGATTAGGGTTAGGACAATGGTTTTATGACTGTCAGACATTAGGGTTAGTGTTGGGGTTGGGTTGGGGATATTGATATGACTGTCAGACACTAGTGTCAGTTTTAGGGTTAGGGATAGTATTAGGCTTGGGTTAGGGTTAGGATGATATTGATATGACTTGCAGACATTAGGGTTAGAGTTAGGGTTAGGCTTAGGGTTAGTATTAAGGTTAGGAATAAGTTTAGGAGGATATTGATATAACTGTCAGAATTTATTGTTAAGGTTAGGCTTAGGCCTTGGGTTGGGGTTAAGGACGATATTGATATGACTCACAGACATTAGGGTTGGGGTTAGTGTTAAGGTTAGAGTTAAGAGTAGGTTGATATTGATATGACTGTCAGACATTAGGGGTAGGGATAGGGTTAGGGTTACAGTCAGGATGATATTGATATAACTGTCAGACATTAGGGTTAGGGTTAGGACGATATTGATAAGACTGTCAGACATTAGGGTTAGGGTTAGGTTTAGAATGATATTGATATATCTGTCAGAAAGTGAGGGTTAAGGTCTGGGTTTGGGTTAGGACAATATTGGTATGACTGTCAGACACTAGGGTTAGAGCTTAGGGTTAGGGTTTGGGCTGGGTTGGGGTTTGTGTTAGGGCGATATTGATATGACTGTCTGACATTAGGGTTATGGTTAGGGTTAGGGTGAGGGTTGGTTTAAGAGTTAGAGTTAAGGTTAGGTTTAGGGTTAGAATTAGAGTTAGGACAATACTTTTATGACTGTCAGACATTAGGGTTAGTGTTAGGACTAGAGTTAGGGTTAGGAGGATATTGATATGACTGTCAGACATTATTGTTAAGGTTAGGGTTAGTGTTAAGGTGATATTGATATGACTCGAAGACATTAGGGTTGAGGTTAGGGTTACAGTCAGGATTATATTGATATAACTGTCAAACATTAGGGTTTCTGTTAGGATGATATTGATATGACTGTCAGACATTAGGGTTAGGGTTAGGGTTAGGGTTAGTATGATATTGATGTGACTGTCAGAAAGTGAGGGTTAGGGTGAGGGTTTGAGTTAGGAGAATATTGATATGACTGTCAGACATTAGGGTTAGGCTTAGGTTTAGGTTTAGGTTAGGGTTAGGGTTACATTCAAGATGATATTGATATAACTGTCAGGCATTAGGGTTTCTGTTAGGATGATATTGATATGACTGTCAGACATTGAGGTTAGGGTTAGGGTTAGGGTTAGTGTTAGAGACGATATTGATATGACTGTCAGACATTAGGGTTAGGGTTAGGGTTAGGGTCAGAATGATATTGATATGACTGTCAGAAATTGATGGTTAGGGTTAGGGTTTGGGTTAGGACAATATTGATATGATTGTCAGACATTAGGGTTAGGCTTAGGGTTAGGGTTAGGGCTGGGTTAGGGTTTGGGTTAGGGTGATATTGATATGACTGTCTGTAATTTGGGTTAGGGTTAGGGTTAGGGTGAGGTTAGTTTAGGGTTAGGGTTATGGTTAGGTTTAGGGTTAGGGTTAGGACAAGACTTTTATGGCTGTCAGTCATTAGGGTTAGTGTTATGGTTAGGGTTAGGAGGATATTGATATGACTGCCAGGCATTAGGGTTAAGGTTAGGGTTTGGAGTTAGGGCGATATTGATATGACTACTTGAGCGTTAGGGTTGAGGTTAGGGTTGAGGTTAGGGTTATAGTTAAGGGTAGGAGGATACTGATATGACTGTCAGACATTAGGGTTAGGTTTAGGGTTACGATTAAGGTTACGGTTGGGATGATATTGATATGACTCTCAGACTTTAGGGTTGGGGTTAGGGTTAGGGATAGAGTTAAGAGTAGGACCGAAATTGATATGACTGTCAGACATTATTGTTAGAGTTAGTGTTAGGTTCAGGCGATATTGATGTGACTCGAGACATTTGGGTTGGGGTTAGTTGAGGTTCGGTTAAGAGTAGGACAATATTGATATAACTGTCAGACATTAGGGTTAGGGTTAGGATGATATTGATATGACTGTCAGACATTAGGGTTAGGTTAGAATGATATTGATATGACTCTCAGAAAGTGAGGGTTAAGGTTAGGGTTTGGGTTAGGACAATATTGATATGACTGTCAGACATTAGGGCTAGGCTTAGGGTTAGGTTTAGGGCTGGGTTAGTGTTTGGATTAGAGCAATATTGATATGACTGTCTGACATTAGGGTTAAGGTTAGGTTTATGGTTAGGATTAGGATTAGGACAATACTTTTATGACTGTCGGACATTAGGGTTACATAGATACATAGACAGTGTCGGCAGATAAGAGCCTATATCCCACCCTGTCTGCCCCTTTGAGCTTGTAAGTTCAGTTTATGTTTTCCTAGAAGTCTGTTGCCCCTTACCCCTGACATCCAGAATTCCTTTATGTCTATCCCATGCATTCTTAAATCCCGTGATTGTTTCAGCCCCCACCACTTCCTCTGGCAGGGGCTTCTACTTGTCCACCACCTGTTCTGCGAAGAAATTCTTCCTCACGTTTCCTCTGACTCGTCCTCCCTCCAACTTCATCCCATGCCCTCTAGTCCTGGAACATCTTTTTCACTCAAAAATAGTGTATTCCTGCACCCTGTTCCTCCCTGTAAGATACTTGTATGTCTCTATCATGTCCCTCTCTCCCTCCTCTCCTCCAGGAGTACATATTCACTTCCTTCAACCTGTCCTCATAGGATTTGTGATGCAATCCATATACCATCTTTGTTGCCCTCCTGAACCTTCTCTATCCTGTCTATGTCCTTATGTAGGTAAGGTCTCCAGAACTGTACACTGTACTCCAGGTGGGGCCTCACTAGTGTCTTGTATAGTGGAATCATGACCTCCCTTTTCCTGCTGGTGATGCCCCTGCCTATGCATCCCAGCATCCTATTCTCTTTACCTGCTGCCTTGTCACACTGTTTCCCTACCTTGAGGTCATCAGAGATGATAACCCCAAGATCCCTTTCCTGCTTGGTGCATGCTATATCCTCACCTCTGAACTGATATATTGTGCCAGCGTTTTTGTGCCCCATATGCATTATCTTGCACTTCTTTGCATTGAATTTCAACTGCCAAACCCCTGACCATTCTTCAAGTTTCTGCAGGTCCTTCTCATTCTGTCTACACCCTCTGGTGTGTCTACTCTGTTACAGAGCTTTGTGTCATCAGTGAACAGTGAAATTCTGCCTTCTAGGTCCTGTGCAATGTCACTGATGAAGATGTTGAATAGGACCTGTCCCAGCACTGATCCCTGTGGTACCCCACTGGTCACTCTTCCCTCTGTGGAGTGACAGCCATTTACCACCACGCTCTGTGTCCTGCTGCTCAGCCAGTTACCTACCCACCACACTACTGTCCTGCCCACTCCCATATTCCCCAGTTTGTGTAACCATCTTCTATGTGGCACAGTGTCAATTGCCTTCCTGAACTCCAGATAGGCCATGTCCACTGACCTCACTGATCCACCTCCCTAGTCACCCAGTCAAACAATTCAACGAGGTTGGTCTGACATGACCTCCCACTGGTGAAACCATGCTGCCTTGGGTCCTGTAGTCCATTGACAACCAGATGTTCCATCAATCTCTCCTTCAGTAGTGCTTCCATGATCTTCCCCACTACCAAGGTGAGGCTGACTGGCCTGTAGTTCCCCGCTTCCTCTTTGTTCCCACTTTTGTGTAAGAGGACTACATCTGCTGTCCTCCAGTCTTTGGGTACCTCCCCTGTTTCCAGTGATCGGCTAAATAGGATAGCCATAGGTTCAGCCACCACCTCCCTTAGTTCTTTAAGGACCCTGGGGTGCTCCCCATCTGGCCCCTTTGCTTTATCAACTCCTATTACTTCCAGTTCCTTCAGGACCCTTTCAAACTTTCAAACTTTATTGGATTTCAAATTGAGATTAAATTATCTCTTTTGCAATTGAATCTGACCCTTTCTCATGTAAAGGGACTTGTGTCCATTTCTGCACCATTCTCACCCCTTGTACTCCCTTCAGATCCATTACCCTCCTCTTCCTCAGTAAAGACTGAGCAGAAATACCTGTTCAATATGTCAGCTTTACTGTTGTCATCCTCCACACAGCCCCCATCCTCCCCCTTCAGTCTCACTATCCCTTCCTTTGCCTTTCTTTTTTCACTTATGTACCTGTAAAAGGTTTTGTCTCCTCTACCCACTGATTTTGCAATGTGTTCTTCTGCCTGAGCTTTGGCTTCCCTTACTGACCTCTCTGCCTCCCTTTGCTTCTCTGGTACTTCTCCCTGTCCCTTCTGCCTGTGTCTTTTTGTATTGTCTGAATCCAATAATTTTTATTTTATTTTTATTTTATTGAAATCTAGGATTTTGGCTTTCACTTTCTTTGCTACCTCTGGAAAACCATAATGGTATCCACTTCCTTTTTCTCTTGCTAACCTGCTTAATTCATAATTCTGTTGTTGTTGTAATCCCCATTTTAAATACTGCCCACTGTTGCTCAACCCCTGATTCCTGCCCCATTCCCCTTAATGCCTTTTTCAAGTATCTCCCCATTTTCCCAAAGTCTGCCCCCCTAAAATTCAGGATACGTGTTTTTGTGTGGTTTGGTTCTGCTCTTTCTGTGATTTCAAACCACAATGACTGGTGGTCACTGTTCCCCAGGTGCTCCACCACTGTTACCCCATCACACTGTCCCTGTTTGTGAGAACAAGGTCCAGTATTGCCTTCTGCCAAGTTGGTTCCATGACCAGTTGCTTGAGGAAGGCACCCTGAAGGGAGTCCAGGATAAATCTGCTCCTAGTTGTTGCTCTGCTGGGATGCTCCAGTCCACATCTGGAATATTGAAGTCTCCAACCAGTACTACCTCACCCTTGTCTGCCATCCTTTGGGTGGCTAGCATCAACTTCCTATCTGTTTCTTCCTCCTGGGCTGGTGGTCTATAGACCACACCTGTGCTGGATGGCTGTCCCATTTTCCTTTCCAGCTTAACCCACAGTATCTCTCTCCCCATTTTGTTCCTCCTGGATCTCTGTGGCCCTAATGTCATTTTCACATACAGTGCCACTCCTTCTCCCTTCCTACCTGCCCTGTCTCTTCTGAATATGTTTGTAGCCAGGTATGGCCATCTCCCAGTCATGGCTATCATTACTTCAGATTTCAGTGATGGCCACAATGTCCAGGTCTGACTGCTCATGACAGCCTCAGATCTTCCGTCTTGTTGCTAAGGCTCCCGGCATTGGCACATGGCTTTCCATGATTTGACCTCCCTAGACTGTTTCGCTGTTCTCTCCAGCCCTTCCTTGGTTGTCCTTTATCCTGGTTCTCCTTGCTGTCTGCCCTTCTGCTGAATTCTGCCCCTTTTCTGCCTATCCACCTCTTGGGCACTACTCTCCATCTTTTGCACACTGCTTTGTAGAGATAGCCACTCCTCCAGTTCACTAGTTCCACTGCTAGCTGTGGGGGGTGAGCAAGTAGGTACTCTCCTTGCTTGCCTGCCACCTCCCTTTGCTAGTTCAAATGCTTGTCAATGTAGCATTTAAACTTATCATTGAGTGCTTGGATTCCCTCCAGGATGGATGCAGGCTGTCAGGCTTGAACAAGCCTCCATCCCTCCAGGTGGGTCCCCAATCACCAATGAATCCAAACCCTTCCTCACAGCGCCAGTTCTTCAACCAAGATTTAAAGTTCCTGGTGCATGCACCCTATTCTCTCCATTGCCTCTCACAGGTAGTACTTCTGAGAAGTGACAGAAGCAGCTACTTGCTTGAGACCCCTCCTCAATTTCCTAAACTTTTCCTGAACTCCCTTTGGCTCCCCATTTGCCAGGTCATTAGTACCTAGGTGGATAATGACATCCAGCTCACCCTCCCATCTTGAATTCCCAGTGATCCCCAGGATCTTCCTTCCATCCCTCCATGCCATGACACCTGGTAGGCACCTCACCTTCCCCTCCTGTGTTACTAGCTGGATCCCTCTTATGATGGAGTCTGCCACCAGAATTTGCTTCCTCCTCCTCTGGGGTCCACTGCTCTTCCCGCTGAGGTCACCTCCTTGGCTAACCTCCACATCCTTTACTTCCACTTCTCTGGGTACCTCTATTTGGTTGTCCCCATTTGCCAGTGTGGCATATGAGTTCTTGAGTGGAATAGGATCCAGTATGTGCCTCTGCCTGACTGCTCTAACCCTCCCTGAGCCCACTGTCATCCAAGTGCTCCTTGTTCTCAGCATCATTAGAGGTAGTTGCATTGGACGGGTGGTCCCTGGATAGGGTGATGGTACTCCTGACCCAGTTTACTTCCACTCTGAGTCTGGCTACCTCATCCCGCAGTCCAGCAAGATGTATGTAGATAGGGCAGCACCTCAGTATCTAGAAAGTCTGCCTGAATATTGCTGTCCCACAGCCACTGCATTGCACCACTCCCCACATTATACTGCAATTATACTGCTATTCCACTACTTGTCTGTTACTGAAGCTCTCCTAGTTCCCTTTTTATTAATTTACTGCCCTAAAAATCCTGCCACTGATCCTCAGATACTTTCTTTTTAAAAAAGAAAATAAACCAATAAAAAAATAAATGAGTCAAAACACTTGTCATGCTGAGTGTGGGCTTCTTTCCCCTTATGCCCCTCCTACTCCACACCCCTTACTATCCCCTGTGTTTAGCTCCTGTCAATCAGATTTAATGGCATATAATTAAGAGTTAGTGTGAGGGTTAGGGTTAGGGTTTGGAGGATATTGATATGACTGTCAGACATTAGGGTTAAGGTTAGGGTTAGGGTGATATTGATATGACTCGCAGACATTAGGGTTGAGGTTAGGGTTCGGGTTAAGAGTAGGAGGATACTGATATGACTGTCAGACATTAGGATTAGAGTTAGGATTAGTGTTAGGGTTAGGGTTAAGTTAGGTTTAGGATGATATTGATATGACTCATGAACATTAGGGTTGGGTTTGGGTTAGGGTTAGGGTTAAGAATTGGACGATATTGATATAACTGTCAGACATTAGGGTTAGGGTTAGGGTTACAGTCAGGATGACATTGATATAACTGTTTGACATTAGGGTTTGGGTTAGGACGATATTGATATGACTGTCAGACATTAGGGTTAGGTTATGATATTGATATGACTGTCAGAAAGTGACGGTTAGGGTGAGGGTGTGGGTTAGGACAATATTGATATGATTGTCAGACACTAGGGTTAAGATTAGGGTTACAGTCAGGATGATATTAATATAACTGTCAGACATTGGGTTTGGGTTGGGATGATATTGATATGACTGTCAGACATTAAGGTAAGGGTTAGAATTATATTGATATGACTGTCAGAAAGTGAGGGTTAAGGTGAGGGTTTGGGCTAGGACAATATTGATATGACTGTCAGACATTAGGGTTGGGCTTAGGGTTAGGGTTGGGGTTAGGGTTACAGTCAGAATGATATTGATATAACTGTCAGACATTAGGTTTAGGGTTAGGATGTTATTGATATGACTGCCAGTCATTAGGGTTAGGGTTAGTGTTAGGGTTAGAATGATATTGATATGACTGTCAGAAAGTGAGGGTTAGGGTTAGGGTTTGGGTTAGGACAATATTGATATGATTGTCAGACATTAGGGTTAGGGTTTGGGTTAGGGCGATATTGATATGACTGTCATTAGGGTGAGGGTTAGTTTAAGGGTTAAGGTTAAGGTTAGGTTTAGGGTTAGGGTTAGGGTTAGGACAATACTTTTATGACTGTCAGACATTAGGGTTGAGTGTTATGGTTAGGGTTAGGAGGATATTGATATGACTGTCAGACATTAGGGTTAAAGGTTAGGGTTTGGGCTTGGGCGATATTGATATGACTCACAGACAGTAGGGTTGAGGTTAGGGTTAGGGTTAAGGGTAGGAGGATACTGATATGACTGTCAGACATTAGGGTTAGAGTTAGGGTTAGGCTTAAGGTTAGGGTTAAGGTTAGGGTTAGGATGATATTGATATGTCTCGCAGACATTAGGGTTGGGATTAGGGTTAGGGTTAAGAGTATGATGATATTGATATAACTGTCAGACATTGTTGTTAGGGTTAGGGTTAAGATTAGGACAATATTGATATGACTGTCAGACATTAGGGTTAGGGTTAGGGTTACAGTCAGGATGCTATTGATATAACTGTCAGACATTAGGGTTAGGGTTAGGGTCAGGATGATATTGATATGACTGTTAGACATTAGGGTTAGAGTTAGGGTTACGATGATATTGATATGAGTGTCAGAGATTAGGATTAGGGCTGGGGTTAGGGTTAGGGTGATATTTATATGACTGTCAGACATTAGCATTAGGGTTAGGGATATGGGCTGGGTTAGGCTTAGGGTTAGAAGTTAGGGTTAGGAGGAGATTTATATGACTGTCAGACATTAGAGTTAGAGTTTGGGTGAGAGTTAGGGTTAGAATTATGGTTGGGGTTAGGATTAGGTTTGGGACGATATTGATATAACTGTCCGGCATTAGGGTTAGGAATAGGGTTAGGGTTAGGACGATATTGATATGATTGTCAGAAATCAATGTTAGGTTAGGGTTTGGGTTAGGATGATATTGATATGACTGTCAGACATTTGTGTTAGGTTAGGTTAGAGTTACGTCAGGATGATATTGATATGACTGTCACACATTAGGTTAGGTTTATGGTTAGGTTGATATTGATGTGACTGTCAAACATCGTTAGGGTTAAGGACTGGGTTAGGGGTTAGGATTTAGGGTTACGATAGGGTTAGAAGTTAGGTTAGGATGATATTGATATGACTGTCAGACATTAGGATTAGTGTTTAGGTTAGAATGATATTGATATTACTGTGAGACATTAGGGTTAGAGTTAGGGTTATGATGATACTGATATGACTGTCAGACATTAGAGTTAGGCTAATGGTAAGTGTGAGGGTTAGGGTTAGGACTATACTGATGTGACGGTCAGACATTAGGGTTAGGCTTAGGGATAGGGATAGGGTTAGGATGATATTGATATGACTGTCATACTTTAGGGTTTGGATTATTATGATATTGATATGACTGTCAAACATTAGGGTTAAGGTTAGGAGTTAGGGTTGAGGTTTGGGTTAGCCCGATATAGATATGACTGTCATACTTTAGGGTTAGGATTAGGGTAAGGATGGACAATATAGTTATGACTGTCAGATATTAGGGTTTTCATAGGGCAGGGTTAGTATTAGGGTTACGACAATGTTGTTGTGACTGTCAACCATTACGGTTAGGGTTAGAGTTATGATGATATTGATATGGCAGTCAGACATGAAGGTTAGGGATAGGGTTCAGGTTAGGATAAGGGTTACGGTGATGGTTAGGTTTAGGATGATATTGATTTGACAGTCAGACATTAGGGTTAGGATTAGGTTTAAGTTAAGGGTTGGGACGATATTGATATGACTGGAAGATATTAGGGTTTGGGATAGGGTTAGGTTTAGGGTTAAGGTTAAAGTTCGGGTCAGGCTGATATTGTTATGACTATCAGACATTAGGGTTCAGGTTAGAGTAAGGTTTATGGTTAGGATTAGGGTTAAGACAATATTGATATGACTGTCAGACATTAGTGTTAGGGTTAGGTTTAGTTTTGGGTTAGGGTTAGAGTTAGGATGATATTGATATGAGTGCCAGACATTAGGGTAAGGGTTAGGGTTATAGAGAGGAGTTAGGGTTAGGATGATACTGATATGACTGTCAGACATTATGGCTAGGGTTAGGGTTAGGGTTAGGACAATATTGATATGACTGACAGACAGTAGGGTTAGGGTTAGGTTAAGGTTAGGGTTAGGTTAGGATGAGGACGATATTGATATGACAGTCAGACATTAGGGTTAGGGTTAGGCTTCGGGCGATATTGATATGTCTGTCAGACATTTGGGTTATGGTTACGGTTGCGGTTAGTGTTAGGGTTAGGGTTAAGGTTAGGTTTAGGGTTAGGGTTAGGACAATACTTATATGACTGTAAGACATTAGGGTTAGGGTTAGGATTAGGGTTAGGAGGATATTAATATGATTGTCAGACATTAGGTTTTGGGGTAGAGTTAGGGTTAGGGATTTGATGATATTGATATGACTGTCAGTCATTAGGGTTAGGATTAGGATGATATTGATATGACTGTCAGGCAATAGGGTTAGTGTTAGGATGATATTGATATGACTGTCAGACATTAGGGTAAGGGTTAGGTTTAGGGTTAAGTTTAGAATTAGGACATTAGTTATATGACTTTCAGACATCAGGTTTAGGGTTACGGTTAGGGTTAGGAGGGTATTGATATGACTTTTAGACATTAGGGTTAGGGTTAGGATGATATTGATATGACTGTGAGACATTAGGGTTAGGGTTAGGATGATATTGATATGACTGTCAGAGATTAGGGTCAGGGTTAGGGTTAAGACGATATTAATATGACTGTCAGATATTGTTAGGGTAATGGTTAAGGTTAGGATGGAATTTATATGACTGTCAGACATTAGGGTTAGGGATAGGGTTAAGGTTTGGGTTAGGACAATAGTTATAAGACTGTCAGACATTAGGGTTAGGGTTAGGGTTAGAAGGCTATTGATATGACTGTCAGACATATGAGTTAGGGGTAGGGTTAGGACATTATTGATTTGACTGTCAGACATTAGGGTTAGAGTTAGGGTTACAATGATCTTGATATGACTGTCAGAGATTAGGATTAGGGCTGGGGTTAGGGTTAGGATGATATTTATATGACTGTCAGACATTAGTTTTAGGGTTAGGGTAGGACTGACGTTGATTTGACTGTCAGACATTAGCATTAGGGTTAGGGATATGGGCTGGGTTAGGGTTATGGTTTAGGTTTAGGCTTAGGGTTAGGAGTTAGGTTAGGAGGAGATTTATATGACTGTCAGACATTAGGTTAGAGTTTGGGTGAGAGTTAGGGTTAGAATTATGGTTGGGGTTAGGATTAGGTTTGGGACGATATTGATATAACTGTCCGGCATTAGGGTTAGGAATAGGGTTAGGTTAGGAGCGATATTGATATGATTGTCAGAAATCAATGTTAGGTTAGGGTTTGGGTTAGGATGATATTGATATGACTGTCAGACATTTGTGTTAGGATTAGGTTAGAGTTATGGTCAGGATGATATTGATATGACTGTCACACATTAGGGTTAGGTTTATGGTTAGGTTGATATTGATAGATTGTCAAACATCATTAGGGTTAAGGACCGAGTTAGGGTTAGGATTTAGGGTTACGGTTAGGGTTAGAAGTTAGGTTAGGATGATATTGATATGACTGTCAGACATTAGGATTAGTGTTTAGGTTAGAATGATATTGATATTACTGTGAGACATTAGGGTTAGAGTTAGGGTTATGATGATACTGATATGACTGTCAGACATTAGAGTTAGGCTAATGGTAAGTGTGAGGTTAGGGTTAGGACTATACTGATGTGACGGTCAGACATTAGGGTTAGGCTTAGGATAGGGATAGGGTTAGATGATATTGATATGACTGTCATACTTTAGGGTTTGGATTATTATGATATTGATATGACTGTCAAACATTAGGGTTAAGGTTAGGATTAGGGTTAGAGTTTGGGTTAGCCCAATATAGATATGACTGTCATACTTTAGGGTTAGGATTAGGGTAAGGGATGGACAATATAGTTATGACTGTCAGATATTAGGGTTATCATAGGGCAGGGTTAGTATTAGGGTTACGACAATGTTGTTGTGACTGTCAACCATTATGGTTAGGGTTAGAGTTATGATGATATTGATATGGCAGTCAGACATGAAGGTTAGGGATAGGGTTCAGGTTAGGATAAGGGTTAAGGTGATGGTTAGGTTTAGGACGATATTGATTTGACAGTCAGACATTAGGGTTAGGATTAGGTTTAAGTTAAGGGTTAGGAAGATATTGATATGACTGGAAGATATTAGGGTTTGGGATAGGGTTAGGTTTAGGGTTAAGGTTAAAGTTCGGGTCAGGCTGATATTGTTATGACTATCAGACATTAGGGTTCAGGTTAGAGTAAGGTTTATGGTTAGGATTAGGGTTAAGACAATATTGATATGACTGTCAGACATTAGTGTTAGGGTTAGGTTTAGTTTTTGGGTTAGGGTTAGAGTTAGGATGATATTAATATGAGTGCCAGACATTAGGGTAAGGGTTAGGGTTATAGAAGGAGTTAGGGTTAGGATGATACTGATATGACTGTTAGACATTATGGCTAGGGTTAGGGTTAGGGTTAGGACAATATTGATATGACTGACAGACAGTAGGGTTAGGGTTAGGTTAAGGTTAGGGTTATGGTTAGGACGAGGACGATATTGATATGACAGTCAGACATTAGGGTTAGGGTTAGGCTTCGGGCGATATTGATATGTCTGTCAGACATTTGGGTTATGGTTACGGTTGAGGTTAGTGTTAGGGTTAGGTTAAGGTTAGGTTTAGGGTTAGAGGTTAGGACAATACTTATATGACTGTAAGACATTAGGGTTGGAGTTAGGATTAGGGTTAGGAGGATATTAATATGATTGTCAGACATTAGGTTTTGGGGTAGAGTTAGGGTTAGAGTTGATGATATTGATATGACTGTCAGTCATTAGGGTTAGGATTAGGATGATATTGATATGACTGTCAGGCAATAGGGTTAGTGTTAGGATGATATTGATATGACCGTCAGACATTAGGGTAAGGTTAGGTTTAGAGTTAAGTTTAGAATTAGGACATTAGTTATATGACTTTCAGATATCAGGTTTAAGGGTTACGGTTAGGGTTAGGAGGATATTGATATGACTGTTAGACATTAGGGTTAGGGTTAGGATGATATTGATATGACTGTGAGACATTAGGGTTAGGGTTAGGATGATATTGATATGACTGTCAGAGATTAGGGTTGGGGTTAGGGTTAAGGCGATATTAATATGACTGTCAGATATTGTTAGGGTAATGGTTAGGTTAGGATGGAATTTATATGACTGTCAGACATTAGGGTTAGGGATAGGGTTAAGGTTTGAGTTAGGACAATGGTTATAAGACTGTCAGACATTAGGGTTGAGTTCGGGTTAGGGTTGGGGTTGGTTAGAAGGCTATTGATATGATTGTCAGACATTATGAGTTAGGGGTAGGGTTAGGACAGTATTGATTTGACTGTCAGACATTAGGGTTAAAGGTTAGGATGGTATTCATATGACTGTGAGACATTTGGTCTAGGGTTAGGTTTAGGGTTAGGGTTAGAGTTGGGGTTAGGATGATATTGATATGATCGGGGATTAGGGTTGGGGTTAGGGTTGGGTTTAGGACTATATTAATATGACTGTCAGATATTATTGTTAGGGTAATCATTAGGGTTAGAATGAAATTGATATGACTACCAGACATTAGGGTTAGGGTTTAGGGTAGGATGATATTGATATTACTGTGAGGCATTAGGGTTATTGTAAGGTTATGATGATATTGATATGACTGTCAGGCATTAGAATTAGGGTAAGGGTTAGGGTAAAGGTTAAGTTTACGATTAGGTTAGGGTAAGGATGTTATTGATATGAATGCCAGACATTAGGATAAGGGTTAGCGTTTGTGTAATAGTTTGGGTTAGAATGATATTCATATGACTGTCAGACATTAGTGTTAGGATTAGGTTTTGGGTTAGGGTTAGGGTAAGAGTTAGGATTATATTGATATGAGTGCCAGCATTAGGGGTAAGGGTTAGGTTAGAGTTAAATCTAGGTTAGAATGATACTCATATGACTGTCAGTCAGTAGGTTTTGGGTTAGGGTTAGGGTTAGGATGAGGACGATATTGATATGACAGTCAGACATTAAGATTAGGGTTAGTGTAGGCGATATTGATATGACTGTCAGACATTTGATCTATGGTTATGGTTACTGTTAGTGTTAGGGTTAGAGTTAGGTTTAGGGTTATTGTTAGGATGATATTGATATTACTGTCAGACATTAAGGTTAGTGTTAATGTTATGGCGATATTGATATGTCTGTCAGGCATTAGGGTTAGGGTTAGGGTGATATTGATATGACTGTCAGACAGTAGGGTTAGGGTTAGGTGAGGACAATTTTGATATGACTGTCGCATTAGGGTTAGGGTTAGGGTTGGATGATAATGATCTGACTGTCAGACATTATGTTTTGGGTTAGGGTTAGGGTTAGGACGATATTTACATGACTGTCAGACAAAAGGGATAGGGTTAGGGGTAGGGTTAGGATGATATAGATATAAAAACATAGAAGTTGACAGCTGATAAGTACCGCAAGGCCCATACAGTCTGCTCATTTCTTTTTCTACCTTATAAATGTGCCATTAGCCTTTGCTCTGTCAATGGCCTATCTATCCATACTCATCTGTATTGCTCCCTTATGTCTATCCCATGCCTGTTTGAAGGCCTGCACTGTATTCATATCCACCACTTCCTGAGGTAGGACCTTCCATGCATCCACCACCCTTTCTGTGAAAAATAAATTCCTCACATTTCCCCTTAATCGGCCTGTCTCTAATCTCATGCTGTGTCCTCTTGTCCTGCTATTTTTCTTATAATGAAACATGTTAGACTCTGTCACCTTGTTAATGCCCTTAAGGTGTTTGAATGTTTCGAACATACCACCTCTCTCCCTCCTTTGCTCTAGGGTATACATATTGAGCTCTGTTAATCTGTCCTCATATGTTTTCTGATGCAGCCCCTGCACCATTTTGGTTGCCCTTCTCTGAACTGCCTCAATTTGATTAATCTCCTTGTGAAGGTGTGGCCTCCAGTACTGCACACAGTACTCCAGATGGGGCCTAACCAGTGTCTTGTAAAGAGGGATTATTACCACCCTCTTCCGACTTGTGATACCCGTACAGCCATACACCTAACATCCCCTTGCCTTACCTACTGCTTTAGTGGTCTGCTTGGATGATTTCAGGTCATTGGTGATGACGATACCCAAGTCTCTGTCTTCCTTGTGACTGCCTGCAACTCGCCTCCCAGCCTATAGGTAGCTTCAGGGTTTCTCTTCCTATGTGCATGATCTTGTACTTCTTTGCATTAAACTCCAGTTGCCACTCTTCCACCAGTTTGCTAGTTTATCCAGATCTCTTCTCATTCTGCTCACCCCATCTGAAACATCTACTCTGTTGCAGATCTTGGTGTCATCTGCAAACAGACAAACCTTACCCTCCAGTCCATCTGCAATGTCACTGAAGACATTGAAGAGGACTGGCCCAGGACTGATCCCTGAGGTACCCACTTGTGTCTTGAATCTTCTGACTATATACCATTTACCACCACTCTCTGTTTTCTGCCCACAAACCAGTTTGCCACCCAGGTGACCAACTTCTGACCGACCCCAAGCCTACCCAGCTTATTAATCAATCTTCTAGGTGGAACAGTATCGAAAGCTTTGCTGATGTAAAGGTGGGCAACATCAACTGCTCCCCCTTGGTCCACCACTCTGGTTACCCAGTCAAAGAAATCTATGAGATTAGTTTGACAGGACCTTCCTTTTAAAAACCCATGCTGTCTTGGATCCTGTGCTCCTATTTATTCCAGGTGTTGGTATCATTTCCTTAATGAATGCCTCACAATCTTGCTCACTACTGAGGTAAGACTGACTGGTCTGTAGTTCTCTGCCTCCTCCCTGCTACCACTCTTGTGGAGCGGGATTGCATGAGCCTTTCTCCAGTCTTCTGAGACCTCTACTGTGCTCAGAGACTCACTAAACAGTTCTGATAATGGCTCTGCTAGTTCCACCCTTAGCTCCTTTAGTACCCTGGGATGTATGCCATTAGATCCCATTGCCTTGTCCACCCTGAGCTTATCAGAGTCATGTAGGACCCTTTTTTTGTGAAGGGACTAGTGCTCACCTCCCTCCCCTCCTGTGTCCATGGTGCTGACCTATGGGCCCTGCCCTACCTTCTCTTCAGTAAATACTGAGCAGAAGTATCTATTTAGGATATATGCTTTTACGTGGTCCTCCTCCTCACTCACACCCTTATCTCCTTTGATCTCAGCAATACCCCCTCTGGACTTTCTCCTTTCACTAATGTATCTATAGAAAATTTTGTCACCTTCTTTTACTGTTGTGCTAGTGTTTCCTTGGTTTGGGCCTTTGTCTGCCTTACTGCCTTCCCTTAGGGAAGTTTGGTATGCCTCCCTATCTTCATCCTGCTGTGTTCCCTTATCTTCCTGAAGGCCAGCCTTTTGGCTCTGTGATCTTTCTGCTACTGTTTTGAGAACCAAAATGGTTTCCTTCTTCTTTGCATTTCTTTCTCTCTAACACAATGTGATGTTGCTTCAAGTATTGCATCCTTAATGCTTGTCCACTCTGCCTGTATCTCCTCACCTGAATTTCTTTTGCAGGGCTAGCTTAACTCTGTTGGCAATTTTATCAAAGTCAGCTCCTCTGAAGTCCCATATTTTGCCCTGGAATGGGATGATTTAGTTGTAGTGGCCAAATTGAACTATACCATGTGATGGTCACTGGCCCCAGGTGACCTTCTACCTGGAGATCTGTGATCCTTTCCCTGTTAGTCAGTTGTGGGTTGTTGTACCAGTTGTTTTAGGCCCTCCCCTGCTGGGAATCCACCATGTGTCTAGTTCTGGCAAATGTTCCTTCTGGTATTGACCAATTTGTATCTGTCATGTTGAAGTCTCCCATTATCAGAACCTCCTTTCAGCTATTATGTTTTGTATATCTTCTTACAGTAATGTGTCTATGTCCTTCCTCTGGTCTAAGGGCTTGTAGAAAACCCCAGTTCTTATGGCTGTCCCATTTCTGTTTCCAGGTGACCCACAGTTCTTCTGGCTCCTTATGTGTATTCTAAATTTCTGTAGTTTGATATTTTCATTTACATACAGGGACACTGCACCCTTCTTTGCAGCTCAGTCTCTTCTGAACAGTACATAGCCAGGTAATGAAGTCTCCCAAGTGTGGTTACTGGTAAACCACATCTCGTTAATTGCTACTATGTCCAGTTTAGCCTCTGTCATTATTGCCTGCAGGTCTGGGATCTTGTTTCCCGGACTGTGAGCATTTGTGTACATGATTTTCCATTGGCCAGATTTCAGTGTGTTAGTTGTTGGGTGAGGTCTGGCATTTCCCCTGTGTGCGTAGGGGAGCTGGACCCTCTTCCTTACGGGTGATGTAAATGAACTGCAAAATGCAGAACTTCCATTTGACCTCTAGCTATTGATATGACTGTCAGACATTAGGGTTAGGGTTAGAGTTAGGATGATATTGATAAGACTGTCAGACATTGGGGTTAGGGTTAGGGTTAGGGCTGAGTTAGGGTAAGGGGTTAGGGTTAGCAGTAGGGTTGGGAGTTAGGATGATATTGATATGACTGTCTGACATTAGGATTAGGGTGAGGTTAGGGTTATTGTTTGGGTTAAGGTTAGTGTTAGGGTTAAGGATAATTTAGGCATAGGATGATAATTATAAGACTGTGAGACATTAGGGTTGGGCTTAGGGTTAGGGTTAGGAAGATATTGATATGACTGCCAGACATTAGGGTTAGGTTCAGGTTAGCGTTTGGTTAGGATGATATTGATATGACTGTCAGATGTTAGGGTTAGGGTGAGGGTTAGGGTTATGGTTAGTGTTAGGATTAAGGTTAGGGTTAGCATTAGGATGATATTGAAATGACTGTCAGACATTAGGGTTAGGGTAAAGGTTACAGTTCAGGTTTGGGTTAGGGTTAGAGTAAGAACGATATTGCTATGACTGTCAGACATTAGGTTTAAGGTTAGGGTTAAGGTTAGGGTTAGGGTCAGGACGATATTGATATGACTGTCAGAGATGGATAGGGTTAATGTTAGGTGAAGGTTAGGGCAATATTGATACGACTGTAAGACATTAGTTTAGGGTTAGGGTAGGACAATATTGATATGACTGTCAGACATTAGCGTTAGGGTTAGGGTTAACGTTTAGGGTTAGGATTAGGGTTACAGTTAGGGTTAGGGGTCTGGATTAGGAAGATATTGATATGACCTGTCAGATATTTGGGTTGGGTTTAGGAGTCGGGTTAGTTTATAGTTAAGGTTAGGGTTAGGATAATAATGATATGACTGTCAGACATTACGGTTAGGTTTAGGGTTAGGGTTAGGTTTAGTGTTACTTTTAGGGTTAGGACAATATTGATATGACTGTCAGACATTAGGGTTTGGGTTATGGTTCAGGTTAGGGTTAGAACTCTATAGCTATGACTGTCAGACATTAGGTTTAGGGTTAGGGTTAGGGTTATGGTAAAGATGATATTGATGTGACTGTCAGACAGGGATACAGTTAGGGTTAGGGTGAGAGTTAGGGTTAGGATGCTATTGATATAACTGTCAGACATTAGGGTTAGGATTAGGGTTAGGATGATATTAATATGACTGTCAGACATTAAGATTAGGGTTAGGCTTAGGGTTAGGACAATATTGATATGTCTGTCAGACATTAGGGTTAGGGTTATGGTCAGTGTTAGGGTTAGGGTTAGGGATAGGTTTTGGATGATAATGATATGGCTGTCTGAAATTAGGATTAGGATGATATTGATATGATTGTTAGAAATTAGGGTTAGGTTTACAGTTATGGTGAGGGTTTGGGTTAGGATCATATTGATATTACTGTCAGACATTAGGATTAGGATTACGGTCAGGATGATATTCATATGGCTGTCAGACATTAGGGTTAGGATGCTATTGTTATGACTGTCAGCATTAGGGTTAGGGTTAAGGTTAGGGTGAGGATTAGGATGATATTGATCTGACAGTGAGACATTAGGATTATGGTTAGGGTTAGGGCTAGGGCAATATTGATATGACTGTCAGACATTAGTGTTAGGGTTAGGGTTAAGGGCTAGGCTAGGGTTAGGGTTTAGGGGTAGGGTTTAGGGTTAGGGTTAGTGTTAGGGTTGGGGTTAGGGATAGGATGATATTGATATGACTGTCAGACATTTGGGTTGAGATTAAGGTTAGGGTTAGGTTTAGGGTTGGGACGACAATGCTATGAATGTCAGACAGTAGGGTTAGAGTAAGGGTTAGGATTAGAGTTAGGATGATATTGATATGACTGTCAGACAGGGATAAGGTTAGGTTTAGGGTGAGGGATAGGGTTAGAATGATATTGATATGACTGTCAGACATTAGGGTTAGGGTTAGGATGATATTGATATGACTGTAAGACATTAAGGTTAGGGTTAGGACGATATTGATATGACTGTCAGACATTAGAGTTAGGGTTAGGTTTACAGTCAGGATGATAATGATATGACTGTCAGACATTAGGATTATGGTTAGGGTTAGGGCTAGGGCAATATTGATATGACTGTCAGACATTAGTGTTGGGTTAGGGTTAAGGGCTAGAGTTAGGGTTGGGTTTAGGGGTAGGGTTGGGGTTAGGGTTGAGTGTTGGGGTTAGGGGTTGGGGATAGGATGATATTGATATGACTGTCAGACATTTGGGTTAGATTAAGGTTAGGGTTGAGGTTTGGGTTAGGATGACAATGCTATGAATGTCAGACAGTAGGGTTAGAGTAAGGGTTAGGATTAGAGTTAGGATGATATTGATATGACTGTCAGACAGGGATAAGGTTAGGTTTAGGGTGAGGATAGGGTTAGAATGATATTGATATGACTGTCAGACATTAGGGTTAGGGTTAGGATGATATTGATATGACTGTAAGACATTAAGGTTAGGGTTAGGACGATATTGATATGACTGTCAGACATTAGAGTTGGGTTAGGTTTACAGTCAGGATGATAATGATATGACTGTCAGACATTAGGATTATGGTTAGGGTTAGGGCTAGGGCAATATTGATATGACTGTCAGACATTAGTGTTAGGGTTAGGGTTAAGGGCTAGTTAGGGTTAGGGTTTGAGGGGTAGGGTTTAGGGTTAGGGTTGAGTGTTAGGGTTGGGGTTGGGGATAGGATGATATTGATATGACTGTCAGACATTTGGGTTAGATTAAGGTTAGGGTTAGGTTTGGGGTTAGGATGACAATGCTATGAATGTCAGACAGTAGGGTTAGAGTAAGAGTTAGGATTAGAGTTAGGATGATATTGATATGACTGTCAGACAGGGATAAGGTTAGGTTTAGGGTGAGGATAGGGTTAGAATGATATTGATATGACTGTCAGACATTAGGGTTAGGGTTAGGATGATATTGATATGACTGTAAGACATTAAGGTTAGGGTTAGGGCGATATTGATATGACTGTGAGACATTAGAGTTAGGGTTAGGTTTACAGTCAGGATGATAATGATATGACTGTCAGACATTAGGATTATGGTTAGGGTTAGGGCTAGGGCAATATTGATATGACTGTCAGACATTAGTGTTAGGGTTAGGGTTAAGGGCTAGAGTTAGGGTTAGGGTTTAGGGTAGGGTTTAGTGTTGGGTTGGGGTTAGGGATAGGATGATATTGATATGACTGTCAGACAGGGATAAGGTTAGGTTTAGGGTGAGGATAGGGTTAGAATGATAATATGACTGTCAGACATTAGGGTTAGGGTTAGGTTGATATTGATATGACTGTAAGACATTAAGGTTAGGGTTAGGACGATATTGATATGACTGTCAGACATTAGAGTTAGGGTTAGGTTTACAGTCAGGATGATAATGATATGACTGTCAGACATTATGGTTAGGGTTAGTTTTAGGGTTAGGGTTAGAGTTAGGGTTATGGATAGGATGATATTGATATGACTGTCAGACATTAGGGTTAGGGTTAGGGTAAGGGTTAATATGATATTGATGTGACTGTCAAATATTAGGATTAGGATTAGGGCCATATTGATACGACTGTCAGACATTAGTTTTAGGGTTTCGGTAAGATGATATTGGTATGACTGTCAGACATTAATATTAGGGTTAGGGTTAATGTCTGGGACAGGGTTAGGGATTAGGGTTTGGCTTTAGGGTTAGGGTTAGGACAATATTGATAAGACTGTCAGACATTAGGGTTAGGGTAAGGGTAAAGGTTAGTTTTAGGATTAAGGTTAGGGTTAAGTTTAAGGTTAGGGTTAGGGTTAGGATTAGAGTAAGGATGATATTGATATGACTGTCAGACATTAGGTTTAGGGTTAGGGTTAGCGTTAGTGTTACTTTTAGGGTTGAACAATATTGATATGACTGTCAGACATTAGGGTAAGAGGTTAGGGTTAGGAAGATATTGATATGACTGTCAGACATTAGGGTTAGGGTTATGGTTCAGGTTAGGGTTTAGGGTTGAAGGCTGTAGCTATGACTGTCAGACATTAAGTTTAGGTTTAGGGTTAGGGTTATGGTAAAGATGATATTGATATGACTGTCAGACAGGGATACAGTTTGGGTTAGGGTGAGAGTTAGGGTTAGGATGCTATTGATATGACTGTCAGACATTAAGGTTAGGGTTGAGGCTTAGGGTTAGGATGATGTTGATATGTCTGTCAGACATTAGGGTTTGGATTATGGTCAGTGTTAGGGTTAGGGATAGGTTTAGGATAGTAATGATATGGCTGTCTGAAATTAGGATTAAGACGACATTGATATGATTGTTAGAAATTAGGGTTAGGTTTACAGTTACGGTTAGGGTTTGGGTTAGGATGATATTGATATGACTGTCAGACATTAGGATTAGGGTTACGGTCAGGATGATATTCATATGGCTGTCAGACACTAGGGTTAGGGTTGGGATAATATTGATATGACTGTCAGCATTAGGGTTGGGGTTAAGTTTAAGGCGGGACTAGGATGATATTGATCTGAGGTGAGACATTAGGATTATGGTTGGGGTTAGGACTAGGCGATGTTGATCGACTGTCAGTCATTAGTTTAGGGTTAGGGTTAAGGGCTGAGTTTAGGGTTGGGATTTAAGGGTAGGTTAGGGGTTAGGGTTAGGGTGATATTGGTATGACTGTCAGACTAGGGTTAGGAGTAAGGGTTAGTTTTAGGGTTAGGGTTAAGGTTAAGGTTAGGGTTGGGTTTAGGGTTAGGACGATAATGATATGACTGTGAGACATTAGGGTTAGAGTCAGGGTTAGGATTAGAGTTAGAATGATATTGATATGACTGTCAGACAGGGATATGGTTAGGTTTAGGGTGAGGATAGGGTTAGAATGATATTGATATGACTATCAGACATTAGGGTTAGGGTTAGGATGATATTGATATGACTGTCAGACATTATGGTTAGGGTTAGGTTTAGGGTTAGGGTTAGAGTTAGGGTTATGGATAGGATGATATTGATATGACTGTCAGACATTCGGGTTAGGGTTAGGGTTAGGATAAGGGTTTGGATGATATTGATGTGACTGTCAAACATTAGTTTTTAGGATATCGGTAGGATGATATTGGTATAACTGTCAGACATTAGCATTAGGGTTAGGGTTAATGGCTTTGATAGGGTTAAGGATTAGGGTTTGGCTTTAGGGTTAGGGTTAGGGGTTAGGGATAGGACAATATTGATAGGACTGTCAGACATTAGGGTTAGGGTTAGGGTTAGGGTAAGGGTTAGTTTTAGGATTAAGGTTAGGGTTAAGTTTAGGGTTTGGGTTAGGGTTAGGTTTAGGGTTAGGACGATAATGATATGACTGTCAGACATTAGGATTAGAGATAGGATAATATTGGTATGACTTTCAGATATTAGGGTTAGGGTTAGGACGATATTGACATGACTGTCTGACATTAGGGTTAGGGCTACAGTTAGGGAGGGGTTAGGGTTAGGAAGATATTGATATGACTGTCAGACATTAGCGTTATGGTTATGGTTAGGGATAGGACGATATTGATATGACTGTCAGACATTAGAGTTTTTGGTTAGGGTTAGGTTTCAGCAGAGTTAGTGTTAAGATGACATTGATGTTACTGTCAGGCATTAGGTTAGGGGTTAAGGCGATATTGATATGACTGTCAGACATTAGGGTTAGGGTTAGGATTATGGACATTGTCAGAGTTAGGACGATATAGATATGATTGTCAGACATTTGTTTTAGGGTTAGTGTTAGAGTACAGGTTATGTTTATGGTTGAGGGTTGGGGCGATACTAATATGACTTTCAGACTGGGATACGGTTGGGTTTAGGGGTGACGGTTAGGGTTGTGATGATATTGATATCACTGTCAGGCATTAGGGTTGGGGTTAGGGTTAGGGTTATGGACACTGTCAGGTTGGGACGATATTGATATGAATGTCAGACATTAGGGTTAGGCTAAGGGACAGGGTTAGTGTTAAGGTCATAATGATATTGATATGACTGTCATACTTTAGGAGGTTAGTCAACAATATTGATGTGACTGTCAGACATTAGGGTTAGGATTAGTGTTGGGGTTGATACGATATTCATATGAATGTCAGAAATTATTCTTAGGGTTACAGTTAGGGTTAGGATGATATTGATGTGACTGTCAGACAATGAGGTTAAGGTTAGGATGATATTGATATGACTGTCAGACATTAGATTTGGGGTTATGTTAGAGTATAGGTTATGTTTACGTTTAGGGTTTGGGTTAAGATGATATTGATATGACTGTCAGACATTTGTTTTAGGGTTAGGGTTAGAGTGCAGGTTACATTTACGGTTAGGGTTAGGGACGATATTGATATGACTATGAGACATTTGTGTTAGGGTTGGGTTAGAACGATATTGATATGACTGTCAGACATTAAAGTTAGGGTTAGGTTTAGGATGATATTGATATGACTGTCAGACATTAGGGGAGGGTCAGGGTCACTCTTCAGGTTAGGGTTATGTTTAGGATGATATTGATATGACTGTCCAACATTAGGATTAGGATTAGGGTTTGGGTCAGGGCGATATTGATATGACTGTCAGACATTAGAGTTAGGGTTAGGTTTACAGTCGGGATGATACTGATGATACTGATATGACTGTCAGATATTAGGGTTAGGGTTAGGACAATATTGATATCACTGTCAGACGTTGGGGTAGGGTTAGGATGATACTGATATGACTATCAGAATTAGGATTAGGGTTGGGTTAGGACGATATTGATATGACTGTCAGACATTGGTTTTAGTGTTGGGTTAAGGGCTCGGTTGGGGTTAGGGATTAAGGATAGGGTTTAGGGTTAGGGTTAGGGTTTAGGGTTGGGGTTAGGACAATATTGATATGACTGTCAGACATTATGGTAAGTTATGTTTAGGATTAGGGTTAGGACAATAATGATATGACTGTAAGACATTAGGGATAGGGTTAGGACTAGGGTTAGCGTTAGGATAATATTGATATGATTGTGAGACATTAGGGATAGGGTTAGTGTTACATTTAGGGTTGGGACGATATTGATATGACTGTCAGACATTAGGGTTAGGTAAAGGTTAGGGTTAGGGTTAGGACGATATTGACATGACTGTCTGACATTAGGGTTAGGGCTGGTTTAGGGTCAGAGTTGGGAGATACTGATATGACTGTCAGACAGTAGCGTTATGGTTAGGGTTAGGGATAGGACGATATTGTTTTGACTGTCAGACATTAGATTTTTGGTTGGAGTTAGGGTTTGGCAGAATTAGTGTAAGATGAAATTGATATTACTGTCAGGCTTTAGGGTTAGTGTTGGGGCGATATTGATATGACTGTCAAACATTCAGGTTAGGGTTAGGGTTAGGGTTATGAACATTGTCGGGGTTAGGGATAATATTGATATGTCTGTCAGACATGAAGGTTGAAGCTGAGGAAGAGGTTAGGGTTGGGTTAGGATGATATTGATATGACTGTCACACTTTAGGGTAAGGTTAGGACAATATTTATATGAATATCAGATATTAGGGTTTTAGATTCGGTTGGGTTTCGGCAGAGTTAGTGTTAAGATGACATTGATATTACTGTCAGGCATAGGGTTGGGGTTAGGATGATCTTGATATGACTGTCAGACATTAGGGTTAGGGTTAGGGTTATGGACATTTTCAGGGTTAGGATGATATTGATATGTCTGTCAAACATTAGGGTTAGGCTTAGGAAGAGGGTTAAGGTTAAGATGATATTGATATGATGTCACACTTTATTGTAAAGGTTAGGACAATATTGATATGACTGTCAGACATTAAGGTTAGGATTAGTATGATATTCATATGAGTGTCAGAAGCGGGTTACGGTTAGGGTTAAGACAATGTTGATGTGACTGTCAGACATTAGGGTTATGGTTAGGATGATACTGATATGACTGTCAAACATTAGGGTTAGGGTTAGGTAGTTACATTTAGGGGTTAGGGTTAGGCTTAGGATAATAGTGTTATGACTGTCAGACATTAGGTTTAGGGTTAGGGTTACGTTTACGGTTAGGGTTAGGGGTTAGGACGATATTGATATGAGTGTCACACATTAGGGTAAGGGTTAGGGGTTACAATGATATTTATATGACTGTCAGGCATTAGGGATAGGATTAGGACAATAATGATATCACTGTCAGACATTAGGGTTAGAGTTAGGGACAGGGTGAGGACGAAATTTATATGACTATCAGACATCAGGGTTAGTGTTAGGGTTATGGTTAGGGCTGGATTAGCATTAGGGTGATATTTATATGACTGGCAGACATTAGGGTTATGGTTAGGGTTAGGATTAGTTTACTGGTTACGGTTAAGGTTAGGTTTAGGTTTAGGGTTAGGGTTTGGGTTAGGACAATAGTTATATGACTTATCAGACATTAGAGTTAGGGTTAGGGTTAGGAAGATATTGATATGACTGTCAGACATAAGGGTTAGGGGTAGGATTAGGGTTAGGATTTGGACAATATTGATATGACAGTCAGATATTTGTGTTAGGGTTACGATTATACTGATATAACTGTCTGACTTTAGGGTTAGGTTTATGGTTAGAGTTAGGATGATATTGATATGAGTGTCAGAGATTAGGGTTAAGGTTAGGGTTTTGACATTATTGATATGGTAATGTTTAAGGTTAGGATGAAATTGATATGACTGTCAGACATTAGGTTTTGGGTTTGGGTTAGGTTGATATTGATATTACTGTGAGACATTAGGGTTAATGTTAGGGTTATGATGATATTGATATGACTGTCAGACATTAAGGCTGGTTTTAGGGTTAGGGTGAGGGCTAGGGTTAGGACGATTTTGATGTGACTGTCAAACATTAGGGTTAGGGTTAGTGACAGGGCTAGGGTTGGGTTAACATTTGGATGATATTGATATGACTGTCAGAATTTAAGTTTAAGGTTAGGACAATATTGATATGACTGTGAGACATTAAGGTTAGGGTTAGGGCCTGCACGAATATAGATATGACTGTCAGACATTGAGGTTAGGATTAGGGTAAGAGTTAGGACAATATTGTTTTGACTGTCACATATTGGGGTTAGGATTAGATCTGGGATAGGGTTAGGGGTTAGGGTTACGACGATATTGATATGACTGTCAGACATTAGGTTTAAGGTTAGGATTAGGGTTAGAGTTAGGCATAGGGTTAGGGCAGGGCTCCATGTTACTGCAGCAAAGTGTACCTACCTTCTGCGGTGGTACCTCATACTCTCTGCGGCAGAACAACTGCTGTTTCTGCGTCCATTCTTCAGCATATAAATTGTGGTTAAACAGCATTCTTTCAATGGGATTAAGTCTTAGTTAACCCTTTGACTGCCTTCCTGCAACCACTCTGCTACAGTGAAAGTGGAACAGCAGCCCATTTAAGAGCATGTAGCCTTCTTATCATAAATATTAAACTGCAATAACCCAAACCTGGCACAGCCATGGCATCAGTGTTCTTTTAATGAATTTTCTCTCCCATCTACGAATCTGAAGGCTGACTTGTTCTTCTTCTGAAAATTGGTGGGTTTGCTGTTCTTCTAGGATATAATCAAGATGGACATACACACTTAACTAAAACTACAGAAGGCAAAATCTGCTTGGATTTATTCTGGTATACATTTACAGTTAGTAGACATAAAGAGACTCCAACTTAAATGCCATTTTCTGATTTTGATCAATGTTTGTTTAGATTATTTTTAAACTAGGAATACCCAACTGCCTTGCAACAAACATGTTGAGTTCAGTGTGCAAATCTATGTGTTGGGGATTTTTTCCTATAACAGTGAAGGAGGGTGTAAATTGCGTTTCTGTAGGATTTGTTGACTCCTGAGTTTTTAAATTGGGGACACACTAAAAATGCAAGGATGTCATTCTTATTAAGCTGCAGTAACCTTGGTTTGAATGTTCTCCTCTCAACTCAGGGGTGGTGGTGTTCTACAGTCAGTGACCCTCATTTCACTTATGTATAGCAAGCAATCAAATTCTCCATTCCAATTTACTTCCATACCTGCTTGCTCCAGTTCTATTATACCCTGGTACCCAACTCTGCTGGAAACTTGGCCCTCCTTAAGAATTGAGCTTGATGCCACTACTTGGGCTGCAGGCTCAAATTTGCCAAGAAGTACTCTCACACTTGCAGTTACAGATCTACAGCCCATAAATCAAAACTGTGGTCAATGTCCACTGGTAGGGGACAATCTTTGCTCAGTCTGCTGCCAGCCTTTGGTTCCTGCAATCAGTTTCTCCTCCTATGCCAGTCACCACACAAGATCAATTCCACTTCTGAATCTTCTCACATCTTGACTACTGAGATAGTGTTAGGGTTAGGACGATATTGATATGACTGTCAGACATTAGGGTTAGGGTAATGGTTAGGGTTAGTGCTAGGGTTGGGGTAAGGATGATATTGATATGACTATCAGACATTAGGGTTGAGGCAGGGTTAGGTTAGGATGATATTGACATGGCAGTCAGGCATTAGGGTTAAGGTTATGGTTAGGATTAGTGTCAGGGTTAGAGTTAGGGTTGGGACGATATTGATATGACTATCAGACATTAGGGTTAGGGTTACAGTAATGGTTATGGTTGGGTTAGAATTAGGATGATATGAATATGACTGTCAGACATTAGGGTTAGGAGTAAGTGTAAAGGGATACATTTACGGTTGGGTTAGGATTAATACGATATTGATATGACTGTCAGACTTAGGGTTAGGGTTAGGGATATGGTTAGGGTGAGGGTATGGGTTACGTTTACAGTTATGATGATATTGATGTGACTGTCAGTCATAAGGGTTAGGATTAAGATTCGGGATAGGGTAAGGGTTAGGATTAGGACGATGTTAATATGAGTGTCACACATAAGGGTAAGGGTTAGTGTAAGGGTTAGGGTTAGGATAATATTAATATGACTGTCAGACATTGGGGTTAGGGTTAGGATTAGGGTTAGGATTAGGATGAGGATGATATTGATATGACTGTCAGAAATTAGGGTTAGGGTTAGGGTTAGGATTACCATCAGGATGATATTGATTTGACTGTCAGACATTAGGATTAGGGTTTTGGTTGGGGTTAGAATGATATTGATATGACTGTCGACATTAGGCTTAGGGTTAGGATAATATTGATATGACTGTCAGACATTAGGATACGGTAAGGATTAGGGTTAGTGTTAGGGTTAGAGTGATATTGATAGGACTGTCTGACATTAGTTTTAGGGTTAGGGTTAGGACAATATTGATATGCCAGTCAGACATTAGGGTTAGGGTTAGGGTTAGGGTTAGGGTTAGGGCTAGGGTTCATGGTTAGGACAATATCGATATGACTGTCAGACATTAGGGTTAGAGTTAGTGTAAGGGTTAGTTTTAGGATTAGGGTTAAGATTAGAGTTAGGGTTGGCATTAGGTTTATGGTTAGGATAATAATAATATGACTGCCAGACACGGGATGACATTGATATGACTGTCTGACATTATGGCTAGGGTTATTGTTAGGTTTAGAGTTAGGGTTAGGACAATTTTGATATGACTGTCGAATATTAGGGTTAGGGATAGGGTTAGGTTTAGGTTTAGGGTTAGGATGATACTGATATGACTGTCAGACATTAGAGTTAAGGTTAGAGTTAGGGTGAGGACGATATTTATATTACTGTCAGACATTAGGGTTAGGGTTAGGGCTGGGTTAGGGTTATGGTTAGGGTGATACTGATATGACTCAGACATTTGGGTTATGATTAGGGTTATGGTTATCTTTTGGGTTAGGGTTAACATTAGGTTTAGAGTTAGGGTTAGGGTTGGAACAATACTTATATGACTGTCAGAAATTAGGGTTAGGGTTTAGATTAGAGTTAGGAGGATATTGATATGGCTGTCAGATATTAGGGTTAGGGATAAGGTTAGGGTTAGAGATAGGATGATATTGATATGACTTTCAGACATTAGAGTTAGGGTTATGATGATATTGATATGACTGTCTGAAATTAGGGTTAAGGTTAGGATGACATTGATATAACAGTCAGACATTAGGGTTATGGTGAGGGTTAGGGTTAGGATGATATTGATATAACTGTCAGAGATTAGGGTTTGGGTTATGGTAAGGGGTAGGATGATATTGATATGACTGTCAGACAGAGTAACATTGAAACATAGAAACATAGACATTGACGGCAGATAAGGACCGCTTGGCCCACCTAGTCTGCCCATTTCCCTACCTAGTAGATAAGCTGCAGATCCTATTTAATCAGCAGCTTATTTCTTCCTACCCCTCCCACAAAAATTGCCTTATGTCTGTCCCATGCATTCTTTAATTCTCCCACAGTTTTAGACCCCACAACCTCCTCTAAAACTGTGGGAGAATTCAAGAATGCATGGGACAGACATAAGGCAAGTTTTGTGGGGGCTTGAAGAAATAGGCTGTTGGTTAAATAGGATCTGCAGCTTATCCTCTAGGTAGGAAATGGGCAGACTAGGTGGGCCAAGTGATCCTTATCTGCCAAAGTCTATGTTTCTATGTTTCTATAGTGTAACAGTCATATCAAATCATCTATCTAACTATATCCCAAACCCTAATCTCTGACAGTTATATTCATATCATCTCACCCCACTCCTCACATAACCCTAATGTCTGACTGTTATATCAATGTCATTCTAACCTTAACTTAATTTCAGACAGTCATATTATCATCGCGTAACCTAACTCTAATGTCTGAAAGTCAGACATTATTTTTGGGTCAGGATTGGGGTTAGGATGATATTGATGACTATCAGACATTAGGGTTAGGGTTAGAGTTAGGGTTAGGGTTTTATGTTAGAACATTATTGATATTACTGTCAGACATTAGGGTTATGGTTATGACAATATTGATATGACTGTCAGACATTAGGGTTATAGTTAGGGTTAGGGTTAGGGTTAGGATTAGGACGATACTGATGGGACTGTCAGACATTAGGGTTAGGGTTAGAATGATATTAATATGACTGTCAGGCGTTAGGATTAGGGTCAGGTTGGGCTTGGTTAGGGTTAGAATGCGATGATATTAATATGACTGTTAGACAGGGTTAGGTATAGGTTTAGGGTTAGGGTTAGGTTTAAGGTTAGGACAATAATGATATGACTATCAGACATTAATGTTAGTATTAGGGTTAGAGTAAGGGTTACAGTTAGGTTTAACGTTAGGGTTAGGGTTAGGGTTAGGACAATATTGATATGACAGTCAGATATAGGAGTGAGGGTTAGAGTTAGGATTAGGGTTAGGACAATATTGATATGACTGTTAGACATCAGGGTTAGGATTGGGGTAAGGGATAGGACGATATTGCTATGATTGTCAGACATTAAGGTAAGGGTTATGGTTAGGATCAGGGTTAGGATGATATTGAAATGACAGTCAGACATTGCGGTTAGTGTTAGGGTTAGGGTTATGATTACGGTTAGGGTTTAAATTCAGATGATATTGATATGACTGTCAGACATTAAGGTTAGGGTTTGGGTAAGGATGAGGATGATATTGATATGACTGTCAAACATTAGGATTAATGTTAGGGTTAGTTTTAATGTTAGAGTTAAGGTTAGGCTAAGGGTTAGGGATAAATTTAAGGTTAGGATGATAATTACATCACTGTCAGACATTAGGGTTAGGATTACAGTTAGGGTTGGGGTTAGGGTTAGGGACAGGATGATATTGAAATGAGTGTCAGACATCAGGGTTAGGGTAAGGGTTACAGTTGAAGTTAGGGTTATCATTTTGATGATATTGCTATGACTGTCAGACATTAGGGTTAGGATTAGTGTTAGGGTTAGGGTAAGGACGATATTGATATGACTGTCAGACCAGGTTATGGTCAGGGTTAGGACGATATTTTTTTTTTTAACTTTCTTTTTATCCTCCTGGTCGCCCTTGTCATTCCCTCCTTCGGGCTAGCTCAATGCCCTCCAGTCCCCACTGGGTCTGCCCCTAGAGTGCCTCTTTACCTGCCTCCTTCACCTTGCACAGCGGGGTCTGCCCGTGGTTGCAGACTGGGTGGCTGGAGCGGCCATCATCCAGAATGCCACGGGTTGTTTTCCGTTTCTTCGTCCCTCCCTCCACTGAGGGCGGCTGGCTCCAGGCAGGCGTGCTTCGCATCTGCCAAGTGCTGAGCATCCCCTCCCGACTCCCCCAATGGGCAGCCTCAGCCCAGGCGGTGCTTCCACCGGGTCTCCCGGGCATTGGGTGTATAGAACACCCCGGTGTCCCTCCCGAGAAGGAGGCATCCGTTGGGATGCTCGATCCTCCTTCCCCGACCGACTGATCTGAAGTCCATTCCGCCCGGGTCAGCGTGGCGCGAGGTGGCATCCAGCTCCTCAGCTCTCAGCGCCACCAGGCCAGCTGATTAGGACGATATTGATATGACTGTCAGACAATAGGTTTAGGGTCAATGTTAGGGTAAGGGTCAGTTTTGGAGATAGGGTCAGGGTTAGGTTTAGGATGCTATTGATATTACATCCGATATAAGGATTAGGATTAGGGTTAGAATGATATTGATATGCTTGTCAGAAATTAGCATTAGGTTTAGGGTTAGGGTTAGGGTTTGGGTTAGGATGATATTGATATGACAGTCAGTCATTAGTGTTAGGGTGAGGGTTACGATCAGGATGATACTGATATGACTTTCAGACATTAGGATTAGAGCTAGAATTAGGGTTTGGACAATACTGATATGACTGTCAGCGTTAGAGCTAGGGTTAGGGTTAGGATAATATTGATATGACTGTCAGACATTAGGATTAGGTTTAGGGTTATTGTAGGGTTTGGGTTAGGTTTAGGGTTACAGTTAGGGCTAGGGTTAGAATTATATTGATGTGACTGTCACGCATTAGGGTTAGGGTCAGGACAATACTGACATGACTGTCAGACATTAGGGTTATGATTAGGGTTAGGGTTGGGATGATATTGATATGACTATCAGATATTAGGGTTAGAATTAGTGTTATTTTTGGGTTAGAGTTTGGGTTAGGATGATATTGATATGACTGTCAGATATTAAGGCTAGTGTTAGGGTTATGATGATATTGATATGACAGTCAGACAGTGTTAGGGATAGGGTTAGGGTTAGTGCTAAGGTTAGAGTTAGGATGATATTGATATGAGTGTCAAACATTAGGGTAAGGGTTAGGGTTAGGATAAGGTTTATGGTTAGGATGATATTGATATGATGGCAAGACATTAGGGTTAGGTTTATGGTTTGGGTTAGAATGATATTAATATGATTGTCAGGCATTAGGGTTATGGTTAGGATTAGGACAATATTGATATGACTGTCAGACATTAGAATTATTTTTAGGATGAGGATATTATATGACATGAGACATTAAGGTTAGGGTTGGGCTTAAAGCGATATTGATATGAATGTCAGTCATTTGGGTTTAGTGTTAGAGTTAGGGTTAGGGTTGGTTTAGGGTTAGGATTAAGGTTTGGTTTAGGGTTAGGGTTAGTACAATACTTATATGACTGTCAGACATTTGTTTTAGGGTTAGGATTAGAGTACAGGTTACGTTTACAGTTAGGGTTAGGATGATATTGATATGACTGTCAGACTTTTGTGTTAGGGTTAGGGTTAGAACGATATTGATATGACTGTCAGACATTAAAGTTAGGGTTAGGGTTAGGACAATATTGATATGACTGTCGGACTTTAGGGTAGGGTTGGGTAAGGATGAGGATGATATTGATATGACTGTCAGACATTAAGGTTAGGGTTTGGGTAAGGATGAGGATGATATTGATATGACTGTCAGACATTAGGATTAATGTTAGGGTTAGTTTTAATGTTAGGGTTAAGGTTAGGATAAAGGGTTATGGTTAGGATGATATTGATATGATGGCAAAGACATTAGGGTTAGGTTTATGGTTTGGGTTAGAATGATATTAATATGACTGTCAGGCATTAGGGTTATGGTTAGGGTTAGGACAATATTGATATGACTGTCAGACATTAGAATTATTTTTAGGATGAGGACGATATTGATATGACTGTGAGACATTAGGGTTAGGGTTAGGCTTAGGGCGATATTGGTATGAATGTCAGTCATTTGGTTTAGGGTTAGGGTTAGTTTTAGGGTTAGGATTAAGGTTTGGTTTAGGGTTAGGGTTAGGAAAATACTTATATGACTGTCAGGCATTAGGGTTATGGTTAGGATTAGCGTTAGGAGGATATTGATATGACTGTCAGACATCAGCATTACTGTTTGGGTTATGGTTCAAGTTAGGGTTAGCATTAGGACGATATTGCTATGACTGTCAGACATTAGGTTTAGGGTTAGTGTTAGGGTTAAGGTTAGGGTAAGGATGATATTGATATGACTGACAGACCGGGTTATGGTTAGGTTCAGGGTAAGGGTTAGGGTTAGGACGATATTGATATGACTGTCAGACATTAGGGGTAGGGTCAATGTTAGGGTTAGGTTCAGTTTTAGAGTTAGGGTTAGAGTTAGGTTTAGGATAATATTGACATGACATCTGACACTAGAATTAGGGTTAGGGTTAGAATGATATTGATATGATTCTAAGAAATTGGGATTTGGTTTAGGGTTATGGTTAGGGTTTGGGTTTGGGTTAGCATGATATTGATATGACTGTCAGACATTAGGGTTAGAGTTAGGGTTACGATCAGGATGATATTGATATGACTTTCAGACATTAAGATTAGGGTTAGGTTTCGGGTTTGGATGATACTGATATGACTGTCAGACATTAGGGTTAGAGTGAGGGTGAGGGTTAGGGTTAGGGTTAGGATGATATTGATATGACTGTCAGACAATAGGTTTAGGGTTATTGTAGGGTTTGGGTTAGGTTTAGGGTTATAGATAGGGTTAGGGTTAAGGTTAGAATTATATTGATGTGACTGTCACGCATTAAGGTCAGGGTCAGGACAATATTGATATGACTGTCAGACATTGGGGCATGATTAGGGTTAGGGTTAGGATGATATTGATATAACTATCAGATATTAGGGTTAGTATTAGGGTTATGTTAGGGTTAGAGTTTGGGTTAGGATGATATTGATATGACTGTCAGATATTAAGGTTAGTGTTAGGGTTATGATGATATAGATATGACAGTCAGACAGTGTTAGGGATAGGGTTAGGGTTAGTGTTAGGGTTACAGTAAGGATGATATTGATATGAGTGTCAAACATTAGGGTAAGGGTTAGGGTTAGGATAAGGGTTATGGTTAGGATGATATTGATATGATGGCAAGACATTAGGGTTAGGTTTATGGTTTGGGTTAGAATTATATTAATATGACTGTCAGGCATTAGGGTTATGGTTAGGGTTAGGACAATATTGATATGACTGTCAGACATTAGAATTATTTTTAGGATGAGGACGATATTGATATGACTGTGAGACATTAGGGTTAGGGTTAGGCTTAGTTTTAGGGTTAGGATTAAGGTTTGGTTTAGGGTTAGGGTTAGGAAAATACTTATATGACTGTCAGGCATTAGGGTAATGGTTAAGATTAGCGTTAGGAGGATATTGATAAGACTGTCAGACATCAGCATTACTGTTTGGGTTATGGTTCAAGTTAGGGTTAGCATTAGGACAATATTGCTATGACTGTCAGACATTAGGGTCAGGGTTAGTGTTAGGGTTAGGGTTAGGGTAAGGATGATATTGATATGACTGACAGACCGGGTTATGGTTAGGTTCAGGGTAAGGGTTAGGGTTAGGACGATATTGATATGACTGTCAGACATTAGGGTTAGGGTCAATGTTAGGGTTAGGTTCAGTTTTAGAGTTAGGGTTAGGGTTAGGTTTAGGATAATATTGACATGACGTCCGGCACTAGAATTAGGGTTAGGGTTAGGATGATATTGATATGATTCTAAGAAATTGGGGTTTGGTTTAGGGTTATGGTTAGGGTTTGGGTTTGGGTTAGCATGATATTAATATGACTGTCAGACATTAGGGTTAGAGTTAGGGTTACGATCAGGATGATATTGATATGACTTTCAGACATTAAGATTAGGGTTAGGTTTAGGGTTTGGATGATACTGATATGACTGTCAGACATTAGGGTTAGAGTGAGGGTGAGGGTTAGGGTTAGGGTTAGGATGATATTGATATGACTGTCAGACAATAAGTTTAGGGTTATTGTAGGGTTTGGGTTAGGTTTAGGGTTTATAGATAGGGTTAGGGTTAAGGTTAGAATTATATTGATGTGACTGTCACGCATTAAGGTCAGGGTCAGGACGATATTGATTTGACTGTCAGACATTAGGGGCATGATTAGGGTTAGGGTTAGGATGATATTGATATGACTATCAGATATTAGGGTTAGTATTAGGGTTATGTTAGGGTTAGAGTTTGGGTTAGGACGATATTGATATGACTGTCAGATATTAAGGTTAGTGTTAGGGTTATGATGATATAGATATGACAGTCAGACATTAGTGTTACGGATAGGGTTCGGGTTAGTGTTAGGGTTAGAGTAAGGATGATATTAATATGAGTGTCAAACATTAGGGTAAGGGTTAGGGTTAGGATAAAGGGTTATGCTTAGAATGATATTGATAAGATGGCAAGACATTATGGATAGGTTTATGGTTTGGGTTTGAATGATATTGATATGACTGTCAGGCATTAGGGTTATGGTTAGGGTTAGGACAATATTGATATGACTGTCAGACATTAGAATTATTTTTAGGATGAGGACGATATTATATGACTGTGAGACATTAGGGTTAGGGTTAGGCTTATGGCGATATTGATATGAATGTCAGTCATTTGGGTTAGTGTTAGAGTTAGGGTTAGGGTTAGTTTTAGGGTTAGGATTAAGGTTTGGTTTAGGGTTAGGGTTAGTACAATACTTATATGACTGTCAGACATTTGTTTTAGGGTTAGGGTTAGAGTACAGGTTATGTTTACGGTTAGGGTTAGGACGATATTGATATGACTGTCAGACTTTTGTGTTAGGGTTAGGGTTAGAATGATATTGATATGACTGTCAGACATTAAAGTTAGGGTTAGGGTTAGGACAATATTGATATGGTTGTCGGACATTAGGGTAGGGTTGGGGTCACTCTTCAGGTTAAGGTTAGGGTTATATTTAGGATGATATTGATATGACTATCAGACATTAGGATTAATGTTAGGGTTAATTTTAATGTTAGGGTTAAGGTTGAAGCTAAGGGTTGAGGATAAATTTAAGGTTAGGATGATAATTACATCACTGTCAGACATTAGGGTTAGGATTGTGGTTAGGGTTGGGGTTAGGGTTAGGGACAGGATGATATTGAAATGAGTGTCAGACATCAGGGTTAGGGTAAGGGTTACGGTTGAAGTTAGGGTTATCATTTTGACAATATTGCTTTGATTGTCAGACATTAGGGTTAGGATTAGTGTTAGGGTTAGGGTAAGGATGATATTGATATGACTGTCAGACCGGGTTACGGTCAGGGTTAGGATGATATGGATATGACTGTCAGACAATAGGTTTAGGGTCAATGTTAGGGTAAGGGTCAGTTTTGGAGATAGGGTCAGGGTTGGGTTTAGGATGCTATTGATATGACATCCGATATAAGGATTAGGATTAGGGTTAGGATGATTGATATGCTTGTCAGAAATTAGCGTTAGGTTTAGGGTTAGGGTTAGGGTTTGGGTTAGGATGATATTGATATGACAGTCAGTCATTAGGGTTAGGGTGAGGGTTACGATCAGGATGATATTGATATGACTTTCAGACATTAGGATTAGAGTTAGAATTAGGGTTTGGACTATACTGATATGACTGTCAGACAGCGTTAGAGCTAGGGTTAGGGTTAGGATAATATTGATATGACTGTCAGACATTAGGATTAGGTTTAAGGTTATTGTAGGATTTGGGTTAGGTTTAGGGTTACAGTTAGGGTTAGGGTTAAGGTTAGAATTATATTGATGTGACTGTCACGCATTAGGGTTAGGGTCAGTTCAATACTGATATGACTGTCAGACATTAGGATTACGATTAGGGTTATGGTTAGGATGATATTGTTATGACTATCAGATATTAGGGTTAGTATTAGTGTTATTTATGGGTTAGAGTTTGGGTTAGGACGATATTGATATGACTGTCAGATATTAAGGTTAGTGTTAGGGTTATGATGATATAGATATGACAGTAAGACATTAGTGTTATGGATAGGGTTAGGGTTAGTGTTAGGGTTACAGTAAGGATGATATTGATATGAGTGTCAAACATTAGGGTAAGGGTTAGGGTTAGGATAAAGGGTTATGGTTGAGGATGATATTGATATGATGGCAAGACATTAGGGTTAGGTTTATGGTTTGGGTTAGAATTATATTAATATGACTGTCAGGCATTAGGGTTATGGTTGGGGTTAGGACAATATTGATATGACTGTGAGACATTAGAATTATTTTTAGGATGAGGACGATATTGATATGACTGTGAGACATTAGGGTTAGGGTTAGGCTTAGTTTTAGGGTTAGGATTAAGGTTTGGTTTAGGGTTAAGGTTAGGAAAATACTTATATGACTGTCAGGCATTAGGGTAATGGTTAAGATTAGCGTTAGGAGGATATTGATATGACTGTCAGACATCAGCGTTACTGTTTGGGTTATGGTTCAAGTTAGGGTTAGCATTAGGACGATATTGCTATGACTGTCAGACATTAGGGTCAGGGTTAGTGTTAGGGTTAGGGTTGGGGTAGGAGATGATGTGACTGACAGACGGGTTATGGTTGGGTTCAGGGTAAGGGTTGGGGTTAGGACGATATTGATATGACTGTCAGACATTAGGGTTAGGGTCAATGTTAGGGTTAGGTTCAGTTTTAGAGTTAGGGTTAGGGTTAGGTTTAGGATAATATTGACATGACGTCCGGCACTAGAATTAGGGTTAGGGTTAGGATGATATTGATATGATTCTAAGAAATTGGGGTTTGGTTTAGGGTTATGGTTAGGGTTTGGGTTTGGGTTAGCATGATATTAATATGACTGTCAGACATTAGGGTTAGAGTTAGGGTTACGATCAGGATGATATTGATATGACTTTCAGACATTAAGATTAGGGTTAGGTTTAGGGTTTGGATGATACTGATATGACTGTCAGACATTAGGGTTAGAGTGAGGTGAGGGTTAGGGTTAGGGTTAGATGATATTGATATGACTGTCAGACAATAAGTTTAGGGTTATTGTAGGGTTTGGGTTAGGTTTAGGGTTATAGATATGGTTAGGGTTAAGGTTAAAATTATATTGATGTGACTGTCACGCATTAAGGTCAGGGTCAGGACAATATTGATATGACTGTCAGACATTAGGGGCATGATTAGGGTTAGGGTTAGGATGATATTGATATGACTATCAGATATTAGGGTTAGTATTAGGGTTATGTTAGGGTTAGAGTTTGGGTTAGGACGATATTGATATGACTGTCAGATATTAAGGTTAGTGTTAGGGTTATGATGATATAGATATGACAGTCAGACATTAGTGTTACGGATAGGGTTCGGGTTAGTGTTAGGGTTAGAGTAAGGATGATATTAATATGAGTGTCAAACATTAGGGTAAGGGTTAGGGTTAGGATAAGGGTTATGCTTAGAATGATATTGATAAGATGGCAAGACATTATGGATAGGTTTATGGTTTGGGTTTGAATGATATTGATATGACTGTCAGGCATTAGGGTTATGGTTAGGGTTAGGACAATATTGATATGACTGTCAGACATTAGAATTATTTTTAGGATGAGAACGATATTATATGACTGTGAGACATTAGGGTTAGGGTTAGGCTTATGGCGATATTGATATGAATGTCAGTCATTTGGGTTAGTGTTAGGGTTAGGGTTAGTTTTAGGGTTAGGATTAAGGTTTGGTTTAGGGTTAGGGTTAGTACAATACTTATATGACTGTCAGACATTTGTTTTAGGGTTAGGGTTAGAGTACAGGTTATGTTTACGGTTAGGGTTAGGACAATATTGATATGACTGTCAGACTTTTGTGTTAGGGTTAGGGTTAGAATGATATTGATATGACTGTCAGACATTAAAGTTAGGGTTAGGGTTAGGACAATATTGATATGGTTGTCGGACATTAGGGTAGGGTTGGGGTCACTCTTCAGGTTAAGGTTAGGGTTATATTTAGGATGATATTGATATGACTATCAGACATTAGGATTAATGTTAGGGTTAATTTTAATGTTAGGGTTAAGGTTAGGCTAAGGGTTAGGGATAAATTTAAGGTTAGGATGATAATTACATCACTGTCAGACATTAGGGTTAGGATTGTGGTTAGGGTTGGGGTTAGGGTTAGGGACAGGATGATATTGAAATGAGTGTCAGACATCAGGGTTAGGGTAAGGGTTACGGTTGAAGTTAGGGTTATCATTTTGACAATATTGCTTTGATTGTCAGACATTAGGGTTAGGATTAGTGTTAGGGTTAGGGTAAGGATGATATTGATATGACTGTCAGACCGGGTTACGGTCAGGGTTAGGATGATATGGATATGACTGTCAGACAATAGGTTTAGGGTCAATGTTAGGGTAAGGGTCAGTTTTGGAGATAGGGTCAGGGTTAGGTTTAGGATGCTATTGATATGACATCCGATATAAGGATTAGGATTAGGGTTAGGATGATATTGATATGCTTGTCAGAAATTAGCGTTAGGTTTAGGGTTAGGGTTAGGGTTTAGGTTAGGATGATATTGATATGACAGTCAGTCATTAGGGTTAGGGTGAGGGTTACGATCAGGATGATATTGATATGACTTTCAGACATTAGGATTAGAGTTAGAATTAGGGTTTGGACTATACTGATATGACTGTCAGACAGCGTTAGAGCTAGGGTTAGGGTTAGGATAATATTGATATGACTGTCAGACATTAGGATTAGGATTAGGGTTTGGGTCAGGACGATATTGATGTGACTGTCAGACATTAGGGTTAGGGTTTTGGTTACAGTCAGGATGATACTGATATGACTGTCAGACATTAGGGTTAGGGTTAGGGTTAGGGTTAGGACAATATTGATATCACTGTCAGACGTTATGGTTAGTGTTAGGATGATACTGATATGACTATCAGACATTAGGATTAGGGTTAGGGTTAGTTTTAGGGCGATATTGGTACGACTGTCAGACATTAGTTTTAGTGTTAGGGTAGGTCCGTATTGATATGACTGTCAGACATTAGGGTTACGATTAGGGTTAGGGTTAGGATGATATTGATATTACTATCAGATATTAGGGTTAGTGTTAGGGTTATGTTAGGGTTAGAGTTTGGGTTTGGACGATATTGATATGACTGTCAGACATTAAGGTTAGTGTTTGGGTTATGATGATATTGATATGACAGTCAGACATTAGTGTTATGGATAGGGTTAGGGATAGTGTTAGGGTTAGAGTTAGGATGATATTGATATGAGTGTCAAACATTCGGGTAAGGGTTAGGGTTAGGATAAGGGTTATGGTTCGGATGATACTGATATGATGGCAAGACATTAGGGTTAGGTTTATGGTTTGGGTTTGAATGATATTGATATGACTGTCAGGCATTAGGGTTTTGGTTAGGTTAGGACAATATTGATATGACTGTCAGACATTAGAATTATTTTTAGGATGAGGACGATATTATATGTCTGTGAGACATTAGGGTTAGGGTTAGGCTTATGGTGATATTGATATGAATGTCAGTCATTTGGGTTAGGGTTAGGGTTAGGGTTAGTTTTAGGGTTAGGATTAAGGTTTGGTTTAGGGTTAGGGTTAGTACAATACTTATATGACTGTCAGATATTAGGGTTAGGGTTACTATGATATTGATATGACTGTCAGACATTAGGGTTAGAGAAAGGGTTAGGGTTGGGGTTGGGGTTAGGGATAGGTCGATAGTGAAATGACTGTCAGACATCAGCGTAAGGGTTATGGTTCAGGTTATGGTTAGCGTTAGCGTTAGGACGATACTGCTATGATTGTCAGATATTAGGGTTAAGGTTAGTGTTAGGGTTAGGACGATATTGATATGACTGTCAGACTGGGTTACACTTAGGTTTAGGGTGAGTGTTAGGGTTAGGACGATATTGATGTGACTGTCAGACATTAGGGTTAGGGTCAATGTTAGGGTTAGGATCAGGTTTAGAGTTAGGGTTATGGTTAGGTTTAAAGGACACCTAAATAAGTTTTCTATAGCCAATTTCCATACTTTTTTACCTTGCCTGTTGGTAGAAGAAGGTCATTAGTGATGTCATGTTTATTTGTTGGCTGTGTTTCCCCGTGGACCCATCGCACCGCTCGTAATTTTGCACTTTCCCCGTGTTTCTGGCATCGCAAGTGTCTGTTTTTCTTTCATGCATGCCTGCTAGTGTGACTTTTGCAAGCGCCAGTACGTCGGGGTCAATCTGAACGCAATGACCTAATCGGAGTCACAGTAGCAGCCTGCCCATTACAGAAGCCGTCTGCAGCCTGCTTGTTTTTCGGAAAACTTGTGCGTTTCTCTCCTTTTCTGTCCAGCATTATAAGACTGGTAATGATATTGCTCACTCCCTCTATGGTCCCTATTCATTTTTAAAATTGAAACTATGATTTTTGACAGCTCGTTTTCATTGTAGGCACTGAGCAGGTATAGAAGTCAGTTTAATGCATACGTCATATAAATGTGGTACAGTGGTCAACTAATGATTATTATTTCGAAGTTGTAATGCCTGTAGTAAGTCCTTTTTTCATATGCAGTGCTGCATGAAATTGGTTTTGAATGAGAAGCAATGCAAATACATCAAATTTGTTTTACAACGTTTGTCACCATCTGCTAACATTGGTAGACATACATTGCATTAGCATTGAATAACACGTAAGTATGTGCATACGTGCGAGAGAAACTGTGGTATTATTTAGCAGTAGCCCATGGACAGCAACACATTTTGTTTTTGTTACCATCAATAGAACAGATATCGGATCTTACTTGGTCAATGAAAGTGATCAATGTGTGTGTGGGGGGGTGGGGGGTGCTGTTTTGTAATCATTTTTCTATCAACATTGAAAACTATATGAATGCTGGTTCCGGTACTATCATCGTATTTCTAATCAATGTTGTGTACTTTATGTGCAGGTGCTGATGGTAGTTTGTAGTCAACATGGCGTACTCGCTGGATACTCAGGTAGATACTGCTGACCTACCTGATCTTGATCTAAACATGTCATTTGTAATACAACCCTATATGTTTGAACCCCACATCACCAGGCTCCGCCAGCCAATGCTGATTACATTGACTCTGACAGCAACAGTAGTAGTGAAGATGGACCAAGAGGAAATCGAACACAGGATGTTGATTTATGGTAATAATGACATTTGATTACATTTAATATCCTTAGGCCTGACTGGTGTTGCTGAGCTTTGCAGTGCTGTACGGCACATGTTGCGCCACACTGGCAAGCCTGGTTTCGGAACTAGACATGGTTATTCTGTTGCGGCAGGCAAGGGAAGGTACTGAGCATCCAGAGGACAGCTCTCCCCTCCTTGGGGGCACCCGGTGGCTTTTGGGTGCAGCACAGTCTTGCGTGGCTATGTTTGAGAGGAGCCTGGCAGCTAGCACTTGTTGTGCATGCTGACATTGCGTGTCCCAGATCCTCGGTGACCTGCTAAGTGCAGAAAACACTCCAACTGCCTGGTGAGATGATGGAGACCCCTGAGGCACGCCCGCATCCCAATGTTGTCCCTGTGCACCTAGGAATCCCCACAGGTGACCCGGTGACAATGTAGGTGCCTATAATCCTGGTAGTGCTCGCCAATGGAGGGTGAACCCATGACGGACTCTGAATCGGGGCTGTGCCTACCAAGTTTTCTGGGGGCTGGATGTCCTGGGCATAGCAATGCTTCAGACAGGGAGTGAGAGGAACATCCCCATGGGTACCCCTGAAGGATGCCCAGGCAGCAGGAGAAGCAGAATTATGAAAACAAAATGTTATATCCTTTATAGTTTTGTACATATGATACGCTGTATGACCCACATCATAACATGGCCCTATTGGGTGACTGATGTGTACCATGGATGAATTGTAAGGCACAAGGGGTTGCCTGAGTGAGGTAAACCAGTTTTGGTATGCATTAATGTCCCCCCCCAAACATTCACTGTCTGCATTGTTTTAGCGTATTAACTCACTGAGTCCGTGTGCCCATTTTGGGTCAGGTTCATCAATGGATGATTCCGACGCCATATGGCATATACCAGGCTGAAGGAGTTGTTGTAGGTAGGTAAATGTGAAAAGCACAACATTTTTTTACAGACTGCATGTGGTTGAGGACTGTCCCCTTATCCCCTCCAGACTTACTGTGGAACTGCGCACCTTCAGCTCCCTCATTTGGTTCATCCGATTGCTGATGGTGTGATCCATCTACCAAGTCCAATTTCCTTTTTTTTTTTCTCACACACCTGACAGACATTGGCATGGTACAAGGGCCAATGTAAGAAATGCATGGTATGATTTTCATTGTATGCCAATCCCTACGCATCTGCTGCCTGTGACTGAACCACCACCAGTGGTCAACAAGGTTGTTTTAACATACTAAATGACAGCGTCCCATCATGCACTCAATGCTTAACCCCTGCCGGCCATACATCAACCCTTGCTCATCTCCAAACCCACATTGATGGTGTAGCAAGCATCAACACTACTGATGCAGCAACATGCCAGCAGGAACTTCTTTCTGTGTTTTAATGTAACCCGTAGAAATCATCCAATGTAAATTAAATTACAAGACTTTTTTTTTCACTGTTTTTCTGGGCTGTTAGTTGATGAGTGCAGTAACACACACGTCTGGCCTTGCATATACTTGCTATTAAAGCATGCCTCAGTTGGTTTGAAGTCACTTAAGCTGCATCCTCATGCATCACAATGAAACTGAGAGATGCATTTATGCATAGTAAAGTCAGTACCAGGTGTCTGTTGTAGCTTACTACTATGTCTTTGTTGGCACTTGACCTGCATTTATTGTTGTACTGTTGTTCTTTGTGTAAAATTGATATTAAATGTGTACTTATCTTTTACTTCTCCTTATGCAGGTGTGAATGTAGTGGGTGTGAAGTCATGGATACAGAGGCAGAATGTCTGTGCTGCACTGAAATAGCCATTGTGAAAGCACACTTTGATGACAATGATGATGTCTCTTGCATAACTGAACTGGAAATGTTCCAGGACAATTGCTTAAATCATAATGTGATAACTGTCTCATACTACGAGTATTATGAATCTGAGGGGCCTTTCGATGATGACATACCATTGAATGAGTATGTTCTGGTTATGCATTATTTATTAAATGTGTCAGTACAATATTGACATTACGTTCTGTTTTTTAACGGCACATGAAGTCAGTTCCATGCAGCATACAAAACAAGTTCTGAATGGTATGGACCCTGTACAGTGACACTATTACGGCCAACACGTTGATGCCTACAATATCAACATGTTAGTTGTAACAGTCCTCACCACAGTACGGCACTCTGTCTACTGGTTCTGCACCCCTCACTGAATGAACAGCCATGTTTTTCAGTCCAATTTATGTAAACTGCAAATTGTGGTTAACATAAATCCATCCCTCTGTTGATTGTTGACAACATTGCTGTTGAACCATCATCATACAGGTGTTAGCAGTCATAGTATTTTTGTTAACCAAATAACCATGTTCAGTTATAATCTTCATCTTTTAAAAGATGCGCATTTTGTTCCTAATGCATGTCATCCATATGACATAATTTTTAAGTCAGTGCTCAACACACCAACCTACTTTGTTCTAGAAGCACTAGGCTGTGCGTGTTCATGTTGCTGAGCCATGAGTAAGTCTTCTGTTGCACTTACACACCTTAACATCATCCTGCTACTGTTTACACCTCAGGCAGGCATGTATGGGAAATTTTCATTACCCCACCCTACCACCGTGATTTTGTGTTCGGTGGTCAAACCGTCTTCTGTTATCCCTGTTGTACAGGCTGTGGACTGCATGGTCACCTGTGTTTTTTTTTTCTTTCTTTTTGCCATGTGCTAAATGTTAATCAGCACAGAAGGTGATCAAAGTAGTTGATGCAGTTCTAGATGTGTTTCCACCATCGTCAAGGCCCTAAGTCCATCACTGCTGACTCTATGCTTCCACAGTGCACCACCATGTGGCTTTCCATTTCAACATTAAGGCACCATGGCTGGCTGGACACTACCCTGTGGAACACAGTAGCCTGCACTGTGCAAAATCATGTGTCCCCCCTACACTGCGTGCAAAACAGGGATACGAGATTGGTGCGATTACATCGTGCTTCAGTGTCATGCATTACCGCTAGTGCACTGATCGCATTCCAGTAAATTCTGTTCTTTTTCATTTACCAGTATATCTATTATTACATTTACTTGAATATTGTTTACCACTACAAAAACACCTGTCATTCACGCTTCATGAAGTGACCCTCAAAGTTACGTATCCTCTGCACCCTGTAGTACTATCATAGGGAAACTTGCTAGTAGAGGGTGATTAAGTGACTGTGTGTGACTCATAGTACAACTATTGCACAAAAGTGATTTAAGCAATAAGGCACAAGATGGTGTGGATTATTTAATCAGTAAGCCACGAGGGCCTGTTGGTTATCATGGGATTTACCACGGCTCGAGTGGTTTGCCCACAAGCCGCAGCCAAGTGGGTAAATCATCGCCAGGTGTGGTAAATCCCCTGATAACCCAGATCCCCCACGTGGCTTATTGTGATTAAACCAAGTCATGTTTTTGGTTTTTAAATGGGGGGGGACAGTGTTTTTCCACTTTCAATCACTGTTTTTTTGTAAAAGGGTTTTGTTTTGCTTTTCCATTGTAGGGAACTGCTGTTTTATGCTCTCCGCTTAGCGGTGAAACAAGATGGTGGGGGCTGTTCCATTATTTATGTATGTAATTTTTTTTTTTTCACAGATACGGCTGCCACCTTTGGCGTTGATTATCAATATATTTATATTGGAGTTAAGGTGCCAGCCTGTCTATCTCATTGGTTGTAGTTCCAGCTACATGGTATATGGTGATTTACCCATGCCTTGTGTGGTGTGTCACGAGGCACATCCGAGTGACCTTACCACACAAGAAGTGGATAAAGCCCCATTATACAATGGTGTATGAAAATCCTGTAACCTCATTGGTCAAAACATATCACATGACTGTGGTAAATCATCCAGTATACCCACTGTAAAATTTGTATGTCAGTATAAAAACAAGAAAACAAGTTGAACATTGTCTAATAGCACAATACCATGACAGGGAGTAGGTATATGGGTGAATTTACCACTTTTGGTGTGTTTAGGTCACTAGGCTGTTCCCAGTGACCAAACCACACAAGGTGTGGTAAACAATATTCACACTCCCCGTCATGGTATATTGCTGAAATAACTTACACCTTGGAGTGCCTAATTGCGATTATACAATGGACCCATTTGTTTTATAAATGCCATTCTTCAGCCGTGGGTTATGCAGTATGTACTGATGGTCATCTGACATGTTTTTACCAATGATGTTACAGGATTTTGACACAGCATTGTATGATTTGGAATTGTGAAAACCAATCCCCACCATATGTTTATAGTATTCATATATATTGGTAGTGGGCAATTCTGTGCTTACATTCACTGTTGAAGGTGTGCCTGTTATACCCATGTTTGTAAAATATTTACATACTAATTGCCAGCAGATTATGCCTTACAGTCTATCAAGTCTGCTCGAACCTCAGATCCCCAGTCATGCACCAAGGACCTCCCCTTGTGTTCCAGAAACCCCTATCATCCATCCCCACCCCCCTGGGCCAGGCTATCATCTGATACATCCACTTTCTGTGTCTGTCCCAACATCTCTTGAAGCCCTCCACTGTGGATCTGTGAACCAGCTCACCAGGCAGTGCATTCCAATGGTCCACCACCCTCTCAGTGAAAAAGCTCCTCCTGTTTTCACCCCTCACCCTTCCACCTTCCAACTTCAAACCACGCCCTCTGGTCATACCTCCCTGCTGTAGTCTAAACATCCCCTCCATGTTTACCCTATTTACTCCATTGAGGTACTTCAAGACCTCAATCATGTCCCCCCATCTCTCCTCTCATCTAATGATAACAGGCAGAGCTCCTCAAGTCTGTCCTCATACATCAAATCCCCTAGTCCTCGTATCATCTTAGTTTCCCTTCTCTGTACCCTCTGGTACTTCCCTCGACCCCTAACTGATGGATGGGTCTATAATTACCTGGTACTTCTCTCGACCCCTAGTTACCTGGTACTTCCCTCAACCTTGATTTGATACTTTAATTCACAGTGACATAGAGTACCATGACTCACAACTAATGCATCAACTAATATCTTCTTAATGCATCTTTATCTCAGGTCCTGTCGTCATGTTGCTTATAGGCACTTTGTTCGCTGGATTTGGAAACGTCTTGGACACTGACATCGGAAGATTTTGCCATCATGTGTTGTAATGGCCATTAGAAACGCATTTCCATCAGACAACTACACAGGCTTTCGCCCGGCACCAGGACATCAATAAGTACAAGAGCAGCATCGACACGAACATTAGCATCATATTTAATGGAATCCTTTTGTACTTTACAGTCACCCCCCAATAAAAAATGTCACCTTTCTTTTCACAGTCAAAAAGCATTATTATTGATTACACAGTTTCATGTTTCTGATGATGTTTATGAACAGTATCATGCTACAATTACCCATCTTGGTTTAATTGACTCATATTTACAGATATGCTTGTGAATACATGTAACAATACCTGTAGAATTGTGTTACTTGGGTCTTGCTCACTACTTCTACATACAGCCACCAACTACCTTACCATGTACGCAGCCGTGTTTTTCTTTTTTTTTTTTTTTTGCTGTCCAAGTCTTGGAGAACTCCTTCCAGCGATTGTGGGCTACCCACCTCTACCTACCACTGTGACCATTCCCTCTCCCCGTGCCACCGAGCAACACCACCTGGTCTGAACCCTCTGGAGGTAGGGCCACAACATCTGCCCGGGACGCTCTATCTGGAAGGGCAAAGTACCCAGCGCACTCAGTAAGGAGAAAGGAGATGGTCCAGATTTGGGAGTATGGGCAGTGAATGCTGTGGTGCCTTTTTCTATCTCCAGGTTGGAGAATTAAATTCTGTTTTCCCTTCCCATCCCTCCAGAGCATGGCTAGCAAGGAAACATGATGCCGTGACTCCGCCTACCCCAGCACTCACCATGCTGCTCGATCAGCGCACACCTGGCCACCACCAGAGGTCACTCGGTGAGTGAGCAGCACCCCCACCCTCCCCGGGAAGAGAGTGCAGTCCTCTGGATGCTGGATCTCTTCCCCCCCACTGACCCCCTGCAACTCCCGGCTCATTCCCGAACCCAGGTTGCCGGCATGGTGCGAGGTGTGGCATTCAGCACCTCATCCCTCAGCACCACCAGGCCGGTATGCAGCCATGTTGTGTGATGCAATGCCATGGAGTACATGGGTCAGTGCAGGTGTTGTTTGGAGGTTGCTCAGAGTTGGCAGGTGTATGTACCATGAAGTAAGCAAGACATGGTAAACACATTTTTATGAGCAGTCTGGCAGCATGACTACTATGTCATTTTTTATACCATATGTAGCAAATGATTTACGCATTGGTAAGTCAGCTAAGGCAGCACTGTACGTGTTGCATGTCCTCAGAGTAAGTGTATTTTTCTCAGCAGTAAAGTAATAGTCATCCTCCCATTATAAAGTAACACCACATGAATGTGCTTCTGCTTTTGTAGTCTATAAAACAGCAATTTGTAACCCAGACAGATAACAGAGAAACCTGTTTACTTATACATCTTCTTTAACATAACAAAACAATGTACCAAATGATGATACATGGCTACCTACAGCAGTCTTTAAAACCATGACATGATACTCATGTATTAGTGCCTGGCTATTCCTGAAATGAAGGTTTTCTGTCACTACCACATTGGCATACTGTTGTTAATTCTATCAGTAAAGAAACCAATAAATGGTATGATCAGGTCAGTCACAGTTAGTCACCCTTGTGTTCTTTGTATAGTACGACAAATCATGCGAGGATGGTGTGGTACCTGAGGAGTGGAATAGGGTGGATGTCAGTACCCTTCACAACAGCGGCAGCAAGACAGAGGCAGGACAGTACAGACCTGTTAGTTTGAAGTCAACAGTAGGGAAAATGGTTGAATGACTTATAAAGGAAACAATTGTTGAGTTCATAGAAGGCCTTTGTGGCACATGTGCCACTACAGCATGGATTCACATCTGGAAGTTCGTGTCACACAAATGGTATACATTTACTTGACTTGGTGATCCAATCAGTATACCAGGGAGGGGCTGTAAAAGTGAGTTAGGGCACGGATGAAAACTACAATGGGTTGGGCGCATGGTCTATGCAATCTTCACAATGTCCATGCATTCCTGTTTGTTGTACTCCATCCAGACAGACGAGGTGTGGACCACCTCCCACTGCCCTTGTTGTATGAGATGCTGGGGAAGACCTACACTCCTGACCATCATCATGTGGTGCGCCCTTGGGTATGGGAACAAGATATGCATTAGCCATGTCCTGGCACCATTTCCCCCAAGATCTCCACCTGGTCCATACCACCTCGCCAGATCAATTGATGTTACTGAACCGAATGAACAGCTTCAGTATACAATAAACTGAACATAAATGTGTCAGGCTGGTGACTGTTTTCCATGAGCAGATCATCACAATTGTTAATGCGGTAAAAGTAATTGTACAACTTGAATCATGTAGTTCAAAATGATTATAAAATTGATAATATCACAAAGTCTGATTATATTTCAGCAATAAGCTGTCTTCATCACTTCACAGATCATTGCAGCTGTCTTTTATTACCACAAATTAATTTCCCAATTGATGGTTAGCATCACTGCATGCTGCCTTCAGTGAGAAACATGAATGATGTTTCTGCAACAGTTCTGTTTTGCTTGGGTGGTTGAACCGAGAAGCGACAGGTGATGGAATGTCCATGTTCTCAAATAGTGTTTTAGCCTTTGCATATGAAGAGAACTGCTGTCATAGGATGACCACCTCATGTAAAATACTGTGAACATATCCTGTGACAGAAAATGTTGCTTTAAAAATCATTCAGTCAATAGAAGTAATTACTACCATTTTTCAGACTTTGGCAAACAGGGTCATCTTACATGCTGTTCAGTGCATTTTCATGCAGCAAAGGGTCAGTGAGCCCACTATGGGTGTGAACCTGTTGGATGTGCTCCTTGCAAATGGGGACAGTGTAGAGGAGGTGGAGAATGGTCAAGACCTTGGCAACAGTGACCAAAGGCTGTCAGGTTCAGGGTGACAGTGTGCAGGGTGAGGGTGAGAACCACAACCAAAATAATAGACTTCAGTAAGGCTGACTGTCATGGAATGATGAAGGTAGTCATGGAAGAAATGTTGAGGAGAACAGACTTGCAAGGGGTGGAGGAATTATGGACAGCCATCAAGAGAGGGGTATTTAAAGACATGGACTCATGTATAACAAGGGTAAGAAAGAATGGAAGACAGAAAAGACCTGTATGGTTCACTAGAAAGGTGGCATTGGGAGTCAAGGAGAAGACTACAGGGGAAAAAAAGCAGGCAAGTAAAAACATTAGAAGGGATAAGGAGTCCACTGAGGAGAGGATAGCGATCAGGCTATGAGGCGAAAAACCTTCTTTACGTATTTTGCAGAAAGGAGGAGGGCACAGCATGGGAATGGGATGATGGGGGGTGGAACGTGTTAAAAGTATACATGTGAATGTTTTATTCATTTACAGGGACATTCCTGTCCCTCCACTGCCAGCCCCCGACTCCCCGAGCTCTGTCCCGAACCAGGGTCACCGATGTGGTGTCCAGCACCGCCGAGCAGGCTAGCCTTTGTAATACATCACAGTGGTGGTGCAGGCATCGGAGCTTGGGCGCCATCCAATCTACCACCATAACCCACAAATGGGAAGTCAGTGTAACATGTTATGTGAGAGATGGCAACTCAGGACAGCAGCACATCCTCATGCTGTACTACCATGTCACTATTCAGATTTAACTCAAGTGCCCAGTGTTCTAGAAGTACATTCATAAAATTATCAACCCTGAGTAATACGCATAACTGTGTTGTTAATACGGTAACAGAAGTGATGTGATCTGTTATGAACTTGTGACATCACATTTCACAATTCTGCTAAACTTACCATATGTTGTTGCAATTTTAACTGGTTTAACTACTGCCTCCTCCCCTTTCTTGGCCTTTGGAAATGCAATTTTGAACCGAAGATCACCTTCAGAGGTCAACGCCTGCCTGCGAGTTACATTTTCATTAAAATGTAGGGCAGCTGTCATGTGTCTGTTTGGTATAATAAGAAACAGAATTGGCCTACAGTCATGTTTGGTATGACAAATGTGAGTGTTGTCAATAGCATGTAGCAACAGAAAAGTACTGACACAAGCAAATCTATGTCCTCTACATATAAAAATGCTTTCCACAGTACTGTATATTAAAAAAAAGAGGCAATTCTATAACTCCAATAAGGCTGTCAGAAATTACTGTAAATTTAACAGCACGGACAGTGGCCGAGTTCAGTCATCCTTTGGCCTTGTGCATTTCTACACCACTGGGCATGCTGCAAATTATTGTTTACATCAACCCTTTCATGCCTTATTGCATACATATACCCCCATGATCAACCTATGTCATCTTCAGTGGTTGTAGAGATATTCCTCATCACTAATGAATACTCATCAACATCAGTAATCACAGAAATATGTTGCCAAGCATGAAATGAGTTTCTTTTTGAAATAAATTCCTTACTGAACATTCATTGCAGGGAAAAAATAATGAGAAAACTTGGAAGCAAAGTGACAAACTACGCTGTGGAATATTTCAAGAGCATAAGTTTGATAAATCGGTGACACCTGTCTCAGGTCACGCAGTAGGTAGGAGCTGGACACCACCTCACTTATCAACTAGTGTGGCCTGCTACCTGCAATGAGTAAGTGTGAATAAAAACTGTCTATGCATTTTATAAAAACATAATATGATCATTCAAACTACTAGTACGTGAGGTGATACCACATACTTCACACTCTGCACACCTTGCTATCCCACACTCTTGTATGTACACATGTTGAACATATGAAATTGTTTCCATGGTATACTAGTGCAGTACCACATCCCCACCTGGCAGCACTAGACAAACCTTCCCACCATCCATAGACAGCTCGCGATTGGCACACCCACATCTGTCACCACCGCATGCAGCTGCGGACTGACCAAGGTCTTACTGTGCAGTACATACAATAGTACGTGCTCAATGAATGAGCTGTCATTCATTCATTGAGCACATGCTATGGACATTACATGCTCAGATGGATCACATTTGGCAGCTGGCCACATTGCTGATAGGTGGGCTGTGGCACTCGATGGCTGTGTAGGGGTGGGTACTGTTGGGTGATCTTACACTGTTAGGTGGGTGGGTGGGTGAGGTTGTAACTTGTGGTGCATGTGCACTGTGGTGCACATACCACCGGCTGCTTTACAGAATGCTGTAATTCACAAATAGTGGCATACTTGGATGCTTGCACCATGTATTGTGGCGCAACTAAAGTTATGCCATTTGTAACCGTTTGATAATGGGTCACAATATCATCAAATTGTGCCACTACAAAAGTGGTTTATTCAAGTGAATGTACAGCCAGATGATGCGCTGGGGGAAGCAATGAATGTACGCCACAATGATTAACATTGTAAATTTGTTTAGCTGCTTATTTATCTTGTCTAATCCATTCTTTGTCCTCTTCTAGAGGACCGTGCAAGCATGATGGAAATAGATGCCCATGTCCGATATGCACGTCGGAGATGTGATTTAGTACACGCTCCCATTTTTGAATAACAATAGCTGAGTCACCTCCACTTGCTGTAGCACACCAGAACATGTGGTTTGTTATGGACTTGATCCACAATTGTATGTCGCCACAGTTTTTTTTCTTTGAATGATTTTCCAGTTTTTTTCCAACTCCTGTGTGCGGAAAGCAAAGTATGTAGTAAAATCACAACGCTCAATAAATAATTGGAAACATAGCAACATATACTTTGATGACACATATAATTACCCTTCAGCTGACCTAGTCTGCCCACTTACCCCCAGATTGGATAACCTGCAGATCCTAGTTAGCCAACAGCGTCCTTGTTGGTACCCCAAAAGATTTGCATTATGTGTGCCCCATGCATTCTTGAACTCCCTGACTGTTTGACCACACGACCTCCTCAGGAAAGACGTTCCATGCGTCCACCTCCCTCTCTGTTAAAAAAATAGTTACTCACATTGCCCATGAGCCGTCTACCCCGTATCTTCATATAGCATCCACTTGTTATTGTACATCTATTTTTGCTGAAAGATGCTACCTTTTTGGACTTTGTTGATTTTGGGCATTTAATCAACCCCCCCACCCACAAAATAAAATGTTGTTGACATTTTACAAGCGTGGTGACAACAGGTGGTGTACATTGTGGTGGGGTAATGCCACTTCTCGTGCTGTTGAAGTGAAGGCACTCAGTGATGCCTCATGACACACTCCCCCGGACTGCCAGAAGCCAACCACTACACACACCCTGCCATGTCGTACAGATTAATTTTTTTTTTCTGTTTGTGATGACCATCTCTGCCCGATCATGGGCCAATGCGTGGGCCAATGGGCGTTCAGAATGTACTGTACTACACAGTCCCAAAATGCACTGTACGCAGTCAGTCAGTCAGTGGGCAGCTTGGTAGCTTATGAGTGGGGAGCTGCCACACGCCGCTCAGTTTGGGGGGGTTGCAGGGTGGTGGGGCTCACTGGGTGGGTAGGGAAGGGGGTACCGCTGGACCACCAGGGACATTTATTTATTTTTCCCATGATGGGGCAGGGGATGGGGTTCACTGGACCAACACGGATATCTTAAACATATGCCCATGATCGGGCAATGGGGCATGTTGCCCACCGAGGGGCAGGAAGTGTTGGTCCCCGATGGCTGCAGCATGGCAGGGTGCGAGGCACAAGTCACCAGGAATTGGCACATGCAAATGGAGACATAATGACATGCAAATGGCCCAGTTTGCACCTTGCATGCATAATGGACTATTTTGCATTCCCAGCACTGAATATCTCTGTCGATGCGTGTGGCGCACCAGCAGTTGCGCTTGAGCATCACCCTGCTCTCCACCTGCCACTTGCACTGGCACAGTGCCACTGTGCCATGCACTGTGTGTGCACCCCCAGTGGCATATTCAACAGTGCTGAGCCATGGCGCCACGTTGAATAGCGCCTGGACTATGCACTGGATCAAATCAGATGCGCTGCACCAAGGCTTGTGACAATGCCTGGTGCACTGTGAATATCTTGCCTCAGGAGTATAAACCATTGTCCTCCATGCCCCACTGACAAATTTGCATCGCTGTGTTTGGTACAACCTGACTCTGCTAAATGTCAGTGTTGTACAGGACAGTGCCACCTCCCCCCCCGAGAAGGACAGCAGTACTTGGATGGTGAGACACACACACACACACACACACACACTGTCGGGAACAGTTTCTGCAATTTGCACAGTGAAGCACTGAGCACTACAGGGTGTGAAACACCACTGTCACAAAAATGTGTTTACATAAGTGCTACAAAGTCAAAAAGCGTGGAAATACATTACTATTCTGCTCAATGACCACAACAGTATTGGGATGAAATTTGTGATATTAGTACCCTTGGCCATATGCCAGATGTCAAACTGGTGACTGATTGCTGAATGGTTCTTCTTCATGAAGGATTTAACCTGTACATGATGGTCCATGATGATACTGGCTATCGTACAGCCACGATCATGTAGAAATTCAGTGCCACGTTTAAGGCCTTCCAGCTCCATGGCAGTGGAATTTTTAACCTGTGAACTCTGGAACCAAGAATAACACCATGATTAATGACACAGTATACCATACAGAGACCATGGCTTGGATATTAATAAGTTATGGATACTAACCTGGACCAGCTCGATGGAAAGAACTTTTGTGCTTTCCAGATCCATTAATGTATAAAGTCTGTATTTAGCAGAATGGCCAGGTGAATCACAGCGCCCATCACCACCCTTTTCTCTGAAGCTCAGTCAGCATCTTATCCTGTTCATGTTTCCATACATTGTTGACTGCAGGAATAATGTACAAATGCTGAATCTTGGGGTACATGACTAATGATAGAGCTGGCATATTGAGAAACTTCACCAGTCGAAGAGCCTTGGATGGAGTTATACCACTGCAAAAAATGGCAGAGCACATTATGATGTTCCCCCATGGCATTGTTCCACTACAGTCTTGACTTTGCCATTCAAATTTATGTCCCTTTGGACACTCGCATGATATAATTATCATTGTCCCCACAATTTGCTTCACTTTGGGTGTTATGTTCGAGAAGCATCTACGACACCGTTGCAACAGTGTTGCTAGGTTACGCTCAGACACCATGAAATCTTTCTGTTTAGCTGGATGAACAGACTCTGAACACAATAGTGATGCAGATGGTGTCTCAGTCGATCGACATGTCAGATGTATATTAGGCATATAATCTGAATCACTGTCGGAGACAATGTCATCGTTTAAAGATAAGCTCTCATCACTACTAAGAAAAGGATCGTCAAAAGTTAGGCTTCCCATCACTTGAATTTGTGCCCATTTCTGCATCCAGATTACACTGAATTGCCGCATCATATGTTTGTATGAATGTAGGGGCACAGAAGCATTTTGTTTTAAACTTGTCAGTTTGTGTGCCACATGAGCGACACTTCATTTTCAGATTTGCTTGCCACTTGATGCTCCTGGTTGATGCAGGTGTGATGTTGTCTACAAACTGTGGCTGTTGTGGATCTGTTATAGAAACTGCTGAAACATTAAGAGAACCTGTACCAATGTCTTCAACGCTAACTTCGTGAAGGTCTAAAGTGACATATTCATACATAGTAGTTTCATCAACAGACGTTGCATCTACGTAACCATAGCTTGCGAGGCACAGACAAGTCAAGTGGTGCGTCCTGCTCTGGTACTGCACTAATCATATTTATTGGCAATTGAGGACTGCAAACATCTGGAACATCGACAATACTGTGCAGTTCATCAACTGTATTGTCACATTGTACCATGTCCACAGTGTTGTCCACTGAATGAAATGATGGTGACATGGGGACAGCATAAGATGTTGAAGCGGTGTCTGTATTGGTTTGTTCTGTGATATGTGGGATCTTTGAAAGGACTTCATGTAATGCCTGTGCATAGATACAAATATTTTTATTAATATGACACCAAACAAAAAAATTAAGTGATAAAATAATGCAATAAAGGATTAAGTGCAACAGTGATGCTGGTCAACCTGATGGTGGCAGGGTGAGCATCCCAGCATTCCACTCCCCCTGGCCACTGCCATCCCGCACTGCCCTTCCACCTTCAGGTCCCCAGATATTATGATGCCTATTTCCCTTTCTTGCTCCATCTCCTCCAGCTCTCTGCTCCCATACGGTATCCTGCCTTCTGATTTCTGTAGCCCAGATGCATGATTTTATTTTACATTTTTCTGCATTGAATTCAAGCTGCCAACTTTTTGACCATGTCTCAAGTCTCCCCAAATGTCTCTGCATTTGTTCCACCCCTTCCTCTGTGTCCACCGTATTGTAGATTTTGATATCGGCCGCAAACATACTCACACCCCCCCAATGCCCTACACGATGTCTCCTACTACTATATTGAACAGTAGGGGCCCCAGCACTGATCTCTGGGGGACCACACTCATGACCTTGTCTTCCCTGGTTGCCACCCCATTTATTATGACCCTCTGCCTCCTTTTCCCCAGCCAGTTTCACACCCATTTCACTTCCTGTCTGCCCCATCCACAATCCTGCCATTTTACACAGCAGCCCCCCATGACTCACTGAGTAAAACACCTTTCTGAAATCCAAATAAGCTACATGTTCCGCTGTACCTTGATCTATTTCCTTGGTGACCCCATCACAAACCTCTATCAAATTTGTTTGACAGGATCTCCCCCCTAGTAAAACCATGTTGTCTTGGATTCATCAGGACATTTTTCTGCAGGTAGCTGGTGATCCTACCTTTCACTAGATTCGCCATGTCCTTGCCTACCACTGATGTAAAGCTCAGGGACCTGTAACTTCCCACTTCATATCTCCCTCCCCCCTTGTGCAGAGGGACCACATTTCCTAGTGCTACAGGTGATCACCCTTATGATGCATCCCAACATCCTGTTTGCCTTGCTAGCTGCTCTTCTGCACTGCTCTGAGTTATTCATACATGCATTCACCATGACCCATAGGTTTTTTTCCCCTGTTGAGGCCTCCAATGCCTCCCCTCCCAGGGTGTACATGTGTTTAGGGTTTCCCCACCCAAGATGTAATGCCTTGCACTTGGTGATATTGAAATTTAATTTCCATGTGTGAGCCCAGCTTTCCATGGTGTCCAGGTAGGCTTCAAGGGCCAACCTCCCCTCTTCACCCTCAACTACTGCTCCCATCTAGGAATTGTCTGCGCATAGACTCATTTCACACCCTATACCCTCCCTTATGTCCGATATGTAAGCATTCAACATGATCGGACACAGGAATGAGCTCTGCTGTACCCAAGTACCGACCTCTCTAGGGTTCAAGAGATACCCACCAACCACTACTCTCTGAGTGCATACAGGTACCCAGTTTTCAATCCATATGACCATCAAAGGGACTACTCCCAACCCTGTCAGTTTCTCCACAAGACCATTGTGGTGGACAAAGTGAAATGCCTTGCTGAATTCAAAAAATAATACATCCACAGGCTTTCCCCTGTCCAGTTCTGATGTTACCCATTCGTAGAACTCCACAACATTGGTTTGACATGATCTACCTGGCACAAACCCATGTTGCAGACTATCCAGACCTCCCACCTCATCCAAGTAAACCCCCAATCGTTCCTTTAGTATGCTGTCCATTAATTTTCCCAGCACCGAGGTGAAACTGATGCGTGTACAGTTATGTGGTACTTCCCTCAACCCCACTTTATGGATTGGCACCACATGCGCCTCTAGCCAATCCATCATCCTCTCCTAAATTTGTGACTCATCCTCCTACTACTCCATCAGCTCTGCCCTTAAAATCTTCCATACATCTGTCTGTTCCTTCTACAACCCTCCATAACTCCACCCTGTATGCCAGTGAGAAACCCTACCTCTCTCAGTACACTTGCAATGCCCCTGATGCTGCTCCAGCACCACCCACCTACAAATCAGCATTCCTTCCCTTCCCTCAGATTCATTCCATTCAGACCTTACATTGTTTGGTTAATGTGATTTCTCTATCATCCAAAGTTGTAGCAAGGGTCAATCCCTACACTATCATTACACAATTAAGCAAACAGTTCCCTCAACTTCTACACTTCCTGAAGTGATGTTATCCATGCCTCTCTTCTCTATCAACATCACTGTCTCTTGTTCTGTTCTTCCACAGCACATTCACCTTTTGCTGCCTACAACCTGCTTCCCTCACATTGTGCTCGAGCTGTCACTGCCACAACCTGCTCCCTTTCTATGTTGCTTGACCCCTGCCTTCTGAAGGCAGGGTAATCAGCATACTGTAGGGGGTGAGGCACCACCAGACCTTTCTCCTCACACATCTTCCTTTGCCTACTCATTCCATCATCTTGCACCTACCCCCACCCCCACTTCTCTGCCTAGTGATATAAGAAACATAGAAACATAGAAGTTGATGGCAGATAAGGACCGAAAGGCCCATCCACTCTGCCCATTTCTTTTTCTACCTTATAAATGTGCCATCGGCCTTTGCTCTGTCAGTGGCCTATCTATTCATACTCATCTGCATTGCTCCCTTATGCCTATCCCATGCCTGTTTGAAGCCCTGCACTGTATTCATAGCCATCACTTCCTGATGTAGGCCATTCCATGCATCCACCACCTACCTGTCTGTCAATTTCCCTACTCCCACGTATGTAGCCATATGTATGGATGAACCATAATCTGTACTGCACTTGTACTTAACTTCAACTTCTGTTATACTTTGCCAAACTGGTTCTGCCTGTGATCTTCACTAGGTTCAGTAGATCAAACTACAACAATTTTATTCAGCCATTTTATAGCTACACAGTTATGTGTCATTTAATATATGCCTAAATGTTATTCTGTGTTCTTGTACCTATGTATTCCAAAACCATTGGTGCAGTATCTATGTAGTTCAAACCTGTTAATATTGGACCCAGCCACCACCAGGCACACATCGCTTGATTATCAGCTATTGACAGTGGTAAAGCATATCACCAAATCCCAACTCTAAAGATTGCAGTTTACAATTAAATAACAATTCCCATACCTGTATTCGACTTCTCTTCAGATATGCAGAGCGCTGCAGTGGTTTTGTACTTGACTCCGACTGGCCAGATGGTTGGAAGATGAATGGTACTGCATCGACCTTCAGTTTTGGTTTGGCATTGTCCCAGCCCCAGTGCTGCTAATTTGATCGGATCGCGATCATATGCAGAACGCTCAAAGTGAGATGAGCAAATTCCGCTATATTGCGAAGGCTTAAAATTTTTACATCGGCAGAAATGCACCCAAGCCTTCCTAGCCTTGGCTTCCTTTGGAAAAAAAAAGAAATGAAGACCACAGCCCTTTCGGCTTTTATTTTTTGCAGCCATATACCACACAATATGGCATTTTTAATCAAAATTAAGTCAATTGACAGTATAAAAGTACTGTACTTAAATATAGAAAGTGAATAACACTTCAATATTTGTCACTTTATCAGCATATATATACAGCACGTACTGCAAATCTTTCAGCAAATATAACATCAAATGGAGCAACAGTGAAACTATCAACATGTGATGTATTTCCCTCCAAATTGTCCATTGGTTTACTATTGAGAAATGTAACAAAACATTTAACACATGTTAAAAAAAGACAATAAACAACAGGAAGTTTTCTAAAAATATATTTTATTGATTTACATACTGGTGACATAATAATACATTCAGAAAATGATTAATACTTTACTTCAGTACTTCATGACTCCTCCCACAAACACACAGCAGCCACACACTGCAGTGAACAGGAAATGAATATAAGGACAATGTAAAATATCTTATGCCTAAGCACATAAGTGATCTGCACAAATGTATTTCTAAAATTGTCCATATGAAACGAAGGAACGTTGACCCCCCCAAACCACACTTGCACTAACAGAATAAACGATGATGTGACAGTTCAGCAGCAGCATCCAGTAAAACATTGTCCACCCCCGGAAACCATATGTTTCTGCTACAAGGGTTTTTGCAACTAAATAAACATATTGCCACGACATGAGAAAAAATAGATCAGCAATACATTCAACTCTGCATTTTTATTCAAAACATGTAATGTGGGCTCAGTGACATGATTTTACAGAACCGGCATACTGATCTGGATTTATTAGCAGAAAGAGAGATGGAGCTCAGGGATTACATGTTTGCTCGGCTAGCTGATCATGGGCACCCACATATTTATTTTTATACAGACACGGGATTGTTGAGCATAGCTCATTTTCAGGAATTGGTCTGTGAGTTACAGCTATATATGATGATAGCACACAAAACTTCACAGTATGGCAATCACGTACAATTATATAGAGATAGTAGTGGCATACAGAAGCAGTTTCCGCTCGCTGATTATGACTCCGATTATGTCATCAATCTGCATCACGTGCACATTATTGGGTAAGTGCACACAAGTACAGACGGAAGTGAGAATAGAGATTTCAGCATGAAGGAGGTTATTTTAGAAATGTGATCCTGCAAGTACAATGAATGCCAGGACTAAACAGCAGGTAGGATACTGCTAAAACATGGATTGCCCACAAAGTGGAGTCATAATGATGTTAAAAACAATGTTTTAAAAATTGGCCTATTTAGGTGTCCTTTAAGATAATATTGACATGACGTCCGACACTTGGATTAGGGTTAGGGTTAGGATGATATTGATATGATTGTCAGAAATTGGTGTTAGGTTTAGGGTTATGGTTAGCGTTAGGGTTTGGGTTAGGATGATATTGATATGACTGTCAGTCATTAGGGTTAGAGTTAGGGTTACGATCAAGATGATATTGATATGACTATCAGACATTAGGATTAGGGTTATGGTCAGGATGATATTCATATGACTGTCAGACATATGGGTTAGGGTTAGGATGATATTGATATGACTGTCAGCATTAGAGTTAGGGTTAAGGATAGGGGTGAGGATTAGAATGATATTGATTTGACAGTGAGACATTAGAATTATGGTTGGGGTTAGGGCTAGGGTGATATTGTTACGACTGTCAGACATTAGTTTTAGGGTTAGGGCAGGTCGATATTGATATGACTGTCAGACATTAGCATTAGGGTTAGGGTTAAGGGCTAGGTTAGGATTAGGGTTTAAGGTTAGGGTTACTGTTAGGGGTTATGGTTAGGATGATATTGACATGATTGTCAGACATTAGGGTTAGGGTAAGGGTTAGTTTTACTATTAAGGTTAAGGTTTAGGTTAGGGTTTGGTTTAGGGGTTAGGATGATAATTATATGACTGTCAGACATTAGGGTTAGAGTTAGGGTTAGGATTAGAGTTAGGATGATATTGATATGACTGTCAGACAGGGATATGGTTAGGTTTAGGGTGAGGATAGGGTTAGAATGATATTGATAAGACTACCAGACATTAGGGTTAGGGTTAGGACGGTATTGATAAGACTGTCAGACATTAGGGTTAGGGTTAGGGTTAGGTTTACAGTCAGGATATTAATGATATGACTGTCAGACATTATGGTTTGGGTTAGGTTTAGGGTTAGGGTTAGAGTTAGGGTTATTGATAGGACGATATTCATATGACTGTCAGACATTAGGGTTAGGGTAAGGGTTAGGATGACACTGATGTGACTGCCAAACATTAGGATTAGGATTAGGGCGATATTGATACGACTGTCAGACATTAGTTTTAGGGTATCGGTAGGATAATATTGGTATGACTGTCAGACATTAGCATTAGGGTTAGGGTTAATGGCTGGGATAGGGTTAGGGATTAGGGTTTGGCTTTAGGGTTAGGGTTAGGACAATATTGATAGGACTGTCAGACATTAGGGTTAGGGTTACGGTTAGGGTAATGGTTAGTATTAGGATTAAGGTTAGGGTTAAGTTTAGGGTTAGGGTTAGGGTTAGGTTTAGGGTTAGGATAATAATGATATGAATGTCAGACATTAGGATCAGAGATAGGATAATATTGGTATGACTTTCAGACATTAGGGTTAGGGTTAAGTTTATGGTTAGGGTTAGGATGATATTGACATGACTGACATTAGGGTTAGGGTTACAGTTAGGGCTGGGTTAGGGTTAAGTAGATATTGATATGACTGTCAGACAGAGTTATGGATATGGTTAGGGATAGGACGATATTGATATGACTGTCAGACATTAGGGTTTTTGGTTAGGGTTAGGGTTTCAGCAGAGCTAGTGTTAAGATGACATTGATATTACTGTCAGGCATTAGGGTTAGGGTTAGGACGATATTGATATGACTGTCAGACAGTAGGGTTAGGATTAGGGTTAGGATTATGGACATTGTCAGGGTTAGGACGATATACATATGATTATCAGACATTTGTTTTAGGGTTAGTGTTAGAGTACAGGTTATGTTTATGGTTAGGGTTAGGACGATACTGATGTGAATTTCAGACAGGGATATGGTTAGGTTTAGGGTGACGGTTAGGGTTCTGATGATATTGATATGACTGTCAGACACTTGAGTTAGGGTTAGGGTTAAGGTTAGGGTAAGGACAACATTGATATGAATTTCAGACAGGGATATGGTTAAGTTTAGGGTGACGGTTAGGGTTCAGATGATATTGATATGACTGTCAGGCATTAGGGTTGGGGTTAGGGTTAGGGTTATGGACATTGACAGGGTTAGGAAGATATTGATATGAATGTCAGACATTAGGGTTAGGCTAAGGGACAGGGTTAGTGTTAAGGTCATAATGATATTGATATGACTGTCATACTTCAGGGTTAGGGTTACGACAATATTGATATGAATGTCTGACATTAGGGTTAGGGTTAGTGTTAGGGTTAGTACGATATTCATATGAATGTCAGAAATTAAGGTTAGGGTTACAGTTAGGGTTAGGACGTTATTGATGTGACTGTCAGACATTAGGGTTACGGTTAAGATGATATTGATATGACTGTCAGACATTACGGTTGGGGTTAGGGTTAGAGTACAGGTTATGCTTACGGTTAGGGTTAGGGTTAAGATGATATTGATATGACTGTCAGACATTTGTTTTAGGGTTAGGGTTAGAGTACAGGTTACGTTTAAGGTTAGGGTTAGGATGATATTGATATGACTGTCAGACATTTGTGTTAGGGTTAGGGTTAAAATGATATTGATATGACTGTCAGACATTAAAGTTAGGGTTAGGGTTAGGACAATATTGATATGACTGTTGGACACTAGGGTAGGGTTAGGGTCACTCTTCAGGTTAGGGTTATATTTAGGATGATATTGATATGACTGTCAGACATTAGGGTTAGGGTTAGGGTTACAGTCAGGATGATACTGACATGACTGTCAGATATTATGGTTAGGGATAGGGTTAGGACAATATTGATATCACTGTCAGACGTTAGGGTTAGGATGATACTGATATGACTATCAGACATTAGGATTAGGGTTAGGGTTAGTTTTACGGTGATATTGATACGACTGTCAGACAGTTTTAGTGTTAGGGTAGGACCATATTGATATGACTGTCAGACATTAGGGTTAGGGTTAGGGTTAAGGGCTCAGTTAGGGTTAGGGATTAGGGTTAGGGTTTAGGGATAGGGTTAGGGTTTAGGGGTTAGGGTTAGGGTTAGGACAATATTGATATGACTGTCTGACATTAAGGTAAGGGTTAGGTTTAGGATTAGGGTTAGGACAATAATAATATGACTGTAAGACATAAGGGTTAGGGTTAGCGTTAGGATAATATTGATATGATTGTGAGACATTAGGGTTAGGGTTAGTGTTACACTTAGGGTTAGGACGATATTGAAATGACTGTCAGACATTAGGGTTAGGGTAAAGGTTAGGGTTAGGGTTAGGACAATATTGACATGACTGTCTGACATTAGGGTTAGGGCTGGGTTAGGGAGATATTGATATGACTGTCAGACAATAGCATTATGATTAGGGTTAGGGATAGGACGATATTGTTTTGACTGTCAGACATTAGGTTTTTGGTTGGGGTTAGGGTTTCGGCAGAGTTAATGTTAAAATGAAATAGATATTACTGTCAGGCTTTAGGGTTAGGGTTAGGACGATATTGATATGACTGTCAAACATTCGGGTTAGGGTTAGGATTATGAACATTGTCAGGGTTAGAGACAATATTGATATGTCTGTCTCACTTAGGGTAAGGGTTAGGACAATATTTATATGAATGTCAGACATTAGGGTTTTAGTTAGGGTCAGGGTTTCAACAGAGTTAGTGTTAAGATGACATTGATATTGCTGTCAGGCATTAGGGTTAGGGTTAGGATGATCTTGATATGACTGTCAGACATTAGGGTTAGGGTTATGGACATTGTCAGGGTTAGGGCGATATTGAAATGTCTGTCAAACATTAGGGTCAGGCTTAGGAAGAGGGTAAGGGTTAGGATGATATTGATATGACTGTCACACTTTATTGTAAAGGTTAGGACAATATTGATATGACTGTCAGACATTATGGTTAGGGTTAGGGTTAGGGTTAGTACGATATTCATATGAATGTCAGAAACTGGGGTTATGGGTAGGGTTAGGACATGACTGTCAGACATTAGGGTTATGGTTAGGATGATACTGATATGACTGTCAGACATTAGGGTTAGGGTTAGAGTACAAGTTATATTTACGGTTAGGGTTAGGCTTAGGACAATAGTGATATGACTGTCAGACATTAGGTTTAGGGTTAGGGTTATGTTTACAGTTAGGGTTAGGATGACGTTGATATGATTGCCAGACATTAGGTTTCAGGTTAGGGTTATGTTTTGGGTTAGGGTTAGAGTTAGGAAGATATTGATATGACTGTCACACATTAGGGTAAGGGTCAGGGATAGAACGATATTTATATGACTTTCAGGCATTAGGATTAGGGTTAGGACGATATTGATATCACTGTCAGACATTAGGGTTAGAGTTAGGGACAGGGTGAGGACGAAATTTATATGACTATCAGACATCAGGGTTAGTGTTAGGGTTATGGTTAGGGCTGGATTAGGGTTAGGGTGATATTTATATGACTGGCAGACATTAGGGTTATGGTTAGGGTTAGGGTTAGTTCACTGGTTAGTGTTATGGTTAGATTTAGGTTTAGGGTTAGAGTTTGGGTTAGGACAATAGTTATATGACTTGTCATACATTAGGGTTAGGGTTAGGGTTAGGGGTTAGGAGGATATTGATATGTCTGTCAGACATAAGGGTTAGGGGTAGGGTTAGGGGTTAGAATTAGAACAATATTGATATGACAGTCAGATATTTGGGTTAGGGATCGGATTATACTGATATGACTGTCAGACTTTAGGGTTAGGTTTATGGTTAGAGTTAGGGTTAGAGTTAGGATGATATTGATATGAGTGTCAGAGATTAGGGTTAAGGTTAGGGTTTGGACCATATTGATATGACCGTCAGACATTATTGTTGTGGTAATGTTTAGGGTTAGGATGAAATTGATATAACTGTCAGACATTAGGTTTCAGGTTTGGGTTAGGATGATATTGATATTACTGTGAGACATTAGGGTTAGTGTTAGGGTTATGACGATATTGATATGACTGTCAGACATTAGGGCTAGTTTTAGGGTTAGGGTGAGGGCTAGGGTTAGGATGATTTTGATGTGACTGTCAAACATTAGGGTTAGGGTTAGTGACAGGGTTAGGGATGGGTTAACATTTGGATGATATTGATATGACTGTCAGACTTTAAGTTTAAGGTTAGGACAACATTGATATGACTGTGAGTCATTAAGGTTAGGGTTACAGTTAGCACAATATAGATATGACTGTCGGACATTAAGATTAGGATTAGGGTAAGAGTTAGGATAATATTGTTTTGACTGTCACATATTAGGGTTAGGATTAGGTCTGGGATAGGATTAGGGATAGGGTTATGATGATATTGATATGACTGTCAGAGATTAGGTTTCGGGTTAGGGTTAGGGTTAGAGTTAGGGTTAGGGTTAGGGCAGGGCTCTATGTTTACTGCAGCAAAGTTTACCTACATTCTGCGGTTGTACCTCATACTCTCTGTGGCAGAACAACTGCTGTTTTTGCGTCCATTCTTCGGCATATAAATTGTGGTTAAACAGCATTCTTTCAATGGGATTAAGTCTTAGTTAACCCTTTGACTGCCTTCCTGCAACCACTCTGCTACAGTGAAAGTGGAATAGCAGTCCATTTAAGAGCATGTAGCCTTCTTATCATAAATATTAAACTGCAATAACCCAAACCTGGCACAGCCATGGGCATCAGTGTTCTCTTTTAATGAATTTTCTCTCCCACCTCGAATCTGAAGCCTCACTTGTTCTTCTTCTGAAAATTGGTGGTTTTTGCTGTTCTCCTAGGATATAATCAAAGGTGGACATACACACTTAACTAAAACTACACAGAAGGCAAAATCTGCTTGGATTTATTCTGGTATACATTTACAGTTAGTAGACATAAAGAGAGACTCCAACTTAAATGCCATTTTTTTCTGATTTTGATCAAAGTTTGTTTACATTATTTTTTTAAACTAGGAATACCCCAACTGCCTTGCAACAAACATGTTGAGTTCAGTGTGCAAATCTGTGTGTTGGGGGGATTTTCTTCCTGTAACAGTGAAGGAGGGTGTAAATTGCAGTTTCTGTAGGATTTGTTGACTCCTGAGTTTTTAAATTGGGGACACACTAAAATGCAAGGATGTCATTCTTATTAAGCTGCAGTAACCTTGGTTTGAATGTTCTCCTCTCAACTCAGGGGTGGTGGTGTTCTTCATCAGTGACCCTCTTTTCACTTATGTACAGCAGCAATCAAATTCTCCATTCCAATTTACTTCCATACCTACTTGCTCCAGTTCTTTTATACCCTGGTCCCCAACTCTGCTGAAAACTTGACCCTCCTTAAGAATTGAGCTTGATGCCACTACTTGGGCTGCAGGCTCAAATCTGCCAAGAAATTACTCTCACACTTGCAGTTACAGATCTACAGCCTATAAATCAAAACTGTGATCGATGTCCAGTGGTAGGGGCCGAGTCTTTTGCTCAGTCTGCAGCCAGCCTTTGGTTTCTGCAATCAGCTTCTCCTCCTATGCCAGTCACCACACCAAGATCATTTCCACTTCTGAATCTTCTCACTTCTTGACTACTGGGATAGTGTTAGGGTTAGGGCGATATTGATATGACTGTCAGACATTAGGGTCAGGGTAAGGGTTAGGGTAAGTGTTAGGGTTAGGGTAAGGATGATATTGATATGACTGTCAGACATTATGCTTAGGGTTAGGATAATATTGATATGACTGTCAGGCATTAGAATAATGGTAAGGATTAGGGTTAGCATTAGGGTTAGGGCGAAATTGATAGGACTGTCAGACATTAGTTTTAGGGTTATGGTTAGGACAATATTGATATGCCAGTCAGACATTAGGGTTAGGGTTAGGGTTAGGGCTGGGTTAGGGTTAGGGTTTAGGGTAAGCATTAGGGATAGGGTTTATGGTTAGGACAATATCGATATGACTGTTAGACATTAGGGTTAGAGACAGTGTAAGGGTTAATTTTAGGATTAGGGTTAAGATTAGAGTTAGGGCTAGATTTAGGATTGGCCTTAGGTTTATGGTTAGGATAATAATAATATGACTGCCAGACATAGGATGATATTGATATGACTGTCTGATATTATGGCTAGGGTTATTGTTAGGTTTAGAGTTAGGGTTAGAGTTTGGGTTAGGACTATTTTGATATGACAGTCAGATATTAGGGTTAGGGATAGGGTTAGGTTTAGGCTTAGGGTTAGGATGACACAGATATGACAGTCAGACATTAGAGTTAAGGTTAGAGTTAGGGTGAGGACGATATTGATATTACTGTCAGTCATTAGGGTTAGGATTAGGGTTAGGGCTGGGTTAGGGTTATGGTTAGGGTGATACTGATATGACTCAGATATTTGGGTTATGGTTAGGGTTATGGTTAGCTTTTGGGTTAGGGTTAAGGTTAGGTTTAAAATTAGGGTTAGGGTTGGGACAATACTTATATGACTGTCAGAAATTAGGGTTAGGGTTAAGATTAGAGTTAGGAGGATATTGATATGGCTGTCAGATATAAGGGTTGGGGTAAGGTTAGGGTTAGAGATAGGATGATATTGATATGACTTTCAGAGATTAGAGTTAGGGTTATGATGATATTGATATGACTGTCTGAAATTAGGGTTAAGGTTAGGATGACATTGATATAACAGTCAGACATTAGGGTTATGGTCAGGGTTACAGTTAGGGTTAGGATGATATTGATATAACCATCAGAGATTAGGGTTTGGGTTATGGTTAGGGTTAGGATGATATTGATTTGACTGTCAGACATAGAAACATAGACGTTGACGGCAGATAAGGACCGCTTGGCCCACTTAGTCTGCCCATTTCTCTACCTAGAGGATAAGCTGCAGATCCTATTTAATCAACAGCCTATTTCTTCCTACCCCCACAAAAATTGCCTTATGTCTGTCCCATGCACTGTTTAATTCTCCCACAGTTTTAGACCCCACAACCTCCTCTAAAACTGTGGGAGAATGAGTGTCAAACATTAGGGTAAGGGTTAGGGTTAGGATAAGGGTTATGGTTAGGATGATATTGATATGATGGCAAGACATTAGGGTTAGGTTTATGGTTTGGGTTAGAATGATATTGATATGACTGTCAGGCATTAGGGTTATGGTTAGGGTTAGGACAACATTGATATGACTGTCAGACATTAGAATTATTTTTAGGATGAGGATGATATTGATATGACTGTGAGACATTAGGGTTAGGGTTAGATTAGGGCAATATTGATATGAATGTCAGTCATTTGGATTAGGGTTAGGGTTAGTTTTAGGGTTAGGATTAAGGCTTGGTTTAGGGTTAGGGTTAGGAAAATACTTATATATGACTGTCAGACATTAGGGTTATGGTTAGGATTAGTGTTAGGAGGATATTGATATGACTGTCAGACATCAGTGTTACTGTTAGGGTTATGGTTCAATTTAGGGTTAGCATTAGGACGATATTGCTATGACTGTCAGACATTAGGGTTTTGGTTAGTATTAGAGTTAGGGTTAAGGTAAGGATGATATTGATATGACTGTCAGACCAGGTTATGGTTAGGTTTAGGGGTGATGGTTAGGGTTAGGACGATATTCATATGACTGTCAGACATTAGGGTTAGGGTCAATGTTAGGGTTAGGGTCAGTTTTAGAGTTAGGGTTAGGGTTAGGTTTAGGATAACATTGACATGACGTCTGACACTAGGATTAGGGTTAGGGTTAGGATGATTTTGATATGATTGTCAGAAATTGGGGTTTGGTTTAGGGTTATGGTTAGGGTTAGGGTTTGGGTTAGCATGATATTGATATGACTGTCAGTCATTAGGGTTAGAGTTAGGGTTATGATCAGGATGATATTGATATGACTTTCAGACATTAGGATTAGGGTTAGGTTTAGGGTTTGGATGATACTGATATGACTGTCAGACATTAGGGTTAGGGTTAGGGTTAGGATGATATTGTTATGACTGTCAGACATTAGGGTTAGGGTTAGGGTTAGGATGATATTGTTATGACTGTCAGACAATAGGTTTAGGGTTATTGTAGGGTTTTGGGTAGGTTTAGGGTTATAGTTAGGGTTAGGGTTAAGGTTAGAACTATATTGATGTGACTGTCATGCATTAGGGTCAGGGTCAGGACAATATTGATATGACTGTCAGACATTAGAGGTATGATTAGGGTTAGGGTTAAGATGATATTGATATGACTGTCAGATATTAGGATTAGTATTAGGGTTATGTTAGGGTTAGAGTTTGGGTTAGGACGATATTGATATGACTGTCAGATATTAAGGTTATTGTTAGGGTTATGATGATATAGATATGACAGTCAGACATTAATGTTACGGATAGGGTTAGGGTTAGTGTTAGGGTTAGAGTTAGGATGATATTGATATGAGTGTCAAACATTAGGGTAAGGGTTAGGGTTAGGATAAGGGTTATGGTTAGGATGATATTGATATGATGGCAAGACAGGGATAGGTTTATGGTTTGGGTTTGAATGATATTGACATGACTGTCAGGCATTAGGGTTATGGTTAGGGTAAGGACAATATTGATATGACTGTCAGACATTAGAATTATTTTTAGGATGAGGACGATATTATATGACTGTGAGACATTAGGGTTAGGGTTAGGCTTATGGCGATATTGATATGAATGTCAGTCATTTGGGTTAGGGTTAGGGTTAGGGTTAGTTTTAGGGTTAGGATTAAGGTTTGGTTTAGGGTTAGGGTTAGTACAATACTTATATGACTGTCAGATATTAGAGTTAGGGTTACTATGATATTAATATGACTGTCAGACATTAGGGTTAGGGAAAGGGTTAGGTTTGGGGTTAGGGTTAGGGATAGGATGATAGTGAAATGACTGTCAGACATCAGCATTAGGGTTAGGGTTATGGTTCAGGTTATGGTTAGTGTTAGGATGATATTGCAATGACTGTCAGACATTAGGGTTAGGGTTAGTGTTAGGGTTAGGGTAAGGATGATATTGATATGACTATCAGACCGGGTTACAGTTAGGTTTAGGGTGAGGGTCAGGACAATATTGATATGACTGTCAGACATTAGGGTTAGGGTCAATGTTAGGGTTAGGGTCAGTTTTAGAGTTAGGGTTAAGGTTAGGTTTAAGATAATATTGATATGACGTCCGACACTAGGATTAGGGTTTGGGTTAGAATGATATTGATATGATTGTCAGAAATTGGAGTTAGGTTTAGGGTTATGGTTAGCGTTAGGGTTTGGGTTAGGATGATATTGATATGACTGTCAGTCATTAGGGTTAGAGTTAGGGTTACGATCAGGATGATATTGATATGACTTTCAGACATTAGGATTAGGGTTAGGGTTAGGGTTTGGATGATACTGGTATGACTGTCAGACATTAGGGTTAGAGTTAGGGTTAGGGTTAGGGTAAGGGTTTGGGTGATATTGATATGACTGTCAGACATTAGGATTAGGTTTAGGGTTACTGTTGGGTTAGGGTTAAGTTTAGACTTATGGTTAGGGTTAGGGTTAGGATTATATTGATGTGACTGTCGCACATTATGGTTAGGGTCAGGATGATATTGATATTGTCAGACATTAGGGTTACGATTAGGGTTAGGGCTAGAATGATATTGTTATGACTATCAGATATTAGGGTTAGTATTAGGGTTATGTTAGGGTTAGAGTTTGGGTTAGGACGATACTGATATGACAGTCAGATATTACAGTTAGGGTTAGGGTTACGATGATATTGATATGATAATCAGACATTAGGGTTAGGGATAGGGATAGGGTTAGGGTTAGTTTTAAGGCTTAGGGTGATGATAGGGTTAGGACAATATTGACATGACAGTGCAGCATTAGGGTTACGGTTAGGATTTAGGTTAGGGTAAGGGTTAAGTTTACTTTTAGGGTTAGGGTAAGGATGATATTGATACAACTGTCAGACATTAGGGTTAATGTTAGGGTTAGGTTTGGGTATATGGTTAGGGTTAGAGTTAGGACAATATTGATATGAGTGTCAGACATTAAGGTAAGGGTTAGCGTTAGGGTAAGGGTTATGGTTAGGATGATATTGATATGACAGCAAGTCATTAGGGTTAGATTAATGGTTTGGGTTAGAACGATATTGATATGACTGTCAGGCATTAGGGTTATGGTTAGGGTTAGGACAATATTGACATGACTATCAGACATTAGAATTATTTTTAGGATGAGGACGATATTGATATGACTGTGAGACATTAGGGTTAGGATTAGGTTTGGGTGATATTGATATGAATGTCAGTCATTTCGATTAGGGTTAGGGTTAGTTTTAGGGTTAGGATTAAGGTTTGGTTTAGGGTTAGGGTTAGGAAAATACTTATATATGACTGTCAGACATTAGGGTTATAGTTAGGATTAGTGTTACGAGGATATTGATATGACTGTCAGACATCAGCATTACTGTTAGGGTTATGGTTCAAGTTAGGGTTAGCGTTAGGATGATATTGCTATGACTGTCAGACATTAAGGTTAGTGTTAAGGTTAGGGTTAGGGTAAGGATGATATTGATATGACTGTCAGACATTAGGGTTAGGGTCAATGTTAAGGTTAGGGTCAGTTTTAGAGTTAGGGTTAGGGTTAGGTTTAGGATAACATTGACATGATGTCCGACACTAGGATTAGGGTTAGGACGATTTTGATATGATTGTCAGAAATTGGGGTTTGGTATAGGGTTATGGTTAGGGTTAGGGTTTGGGTTAGCATGATATTGATATGTCTGTCAGTCATTAGGGTTAGAGTTAGGGTTATGATCAGGATGATATTGATATGACTTTCAGACATTAGGATTAGGGTTGGGTCTGTTCATGAAAAAGGGTTACCAAACTGTGACATGGAAGTGAAATTTTCAAATCGACCTTAGAAGAATCGTGTAATACAGGTTAAGATACTATGACCCATATATGAAAAAATCACAGTGTTTTAAGATAAAAAATGTTAAGGCTCCTAAGAAAAATGGGGTCTAATGTGATGATTGTAACAACACACTCCGTGATGAGAGTAGCAATACACATCACACACCATGGTGAGTGTAACAAGACACACCACACATCACTGCAAGTGTAATAAAGGGTGACCATTGATGAATTGTGTAATACAGGTTAAGATACTATGGCCCACATGTGAAAAAATCAAAATATTTTAATATAAAAAATGTTAAGGTTCCCAAGGAAATTGGGGTCTAGTGTGATGATTGTACCAACACACCATGATGAGTGTAACAAGACACACCACACTCTGTGGTGATTGTAACAAGACACACCACACATCACTGCAAGTGTAATAAAGGGCACCACACAACAGTTAATGAGTAAAAAAGTTTACTTATGTAGACTGAAGGCTTTTTAAACACAACATTACATTAAAAAACAACATGGTTATTATAATTACACTACTTTAAACTATTCTACATGGCACAGAACACTAAAGATCATTCGACAGGAGAGGAACAGAGCACTCAAAGCCATTTGATGGTACAAAAGAGTCAGCATGCACACTCCACGTGATCCTTCAATCAAGGGAGAGGCATGGAACACTCAGAACAATTTGATGGAACAAAAGATGGGGTATTATAAAAAGGTTTTCAGAAATGCTGCAATCTGATTGGCTGTTAGGAGTCCAAAAGCCTTACAATAATCCCTGTTACACAGTCATGTACAGCCTGATCACCATGGCATAAATTTTTATAATTGCAATAAGGCACTCCCAAGAGTTAGATTAACAGTCTGTTAAGTTCCCCGCCAGTGTCAAAGGCACCAAGAGTACCCCCCCAACCACAGCCCACTAGCAGGGAAGCCGCATGGTGCTCATGAATTCTAAATATGAATGCTCACACAGGCCAAGTCAAAAGACTGGCTGGGACACGCTCCCAGGCCAGCATAATAACCACAGCATAACTACACCACTTTTTTTATTTTACCCAAACACAATGATTTGGACAATCAGAAGCATCAAGGTTGTGTAAGTATTCATATTTGGCCATAATGAGACCAGCGTCAGAGGCATCTAGAGTACCCCACTCCTCAAACCACCACCCACCAGCAGGAAAGCCACATGTTGCTCAGGAAGGCCAAATATGAATGCTCACACATGGAGGCTCAAAAACACGTTTTCACTTTTTCTGTATATATTATTACTATATAACATTTATTCCAACATTAAAAATAAAAAAACAAAGCATTCACAGTTCACAGTACATTAAGCCCTCAACCCCACCCCTGTACAAAATGTGTGGACAGCAATTACAAAGAATGCCCAAAAATTTATTTCACTCACTGCCCCCTCACACTTACTTGTAATGACAAAACAATGAGACCTAGCCCTTCCTCTGATAAATCCTTGCACCAGAAAATGAGTAAAATGACTCCACTACCTACATAGCTCAGTTACAAGGAGGTCCTGGGATGGAGATAGTAAACAATACCAAAATAAAAATAATACAACAGGACACAGAAGGTACATCAAAGTATTTGGCAGCAAAAAAACAGAAACAAAAAACATACCCTGGTAAAATAGAACATCAACTAAATTAATAGCAAATTTAAAATGTATTTTATTTTATTTTATGTTAACCGGGTAAGGCCCACTAGGTACAGGTGCCTGTGTTCCAGAATGACCAGGGAGCACAGGGGAAGTTTTGGGATATAGGGATTTGCTCAGAGTCGTACAGTATGCAAGTGGAGGTTGAAGGACTCAAACCCAGGTCTGTCTGTTAGGTGTAATAAGCTCATTCACAGCTTCTACCTTCTAGGCTGTGCATTGTTGCTGCATTGGAGCTCACACAGTTAATATCACAATGAAATGTATTGCACTAGAACTCTGACATCCAGGACAAAACACCAGGATGCTTGAACAAGCATTTAATATTGTTGCTGCCATGCAATCTATGCCTCCGAGTTAAAACTGTCCAGAGGAGATCTCCACTACTAAACTCTCTCAAAAGTTGAACATGTACAAACAAAAATGCAGGTAAATGGGCCAGATCAAACCACAGAGCTTACATACTTGACAATACAGGGACATAGTCCTTTTAACATATATACTAACTGGCTCTATTTCTAACCTCACTAAAGACACTCATGAGAGAACGTGAAGGCGATCAGACACCCCACAGGTTTTGGTGTGTTTCACTAACTCCAGCAAGTTCAGTCAGCGAAATGAAAAGCCCCCCCATCTCCAAAATCAGAGAACTTGCATACTAATGCCACCAGTGAACAATCGATCCTATAGGACTGATCTCGGTTGCCCAGTTCACTAATTGTTACTTGTCCCTCATGATGGTTTTAACTAGTCACTCACCTCGTGATGGGTGTAACACTGTGGAATGGCTAAGACACCGCTTTTTAACTCTCACTGGATGTGAAGGAAAAAGAGGAAGATCCAGTCACAAACGTAACTTTTATACTGCCACCAACTCAAACTGCTTTTCTGGCACAGACACAAGACAAGTATCACACTGGGCTACCAGACTGACTCCCTACCTGTGATGTGCAAACGTAAGCAAATTTAGGACACCATGTCAGGTGGGGGATCAAATGGCCACATAGCGTCATTGTGCTGTGGGCCATGGACAGATCAATGTTTTCTGTAAGAAGCTGAGAGATCCAGGGAGCAAGGAAAAGTGTAAGAATTTTAAATTATTGACTGGAAGTCAGTGTGGGGTTCACTGTGATGGGTGTAACAAAGTAGGACACTACACATTACACCCATCACAGAAACTATTGAGCATCTCTGCAGCCAAAGAGAATAAAGTAAAGGGCCAAGACAGTGAGACTATCTTAAAACAAGATGTTTTGAGCAACACAGTACTTTAGGTTGAATACTGTGAAGTAAAATGAGTTCACAGTAGCAAACAACAAACACATTGGTTTTGATGTCACATTTTGAGGCAAGAAAATCAGCAGTAAATTAACTTAAATTGAAAAAAATATATATGTTAGGGATGTAACTGCAAAAAACATTATGTCACCTAACTCTACTACCATCTACCCTTAAAAAGCACCACTTGTAATAGGCAAATCTTTTTTTTATTTTTGTAACACAATTCAATCAAAGTGATGGGTGCCTTGGTAACCCCTTTTTGTGAACAGACCTGGTTAGGTTTAGGGTTTGGATGATACTGATATGACTGTCAGACATTAGGGTTAGGGTTATGGTTAGGGTTATTGTTAGGATGATATTGTTATGACTGTCAGACAATAGGTTTAGGGTTATTGTCGGGTTTGGGTTAGGTTTAGGGTTATAGTTAAGGTTAGGGTTAAGGTTAGAACTATATTGATGTGACTGTCATGCATTAGGGTCAGGGTCAGGACAATATTGATATGACTGTCAGACATTAGGGGTATGATTAGGGTTAGAGTTAGGATGATATTGATAAGACTATCAGATATTAGGGTTAGTATTAGGGTTATGTTAGGGCTAGAGTTTGGGTTAGGACGATATTGGTATGACTGTCAGATATTAAGGTTAGTGTTAGGGTTATGATGATATAGATATGACAGTCAGACATTAGTGTTACAGATAGGGTTAGGGTTAGTGTTAGGGTTAGAGTTAGGATGATATTGATATGAGTGTCAAACATTACGGTAAGGGTTAGGGTTAGGATAAGGGTTATGGTTAGGATGATATTGATATGATGGCAAGACATTAGGGATAGGTTTATGATTTGGGTTTGAATGATATTGACATGACTGTCAGGCATTAGGGTTAGGGTTAGGACAATATTGATATGATTGTCAGACATTAGAATTATTTTTAGGATGAGGACGATATTATATGACTGTGAGACATTAGAGTTAGGGTTAGGCTTATGGCGATATTGATATGAATGTCAGTCATTTGGGTTAGGGTTAGGGTTAGTTTTAGGGTTAGGATTAAGGTTTGGTTTAGGGTTAGGGTTAGTACAATACTTATATGACTGTCAGATATTAGGGTTAGGGTTACTATGATATTGATATGACTGTCAGGCATTAGGGTTAGGGAAAGGGTTAGGGTTGGGGTTAGGGTTAGGGATAGGACGATAGTGAAATGACTGTCAAACATCAGCGTTAGGGTTAGGGTTATGGTTCAGGTTATGGTTAGTGTTAGGACTGTATTGCAATGACTGTCAGACATTAGGGTTAGGGTTAGTGTTAGGGTTAGAGTAAGGATGATATTGATATGACTGTCAGACCGGGTTACAGTTAGGTTTAGAATGAGGGTCAGGACGATATTTATATGACTGTCAGACATTAGGGTTAGGGTCAATGTTAGGGTTAGGGTCAGTTTTAGAGTTAGGGTTAAGGTTAGGTTTAAGATAATATTGATATGACTATTATTAGGGTTTGGGTTAGGATGATATTGATATGATTGTCAGAAATTGGAGTTAGGTTTAGGCTTATGGTTAGTGTTAGGGTTTGGGTTAGGATGATATTGATATGACTGTCAGTCATTAGGGTTAGAGTTAGGGTTACGATCAGGATGATATTGATATGACTTTCAGACATTAGGATTAGGGTTAGGGTTAGGGTTTGGATGATACTGGTATGACTGTCAGACATTAGGGTTAGAGTTAGGGTTAGGGTTAGGGTTAGGGTATGGGTTGGGATATTGATATGACTGTCAGACATTAGGATTAGGTTTAGGGTTACTGTTGGGTTAGGGTTAGTTTAGACTTATGGTTAGGGTTAGGGTTAGGATTATATTGATGTGACTGTCACATTATGATTAGGGTCAGGATGATATTGATATTGTCAGACATTAGGGTTACGATTAGGGTTAGGGTTAGAATGATATTGATATGACTATCAGATATTAGGGTTAGTATTAGGGTTATCTTAGGGTTAGAGTTTGGGATAGGATGATACTGATATGACTGTCAGATATTAGGGTTAGAGTTAGGGTTACAATGATATTGATATGATAGTCAGACATTATGGTTAGGGATAGGGTTAGGGTTAGGGTAAGGGTTAGGGTGATGATAGGGTTAGGACAATATTGATATGACAGTGCAACATTAGGGTTACGGTTAGGATTAAGGTTAGGGTAAGGGTTAAGTTTAATTTTAGGGTTAGGGTAAGGATGATATTGATATGACTGTCAGACATTAGGGTTAATGTTAGGGTTAGGTTTCAGTATATGGTTAGGGTTAGAGTTAGGACAATATTGATAACAGTGTCAGACATTAAGGTAAGGGTTAACGTTAGGGTAAGGGTTATGGTTAGGATGATATTGATATGACAGCAAGTCATTAGGGTTAGATTAATGGTTTGGGCTAGAACGATATTGATATGACTGTCAGGCATTAGGGTTATGGTTAGGGTTAGGACAATATTGATACGACTGTCAGACATTAGAGTTATTTTTATTATGAGGACGATACTGATATGATGGTGAGACATTAGGGTTAGGGTTAGGCTTAGGGTGATATTGATATGAATGTCTGTCATTTGGGTTAGGGTTAGGGTTAGTTTTAGGGTTAGGATTAAGGTTTGATTTAGGGTTAGGGTTAGGACAATACTTACATGACTGTCAGACATTAGGGTTAGAATTAGGGTTTGGAGGATATTCATATGACCGTCAGACATTAGGGTTAGAGTTAGGGATATGACAATATTGATATGACTGTCAGACATTAGGGTTAGGGTTAGGTTTAGAGTAATGGTTATGGTTATGGTTAGGGTTAGAGTTAGGATAAGGACGATATTGATATGACTGTCAAACATTGGGGTTATAGTTAGGGTTACCGTGAGGATGATATTAATATGACTGTCAGACAGGGCTACAGTTAGGGTTTGGGTGAGGGTTAGGTTTAGGATGATATTGATATGATTGTCAGAAATTGGGGTTAGGTTTATGGTTATGGTTAGGGTTAGGGTTTGGGTTGGGATGATATTTATATGACTGTCAGTCATTAGGGTTAGGGTTAGGATTATGATCAGGATGATATTAATATGACTTCCAGACATTAGGATTAGCGTTAGGGTTAGGGTTTGGATGATACTGATATGACTGTCAGACATTAGGGTTAGAGTTACGGTTAGGGTTAGGATGATATTGATATGACTGTTAGACATTAGGATTAGGTTTAGGATTATTGTAGGGTTAGGGTTAAGTTTAGGGTTATTGTTAGGGTTAGGTTAGGGGATTATGGTTAGGGTTAGGGTTAGGATTATATTGATGTGACTGTCACACAGTAGAGTTAAGGTCAAGACGATATTGATATGACTGTCAGACATTAGAGATACGATTAGGCTTAGGGTTAGGATGATATTAATATGACCATCAGATATTAGAGTTAGTATTAGGGTTATGTTAGGGTTGGGCTTGGGTTAGGGTGATATTGATATGAGTGTAAAACATTAGGGTTAGGGCTACTATGATATTGAAAAGACAGTCAGGCATTAGGGTTAGGGATGGGGTTTAGGGTTAGGATAAGGGTAAGAGTTAGGGTGATGGATATGGTTAAGACAATATTGATATGACAGTGCAACATTAGGGTTAGGGTTAGGGTAAGGATGATATTGATATGACTGTCAGATATTAGGGTTATGGATAGGGTTAGGTTAAGGTTTAGGGTTAGAGTTAGGGTTAGGATGATATTGATATGACTATCAGACATTTGGGAAAGGGTTAGAGTAAGGGTTAGGATTAGGATTAGGATGATTTTGATATGACTGCCAGACATTAGGGTTACAGTTAGGGTTAAGGTTAGGGTAAGGGTTAAGTTTACTGTTTGGGTTAGGATAAGGATGATATTGATATGACTGTCAAACATTAGTGTTACTTTTATGGTTAGTTTTCATTATACGGTTAGGGTTAAGATGATATTGATATGAGTGTCAGACATTAGGGTAAGGTTTAGGGTTTGGGTAAGGGTTAGGGTTAGGATGATACTGATATGACTGCAAGACATTAGGGACTGTCAGACATTATGGTTAGGGTTAGGGTTAGGATAATATTGATATGACTGTTAGAGATTAGGTTTAGGGTTAGGGTTTGTGTTACGATGATATTAATGTTACTGCCATACATTAGGATTAGGGTTAATGTTATGATGATATTGATATGACTGTCAGACATTAGGGATAGGGTTAGAGTTAGGGTTAGGATGATATTGATCTGACTGTCAGACATTAGGTTTAGGGTTAGGGTAGGATGATATTGATATGACAGTGAGACAAAAAGGGATAGGGTTAAGAAGATATTGATCTAACTGTCAGACATTAAGGTTTGGGTTAGGGTTAGAGATAGGATGATATTGATGAGACTGTCAGATATTGGGGTTAGGGTTAGGGTTAGGGTTTAGGGTTAGGGTTAGAGTTAGGGTTATGGTTAGCAGTAAGGGTTAGGACGATATTGATAGGATTGTCAAACATTAGGGTTAGGGTTAGTGTTAGGGTTAAGGTTAGGATGATATTGATATGACTATCAGACATTAAGGTTAGGGTAAGGGTTAAAGCAAGGGTTAGGATTAGTATGATATTGATATGAAAGTCAGACATTAGGGTTAAGGTTAGGGTTAGGGTTCCAGTTAGGGTTAGGATGATATTGATATGATTATCAGACAATAGGGTGAAGGTTATTGTTTGAGTAATGGTCACTGTTAGGGTTATGGTTAGTACGATATTGATATGACTGTCAGATATTTAGGGTTAGAGTGAGGGTTAGGATTAGGGTATGGGTTTTGTTTACTCTTAGGATGATATTGATGTGACTGTCAGACATTAGGGTTAGGGTTAGGTTTCGGGTTAGGTTAAGGGTTAGGCTTAAGACGATTTTAATATGAGTGTCAGACATTAGGTTTAGGGTTAGGGTTAGGGTTAGGATGATATTGATATGACAGTCAGACAAAAAGAGTTAGTGTTAGGGTTAGGGTTAGTGTTGGGATGATACTTATATGACTGTCAGACTTTAGGGTAAGGGTTAAGATTAGGGTTAGGATGATATTGATATGGCGGTCAGATATTAGGGTTAGGGATATGGTTAGGTTTAGAGTTAGAGATTGGGTTTGGATGATATTGATATGATTATCAAACATTAGGGTAGGGTTATGATTAGGGTAAGGTTTAGGGTTTGAATGATATTGATATGACTGTCAGAGATTAGGCTTAGGGTTAAGGTTAGGGTTAGGGTTAGGATGATATTGATATGACTATCAGATAGTAGGGTTAGTATTAAGGTTATGTTAGAGTTAGGGTTTTGGCTAGGGCGATATTGATATGACTGTCAGATATTAGGGTTAGGGTTACTATGATATTGATATGACAGTCAGACATTAGGTTTAGCGATAGGGTTAAGGTTAGGGTAAGGGTTAGTGTGATTAATAGGGTTAGGACAATATTGATATGACAGTGCAACATTAGGGTTAGGCTTAGGGTTAGGGTTAGGATAAGGATGATATTGCTATGACTGTCAGATATTAGGGTAAGGGATAGGGTTAGGTTAAGGTTTAGGGTTAGGACAATATTGATATGACTATCAGACATTAGGGTTAGGGTTAGAGTAAGGGTTAGGATGGGGTTAGGATGATTTTGAAATGACTGTCAGACATTAGGGTTATGGTTAGGGTTAAGGTTAGGGTAAGGGTTAAGTTTACTGTTAGGGTTAGGGTAAGGATGATATTGATATGACTGTCAGACATTAGTGTTACCATTAGGGTTAGGTTTCATTATAGTGTTAGGGTTAAGATGATATTGATATGAGTGTCAGACATTAGGGTAAGGTTTAGGGTTAGGATAAGGGTTAGGGTTAGGATGATATTGATATGACTGCAAAACCTTTGGGTTAGGTTTATGGTTTGGGTTAGAAAAATATTGGTATGACTGTCAGGCATTAGGTTAGAATTAGGATGATATTGATATGACTTTCAGACATTAGATTTATTTTTAGGATGAGAACTATATTGATATGACTGTGAAAAATTATGGTTAAGGTTAGGGTTAGGCTGACATTGATATGAATGTCAGTCATTTGGGTTAGGGAAAGGGTTTGTTTTAGGGTTTTTATTAAGGTTAGGTTTAGGGTTAGGTTTAGGACATTACTTATATGACTGTCAGACATTAGGGTTAGGGTTAGGATTAGGGTTAGGAGGATATTGATATGACTGTCAGACATTAGGGTTAGAGTTAGGGTTAGGACGATATTGATATGACTGTGAGACATTAGGGTTAGGGTTAGGATAATATCAATCTGACTGTTAGAGATTAGCGTTAGGGTTAAAGTTTGTGTTACGATGATATTGATATTACTGCCATGCATTAGGGTTTGGGTTAATGTTATGCTGATATTGGCATGACTTTCAGACATTAGGGTTATGGTTAGAGTTAGGTTTAGGACGATATTGATCTGACTGTCTGACATTAGGTTTAGGGTTAGGGTTAGGACGAAATTGATATGACAGTCAGACAAAAAGGGATAGGGTTAAGATGATATTGATATGACTGTCAGACATTAAGGATTGGGTTATTGTTAGAGTTAGGATGATATTGATGAGACTGTCAGATATTGGGGTTAGAGTTAGATTTAGGGTTAGGGCTGGGTTAGGGTTACTGTTTAGGCTTAAGGGTTAGGGTTAGGGTTAGGTTTTAGGGTTAGGACGATATTGATATGACTATCAGACATTAGGGCTAGGGTAAGGGTTAGAGTGAGGGTTAGGATTAGGATGATACTGATATGACAGTCAGACATTAGGGTTAAGGTTAGTGTTACAGTTAGGGTTAGGATGATATTGATATGACTATCAGACATTAGGGTTAGGATTAGTGTTAGAGTAATGGTTACTGTTAGGGTTAGGGTTAGTATGATATTAATATGACTGCCAGATATTAGGATTAGGGTTAGGGTTAGGGTTAGGTTTAGGGTTAGGGTAGGGGTTAGCGTTAAGATGATATTGATATGCGTGTCAGCCATTAGGTTTAGGGTTAGGGTTAGGATGATATTGATATGACAGTTAGACGAAAAGGGGATAGCGTTAGGGTTAGGGTTAGTATTAGGATGATACCTATATGACTGTCAGACTTTAGGTTAAGGGTAAAAGTTAGGGTTAGGATGATATTGATATGACTGTCAGATATTACGGCTAGAGATAGGGTTAGGTTTAGGGTTAGAGTTTGGGTTAGGATGATATTGATATGACTATCAAACATTAGGGTTAGGGTTATCATTAGGGTAAGGTTTAGGTTAGAATGATATTGATGTGGCTGTCAGAGATTAGGGTTAGTGTTAAGGTTAGGGTTAGGGTTATGATGATAGTAATATGACTGTCAGACATTAGGGTTTGGGTTAGGATTAGGGTTAGTGTTAATGTTAGGGTAAGGACGATATTGATAAGACTATCAGACATTAGGGTTAGGATAAGGGTTAGAGTGAGGGTCAGAGTTAGGATGATATTGATATGACAGTCAGACATTAGGTGTAAGTTTAGGGTTAGGGTTAGTGTTAGCTTTAGAGTTAGGGTTAGGATGATATTGATATGACTTTAAGACATTAGGGTTAAGTTTAGAGTAATGGTTATGGTTACGGTTAGGGTTTGAGTTAGGGTTAGGATTAGGACAATATTGATATGACTGTCAGACATTTGGGTTAGGGTTATGGTTAGGATGTTATTGATGTGACTGTCAGACATTAGTGGTAGGGTTAGAGTTAGGTTTCAGGTTAGGGTAAGGGTTAGGGCAACATTAATATGAGTGTCACACATTAGGATAAGGGTTAGTGTAAGGGTTAGGGTTAGGATGATACTGATATGACTGTCAGACAATGGGGTTATTGTTTTGTTAGGGTGAGGATGATATTGATATTACTGTCAGACAGAGCTACGGTTGGGGTTTGGGTGAGGGTTAGTTGTAGAGTTAGGTTTAAGGTTAGGATTAGGTTTAGATTTAGGGTTAGGGTTAGGTTTAGGGTTAGGGTAATAATAATATGACTGCCAGACATAGGATGTTACTGATGTGACTGTCAGACATTAGGGTTAGTGTTAGTGTTAGGACGACACTGATATGACTGTCACAGTTTAGGGTTAGGCTTCAGGTTAGAGTTAGGACGATATTGATATGACTGTCAGATATTAGGGTTAGGGATAGGGTTTGGTTTATGCTTTGGGTTAGAGTTAGGGTTAGGGTGATATTGCTATGACTTTCAAACGTTAGCATTAGGGTTAGGATTAGGGTGAGGTTTAGGGTTAGAATGATGTTGATATGACTGTCAGAGATTAGGGTTAGGGTTAAGGTTAGGGTTAGGGTTAGGATGATATTGATATGACTGTCAGACATTAGGGTTTGGGTTAGGGTTATAATTAATGTTAGGGTTAGGGTAAGGACAATATTGATATGACTGTCAGACATTGGGGTTAGGTCTATGGTTAGGGTGAGGATGATACTGATATGACTATCATACAGGGCTACAGTTAGGGTTTGCATGAGGGTTAGGATTAGGATGATATTGATATGACTGTCAGACATTAGGTTTAGGGTTAGGGTCAGTGCTAGGGTTAGGATTTGGTTTAGGAAGATATTGATATGATTGTCCGAAATTAGGGTTAGAGTTAGGTTTAGACTTAAGTTTAAGGTTAGGGTTTGGGTTAGGATGATGCTGATATGACTGTCAGACATTAGATTTAGAGTTAGAATTACAGTAAGGATGATGTTCATACGACTGTCAGACATTAGGATTAGGGTTAGCGTTAGTATTAGGGTGATACTGATAGGACTGTCAGACATTAGTTTTAGTGTTAGGATGATATTGATAAGACAGTCAGAGGTTAGTATCAGGGTTAGAGTTAGGGCCAGGTTAGGTTAGGATTTAGGGTTAGGATTAGGGTTTGGGTTTATGGTTAGGACAATATTGATGTGACTGTCAGACATTAGCGTTAGGGTTAGTGTAAGGGTTAGTTTTAGGGTTACGGTTGGGGAGTTAGATTTAGGGTTAGGTTTGGGTTTCAGGTTAAGTGTTAGTAATATGACACAGACATAGGATTGATATTGATATGACTGTCAGTCATTAGGAGTTAGGGTTAGTGTTAGATAATGATACTGACTGCCTGTGAGACATCAGGGTTTGGGTTAGGGGTTAGGGTTAGGGAAAAGATGATATTGATATCACTATCAGACATTAGGGTTAGGTAAGGGTTAGAGTGAGGTCAGTGTTAGGATGATATTATATGACAGTCAGACATTAGGGTTAAGTTTAGGGTTAGGGTTTGTATTAGCGTTATAGTTAGGTTTAGGACGACATTGATATGACTATCAGACATTAGGGTTAGGATTAGGTTTCGGGTTAGGGTTAGGGTTACATTCAGGATGATATTGATATAGCTGTCAGGCATTAGGGTTTCTGTTAGGATGATATTGATATGACTGTCAGACATTAGGGTTAGGGTTAGGTTTGGAGTAATGGTTATGGTTATGGTTAGGGTTACAGTTAGGGTTAGGATTAGGACAATATTTATATGACTGTCAGACATTTGTCTTAAAGTAAGTGTAAGGGTCACGTTTGCAGTTAGAGTTATAGTTAGAGTTAGTACGATATTGCTATGACATTCAGACATTAGGATTAGGGTTAGGGTACTGGTTACGTTTATGGTTAGGATGAAATTGATGTGACTGTCAGACATTAGTGTTAGGGTTAGGTTTCGGGTTAGGGTAAGGGTTAGGGTTCGGGCGACATTAATATCAGTGTCACACATTAGGGTAAGGGTTAGTGTAAGGGTTATGGTTAGGATGATGTTGATATGACTGTCAGACATTGGGGTTATTGTTAGGGTTATGGTGAGGATGATATTGATATGGCTGTCAGACAGGGCTATGTTTAGGGTTTGAGTGAAGGTTAGGGTTAGGACGATATTGATATGACTGTCAGACATTGGGGTTATTTTTTTATGGCTATGGTGAGGATGATATTGGTATGACTGTCTGACAGGGCTACATTTATGGTTTGGGTGAGGGTTAGGATTAGGAAGATATTGATATGACTGTCAGACATTTGGGTAGGGTTACGGTTCAGTTTAGGACAATATTGGTTTGATTGTCAGAAATTAGGGTTATGCTTAAGTTTAGGCTGATGGTTAACGTTAGCTTTTGGGATAGGACAATACTGATATGACTGTCAGACTGTAGAGTTAGGGTTAGGGTTAGGATTACGGTCACGATGATATTGATATGACTGTCAGACTTTAGGATTAGCATTTTGGTTAGGGTTAGCACAAAACTGATATGACTGTCAGACATTAGGGTTAGGGTTAGGGTTAGGGATAGAGTGATATTGATAGGACTGTTAGACATTAGTTTTAGGGTTAGGGTTAGAACAATATTGATATAACAGTCAAACATTAGCATTAGGGTTATGGTTAGAGCTGGGTTATTGTTTAGATTTAGGGTTTAGGGCTAGGATTAGGATTAGGGTTAGGGTTTATGGTTAGGACAATATTGTTATGACTGTCAGACATTAGGGTTGGGTTAGTGTAAGGGTTAGTTTTAGGGTTAGGGTTAGGTTTAAGGTAAGGATGATAATAATATGACTGCAAGACATCGGATGATATTGATGTGACTGTCAAACATTAAGGTTAGGGTTAGGATTAGTGTTAGAGTTAGGACAATACTGATATGACTGTCAGACTTTAGGGTTAGGGTTAATGTTAGGATAGGACGATATTGATATGACAGTCAGATTTTAGGGTTAGGAATAGGGTTAGGTTTTGGGTTTGGGTTAAAGTTAGTGTTAGGATGATATTGATTTGCATACCAGACATTATCGTAAAGGTTAGGATTAGCATAAGGTTTAGGTTTAAAATGATATTGATACTACTATCAGAGATTAGGTTAAGGATTAAGGTTAGGGTTTGGACGATATTGATATGACTGTCAGTCATTACAGTTAGGTATCAGTTTAGGATTAGGATTAGGGTTAAGGTTAGGATTAGGAGGATATTGTTATTACTGTCAGACATTAGGGTTAGGATTACGATGATAGTGGTATGACTGTCTGACAATTGGGTTATGGTTAGGGTTAGTTTTTGGGTAAGGTTAAGGTGAAGTTTAAAGTTAGGGTTAGGGTTAGGACAATACTTATATTACTGTCAGACATAAGGGATAGGGTTAGGATTAGGGTTTGGATGGTACTGATATGTCTGTCAGACATTATAGTTAGGGTTAGGAATAGGATGATATTCATATGACTTTCAGACATTAGGGTTAACGTTAGGATGATATTGGTATAACTGTCAGACATTAGAGTAAGGGTGAGGGTTAGGGATAGGGTTAGGATGATATCAATATGACTGTCAGAGATTATGGTAAGGGTTATAGTTAGGGTTAGGATGATATTGATATGATTGTCAGACATTATTTTTAGGGTCAGGATTACGGTTAGTATGATGCTAATATAACTGTCAGACATTAAGGTTATGGTTAGGGATAGAGTTAGGGTTCAGGTTCGGGTTTTATGTTAGAGCGATATGGATATTACTGTCAGACATTAGGGTTAGGGTTATGGTTATGACGATATTGATATGACTGTCAGATGTTAGGGTTAGTGTTAGGGTTAGGGTTAGGGTCAGGGTAAGGATTAGTACGATACTGATATGACTGCCAGACATTAGGGTTAGGGTTAGGGATAGGACAACACTGATATGACACTCTAATGTTATGGTTAGGGCTGGGATAGGGTTGGGGTGTGACAATATTAATATGACTGTTAGACATTAGGGTTAGGGGTAGGGTTAGGGTTAGGTTGAAGGTTAGAATGATATCATATGACTATCAGACATTAATGTTAGTGTTACAGCTAGAGTGAGGTTTACAGTTATGTTTAGGGTTAGGGTTAGTGTTAGGGTTAGCGTTAGGGTTAGGGTTAGGACAATATTGATTTGATTGTCAGACATTAGGGTAAGGGTTAGTGTTAGGAATAGGGTTAGGACGAGATTGATATGACGGTCAGACATTAGGGTTAGGATTAAGGGTAGGGATACTACGATATTTCTATAATTGTCAGAAATTAGGATTAGCATTTGGGTTAGGGTTATGGTTACAGTTAGGGTTTGAATTAGGATGATATTGATATTACTGTCAGATGTTATGGTTAGCGTTTCGGTCAGGATGATATTGATATGACTGTCAGACATTAGGATTAAGGTTAGGATTAGTTTTAAGGTTAGTGTTAAGGTTAGGGTAATAGTTAGGGATAAATTTAGGATTAGGACCATAATTATATGACTGTCACACATTAGGGTTAGGGTTAGGATGTTACTAAAATGACTGTCAGACATCAGGGTTAGGGTTAGGGTTATGGTTCAGGTTAGGGTTAGAGTTCTGACGATATTGCTATGACTGTCAGACATCAGGGTTAGTGTTAGGGTTAGGGTTAGTGTTAGGGTTAGGTTAAGGACGATATTGATATGACAGTCAGGCAGGACTACAGTTAGGGTTTGGGTGACGGTTATGGTTAGGAATATATTGATATGACTGTTAGACATTAGGGGTAGGGGTAGGGGTAGGGGTAGGATTACAGTCAGGATGATATTGATATGACTGTCAGACTTTAGGATCAGGGTTTTGGTTAGGGTTAGGATGAAACTGATATGACTGTCAGACATTAGGGTTAGGGTTATTTTTAGGATGGTACTGAGATGACTGTCAGATGTTAGGATAAGTTTAAGGATTAGGGTTAGGGTTAGGGTGATATTGATAGGACTATCAGACATTAGTTTTAGGGTTAGGGTTAGGACAATATTGAAATGACAGTCTGACATTAGCATTAGGGTTAGGGTTAGGCTTAGGGTTAGGGTTAGGGTTAGGGCTGTGTTAGGGTTTGGGTTTAGAGTTTAGGGTTGGGGTTAGGATTAGGGTTAGGGTTTATGGTTAGGACAATATTGTTATGACTGTCAGACATTAGGGTTGGGTTAGTGTAAGGCTTAGTTTTAGGGTTAGGGTTAAGGTTATTGTTAGGTTTAGATTTTTGGTTAGTGATAAGTTTAGGGTTAGGATGATAATAATATGACTGCCAGACATAAGATGATATTGATATGACTGTCAGACATTAGGGTTAGGGTTAGGATGATATTGATATGACTGTCTGATATTGGGGTTAGGGATAGGGGTAGGTTAACGGTTAGGGTTAGAGTTAGGGATAGGACGATATTGATATGACTATCATACATTAGGGTAAGGGTTAGGGTTAGGGTAAGGTTTAGGGTTACAGTGATATTGATACGACTATCAGAGATTAGGGTTAGGGTTAAGGTTAGGGCTAGAGTTAGGATGATATTGATATGACAGTCAGACACTGGGGTAGGGTTGGGCTTCTGTTTAGGACAATATTGGTTTGATTGTCAGAAATTAGGTTTAGGGTTAAGTTTAGGCTGATAGTTAAAGTTAGCTTTTGGGTTAGAATGATACTGAAATGACTGTCAGACATTAGGGTTAGTGTTAGGGTTAGTTTTAGGGTTAGGTTTAAGGCTAGGGTTATGTTTAGATTTAGGGATAGGGTTAGGTTTAGGGTTAGGATAATAATAATATGACTGACAGACATAGGATGATACTGATATGACTGTTAGATTTTAGGGTTAGGGTTATGGTTAGGGTTAGGGCGATATTGATATGACTGTCAGATATTAGGGTTAGGGATAGGGTTATGTTTATGGTTAGGGTTAGAGTTAAGGTTAGGACAATATTGATATGACTGTCATACATTAGGGTAAGGGATAGGATTAGGGTAAGGTTGAGGGTTAGAATGATATTGATATGACTGTCAGAGATTAGGGTAACGGTTAAGGTTAGGGTTAGGGTTAGTACAATATTGATATGACTGTCAGACATTAGAGTTTGGTTTAGGGTTATGGTTAGTGTTAGGGTTAGGGAAAGGATGATATTGATATGACTATCAGACATTAGAGTTAGGGTAAGGGTTAGAGTGAGGGTCAGGGTTAGGATGATATTGATTTGACAGTGAGACATTAGGGTTAAAGTTTAGGGTTAGGGTTAGGGTTAGTGTTAGTGTTAGAGTCAGGGTTAAGATGATATTGATATGACTATCAGACATTAGGGTTAGGGTTAGGTTTAGAGTAATGGTTACGGTTATGGTTAGGGTTAGAGTTAAGGTTAGGATTAGGACAATATTTATGTGACTGTCAGACATTTGTCTTAGGGTAAGTGTAAGGGTTACATTTGCGGTTAGGGTTATGGCTAGGGTTAGTACGATATTGCTATGACTTTCAGACATTAGGGTTAGGGTTAGAGTACAGGTTACTATTATGGTTAGGATGAAATTGATGTGACTGTCAGACATTAGTGTTAGGGTTAGGTTTCGGGTTAGGGTAAGGGTTAGGGTTTGGGCGACATTAATAATATCAGTGTCACACATTAGGGTTAGGGTTTGAGTGAGGGTTCGGGTTAGGACACTATTGATCTAACTGTCAGACATTGGGGTTATTGTTAAGGCTAGGGTGAGGATGATATTGGTATTACTGTCTGACAGGGCTACCGTTATGGTTTGGGTGAGGTTTAGGGTTAGGAAGATATCGATATGACTGTTAGACATTAGGGGTAGGGTTAGGGTTTGGTTTAGGACAATATTGGTTTGATTGTCAGAAATTAGGGTTAGGGTTAAGTTTAGGCTGATGGTTAAAGTTAGCTTTTGGGTTAGGACAATACTGATATGACTGTCAGACAGTAGGGTTAGGGTTAGGGTTAGGATTAGGGATAGAGTGATATTGATAGGACTGTTAGACATTAGTTTTAGGGTTAGGGTTAGAACAATATTGATATGACAGTCAGACATTAGCATTAGGGTTAGGGTTAGGGCTAGTTAGGGTTTGGATTTAGGGTTTAGGACTAGGGTTAGTATTAGGGTTAGGGTTTATGGTTAGGACAATATTGTTATGACTGTCAGACATTAGGGTTGGGTTAGTGTAAGGGTTAGTTTTAGGGTTAGGGTTAGGTTTAGGGTTAGGATGATAATAATATGACTGCAAGACAGGATGATATTGATATGACTGTCAAACATTAGGGTTAGGGTTAGGATTAGTGTTAGAGTTAGGACAATTCTGATATGACTGTCAGACTTTAGGGTTAGGGTTAAGGTTAGGATTAGGGCAATATTGAAATGACAGTCAGATATTAGGGTTAGGGATAGGGTTAAGTTTTGAGTTCGGGTTAGAGTTAGTATTAAGATGATATTGATATGAATATCAGACCTTATCGTAAGGGTTAGGATTAGCATAAGGTTTAGCGTTAAAATGATATTGCTACAACTATCAGAGATTAGGATTAGGATTAAGGTTAGAGTTTGGACGATATTGGTATGACTGTCAGTCATTATGGTTTGGTATCACTTTAGGATTAGTATTAGGGTTAACTTTAGGATTAGGAGGATATCGTTATTACTGTCAGACATTAGGATTAGGGTTAGGGCTTTTGTTAGGGTTAGGATTAGGACAATATTGGTATGTCTGTCTGACAATTGGGTTAGTTTTTGGGTAAGGTTAAGGTGAGGTTTAAAGTTAGGGTTAGGATTAAGGTTAGAACAATACTTATATTACTGTCAGACATTAGGGATAGGGTTAGGATTAGGGTTTGGATGGTACTGATATGTCTGTCAGACATTATAGTTAGGGTTAGGGATAGGATGATATTCATATGACTTTCAGACATTAGGATTAACATTAGGATGATATTGGTATAACTGTCAGACATTAGAGTTAGGGTGAGGGTTAAGGAAAGGATTAGGATGATATCAATATGACTGTCAGAGGTTATGGTAAGGGTTATAGTTAGGGTTAGGACGATATTGATATGATTGTCAGACATTAATTTTAGAGTCAGGATTACAGTTAGGATGATGCTGATATAACTGTCAGACATTAAGATTATGGTTAGGGATAGAGTTAGGGTTCGGGTTTGGGTTTTATGTTAGAACGATATGGATATTACTGTCAGGCATTAGGGTTACGGTTATGGTTATGGCGATAGTGATATGACTGTCAGACATTAGGGTTAGTGTTAGGGTTAGGGTCAGGGGTAAGGATTGATGCGATATTGATATGACTGTGTGAACGTGGGAGTTGGATTAGTGTTGGGGCAGATACTGATGTGACACTCAAATGTTATGGTTAGGGCTGGGATAGGGTTGGGGCATGACGATATAAATATGACTGTTAGACATTAGGGTTAGGGATAGAGTTAGGGTTAGGGTTAGGGTTAGGTTGAAGGTTAGAATGATATCATATGACTATCAGACATTAATGTTAGTGTTACAGCTAGAGTGAGGTTTACAGTTATGTTTAGGGTTAGGGTTTGTGTTAGGGTTAGGGTTAGTGTTAGGGTTAGTGTTATGGTTAGGGTTAGGGTTAGGACAATATTGATATGACTGTCAGATGTTAGGGTAAGGGTTAGTGTTAGGAATAGGGTTAGGATGATATTGATATGACCGTCAGACATTAAGGTTAGGATTAAGGGTAGGGATACTATGATATTGCTATAATTGTCAGAAATTAGGGTTAGCATTTGGGTTAGGGTTATGGTTACAGTTAGGGATGGAATTTGGATGATATTGATATTACTGTCAGATATTGTGGTTAGTGTTTCGGTCAGGATGATATTGATATGACTGTCAGACACTAGGATTAAGGTTAGGATTAGTTTTAAGGTTAGTGTTAAGGTTAGGGTAATGGTTAGGGATAAATTTATGGTTAGGACCATAATTATATGACTGTCAGACATTAGAGTTAGGGTTAGGGTTAGGATGTTATTGAAATGACTGTCAGAAATCAGCGTTAGGGTTATGGTTCAGGTTAGGGTTAGGGTTCTGACGATATTGCTATGACTGTCAGACATCCGGGTTAGGGTTAGTGTTAGGATTAGGTTAAGGACGATATTGATATGACTGTTAAACATTAGGTGTAGGGTTAGGATTACAGTCAGGATGATATTGATGTGACTGTCAGACTTTAGGATCAGGGTTCTGGTTAGGGTTAGGACGAAATTGATATGACTGTCAGACATTAGGTTAAGGGTTATTTTTAGGATGGTACTGATATGACTGTCAGATGTTAAGATAAGTTTAAGGATTAGGGTTAAGGTTAGGGTTAGGGCAATATTGAAAGGACTGTCAGACATTAGTTTTAGGGTTAGGGTTAGGACAATATTGATATGACAGTCAGACATTAGCATTAGGGTTAGGGCTGTCTTAGGGTTTGGGTTGAGGGTTTAGGGCTGGGGTTAGGATTAGGGTTAGGGTTTATGGTTAGGACAATATTGTTATGACTGTCAGACATTAGGGTTGGGTTAGTGTAAGGCTTAGTTTTAGGATTAGGGTTAAGTTTAATGTTAGGGTTAGATTTAATTAGTGTTAAGTTTTGCATTAGGATGATAATAATATGAGTGCCAGACATAGGAGGATATTGATATGACTGTCAGACATTAGGGTTAGGGTTAAGGTTAGGGTTAGGATGATATTGATATGACTGTCTGATATTGGGGTTAGGGATACGGTTAGGTTAATGGTTAGGGTTAGAGTTAGGGTTAGGACGATATTGATATGACTATCATACATTAGGGTAAGGGTTAGGGTAAGGTTTAGGGTTACAGTGATATTGATATGACTATCAAAGATTAGGGTTAGGGTTAAGGTTAGGGTTAGAGTTAGGCCGATATTGATATGACTGTCAGACACTGGGGTTTGGGTTAGGGTTATGGTTAGTGTTAGGGCTATGGTAAGGGTGATATTGATATGACTATCAGACATTAGAGTTAGAGTAAGGGTTAGAGTGAGAGTCAGGGTTAGGATGATATTTATATGACAGTGATACATTATGGGTAAGTTTAGGATTAGGGTTAGTGTCAGCATTAGAGTTAGGGTTAAGACGATATTGATATGACTATCAGACATTAGGGTTAGATTTAGGTTTAGAATAATGGTTACGGTTATGGTTAGGGTTAGAGTTAGGGTTAGGATTAGGATAAAATTGATATGACTGTCAGACATTAGAGTTAAGGTTAGGGTTTGGATTATGTTTACTGTTAGGATGAAATTGATGTGACTGTCAGACATTAGGGTTAGGGTTAGGTTTCAGATTAGGGTAAGGGTTAGGGTTCGGGCGACATTATTATGAGTGTCACACATTAGGGTAAGAGTTTGTGTAAGGGTTAGGGTTAGGACGATATTGATATGACTGTCAGACATTGGGGTCATTGTTAGGGTTAGGGTGAGGATGATATTGATATGACTGTCAGACAGGGCTATGGTTAGGGTTTGGGTGCAAGTTAGAGTTAGGACGATAGTGATATGACTGTCAGACATTGGGGTTATTGTTAGGGTTAGGGTGAGGATGATATTGATATGACTGTCCGACAGGGCTATGGTTAGGGTTTGGGTGACGGTAAGGGTTAGGACAATATTGGTATGACTGTCAGACATTAGGGTTAGGGTTAGGGTTATGGTCATGGACATTGTCAGGGTTAGGATGATATTGATAAGTCTGTCAAACATTAGGGTTAGGCTTAGGAAGAGGGTTAGAGTTAGGGTTAGGATGATATTGATATGACTGTCACTCTTTATTGTAAGGGTTAGGACAATATTGATATGACTGTCAGACATTAGAGTTAGGGTTAGGGTTAGGGATAGTACGAAATTCATATGAATGTCAGAAATTGGGGTTATGGTTAGGGTTAGGACAATATTGATGTGAATGTCAGACATTAGGGTTATGGTTAGGATGATATTGATATGACTGTCAGACATAAGGGTTAGCGTTAGAGTACAAGTTACATTTATGGTTAGGGTTAGGCTTAGGACAATATTGATATGACTGTCAGACATTAGGGTTAGGGTTAGATTTTGGGTTATAGTTAGGGTTCGGATGATATTGATATGAGTGTCCCACATTAGGGTAAGCGTTAAGGTTACAATGATATGTATATGACTGTCAGGCATTAGGGTTAGGGTTAGGGTTAGGTCGATATTGATATCACTGTCAGACATTAGGGTTAGCGTTAGGGTTATGGTTATTGCTGGGTTAGGGATAGGGTGATATTTATATGATTGTCAGACATTAAGGTTATGGTTAGGGTTAGGGTTAGTTTACTGGTTAGGGTTAAGGCTAGGTTTAGGTTTAGAATTAGAGTTTGGGTTAGTACAATAGTTTTATGACTTGTCAGACATTAGGGTTAGGGTTAGGGTTAGGGTTAGGGTTAGGGTTAGGGTTAGGAGGATATTGATATGACTTTCAGAAGTAAGGGTTACGGGTAGGGTTAGGGTTAGGGATAGCACAATACTGATATGACTGTCAGATATTTGGCATAGGGTTAGGATTATACTGATATGACTGTCAGACTTTAGGGTTAGGTTTATGGTTAGGGTTAGGGTTAGAGTTAGAGTTGGGATGATATTGATATGACTGTCAGAGATTAGGGTTAAGGTTAGGGTTTGGACCATATTGATATGACTGTCAGACTTTATTGTTATGGTAATCTTTAGGGTTAGAACAAAATTGATATGGCTGTCAGACGTTAGGTTTTGGGTTAGGGATAGGATGATGTTGATATTGCTATGAGACATTAGGGTTAGTGTTAGGGTTATGACGATATTGATATGACTGTCAGACATTAGGGTTAGTTTTAGGGTTAGGTCGAGGGTTAGGGTTAGGACGATTTTGATGCAACTGTCAGACATTAGGGTTAGGGTTAGTGACAAGGTTAGGGTTGGGTTAACATTTGGATGATATTGATATGACTGTCAGACTTTAAGTTGAAGGTTAGAATGATATTGATATGACTGTGAGACATTAGGGTTAGGGTTAGGGTTAGCATGAAATAGATATGACTGTCAGACATTAAGGTTAGGATTAGGGTAAGAGTTAGCACAATATTGTTTTGACTGTCACATATTATTTTTAGGATTAGGGCTGGGATAGGGTTAAGGTTAGGGTTACGATGATATTGCTATGACTGTCAGACATTACGGTTAGGGTTAAGGTTAGGGTTAGAGTTAGAGTTAGGGTTAGGGCAGGGCTCCAAGTTTACTGTGGCAAAGTGTACCTACATTCTGCGGCAGTACCTCATACTCTCTGTGGCAGAACAACTGCTGTTTCTGCGTCCATTCTTCGGCATATAAATTGTGGTTAAACAGCATTCTTTCAATGTGATTAAGTCTTAGTTAACCCTTTGACTGCCTTCCTGCAACCACTCTGCTACAGTGAAAGTGGAACAGCAGCCCATTTAACAGCATGTTGCCTTCTTATCATAAATATTAAACTGCAATAACCCAAACCTGGCACAGCCATGGGCATCAGTCTTCTCTTTTAATTAATTTTCTCTCCCGGCACAAATCTGAAGGCTCACTTGTTCTTCTGCTGAAAATTGGTGGTCTTTGCTGTTCTTCTAGAATATAATCAGAGGCAGGCATACACACTTAAGTAAAACTACACAGAAGGCAAAATCTGCTTGGATTTATTCTGGTATATATTTACAGTTAGTAGATATAAAGAGAGACTCCAACTTAAATGCCATTTTTTTCTGATTTTGATTAATGTTCATTTAGATTATTTTTTTAAACTAAGAATATCGAACTACCTTGCAACAAACATGTTGAGTGCAGTGTGCAAATCTGTGTGTTGGGGGGGATTTTCTTCCTATAACAGTGAAGGAGGGTGTAAATTGCAATTTCTGTAGAATTTGTTGAGTCCTGAGTTTTCTATTGGGGGACACACTAAAAAAATTCAAGGATGTCATTCCTATTAAGCTGCAGTAACCTTGGTTAGCAGTTTCTCATCTCCTCTCAACTCAGGGGTTTGGTGGTGTTCCTTCAGTCAGTGACCCTCTTTTCACTTATGTATAGTAGCAATCAAATTCTCCATTCCAATTTACTTTCATACCTGCTTGCTCCAGTTCTATTATACCCTGGGTCCCCAACTCTGCTGGAAACTTGACCCTCCTTAAGTATTGAGCTTAATGCCACTACTTGGGCTGCAGGTTCAAATCTGCCAAGAAATTACTCTCACACTTGCAGTTACAGATATACAGCCTATAAATCAAAACTGTGATCGATGTCCACTTGTAGGGGCCGAGTCTTTTTGCTCAGTCTGCTGACAGCCTTTGGTTTCTGCAATCGGCTTCTCCTCCGATACCTGTCACCACACCAAGATCGATTCCACTTCTGAATCTTCTAATTTCTTGACTACTGGGATAGTTTTAGGGTTAGGGTTAGGACAATATTGATATGACTGTCAGACATTAGGTTTAGGGTAAGGGTTAGGGTTAGGGTAAGGATGATATTGATATGACTATCAGACATTAGGGTTACTGTAAGGGTTAGAGTTAGGATGATATTGAAATGACAGTCAGACATTAGGGTTAAGGTTAAGGTTAGGATTAGTGTCAGGGTTAGAGTTAGGGTTAGGACGATATTGATATGACTATCAGACATTAGGGTTAGGTTTAGAGTAATGGTTATGGTTAGGGTTAGAGTTAGAGTTAGGGTTAGAGAATTAGGATGATATGCATATGACTGTCAGACCTTAGGGTTAGGGTAAGTGTAAGGGATACATTTACGGTTAGGGTTAGGATTACTATGATATTGATGTGACTGTCAGACATTAGGGTTTGGGTTAGGGTTAGGCTTATGGTTTGGGTTAGGGTAAGGGTTATGTTTACAGTTAGAATGATATTGATGTGACTGTCAGACATAAGGGTTAGGATTAAGTTTCGGGTTAGAATAAGGGTTAGGATTAGGACAATATTAATTTGAGTGTCACACATTAGGGTAAGGGTTAGTGTAAGGGTTAGGGTTAGGATGATATTGATATAACTATCAGACATTGGGGTTCAGATTAGGGTTAGGATGAGGATGATATTGATATGATAATTAGAAATAAGGGTTAGGTTTAGGGTTAGGGTTAGGGTTGGGGTTAGGATTATGGTCATGATGATATTCATATGACTGTCAGACATTAGGATTGGGTTTTGGTTAGGGTTAGGATGATAATGATAAGACTGTCAGACATTAGGGTTAGGGTCAGGATAATATTGATATGACTGTCAGACATTAAGATAATGGTAAGAATTAGGGTTAGGGTTAGGGTGATATTGATAGAACTGTCAGACATTAGTTTTAGGGTTAGGGTTAGGACAATATTGATATGACAGTCAGACAATAGGGTTAGGTAAGGGTTAGGGTTAGAGTCCAGGTAAGGGTTAGGGTTAGAGTTCAGGTAAGGTTTAGGGTTAGGGTTAGGGTTAGAGTTAGAGTTAGGGATAGGCTTCGGTTTAGGGTTAGATTTAGAGTTAGGGTTAGGGTTAATGTTCGGTTTAGGGTTAGGGTTAGGGTTAGAGTTAGGTTTAGGGATAGGCTTAGGGTTAGGGTTAGGGTTAGGGTTATGGTTATGGTTAGGGTTACAGTTAGGGTTAGGATTAGAGATAGAGTTAGGTTTAGGGTTAGGGTTAGGGATAGGGATAGGGTTAGGGTTAGGGTTAGTTTTAGGGTTAGAGTTAGAGTTAGAGTTAGAGTTAGAGTTAGAGTTACGGTTGGTGTTGGGGCTAGGGTTAGACTTGGGGTTGGGGTTGGGGTTAGGGTTGGGGTAGGGATAGGGTTAGTGTTGGGGTTGGGTTGGGGTTACAGTTAGAGTGAGGTTGGGGTTGGGTTGAGAGATCAGATAAGGGTTGGGGTTAGGGTTGGGGTTAGAGGTTAGAGAGTTAGACTTGGGGTTGGGGTTGGGTTGGGTTGGGGCTAGAGTTAGGGTTGTGGTTAGGGTTAGGGTTAGAGTTAGGGTTAGGGTTAGGGTTAGACTTAGGGTTAGGGTTAGTGTATGGATTAGGTTAGGGTTAGGGTTAGTGTTAGAGTTGCGGTTAGGGTTAAGGTTAGGTTTAGGGTTAGAGTTAGGGTTAGGGTTAGGGTTCAGGTTAGGGTTAGGGTTAGGGTTAGAGTTAGGGTAAGGGTTAGGGTTAGGGTTTGGTTTAGGGTTAGGGTTAGGGCTAGGGTTAGAGTTAGGGTTAGGGTTGGGTTTGGGGTTAGGGTTAGGTTTAGCGTTAGGGTTAGATTTAGGGTTCTGGTTAGGGTTAAGGTTACAGTTAGAGTTCAGGTAATGGTTAGGGTTAGGATGAGGGTTAGTGTTAGAGTTAGAGTTAGTGTTAGGGTTAGTGTTAGGGTTAGGCTTATGGTTATGGTTAAGGTTAGAGATAGGATTAGGGTTAGGGATAGGGTTAGGAGTTAGGTTAGTGTTAAGGTTAGGGTTAGGGTAGAGTTAGGGTTCAGGTTAGGGTTAGCATTAGGATTAGGGTTATGGTTAGGCTTAGGGTTAGGTTTTGAGTTAGGGTTAGGGTTAGAGTTACAGTTTGGGTTAGGGTTAGAGTTAGGGATAGGGTTAGAGTTAGAGTTAGGGTTAGAGTTAGGGTTCAGGTTAGGGTTACAGTTAGGTTTAGGGTTAGGGTTAGGGTTTGAGTTAGGGGTAAAGTGAGGGTTAGGAATAGAGATAGAGTTAGGTTTAGGGTTAGAGTTAGGGTTAGGGTTAGGGTAAGATTTAGGGTTATGGTTAGAGTTAGAGTTATGGTTAGGGTTAGGTTAGGGTGAGGGTTAAAGTTAAGGTTAGGGTTAGGGTTAGAGTTAGGGTTAGGGTTAGGGTTTGGGTTAGGGTTAGGGTTACAATTAGGTCTAGGGTTAGGGTTAGGGTTTGGGTTAGGGATAGAGTGAGGGTTAGGATTAGAGATAGAGTTTGGTTTATGGTTAGAGTTAGGGTTCAGGTTAGGGTTAAAGTTAGGGTTATGGTTAGGGTTAGAGTTAGGGTTAGGTTTAGGGTTAGAGTTAGGGTTAGGGTTCGGGTTATGGTTAAAGTTAGGGTTAGGGTTAGGGTTAGAGTTAGCTTTGGATTAGAGATAGAATTAGGTTTAGGGTTAGGGTTATGGAAAGGGTTAGGGTTGGAGTTAGAGTTAGGGTTAGAGTCAGGTTAGGGGTAGAGTGAGAGTTAAGGTTAGGGTTAGAGTTAGGGTTAGGGTTAGGGTTAGGATTTGGGTTAGAGTTAGGATTAGACTTAAAGTTAGGTTTAGGGATATGGTTAGGTTTGTGTTAGAGTTAGAGTTTGGGTAAGGGTTAGGGTTAGGGTTCATGTTAGGGTTAGAGTTAAGGTTAGGGTTATGGTTCATGTTAGGGATAGGGTTCGGGTTAGGGATAGGGCTAGAATTATTGTTAATGTTCAGGTTTGGGTTAGGGTTAGAGTTAGTGTTAGGGTTAGAGTTAAGGCTAGGGTAAGGATTAGAGTTAGGTTAGGGTTGGGGTTAGGATTAGAGTTAGGGTTAGGTTTATGATTAGGGCTGGAGTTAGAGTTAGGGTTAGGGTTAGGGTTAGGGTTAGGATTTGGGTTAGAGTTTGGGATAGGGTTAGGGTTAGGGTTAGGGTTCAGGTAAGGGTTAGGGTTAGAGTTAGGGCTAATGTCAGGATTAGGGTTCAGGTTAGGGTTAGGGTCATGGTTAGAGTTAGGTTCTGATTAGAGATAGAGTTAGGGTTGGGTTTAGTGTTAGGATTAGGGTTAGGGTTAGGGTTAGGCTTCAGGTTAGGGTTAGGTTAGAGGTAGGGTTAGGGTTAGGATTATGGTTAGGGTTCAGGTTAGGGTTAGAGTTAGAGTTAGGGATAGGGTTAGGGTTAGAGTTAAGGTTAGGGTCATGGTTAGAGTTATGTTAGGGTTAGAGTTAGAGTTATGATAAGGGTTAGGGTTAGGGTTAGAGTTAATGTTAGGATTAGGGATAAGGTTAGGTTTAGAGTTAGAGTTAGGGCTAGGGTTAGAGTTCTGGTAAGGGTTACAGTTTAGGTTAGAGTTAGGGTAAGGGTTAGGGTTAGGGTTAGAGTTAGGGATAGAGTTAGAGTTAGGGTTTGGGTTAGGGTTAAGGTTAGGGTTCAGGTTAGGGTTAGGGTTAGGGTTCAGGTAACGGTTAGGTTTTGGGTTAGGGTTAGAGTTAGGGTTAGGGTTAGGGTTTGGGTTATGGTAAGGGTTAGGTTTAGAGTTAGTGTTCGGGATAGGGTTAGGGTTAGAGTTCAGGTTTGGGATAGGGTTAGGGTTAGGCTTAGAGTTCAGGTAACGGTTATGGTTAGGGTTAGGGTTAGAGGTTAAAGTTCAGTTTAGGGTTAGAGTTAGGGATAGGCTTAGGGTTTGAGTCAGGGTTAGGGTTAAGCTTAGGGTAAGGGTTAGGGTTCAGGTTAGGGTTAAGGTTAGAGTTAGGGTTAGGGTTAGAGATAGGGTTAGAGTTAATGTTTGGGTTAGGGTTAGAGTTAAGGATAGGCTTAGGGTTAGAGTTAAGGTTAGGGTTTGGCTTAGGGTTAGGGTTCAGGTTAGGGATAGGGCTAGGGTCCAGCTTAGGGTTAGAGTTAGAGTTCAGGTTATGGTTAGGGTTAGAGTTATGGTTAGGGTTAGGGTCAGGTTAGGGATAGGTTTAGGGTTAAGGTTAGGGTTTGGGTTAGGGTTCAGGTTAGGGTTAGGGTTAGGATTAGGGTTAGAGTTATGTTTAGGGTTAGGGTTAGAGTTAGAGTTAGGGATAGGGTTAGGTTTAGGGCTAGGGTTAGGGTTAGGTTTAGGGTTAGAGTTAGAGTTAGGGTTAATGTTAGGGTTAGAGTTAAGGTTAGGGTTCAGATTAGGGATAAAGTTAGGGTTAGAGTTAGCGTTAGAGTTGGGGTTCGGGTTAGTGTTAGGGTTAGGGTTAGATTTAGGGTCAGGGTTAGGGTTAGAGTTAGAGTTAGGGTTAGGGTTAGGTTAGGGATAGGGTTAGAGTTAAGGTTTGGGTTAGAGTTAGAGTTAGAGGTTAGGGATAGGGTTAGGATTGAGGTGGGGTTGAGTTTAAAGTTGGGTTTGGGTTGGGGTTTGGTTGAGTTTAGAGTTTGGGTAGGGTTGGTATTAGGTTTAGGGTTCAGGTTATGGTTTGGGGTTGAGAGTTAGGGTTAGGGTTGGGGTTCAGGTTAGGGTTAAGGTTCAGAGTTGGGGTTGGGGTTCAGGTTAGGGTTGGAGAGTTATTGTTGGGGTTCGTGTTAAGAGGTATTGTTAGAGTTGGGTTGGGGTCAGGAGTTGAGGTTGGTTGGGGTTGGGAGTTGGGGTTGGGGTTGGCATTAGGGTTAGAGTTGGGGACTAGGGATAGGGTGGGGTTAGATTTTGAGTTAGGGTTGGGTTTGGGGTTGGAGTTCTGTTAAGATTTAAGGTTGGGGTTGGATTCAGCCTAGTGTTGGGGTTGGGGTTGGTTAGAGTTGGGGTTGGGGGATTGGGTTGGGTTGGAGGTTCAGGTGGATTTGGGGTTGGGGTTGTTGTTCAGCTTGGGGCTAGGGTTAGGGTTAGAGTTAGAGTTAGGGTTAGGGTTAGGGATAGGGTTAGGGTTAGAGTTTGAGTTAGGGATAGGGTTACGGTTAGAGTTCTGGTAAGATTTAGGGTTAGGGTTCATCTTAGGGTTAGGGTTAGGGTTCGGGTTAGGGATAGGGATAGAGTTAGGTTTATAGGTAGGGATAGGGTTAGGGTTACAGTTAGGGTTAGAGTTAAAGTTAGGGTTAGGGGTAGGGTTAGTTTTAGTTTTAGGGTTACGGTTCAGGTTAGGGTTAGGGTGAGGGTTAGGGTTAGGGTTAGGCTTAAGGTAAGGGTTAGTTTTTGGGTAAGGATTAGGGTTAGGGTTACAGTTGGTGTTCCAGATTAAGGTTGGGGTTGGAGTTAGGGTTGGGGATAGGGTTAGGATTAGGGTTAGATTTCAGATAAGGGTTAGAGTTAGGGTTAGAGTTGGGGTTAGATCTAAAGTTGGGTTTAGGGTTGAGGAGTTAGAGATAGGGTTAGGGTTAGAGTTGTGGTTGGGCTTACACAGTTGGGGTTGGGTTAGGGATGGGTTGAGGATTCAGTTGGGTTTAGGGTTTAGGAAAGGGTCAGGATTAGGGTAAGGGTTAGAGTTGGGGTTGGGCTTTGGGTTGGGGTTGGAGAGTCATAGTTAGCTTTGGGGTTGTGGTTGGGGTTGGAGTTGGGTTTGGGGTTGGGGTTGGGGTAGGGGCTGGAGAGTTGGGGTTGGGGTTATGGTTGGGGTCTGGGATAGGGTTGAGGGTTATAGTCGGGGCTGAGAGTTGGGTTTGGATTAGAGTTAGGGTTGGGGTTGGAGTTGGCTTTAGGAATAGGGTTGAGCTAGGGTTGGGGTTGGGGTTGGAGAGTTAGGGTTAGGTTTGGGGTTGGGAGTTGGGGTTGGGGTTATGGTTGGTGTTGGTGTTAGAGTTAGAGTTTTTTGTTAGGGTTGGGGTTGGGGTCAGGGTTCAAGTTGGGGTTAGTGTTGGGTTGGGGTTGGGGTTCAGGTTGGGGTTAGGGTTAAAATTATTTTTAGGGTTCAGGTTAGGGTTAGTGTAAGGGTTAGGGTATGGGTTAGAGTTAAGGTTAGGGTAAGGGTTAGAGTTAGGTTAGGGTTAGTGTTAGAGTTAGGGTTAGGGTTAGAGTTAGGGTTGGAGTTAGAGTTAGGTTTTGGGTTGAGGTTGGGATAGGGTTAGATTTGGGGGTTGGGGTTGGGGCTGGGGTTAGAGTTCTGGTAAGGGTTAGGGTTAGGGTTAAGTTTATGGTAATGGTACAGGTGAGGTTGGGGTTAGAGTTGGGGTTGGGGTTATGGTTGGGGTTGGGTTGGGGTTCAGGTTCAGGTTAGGTTGGTGTTAGAATTGGGGTTGGGTTGAGTGTTAAGAGTTGGGTTTGAGGGTTGGGTTTTGGGGTTGAGAGTTCAGAGTGAGGTTGGGGTTGGAGTTCAGGTTTGGTTTAGGGTTGGGGTGAGGGTTGGGGTTGGTTTGGAGTTAGAGTTAGGGTTGGGCATCAGGTTGGGGTTGGAAGCTGGAGTTGGCTTTCGGGTTGGGGTTAGTGTTGGGGTTGGGGTTGGGAGTTGGGTTTAGGGTTAGGGTTAGAGTTAGGGTTAATGTTAGTGTTAGGGATCATGTTCAGGTTAGTGTTAGGGTCACAGTTAGAATTAGGTTTGGAATAGAGATACTGTTAGGGTTAGGGTTCAGGTTAAGGTTTGGGTTACAGTTTGGGTTAGGGTTAGGGTTAGGGTTAGGGTTAGGTTACTTATAGGGTTAGAGTTAAGGTTACGGATAGAGTTAGAGTTAGGGTTAGGGTCAGGGTTAGGAATAGGATTAGGGTTAGAGTTAGGGTTAGAGTTAAAGTTAGGTTTAGTTTAGGTTAGGTTTGTGTTGAGAGTTTGGGTAGGGTTGGGGTTGGGGTTCAGGTTGGGGTAGGGTTAGAGTTGGGGTTGGGGTTGGGGTTCAGGTTGGGGTTGGGTTTAGGGTTGGGGTTGGGGTTAGAGTTATTGTTAGGGTTAGGGTTAGAGTTAGGGTTATGGTTAGGGTTAGAGTCAAGGTTAGGGACAAGGTTAGAGTTTGGTTAGGGTTAGGGTTAGGGTTAGGGTTAGAGTTAGGATTAGGGTTAGGGTTGGAGTTAGACTTAGGGTTAGGGCTAGGGTTAGGGTTATAGTTAGATTTAAGGTTAGGGTTAGAGTTCTGGTAAGGGTTAGGTTTAGGGTTAGGGTTAGGTATAGGGTTAGAGTTAATTCTTGAGCTTGGGTTATGGTTAGAGTTAGGGTTAAGGTTTGGATTAGGGTTAGGGATGTGGTTAGAGTTAGGGTTAGGGTTAGAGTTAGAGTTAGAGTTACGGTTTGGGTTAGGGTTAATGTTAGGGTTAGAGTTAGGATTAGGTTTAGGGTTAGTGTTAGGGTTAGATTTAGGGTTAGGGTTAGGGTTAGAGTTCAAGTAAGGGTTAGGGTTAGAGTTCAGGTTTGGTTTATGGTTAGGGTAGGGGTTAGGGTAGGGTTAGGTTTACAGTTAGAGTTAGGCTTCGGGTTAGGGTTAGTGTTCTAGTTAGGGTGAGGTTTGCAGTTCGCATTAGGGTTAGGGTTACAGTTAGGTTTAGGGTTTGGGTTAGGGTTTGGGTTAGAGTTATGGTTAGTGTTAGAGTTAGGGCTCAGGTTAGGGTTAGGTTTAGGGTCATGGTTAGAGTTAGGTTTGGATTAGACATAGAGTGATGGTTAGGGTGTGCGTTCGGGTTAAGGTTAGGCTAAGAGTTTGGGTTATGGTTAGGGTTAGTGTTATGGTTATGGTTAGGGTTAGGTTAGTTATAGGGTTAGTGTTAAGGTTAGGATTAGAGTTAGAGTTATATTTAGGGTTAGAGTTAAAGTTAGGTTTAGGGTTAGGTTAGGTTAATGTTAGTTAGAGTTTGGGTACGGGTTAGGTTTAGGGTTAGGGTTCTGGTTTTAGTGAGGGTAAGAGTTAGGGTTAGGGTCAGGGTTAGGCTTTGGGTTCAGGTTAGGGTTGGGTTTTGGATTAGGGTTAGAGGTATTGTTAGGGTTCGGGTTAGGGTTAAGGTTAGAGTTAGGGTTTGGGTTAGAGTTAATATTAGGGTCTAGGGGTTGGGGAGTTGAGGCTAGGGTTAGGGTTGGGGTTGGATTTATTGTTAGGGTTAGGTTTAGAGTTAGAGTTAGAGTTAGGGTTAGGGTTAGGGTTAGGGTTAGAGTTCAAGTAAGGGTTAGGGTTAGAGTTCAGGTTTGGTTTATGGTTAGGGTAGGGGTTAGGTTTACAGTTAGAATTAGGCTTTGGGTTAGGGTTAGTGTTCTAGTTAGGGTTAGGTTTGCGGTTCGCATTAGGGTTAGGGTTAGAGTTATGTTTAGGGTTTGGGTTAGGGTTTGGGTTAGAGTTATGGTTAGTGTTAGAGTTAGGGTTCAGGTTAGGGTTCGGTTTAGGGTCACGGTTAGAGTTAGATTTGGATTAGACATAGAGTGAGGGTTAGGGTGTGGGTTCGGGTTAAGGTTAGGCTAAGAGTTTGGGTTATGGTTAGGGTTAGTGTTATGGTTATGGTTAGGGTTAGGTTAGTTATAGGGTTAGTGTTGAGGTTAGGATTAGAGTTGGGGTTATATTTAGGGTTGGAGTTAAAGTTGGGTTTAAGGTTGGGTTGGGTTAATGTTTGGAGTTAGAGTTTGGAGTGCAGGTTGGGTTTGGAGTTGGGGTTCTGGTTTGAGTGGGGGTTGGAGGGTTGGGGTTAGGGTTAGGGTTGAGCTTTGGGTTCAGGTTGGGTTGGGTTTTGGATTGAGAGTTAGAGGGTATTGTTGGAGGTTAGGGTTGGGGTTAAGGTTAGAGTTAGGGTTTGGGTTAGAGTTAATGTTAGGGTCAGGGTTAGAGTTAGGTTAGGGTTAGGGTTGGGGTTGGATTTATTGTTAGGGGCTGGGGTTAGAGTTAGAGTTGGGGTTGGGTTGAGAGTTAGAGTAAGGAGTTCAGAGTTGGGGTTGGATTCTGATAAGGGTTGAGAAGAAGTCAGAGTTAGGGTTGGGGTTGGGGTTGGGGTTAGAGTTGGGGTTGGTGTTGGAGTTGGGGATAGGGTTGGGGTTGGTGTTGGGGTTCAGGATAGGGTTGGGGTTGGGGTTCAGGTAGGGTTGGGGTTGGGGTTGGGGTTAGGGTTGGGGTTGGGTTTTGGTCACGGTTGGGATTGGGTTCTGATTAGAGATAGAGTTAGGGTTGGGTTTGAGTGTTATGCTAGGATTGGGGTTAGGGGTAGGGTTAGGGTTGAGGTTAGAGTTAGAGTTGAGAGTTGGAGTTGGGTTAGGTTAGGGATAGGGTTAGAGTTCAGGATAGGGTTATAGTTGAGAGTAGAAGTTAGGATAAGGATAGGGTTGGGGTTCCAGGTTGGGGTTAGGGATAGAGGTTAGGTTGGCGTTGAGGGTTAGAGGTTGGGGTTAGAGTTGGGGTTCAGGTTAGGAGTTGGGGTTAGGGTTAGGATTAGCGTTACTGTTGGGTTGAGTTGGGTTAGGGTTAGCGTTAGGGTTGGGAAATTGGTTTGGAGTTACAGTTAATTCGCGTCATGGTTAGAGTTATGTTGGGGTTGGGGTTGGAGTTATGGTAGGGTTGGGGTTACTGGTTGGAGTTAAAGTTAGGATTGGGGATAGGGTTGGGGTTGGAATTGGAGCTATGGTTGGGGTGAGGGTTGGAGTTCTAATAGGGTTACGGATTGGGGTCCAGGGTTCAGATTGGGGTTGGGGTTATGGTTGGGGTTAGGGTTAAGGATGAGGGTTAGAGTTGGGGTTGGGGTTGGGGTTGGGAGTTAAGGATGAGTTGGAGAGTTAGGGTTGGGGTTGGGGTTGAGGTTGAGGATTAGGGTTGGGGTTTGGGCTGGAAGTTGGGGTTGGGTTCAGGTAGGGTTGGGTTTCGGGTTGGGTTAGGGTTGGCATTGGGGCTGGGGTTGTGGTTGAGTTCAGGTTAGGGATAGGGTTAGGGTTAGGGTTGAGAGTTTGGGTGAGTGTTGGGGTTGAGTTGGGGTTGGGGTTGGAGTTGGGGTTGGAATTAAAGTTGGGTTCAGAGGTTGGGTTGGGGTGAGCAGCATTGCAGTTGGGGTTGGGCTTGGGAGTTAGGGGTGGGAGTTGGGATAGGGTTGGGGTTAGAGTTGGGGTTGGGGTTAGGGTTGAAGCTAGGGGTTGGGGATGAGGGTTGGGGTTATGGTTGGAGTTGAGGGTGAGGGTTGGTGTTGGGGTTGGGGTTGGGGTATGGTTTTGGGTAGGGTTTGGGTTGGTAAGGAGTCAGGGGATAAGGTTTGGGTTCAGGTTAAGGTTGGGGTTGGAGTTTGAGTTGGGGTTGGGATTAGTATTATGGTTGGGTTTATTGTTGGGGTTGGGGTTGGAGTTCAGGTGCAGGGTTGGGGTTGGGGTTGAGAGTTCAGGTTTGGTTTGGGGTTGGGGGTTGGGGTTGAGTTAGGGTTGGGCATCAGGTTGGGGTTAGGTTAGAGTTTGCTTTAGGGTTGGGGTTAGGGTTGGGGGTTGGGGTTGAGTTGGGTTTGGAGTTGGGGTTAGAGTTAGGGTTGAGTGTTGAGTGTTAGGGATCATGTTCAGGTTAGTGGTGGTCACGAGTTGGAATGAGGTTTGGATTAGAGATACTGTGGAGGTTGGGGTTGGGGTTCAGGTTAAGGGTTTGGGTTTCAGTTTGGGTTGGGGTTGGGGTTAGTGTTGGGGTTGGGTTGAGGTTGGAGTTGCTTTTGAGGTTGGGATTAAGGTTACAGATGAAATTGGGGAGTTGGGGTTAGGGTCAGGGGTTGGGAACCAGGATTGGGGTTGGAGTTAGGGTTGGAGGTTAAAGTTGGGTTTAGTTTTGGGGTTGGGTTTGTGTTGGAGTTGGAGGTTTGGGTGAGGGTTGGGGTTGGGGTTCAGGTTGGGGTTAAGGTTGAGAGTTAGGGTTGGGGTTGAGGTTCTGGTAGGGTTATGTTTTGAGGTTCGGTTGGGTATGGGTTGAGAGTTAGTTCTTGAGAGCTTGGGTTATGGTTAGAGTTAGGGTTAGGGTTTTGGATTGGGAGTTGGGGATGTGGTTAAAGTTGGGGTTGGAGTTAGTGTTACGGTTGGGTTGGGGTTAATATTGGGGTTGGGGTTTGGGTTAGGTTGGGGTTAGAGTTGGGGTTAGATTTGGGGTTAGTGTTAGGGTTAGAATTTGGGGTTGGGTTAGTGTTGGAGGTTCAAGTAAAGGTTAGGATTAGAGTTCAGGTTTTGGTTTGGTTAGGGTAGGGTAGGTTTACAGTTGAGGTTGGGTTTCAGGTTAGGGTTGGAAGGTGTTCTGGTTAGGGTTGGGTTTGCGGTTAGCATTAGGGTTAGAGTTAGAGTTGGGTTTGGGGTTTGGGTTGGGGTTTGGGTTAGAGTTATGGTTGGTGTTGAGTTGGGGTTCAGGTTAGGGTTAGGTTTAGAGATCAGGGGTTAGAGATTGGGTTGGGGTTGCAGGGTTGGGGGTTGAGTTATGGTTGGGCACAGGGTTGGGAGTTGAGAGTTGGGGTTAGGGTTGGAGTTAGAGTAAGGGTTGAGGTTGGGGTCAGAGTTCTGATAAGGGTTGGGGTTAGGAGTTCCGGTTGGGGATGATCCAGAGTTAGGGTTAGAGTTGGGGTTGGGGTTGGGGTTAGAGTTAGGGTTGGTGCTGGGGTTAGGGTTGGGGTTAGGGTTGGTGTTGGGGTTCAGGATAGGGTTGGGGTTAGGGTTCAGGTGAGGGTTGGGGTTGGGGTTCAGGTTGGGGTTGGGTTTGGTCCACGGTTAGGTGGAGTTTCTGATTAGAGATAGAGTTGGAGTTGGAGTTGAGTGTTAGGTTGGGGATAGGGTTGGGGAGTTCAGGATAGGGTTATAGTTAGGAGTTGGGAGTTTAGGATGAGGGATAGGGTTGGGGTTCAGGTTGGGGTTGGGATGAGAGTTCCAGTTAGTGTTGGGGTTGGAGTTGGGGTTGGGGTAGGGGTTCAGGTTACGGGTTGGGGTTGGGTTGGGGTTAGAGTTACTGTTGGGGTTTGTGTTGGGGTTAGGGTTAGGGTTGGGATTAGGAGTTGGGGTTGGGGTTCAGGTTAGGGTTAGGGTTAGAGTTAGGGTTAGGGTTAGGTTTAGGGTTAAAGTTAGCGTCATGGTTAGAGTTATGTTAGGGTTAGGGTTAGAGTTATGGCAACATTAGGTTAGTGTTTGAGTTAGAGTTTGGGTAAGGGTTAGGGTTAGGGTTCAGGTTAGGGTTAGAGTTAGGATTAGGGTTAGGGTTAGGGTTCAGGTTAGGGTTAGGTTTCGAGTTAGGGTTAGAGTTATTGTTATGGTTAGGGTTAGAGTTAGGGTTATGGTTAGGGTTAGAGTCAAGGTTAGGGACAAGGTTAGAGTTAGGTTAAGGTTAGGGTTAGGGTTAGAGTTAGGATTAGGGTTAGGGTTAGAATTAGACTTAGGGTTAGGGCTAGGGTTTGGGTTATAGTTAGAGTTAAGATTAGGGTTAGAGTTCTGGTAAGGGTTAGGTTTTGGGTTAGGGTTAGGTATAGGGTTAGAGTTAATTCTTGAGCTTGGGTTATGGTTAGAGTTAAGGTTAAGGTTTGGATTAGGGTTAGGGATGTGGTTAAAGTTAGGGTTAGGGTTAGGGTTAGAGTTAGAGTTACGGTTTGGGTTAGGGTTAATGTTAGGGTTAGAGTTAGGGTTGGGTTTAGGGTTAGTGTTGGGGTCATGGTTGAGTTAGGTTTAGATTAGACATAGAAGTGAGGTTACAGGTGTGGGTTACGGTTTGAAGTTGACTAAAGAGTTTAGGTTATAGATGGGGTTAGTGTTACGGTTATAGTTGAGTCATGAGGTTAGTTATGGGGTTGAGTGTTAGGTTAGGATTAGAGTTAGAGTTATATTTGGGGTTGGAGAGTTAAGAGTTAGGTTTAGGGTTAGGTTAGGTTAGTATTTGAGTTAGGGTTTGAGTGCGGTTTAGGTTTTGGGGTTGGGGTTCTGGTTTTTAGTGAGGGTTAGAGTTAGGGTTATGGTTGGGGTTGAGGCTTTGGAGTTCAAGGTTAGGGTTGGGTTTTGGATTAGGGTTAGAGTTGTTGTTGGGTTAGGAGTTAGGAGTTGAAGGTTAGAGTTGGGGTTTTGGTTAGAGTTAATGTTGGGGTCGGGGTTGGGGTTGGGTTAGGGTTGGGGTTGGGGTTAGGTTCAGAGTTATGGTTGGGGCTGGGGTTGAGTTATAGTTGGGGTTGGGTTAGAGTTAGAGTAGGGTTCGGGTTGGGTTAGGTTACAGTGAAAGTTAGGGTTGGGGTTGGGGATAGAGGGTCAGAGTTGGGGTTGAGGTTGAGGGTTGGGGTAGGGTTGGGGTTGGGGTTGGTGTTAGAGTTGGGGTTGGGGTTGGGGTTGAGTGTTGGGGTTCAGGATAGGGTTAGGGTTAGGGTTCAGGTAAGGGTTAGGGTTAGGGTTCGGGTTCAGGTTTGGGTTCGGTTTTGGTCACAGTTAGAGTTAGGTTCTGATTAGAGATAGAGTTAGGGTTGGGTTTAGTGTTATGCTTAGGGTTAGGGTTAGGGTAAGGGTTAGGGTTGGAGTTATAGTTGGAGTTGGAGTTGGAGTTGGAGTTGGAGTTGGAGTTGGAGTTGGAGTTGGAGTTAGGGTTAGGTTAGGGATAGGGTTAGAGTTCGGGATAGGGTTATAGTTAGAGTTAGAGTTAGGATGAGGGAGGAGGTTATGGGGTTCAGAGTTGGGTTAGGGTTGGGGATAGAGGTTCGGTTAGCGTTAGGAGTTAGGGGTTGGGGTTGGGGTTAGAGTTGGGAACTTGGGTTGGGGTTGGGGTTTGGGTTGGGGTTGAGTTACTGTTGGGGTTGGGTGTTGGGGTTAGGGTTGGGGTTGGGGTTCAGGTTAGGGTTGGGGTTAGGGTTGGAGTTACTGTTAGGGTTTGGGTTAGGGTTGGAGTTAGGGTTGGGGTTAGGTTTGGGGTTAGAGTTAAAGTTAGCATCATGGTTGGGGAGTTATGTTATGGTTGGAGTTGAGACTATGGTTGGGGTTGGCGTTGAATTCTAATAAGGAGTTACGGTTGGGGTTGGGGTTCAGATTAGGAGTTGGGGTTATGGTTGGGGTTGGGGTTAGGGATAGGGTTAGAGTTGGGGTTTGAGTTGGGGTTGGGGTTAGGTTGGGGGTTGGGGATGAGGTTAGAGTTAGGGTTAGAGATTGGGGTGAGGGTTTGGGAGCTCAGGTTGGGGTTAGAGTTCAGGTAGGGTTGGGTTTGGGGTTGGGGTTGGGGTTAGTGTTAGGGTTGGGGTTATAGTTGGGGAGTTCGGGTTGGGGATGGGGTTGGGGTTGGGGTTGGGTTTGGGTGAAGTTTGGGGTTGGAGTTGGGGTTGGGGAGTTAAAGATTGGTTCGGGGTTAGAAGTTGCTGATAGGCAACATTACAGTTAGGGTTAGGGTTGGGGTTGGGGTTGGGGTTGGGTTGGGTTCAGGATAGGGTTGGGGTTGGAGTTGGGTTTGGGGTTAGAGTTAGGGTTGGGATAGGGTTAGGGTTGTAGTTGCGGAGGTTGAGGTGAGTTGAGTGTTGGGGTTAGGGTTGGGGTATGGTTTGGGTAAGGGTTGGGGTTGGAGTAAGAGTCAGGGGATAAGGTTGGGGTTCAGGTTAAGGTTAGGGTTGGAGTTTGAGTTAGGGTTAGGATTAGTGTTGTAGGTTGGGTTTATTGTTGGGGTTAAGGTTGGAGTTCAGGTAAGGGTTGGGGTTGGGGTTAGAGTTCAGGTGGGTTTCGGATTAAGGGTAGGGTTGGACTTAAGAAGTTAGGTTGGGCTTCGGATTAGCTGGAATTTTAGTTAGGGTTGGGGTTCAAGTTGGGGTTAGAGTTGGGTATGGGGTTGGGGTTGGGGTTGGGATTGGGGTTAGAATTGGGCTTTATGGTTATGGTTGGGGTTGGGTGAGGGTTTGGTTTGGGGGTCAGGCTCAGGGTTGAGAGTTAGGTTTAGATTGAGATAGAGTTGGGGTTGGAGTTATGGTTGGGGTTGGGGTAAAAGTTGGGGTTGGTGTTGAGAGTTGGAGATAGGGTTAGGGTTGGGTTTGGGATCGGGTTGGAGTTAAGGTTGGGGTTGGAGGTTAGGAGTTGGGGTTGGGGTTGGGATTGGGTTTAGAGTTGAGTTGAATGTTAAAGTTGGGTTTGTGTTAGGGTTGGAGTTGAGTGTTAGAGTTAGAGTTTGGATAATGGATGAGGGTTGAAGTTTGGGATTCAGTTGGAGTTAGGGGTTAGAGTTGGGGTTGGGGTTGAGAGTTATTGTAATGGTTAGGGTTGGGGTTGGGGTTGGGGAGTTGGGGTTGGGGTTGGAGAGTTAGGGTTGGGGTAAGGGTTGGGAGTTAGGTTAGGGTTGGGGTTGGAGTTAGAGTTAGGGTTAGGGTTGGGGTTAGGGTTAGGGTTAGAGTTAGAGTTAAGGTTAGGGTTAGGGTTGGAGTTCTGGTAAGGGTTAGGATTAGGGTTAGGATTAGGGTTCAGTTTAGGGTTAGGGTTTGGGTTAGGGATAGGGTTAGAGGTAGGGTTAGAGTAAGGGTTAGGGTTAGAGTTAGGATTAGAGTTAGAGTTAAGATTAGGGTTAGGATTAGGTTAGGGTTCAGGTTAAGGTTAGGGTTAGAGTTAGGATTAGGGTTAGTGTTATGGTTGGGTATAAGGTTAGGCTTAGGGTTAGAGTTCAAGTAGGGGTTAGGGTTAGAGTTAGAGTTCATGTTGGTGTAGGGTTAGGGTAAGGGTTAGGTTTAGAGTTAGAGTTGGGTTTGGGCTTCGGGTTGGGGATGGAGTTATAGTTAGAGTTGAGAATGAGGGTTCTGGTTGGGGTTAGATTGGGTTTTATTGGGGTTATGGTTGGGGTTGGTGTTGGAGTTGGGGTTGGTGTTGCTGTCGGGGTTAGGGTTGGGGTTAGGAGTAGCGGTTGGAGTTAGGTTTGGATTGAGATAAGGAGTTAGAGTTGGGGTTAGGAGTTGGGGTAAGGGTTGGGGTTAGACTTGGGAGCTAGGGTTGGGGCTAGAGTTAGAGTTGGGGTTATGGTTGGGGTTATGGTTGGGGTTGGGATTAGGGTTAGAGTTGGGGTTAGGAGTTAAGAGTTGGGTTTGGGGTTGGGGTTGGGTTGGGGTTAGACTTGGAGTTTGGGTGAGGGTTTAGGGATGAGGATGAGGGGTCCGGAGTTGGGGTTGGGGTTAGAGTTGAGTGTTATGGTTGGGGTACAGATTGGCGTTGGGTTTCTGGTTGGGGTTGAAATTGTGTTGGGGTTAGGGTTAGGGTTGGGGATGGAATTGGGGTTAGGGTGAGGGGTGAGGAAGTTGTTTTAGGGTTGGGTTAGGGTTGAGAGTTAGGGTTGGGGTTGGGTTTGGGTTTAAATTAGAGTTGGGGTTGGGATTAGGAGTTGGAGTTAGGGTTGGGGTTAGAGTTTTGGTAAGGGTTAGGTTTGGGGTTAGGGTTCGAGTTAGGGATAAGGTTGGACATAGGGTTAGAGTTAGTGTTAAAGTTAGGGTTAGGGTTAGGGTTCAGGATAGGGTTAGTGTTAGGGTAAGGGTTAGGTTTCGGGTTAGTGTTAGAGTTAGAGTTAGGGTTAGGGTTAGGGTTAAGGTTAGGGTTAGGGTTCAGGTTAGGGTAAGGGTTAGGTTTAGAGTTAGTGTTTTGGTTAGGGTTAGGATTAGGATTAGGGTTAGGGTTAGGGTTAGTGTTTCATTTAGGGATCGGGTTATAGTTAGATTTAGAGTTCAGGTGAGGGTTGGGGTTGGGTTAGAGTTGGGGTTGGAGGTTAAAGGTGGGTTTGGGGTTAGAGTTGGGGATAGGGTTAGGGTTAGAGTTAGGGTTGAGGGTTGGAAGCAGGAGTTAGGGCTGGGGAGTTAGAGTTGGGGTTAGGTATTGGGGTTGGGGCTTGGGTTAGGAGTTGGGGTTAGGGTTAGGGTTATGGATAAGGTTAGGGTTGGGCTTAGCGTTCAGCTAAGGGTTGGGGTTTAGTTTAGAGTTCAGGTAGGGTTGGGGAATGGGTCAAGGGTTACAGTAGAGTTGGGGTTAGAGTTGGGGTCCAGGTTAAGGTGCGGGTTGGGGTTTGGGTTCACAGTTGGTGTTGGGGTTGGGTTTGGGGTTTAGGGATAGTGTTGGGGAGTTCAAGTAGGGGTTGGGGTTAAGTTCAGGTGATTTTGGGAAGGGTAGGGTTGGGGTTAGTTGTTGGGATCGGGCTTGGGGTTGGGGTTAGGTTATAATGATGGGTTGGGGTTGGGGTTGGGTTTGGGTTGGGGTTGAGAGTTAGGGTTGGGGTTGGGAGTTAGGGTTAGGTTTGGGTAAGGAGGTTGGGGTTGGAGTTAGAGTTAGGGAGTCAGGGTTAGAGTTACCTTTGGATTAGAGATATAGAGTTAGGGTTAGGGTTGAGGAAGGGTTGGGGTTGGGGTTGGGGTTGAGGTTAGAGTTGGGGTTGGGGTTGGGGAAGGTTGGGGTTGGGTTGGGGTTAGAGTTGGGAGTTAGGGTTAGGGTCAGGTTGAGATAGGGTGAAATTAGGTTGTGGTTATGATTATGGTTGGGGTTAGGGTTAAAGTTGGGGTTGGGGTTGGGGAGTTAGGTTGGGGTTAGGTTAGAGTTGGGGTTGGGGTTGGGTTAGGATTGGGTTTGGAGTTGGGGTTGGTGTTAAAGTTGGGTTTAGTGTTGGGGTTGGGTTGGTGTTGGAGTTGGGGTTTGGGTAATAGTTGGGGTTGGGAGTTGGGGTTGGGGTTGGGGTTGGAGTTATTGTAGCGGTTGGGTTGGGGTTAGAGTTAGAGTTGGGGTTGGGGTTGGGCTTAGAGTTAAGGTTGGGGTGAAGGGTTTGAGAGTTAGGTTGGGGTTCAGGTTGGGGTTGAGAGTTGGGGTTGGGGTTAGGGGTTGGAGTTAGAGTTGGGGTTGGGGTTGAGGTTGGAGTTGGGGTTGGGGTTAGAGATTAGGGTTGAGGGTTAGGGTTGGGTTAGGTTCTGGTAAGGGTTGGGGGTTGGGGTTGGAGTTGGAGTTGGGGTTAGAGTAAGGAGTGGGGTTAGGGGTTGGTGTTGGGGTTAGAATCAGAGTTAAGGTTGGGGTTGGGGTTGGTGTTGGCTTAGGTTGGGGTTAGAAGTTAGGTTTAGGGTTGAGTGTTGGTGTTGGGGTTGGGTATGAGGGTTTGACATGGTTAGAGAGTTCAAGTAGGGTTGGGGTTGTTAGTTAGGTTCATGTTGGTGTAGGGTTGGGGTAAGGGCTGGGGTTGGGGTTGGGGTTAGAGTTGGGAGTTGGGTTTGGGCTTAGGGTTGGGGTTGGAGTTATGATTGGGGGTTAGGAATAGGGTTCTGTTCAGAAGATTGCAGGTTGAATTTGGGTTTATGGTTGGGGTTATGGTTGGGGTTGGTGTTGGAGTTAGGGTTGAGTGTTGGGGTCAGGGTTCAGGTTGAGTTGAGTTGAGACAGGATTACAGTTGGGTTTGGATTAGAGATAGGGTTGGGGTTGAGTTGGAGAGCAGAGTTAGGGTTAGGAGCTTGGGTTGGGAGGCTGGGTTAGGGATAGAGTTAAAGTTAGGGGTTGGGGTTGGGGTTATAGTTGGGGTTGGGAATTAATGTTGGTGTTGGGGTTGGTGTTAAAGGTGGGTTTGGGGTTGAGGGTTGGGTTGGTGTTGAAGATTGGGTGAGGTTGGGTATGGGTTAGGGTTAGATTGGAGGTTACGGTTGGGAAGGGCATTTTAGGTTGGCGTTGCGTTTCTGGTTGGGGTTGGAGTTGTTGTGGGTTGAGTTGGGTTGGGGTTGGGGTCAGGGTGAGAGTTATTTTGGGGTTGGGGTTGGGTTTGGGTTTTGGAGTTAAGTTGAGGATTATGGTTGGGGTTGGGAGTCAAGAGTTGGGGTTGGGGTTGGGGTTAGAGTTCTGGTAGGGTTGGGGTTGGAGTTAGGGTTGGGACTGGGGTTGGGGTTCCGGGTTGGGGATAAGAGTTGGAGTTAGGGTTGGAGTTGGGTTTAGGGTTGGGGTTGGAGTTGGGGTTAAAGTTAAGGTTGGGGTTCAGGATGAGGGTTAGGGTTAGTTGTTCAGGTAAGGGGTTGGGTTTTGGGTTGGAGTTGGGGTTGGGGTTTCTGTTTGAGTTATTGTTGGAAGTTAGTATGAGGGTTGGGTTGGGGTTAGAATTTGTTTAGGGATAGGGTTATAGTTAGATTTAGAGTTCAGGTAAGGCTTAGGTTTAGAGTTAGGGTTAGAGTTAGGGTTAGAGTTAAAGTTAGGTTTATGGTTAGAGTTAGGGATAGGGTTAGGGTTAGAGTTAGATTTAGGGTTAGGGCTAGGGTTAGAGTTGGAGTTCGTGTTAGTGTTAGGGTTTGAGTTAGGGTTAGAGTTAGGGTAAGGGTTAGGGTTAGGGTTAGAGATTAGGTATGGGTTGGGGAAAGGTCAGGGTTACAGTAAGAGTTAGGGTTAGAGTTAAGGTTTGGGTTAAGATGAGGGTTAGAGTTTGGGTTATGGTTTGGGTAAGTGTTAGGGTAAGGTTTAGGGTTAGGGATAGTTTAGAGTTCAAGTAAGGGTTAGGGTTAAAGTTCAGGTATGGTTTAGTTTTAGGGTAAGGATAAGGGTTATTGTTAGGGTTAGGCTTCGGGTTAGAGTTATAGTTACGGTTAGGGTTAGGGTTCGGGTTATGGTTAGGGTTAGAGTTAGGTTTAGGGTTAGGGTTAGGGTTAGGGTTAAGGTTAGGGTTAGAGTTTGGGTTAGGGTTAGGGTTAGAGTCAGGGTTAGAGTTAGCTTTGGATTAGATATAAAGTTGGGTTTAGGGGTTGGAGTTAGGGGTTGGGGTTATGGAAGGAGTTGGGGTTAGTGTTGGTGTTGGGGTTAGAGTTAGGGAGTTGGTGTTGGGGTTGGAATTTGGGTTGGAGTTGGTGTTGAAGTTGAAGTTGGGTTTTAGGATATGGTTGGTTTGTGTTGAGTTAAGAGTTTGGGTAGGGTTGGGTTTGAGAGTTCATGTTGAGGGTTGGGAGTTAGGGTTGAGGTTGGGGTTCATGTTGGGGATAGGGTTTGAGTTAGGGATGAGGTTGGAGTTATTGTTAAAGGTTCAGGTGAGGGTTAGAGTTAGAGTTAGAGTTAGGGTTGGGGTTGAGGTTAGGGTTAGGGTTGGGTTGGGGTTAGAGTTAGGGTTGGGAGTTGGGGTTGGGGTAGAGTTCTGGTAAGGGGTTAGGGTTGGGGTTGGGGTTGAAGTTGGGGTTAGGGTAAGGTTAGGGTTAGGGTTGGTGTTAGGGTTAGAATCAGAGTAAGGTTGGGGTTGGGGTTGGTGTTGAGCAGGGTTGGGGTTGGAGTTGGGTTTGGGGTTAGTGTTGGTGTTGGGTTGGGTATGGGGTTTGGCTTATGGTTGGGGGTTCAAGTAAGGGTTGGGGTTAGGTTAGGGGTTCATGTTGGTGTGGGGTTGGGGTAGGGACTGGGGTTGGGGTTGGAGTTAGAGAGTTGGGTTTGGGCTTGGGGTTGGGGTTAGAGTTATAGTTGGGAGTTAGGAAAGAGGGTTCTGTTCAGGGGTTATGGTTAGATTTGGGTTTATGGTTGGGGTTATGGTTAGGGTTAGGTGTTAGAGTTAGGGTTGAGTGTTGGGGTCAGGGTTAGGGTTAAGGTGGGTTAAGGACACGGTTTACAGTTAGGTTTGGATTAGAGATAGGGTTGGGGTTATAGTTGAGACAGGAGTTGGGGTTGGGGCTTGGGTAGAAGCTAGGGTTGGGATATAGAGTTAAAGTTGGGGTTAGGGTTGGGGTTGTGGTTGGGGTTAGAATTGTGTTGGTGGTGGGGTTGGTGAGGTAGGTTTAGGGTTGAGGTTGAATTGGTGTTAGAGATTGGGTGAGGGTTGGTATAGGGTTGGGAGGTTGGTTGGGGTTACGGTTGGGGTACAGGTTAGCGTTGCGTTTCTGGTTGGGGTTGGAGTTATTGTTGGGGTTGGGATTGGAGTTAGGGTTGGGGTCAAGGTGAAGATTATTTTGGGGTTGGGGTTGGGTTTAGGTTTAGAGTTAAAGTTAGGATTGTGGTTGGGGTTAGAGTTAGAGTTGGGGTTGGGGTTGGGGTTGGAGTTCTGGTAGGGTTGGGGTTGGAGTTGGGGTTGGGACTAGGGTTGGGGTTAGGGTTGAGGACTAAGGTTGGAGTTAGGGTTGGGGAGTTGGGTTTGGGGTTGGGGTTGAGAGTTGGGGTTCAAGAGTTAAGGTTGGGGTTCAGGATAGGGTTGGGGTTGAGTGTTCAGGTAGGGTTGGGTTTTGGGTTGGGGTTAGGGGTTGGGGTTGGGGTTACTGTTTGGGTTGTTGTTGGGGTTGGTATTAGGGTTAGAGTTAGGGTTGGAATTTGTTTGGGGATAGGGTTATAGTTAGATTTAGAGTTCAGGTGAGCTTGGGTTTAGATTAGGGTTAGAGTTGGGGTTGAGAGTTAAAGTTGGGTTTATGGTTGGAGTTGGGGATAGGGTTGGGGTTGGGAGTTGGTTTGGGGTTGGGGTTGGGAGCTGGGGTTGGGGTTGGGTTGGTGTTGGTGTTGGGGTTTGAGTTAGGGTTGGAGAGTTGGGGTAGGGTTGGGGTTGGGGTTGAAGATTGGGTATGGGTTGGGGAAGGTCAGGGTTGCAGTAGAGTTAGGGTTGGGAGTTAAGGTTTGGGTTAAGATGAGGGGTTAGAGTTTGGGTTATGGTTTGGGTAAGTGTTAGGGTAAGGTTTAGGGTTAGGGATAGCTTAGAGTTCAAGTAAGGGTTAGGGTTAAAGTTCAGGTATGGTTTAGTTTTAGGGTAAGGATAAGGGTTATTGTTAGGGTTAGGCTTCGGGTTAGAGTTATAGTTACGGTTAGGGTTAGGGTTCGGGTTATGGTTAGGGTTAGAGTTAGGTTTAGGGTTAGGGTTAGGGTTAGGGTTAAGGTTAGGGTTAGAGTTTGGGTTGGGGTTGGGGTTGGAGTCAGGGTTAAGAGTTGGCTTTGGATTGGATATAAAGTTGGGTTTGGGGTTAAGTTAGGGTTGGGGTTATGGAAGGGTTGGGGTTGGTGTTGGTGTTGGGTTGGAGTTGGGGAGTTGGTGTTGGGGTTGGAATTTGGGTTAGAGTTAGTGTTAGAGTTAAAGTTAGGTTTAGGGATATGGTTAGGTTTGTGTTAGAGTTAGAGTTTGGGTAAGGGTTAGGTTTAGGGTTCATGTTAGGGTTAGAGTTAGGGTTAGGGTTAGGGTTCATGTTAGGGATAGGGTTTGAGTTAGGGATAGGGTTAGAGTTATTGTTAAGGTTCAGGTGAGGGTTAGGGTTTGAGTTAGTGTTAGGGTTAGAGTTAAGGTTAGGGTAAGTGTTAGAGTTAGGTTAGGGTTGGGGTTAGGATTAGAGTTGGGGTTGGGTTTATAGGTTGAGGATGAGTTAGAGTTAGGGTTGGGGATGAGGGTTAGGAGTTAGGGTTAGGGTTCGGGATAGGGTTAGGAGTTGGGGTTGGGGTTCAGGTAAGGGTTGGGGTTAGAGTTGGGGTTATGTTGGGGTTGTGTTAGGGTTAGCGTTACGGTTGGGGTCATAGTTGAGGGTTGGGTTCTGATTGAGATAGAGTTAGGGTTGGGTTTAGTGTTGGTATTAGGGTTGGGGTTGAGGTTGGGGTAAGGGTTAGGGGTTAGTGTTGGGGCTGGGGAGTTAGAGGTTAGGGGTTGGGTGAGAGTTGGGTTTAGGGTTAGAGTTAAGGTTAGGTTAGAGTTGGTGTTGGGGTAAAGGTTGGGTTTGGGGTTCAAGTTGGGGTTGGGTTTGGTAGGGTTATGGTTGGGATTATGGTTAGGGTTCAGGTTAGGGTTGGGGCTGGGGTTGGGTTGGCGTTGGGGTTAGTGTTAAGGTTAGAAGTTAAGGGTTGGGGTCATGGTTGGGGTTGTGTTAGGTTGGAGTTGGGGGTTATGGTAGGGATTGGGGTTGGGGTTGGTGTTGAATATTGGGATTGGGGATGAGGTTAGGTTTAGAGATAGAGTTAGGGTTGGGGTTAGAGTTCTGGTAGAGGTTACAGATTACGGTTGGGGTTTGGGTTGGGGTTGGGGTTACAGGAGTTAGGGATAGGGTTGGGGTTGGCATTGGGGTGAGGGTTGGGGTTGGGTTGAGGTTCAGGTGGGGTTAGGTTTTGGGTTGGGGTTGGGGAGTTGGGGTTGGGGTTCAGGTTATGGTGAGGGTTGGGTTTTAGAGTTGGTGTTCGGGATGGAGTTAGGGTTGGAGTTCCAGGATTGGTAGTAGAGTTAGGGTTGGGCTTGGAGTTCAGGTAATGGTTGTGGTTGGGTTTGGGGTTAGAGTTAGGAGTTAGAGTTAAAGTTCAGTTTAGGGTTGGAGTTGAGGATAAGGCTTAGGGTTTGAGTTAGGGTTGGGTTGAGCTTTAGGGGTGAGGTTGGGGTTTGGATTGGGAGTTGAGGTTAAGGTTAGAGTTAGAGTTAGGAGATGAGGTTAGAGTTGAGAGTTTAGGTTTGGGGTTAGAGTTGGGGATGAAGCTTGGGGTTGGAGTTGAGTTGAGGGTTTTGACTTGGGGTTGGGGTTAGGGTTAGGTTTAGTGTTGGGATAGGGTTGGGGTTCAGCTTAAGGTTAGAGTTGGGAGTTCAGGTTATGGTTAGGTTTAGAAGTTATGGTTGGGGTTGAGATTAAGGTTGGGGATAGAGTTAGGGTTAAGGTTAGGGTTTGGGTTGGGGGTTTGGGTTAGGGTTGAGGTTGAGGAGTTAGAGTTGGGGTTTGGGTTAGGGTTGGAGTTAGAGTTAGGGATGAGGTTGGGTTTAGGAGCTAGGGGTTAGGGTTAAGTTTAGGGTTAGAGTTGGAGTTAGGGTTAAAGTTGGGGTTAGTGTCAGGGTTGGGAGGTTCAGGTTGGGGATAAAGTTGGGGTTGGGAGTTAGACTTGGGGGTTCGGGTTGGCGTTGGGGTTAGGGTTGGGTTGGGGTTGGTGTTATGGTTGGGAGTTAGGGAGTTGGGGATCAGGTTGGGTTGGGGTTATAGTAAGTGTTGGGAATAAGGTTGGGTTGAAGCAGGATTGCGGGTTAAGGTTGGGTTTTGAGTTCAGGTAGGGTTATTATTGTGGTTGGGGTTAGGGTTGGGGTTGGGTTAGGAGTTAGGGTTGGGGTTAGGGTTAGGGTTGGGGTTGGGGTTGGGGTTGGGGTTGGAGTTGAGGTTAGGGTTATGTTTGGGGTGTAGGAGTTGGGGTTCAGAGTGAGGGTTGGGGTTAGAGTTAGGATTAGAGTTAGGGTTCAGGTTGGGATGAAGTTCAGGTGAAATGTTATGGATATGGTTGAGTGGTAGAGTTCAGGTAGGGGTTGGGTTTGAAGGCATGGGTTCAGGGGTTGAGTGTTATGGTTGGGGTTAAAGTTAGGGTTGGGGTTATGGTTGGGGTTAGGGTTCTGGTTGGGGTTGGGGTTCGAGGTTGGGGTTGGGGTTGCAGTTAGGGGCTAGGGTTGGGGTTAGTGTTGGGGTTGGGAGTTCAGGTAGAGTATTACGGTTATGATTAGGGTTACAGTTTGGGTTAGGGTTAGAGGTAGAATTAGGGTTAGAGTTGGGGAAGTTGAGTGTTTGGGTTCAGGTTGGGTTTATAGTTAGAGTTGGATTTGGGGTTAGGGTTGGGGTTAAATTTGGGGTTATGGTTTTGGATGGGTTTGGGTTGGAAGCTGGGGTTGGGGTTGGGGTTAGGAGTTAGGGTTGGGGTTATGGAAGGGTTAGGGTTGGTGTTAGTGTTGGGGTTAAGTTGGAGTTAGTGTTGAGGTTGAAATTTGGGTTGGAGGTTGGTGTTGGGAGTTAAAGTTGGGGTTTGGGGATTGTGGTTGGGTTTGTGTTGGAGTTGGAGTTTGGGTAAGGGTTAGGTTTAGGGTTCATGTTAGGGTTAGAGTTAGGGTTAGGGTTAGGGTTCATGTTAGGGATAGGGTTTGAGTTAGGGATAGGGTTAGAGTTATTGTTAAGGTTCAGGTGAGGGTTAGGGTTTGAGTTAGTGTTAGGGTTAGAGTTAAGGTTAGGGTAAGTGTTAGAGTTAGGTTAGGGTTGGGGTTAGGATTAGAGTTAGGGTTAGGTTTATGGTTAGGGATGGAGTTAGAGTTAGGGTTAGGGATAGGGTTAGGATTAGGGTTAGGGTTCGGGATAGGGTTAGGGTTAGGGTTAGGGTTCAGGTAAGGTTGGGGTTGAGAGTTACAGGGTTAATGTTGGGGTTAATATTTGGGTTAGCGTTGCGGTTGGGGTCTGGTTAGAGGTTGGGTTCTGATTAGAGATGAGAGTTGGGGTTGGGTTTGGTGTTGGTATTGGGGTTGGGGTTAGGTTGGGGGGTGAGGGTTGGGGTTGGTGTTGGGGCTAGAGTTGGGAGTTGGGGTTGGGGTGAGGTTGGGTTTAGGGTTAGAGTTAAGGTTGGGGTTGGAGTTGGTGTTGGGGTAGGGTTGGGTTTGGGGTTCAGGTTAGGGTTGGGTTGGGGGTAGGGTTGTAGTTGGGATTATGGTTGGGGTTCAGGTTGGGGTTAGGGGCTGGGAGTTGGGTTGGCGTTGGGGTTGGTGTGGTAAGGTTGGAGTTAGGAGTTGGGGTCATGGTTGGGATTATGTTGCGGTTGGAGTTAGAGGTTATGGTGAAGATTAGGGTTGGGGTTAGTGTTAATGTTGGGATTGAGGGATAGGTTGGGTTTAAGATGAGAGATTGGGGTTGGGGTTGAGAGTTCTGGTAAGGGGTTACAGTTCACGGTTGGGGTTTAGGTTGGGTTGGGGTTACGGAGTTAAGGATAGGGTTAGAGTTGGGGTTGGCATTGGGGTGAGGTTGGGGTTGGGGTTGGGGTTCAGGTAGGGTTGGGTTTTGGGTTGGGGTTAGAGTTGGGGTTGGGGTTCAAGGTTATGGTAGGGTTGGGTTTGGAGTTGGTGTTAGGGATGAGGTTAGGGTTGGGGAGTTCAGGATTGGTATGGGAGTTGGGGTTGGGCTAGAGTTCAGGCAATGGTTGTGGATTCAGGTTTGAGGTTAGAGTTGGGGTTAGGGTTAAAGTTCAGTTTAGGGTTGGAGTTGAGATGAGCTTGGGGTTTGAGTTGAGGGTTAGGGTTGGGCTTGGGGTAAGGGTTGGGGTTTGGATTAGGGTTAGGGTTAGGGTGGAGGTTAGAGTTGGGGTAGAGATAGGGTTAGAGTTAAAGTTAGGTTTGGGGTTAGAGTTGAGGGATAGGCTTGGGGTTAGAGTTAGAGTTGGGGTTTGACTTGGGGTTGGGGTTGGAGTTGGGTTTGATAGTAGGGATAGGGTTGGGTTCCAGCTTAAGGATTTAGAGTTAGGAGTTCAGGTTATGGTTGGGTTTAGAGTTATGGTTGGGGTTAAGGGTCCGGGTTGGGGATGAGAGTTGGGGTTAGGTTGGGGTTTGGGTTGGGGTTTGGGTTGGGGTTGGGGTTGGGGTTAAGTAGGGGTTTGGGTTAGGGTTGGGTTAAGTTAGGGATAGGGTTAGGTTTAAAACTAGAGTTAGGTTAAGTTTAGGGTTGGAGTTAGAGTTGGGGTTAAAAGTTAGGAGTTGAGTATTCAGGGTTGGGAGTTCAGGTTAGGGATAAAGTTAGGGTTAGAAGTTGGACTGGGATTAGGGTTAGGCGTTGGGGTTGGGGTTAGATTTGGGTTGGTGTTGTGGTTTGGGGGTTAGAGTTGGGGATCAGGTTGGGGTTGGGGTTATAGTAGGGTGTTAGGGTAAGGTTGGGGTTCGACTTGGGATTCGGGTTAAGGTTGGGTTTGAGTTCAGGTAGAGAGTTATTGTTGTGGTTGGAGAGTTAGGGTTAGGATTGAGGTTAGAGTTAGGAGTTGGGGTTGGGTTGGAGTTAGGGTTGAGGTTGGGGTTGGGAGTTGGGTTGGGGTTGGGGTTATGTTTAGGGTGTAGGGTTGGGAGTTCAAATTAGGGTTAGGGTTGGAGTTAGGATTGGAGGTTAGGGTTCAGGTTGGGAGTTAAAGTTCAGGGTAAGTGTTGATGGATATGGTTAGTGTTGGAGTTCCGGAGTGAGGAGTTAGGCTTCGGCATGTGGGAGTTCCCAGGGGTTGGTGTTGTGGTTGGGGTAGTTAGAGTTAGGGTTGGGGTTATGGTTGGGGTTGGGGTTCTGGTTGGGGTTGGGGTTCCAGGTTGGGGTTAGGGTTACAGTTGGGGCTAGGGTTGGGGTTAGTGTTGGGGTTGGAGAGTTCAGGTAAGTATTACGGTTGTGATTAGGGTTACAGTTTGGGTTAGGGTTGGAAAGTGGAATTAGGGGTTACGATTGGAGAAGTTAGTGTTTGGGTTCTAAGGTTGGGTTTTATAGTTAGAGTTAGATTTGAGGATTTGAGGTTAGGAAGGTTAGGAGTTAGGGTTATGGTTTTTGGATAGGGTTTGGGTTAGAGCTGGGGTTGGGAGTTAGGGTTGTTGGGGAGTTCAGGTTACGTTAAGGTTCAAGGTTAGGGTTAGAGGTTAGAGTTAGGGTTAGGGTTTGGGTTAAACAGGAGTTGAAGTTGGGGTTAGGGTTGGGGTTGGGGTTAGGGTTAGACTTGGGGTAAGGTTTGGGGTTAGAGTAAGGTTTGAGGTTGGGTTAGATTCGGAGATTCACGGTTGGGAGTTGGAGATTGGGGTTAGCGTTAGAGGTTAGAGTTAGAGGTTGGGGTTAGGGTTGGGGTTCAGGTAAGTGTTGGGGTTGGGGTTGGGGTTGGGGTTGGGGTTACTAATAGGAGTTGGGGTTAGGGTTTGAGTGTTGGGGTTCGGAGGTTAGTATTGGGGTTAGGAGTTAAGAGTTAGAGTTAGGGGTTGGAAACACAGGTTGGGGTTGAGGAGTTGGCAGTGAGTTGAGTATTAGGGTTGGGGTTGAGTTTGGGTTGGGGTTGGGGATACAGGGTTGGGTAATAGTTTGGGTTGGAGTTCGTGTAGGCATGATTTGGGGGTGCAATTAAATTTGGGTTGAGAGATGAGGGTCAGTTTAGGGTTGGGGTTGGGTTTGGAGTTGAGCTTGGGGTTATAGTTAGGGTTGTAAGCTGGGTTGGAGATAGGGACATGGATAGAGGTTGGGGTTGGAAGTTCAGGTAATTAGTTAAAGTTAGGGTTGGAGTTCAGGTCAGGGGTTGGGGTTGGGGGTAGGGGTAGAGGTAGTATTGAGAGTTAGAGTTAGGTTTGGGGTGAGAGTTGAGGTTAGGGTTGGGGGTAGAGTTGGGGTTGTAGGCTGGGGTTGGGCTTGGGGTTGGGGTTGAGGTTAGATTCAGGGCTAGGGTTAGGTTATGGTTTGGGTTTGGGTTGGGGTTGTGGTTGGGGTTAGAGTTGGGAGTTAGGGTTGGGGTTGGGGTTAGAGTTCAGGTAGGGGTTGGGGTTAGGGTAGAGGTTAGGTTAGAAGAGAGAGTAGAGGGAGGTTTGGGTTGGTGTTCCAGATTGGGTTTAGGAAGAGTTGGGGTTCATGGTTGGGTTAGCATTGGGGTTGGGGTTAGGGTTGAGCTTGGGGTTGGGGTTCGAGTTAGGTTTGGGTTAATGATAGGGTTGGGGTTGAGTTTGAGGTTGGGTGAGAGTTAGGGTTAGGGTTGGGGTTGACAGTTTGAGTTAGAATTAGGGTTGGGTTACATGGTTGAAGTTAGGGTTAGGGTTATGTTTGGGTTAGGAGTTGGGGAGTTGGGAGTTAGGTTTAAGTTTAGGTTGAAGTAAGGTTGGGAGTTCAGTTGAGATCGGGTATTAGTTGGGGTTGGTGTTGGTCTTGGGGTTGAGGTTCAGGATGAGGACTGGGATCAGGAGTTAAGGTTGTGGTTGGGGTTAGGTTTATATGGTTGGGGTTAGGTTGCAGGTTGGGTTGAACTTAGGGTTGGGGTTGGTTTGGGTTGGGGTTAGGAGTTCCAGGGGTTAAGTTAATTAGAGTTGGCTTTAGGGTTGGGGTTTGGGTTGAGAGTTGAGTTTGGGGTTGGAGAGTTAGGGTTGGGGTTGGGTTGGGGTTGGGGTTGGGAGCTGGGGTTGGTGTTGGGGCTACGTTGATGGTTGGGGTTAGGGTTAGGGTTGGGGTTAGTGTTAGGGTTGGGGTTAGAGTTGGGGTTCAGGTTGAGGTTGGGGTTGGTATTCAGGTGAGGGTTAGTGTTGAGGAAGGTTGGGATTAGAGTTAAATTAGTAGTAGGGTTAGTGTTGGGGTTATGGATGAGGTTACGGTTAAGGTTAGAAGATAAGTTAGGGTTAGGGTTAGGGTTAAAGTTAGGGTTGGAGGTGAGTTCGGAGTTCAGGTTAAGGTTTGCATTGGGGTTGGTGTTGGGGTTAGGGTTGGGATTGGGTTTGGAGTTAGGTTGGGGTTTGGGTTAGGGTTGGTGTTGGCGTTAGGGTTACAGTAAGGGTTAGGGGTTGTGGTTGGCATTAGGGTTTGGGTTGGGGTTGGGGTTGGGAGAACAGGGTTGGTGTAATGACTGGGGTTGTGGTTCAGGAGTTGGGGTTTGGGTTGGGGTTGGGGTTAGAGTTGGGGTTAGAGGTTGGGATTTGGGTTGGGGTTGTGGTTGAGGTTGGTTTTGGAATTCAGGTAGGGTTAGTGTTGGGGTGAAGTGTTGGGGTTAGACTTGGGAGTTAGTGTTGGGTTTAGTGTCAAGGGTTGGGGATAGGGTTATGGTTAAGGTTAGAATACGATTGGGTTGGGGTTGGGGTTGGGGTTAGAGTTAGGGTTAGAGTAGGGGTAGGGTTCAAGATTGGGGTTAGCATTAGGGTTAGGGTTGGGCTTGGAATTAGGGTTGCAGTTTGGGTTGAAGCAAGGGTTAGAGTTAGGAGTTGAAGGTTAGGTTTGAGTAGGTTTGGGGTTGGGGTGGGGTTGGGGTTAGTGTTGGGTTTGGGGTTGGGGTTAGAAATGGGGTTGGGTTAGGGTTGAGAGATCGGAGTGGGGTTGAGTGTTGGGGTAGGGTTGGGGATAGAGTTGAGGTTTGGGTTTAGGGTTGGGGTTGGGGTTAGGAGTAAGGTTGGGGTTTGGGTTGGGGAGTTGGGGGTGGGGTTAAGGTTTGGGATAGGGACAGGGTTGGGGTTTGCTTTGGAGTTAGGGTTGCAGTTAGGGTTAGGGTTCTGGTTGGGGTTATAGTTGGGGTTGGGGTTAAGGTTGAGATTAGGGTTCAGGTTAGAGTTAGGGTTGGGGTTATGGTTATAGTTAGGGTTAGGGTTAGACTTGGGGACAGGGTTGAGTGTTTGGGTTGGGTTAAGGTTAGGATTAGGATTAAGTGTTAGAGTTAACTTTAGGGTTAGGGTTAGGGTTGAAGTTGGGTTTAGGGTTAGAGTTAGGGTTGGGGTTCAGGTTGGGTTGTGGTTGAGTTACAGTAAGGTTTGGGGTTACGATAAGCATTGAGGTTTGGAGGTTGGGGTTGGGTTGAAGACTGGTGGGGCTAGGGTTGTAGTTGGGGTTGGGGTTGGGTAGTTTGGGGTTAGTGTTGGGGTTGGGGTTAGAGTTTGGGTTCAGGTTATGGTTGTGGTTGGGGTTGGGGTTTGTATTCAGGTGACTGTTGGTGTTGGGGAAGGGTTGGGGTTGGAGTTAGAGTTGGTATTGGGGTTGGTGTTAAGGGTTACCGGATAGGGTTACAGTTAAGGGTTGAGATAGGATTGGGGTTGGGGTTTGGTTGGGGTTGGGGTTAAGGTTGGGTTTAGAGGTTGATTGGGGTTCAAGTTGGGGTTGGCATTGGGGTTGGTGTTAGAGGTTGGAGTTAAGGTTGGGTTTAGAGTTGGAAGTTAGGGTTTAAGTTCGGGTTAGTGTTAGAGGTTGGAGTTACGGTAAGGGTTGGGGTTATGGTTAGTGTTGGGGTTTGGGTTATAGTTGGGGTTGGAATCACAATATTGGTGTGAGGCTAGGGTTATGGTTAGAGTTGAGGTTTGGGTTGGGGTTGGGGTTGGGGAGTTGGGGTTGGGGAGTTGGGGTTAGGGTTGGGGTTGGGTTGGTTTTGGGAGTTGAGTGCGGGTTGGTGTTGGGAGTGGCGTTGGGGTTGAACTTGGAGTTAGTGTAGGTTTGGTGTTGGGGTTGGGGATAGTGTTGCAGTTAAGGTTGGAGATGCGATTATGGTTGGGGTTGGGTTAAGGTTAAGGTTAGGGTTGGGGTGGGAGTTAGGGTTGTGTTTGGGTTTGGGTTGGGGTTGGGGTTGGGGTTCAGAGTTGAGAGTTGGGTTGAGATTTATGGTTAGGATTGTTGTTGGGGTTGGGGTTAGGTTAGGGTTATGGTTGGGGTTGGAGTCAGGTTGGGTTGAGTGTTGGGGTTGGGGTTTTAGTTAGGTTCAGGTTGAGGTTAGGAGTTACGGTTGGTATTCAGGTAGGGTTAGTGTTAGGGAAGGGTTAGGGTTAGAGGTCAGAGTTGGTATTGGTTTGGTGGTGGGGTTACGGATAAGGGTTACGGTTAAGTTTAGGAGATAAGGATTGGGGTTGGGGTTGGGGTAGAGTTGGGGTTCAGGTTGGGGTTGGCATTGGGGTTGGTGTTAGGGTTGGGGTTAGGGTTGGGTTTAGAGTTAGAGTTGGGGTTTGGGTTTGGGTTGGTGTTAGCGTTAGGAGTTATGATAGGGTTAGGGGTTACAGGTTGAGTGTTGGGTTTAGGGTTGGGGTTAGGGCTGGGGTTGGTGTGAGGTTGGGTTATAGTTAGAGTTAGGGTTTGGGTTTGGGTTGGGTTAGAGTTAGGGTTAGAGTTGGGGTTAGGTTGGGGTTGGAGTTAGGGTTGGGTTAGTTTAAATTGGTAAAGGTTGGTAGGGTAGCGTTAGGGTTGAAACAAGTTGGTGTGCAGTATTGGGGTTGGGATAGGATTCGGTTAGGTTGAGATCGTTGGGGTTGGGGTTGGGGTTGGGTTAAGTTAGGGTTAGGGTAGATTTGAGGTGCAGTTGGGGTTGGCATTGGGGTGGGGTTGGGGTTGGAAGCAGGGTTAGGTTGGGGTTCCGGGTTGGGGTTGGGATGCAGTTTGGGTTATAGTTGGGGTTAGGTTAGTGTTGGGTTTAGGGTTAAGGGTTGGGTAAGGTTGAGTTCAGGTTGAGATCAGGTAGGGTTAGCATTAGGGTTGGGGTTGGTACTAGAGTTGGGTTTGGGTTGGGGTAAGGGTTGGGGAGGTTTGAGTTGGGGTTTGGGTTGGGATTTGAGTTCCAGGATAGGAGTTGGGGTTATGGGTTTGGCACAGTTGGTGAAGTTATAGTTGGGGTTTAGTTGGGGTTATGGTTGAGTTGGGGTTGAGATTGGTATTCAGTTGGGGTAGGGTTATGATTGGAGTTGGGGGTCTGAGTAGGGTTGTGGTTAGGGTTAGGTTTATAGTTGGGTTAGGGTTGGGGTTGAACTTGGGACAGGGTTGTGTTTGGGTTGGGTTAAGTTAGGGTTGGATTAGTGTTAGGGGTTAGCTTTGGGGTTCAAGTTGGTTAGGTTGGGTTAAGGTTGAGTTGGGGTTGGGTTCAGGTTGGGGTTATGGTTGGAGGTTACAGTAGCTTTGGGATTCTGGGGTGGGAGTGTTATGGTTTTAGGGTTTGCAGGTTGGGGTTGGGAGGCTAGTGTTGGGCCCAGGGCTGGGTTATGGTTGGGGTTGGGGTTCATGGTTGGGGTTAGTGTTGGGGTTGGGGTTAGGTTTGGGTTCAGTTAGGGTTGAGTTAGTCTTCAGGTAGGGTTGGTGTTGGGGAAGGTTGGGTTGAGTTAGAGTTAGTAGTAGGGTTAGTGTTGAGGTTCCGGATGAGGTTATGGTTAAGGTTAGAGATAGGATTAGGGTTAGGTTTAGGGTTAGGTAGGGTTAGGGTGAGTTGGGGTTCAGGTTAAAGTTAGCAATAGGGTTGAGTGCTGGAGTTAGGTTAGGTTTAGAGTTAGAGTTGGGGTTTTGGGTTGGGTTAGTGTTGGGGTTAGAGTTATAGGTAGGGTTGGAGTTCAGTTGGTGTTGGGTTTGAGTTATGGGTAGGGTTGGGGCTGGGTTGGTGTAGGGCTGGGGTATGGTTGGAGTTAGGGTTTGGGTTTGGGTTGGGGTTAGAGTTAGGGTTGGAGTTGGGGTTAGGTTGGGGTTGAGGTTAATTTTTGAATTCAGGTGGGGTTAGTGTTAGGAGAAGCATTAGGGTTAACAGAGTTAGTGTTGGGTTTAGTGTTAGGGTTGAGGATGGGTTACAGTTGGGGAGAATCGTTTATGGTTGGGGTTGAGGTTAGGTTGAGATAGGGAAAGGGTGAGTTACGGTTCAGGTTAGGGTTAACATTGAGGTTGGGGTTAGGGTTGGAAGCAGGGTTGGGGATGGGGTTAGGGTTACAGTTTGGAGTTCAGTGAGGTTAGGTTAGAGTTAGAGTTATAGTTAGGAGTTAGGTTTAGGCAAGTTTGAGGTTGGGTTAGAGTTAGGGTTGGGTTGGGTTAGGGTTGAAGTAAGGTTAGAGTTGAGTTGAGATCAGGTAGGGTTGGCGTTAGGGTTGGGTTGAGACTAGAGTTAGGTTTAGGGTTGGGGCAAGGGTTAGGGTTTGAGTTAGAGTTAGGGAGGTTGGGGTTGGAGTTGGGATAGGTTTGAGTTGGGGGTTGCACACAGTTAGGGTTACAGTTAGGGTTGGGGTTCAAGTTGGGGTTATGGTTAGTGGTGGGTTAGGATTGGGGTGAAGGTTAAGAGTTAGGGTTAGGGTTAGAGTTGGGGTTGGGGATAGGGTTAGGTTAGGCTTGGGTTCAGCTAAGGGTGGGGGTTGGGGTTAGAGTTCAGGTATGGGTTGGGGAAGGGTCAGGTTATAGTGAGGTGAAGATGGAAGTTAAGGTTCAGGTTTGGGGGAGGTTAGGTTTGCGTTATGGTTAGGGAGTTAGGTTTAGGGTTGAGGATAGGTTGAAGGTCAAATAAGGTTATGGTTAAGAGTTCAGGTAGGTTTAAGGTTGGGTAAGGGTTGGGGTTGGAGTTGATTTTAGGGTTGACCGGTTTAGAGTTGAAGTTATAGTTACGGTAAGGTTAGGGTTAAAGTTAGGGATAGGGTTGGAGTTGGTTTAGGGTTAGGGTTGGGGTTGAAGGTTCAGTAGGGTTGGGGCTGGGGTTGGGGTTGAGTCAGGGTTGGGGTGGCTTTGGTTAGGGGTAGAGTTAGGGTTGGGGTTAGAGTTAGGGTTGGGGATTGGGGAAGGGTTGGAGTTTGGGGAGTTCTTGGTTAGAGTTAGAGTTAGGGGTTAGGGTCAAGGTTGGGGATAGAATTTGAGAGTTAAGGAGTTGGGGTTGGTATTGGAGTTAGGGTTGGGGTTGAGGTTGAGATAGGATTTGGGTTAGGTTGGGGTTTGAGTTAAAGTTGGGTTTATTGTTATGGTTAGGGTTGTGTTAGAGTTAGAGTTTGGGTAGAGTTAAGGTTAGGGTTCATGTTGGGAGTTAGACTTGGCGTGGGAATTCCAAGGTTCAGATTGGGAATGAGTTACAGGTTGAGACAAGGGTTAGAAGTTAGGGTTGGGTTAGAGTTAAGGTTGGGGATAGAGTTAGGTTGGGTTTAGGTTGGGGTAGAGTTAGGGTTGGGTTGGGGTTGAGCTGGAGTCAGAGTTAGGGTTGGGGACAGTTGGGTTGGGGTTGGGTTGGGTTGGTCTTGGGGATAGGGTTAGGGTTGGGGTTCTGGTAGGGTTGGGGTTGAGATAGGGTTGGAGTTGGGGTTAGTGTTGGGGTTGGAGTCATGGTTTCCGGTAGTCATATCAATATTGTCCCAACCCTAACCCTAACTTTAATGTCTGACAGTCATATCAATATCGTTCAACCCTAACCCTAACACAAAAGTCTGACAGTCATATCAATATCATCCTAACCCTAACTGTAAACGTAACCTGTACTCTAATCCTAACCCTAAAACAAATGTCTGACAGTCATATAAGTATTGTACTAACCCTAACCCTAAACCAAACCTTAATCCTAACCCTAAAACTAACCCTAACCCTAACTCTAACACTAACCCAAATGACTGACATTCATATCAATATCGCCTTAAGCCTAACCCTAACCTTAATGTCTCACGGTCATATAATATCGTCCTCATCCTAAAAATAATTCTAATGTCTGACAGTCATATCAATATTGTCCTAATCCTAACCATAACCCTAATGCCTGACAATCATATTAATATCATTCTAACCCAAACCATAAACCTAACCCTAATGTCTTGCCATCATATCAATATCATCCTAACCATAAACCTTATCCTAACCCTAACCCTTACCCTAATGTTTGACACTCATATCAATATCATCCTAACTCTAACCTTAGCACTAACCCTAACCCTATCCCTAACACTGTCTGACTGTCATATCAATATCATCATAACCCCAACACTAGCCTTAATATCTGACAGTCATATCAATATCATCCTAACCCAAACTCTAACCCAAAATAACACTAATTCTAACCCTAATATCTGATAGTCATATCAATATCATCCCAACCCCAACCCTAATCATAACCCTAATGTCTGACAGTCATGTCAGTATTGTCCTGACCCTAACCCTAATGCGTGACAGTCACATCAATATAATTCTAACCCTAGCCCTAACTGTAACCCTAAACCTAACCCAAACCCTACAATAACCCTAAACCTAATCCTAATGTCTGACAGTCATATCAATATTATCCTAACCCTAACCCTAGCTCTAACGCTGACAGTCATATCAGTATTGTCCAAACCCTAATTCTAGCTCTAATCCTAATGTCTGAAAGTCATATCAGTATCATCCTGATCGTAACCCTCACCCTAACACTAATGACTGACTGTCATATCAATATCATCCAACCCAAACCCTAACCCTAACCCTAACCTAATGCTAATTTCTGACAAGCATATCAATATCATTCTAACCCTAATCCTAACTTATATCGGATGTAATATCAATAGCATCCTAAACCTAACCCTGACCCTATCTCCAAAACTGACCCTTACCCTAACATTGACCCTAAACCTATTGTCTGACAGTCATATCAATATCGTCCCTAATCAGCTGGCCTGGTGGCGCTGAGAGCTGAGGAGCTGGGATGCACACCTCACGCCTGGTGACCCGGGTTCGGAATGGACTTGGCTCAGGGACGGGGAAGGAGGATCGAGCATCCCAACGATGCCTCCTTCTTCGGGAGGGACACCGGGTGTTTCTATACACCCAATGCTCCGGAGACCCGTGGAAGCACCGCTCGGGCTGAGGCTGCTCCCATTGGGGGAGTCGGGAGGGGATGCTCGCACTTGGCAGATGCGAAGCACGCCTGCCTGGAGCCAGCCGCCCTCAGTGGAGGGAGGGACGAAGAAACGGAAAACAACCCGCAGCATTCTGGATGATGGCCCAGCCACCCAGTCTGCAACCACGGGCAGACCCTCTCTGCAAGGTGAAGGAGGCAGGTAAAGAGGCACTCTAGGGCAGACCCAGTGGGACTGGAGGGCATTGAGCTAGCCCAAGGAGGGAATGACAAGGGCGACCAGGAGGATAAAAGAAAGTTAAAAAATATCGTCTCTAACCCTGACCATAACCTGGTCTGACAGTCATATCAATATCGCCCTACCCTAACCCTAACACTAATCCTAACCCTAATGTCTGACAGTCATAGCAATATCATCAAAATGATAACCCTAACTTCAACTGTAACCCTTACCCTAACCCTGATGTCTGACACTCATTTCAATATCATCCTGTCCCTAACCCTAACCCCAACCCTAACTGTAATCCTAACCCTAATGTCTGACAGTGATGTAATTATCATCCTAACCTTAAATTTATCCCTAACCCTTAGCCTAACCTTAACTCTAACATTAAAACTAACCCTAACATTAATCCTAATGTTTGACAGTCATATCAATATCATCCTCATCCTTACCCAAACCCTAACCTTAATGTCTGACAGTCATATCAATATCATCTGAATTTAAACCCTAACCGTAATCATAACCCTAACCCTAACACTAACCGCAATGTCTGACTGTCATTTCAATATCATCCTAACCCTGATCCTAACCATAACCCTTACCTTAATGTCTGACAATCATAGCAATATCGTCCTATCCCTTACCCCAATCCTAACCCTGATGTCTAACAGTCATATCAATATTGTCCTAACCCTAATCCTAACTCTAACCCTTACCCTAATATCTGACTGTCATATCAATATTGTCCTAACCCTAACCCTAACCCTAACGTTAAACCTAACTGTAACCCTTACTCTAACCCTAATACTAACATTAATGTCTGATAGTCATATCAATATTGTCCTAACCTTAAACCTAACCCTAACCCTAAACCTATACCTAACCCTGTCTAACAGTCATATTAATATCATCGTACTCCTAACCCTAACCAAGCCCGAACCCTGACCCTAATCCTAACGTCTGACAGTCATATTAATATCATTCTAACCCTAACCCTAATGTCTGACAGTCCCATCAGTATCGTCCTAATCCTAACCCTAACCCTAACCCTAACTATAACCCTAATGTCTGACAGTCATATCAATATTGTCATAACCATAACCCTAATGTCTGACAGTAATATCAATAATGTTCTAACATAAAACCCTAACCCTAACTCTAACCCTAACCCTAATGTCTGATAGTCATCAATATCATCCTAACCCTAATCCTGACCCAAAAAATAATGTCTGACTTTCAGACATTAGAGTTAGGGTTACGATGATATTAATATGACTGTCTGAAATTAGAGTTAAGGTTAGGATGACATTGATATAACAGTCAGACATTAGGGTTATGGTGAGGGTTAGGGTTAGGATGATATAGATATAACTGTCAGAGATTAGGGTTTGGGTTATGGTTAGGGTTAGATGATATTGATATGACTTACACATAGAAACAGAAACATAGACTTTGACGGCAGATAGGACTCACTTGCCCACCTAGTCTGCCCATTTCCCTACCTAGAGGATAAGCTGCAGATCCTATTTAACCAACAGCCTATTTCTTCCAAGCCCCACAGAAACTTGCCTTATGTCTGTCCCATGCATTCTTGAATTCTCCCCAGTTTTAGAGGAGGTTGTGGGGTCTAAAACTGTGGGAGAATTAAAGAATGCATGGGACAGACATAAGGCAATTTTGTGGAGGGGAGGAAATAAGCTAGCTGATTAAATAGGATCTGCAGCTTATCTACTAGGTAGGATGGAACAAGACTAGGTGCCTGGCTTCCTTATCTGCCGTCAATGTCTATGTTTCTGTGTTTCAATGTTACCTGTCTGACAGATCATATCAATATCATCCTACCCCTTACCATAACCCAAACCCAATCTCTGACAGTTATATCAATATCATCCTAACCCTAACCCTCACCATAACCCTAATGTCTGACTGTTATATCAATGTCATCCTAACCTTAACCCTAATTTCAGACAGTCATATCAATATCATCATAACCCTAACTCTAATGTCTGAAAGTCATATCAATATCATCCTATCTCTAACCCTAACCTTATCCCTAACCCTAATATCTGACAGCCATATCAATATCCTCCTAACTCTAATCTAAACCCTAACCCTAATTTCTGACAGTCATATAAGTATTGTTCCAACCTAACCCTAACTCTAAACCTAATGTTAACCCTAACCCAAAAGATAACCATAACCCTAATCATAACCCAAATGTCTGAGTCATATCAGTATCACCTCTAACCATAACCCTAACCCAGCCCTCAACCCCTAACCCTAATGTCTGACAGTAATATAAATATCGTCCTCACCCTAACTCTAACCTTAACTCTAATGTCTGACAGTCATATCAGTATCATCCTAACCCTAAACCTAAACCTAACCCTATCCCTAACCCTAATATTCGACAGTCATATCAAAATTGTCCTAACCCAACTCTAAACCTAACAATAACCCTAGCCATAATGTCAGACAGTCATATCAATGTCATCCCGTGTCTGGCAGTCATATTATTATTATCCAACCATAAACCTAATGCCAACCCTAACTCTAATCTTAACCCTAATCCTAAAACTAACCCTTACACTAACTCTAACCCTAATGTCTGACAGTCATATCGATATTGTCCAACCATGAACCCTAGCCCTAACCCTAACCCTAACCCTAACCCTAACCCTAATGTCTGACTGGCATATCAATATTGTCCTACCCTAACCCTAAAACTAATGTCAGACAGTCCTATCAATATCACTCTAACCCTAACACTAACCCTAATCCTTACCGTTATCCTAATGTCTGACAGTCATATCAATATTATCCTAACCCTAAGCCTAATGTCTGACAGTCATATCAATATCATTCTAACCCTAACCAAAACCCTAATCCTAATGTCTGACAGTCAAATCAATATCATCCTGATGGTAATCCTAACCCTAACCCTAACCCTAATTTCTGACAGTCATATCAATATCATCCTCATCCTAATCCTAACCCTAATCCTAACTCTAACCCCAATGTCTGACAGTCATATTAATATTATCCTAACCCTAACCTTACACTAACCCTTACCCTTATGTGACACTCATATTAACATCGTCCTAATCCTAACCCTCACCCTATCCCGAATCTTAATCCTAACCCTTATGACTGACAGTCACATCAATATCATCATAACTGTAAACGTAACCCATACCCTCACCCTAACCATATCCCTAACCCTAACCCTAATGTCTGACAGTCATATCAATATCGTACTAATCCTAACCCTAACCGTAAATGTATCCCTTACACTTACCCTAACCCTAATGTCTGACAGTCATATTCATATCATCCTAATTCTAACCCTAACCATAACCATTACTGTAACCCTAACCCTAATGTCTGATAGTCATATCAATATCGTCCTAACCCTAACTCTAACCCTGACACTAATCCTAACCATAACCTTAACCCTAATGCCTGACTGCCATGTCAATATCATCCTAACTCTAACCCTTGCCCTAACCCTAATGTCTGATAGTCATATCAATATCATCCTTACCCTAACCCTAGCACTAACCCTAACCATTACCCTAACCCTAATGTCTGACAGTCATATCAATATCGTCCTAACCCTAACACTATCTCAGTAGTCAAGATGTGAGAAGATTCAGAAGTGGAATTGATCTTGGTGTGGTGACTGGCATAGGAGGAGAAACTGATTGCAGGAACCAAAGGCTGGCAGCAGACTGAGCAAAAGATTGTCCCCTACCAGTGGACATTGACCACAGTTTTGATTTATGGGCTGTAGATCTGTAACTGCAAGTGTGAGAGTAATTTCTTGGCAAATTTGAGCCTGCAGCCCAAGTAGTGGCATCAAGCTCAATTCTTAAGGAGGGTCAAGTTTCCAGCAGAGTTGGGTACCAGGGTATAATAGAACTGGAGCAAGCAGGTATGGAAGTAAATTGGAATGGAGAATTTGATTGCTGCTATACATAAGTGAAATGAGGGTCACTGACTGTAGAACACCACCACCCCCTGAGTTGAGAGGAGAACATTCAAACCAAGGTTACTGCAGCTTAATAAGAATGACATCCTTGCATTTTTTAGTGTGTCCCCCAATTTAAAAACTCAGGAGTCAACAAATCCTACAGAAACTGCAATTTACACCCTCCTTCACTGTTATAGGAAGAAAATCCCCCCAACACATAGATTTGCACACTGAACTCAACATGTTTGTTGCAAGGCAGTTGGGGTATTCCTAGTTTAAAAAAATAATCTAAACAAACATTGATCAAAATCAGAAAAAACCGGCATTTAAGTTGGAGTCTCTCTTTAATATCTACTAACTGAAAATACATACCAGAATAAATCCAAGGAGATTTTGCCTTCTGTGTAGTTTTAGTTAAGTATGTATGTCCATCTCTGATTATATCCTAGAAGAACAGCAAAACCCACCAATTTTCAGAAGAAGAACAAGTCAGCCTTCAGATTCAGATGGGAGAGAAAATTCATTAAGAGAACACTGATGCTCATGGCTGCAGGTTTGGGTTATTGCAGTTTAATATTTATGATAAGAAGGCTACATGCTCTTAAATGGGCTGCTGTTCCACTTTCACTGTAGCAGAGTGGTTGCAGGAAGGCAGTCAAAGGGTTAACTAAGACTTAATCCCATTGAAAGAATGCTGTTTAACCACAATTTATATGCTGAAGAATGGACGAGAAACAGCAGTTGTTCTGCACGAGAGTATGAGGTACCACCGCAGAAGGTAGGTACACTTTGCTGCAGTAACATGGAGCCCTGCCTCAACTCATGCCTAACTCTAACCTAATCCTAACCTTAAACCTAATGTCTGACAGTCATATCAATATCACAGAACTCAACCCCTAACCCTATCCCAGATCTAATCCTAACCCCAATATGTGACAGTCAAAACAATATTGTCCTAACTCTTACCCTAATCCTAACCTCAATGTCTGACAGTCATATCTATATCGTGCAGGCCCTTACCCTAATCTTAATGTCTCACAGTCATATCAATATTGTCCTAACCTTAAACTTAAATTCTGACAGTCATATCAATATCATCCAAATGTTAACCCAACCCTAGCCCTGTCACTAACCCTAACCCTAATGTTTGACAGTCACATCAAAATCGTCCTAACCCTAGCCCTCACCCTAACCCTAAAACCAGCCTTAATGTCTGACAGTCATATCAATATCATCATAACCCTAACATTAACCCTAATGTCTCATAGTAATATCATCATCAACCTAACCCAAACCCAAAACCTAATGTCTGACAGTCATATCAATTTCATCCTAACTTAAACATTACCATATCAATAATGTCAAACCCTAACCTTAACCCTAATCTCTGACACTCATATCAATATCATCCTAACTCTAACCATAAACCTAACCCTAAAGTCAGACAGTTATATCAGTATAATCGTAACCTAACACAAATATCTGACTGTCATATCAATATTGTCCAAATCTAACCCTAATCCTACCCCTAACCCTTATGTCTGACAGTCATATCAATATCTTCCTAACCCTAACCCTAACTCTAATGTCTGATAAGTCATATAACTATTGTCCCAACCTCAAACCCTAACCCTAAACCTAAACCTAACCTTAACCGTAACCAGTAAACTAATCCTAACCCAACCATAACCCTAATGTCTGACAGTCATATAAATATTGTCCTAATGCTAACCCAGCTCTAACCATAACCCTAACGCTAACCCTGATGTCTGACAGTCATATCAATATCGTCCTCACCCTATCCCTAACTCTAACCCTAATGTCTGACAGTGATATCAATATTGTCCTAATCCTATCCCTAATGCCTGACAGTCATATAAATATCATTGTAACCCTAACCCTTACCCTAATGTGTGACACTCATATCAATATCGTCCTAACCCTAACCCTAACCGTAAACGTAACCCTAACCCTAAACCTAATGTCTGACAGTCATAACACTATTATCCTAAGCCTAACCCTAACCCTAAATGTAACTTGTACTCTAACCCCAACCCTAATGTTTGACAGTCATATCAGTATCATCCTAACCATAACCTAATGTCTGACAGTCACATCAACATTGTCTTAACCCTAACCGTAACCCGCTTCTGACACTCATATGAATATCATACTAATCCTAACCTTAATGTCTGACAGTCATATCAATATTGTCCTAACCTTTACAATAAAGTGTGACATCATATCAATATCATCTTAACTTAACCTCTTCCTAAGCCTAACCCTAATGTTTGACAGACATATCAATATCATCCTAACCCTGAAAATGTCCATAACCCTAACCCTAACCCTAATGTCTGACAGTCATATCAAGATCATCTCAACCCCAACCCTAATGCCTGTCAGTAATATCAATGTCATCTTAACACTAACTCTGCCGAAACCCTAACCGTAACTAAAACCCTAATATCTGACATTCATATAAATATTGTCCTAACCCTTACCCTAAAGTGTGACAGTCATATCAATATCATCCTAACCCTAACCCTAACCCTCTTCCTCAGCCTAACCTTCATGTCTGACAGACATATCAATATTATCCCTAACCCTGACAATGTTCATAACCCTAACCCTAACCCTAACCTGAATGTTTGACAGTCATATCAATATCGTCCTAACACTAACCCTAAAGCCTGACAGTAATATCAATTTCATCTTAACACTAATTCTGCCAAAACCCTAACTCCAACCAAAAATCTAATGTCTGACAGTCAAAACAATATCGTCCTATCCCTAACCCTAACCATAACGCTACTGTCTGACAGTCATATCAGTATCTCCCTAACCCTGACCCTAAACCAGCCCTAACCCTAATGTCAGACAGTCATGTCAATATCGTCCTAACCCTAACCCCTAACCTTTACCTAACCCTAATGTCTGACAGTCATATCAATATCGTCCTAACCCTAAATGTAACACTAACCCTATCCTAATGTCTCACAATCATATCAATATTATCCTAACGCTAACCCTAGTCCTAACCCTATCCCTAATGTCTTACAGTCATATCATTATTGTCCTAACCCTAATCCTAAACATAACCTTACCATAATGTCTGACAGTCATATCAATATTGTCCTAACCCTAACCCTAAACCCTAACCCTAACCCTAAACCCTATCCTTAATCCCTAACCCTAACCGAGCCCTTAACCCTAACACTAAAACCAATGTCTGACAGTCATATCAATATCGTCCTAACCCTAACCCTAATCCTAATTTCTGATAGTCATATCAGTATCATCCTAACCCTACCCTAACGTCTGACAGTGATATCAATATTGTCCTAACCCTAACCCTAATATCTGACAGTCATATCAGTATCATCAGTATCATCCCGACTGTAAACCTAACCCTAACTCTAATGTCTGACAGTCATATCAATATCGCCCTGACCCAAACCCTAATCCTAATCCTAATGTTGGACAGTCATATCAATATCATCCTAAACATAACCCTAACCTGAAGAGTGACCCTGACCCTCCCCTAATGTCTGACAGTCATATCAATATCATCCTAAACCTAACCCTAACTTTAATGTCTGACAGTCATATCAATATCGTTCTAACCCTAACCCTAACACAAATGTCTCATAGTCATATCAATATCGTCCTAACCCTAACCGTAAATGTAACCTGCACTCTAACCCTAACCCTAAAACAAATGTCTGACAGTCATATCAATATCATCTTAACCCAAACCCTAAACGTAAACATAACCTATACTCTAACATAACCCCAAATCTAATGTCTGACAGTCATATCAATATCATCCTAACCTTAACCCTAATGTCTGACAGTCACATCAATATCATCCTAACCCTAACTGTAACCCTAAGAATAATTTCTGACATTCATATGAATATCGTACTAACCCTAACACTAATCCTAACCCTAATGTCTGACAGTCACATCAATATTGTCGTAACACTAACCCTAAAGTATGACAGTCATATCAATATCATTATGACCTTAACACTAACCCTGTCCCTTAGCCTAACCCTAATGTCTGACATTCATATCAATATCGTCCCTAACCTGACAGTGTCCATAACCTAACCCTAACCCCCAACCCTAATGCCTGACAGTGATATCAATATCATCACAACCCTAACCGTCACCCTAAACCCAACCGTATCCCAGTCTGAAAGTCATATTAGTATCGCCCCAACCCAACCATAAACATAACCTGTACTCAACACTAACCCTAAAACAAATGTCTGACAATCATATCTATATCGTCCTAACTCTGACAATGTCCATAATCCTAACCCTAACCCTAATGTCTGACAGTCATATCAATATCGTCTTAACCCTAACCCTAATGCCTGACAGTAACATCAATGTCATCTTAACACTAACTCTGCTGAAACCCTAACCCTAACCAAAAACTCTAATGTCTGACAGTCATATCAATATCGTCCTATCCCTAACCATAACCATAACGCTAATGTCTGACAGTCATATCAATATCTTCCTAACCCTAACCCCTCCCTAACTGTAGCCCTAACCCTAATGTCAGACAGTCATGTCAATATCGTCCCAACCCAACCCTAATATCTGAAAGTCATACCAATATTATCCTATCTCTAATCCTAATGTCTGACAGTCATATCATTATCGCCCCAACCCTAAACCTAACCCTAACCCAAACCCTAAACTTAACCCTAACCTTAATCCTAAACTAACCCTTACCCTAACCCTAACCCTAACCCTAATGTCTGACAGTCCTATCAATATTGTCCTATCCCTAACCCCTAACCCTAACCCTAAAGCCAAACCCAATCCTTAACCATCAAAGTGCCATTAACCCTAACCCTAATGCTAATGTCTGACAGTTATACCAATATCATCCTACCGATATCCTAAAACTAATGTTTGACAGTCACATCAATATCATCCAAACCCTTATCCTAACCCTAACCCTAACCCAATGTCTGACAGTCATATCAATATCATCCTATCCATAACCCTAACTCTAACCCTAACCCTAAACCTAACCCTAACCATAATGTCTGACAGTCATATCAATATCATCCTAACCCTAACCCTAATGTCTGATAGTCATATCAATATCATTCTAACCCTATCCTCACCCTAAACCTAACCATATCCCTGTCTGACAGTCATATCAATATCATTCTAACTCTAATCCTAACCCTGACTCTAACCCTAATGTCTCACAGTCATATCATTATCGTCCTAACCCTAAACCTAACCCTAACCTTAACCTTAACCCTAACCCTAAAACTAACCCTTACCCTAACCCTAATGTCTGACAGTCATACCAATATCACCCTAACCCTAACCCCTAACCTTACCCTTAAATCCTAACCCTAAACTAGCCCTTAACCCTAACCCTAAAACTAATGACTGACAGTCGTATCAACATCGCCCTAGTCCTAACCCTAACCATAATCCTAATGTCTCACTCTCAGATCAATATCATCCTAGTCCTCGCCCTAAACTTAACCCTAACCCTAATGCTGACAGTCATATCAATATTATCCCAACCCTAACCCTAGTGTCTGACAGCCATATGAATATCATCCTGACCGTAACCCTAATCCTAATGTCTGACAGTCATATCAATATCATCCTAACCCAAACCCTAACCGTAACTGTAAACCTAACCCTAATTTCTAACAATCATATCAATGTCGTCTTAATCCTAATTTCAGACAGCCATATCATTACTATCCTAAACCTATCCCTAACCCTAACACTGACCATAATCCAAACCCAATGTCTGACAGACATATCAACATCATCCTAACCCTAAGCTCTAACCCTAACCTTAATGTCTGACAGTCATATCAATAGCATCCTAACCCTAACTCTCACCCTAACCCAAACTGTATCCCTGTCTGACAGTCATATCAATATCATCTTTACCATAACCCTAACCCTAAACCTAAACTTAATGTCTGACAGTCATAGCTATAGCCGTCTAACCCTAACCCTAACCTGAACCATAACCCTAACCCTAATGTCTGACAGTCATATCAATATCTTCCTAACCCTAACCCTTACCCTAATGTCTGACAGTCATATCAATATTGTCTAACCCTAAAAGTAACACTAACGCTAACCCTAACCCTAAACCTAATGTCTGACAGTCATATCAATATCATCCTTACTCTAATCCTAACCCTAACCCTAACCTTAAACTTAACCCTAACCTTAATCCTAAAACTAACCTTTACCCTTACCCTAACCCTAATGTCTGACAGTCTTATCAATATTGTCCTAACCCTAACCCTAAAGCCAAACCCTAATCCCTAACCCTGTCCCAGACATTAACCCTAACCCTAATATTAATGTCTGACAGTCATACCAATATCATCTTATCGAAACCCTAAAACTAATGTCTGACAGTCGTATCAATATGGCCCTAATCCTAATCCTAATATTTGACAGTCACATCAATATCATATTAACCCTTTACCCTAACCCTAACCCTAATGTCTGACAGTCATATCAATATCATCCTATCCATAACCCTAACTCTAACCCTAACCCTAAAACTAACCCTTAACCATAATGTCTGACAGTCATATCATTATCATCCTGACTGTAAACCTAACCCTAACTCTAATGTCTGACAGTCATATCAATATCGTCCTAACCCTAACCTTAATGTCTTACAGTCATATCAATATCAACCTAACCCTAACCCTAATGTCTGACAGTCATATCAATATCATTCTAACCCTATCCCTCACCCTAAACCTAACCTTATCCCTGTCTGACAGTCATATCAATATCATCCTATCCCTAACCCCTAACCCTAACACTAAACCCTACCCCTAAACCCTAACCCTAACCTAGCCCTTAACCCTAACCCTAACACTAATGTCTGACAGTCATATCAATATTGCCCTAGCCCTAACCCTAACCATAATCCTAATGTCTGACAGTCATATCATTATCATCCTGACTGTAAACCTAACCCTAACTCTAATGTCTCACAGTCATATCAATATCGTCCTAACCCTAACCTTAATGTCTTACAGTCATATCAATATCATCCTAACCCTAACCCTAATGTCTGACAGTCATATCAATATCATTCTAACCCTATCCCTCACCCTAAACCTAACCTTATCCCTGTCTGACAGTCATATCAATATCATCCTAACTCTAATCCTAACCCTTACTCTAACCCTACTGTCTGACATTCATAGCATTGTCATCCTAACCCTAAACCTAACCCTAACCTTAATCTAACCCAAATGTCTGACAGTCATATCAATATCATCCTATCCCTAACCCCTAACCCTAACACTAACCCTAACCCTAAACCCTACCCCTAAACCCCAACCCTAACCTAGCCTCAACCCTAACCCTAACACTAATGTCTGACAGTCATATCAATATTGTCCTAGCCCTAACCCTAACCATAATCCTAATGTCTGACAGTCATATCATTATCATCCTGACTGTAAACCTAACCCTAACTCTAATGTCTGACAGTCATATCAATATCGTCCTAACCCTAACCTTAATGTCTTACAGTCATATCAATATCATCCTACCCTAACCCTAATGTCTGACAGTCATATCAATATCATTCTAACCCTATCCTCACCCTAAACCTAACCTTATCCCTGTCTGACAGTCATATCAATATCATCCTAACTCTAATCCTAACCCTACTCTAACCCTACTGTCTGACATTCATAGCATTGTCATCCTAACCCTAAACCTAACCCTAACCTTAATCTAACCCAAATGTCTGACAGTCATATCAATATCATCCTATCCCTAACCCCTAACCCTAACACTAACCCTAACCCTAAACCCTACCCCTAAACCCTAACCCTAACCTAGCCCTTAACCCTAACCCTAACACTAATGTCTGACAGTCATATCAATATTGCCCTAGCCCTAACCCTAACCATAATCCTAATGTCTGACAGTCATATCATTATCATCCTGACTGTAAACCTAACCCTAACTCTAATGTCTGACAGTCATATCAATATCGTCCTAACCCTAACCTTAATGTCTTACAGTCATATCAATATCATCCTAACCCAACCCTAATGTCTGACAGTCATATCAATATCATTCTAACCCTATCCCTCACCCTAAACCTAACCTTATCCCTGTCTGACAGTCATATCAATATCATCCTAACTCTAATCCTAACCCTTACTCTAACCCTACTGTCTGACATTCATAGCATTGTCGTCCTAACCCTAAACCTAACCCTAACCTTAATCTAACCCAAATGTCTGACAGTCATATCAATATCATCCTATCCCTAACCCCTAACCCTAACACTAACCCTAACCCTAAACCCTACCCCTAAACCCTAACCCTAGCCTAGCCCTTAACCCTAACCCTAACACTAATGTCTGACAGTCATATCAATATTGCCCTAGCCCTAACCCTAACCATAATCCTAATGTCTCACTGTCAGATCAATATCATCCTAATCCTCACCCTAACCTTAACCCTAACCCTAATGCTGACAGTCATACAATAGCATCCTAACCTAATGTCTGACAGCCATATGAATATCATCCTGACCGTAATCCTAATCCTAATGTCTGACAGTAATATCAATATGATCCTAACCCAAACCCTCACCATAACTGTAAACCTAACCCTAATTTCTAACAATCATATCAATATCATCCTAATCCTAATTTCAGACAGCCATATCATTATCATCCAAAACCTATCCCTAACCTAACCCTAACACTGACCATAACCCTAACCCTAATGTCTGACAGACATATCAACTATTGTCCTAACCCCTAAGCCTAACCTCTAATCTTAATGTCTGACAGTCATATTAATATCATCCTAACCCTAATCCTAACCCTAATGTCTGACAGTTATATCAATAGCATCCTAACCCTAACTCTCACCCTAACCCTAACTGTATCCCTGTCTGACAGTCACATCAATATCATCTTTACCATAACCCTAACCCTAACCCTAAACCTAATGTCTGACAGTCATAGCTATAGAGTTCTAACCCTAACCTGAACCATAACCCAAACCCTAATGTCTGACAGTCATATCAATATTGTCCTAACCCTAAAAGTAACACTAAACCTAACCCTAACCCTAAACCTAACCGTAATGTCTGACAGTCATATCATTATTATCCTAACCCTAACCTTAACTATAAAACTAACCCGTACCCTAAACCTAACCCAAATATCTGACAGTCATATCAATATCTTCCTAATCCAGACCCCTAACCCTAACTGTAACCCTAATCCTAACCCTAAACGTTAACCCTAACCCTAACGCTAATGTCTGACAGTCATATCAATATTGTCCTACCCTAACCCTAAACTAATGTCTTACAGTCGTATCAATATTGCCCTAACCTTCACCTAACATTAACCCTATCCATCTCTGACAGTCATATCAATATCGGCCCTGACCCTAACCCTAACCTTAACCCTAACCTTAAACCTAATGTCTGACAGTCATAGCAATATCGTTCTTACTCTAACCCTAACCCAAACCTGAACTGTAACCTTTACCCTAACCCTAATGTCTGACAGTCATTTCAATATCATCCTAATGCTAACCCTAACCTTAATCCTAACACTAACCATAACCCTAACCCTCACCCTAACCCTAACATCTGACAGTCATATCAATATCATCCTAACCCAAACGCTAACCTGAACCCTAACCCTAATGTCTGGCAGTCATATCAATATCTTCCTAACCCTAACCCTAAGCCCAACCCTAATGTCTCACAGTCTTATATATCATCCATGCCTAAATTTATCCTAACCCTAACACTAACCTTAACCCAAACAATAACCCTAACCCTCACCCTAATCCTAATGTCAGACAGTCATATCAATATCATCCTAACCCTAACCCTACTGCTAACCCTAACCCCTTACCCTAACTCAGCCCTAACCCTAACCCTAACCCCAATGTCTGACAGTCTTATCAATATCATCCTAACTCTAACCCTAACCCTAATGTCTGACAGTCATATCAATAGCTAGAGGTCAAATGGAAGTTCTGCATTTTTGCAGTTCATTTACATCACCCGGTAAGGAAGAGGGTCCAGCTCCCCATACGATGCACAGGGGAAATGCCAGACCTCACCCAACAACTAACACACTGAAATCTGGCCAATGGAAAATCATGTACACAAATGCTCACAGTCCGGGAAACAAGATCCCAGACCTGCAGGCAATAATGACAGAGGCTAAACTGGACATAGTAGCAATTAACGAGATGTGGTTTACCAGTAACCACACTTGGGAGACTTCATTACCTGGCTATGTACTGTTCAGAAGAGACTGAGCTGCAAAAAGGGGCGGGTGCAGTGTCCCTGTATGTAAATGAAAATATCAAAACTACAGAAATTTAGAATACACATAAGGAGCCAGAAGAACTGTGGGTCACCTGGAAACAGAAAATGGGACAGCCATAAGAACTGGGGTTTTCTACAAGCCCTTAGACCAGAGGAAGGACATAGACACATTACTGTAAGAAGATATACAAAACATAATAGCTGAAAGGGAGGTTCTGATAATGGGAGACTTCAACATGACAGATACAAATTGGTCAATACCAGAAGGAACATTTGCCAGAACTAGACACATGGTGGATTCCCAGCAGGGGAGGGCCTAAAACAACTGGTACAACAACCCACAACTGACTAACAGGGAAAGGATCACAGATCTCCAGGTAGAAGGTCACCTGGGGCCAGTGACCATCACATGGTATAGTTCAATTTGGCCACTACAACTAAATCATCCCATTCCAGGGCAAAATATGGGACTTCAGAGGAGCTGACTTTGATAAAATTGCCAACAGAGTTAAGCTAGCCCTGCAAAAGAAATTCAGGGAGGAGATACAGGCAGAGTGGACAAGCATTAAGGATGCAATACTTGAAGCAACATCACATTGTGTTAGAGAGAAAAGGAAATGCAAAAGAAGAAGGAAACCATTTTGGTTCTCAAAAACAGTAGCAGAAAAGATCAGAGCCAAAAGGCTGGCCTTCAGGAAAGATAAGGGAACACAGCAGGATGAAGATAGGGAGGCATACCAAACTTCCCTAAGGGAAGGCAGTAAGGCAGACAAAGGCCCAAACCAAGGAAACACTAGCACAACAGTAAAAGAAGGTGACAAAATTTTCTATAGATACATTAGTGAAAGGAGAAAGTCCAGAGGGGTATTGCTGAGATCAAAGGAGATAAGGGTGAGTGAGGAGGAGGACCACGTGAAAGCATATATCCTAAATAGATACTTCTGCTCAGTATTTACTGAAGAGAAGGTAGGGCAGGGCCCATAGGTCAGCACCATGGACACAGGAGGGAGGGAGGTGAGCACTAGTCCCTTCACAAAAAAAGGGTCCTACATGACTCTGATAAGCTCAGGGTGGACAAGGCAATGGGATCTAATGGCATACATCCCAGGGTACTAAAGGAGCTAAGGGTGGAACTAGCAGAGCCATTATCAGAACTGTTTAGTGAGTCTCTGAGCACAGTAGAGGTCTCAGAAGACTGGAGAAAGGCTCATGCAATCCCGCTCCACAAGAGTGGTAGCAGGGAGGAGGCAGAGAACTACAGACCAGTCAGTCTTACCTCAGTAGTGAGCAAGATTATGGAGGCATTCATTAAGGAAATGATACCGCAACACCTGGAATAAATAGGAGCACAGGATCCAAGACAGCATGGGTTTTTAAAAGGAAGGTCCTGTCAAACTAATCTCATAGATTTCTTTGACTGGGTAACCAGAGTGGTGGACCAAGGGGGAGCAGTTGATGTTGCCCACCTTTACATCAGCAAAGCTTTCGATACTGTTCCACCTAGAAGATTGATTAATAAGCTGGGTAGGCTTGGGGTCGGTCAGAAGTTGGTCACCTGGGTGGCAAACTGGTTTGTGGGCAGAAAACAGAGAGTGGTGGTAAATGGTATATAGTCAGAAGAGATTCAAGACACAAGTGGGGTACCTCAGGGATCAGTCCCGGGGCCAGTCCTCTTCAATGTCTTCAGTGACATTGCAGATGGACTGGAGGGTAAGGTTTGTCTGTTTGCAGATGACACCAAGATCTGCAACAGAGTAGATGTTTCAGATGGGGTGAGCAGAATGAGAAGAGATCTGGATAAACTAGCAAACTGGTCGGAAGAGTGGCAACTGGAGTTTAATGCAAAGAAGTACAAGATCATGCACATAGGGAAGAGAAACCCTGAAGCTACCTATAGGCTGGGAGGCGAGTTGCAGGCAGTCACAAGGGAAGACAGAGACTTGGTATCGTCATCACCAATGACCTGAAATCATCCAAGCAGACCACTAAAAGCAGTAGGTAAGGCAAGGGGATGTTAGGGGTGGCATGTAACGGGTATCACAAGTCTGGAAGAGGGTGGTAATAATCCCTCTTACAAGACACTGTTAGGCTCCCATCTGGAGTACTGTGCAGTACTGGAGGCCACACCTTCACAAGGAGATTAATCAAATTGAGGCAGTTCAGAGAAGGGCAACAAAATGGTGCAGGGGCTGCATCCAGAAAACATATGAGGACAGATTAACAGAGCTCAATATGTATACCCTAGAGCAAAGGAGGGAGAGAGGTGGTATGTTCGAAACATTCAAACACCTTAAGGGTATTAACAAGGTGACAGAGTCTAAATATGTTTCATTATAAGAAAAATAGCAGGACAAGAGGACACAGCATGAGATTAGAGACAGGCCGATTAAGGGGAAATGTGAGGAATTTATTTTTCACAGAAAGGGTGGTGGATGCATGGAAGGTCCTACCTCAGGAAGTGGTGGATATGAATACAGTGCAGGCCTTCAAACAGGCATGGGATAGACATAAGGGAGCAATACAGATGAGTATGGATAGATAGGCCATTGACAGAGCAAAGGCTAATGGCACATTTATAAGGTAGAAAAAGAAATGAGCAGACTGTATGGGCCTTGCGGTACTTATCAGCTGTCAACTTCTATGTTTTTATATCTATATCATCCTAACCCTACCCCTAACCCTATCCCTTTTGTCTGACAGTCATGTAAATATCGTCCTAACCCTAACCCTAACCCAAAACATAATGTCTGACAGTCAGATCATTATCATCCAACCCTAACCCTAACCCTAATGCCTGACAGTCATATCAAAATTGTCCTCACCCTAACCCTAACCCTACTGTCTGACAGTCATATCAATATCACCCTAACCCTAACCCTAATGCCTGACAGACATATCAATATCGTCATAACATTAACACTAACCTTAATGTCTGACAGTAATATCAATATCATCCTAACAATAACCCTAAACCTAACCTTAACCCTAACACTGTAACCATAACCATAGATCAAATGTCTGACAGTCATATCAATATCGCTCTACACCAACCCTAATCTTAATGTCTGACTGTCATATCAATATCGTCCTCATCCTAACCCTAACCCTAACCCAAAACCTACTGACTGACAGTCATATGAGTATCATTCTAACCCAGATTTAACTCTAACCCAACTCTTACCCTAATGCTGGCACTCATATCAATATAATCCAACTCTTACCCAACCCTAACCCAAAACCTAATCCTAACACTAATGTCTGACAGTCATATGAATATCATTCTAACCCAAACTATTACACAAACGCTAACCCTTATCCTAATGTCTGGCATTCATATCAATAACATCCTTACCTAACCTAATCGTAAACTTAACCTTTACCCAACCCTTACCCTAATTCTAATGCCTGACAGTCATATCAATATCATCATAACTCTACAATAACCCTAATGCCTCACAGTAATATCAATATCATCCCACCCTAAACCCTAACCCTAATGTCTGGTAGTCATATCAATTTCATTCTAACCCTAATGATTACCCTAACAATAATATCTGACAGTCATATTAATATAGTCCTAAACCCAACCCCAACCCCAACCCTAATCCCCGACAAGTCATATCAATATCATCCTAACCCTAACTCTAACCCCAACCCTAAACCTAACCCTAGACCAAATGTCTCACAGTCATATGAATACCATCCCAACCTTAACCCTAATGTCTGACAGTCAAATCAATACTGTCCTAACCCTACCCCAACTCATAATGTCTGACAATCATATCAATAGCCTTCTAACCCAACCCTAACCCTAACCCAACCCTAATGTCTGACAGTCTTATAACCATTGTCCCAACTCAAACCTTAACCCTATCCCTAACCCTAATGTCTGACAGTCATATAAATTCCATCCTAACCCTAACCATTACCCTAACAATATCTGACAGTCATATTAATATCGCCTTAACCCTAACCTCAACCTCTAATTCTGACAGTCATATCAATCATCATCCCAACCTAACCCTAATGTCTAACAGTCATATCAATATCCTCCTAACCCCAACCGTAACCCTAAACCTGATATCTGAAAGTCATATAACTAATGTCCTAATTCTAAACTTAACTCTAAACCTAACCCTTACCCTAATGTCTGACGGTCATATCAATATCATCCTAACACTAACCCTATTGCCTGACAGTCATATCAATATCATCCTAATCCTAACCCTAATGACTGACAGTCATATCAATATCATCAAATCCCTAACCCTAACTCTACCCCAAAACCTAATGTCTGACAATCATATTAATATCCTCCTAACCCTAATCCTAACCTAACCCTAATGTCTTACAGTCATATAAGTATTGTCCTAACCTAACCCTAAACCTAACCTTAACCCTAACCCCTAACACTAACCACAACCATAACCTAAATGTCTGACAGACATATCAATATCAGCCTCAAGCCTAACTCCTAACCCTAATGTCTGACTGTCATATCAATATCCCTCGCCCCAACCATAACCCTAACCTTAACCTAACCCTAACCCTACTGTCTGTCAGTCATATCAATATTGTCCTAACCTAACCCTAACCCTAGCCATAATGTCTAACAGTCATATCAGTATCATCCCAACCCTAACTCCTCCTATAACCCTAACCCTTACCCCTAATGTCTGGCACTCATATCAATATCATCCTAACTCTAACCCTAACCCAAAACTAAACCTAACCCTAACACTAATGTCTGACAGTCATATCAATATCTTCTTAACCCTAATCCTAACCATAAACCTTACTCTAACCTGAACCCTAATGTCTGATAGTCATAACAATATCATCCTGACCCGAACTTTAACCTTAACCCTAAACCTAACCTCTATCCCAAACCCTAATATCTTCCAGTCATATCAATATCGTCCCAACCCTTAACTTAAACCTAATCCTAACCCTAATGTCTGACTGTCAAATCAATATCGTCCTAAACCTAACCATCACCTTAACCCTTATCCTAACCTGAACCCTATCCCTAACCTTCATGTCTGACTGCCATATCAATATCATCATAACTCTAACCCTAACCATAATGGTTGACAGTCACAACAACATTGTCGTAACCCTAATACTAACCTCTGCCCTATGAAAACCCTAATATCTGACAGTCATAACTATATTGTCCATCCCTTACCCTAATCCTAACCCTAAAGTATGACAGTCATATCTATATTGGGCTAACCCAAACTCTAACCCTAATCCTAACCTTAACCCTAATGTTTGACAGTCATATCAATATCATAATAATCCAAACCCTAAAGTATGACAGTCATATCAATATCATCCTAACCCTATCCCTATCCCTAAGCCTAACCCTAATGTCTGACCGTCACATCAGTATAGTCCTAACCCTAACCCTCACACTTACCATTAGCCTAACTCTAATGTCTGACAGTCATATCAGTATCATCATAACCCTAACTCTAACCCTAATGTCTCACAGTAATATCAATATCATTCTAACCTAAACACTAATCCTAATGTCTGACAGTCATATCAATATCATCCTAACCCTAACTTCTAACCCTAACCGTAACCCTAAATCCTAACCCTAACCCAGTCCTTAACCCTAACGATGTTTGACAGTCACATCAATATCAACCTAACCATAAACCTAACCTTATGTGTGACAGTCATATCAATATCATCCTGACCATAACTCTAACCTTAATCTCACATAAATGTCTGACAGTCATATCAATATCATCCTAACCCAAACCCTAACCTAACATTGATTTCTGACAATCATATCAATATCGTCCTAACCCTAACCCTATTCCTAACCCTAATGCCGGACAGTTATATCAATATCGTCCCAAACCTAATCCTAACCCCAACCATAATTCTAACCCTAACTCTCACCCAAACTCTAACCCTAATGTCTGACAGTCATATAAATCTCCTCCTAACCCTAACTCCTAACCCTAAGCCTAAACCTAAACCATAACCCTAACCCAGCCCATATCCCTAACCCTAATGCTAATGTCTGACAGTCAAATCAACGTCGTCCTACCCTAACCCTAAAACTAATGTCTGACAGTCATATAAATATCATCCTAACCCTAACCCCAGCCCTAATCCTAATCTCTGACAGTCATATCAAGATCATTGTAACCCTAACTCTAACCCTAATGTCTGACAGTCAAATCAATAATGTCCCAACCCTACCCCTAACTCATGTCTGACAGTCATATCAATAGCCTTCTAACCCTAACCCTAACCCTAATGTCTGACAGTCTTATAACCATTGTCCTAACCAAACCTTAACCCTATCCCTAACCCTAATGTCTGACAGTCATATAAATTCCATCCTAACCTTAACCATTACTCCTAACAATATCTGACAGTCATATTAATATCGCCTTAACCCTAACCCTGACCCTAATCTCTGACAGTCATATCAATATCATCCTAACCCTAACCCTAATGTCTCACAGTCATATCAATATCATCCTAACCCAACCCTAATGTCTAAAGTCATATCAATATCCTCCTAACCCCAACTGTAACCCTAAACCTGATATCTGAAAGTCATATAACTAATGTCCTAATTCTAAACTTAACCCTAAACCTAACCCTTACCCTAATGTCTGACAGTCATATCAATATCATCCTAACACTAACCCTATTGCCTGACAGTCATATCAATATCATCCTAATCCTAACCCTAATGACTGACAGTCATATCAATGTCATCCAATCCCTAACCCTAACTCTACCCCAAAACCTAATGTCTGGACAATCATATTAATATCCTCCTAACCCTAATCCTAACCTAACCCTAATGTCTTACAGTCATAAGGTATTGTCCTAACCCTAAACCTAAACCTAACCTTAACCCTAACCCTAACACTAACCACAACCATAACCCAAATGTCTGACAGACATATCAATATCGCTCAAGCTTAACTCCCTAACCCTAATGTCTGACTGTCATATCAATATCGCCCCTCGCCCAACCATAACCCTAACCTTAACCTAACCCTAACCCTACTGTCTGTCAGTCATATCAATATTGTCCTAACCCTAACCCTAACCCTAGCCATAATGTCTGACAGTCATATCAGTATCATCCTAACCCTAACTCCTCCTATAACCCTAACCCTTACCCTAATGTCTGGCACTCATATCAATATCATCCTAACTCTAACCCTAACCCAAAAACTAAACCTAACCCTAACACTAATGTCTGACAGTCATATCAATATCATCTTAACCCTAATCCTAACCATAAACCTTACTCTAACCTGAACCCTAATGTCTGATAGTCAAACAATATCATCCTGACCCAACTTTAACCTTAACCCTAAACCTAACCCTATCCCAAACCCTAATATCTTCCAGTCAATCAATATCTTCCCAACCCTTAACTTAAACCTAATCCTAACCCTAATGTCTGACTGTCAAATCAATATCATCCTAAACCTAATCATCACCGTAACCCTTATCCTAACCTGAACCCTATCCCTAACCTTCATGTCTGACTGCCATATCAATATCATCATAACTCTAACCCTAACCGTAATGGTTGACAGTCACAACAACATTGTCGTAACCCTAATACTAACCCTGCCCTATGAAAACCCTAATATCTGACAGTCATAACTATATTGTCCATCCCTTACCCTAATCCTAACCCTAAAGTATGACAGTCATATCTATATTGGGCTAACCCAAACTCTAACCCTAATCCTAACCTTAACCCTAATGTTTGACAGTCATATCAATATCGTAATAATCCAAACCTAAAGTATGACAGTCATATCAATATCATCCTAACCCGATCCCTAAGCCTAACCCTAATGTCTGACTGTCACATCAGTATAGTCCTAACCTAACCCTCACACTTACCATTAGCCTAACTCTAATGTCTGACAGTCATATCAGTATCATCATAACCCTAACTCTAACCCTAATGTCTCACAGTAATATCAATATCATTCTAACCTAAACACTAATCCTAATGTCTGACAGTCATATCAATATCATCCTAACCCTAACTTCTAACCCTAACCTAAATCCTAACCCTAAATACCTAACCCTAACTGATCCTTAACCCTAACGATGTTTGACAGTCACATCAATATCAACCTAACCATAAACCTAACCTAATGTGTGACAGTCATATCAATATCATCCTGACCATAACTCTAACCCGAATCCTAACACAAATGTCTGACAGTCATATCAATATCATCCTAACCCAAACCCTAACCTAACATTGATTTCTGACAATCATATCAATATCGTCCTAACCCTAACCCTATTCCTAACCCTAATGCCGGACAGTTATATCAATATCGTCCCAAACCTAATCCTAACCCCAACCATAATTCTAACCCTAACTCTCACCCAAACTCTAACCCTAATGTCTGACAGTCATATAAATCTCCTCCCAACCCTAACTTCTAACCCTAAGCCTAACCCAGCCCATATCCCTCAACCCTAATGCTAATGTCTGACAGTCAAATCAACGTCATCCTACCCTAACCCTAAAACTAATGTCTGACAGTCATATAAATATCATCCTAACCCTAACCCTAACTCTAACCCAATGTCTAACAGTCATATCAATATCATCCTGACCCTAACCCCAACCCTAATGTCTGACAGTTATATCAATAGCATCCTGACTGTAACCCTAACCCTAACCCTAATGTCTGACAGTCATATCAATATTGTCCTAATCTTAACCCAACCCTAACAACAATGTCTGACAGTTATATCAATATCATCATACTTTAACCCTAACCCTAATCCCAACCCTAATGTTCATGCAGACATATCAATATCATCCTAACCCTAACCTTAACCCCAACCTTAAGCCTAACCCTAACTCTAACCCTAATGTCTGACAGTCATATCAGTATCCTCCTACCCTTAACCCTAACCCTAACCTCAACCCTACTGTCTGTGAGTCATATCAATATCGCCCAAGCCCAAACCCTAACCTTAACCCTAATGTCTGACAGTCATATCAATATCCTCCTAACCCTAACCATAACACTCAACCCTAATGTCTGACAGTCATAAAAGTATTGTCCTAACCCTAACCCTAACCCTAAACCTAACCTTAACCTTAACCCTTAAACTAACCTCACCCTAATGTACAGCATATATCAATATCGCCTCAACCCAAACCCCTAACCCTAATGTCTGACAATCATATCAATATTGTCCTAACCCAAACCCTAACCCTAACCTCACTTTTCTGACAGTCATATCAATATCATTCTAACCCCTAACACTAACCTCTAACCCTAATGATCAAGTCATATCAATAACATCCTAACCCTAAACCTAATGTCTGACAGTTATATCAATATCATTCTGACTGTAACCCCTAACCCCAACCCTAACCCTAAGCCTAACCCTAATGTCTGACAGTCATATCAATATTGTCCTAGCCCAAACCCTCACCTTAACCCTCACTTTCTGACAGTCATATCAATATTCTAACCTCTTACCTTAATGTCTGACAGTCATATCAATATCATCCTAACCCAAACCCTAATGTCTGACAGTTATATTAATATCATCCTGACTGTAACCCTAATCTTAACCCTAGTGTCTGACAATCATATCAATATTGTCCTAACCCACACCCTCACCCTAACCGTCACTTTCTGACAGTCATATCAATATCATTCTAACCCTAACCCTAATGTCTGACAGTCATATCAATATCGTCCTAACCCAAACCCTAATGTCAAACAGTTATATCAATGTCATCCTGACTGTAACCCTAACCCTAACCCTAATGTCTGACAGTTATATCAATATCGTCCAATTCTTAACCCTAACCCCAACCCAAACCCAACCCTAATGTTCATGAGTCATATCAATATCATCCTAAACCCTAACTTAACCCTAACCCTAACACTAATCCTAACTCTAATCCTAATGTCTGACAGTCATATCAGTATCCTCCTACTCTTAACCCGAACCCTAACCTCAACCCTAATGTTCAAGTAGTCATATCAATATCACCCTAACCCTAACCTTAACCCTAATGTCTGACAGTCATATCAATATCCTCCAAACCCAACCCTAACCCTCACACTAACTCTTAATTATATGCCATTAAATCTGATTGACAGGAGCTAAACACAGGATAGTAAGTGTGTGGAGTAGGAGGGCATAGGAAAGAAGCCCACACTCAGCATGACAAGTGTTTGACTCATTTATTTTTTATTGGTTTATTTTCTTTTTAAAAGAAAAGTATCTGAGGATCAGTGGCAGGATTTTTAGGGCAGTAAATTAATAAAAAGGGAACTAGGAGAGCTTCAGTAACAGACAAGTAGTGGAATAGCAGTATAATTGCAGTATAATGTGGGGAGTGGTGCAATGCAGTGGCTGTGGGACAGCAATATTCAGGCAGACTTTCTAGATACTGAGGTGCTGCCCTATCTACATACATCTTGCTGGACTGCGGGATGAGGTAGCCAGACTCAGAGTGGAAGTAAACTGGGTCAGGAGTACCATCACCCCTATCCAGGGACCACCCCGTCCAATGCAACTACCTCTAATGATGCTGAGAACAAGGAGCACTTGGATGACAGTGGGCTCAGGGAGGGTTAGAGCAGTCAGGCAGAGGCACATACTGGATCCTATTCCACTCAAGAACTCATATGCCACACTGGCAAATGGGGACAACCAAATAGAGGTACCCAGAGAAGTGGAAGTAAAGGATGTGGAGGTTAGCCAAGGAGGTGACCTCAGCGGGAAGAGCAGTGGACCCCAGAGGAGGAGGAAGCAAATTCTGGTGGCAGACTCCATCATAAGAGGGATCCAGCTAGTAACACAGGAGGGGGAGGTGAGGTGCCTACCAGGTGTCATGGCATGGAGGGATGGAAGGAAGATCCTGGGGATCACTGGGAATTCAAGATGGGAGGGTGAGCTGGATGTCATTATCCACCTAGGTACTAATGACCTGGCAAATGGGGAGCCAAAGGGAGTTCAGGAAAAGTTTAGGAAATTGAGGAGGGGTCTCAAGCAAGTAGCTGCTTCTGTCACTTTCTCAGAAGTACTACCTGTGAGAGGCAATGGAGAGAATAGGGGTGCATGCACCAGGAACTTTAAATCTTGGTTGAAGAACTGGCGCTGTGAGGAAGGGTTTGGATTCATTGGTGATTGGGGACCCACCTGGAGGGATGGAGGCTTGTTCAAGCCTGACAGCCTGCATCCATCCTGGAGGGGAATCCAAGCACTCAATGATAAGTTTAAATGCTACATTGACAAGCATTTGAACTAGCAAAGGGAGGTGGCAGGCAAGCAAGGAGTACCTACTTGCTCACCCCCACAGCTAGCAGTGGAACTAGTGAACTGGAGGAGTGGCTATCTCTACAAGCAGTGTGCAAAAGATGGAGAGAAAGCCCAAGAGGTGGATAGCGCAGAGGGCAGAATTCAGCAGAAGGGCAGACAGCAAGGAGAACCAGGGATAAAGGACAACCAAGGAAGGGGCTGGAGTAGAACAGCGAAACAGTCTAGGGAGGTCAAATCATGGAAAGCCATGTGTGCCAATGCCGGGAGCCTTAGCAACAAGACGGAAGATCTGGAGGCTGTCATGGTGCAGTCAGACCTGGACATTGTGGCCATCACTGAAATCTGAAGTAATGATAGCCATGACTGGGAGATGGCCATACCTGGCTACAACATATTCAGAAGAGACAGGGCAGGTAGGAAGGGAGAAGGAGTGGCACTGTATGTGAAAAATGACATTAGGGCCACAGAGATCCAGGAGGAACAAAATGGGGGAGAGATACTGTGGGTTAAGCTGGAAAGGAAAATGGGACAGCCATCCAGACAGGTGTGGTCTATAGACCACCAGCCCAGGAGGAAGAAACAGATAGGAAGTTGATGCTAGCCACCCAAAGGATGGCAGACAAGGGTGAGGTAGTACTGGTTGGAGACTTCAATATTCCAGATGTGGACTGGAGCATCCCAGCAGCAACAACTAGGAGCAGATTTATCCTGGACTCCTTCAGGGTGCCTTCCTCAAGCAACTGGTCATGGAACCAACTTGGCAGAAGGCATACTGGACCCTTGTTCTCACAAACAGGGACAGTGTGATGGGGTAACAGTGGTGGAGCACCTGGGGAACAGTGACCACCAGTCATTGTGGTTTGAAATCACAGAAAGAGCAGAACCAAACCACACAAAACACGATCCTGAATTTTAGGGGGCAGACTTTGGAAAATGGGGAGATACTTGAAAAGGCATTAAGGGAATGGGGCAGGAATCAGGGGTTGAGCAACAGTGGGCAGTATTTAAAATGGGGATTACAACAGCAACAGAATTATGAATTAAGCAGGTTAGCAAGAGAAAAAGGAAGTGGATACCATTATGGTTTTCCAGAGGTAGCAAAGAAAGTGAAAGCCAAAATCCTAGATTTCAATAAAATAAAAATAAAATAAAAATTATTGGATTCAGACAATACAAAAAGACACAGGCAGAAGGGGACAGGGAGAAGTACCAGGAGAAGCAAAGGGAGGCAGAGAGGTCAGTAAGGGAAGCCAAAGCTCAGGCAGAAGAACACATTGCAAAATCAGTGGGTAGAGGAGACAAAACCTTTTACAGGTACATAAGTGAAAAAGAAAGGCAAAGGAAGGATAGTGAGACTGAAGGGGAGGATGGGGGCTGTGTGAGATGACAACAGTAAAGCTGACATATTGAACAGGTATTTCTGCTCAGTCTTTACTGAGGAAGAGGAGGTAATGGATCTGAAGGAGTACAAGGGTGAGAATGGTGCAGAATGGACACAAGTCCCTTTACATGAGAAAGGGTCAGATTCAATTGCAAAAGAGATAATTTAATCTCAATTTGAAATCCAATAAAGTTTGAAAGTTTGAAAGGGTCCTGAAGGAACTGGAAGTAATAGGAGTTGATAAGCAAAGGGGCCAGATGGGAGCACCCAGGGTCCTTAAAGAACTAAGAGGAGGTGGTGTCTGAACCTATGGCTATCCTATTTAGCCGATCACTGGAAACAGGGGAGGTACCCAAAGACTGGAGGACAGCAGATGTAGTCCTCTTACACAAAAGTGGGAACAAAGAGGAAGCGGGGAACTACAGGCCAGTCAGCCTCACCTTGGTAGTGGGGAAGATCATGGAAGCACTACTGAAGGAGAGATTGATGGAACATCTGGTTGTCAATGGACTACAGGACCCAAGGCAGCATGGTTTCACCAGTGGGAGGTCATGTCAGACCAACCTCGTTGAATTGTTTGACTGGGTGACTAGGGAGGTGGATCAGTGAGGTCAGTGGACATGGCCTATCTGGAGTTCAGGAAGGCAATTGACACTGTGCCACATAGAAGATGGTTACACAAACTGGGGAATATGGGAGTGGGCAGGACAGTAGTGTGGGTAGGTAACTGGCTGAGCAGCAGGACACAGAGCGTGGTGGTAAATGGCTGTCACCCACAGAGGGAAGAGTGACCAGTGGGTACCACAGGGATCAGTGCTGGACAGGTCCTATTCAACATCTTCATCAGTGACATTGCACAGGACCTAGAAGGCAGAATTTCACTGTTCACTGATGACACAAAGCTCTGTAATAGAGTAGACACACCAGAGGGTGTAGACAGAATGAGAAGGACCTGCAGAAACTTGAAGAATGGTCAGGGTTTGGCAGTTGAAATTCAATGCAAAGAAGTGCAAGATAATGCATATGGGGCACAAAAACGCTGGCACAATATATCAGTTCAGAGGTGAGGATATAGCATGCACCAAGCAGGAAAGGGATCTTGGGGTTATCATCTCGATGACCCCAAGGTAGGGAAACAGTGTGACAAGGCAGCAGGTAAAGAGAATAGGATGCTGGGATGCATAGGCAGGGGCATCACCAGCAGGAAAAGGGAGGTCATGATTCCACTATACAAGACACTAGTGAGGCCCCACCTGGAGTACAGTGTACAGTTCTGGAGACCTTACCTACATAAGGACATAGACAGGATAGAGAAGGTTCAGAGGAGGGCAACAAAGATGGTATATGGATTGCATCACAAATCCTATGAGGACAGGTTGAAGGAAGTGAATATGTACTCCCTGGAGGAGAGGAGGGAGAGAGGGGACATGATAGAGACATACAAGTATCTTACAGGGAGGAACAGGGTGCAGGAATACACTATTTTGAGTGAAAAGATGTTCCAGGACTGGGGCATGGGATGAAGTTGGAGGGAGGGCGAGTCAGAGGAAACGTGAGGAAGAATTTCTTAGAACAGGTGGTGGACAAGTAGAAGCCCCTGCCAGAGGAAGTGGTGGGGGCTGAAACAATCACGGGATTTAAGAATGCATGGGATAGACATAAAGGAATTCTGGATGTCAGGGGTAAGGGCAACAGACTTCTAGGAAAACATAAACTGAACTTACAAGCTCAAAGGGCAGACAGGGTGATATAGCTCTTATCTGCCGACACTGTCTATGTATCTATGTAACCCTAATGTCCGACAGTCATAAAAGTATTGTCCTAATCCTAATCCTAACCATAAACCTAACCTTAACCCTAATGTCAGACAGTCATATCAATATTGCTCTAATCCAAACACTAACCCAGCCCTAAACCTAACCCTAAGCCTAGCCCTAATGTCTGACAGTCATATCAATATTGTCCTAACCCAAACCCTAACCTTAACCCTCACTTTCTGAGAGTCATATCAATATCATTCTAACCCTAACCCTAATGTCTGACAGTCATATCAATATCATCCTAACCCTAACCCTAATGTCTGACAGTTATATCAATATTGTCCTACTCTTAACCCGAACCCTAACCCTAACCCCAACCCAAATGTCTGCGAGTCACATCAATATCGTCTGAACCCTAACACTAACTCTAACAATAATGTCTGACAGTCATATCAATTTCGTCCTACTCTTAACTCTATCCCTAACCCTAACCCCAACCCTAAAGTCTGAGAGTCATATCAATATCATCCTAACCGTAACCTTAATCGTAACCCTAAACCTAACCCTAATGTCTGACAGTCATATCAGTATCCTCCTACCCTTAACTATAACCCTAACCTCAACCCTAACCTCAACCCTAACGTCTGCGAGTCATATCAATATCGTCCTAACCCAAACCCTAACCTTAACCCTAATGCCTGGCAGTCATATCAATATCCTCCTAACCCGAACCATAACACTAACCCTAATGACTGACAGCCATAAAAGTCTTGTCCTAACCCTAACCCTAAACCTAACCATAACCCTAACCCTTAAACTAACCCTCACCCTAACCCTAACCCTAACCCAAATTACAGACAGTCATATCAATATCACCCTAACCCAAACCCTAACCCAGCCCTAACCCTAACCCTAAGCCTAACCCTAATGTCTGACAATCATATCAATATTGTCCTAACCCAAACCCTAACCCTAACCATCAATTTCTGACAGTCATATCAATATCATTCTGACCCTAACCCTAACCCTAACCCTAATGTCTGACAGTCATATCAATATCGTCCTAACACTAACCCTAACCCTAACCCTAACCCTAATGTCTGACAGTCATATCAATATCATCCTAACAGAAACCCTAATGCCTGACAGTTATATCAATATCATCTTGAATGTAACCCTAACCCTAACCCTAAACCTAAACCTAAGCCTAACCCTAATGTCTGACAGTCATATCAATATTCTCCTAACTCAAACCCTCACCCTAACCCTCACTTTCTGACAGTCACATCAATATCATACTAACCCTAACCCTAACCCTAACCCTAATGTCTGACAGTCATATCAATATCATCCTAACAGAAACCCTAATGTTTGACAGTTATATCAATATAATCCTGACTGTAACCCTAACCTCAACCCTAATGTCTTCGAGTCATATCAATATCACCTTAACACTAACCCAACCTTAACAATAATGTCTGACAGTCATATCAATATCCTCCTAACCCTAACTCTAGTCCTAACACTAACCCTAATGTCTGACAGTCATAAAAGTATTGTCCTAACTCTAATTCTAACCCTAAACCTAACCTTAACTCTAACTCTTAAACCAACCCTCACCCTAACCCTAACCATAACCCTAATGTCAGACAGTCATATCAATATCGCCCTAACACAAACCCTAACCCAGCCCAAACCCTAACCCTAAGCCTAACCCTAGTGTCTGACAGTCATACCAATATTGTCCTAACCCAAACCCAGACCTTAACCTCACTTTCTGACAGATATATCAATATCATTCTAAACCTAACCCTAACCCTAATGTCTGACAGTCTTATCAATATCGCCCTAACCCTAACCCTAATGTCTGACAGTTATATCAATATCATCCTGACTGTAACCCTAACCCTATCCTACCCCTAATGTCTGACAGTCATATCAATATCAACCTACTCTTAACTCTAACCTTAACACTAACCCCAACCCTAATGTCTGTGAGTCATATCAATATCGTCCTAACCCCAACCCAAGGCCCAAGCCTAACCTTAACAATAAATTCTGACAGTTATATCAATATCCTCCTAAACTTATTCCTAACCTTAATACTAACCCTAAGCCTAACCCTAACTCTAACCCTAATGTCTGCAAGTCATATCAATATCATCCTAACCCTAACCCTAAGCCTAATACTATCCCTAACCCTAAAACTGACACTAGTGTCTGACAGTCATATCAATATCCCCCTAACCCTAACCCTAACACTAACCCTAATGTCTGACAGTCATAAAACTATTGTCCTAACCCTAATCCTAAAAATAACCCTAACCCTAAACCTAACCTTAACCGTAACCTTTAAACTTACCCTAACCCTAACCATAACCCTAATGTCTGACAGTCATATCAATACTGTTCAAACCCAAACCCTAGCCCTCACTTTCTGACAGTCATATCAATATCATCCTAACCCTAACTTTAACTTTAACAGCAAATGCAATGTCTGACTGTCATATTAATATAATCCTAACACTAACCCTAATGTCTGACAGTCATATCAATATCATCCTAACCCTAACAGTAAATGTAACCCACAACCTAACACAAACAAAAACCAAAACCATAAACATAACCCTTACCCTAACCCTAACCCTAATGTCTGACAGTCATATCAATATTGTCCTAACCCTAACCCTAATGTCTGACAGTCATATCAATATCGTCCTACTCTGAACTCTAAACCTAACCCTAACCACAACCCTAATGTCTGCGAGTCATATCAATATCATCCTAACCCTAGCCTTAACCCTAACCCTAAGCCTATGCCTAACCATAACCCCAAAGTCTGACAGTCATATCAATATCCTACTACCCTTAATCCTAACCATAACCCCAACTCTAACGTTTGCAAGTCATATCAATATCATCCTAACCCTAAGCCTAAACCTAATCCTATCCCTAACCCTGACCCTAGTGTCTCACAGTCATATCAATACCCCCTAACCCTAACCCTAACCCTAATGTCTGACAGTCATAAAATAATTGTCCTAACCCTAATCCTAATCCTAACCCTAACCCTAAACCTAACCTTAACTGTAACCCTTAAACTAACCCTACCCCTAAAAATAAACATAATGTCTGACACTCATATTAATATCGTCTTAACCCAAACCCTAACCCAGCCCTCACCCTAACCCTAAGCCTAACCCTAATATCTAACAGTCATAACAATACTGTTCTAATGCAAACCCTAACCTCACTTTCTGACAGTCACATCAATATTGTCCTAACCCTAACTTTAACAGAAACCGCAATGTCTGACTATCATATTAATATCATCCTAACCCTAACCATAACCCGAAACCTAACCCGAACCCTAATGTCTGACAGTCATATCAATATCATCCTAACCCTAACCATAATGCTAACCCTAACCATTACTCTAACCTTAGCTCTAACCCTAATGTCTGACAGTCATATCAATATTGTCCTAACCCTAACCCTAATGTCTGACAGTTATATCAATATCATCCTGACTGTAACCCTAACCCTAACCCTAATGTCTGACAGCCATATCAATATCGTCCTACTCTGAACTCTAACCCTAACTCTAACCCCAACCCTGATGTCTATGAGTCATATCAATATTGTCCTAACCCTAGCCTTAACTCTAACCCTAAACCTACCCATAACCCTAAAGTCTGACAGTCATATCAATATCCTCCTACACTAATCCCAACCATACACCCAACCCAATGTCTGCAAGTCATATCAATATCGCCCTAATCCTAAACCTAAGACTAATCCTAATCCTAACCCTAACCCTGAACCTAGTGTCTGACAGTCATATCAATATCCCCAACCCCAACCCTAACACTAACCCTAATATCTGACAGTCATAAAACAGTTGTCCTAACCCTAATCCCTAACCCAAACCCTAACCCTAATCCTAAACCTAACCTTAACCGTAACCCTTAAACTAACCCTAACCCTAAAAATAACCCTAATGTCTGACACTCATATCAATATCGCCCTAACCCAAACCCTAACCCAGCCCTCACCCTAACCCTAAGCCTAACCCTAATATCTGACAGTCATAACAATATTGTTCTAACCCAAACCCTAACCCTCACTTTCTGAAAGTCATATCAGTATCGTCCTAACCCTAACTTTAACAGTAACCGCAATGTCTGACTGTCATATTAATATCATCCTAACACTAACCCTAATGTCTGACAGTCATATCAATATCATCCTAACCCTAACAGTAAACGTAACCCACAACCTAACCCAAACAAAAACCATAACCGTAAACATAACCCTTACCCTAACCCTAACCCTAATGTCTGACAGTCATATCAAAATCATCCTAACCCTAACCGTAATGCTAACCTTAACCATTACTCTAACATTAACCCTAACCCTAATGTCTGACAGTCATATCAATATTGTCCTAACCCTAACCCTAATGTCTGACAGTCATATCAATATCGTCCTACTCTGAACTCTAAACCTAACCCTAACCACAACCCTAATGTCTGCGAGTCATATCAATATCGTCCTAACCCTAGCCTTAACCCTAACCCTAAGCCTAAACCTAACCATAACCCCAAAGTCTGACAGTCATATCAATATCCTACTACCCTTAATCCTAACCATAACCCCAACTCTAACGTTTGCAAGTCATATCAATATCATCCTAACCCTAAGCCTAAACCTAATCCTAACCCTAACCCTGTCCCTAGTGTCTCACAGTCATATCAATATCCTCTAACCCTAACCCTAACACTAACCCTAATGTCTGACAGTCATAAAACAATTGTCCTAACCCTAATCCTAATCCTAACCCTAACCCTAAACCTAACCTTAACTGTAACCCTTAAACTAACCCTACCCCTAAAAATAAACCTAATGTCTGACATTCATATTAATATCACCTTAACCCAAACCCTAACCCAGCCCTCACCCTAACCCTAAGCCTAACCCTAATATCTAACAGTCATAACAATATTGTTCTAACGCAAACCCTAACCCTCACTTTCTGACAGTCACATCAATATCGTCCTAACCCTAACTTTAACAGAAACCGCAATGTCTGACTATCATATTAATATCATCCTAACCCTAACCCTAACCCAAACCTAACCCAACCCTAATGTTTGACAGTCATATCAATATCATCCTAACCCTAACCATAATGCTAACCCAAACCATTACTCTAACCTTAACCCTAACCCTAATGTCTGACAGTCATATCAATATTGTCCTAACCCTAACCCTAATGTCTGACAGTTATATCAATATCATCCTGACTGTAACCCTAACCCTAACCCTAATGTCTGACAGTCATATCAATATCGTCCTACTCTGAACTCTAACCCTAACTCTAACCCCAACCCTGATGTCTATGAGTCATATCAATATCGTCCTCACCCTAGCCTTAACCCTAACCCTAAGCCTAACCATAACCCTAAAGTCTGACAGTCATATCAATATCCTCCTACACTTAATCCTAACCATACACCCAACCCTAATGTCTGCAAGTCATATCAATATCGTCCTAACCCTAAACCTAAGACTAATCCTAATCCTAATCCTAACCCTAACCCTGAACCTAGTGTCTGACAGTCATATCAATATCCCCCAACCCTAACCCTAACACTAACCCTAATATTTGACAGTCATAAAACAGTTGTCCTAAGCCTAATCCTAAACCTAACCTTAACCGTAACCCTTAAACTAACCCAAACCCTAAAAATAACCCTAATGTCTGACACTCATATCAATATCGCCCTAACCCAAACCCTAACCCAGCCCTCACCCTAACCCTAAGCCTAACCCTAATATCTGACAGTCATAACAATATTGTTCTAACCCAAACCCTAACCCTCACTTTCTAAAAGTCATATCAGTATCGTCCTAACCCTAACTTTAACAGTAACCGCAATGTCTGACTGTCATATTAATATCATCCTAACCCTAACCCTAATGTCTGACAGTCATATCAAAATCATCCTAACCCTAACCGTAATGCTAACCTTAACCATTACTCTAACATTAACCCTAACCCTAATGTCTGACAGTCATATCAATATTGTCTTAACCCTAACCCTAATGTCTTACAGTGATATCAATATCCTCCTACTCTGAACTCTAACCCTAACCCTAACCACAACCCTAATGTCTACGAGTCATATCAATATCGTCCTAACCCTAGCCTTAACCCTAAGCCTAAGCCTAACCATAAATCTAAAGTCTGACAGTTATATCAATATCCGCCTACCCTTAATCCTAACCATAACCCCAACTCTAACGTCTGCATGTCATATCAATATCACCCTAACCCTAAGCCTAAGCCTAATCCTAACCCTAACCCTGACCCTACTGTCTCACAGTCATATCAATATCCCCTAACCCTAACCCTAACACTGACCCTAATGTCTGACAGTCATAAAACAATTGTCCTAACCCTAATGCTAACCCCAACCCTAACCCTAAACCTAACCTTAACCGTAACCCTTAAACTAAACCTAACCCTAAAAATAACCCTAATGTCTGACACTCATATTAATATCACCCTAACCCAAACCCTAACCCAGCCCTCACCCTAACCCTAAGCCTAACGCTAATATCTAACAGTCATAACAATATTGTTCTAACCCAAACCCTACCCCTCACTTTCTGACAGTCATATCAATATCATCCTAACCCAAACCCTAACCCGAAACCTAACCCTAAACCTAATGTCTGACTGTCATACAGTAGCAGCCACAGACACTACAAGCTATTTCCCAAAATTTCTGTGATATTTACAAAAATATCTCATGTTTTTTTTTCAATTTCCACAGTAGAGGCAGCAGAAACAAATTCTTAGGAAATTTCACGAAATATCTGGGAATGGCTGGCAATGTCTGTGGCTACTACTGTATCAATATCATCCTAACCCTAACCCTCACCAGAACCCATACTCATGTCTGATGGCACTATTAATATAGTCTTTGCCCTAACCCTAACCCTAACACGGACTGTAACCCTAACTCTTAACCTAATGTCACACAGTCATTTCAATATCGTCCTAAATCTAACCTTATTCGTAAATATAACTCTAACCCTAATGTCTGACACTTACATCAATATCATCCTATCCCTAACTTTAACCCTAACCCTAATGTCTCACAGTCATAACATTATTGTCCTAACCCTAACACTAAATTCTGGCAGTCATATCTATATCGTCCTAATCCTGACCCTATCCCTAACCCTATCGCTAATGCTAACCCTAACCCTAACCCTAATGCCTGACAGTGATATCAATATCGTCCTAACTCTAACCTTACTGCCTGACAGTAATATCAATATTAACCTATCCCTAACCCTGCCGAAACCTTAACACTAATCGTATCCCTAGTGTCTCACAGTCATATCAATATCATCCTAACCCTAACCTTGACCCTAACAATGATGTCTGAGAGTCATATCAGTATCGTCCTAACCCTAACCCTAACCAAAACCCTAATGACTGACAGTCATATCAATATCTTCCAAACCCTAACCGTAACTCAGCCCTAGCCCTAACCCTAACCCTAATGTCTGACAATCATATCAATATCAACCTGATCCCTAACTCTGCTGAAACTTAACCTAACCATATCCCTCGTGTCTGACAGTTATATTAATATCATGCCAATCCCTAACCTTGACCCTAACAATGATGTCTGACAGTCATATCAATATCATCCTAACCCTAAGCCTAACCCTAACCCAAATGTCTGACAGTCATATCAATATCGTCTTAACCCTAACCCTAACCCTAATGTCTGACAGTCATACCATTATTGTCCTAACCCAAACCCTAACCCTCACTATCTGACAATCATGTCAATATCATCCTAACCCTAACCTCACCCTAATGTCTGACAGTCATAACATTATTGTCCTAACCCTAACCCTAAATTCTGACAGTCATATCAATATCGTCCCTAATCCTGACCCCTATCCCTAACCCTATCACTAATGCTAACCCTAACCCTAACCCTAATACCTGACCATGATATCAATATCGCCCTAACTCCCAACCTTAATGCCTGAAGTAATATCAATATTAACTCATCCCAAACCCTGGCCGAAACTTTTAACACTAATCGTATCCCTAGTGTCTGACAGTGATATCAATATCATCCTAACCCTAACCTTGACCCAACAATGATTTCTGAGAGTCATATCAGTATCGTCCCTAACCCTAAACCTAACCAAAACCCTAATGTCTGACAGTCATATCAATATCTTCCAAACCCTAACTGTAACCCAGCCCTAGCCCTAACCCTAACCCTAATGTCTGACAATCATATCAATATCAACCAATCCCTAACCCTGCTGAAACCTTAACCCTAACCATATCCCTCGTGTCTGACAGTTATATTAATATCATGCCGATCCCTAACCTTGACCCTAACAATGATGTCTGACAGTCATATCAATATCGTCCTAACTCTAACCAAATGTCTGACAGTCATATCAATATCATCCTAACCCTAATGTCTGACAGTCATATCAATATTGTCCTAACCAAACCCTAACCCTCACTACCTGACAATCATGTCAATATCATCCTAACTCCTAACCTCACCCTAATGTCTGACAGTCATATCAATGTCTTCCTAACCTAACCCTTACCCTATCCCTAATGTCTGACAGACATATCAATATCTTCCTATCCCTAACCCTAACACTAACCCTAATCTCTGACAGTCATAAAAGTATTGTCCTAACCCTAACCCTAACCCTAAACCTAACCTTAACCCTAACCCTTAAACTAACCCTAACCCTAACCCTAACCATAACCCTGATGTGTGACAGTCATATCAATATCGCCCTAACCCTAGCCCTAAGCCTAACCCTAATTTCTGAGAGTCATATCAATATTGTCCTAACCCAAATCCTAACCCTCACTTTCTGACAGTCATATCAATATCATCCTAACCCTAACCTTAACAGTAACCGCAATATCTGACTGTGATATCATTATCATCCTAACCCTAACCCGAGTCCTAAACCTATCCCTAATCCTAATGTCTGACAGTCGTATCAATATCATCCTAACCCCAAGTCTAACCATAAACGTAACACGCAACCTAACCCTAACTAAAACCGTAACTGTAAACATAACCCTTACCCTAACCCTGACCCTAATGTCTGACAGTCAATATCATCCTCACCCTAACCATAACGCTAACCCTAACCATTACTCTAACCCTAAGGCTAACCCTACTGTCTGATAGTCATATCAATATCGTCCTAACCCTAACTCTAACCCTACCACGGACCCTAACCCTAACCCTAATGTCTGACTGTCATACACAAGCTGCCACGGACACTGCCAGCAATTTCCTGAAATTTCTGTGATATTTCCAGAAATATCTCATGTTTTCTCCATTTCCACAGTAGGGGCAGCAGAGAGAAATTCTTTAGAAATTTCGTGAAATATCTGGAAATGACTGGCAATGTCTGTGGCTACTACTGTATCAATAACATTCTAACCCTAACCCTCACCCAACCCCTTACTCTAACCCTACTGTCTGATGGTCATATCAATATAGTCTTTGCCCTAACCCTAACAAGGACCGTAACCCTAACCCTTAACCTAATGTCTGACAGTCATTTCAATATCGTCCTAAACCTAACCTTAATCGTAACCATAACTCTAACCCTATTGTCTGACAGTTATATCAATATCATCCTATCCCTAACCCTAGCCCTAATGTCTGACAGTAATATCAATATCATCCTAACCCTAACCTGAATCATAACCCAACTCCAAACCATAACCATAACTGTAATGTCTGACAGTCATATCAATATCGTCCTAACCTCACCTAACCCTAACAGTTACTCTAACCCTAATGCTAATGTCTGATAATAATATCAATATCGTCCTAACCCTAACCATAACAATAATGTCTGACAGTCATATCAATATCATCCTAACCCTAACCCTAACCCTAACCCAAACCTTAACCCAAACCCTAACCATAACCCTAATGTCTGACAGTCATATCATTGTCATCCTGATCCAATTCCTAACTCTATCCATAATTCTAACACTAACCCTAATATATGACAGTCACATCAATATCATTGTAATACTAACCCTAACCATAACGATAACCCTAATGTCTGACATTCATATTAATATTGTACTAAGCCTAAGCCTAATCCTAACCCTAATGACTGACAGTCATAACATTATTGTCCTAACCCTAACCCTAAATTCTGACAGTCATATCAATATCGTCCTAATCCTGACCCTATCCCTAACCCTATCACTAATGCTAACCCTAACCCTAACCCTAATACCTGACCATGATATCAATATCGTCCTAACCCTAACCTTAATGCCTGACAGTAATATCAATATTAACCTATCCCAAACCCTGCCGAAACTTTAACACTAATCGTATCCCTAGTGTCTGACAGTGATATCAATATCATCCTAACCCTAACCTTGACCCTAACAATGATTTCTGAGAGTCATATCAGTATCGTCCTAACCCTAAACCTAACCAAAACCCTAATGTCTGACAGTCATATCAATATCTTCCAAACCCTAACTGTAACCCAGCCCTAGCCCTAACCCTAACCCTAATGTCTGACAATCATATCAATATCAACCAATCCCTAACCCTGCTGAAACCTTAACCCTAACCATATCCCTCGTGTCTGACAGTTATATTAATATCATGCCGATCCCTAACCTTGACCCTAACAATGATGTCTGACAGTCATATCAATATCGTCCTAACCCTAACCCAAATGTCTGACAGTCATATCAATATCATCCTAACCCTAATGTCTGACAGTCATATCAATATTGTCCTAACCCAAACCCTAACCCTCACTACCTGACAATCATGTCAATATCATCCTAACCCTAACCCTCACCCTAATGTCTGACAGTCATATCAATGTCTTCCTAACCCTAACCCTTACCCTATCCCTAATGTCTGACAGACATATCAATATCTTCCTATCCCTAACCCTAACACTAACCCTAATCTCTGACAGTCATAAAAGTATTGTCCTAACCCTAACCCTAACCCTAAACCTAACCTTAACCCTAACCCTAACCATAACCCTGATGTGTGACAGTCATATCAATATCGCCCTAACCCTAGCCCTAAGCCTAACCCTAATTTCTGAGAGTCATATCAATATTGTCCTAACCCAAATCCTAACCCTCACTTTCTGACAGTCATATCAATATCATCCTAACCCTAACCTTAACAGTAACCGCAATGTCTGACTGTGATATCATTATCATCCTAACTCCTAACCCGAGTCCTAAACCTATCCCTAATCCTAATGTCTGACAGTCGATCAATATCATCCTAACCCCAAGTCTAACCATAAACGTATACACCAACCTAACCCTAACTAAAACCGTAACTGTAAACATAACCCTTACCCTAACTCCTGACCCTAATGTCTGAGCAGTCAATATCATCCTCACCCTAACCATAACGCTAACCCTAACCATTACTCTAACCCTAAGGCTAACCCTACTGTCTGATAGTCATATCAATATCGTCCTAACCCTAACTCTAACCCTACCACGGACCCTAACCCTAACCCTAATGTCTGACTGTCATACACAAGCTGCCACGGACACTGCCAGCAATTTCCTGAAATTTCTGTGATATTTCCAGAAATATCTCATGTTTTCTCCATTTCCACAGTAGGGGCAGCAGAGAGAAATTCTTTAGAAATTTCGTGAAATATCTGGAAATGACTGGCAATGTCTGTGGCTACTACTGTATCAATAACATTCTAACCCTAACCCTCACCCAACCCCTTACTCTAACCCTACTGTCTGATGGTCATATCAATATAGTCTTTGCCCTAACCCTAACAAGGACCGTAACCCTAACCCTTAACCTAATGTCTGACAGTCATTTCAATATCGTCCTAAACCTAACCTTAATCGTAACCATAACTCTAACCCTATTGTCTGACAGTTATATCAATATCATCCTATCCCTAACCCTAGCCCTAATGTCTGACAGTAATATCAATATCATCCTAACCCTAACCTGAATCATAACCCTAACCCAAACCATAACCATAACTGTAATGTCTGACAGTCATATCAATATCGTCCTAACCCTCACCTAACCCTAACAGTTACTCTAACCCTAATGCTAATGTCTGATAATAATATCAATATCGTCCTAACCCTAACCATAACAATAATGTCTGACAGTCATATCAATATCATCCTAACCCTAACCCTAACCCTAACCCAAACCTTAACCCAAACCCTAACCATAACCCTAATGTCTGACAGTCATATCATTGTCATCCTGATCCAATTCCTAACTCTATCCATAATTCTAACACTAACCCTAATATATGACAGTCACATCAATATCATTGTAATACTAACCCTAACCATAACGATAACCCTAATGTCTGACATTCATATTAATATTGTACTAAGCCTAAGCCTAATCCTAACCCTAATGACTGACAGTCATAACATTATTGTCCTAACTGTAACCCTAAATTCTGACAGTCATATCAATATCGTCCTAATCCTGACCCTATCCCAAACCCAAGCCCTGAAGCTAACCCTAACCTTAACCCTAATGCCTGACAGTCATATCAATATCGTCCTAACCCTAACCTTAATGCCTGACAGTAATATCAATATAAACCTATCCCTAACCCTGCCAAACCTTAACCTAACCATATCCCTAGTGTCTGACACTGATATCAATATCATCCTAACCCTAACCTTGACCCTAACAATGACGTCTGACAGTCCTATCAATATCATCCTAACCCTAACCCTAACCAAAACCCGAATGTCTGACAGTCATATCAATATCTTCCTAACTCTAACCGTAACCCAGCCCTCACCCTAACTCTAACCCTAATGTCTGAGAGTCATATCAATATCAACCTATCCCTAACCCTGCCAAAACCTTAACCCTAACCATATCCCTAGCGTCTGACAGTTATATCAATATCATCCGAACCCTAACCTTGACCCTAACAATGATGTCTGACAGTCATATCAATATCGTCCTTACCCTAACCCTAACCATAACCCTAGTGTCTTACAGTCATATCAATATCTTCCTAACCCTAACCGTAACCCAGCCCTAACCCTAACTCTAACCCTAACCCTAATATCTGACAGTCATATCAATATCGTCCTAACCCTAACCCTAACACTAACCCTAACCCTAATGTCTAACAGTCATATCATTGTTGTCCTAACCGTAAACCTAACCCTAACTTTAACCCTAACCCTAAAACTACCCCTTACTCTTACCCTAATAACTGACAGTCATATCAATATCATCCCAACCCAAACCACTAACCCTAACCCTAACCCCTAACCCTATCCCAGCTCTAACCCTAACTTTAACACTAATGTCTGACAGTCATATCAATATTGCCCTAACTCTAACACTAACCCTAACCATAATCATAATCATAATGTCTGAGAGTCATATCAATGTCATCCTAACCCTAACCCTATCCATAAACCTAATGTCTCACAGTGATTTGAATATTTATGTATTTAGTTAGTAAGTTAGTCAGTTACTTAGTTTTTCTTGACTGGGTAAGTGCACTAGAAATATCCTGCCTATTTTCAGGCATGACCCGGTGGAAGGGAAAACAGATGAATGCCAACTGACCTTGAACCAGATGAAACCGTTGGTGGTATTTTTAGTGAATGAGGGAAATTTGGCCAGGACACTGGGAAAATTCTCTTACTCTTTTCGATAAGTGCCATGGTATCTTCAACATCCAGCTGAACTACCACCAATCCAGGCAGGTGGGACCTCGGTTTAACGTCTCATCCGAAAGACAGCACCTCAGAAGTGCAGCACCCTCTCATGCTGCACTACAGTGTCAGCACGGGGATATTAACCCAAGTGCCAGATGTGGGAACTGAACCCACAGCCCTCTGATCTCCCAGCTTCAGATGTGAGTGTGCTACCTTCTGAGCCACTGACACTGCATATACGAAACTAACCCTTACCCTAACAATAAACTCTAATGTCTGACAGTCATATCTCTATCATCCTGACCGTAACTCTAACTCTAACCCTAACACAAATGTCTGACAGTTATATCAATATCATTCTAACCCAAACCCTAACCTTAAACTTAACCCTAATTTCTGACAATCATATCAATATCGTCCTAACCCTAACTGTATTCCTAATCCTAATGTCGGACAGTTATATCAATATCGCCCTAAACCTAATCCTAACCCTAACCCTAATTCTAACCCTAACTCTCACCCTAACCCTAACTGATATGTCTGACAGTCATATCACTATCGCCCTAACCCAAACCCTAACCCAGCCCTCACCCTAACCATAAGCCTAACCCTAATGTCTGGTAGTCATATCAATATTGTCCTAACCCAAACCCTAACCCTCACTTTCTGACAGTAATATCAATATCATCCTAACCCTAACCTTAACAGTAACCTTAATGTCTGACAGTCATATCAATATCAACCTAACCGTAACCCTAACCCTAACGTCTGACGGTCATATCAATATCATCCTGACCATAAATATAACCTTAGCCCTACAACAAAGGTCTGACAGTCATATCAATATCATTTTAACCCAAACCCGAGCAATAACCGTAACCCTAAACGTAACCCTAAATTCTGACAATCATATCAATACCGTCTGAACACTACCCCTATTTCTAATGCTAACGTTGGACAGTTACATCAATATCATCCTAAACCTCATCCTAACCCTAACCCTAATTCCAACCCTAACTCTCACCCTAACCCTAACCCTATTGTCTGACAGTCATATCAATATCATCCTAACTCTAACCTTAACAGTAACCGCAATGTCTGACTGTCATATTAATATCATCTTAACCCTAACCCTAACCCGAAACCTAACCCTAAACCTAATGTCTGACAGTCATATCAATATCATCCTAACCCTAACAGTATACGTAACCTGCAACCTAACTCTAACAAAAACCATGACTGTAAACATAATCCTTACCCTAACCCTAACCCTAACCATAACCCTAATGTCTGACAGTCATATCAATATCATCCTAACCCTAACCATAAAGATAACACTAACCATTACTCTAACCCTAATCCTAACCCTATTGCCTGATACTCATATCAATATCGTCCTAACCATAAGTCTAACCCTAACACTGACACTAACCCTAACCCTAACCCTAATGTCTGACTGTCACATCAATATAGTCCTAGCCCTAACCCTCACTCTTACCCTTAACCTAACCCTATTGTTTGACAGTCATATCCATATTGTCATAACCCTAACATTAACCCTCATGTCTCACAGTAATATCAATATCATTCTAACCTAAACCCTAACCTTAATGCTTGACAGTCATATCAATATCAAACTAACCGTAACCCTAACCCTAATGTCTGACAATCATATCAATATCATCCTGACCATAACTCTAACCCTAACCCTAACACAAATGTCTGACAGTCATATCAATAACATTCTAACCCAAATCCTAACAATAACCCTAACCCTATACTTAACTCTAATTTCTGACAATCGTATCAATACCATCCGAACACTAACCCTATTCCTAATCCTAATGTTGGACAGATATATCAATATCATCTTAAGCCTAATCCTAAACCTAACTCTAACTCTAACCCTAACTCTCACCCTAACCCTAACCCTAATGTCTGACAGTCATATCAATATCATCCTAACCCTAACCTTAAAAGTAACTGCAATGTCTGACTGTCATATTAATATCATCCTAACCCTAACCGTGTCCCGAAACCTAACCCTAACCCTAATGTCTGACAGTCATATCAATATCATCCTAACCCTAACCCTAAAAGTAAACGTAACCTGCAACCTAACTCTAACAAAAACCATAACTGTAAACATAACCCTTACCCTAACCCTAACCCTAATGTCTGACAGTTATATCAATATCATCCTAACCCTAACCATAACGCTAACCCTAACCATTACTCTAACCCTAATCCTAAATCTATTGCCTGATAGTCATATCAATATCATCCTAACCCTAACTCCAATCGTAACACTCACATTAGCCCTAACCATAACCCAACCCTAATGTCTGACAGTCATATCGATATCATCATAACCCTAACACTAACCCTCATGTCTCACAGTAATATCAATATCATTCTAACCTAAACCCTAACCTTAATGTCTGACAGTCATATCAATATCAACCTGACAATAAGTATAACCTTAACCCTAACACAATTGTCTGACAGTCATATGAATATCATTCTACCCAAACCCTAACAATAACCTTAACCCTAAACTTAAAACTAATTTCTGACAATCATGTCAATACTGTCCGAACTCTAACCCTATTCCTAATCCTAATGTCAGACAGTTATATCAATATCGTCCTAAACCTAATCCTAAACCTAACTCTAATTCTAACCCTAACTCACAACCTAACCCTAATGACTGACAGTCATATCAATATCGCCCTATCCCAAACCCTAACCCAGCCCTAACACTATCCCTAAGCCTAACCCTAATATCTGACAGTCATATCAATATTGTCCTAACCCAAACCCTAACCTTCACCTTCTGACAGTCATATCAATATCATCCTAACCCCAACCTTAACAGTAACCGCAGTGTCTGACTGTCATATCAATATAATAATAACACTTACCCTAACACGAAACCTAACCCTAACACTATCCCTAATGTCTGACAGTCATATCAATATGATCCTAACCCAACCCAAACCATAAACATAACCCGCAACCTAACCCTAACAATAACAGTAACTGTAAACATAATCCTTACCCTAACCTTAACACTAAAACTAACCCTAATGTCTGACAGTCATATCTATATCATCTTAACCCTTAAAATAATGCTAAACCTAACCATTACTCTAACTCTCACTCTATCCCTAAAACAAATGTCTGATAGTCATATCAATATCGTCCTAACCCCTAACTCTAACCCTAACACTGACCCTAACCCTAACCCTAATGTCTGACTGTCATACAGTAGCAGCCACAGACACTGCAAGCTATTTCCTGAAATTTCTGTGATATTTCCAGAAATATCTCCTGTTTTCTCCATTTCCAAAGTAGAGGCAGCAGAGAGAAATTCTTTAGAAATTTCGTGAAATATCTGGAAATGGCTGCCAATGTCTGTGGCTACTATGGTATCAATATCATCCTAATCCTAACCCTCACCAGAACCCTTACTCTAACCCTAATGTCTGATGGTCATATCAGTATAGTCTTTGCCCTAAACCTAACCCTAACACGGACCATAACCCTAACCCTTAACCTAATGTCTGACAGTCATTTCAATATCGTCCTAAACCTAACCTTAATCATAACCACAACTCTAACCCTAATGTCTGACAGTTATGTCTATATCATCCTGTCCATAACCCTAACCCTAACCGTAATGTCTGACAGTAATATCAATATCATTGTAACCCTAACCCGAATCATAACCCTAACAATAACCATAACCATAAATGTAATGTCTGACAGTCATATCAATATCATCCTAACCCTAACCTAACGCTAACAGTTACTCTAACTCTAACTCTAATGTCTGATAATAATATCACTATTGTCCTAACCTTAACCCTAACCCTAACCCTAATGTCTGATAGTCATATCAATATCATCCTAACCCAAACCTTAACCCTAACCCTAACCATAACCCTAATGTCTGACAGTCATATCAATGTCATCCTAATCCAATTCTAACTCTAACCAATTAACACTAACCCTAATATATGATAGTCACATCAATCAGTAATACTAACCTCAACCATAACTATAACCCTAATGTCTGACATTCATATGAATACTGCACTAAGCCTAAGCCTAACCCTAACCCTAATGTCTGACAGTCATATCATTATTGTCCTAACCCTAACCCTAAATTCTGACAGTCATATCAATATCGTTCTAATCCTGACCCTATCCCTAACCATAGCTCTAACGCTAGCCCTAATGTCTGACAGTCATATCAATATCGTCCTAACCCTAACCTTAATGCCTGACAGTAATATCAATGCAAACCTATCCCTAACCCTGCCGAAACCTCAACCCTAACCATATCCTTAGTGTCTGGCAGTCATATCAATATCATCCTAACCCTAACCTTGACCCTAACAATGATCTCTGACAGTCATATCAATATCGTCCTAACCCTAACCAAAATCCTAATGTCTGACATTCATATCAATATCTTCCTAACTCTAACTGTAACCCAGCCCTAACCCTAACCTAACCCTAATTTCTGACAGTCATATCAATATAAACCTATCCCTAACCCTGGCAAAACCTAAACCCTAACCATATCTCTAGGTTCTGACAGTCATATCAATATCATCCTAACCTTAACTCTAAACATAACCCTAATGTCTTACAGTCATTTCAATATCTTCCTAACCCTAACCGTAACCCTGCCCTAACCCTAACCCTAATGTCTGACAGTCATATCAATATCATCCTAAACCTAACCCCAACACTAACCCTAACAATAATGTCTGACAGTCATATCAATATCATCCTAACTCTAACCCTAACCCTAACCCTAATGTCTGTCAGTGATATCATTATTGTCCTAACCCTAAACCTAACCCTAACCCTAACCTTAACCCTAACCCTAAAACTACCCATTACTCTAACCCTAATGTCAGACAGTCATATCAATATCATCCCAACCCAAACCTCTAACCCTAACCCTAATCCTAAACCCTAACCCTATCTGAGCCCTAACCCAAACCTTAACACTAATCTCTGACAGTCATATCAATATTGCCCTAACTCTAACACTAACTCTAACCGGGGGAAGGAAATAAAGATGAATGCCAACTGACCTTGAACGAGATGAACCGTTGATGGTATTTTTACTGAATGAGGGAAATTTGGCCAGGACACTGGGAAAATTCCCCTGCTCTTTTCGATAAGTGACATGGGATCTTCAACATCCAGCTGAAATACCACCAATCCTGGCAGGAGGACCTCAGTTTAATGTCTCATCCGAAAGATGGCACCTCAGCAGTGCAGCAACCTCTCATGCTGCACTACAGTGTAAGTACGGGGATATTAACCCAAGTGCAAGCTGTGGGAAATGAACCCACAGCCATCTGATCTCCCGGACTCAGATGTGAGTGTGCTACCTTCTGAGCCAGTGACACTGCATGCACCAACCTAACCCTTACCCTAACCCTAACCCTAATGTCGGACAGTCATATCTATATAATCCTGACCATAACTCTATCCCTAACCCTAACACAAATGTCTAACAGTCATATCAATATCATTCCAACCCAAACCCAACCCTAGCCCTAAACTTAACCCTAATTTCTGACAATCATATCAGTATCGTCCGAACCCTAACCATAGCCTAATCCTAATGTTGGACAGTTATATCAATATCATCCTAAACCTAATCCTAACCCTAACCCTAATTCTAACAGTAACTCTCACCCTAATCCTAACCCTGATGTCTGACAGTCATATCAATATCACCCTAACCCAAACCCTAACCCAGCCCTCACCCTAACCATAAGCCTAACCCTAATGTCTGACAGTCATATCAATATTGTCCTAACCCAAACCCTAACCCTCACTTTCTGACAGTCATATCAATATCATCCTAACCCTAACCATAACAGTAACTGCAATGTCTGACTGTCATATTAATATCATCCTAACCCTAAGCCTTACCTGAAACCTAACCCCAACCCTAATGTCTGACAGTCATATCAACATCATCCTAACCCTAACCGTAACAGTAATCATAACCTGCAACCTAACTCTAACAAAAACCATAAGCGTAAACATAACCCTTACCCTAACCCTAACCCTAATGTCTGACAGTCATATCAATATCATCCTAGCCTCAACCATAATGCAAATCCTAACATTTACTCTAACCCTAGCCTTAAAATCTGATAGTCATATCAATGTGGTCCTAACCCTAACTCTAACCCTAACACTGACACTAACCCTAACCCTAACCCTAACCCTAATGTCTGACTGTCACGTCAATATAGTCCTAACCCTAACCTCCACTTTTACCCATAACGTAACCCTAATGTCTGACAGTCATATCAATATCATCACAACCCTAACATTAACCCTCATGTCTCACAGTAATATCAATATCATTCCAACCTAAACCCTAACCTTAATGTCTGACAGTCATATCAATATCGTCCTAACACTAACTTCTAACCCTAACCCTAACACTAAACCCTAACCCTAACCCAGCCCTTAACCATTATGAGAATGTCTGACAGTCATATCAATATCAACCTAACCGTAACCCTAACCCTAATTTCTGACAGTCTTATCAATATCATACTGACCATAACTGTAACCCTAACCCTAACACAAATGTCTGACAGTCATATCAATATCATTCTAACCCAAACCCTAACAATAACCTCAACCCAAACTTAACCTTAATTTCTGACAATCATATCAATACCATCGGAACACTAACCCTATTCCTAATCCTAAAGTCAGACAGTTATATCAATATTGCCCTAAACCTAATCCTAACCCGAAGCCTAATTGTAATCCTAACTTGCACCCTAACCCTAACTTTAATGTCTGACAGTCATAATAATATCATCCTAACCCTAACCTTAACAGTAACCGCAATGTCTGACTGTCATATTAATATCATTCTAACCCTAACCCTAACCCGAAACCTAACCTTAACCCTAATGTCTGACTGTCATATCAATATCATCCTAAACCTAACCCTAACAGTAACCGCAATGTCTGACTGCCATATCAATATCATCCTAACCCTAACCCTAACAGTAAACGTAACCTGCATCCTAACTCTAACAAAAACCATAACAGTTAACATAACCCTTACCCTAACCCTAACTCTAATGTCTGACAGTCATATCAATATCATCCTAACCCTAACCATAACACTAACCCTAACCATTACTCTAACCCTAATCCTAATCCTATTGCCTGATTGTCATATCAATGTCGTCCTAACCCTAACTCTAACCCTAACACTGACACTAACCCTAACACTAACCCAAATCCTAATGTCTGACTGTCACATCAATATAGTCCTAACCCTAACCTTCACTCTTACCCTTAACCTAAACCTAATGTCTGACAGTCATATAAATATCATCATAACCCTAACACTAACCCTCATGTCTCACAGTAATATCAATATCATTCTAACCTAAACCCTAACCTTAATGTCTGACATTCATATCAATATCGTCCTAAACACTAACTTCTAACCCTAACCCTAAACCTAAACCCTAACCCTAACCCAGCGCTTAACATAACGATAATGTCTGATAGTTATATCAATATCAACTTAACCGCAACCCTAACCCTAATGTCTGACAGTCATATCAATATCATCCTGACCATAAATCTAACCTTAATCCTAACACAAATGTTGGACAGTCTCATCAATATCATTCTAACCCAAACCATTACAATAACCCTAACCCAAAACTTAACCCTAATTTCTGACAATCATGTCAATATCGTCCGAACACTAACCCTATTCCTAACCCTAACGTCAGACAGTTATATCAATATCATCCTAAACATAATCCTAACCCTAACCCTAATTCTAACCCTAACTCTCACCCTAAACCTAACAGTAATGTCTGACATTCATACCAATACCGCACTAACCCAAACCTTAGCCAAGCTCTAATGCTAAACCTTAGCCTAAACCTAATATCTGACGTTCATATCAATACTGTCCTAACCCAAACCCTAACCTTCACTTTCTGACAGTCATATCAATATCATCCTAACCCTAACCTTAACAGTAACTGCAGTGACTGACTGTCATATCAATATAATCATAACACTAACCCGAATACGAAACCTAACCCTAACACTATTCCTAATGTCTGACAGTCATATCAATATCATCCTAACCCTATCCCTAACCATAAACGTAACCCGCAACCTAACCCTAACAAAACAGTAACCGTAAACATAACCCTTACCCTAACCTTAACCATAACCCTAACACTAATGTCTAACAGTCATATCAATATCATCCTAACCCTAACCCTAACCCAAACCTTAACCCTAATCCTAACCATAACCCTAATGTCTGACAGTCATACCAATTTCGTCCTAATCTAATTCCTAACTCTAACCATAACCCTAACACTAAACCTAATGTCTGACAGTCATATCAATATCATCCTAACCCTAATGTCTGACAGTAGTATAATTATTGTCCTAACCCTAACCCTAAATTCTGACAGTCATATCAATATCATCCTAATCCTGACCCTATCCCTAACCATAGCCCTAATGCTAACCCTAACCCTAACCCTAATGTCTGACAGTCATATCAATATCATCCTAACCCTAACCTTAATGTCTGACAGTAATATCAATACAGACCTATCCCTAACCCTGCCGAAACCTTAACCCTAACCATATCCTTAGTGTCTGGCAGTCATATCAATATCATCCTAACCCTAACCTTGACCCTAACAATGATGTCTGACAGTCATATCAATATCATCCTAACCCTAACCCTAACCATAATCCTAATGTCTAACATTCATATCAATCTCTTCCTAACCCTAACCGTAACCCAGCCCTAACCCTAACCTAACCCTAATTTCTGACAGTTATATTGATATAAACCTATCCCTAACCCTGGCAAAACCTAAACCCTAACCATATCCCTAGAGTCTGACAGTCATATCAATATCATCCTAACCCTAACCTTGACCTTAACAATGATGTCTGACAGTCATATCAATATCGTCCTAACCCTAACCCTAACCATAACCCTAATGTCGTACAGTCATATGAATATCTTCCTAACCCTAACCGTAACCCAGCCCTAACCCTAACCCTAACCCTAACCCTAATGTCTGACAGTCATATCACTATCGTCCTAACCCTAACCCCAACACTAACCCTAACCCTAATGTCTGACACTCATATCAATATCATCCTAACTCTAACCCTAACCCTAATGTCTGTAAATCATATCATTATTGTCCTAACCATAAACCTAACCCTAACCCTAACCTTAACCCTAACCCTAAAACTACCCCTTACTCTAACCCTAATATCAGACAGTCATATCAATATTGTCCCAACCCAAACCTCTAACCCTAACCGTAACCCTAAACCCTAACACTAACCGAGCCCTAACCATATCCTTAAGACTGATGTCTGACAGTCATATCAATATTGCCCTAACTCTAACACTAACCCTAAGCGTAACCGTAATCATAATGTCTGAGAGTCATATCAATGTCAACCTAACCCTAACCCTATCCATAACCCTAATGTCTCACAGTAATGTGAATATTTATTTATTTATTTAGTTAGTTCATTTTTGTTGACTCGGTAAGTGCACTGGAGAAATCCTGCCTATTTTCAGGCATGACCTGGGGGAAGGGAATGCAGATGAATGCCAAATGACCTTGAACCAGATGTACCGTTGGTGGTATTTTTAGTGAATGAGGGAAATTTAGCCAGGACACTGGGGAAATTCCCCTACTCTTTTCAATAAGTGCCATGGGATCTTCAACATCCAGCTGAACTACTACCAATCCAGGCAGGTGGGACTTCTCGTTAAATGTCTCATCCGAAAGAGGGCACCTCAGAAGTGCAGCACCGTCTCATGCTGCACTACAGTGTCAGTACAGGGATATTAACCCAAGTACCAGATGTGGGAACTGAACCCACAGCCCTCTGATCTCCCAGCCTCAGATGTGAGTGTGCTACCTTCTGAGCCAGTGACACTGCATGTACCAAACTAACCCTTACACTAACCCTAACCTTAATGTCTGACAGTTATATCAATATAATCCTGACCATAACTCTAACCCTAACCCTAACACAAATGTCTAACAGTCATAATAATATCATTCCAACCCAAACCCTAACCCTAACCCTAAACTTAACCCTAATTTCTGACAATCATATCAATATCATCCTAACCATAACCATATGCCTAATCCTAATGTCGGACAGTTATATCAATATCATCCTAAACCTAATCCTAACCCTAACCCTAATTCTAACTCTAACTCTCACCCTAATCCTAACCCTAATGTCTGACAGTCATATCAATATCACCCTAACCCAGCCCTCACCCTAACCATAAGCCTAACCCTAATGTCTGACAGTCATATCAATATTGTCCTAACCCAAACCCTAACCCTCACTTTCCAACAGTCATATCAACATCATCCTAACCCTAACCTTAACAGTAAAAGCAATCTCTGACTGTCATATTAATATCATCCTAACCCTAAGCCTAACCCAAAACATAACCCTAACCCTAATGTCTGACAGTCATATCAATATCATCCTATCCCTAAAAATAACGCTAACCCTAACCACTACTCTAACCCTAACCCTAACCATAAAGTCTGATAGTCATATCAATATGGTCCTAACCCTAACTCTTGCCCTAACACTGACACTGACCCTAACCCTAACCCTAATGTCTGACTGTCACATCAATATAGTCCTAACCCTAACCCTGACTTTTACCCTTAACCTAACCCTAATGTCTTACACTCATATCAATATCATCATAACCATAACACTAACCCTCATGTCTCACAGTAATATCAATATAATTCTAACCTAAACCCTGACCTTAATATCTGACAGTCATACCAATATCGTCCTAACACTAACTTCTAACTCTAACCCTAACCCAGCACTTAAGCATAATGAGAATGTCTGACAGTCATATCAATATCAACCTAACTGTAACCCTAACCCTAATGTCTGACAGTCATATCAATATCATACTGACCATAACTCTAACCCTAACCCTAACACAAATGTCTGACAGTCCTATCAATATCATTCTAACCCAAACCCTAAAAATAACCCTAACCCTGAACTTAACCCTAATTTCTGACAATCATATCAATACAGTCAGAACACTAACCCTATTCCTAATCCTAATGTCGGACAGTTATATCAATATCGTCCTAAACCTAATCCTAACCTGAACCCTAATTGTAATCCTAACTCACACTCTAACCCTAACCCTAATGTCTGACTGCCATATCAATATCCTCCTAACCCTAACCCTAACAGTAAACGTAACCTGCAACCTAACTCTAACAAAAACCATAACCGTTAACATAACCCATACCCTAACCCTAACCCTAACCATAATGTCTGACAGTCATATCAATATCATCCTAACCCTAATCATAATGCTAACCCTAACCATTACTCTAACCCTAACCCTACTGCCTGATAGTCATATCAATATCGTCCTAACCATAACTCTAACCCTAACCCTAACCCAAACCCTAATGTCTGACTGTCACATCAATATAGTCCTAACCCTAACCCTCACTCTTACCCTTAACCTAAACCTAATGTCTGACAGTCATATCAATATTGGTATAACCCTAACACTAACCCTCATGTCTCACAGTAATATCACTATCATTCTAACCCAAACCTCAACTTAATGTCTGACAGTCATATCAATATCGTCCTAACACTAACTTCTAACCCTAACTCGTACCCTAAACCCTAACCCTAACCCATCCCTTAACCATAACGATAATGTCTGATAGTCATATCAATATCAGCTTAACTGTAACCCTAACCCTAATGTCTGACAGTCATATCAATATCATCCTAACCAAAAATCTAACCTTAACCCTAACACAAATGTCTGACAATCATATCAATATCCTTCTAACCCAAACCATTACAATAACCCTAACCCAAAACTTAACCCTAATTTCTGACAATCATGTCAATACCGTCTGAACACTAATCCTAATACTAATCCTAATGTCAGACAGTTATATCAATATCGTCCTAAACCTAATCCTAACCCTAACCCTAATTCTAACCCTAACTCTCACCCTAACCCTAACCCTAATGTCTGACAGTCATATCAATATCGCACTAACCCAAACCCTAACCAAGCCCTAACGCTAAACCTAAGCCTAACTCTAATATCTGACAGTCATATCAATATTGTCCTAACCCAAACCCTAACCTTCACTTTCTGACAGTCATATCAATATCATCCTAACCCTAACCTTAACAGTAACCGCAGTGTCTGACTGTCACATCAATATAATCCTAACACTAACCCGAATACGAAACCTAACCCTAACACTATTCCTAAGGTCTGACAGTCATATCAATGTCATCCTAACCCTATCCCTATCCATAAATGTAACCCGCAACCTAACCCTAACAAAAACAGTAACCGTAAACATAACCCTTACCCTAACCTTAACCCTAACCCTAACCCTAATGTCTGACAGTCATATCAACTTAACCCAAACCATAATGCTAAACCTAACCATTACTCTAACTCTAACTCTATCCCTAACCCAAATGTCTGATAGTCATATCAATATCGTCCAAACCCTAACTCTAACCCTAATACTGACCCTAACCCTAACCCTAATGTATGACTGTCATACAGTAGCAGCCACAGACACTGCAAGCTATTTCCTGAAATTTCTGTGATATTTCCAGAAATATCTCATGTTTTCTCCATTTCCACAGAAGGGGCAGCAGAGAGAAATTCTTTAGAAATTTCGTGAAATATCTGGAAATGGCTGGCAATGTCTGTGGCTACTACTGTATCAATATCATCCTAACCCTAACCCTCACTCGAACAGATACTCTAAACCTAATGTCTGATGGCCCTATCAATATAGTCTTTGCCCTAACCCTAACCCTAACATGGACCGTAAACCTAAGCCTTAACCTAATGTCTCACAGTCATTTCAAAATCGTCCTAAACTTAACCTTATTCATAACCATATCTCTAACCCTAATGTCTGACACTTATATCAATATCATCCTATCCCAAACCCTAACCATAACCCTAATGTCTGACAGTCATATCAATATCACCCTAACCCTAACCCGGATCATAACCATAACCCTAACCATAACCATAACTGTAATGTCTGACAGTCACATCAATATTGTCCTAACACTAACCTAACCCTAACAGTTACTCTAACCCTAACACTGATGTCAGTTAATAATATCAATATCATTCTAACCTTAACCCTAACCCTAACCCTAACTCTAATGTCTGATAGTCATATCAATATCATCCTTACCCTAACCCTAACCCAAACCTTAACCCTAACTCTAACCATAACCCTAATGTCTGACAGTCATATTAATGTCATCCTAATCCAATTCCTTACTCTAACCATAACCCTAGTACTAACCCTAATGTCGGATAGTCATGTCAATATCATCCTAACCCAAATCCTAACGTCTGACAGTCACATCTATATCGTCCTAATACTAATCCTAACCATAACCATAACACTAATGTCTGACATTCATATGAATATTGTACTAAGCCTAATCCTAACCCTAACCCTAATGTCTGACAGTCATATCATTATTGTCCTAACAATAACCCTAATTTCTGACAGTCATATCAATATCATCCTAATTCTGACCCTATCCTTAATCCTAGCCCTAACGCTAACCCTAACCCTAATATCTGACAGTCATATCAATATCGTCCTAACCCTAACCTTAATGTCTGACAGTAATATCAATATAAACCTATTCCTAATCCTGCCAAAACCTTAACCCTAACCATATCCTTAGTCTCTGACAGTCATATCAACATCATCCTAACCCTAACCTTGACCCTAACAATGATATATGACAGTCATATCAATATTGTCCTAACCCTAACCCTAACCAAAACCCTAATGTCTGACAGTCATATCAATATCTTCCTAACCCTAACCGTAACCCAGCCCTCATCCTAACCCTAACCCTAATGTCTGACAGTCATATCAATATCAACCTATCATTAACTGTTCCGAAACCTTAACCCTAAACATATCCCTATTGTCTGACAGTCATATCAATATCATCCTAACTCTAACCTTGACCCTAACAATGATGTCTGACAGTCATATCAATATCATCCTAACCCTAACCCTAACTCTAATGTCTTACTGTCATATCAATATCTTCCTAACCCTAACCGTAACCCAGCCCTAACCCTAACCCTAACCCTAATGTCTGACAGTCATATCAATATCGTCCTAACCCTAACCCTAACACTAACCTGACCCTAATGTCTGACAGTCATATCAATATCATCCTAACTCTAATCCTAACCCTAATGTCTGACAGTCATATCATTATCATCCTCACCCTAATCCTAACCCTAACCCTAACCTTAACCCTAACCCTAAAACTACCTATTACTCTAACCCTAATGTCTGACAGTCATATCAATATCATCCCAACTCAAACCCCTAACCTAACCCTAACCCTAACCCTACCCTAGCCCAAACCCTAACCTTAACACTAAGGTCTGATGGTCATATCAATATTGCCCTAACTCTAACCCTGACCCTAACCGTAACTGTAATCATAATGTCTGAGAGTCATATCAATATTATCCTAACCCTAACCCTATCCATAACCCTAACATCTCACAGTGATATGAATATTTATTTATTTAGTTAGTTTTTGTTGACTGGGTAAGTGCACTAGACAAATCCTGCCTATTTTCAGGCATGACCTGGGGGAAGGAAAAACAGATGAATGCCAACTGACCTTGAACCAGATGAAACCGTTCGTGATATTTTTAGTGAATGAGGGAAATTTGGCAAGGACACTGGGGAAATTCCCCTACTCTTTTCAATAAGTGCCAAGGGATCTTCAACATCCAGCTGAACTACCACCAATCCAGGCAGATGGGACCTCAGTTTAACATCTCAACTGAAAGACAGCACCTCAGAAGTGCAGCACCCTCTCATGCTACACTACAGTGTCACTATGGGGATATTAACCCAAGTGCCAGATGTGGGAACTGAACTCACAGCCCTCTGATCTCCCAGCCTCAGATGTGAGTGTGCTACCTTCTGAGCCACTGTCACAGCATATATCAACCTAACCCTTACCCTAACCCTAACCCAAATGTCTGACAGTCATATCAATATCAACCTGACCGTGACTCTAACCCTAACCCTAACACAAATGTCTGACAGTCATATCAGTATCATTCTAACCCAAACCCTAACCCTAACCCTAAACATAAACCTAATTTCTAACAATTATATCAATATCATCCTAACCCTAGCCATATTCCTAATCCTAATGTCGAGCAGTTATAGCAATATCGTCCTAAACCTAATCCTAACCCTTAGCCTAATTCTAACCCTAAATCTCATCCTAACCCTAATGTCTGACAGTCATATCAATATCACCCTAACCCAAACCCTAACACAGCCCTCACCCTAACCCTAATGTCTATCAGTCATATCAATATTGTCCTAACCCAAACCCTAACCCTCACTTTCTGGCAGTCACATCAATATCATCCTAACCCTAACCTTAACAGTAACTGCAATGTCTGACTGTCATATTAATATCATCCTAACCTTAACCCTATCCTGAAATCTAACCATAACCCTAATGTCTGACAGTCATATGTCAAAGGGTCTGGTGGTACAATGCCAGGCCAGCCCTGTTATGCATCTATCAGGTTATGACTGTTGTGCCAAGACTTGCTGCCCCCCCTGTGTGTTCATCCCTATTCGTATGTCTTAGTCATTGTAATGTCTTTATCTGCATAGACTGGCCACCTATGTGATTTTTTTTTATTTTATTATATTGTCTGTTAGTTATTTTGTCTTTGTTTTCCCCCATATTGGCAAGCCAAGAATTAATATACAACAAGAAGAACCTGCTAGAATGTGAACGGGAACATATTGTATTTATGAGCCAAGCCCAAATGTAGTCGTGGCCCCTTAAAGATGGCTCGAATATAAGGAACTGTTAAAAATGCTTCTCTCGTCCCTAAAGGGCTTTAAAAGTAAACCCCCCTTGTACAAAACAGCGTTGGACATGCTAAATGTAGCTGTAGACCAAGCGTTTCTTTAAAATGCTCCTTCGCAACGTTCTAAACAAGCTGCACGAATGTGCGCACTATCGTGCAGCTCATAAATGCCGCAAATCCTCGAAATGGTATTCCTTCATGCTGAAAACACCCTTGATGTAAAACGCTATTCTTTTCAGCGCTAAAGCGTTTCCTGCTATGCACTTTGTAAAAATTGCCTTTCTCCTGACTGTGGCTGAGCTGTGTTCCTGCCAGCCACAGCCCATCAAACAACACAGTGTTTTGTTTCCCCTTTTGTTTAATATTCAGTCATCTCTGTAATTGCAAAACACAGCATATCATTCAAGAGAGTGAGAAAAAGACAAGGAAATAAAGGGATACTTATTTACCTAGCATAATAAGAAATATATGGGGATATTATGAGTCCTCCCTGGTGAATCCTCTCCCTAGGAGCCGGCAGGCCATACTGTTGTTCATTTTATACAAAAGAGAGGGGCTTGTTCTACAAACTCTAAGTTTAGAGGCTTAAAAATAATATTAATTATTTCATAGATGCTATATGATCATAAGATTATTGAAGTGATTGGTTTATAAGCTTTGAATGGCACAAATGATTAGTTGGTAAAAAAAAGTTTATTTGTTTTAACTGAGTGATAGGAATTTCAGCCAATCAGAGATTATTCTAGCCTATATATAGCTAGCATCTCCAGATAGAAGTCAGATGTGGCTGAGGGTGTTGGAGCCTATACCCCCTTAACTAGTGCTCTAGTTATTCTTCAAGTGAAGACTCGCTTGACCTATTCTGCTTGATGTATAAAGGAACCTATGATGTTGTAAGCGTCTCTTGTTAAACGTGCTTTATGTTTAATTTTGTCGAAACAGTCCACCTTTTTTTTATTTTGTTATATAATACTTTTATTTCGGAATTCTTCAATAAAGCAGCTGCTGAGATTCAACTTGAGAACATCACCAGTGTCTCAGTTCATCTGTATCCCATAGCCTCTTATATCATATCAATATCATCCAAACCTTAACCCTAGCAGTAAACGTAACCTGCAACCTAACTCTAACAAAAACCATAACCGTAAACATAACCCTTACCCAAACCCAAACCCTAATGTCTGACAGTCATATCAATATCATCATAACCCTAACATTAACCCTCATGTCTCACAGTAATATCAATATCATTCTAACCTAAATCCTAACCTTAATGTCTGACAGTCATATCAATATCGTCCTAACACTAACTTCTAACCCTAATCCTAAACCCTAACCCTAACGCAGCCCTTAACCATAACGATAATGTCAGTCATATCAATATCAACCTAACTGTAACCCTAACCCTAATGTCTGACAGAGAAATGAATATCATCCTGACCATGAATTTAAACCTAACCCTAACACAAATGTCTGACAGTTATATCAATATCATTCTAACCCAAACCCTAACAATAACCCTAACCCTAAATTTAACCCTAATTTCTGACAATCATATCAATACCGTCTGAACACTAACCCTATTCCTAATCCTAATGTCGGACAGTTATATCAATATCGACCTAAACCTAATCCTAACACTAACCCTAATTCTAACCCTAACTGTCACTCTAACCAAAACTCAAATATCTGACAGTCATATCAATATCGCACTAACCCAAACACTAACCCAGCCCTAATCCTAACCCTAAGCCTAACCCTAATGTCTGACAGTCATATCAATATTGTCCTAACCCAAACCTTAACAGTAACCTCAGTGTCTGACTGTCATATCAATATAATCCTAACACTAACCCTAACACGAAACCTAACCCTAGCTCTAACCCTAATGTCTAACAGTCATATCAATATCCTCCTACCCTTAACCCTTACCATAACCCCAACCCTAATGTCTGCAAGTCATATCAATATCATCCTAACCCTAACCCTAACCCTAATATCTGACAGTCATATCAATATCCCCCAACCCTAACCCTAACACTAACCCTGTTTGACAGTCATAAAAGTATTGTCCTAACCCTAACCCAAAGCCTAAGCCTAACCCTAATCCTAACCCTAAACCTAACCTTAACACTAACCCTTAAACTAACCCTAACCTTAACCATAACCCTAATGTCTGACAATCATATCAATATCGCCTTAAGACAAACCCTAATCCAGCCCTAACCCTAACCCTAAGCCTAACCCTAATGTCTGACAGTCATATCAATATTGTCCTAACCCAAACCCTAACCCTCACTGTCTGACAATCATATCAATATCATCCTAATCCTAACCCTCACCCTAATGTCTGACAGTCATATCAATATCATCCTAACCCAAACCCTAACCCTAATGTGTGACATTCATATCAATATCGTCCTACTCTTATCCCTAACCCTAACCCTAACCACAACCCTAATGTCTGTGAGTCATATCAATATTGTCTTAACCATAACCTTAATCATAACCCTAAGCCAAACCCTAACCCTAACCCTAATGTCTGACAGTCATATCAATATCTTCCTACCCTTAACCCTAACCCTAACTCCAACCCTTATGTCTGCGAGTCATATCAATATCGTCCTAATACTAATCTTAACCCCAAACCTAAACCTAAAACTAACCCAAATGTCTGACAGTCATATCAATATCCTCCTACCCTAACCCTAACCTTAACCTCAACCCTAGTGTCTGCGATTCATATCAATATCGTTCTAACCTTAACCCTTACCCAAACTCTAATGTCTTACAGTCATATCAATATCCTCATAACCCTAACCCTAAAACAAACCCTAATATCTGACATTCATAAAAGTATTGTCCGAACCCTAACCCTAATCCTAACCATAAACCTAACCCTTAAACTAATCCTAACCCTAACCATAACCCTAATGTGTGACAGTCATATTAATATCACCCTAAACCAAACCCTAACCCAGCCCTAACCCTAACCCTAAGACTAACCCTAATTTCTGACAGTCATATCAATACTGTCCTAACCCAAACCCTAACCCCTCACTTTCTGACAGTCATATCAATATCATAACCCAAACCTTAACAGTAACCGCAATGTCTGACTGATATTAATATCATCCTAACCCTAACCCGAAATCTAATCCTATCCCTAATCCTAATGTCTGACAGTCATATCAATATCATCCTCACCCTAACCATAACGCTAACCTAACCATTACTCTAACCCTAATGCTAACCCTAATGTCTGACAGTCATATCAATATCAACCTAACTGTAACCCTAGCCCAAATGTCTGACAGTGATATCAATATCATCCTGACCATAAATCTAATCCTTACCCTAAAACAAATGTCTGACAGTCATATCAATATCATTCTAACCCAAGCCCTAACAATAACCCTAACCCTAAATTTAGCCCTAATTTCTGACAATAATATCAATACCGTCCGAACACTAACCCTATTCCTAATCCTAATGTCGGACAGTTATATCAGTATTGTCCTAAACCTAATCCTAACGCTAACCCTAATTCTAACCCTAACTCTCACCCTAACCCTAACCCTAATGTCTGACAGTCATATCAATATCGCACTAACCCAAACACTAACGCAGTCCTAATTCTAATCCTAAATCTGACCCTAATATCTGACAGTCATATCAATATTGCCCTAACCCAAACCCTAACCTTCACTTTCTGACAGTCATATCAATATCATCCTAACCCTAACCTTAACAGTAACTGCAGTGTCTGACTGCCATATCAATATAATCCTAACACTAATCCTAACATGAAACCAAACCCCTAACTCTATCCCTATTGTCTGACAGTCATATCAATACCATCCTAACCCTAAACCTAACCATAAATGTAACCCGCAACCTAACCCTAACAAAAACAGTAACTGCAAACATAACACTTACCCTAACCTTAACTCTAATCCTAACTCTAATGTCTGACAGTCATATCAATATCATCTTAACCCGAACCATAATGCTAAACCTAATCATCACTCTAACTCTAACCCAATCCCTAACCCAAATGTCTGATAATCATATCAATAACATCCTAACCCTAAATCTAACCCTAACACTGACCCTAACCATAACCCGAACCCTAGTGTCTGACTGTCACATCAATATAGTCCTAACCCTAAGACTCACCCTTACCCTTAGCCTATCCCTAATGTCTGACAGTCATATCAATATCGTCTTAACTCTAAACCTAACCCTAATCTTAATGTCTGATAGTTATATCAGTATTATCCTGACTGTAACCCTAACCCTAACCCAAATGTCTGACAGTCATATCAATATCATCCTACTCTTAACAATAAGCCCAACTCCAATGTCTGTGAGTCATATCAATATCGCCCCTAACCCTAACCTTAAGCCTAACCTTAACCCAAACCCTAATGTCTGACAGTAATATCAATATCCTCCTACCCTTAACCCTTACCATAACCCCAACCCTAATGTCTGCAAGTCATATCAATATCGCCCTAACACTAACCCTAATGTCTGAGAGTCATAAAAGTATTGTCCTAACCCGAACCCAAAGCCTATGCCTAACCCTAATCCTAACCTGAAACCTAATCTTAACCCTAACCCTTAAACTACTCCTAACCCTAACCATAACCCTAGTGTCTGATAGTCATATCAACATCGCCCAAACCTAAACCCTAACCCAGCCCTAAACCTAACACTAAGCCTAACCCTAATGTCTGACAGTCATATCAATATTGTCCTAACCAAAACCCTACCCCTTACTGTCTGACAATCATATCAATATCATCCTAAGCCTAACCCTCACCCTAATTTCTGACACTCATATCAATATCATCCTAACCATAACCCTAAACCTAACCCTAATGTGTGACAGTCATATCAATATCGACATACTCTTATCCCTAACCCTAACGTTAACCCCAACCCTAATGTCAGTGAATCTTATCAATATTGTCCTAACCATAACCTTAACCCTAACCCTAAGCCAAACCCTAACCCTAACCCTAATGTCTGACAGTCATATCAATATCCTCCTACCCTTAACTCTAACCTTAACCTCAACCCTAATGTCTGTGTTGTCATCAGTGTCAGTGGCTCAGTAGGTAGCACACTCGCCTCTGAGGCCGGGAGATCAGAGGGCTGTGGGTTCAATTCCCACATCTGGCACTTGGGTTAATATCCAATACTGACACTGTAGTGCAGCATGAGAGGGGTGCTGCACTTCTGAGGTGCCGCCTTTCGGATGAGACGTTAAACCGTGGTCCCATCTGCCTGGATTGGTGGTAGTTCAGGTGGATGTTAAAGATCCCATGGCACTTATCGAAAAGAGTAGGGGAATTTCCCCGGTGTCCTGGCCAAATGTCCCTCATTCACTAAAAATACCAACAACAGCTTAATCTGGTTTAAAGTCAGTTGGCATTCATCTGTATCGCCTTCCCCTGGGTCGTGCCTGAAAATAGGCAGGATTTGTCTAGTGCACTTACCCGGTCAACAAAAACTAAATAAATATCAATATCGTCCTTACCCTAATCCTAATGTCTGACAGTCATAAAAGTATTGTCCTAACCCTAACCCTAAACTTAAACCTAACTTCAACCCTAAGCCTTAAACAAACCCTAACCCTAACCATAACCCTAATGTGTGACAGTCATATCAATATTGCCCTAACCCAAATCCTAACGCAGCCCTAACCCTAACACTAACACTAAGCCTATCCCTAATTTCTGACAGTCATATCAATATCATAACACAAACCTTAAGAGTAACTGCAATGTCTGATTGATATTAATATCATCCTAACCCTAACCCTAACTTGAAACCCAACCCTATCCCTAAACCTAATGTCTGACATTCATATCAATATCATCCTAACCCTAACTCTAGCTATAAACGTAACATGCAACCTAACCCTAACAAAAACCATAACCATAAACATAACTCTTACACTAACCCTAACCCTAATGTCTGACAGTCATATCAATATCAGCCTCACCCTGACCATAACACTAACCCTAACCATTACTCTAACCCTAATGTGTGATAGTCATATCAATATTTTCCTAACCCTAACTCTTACCATAACACTGACCTTAACCCTAACCCTAATGTATGACTGCCATACAGAAGCAGCCACAGACACTGCCAGCCATTTACTGAAATTTCTGTGATATTTCCAGAAATATCTCATGTTTTCTCCATTTCCACAGTAGGGGCAGCAGAGAGAAATTCTTTAGAAATTTTGCGAAATATCTGGAAATGGCTGGCAAAGTCAGTGGCTACTACAGTATCAAAATCATCCTAACCCTAACCCTCACCCGAACCCTTACTATAACCCTAATGTCTGATGGTCGTATCAATATCGTCCTAAACCTAACCTTAATCGTTTCCATAACCCTAACTATGATGTCTGACAGTTATATCACTATCATCCTATCCCTAACCCTAACCCTAATGTCTGACAGTAATATCAATATCCTCCAAACCCTAACCCTAACACTATCCTAATGTCTGACAGTCATAAAAGTATTGTCCTAACCCAAACCCTAACCCTAAACCTAACCTTAACACTAACACTTAAATGAACCCTAACACTAACCATAACCCTAACGTGTGACTGTCATATCAATATCGCCCTAACCCAGCCCTAACCCTAACCCTAAGCCTAACCCTAATTTCTGACAGTTAAATCAGTATCATAACCCAAACCTTAACAGTAACCGCAATGTCTGACTGATATTAATATCATCCTAACCCTAGTCTAACCCAAACCCAACTCTATCCCTAATCCTAATGTCTGACAGTCATATCAATATCATCCTAACCCTAACTCTAACCATAAATGTAACACTAACCTAACCCTAACAAAAACCATAACCGTAAACATAACCCTTACCTTAACCCTAACCCTAATGTCTGACAGTCATATCAATATTATCCTCACCCTAACCATAACTCTAACCCTAACCATTACTCTAACCCTAATGTCTGATACTCATATAAATATCGTCCTAACCCTAACTATAACCATAACACTGACCTTAACCCTAACCCTAATGAATGACTCCCATACAGTAGAAGCCACAGACACTGCCAGCTATTTCCTAAATTTCTGTGATATTTCCAGGAATATCACATGTTTTCTCCATTTCCACAGTAGGGGCAGCAGAGAGAAATTCTTTAGAAATTTCGCGAAATATCTGGAAATGGCTGGCAAAGTCAGTGGCTACTACTGTATCAATATCATCCTAACCCTAACCCTCACCCGAACCCTTACTATAACCCTAATGTCTGATGGTCATATCAATATCGTCCTAAACCTAACCTTAATCATTTCCATAACCCTAACCCTAATGTCTGACAGTTATATCACTATCATCCTATCCCTAACTTAACCCTAACCATAATCCTAATGTCTGACAGTAATATCAATATCTTCCTAACCCTAACCCTAACCATAACCATAATTGTAATGTCTGACAGTCATATCAGTATCATCCTCATCCTAACCTAACCCTAACAGTTACTCTAACCATAACTCTAATGTCTGATAATAATATCAATATTGTCCTAACCTTAACCCTAACCCTAACCATAACACTAACGTCTGAAAGTCATACCAATATCTTCCTAACCCTAACCCTAACCCTAACCTTAACCCTAACCCTAATGTACAGCAGTCTTATCAATGTCGTCCTAATCCAATTCCTATCTCTAACCATAAGCCTAACACTAACCCTAATGTCTGCTAGTCATGTCAATATCATCCTAACCCTAACCCTAATGTCTGACAGTCACATCAATATCATCCTAATACTAACCCTAACCATAACCACAACCCTAATGTCTGACATTCATATGAATATTGTACTAAGCCTAACCCTAACCCTAATGTCTGACAGTCATATCATTATTGTCCTAACCATAACTCTAAGTTCTGACAGTCACCTCAATATCGTCTTAATCCTGACCCTATCCCTAATGCGATCCATAATGCTAACCTTAACCTTAACCCCAATGTCTGACAGTCACATCAGTATCATCCTAACCCTAACCTTAATGCCTGACAGAAATATCAATAAAACCGAATCCCTAACCCTGCCAATACCTTAACTCTAAAAATATACCTAGTGACAGACAATGATATCAATATTATCCTAAAACTAACCTTGACCATAACAATGATGTCTGACAGTCATATCAATATCACCCTAACCCTAACCCTAACCATAACCCTAAGGTCTGACTGTCATATCAATATCTTCCTAACCCTAACCGTAACCCAGCCCTAACCGTATCCCTAACAGCAGGGGCAGCAAAGAGAAATTCTTTAGAAATTTCGCGAAATATCTGGAAATGGCTGGCAAAGTCAGTGGCTACTACTGTATCAATATCCTCCTAACCCTAACCCTCACCCGAACCCTTACTATAACCATAATGTCTGACAGTCATATCAATATCAACCTAGTCCTAACCCTGACGAAACCTTAACACTAACCATATCCCTAGTGTCTGAAACTCATATCACTAGCATACTTACCCTAACCTTGACCCTAAGAATGATGTCTGATGGTCATATCAATATCGTCCTAACCCTAACCCTAACCCTAACCATAACCCTAATGTCTGACAGTCATATTAATATCATCCTAACCCTAACCCTAACCCTTATGTGTGACAGTCATATCAATATCATCCTACTCTTATCCCTAACACTAACGCTAACCCCAACCCTAATGTCTGCAAGTCATATCAATATTGTCCTAATCATTACCTTAACCCTAACCCTAAGCCAAACCCTTACCCTAACCCTAATGTCTGACAGTCATATTAATATCATTCTAACCCTAACCCTAACCCTAACCCTAACCCGAATGGGTGACAGTCATATCATTATCATCCTACTCTTATCCCTAACCCTAATTCTAACCCCAACCCTGATGTCTGCGAGTTATATCAATATTGTACTAACCATAACCTTAACCCTAAGCCAAACCCTAACCCTAACCCTAATGTCTGACAGTCATATCTATATCCTCCTACCCTTAGCCCTAACCCCAACCCTTATGTCTGTGAGTCATATCAATATCGTCCCAGCACTAATCTTAACGCCAACACTAAGCCTAACCTTAACCCTGATGTCTGACAGTCATATCAATATCTTCCTAACCCTAACATTAAGCCAAACCTTAACCCTAACCCTAACCCTAACCCTAATGTCCGACAGTCATATCAATGTCATTCTAATCCAATTCCTAACTCTAACCATAACCCTAAAACTAACCCTAATGTCTGATAGTCATGTCAATATCATCCTAACCTTAACTCTAATGTCTGACAGTCACATCAATATCATGCTAATGCTAACTCTAACCATAGCCATAACCCTAATGTCTGACATTCATATGAATACTGTACTAAGCCTAACCCTAACCCTAATGTCTGACAGTCATATCATTATTGTCCTAACCATAACCCTAATTTCTGACAGTCAGCTCAATATTGTCTTAATCCTGACCCTATCCCTAACGCTATCCATAATGCTAACCTTAACCTTAACCCTAATGTCTGACAGTCACATCAATATCGTCCTAACCCTAACCTTAATGCCTGACAGAAATATCAATATAAACCTATCCCTAACCATGCCAAAACCTTAACTCTAAAAATTTCCCTAGTGTCTGACAGTCATATCAACATTATCCTAACCCTAACTTTGACCATAACAATGATGTCAGACAGTCATATCAATATCATCCTAACCCTAACCCTAACCATAACCCTAAGGTCAGACAGTTATATCAATATCTTTCTAACCGTAACCGTAACCCAGCCCACACCTTAACCCTAACCCTAACCCTAATGTCTGACAGTCATATTAATATCAACCTATCCCTAACCCTGATGAAACCTTAACACTAACCATATCCCTAGTGTCTGACACTCATATCATTATCATCCTTACCCTAACCTTCTCACTAAGAATGATGTCTGACAGTCATATCAATATCGTCCTAACCCTAACCCTAACCATAACCCTAATGTCTGACAGTCATATCAATATCATCCTAACCCTAACCCTAATGTGTGACAGTCATATCAATATCAACCTACTCTTATCCCTAACACTAACCCTAACCCCAACCCTAATGTCTGTGAGTCATATCAATATTGTCCTAATCATTACCTTAACCCTAACCCTAAGCCAAACCCAAACCCTAATGTCTGACAGTCATATCAAAATCCTTCTAACCTTAACCCTAACCTTAACCCCAACCCTTATGTCTGTGATTCATATCAATATCGTAGCAACACTAATCTTAACCCCAACCCAAAGCCTAACCGTAACCCTAATGTCTGACAGTCATATCAATATCCTCCTAACCCTAACCCTAACACTAACCCTAATGTATGACAGTAATAAAAGTATTGTCCTAAACCTAACCTTAATCCTAACCCTTAAATGAACCGAACCCTAACCATAACCCTAATGTGTGACAGTACTATCAATATCACACTAACCCAAAACCTAACCCAGCCCTAACCCTAACCCTAAGCCTAACCCTAATTTCTGACAGTCATGTCAATATTGTCCTAACCCAAACCCTAACCCTCACATTCTAACAGTCATATCAATATCATAACCCAAACCTTAGCAGTAACCGCAATGTCTGACTGATATTAATATCATCCTAAACCTAGCCCTAACCCGAAACCTATCCCTATCCCTAATACTAATGTCTGACAGTCATATCAATACCATCCTAACCCTAACTCTAACTATAAACGTAACACGCAACCTAACCCTAACAAAAACCATAACCGTAAACATAACCCTTACCCTATTCCTAACCCTAATATCTGACAGTCATATCAATATCATCCTCAAACTAACCATAACGCTAACCCTAACCATTACTCTAACCCTAATGTCTGATAGTCTTATCAATATCGTCCTAACCCTAACTGTAACCCTAACACTGAACCTAACCCTAACCCTAATGTATGAGTGCCATACAGTAGCAGCCACAGACACTGCCAACTATTTCTTGAAATTTCTGTGATATTTCTAGAAATATCTCATGTTTTCTCCATTTCCACAGTAGGGGCAGCAGAAGGAAATTCTTTAGAAATTTCATGAAAATTCAGGAAATGGCTAGCAAGGTTTGTGGCTACTACTGTATCAATATCATCCTAAACCTAACCCTCATCCGAACCCTTACTCCAGCCCTAATGTCTGATGGTCATATCAATATCATTCTAAACCTAACTTTAATTGTAACCATAACCCTAACCCTAATGTCTGACAGTAATATCAATATCATCCAATCCCTAACCCTAACGCTATCCCTAACCCTAACCCTATCCCTACACCCTAACCCTAATGTCTGACAGTAATATCAATATCATCCTAACCCTAACCCTCAGATAACCATAACTGTAATGCCTATCAGTCATATCAATATCGTCCTAACCCTAACATAACCCTAACAGTAACTCTAACCCTAACTCTAATGTCAGATAATAATGTCAATATCGTCCTAACCCTAACCCTAACCCTAATGTCTGACAGTCATATCAATATCATCCTAATCCAATTCCTAACTCTAACCAAAACCCTAACACTAACCCTAAAGTCTGATAGTCATATCAATATCATCCTAACCCTAACCCTAATATCTGACAGTCACATCAATATCATCCTAATACTAACCATAAGCCTAATGTCTGACATTCATATGAATATTGTACTAAGCCTAAGCCTAACCCTAACCCTAATGTCTGACAGTCATATCATCATTGTCCTAACCCTAACCCTAAATTCTGACAGTCATCTCAAAATCATCTTAATCCTGACCCTATCCATAACCCTAGCCCTAACGCTAACGTTAACCCTAACCCTAATGTCTGACAGCCATATCAATATCGTCCTAACAATAACCTTAATGCCTGACTGAAATATCAATATAAACCTATCCCTAACCCTGCCGAAACCTTAACCCTAACCATACCCCTAGTGTCTGACAGTCATATCAATATTATCCTAACCCTAACCTTGACCATAACAATGTCTGACAGTAACATCAACATCGTCCTAACCATAACACTAACCATAACCCTATTATCTGACAGTCATATCAATATCTTCCTAACCTTTACCGTAACCCTGCCTTAACCCTAACCCTAACCCTAACCCTAACCCTAACCCTAATGTCTGACAGTCATATCAATATCAACCTATCCCTAACCCTGATGAAACCTTAACCCTAACCATATCCCTAGTGTCTGACACTGATAACAGTATCATCCTAACACTAACCTTGACATTAAGAATGATGTCTGACAGTCATATCAATATTGTCCTTACGCTAACCCTAACCATAACCCTAATGTCTGACAGTAATATCAGTATCATCCTAACCCTAACCCCTAACCCTAAAGGATGACAGTCATATCAATTTCATCCTACTCTTATCCATAACTCTAACTCTAACCCCAATCCTAATGTCTGCGAGTCATATCAATATTGTCCTAACCATAATCTTAATCCTAACCCTAAGCCAAACCCTAACACTAAACCTGATGTCTGACAGTCATAAAAGTATTGTCCTAACCCTAACCCTAACCCTGAACCTAACCTTAACCCTAACCCTTAAATGAACCCTAACGCTAACCATAACCCCTAATGTGTGGCAGTCATATCAATATCACCCAAATGCAAGACCTAACCCAGACCTAAGCCTAACCCTAACCTTAATTTCTGAGAGTCATATCGATATTGTACTAACCCAAACCCTAACCTGCACTTTCTGACAGTCATGTCAATATCATAACCCAAACCTTAACAGTAACCACAATGTCTGACTGATATTAATATCATCCTAACCCTAGACCTAACCTGAAACCTCTCCCTATCCCTAATCCTAATGTCTGACAGTCATATCAATATCATCCTAACCCTAACTCTAACCATAAATGTAACATGCAACCTAACCCTAACAAAAACCATAAAGGTAAACATAGCCCTTACCCTAAACCTAACCCTAATGTCTGACAGTCATATCAATATCATTCTCACCCTAACCATAACGCTAACCCTAACAATTACTCTAACCCTAATGTCTGATAATGATATCAATATCGTCCTAACCCTAACTCTAACCCTAACACTGACCATAAATCCAACCCTAATGTATGACTGCCTTACAGTAGCAGCAACAGACACTGCCAGCTATTTCCTGAAATTTATGTGATACTTCCAGAAATATCTCATGTTTTCTCCATTTCCACAGTAGGGGCAGCAGAGGGAAATTGTTTAGAAATTTCACGAAATATCTGAAAATGGCTGGCAAAGTCTGTGGCTACTACTGTATCAATATCATCCTAACCCTAACACTCACCCGAACCCTTACTCTAATGCTAATGTCTGATGGTCATATCAATATCATTCTAAACCTAACCTTAATTGTAACCATAAGCCTAACCCTAACCCTAATGTCTGACAGTTATATCAAAATCATCCTATCCCTAACCCTAACCCTAAACCTAATGTCTGACTGTAATATCAATATCATCCTAACCCTAACCCTAACCATAACCATAACTGTAATGTCTGACAGTCATATCATCATCCTAACCCTAACCTAAACCTAACAGTTACTCTAACCCTTACTCTAATATCTGATAATAATAATATCAATATTGTCCTAACTTTAACCCTAACCCTAACACTAATGTCTGACAGTCATATCAATATCATCCTAATCCTAACCCTAACCCAAACCTTAACCCTAACCCTAACCCTAACCGTAATGTCTGACAGTCATATCAATGTCATCCAAATCCAATTCCTAACTCTAACCATAACCCTAACTCTAATGTCTGATAGTCATATCAATATCATCCTAACCCTAACCCTCACCCGAACCCTTACTATAACCCTAATGTCTGATGGTCATATCAATATCGTCCTAAACCTAACCTTAATCATTTCCATAACCCTAACTCTAAAGTCTGACAGTTATATCACTATCATCCTATCCCTAACCCTAACTCTAATGTCTGACAGTAATATCAATATCATCCTAACCCTAACCCTAACCAGAACCAGAACTGTAATGTCTGACAGTCATATCAAAATCATCCTAACCCTAACCTAACCCTGACAGTTACTCAAACCCTAATTCTAATGTCTGATAACAATATCAATATTGTCCTAACCTTAACCCTAACCCTAACACTAATGTCTGAAAGTCATATCAATATCATCCTAACCCTAACCCTAACCCAAACCTTAACCCAAACTCTAATCCTAACCCTAATGTCTGACAGTCATATCAATGTCGTCCTAATCCAATTCCTAACTCTAACCATAACCCTAACACTAACCCTAATGTCTGATAGTCATGTCAATATCATCCTAAGCCTAACTCTAATGTCTGACAGTCACATCAACATCATCCTAATACTAACCGTAACCATAGCCATAACCCTAATGTCTGACATTCATTTGAATATTGTACTAAGCCTAAGCCTAAACCTAACCCTAATGTCTGACAGTCATATCATTATTGTCCTAACCCTAACCCAAAATTCTGACAGTCATCTCAATATCATTTTAATCCTGACCCTATCCCTAACGCTAGACCTAACGTTAACCTTAACTCTAACCCTAATGTCTGACAGTCATATCAGTATCGTCCAAACAATAACCTTAATGCCTGACAGAAATATCAATATAAACCTAGCCCTAACCCTGCCGAAACCTTAACTCTAACCATATCCCTAGTGTCTGACAGTCATAGCAATATTATCCTAACCCTAACCTTAACCATAACAATGATGTCTGACAGTTATATCACGATCGATCAACCCTAACCCTAACCATAACCCTAATGTCTGACAGTCATAACAATATCTTCCTAACCCTAACCATAACCCAGCCCTAACCCTAACCCTAAACCTAACCCTAACCCTAATGTTTGTCATATCAATATCCTCCTACCCTTAATCCTAACCTTAACCTCAACCATAATGTCTGCAATTCATATCAATGTCATCCTTACCCTAACCATTACCCTAATCCTAATGTCTGACAGTAATATCAATATCCTCCTAACCCTAACCCTAACACTAACCCTAATGTCTGACAGTCATAAAATTATTGTCCTAACCCAAACCCTAACCCAAAACCTAACCCTAACCCTAACCATAACCCTAATGTGTGACAGTCATATCAATATCGCCCTAACCCAAACCCTAACCCAGCCCTAACCCTAACCCCAAGCCAAACCCCACTTGGCTGGACAGTACATCAACATTGTCCTAACCCAAACCCTAACCCCCACTTTCTGACAGTCATATCAATATCATAACCCAAACCTTAACAATAACCAGAATGTCTGACTGATATTAATATCATTCTAACCCTAGTCTAACCCGAAACCCAACTCTATCCCTAATCCTAATGTCTGACAGTCATATCAATACCATCCTAACCCTAACTCTAATCATAAACATAACCCTTACCCTAACCCTAACCCTAATGTCTGACAGTCATATCAATATTATCCTCACCCTAACCATAATGCTAACCCTAACCATTATTCTAACCCTAATGTCTGATAGTCATATCAATATCGTCCTAACCCTAACTCTAACCCTAACACTGACCTTAACCTTAACCCTAATGTATGACTCCCATACAGTAGCAGCCACAGACACTGCCAGCTATTTCCTAAATTTCTGTGATATTTCCAGAAATATCTCATGTTTTCTCCATTTCCACAGTAGGGGCAGCAGAGAGAAATTCTTTAGAAATTTAACGAAATATCTGGAAATGGCTGGCAAAGTCAGTGGCTACTACTGTATCAATATCATCCTAAGCCTAACCCTAATCCTAACCATAATGTCTGACAGTCATAGCAATATCGTCCTAATCCACTTCCTAACTCTAACCATAACCCTAACACTAATGTCTGATAGTCATATCAATATCATCCTAACCCTAACCCTCACCCAAACCCTTACTATAACCCTAATGTCTGATGGTCATATCAATATCGTCCTAAACCTAACCTTAATCATTTCCATAACCCTATCCCTAATGTCTAACAGTTATATCACTATAATCCTATCCCTAACCCTAACCCTAATGTTCGACAGTAATATCAATATCATCCTAACCCTAACCAGAACCAGAACTGTAATGTCAGACAGTCATATCAATATCGTCCTAACCCTAACCCTAACAGTTAGTATAACCCTAACTCTAATGTCTGATAATATCAATATTTGTCCTAACCTTAACCCTAACCCTAACACTAATGTCTGACAGTCATATCAATATCATCCTAATGCTAACCCTAACCCAAACCCTAACCCAAACTCTAACCCTAACCCTAAAACTAACCCTAATGTCTGATAGTCATGTCAATATCATCCTAACCCTAACTCTAATGTCTGACAGTCACATCAATATCATCCTAATACTAACCCTAACCATAACCCTAATGTCTGACATTCATATGAATATTGTACTAATCTTAAGCCTAACCCTACCCCTTATGTCTGATAATCATATCATTATTGTCCTAACCCTAACCCTAAATTCTGACTGTCATCTCAATATCGTTTTAATCCTGACCCTATCCCTAACGCTAGCCCTAACACTAACCTTAACTCTAACCCTAATGTCTGACAGTCATATCAGTAACTTCCTAACAATAACCTTAATGCCTGACAGAAATATCAATATAAACCTATCCCTAACCCTGCCGAAACCTTAATCTTAACCACATCAATAGTGTCTGACAGTCATACCAATATTATTCTAACCCTATCCTTGACCATAACAATGATGTCTGACAGTCATATCAATATCGTCCTAACCCTAACCCTATCCATAACCCTAATGTCTGACAGTCATAACAATATCTTCCTAGCCCTAACTGTAACCCAGCCCTAACCCTAACCCTAATGTCTGACAGTCATATCAATATCCTCCTACCCTTAATCCTAAACTTAACCTCAACCCTAATGTCTGCGATTCATATCAATATCATCCTAACCCAATCCCTTACCCTGACCCTAATGTCTGACAGTCATAAAAATATTGTCCTAAACAAAACCCTAACGCTAAACCTAACCTTAGCACTAACCCTTAAATGAACCCTAACCCTAACCATAACCCTAATGTGTGACTGTCATATCAATATCACCCTAACCCAAACCCTAACCCAGCCCTAACCCTAAGCCTAACCCTAATTTCTGACAGTCATCTCAATATCATAACCCAAACCTTAACAGTAACTGCAATGTCTGACTGATATTAATATCATCCTAACCCTAGTCTAACCCGAAACCCAACTCTATCCCTAATCCTAATGTCTGACAGTCATATCAATATCATCCTAACCCTAACTCTAACCATAAATGTAACACGCAACCTAACCCTAACTAAAACCATAACCATAAACATAACCCTTACCCTAACCTTAATGTCTGACAGTCATATCAATATTATCCTCACCCTAACCATAAAACTAACCCTAACCATTACTCTAACCCTAATGTCTGATAGTCATATCAATATCGTCCTAACCCTAACTCTAACCTTAACACTGACCTTAACCTTAACCCTAATGAATGACTACCATACAGTATCAGCCACAGACACTGCCAGCTATTTCCTAAATTTCTGTGATATTTCCAGAAATATCTCATGTTTTCTCTATTTCCACAGTAGGGGCAGCAGAGACAAATTCTTTAGAAATTTCACGAAATATCTGGAAATGGCTGGCAAAGTCAGTGGCTACTACTGTATCAATATCATCCAACTCCTAACCTCACCGAACCCTTAATATAACCGTAATGTCTGATGGTCATATCAATATCGTCCTCAACCTAACCTTAATCATTTCCATAACCCTAACCCTAATGTCTGACAGTTATATCACTATCATCCTATCCCTAACCTTAACCCTAACCATAATCCTAATGTCTGACAGTAATATCAATATCTTCTTAACCCTAACCCTAACCAGAACCAGAACTGTAATGTCTGACAGTCATATCAATATCGTCCTCACCCTAACCTAACCCTGACAGTTACTCAAACCCTAATTCTAATGTCTGATAATAATATCAATATTGTCCTAACCTTAACCCTAACCCTAACACTAATGTCTGACAGTCATATCAATATCATGCTAACCCTAACCCAAACCTTAACCCAAACTCTAATCCTAACCCTAATGTCTGACAGTCATATCAATGTCATCCTAATCCAATTCCTAACTCTAACCATAACCCTAACACTAACCCTAATGTCTGATAGTCATGTCAATATCATCCTAAGCCTAACTCTAATGTCTGACAGTCACATCAATATCATCCTAATACTAACCGTAACCATAGCCATAACCCTAATGTCTGACATTCATTTGAATATTGTACTAAGCCTAAGCCTAAACCTAACCCTAATGTCTGACAGTCATATCATTATTGTCCTAACCCTAACCCTAAATTCTGACAGTCATCTCAATATCATTTTAATCCTGACCCTATCCCTAACGCTAGACCTAACGTTAACCTTAACTCTAACCCTAATGTCTGACAGTCATATCAGTATCGTCCAAACAATAACCTTAATGCCTGACAGAAATATCAATATAAACCTAACTCTAACCCTGCCGAAACCTTAACTCTAACCATAACCCTGGTGTCTGACAGTCATATCAATATTATTCTAACCCTAACCTTGACCATAACAATGATGTCTGACAGTTATATCATGATCGTCCAACCCTAACCCTAACCATAACCCTAATGTCTGACAGTCATAACAATATCTTCCTAACCCTAACCGTAACCCAGACTTAACCCTAACCCTAACCCTAACCCTAACCCTAACCCTAATGTTTGTCAGTCATATCAATATCCTCCTACCCTTAATCCTAACCTTAACCTCAACCATAATGTCTGCAATTCATATCAATGTCATCCTTACCCTAACCCTTTCCCTAATCTTAATGTCTGACAGTAATATCAATATCCTCCTAACCCTAACCCTAACACTAACCCTAATGTCTGACAGTCATAAAATTATTGTCCTAACCCAAAACCCTAACCCAAAACCTAACCCTAACCCTAACCATAACCCTAATGTGTGACAGTCATATCAATATCGCCCTAACCCAAACCCTAACCCAGCCCTAACCCTAACCCTAAGCCAAACCCTAATTTCTGACAGTCATATCAACATTGTCCTAAACCAAAACCTAACCTCCACTTTCTGACAGTCATATCAATATCATAACCCAAACCTTAACAGTAACCAGAATGTCTGACTGATATTAATATCATTCTAACCCTAGTCTAACCCGAAACCCAACTCTATCCCTAATCCTAATGTCTGACAGTCATATCAATACCATCCTAACCCTAACTCTAATCATAAACATAACCCTAACCCTTACCCTTACCCTAACCCTAACCCTAATGTCTGACAGTCATATCAATATTATCCTCACCCTAACCATAATGCTAACCCTAACCATTACTCTAACCCTAATGTCTGATAGTCATATCAATATCGACCTAACCCTAACTCTAACCCTAACACTGACCTTAACCCCAACCCTAATGTATGACTCCCATACAGTAGCAGCCACAGACACTGCCAGCTATTTCCTAAATTATTATGATATTTCCGAAATATCTCATGTTTTCTCCATTTCCACAGTAGGGGCAGCAGAGAGAAATTCTTTAGAAATTTCACGAAATATCTGGAAATGGCTGGCAAAGTCAGTGGCTACTACTGTATCAATATCATCCTATCCCGAACCCTAACCCAAACCTTAACCCTAACCCTAACCGTAATGTCTGACAGGCATATCAAAATCATCCTAACCCTAACCCAAACCTTAATCCTAACCCTAACCCTAACCGTAATGTCTGACAGTCATATCAATGTCGTCCTAATCCAATTCCTAACTCTAACCATAACCCTAACACTAATGTCTGATAGTCATATCAATATCATCCTAAACCTAACCCTCACCTGAACCCTTTCTATAACCCTAATGTCTGATGGTCATATCAATATCGTCCTAAAGCTAACCTTAATCGTTTCCATAACCCTAACCCTAATGTCTAACAGTTATATCACTATTATCCTATCCCTATCCCTAACCCTAATGTCTGACAGTAATATCAATATCATCCTAACCCTAACCCTAACCAGAACCATAACTGTAATGTCTGACAGTCATATCAATATCGTCCTAGCCCTAACCTAACCCTTAAGTTACTGTCGCCCTAACTGTAATGTCTGATAATAATATCAATATCGTCCTAACCTTAACCCTAACCCTAACACAAATGTCTGACAGTCATATCAATATCATCCTAATCCTAACCCAAACCCAAACCTTAACCCAAACTCTAACCCTAACCCTAATGTCTGACAGTCATATCAGTGTCGTCCTAATCTAATTCCTAACTCTATCCATAACCCTAACACTAATCCTAATGTCTGATAGTCATGTCAATATCATCCTAACCCTAATTCTAATGTCTGTACGTCACATCAATATCATCCTAATACTAACCCTAACCCTAATGTCTGACATTCATATGAATATTTTACTAACCTTAAGCCTAACCCTAACCCTAATGTCTGACAGTCATATCATGATTGTCCTAACCCTAACCCTAAATTCTGACAGTCATCTCAATATCATTTTGATCCTGACCCTATCCCTAACACTAGCCCTAACACTAACCTTAACTGTAACCCTAATGTCTGACAGTCATATCAGTATTGTCCTAACAATAACCTTAATGCCTGACAGAAATATCAATATAAACCTATCGCTAACCCTGCTGAAACCTTAACCCTAACCATATCCCTAGTGTCTGAAAGTCATACCAATATTATCCAACCCTAACCTTGACCATAACAATGATGTCTGACAGTCATATGAATATCGTCCTAACCCTAACCCTAACCATAACCCTAATGTCCGACAGTCCTAACAATATCTTCCTAACCCTAACCCAGCCCTAACCCTAACCTTAACCCTAATGTCTGACAGTCATATCAATATCCTCCTACCCTTAATCCTAACTTTAACCTCAACCCTAATGTCTGCGATTTATATCAATATCATCCTAACCCTAACCTTTACCCTAACCCTAATGTCTGACAGTCATAAAAGTATTGTCCTAACCCAAACCCTAGCCCTAAACCTAACCTTAACACTAACTCTTAAATGAACCCTAACCCTAACCATAACCCTAATGTGTGAATGTCATATCAATATCGCCCTAACCCAAACCCTAACCCCGCCGTAACCCTAACCCTAAGCCTAACCCTAATTTCTGACAGTCATCTCAATATCATAACCCAAACCTTAACAGTAACCACAATGTCTGACTGATATTAATATCATCCTAACCCTAGTCTAACCCGAAACCCAAATCTATCCCTAATCCTAATGTCTGACAGTCATATCAATATCGTCCTAACCCTAACTCTAACCCTAACACTGACCTTAACCCTAACCCTAATGTATGACTCCCATACAGTAGCAGTCACATACACTGCCAGCTATTTCCTAAATTTCTGTGATATTTCCAGAAATATCTCCTGTTTTCTCCATTTCCACAGGAGGGGCAGCAGAGAGAAAATCTTTAGAAATTTCAGAAATGTCTGAAATGGCAAAGTCAGAGGCTACTACTGTATCAATATCATCCTAACCCTAACCCTCACCCGAACCCTCACTATAACCCCAATGTCTGATGGTCATATCAATATCGTCCTCAACCTAACCTTAATCATTTCTATAACCCTAACCCTAATATCTGACAGTTATATCACTATCATCCTATCCCTAACCCTAACCCTAACCATAACCATAATGTCTGACAGTAATATCAATATCATCCTAACCCTAACCATAACCATAACTGTAATGTCTGACAGTCATATCAATATCGTCCTCACCCTAACCTAACCCTAACAGTTACTCTAACCATAACTCTAATGTCTGATAATATCAATATCGTCCTAACCTGAACCATAACCCTAACCCTAACCCTAATGTCTGACAGTCATGTCAATATCTTCCTAACCCTAACCCTAACCCAAGCCTTAACCTTAACCTAATCCTAACCCTAATGACTGACAGTCTTATCAATGTCATCCTAATCCAATTCCTAACTCTAACCATAAGGCTAACACTAACCCTAATGTCTGATAGTCATGTCAATTTCATCCTAACCCTAAACCTAATGTCTGACAGTCACATCAATATCATCCTAATACTAACCCTAACCATAACCATAACCCTAATGTCTGACATTCATATGAATATTGTACTAAGCCTAACCCTAACCCTAACCCTAATGTCTGACAGTCATATCATTATTGTCCTTACTATAACCCTAAATTCTGACAGTCAGCTCAATATCGTCTTAATCCTGACCCTATCCCTAACGCTATCCATAATGCTAACCTTAACCTTAACCCTAACGTGCGACATTCACATCAATATTGTCCTAACCCTAACCTTAATGCCTGACAGAAATATCAATACAAACCTATCCCTAACCCTGAAAAAAACCTTAACTGTAACCATATCCCTAGTGTCTGACAGTCATATGAATATTATCCTAACAATAACCTTGACCATAACAATGATGTCTGGCAGTCATATCAATATCGTCCGAACCCTAACTCAAACCATAACCCTAAGGTCTGACAGCCATATCAATATCTTCCTAAACATAACCATAACCCAGCCCTAACCTTAACCCTAACCTTAACCCTAATGTCTGACAGTCATATCAATATCAACCTATCCCTAACCCTGACGAAACCTTAACACTAACCATATCCCTAGTGTCTGACACTCATATCACTGTCATCCTTACCTTAACCTTGACCCTAAGAATGATATCTGACAGTCATATCAATATCGTCCTCACCCTAACCCTAACCATAACCCTATTGTCTGACAGTCATATCAATATCATCCTTACCCTAACCCTACCCCTAATGTGTGACTGTCATATCAATATAATCCTACTCTTATCCCTAACACTAACCCTAACCCCAACCCTAATGTCCGCGAGTCATATCAATATTGTCCTAATCGTTACCTTAACCCAAACCCTAAGCCAAACCGTAACCCTAACCCTAATGTCTGACAGTAATAACAAAATCCTCCTACCGTTAATCCTTACCCTGACCCCAACCCTTATGTCTGCAAGTCATATCTATATCATCCCAACACTAATCTTAACCCCAACCCTAAGCCTAACCCTAACCCTAATGTCTGACAGTCATATCAATATCCTCCTACCCTTAACCCTAACCTTAACCTCAACCCTAATGTCTGCAATTCATATCAATATCGTCCTTAACCCAAACCCTTAAACGAACCCTAACCCTAACCCTAATGTGTGACACTCTTATAAATATCAGCCTAACCCAAAATCTAACCCAGCCCTAACCCTAACCCTAAGCCTATCCCTAATTTCTGACAGTCATATCAATATTGTCCTGACCCAAACCCTAACCCTCACTTTCTGACAGTCATATCAATATCATAACCCAAACTTTAACAGTAACCGCAATGTCTGACTGATATTAATATCATTCTAACCCTAGCCCTAACCCAAAACCTACTCCTATACCTAATCCTAATGTCTGACAGTCATCTCAATATCATACTAACCCTAACTCTAACCATAAACGTAACACGCAACCTAACCCTAACAAAAACCATAACCGTAAACATAACCCTTACCCTAACCCTAACCCTAATGTCTGACAGTCATATCAATATCATCCTCAAACTAACCATAACGCTAACCCTAACCATTACTCTAACCCTAATGTCTGATAGTCATATCAATATTGTCCTAACCCTAACTCTTACCCTAACACTGACCCTAACTCTAACCCTATTGAATGACTGCCATACAGTAGCAGCCACAGACACTGCCAGCTATTTCCTGAAATTTCTGTGATATTTCCAGAAATATCTCATGTTTTCTCCATTTCCACAGTAGGGGCAGCAGAAGGAAATTCATTAAAAATTTCACGAAATACCTGGAAATGGCTGGCAAAGACTTTGGCTACTACAGTATCAATATCATCCTAAGCCTAACCCTCACCTGAACCCTTACTCTAACCCTAATGTCTGATGGTCATATCAATATCGTTCTAAACCTAACCTTAATAGTAACCATAACCCTAACCCTAACCCTAACGTCTGACAGTTATATCAATATCATCCTATGCCTAACTCTAACACTATCCCTAACCCTAACCCTAACCCTAATGTCTGAGAGTAATATCAATATCATCCTAACCCTAACCCTCACCATAACCATAACTGTAATGTCTGACAGTCATATCAATATCTTCCTAACCCTAACGTAACCCTAACAGTTACTGAAACCCTAACTCTAATGTCTGATAATAATATCAATATCATCCTAACCCTAACCCTAACCCTAATGTCTGACAGTCATATCAATGTCGTCCTAATCCAATTCCTAACTCTAACCAAACTCCTAACACTAACCCTAATGTCTGATAGTCATATCAATATCATCCTAACCCTAGCTCTAATGTCTGACAGTCACATCAATATCATCCTAATACTAACCGTAACCATAACCCTAATGTCTGACATTCATATGAACATTGTACTAAGACCAAGCCTAACCCTAACCCTAATGTCTGACAGTCATATCATCATTGTCCTAACCCTAACCCTAAATTCTGACAGTCATCTCAAAATCATCTTAATCCTGACCCTAGCACTAACGCTAACCTTAACCCTAACCCTAATGTCTGACAGTCATATCAATATCGTCCTAACAATAACCTTAATGCCTGACAGAAATATCAATATAAACCTATCCCTAACCCTGCTGAAACCTTAACCCTAACCATATCCCTAGTGTCTGACAGTCATATCAATATTTTCCTAAACCTAACCGTGACCCTAGCAATGATGTCTGACGGTCATATCAATATCATCCTAACCCTAACCCTAACCATAACTTTAATGTCTGACAGTCATATCAATATCTTCCTAACCCTAACAGTAACCCAGCCCTAACCCTAACCTTAACCCTAACCCTCATGTGTGACAGTCATATCAATATCAACCTATCCCTAACCCTGATGAAACCTTAACCCTAACCATATCCCTAGTGTCTGACAGTCATATCACTATCATCCTAACCCTAACCTTGACCCTAAGAATGATGTCTGACAGTCATATCAATATCATCCAAATCCTAACCCTAACCCTAATGTCTGGCAGGCATATCGATATTTTCCTGACCCTAGCCATAACCCAGACTAACCCTAACCCTAACCCTAACCCTAACCTATCCCTAATGTCTGACAGTCATATCAATATTGTCGTTACCCTAACCATAACACTAACGTTAACCCTAATGTCTGACAGTCATATCAATTTCATCCTAACTCTAACCCTAACCCCAATGTCTGATAGTCATATCATTATCGTCCGAACCCTAAACCTAACCCTAACCCTAACTTTAACCCTAACCCTAAATCTACCCCTTACTCTTACCCTAATGTCTGGCAGTCATATCAATATCATCCCAACCCAAACCCCTAACCCTAACCCTAACCCAGCCCTAACCCTAACCCTAACACTAATGTCTGACAATCACATCAATATTGTACTAAGCCTTAGCCTAACCCTAACCCTAATGTCTGACAGTCATATCATTATTGTCCTAACCCTCACCCTAAATTCAGACAGTCATCTCAATATCGCCCTAATCCTGACCCTATCCCTAACCCCAGCCTTAACGTTAACCCAAACCCTAACCCTAATGTCTGACAGTCATATCAATGTCGTCCTAATCCAATTCCTAACTCTAACCATAAGCCTAACACTAACCCTGATGTCTGATAGTCATGTCAATATCATCCTAAACCTAACCCTGATGTCTGGCAGTCACATCAAAATCATCCTAATACTAACCCTAACCATAACCATAACCCTAAGGTCTGACATTCATATGAATATTGTACTAAGCCTAAGCCTAGCCCTAACCCTAATGTCTGACAGTCATATCATTATTGCCCTTACCGTAACCCTAAATTCTGACAGTACTCTCAATATCATCTTAATCCTGACCCAATCCCTAACGCTAGCCCTAACGCTAACCTTAAACCTAACCCTAATGTCTGACAGTCATATCAATATCGTCCTAACCCTAACTTTAATGTCTGACAGAAATATCAATATAAACCTATCACTAACCCTGCTGAAACCTTAACCTTAACCATATCCCTAGCGACTGACAGTCATATCAATGTCATCCTAACCCTAACCTTGACCATAACAATGATGTCTGACAGTCATATCAATACCATCCTAACCCTAACCCTAACATGTGACAGCCATATCAATATCAACCTACTCTTATCCCTAACACTAACCCTAACCCCAACCCCAGTGTCTGTGAGTCATATCAATATTGTCTTAATCATTACCTTAACCCTAATCCTAAGCCAAACCCAAACCCTGACCCTAATGTCTGACAGTCATATCAAAATCCTCCTACCCTTAACCCTAACCCTAACCCCAAACCTTATGTCTGCGAGTCATATTAATATTGTCCCAGCACTAATCTTAAACCCAACCCTAAGCCTAACCCTAGCCCTAATGTCTGACAGTCATATCAATATCCTCCAACCCTTATCCCTAACCTTAACCTCAACCCTAATGTCTGCGATTCATATCAATATCGTCCTAACCCTAACCCATACCCTAACCCTAACCCTAATGTCTGACAGTCATATCAATATCCTCCTAACCCTAACCTTAACACTAACCCTAACGTATGGAAGTCATAAAAGTATTGTTCTAACCCTAACCCTAACCCTAAACCTAACCTTAACACTAACCCTTAAATGAATCTAACTCTAACCATAACCTTAATGTGTGACACTCCTATCAATATCACCCTAACCCAAAACCTAACCCAGCCCTAACACTAACCCTAAATTCAGACAGTCATCTCAGTATCACCCTAATCATGACCCTATCCCTAACCCCAGCCTTAACGTTAACCCAAACCCTAACCCTAATGTCTGACAGTCATATCAATATCAGCCTATCCCTAACCCTAACCCTCACTTTCTGACAGTCATATCAATATCATAACCCAAACCTTAACAGTAACCACAATGTCTGACTGATATTAATTTCATTCTAACCCCAGCCCTAACCCGAAACCTATCCCTATCCCTAATCCTAATGTCTGACAGTCATTTCAATATCATCCTAACCCTAACTCTAACCATAAACGTAACACGCAACCTAACCCTAACAAAAACCATAACGGTAAACATAACCCTTACCCTAACCCTAACCCTAATGTCTGACAGTCATATCAATATCATCCTCAAACTAACCATAACGCTAACCCTAACCATTACTCTAATCCTAATGTCTGATAGTCATATCACTATTGTCCTAACCCTAACTCTAACCCTAACCTTAACCCTAACCATAATGTATGACTGCCATACAGTAGCAGCCACAGACACTGCCAGTTATTTCGTGAAATTTCTGTGATATTTCCAGAAATATCTCATGTTTTCTCCATTTCCACAGTAGGGGCAGCAGAAGAAAATTCTTTAGAGATTTCATGAAATATCTGGAAATGGCCGGCAAAGTCTGTGGCTACTACTGTAGCAATATCATCCTAACCCTAAACCTCTCCCGAACCCTTACTTTAACCCTAATGTCTGATGGTCGTATCAATATCATTCTAAATCTAACCTTAATTGTAACCATAACCCTAACCCTAAACCTAAAGTCTGAAAGTTATATCAATATCATCCTATGCCTAACCCTAACCCTATCCCTAACCCTAACCCTAACTCTAACCCTAGTATCTGACAGTAATATCAAAATCATCCTAACCCTAACCCAAATGTCTGGCAGTCATATCAATGTCATCCTAATCCAATTCCTAACTCTAACCAAAACCCTAACACTTACCGTAATGTCTGATAGTCATATCAATATCATCCTAACCCTAACTCTAATGTCTGACAGTTACTTCAGTATCATCCTCATACTAACCATAACCATAACCCTAATGTATAACATTCATATGAATATTGTACTAAGCCTAAGCCTAACCCTAACCTTAATGCCAGACAGTCATATCATCATTGTCCTAACCCCAACCCTAAATTCTGACAGTCATCTCAAAATCATCTTAATCCTGACCCTATCCCTAACCCTAGCCCTAACGCTACCCTTAACCCTAACCCTAATGTCTGACAGTCATATCAATACCATCGTAACAATAACCTTCATGCCTGACAGAAATATCAATATAAACCTATCCCTAACCCTGCCAAAACCTTAAGCCTAACCATATCCCTAGTGTCTGACAGTCATATCAATATCAGCCTAACCCTAACCCAAACCTTAACCCTAACCCTAACGCTAACCCTAATGTCTGACAGTCATATGAATGTCATCCTAATCCAATTCCTAACTCTAACCATAACTCTAACACTATCCCTAATGTCTGATAGTCATGTCAATATCATCCTAACCTTAATGTCTGGCAGTCACATCAATATCATCCTAATACTAACCCTAACCATAACCATAACCCTAATGTCTGACATTCATATGAATATTGTACTAAGCCTAAGCCTAAGCCTAACCTTAATGTCTGACAGTCATATCATTATTGTCCTAACCCTAACCCTAAATTCTGACAGTAATCTCAATATCGTCTTAATCCTCACCCTATCAGTAATGTTAGCCCTAAGGCAAACCTTAACCCTAACCCTGTCTGACAGTCATATCAATATCGTCCTTACCCTAACCTTAATGCCTGACAGAAATATCAATATAAACCTATCCCTAACCCTGCCAAAACTTTAACCCTAATCATATCCCTGGTGTCTGACAGTCATATCATTATTATCCTAACCCTAACCCTGACCATAACAATGATGTCTGAAAGTCATATCAATATCATCCTTACCCTAACATTAACCATAACCCTAATATCTCACAGTCATTTCAATATCTTCCTAACCCTAACCGTAACCCAGCCCTAACCTTAACCCTAACTCTAAACATAATGTCTGACAGTCATATCAATATCAACCTATCCCTAACCCGAAGAAACCTTAACCGTAACCATATCCCTAGTGTCTGACACTAACATCAGTATCATCCTAACCCTAACCTTGACATTAAGAATTATTTCTGACAGTCGCATCAATATTGTCCTTACCCTAACCCTAACCATAACCCTAATGTCTGACAGTTATATCAATATCATCCTAACCCTAACCCTAACCCTAACGTGAGTCAGTCATATCAATATCATCCTACTCTTATACCTAATCCTAACTCTAACCCTAACCCTATTGTCTGCGAGTCATATCAATATTGTCCTAACCATAACCTTAACCCTAACCCTAAGCCAAACCCATACCCTAACCCTAATGTCGGACAGTCATATTAATATCCTCCTACCCTTAACCCTAACCCTAACCCCAACCCTTATGTCTGTGAGTCATATCAATATCGTCCCAACACTAATCTTATCCCCAACCCTAAGTCTAACCCTAACCCTAATGTCTGACAGTCATATCGATATCCTCCTATCCTTAACCTCAACCCTAATGTTTGCGATTCATATCAGTATCGTCCTAACCCTAACCCTAACCATAACTCTAATGTCTGACAGTCATATCAATATCTTCCTAACCCTAACTGTAACCCAGCCCTAACCCTAACCCTAAACTTAACCCTAACCCTAATGTCTGACAGTCTTATCAACATTAATCTATCCCTAACCCTGACGAAACCATAACCTTAACCATATCCCTAGTGTCTGACAGTCATATCACTATCATCGTAACCTAAACCTTGACCCTAAGAATGATGTCTGACAGTCATATCTGTATCGTCCTAACCCTAACCCTAATCCTAACCCTAACCCTAACCCTAATGTCTGACAGCCATATCAATATTGTCCATACCCTAACCCTAACACTAACCTTAACCCTAATGTCTGACAGTCATATCAATATCATCCTAACTCTAACTCTAACCCCAATATCTGATAGTCATATCATTATCATCCTAACCTCTCAACGTAACCCTTACCCTAACCTTAACCCTAACCCTAAAACTATCCCTTAATCTAACCCTAATGTCTGGTAATCATATCAATATCGTCCCAACCCAAACCCCTAACCCTAACCCTAACCCAGCCCTAACCCTTACCCTAACACTAGTGTCTGACAGTCACATCAATATTGTACTAACCCTAACCCTAATGTCTGACAGTCATATCAATATCAATCTATCACTAACCCTGATGAGACCTTAACCCTAACTATATCCCTAGTGTCTGACACTCATATCAGTATCATCCTAACCCTAACCTTGACCATAACAATGAAGTCTGACAGTCAAATCAATATTGTCCTTACCCTAACCCTAACCATAACTCTAATGTCTGACAGTCATATCAATATCATCCTAACCCTAACCCTAATGTGTGACAGTCATATCAATATCATCCTACTCTTATCCCTAACACTAACCCTAACCCCAACCCTAATGTCTGAGAGTCATATCAATATTGTCGTAATCATTACCTTAAACCTAACCCTAAGCCAAACCCTATCCCTAACCCTAATGTCTGACAGTCATATCAAAAGCCTCCTACCCTTAACCCTAACCCTTACCATAATCCTTATGTCTGTGAGTCATATCAATATCATCCCAACACTAATCTTAACCCCAACCCTAAGCCTAACCCTAACCCTAATGTCTGACAGTCATATCAATATCCTCCTACCCTTATCCCTAACCTTAACCTCAAACCTAATGTCTGCGATTCATATCAATATCGTCCTAACCCTAAACCTTACTCTAACCCTAACCCTAATGTTTGACAGTCATATCAATATCCTCCTAACCCTAACCCTAACACTAACCCTAATGTATGACAGTCATAAAAGTATTGTCCTAACCCTAACCCTAACCCTAAACCTAACCTTAACTCTACCCCTTAAACGAACCCTAACTCTAACCATAACCCTAATGTGTGACACTCCTATCCATATCACCATAACCCTAAACCTAACCCAGCCCTAACCCTAACCATAAGCCTAACCCTAATTTCTGACAGTCATATCAATATTGTCCTAATCCAAACCCTAACCCTCACCCTCACTTTCTGACAGTCATATCAATATCATAACCCAAACCTTAACAGTAACCACAATGTCTGACTGATATTAATATCATTCTAACCCTAGCAATAACCCGAAACCTCTCCCTATCCCTAATCCTAACATCTTACAGTCATATCAATATCATCCTAACCCTAACTCTAACCATAAACGTAACACGTAACCTAACCCTAACAAAAACCATAACCGTAACCATAACCCTTACCCTAACCCTAATGTCTGACAGTCATATCAATATCATCCTCAAACTAACCATAACGCTAACTCTAACCATTACTCTAATCCTAATGTCTGATTGTCATATCACTATCATCCTAAACCTAACTCTGACCCTAACACTGACCCTAACCCTAACCCTAATGTATGAGTGCCAGACAGTGGCAGCCACAGACACTGCCAACTATTTCGTGAAATTTCTGTGCTATTTCCAGAAATATCTCATGTTTTCTCCATTTCCACAGTAGGGGCAGCAGAAAGAAATTCTTTAGAAATTTCACGAAATATCTGGAAATGGCTGGCAAAGTCTGCGGCTACTACTGTATCAATATCATCCTAACCCTAACCCTCACCCGAACCCTTACTCTAACCCTAATGTCTGATGGTCATCAATATCGTTCTAAGCCTAACCTTAATTGTAACCACAACCCTAACCCTAACCCTAATGTCTGACAGTTATATCAATATCATCCGATGCCTAACCCTAAAATATCCCTAACCCTATCAATAACCCTAATATCTGACAGTAATATCAATATCATCCTAGCCCTAACCCTCACCATAACCATAACTGTAATGTCTGACAGTCATATTAATATCATCCTAACTGTAATGTAACCCTAACAGTTACTCTAACCCTAACTCTAATGTCTGATAATAACATCAATATCGTCCTAACCCTAACCCTAACCCTAATGTCTGACAGTCATATCAATGCCATCCTAATCCAATTCCTAACTCTAACTAAAACCCTAACACTAACCCGAATGTCTGATAGTCATATCAATATCATCCTAACCCTAACTCTAATGTCTGACATTCACATCAATATCATCCTAATACTAACCATAACCATAACCCAATGTCTGACATCCATATGAATATTGTACAAAGCCTAAGCCTAACCCTAACCCTAATGTCTGACAGTCATATCATCATTGTCCTAACCCTAACCCTAAATTCTCACAGTCATCTTAAAATTGTCTTAATCCTGACTCTATCCCTAACCCTAGCCCTAACACTCACCTTAACCCTAACCCTAATGTCTGACAGTCATATCAATATCGTCCTAACAATAACCTTAATGCCTGACAGAAATTTCAATATAAACCTATCCCTAACCCTGCCAAGACCTTAACCCTAACCATATCCCTAGTGTCTGACAGTCATATCAATATTTTCCTAAACCTAACCTTGACCCTAACAATGATGTCCGATGGTGTGACCGGGTGACCCCTGTCATGGAAGGGTGCCCTGAGTCTGTTCTAGATCCCCCCCAAAGACTCACTAAAATGCTTAGGAAGCACAGAAACAAAAAGTAAAAGCACAGGACAGGAACAGCAGTCCCCCTTGTGTTCTGTTCCCTGTGTTTGCTAGAAACTGCCCTTGGCAAAGGGACAAAATGAAAAGTAAAAGCTGATGGCTGCACTTTACAGCTGTAGGCAAATGTTGAACTGTTTTCTACAGCTCTAAATAAGAGCAGTTAATTAAGCAGCTTGTTGCTGCTTTACTTTAAAAATACACCATTCTGTGTGATATAGGGTTTTCATCTGCTCTAATGAAAGTTTAAAAAGAGCAGACAAATACCTCAAACAATGATAACACAGTTACAATGATAGTAGGACTTTGGGGCCCCATTAAGATTATCTGTGGTGTTCAGCTAAACTCCTAGCAAGGTACACATTGCTTTAAGTAGAAGAAAATAAAATACATGTTTGGGCCTTGTTTACCAAAGGAAATTTACAAGATGCTTACCTGAGTTTAGTGCAGGAGGAGTGCCAGTTTGTAAGTCAGAAAACACAAGAAAGCTAGATAAAGCTCTAAGGATAACTTTTATGAAACAGTCATTCTTTACCTGTGGGCTGCTTGTTGTATACGGTGCTGTTATAGGGCTGGCAGCCCACAGACTGTCTGATTTTGTGGAACTCTAGTTAGTGTGGTCACTGAGGGAGCTAGGGAAATTAAGTTCTCATTGCTATAAATTGTGTAGCCAGGCCAGAATGAATATTATGTTAATGTTGCTAGGACTCCTATTAAACAAGGCATGGAAATATCCCTTTTCTTATGTTTAGGCTGGATATGAGCCTCATAGAGATGTGTTTTAGTTAAAGAACACAATGTGGTGTTTCCTAAGGAAGATGTTACCAGGAGACAGGATAAAAGATTGCTACTAGAGGCTTTAATTTGGATAAGACGTCAGTCTAGAAACTGACTGAGAGGTGAAGGTGTTTTAAGTTTAGAAGGCTTGTGTCTATACCCTAGACAGCATTGATGTTATGGACTTAATGACAATTTTCTTATTTTCTGTTCTGAATAATTATCATTTTATGCTACAAATAATAAAATGATAAATGCCAGCCTGGCAATTTTTTATGCACTAACTCTGGATGCCTGCCTGCTAATTGTCTAATGAACAACAACCCCGCTACAGATGGTAATATCAATATCGTCCTAACCGTCACCCTAACCATAACTCTAATGTCTGACAGTCATATCAATATCTTCCTAACCCTAACCGTAACCCAACCCTTACCCTAACCCTAACCCTAAATTTAACTCTAACCCTAATGTTTGACAGTCATATCAATGTCAACCTATCCCTAACACTGATGAAACCTTAACCCTAACCATATCCCTAGTGTCCGACAGTCATATCACTATCATCCTAACCCTAACCTTGACCCTAAAAATGATGTCTGACAGTCATATCAATATCGTCCTAACCCTAACCCTAACCCTAACCCTAACCCTAATGTCTGTCAGGCATATCAATATTTTCCTAACCCTAACCGTAACCCAGCCCTAACCCTAACCCTAATGTCTGACAGTCTTATCAATATTGTCCTTACCCTAACCCTAACACTAACCTTAACCCTAATGTCTGATGGTCATATCAATATCATCCTAACTCTAACCCTAACCCTAATGTTTGATAGTCATATCATTATCGTCCTAACCCTAAACCTAACCCTAACCTTAACCCTAACCCTAAAACTACCCCTTACTCTAACCCTCATGTCTGGCAGTCATATCAATATCTTCCCAACCCAAACCCCTAACCCTAACCCTAACCTAGCCCTAACCCTTACCCTAACCCTAATGTCTGACAGTCATATCATTATTGCCCTAACCCTAACCCTAATTTCTGATAGTAATCTCAATATCGTCCTAATCCTGATCCTATCCCTAACCCTAGCCTTAACATTAACCCAAACCCTAACCCTAATGTCTGACAGTCATATCAATATCAGCCTAACCCTAACCCAAACCTTAACCCTAACGCTAACCCTAACCCTAATGTCTGACAGTCATATCAATGTCGTCCTAATCCAATTCCTAACTCTAACCATAACCCTAACACTACCCCTAATGTCTGATAGTCATGTCAATATCATCCTAACTCTACTGTCTGGCAGTCACATCAATATCATCCTAATATCAACCCTAACCATAACCATAACCCTAATGTCTGACATTCATAGGAATATTGTCCTAAGCCTAACCATAACCTTAATGTCTGACAGTCATATCATCATTGTCCTAAGCTTAAATTCTGACAGTCATCTCAAAATCGTCTTATTCCTGACACTATCCCTAACCCTAGCCCTAACACTAACCTTAACCCTAACCCTAATGTCTGACAGTCATATCAATATCGTCCTAACAAGAACCTTAATGCCTGACAGAAATATCAATATAAACCTATCCCTAACCCTGCCGAAACCTTAACCCTAACCAAATCCCTAGTGTCTGACAGTCATATCAGTATTTTCCTAAACCTAGCCTTGACCCTAATAATGATGTCTGATGGTCATATCAATATTGTCCTAACCCTAACCCTAACCATAACTCTAATGTCTGACAGTCATATCAATATCTTCCTAACCCTAACCGTAACCCAGCCCTAACCCTAACCCTAACCCTAACCCTAATCCTAATGTCTGACAGTCATATCAATATCAACCTATCCCTAACCCTGACAAAACCTTAACCCTAACCATATCCCTAGTGTCTGACAGTCATATCACTATCATCCTAACCGAACCTTGACCCTAAGAATGATGTCTGACAGTCATATCAATATCGTCCTAACCCTAACTGAAACCCTAACCCTAACCCTAATGTCTGACAGGCATATCGATATTTTCCTAACCCTAACCGTAACCCAGCCCTAACCCTAACTTTAACCCTAACCCTAATGTCTGACAGTCATATCAATATTGTCCTTACCCTAACCCTAACACTAACCTTAACCCTAATGTCTGACAGTCATATCAATATCATCCTAACTCTAACCCTAATGTCTGATAGTCATATCATCATCCTAACCCTAAACCTAACCCTAACCCTAACCTTAACCCTAACCCTAAAACTACCCCTTACTCTAACCCTAATGTCTGGCAGTCATATCAATATCGTCCCAACCCAAACCTCAAACCCCAATCCTAATCCAGCCCTAACCCTTACCCTAACACTAATGTCTGACAGTCATATCAATATTGTACTAAGCCTAAGCCTAACCCTAACCCTAATGTCTGACAGTCATACCATTATTGCCCTAACCCTAACCCTAAATTCTGACAGTCATCTCAATATCATCCTAATCCTGACCGTATCCCTAACCCTAGCTTTAACGTTAACCCAAATCCTAACCCTAATGTCTGACAGTTATATCAATATCAGCCGAACCCTAACACAGACCTTAACCCTAACCCTAACCCTAACCCTAACCCTAACCCTAATGTCTGACAGTCATATCAACGTCGTCCTAATCCAATTCCTAACTCTAACCATGTCCCAAATGCTAACTCTAATGTCTGATAGTCATTTCAATATCATCCTAACCCTAACCCTAATGTCTGGCAGCCACATCAATATCATCCTAATACTAACCCTAACCATAACCATAACCCTACTGTCTGACATTCTTATGAATATTGTACTAAGCCTAAGCCTAACCCTAACCTTCACCTTAATGTCTGACAGTCAAATCATTATTGTCCTAACCCTATCCCTAAATTCTGACAGTAATCTCAATATCGTCTTACTCCTCACCCTATCCCTAACGCTATCCCTAACACTAACCTTAACCCTAAAACAAATGTCTGACAGTCATATCAATATCGTCCTATCCCTAACCTTAATGCCTGACAGAAATATCAATATAAACCAATCCCTAACCCTGCCTAAACCTTAACCCTAGCCATATCCCTAGTGTCTGACAGTCACATCAATATTATCCTAACACTAACCTTGACAATAACAATGATGTCTGACAGTCATATCAATATTGTCCTACCCTAGCCCTAACCCTAACCCTAACCATAACCCTAATACCTGACAGTCACAGCAATATCTTCCTAACCCTAACCGTAACCCAGCCCTAACCCTAACCCTAACCGTAATCTCTGACAGTCATATCAATATCAACTTTTCCCCAACCCTGATGAAACCTTAACCCTAACCATATCCCTAGTGTCTGACACTCATATCAGTATCATCCTAACCCTAACCTTGACCCTAAGAATGATGTCTGACAGTCATATCAATATTGTCCTTACCCTAACCCTAACCATAACCCTAATGTCTGACAGTCATATCAATATCATCCTAACCCTAACCCTAACCCTAATGTGTGACAGTCATATCAATATCATCCTACTCTTATCCCTAACCCTAACTCTAACCCCAACCCTATTGTCTGTGAGTCATATCAATATTGTCCTAACCATAATCTTAACCCTAACCCTAAGCCAAACCCGAACCCTGACCCTAATGTCTGACAGTCATATTAATATCCTCCTACCCTTAACCCTAACCCTAACACCAACCCTTATGTCTGCGAGTCATATTAATATCGTCCCAACACTAATCTTAACCCCAACCCCAATCCTAACCCAAACACTAATGTCTGATAGTCAGATCAATATCCTCCTACCCTTAACCCTAACCTTAACCTCAACCCTAATGTCTGCAATTCCTATCAATATTATCCTAACCCTAACCCTTACCCTAACCCTATCCCTAATGTCTGACAGTCATATCAATATCCTCCTAACCCTAACCCTAACTCCAATGTTTGACAGTCATATCAATATCTTCCTAAAGCTAACCGTAGCCTGGTCCTAACCCTAACCCTAACCCTAACCTTAACCCTAAACCTAACGTCTGACAGTCATATCAATATCAGCCTATCCCTAACCCTGACAAAACCTTAACCCTAACCATATCCCTAGTGTCTGACAGTCATATCACTATCATCCTAACCCTAACCTTAACCCGAAGAATGATGTCTGACAGTCATATCAATATCGTCCTAACCCTAACCCTAACCCTAACCCTAACCCTAACCCTAATGGCTGACAGGCATATCGATATTTTCCTAACCCTAACCGCAACCCAGCTCTAACCCTAACTTTAACCCTAACCCTAATGTCTGACAGTCATATCAATATCATCCTAACCCTAACCCTAACGTCTGATAGTCATATCATTATAGTCCGAACCCTAAACCTAACCCTAACCCTAAAACTACCTGTTACTCTAACCCTAATTTCTGGCAGTCATATCAATATTGTCCCAACCCAAACCCCGAACCTTAACTCTAATCCAACCCTAATCCTTACCCTAACACTAATGTCTGACAGTCATATCAATATCCTCTTAACCCTAACCCTAACACTAACCCTGATGTCTGACAGTCATAAAAGTATTGCCCTAACCCTAAACCAAACCTTAGCCCTAACCCTTAAACGAACCCTAGCCCTAACCATAACCCTAATGTGTGACAGTCATATCAATATCACCCTAACCTAAGACCTAACCCAGCCCTAACCCTAACCCTAAGCCTAACCCTAATTTCTGACAGTCATATCAATATTGTCCAAACCCAAACCCTAACCCTCACCTTCTGCCAGTCATATCAATATCATAACCCAAACCTTAACAGTAACCACAATGTCTGACTGATATTAATATCATCCTAACCCTAGCCCTAACCCGAATCCTACCCCTATCCCTAATCCTAATGTCTGACAGTCATATCAATATCATCCTAACCCTAACTCTAACCATAAACGTAACACGCAACCTAACTCTAACAAAAACCATAACCGTAAACATAACCCTTACCCTAACCCTAACCCTAATGTCTGACAGTCATATCAATATCATCCTCAAACTAACCATAACGCTAACCCTAACCATTACTCTAACCCAAATGTCTGATAGTCATATCACTATCGTCCTAACCCTAACTCCTACCCTAACACTGACCCTAACCTTAACCCTATTGTATGACTGCCATACAGTAGCAGCCACATACACTGCCAGCCTATTTCGTAAAATTTCTGTGATATTTCCAGAAATATCTCATGTTTTCTCCATTTCCACAGTAGGGGCAGCAGAAGGAAATTCTTTAGAAATTTCACGAAATATCTGGAAATGCCTGGCAAAGTCTGTGGCTACTACTGTATCAATATCATCCTAACCGTAAACCTCACCCGAACCCTTACTCAAACCCTAATGTCTGATGGTCGTATCAATATCATTCTAAACCTAACCTTAACTGTATCCATAACCCTAACCCTAACCCTAACGTCTGACAGGTATATCAAGATCATCCTATGCCAAACCCTAACCCCATCCCTAACCGTAACCCTAACTCTAACCCTAATATCTGACAGTAATATCAATATCATCCTAACCCTAACCCTCACCATTACCATAACTGTAATGTCTGACAGTCATATCAATATCATCCTAACAGTAATGTAACCCTAACAGTTACTCTAACCCTAACTCTAATGTCTAATAATAATATCAATATCGTCCTAACCCTAACCCTAATGTCTAACAGTCATATCAATGTCATCCTAATCCAATTCCTAACTCTAACCAAACCCCTAACACTAACCCTAATGTCTGATAGCCATATCAATATCATCCTAACCCTAGCTTTAATGTCTGACAGTCACATCAATATCATCCTAATACTAACCATAATCATAACCCTAATGTCTGACATTCATATAAATATTGTACTAAGCCTAAGCCTAACCCTAACCCTAAAGTCTGACAGTCATATCATTATTGTCCTAACCCTAACCCTAAATTCTGACAGTCACCTCAAAATCGTCTTAATCCTGACCCTATCCATAACCCTAGCCCTAACACTAACCTTAACCCTAACCTGAATGTCTGACAGTCATATCAATATTGTCCTAACAACAACCTTAATGCCTGACAGAAATATCAATATAAACCTACCCCTAAATCTGCCGAAACATTAACCCTAACCATATCCCTAGTGTCTGACAGTCATATCAATATTTTCCTAAACCTAACCTTGACCCTAACAATGATGTCTGATGGTCATATCAATATTGTCCTAACCCTAACCATAACTCCAATGTCTGACAGTCATATCAATATCTTCCTAACCCTAACCGTAGCCCGGCCCTAACCCTAACCCTAACCCTAATCCTAATGTCTGACAGTCATATCAATATCAACCTATCCCTAACCCTGACAAAACCTTGACCCTAACCATATCCCTAGTGTCTGACAGTCATATCACTATCATCCTAACCCTAACCTTGACACTAAGAATGATGTCTGACAGTCATATCAATATCGTCCTAACACTAACCCTAACCCTAAACCTAACCCTAATGTCTGACAGGCATATCGATATTTTCCTAACCCTAACTGTAACCCAGCCCTAACCCTAACTTTAACCCTAACCCTAATGTCTGACAGTCATATCAATATTGTCCTTACCCTAACCCTAACACTAACCTTAACCCTAATGTCTGACAGTCATATCAATATCATCCTAACTCTAACCCTAACATCTGATAGTCATATCATTATAGTCCTACCCTAACCCTAACCCTAACCTTAACCCTAACCCTAAAACTACCCCTTACTCTAACCCTAATGTCTGGCAGTCATATCAATATCGTTCCAACCCAAACCCCGAACCCAAACCCTAATCCAACAATAACCCTTACCCTAACACTAATGTCTGACAGTCATATCAATATTGTACTAAGCCTAAGCCTAACCCTAACCCTAATGCCTGACAGTCATATCATTATTGCCCTAACCCTAACCCTAAATTCTGACAGTCATCTCAATATCGTCCTAATCCTGACCGTATCCCTAACCCTAGCCTTAACGTTAACCCAAACCCTAACCCTAATGTCAGACAGTCATATCAATATCAGCCTAACCCTAACACAAACCCTAACCCTAACCCTAATGTCTGACAGTTATATCAATGTCATCCTAATCCAAATCCTAACTCTAACCATAACCCTAACACTAACCCTAATGTCTGATAGTCATGTCATTATCATCCTAACCCTAACCCTAATGTCTGGCAGTCACATCAATATCATCCTAATACTAACCCTAACCCTAACCATAACCATAACCCTAATGTCTGACATTCTTATGAATATTGTACTAAGCCTAAGCCTAACCCTAACCTTAATGTCTGACAGTCATATCATTATTATCCTAACCCTAACCCTAAATTCTGAAAGTAATCTCAATATCATCTTACTGCTCACCCTATCCCTAACGCTAGACCTAATGCTAACCTTAACCCTAACCCTAATGTCTGACAGTCAAATCAATATCGTCCTAACCCTAACCTTAATGCCTGACAGAAATATCAATATAAACCTATCCCTAACCCTGCCGAAACCTTAACCCTAACCATATCCCTAGTGTCTGACAGTCATATCAATATTACCCTAACACTAACCTTGACCATAACAATGATGTCTGACAGTCATATCAATATCGTCCTAACCCTAACCCTAACTATAACCCTAATATCTGACAGTCACATCAATATCTTCCTAACCCTAACCGTAACCCAGCCCTAACCCTAACCCTAACCCTAACCCTAACCCTAACCCTAATCTCTGACAGTCTTATCAATATCAACCTATCACTCACCCTGACGAAACCTTAACCCTAACCATATCACTAGTGTCTGACACTCATATCAGTATCATCCTAACCCTAACCTTGACATTAAGAATGATGTCTGACAGTCATATCAGCATTGTCCTTACCCTAACCCTAACCATAACCCTAATGTGTGACAGTCATATCAATATCATCCTAACCCTAACCCTAACCCTAATGTGTGACAGTCATATCAATATCATCCTACTCTTATCCCTAACCCTAACTCTAACCCCAACCCTATTGTCCGCAAGTCATATCAATATTGTCCTAACCATAATCTTAACCCTAACACTAAGCCAAACCCATACCCTAACCCTAATGTCTGACAGTCATATCAATGTCGTCCTAATCGAATTCCTAACTCTAACCATAACCCTAACACTAACCCTAGTGTCAGATAGTCATATCAATATCATCCTAACCCTAACCCTAATGTCTGACATTCATATGAATATTGTACTAAGCCTAAGCCTAACCCTAACCCAAATGTCTGACAGTCATATCATTATTGTCCTAACTCTAACCCCAAATTCTGACAGTCATCCTCAATATCGCCTTAATCCTGACACTATCCCTAACCCTAGCTCCCAACACTAACCTCAACTCCTAACCCTAATGTCTGACAGTCATATCAATATCATCCTAACCTAACCTTAATGCCTGACAGAAATATCAATATAAACCTATCCCTAACCCTGCTGAAACCTTAACCCTAACCATATCCCTAGTGTGTGACAGTCATATCAATATTTTCCTAAACCTAACCTTGACCTTAACAATGATGTCTGACAGTCATATCAGCATTCGTCCTAACCCTAATCCTAACCCTAATTTCTGACAGTCATATCAATATCAACCTATCCCTAACCCTGACAAAATCTTAACCCTAACCATATCCCTATTGTCTGACAGTCATATCGCTATATTCCTAACCCTAACCTTGACCCTAAGAATGATGTCAGACAGTCATATCAATATCATCCTAACCCTAACCCTGACCCTAATGTCTGACAGGCATATCAATATCTTCCTAACCCAAACTGTAACCCAGCCCTGACCCTAACTCTAACCCTAACCCTAATGTTTGACAGTCATATCAATGTTGTCCTTACCCTAACCGTAATGTCTGACAGTCATATCAATCTCATCCTAACTTCAACCCTAACCGTAATGTCTGATAGTCATATCATTATCGTCCTAACCCTAAACCTAACCCTAACCCTAAAACTACCCCTTACTCTAACCCTAATGTCTGATAGTAATATCACTATCGTCTCTAACCCTAACTCTAACCCTAACACTGACCTTAACCCTAACCCTATTGTATGACTGCCATACAGTTGCAGCCACAGACACTGCCAGCTATTTTGTGAAATTTCTGTGATATTTCCAGAAATATCTCATGTTTTCTCCATTTCCACAGTAGGGGCAGCAGAAGGAAATTCTTTAGAAATTTCACAAACTATCTGGAAATGGCTGGCAAAGTCTGTGGCTACTACTGTATCAATATCATCCTAACCCTAAACCTCACCTGAGGCCTTACTCAAACCCTAATGTCTGATGGTCATATCAATATCATTCTAAACCTTACCTTAACTGTATCCATAACCCTAACCCTAACCCTAACATCTGACAGTTATATCAATATCATCCTATGCCTAACCCTAACCCTATCCCTAACCCTAACCTTAACCCTAATATCTGACAGTAATATCAATATCATCCTAACCCTAAGCCTCACCATAACCATAACTGTAATGTCTGACAGTCATATTAATATCGTCCTAACAGTAATGTAACCCTAACAGTTACTCTAACCCTAACTCTAATGTCTGATAATAATATCAATATCGTCCTAACCCTAACCCTAACCCTAATGTCTGACAGTCATATCAATGTCATCCTAATCCAATTCCTAACTCTAACCAAAACCCTAACACTAACCCTAATGTCTGATAGCCATATCAATATCATCCTAACCCTAGCTCTAATGTCTGACAGTCACATCAATATCATCCTAATACTAACCATAATCATAACCTAATGTCTGACATTCATATAAATATTGTACTAAGCCTAAGCCTAACCCTAACCCTAAAGTCTGACAGTCATATCATTATTGTCCTAACCCTAACCCTAAATTCTGACAGTCACCTCAAAATCGTCTTAATCCTGACCCTATCCATAACCCTAGCCCTAACATTAACCTTAACCATAACCCTATAGTCTGACAGTCATATCAGTATTGTCCTAACAACAACCTTAATGCCTGACAGAAATATCAATATAAACCTATCCCTAACCCTGCCGAAACCTTAACCCTAACCATATCCCTAGTGTCTGACAGTCATATCAATATTTTCCTAAACCTAAACATGACCCTAACAAAGATGTCTGATGGTCATATCAATATTGTCCTAACCCTTAACCCTAACCATAACTCCAATGTCTGACAGTCATATCAGTATCTTCCTAACCCTAACCGTAGCCCAGCCCTAACCCTAACCCTAACCCTAACCCTAACCCTAATCCTAATGTCTGACAGTTATATCAATATCAACCTATCCCTAACCCTGACAAAACCTTAACCCTAACCTTATCCCTAGTGTCTGACAGTCTATCACTATCATCCTAACCCTAATCTTGACACTAAGAATGATGTCTGACAGTCATATCAATATCGTCCTAACCCTAACCCTAACCCTAAACCTAACCCTAATGTCTGACAGGCATATCGATATTTTCCTAACCCTAACTGTAACCCAGCCCTAACCCTAACTTTAACCCTAACCCTAATGTCTGACAGTCATATCAATAGTGTCCTTACCCTAACCCTAACACTAACCTTAACCCTAATGTCTGACAGTCATATCAATATCATCCTAACTCTAACCCTAACATCTGATAGTCATATCATTATAGTCCTAACCCTAACCCTAACCTTAACCCTAACCCTAAAACTACCCCTTACTCTAACCCTAATGTCTGGCAGTCATATCAATATTGTCCCAACCCAAACCCCGAACCCAAACCCTAATCCAACAATAACCCTTACCCTAACACTAATGTATGATAGACATATCAATATTGTAATAAGCCTAAGCTTAACCCTAACCCTAATGCCTGACAGTCATATCATTATTGCCCTAACCCTAACCCTAAATTCTGACAGTCATCTCAATATCGTCCTAATCCTGACCGTATCCCTAACCCTAACCTTAACGTTAACCCAAACCCTAACCCTAATGTCTGACAGTCATATCAATATCAGCCTAACCCTAACACAAACCCTAACCCTAACCCTAACACTAATGTCTGACAGTCATATCAATGTCATCCTAATCCAATTCCTAACTCTAACCATAACCCTAACACTAACCCTAATGTCTGATAGTCATGTCAATATCATCCTAACCCTAACCCTAATGTCTGGCAGTCACATCAATATCATCCTAATACTAACCCTAACCATAACCATAACCCTAATGTCTGACATTCTTATGAATATTGTACTAAGCCTAAGCCTAACCCTAACCTTAATGTCTGACAGTCATATCATTATTATCCTAACCCTAACCCTAAATTTTGAAAGTAATCTCAATATCGCTCTTACTCTCACCCTATCCCCAACGCTAGACCCAATGCTAACCTTAACCCTAACCCTAATGTCTGACAGTCAAATCAATATCGTCCTAACCCTAACCTTAATGCCTGACAGAAATATCAATATAAACCTATCCCTAACCCTGCCGAAACCTTAACCCTAACCATATCCCTAGTGTCTGACAGTCATATCAATATTACCCTAACACTAACCTTGACCATAACAATGATGTCTGACAGTCATATCAATATCGTCCTAACCCTAACCCTAACCATAACCCTAATATCTGACAGTCACATCAATATCTTCCTAACCCTAACCGTAACCCAGCCCTAACCCTAACCCTAACCCTAACCCTAATCTCTGACAGTCTTATCAATATCAACCTATCCCTAACCCTGACGAAACCTTAACCCTAACCTTATCACTAGTGTCTGACACTCATATCAGTATCATCCAAACCCTAACCTTGACATTAAGAATGATGTCTGACAGTCATATCAGCATTGTCCTTACCCTAACCCGAACCATAACCCTAATGTCTGACAGTCATATCAATATCATCCTAACCCTAACCTAATGTGTGACAGTCATATCAATATCATCCTACTCTTATCCCTAAACCTAACTCTAACTCCAACCCTATTGTCTGCGAGTCATATCAATATTGTCCTAACCATAATCTTAACCCTAACCCTAAGCCAAACCCATACCCTAACCCTAATGTCTGACAGTCATATCAATATCTTCCTACCCTTAACCCTAATCCCAACCCTCATGTCTACGAGTCATATTAATATCGTCCCAACACTAATCTTAACCCCAACCCTAAGCCTAACCCTATCACTAATGTCTGACAGTCATATCAATATCCTCCTACCATTAACCCTAACCTTAACCTCAACCCTAATGTCTGTGATTCATATCAATATCGTCCTAACCCTAACCCTTACCCTAACCCTAACCCTAATGTCTGACAGTAATATCAATATCCTCCTAACCCTAACCCTAACCCTGATGTCTGACAGTCATAAAATTATTGTCCTAACCCTAAACCTAACCTTAGCCCTAACCCTTAAACGAACCCTAACCCTAACCGTAACCCCAATGTGTGACAGTCATATCAATATCACCCTAACCCAAGACCTAACCCAGCCCTAACCCTAACCCTACTTGACAGATCACATCAATATTGTCCTAACCCAAACCCTAACCCTCACTTTCTGACAGTCATATCAATATCATAACCCAAACCTTAACAGTAACCACAATGTCTGACTGATATTAATATCATCCTAACCCTAGCTCTAACCTGAATCCTACCCTGTCCCTAATCCTAATGTCTGACATTCATATTAATATCATCCTCAACCCTAACTCTAACCATAAACGAACACGTAACCCAACTCTAACAAAACCATAACCGTAAACATAACCCTTACCCTAACCCTAACCCTGTCTGACAGTCATATCAATAGCATCCTCAAACTAACCATAACGCTAACCCTAACCATTACTCTAACCCTAATGTCTGATAGTAATATCACTATCGTCCTAACCCTAACTCTAACCCTAACACTGACCTTAACCCTAACCCTATTGTATGACTGCCATACAGTTGCAGCCACAGACACTGCCAGCTATTTTGTGAAATTTCTGTGATATTTCCAGAAATATCTCATGTTTTCTCCATTTCCACAGCAGGCAGCAGAAGGAAATTCTTTAGAAATTTCACAAAATATCTGGAAATGGCTGGCAAAGTCTGTGGCTACTACTGTATCAATATCATCCTAACCCCTAAACCCTCACCTGAGTCCTTACTCAAACCCTAATGTCTGATGGTCATATCAATATCATTCTAAACCTAACCTTAACTGCATCCATAACCCTAACCCTAAGCCTAACGTCTGACAGTTATATCAATATCATCCTATGCCTAACCCTAACTCTAACCCTAATATCTGACAGTAATATCAATATCATCCTAACCCTAACCATAACCATAACTGTAATGTCTGACAGTCATATCAATATCGTCCTAACAGTAATGTAACCCTAACAGTTACTCTAACCCTAACTCTAATGTCTGATAATAATATCAATATCGTCCTAACCCTAACCCTAACCCTAATGTCTGACAGTCATATCAATGTCATCCTAATCCAATTCCTAACTCTAACCAAAACCCTAACACTAACCCTAATGTCTGATAGCCATATCAATATCATCCTAACCCTAGCTCTAATGTCTGACAGTCACATCAATATCATCCTAATACTAACCATAACCATAACCCAATGTCTGACATCCATATGAATATTGTACAAAGCCTGCTTCAACCTAACCCTAATGTCTGACAGCTACTCATCATTGTCCTAACCCTAACCCTAAATTCTGACAGTCACCTCAAATTCATCTTAATCCTGACCCTATCCATAACCCTAGCCCTAACACTAACCTTAACCCTAACCCTAATGTCTGACAGTCATATCAATATCGTCCAACAACAACCTTAATGCCTGACAGAAATATCAATATAAACCTATCCCTAACCCCTGCCAAACCTTAACCCAACCATATCCCTAGTGTCTGACAGTCATATCAATATTTTCCTAAACCTAACCTTGACCCTAACAATGATGTCTGATGGTCCATCAATATCATCAAACCCTAACCCTTACCATAACTCCAATGTCTGACAGTCATATCAATATCTTCCTAACCCTAACCATGGCCGACTCAACCCTAACCCTAACCCTTACCTTAACCCTAACCCTAATGTCTGACAGTCATATCACTATCATCCTAACCCTAACCTTGACCGTAAGAAAGATGTCTGACAGTCATATCAATATCGTCCTAACCCTAATCGAAACCCTAACCCTAACCCTAACACTAACCCTTACCCTAATGTCTTACAGGCATATCGATATTTTCTAACCCTAACTGTAACCCAGCCCTAACCCTAACCCAAACCCTAATGTCTGACAGTCATATCAATATTGCCCTTACCCTAACCCTAACACTAACCTTAACCCTATTGTCTGACAGTCATATCAACATCATCCTAACTCTAACCCTAACCCTAATGTCTGATAGTCATATCATCATCCTAACCCTAAACCTAACCTTAACCCTAACCCTAAAACTACCCCTTACTCTAACCCTAATGTCTGGCAGTCATATCAGTATCGTCCCAACCCAAACACCTAACCCTTAACCCTAACCCAGCCCTAATGCTTACCCTAACACTAATGTCTGTCAGTCATATCAATTTTGTACTAAGCCTAAGCCTAACCCTAACCCTAATGTCCGACAGTCATATCATTATTGCCCTAACTCTAACCCTAAATTCTGACAGTCATGTCAATATCTTCTTAATCCTGACCGTATCCCTAACCCTAGCCTTAACGTTAACCCAAATCCTAACCCTAATGTCTGACAGTCATATCAATATCAGCCTAACCCTAACCCAAACCTTAACCCTAACCTTAACCCTAACCCTAATGTCTGGCAGTCTTATCAATGTCGTCCTACATAGATACATAGACAGTGTCGGCAGATAAGGGCCTATGGCCCACCCAGTCTGCCCATTTGAGCTTGTAAGTTCAGTTTGTTTTCCTAGAAGTCTGTTTCCCCTTACCCCTGACCTCTAGAATTCCTTTATGTCTATCCCATGCATTCTTAAATCCCGTGATTGTTTCAGCCCCCACCACTTCCTCTGACAGGGGTGTTCCACTTGTCCACCACCCGCTCTGTGAAGAAATTTTTTCTCATGTTTCTCTGAATCGTCCTCCTCAACTTCATCCCATGCCCTCTAGTTCTGGAACATCTTTTCAGCTTAAAATAGTGTTTTCCTGCACTCTGTTTCTCCTGTAAGATACTTGTATGTCTCTATCATATCCTCTCTCCCTCCTCTCCTCCAGGGAGTACATGTTCAGTTCCTTCAACCTGTCTTCATAGGACTTGTGATGCAATCCATGCACCATCTTTTGTTGCCCTCCTCTGAACCTTCTCTCCCTGTCTATGTCCTTACGTGAGGTATGGTCTCCCAGAACTGTACACTGTACTCCAGGTGGGGCCTCACTAGTGTCTTGTATAGCTGAATTATGACCTCCCTTTTCCTGCTGGTGATGCCCTGCCTATACATCCCAGCATCCTATTTGCTTTTACCTGATGCCTTGTCACACTGTTTCCCTTACCTTGAGGTCATCAGAGATGACAACCCCAAAGATCCCTTTTCCCGCTTGGTGAATGCTATAGCCTCACCCCCCAGCTGATATATTGTGCCAGGGTTTTGTGCCCATATGCATTATCTTGCACTTCTTTGCATTGAATTTCAACTGCCAAACCCTTGACCATTCTTCAAGTTTCTGCAGGTCCTTCTCATTCTGTCTACACCCTCTGGTGTGTCTACTCTGTTACAGAGCTTTGTGTCATCAGCGAACAGTGAAATTCTGCCTTCTAGATCCTGCAATGTCACTGATGAAGATGTTGAATAGGATCGGTCCCAGCACTGATCCCTGTGATACCCCACTGGTCACTCTTTCCTCTGTGGGTGACAGCCATTTACCACCACCCTCTGTGTCCTGCCACTCAGCAGTTACCTACCCACCACACTACTGTCCTGCCCACACCCATATTCCCCAGTTTGTGTAATAGTCTTCTATGTGTGGTACAGTGTCAAAGGCCTTGCTGAAGTCCAGATAGGCCATGTCCTGCCTTTCCCTGATCCCTCCCTAGTCACCCAGTCAAAAAATTCAAGGAGATTGGTCTGACATGACCTCCCCCTGGTGAGACCATGCTGCCTTGGGTCCTGTAGTCCATTGACAACCAGATGTTCCTCCAATATCTCCTTCAGAAGTGCTTCCATGATCTTTCCCACTACCGAGGTGAGGCTGACTGGTCTGTAGTTCCCTGCTTCCTCTTTGTTCCAGCTTTTGTATAAGGGGACTACATCTGCTGTCCTCCAGTCTTTGGGTACCTCCCTGTTTCCAGTGATTGGCTAAACAGGATAGCCAGAGGTTCAGCCACCACCTCTCTTAGTTCTTTAAGGACCTGGGGTGCACCCATCTGGCCCTATTCTTTGTCAACTCTTATTACTTCCAGTTCCTTCAGGACCCTTTCTCGTGTAAAGGACTTGTGTCCATTCTGCACCATTCTCACCCTTGTACTCCTTCAGACCCATTACCCCCTTCCTCAGTAAAGACTGAGCAGAAATACCTGTTCAATATGTCAGCTTTACTGTTGTCATCCTCCAGCGACTCCCATCCTCCCCTTCAGTCTCACTATCCCTCCCTTTGTCTTTCTTTTTCACTTATGTACCTGTAAAGGTTTTGTCCCTTAACCACTGATTTTGCAATGTGTTCTTCTGTCTGAGCTTTGGCTTCCCTACTGACTTCCCTGCCTCCCTTTGTTTCTCCTGGTACTTCTCCCTATCCCCTTCTGCCTGTGTCTTTTTGTATTGCCTGAATGCCATCTTTTTGGCTTTCACTTTCTTTGCTACCTCTTTGGAAAACGTTAATGGTCTCCTCTTCCTTTTCCTCCTGCTAACTTGCTTAATGCATAATTCTGTTGTTCTTATAATCCCCATTTTAAATACTGCCCACTGTTCCTCAACCCCTGATTCCTGTCCCATTCCCCTTAATGCCTCTTTCAAGCATTTCCCCATTTTCCCAAAGTCTGCCCCTAAAATCCAGGATATGTGTTTTTGTGTGGTTTGGTTCTGCTCTTTCTGTGATTTCAAACCACAATGACTGGTGGTCACTGTTACCCAGGTGCTCCCCACTGTTACCCCATCACACTGTCCCTGTTTGTGATCAGAAGGTACAGTATTGCCTTCTGCCAGTTGGTTCCATGACCAGTTGCTTGAGGAAGGCACCCTGAAGGAGTCCAGGATAAATCTGCTCCTAGTTGATGCTGCTGCTGGGATGCTCCAGTCCACATCTGGAATACTGAAGTCTCCAACCAGTACTACCTCACCCTTGTCTGCCATCCTTGGATGGCTAGCATCAACTCCTATCTGTTTCTTCCTCCTGGGCTGGTGGTCTATAGACCACACCTGTACGGATGACTGGCCCCATTTTCCTTTCTAGCTTAACCCACAGTATCTCTCCCCATTTTGTTCCTCCTGGATCTCTGTGGCCCTTGTGTCATTTTCACATACAGTGCCACTCCTCCAGCTTCCTGCCTGCTCTGTCTCTTCTGAATATGTTGTAGCCAGGTATGGCCATCTCCCAGTCATGGTTATCATTACACCAGGTTTCAGTGATGGCCACAATGTCCAGGTCTGACTGTACCATGACAGCCTCCAGATCTTCCATCTTGTTGCTAAGGCTCCTGGCATTTGCACACATGGCTTTCCATGATTTGACCTCCTAGTCTGCTTCACTGTTCTACTCAGCCCATTCCTTGGTTGTCATTTATCCCTGGTTCTCCTTGCTGTCTGCCCTTCTGCTGAATTTCTGTCCTTTCTGCTTATCCACCTTTGGACACTGATCTCCATCTTTTGCACTGCTTTGAGAGATAGCCACTCCTCTGGTTCACTGGTTCCACTGCTAGCTGTGGGGGGTGAGCAAGTAGTTACCCTCCTTGCTGGCCTGCCACCCCCCTTTGCTAGTTTAAATGCTTGTCAATGTAGCATTTAAACTTATCATTGAGTACTTGGATTCCCCTCCAGGATGGATGCAGGCCATCAGGCTTGAACAAACCTCCATCCCTCCAGGTGGGTCCCCAGTCACCAATGAATCCAAACCCTTCCTCACAGCACCAGTTCTTCAACCATGAGTTAAAGTTCCTGGTGCATGCACTGCTATCTCCTTGCCTCTCACAGGTAGTACTTCTGAGAAAGTGACAGAAGTAGCTACTTGCTTGAGACCCTCCCAGTTTCCTAAACTCTTCCTGAACTTCCTTTGGCTCCCATTTGCCAAGTCATTAGTACCTAGGTGGATAATGACATCCAGCTCACCCTCCGTCTTGCCTTCCCAGTGATCCCCAGTATCTTCCTTCCATCCCTCCATGCCGTGGCACCTGGTAGGCACCTCACCTCCCTGTCCTCTCCCTCCTGTGTTCCTAGCTGGATCCCTCTTACGATGGAGTCCCCCACCAGGATTCGCTTCCTCCTCCTCTGGGGTCCACTGCTTTCCCCACTGAGGTCACCTCCTTGGCTAACCTCCACATCCTTTCCTTCCACTTCTCTGGGTACCTCTATTTGGTTGTCCTCATTTACCAGTGGCATATGAGTTCTTGAGAGGAATAGGATCTGGGATGTGCCTCTGCCTGACTGCACTAACCCTCCTGAGCCCACTGTCATCTAAGTGCTCCTCGTTCTCGGCATCCTTTGAGGCAGCTGCATTGGACTAGGCGGTCCCTGGATAGGGGTGATGGTACTCCTGACCCAGTTTACTTCCGCTCTGAGTCTAGTTACCTCATCCCGTAGTCCAGAGAGATGCATGCAGATAGGGCAGCACCTCAGTGTCCAGAAGGTCTGCCTGAATATGGCTGCACCACAGCCACTGCATTGCACCACTTCCCCATTATACTGCAATTCCACAACTTGTTCGCTACTGAAACTCTCTTAGTTCTCTTTATTAATTTATAGTACTAAAATCCTGTAACTGATCCTCAGATATTTTTTTAAGGAAAAGAAACCAATAAATAAATAAATGAGTCAAACACTGTCGTGGCTGAGGGTGGGCTTCTTCCTTAGGCCCCTCCTACTTCACACCTTACTATACCCTGTGTTTGGCTCTGTCAAACAGATTTGTCAGGCATATAATTAAGAGTTGGGGAAGGAGGGCTTAGAAAATTGCAACAATTAAAGACAGCACAGAATTTCACCACCACTATGTTTTAAATTTCAACAGCCCAAAAACAATTATAAGTAAAGACAACAAAGAAAGAAAGTATAGTGTCACTACAAGCCCACAATCTAAGTTTAAAGGAAAAATACCAATTACCAGTTACTCTAAAGCACTGAATTGAATATGTTTCCTTCCTTCTCCTTCTGGCTTCTTCTGAGAAAATCAACCTCTGTTTGCTACTTTAACTCTGACTAAGCCCCACCTAATCCAATTCCTAACTCTAACCATAACCCTAACACTAACCCTAATGTCTGATAGTCATGTCAATATCATCCTAACCCAAACCCTAATATCTGGCAGTCACATCAATATCATCCTAATACTAACCTAACCATAACCCTAATGTCTGACATTCTTATGAATATTGTACTGCTCAAGCCTAACCCTAACCTTAATGTCTGACAGTCATATCATTATTATCCTAACCCTAACCCTAAATTCTGACAGTAATCTCAATACGTCTTACTCCTCACTCCTATCCCTAACGCTAGCCCTAACGCTAACCTTAACTCCTAACCCTAATGTCTGACAGTCATATCAATATCGTCCTAACCCTAACCTTAATGCCTGACAGAAATATCAATATAAACCTATCCTAACCCTGCCAAACCTTTAACCCTAACCATATCCCTAGTGTCTGACAGTCATATCAATATTACCCTAACCCTAACCTTGACCATAACAATGATGTCTGACAGTCATATCAATATCGTCCTAACCCTAACCCTAACCATAACCCTAATATCTGACAGTCATATCAATATCTTCCTAACCCTAACTGTAACCGAGCCCTAAACCTAACCCTAACCCTAACCCTAATGTCTGACAGTCATATCAATATCAACCTATCCCTAACCCTGACGAAACCTTAACCCTAACCATATCCCTAGTGTCTGACACTCATATCAGTATCATCCTAACCCTATCCTTGACATTAAGAATGATGTCTGACAGTCATAACAATATTGTCCTTACCCTAACCATAACCATAACCGTAATGTCTGACAGTCATATCAATATCATCCTACTCTTATCCCTAACCCTAACTCTAACCCCAACCCTATTGTCTGCGAGTCATATCAATATTGTCCTAACCATAACCTTAACCCCAACCCCAAGCCAAACTCATACCCTAACCCTACGTCTGACAGTCATATCATTATCCTCCTACCCTTAACACTAACCCTCAATCCCAACCCTTATGTTCAAGTAGTCATATCAATATCATCCCAAAACTATTCTTAACCAAAAATCTAAGCCTAACCCTAACCCTAATGTCTGACAGTCATATCATTATCCTCCTACCCTTAACCCTAACCTTAACCTCAACCCTAATGTCTGCGATTCATATCAATATTGTCCTAACCCTAACCCTTACCCTAACCCTAATCTCTGACAGTCATATCAATATTATCCTAACCCTAGCCCTAACACTAACCCTGATGTCTGACAGTCATAAAAGTATTCTCCTAACCCTAACCCTTAAACGAACCCTAACCCTAACCATAACCCTAATGTGTGACAGTCATATCAATATCACCCTAACCCAATACCTAACCCAGCTCTAACCCTAACCCTAATTTCTGACAGTCATATCAATACTGTCCTAACCCAAACCCTAACCCTCACTTTCTGACAGTCATATCAATATCATAACCCAAAACTTAACAGTAACCACAATGTCTGACTGATATTAATATCATCCTAACCCTAGCCCTAACCTGAATCCTGTCCCTATCCCTAATCCTAATGTCTGACAGTCATATTAATATCATCCTAACCCATACTCTAACCATAAACGTAACATGCAACCTAACCCTAACAAAAACCATAACCGTAAACATAACCCTTACCCTAACCCTAATCCTAATGTCTGACAGTCATATCAATATCATTCTCACCCAAACCATAATGCTAACCCTAACAACTACTCTAACCCTAAAGTCTGATAGTCATATCACTATCGTCCTAACCCTAACTCTAACTCTGACCCTAATCTATGACTGCCTTACAGTAGCAGCCACAGACACTGCCAGCTATTTCCTGAAATTTCTGTGATACTTCCAGAAATATCTCATGTTTTCTCCATTTCCACAGTAGGGGCAGCAGAGGGAAATTCTTTAGAAATTTCATGAAATATCTGAAAATGGCTGGCAAAGTCTATGGCTACTACTGTATCAATATCATCCTAACCCTAACCCTCATCCGAACCCTTACTCTAACCCTAATGTCTGATAGTCATATCAATATCGTTCTAAACCTAACCTTAATTGTAACCATAACCCTAACCCTAACCCTAATGTCTGACAGTTATATCAATATCATCCTATCCCTAACCCTAACCCTAACCCTAACCCTAATGTCTGACAGTAATATCAGTATCATCCTAACCCTAACCCTAACCATAACCATAACTGTAATTTCTGACAGTCATATCAATATCGTCCTAACCCTAACCTAAACCTAACAGTTACTTTAACCCTAACTCTGATGCCTGATAATAATAATATCAATAACATCCTAACTTTAACCTAACACTAACACTAATGTCTGACAGTCATATCAATATCATCCCAACTCCCCAACCTTAACCCTAATCCAGTAATGTCTGGGACAGTCATATCAATGTCGCCCCAATCGAATTCCTAACTCTAACCATAACCCTAACACTAACCCTAGTGACAGATAGTCATATCAATATCATCCTAACCCTAACCCTAATGTCTGACATTCATATGAATATTGTACCAAGCCTAAGCCTAACCCTAACCCAAATGTCTGACAGTCATATCATTATTGTCCTAACTCTAACCCCAAATTCTGACAGTCATCTCAATATCGCCTAATCCTGACACTATCCCTAACCCTAGCCCCAACACCAACTCAACCTAACCCTAATGTCTGACAGTCATATCAATATCATCCTAACCCTAACCTTAATGCCTGACAGAAATATCAATATAAACCTATCCCTAACCCTGCTGAAACCTTAACCCTAACCATATCCCTAGTGTGTGACAGTCATATCAATATTTTCCTAAACCTAACCTTGACCTTAACAATGATGTCTGACAGTCATATCAATATCGTCCTAACCCTAATCCTAACCCTAATTTCTGACAGTCATATCAATATCAACCTATCCCTAACCCTGACAAAATCTTAACCCTAACCATATCCCTATTGTCTGACAGTCATATCGCTATATTCCTAACCCTAACCTTGACCCTAAGAATGATGTCAGACAGTCATATCAATATCATCCTAACCCTAACCCTGACCCTAATGTCTGACAGGCATATTGAATATCTTCCTAACCCAAACTGTAACCCAGTCTGACCCTAACTCTCAACCCTAACCCTAATGTTTGACAGTCATATCAATGTTGTCCTTACCCTAACCGTAATGTCTGACAAACAGTATCAATCTCATCCTAACTTCAACCCTAACCGTAATGTCTGATAGTCATATCATTATCGTCCTAACCCTAAACCTAACCCTAACCCTAAAACTACCCCTTACTCTAACCCTAATGTCTGATAGGAATATCACTATCGTCCTAACCCTAACTCTAACCCTAACACTGACCTTAACCCTAACCCTATTGTATGACTGCCATACAGTTGCAGCCACAGACACTGCCAGCTATTTTGTGAAATTTCTGTGATATTTCCAGAAATATCTCATGTTTTCTCCATTTCCACAGTAGGGGCAGCAGAAGGAAATTCTTTAGAAATTTCACAAAATATCTGGAAATGGCTGGCAAAGTCTGTGGCTACTACTGTATCAATATCATCCTAACCCTAAACCTCACCTGAGCCCTTACTCAAACCCTAATGTCTGATGGTCATATCAATATCATTCTAAACCTTACCTTAACTGTATCCATAACCCTAACCCTAAACCTAACATCTGACAGTTATATCAATATCATCCTATGCCTAACCCTAACCCTATCCCTAACCCTAACCTTAACCCTAATATCTGACAGTAATATCAATATCATCCAACCCTAAGCTCACCATAACCATAACTGTAATGTCTGACAGTCATATTAATATCGTCCTAACAGTAATGTAACCTAACAGTTACTCTAACCCTAACTCTAATGTCTGATAATAATATCAATATCGCCCTAACCCTAACCCTAACCCTAATGTCTGACAGTCATATCAATGTCATCCTAATCCAATTCCTAACTCCTAACCAAACCCTAACACTAACCCTAATGTCTGATAGCCATATCAATATCATCCTAACCCTAGCTCTAATGTCTGACAGTCACATCAATATCATCCTAATACTAACCATAATCATAACTCTAATGTCTGACATTCATATAAATATTGTACTAAGCCTAAGCCTAACACTAACCCTAATGTCTGACAGTCATATCATTATTGTCCTAACCCTTACCCTAAATTCTGACAGTCACCTCAAAATCGTCTTAATCCTTACCCTATCCATAACCCTAGCCCTAACATTAACCTTAACCATAACCCTAATGTCTGACAGTCATATCAGTATTGTCCTAAGAACAACCTTAATGCCTGACAGAAATATCAATATAAACCTATCCCTAACCCTGCTGAAACCTTAACCCTAACCAAATCCCTAGTGTCTGACAGTCATATCAATATTTTCCTAAACCAACCATGACCCCAACAAAGATGTCTGATGGTCATATCAATATTGTCCTAACCCTAACCCTAACCATAACTCCAATGTCTGACAGTCATATCAGTATCTTCCTAACCCTAACCGTAGCCCGGCCCTAACCCTAACCCTAACCCTAACCCTAATCCTAATGTCTGACAGTCATATCAATATCAACCTATCCCTAACCCTGACAAAACCTTAACCCTAACCAAATCCCTAGTGTCTGACAGTCATATCACTATCATCCTAACCCTAACCTTGACACTAAGAATGATGTCTGACAGTCATATCAATATCGTCCTAACCATAACCCTAACCCTAAACTTAACCCTAATGTCTGAAAGGCATATCGATATTTTCCTCAACCCTAACTGTAACCCAGCCCCTAACCCTAACTTTAACCCTAACCCTAATGTCTGACAGTCATATCAATAGTGTCCTACCTCAACCCTAACACTCAACCTTAACCCTAATGTCTGACAGTCATATCAATATCATCCAACTCTAACCCCAACATCTGATAGTCATATCATTATAGTCCTAACCCTAACCCTAACCTTAACCCTAACCCTAAAACTACCCCTTACTCTAACCCTAATGTCTGGCAGTCATATCAATATTGTCCCAACCCAAACCCTGAACCCAAACCCTAATCCAACAATAACCCTTACCCTAACACTAATGTCTGATAGTCATATCAATATTGTACTAAGCCTAAGCCTAACCCTAACCCTAATGCCTGACAGTCATATCATTATTGCCCTAACCCTAACTTCTGACAGTCATCTCAATATCGTCCTAATCCTGACCGTATCCCTAACCCTAACCTTAACGTTAACCCAAACCCTAACCCTAATGTCTGACAGTCATATCAATATCAGCCTAACCCTAACACAAACCCTAACCCTAACCCTAACCTAATGTCTGACAGTCATATCAATGTCATCCTAATCCAATTCCTAACTCTAACCATAACCCTAACACTAACCCTAATGTCTGATAGTCATGTCAATATCATCCTAACCCTAACCCTAATGTCTGGCAGTCACATCAATATCATCCTAATACTAACCCTAACCATAACCATAACCCTAATGTCTGACATTCTTATGAATATTGTACTAAGCCTAAGCTCAACCCTAACCTTAATGTCTGACAGTCATATCATTATTATCCTAACCCTAACCCTAAATTTTGAAAGTAATCTCTAATATCGCCTTACTCCTCAACTCTATCCCTAACGCTAGACCCAATGCTAACCTTAACCCTAACCCTAATGTCTGACAGTCATATCAATATCGCCCCTAACTCCTAACCTTAATGCCTCGACAGAAATATCAATATAAACCAATATCCCAACCCTGCCGAAACCTTAACCCTAACCATATCCCTAGTGTCTGACAAACATATCAATATTACCCTAACACTAACCTTGACTCATAACAATGATGTCTGACAGTCATATCAATATCGTCCTAACCCTAACCCTAACCATAACCCTAATATCTGACAGTCACATCAATATCTTCCTAACCCTAACCGTAACCCAGCCCTAACCCTAACCCTAACCCTAACCCTAATCTCTGACAGTCTTATCAATATCAATCTATCCCTAACCCTGACGAAACCTTAACCCTAACCATATCACTAGTGTCTGACACTCATATCAGTATCATCCTAACCCTAACCTTGACATTAAGAATGATGTCTGACAGTCATATCAGCATTGTCCTTACCCTAACCCTAACCATAACCCTAATGTCTGACAGTCATATCAATATCATCCTAACCCTAACCCTAACCCTAATGTGTGACAGTCATATCAATATCATCCTACTCTTATCCCTAACCTTAACTCTAACTCCAACCCTATTGTCTGCGAGTCATATCAATATTGTCCTAACCATAATCTTAACCCTAACCCTAAGCCAAACCCATACCCTAACCCTAATGTCTGACAGTCATATCAATATCTTCCTACCCTTAACCTAGCCCCAACCCTCATGTCTCCGAGTCATATTAATATCGTCCCAACACTAATCTTAACCCTAACCCTAAGCCTAGCCCTATCACTAATGTCTGACAGTCATATCAATATCCTCCTACCATTAACCCTAACCTTAACCTCAACCCTAATGTCTGCGATTCATATCAATATTGTCCTAACCCTAACCCTTACCCTAAACCTAACCCTAATGTCTGACAGTAATATCAATATCCTCCTAACCCTAACCCTAACCCTGATGTCTGACAGTCATAAAATTATTGTCCTAACCCTAAACCTAACCTTAGCCCTAACCCTTAAACGAACCATAACCATAACCGTAAGCCCAATGTGTGACAGTCATATCAATATCACCCTAACCCAAGACCTAACCCAGCCCTAACCCTAACCCTAATTTCTGACAGTCATATCAATATTGTCCTAACCCAAACCCTAACCCTCACTTTCTGACAGTCATATCAATATCATAACCCAAACCTTAACAGTAACCACAATGTCTGACTGATATTAATATCATCCTAACCCTAGCTCTAACCCGAATCCTACCCTGTCCCTAATCCTAATGTCTGACATTCATATTAATATCATCCTAACCCTAACTCTAACCATAAACGTAACACGCAACCTAACTCTAACAAAAAACCATAACCGTAAACATAACCCTTACCCTAACCCTAACCCTGTCTGACAGTCATATCAATAGCATCCTCAAACTAACCATAACGCTAACCCTAACCATTACTCTAACCCTAATGTCTGATAGTAATATCACTATCGTCCTAACCCTAACTCTAACCCTAACACTGACCTTAACCCTAACCCTATTGTATGACTGCCATACAGTTGCAGCCACAGACACTGCCAGCTATTTTGTGAAATTTCTGTGATATTTCCAGAAATATCTCATGTTTTCCATTTCCACAGCAGGCAGCAGAAGGAAATTCTTTAGAAATTTCACAAAATATCTGGAAATGGCTGGCAAAGTCTGTGGCTACTACTGTATCAATATCATCCTAACCCTAAACCTCACCTGAGCCCTTACTCAAACCCTAATGTCTGATGGTCATATCAATATCATTCTAAACCTAACCTTAACTGTATCCATAACCCTAACCCTAAGCCTAACGTCTGACAGTTATATCAATATCATCCTATGCCTAACCCTAACTCTAACCCTAATATCTGACAGTAATATCAATATCATCCTAACCCTAACCATAACCATAACTGTAATGTCTGACAGTCATATCAATATCGTCCTAACAGTAATGTAACCCTAACAGTTACTCTAACCCTAACTCTAATGTCTGATAATAATATCAATATCGTCCTAACCCTAACCCTAACCCTAATGTCTGACAGTCATATCAATGTCATCCTAATCCAATTCCTAACTCTAACCAAAACCCTAACACTAACCCTAATGTCTGATAGCAATATCAATATCATCTTAACCCTAGCTCTAATGTCTGACAGTCACATCAATATCATCCTAATACTAACCATAACCATAACCCTAATGTCTGACATTCATATGAATATTGTACTAAGCCTAAGCCTAACCCTAACCCTAATGTCTGACAGTCATATCATCATTGTCCTAACCCTAACCCTAAATTCTGACAGTCACCTCAAATTCATCTTAATCCAGACCCTATCCATAACCCTAGCCCTAACACTAACCTTAACCCTAACCCTAATGTCTGACAGTCATATCAATATCGTCCTAACAACAACCTTAATGCCTGACAGAAATATCAATATAAACCTATCCCTAACCCTGCCAAAACCTTAACCCTAACCATATCCCTAGTGTCTGACAGTCATATCAATATTTTCCTAAACCTAACCTTGACCCTAACAATGATGTCTGATGGTCACATCAATATCATCCAAACCCAAACCCTTACCATAACTCCAATGTCTGACAGTCATATCAATATCTTCCTAACCCTAACTGTAGCCCGGCCCTAACCCTAACCCTAACCCTTACCTTAACCCTAACCCTAATGTCTGACAGTCATATCACTATCATCCTAACCCTAACCTTGACCGTAAGAAAGATGTCTGACAGTCATATCAATATCGTCCTAACCCTAATCGAAACCCTAACCCTAACCCTAACACTAACCCTTACCCTAATGTCTTACAGGCATATCGATATTTTCTAACCCTAACTGTAACCCAGCCCTAACCCTAACCTCAACCCTCAGTCCACAGTCATATCAATATTGCCTTACCCTAACCTAACACTAACCTTAACCCTATTGTCTGACAGTCATATCAACATCATCCTAACTCTAACCCTAACCCCTAATGTCTCGATAGTCATATCATCATCCTAACCCTAAACCTAACCTTAACCCTAACCCTAAAACTACCCCTCACTCTAACCCTAATGTCCGGCAGTCACATCAGTATCCCAACCCAAACACCTAACCCCTAACCCCAACCCAGCCCTAATGCTTACCCTAACACTAATGTCTGTCAGTCATATCAATTTTGTACCAAGCCCAAGCCTAACTCCTAACCCTAATGTCTGAGAGTCATATCATTATTGCCCTCAACTCTAACCCTAAATTTTGACAGTCATGTCAATATCTTCTTAATCCTGACCGTATCCCTAACCCTAGCCTTAACGTTAACCCAAATCCTAACCCTAATGTCTGACAGTCATATCAATATCAGCCTAACCCTAACCCAAACCTTAACCCTAACCTTAACCCTAACCCTAATGTCTGGCAGTCTTATCAATGTCGTCCTACATAGATACATAGATACATAGACAGTGTCGGCAGATAAGGGCCTATGGCCCACCCAGTCTGCCCATTTGAGCTTGTAAGTTCAGTTTGTTTTCCTAGAAATCTGTTTCCCCTTACCCCTGACCTCTAGAATTCCTTTATGTCTATCCCATGCATTCTTAAATCCCGTGATTGTTTCAGCCCCCACCACTTCCTCTGACAGGGGTGTTCCACTTGTCCACCACCCGCTCTGTGAAGAAATTCTTTTCATGTTTCTCTGAATCGTCCTCCTCCAACTTCATCCCATGCCCTCTAGTTCTGGAACATCTTTTTCGCTTAAAATAGTGTTTTCCTGCACTCTGTTTCTCCCTGTAAGATACTTGTATGTCTCTATCATATCCTCTCTCCCTCCTCTCCTCCAGGGAGTACATGTTCAGTTCCTTCAACCTGTCTTCATAGGACTTGTGATGCAATCCATGCACCATCTTGTTGCCCTCCTCTGAACCTTCTCTCCCTGTCTATGTCCTTACGTGAGGTATGGTCTCCCAGAACTGTACACTGTACTCCAGGTGGGGCCTCACTAGTGTCTTGTATAGCTGAATTATGACCTCCCTTTTCCTGCTGGTGATGCTCCTGCCTATACATCCCAGCATCCTATTTGCTTTTACCTGATGCCTTGTCACACTGTTTCCCTTACCTTGAGGTCATCAGAGATGACAACCCCAAGATCCCTTTCCTGCTTGGTGAATGCTATAGCCTCACCCCCCAGCTGATATATTGTGCCAGGGTTTTTGTGCCCCATATGCATTATCTTGCACTTCTTTGCATTGAATTTCAACTGCCAAACCCTTGACCATTCTTCAAGTTTCTGCAGGTCCTTCTCATTCTGTCTACACCCTCTGGTGTGTCTACTCTGTTACAGAGCTTTTGTGTCATCAGCGAACAGTGAAATTCTGCCTTCTAGATCCTGCGCAATGTCACTGATGAAGATGTTTGAATAGGATCGTCCCAGCACTGATCCCTGTGATACCCCACTGGTCACTCTTTCCTCTGTGGAGTGACAGCCATTTACCACCACCCTCTGTGTCCTGCCACTCAGCCAGTTACCTACCCACCACACTGCTGTCCTGCCCACACCCATATTCCCCAGTTTGTGTAATAGTCTTCTATGTGGTACAGTGTCAAAGGCCTTGCTGAAGTCCAGATAGGCCATGTCCACTGCCTTCCCCTGATCCACCTCCCTAGTCACCCAGTCAAAAAATACAATGAGATTGGTCTGACATGACCTCCCCCTGGTGAGACCATGCTGCCTTGGGTCCTGTAGTCCATTGACAACCAGATGTTCCTCCAATATCTCCTTCAGAAGTGCTTCCATGATCCTTCCCACTACCGAGGTGAGGCTGACTGGTCTGTAGTTCCCTGCTTCCTCTTTGTTCCAGCTTTTGTATAAGGGGACTACATCTGCTGTCCTCCAGTCTTTGGGTACCTCCCCTGTTTCCAGTGATTGGCTAAACAGGATAGCCAGAGGTTCAGCCACCACCTCTCTTAGTTCTTTAAGGACCCTGGGGTGCACCCCATCTGGCCCCATTGCTTTGTCAACTCTTATTACTTCCAGTTCCTTCAGGACCCTTTCTCGTGTAAAGGGACTTGTGTCCATTTCTGCACCATTCTCACCCTTGTACTCCTTCAGACCCTATTACCCCCTTCCTCAGTAAAGACTGAGCAGAAATACCTGTTCAATATGTCAGCTTTACTGTTGTCATCCTCCACGCGACTCCCATCCTCCCCTTCAGTCTCACTATCCCTCCCTTTGTCTTTCTTTTTCACTTATGTACCTGTAAAGGTTTTGTCCCTTTAACCACTGATTTTGCAATGTGTTCTTCTGTCTGAGCTTTGGCTTCCTACTGACTTCCCTGCCTCCTTTGTTTCTCCTGGTACTTCTCCCTATCCCCTTCTGCCTGTGTCTTTTGTATTGCCTGAATGCTATCTTTTGGCTTTCACTTTCTTTGCTACCTCTTTGGAAACGTTAATGGTCTCCTCTTCCTTTCCTCTTGCTAACTCTGCTTAATGCATAATTCTGTTGTTCTTATAATCCCCATTTAAATACTGCCCACTGTTCCTCAACCCCTGATTCCTGTCCCATTCCCTTAATGCCTCTTTCAAGCATTTCCCCATTTTCCCAAAGTCTGCCCCCCTAAAATCCAGGATACGTGTTTTTGTGTGGTTTGGTTCTGCTCTTTCTGTGATTTCAAACCACAATGACTGGTGGTCACTGTTACCCAGGTGCTCCCCCACTGTTACCCCCATCACACTGTCCCTGTTTGTGAGCACAAGGTCCAGTATTGCCTTCTGCCGAGTTGGTTCCATGACCAGTTGCTTGAGGAAGGCACCCTGAAGGGAGTCCAGAATAAATCTGCTCCTAGTTGATGCTGCTGCTGGGATGCTCCAGTCCACATCTGGAATACTGAAGTCTCCAACCAGTACTACCTCACCCTTGTCTGCCATCCTTTGGATGGCTAGCATCAACTCCTATCTGTTTCTTCCTCCTGGGCTGGTGGTCTATGGCCACACCTGTACTGGATGACTGGCCCCATTTTCCTTTCTAGCTTAACCCACAGTATCTCTCCCCCATTTTGTTCCTCCTGGATCTCTGTGGCCCTTATGTCATTTTTCACATACAGTGCCACTCCTCCTAGCTTCCTGCCTGCTCTGTCTCTTCTGAATATGTTGTAGCCAGGTATGGCCATCTCCCAGTCATGGTTATCATTACACCAGGTTTCAGTGATGGCCACAATGTCCAGGTCTGACTGTACCATGACAGCCTCCAGATCTTCCATCTTGTTGCTAAGGCTCCTGGCATTTGCACACATGGCTTTCCATGATTTGACCTCCCTAGTCTGCTTCACTGTTCTACTCCAGCCCATTCCTTGGTTGTCATTTATCCCTGGTTCTCCTTGCTGTCTGCCCTTCTGCTGAATTTTGTCCCTTTTCTGATTATCCACCTTTTGGACACTAATCTCCATCTTTTGGACACTGCTTTGCAGAGATAGCCACTCCTCTGGTTCACTGGTTCCACTGCTAGCTGTGGGGGTGAGCAAGTGGTTCCCTCCTTGCTGGCCTGCCACTCCCTGCTAGTTTAAATGCTTGTCAATGTAGCATTTAAACTTATCATTGAGTACTTGGATTCCCCTCCAGGATGGATGCAGGCCATCAGGCTTGAACAAACCTCCATCCCTCCAGGTGGGTCCCAGTCACCAATGAATCCAAACCCTTCCTCACAGCACCAGTTCTTCAACCATGAGTTAAAGTTCCTGGTGCATGCACTGCTATGCTCTCCTTGCCTCTCACAGGTAGTACTTCTGAGAAAGTGACAGAAGTAGCTACTTGCTTGAGACCCTCCCCAGTTTCCTAAACTCTTCCTGAACTTCCTTTGGCTCCCATTTGCCAAGTCATTAGTACCTAGGTGGATAATGACATCCAGCTCACCCTCCGTCTTGCCTTCCCAGTGATCCCCAGTATCTTCCTTCCATCCCTCCATGCCGTGGCACCTGGTAGGCACCCTCACCTCCCTGTCCTCTCCCTCCTGTGTTCCTAGCTGGATCCCTCTTACGATGGAGTCCCCCACCAGGATTCGCTTCCTCCTCCTCTGGGGTCCACTGCTTTCCCCACTGAGGTCACCTCCTTGGCTAACCTCCACATCCTTTCCTTCCACTTCTCTGGGTACCTCTATTTGGTTGTCCTCATTTACCAGTGTGGCATATGAGTTCTTGAGAGGAATAGGATCTGGGATGTGCCTCTGCCTGACTGCACTAACCCTCCCTGAGCCCACTGTCATCTAAGTGCTCCTCGTTCTCGGCATCCTTTGAGGCAGCTGCATTGGACTAGGCGGTCCCTGGATAGGGGTGATGGTACTCCTGACCCAGTTTACTTCCGCTCTGAGTCTAGTTACCTCATCCCGTAGTCCAGAGAGATGCATGCAGATAGGGCAGCACCTCAGTGTCCAGAAGGTCTGCCTGAATATGGCTGCACCATGCCACTGCATTGCACCACTCCCCCATTATACTGCAATTCCACAACTTGTTCGCTACTGAAACTCTCTTAGTTCTCTTTATTAATTTATAGTACTAAAATCCTGTAACTGATCCTCAGATATTTTTTTAAGGAAAGAAACCAATAAATAAATAAATGAGTCAAACACTTGTCGTGCTGAGGGTGGGCTTCTTCCCCCTTAGGCCCCTCCTACTTCACACCTCTTACTATACCCTGTGTTTAGCTCCTGTCAAACAGATTTGTCAGGGCATATAATTAAGAGTTGGGGGAAGGGGAGGGGGGGCAAAAATTTGCAGCAATTAAAGACAGCACAGAATTTCACCACCACTATGTTTTAAATTTCAACAGCCCAAAAACAATTATAAGTAAAGACAACAAAGAAAGAAAGTATGGTGTCACTACAAGCCCACAATCCTAAGTTTAAAGAAAATACCAATTACCAGTTACTCTAAGCACTGAATTGAATATGTTTCCTTCCTTCTCCTTCTGGCTTCTTCTGAGAAAATCAACCTCTGTTTGCTACTTTAACTCTGACTAAGCCCCACCTAATCCAATTCCTAACTCTAACCATAACCCTAACACTAACCCTAATGTCTGATAGTCATGTCAATATCATCCTAACCCAAACCCTAATATCTGGCAGTCACATCAATATCATCCTAATACTAACCCTAACCATAACCCTAATGTCTGACATTCTTATGAATATTGTACTAAGCCTAAGCCTAACCCTAACCTTAATGTCTGACAGTCATATCATTATTATCCTAACCCTAACCCTAAATTCTGACAGTAATCTCAATATCGTCTTACTCCTCACCCTATCCTTAACGCTAGCCCTAACGCTAACCTTAACTCTAACCCTAATGTCTGACAGTCATATCAATATCGTCCTAACCCTAACCTTAATGCCTGACAGAAATATCAATATAAACCTATCCCTAACCCTGCCAAAACCTTAACCCTAACCATATCCCTAGTGTCTGACAGTCATATCAATATTACCCTAACCCTAACCTTGACCATAACAATGATGTCTGACAGTCATATCAATATCGTCCTAACCCTAACCCTAACCATAACCCTAATATCTGACAGTCATATCAATATCTTCTCTTACCCTAACTGTAACCGGCCTAAACCTAACCCTAACCTAACCCTAATGTCTGACAGTCATATCAATATCAACCTATCCCTAACCCTGACCGAAACCTTAACCTAACCATATCCCTAGTGTCTGACACTCATATCAGTATCATCCTAACCCTATCCTTGACATTAAGAATGATGTCTGACAGTCATAACAATATTGTCCTTACCCTAACCATAACCATAACCGTAATGTCTGACAGTCATATCAATATCATCCTACTCTTATCCCTAACCCTAACTCTAACCCCAACCCTATTGTCTGCGAGTCATATCAATATTGTCCTAACCATAATCTTAACCCCAACCCTAAGCCAAACCCATACCCTAACCCTAATGTCTGACAGTCATATCAATATCCTCCTACCCTTAACACCTAACCCTAATCCCAACCCTTATGTCTGTGAGTCATATCAATATCATCCCAAAACTAATCTTAACCACAAAATCTAAGCCTAACCCTAACCCTAATGTCTGACAGTCATATCATTATCCTCCTACCCTTAACCCTAACCTTAACCTCAACCCTAATGTCTGCGATTCATATCAATATTGTCCTAACCCTAACCCTTACCCTAACCCTAATCTCTGACAGTCATATCAATATTATCCTAACCCTAGCCCTAACACTAACCCTGATGTCTGACGGTCATAAAAGTATTCTCCTAACCCTAACCCTTAAACCTAACCCTCAACCCTAACCATAACCCTAATGTGACAGTCATATCAATATCACCCTAACCCAATACCTAACCCAGCTCTAACCCTAACCCTAATTTCTGACAGTCATATCAATACTGTCCTAACCCAAACCCTAACCCTCACTTTCTGACAGTCATATCAATATCATAACCCAAAACTTAACAGTAACCACAATGTCTGACTGATATTAATATCATCCTAACCCTAGCCCTAACCCGAATCCTGTCCCTATCCCTAATCCTAATGTCTGACAGTCATATTAATATCATCCTAACCCTTACTCTAACCATAAACGTAACATGCAACCTAACCCTAACAAAAACCATAACTGTAAACATAAACCTTACCCTAACCCTAACCCTAATGTCTGACAGTCATATCAATATCATTCTCACCCAAACCATAATGCTAACCCTAACAACTACTCTAACCCTAAAGTCTGATAGTCATATCACTATCGTCCTAACCCTAACTCTAACTCTGACCCTAATCTATGACTGCCTTACAGTAGCAGCCACAGACACTGCCAGCTATTTCCTGAAATTTCTGTGATACTTCCAGAAATATCTCATGTTTTCTCCATTTCCACAGTAGGGGCAGCAGAGGAAATTCTTTAGAAATTTCATGAAATATCTGAAAATGGCTGGCAAAGTCTATGGCTACTACTGTATCAATATCATCCTAACCCTAACCCTCATCCGAACCCTTACTCTAACCCTAATGTCTGATAGTCATATCAATATCGTCCTAAACCTAACCTTAATTGTAACCATAACCCTAACCCTAACCCTAATGTCTGACAGTTATATCAATATCATCCTATCCCTAACCCTAACCCTAACCCTAATGTCTGACAGTAATATCAGTATCATCCTAACCCTAACCCTAACCATAACCATAACTGTAATTTCTGACAGTCATATCAATATCGTCCTAACCCCTAACCTAAACCTAACAGTTACTTTAACCCTAACTCTGATGCCTGATAATAATAATATCAATAACATCCTAACTTTAACCCTAACACTAACACTAATGTCTGACAGTCATATCAATATCATCCTAACCCTAACCTTAACCCTAACTGTAATGTCTGACAGTCATATCAATGTCGTTCTAATCGAATTCCTAACTCTAACCATAACCCTAACACTAACCCTAGTGTCAGATAGTCATATCAATATCATCCTAACCCTAACCCTAATGTCTGACATTCATATGAATTTTGTACTAAGCCTAAGCCTAACCCTAACCCAAATGTCTGACAGTCATATCATTATTGTCCTAACTCTAACCCTAAATTCTGACAGTCATCTCAATATCGCCTTAATCCTGACACTATCCCTAACCCTAGCCCTAACACTAACCTTAACCCTAACCCTAATGTCTGACAGTCATATCAATATCATCCTAACCCTAACCTTAATGCCTGACAGAAATATCAATATAAACCTATCCCTAACCCTGCTGAAACCTTAACCCTAACCATATCCCTAGTGTGTGACAGTCATATCAATATTTTCCTAAACCTAACCTTGACCTTAACAATGATGTCTGACAGTCATATCAATATCGTCCAACCCTAATCCTAACCCTAATTTCTGACAGTCATATCAATATCAACCTATCCCTAACCCTGACAAAACCTTAACCCTAACCATATCCCTATTGTCTGACAGTCATATCACTATATTCCTAACCCTAACCTTGACCCTAAGAATGATGTCTGACAGTCATATCAATATCGTCCTAACCCTAACCCTGACCCTAATGTCTGACAGGCATATCGATATCTTCCTAACCCTAACTGTAACCCAGCCCTGACCCTAACTCTCACCCTAACCCTAATGTTTGACAGTCATATCAATGTTGTCCTTACCCTAACCCTAATGTCTGACAGTCATATCAATCTCATCCTAACTTCAACCCTAACCCTAATGTCTGATAGTCATATCATTATCGTCCTAACCCTAAACCTAACCCTAACCCTAAAACTACCCCTTACTCTAACCCTAATGTCTGACAGTCATATCAATATCGTCCCAACCCAAACCCCTAACCCTAACCCTAACCCAGGCCTAAGCCTAACCCTAACCCTAATGTCTCACAATCATATCATTATTGTCCTAACCCTAACCCTAAATTCTGACAGTCATCTCAATATCATCCTAATCCTGACCCTATCCCTAACCCTAGCCTTAATGTTAACCCTAACCCTAACCTTAATGTCTGACAGTCAAATCAATATCATCCTAACCCTAACCTTAATGAATAACAGCAATATTAATATCATCCTATCCCTAACCTTGCCAAAACCTTAACCCTAACCATATCCCTAGTGTCTGACAGTCATATCAATATCGTCCTAACCCTAGCCTTGACCCTAACAATGATGTTTGACAGTCATATCAATATCATCCTAACCCTAACCCTAACTATTACCCTAATGTCTGACAGTCATATCAATATCTTCCTTACCCTAATCGTAACCCAGCCCTAACTCTAACCCTGATGTCTGACAGTCATATCAATACTGTTCTAACCCTAACCCTATCACTAACCCTAACCCTGATGTCTGACAGTCATATCAATATCATCCTAACTCTAACCCTAACCCTAATGTCTGACTGCATATCATTATCGTCTTAACCCTAAACCTAACCCTAACCTTAACCCTTTTAAAACTACCCCTTACCCTAACCCTAATGTCTGACAGTCATATCAATATCGTCCCAACCCTCATCCCAACCCTAACCCTATCCCTATACCCTAACCCTAACCGAGCCCGAGCCCTAACCCTAACCCTAACCCTAACCCTAACCCTAATGTCTGAGAGTCATATCAGTATCATCCTAACCCAAACCCTATCCATAACCCTAATGTCTGACAGTGATATGAATATCAACCTAACACTTACCCTAACCCTTACCATAACCCTAATGTCTGACAGCCATATCAATGTCATCCTGACCATAACCCTAACCCTAATGTCTGTCAGTCATATTAATATCATCCTAACCCAAACCCTAACCCTAGCCATAACCCTAAACCTAACCCTAATTTCTGACAATCATATCAATATCATCTCAACCCTAACCCTAATCCTAATCCTAATGTCGGACAGTCATATCAATATTGTCATAAACCTAACCCTAACACTGACCCTAACCCTAACCCTAGTGTCTGACAGTCATATCATTATCGTCCTAACCCTAACTATAACACTAACACTAACCCTAATGTCTTACAGTCATATCAATATCTTCCTAACCCTAACCCTAACCCTAACCCTAATGTCTGACAGTGATATAATTATCGTCCCAACCCTAAATTTATTCCTGACCCTAACCTTAATCCTAACCCTAAAACTAACCCTAACCCTAATGTATGACAGTCATATCAATATCGTCCTTACCCTAACCCCTAACCCTAACCCAGCCCTAACCCTAACCCCAATGTCTGACAGTCTTAACAATATCATCCTAACCATTTCCCTAACCCTAACACTAACCCTAATGTCTGACAGCCATATCAATATCATCCTGACCATAACCCTAACCCTAACCCTAATGTCTGACAGTCATATCAATATCATCCTAACCCAAACCCTAACCCTTGCCATAACCCTAAACCTAACCCTAATTTCTGACAATCGTATCAATATCATCTCAACACTAACCCTAATCCTAATCCTAATGTCAGACAGTCATATCAATATTGTCATAAACCTAACCCTAACACTGACCCTAACCCTAACCCTAATGTCTGACAGTCATATCAATATCGTCCTTACCCTAACTATAACACTAACCCTAACCCTAATGTCTGACAGTCATATCAATATCTTCCTAACCCTAACCCTAACCCTAATGTCTGACAGTGATATAATTATCGTCCCAACCCTAAATTTATCCCTAACCCTAACCTTAATCCTAACCCTAAAACTAACCCTAACCCTAATGTATGACAGTCATATCAATATCATCCTAACCCTAACCCAGCCCTAACCCTAACCCCAATTTCTGACAGTCTTATCAATATCATCCTAACCATTTCCCTAACCCTAATGTCTGACAGTCATATCAATATCATCCTAACCCTACCCCTACCCCTAACCCTATCCCTTTTGTCTAACAGTCATATCAATATTGTTCTAACCCTATCCCTATCCCTAAACCTAATGTCTGACTGTCAGATCAATATCGTCCTAACCCTAGCCCTAACCTTAATGTCAGATGGTCATATCAATATCATCCTTAGTCTAACCCTAAACATAACACTTACCCTTTCCCTAACCCTAATGTCTGACAGTCATATCACTATCATCCTAACCCTAACTCTAACTCTAATTTCTGACAGTCCTATCAACATCATCCTAACCCTAACCCTAATGTCTGACAGTCATATCAGTTTATAATAATTAAACACTGAGGCAAAGCCGAGACATTTAATTCTCCACAGAAGCTGTTTATTGCGAGTAGAAAAATGGAAACATAGAATTTGATGGCAGATAAGGACCGCTTGACCCACCTAGTCTGCCCATTTTCCTACTTAACAAATAAGCTGTAGATCCTAGTTAACCAACAGCCTCCTTCCCCCTACCCTCCACTAGAACTGCCTTATGTCTGTCCCATGCATTATTGAATATTCCCCACTGTTTCTAACTCCATGACCTCCTCAGTAAGGCTGTTCCTTGCATCTACAACCCTCTCCATGAAGAAATACTTCCTCACATTACCTTTGAGCCATCCCCCTCTATCTTCAAATTGTGCCCCCTTGTTCTTACATGTCTCTTTTTCTGAAAGATGCTTCCCTCTTGGACTTTGTTGATTCCCTTGAGGTACTTGAAAGTTTCTATCATGTTCCCCCCTCTCCCTCCTTTAGACTTTCTTCATATGTCTTCTGGTGCAGACGCTGCACCAGTTTTGTTGCCCTGCTCTGGACAGCCTCCACCTGTCTATGTCTTTGCTGAGTTGGGGTTTCCAGAACTGTATACAGTACTCCAGATGTGGTCTCACCAACTGTCTGTACAGAGGGATAACAACTTCCTGTTTTCTACTGGTGATGCCTCTCCTTATGTATCCCCCCCAGCCCCCTCACTGCCTTCTCACATTGCTTGCCCACCTTTAGGTCATCTGATATAACCATCCCAAGGTCCCTTTCCATTTTTGTTGTTGCTGCTACCCCCCCATTGTGTACTCTTCCCCTTTTGTTTTTGTTTCCCAGATGCACTACTTTGCACTTCTTTGCATTGAATCTAAGCTGCCATAAATTTAACCATTCCTCCAACTTTACCAAGTCCTTTCTCATTGTTTCCACCCCACCTTGTGTATCGACCCTGTTGCATATCTTTGTGTCATCTGCAAAGAGACATACTTTTCCTTCCAGTCCCTCTGCAATGTCACTTATAAAGACATTAAAAAGGAACAGCCCCAGTACTGTACCCTGCAGTACCCCACTAGTAACCCCTTTCTTCACTGTGACCCGCTACTACTGTATTACCCTCTATGTCCTGTTGTCACCAATGTTTTACCAGGCTACCACCCTGGGACCCACTCCCAGGCTGGCTAATTTTTATGTAATCTTTTGTGGACTGTGCCAATGTCTTGCTAAAGTCTAGGTAGGCCAAGTGTCCACAGCCCCTCTCTGGTCTACTACTTTGGTCACCCAGTGAAGAAATCAATTAGATTCATCTGACATGACCTTCCTGCTGTGAATCCATGTTGCCTTGGTCCTGTGCCCCACTGGCCTCTAGGTACTCAACAATTCTTTCCATCAGAAGTGATTCCATCATTTTCCCTACCACTGAGGTCAAACTGACAGGTCTGTAGTTTCCTGCCTCTGTCTTGCTCCCACTTTTGTGAAGTGGAATCATATCCATCCATCTCCAGTCCTCAGATACCACACCATCCTCCCTTGATTTGTTAAAAAAGGTAGTCAGTGGTGTTACTAATGCTCCCCTTAGTTCTTTTAGAATTCTGGGGTGGATCCCATCAGGCCCCATTGCTTTATCCACCTTCAGTTTTAGGAGTTCTTTCAGAACCCTTTCTTCTGTGAAATGACTGATATCAACCCCCTATCCAGAGTGCTTCTATTGACTGGATCAGGTACCTCCCCCATCACTTCCTTTGTGAATACTGAGCAGAAGTATTCATTCAGTATCCCTGCTTTTTCACTGTCCCTTTCTGTCCAACCACCCTCCTCTTTATTCACCTCAGTATCCCTGCCTTAGTCTTTTTTTGCTCCCTGATGCACCTATAAAAAGTTTTATCTCCCTTGTAAACTGAGTTGGCTATCTTTTCCTCAGTTTGGACCTTTGCTATTCTGACTACCTCCCCACTTCCTTCTGCTTTAACTGATACAGTTCTCTGTCCTTCTCCTTCTGTGTTTCCTTATACCTCCTCAATGCTATCTTTTTCTCCCTAACCTTCCCTGCCACTTCTTTTGTGAACTGTAGTGTTATTTCTTTCATTTTGATCCATTTATTTGCTTCACACAAAGACTTGTTGCCTCTGTGATGGCAGTGTTGATGTTTCCCCATTGTTGCTCCACTCCACCTTCTTGCCTGTTTGCTAGTGCTTTTCTGAGGCACTCTCCCATTTTGACAAAATCAGCCCTCCTGAAGTCCAGTACCTTTACTTTTGTATAGTTTGTTTCTACAGCTAAGTTTATCATGAACCACAATGTTTAGTGGTCACTTGTTCCCAGATGGCTACCCACTTTTAGATCTGTGATCCTCTCTCCATCCCCATTAGAGAGTACCAGGTATAAGATTGTTCCCTCCTGAGTGGGTTCCAAAACTAGCTGTCTGAGTCATGCTCCCTGTAAGGCATTGAGAATGGCCCTGCTCTTGGATATGGCTGCAGCAAATTGACTGCTGCATTGGCATATTCAGATCTCCATCAGCAATATGTCCCCTTTCTCTACCATCCTAAGGATGCCTTCTATTATTTACTTGTTCATTTCCTCCCCCTGAGACGGGGTCTGTATACAACCCCTGTTCAGATTGTGGTGCCATTTCCAGTCTCCAGGGTGACCCACAGTGTCTCCTGTCCTCCCATTTTACCCTTTAGTTCCATTGCTTTGATCACTTCCCTTATGTAGACAGTTATGACTCCTCCTCTTTTACCCTCCATGTCCCTCCTGTAGATTGTGTACCCTGGTATGTTGACATCCCAGTGATGATTCTCTGTGTATAATGTTTCTGTGACTGCCATGATATCCAGACATCCCTCTTCCATCAAGGCCACCATTTCAGGGAGCTTGTTACCTAGACTATGGGCACTGGTACTCATTACCCTCCATTTTTTGATGGCCTTATTCCTTTTTGCCCCATCCCTGTCTTTACTGCATTTGTCTTTTTCTCCATTTACCCCTGTCCTTCTCCCTATTGACTGCTCTGTCTTGGTGTTTACCTCACTAACTACCCTGATTAGGAGGGGGGCTAGGATTTCCCTTCTCCTTTTCAGTGCCTCCCCCCTTGGCTAATTTAAATGCTTGCCAATGAAGCATTTAAACCTATCACCTAGGATCCTAGTTCCCCTCCTAAACAGATGCAGACCATCAAACCAGTATAGGCCTGTATCCCTCCAGGTGAAGCCCCAGTCCCCAATGAAGCTGAAACCATGAGCTCTGCACCAGTTTTTCAACCACTGATTGAATCCCATGGTGTGGAGTACCCTAGCCTCACCCATACCATAGATAGACAGCTCCTCTGAGAAGGTTGCCATGCATGCTACTTGTCTAAGGCCCCTTCCTAACTCCACAAACTCCTCCTGCACTGCTCTGATCTGTTTCCCAGCCAGTTCATTTGTCCCTAGGTGGACAATGACATCCAGCTCCTTCCCCCATGCAGCTGTTCCCACAATCCTGGGGATTTGCTCCTTGTCCCAAGTTCCAAGTCATGGCACCAGGCAGGCATCTTACCTCCATCTCTCCTCCCTCCCCTAGATCTACCCTCCTAATAATGGAGTCCCCCACCAGGAATTGTTTCCTTCCCCTGTGGGGTCCATGCCACCCTCCTGTGGTTCTCCTTTGTGGAGGTTCCCTGCATCCTCCTTGGTCTCCACTGTGGGTGCCTCCATAGAGGAACCACATTCTACCAGAATGGCATATGAATTGGCATATGAACTGTGGAGAGGTACAACTGGAGGGATGCGCCTCTGTTCCACCACCCTCACCCTCCTACTAAATGTATGTTATTACTATTAGACCACTAGGAGTTACATAGAATTTTTTTTATGTAACTCTTAGTGAAAAATGAGTGCTGTTACATGTTTAACTGAGGCTTTAAAGTAAAGCTATGAGTTTGAGTATACATAATAACACCAGACTTAGTGCACATGCCTGGAGTCATAGTTTTACTTTTTGTGCGCTATCCGGAAATATTGTTTCTTTGTCTCTCCTTCACCCTCCTGTTACACTATTGCCCTCATGTTCTACTCATACTCAGCTCACCTGAGGTAGAAAACTGTCTTTCACTCCTCACTCCAGTTTTGCTTAGGTTCACTTCGGTTGCTGAGTCTGCTGAAGAACATGGGACCATGAAACAATGAGAAGTGAGAGGTCGAGTGGTGAGACAGCTGCAGGGCAGAGCGGAGCCACATGTGTATTCACATCACATTTATCATTGCAGATAGAAACTTTGCTGTAGTTTAGAAGGGGCAACATTAAAACATCAAACTGTAGTGTAGAAAGGCTAACATTAAGTGTGAGCAGACAGGAAGCATGAAGAGATTTTTTTTTTTTATTTATTCATTTGCAGACCAGGTAAATAACAGTGGACCAAAGGCCCCTTTTCAGGCCCAACCCGGAATAAAAATACAAAAAATACAAAACAAACAAAAAAAAAAACAATGACACAATACAATAAATATTACAAACACATTGATACTTCACCAACATAAATTCCATTAGTTTTTTCTTGAAATCAGCAATTGATGAAGACTGTCAGATAAACAAGGGAAGGGCATTCCAATAAATGGGGGTAGAAATAGAAAAGGCACAAGAAACTAATTTCAATTTAGACAACTCAATAACTAAAGTAATACCAACAGAAGAATGCAGACAAGAAGAAACATACCTAACATTAATGAAACCATTTAAAGGAAACTTAGACCCTAAAAACACACTTTTAAAAATCATACAAAAAAAGAAATATTCAATTCTTGCAAACGGAGATAACCAGCCTAATTTAGCATACAATAGACAATGATGTAATTGTGAAGATTCTAGCAAAACAAAACGACAAATACTATTGTAAGACACCTTCAAAAGTTGCAATTCCCTACATCCCAATCCCAAATAAATATGAGCAACATAATCAAAAAGTGGAAACAAGGAACCAACCGTTATAGACTTCCTAACCTCAAAAGAAAAATAATCCTTAAATTTATAGAGCAAACCCCAACTTTGATTTATTGTCTGAGTAACTGATCTAATGTGGGGGGAAAATGACAAACTAGTATCTAACAAAACACCAAGATATTTGAAAAGGAAAACCTGTTCAACAACCTGTCCATCTTGATCAAATAAATTTAACATTGGATCTAAACTTAACATACCCTTCATCCCAAAAACCATGGATTTCATTTTAGCTGACTTCAGAACCAATGAATTCTCCAAAAACCAAGAACAAACCCTCCCAAAGTCACAACTTAAAACCAAAGATATTTCTTCAATAGATTTACCCTGACAAAAAATTATCAGATCATCTGCATACAAAATAGACTGATATTTCAAACTAATAGAAGGAAGTTCATTTACAAACAAAGAAAATAACAAGGGGCCCAATATAGACCCCTGAGGGACACCACAATCAATCAAAGACAACTTAGAAAAATGAGAACAAACATTAACATATTGTACATGATTAACAAAATAATCTCTTATCCAAATCACAGCAGATCGGGAAAAAACAGAAATCCCTAACCTTTGACAAATTAAATCATGCTCTAATAAATCAAAAGCCCTGGTTAGGTCCAGAAACACCACCCCAGTCATATGGCCCTTAACAAAGCCCCTAAGGGCAGCATTTGTGAACCCAACCAAGGCAGTACCAGTCCTATAATTATTTCTAAAACTGTGCTGATAAGGAGAAAGCAACCCATTCACATCAAGATAGTCATTAATCTGACCTGCCACAACTCTCTCCAAGATCTTGCTCAAAGGGTTCAACATTGAAATTGGCCTAAAGTCATCCAAAGAGGATGCTAGATTTTGTTTTGGAGCTGGAACCACTCTTGCCAGTTTCCAATTTGTTGGAAACTGACAAAACTGTAAAGAAAAATTAAAAAGAATACAGAGTGGTTTAACCAAGAATGGAACAGCCAAACGCAAAAATCTCCCATCCAACCCCCCCCTCCACAGTCGCTATATTTATCAGGAAGACCATTTAATAACTGCAAAATGTCTTCCTCAGTAATCATCTTAAAGGTAAAAAAAGGCTTATTGATCAAGTTAGAACATTGATTAACCGACTGTGGGTGGGTTTAGAAGGGCATTAAATGACGGTGGGTGAGCTTTCTTCAATAAACGACTCTGTGTGTTTATACCTGTAGTTTGTGAGACAATAACTGATTGTTGTTCTGTGTTGTGATTGGCTGAGAAGAGATATCTGTGGTATAATTTGTAATATCCCCAGTAGTCTAGTGGTTTCTCCACCCCGATCCCAATTCTGTATTGCTTTGTAATATCTCTGGTAGTCTATTGGTTCCCCTACCCCCGATCATCCATTCTGCAATGTTTTGTATTATCCATGGTAGTCTGGTGGTAACCATACACTCAATCACCCATTCTGTAATGCTTTGTAATATCCCTGGTAGTCTAGTGGTTCTCCAACCATTTATCACCCATTCTGCTATGCCTTGTAATTTCCCTGGTAATCTAGTGGTTCCACAACCCTCAATCGCCCAATCTGCAATACTTTGTAATGTCCCTGGTAGTCTTGTAGTTCCCTCACCCTAGTGGTTCCACCACCTGCAATCATCCATTCTGCAATGCTTTGTAATGTCCCTGGTAGACTAGTGGTTCCCCCAACCCACTCACGAATTCTGTGATGCTTTGTAATATCCATGGTATATTCTAGTGGACCCACCCTTGACTGCTCATTCTGAAATGCTTTTTAATATCCCTGGTAGCCTATCTGGTCAGAAACATGCTTCTTTAACAGCGCGGTATAAACAGCGCTGCAGGAACCACACATGTTAGAATAATGACAGGGGTAGAATGGCATCAAGCAGCTAGTGCTACCCCATTGATATTCACCCACTTAAAGGAAAAGCTGAAGTAGCAGGAAAGTGCAATCGCTGGTCAAACTGCCCCCCATAGCAGAACAGGTTAATGCAGCATCTCAGTCAGGAAGAACTGGGAGACTGAGGTTCTAATCTTGGTCTCCACTCAGTGTTTTTCACATACTGTGCAGTGTTTAACTTTTTTACATGGGGCCATGGAAACAGTAATTTCACGGCCCCACAAATTTAGCATTTACCCATGATCCACTCCCCCTTGGAGTTAGGATCTTTAAGTAGGGGGTGTGGGGGCCAAAAAAACAGTTTGTATTTTTATGTGTTGTAGATTGGTAGCAGTTGGACATTGTCTGACTGCTACCATTCATGCTGTGTTTCTTTGCGGCATTTAGTACTGCCTCTGTATTGGAGAGTGATGTCAATACAGCGCTGTTATAGATGGCACTATAATTGACAACTCTCTTTGGACGTAGTGCTCTTTATAATATCCCTGGTAGTCTAGTGATTCCCCTACCCCACTCACCAATTCTGTAATGCTTTTTAATATCACTGGTAGTCTGCTTGTTCCCCTAACTCTGATCACACATTCTCTAATGCTTTGTAATATCCCTGGTAGTCTAGTGCTTCCCCCACCCATAATTACCTGTCTGTAATGCTGTGTAATATCCCTGGTAGTACAAACATATGTAAATGCCAGCAGAAGCAGGATTTATGGTCTATCGGGTCTGCTCAATTGTGCAGCTAGCCCCTCAACTTGCAGCTGCCCTATCTTCCCAACCCCTCTTCATCATAATCCCCCCTCACCCTATTCCATCCCTTTTTAAAGCCACCCACTGTTCTACAGGACACCACCCCCTCAGGCAGAGCATTCCACCTGTCCACTATCTTTTCTGTGAAGAAATGCCTCCTGATTTCCCTCCTGAATCTTCCCCAGTCCAACCTCAACTGATGCCCTTTCGTATCCCTTCCTCTTCTTAGCTGGAAAATCCCTTTTGTGTTAACCTTATTTATCCCCTTAAGGTATTTAAATGTTTCAATCATATCCCCCCATCCCTCCTTTCCTCCAGGGAGTACATGCTCAGCTCTGCTAATCTCTTCTCATAGGACTTCCCCTCAAATCCTTGGATCATCTTTGTCAGCCTACACTGAACCCCCCTCCAACAACGTGATGTCCTTCTTCAGGAACAGGCACCAGTACTGCATGCAGTACTACAGATGAGGCCTGACCAGAGACCTGTACAGGGTAAGGATCACCTCCCTATTCCTGGAGGAGATTTCCCTCACGATTCTCCTCACTATACACCCAGGCATCCTATAGGCCTTTGCAGCTGCCTTCTTGCATTGAGCCGAGTTATTCATGCTGCCCATTATAATCACCCCCATTCTCCATCTCCCATTCTGTAAGTAATGAGTAAGACACAATGAGATTTGATGTATGGCCTGATAAGAGCATGCCCTGGTGCATAATGAGGCACCAGGCACTTGAAACTGAGTTACTTTAGCACCTGGGAATTGCTCTTATCAGGCCATAATCCACACCTCAGAGTGTCTTATTCTGCTTATAAAATGGGTTCTTTAAGTAAATATTAAAAAAAAGGTTAAAAAAAATGTGCAAAATGGGGTAAAAAGAAGCTTTTATATCTAAAACAGTAAAAAATACTTTCTTATTACGGTATTGTGCTGTGTTTAATATGGGCTTGGTTGGCAGTGGATGGCAGCCTCCCCCCCCCCACACACACATTAATTACTAGTCCCCAACACAGAGACTATATCTTCTTTTGTTTGACTAACTTTTTTTCCTGAGCTTGTCTTTGTATGAACTACTTTTATAGGGAGTGAGCATGTCCATTTGCAGCCACCTTAGCTCACAGCAGCTTTCCCTGTCTGCACATCTCTCAGAGTGAGCTTAGTCAGCAGAGAGTGGCTCTGGTTTATCCACTACCTGTCATGGTGGGGAAGTGATTATTTAAAAAAGAAGCAAAAGTTAATGCCTCATGTTTAAAATACCTTATAGAGTAGTGGGGATCAGTTTGTGATTTGAAAACCACATTCTGGCAGCATGTGGGATACTTGTTTAAAAGCATTAAGCTCTCTCAGCCACAGTAGCACAGTGCTGATTTTAAAACTGTGTTTGCTCAAATGTGATGATCGTAAATGTTTTGCATTTGCCAAGTTATGCCAACAGTAGCAGTCTGTGCACAAGGTATTGTCTCATGTTCAAAATACCTAAAGGAGTGGCGGGGGTCAGTCTGTGATCACTGATTTGAAAGCCACGTTCCGGTGGCACCCGGCATGCTTGTTTGATCACGGTCCGCAGTCTCAACTTCAGCAGCATGTTTCTGATTTTTTCAAATGTATTTACTGAGAGGTAAGGATCATGAATATTATCCATTTGTGAATAGTAAGTTTGGGTGTGTCGGTGGGTGTGGGGGAAGTGGGTTTTCAGCCAGCCAGTTCTACTTCTAAAATCCAGAGGACTGCACCATGCACTCTACTGTAGAAAGTCATGACTGGCTGAAGAGGTACCAGTTGCCACAATATGTGTTAATATGAACATGGTAAAAGGTACCTCTTAGCCAATCAGAATAGAGAAAACTTTCTACCCATTTTATAATGCTTTGTAACATCACTGGTAGTCTAGTGGTTCCCTTACCCATGCTTGCATATTCTATAAAGCTTTGCAAAATCTATGGTAGTCTAGTGGTTGCCCGCCTCCAAACACCCATTCTGTAATGCTACGTAATATCCCTGGCAGTCTAGTGGTTACCACACCCTCGAGCAACCATTCTGTAATGCTTTGTAATATCTCCAGTAATCTAGTGGTTCCCTTACCCATGCTTGCATATTCTATAATGCTTTGTAAAATCCATGGTAGTCTAGTGGTTGCCCTCCCCCAATTGCCCATTCTGTAATGCTTTGTAATATCCCTGGCAGTCTAGTGGTTACCACACCCTCGAGCAACCATTCTGTAATGCTTAGTAATATCCTTGGAAGTCTAGTGGACCCCCCACCCTTGATGGCCTATTCTGTAATGCTTTGTAATATCAATTCAATTCAATTTTTATTTTACCAGGGGAAAAAAATGCCATTGGGCAGATTCATTTACAAGGACGTCCTGGGAGAACACAAATAGAGAATAATACAATACAGAGTTATTAAAACAAGATAAAAGCAGAACACTTTACAACAAATGGCAGTATATATTATACATTGCATATAGCTAGCAAAATGCTTCCAGGAACATATAATAGTAGCAGGTATGTTAGGACAGGACAATAGAATTTTAGAGTAAAAATTGTGGGCCAGTGAGGAGGCTGACGAATAGAGGGGAGGGACAGATGTCTGTTAGGGAGGAAGGGGGAATGAGGGTGAGAGGCGAGAGGAAGAGTACATAAGGAGTACATAAGGCTTAGATATCAAAGAGGGTTGAAGGTCTTTCTGAAGGAGGCAATTACAGGAGTGTCAACAACCAATTAGAGTAGAAGAACAGGTGCTGAAGAGATAGTGCAAAATAGGTTCCTCTTAGTAGTGAGGCAGGTTATGAATAACAGTTACAGTTTTCCATCAGTGAGAGTCTTAGCAGTGATTTCAAGGTAAAGATCCCAACAATTTGTGTTAGCTGTAATGATCTTTGGAGGGTATTTCATAGGGTAGGTAGAGCATGGCATAAAGATGCATTACCAAAGTGAGATCTTATCCTAGAACTATCAAGCATGATATAGGAGTATCTTCTGAGCACATACACACAATATCGCTGGTAATCTAGAGGATACCTTACCCCTGCTTGCCTATTTTGTAATGCTTTGTAATATCTATTGTGGTTTATCAGTTCCCCTACCCCCAATTGCCCATTCTGCAATGTTTTGTAGTTTCCCTGGTAGCCTAGTGGTTACTCCGGTGTACCGTTTGAGCAACAAAACCTGGACGGTGAAATCCCTTATGGAGACAATTTTGATGGGTTTAGAAATTGTCACTGTAAAGAACTCAATGGTAAAATGTTGCTGTTTCACTTGTCTTTTGCCCCCTTGGAACTAACTCTGACTCGGAGTTAGTTATATTATGAAGGGGGTGTGGGGGGGCCCAGCACCCCCGTAGAAAACACACACAATGTCTGACAGGTGAAATTTCATCTGTTGACATTGGTGATTTTACCAAGCCACATGTTGACAACTTTCTTGTTGATGTGTCTTTGTAGATCCAGTTACCCCACCCCTGATCGCCCTTTCTGTAGTGCTTTGTAATCTCCCTGAGAGTCTAGTAGTTCCCTTACCCCTAGTCACCCATTCTGTAATGCTTAGTAATATTTCAGATAGTCTAATGGTTCCCCAACCCTCAATTGCACATTATGTAATGCTTTGTAATGACCCTGGTAGTCTAGGGGACCCCACTCCTGATCGCCCATTCTGAAATGCTTTATAATATCCCTGGTAGTCTAGTGTTTCCTTAACCATGATCACCCATTCTGTAATGCTTTGTAATATACCTGGTATAGTCTAGTGGACTGCACCCTCAATTGTCCATTCTGCAGTGCTTTGTAATATCCCTGGTTCTCTAGTGGTTCACCTGCCCTTGATCACCCATACTGCAATGCTTTGTAATATCCCTGGTGTAGTCTAGTGGACTTCACCCTCATTCGCCCATTCTGCAATGCTTTTTAGCATCCCTGGTATAGTCTAGTGGACTGTACCCTTGATCACCCATTCTGCAATGCTTTCTAATTTCTCTGGTAGTCTAGTGGTTCCTCTACCCTGATAACCCATTCTGTAATGCTTTGCAATATCCCTGTTATAGTCTAGTGGACCGCACTCTCGATCACCCATTCTGCAATGCTTTGTAATACCCCTTTTAGTCTAGTGTTTCCCCTGCTCTGATCACCCATTCTATAATGCTTTGTAATATCTCTGGTTGTCTAGTGGTTCTCCCACCGTTGATTGCCCATTCAGTAATGCTTTGTAATATATCTGATAGTCTAGTGATTGCCCCATTCTCAATTGCCCACTCTCCAAGGAATAAGACATGACAAGGTGTTGTGTATGGTCTGATAAGAGCACTCCCCAGATGCATAATGAGGCACGACATGCTTGTGCTGAGTGCCTTTAGCATCTGGGAACTGCTCTTATCAGACCATAAACCTCACCTCAGAGTGTCTTATTCTGCTTATAAAATGGGTTCCTTAAGTAAACATTAAAAAAAAAGTAATACAAGATATGGAAAATGGGGTAAAAAGAGGTCTTTATGTCTAACATAGTAAAAATACTTCCTTATTACCATATTGTTCTGTGTTTAATATGAGCTTGGTTGGCAGAGGATGGCAACCCCCAAACACATATTAATTAGGCTAGTCCCCCACACAGAAACTACATGTTCTTTTGTTTAACTATTTTTTTTTCTGAGCTTGTCTTTGTATGAACTACTTTTACAGGGAGTGAGCATGTTCCTTTGTAGCCACCTTAGCTCAGAGCAGCTTTCCCTGTCTGCACATCTTTCAGAGTGAGCTTAGTCACAGAGAGCGGCTTTGGTTTATCAGCTACCTATCATGGTGGGGAAGTGATTATTTTTAAAATAAGCAAAAGGTAATGCCTCATATTTAAAATATCTTGTAGAGTAGTGGGGGTCAGTTTGTGATTTGAAAACCACATTCTGGCAGCACATGGGATGCTTGTTTAATCGCAGTCAGCTTTCTCAACCTCAGTAGCACAGTTCTGATTTTATTTACTTGATTTTATTTTATTTATTTAGTTTTTGTTGACCGGGTAAGTACACTTGACAAATTCTGCCTATTTTCAGGCACAACCCAGGGAAGGGGGTACAGATGAATGCCAACTGACTTTGAACCACATTAAGCTATTGGTGTTATTTTAGTGAATTGGGGGTTGGCCAGGGCCTGGAAATTCCCTACTCTTTTTGAGAAGTGCCATGGGCTCTTTAACATTCCCCTGAACTACCACCAGAGCAGGCAGATGGGACCTCGGTTTTACATCTCATCCGAAAGACGGCACCTCAGGAGTGCAGCACCCCACCCTCATGCTGCACTGCAGTGTCAGTATTGGGATATTAACCCAAGTGCCTGGTGTGGGGATGGAACCCATAGCCTTCTGATCTCCCGGCCTCAGAGGCGAGTGTGCTACCTGCTGAGCCACTGACACTGATATTTAAAAATGTGTTTGCTCAGAGGAGATGGTTGTAAATGTTTCGCATTTGCCAAGTTATACCAACAGTAGCAGTCTGTGCATAAGGTACTGCCTCATGTTTAAAATACCTAAAAGAGTAGCAGGGGTCAGTTTGTGATCACTGATTTGAACGCTGTGTTCTGGCAGCACCCGGGATGTTGGTTTGATCGCGGTCCACATTCTCAATCTCAGCAGCATGGTTCTGATTTTTTAAAATGTATTTACTGAGAGGTAAGGACAGTAAATATTATCCATTTGCCAACACTAACAGTTCGTGTGTGTCAGTGGGTGCGGGGGAAGTGGGTTTTCAGCCAGCCAGTCCCACTTCTAAAATCCAGAGCATGGCACCATGATCTCTACTGTAAAAAGTCCCGACTGGCTGAAGAGGTACCAGTTCCCACACACTTCTTACACATTTTATAATGCTTTCTAATATCCCTGGTAGGCTAGTTATTCCTCACCCCTGATTGCCCATCCTGTAATGCTTTGTAATATCTCCAGTAGTCTAGTGGTTCCCTTACCCCTGCTTGCATATTCTACAATGCTTTGTAATATCCATGGTAGTCTAGTAGTTCCCCCACTACCAATCATCCATTCTGTAATGCTTTGTAATATCCCTGCCAGTCTAGTGGTTAACCCCACCCTCAATCAACTATCCTGCAATGCTTAGTAATATGCCTGGTAGTCCAGTGGACCCTCCTCACCCTTGATTGCCCATTCTGTAATGCTTTGTATTACCACTGGGAGTCTAGTGGTTCCCCCCAGTCTTGATCATCCATTCTGTAATGCTTTGAAATATCCTTGGTAGTATAATGGCTCCCCTATTCAATCACCCATTTTGTATTGCTTTGTAATAACCCTGGTAGTACAGTGGCTCCCCTACCCCCGTCGCCCATTCTGTAATGCTTTGAAATATCCTTGGTAGTATAGTGGCTCCCCTACCCCAATCACTCATTTTTTAGTGCTTTGTAATATCCCTGGTAGTCTAGCTGTTTCCCTACCCCCAATCACCCATTCTGCAATATTTTGTAATATCCCTGGTAATCTACTTTAATGGTTCCACCACCCCGATCACTCATTCTGTAATGTTTTGCAATACCCCTTGTAGTCTAGTGGTTCCCCTACCTCCACCCATTCTGTAATACTTTGCAATATCCCTGGCAGTCTAGTAGAGCCCATCCCTTATTGCCCAGTCTGTAATGCTTTGTAATATCCCTGGTAGTCTACTGGCTCCTGTACCCCCAATCATCCATCCTGCAATGTTTTGTAATGTCTCTTGTAGTCTAGTGGTTACTCCACCCCCCAGTTGCCCATTCCGAAATGCTTTGTAATATCCTTGGCAGTCTAGTGGACCCCACCCCTCAATAACCCATTCTGGAGTGCTAAGATCAAAGGGGATAAGGAGGAGTGTATAGAGGAGGACCAAGAAAAAGCATCTAGCCTAAACAGATACTTCTGCTCAGTATTTACTGAGGAGAAGGTAAGGCAGGGCCCACAGCTCAGAACCATGGACACACAGGGGGAGGGAGGTATGCACAAGTCCCTTCACAAAATAAAGGGTCCTACAAGAGCTCACTAAGCTCAGGGTGGACAAAGCAATGGGACCAGATGGTATACATCCCAGGATACTAAAGGAGCAAAGGGAGGAATTAGCAGAGCCATTATCATAACTATTTAGTGAGTCTCTATGCACAGGAGAGGTCCAAGAAGACTGGAGAAGAGCTGTGATCCCACTCCACAAGAGTGGCAGCAGGGAGGAGGCAGAGAACTGCAGACCAGTCAGTCTTACCTTAGTAGTGGGCAAGATTATGGAGGCACTCCTTAAGGAAAGCATAGCGCAACACCTGGAATCCATAGGAGCACAAGATCCAAGACAGCATGGGTTTACAACAGGAAGGTCCTGTCAAACTAATATCATAGATTTCTTTGACTGAGTAACCAGAGTGGTGGACCAAGGGGGTGCAGTTGATGTCTCTTGCCTTGACTTTAGCAAAGCTTTCGATACTGTTCCACACAGAAGACTGATTAATAAGCTGGGTAGGCTTGGGGTCGGTCAGAAGTTGGTTAACTGGGTGGCAAACTGGTTGGTGGGCAGAAAACAGAGAGTGGTGGTAAATGGTATACAGTCAGAAGAGATGCAAGTCACAAGCGGGGTACCTCAGGGATCAGTCCGGGAGCCAGTCCTCTTCAATATCTTCATCAGTGACATTGCAGATGGACTGGAGGGTAAGGTTTGTCTGTTTGCAGATGAAACCAAGATCTGCAACAGAGTAGATGATCCAGATGGGGTGGCCAGAATGAGAAGAGATCTGGATAAACTGGAAAAATGGTCAGAAGAGTGGCAACTGGGGTCTAACGCAAAGATGTACAAGATCATGCACATAGGGAAGAGAAACCCTGAAGCCACCTATAGGTTGGGAGAGGAGTTGCTGGCAATCACAAGGGAAGAAAGAGACTTGGACATCATCATCATTACAGATGATCTGAAATCATCCAAGCAGACCACTAAAGCTGTAGGCAAGGCTAGAGGGATGTTGGGGTGTATTAGTAGGGGTATTGCAAGTCATAAGAGGGAGGTAATAATCTCTCTTTACAAGACACTGGTTAGGCCCCTTTTGGAGTACTGCATGCAGTACTGGAGGTAGCACCTGTACAAGGACATTAACAAAATGGAGGCAGTCCAGATAAGGGCTACCAAAATGTTGCAGGGATTGAATCAGAAAACATATGAGGACAGATTAATGGAGCTCAATATGTATACCCTAGAGCAAAGAAGGGAGAGAGGTGATATAATCGAAACATTCCAACATCTTAAGGGCATTAACAAGGTGAAAGAGTGTAATATGTTTCAATACAAGAAAAATAGCAGGTCAAGAGGACACAGCATGAGATTAGAGGGAGGCCAATTAAGGGGTAATGTGAAGAAGTTATTTTTCACTGAAAGGGTTGTGAATGCATGGAACAGCCTACCTCAGGAAATGGTGGATATGAATACAGTGCAGGGCTTCAAACAGGCATGGGATAGGCATAAGGGAGTAGTACAGATGAGTATGAATAGCTAGGCCATTGACAGAGTACAGGCCTATTTCACATTCATAAGGTAGAAAAAAATGGGCAGACCGGATGGGCCTGTGGTCCCTATCTGCTGTCAACATCTATGTTTCTATGTTTCCATGTTTATAATATCCTTGGTACTCCTTTGAACCCTGAGCCAGTGATTCATAGCTGGAAATGGTAACATTGTGAGAAACACTAATTAAAACGTGTGTTGCATCATTTGGAAACAAAGTGTTAAACAGAGTGTTGCTCATTTCATCAGCCAAAATCGATCAATTACCATTTTCTTCATCTCACCAGGTGCATGAAATAATTAGCTAGAAATCTGTTATTGAATTTGTTTGTGATGGACATGACCATGGAATAACCATAGTGCATAATTACTTTGTTGTCTTCACCTTAAAATGATTGTAATTTAATAGTTAGATGATAGTAATTTCAGATATGTCCAGTAGTTTACACGAGGACTGCCAATTAAGATATGAGAAAAATTAGTTTATACTCAGTTGTTGTTCTAAGTCTCTTTAATTGGAGGCAAGACATAGATGTGCCCATGTTCTTGTAAACAGATCACCCTTGAAGGTTTATATAGGAGCTGATTAATTTCAGAATCCTTGATTAAAGAAAACAATTCGAAGAAACATGTTTTATTATTTCATTCAGTACACATTTCTTTTCTAGTTTTTAGGTTGACACAGAACTCCATTAAATATCTGAGTTTCTCTCAGAGTGCTCGGTCTGTATCATTGCCATTCATTGGTTCCATCTGAAACAGACTCACAGAACTGCTACACTTCAGCCCTGCATCATCTCAGATCACAGATGTGGCTACAACTGGTGGTATCTGCATTTGGCAACCTAGTGTTGTCTACAATGATAACGCACTCCCACTCTGGCTGTCAGCTAAGGAGCCCAAGTCTGCAGGCTTACTTCAAGAAGGGAAACATTCTCTTTGGGGGACTTATCCCATTACATCTGAAAAGTTCCCTCCCGAAGCTCACAGTCACTGAACCACCAGCAACAAGAAGTTGTGAAGTGTAAGCCTTTCTATTCTGTTATTTAAATAAGCTATATAATTAGTTAATAAGCTAGCATATACTATGCATTCCATTACCAGGCTGTCTTACATAAATTAGATAAGCTATACAACAGTATCGACTGCTTTGATTTTTTTCTGCACATCATAGAAACCATCATTGCAACCTATATGCTGATTTACTCTGCATTAGGATCTTTTTGCACTTTAAAGTTAGCACAAAGTGGGGGAGATGATCTTCCAGTGTGGGCTTGCTGTCCTCAATGCCTATTCCATTCAGCTTGCTTTTCATGTTCTACAAAATTGCTATTTAAATGTCAGCAGATTTACAGACAGCAAACAGCAATGTTATCTATCTATCTATCTATCTATCTATCTATCTATCTATCTATCTATCTATCTATCTATCTATCTATTCTATCTATCTATCTATCTATCTATATTTATTTAAAATGTGGTGACTAGTATGGACATACTGAACCAAAGTCTGTTTCCAGATGTGATGGGGATGGAGTGGGGTGGGGGAGAGAACAAGGGAGATGATACAGAGTGCTAATGCACATCTGCAAAAGAGTGCAGCAGCAACAAGAAAAAGAGGAAGAAAAGCACTACAGGTAAAGAGAAAACATTCACTAAATAATCAATAAGTGGGGGGGCAATATAAATATATTGCACTGTATATCAGCAAATCTTATACAATCATAATGAACATAATTAATTCAATTAAATACCAGATGGGAAGTAGAGATCTTTAGGGGGACTAGGGGCTGGCTACAATTGTAGGAAGGGGCATAATGATCACAAAGGAGAAACATGACAGATGAAATAGAAGAGGGTAGATACAGTAGATAGGGAGAAGGGACTGAACAGTATTTAACAGGATAGGAAAGGCAGTTTCACAGTTTCAATCATTAAATGGCAGCCAGCCAAGATAGAGGAACAGCCATGCCAAATGTCCATTGAGGAACACAATGTATCCATTTTGGAGGGGTAAGTGGGGGGAAAGAGGGGTGGTGGGAGCCAGAGAGTGGTAGGGAAGAGGTGTTGGAGAAAGAGGCAATGTGATCTAGTGGTTAGAGAACTGTCTTGGGAAGTGCAAGACTGCAGGTTCAAATTAAACTAGAGCCCAAATAGTCACTGTGTGACCTTGGTCAAATCACAGCCTCTCAGTATTCAAGTCCACCCTTCTGCAGAAATGGATAGAAGCAGGTCCTTACTGAAAATGAGATATTGCATTCCAGCTGGGCTGTCCTGGGTAAATACTAATGAACATTTGGATGGAGGGAGTTTCAATGACCTTCACCACAGGGAAGGTGTGGATAGTGGGGGGCATGGCTGCATCATCCCTCTTCCTTACAATCTGAAGTAGGAACATTACGACCCAAGTGGATTGTGGAAACAGCACTCAGGAGACTGAAGCAGCGCACATGAGGGGACAGTTAGAACAGTAAGGTAAGAAATAAATGTAATGCAGTTGTATTTTTTTTTTAATTAGGGCACATTGAGTGTTTTCAGGAAGGCAAGGATAGATGACAACAGTTATAGTGGTAGCCATGAGGGTGCTATGTGTCTGGTGTGTGAGGAGTGCAAGGAGGGAGGACTGGAGGTCTACTATGCCTCCAGTGCTGGGGGAATCCAGTGTGGAAAGACCTGTGAGTTCCATGAGTAGCATTGTGGATGGTCTGGGCAGTAAGAGGTGTGGGATTCCACTGCGAGGGGGTCAATACACAAAGCATGCTAGAGGTCTGGCCAAGTGCAGGACCCCATGTAATCAACTAAAGGCAAGTTACTAAAAGTATTGACAGCATCAGATGAAGGCTGACAGTGTTAACGCAAAGTAGTGAACAGTTGTTAAATATCTTTTTCAACAATTAGGAAATTCATGGTGAAAACTATGTTAAAGCATTAATTATGGCTACAGCACAAACCAAGAAAAGTAGGGAAATGCAGTGTTAGAGTAAAAAGCCCTCAGAGGCTGTAGCATCTGTGGCAAGGCATATCTCATGGTTTGAATACTCACATCATGCAGCATTAAAGAGCTTTGTTGCATCTGTGGTATGGCATATCTCATGGTCGGAACACTTACATCCCGCAGTGTTACAGAGCTTTGTTGCATCTGTGGCTTGGCATTTCTTAGGGTTTGGACACACACACCACACAACATTACAGAGCTTTGTTGCATCTGTGGTATGGCATGTCTGAGGGTTTGAACTCTCACACCCTGCAGCACTGCAGAGCTTTGCTACATTTGTGGAATGGCATATCTCTGGGTTTGAACTCTCACACCTTGCAGCATTACTAAGATTTTTTTCATCTGTGGCATGGCATTTCTCAGGGATTGAACATTCACACCAGGCAGCATTACAGAGCTTTGTTGCATCTGTGGCATGCCATTCTCAGGGTCTGAACACTCACACCCCGCAGCATTACAGATCTTTGCTGCATCTGTGGCATGCCTTTCTCAGGGTATGAACACTCATACCCCACAGCATTACAGATCTTTGCTGCATCTGTGGCATGGCATTCTCAAGGTTTGAACACTCACACCTGACAGCATTGCAGAGCTTTGTTGCTTCTGTGGCATGACATTTCTTAGGGTTTCAACTCTCACACTCCGCAATGTTACAGAACTTTGTTGTATCTGTTCCATGGCATATTTATTTTATTTTTGTTTTGGTAACTGGTTAAAACTAACTAACTAAATAAATAAATAAATAATGTCATGGATGAAACTGTGCAAGGAAACACTGGCACAGACAACAGTGTGTGGCAATACTGTGATGGTGCATCATGCTGACCACATAAAAACAATGCACACCAATGAATTCTTTAGTTTTTGTGGGTGGCTTTGCCCACCACACCCTTGATGTGGGGGACTTCATCCCCCATACCCCCAGGCTAATTATAATCAACTCCAAGGGGGTGTGAACAGAGGGGCAAGTTAAAATTCACATTGCGGCACTTACTCATGGTCACATAGATGGGCGTAAAATAAAATTTCCCTCAAGCAGGATTTCAAAACCTGGTCTCCTCCCCCCCCCCCCCGCCGCCTATTGCTGGGTCAAATGCCTTGGCCACTCCACCACAGGAGCAACTCGACCAGCAGTGCTCAAAACCCTTTTCCCCACTTCTGTCTTCCATTCCACAGTGACAGGGGTAGCGGTATTTTCCTCATTGGTCTACTACTCCTGTTGCTGTGCTTCCATATGCGCTTAAGACAGCACAGTTCTTCATATGCAGTTTTGTCTGCGCTATAGTAACCTGGTACCCTGTGTAAGTACACTGGCAAAAAATGCCTTTTTCAGGCATGACCCAGGTGCAAAAGCACAGACATCAGAAGTAATATTTACAATATTTGATACAGACAGTGCAATAAGTACATATGCAGATAAAATACACATAGAAATGTACCTGTAGCAATCCCAAGCATTAAGTGTGAAGTAAAATATCTTTCAACTTTTTTACAAAAGTAGAAACAGTTAATGATTCTCTAATAGTAGGTGGTGGTGTATTCCAGAGTGAAGAAGCACAAGAACTAAAAGAATGTTGTTGCAGCAGAATTCTGAAACAATTTTTTTTTAAAGCAGAGTGAGATAAAGGCATGATAACAAACACAAGCTGGACAGCTAAGTAGGTGGGAGTATTTGTATGCATAGTTTTCATAATAAATCTGGCAAATGTCAGTTTGGATTTAAGCTCTGTCTGTAACCAATTAAAAGCATTTAGGGAAAGGCAATGATGCATTTTGTTGTCGCTGCCAGATGCAAATTGGGTAGTCTTGCAGCGGAGAGTATGTGTCTCCTGGAGCACTGTTTTATTAGCAGCATCAGTGATCAATGAATCAAAATCCAGTATAGGGAGCAAATATGCCTGAGCTGTTCTAATTCTAGTTTCAGGTGTTAAATATTTATGAATTGTTTAGACAGCCAAGTCTTTGGTGAAGTAGGATAATAGCATTTTGAATATGACTATCAAAGGAAACAGTAGAGTCCAAATGTTTGCAGATGGAGGGTGGACGGCTCAGGGGCAATATGAGGAAGTATTTTTTCACAGAGAGGGTGGGGGACGCATGGAACAGCCTTCTTGAGGAGGTTGTGGGTCTAAAACTGTGGGAGAATTCAAGAATGTATGGGACAGACGTAAGGCAATTTTTATGGGGGGTAGGAAGAAATAGGCTGTTGGTTAAATAGGATCTGCAGCTTATCCTCCAGGTAGGAAAATGGGCAGACTAGGTGGGCCAAGTGGTCCTTATCTGTCATCAAAGTCTATGTTTCTATGTACTCCCAGATGCTTAAAACAGCTGACTTTTTTCAAACAAGTGCCATTATATGCTTTAATACAAAACAGTGGGACCATTTTTTTAAAATTAAAATTAGTACCAAACAACATTGATTGAGCTTTTTAAAGGTTCAGAACCATTTTGCTTTTATGAACCATTTTTTTAGGTTTTTCAAATTATTGCCCAATACACGATTGATTTCATTGATATCCTTACTATAGGGATATCATATTCTCAGAGTCTGAACACTCACAACTTGCAATGTTACAGATCTTTGTTGCATCTGTGGCATGGCATATCTCAGGGTTTGAATACTCACACTCTGCAACATTGGTGTAGGCCTAATTTCAGCCCTATGTTTCCAAGCACTGGTGTGTGACTGGTGTTCCTCTGCCTGGGCAGACGGTGCTGTGAGACTGTTTCTTATCCAGTTCATCAATGGAAACATTTGCTTTATTTACAGCAACCTGAAGAAAATAATTTTTTGCTTTCAGGGTATCAAAACCTCTGTTGTATTTTTTGGTCCAAGTAAGTGTCTTGCCAATTGAATGTCAAAGTGTCTTAAAAGTATAAAATAGTATAACAAGTTAAGCTGAATTTTTCTGCGTGTTTGCCATTTTCTATTTGATTGCGCAGTCAGTGGACCTCCTCTATCCAGCTCCAATGGTGCTGCAAGTAAATTAGCTTAGAGTAATGGTGTACGGGACCCAGTGTTTGGATGAGCAACTTCAGGTAAATAAACAAGCACTGCAGTCTGATGGGTGGCCAACACCAGGAGTACAATGCCTCTGATGTAGTCATGCTCTGGCTCAAAGTAGTGGGGCAATATAGCTTGTCAATACTGCCAACTGTGAAACAAATAAAATCTGGTAAATCAGATGCTCTATCCTTATGCTATTTGACCATAAGTAAGAAGTCAGGTAGTAAATGAACAATAAGGAAGTAAAAACCAATGATCTGTGACTCAGAGCCATACCACAAGGACTACATGTAGTGAAGCTATATTTAGTTATTTCAAAAGTTTCACCAGGAAAGACATACTGAGCTGAGTAGCAACTCATTTCCAGATGCATCCTAGGTGGAGGGAGCAACGGGAGGCAAAGCATAATAACTAAAACAATATTTACAGTCAGGAATTAGAGTAATATTTGCAATGAGAAACAAACAGCAACAGTTGGCAGCTTTACAAATAATAGGCCTGGAAAGAGGAGAAGATAAAGATTAAGTGCCACATGGAGCTATGTAAGTGGAGGCAGTGAAAGCTAAACAGTATGTTTCTAGGTGGTGGTAAGCAGGGGCTATGAAGGAGTTATAGGGGAAGAAGACAAGGGGTAGATGGTGGGGGGAACAGTTGAGTGTAGAGGCAGTGGTGATCAGGTGCATTTGCAAGAGGGAGAAATGAGGTCATGGAGAAGAGAAGAGAAGAAGAGAAGAGAGAGAAGAAGAGAGGAAGGGAAGGAAGGGAAGAGAAGATAAGAGAGAGAGAGAGTGAAGGGAAGAGGCAGAGCAGGTGGACAGAGGGAGAGAAGTCCATAGTTTAAGGAAGTGGTAGGAGAAAGCAGCCTGGCCAGCTGAGGTTGGCCTTGATGGGAGTGCTAGGGAGTGAAAGTCAGAGTTACGAAGGATGTAGGAAGAAGGGGGGGGACAGGAAAGAGGAGAGGTAAGAGGGTCAAGAACCAAGCCAGTATTTAGCAATAAAGGAAGAGCAATAAGCGAGGCACCAAGCTTCAAGGAAGGGAAGGAAGGCAGAGGTGTAAAGGGAGCAATGGTAAGTGTGAGGCAGATAGTCTAGGGAAAAGCAGCAGAAGGAGTGACAGAGAGGAACCAGTCTGACTAGAGTGAACTTAGGGGCAGCACTGTAAACAATGTCTCCATAGTCAAAAACATGGAAGATAATTTTCTGTAGAATGGCTCTGTGAGCCAGCAAGAGGATACACTCACTGTTTCTGTATAACACACCTAATTTTGGGTGCAGCTTTTTGCGAATGGCATCCACATGCCCAGAAAAGTCGAGGTGATGGTCAAGCCAGATCCTGAGGTACTTTAAAGTGGGAACATCCTCAATAGAAGACCCATCTAGGATGTGAAAGAGGGGGAAGCTGGTAAGCTTGGAGATCTTTGCCTTGTTCTGAAGGTCATGGAGACATTTTTTGGGATTGAGGGACAGCTGATTCAATAAGAACCAGTGCTGGACATTGTCAAACTTCAGCTGGAGTCTGGACATCAGAGCAGGGGGAGGAGCTAGTGGCAACTATAACTTTATCATCTGCATACATAGGAATGGACATAGAGGAGCAGGCAGCAGGATGGTTTTATTTATTTATTTTATATACGCTTTATGCTCCTTCCACCTCTGGCTGCCCCCTTCCGACTGATCCTCCCAACCCCATCACCCCGGAATCACTGGGACTTACCTTCCAGCCTGATCCAGGTGCAGAGCCTGCAGAGGGTCAGGCCATCATTCTATAGCCGGAGGGGATTTTTCCACCATTTTCTCTCATTCTCCTGCTGGAGTACACATGCCCAATGTGCAGGCTTGGAGGTGCGTGCACATCTGCGGAAGTCCCACAGCACCCTCCCTTCTGTTGGCATCCTCATACCATACTGCCTCAGCCTCCACCTGGGGGGTAGTGGGTTTAATCAGGACTGCCAGTCCTCCCTCCCAGGAGAGGAGAGCTGTATTCTGGATGATCAATCCTCTCCCTCTCCTGCCAACTCCTGGTGGCCTGTGCTCATTCCCAAACACAGGTCACTGGCATGGTGCAAGGTGTGGCATCCAGCACCTCAACCCTCAGTGCCACCAGGCCAGCTAGCAGGGTGGTTGTTTAGGAAAATCAAGAAAGTATTGGGCAAAGGACAGATCCTGGGGGGACACTAATGCTGATTGGGGGGGTCAGAGAATCAGCAGTTCTAACCAATTGAGTCCTACCCACAGGGCAGGTGCAGAACCAGTTAGTAGTGGAGACGGAAAGTCCTGCAGCTGCAAGCTTATCAAGGAGAAGGGGGTGGACAACAGTGTTGAAGGCTTTGGCCAGGTTGACAGAGACGGCAGAAGTGATCTGGTCCTGATCTGTGCCAGAGAGAATGGAGTTGGTAAGCCTGAGGAGGGAGGAAGATCTGGAGTGGGATTTACAGAAACCAGACTGGAAAGGGGTGAAGAAAGAGAATGAGTCAAGGAAGGGAGAGAGCTGAGAGAGCATAGAAACATAATATAGAAACCTATAAGTTGTCATCAGATAAGAACCACTTGGCCCACCTAGTCTGATCAAAGTTCCTTACCTATAATGCCACCTGAGTCTGTACTTGGACTCCAGTTTACACCCCATCTTGCTTCTAAGATTCCCTTTTGTCTAGCCCATGCAATTTTGCACTGTGTTCATGAAGTTTAGCATGGGTAGGAAGCAGGGAGATGAGGTGGTGGTTACCAGGAATGGATGAGTCACCATATTTGGGAAGAGGTATGACTGTGGCATGTTTCCAAGCATCAGTTACAGAGGCAAGGGAGAAGGAAATGTTTAGATGGGAGGTGATGGGGAGACTGATGGTAGGGGAAGAGAAATGGTGGAGTTTAGGGTCAAGCCCATCATTGCTCTTGCCATTGAGAGGGTTAAGAGCTAGGAGGGGTTTGAGGGTGCCTGCTGGTGAAATGGGGAGAAGGAGAAAGGAGAATGGGGGTGGTGGAGAAGAGGGGGTGAAGAGGAGAGACGTGACAATGCATAGGAGATGAAGAAAGCATTGAATTAAGAGACAACGGGGGGGGTCATAAATAGCTCTCACCTTGAAGACTGAGATGAGGACTGGGTTGAGGATGAGAAGAGGACATGGATGAACTTCCAAAACTTGTTAATGTTTTTTTGGAAGGTGGCAGAAAGGTACTCAGCCTTAACAACTTTTGTTGCTCTGGTGCAGGCATTTTGGATGGTTCAGTATTTGAGTAAGTGAGCAAGGGAGCCTGAGGACTTGTGAGCCTTCCATGCAAGATACTGTACATGTAGGCAGGCTAGCAGTTTGGCCAAAACCCAGTGGAGGTGGGAACCTCAGGCCCTGGTTTTCCTGAGGGGAGTGTGATGATCCCAGATAGACAGGAAAGTGGATTTGAAATAATTGAAGACAGAGTCAATGATCCTGGCAGAGGAGATGGGCAACCAGTTGGTAGCTGCTACATCCTCATGGAGGGAGGACAAGTCCAGTGACTGAAAGGACTGGATCAGGAGGAGTTTGGGTGTGGCCTTGGATCAGTGTATTTTGCATACACAGGATACAATGTGGTGGTCACTGAAGGTGTCCAGGAGGGTGTCGGCTGCAATAATATGATGTGGGAGGGAGGCAAGTGCCCAGTCCACTAATGTGTTACTGTGGGATTTGTGGTTGAGGTGGGTGGGATCAGAGACCAGCTGGGTTAGGTTGAGGGACTTCATGTCATGGCAGAATTTGGATAGTGAGGGGGAGAGCCAATTTTTTTAAAGTCCCCAAGGATGAGTAGTTCACTGGCCAAGACATGAGAGGAGATAGTAGACAGGTCACTGCTAGTAGAGGAGGGCAGGTCAGTGCAGCAATAAACGCCAGTCACAAAGATGGAGGGAGAGAGAAAGGAAGGGAGAGTTTGAGAAATATGATTTCATAAGCAGAGGGGGGAGGAAATAGAATATGGATGAATGGGATGACAGAGGAGCGGTAAATGGCAACACCGTCACCCCTCATAGCTCAATCCTGCCAGGTGAGTACCTGGGGATAGCAACTGCAGTACAGTATCAGGAATCTTGTTGGAAAGCCTGGATTCTGAGATAACCAACACAGCCAGTTGAGGTTGATAATGAGGGGTTGTAGCAGGTCAGTTTTGGGTAGGAGGCTGTGGACATTGACCTGAATTACCTTCAGCCCTTTGGGGATGCAGGTGGTGGGGGGAGTGCAGGGCCAGGGTTAGGCTCTGTATCACCTGCAAGTAATAGCAGCAGATAGATAAGGAGCTTAGTGGGAATAGATGAGTGTTTGCATGGCAGCTGTGGGGAAGAGAAGGGTTGGGGAGGGTGAGGAGAGCAGCAAGGATCTTAGAGTACCAAGATGGAGATTGGATGATGAGAGATGGGAGCAGTTAAGAAGCCTGGGGGAATGGGAGACAGAGTGAAAGCAGGAGCAAGGGAGGGGGGAAGGGGGAGGAAGAGGGAAAAAGGGAGAGAGAGAGAGAAAGATTCAGTGTGAGGAAGGGAAGCAAGTGAAAAGCATGAGGGGGTAGGAGAGATACGAAGATTAGTAGAATGATGCAGAGACTGGAGGCCTGGAGGTCTGAGATAGACAGGATGGAAGGGGTGAGGAAGGAGCACTACTCATAGAGGAGAAGTTGGGGGGCTAGGTCTAAGACAGACAGGATGGAAGTGGTGAGGGAGGAGCACTACTCATAGAGGAGGAGAGGAGGTAGGTCTGAGATAAACAAGATGGAAGGGAGTGAGGGAGGACCACTACTCATAGAGGAGAAGTTGGGGAGTAGTGGGTAGCAGCAATGGGGCAGGATGGTGGGGGGGGGCTATGTTGGGATAGAACTGCAGTGAGTTAAAATGGTGTACTGATGGTAGAGTGACACCGCCACAGCAAAGACCATCACAGCAACAGAATTTGCCTGAAAGCATCGGGTCACTGTGATGGTCGCTGCTGACACCGGCGGTGTACCTCCCAGTGCTTCACCCCCTCCACAAGACAACTCCAACTCAGAGTTCTATACTTAGAAACTGGAGGGTTCGGGGGCACAGCCCCCAAAGAAAACACACACACACATCCCTGACAGTATAATGCTGACACTCGGTATTGTGTCTGTCACTGTCAGGGGATGTCACCACTGTAGATGTTGCCATGGCATAGGTAAACTAGTTAAAATATCAAGGGACCATGTATAGAGAGTTGGTGCAGATTGGAATTAACAGAGGGAGAGGAACATAGAAAGGCAGCTGGGAATGTAACTTAGTGAGTAGAAAGGACAGGGGACCCTATGAAAGTGATTGGCACAAACTGGGATAAGCAGAGGCAGATGAATTAGAAGGCAGTCAGGTGCTGACAGTGTAAGGAAACTAGCACAATACTCACAAAAAGAAACAATAGCAACTTTTAAACTTAGGCAACTAAGGTGGAGTGAAACAAACCTGTGACAACAGCAGTAAAAAATGTAACTTATGTTAGGCAGTGTAACACTCTACTAGTTAAGTAGCAAAGGTAAATGGGAACTAACAACAGCAGCAGCAGACAGAACACCTTCTGCACTAAACTGTAGGATACTAAAATAACCATGTATGACTATGGCTACAGGTAGATAAAATGATCTGATGTAAAAAACAGACTGTAACTGAGTATGCTGATTTAGGCAGAGGCTCACTACAACAGAAGCTAGTAGACAGTGCCCTATTAGGTGCACAACAGAATAATTAGCAGAACACTACACACAGGGTAGGCCCTCCAAATACATAACATAGATGTGGGGGCAAGTAACCGATATGCAAATTGGCTTCTGGCTGTACACCTTTACAAGTTGCAAGCTGCCGAGTGAAACATAAAGGAATATATTAGGCTACACAGTATTAACATAGAAACATAGACTTTGATGGCAGATATGGACCAACTTGCCCACCCAGTCTGCCCATTTCCCTATCTATTGGATAAACTGCAGATCCTAGTTAACCAACAATCTACTTCCTCCTACCCCCCCCACTAGAACTGCCTTATGTCTGTCCCATGCATTCTTGAATTTCCGCCACTGTTTCTGAACCCACAACCTCCTTATGAAGGCCGTTCCATACATCCACCACCCTCCCCATGAAAAAATGCTTCCACCCATTGCCATCCCCCCCTCTTCAAATTGTGCCCCCTTGTTCTTGCACATCTAAGTATTAGAATACTTAATGACACATACAGGATGGGATTCAAGCAAAGTCTCCTGGTGCCTACTCTCTGGTGACTCCCCTAGAGGACTCCCGCTTCTTCTGTACCACTCATGCTACCCCAACCCCCAGAAAAAAGCCACAGCAGACAGTAGTCACATGATGTTCAAATGACAGTATCCCAGAGTCAAGTATAGGATGACAGGGGTGGACATGGCATGTACTGTGGAAGATAAAGACTGAAGGACTCTTTTTACAGATGATCTGAAAATAGTGGTCCTTTGTTTAAGGGTGGTGGAGGAAGCAAATATGATGATGGGCTGCATAGGGAAGGGATAGCAAGCAGAAAGTGGGAAGTTATACTATCCCTGTACAGATCATTGGTTCTCCACCACCTTGAGAACTGTGTGCAGTTCTGGAGCTCTCACCATAGAATGGACATTGACAGGGTGGAGGCAATGCAGAGGAGGGCAACCAAGATGATACAGGGACAGCAAGAGAAGCCTTATGAGGACAGGCTGAAGGGCTTCAACATGTACTCCTTAGAGAACAGGAGACTCAGGGGGTACAGGATTTAGACCTCTAAATACCTCTAAGGGATAAACAAAGTGGAGTGTGGGGAGTTTTGTAGGTGGACCACAAATGTGGTTACAAAAGGAAACACAAGGAAGTTAGTGGAGAGAAGTTCCAAACTGGAAGTGAGGGAACATTTCTTCACAGAAAAAATGGTGGACAGGTGGAACAGTTGGCTTAGGAAGTAGTAGGTGCAGAGATAGTAATGGGATTCAAACATGCCTTGGACAAGCACATGGGTGTCATTAAAGAGAAGAATCCCCCAAAGAGGATGGGGAAGCTGGGGCATACATAGGGCCCACTACCACTACATGGGTTAGGTAGGATTAGGGCAGACTGGATGGGCCTTGTGATCCTTTTCTAATGACAGAATCTATGTTTCTATGCTGTCAACTATGATTCCCAGGTATTTAACATCATCCAGAGCAGGTGAGATTTAGAAGCATTTCAGAAAAGGAGATGGGAGTGTAAAACCTATGTATATGTAATGAAACAGAAAAGAGTGAAAGAGCCGGTGGAGAAAGAGGATAGCCAGCCCAGTGCAGTGTACAGAAGCCAGTGGTGGGCAAGTGCAGTAGGACACCATAAGTTAGGTTCTGTGGAAGGATACTGAACCATCCTTACTTGATATAGACAGGTATATATGTAGTATGCAGAGCAGCAGGTCTGGTTATACAGTTGATTCACAAGCAGCTATAGACAATATGCAAAGGGAATGTGATGATTTGTAAGTACCTATTAGGCAATACAGTCTTAAATGTATTTTAATCTGGATAAGCGTACAGTGATTCATTTTGGGTCTACAAAAAAGGGAACCACATGTATTATGAATAGAGTAAATATTAAGGCATTACACAAGGAAAGAAACCTGGGGTTATTATATCCAGAAATTTCAAGCAAGTATCACAGTGTGACATGTAACTGAAAATGCAACCAGATATGGGATGCATTACAAAGAATTTTATAAGTAGGGACAGAGGGATGGTTATGCCACTCTACTGGTCAGTGATGATACCCCATTTGGAATATTGTGGACAGTTTTGGTCATCTCAGAGTAGGATGAACATATCAAGAGCTGAAAATGTACAGAGTAGAGCTATGAAAATGATGAATAAAGTTTTATAGGGAAAGATTGTCCAATTCAGACAGTCTTTCTTAATAAGATTTTTCTTCTATCCTAGGGCTTTGCTCTGCATTGGAAACCTGTTAGCACTGTTCAAGGCTGTAGTACTTGGTTTCCAAAATACTGTACCTCCTTTGGTGTAGAGCACAAAGTAATGCAAGTGCAAAGCCCAGTTGCCTGCTCCTTTACACACTGAATATTTCACCTACCTTTCTTTCTTTTCATGTGACTGTTTTAGCACTTACCTGAAAGGCTTCCCATCGAATGCACAGCCCCACAAGATTGCCAGTGTCCAACAGTGTGTCAGTGGCTACAAACTCTATTCCGTCTGGTGCAGTGAGAAATCTACCCCCCTTCCCCCATTTTTGAATCGCTACAAATAATGATTGTGATTGCAATCATAGCTATTGTTTTTGTCACAAACACACTTTTTTAAGCAGCTAAAGGATCCCATAGTTCCTAATGAAAGCATCAATGCAATTACAAAAATAGTTTTTTCCCCAAAAAGCTAGTTTTCAGGTAAAGTTATGAAAATGTTCAGCATATCTGCAGAATCTAATTTTCTAGGTGTTGTCTATGCTCTACGCTCTATATGCTTTTTATTTTCTTGATTCTGACCTAACCCCAGCTGTCCCTAAACCTAACCATTGTTATGTCCACAAAGCTGTGCTAAAGCTGAAGTAAACAGCCACCTTGTTTTGTGAAAAAATAACTCAGAAATATTAATAAAACAATTCTGTTTCAAAGAAGCTGGACAATGTTACAAGTGAATGAGAATGAAACATGTCTGGAGTTCTTTTAAGTTAAAAATATACGACCTCTTATCCCTCTTTACTGGAATACTTAAGAGGAAATAGCGTCTTTGTAGCTGAAATGTTCCTTTCATTAGATAAAAGACATAGAGCTCATGGCTTCAAACCCCATTCTCCCACATAACAAGTCTGCACCTTTCTCAATGTCATGTGGAAACATTTATTATCATTCTTATTTATGAAATGCAGGTTTGACATGTTGGCGTACCAGGATCTGTTAGCCATGGTTTATGCAACTGAGGAGATCAACCGAAAAAATGATTTACTGCAGAATGTCTCTCTTGGTTTCTTGATTTATGACACATGCTCTACAGAGGCCGCTGCAATTGAGAACACGTTGGCATTGTTATCAGCCCAGCAGACACTATCTCCAAATTATATTTGCCAAAATCATTCAAAGATCAGAGGCACTACTGGAGAATTCCTGTCATATGTGTCACAGCCGATAGCTGAAATATTGGGGATATTCAGATTTACACAGGTGGGGATAAAACTGAAATCCATTGTGACAGTTGTACAGCTTGAAATACAAGATAGATAGATAGATAGATAGATAGATAGATACTGCCTGTAGATAGATACAGATAGATAGATAGATAAATAGATAGATAGATAGATACTGTCTGTAGATAGATCGATAGATACAGATAGATACTGTCTGTAGATAGATATATAGATACAGATAGATAGATACTGTCTGTAGATAGATAGATACAGATAGATAGATTGATAGATACTGTCTGTAGATAGATAGATAGCTAGATAAAGATAGATAGATATATAGATAGATATTGTCTGTAGATAGATACAGATAGATAGATAGATAGATAGATACTGCCTGTAGATAGATAGATACAGATATATAGATACTGTCTATAGATATATAGATAGATAGATAGATAGATAGATAGATAGATACAGATAGATAGATAGATACTGTCTGTAGATAGATAGATAGATACAGATAGACAGATAGATAGATAGATAGATAGATACAGATAGATAGATAGATAGATAGACAGACAGACAGACAAGAAAGGAAGATGGCAAACTATCAGTGTAATGCTTGCTGCTGTGTTTTTTCATAATGATTATATTATGCATGGGGCTCATTAATGTGAATATATATATATATATATACTGTAGTTTGCTAGATTCTATGTTTGGAGCTGTATTTATCAAACTTTTTAACTGTGATTACCTTATCCAGCAGATTCATGACTAGAATTCTTTTTTGTTCTACATGAAAAAAAATATTAACCATGGTGGATATCCAACTGAAAGAGACCTAGGGGAACATTTATAAAAGAGATGCTCCGGCCCATCTGAGGTGGTCTGGAGCATCTCAGGAGATGCTCTGAAGCACAATATTCAAAGAGAAGAGATACTCTGCACATCTCCAGATAGGCTGAAGACAGAGGCCCAGATATTCAAACTGCGCCCAAAAAGTGCACAATAGCAGGAGCAAGCGCAAGTCCATTGTGCCTATATGCAAGAGGTGCAATATTCAAAAACTGAGCTGGCCAAGATGCGCCTACAGCTGATGACTGAATATTGCACCACCTGCGCCATAGCGCAACTAGGGAGGGGAAGCTGGGCAAATCTGATGCGCCATAGCGCAACAAGGATGTTCATCTGAGCAGTCCAGAGGTGCCATAGCACAACCAGCAGCACTGCAGCAATGCAACTGCACAACCAGGGATGTAGGGGCCCACCACCCATGCCACAGATGGGCAGAGGAACACACAGCAGAGCAGACATCATCCCTCTACACCCCATGCACTGCACAACTGGGGGAGGTCTGGAATAACCACTGGCCCATGGAGACCAGCAACCAACCCACAGCCGGGCCATGGTGCCCCATCACACCCCCTGGTAAGCTGTGACCAGCACACAAGGAGGGCCGACCACCCCATGCCACACCATCCCCCCAATGCAGAGCACACTGTGAACCCCAGATACACTGCCCAGGAACAGCGTCCACCACTGCAGGAAACCCCATGCATGCCACCACCCCCACTGTGACAATGCAACCCTGTGCAGCACAGAACCATGCAAGGCAGCCCCACCACAAGCACCCATCAGCAGGTGGCAGCACACAGCGATGCAACAACGGCATACATAGTGCCACCATGCACAGCTCCCCCCCGAGGTACAGCTGAGAGACCGACCATGCGTCGGCACACAAGGTACCCCACACATGACAGGGCATGCCCCGGACACCACCACCAGTGGTACAGCACCCTGCACACCCTCCCAAGGACACACCCCAACCCAGCACTGGCCACAACAGCCAGTGCAAACACCTACAGTGGTGCATGGAAGCATGCACCACACCGGATGCAACACAGTGCATGGACAAACACCCACTCATACCCAAGGGCACAACAACACAGGGACGCAGTAGCGAGGCAACCAAGCCCCCAGTGTGGGCCCATGGAAACTGTGTACACACAGCCTGCAGTCCTCCATGGCAAAGGAGTGCCAGCCACCCTGCACAGGCACTGTGGACCTGTATGCCACCATCATTTGCCCAGAGCACAAGTCACAGACAGTGGTGCACATCCCCTGCAACACACACAAGCCACAGCATGGAGGTGGGACAACAACTGCAGAGGCCACAGTGTCACCTGAGGCAGACATACACCACACCAGTGACAGGAGGCAACCCAGCATTGTGACGGGTACAGTGGCTGCCCTGCATGGACAGCCACCACTGACATGCCAGCAGACCGTGCAGGTCACAGACATGCAAGGGTGTCAGCTGCACAGGCCATGGATGGGCTGACAGGGGTGCCATGGACACAGAGCATGCACCATGGACCACTGCACTCAGTCATCCAGTGCACAGGGCACAACACACACACTGCAGACACTGACTGATAGCTACTCCCACACCATAGTCACCTCCCCACGGACACACACACACACACATACCCATGACTGCACCACCCCGACGCCATGCACACCACTGCAGCTGAGCACCTATAGCCCGCTGCAAATCAGAGACCACCACAGTATTCATATCAAAAGATTTGTATTCAAACATATCAAAAAGAACTATATACAAAACTATGTACAAATGTGGGGGAGAGGGCCACAAACAAGGTGGAGATGGGTAAGGGGCAGGGGTGAACAAATGGGACAGGAAAGGAGGGGTGTAAGGGTGGGTCCAGGGGGATAGGGGATATCAGGGGCAGAGGGATGATCAATGGGAGCCCTGCTCCCTGCTCCTGCTTCTCTGCCTCCTGTGCCTTCTCCGGACCCCAAGCTGGTCAATCCGTTGCAGGATCTCCAACGATGCCCGGGCCACATTGAGGATCTCCCGCAATGCCTCCCTTATCTCCTGCAGCTGGTGGACACCTAGGACAAGGGAGCACAGCCAATAGGTGTGAATGCACAGCCCCATGCAGCCCACCCACTGTGCATGGCATACAGCTGTGGGACATGCCTCTGTGATGGTGTGTGACCACCCACAGTGATCACGTCCACAAGACCTGCCCACCCAGGCACATACAGCCATGCAGACTGCTGCACGCACCAACCGGCCAAGTCATGTACTGCACCTCCATGGCCGTTTAGTGACATGGCTAAGTGGTGCGAAGGCAGTGGCACAGCCATGTACCCAGTGGACGCATGGACCACCATCGATGCACTCCCAGACATGCAGTGCCACTGGACAGTGCTGACTGTAACAAGTTGCGTGCAAGGCAGTGGTGTCAATGGATGGTGACCATGCCCTGCTGCCCACCCTGTTACACAGTATGCAATAGTAATCATGGAGGTATGGCACTCACCATCATCAGGCTGGTCCCTCGGGCTCTGTGGACAGTTGCCCCTCCTACTGGCCCTGTCATCCTGCTGGCATCGCATCTCCCTGGCCAGACGCCTCTCTTTCAGCCTGTGGTGCAAACATGGAGAGAGGAACATCAGTACAATCCTGTAGCAAAGTCCTCCTGCCCCCATGTGTGTGCACTCCCACCCAGCCAGACCCACCCATCCCACACCCTGATAACACCACCACAGCCAACACTGGATGGTCCCTCCCCCATGTTCTGGATACATACAACCGTGATACACATATGGAAGATAAAAATGTGTGGACGTAACACCTACCTGGCCGTGGCACTGTGCCCCTCCTGGCACGTCCCCGCAGGCGGGCAAGCAGGTCTGGTTTCCTCCTCCACAGGTCGCCATACCTGTGGCTGCACTGATCCGCCATCTGTCCCCTTCCTGTGACTTCCTCCAGGGCGTTGGCCACCTCCTCCCACACCTGGCTCCTGGACCTGTCCAGGGGTGCTTCCCCAAACAGTGGGCCATAAAGTGGCTCAACAATGGCCACCAGGTTGGCCAATTCAATTTGGGTCCACTGGGCAGCTCTCCTCTGTGCCATCTCACTTGCTCAGTCAGCTCAAAATGGCACTCTGCAGTGCAGCTCCACCATGTGTAGCTGCTGCGCAGTACAGCACTGCCATTCCCTATCGCACTGTCACCGAACAGTGCGATAGTGGTGCACCCATGCCTGACGCATGGCGCCTAGGGGGCAAAGGTCAGGCACAGGGTCAAGGGTCTGTAGTGCACGGACAGGCACAGCGCCATTGTAACCCAATACGTGTAGTGCGATTGGGTGCCTGTGTGCTACCTCCAGTAGCGACCTACCGCGCTGTTGCCCCAGTGCACCTCTGATGGCCCAGTGCCACAGCACCATATAGGTGAACATCGCTGTAGTGTCACTGGCACAATGGTGGCCATGCCCTGCATTGCCTCCCATGCACAGCACATCAGTAGTGTGGCAGATGCCTGTGTCAGCAACCCGGGCATGCGCAGTGAGGCGTGTGCTGCGCATGTCACAGAACTGCACCCTTGGCTCAGCACGTTCAACACAATTGCGCAAATCACAACAGCGCAATATTCAGTCATCATTTGCAAATCAGCTCATCAGCTATTCAATGGCGCAGCACTGCAATTTGCATCCACTTAAAGTTGCGCCTTGCCTCATTTGCATGGGTTGCGCTATAAAAGTGCGACATTGGGCTGCACTGGTCATAGTCGGTTATTGCAGTCTATTGGTGAGTTGCATGCTGTTTGGGAGTGTGGACTGTGGATTTTGGGACATGCATGGGACTGCACAGTCACAGGTAACAACTTTCATTCTTACAGGCTAAATAAAGACTGAGCAAGTTGTGGGAGAGGAGGAACACAGTGATGGGAGGAGGAGGAGGAGGCATAATTTCATCAAGGCCGAGATGGATGGGCTGTTTGAGGCCTACCTGGATCAGGAGCTGCTTCTCAGCAGATGGCAGGGAACACCACAGGCCCGTGCTGCTGCATGGGAGGAGGTGGCGCGTGCAGTGAAACTGCATGGCAGCCACCAGCACTCTGTGCAGGAGTGCAAGAAGAAGATGGGCACAGACAGAAGGAGGATAAAGGAGAAGGTGGCTGCCATCAGGGCAGCACGAGCTGCGACAGGTGGGGGACAGCCATAGGTGGTACACCTGATCCCACAGGAGGAGAGAGCTGCTGGAAGCATGCAGCGTTGTGCCATTGGGGATGTTCTGGGTGGTGGCTTCCAGATGGGTGGTAGCTCGTCACTGCATGGTAGGTCATGGTCTGTTTATTGGGGGGGCAGGGTAGGTCACATGCAGTAACATGACTTTGTTTTCCCTTACAGATACCGAGTATCTGCATGGGTCAGAGGTGGTGGGCCTGTCCACTGAGGACAGTCAGATTTATTTATTTAGTTTTTGTTGACCGGGTAAGTGCACTAGACAATTCCTGCCTATTTTCAGGCACGCCCCAGGGAAGGGGGATACAGATGAATGCCAACTGACCTTGAACCAGATTAAGCTGTTGGTGGTATTTTTTTTAGTGAATGAGTAGTAGATGGAGCTGGAGGAGGGCCCATCCACTTCCACAGGTATACGTGGCTCAGTGCAACAGTGGGCCCACCTGGCTGTCCAGACTGATGTTGTTGGAACAGGTGCGGAGGAGGCCCTGCCCGTGTCCCAGCATGCCAGCATCCACGGATGCCAGCATGCTGTGACTCAAGCTGGTGTCGGGTCCATCACCGATGATGATGTCGCTAACGGCATGAGCAGTGACATGTGTGTGCCATGGGATGGCCACACAGCAGGTAACATCGCGGCTATGGCTGTGGGTGGTGCTGCTGTGGAGGCCTGCATGTCATCACAGTCCCAGCCTGTGCCTGTCAGCACCAGTGGGGCAGCACTGGTGTGTGTACAGGACAGTGGGACTGTTGCTGCCACTGTGGTGGCACCAGTGAGCCCTGGTGAGCAGCAGCCGGAGGGGCAGCATCAGCAGTCGGCCAATGGGCTTGGGGGTACAGGGTCAGGGGGTGGCATCAGTGCACTGCATGTGGACATGCCCAGACCTGGTCCTGGTGTGCAGCGCCCACCCTCAAGGGGTGCTGGGTATCAGGGCTGCACACACCCTGAGGGACAGGATGCCGAGAAGGCAGATGACCTCTTGGACGAGCACACCCGCATACTGCAAGCATCAGTCAACCAGCAGATGCGGCTTGCGACGTCGGTGGATGCGCTGCGTGTGGCTCTGGAGCGGGCAGAGGAGTGTCGCAGCAGAGACACTGCTCTGATCCTGGCAGGGATGGACCAGTTGTGGGAGGATGTGACCGCTGCCATTGACAGGCAGACACAGGCATTCACTGCTGTCATGGCCACAGTGGGCACACAATCATGTGCCCATGCGTCGCAGACACCACGCAGTGCACTGTCCACCCCCCATTCCCGGTGTTGTGTGACACCCTCCTTGTTGACACCGGGTTCAGCTGTGGGCATCCCGAGCATGCCTGGCGCAGGCATGTTTGATGTGCTACAGACCCCTGTGCAAGCACGGTCGCGTTCACGCAGTGGAACCCCTGAGGTACCATCGGTGCCACCCCATGAGGCCAGTGGTCAGCCTGTCAGTGCTGGCGGGTCTCAGCAGGGCTGCCCATGCATCTGTGGTGGCCGGGGCACTGTGTCATGTGACTTGACCTGTCTCCCAACGCGGTTACTGTCTGGTGCTGCCCTCTGTGAATTGTGTCATTTAGCAGGCATTGCACGGGTGGGTACTCAGCCCTGCAGGCGAACACACAGTCCATCTGCACACCCTCCCAGCTGCTGTCCACAATTGCGTATGCATGATGATGCCTGCATTGTGCTGTACACCAATGTGCAATGGTGCTCAGCATCTGACACACGCACAAGGACAGACAGTGGGCGTGGTGGTCTGTGGACATGTGTGTGGCTGGGGTGGTGTTCTGGGTCAGTGTGCCTCCTACCCTTTGTGCATGTCTGGTGCATTTTGTGTGTGTGTGTGTGTCCATCCATGTGGCATGTTAGACCTCACCCATCTCTGGTTATGTGTGTGGTTCCATGCCCGGCCACTTCCCTTGACGGAATGCACCCCTGGTGTGTGTCCATGCGTGTTTGTGGGTTGTGCCTTAGCCACTATTGGTTGCACATGGCCCCATGACTTACCTGGGATTCACTGAAGTGCTCCTCCATGATGGTGTCCCAGTGCAGCTGTGCCAGCCGGAGCAGTCAGGGGTCCTGTCGCCCGGGGGGGCTGCCCATCACCATTGTCACCGGCGTCCTCTTCGTCCCCATCGCTGTCCCCCTCTTTGACCTGTACGGCTATCCCACATTCGTTGGCCATGTTGTGCAGGATGCAACAGGCCAGGAATAGCCTGCAGGCCTTTGAGGGGCTGTACTGTAGGGTACCGCCGGAGGTGTCCAGGCAACAGAAACGTGCCTTCAGCATCCCGAACACCCGCTCGATGACATTACATGTGGTGGCGTGTGTCTCATTATAGCGTTGCTGCGATGGGGTCATAGACCACCCGTAGGGTGTGAGCAGCCAGGGGCAGAGTGGGTATCCACTGTCACCTGTGTGTAGAGGGTGGAGGTTAGTTTGGTGATCAGCATCGCCCTGCCCTGGGCCATGTAGTCCACTACCCATGTCACCTCTGACCATGCACACTCAGGCCCTATGATTGTCCATGTGGTTTGCGTACTCACCCACTAGGTGGCCAGTGGGGATATCCCCACTCTTGAATCTGTGGCACAGTGCCAACTGGTGCCAGATGAAGGCATCATGTGCTCCCCCAGGGTGCGTGGCACAGACATTGATTATGTGCCCCCTGGCATCGCACACCACCTGGCAGTTGATGCTGGCATAGCCCTTGCGGTTTATATATGCAGCCCTCTTGGGCCCAGGTGGTGTGCGGATGGCCACATGGGTGCAGTCTATTGCCCCTAGCATGCCAGGCATACGTACTACCCTGTGGAACTCCTGTATGCTTGCTGTGTGCTCCGCCGGAGTGCTGGGGAAATGGATGTACTCAGCAGCATGTGGCAGCAGTGCGCTGAGGAATTGGGTGAGGTGGCGTGACATGGCCAACTGGGTTATACCTGTGGTGTCCCCAGTTGATCTTTGGAAGGTGCCCGTGGTGAGCAAGCACATGAAAGCTGTCACTTTTGTCCCCACTGACAGGGCATGGCTCCGTCGTGTGGATGCCTGCATCACATCACTGCACAGCTCACAAAGCCGCCTCAAAATTGCCTGATTCAGACGGTACCGGCCCACAATCTCAGTATCACTGTACAGCTCGAAGCTGGTGCAGGCTCGGTACTGCCTGCTGGGGGCACCGCCGATGGGCCCTTCCACCGCCATGCCCCCCTGCTGCCCACCTTCTCACCCCCTCATTATGGCCTCCATCTGGATGGTGGCACTGGCCATGTCCCTGGCTTGTGTTCACCCCCCCGGCAGCTGTTTCTGTATTCCCCCCACTGTCCTGGCTGCTACTTCCCCTGCACCAGGAACACCTGCCTGTGCTGGCCTCACTGCTGTGTGGTGTACTTCCCCCTTCTGCACTGTGGCTCCCCACACTTTCCCCTGTGCCTGTTGATTCCAGGTGCCCTTTCCTGGCCTGCCCTGTGTGTCCCTGCTGCCTAGTTCTTCCTGCTAGACTTTGCCCTCATGTGGCTTCCCTGTAGTGTTCTTGCACCTCTCCCTTGCTCCCTTTTATTCTGGCTCATTTCCGCTATGGTGCAACTTCCGCTTGCTCCCCCTATTGCGCATGGCGCATGTTGTTGAATATCGCACTGCGCCATTTGTGCATGGTTCCTCCCCTTCAGTTGTGCATGCATTCATTATCATTGCTCTGTTGCTCAGTGTGATTTGGGGGGCGCAACTGCCTCCTGCTGAATATCGCAGAATGGCGCATTTTCGGACTTGTGCAGGCACAACCCTATTGCGCATGGCTCAACTCTTTTGAATATCTGGGCCTGACTATAATGTATTCACAGTATTTGGAAGGGGCTTGCCCATGAATGTTCTGCTCATCTCTATATTCAGACCAAATGGTAGGAGCATCTTTGGAGCATCTCCAAATATGCTCCAAAGAGAGATAGGACCAAAAGAAACAGGTCTAAGTGTAATCCGCCATCAGGCAGCTACAGGGATAGCATGCTTTGTGAGTACCAGTGTGGTAGCTGAATGCACTTGTTATCACTAAAGAAAGTACACTGATCACTGTTTGCTATTGTACCATGCATGCTGTGAGCACATTTTGATATGAACAGTAAAAAAAACATACTACTGCAGTTGTTGTCAGGAGTGCTGGCTGTGCTATTATATTGATGTACTAGAAAGGCAGCACTGGGAAAATGGATGGGGCACCATTCCTGATAGTGGAGGTAATGAGGGGTGTGAGGAGAGTGGGGACATCCCTAGCGGCCATCTAGTGGGTGGATTGTGCAGGACATCATGCCCACACAATGCACTTTGTGGCACAACACACAGTAGGAGGCAGTGCCGGGGGGTCAGTGACAGGAAAAATGCAAGGGCCAGCACCCATGTGGAACTGGGTGGCCTGCCAAAATAGGGCCTACAAATACAGAGACAGTGGTGTGCTAGGGCACAGAGTGGGCAGGGCATGAGCTTGGCATAGCAGGCACAGGTGGCAGGGTGGCAGGCAACATACATCCCCAGGTACAAATAATGTCAGGGGCATGGAAGACAGCCATGGCTGGACAGGACAGTGGCAAGTAGGCCTACAAGCAGTGATGGGGTGGTGCAGGACAGGGGAGTGGTATGCAAGTGCACAGTTCCAGCATATCTGGTTGTGGGCCAGGTCCCACTGGATGCAGTGCAACACAGGCTGTAACATACGGAATGTAAACAAATGCACCTCCAGGGCTGCAGTACCTGTTGTTCACCTGTGGTGTGTGGTGGTGCAGGGCAGCCCAAGTATAACTCAGCACATGCAAATGAGGTGTGCAGCAACCTGTAATGAGGTGCTAAGCAGATAAGTTGCTCCTGAATTGGGCAATGAGGCCATTTGCGTACTGTAGCTGAATATTGCAGATTTGCTACGGGCCCATCCCATTCTGCAGGGAGCATCTGATCAGCCCTCTTTTCCCACCTGCAGTCCTTTCCTGCTGCTGCTCCACTGACACTGGCTGGGTTGCACCTTTTGCTATATTCAGTCCTGCCCAGATGCTCCGGAGCATTTCAAGTTGAGCCACGGAGCATCTTTGGTATATTCAGCCTGAGATGCTTTGGAGCATCTTAACCCGGCATCTTCTGTATATTGCAATATTTGGGGCCAGAGCATCTCATATGCATGGAGCATCCACTTGCTCCCTTTATCAGAGCAGTTTGAAAATGTCCCCCCTAATTCTGAACATTAATTATTTGTGTTAAAATATAAATTCCAAATACAGGGATGTGTCATGATGCTTGCTCTAATATGCAGTCTCACAAAAGTAATCAAACGCTGAGAGTTCATGTCCCTATATGCACTCTAATAAAATGATGCATCATTTTAAAAAATGCACATATGATTATGTTAACACATCTAAAATGATCACTCTACTGAACTCACCAAGTGATTAATTAAATCTTTCAGCAGCAGTGCTATGAAATGGAGCAAAACATTAGACCTTACTCTTTTCCCCATAAAAGATTTGAGGCATTGTTCAGTTTTATTTAGTGGTAACATTTTATAGTCCAAACAAAATTTGAAGTATTTTTTAAATGATTTAATTTAATTTTCTGTTAAGAAAAAAAAATATGGCCACCACATTTGGCTCAGAAATAACATTGTAGACTGGCAAGGAATAGGATAAAGAAAAAAAAATACTGATCATACACAGCATAGGAGGGACCTAGAACAGAAGATCTGGCAGGCATGTTCTGGCCCTACAAAGTCCTCCTCAACAAACTGCCTGACTATATTTCAGACTGCTTACCACTGTGCCTACAAAATAGTTATGCACTGCGAAGCACTTCTTACATTTCGCTGAAGGTACTTAAGGCCAGAAACCTCTTCAGTCAGGTCTCCATTAGCTATGTGCTACCTCAATTGTGGAACAAGCTGCAAAAAAACATGAAAATAAGTAATCCCATTAGCCTCCAAGCATTCAAAATGCTATACTTGAGCAACAATAAGGAATCGTGCATTTGTTAGCCTTAACATGAAGGTCCTGCATTCCTTTCTCCAATATCTGTTGCCTCTGCTGTTAGGGCCCATCCCCTTTCCCCGCAGTTCTCCTGTGTACTCCTGTGTCCCTCCCTTTTAACTACCCTAAACATGGCCTTGGCTTCTCTTAAGCTTTTATAAACTACATATATCATTGTTGTCCAGTTCTCTAATGCACTTCCACCGCACAAATTTGACTAACTGTATAATGTTCCTTGTACTGCATCCTGTACTTATTCTCCCACCTGTATCTACACATGCCTTTTGCTGTTATGTACCTGCATTGTATATGCTGCTGTTCATTGTGTGTATTCTTCCTTTGTATGATCAACCCCAGGTTCACTTCGAAAATGAGCTTGCTCAATGGTGCCCGCCTGGTTAAATAAAGATTTTGATTGATTGATTGATAGATGTTAATATTTTATTAGTTGTAGCTGAAACTAGCTTTTGTGAAAAATATTTTTCATTGCACTGCAGCTTTAATAGGTTTATTTGTCCCCATAGTCAATTTCATCAAATGTCATTGCATCTGTCATAGTAATACTAGGGATGCTTTAGGAAGTTCCAACAGTCTCTGCATATAAAATCTATACCTTCGATCATATTGATGCTAAGGGTATGAGCAGATATCTGAACATGATTTTCAGGAGGACAAACGCTGATTGGAAAGTGTGTGTACCTCTGTTAGTGTCCCTCAAACTGCACCAAACACTTGTGTGAGCTTTATTTTTAAAGGCTCCAGAGTTTTTGCAACAGTTTCCATGATTTGAGGCAGTTTTTATCAAAACAGCAATACTTGCATCACCTTTTGATGCAAATCAGCTCCACAGTCTGGATGCTGTCAGGTCATCTACGAATGGTCTAAGCAAAGTCTAAACTTCGGATGGAGCTGTGGCATTTGAAAATCCTCTTTCCAGTCCCAACTAATTATATGGGGCTGAATTTTCATAAAGGTCAAATAAGACAATGTCGAGGTTCTCCTGCATCTACTGTTTTTATCCAAGTCACCCTGGTCAAAAGACCCATCCATTTCTGACAAAATGTCTTACTTGTTGTACAAGATTGATGCAAAGCAAATTGCCTAATTTTTTAAAGCAAATGTAATACTTTTTGGACATAAATGCACACCAAATTTTAATGGAATTAGACAATTGATTTGATGGTCTAACAGTGTGGATGGATCAGATCATATCAAGAAAAGGCGCAGTTGTGGCATGAAATGACACATATAACATTTGCATCCAATGGCCCAGATATTCAAAGGGGTTGTACATGGTGCAACAGGGTTGCACCCTGCCAACCCACTAATGGGCCTCGGCACGACATTCAAAGGGGCAAGTTGCTATGCGCAAAACCCAATGCACTGGGGCACATTGGTAATGTATGCGGCGCAAATGCAGGGGGTGTGCCCATGCATATGCGGCACATCCTGATATTCAGCCCGGGATGTACAGCACATATGCTGGCATAACCCTGCAGTGTGCTGCATAGGGGGCTCAAAGTTGTGCCAAAAAAAACAAGGAACAAGACCAGGCCACCCACAGGCAGGCTGCTGTATTGCAGGGCACAACACAGCAGCTGCCAGCCATGGGTGGCTACCCGCCAACCCAGAACACTATCCAGAAGCACCCATATGGACCCTGGTAGTCTAGTGGAACCCCCCCCTCCCCATTAGCCAGATCGTGGCAATACGGTGTAATATCCAGCCCTGGTACTCTAGCTGTCCCCCTCTCTCATTAACCTGATGTCAAGTAAAGGTAACAATGCAATCCCTGATGGTCTACTGGGTCCCATCACCTTCCCATAACCCGATCATGGGCATATATAAATGTATAATCTCTGGTGATCTAGTGATATCCCCTCCTCCCTCATTTCCTTGAACAGGGGCATCCATCAGATACATATAGACCCTGGTGGGCTAGTGGTACCCCCTCCCCTCCACCCACAGAGGACCCCTGCCACCCAGTTCCCCCCATGTCATCAGTGGGTGGCTGAACTCTGCCTGCATACCGCCTGGCCACCCACAGAATGACAGTTTACAGTATGACCTGTAAGCCCATTGGTCCACAGTGTGGACCAATGGGCTTGCCCACCATACTGTACTACACAGGCACACATTTGTGAATGGGTTCATTCATGGAACCATGCCTGTGTAGTACAGTATGGTGTGCAAGTCCATTCATCTACACTGTGGACCAATGGGCATATAGATCATACCGTAAGCTGTCATTTCATGGGCGGCCGGGCAGTATGTGGATGGAGTGCAGCTGCCCGCCAATGATGGGGGGGAGTTGGGTGGCAGGAGACCTCTGTGGGTGGAGGGGAGGGGGTACCACTGGCCCACCAGGGTCTATATGTATCTGACAGATGCCCATGATTGGGTGAAACGGGAGGGTGGGGATACCACTAGACCACCAGAGAGTATATGTTTACATATGCCCACAATCGGGTTTATGGGAGGGTGGGGGGACCCAGTAGACCACCGGGGATTGTAATGTTACCCTTACCCGCCATCGGGTTAATGGGAGTGGTGGACTGCTAGACTACCAGGGCTGGATATTACACTGTATTGCCACTATCTGGCTAATGGGGAGGGAGGGGGTTCCACTAGACTACCAGGATTTGTGATGCATTCATTATGCCGCAATCGTAGTTGCGGTGCGGTGGATGTCCCGGGACCCTCTTAGTCCACACATCATTCTGTGCAGGGCGCCAGGCGCATTTCACTGGGATGCCCTGTGCAACGTATGCAAATGGGGCCATGATATCATGCTAATGGCCCCATTAGTGCCATGCATATATTATGGCCTCATTTGCATGCCCTCTTCTGAATATCATGGGTGCTGCACCCAGCACAACTGCATTTTGTGCTGGCGCATCCCTGTGCTCCCTATCTGTGGCTTGCACTGGCGCAGTGCCACTGCGCATGGGCATTCCGTGCCACATTCAATGGTGCTGCACCATGGCTCATCACCATTGAATATCACCTGGTCCTGGACCCAGTGCATCCCAGATGCGCTGCGCCCACACTTGCACCATTGCCAGGTGCAGTCTGACTATCCAGGCCAATGTGTTTACCACAAATCACAACTTTTTTCAGGAATTATTTATTTATTTATTTATTGAGATCTCAGATTACACCAGTGAGCAGATTCTCATTTATAGGTTCCACATCCGTTAATAAAGACAATAAGGTACAGCATTACAGGATTACATTGAGTACATACAGAGTTACAATAAGGTACAGCATTACAGGATTACATTTGGTACAGACAGTTACAATAAGGTACACACTAAATTGAGCAGCTTAGGCAGTATGATAATTTGCCAGTGTCTGAAGTTAGGACACCCTACTGAGTTGCAAACACTTTGAGGAAAGTAGGAGAAGCAGGCTTAGGGGGATGATGGGGGGAGTGGGAGGGAGGGGGTGTCATGTTTGGCAGGGATAGTGGAGGCATTGGGTGTGAGGTAGGGTAGTGACCTGAAATGTTGAGGTTGGGATGCATCAACGTATAGTGTTGACATGAGGCAAAGTGCAAGTAGGTGGTTGTAGTTAAAAGAGGGTGCTAATGGTAGCAGCTACAGTTCCTGGTTGTAAAAAGGTACTGCCGAAGTTTACATTTGAATGAGCCAATACTTGCAGCACTGGAAATGTCAGGTGGTGAATGGATGTATCTTGAAAACAGGAACAGAGCTACTCAGGCAAAGTTTGGTGGGTGCAGAGGAAGGGTGCAGCATGTATTTGTCCAAACCTTTTTTAGCCCACCAGGTCAGCTCTTGACACTGCCAGCCTAGAAGGGAAGCTTCTTTACACTGATATAACTTGGTTTTATGCTCATGTTAGGGGCTTTTGGAAATCCTATCTGGGGCGGGGGGGTGACATGACATTTAATTTAATGACATTTGGACTATGACATTTGGTATACAATATTTGGCTTAATAAGATGTTTGATCTGGTGGCTTTTCGTCTTAACAACTTTTTACCTAATTGGCTTAATTCAGCAAATGTCTTATTAGGGCAGATGCCGTACACCAAATGTCAACAGGTTAAATCGTTAAAGTATTGGTATGATGCAGGAATATGTACTTCTACCAACACAAAGCCCTTCCTGTTTTTTTTCCCTGTTCACGTTTGATGTGCACATGCACACCAAATGTTTATTATACAATGGCAAAAAAAGTCTTGGACTCTGATTGGTCAGTCCAAGACTGGACCTGTGATGTTATCCCAGTACAACATCACGGGTCTAGTCCCAGCACACAACAGACCGCATCAAATGTAATAAGAATCATGCCACAGCCCATGTCCAAGTTGCCCACACTTGGCATGGCTGCTGAGGCTTTTGCCAGTACTTGCTCTTTTTTTTTTTTAAATCACTCCTTCCAACAGCCACTAGAAAGCCCAACACATCCAGCATAAATTACAACTGTCCACATTAACAGTACCACACTATACCCTTCCTATGTAGCTTCACATTTTAAACAAAGTAACCTGCCATTACTGTGATCGCCCTCAACACTCCTCACTCGTTTCCCGACCCAAACACAGTAAGTGCATGACACAGCACTTCGGTAAAACTGAAAATGGATACAACAGTGCGGCAGCACAAAACAAATAATTTTTTTCACTCCCTCACATATCCACTGCATTTCCAACTTCTAACAGCTGTCCCGCCGGAACAAGCAGTTGGAGCAACTCGCTCACTTCAACAACAGGACAGCGGACGCGAGTGTTCACACAGACCGCGTTGCAGTTAGCCTCACTCGCTCACCTTTTTTCCCATTTCTAAATATTTTGAAATGAACCGTAAATGTGCTAAAGGAATGATCTCCCTACCTCCTTTCCTTCGTTTTCAGACATCCACACACCACCACGCTATGGGGGGGGGCTCCTTCGCTTTCAGACATCCACATACCACCACGCCATGGGGGTAACACTATGGAAGGCCCACACAGAGCACAAGAACTAAATAAAAAAAAGAAAAGGTCACTGAAAAACTGAGAAAAACCATGAAAAAAACATAAAGACAACATACATAATGAGGCAATAGGTCATATTAACAAAGACTAGCACAAAGGTTGAAACGTTCCTATAGGGACTTCAGAACTGCTCAAAAAACACATTAGCTCCACCTGCTGGCTAAATTGGCACTACTTTTCTTTGAAGTAACCCTACCCATTCTAAAAATGACAGAAAAATCTACTTTAAATTTAGTTTTTCATCATTTTTTCTTACTTTTTACAAACGAGCCATTGTATAATAGCAATAATGCACTCCAGGGTGTGTGTTGTGCTGGGATAACATCATTTCTGGGATGATTTGTCGCACTCGGCCTGCGGCCTCGTGCCTAATCACCCCAGGTGTGACGTTATCCCAGCACAACACACACCCTGTCGTGCATTATTGCTTAAGTCAGGAATGACTAGGGATTTGGAGGTATGGCACTGCTGAGCCTACTGCAATTCACAAAAGAATGGGCTTGGCAGTCTACACCAATGACCACATGCTGTGGTCCTAACATCACTCTCTGCCTAGTGAGCAGAAACTTTTTTTTAAAATTTAATATGCTTTATTAAACTTTTCAAGAAAAAACAGAACAGACATAAAAACATACATAAGAACAATAACAACATTAACAACAATACACCACAGAAGGCCCCAACCCACTTCCCCATCCGTAACCCAACCCATCCAATCCACCGGAGGATACACAGTAACATACTGCAGGGAAGCCGGAGTTAGAAAGGCCGAACCTATTCCACTCGGCAGATTAGGGAGAATCATTAGGGGTGCATTATGATATATTAATTGGTCAGGAGGATTTGTAATAGTACCCAAATCTCGTGATACTTAGCTAGATTGTCAGCCATGGTAGCAATTAGACGTTCTGCTTGCAGGGCAAACAGAATCTCCCTGTACCATTCAAGAAAGTGGGGCATGTTCTGGTCAAGCCAATATCAAAGAAAAACTTTCTTTATGTAGGCCGAAATCAAAGCCATGTGTGGTCTCTGGTTTCCAACCAAGGAGTTGGTGTAGTCACCCAGGATACAAATATTGGGGGTAAAGGCATCAGACAGTCCTAAGAAAGGGTCTAAATGAGAGAAAATGGATTCCCAGAAAGGAGTTACCTTCTGACAGGACCACAAAATGTGAAGCAAGGTGCCAGTTTCTTTACCACATCTGGAACAGGTGTCAACTTGTAGTTTCCCCATTTTGCATAGCTTAACCGGTATGTAAAAAAGGTTGTGTATAATTTTGAATTGCATAAAGTGGTGCCTATCCCACTTCATGAATTTATAGAGATGTTACCAAATAGTAGACCAGTTTCTAGGGAAGGGATGACTCAGGAGAGATTGGTCCCAACAATAGAACCTCATGCCTTCCATAGAAGCCAAGAAGTCTTGCAGTGACCTATAGTAGTAAGAAATGTAGTGGGAGGTGGGGGCTTGTCGAATAAGGGGAAATACCAGGTTGCTGAATGGACTAAGCTAGGGACCAATACCAAAATATTGTATAAGCATGTAGGATAGGTGAAAATAATGGAAGGATGCTGACTTAGGTCAGTGGAATTTGGCATGAACCTCCTAGAATGATAACAGTTTTTGATCACACATAAGATCGTTAACAGTGCAGGCTTCTTGATTAGGCAAAAAACCCTAGGAAGTGGTTTGCCAGCAATACGGAGATTAGAGTTCCTGGGTAGGGGTTGGGATGTGTCTTTGTGGGGACAAGTCCTAGGCAGGGAACAGAGTTGTATATGGATTCAGAGGGAAGCTGCCAGGAGGGTGTCTTTTAGTGACAAGTTGTATGTAGGGAAGACAAAGAGGGAGTTAAAACACGTATAGCTGAGCACAAAAGTGATATCCATTTGAAACATACTAATTCATCGGTGGCTAAACACTTCAACAGCGCTGGGCATTCAGTAGCCTCTCTATGCTTTTGGGGGCCTGAAAAGGTGACTGAATCCACCATTTGGAAAATTACATGGGACAACCTCCTTTTGAAAAGGGAGGTATTCTGGATTTATTCTATGGACAGCATCAATCCTCAAACTGGACTGAATGAAGAGTGTGCCTGGCATCTATACTGGAAATAATTAATGAATTTAATGGATTCTTATCTGCTTTTTACAGTAACTACAGTATGTATGGCACTATACGTGGGTTAATCTCTTGTCCTTGCCATCAACCCACTTATACAGAATTGTTAAAATAACATATGTAATTAAATGAAGTGAAAAATAATGAATTGATAATTTACATGGTAAAATATTTAATCTTGAAAATCAGTTTTTAAAATTAAAATGATTTACAGTGGCCTTATCCACGAGTGGGGGGCAAACCGCCAACCTTGGGAGCTACAACCAGTGGCCAGAATCTCTGCGATGCACCATCCTCTTGAGCTACTTGCTCTCCCATGCTGCGGCCCCACAGAAAGTTGGCTGGTTGAGCTTCTTGCAGAGTGACATCTGACATCATCTTGGATATCTCAGCCCCCCACTGCAATGCAGTATTTAACTGAGCATGCTTGGCCACCTGACACTCCTTAAACTGGGAGTCAGCTTGAGCCACGCTACTCTGCACCTCTGGTAAGCACTTCTAAGAGCACTCTCTGGTCTTTCTTTTGAATGTTTGAAGCATATACTCAAGCCTTCTGTTTTTAAACCCCAAATAGGGAGAAGTGTAGAAGTGGTAAAACAAGAATGTAAATTTATACAAGAAGAAATGAATCGCCTCTTTTAAGAGGTGAGAGCTTTATTTTCTGCACTCCAGAAATTAACCAAGTAATATTATATTTGTTTCTGACTTTAAGTATGGTTACATTTCACATTGGAAACTTAAACACAGGAGAACTGTATGGTTGAAATAGATTGAACTATGATTGAAAAATGTGTTTAAAGGGAATACTGTGTCATATAAACATTTACATATTTTTACAGAATGAGAACAGTGGACTTGCAGTCTTACATGGAATATAGAACATAGAAAAGCTTAATAAAAAGGTATAAATGCACTCTAGCTGCAAAATAAAGTATATGAATTAAAAACAAATGCTTTCTTAAGGTGGCATGACTGTGATTATTGAGCAAATTGAATGAAATTGAGTAAATGTATGATATTCCATTACCCTACTTTTTCACACACAGGTTTTATGGATTTGGGGATTCACTTTGGGGGTTTGCCTATTAGTGTGCAGTTTGTGATGTAATTAAGTGTCATACAGTGACAGAAATCTAATTACTATGTTTTAACCTCCTTAAAGGATTGATGGTTTGCCTGTTGTTGTTAACTGAAGATTTAGGAATGTTAAGAATGACTGTAACAAGCATCTGTCAATGCCGAATGTTTGCTTGCTGGCATTGGCATTGGTAGTGTAGGAGTTATAGAGCTGCATAATAGGAATGGCAGTGAAGTATTGAACTGAAGCCAATCCCATCATCACCCTGCAGATAGTGGCAGGCATTGGGGTGTGCCTTTGGGTCATCAGGCATAACGGCCACGCCATTTCACCACACCCTACCGTGCAGACACCAAGTGTCACGGTGTGCCTTGGGGTCTTTGGCCCTTATGCACTCCCATCCATCAGGAACATTAGAGATGGGTGCGTATAGAGAATGGGGTGAACTTTGGGTCCGAAGAGTCCAAGGCACACCTCGATGCCTCTCAGTGGCTGCAGGGTGTGGGTGGGGTGGAATGGTATGAGCACTGCAGGTGACAATCCCAAGTCACAGCCCTGATGCCCGTCATTCTCTACAGGGTGGGGTGTTATGGTCGGAAACCCTAACGCCTCAGGCATTCGTTGGTATTTTCACTCCAAATTTTCAACATGGGTTTTTTGTGACCCCCACCTCATGAACAGTGGCAATATCAGTTTGTTAGCCGAAAGCTGCTTTTGCACAGTGACTATGGCATTTGTCACCACAGGTGCAAAAACACATTCTGAACAGGATGTGAAAAATGACAGCTGTACTGTTCATGGGGAGGTGTAAAAAATGGCAATGTTGAAAATCTGCAGTGAAAATATTAAAAAAACTGGCAAAGTCATGAGCGTGCATAGAAACTGTGCAACGTGCACCCGTAATGTAATTAGTTTGGAAATTGTTTACAGCAGATTATCAACACAGGCATTTTGGGACCTCCGGTCATGAACAGTGTCACTGTGATTTGCTTTATCTGTCCCGAACAATGATTTCCCACAGCGACCACGCATTTCTGTGCTGAAAGTGTGAAAACACATTTCAGCCATGTTGTGAAAAATGACAGCTGTACTGTTCATAAGGAAGTGCAGAAAAATGCCACTGGTGAAAATCTGGACTAAAAATATTACAAATTCATGAACTTACGAGGGTGCGCGGAAACTGCGCAATGCTCACTCGTAACACAGTCATTTTTAGGAATTTTTTCACCAAATTTTCAAAATAGCCATTTTAAGACCTCTGCTTATAAACAGCATCACTGTAATTTTCTTAATGTGTCCCATACATTGATTTCGCACACCGACTGCGCCATTGTGCACTACATGGGCGGAAACATGTTTTGGGTGAGATATGAAAAATGACAGCTGTACGGAGGTGTGGTAAAATGGCAATGTTGAAAATCTGGAGTGAAAATATTGAAAATTTGCGAACTTATGAGCGCGCGTAGGATCAGCGCAACAAACGTTCGTAAAACAGTCATTTTGGGGAATTTTTTCACCAAATTTTTAACATAGCCATTTTAACACTTATGCTCATGAACAGTGTGACTGTGATTTTCTTAATGTGTCCCATACATTGAGTTAGCACACTGACTGCGCCATTGTGTGCTACATGCGCGGAAACCCATTTTGGGTGGGAAGTGAGAAATGACAGCTGTACTGCTCATAAGGAGGTGTGGTAAAATGGCAATGTTGAAAATCTGGAGTGAAAATATTGAAAATTCATGAACTTACAAGCGTGCGTAGGAACAGCGCAACGCATGCTCATAAAATTTTTAACATAGCCATTTTAACACCTCTGCTCATGAACAGTGTCACTGTGATTTTCTTAATGCATCCTGAACATTGATTTCGCACACCGATTGCGCCATTGTGCGCTACATGCGCGGAAACATATTTTGGGAGAGATGTGAAAAATGACAGCTATACTGCTCATAAGAAAGTGTGGTCAAATGGCAATGTTGAAAATCCAGAGTGAAAATATTGAAAATTCGTGAACCTACGAGCGTACGTAGGAACAGCGCAACGCACGCTCGTAAAACAGTCATTTTTAGGAATTTTTTCACCAAATTATCAACATAGGCTTTTTGAGAGCCCACCTTATGAATACTGGCACTGTCATTTTGTTAATCAGTCCTGAAAGGTGATTTCGCGAGTGACCGCTGTAAATCACCCTTGCGGATTAACACCATGTCAGTGACAGAATTCATGAGGAGGGGTCCCAAAACCCATGTTGAAATTTAGTGCCAAAATTTCAAAAATGCCTGAGATATGCAGCAAAGTTGAAAACCCTATTCATTACATTATACAGCTTACCAGCATTTCCTCAGTTCCTGGTCCACCGAAGATCATCGCCGAGCTCCAGGGTAAGTATGGGGTGAGGTGGGGGTGTGGGGAGGCAGGGTGCGAGAGGATGGGCGCGGGTGGGAGAGGGGGGTGAAGACAGCAGCGAGGGAAGGTTTTTTTCTTTCAGGTTTTTTTTTTATTTGGACTACGTGGGATGTTTGCCACTCTGGGGTGGGCTCCCAGCGTGGCAGCTGGAAGGCTGTTGGGGTAGTGGAGCTGATGGGGATTGGGCACCCCCATTGGCCATAGATTCCTGTTGCCATGCTGGGGTGGCCTCAGCATGGCACCCGACAGTCTGGGGGAAACAGTAGAGTCGACGGGGATTGGGCACCTGTTGGCCATACAGACTGTGGGGACAGTAGAGCTGACGAGGGATTGGGCACCTCGGCCAGCCATACAGTGTGTGCGGTGGAGGTAGGGAGGCATGAGCACGCAATGCATGCGCGTGTGTGTGTGTGTGTGGGGGGGAGCGCTGCTCACTCAAGCGGTGCTCTCCCTTTCAACTGTACGGCACTGCATTTTGGATCGTTGCACTATGTTTCTGGCACATGCATGCAAGCAAACATAAAAAAATATGTTTTCTGTATCTTTACACAGACCAACACAGTGGGCGTGAGGAAGTGGCACTAGCCACAAAACTGTTGCCCTTGATATGGGTGGATGAAATAAAGAATATTACAAAGGAACATTACAGAGGTGTTTGCTCATTTTTTCTTATTTTGTTAGGTGAATCTGTCCCAAAAGGTGATTTTCCGGTCATTGCACGAAATCACCTTTCAGGCTATGTTAAATATTTGGTGTAAAAATATTAAAAAAACAAAACGTTATGAGCCTACATTGGAGTTTGTGAATGCAGGCTCTTAACTTTGGTAATTTTCAATATTTTGCCCCAAAATTTTCCAAATAGCCATTACTTCACAGTACCTCATGAATGTGATCGCTGTCATTTTCCAAATCCTGGCCACAATTTGATTTTGCATCTCGAAAGGTGATTTTACAGTGGCTGCATGAAATCACCTTTGGTAGCACATTAAAATAGGTAACCCAATTAAGCAACTCGTATATGAGTGACTCAATTTGGGTATCTATAGGAACAGCGAGAGGGAGGATATAGTGAGGGTTGGGGAATAATGATGGAGGAGGGAAAATACAGCAACTGGTTATCACAGGGTTCTGTAGGAAGTAAATGGGTTTCACAGGACATGTTAGTGAAATGCAGGAGTGCCACCTACTGCTGCCAAGCTGGTCATTTAGTGTGCCAAGTAGGGATGCCATGCACTGAGGTGATGGTCCTGGGTTCGGGATGGGCTACAGGTTTTTTTTACTGCTACCAGTATTAGAGTGTTTATTTTATGTTTTGCCATCATTTGGTTCTGGGGTCACAGTAGTCTCCTGTCCTCCAGCGTCCTCCACCCCCCCCCCACACCTGGAGATGGTTATTTTAGTTTGGGGGTGTGGGTGGCATAGTTCCCCCCATTAAATATAAATTTTATTGTGAGCTGAATTGGTGTGTGCTGAGGTGTGTATTAAGCCGATTAGGTATTTAGCAAGATATACTCACTCTTTTGTGAGTCACGGTAATATTTTTGCTATTCTGACATGGAACCATCACCTTTCAAGCAGGAGTTGAAAAATTTCTCTTCTATTGTTCATGTGGTGGGGTCATAAGAAGGCAATGTTAAAAATTTGAGGCAAAAATGTTAAAAAAACAAAGTTATGAACCTATGTTGGAATGTACGAATATAGGCTCATAACTTTGGTAATTTTCAATATTTTGACCCCAAACTTTCAACATTGCACTTTCTTCAAAGCACCTCATGAATGTACCAGCTGTCATTTTTCAAATCCTGGATCAAATGTGTTTTCATATCCCGAAAGGTGATTTCAAAGTCGCTGCACGAAACCACCTTTTGAGCAGAGCTGAAAATTTTCCCCACTATTGTTCATGAGGCGGGGTCATAAGAAGGCAATTTTGAGAATTTGTCATAAAAATATTAATAAACAACAAAGTTATGAGCCTACATTGAAGTTTGCAAATGTAGGCTTGTAATTTTTGGTAATTTTCAATATTTTGCCCCCAAATTTTCAACATAACCATTTCTTCACAGCACCCTAAGAATGTGACAGCTGTCATTTTTCAAATCCTAGCCAAAATGTGTTTTTGCATCCTAAAAGGCGATTTCACACTCGCTGCGCGAAATCACCTTTTAGGAAGGAGTTAAACATTTTCTATGCACTTGTTCATGAGGTGGGGTCATATGAAGGCTATGTCGAAAACTTGAAAAACAATGAAGTTATGAGCCTATATTGGAATTTATGAACACAGACTCATAACTTTCATCATTTTCAATATTTTGACCCCAAACTTTCAAGATAGCAGTTTTTGCACATCACCTCATTAACATGATGTGTCATTTTAAAATTCCTGCACAAGATGTGTTTCTGCACCTCTGGTAAGAAATGACATTTTAGCCAATATACTATAAATGGTATATGTCATGCCTATAAGGTGAATCCTAAAACAAGTCTCTTCAAAAGTTGGGATCAAAACATTAAAAACAAAATAATTGTTTAACAAACATCAAACATTTGGCATTGCTTGTTTTACAGTGCTTTGAAAATTGGTTTGAAGTAGCACTGAATTTCAGGATTATTGAGCAGGGTCTTGATATAGTGCGTGAAAACAACTAGTATGACAGCAGTGGTGCACTTGATACTAACTGACTGCATTTCAGAGGAAATGGCTGCAGATAGCTACAGAGGGTCTGCAAGCTCGACCCAAGGAAAACTTAGGAATTGAAATGGGGGAATACTTTCTGAAGAAGTATGTTAGTTTTGGGAGTCCGGATAGTTCTTGCAGATGCAAATTGAGTTTTTTTGTGATGCTTGCTTGAGGTAAAACACTATAGGCACTGGTCTTGGTGTGATCCTCTTCCATGCAGAAATCCGCAAACACATATTTTGAATAGTGTGAATGCTGTTTTTGGTATGTTGTTATAAAGCCAGAGCAGGTTTGACGAAGTGTGTCATTAGGCCAGTCGTCTGTTAAGACAGAGCGTCATCAAGTGAATTGACTAGGGCTAATTGTTAGCCTAAAAGTCATTAGGCTAAATGTTGTGGAACTGAGTGGAGGTGGAGTTTTAAAAAGCTCTGTTGAGAATCCAGCTGCCCCTGTTTTCAACAATAGACTTGTATATGTGTCTTTCTGGACGGTCTAACTTTTGCATCCTTTTGGACAAATTTGCATCACAAATCAGACAGAAATAGAAATTCAGTCTATTTTTTGCCACAAATTCCATGCAGATGCATTTTGACATTTGTAATGTATTTTCAGTCATATTTAAACACAGGAGGAACTGCAGATACATCTAAATCTGCCACTTCTGAGAATCCTCTCTCTTTTTCATCCTCAAAATCCTCATTTAAAGAAAATTCTCACTTTTCAAGTCTGTGGTATTTTTTTTTGGTCAGAAGGTTATTGATGTCAGTCTTGTTATTCATTTTGTATATGGGGATTACGACATAGGCTGACATAAGATATATGTTTTATTGTCATGAAAGGGTACTGGTGTGTTGATAACTCATGAGTGGTGAGTGGTCAACCTATGGCATATTTAAGTAATACAGTAGGGCCCAGATATTCAAAAGGGTTGCGCCATGCACAACAGGGATGCGCCAGCGCAAGTCCGAAAATGCGCCATTGTGCAATATTCAATGGGAGGCAGCTGCACCTCCAAATTGCAATGCACAAGAGTGCAATGGTAATGAATGCATGTGCAACTGAAGGGGGAGGAACCATGAATAAATGGCGCAGTGCGATATACAACAGCATGCGCCATGCACAATAGGGGAGCAAATGGAAGTTGCGCGATAGCGGAAATGATCCAAAATAAAAAGGAACAAGAGAGAGGTGCAAGAGTGCTACAGGAAAGCCACATGTGGGAGAACCGCAAGGAGACACACAGTAGCTGTGAGTAGGACAGGGCAGGAGCAGGACAGAGCACCTGGAAACCACCAGGAACAGGGAAGGAGTGGGGAGCCTGTGCCACTGTGCAGGATGAAAGTGGGAAGTGCCACATAGGACTGAGGGTACTGACAGTGGGCAGTACGTCCAATACTGGGAGGTGTTCCCGCTACAGGGGGAGTAGCAGTAAGGACAGCGGGGAACGGTAATACAGCTGTCGGGGTAACACAAGCCAGGATAGGCCAGTGCCACCATTCAGATGGAGGCAGTAATGAGGGGTGTGAGAAGGCAGGCAGCAGGGGGGCACGGCCATGGAAGGACCTGTCAGCGGTATGCCCCCAACAGGCAGTACTGAGCCCACACCAGCTTTGAGCTGTACACTGACACTGAGATTGTGGGCCGGTACTGCCTGAACTGGGCAATCCTGAGGTGGCTCTGTGAGCTGTGCAGTGATATGATGCAGGCACCCACACAACGGAGAAATGCTCTGTCAGTGGAGACCAAAGTGACAGCTGTCATGTGCCTGCTCACCACGGGTACCTTCCAGAGACCAACAGGGGACATGACAGGCATAACCCAGTCAGCCGCGTCATGCCTACTCACTCAGTTCCTCAGCGCACTGCTGCCACATGCTGCGGAGTACATCCATTTCCCCAGCACACCGGCAGAGCGCAAAGCAAACATACAGGAGTTCCACAGGGTAGCACGTATGCCTGCCGTGCTTGGGGCCATTGACTGCACCCATGTGGCCATCCGCATGCCACTTGGCCCTGAAGGGGCCGCATACATAAATCGAAAGGGGTATGCAAGCATCAACTGCCAGGTGTTGTGCGATCCCAGGGGTGCATAACCAATGTCTGTGCCACACACCCTGGGGGAGCACATGATGCCTTCATCTGGCACCAGTCTGCACTGTGCCACAGGTTCAAGAGTGGGGACATCCCCACTGGCCACCTAGTGGATAAGTATGCAAATCACGCAGAAAGACATGGATCTTGGGAGGGGTATAGTCAGAGGTGACATGGTTACTGGCCTAGATGGTCCATGGCAGGGCGACGCTGATCACCAAATTAATGTCCACCCTCTACACACAGGTGACAGTGGATACCCATTCCGACCCTGGCTTCTCACACCATACCGGCAGCCCGCGACCCCATCGCAGCAATGCTACAATGAGGCACATGCCACCACATGCAATGTCATTGAGCAGATGTTCGGGATGCTGAAGGCACGTTTCTGTTGCCTGGACACGTCTGGCAGTGCCCTACAGTACAGCCCCTCAAAGGCCTGTGGGCTATTCCTGGCCTGTTGTATCCTGCACAACATGGCCAATGACTGTGGGATAGCTGTACAGGTCGAAGAGGGGGACAGCGATGAGGATGATGAGGACACTGGTGAAGATGGTGATGGGCAGCCCCCCTTGGTTGAAGGGACCCCCGACTGATCCGGATGGTACAGCTGCACCAGGACACCATCACCGAGGAGCACTTTAACCAACCCAGGTAAGTCATGGGGCCACGTGCAACCACCAATGGCAAGGGCACAATCCACAAACACGCATGGACAAACCCCAGGGGTGCATGTTGTAAAGGGAATTGGGTGAGCATGGAACCGCACACGGCGTCAGGGATGGGCAAGGTCTAACACAGCATGCAGACACACACCCCCCCCACAAGACATGCACAAAGGGTAGGAGGCACGCCGACCCCAACGACCACCCCTAGCCACGCACACATCCACAGACCACCACGCCCAGTGCCTGTCATTATGCGTGTGTCAGATGCTGGGTACCTTTGCACAGTGGTGGACAGCGCAATGCAGGCATCATCATGCACACACCACAGCGGCCAGCAGCTGGGAGGGTATGCAGATGGAATGTGTGTGTGTGTGTGTGTGTGTGCAGGGCCGGGTACCCCACCCATGCACTGCACGTTGAACAACACACTGCACACAGGGCAGCATCAGACAGTAGCCTTGGTGGGAGACAGATCAGTCATGCGCCACAGTGCCACGGCCACCACGGATGCATGGGCGGCCCCACCGAGACCCACCAGCAGTGACAGGCTGACCAATGGCCTCATGGGGTGGCACCAATGGTCCCCAAGGGGTTCTGCTGCATGAACGCAATCGTGCTCGTGCAGGGGTCTGCAGCACACAGAACATGCCTGCGCCAGGCGTGCTCGGGATGCCCACAGCTGAACCCGGTGTTGACAAGGAGGGTGTCGCATGATGCCAGGAATGGGGGGTGGACATTGCACTGCACGGTGTCTGCAACGCATGGGCAAATAACTGTGTGCCCACTGTGGCCATGACAGCTGTGATTGTGTCAGCTGGTCAATGGCAGTGGTCACATCCTCCTGCAGACGATCCATCCCTGCCAGGAGCAGACCTGTGTCCCTCCTCTGCCTGGCACAGGGCTGCACTGAGTGCATCCACCGCCGTCACAAGCCGCAACTGCTGATCGACTGAATCTTGGAGTATGCGGGTGTGCTCATCTAAGAGGTCATCCGCCTGATCGGCATGCTGTCCCTCACGGTGTTCACGGCCCTGATGGGTGGGCACTGCACACTAGGGCCATGCCTGGGCATGTCCACAGGTGGTGCACTGACGCCGCCCCTGACACTGTACCCCATGGCCATTGGCCGACTGCTGACACTGCCCCTCTGGCTGCCGCTCTCCAGGGCTCAATGGTGCTGCCGCAGTGGCCACAACAGCCCCACTGTACTGGACACACACCAGTGCTTCCCCACTGGTGCAGACAGGCACAGGCTGGGACTGTGATGTCACACAGGCCTCCACGGTGGCACCACCCATGGCTATGCCCATGCTGTAACCTGCTGTGTGGCCATCCTGCAGCCCACACGTATCACTGTCAGCAGCATCTGAACATAGCGTATGTGTGCTACAGAGCGCCATTTTGACACTGAATGCTTGGAGGATGGCACTGGAGATGGGCACCAATCTGGAGCCAAGTTGAACTGGCCAACCTAGTGTCCCTGGTGGAGCCCCATGCTGCTGCTCTATTTGGGGAGGCACCCCTGGACAGTGCCAGGAGTGCCATGTGGGAGGAGGTGGCGGTGGCCCTGGAGGAGGCCACGGGCATACAGTGCATGGCAGAGCAGTGCAGGCACCGTTATGGGGACCTGCAGCATAGGGACCCAGACAGGCTTGCCCACCTGCAGTCACATGCCAGGAGGGGCGCGGTTCCATGACCAGGTAGGTGCCCCATCCATACACTGTTTACGTCCATACAGGTATCGTGGTAGCATGTGTCCAGCACACAGGGGGTGTCCAGTGTGGGCCGTGGTGGTGGTATGGGGTGGGGGGCAGATGGGTATGGCTGTGTGGGATCGCACACACCCGGGGGCAGGGGGACTTTGCTACCGGATTGTACTGATGTTCCTCGCTCCATGTTTGCACCCTAGGCCCTGAGAAGTGTAGGCATGCCAGGAAGGGGAGGCTGCAGTGTGAGGCATATCATGCTGCAAGGGTGGCCATTCAAGACCAGCTCAGGGACCAGCCTGATGATGGTGAGTGCCTTACATCCATGATTTTTTGTGCATGCTGTGTAACAGAGCAGGCAGTGGGGCATGGCCACCATCCATTGACACCACTGCCATGCACGCAACATGGTACAGTCAGCACTGTCCAGTGGCACTGCATGTCTGGGAGTGCATCAATGGTGGTCCATGCATGCACCGGGTACATGGCTGTGCCACTGCCTTCGCACCGCATAGCCATGTTACTGTACAGCCACGGTGGCGCTGTGCGGGACTTGGGCAGTGGGTGTGTGCAGCGGTCCACATGGCTGTGTGCACCTGGGTGGGCAGGTCTTGTGGACACGATCACTGTGGGTGGTCACACACCATCACAGAGGCATGCCCCATGGCCGTATGCCATGCACAGTGGGTGGGCTGCTGGTGGCTGTGCATTCACACCTATTGACTCTGCTCACTTGTTCTAGGTGGACAGCAGTTGCAGACCATCGAACAGATGCTGCAGGAGATACTGCAGGTGGCCAGGGCCTTCCTTGAGATATTGAAATGGATAGACCATCTGGGAGTCCGAAGGAGGCATGGCAGGTGGCGCAGTCAGAGCGGGGAGCGGGGCTCCCGCTGAACATGTTTCACCCCATGATTTCCCTACCCCTGGACCCACCCTCACACCCCCTTCCTCTACTATTTGTTCACCCCTGCACATTACCCACCCCACCTGGTTTGTGGCCCTCCCCAACCTTTTGTACATAGTTGTAAATAGTTGTTTTTGATCTTTTACAATACATTTGCTTTGTTATGCCTACTGTGGTGGTCTCTGATTTGCAGCGGGCTAAAGGTGCTCAGCTGCAGTGGTGTGCATGGCATCAGGGTTGGTGCAGTCATGGGCGTGTGTGCGTGTGTGTGTGTGTGTGTGTCCATAGGGAAAGTGACTACGGTGTGGGAGTAGCTATCAGTCACTGTCTGTCATTTGTGTGTTGTTCCCTGTGCACTGGATGACTGTGTGCAGTGGTCCATGGTGCATGCACTATTTCCATGGCGCACCTGTCAGACCATCCATGGCCTGTGCAGCTGATACCCTTGCATGTCTGTGACCTGCACGGTCCACTGGCATGTCAGTGGTGGCTGTCCATGCTGGACAAACACTGTACCCGGCACAATGCCGGTTTGCCTCCTGCCACTGTTGTGGTGCATGTCTGCAACGGGTTGCACTGTGGCCTCCGCTGTTGTCCCACCTCCATGCTGTTGCTTGTGTGTGTCACAGGGGATGTGCACCACTGTCTGTCACTTGTGCTCTGGGCGCATGCTGGTGGTGTACAGCTCCATGGTGCATGTGCAGGGTGGCTGGCACTCCTGTGCTATGGAGGGGTGCTGGCCGTGTGTACACAGTTTTCATGGCCACATTGGGGGCTTGGTTGCCCTGCTATTGTGTCCCTGTGTTAGTGTGCCCTTGGGTATGGGTGGGTGTTTGTCCATGCACTCTGTTGCATCCTGTGTGGTGCATGCTTCCATGCACCACTTTGGGTGTCTGCGCTGGCTGTTGTGGCCAGTGCTGGGTAGGGGTGTGTCCTTGGGAGGATGTGCAGGGTGCTGTACCACTGGTGGTGGGGTCCGGGGTATGCCCTGTCACATGTGGGGTACCTCGTGTGCCGACGCATGATCGGTCTCTCAGCTGTACCTTGGGGGGGGACATGCATGGTGGCACTGTGTATGCAGTTGTTGCATCACTGTCTGCTGCCACCTGCTGATGGGTGCTCATGGTGGGGCTGCCTTGCATGGTTCTGTGGTGCACAGGGTTGCATTGTCACAGTGGGGGTGGTGGCATGCATGGGGTGTCCTGCACTGGTGGATGCTGCTCCTGGGCAGGGTGTCTGGGGATCACGGTGCAGGGTGTGCTCTGCATTGGTGGGATGGTGTGGCATGGGGTGGTCAGACCTCCTTGTGTGCCGATCACAGCTTGCCAGGGGGTGTGCTGGGGCACCATGCCCCGGCTGTGGGTTTGTTGCTGGTATCCATGGGCCGGTGGTTATTCCAGCTCTCCCCCGGTTGTGCAGTGCATGGGGTGTGGGGGGCAATGTCTGTTCTGCTGTGTGCTCCTCTGCCCATCTGTGGCATGGGTGGTGGGCCCCTGCATCCTGTCCCTGTGCATCCCTGGTTGTGCTGTTGCACTGCTGCCCTGCTCCACTGAGCATCCCTGGTTGTGCTGTTGCGCTGCTGCCATGCTCCACTGAGCATCCCTGGTTGTGCTGTTGCACTGCTGCCCTGCTCCACTGAGCATCCCTGGTTGTGCTGTTGCGCTGCTGCCCTGCTCCACTGAGCATCCCTGGTTGCGCTATGGCGCATCTGAAATGTGCCACTGCACATCCCTGGTTGTGCTATGGCGCAGGTGGCACGATATTCAGTCTTGTGCCACAGGCGCATCTTGACCTGCACAGTTTTTGAATATCGCACTTCTTGCGCATGGGCGCAGTGGACTTGTGCTTGCTATTGCTGTCGTGCACTTTTTTGGCACAGTTTGAATATCTGGGCCTAGGTGTTTGGGTGGCATGTGATAGAAATGGCAAATAGCTACAAAAGTTTAAAAAAATGAGTTTTGTCAGGAAAGAGCTACTGAGCCACAATAACTCATTTTCATGAATGCCTTGGGGGAAAATAAATGAAGCTGGTCACTGAGAATGCTCAGAAATTTATATTCACATGTGAGAATAAATTTCTGAGCATGCTCAGTGACCAACTTTATTTATCTTGTTCATGTTGTCCAAGATAAAATGTTTATCTTGGCAAATTTATTTTCACACCTGTTTTATAAAAAAATTTTTTTACATTTTTGTTTCAGATAAGCCACGGTTCAGGGAATCCTTTACTAAGTGACAAAGTTCGGTATCCCAGCTTTGTCAGGACAATACCGAACACTTACTTCCAGCCCTATGGGCTGGCCCAGATCATTGTGCACTTCTCTTGGACATGGATTGGAATTCTATATGCCGACAATGAATATATTATACAACAAAGTCAACAGCTCAAACAAGAGTTAGCCAAGTTTGGCATCTGCGTAGCTTTCTATGAAATGCTGCCAGCAAATATCCCCAGAAATAAGATCCTCGTCATTGCTAATATGATCAAAAAGTCATCTGCTAAGGTGATTGTGCTTTATGCCTATGAGTCTCAGGTTAGTGCTGTGCTGGAGGAGCTTATTATTCAGAATGTCACTGGAAGAGTTTGGATTGGCACCAGAAGTTGGATGTCAAGATCCTTTTCTTCCAAAAAAGTGATTTGGAAATTATTAAGTGGAGCTGTGGGTTTTGCCATGTTCAGTGGCAAGATACCAGGATTTAAGGAATTCCTTTATGACATCCACCCTTCCCGATATTCCGGTGATATTTTTATGAAAATATTTTGGGAGAATGCTTTTGGATGTAGGTGGCCAAGTGATAAAACAAATCTAAGCAAACCAGAACAGCAAATATCAGACAATTCATTGCTCTGTACTGGGGCTGAGAAACTGAATACGCTAGACCCTGCTGTGTATCAAGTTGATGAATTCCGGTATTCATACAATATGTATAATGCTGTGTATAGCTTGGCTCATGCCTTAAATGACCTGTTTGCATGCAGACCAGGAAAAGGACCATTTGTGAATGAAACCTGTGCAAATAGTAAAGAATTCCACCCATGGCAGGTGAGATACCACTTATGTACAAGGGCTGATATTCTACTTCTTCTAAATATAAAATAGAATGTATAACTTTGTGAGTAAACTACAGAACATGTCTGCTTTCAAGAATACACCACATAAGGCTGCACATCAAGTGATTTGTAAACACATAAAGGAGTGATCACACTCTTGGTTGCATATTTTACCCACGATGCATTTTATCAGCCTTGCATATGTGTTTACTGCAATGGTTACCCCCTTGTATGCACATATTTTCTTGACTAGTTACTTCTTTCTTCAGTCTGTAAAAAAATCATCTTTTAGTTATAGGAGCACAGAATATAGACAGAAGAAGATTTATTAGCACATCAAGACCATCCCTCATGTCTCAGTGGATATCATAGCACTGAAGGAGGAATGGAAAGGAGTTTAATTTTATAAAGCACCTTTCATGTAGACTGCATCCTAAAGCACTTTACAATCCAGTAAATGGAGAGGGAGTGATTTTTGCTACGTATCTCAGCATATTTTTGAGATTCAGATAGGCAGATCTGGAGATAAATTTAGAAGAGCCTGAGCACAGCAAGGTTAGGTGACTTGATTTGGGGCACACACTAAGTGGCAACTGTAGGAGTCAGACCTTGTTCTCACCTCATTTACCCTGCCACCCTCAGACACCACTGGCATAAAACCTTCAATTTACCTCCTCAGCTAGCCATGCTCTAAATGTGCTGTAGTCACAAATCTGATATAGATGATTTTTTTTTTCTATTTCAGTTTTGCAATTTGTGTTTGCAATTAACTAATTCAGTCAGTGATGCACCAAGAAGGTGAATGGAGGGTTCTCAGCAGCTGCAGTGCCATCTGGGGCAGAGGGATATTCAGTGAACTGGGGGTTGGATTCCTGTTGCCTGCAAAATCATGGGGAGGGGGACACAAGGAGTCACCGGGGATGGACTTTCAGTCATCACATGCTTTATTTATTATTTTTATAAAACATGTCCAACGCCTGGAAAGAGCTCCCAGTGTCAGAAGCAGATTTCAATGTCATGTATGCCACTGGTGATGGGCTTCCAATGGAAGCATCCTTTATTTTAAAAATAAAAACATGTCCAACACCAAGGTTGGCTCTTGGTGTCTGAGGGGGGTTGGAGGAGACAATTCTGACAACAGGGGAAGGGTCTCCCAGTGACCACATCATTACCATAAACAACACAGAAGTTGGGCTCCCAGTCTTGGAGTCAGGAGGAAGCAGCAGTGTGCCACCAGGGTGAACTCCTTGAGGCCACATTATTTTACATTTACTGTAACACAATGTCAGACACTAGGGTTGGACTCCCAATGTTGGAAATTGGGGGGGGGGCACCAGTGCACTACTGTGGTGAGTTCCCAGTGGCTGTATTTTTTTTAATTAATCTATGTCCAACTCTGGGGTTGTGTTCTGGTGTCAGAATCTGGATAAGTGATGTGTGAAGGAGCCAACATTTGATGTGTGAAAATTTTCACAAATTTCTGCAGTTTGTCTTGCCGACAACCATAATTCAGATATTTATTCACCCTGTGAATTGCCCAGGTTCATGTATCAGAACTACAGATATTACCAATCTGTGGGCAAATTAGCAAGTTGCATAGTTTCACCAGTATTTGTGTAATACACCTGAAAAAAACAAATGCAAATCGTGATTGTCATATTAAAAAAAAGAAACCTCCTCCACCACTATGGTGCAATACCACCCCATTCCACCTCACTAACAATTTTTAATCTCATTATAACCTCCTTCCATCCTCCCACTAGCAACCTCCTCCCTTCTACCTCCCTACTCTGGTGAATATATATAAAAGTGAAGTCCTCCTTGTTGTGACAGTCCAGAAAGTTATTTATATACCTTCCACCACCTGCACACTAAAGCACATTCCCCATTCTTCTCCCTCCTGGCTAAACCCTATTGCACAACAAGACTCCAATTCAACCCCCTCTGGCCCCCATCACCCGTCCTCCCCCCACCACCCATAAAAATATGTTCCTGTGTGACCCTGTGATAAAGAAAACAGTCCTCCACTGCAGAGCATTTGCTCTGTTCAGTGTCCTCCTCAGTAACTTATGATGCTGGCACAAGATGCATGGTGACTGGTGATGTCTTTACTCCCAAGAAAACTTGACTGGTTGAAACTTCAGTCAATCAGGTTTTATTGGAACCAAAGATGTCACCATTCATTCATGTACCAGTGCCATTATGGAGGAGGACACTGAAGAGAGTAAATGCTCTGCACTAGGGGACTGTTTTCTATTACAGGGTCACAGCAGATTTGAATGGGTGTTGGTGGGGGAGCAGGGTGGTGAGGGCCAGAGGGGTGTTGGGGTCTTCTCATGCAGTTGAGTGTGGTCAGGTTGGGATAGGTCTGGGACTGAGTTTGGCACACAAGTGAGGTGAAGGTATATGAATAATTTTCTGGACAGTCAGAGCGGGCAGAATATATATATATATTATATATATTATAGTGGCACGGCTGTGCCACTATATTTAGGGTTCAGTAGTCACTTACATACTAAAGTAAAAAGTTTGGGCGTTAACGACTTTGGACGCGTTCAACGGATTTGCTTTAAATTTGGTACACGTGGTGGGGCATGGTAGATCTCTTGATTTGCAGTTCAAACACAAAATCACCTTCTCAACCAGAGAAACAATGTGCAATACTTCTTTAAACAAGTTCTTTTATTTTTTGGATGCTCCGCACCATATCATGTAATGTTTCAGAACTAATGTTCCTTCATCAGACATTGGAGCATAATCTAAAGTAAAAAATAAATTCATATTATTTATGTCTTCCTTGTATGCATATATTTATGTAACAGGCTCAAACTCACTTTCAAAGTTATTTATGCTAACAAACTATTTTTTATTTCCATAAACCAAATGTGCAGGTGGAACTAACCTGAATGTTTAAATCAGCTAAGTCATAAAAATAACAGCAGCGTCTGTCGTAGGGGTGGGGGTAAGGTCTCTTTTAGCCTTTTCAAAGGAGAACCATTAAATATTCTATAAAAGAAATTAAAACTATTTCATCATCATGAACATGTTGACTAAACCTCAAATAAATTATTTAAATCTTAATTACTTTTTAACAGAAATCCCGACATTTAACTTAAATTTTTTTAATCCAGGTATTTATTACTTACCATCTTCTATCTGCTGGTTTAACAAACAATCAATTACTTCAGTCACTAATTTTAAGCAACAAACTATTTCATTAGAATCTTTATATTATAGGGATTATAAATAGGACATACCTTGTGGTTTAAGTTTCAGTAATTACCATCAACTAATATTTTATCAGGGCTCAGACTTTGAGCTTAATCCACAAAAAGAAATTTCTGATATAACGACGCCATTGACAGACACGCTGAAACAGCTCTAAGGTGGAGTACCTTGCAAGGTGATAAAGAAACAGCGCCGTGCCGCACAGATGGGCACGTATTGATGTGCTTACATTACCTAGGTAACCACACCTCCTGCGGCCCGGTCAAAAAGAAACTCCCCACAAACAAGTAGGGAAGTGCCCTGTGTCTACAAAACATTTTTAAATGTGAATTCACATAAACTTAAAAACATAATGTACATGACACAACAGCTTAAATATTGCAGAATCTATACATTTCCAACATAAATATCAGAATTCGGGGAAGGAAGAAGGAAGGGAAGGGTGGGGGAAGAAAAAGATCAGCTTTCAGAATAGAGTACAATAAAATCTAATGAGGTCTTAAGTCATATATTATACCACCCTTAAAGGACAGGCTCAGACTGAACTGTAGGTCTAAAGTTTAATCTATGTCAGTCCGGTTTACAAATTCATTTAAACCATATTTATTTAAATGTGTTTTTAATGCAAATATCCACCATGCCTCATGTCTTAAAACCTGCTGTCTATTTCCCCCTTGTGATAGTTCATGGATTTTTTTCTATGCCAAAAAATTTTAGTGTGGTGACTTGGTGTTGCCTATCTAAAAAATGTCTGGCTATAGGGGATCTCAAATCCCCTCTCCTAATGTTGCTTTTATGTTCCGAAATTCACAGTTTCAAGGGTCTAGTAGCTTCACCAATGTAATATAAGCCACATGGACAATAAATACAATAAACTCTCAAAATCTGTACTGCAAGTTATAAATTCCTTGATATTGTATTCTTTATTGTCCCATGTACTTCTAATGGTTTTCCTTCTTACTCCATTGTTACAGTGAATACAGTTGCCACAAGGAAAAAAAAACCTATGATACTGCTTTTCAACCAACTAGTGCCTCTAGATTCCTCCTTCCAATGTTTAGTTCTAACTAATATATCACGAATTGTCATGGTCTTACGAGTGGTTACCCATGGTTTCTGTCCAAATATTTTGAGTCCCATTTCATTACTCTGCAAAATATTCCAGTTTGAGAGAATAGCATTTTTTATTCTACCAAATTCTTCTGAGTATTGAGTGGACACCATGATACATTCTGGAATGGGATTCAAACCTTGGTCCCTGTTTTCTAAAAGAGTAACTCGATCTTTTTTATTTGCTTTCTCTTTAGCCAGTTGTATAGTTCTTTCTGAGTAGCCTCTTTCTATAAATCTCCTAGATAAATCACCTACATTTTTTCATATATTTCTGCAGTACCACTATTCTTTTTAATTCTTAACATCTGATTATACGGGATATTCTATTTCAGGTTATTAGAGTGAAAACTCTTTGCATCTAAAATAGTATTTCTTGTGGTTTTCTTTCTATGTAAATCAGTGACAATCCTCTCATTTTCCTTGATAATCTTTAGATCTAAAAAAGGAATCTCAACCGAGTCACACATCATGGTAAATTCTAAATTTCTATTGGCTCTTTCTAAATATTCCTTAAATTGTATGGCTTTTTGTTTAGTATCATTCCAGACAATTAATATGTCAACAATAAATCTTTTATAAAGCACATTCTGACTACTTTACAGATGGGATTTATTGGTCTCCCTAAATTATTGAACTGAACACAGCTGAGGTGATTAACTGATTTAATTGAAACCTGGAACTGTAGACATTGCAGACACAATGGCCACTTTTGCAGAACTGGGAAGTATCACAGACAACAGATCTTCAGCCCTAAGTATCAATGAAGAAGAAGCCACTCAGATTATAGCTCTGATGGAGAGTAAATGGCAGTTGAGACAAACTACCACCACAGAAGTACCAAAGACTACAGTTAACAAACTTGAATCATTAAAAAAGAGGGAGATTAGATTGGATTGGTGTGCAGTGACACTATTAGAATATATGACTCAGAAAAGGATTCCGAGAGGCCTTCGAGTTTTGGTGGAATCCCAATTAGGTTTTACACCAGAGGGATTCAAACTGAAATGGGACAGCATCAGAGCAAAATGTTAGTTTGATTTTATGTTATTGTTAATAAAAACTATTACCAAGGAACAAAGCAGACTTTTGATAGAGATAAATTATTTAAAGAATAAAATCAAAGAAACAATAGAAACTTCACATTTAAAACAGTTACTAGATAAGATTGAAAAATTGTTAGTAGAATATGATAAGCACATTTAAAATATCAAAATCAGTAAATTTAAAAGGGATATGAATAACTATAAGAATGGAAATATTTATTCATGGAAAAAATATGAACAGCACACTAATGTTTTTCATTTAGATGATTCACACACCTCTCCAGGAACATCTGATTCTGATACTGTTGAGCCACAGTCCAATAGAGAATTTTCTGACAGAAGGTTTTATAATAGACAAAACAGGAGATATAATAGACCCTTCAAAAAATATAAAAGAAAAATAAAAATTTCACCCAGATGCTATAACTATGAATGGAACTATTATGATGATAGAAGATACAATTGGAAACAGGGAGAAGGATTATATGGTAGGGATTTTCAGAGAGATACAGAAGTAGCAGGACGATCAGGCATATGAAGACAGGAAAGAGACACAGGAGGAGGAGAAAAAAGAACAGAAACAGAAAAGGTGCACAAGCTAAGATCAAGACATCAGAAATGATTATATTTAATGTATCCACTCGTCCTTTAAATGAGTTAGAAACCAGGGTACTCGGTTATGGTTTGTCCTTCAGTCTCATCGAGAAACTGAATACTTTTGAACTTAAACTTGATTTGGAAATTTTTTTCCGGAAAATTAGATTAAAACATTTTTTGGGAATTAAGCCAGATGTCACTACAACAGACACAGAGAAATACAACAGATACCAATTGAAACAAGCCTTAGAAGTCATATTTTGACCCCATAGGAAGTACACCTGCAAATATTACAACCTATATTGAGAAAACAAATATGGAGATAGAGAAAATAATTTCTGAGAATAAAAACAGGACTAGCAATCATAATTTAACTAAAGATGAAAAATCAGCACTAAAAGCTTCAAGCAATAATGAAAGCATAATAATCAAACCATCTGATAAAGGAGGGAGGATAGTCATAATGAATAAAGTGGATTACAGGATGGAATGTTTTCATCAACTATCAGACACAAATACTTATGAGAAAGTCAATAATATACCTCTTTTAGAACTAAAAACAAAGATAAGAGAATTAGTAGAGGAAGCAAATGGTAGGGGTATCATTGAACAATGGGTAGCTGAAGAACTAGTCAACAAAACACCAAGAATTCCAATTTTTTATTGTTTACCCAAGATACATAAATCATTGGAATCACCACCAGGAAGACCCATTATATCAGGTATAGGATCAATAACTGAACTGTTATCGATTTTTGTGGATCATCACTGTCATCATTTGGTCCCTAACACTTGGTCCTATCTTAGAGACATTAAGCACTGCATCCAAATTTTGAATGGAATAGATGAGGTCAATTTTGATTTAAAAGAAGTTCTTCTGATAACACTGGATGTAAACAGTTTGTACACCAGTATCCCACATACTGAGGGTTTAGAAGCCATGGAATATTTTCTAGACACTAGGGAACAAAATAAACCTAATAAGGAATTTCTATTAAACCTCACACAAGTTATTTTAAAAAAACAATTATTTTGTATTTGAAGACCACAAGTATTTACAAACAACGGGGACAGCAATGGGGGCCACACTGGCTCCGACATATGCAAATCTCTTCATGGCATGGTTTGAAAAGAAATTTATAGAAACAGAAACAAATCATTTTAGTAGTCAGATTATGCTTTATAAAAGATTTATTGATGACATATTAATTGTCTGGAATGATACTGAACAAAAAGCCATACAATTTAAGGAATATTTAGAAAGAGCCAATAGAAATTTAGAATTTACCATGACATGTGACTCGGTTGAGATTCCTTTTTTAGAGCTAAAGATTATCAAGGAAAATGGGAGGATTGTCACTGATTTATATAGAAAGGAAATCACAAGAAATACTATTTTACACACAAAGAGTTTTCACCCTAATAACCTGTAACAGAATATCCTGTATAGTCAGATGTTAAGAATTAAAAAGAATAGTGGTACTGCAGAAAGATATGAAAAAAATGTAGGTGATTTATCTAGGAGATTTATAGAAAGAGGCTACACAGCAAAAACTATACAACTGGCTAAAGAGAAAGCAAATAAAAAAGATTGAGTTACTCTTTTAGAAAACAGGGACCAAGGTTTGAATCCCATTTCATAATGTGTCACAATGTCCACTCAATACTCAGAAGAATTTGGTAGAATAAAAAATGCTATTCTCTCAAACTGGAATATTTCGCAGAGTAATGAAATGTGACTCAAAATATTTAGACAGAAACCATGGGTAACCGCTTGTAAGACCACGACAATTCATGATATATTAGAACTGAACATTGGAAGGAGGAACCTAGAGGCACTAGTTGGTTAAAAAGCAGTATCACAGATTTTTTTCCTTATGGCAACTGTATTCACTGCAACAATGGGGTAAGAAGGAAAACCACTAGAAGTACATGGGACGATAAGAAATATAATATCAAGGAATTTATAACTTGCAGTACAGATTTTGTAATTTATTGTATTTATTGTCCATGTAGCTTATATTATATTGGTGAAACTACTAGACCCTTGAAACTGTGAATTTCAGAACATAAAAGCAACATTAGGAGAGGGGATTTGAGATCCCCTATAGCCAGACATTTTTTAGATAGGCAACACCAAATCAGCACACTAAAAGAAATTTTTGGCATAGAAAAAATCCATGAACTATCACAAGGGGGAAATAGACAGAAGGTTTTGTTAAGACATGAGGCATGGTGGATTTTTACATTAAAAACACATTTAAATAAATATGGTTTAAATGAATTTGTAAACCGGACTGGCATAGATTAAACTTTAGACCTACAGTTCAGTCTGAGCTTGTCCTTTAAGGGTGGTATAATATATGACTTAAGACCTCATTAGATTTTATTGTACTCTATTCTGAAAGCTGACCATTTTCTTCCCCCACCCTTCCCTTCCCTTCCTTCTTCCTTCCCCAAATTCTGATATTTATGTTGTAAATGTATAGATTCTGCAATATTTAAGCTGTTGCGTCATGTACATTATGTTTATAAGTTTATGTGAATTCACATTTAAAAATGTTTTGAAGACATGGGGCACTTCCCTGTTTGTTTGTGGGGAGTTTCTTTTTGACCAGGCCACAGGAGGTGTGGTTACCTAGGTAATGTAAGCACATCAATATGTGCCCACCTGTGCGGCCCGGCCCCATTTCTTTGTCACCTTGCAAGGTGCTCCACCTTAGAGCTGTTTCGGCGTGTCTGTCAATGGCGGCGTTATATCAGAAATTTCTTTTTGTGGATTAAGCTCAAAGTCTGAGCCCTGATAAAATATTCGTTGATGGTAATTACTGAAACTTAAACTGCAAGGTATGTCCAATTTATAATCCCTATAGTATAAAGATTCTAATGAAACAGTTTGTTGTTTAAAATCAGTGACTTAAGTGATTGTTTGCTAAACCAACAGGTAGAAGATGAAGTAACAAATACCCGGATTAATTATTTAAATAATTTATTTGCGGTTTAGTCAACATGCTCATGATGATAAAATAGTTTTAATTTCTTTTATAGAATATTTAATGGTTCTCCTTTGAAAAGGCTAAAAGAGACCTTACCCCCACCCCACGACAGATGCTGCTGTTATTTTTATGACTTAGCTAATTTAAATATTCAGGTTAGTTCCACCGGCATATTTGGTTTATGGAAATAAAAAATAGTTTGTTAGCATAAATTCTCTTGAAAGTGAGTTTGAGCCTGTTACATAAATATATGCATACAAGGATAACTTATGAATTTATTTTTACTTTAGATTATGCTCCAATGTCTGATGAAGGAACACTAGTTCTGAAACATTACATGATATGGTATGGAGCATCCAAAAAATAAAAGAACTTGTTTAAAGAAGTATTGCACATTGTTTCTCTGGTTGAGAAGGTGATTTTGTGTTTGACTGCATTTCTGATCCGACATTCACCTTCTCCCATTTTTTTGAAGTATGGCTCTTAAAGAGAGCTCTTCAAGAAAAAATTAAAAAAGAACCCTGAGAGATTATTTGGTTGATGAGATCTCTTGATTTGCCAAATTGCGTTTTGGTTGGACTTATGGTCTTTGCGCACGAAAGCACTGAAAAATGCAAAATTATCCATTTTTGGAGGCAGCTTTTGGGATATTGGACATGGCCCTGCATGGACGTCGTGTGGCATGCCACTCTGTGAGATGGCTCATTTGAAAGAGCTTCGGTGGCCTAACATGCCACTTTTCATTTGGTGAAAAACTATTAATATATTCAAAAGATATGCAACTTTTAAGTTCCCATTATAAGTCAAAGGGAAAATGTATATGTATATCTTGTGAACAAAGAATGAGGTTCTGGCCATCTGGTCCTTCCTGGCAATCAAAGAATTTGCAGCCTCACGGTTCAAGAATCTTTGTCCCCGAGGATTTTCAAAATTCTTTGATCGCGAGGTCCACCATTTTGTTTTTAAATTTCCGATGAGCCTGCAAATTTTTTGATCGTGAGATTCTTTGATCACGATCTTGCATCACGACCTAAAAACACAAATATCTTGGCTCAGGGGTGGGCTAGGGACACAAATGAGGGTGGGTTTTGCTCAAGAGAGTCCGTTCTATCGAGGCATGTCATTGGTTCCATTCAAATTGGTGAAAAATTCACGTTTCACCATTTTTAATTCTTTGTTTGTGAGCCTGCAAATTATTTGATCACAAGCCTGCAAATTCTATAATCGTGAGATTTTTTGATCGTGATCATGCATCGTGAGTGAGGGACAAGATGGCCCAATTTAAAAATCAATTTTTCTCAGCCCAGGGGTGTCCTAGGAAGTCAAATGAGGGTGGGTTTTACTCAGGGGGATTCGTTCTGTTGAACCATGTTGGTGGTATACCGCAATTCCATCAATTTTTTGATTTATAAATTTTTAATTCTTTGTTCGTAAGCCTGCAAATTATTTGATCACGAGCCGGCAAATTCTTTGATCGTGAAATTCTTTGATCACCATCTTTGATCGCGAGGGCAGGACAAGATGGCCAGATTTTTTATAATGGAATAGATAGGGAAATTTTACCAGTCTTTAACACTGAATATCTTGGAAACAGTTTGGTGTTTTTACTTGAAATTTGGAGGGTGTTTACGGCATGTCCTGTAGATGTGAATTATGGTGTTTACTTGTGGGAGAATTTTTTTTTTCCAGAGATATTGCGTGACGCACTTTACGTGTTGTGGATACATAGCCTTACTGTCATGGATGTAGTTTTCAGTCATTGTGTGTGTTAAATGTCAACAGGTGTGGAACTGTGCCAGTCTGATGAATAAAAATCTCATACGTTAAAATGTTATATCTCGGACATGGTTTGGTCTTTTCACTTGAAATTTGGAGGGTGTTGGCGGCATGTCCTGCGGATGTAAATTGCAATGTTTCCATGTCAGAAAATATTTTTTTGGTGGAGATATAGCGTGGTGCACTTTACGTTCTGCGGACAGCGTTTTGCTTGCGGTGGTGACTTGAAATTGATAGAATACCTAGCCTTAGTGTCATGGATGTAGTTTTCAGTTGTTGTGTGTCTTAAATGTCAACAGGTGCAGAACTGTTCCACTCTAATGAATGAAAATTTCAAATTTTGACATGTCATACCTTGAACATGGTTTGGTCTTTTTACTTGAGATTTGAAGGGTGTTGATGGCATGTCCTGTAGATGTTAATAGAGGTGTTTACGTGTTGGACAATATATTTTTTGCAGAGATATTGTGTGGCTCAGTTTACATTTTGTGGACAGCATTTTCTATTGCTCTACTAGATTAACATTTGTTTGGTGATTGACCTTGGTGTTGTGAATGTACTTTTTAGTCATTGGGTGTATAATGTGGCCTGACACTTACAACTTGCATAACTTTCACCTTTCTATTCTTTCTTAAAAAGTAAGGAAAATTCTATGCAAAACACTTCATTAATGCATCAGTTAGGTTCTTCTACAGTGAAAAAGTGAGGAAATTTTATTTTAGGTTCCCACCCTTGCACCCCACCCCACCCCCGCCCCCACCAACAGGCATCGGGTGCGAGTGGTCATCGGCCCCAACTCTCACCCCATTCTCCTCACACTGCACCACCTCAGCTTGTTTATACATGGGATGGGGGTGAGTTAAGGTCGAGACCCCAACGCACACCCCAATGCCTGTTGGTGGGGTGGTGGGTCAAGGGTGGGAACCCTAAAATCTAATTCCTCACTTTCTTCACTGTAGAAGAACCCTAACTGATGCATTAACAATGTTTTTTGTATAGAATATATATATATATATATATAGAGAGAGAGAGAGAGACAGAGTCAGACAGAGAGAGGATATATGATGGCAGCAGTAGTGATATGGAAAATATTCTTACTCTTGCAGAGTGAGCTCTGGATACTTACGAGTGCCAAAGGCATGAGTGAGAGTATCCAGAGCTCACTCTGTAGGAGTGAGAATATTTTCCATAGTACACGATCAGCATATCATGTGTGCTATTTATAGAATGGGGGTGGGAGCTCCAGAAATATTGTTATGTGTTCTTGTGTTCTTTTCCTGTTTCTGTGTGCTTTCTGCTCTTTCTGGGTGTGGTCTGAGTGTGTGTGAGTTTTTCTGAATGAGCTGGGAGTCTCAGAAACACTATGGGACACAGGTGATTGTCCTTTGCAATTCTAATTGAGTTAGTTGCAGATAGCAGTAAGAAACAGAAACTGTTTTGTGAAGCAGTTCCATTTAGAATGCAGGTTGTAGTGAGTGAGTGGTGACATCAATGCTAATTTAGCAGGTGAGTTTGATAGTGTGGGGGTCATTTGTTGAAAGTAGTGCCAGCAGAGCTATGATAGGTCAGAGTTCCGGCATGACTTTAGCACAGTGATAATATCTGCCTGTGAGGTACTATTCATTTTGCTCACTTCATTATATATATATATATATATATATATATATATATATATATATATATATATATATATATATATATATATACATATATATATATATATATACCATGGGTGAGACCAATTCCAGTGAAATAAACCATGTTATTTTCACTGGAGTGAAATAAATCCTGAAGACATCAGCAGAGTTAAAATAAATACCATTTATACCTACTCTGCTGACATCACTCACCTGCATCTGAAAACACTAAGAAACACCCCTGTAATTTGCTGAGTTCTAAAACAGGCCCTACACTGAAATTAACACAATTAAGATAGATAATGACAGTCAGCTGCAGTACTCCTTCTAAATGTAGCAATCTCCAAATCTCTTGTGCTGTATTTCAAAACCCAAGTTTAGTACATTACTGAATCAAACAGATGATGCCTGAAATGTTTAAATAAATCTTAAACAGCCAAACATGAAGACACAAACCTGCCAAAAGAAATCATTACAATCTTCCTCATTGTCACAGAACAGAACCTCCCTCAGGCAACCAATTACCAAAACACAGCACACCTAATCAAGACCCCCCACACACACACACCAACCAACAACAGCTTACTACAACAACCCATTCATAAAAGTTCACACACACACACACACACACACACACACACAGCCACAGCACCAGCATCATTTAAAGTGACATGATCCTCATAACAACAAACATACCTCTCTCACTGAAATTGGTCTCACCTCCATGGTATAAACAGCACACATGATGGGCAGATCATGGAATATGGAAAATATTCTCATGCCTGCATCATGAGCACTGCATATTTCACTCTGCAGGAGTGAGAATATTTTCCATATTCCACTCCTGCCCATCATGTATCCCATATATATATATATATATATATATAAATTCATACAATAGGGGTGTGTTGTATTCATTGACAATAAAATCATGTATTCTCACCCCAGTGAGATAAATGGTTGATGACATAGCTACAGTGAAAATATTTACATTTACACATACTGTAGCTATGTCATCAGCCAATATTCTCACTCCAGCAGCATGTCCCCAATGTAAGTTAGAACTTCTTTTAAATGTGAAACTGAAATGTTTGAGGTACCTAATTAAGCAGCTGGTCTGCATTCTTCATTCTTTGCTTGCAGTTTCACAACTGCTAGAAGCCTGCAGCAGTACAGTCCTCACTACACCAAGTGGCACACACCTAAAACAGCACATTTCTGTACTACAAGCTGCTGAATGGTCATGCAGTCTCTCACACTGCATCCAAACTGTAAACCTATTGGGTCCCATTTATGATCTCTGAATAACAAACATAAAGAAAATCTGTCTACAGACTCCGACTCTGACTAACATACCAGTGAACTGCACAGCACACATATTTCCACACCGAAGCCTTCGGTTCTTAATTTCATTTCTTCACATGTTACAGCAACCTAAACATGACCTTTTTAAACTGGTATTACTTACATGATATATACTCTGAAACTGTATAATTCTTGCTGTTGGTCTCAGTAAAAAATAAAGCTGAGCATCTCAATGACAACTAAAGCACTTCGCACAATTGAAACTGCTCTCTTACCTGTAGTTCCCATGGAGCTTCTCACAGACATTTCAAAGCAAATAACATATAAGCCAACCACAAATGAAAAAGTTACACACAGCAGCACACAACAAAAATTAAACACTACACATAATAAAATATAGTGAAAAAGGAAAATCACATACAGTATCTACAGGAAACCTCCCGGACATGTTCCGCCTACCAAAACACATCATCCAACCACGGATCACACTCACACACTCATCAACCTATTACCACTCACTCACACACACAACGACCAATCGCACAACATATACAAACCCCATTCAGACCCATTCATTCACAGCAGCAACTCACAGCAACAGAACGACATAAGATAAAACAAAACAAATTAAAGCTTCCACACCTATTGTATAAATCGCACACATGATGTGCAGATCATGGGCTATGGAAAATATTCTCACTCCTGCATCATGAGGCATGGATGTCTCACTCATGCCTTTGGCACCCGTGAGATATCTATGCCTCAATCTGCAGGAGTGAGAATATTTTCCATATCCCGACTCCTGCCCATCATGTATCCCATATATATATATATATATATATATATATTCACCACAGCACGGGGGTTCTAGTTAGGGGATGGGGGTTCTGGTGGGAGGCAGGATGGAATGGAATTATACCACATTGGTGGGGGGGGGATTTTACAAAATTTTAAAAGATTTTTGAAACAAAATATAAAAATTCACCAGCAAAGTTGGTGCATCTGCTGGAGAATTCGTGAAGCTTTGCAAATTGTGAATTTCCTGAATTTGTGTCAACTTCACCAGAGAATTAAAACTTTCCAACACCTCTACTCAGGATCATAAAAAACAAACAAACAGCAAAAGTAGATAAAAGCAAATAAAGGGAAAAATGGCAAAAAGTAATATTTTTATAGCATCTGCTATTCAAAAATTGCTGACCAGGCCACCTCTTCAGGGATTGTAGAACCTGGTACTCACACCAAACCCAGAAACAGTCATGCTGATCTGTCAAACTGTCTCTGAACTATTGCACTCTTTTTCATTTCATTTTTATTTTTCATACTTGTGAACCAGATGAGAAAAACTGCCCCTTTTCACCAGTGACAAGTTAATATGAATAACAATGAACAAGTACAGCTAAGGTAAACAAACAAGGTGGGACAATAAATACAGTGGAATACACAAAGCAATAAATACAGTGGAATACATAAAACTGTTAAGATGAACATGAAAGAAACTTCAAAAACACTTTTCAAGCTTAATTCAAATTTATTTGAGCACTGTGGCTCTAAACAATAGCCGGACAAATTTCACAGCTTCCCTGCTAATTGTGACTCTGTTATAGGACACATACTATGTCTTTTGTTGTTCTTCTGCACTTTTGTTATGCTGTAGCATTGCTGCATTGGTAATTTCAATTGTCTTTGTATCCTCCCATGTCGTGCCTGGAAATAGGCATGTTCTTTTCTATTTCACCTACCTGGTCAACAAAAACAAAATAAATATAATAAACATCAGAGTGCCCCCTCCACACATATGGGGCACTCCATGGGTACACCAAAAGGACATGCACTCCCTCACCACACCTGATCCCTATCCATCAACATGCTCAGCAAGCTTGGAGTGGGCATAGGAGGATGGATGTGCATCTGCAAAATTTCCAGCCTGAGTCCCACTGTTTCCCGGGAGATGAGGGATGGATGTGCATCTGTATAATCCATGGCGTGAGTGCCACTGTTTCCCTGAAAATGGGGGATGGATGTGCATTTATATTATCCATGGCATGAGTACCACTGTTTCCTGGGGGATGGGGTGGATGTGCATCTGTATTATCCATGGCATGAGTGCCACTGTTTCCCAGGAGATGGGGGATGGATGTGCATCTGTATTATCCATGGCATGAGTGCCACTGTTTCCCAGGAGATGGGGGATGGATGTGCATCTGTATTATCCATGGCATGAGTACCACTGTTTCCTGGGGGATGGGGATGGATGCACATCTGTATTATCCATGGTGTGAGTGCCACTATTTCCCAGGAGATGGGGAATGAATGTGCATCTGCATTATCCATGGCATGAGTAGCACTGTTTGTCTAGGGCATGGAGGATGGATGTGCATCTATATTATCCATGGCATGAGTTTCAATGGTTACCCAGGGTATGGGGGTTGGATGTGCATCTGTATTATTCATGGCACGAGTTCCACTGGTTGTCTGGGGTATGGGGGATGGATGTGCATCTGTATTATCCATGGAGTGAATTCCACTGGCTGCCCAGTCTATGGGCAATGGATGTGCATCTGTAGTATCCATAACGTGAGTTCCACTGGTTGGCTTGGGTACGGGGGATGGATGTCCATATGCATATGTCATGGCATGAGTTCCACTAGTTGCCCAGCATATGAAGAGTGGAAGTGCATCTAGTAATTCATAGCGTGGGTTCCACTGGTTTCCCAGGGTATGGAGGGTGGCAGCATTTTGTAAACCAAGGGTCTACAGTAAGGCTGGCTGAACTGGTATACAAGTCCCTTCGAACCCTCACAAGACATTGCCAGTGCCTGATCAGCTCAATCTTCAGTAGTCCTCACATTCCTGGCCCTCCCAGGACATTTCCAGTCTCTGATCAGCTGCATCTTCAGTACTCCCCACACCCCCTGGCCTTCCCAGGACATTACCAGTCTCTGATCAGCGCCATCTTCAGTAGTCCCCACACCCCCTGGCCCTCCCAGGACATTACCAGTCTCTGATCAGCCCCATCTTCAGTAGTCCTCACAACACTGGCCCTCCCAGGACATTCCCAGTCTCTGATCAGACACATCTTCAGTAGTCCCCACTCACCCTGGCCCTCCCAGGACATTACCAGTCTCTGATCAGTCTCATCTCCAGAAGTCCCCATACCCCCAGGCCCTCCCAGGACATTCCCAGTTTCTGATCAGTCCCATCTCCTGTTATAAAGCCATGCTGTTTTGTGTCTAATTTGTTGTTTTCTTTTAGAAAGGATATAATCCTCTCCTTGAGCAGGGTTTCCACTATTTTGCTACAATTGAGGTTAGGCTTACTGGTCTGTAGTTGTTTGCACTTTCCATGCTTCCACTTTTGTGCAGAGGAATAACTATTGCCTTCTTCCAGTCTTGGGGGACCTCCCCCAGCATGAATGATAGGCTGAAAAGATCAGCCAGGGGCGCTGCCAGCTCATCTCTTAGTTCTCTTAGTAATCTAGGGTGAATTTCATCTGGTCCCATTGCCTTGTTTGTATTGAGTTTCTTTAGTTCCTTTAGGACCCTTTCATTTGTAAAGGGACCCGGGTGTATTCAGACTCCTTCCTGGTGTGTTGAATTCCTGGGTCCGCATCTTTCCTCTTCTTTGGTGAATACAGAGCAGAAGTAACTGCTGAGGATTTCAGCCTCGTTCTTGTCATTTTCTGTGATCTCCCCATCCACCCTTGTGAGTCTAACAATACCTCTTGATGTCTTTCTTTTCTCACTAACATATCTATACAGGCCGGGATATTCAGACTGCACCAGGCAGTGGTGCAAGCCTGGGCACAGTGCACCTGTGATGTGCTGGGGCCAGATCCAGGCGATATTCAATGGTGCTGCGCCATGGTGCAGCACCATTGAATATGGCACGGGCAGCGCACAAACTATGCATGGCTCAGTGGCACTGCACCGGCACAAGTCACTGATAGGGAGCAAAGGGATGCACCAGCACAAGTGCAGTTGTGCTAGGTGCATCACCCATGAAATTCAGCAGGGGGCATGCAAATGAGGCCATAATATATGCAAGGCACAAATGGGGCCATTTGCATGTCATTATGGCCCTATTTGCATGCCTTGTGCAGGGTAGCCCAGCGACTTGTGCCTACCGCTCGCATAGCATGACATGTGCTGTGAGGATCCCAGGGCATCCCCCACCCCATAGCTGCCATCATGTGGCATAAGTGTCAAAGGACATCCCTGGTAGTCTAGTGCCCCCCCAGTCCCCGAGTCACCTGTGATATATTAGCCATGTCCATTCCTGGTGGTCTAGTGGTCCCCCCTCCCACCCGATTCCCTGATACATGGTACTATGACTGTTCCTGGTGGTCTAGTGGAACCCGCCCATCTGCCGGAGATTGTGGTAAATGTAAGATACAACATTCCCTGGTAGTCCAGTGGACCCCCCCTACACCTGGGTCCCCGATTATGGTAAACAGCCCACATTTGCTTCCCTGGTGATCTGTGTGGCACCCCCACCCCTCCCTACACACACAGCTTGGACACCCCTGCTCGCTCCCCCATCATTGGCAGCAGGCGTGCAGTCTGCATACACCCAGCCTCCCACTGAATGAAGGTACAGTATGGGCTGTAAGCCCATTGGTCCCTCAGTGTGGACCAATGGGCTTACAGCCCATACTGTACCTGTCATTATGCGGGCAGCTGGGTGGTATGTGGGCAGGATGCAGCCACCTGCCGATGACGGGGGGGAGCTTGGTGAGCAAGGGGTCCTGTGTGTGTGGGAGAGGTGCTGGTGCCACTGGATCACCAGGGAAGTAGGTGTGGGCTATTTACCATGATCAGGGACTCAGGCAGAAGGGGGGGTCCACTAGACTACCACGGATGGACATGATTGATATGTCTCGGGGAATCGGGGACTGGGGGGCCACTAGACAGCCAGGGATTTCATTTTAGACATATACCGCATGATTGTGACTATGGGCGGGGAGGGGTCCAGGTCAGTGTGTGCCTGTGGACAGTGTTCTGGGTGGCCGGGTAGCCACCCAAGGCTGGGTTGCTGTGTTGCACCCTGCAGTACTGCAGCCTGCCTTTGGGTGGCTGGGAGTTGCTCCTACTCTGCAAGGGCTCAACTTTGAGCCCCCCTATGCGGCACAATGCAGGGTTGTGCCAGCTTATGTGCCACACATCCCAGGCTGAATATCGGGATGTACCTCATATGCATGGGCATGCCACCTGCATCTGCGCTGCATACCATTACATTGCACATCGGGAGTTACGTTGCGCCGGGCAGCCTTTTCAATATCCCACCAGGGTGCAATGTGGGGTTGTGCCAGTGCAACTCTGTTGCTCCAAGTGCAACCCCTTTAAATATCTGGGCCCCAATGTCTTGTCACCCTTTTTGACCTCCTTGGCTATCCTCTCCTCAGTTTCTGCCTTTGCTGTGTGGATCACTTTGTTTGCTTCCTTCTGTGTCCTCTCAGGACATTCTCAGTCTCTGGTCAGTCCTATCTCCAGTAGTCCCCACACCCCTGGTCCTCCCAGGACAGTCATGGTTTCTGATCAGTCCCATCTCCAGTAGTCCCTCCACCCACTGGCCCTTCCAGGATATTCCCTGTCTCTAATCGGGCCTATCTCCAGTAGCCCCAAACCCCCAGCCCTCCCAGGACAGTCTCGGTCTGTGGTCAGTACCATCTCCTTTAGCCCACACATACCCTGACCCTCCCAGAACATTGCCAATCTCTGATCAGCCCCCTCTCCAACAGCCTCCAGACACCCTGACCCTCCCAGCATAGTCCCTGTCACTGATCAGTCCCTTCTCCAATAGTCCCCACACCCCCTGGCCCTCCCAGGACATTACCAGTCTCTGATCAGTCCTATCTTCAGTGGCCCCACACACTCTGGCCTTCCAGGAATTTCCCAGTCACTGATCAGTCCAATCTCCAGTAGTCCTCACACCCCGTGGCCCTCCCAAGATGTTCCCAGTCTCTGATCAGTTCCATCTCCAGTAGCCCACACATCTCCTGGCCCTCCCAGAACATTCCCAGTCTCTGATCAGTGCCATCTCCACTAGTCCCCACACCCCCTGGCCCTCCCTGGACAGTGCCAGTTTCAGATCAGAACCACCTCCAGTAGTCCCCATGCCCCTGGCCTTCACAGGACATTCCAAGTCTCTGATCAGCCCCATCTTCAGTAGTCTCCACACCTCCTAGCCCTCCCAGGATATTCCCAGTCTCTAATCAACCCCATCTCCTGTAGTCCTCACACATCTCCTGGCCCTTCCAGGACATTCCCAGTTTCTGATCAGCCCCATCTCTAGAAGCCCACACATCCCCCTCACAGGACATTCCAAAACTCTGATCAGTACCATCTCCAGTAGCTCCAGACTCCCTGGCCCTCCTGGGATACTCCTTATCTTTGATCAGACCCATTTCCAGCAGGGCCCAGACACCCTGACCCTCCCAACACAGCCCCAATCACTGATCAGCCCCATCTCAAATAGTCCTCACACTGCCTGGCCCTCTCAGGACAGTCCCAGTCTCTGATCAGCCCTATCTCCAGTAGTCCCCACACTCCCTGGCCCTTATATAGAAACATAGAAAGTGACAGCAGAAGGAGACCATACAGTCCATCTAGTCTGCCCTAGGCCTACCCCCCTCCTTTAACTGCTAGTCAGTGGGGTGGTGTCTTTGTACCTATCCCAAGCATTCTCAAAATCTACCACTGTTTTTGCTCCCATCACTACCTGAGGAAGGCTGTTTCATACATCCACCACCCTCTCGGTAAAGAAAAACTTGTGTGTGTTACCTCTGAATTTGCCCCCCTCCAGCTTCAAGTTATGCTCCCTAGTTCTTGTGTGCTTTCTGACTTGGAACAGTTCCTGAACCTGCACCTTGCTTATTCTATTTAGAAATTTGTAGGTCTCAGTAATGTCTCCCCTCTCCCTCCACTGTTCCAGGAGAGTACATGTTCAGGGTCTGCAGATGCTTTTCAAAGTTTTTGTTCTGTAGGCTGTGTATCATTTTTGTATCTCTCCTTTGCACAGTCTCCAGTCTGTTGATATTCCTTTTTTAGGTGTGGTCTCCAGAACTGTACACTGTACTCCAGGTGTGGCCTCACCAGAGATCTATAGAGTGGCAGGATGACCACCTTTTATATGCTGGTGATCCCCCTGCCTATGAAGCCCAATATGCCATTCACCAGTACTGACGCTTTCTTGCACTGTTTGAACATCTTTTGGTAATCTTTTATAATTATTCCCAGATCCCTTTCCTGTTTGGAAGATTCAGGTTGTACTCCTCCCAGGTAGTAGTCCTCTCCTGGGTTGGCCATTCCTAGGTGCATGACCTTGCATTTTTTTGCATTAAACTTTAGTTGCTATGTTTCTGGCCAATTTTCCAGAGCCTTAAGGTCAACCTTCATCTTTTCTACCCCACCTGGACCCCATTGCTTATTTTTGTGTCATCTGCGGATAAGCTCACCTTCCCCTCTAGTCCCTCATTTATGTCACTAATAAAAATATTGAATAGGATCTGACCAAGTACTGATCCTTGTGGCACTCCACTATCTACTCCTCTTTCTTCTGAAGGTGAGCCATTTACAAGTACCCTCTGTGTTCATCCAGTGAGCCAGTTCCTTACCCATTTTACTACTTGCTGTCCTACTCCCATTCTGTCCAGTTTGTTGAGTTGCTTTCTGTGTAGAACTGAGTTGAAGGCTTTGCTGTAATCCAGGTGTACTATGTCTGCTGCTTTTCCCTGGTCTATTATTTTAGTCTCCCAGTTAAAGAAGTCTATCAGATTGGTTTGGCATGACCTTCCTGTTGTAAAGCCATGCTGTTTTGTGTCTAATTTGTTGTTTTCTTCTAGAAAGAATATAATCCTGTCCTTGAGCAGGGTTTCCATTATTTTGCTACAATTGAGGTTAGGCTTACTGATCTGTAGTTGTTTGCACTTTCAAGCTTCCACTTTGATGCAGAGGAATAACTGTTGCCTTCTTCCAGTTTCGGGGGACCTCCCTCAGCATGAGTGATAGGTTTAAAAGATCAGCTGGGGGCACTGCCAGCTCATCTCTTAGTAATCTAGGGTGAATTTCATCTGGTCCCATGGCCTTGTTTGTATTGAGTTTCTCTAGTTCCTTTAGGACCCTTTCATTTGTAAAGGGACCTGAGTGTATTCTGACTCCTTCCTTGTTGTGTGTTGAATTCCTGGGTCCGCATCCTTCCTCTTCCTGGTGAATATAGAGCAGAAGTAACTGCTGAGGATTTCAGCCTTGTCCTTGTTGTTTTCTCTGATCTCCCCATCCACCCTTGTGAGTCTAACAATACCTCTTGATGTCTTTCTTGTCTCACTGACATATCTATAGAATGCCGTGTCACCTTTTTTGACCTCCTTGGTTATCCTGTCCCAGTTTCTGTCTTTGTTGTCCAGATCACTTTGTTTGCTTCCTTCTGTGTCCTCCAAGGACATTCCCAGTCTCTGGTCAGTCCTATTTCCAGTAGCCCCCACACCCTCAGCCCTCCCAGGTCAGTCATGGTCTCTGATCAGTCCCATCTCCACTAGCCCCTCCACCCACTGGCCGTCCCAGGACAGTCCCAGTCTCTGATCAGCCCCCTCTCCAACAGCCTCCAGACACCCTGACCCTCCCAGCATAGTCTCTGTCACCAATCTGCCCCATCTCCAATAGTCTCCACACCCCCTGGCCCTCCCAGGACATTCCCAGTCACTGATCAGCCCCATCTCTAGTAGTCCCCACACCTCTGGCACTCACAGGACATTCACAGTCTCTGATCAGCCCTATCTTCAGTGGCCCCCACACACACTGGCCCTTTCAGGAATTTCTCAGTCACTGATCAGCCCAATCTCCAGTAGTCCCCACACCCCCTGGCCCTCCCAGGACAGTCCCAGTTTCTGATTAGCCCCATCTCCAGTAGCCCACACATCCCTTGGTCCTCCCAAGACATTCCCAGTCTCTGATCAGTTCCATCTCCAGTAGCCCACACATCCCCTGGCCCTTCCAGAACATTCCCAGTCTTGGATCAGCCCCATCTTCAGTATTCGCCATACCCACTGGCCCTCACAGGATATTCCCAGTCTCTGGTCAGCCCCATCTCCTGTAGTCCTCACACATCCCTGGCTCTTCCAGGATATTCCCAGTTTCTGATCAGCCACATCTGTAGAAGCCCACACATCCCCCTCACAGGACATTCTAAAACTCTAATCAGTACCATCTCCAGACTCTCTGGCCCTCCTGGGAAATTCTCAACTCTGATCAGCCCCATCTCCAGCAGCCCACAGACACCCTGGCTCTCCCAACACAGTCCAAGTCACTGATCAGCCACATCTCAAATAGTCACCACACCCCCTGGAACTCCCAGGACATTCTAAGTCTCTGATCAGCCCATCTCCAGTAATCCCCACACCCTGACACTTACAGGACATTCCCAGTCTCTGATCAGCCCTATCTCCAGTTGCCCCTACACACCCTGGCCCTTCCAGGAATTTACCAGTCACTGATCAGCACAATCTCCAGTAGTCCCCACACACCCCCTGGCCCTCCAAGGACAGTACCAGTCTCTGATCATCCCCATCTTCAGTAGCCCACACATCCCCTGGCCCTCCCAAGACATTCCTAGTCTCTGTTCAGGCCCATCTCCAGTAACCCACACATCCCCTGACCCTCCCAGGATATTTCCAATCTCTGATCAGTCCAATCTCCAGTAGTACCCCAACCCCCTGGCCCTCCCAGGGCATTCCCAGTCACTGACCATCCCCAACTTCAGTAGTCCCCACACTCCTGGCACTCACAGAACATTCCCAGTCTCTGATCAGCCCTATCTACAGTGGTCCCCACACACCCTGGACCTTCCAGGAATTTCCCAGTCACTGATCAGCCCACTCTCCCATAGTTCTCACAGCCCCTGTCCCTCCCAGTACATTCCCAGTCTCTGAACAGCCCCATCTTCAGTAGTCTCCACACCCACTGGCCATCCCAGGATATTCCCTGTCTCTGATCAGCCCCATCTCCTGTAGCCCTCACACATCCCCAGGCCCTTCCAGGACATTCCCAGTTTCTGATTAGTCCCATCTCCAGTAACCCACATACCCCCCTCACAGGACATTCCTAGTCTCTGATCAGCCCCATCTCTAGTAGCCTCACACTCCGTAGCCCTCCCAGGACATTCCCAGTCTCTGATCAGCCCTATCTCCTGTGGCCCCCACACACCCGGGCCCTTCCAGGAATTTCCCAGTCACTGATCAGACCAATCTCCAGTAGTCCCCACACCCCCTGGCCCTCCCAGGACAGTCCCAGTCTGTGATCAGCCCCATCTCCTGTAGCCCACACATTCCCTGGTCCTCCCAGAACATTTCCAGTCTCTGGTCAGTCCTATCTTCAGTAACCCCCAGGCCTCCCAGGATAGTTCTGGTCTCTGATCAGTCCCATCTCCAGTAGACCCCCCACCCACTGGCCCTTCCAGGATATTCCCAGTCTCTAATCAGTCCCATCTCCAGTAGCCTCCACACCCCTGGCCAGGAATCAACAAGTTTCAAAATGGCATGCTAGTCCAGGACAACTGGCCTTAACATAAATGGCAGTCCCAGAGTTACAAGTGGTAGTCCAGTGCATTTCAATGGAAATTTTTAACCAACTGAATAAAATAAATTAAATGGTGTGGCAGGGCTTGTATTTGTACTATTATTTCATAGGATGGATGTAGAGATGTAGAAGAACTTCATAAATCAGGCAAAAACAATATGTTCCTGTATTTTCTGTTACTACAGGGTAGTAGTACAGGCAGAAGTCTGTATTAGAAGAGACTGGAATAATGTTACAGAATGAGTTAGAAATGGGATCACAGCCATTGGTTGAATGCAACATTTTAAGGACTAGGCCAGGAGGAAGAAGAAGAAGATGTTGCTGGACAACTGTGAGGAGCAGGAACAGTAATAGCATTAGAATCATCAGTAGAAGAAGCAGAAGCAGTTGAACCAGCAGATTTAGCAGCAGCAACAGCATGCCCATGAACATGTCGAGTGCCTGGACCAAAGAGCAGCCAGTGATTAATTTCAGGATCAGGATCAAATTCATGCAGTTCAGGACCTTCTACTGTTATCTGCAGGAGAGACTATAGTGAATCATCAGCCAGCCATGTTCTAATTTTTGTTTTGATTAGGTTCTGAACAGAAAAAATTATTTCACATTTTGTGGCTGTTACACTCATTGCCATGAGTACTTTGACTAGGTCAAGAATGTGCGTAATCTGGGGTAGTTTTTCTTTTAATAATCTGGTATACACCTGCAAATAGTATTTTTCAACTGCAGACTTCAATAGTGTTTTAAATGCAGCATACTCTGACTTTGTATGTTCCTGCTGCTCTTATATAAAAAAATTAAAGTATTCAACCAAGTTTGCGAGTTCAGAAGTCCCAAAAACAACTAGTTGGTCTCTTGGCAGATCAAACTGCTTAAAATGTAAACAGTTGAACCATTTGAGAGGTGTCTCTGAGACATTTTTAAGTTTGCTTGCACGCATGCGCAAGAAACATTATGTGACAGCTCAGGAGAGAAGCGGGTTGTGGAGGCACGGCACTGTGGCAGCCAAGGGAGGCACAGCATTTGGGGGCTTGGCAGCGGTGGGTCAATGGAAGCACAGTGTGCTGATGACACTGGCTTCCAAACCTGCCACCAAGGTCTAACGTTTTCACTGCAGCAATCAGGGGCCGCTTCATCATTGCAGTGTCAGCCATTCTACTGCAATGAGGGACTGACCCATCATTGATGGCAGAACGCTGGTACTGTAATATTGTTTGTGAACATGGCGGCGGCTTGCCGCCATGTTACTGAGCCCTCAGTGCCGAGGGGGTGCCCAATCCCCCTCGGCAGCATGTGCCCCCCACAAAACTGTTTGTTAGCTGACGGGGGCCCCAATCCCCATCGGCTTCAGTCCCACACGCATTCAGGTTGTCAATGGGGGAGCCCACTCCCCATCGGCATAATAGTTCCTCCCCGGCCCCCCGCTGAAATGTTCTGGTTATGCCGAGGGGGTGCCCAATCCCCCTCGGCTCTTGTTCTCCCCTCAGCACTCCATTTGAGCCGACGGGGGTGCCCAATCCCTTGTTGGCAACCCCCCCAAAAATTCAGGTGGCATGCTGGGTGCCCACCCCAGCGTGTCCAATGCCCCTGTAAAGGAAAAACCATCTGATGATGATTTTATTATTTTTTTTTTTACACCTGTAAAAGAGAAAATGGTCCCTTGCTGTCTCCCTGCCCCTCCCACAACCGCGCCCACCCACTGCGCACCCTGCCTCCCCACACCCCACCCTCACCCCATACTTTTACCTCCAGAGTCTGAAAGTATCATCTTCAGTGGACCGGAACACATCTGCACTCTTCAAAGCCGACCACGAACTGAAGAAATGCCGGTAAGCTGTATAATGGCATAAATAGGGTTTTTTCAAATTTTTTGCATATCTCAGGCATCTTTTGGAATTTTGGCACCAAATTTTCAACATGGGGTTATTGGGTCCCTTCCTCATGAATTTAGCCACTGTAATGGCATGAATCAGTCCTGAAAGGTGATTTCTCAGTCACTGCTTTTGAATCACCTTTCGGGACTGAGTAACGAAATGACAGTGCCAGTGTTCATGAGGTAGGCTCTCAAAATGTCTATGTTGCAAATTTGGTGGGAAAAATCTAAAACATGACTGTTTTATGAGAGTGCATTGTGCAGTTGCTACGCACACTCATAACTTCATCAGTTTGCAATATTTTCACTCCAGATTTTCAAAATTGCCATTTTTATGCACCTCCTTATGAACAGTACTGCTGTCATTTTTCACATCCAGGCTGAAATGTGTTTTCGCAGTTCTGGCACAGAATAGCGCAGTCGCTGTGAGGAATCAGTGTTCGGGACACATTAAGAAAATCACAGTGACACTGTTCATGAGCAGAGGTCCTAAAATGTCTATGTTGAAAATGTTGTGACAAAAGCCCATAAAATGAGTGTGTTATGAGAGTGCGTTGCTCAGGTTCCATGCACGCTCGTAAGTTCGCAAATTTGCAATATTTTCACTCCAGATTTTCAACATTGCCATTTTTCCACACCTCCTTATGAACAGTATAGCTGTCATTTTTCAGATCCTGGCCGAAATGTGTTTTCGCACTTCCGGCACACAATAGCTTGCTTGCTGTGGGAAATCAGTGTTTGGGATGCATTAAGAAAATCACAGTGACACTGTTCATGAGCAGAGGTCCTAAAATGCCTATGTTGAAAATTTGGTGATGAAAGTCCATAAAATGACTGTGTTACACGCATGCATTGCGCAGCTTCCACGTAAGCTCGGAAATGCGAGCATTTTTACTATTCCCACTACAGATTTTCAACATTGCCATCTCGTCACACCTCCCAATGGATGGTACAGCTGTCATTCTTCATATCCTGCCCGATCTGTGTTTTCGTACATGTGGTGCAGAATGGCACGGTCACTTTTGGAAGTCAAACTTCGAGACACATTGACAAAATCACACTGCCACTCTTTATGAGAAGAGGTCCCACATGCTTTCATGAGGTGGGGTCACAAAAAGGCCATGTTGAAAATTTGTAGTGCAAATACTAACAAATGCCTGGGGCGTTAGGGTTTCTAACCATAACATTCCACCCTGTACGGACTGACAGGCATCAGGATGTGCCTTTGGGTTGCCGACTGTACTGCTCATGCCATCCTAGCCCTCAGCCCCCCCCGCCCAGTGACAGGCATCCAGGTGTACCTTGGAGTCTTTGGCCCCACAGTTCACACCATTCTCTTATGCTGTACCCATTTCAGCATACGTCCTTATGGAATGGGGTGACTGTAAAGCCAAACACCCCAAGACACACCTCAACACATGTCAGTGTCTGCAGAATAGGGTGAGGTGACATAGCATGAACATCATGGGTGATGACCCAAACACTTACCCCAATGCCAGTCCATCTCTACAGGATGGCGGTGGGGTTGGCATGAAGTTCAATACTTCACTGCCATTTCTATTCTGCATCTGTCTACCTCCTGCATTTCCAATGCTAATACCGGCAAGCAAACATTTGGCATTAACAAATGCTTGTTAAATCTGTCATCAATATATGTTATTGCTGCATCTGTTAAAGTCTGCAGTTGTTCATCTGCCACAAAATTTATTTCTGGGCAGTTACCTCTGAATGGGAAATTAATAGTCTTCTCCTCCCCTCCCTCCCTCCCTCTTCTTTGACACAGCATACTCCATACATTTCTGTTCAGGTTTGTCATGGCTGAGAAAAGCTGCCATGTATTTCCCTGACATTGTTTTCAGTTCCGTAAGCTGGAATAGGCAGGTCTTAACAAGTTGTGGGACTTCTTGAATTAGCATGTCATCTCATTGAAACTGCAGTGACAAGTTTTTAGTACTGGCAGGAAATCTTGCAGTATATGAATAGCTTTTACAAACTGCACAATCTATACTTCTTTTAAGAGGCCCTTTGTGTTTGAACCTTCATCCTCTGGCAGCTGAAGATGCATGTTCTAGGTGTTGTACAACAGTTGGTAGGTTAACCTGAACTGCATGTATTGAACATGACCTACTGGCAAGATATCTCACTTGTTTAATTGCACTGAAGTGAGTCAGATCTGTATCCGTCATGTTAACAGTTTCTTGGAGCTCTCTCATTTTTTTTGGGACTATAGTAATAACATTTAAATATTCCCTTGACAGTACTTTTGAGCTTTGATACAAATGGATTTTTTTCAACACATTGAGAACTGCTGACTCTAGCTCATGGGCAATGCAATGTATTGCAATTATTTGAGGAAAGTTTTCCTGCAACTTTGCTATGATTCCTCCTCTTTCACCCATCATGACACTGGCCCTGTCAAAATTTGCTGAAATATGGAGAGGCCCTGGATTAACATTTTATAGGTTACTGAGAGGAAGATTTACTGCCTCCAATGCAGTCGTTATTGCATGAAATGCACCTTCTGCATGTGCATGTTCCAGTGGCACTGCTTGGATAAGCAACGTATGAACCTGTTTTGAGTTTGGTTCAACAAACCGTAGGAAAACATTTTCCCACACAGTTATACTGGAATCTGCACCACCATCAGCAAGAACTGTCACATGCTTAACATTAGTAAGATTCTACATCTGGGTTCTGGATATAACTGTGGAAATAGAGCCACAAAAGTCCCTGGCTACCTTATCATTAGCATAATTAGAACCTAACTGAATGCCATTTTTTCTTGTAATTCACAGAGCCACTCCATGTCTGACAAAGGGTGCAGATTTTTTGCAATTGAATACGCTGTGTTAAACAGATGTCTGATCTTCATCTTTGTGGCCTCTTCCAGCTGTGAAAAGGCTTGGTAAAGTGGCGACTCACTGATCTCACAGTGTACTACTCGTTGGCCACTTTTCAGAATATGTTGGTTCTGGCATAGCACATGTGGATTGAACTTTTCATGTGTACATAGCGACTCAATGCAAAAGTTGTTAAAGCCTGTAGCAAAGACATTTGCTCTTTGTTTTTGAAAAGGCTGGAGTTACAATAGTGTGATACCTTTCACATAGTGCACAGTACATAAGTCCCTTTTTATCATCGTATCTCAGCCATTTATAAGTAGACAACCAATGACACTGAAATAGTCTTGTGCTTTTTTCTTGGTCATATCTCTTGTCTTTACTTCTCCCGACTTGCACCTCTTCATCAAGCAGTAAACAGCATTTCTTAGCAAGTGACACAGGGGCTTTTTCCGATAGGGCTATGGCTTTTCTGTTTATATTAAGTGCCTGATCAGCAGTTATATCTGGTACCACAGATGCAGATGCAAATTCAGTTTTATGACTTGTATCTGTGAAAGTAGTACTTGCACTACTAGTACCAGTAGACTGTGTTTGTCTTGTAAGAGAAGAGGATGTTGCTGCTGCTGGCCAGAGAGATAAGAGACTTTGTTGTTTGACTTTGTTCTTCTGCATACTGCCCGTATGAATTGGTCACTTTTTTAAGAGTCTGATAATGGAACTCAGAACTAATAATAAACTTATTTTGTATTATAAAGACTGTATGGCGTGTGTCTTTTTCACTGGTGGTGGGTCACTGCAATGGGAAGGGAGATATTTAGATATATGCTTTTTCCTATACTCTGCCTAAATTAAGCAAAGCGCACACACAGGGAAGAACAGGAAGGCAAGGTAGTGCCGGGAGTGGAATGGGATTGGGGATGAGAGTTGACTGGAAAGAAATATCAACAGTGAGTCACTCACTGACATCAACAGGGAGGACAGACAGTGTAGATGAATGTGGTTGCTTGATGCTTACTGTTTTTGTATTTTTTTAAATGCCTCAAGTTGTCTTGTCCTGTAACAAGCAAGGCACTGGCAGCCTGACGTGGTACTCATGTACCTATATTATGAATACTGTGATATATCTATTACCAAGCGTGTACCACCAGTGAACGCCTGTAACACTGGTTGCTTTTTTAATCTAAGTGTTATGTACTGTACTGTTTTGTTTGCTGTGATGTATTGTTCTCTTGACGAGGTGCCTTTGTAAATGAGTCTATGACTCAAAGGTTTGTAAACCGATGATCTAATAAATAAATAAATAAATAAAGCCAGCCGCAGGACACTGGGAGAGTTAGTCACAGTCATGAGTCACCCCTTCTCCACTCCTTTCCACACAAAATCTCCTCTATACCAACAGCCCACATACAGTTAGGAACCTCTTATTTTGTTTTCTTTTACAATTTTTTTTTTTTTTATAGAAACTTTCACCTTTTTTTTTCTTGTGTCTTTTACAAAGCCACCCGGCTGCAGGACACTGGATCAGTCACCCCCTCCGTGCCTCCTTCACTCCCTTCCACACTGTCTGCCACACAGTCTCCTCTCTCCCAACAGCCCACACACAGGCTTTTCTTAATTTATATATTTTTTGTATTAGTTGCTGTTTCCTTTTGCACTGCAGTTAGTCAGATTTGCCCTTTACTGCTGCCTTTTGTTTTTTTTTGGTGTTTCAGTTAGTTACACTACACTTGCCTTCTGCTCAGTACCCTTTATTTAGTTTTTACTAGGCAGCACTGTAGAAAGCCCAACTCATGCTCTCTGCTTTGTCTGTATAACGTTTACTGCTGCAGAGTCTCAGTGGTCCAGCTGGCCAGTTCCACCCTTACTTCAGTATTTTATTTCAATGTACAGCAACAGTCACAAGGTTAACCCCCTCTATTTGTTTTCTCCAACTCCCAGTAGTTATCAGTTTTTTAATGTGTGCTATACTCCTTAGTTATTGTTTTGGCAGGGTTTGTTTGATTTATTCAATCTAAAGTTTTATTTGTTCTGTTGTAATAATGGATTACGCCCTTTGCCCTTCCGTTAGGGAACACAAAAAACCTTGTCCTTCTCTATCTACTCTCCCACATATTTGCCATACCACTCCTTAATTTAGTCATGTTTTTTTTAGTTTGGCACTGTTCTGGCAGGTAGATGATTTAGTTTGATAAGCTATTTTGATGCTGAATCAAAACGCTGCCTCCATAGAGTCCACGCTATGGCTCCCGCCCTTCCCCTCTCCTGCCATGGCTCTTCACTGGCACATCGACTACTTCTCACCCCCAAACTCTAATTTTTACAGCCCAAGTCAGGAAAAAATATTTTTCTGTATGCTGCAGCTGTACACAAACAAATAAATTGTAACTGGTAGTGATCTGGTCTCAAGTTAGGAGTAAAATTAAACAATCCTCCCACTGATGACCAACACAGAACACACAATTACTCCATGAGTCCCAAGCATGTCCTTTCTCCTCACTAAGAAGTTCCTGAGTGATGAGCACATTTCCAATCTGCCATGCCAAATCATTGTCATGGCCAATAAGCAACACTTATCGATGCAAGCCTGATCACCAATTTGGTGCCATACCTGCCAATCTGACGACTGGCACCTCCTCGGTTTCCTAGCGGCTGCTGTTCACTCCCACTGGGTGACTGCTTGTTCTCTGAGCCCGCTGATCATGTGAGCACTGCTCCGGTGGGTCAGATGACAACACGGATGGCTGGAGCAGAGAGCAAGCAGGGAGGAAGCTAGTACTGTATCCAAAACCTTGTTTCAAATTAAAAGCAGTACCAGCATGTGGACAAGTGGGTGAACTGAAAATGCTTGTCTGTAGATGATGACTGGTAGCCGGGCTATAGGATTTGTCAAATCCTGCCCCTGGCCCTTCCAGGACAGTCCCGGTCTGTGATAAATCCCATCTCCAGGAGCCTGCACATCCCGTGGCACTCCCAGAACATTCCCAGTCTCTGACTTGCCCCATCTCCAGCAACCCAAAGAGACCATGACCCTTCCAGCACAGTTCCTGTCACTGATCAGCCCTATCTCCAGTGGCCCATACACACCTTCACCCTTCCAGGAATTTTCCATTCATTGATCAGACAAATCTCCAGTAATCCCCACACTCCCTGGCCCTTCCAGGACATTTTCAGTCTCTGATCAGCCCCACCTCCAGTAGTTCCCACACCCCTGGCCCTACCAGGATAGTCCCAGTCTCTGATCAATCCCATCTCCTGTAGTCCTCACACACACGCTGGCCCTCCCAGGACATTCCCAGTTTCTGATTAGCCCCATCTCCAGTAGCCCACACATCCCCCCTCACAGGACATTCCAAGTCTCTGATCAGCCACATATCTAGTAGCCCCACACTACCTGGCCCTACCAGGACATTCCCAATCTCTGATCAGCCCCATCTCTAGGAGTCTATAAAACTCTTGGCCCTCCAGAACATTCCCAGTCTCTGATCAGTACCATCTCCAGTAGCTACAGACTCCCAGGCCCTCCTGGGATATTCCCCATCTCTGATTAGTCCCATCTTCAGTAGACCCATACCCCCGGGCCATCCCAGGACATTCCTAGTCTCTGACCAGCTCCATCTCAAGTAGTCAACACTTCCTGACCCTCCCGGGATATTCCCAGCCTTTGATTAGCCCCCTGTCTAGTAGTCCCCACAACCCATGGCCATCCCAGGACATTCCCAGTCTCTGATCAGCCCCATCTCTAGTAACCCTACACTCACTGGCTCTCCCAGGACATTCCCAGTCTCTGATCAGTCCCATCTCCAGTAGCCCCACACCCCCTGGCCCTCCCAGGACATTCCTGATCTCTGATCAGTCCTATCTCCAGTAGCTACTACACCCCTGACCCTCCCAGAACATTCTCAGTCTCTAATCAGCCCCATCTCCAGCAGCCCCCAGGCACAATGACCCTTCCAACACAGTCCCAGTCACCAATCAGCCCCATCTCAAATAGTCCCCACACCCCCTGGCCCTCCCAGGACATTCTCAGTCTCTGATCAGCCCCAAATCCAGTAGTCCCCACACCCCTGACACTCACAGGACATTCTCCATCACTGATCAGCCTAATCTCCAGTAGACCTCACACTCCCTGGCCCTCCAAGGACATTGCTAGTCTGTGATCAGCCCCATATCCAGTAGTCCACACATGCCCTAGCCCTCCCAGAATATTCCCAGTCTCTGAGAAGCTCCATCTCCAGTAGTCCCTGTGCCCCTGGCCCTCCTAGGATATTCCTAATCTCTGATCAGCCCCATCTCCTGTAGTCCCCACACCCCTGGCCCTCCCAGGACATTCTCAGTCTCTGATTAGCCCCATCTTCAGTAGTTCCCACAACCCATGGCCCTTCCAGGACATTTCCAGTCTCTGATCACCCCCATCTCCAATAGTCCCCACACACCCCTGGCCCTTGCAGGACATTCCCAGTCTCTGATCATCCCCATCTACAGTAGTCCCCACATGCCTGACACTCACAGGACATTCCCAGTCTGTGATCAGCCCTGTCTGCAGTGGCCCTCACACACCCTGGTCCTCCAGGAATTTCCCAATCTCTGATCAGCCACATCTCCTGTTGTCCCCCCACATCCCCTAGCCTTTCCAGGACATTCCCAGTTTCTGATCAGCCCCATCTTCAGTAGTCCCCACACCCCCTGGCCCTTCCAGGATATTCCAAGTCTGTGATCAGCCGCATCTCCTGTAGTCCCCACATATCCCCCTGACCCTTCCAGGACATTCCCAATTTCTGATTAGTCCCATCTCAAGTAGCTCACAAATCCCCTGGCCCTCCCAGAACATTTCTAGTCACTAATTAGCCCCATTTCTGTTAATCCCCACACCCCTGGCCCTCCCAGTGCTTTCCCAGTCTCTGATCAGTCTCATCTCCAGTAGCCCTATACCCCTCTGGCCCACCCAGGACATTCCCAGTATCTGATCAGCCCCATCTCTAGTAGCCCACACATTCCCTGGTCCTCTCAGAAAATTCCCAGTCTCTGGTAAGCCCCATCTCTATTAGCCTCAAACTACCTGGTCCTCTCAGGACATTCCCAACCTCTGATCAGTCCCATCTAAATTAGCCCACACATCCCCTGGCCCCTCCCAAGACATTCCCAGTCTCTGATCAGCCCCATCTCTAGTAGCCCACACATCCTCTGGCCCTCTCAGAAAATTCCCAGTCTCTGATCAGCCCACTGTCTAGTAGCCCACACATCCCCTGACCCTCTCAGAAAATTCCCAGTCTCTGATCAGCCTCATCTTCAGTAATTTCCACACCCCTGGCCCTCACAGAACATTCCCAGTCTCTAATCAGGCCCATCTCCCATAGCCCACACATCCCCTTGCCCTCCCAGAACATTCCCTATCTCTGATCAGCACTATCTCCAGCAGCCCACACATCCCTTGGTCCTAGTAGGACATTCCCAGTCTCTAATTAGACCCATCTTCAGTAGTCCCCACACCCTTTGGCCCTCCCAGGACATTCCCAATCTCTGATCAGTCCCATCTCCTGTAGCCCATAAACCTCTGGTCCTCCCAGGACATTCCCAGTCTCTGATCAGTACCATCTCCAGTAGCTCCAGACCCCCTGGCCCTTCCAGGTTATTTCCCATCTCTGATTAGTCCCATCTTCAGTAGCCCCATACCCTCGGGCCCTCCCAGGACATTCCCAGTCTCTGATAAGCCATATCTCCAGTAGTCCCCACACCCCCTGGCCCTCAGAGGACATTCACAGTCTCTGATCAGCCCCACATCCAGTAGCCCCCACACCCCCAGGCCCTCCCAGAACATTCCCAGTTTCTGATCAGTCCCATCTCCAGTAGCCCTCACACACATGCTGGCCCTCCCAGGACATTCCCAGTCTCTGATCAGGTCCCAAGTCAAGTAGTCTCCAAGATCCTGGCCCTCCAGGGTCATTCTCAATGTCTGATCAGCCCAGTGTCCAGTAGCCTAATGTCCTTGAGCTGACAGTGACTGTAATGAGATGTACATGATTTTCAATACAGTGTTAGTGACTTTAACAAATGGTATGTGCTGTACAGTACAGTGACAGTGAATGTAACACACTGTAAGTGCTGTACAGTATGGTGATAACTGTAATGGACTGTACATGCTGTACAGTAAGATGATAGTGACTACAATGGTGTCTACACACTGTATAGCATGATCACAGAGATTGTAACAGACAGTACACACTGTAGAGTACAGTGATATTGACAGACTGTACACACTATACAGTATGGCAATACTGACTGTAATGGACTGTATACACTGTACAGTACAACAAAAGTGAATGTAATATACTGTACAAGCTGTACAGTATGGTGATAGAGACTTGTCACAGCATGTGGGAATAAACTCCAGACGACGTACATTTACAGGTTTAAAACACACCGTGGTGTGATATTTATTTTTCAAAAGTTAGAAAAATAATAAATGAAAACAGAAAAAATTTCAAAGAAAATCACTACTTAACATCAGAAGTTTCTCACATAATACAGTCCTGGATCTCAGAGCACCTAAGACCCTTCTCATCCACATTCAACAGCTTGTCTGCAGTAGTACCTCTCTCCTTCACTCTCAAGACTGAATTCAACTGGACTGCCTGAACTTAACTCAGTGAAGATGTTTTATATCTTTTGGTGGGGTTACCTGACTGAGCCCTTTCTATTTACAAGTCTAGACATGTTTCAAAACCAAGGCGGTTGGGGGGTTGTTTCGAGGACTTCCTGGTTCAGTTAAAGGTACAGTGTATATCTCCACAGATATTGACTCTATATCTCTGATCCACAGTGACGAAGCACTTCTATAAAGCATACCACATTATTTTGTTCAGCCTCATACATAGAACTTTATACAGTAACAGATTTATAGTGTGAATTTATGAAAATACCTTAAGGATTTCTTATAACTGTACTAATCATGAAATTATTATTGTTTAATATGTCTTCTGAATCCTTTTTATTTAAAAAGGCTTTATTAACTATACGCATTCCTATTTAAAATAGCCTTCATGTTTTTTTTGTACACAAAATGCACTTATGCACTTTACACAACACCTATCTGGGTGTTTGGCATCATTCCGGGGACTGAATGGATGGAAATGGAAAAAGAATGAAAAGAGAGAACTAGTAGAAAGCTTAGTAGGATAGTAAAGAGCTACACTAGGTGGCCAACCTAGGGTAGGGGGGAAAGAAGAAAAGCAAAGAGAAAGGTGTTAACTGTTGCAAAACAGAAGTTTTGATAGTTAGGAAATAAGAAGCTAGAAAAGTGATCCATCAGTCACAGCTGAGGGTGTAGCCCAACTCTGCCGCAAGACTGTAACATACTGTACACACTGTACAGCATGGTGATAATGACTCAATGTACTGCACATACTGTACAGTATGGTGATAGTGACAATAATGGACTGTACACACTGTACATGATGGTGGTTGTGACTAAATGCACTGTACATGTTGTACAGTGTGGCAACAGTGACTGTAATGTCCTGTACGTACAATACAATATGACAATAGTGGTTGTAAGGCACTGTACATACTGTTAACTACAGTGACAGCAATTGTAATGTTCTGTGCACTCTGTACAGTACAACAATAGAAACTGTACTATACTGTACACATTGTACAATATGCTGATAATAACAGTAATGGACTTTACACTCTGTACAGTATGGTACAGTGATAGTGACTGTAATGAACTGTACACACTGTACAATATTGTGACAGTGACTGCAACAGACCGTACAGGGTGTATGGTACAGTGATAGTGACTGTAATAGACTGAACACACTGTACAGTATAGTCACAGTGACTGTATCATACTGTACATACTGTAAAGTACAATGATAGTGATTGTAAGACAATAGACACCATACAGTAAAGCAATCGTGACTGTAATGGACTGTATACACTGTACAGTAAAACAAAAGTGAATGCAATGTACTATACATGTTGTACAGTATGTTGTTAATGACTTAATGTGCTGTACATGTGCTATACATTCCCTATCTCTGATCAGTCCCATCTCCAGTAGCCCCCACACCCCAGGCCCTTCTAGGACAGTAATACACTGTACACTCTGTACAGTACAGTGATAGTGACTTAATGAACTGTTCACACTGTTCAGTATGGTAATAGTGATTGTAACTTACTATACACACTGTACAATATGACAATAGAGACTGCAATGCACTATACACATTGTACATTATGGTTATAGCAACTGTAACATACTGTACATGCTGTTCAGTACTGTGATAGCAACTATAATGGGTTGAACATGCTAAACAGTATGGTAATGGCAACTGTAACACACTGTACAGTATGGTGATAATGACTAATGCACTGTACACTTTGCACAATGCAGTGGTAGCAACTGAAATGTACTGTAACGCTGTACAGTACAACAGCAACTTTAATGTACAGTACATGTTCTACACTATGGCAATAGTGACTGTAACATACTGTATGTGCTGTAAATTATGGCAATAGTGAATGTGATGTACTGCACACACTATACAGCACACTAGAGATTGTAATATACTGTACACACATTACAGTACAGTGACAATGACTGCAATGTACTGTACACATTGTACAGAACAGTGACAGTCACTGTAATGTCCTGTACATGCTGTACAGTACAGTGACAGTGACTGTAATGTGCTATATATGCTGTGCAGTACAGTAGCAGTGACAGTTATGTACTGTACATGTGGAACAATACAGTGACAGTGACTGTAATGTAGCATACATGCTGTACTGTACAGTACAGGACAGTGATAGAGTAATGTACTGCCTAATATACTATGCACACTGTACAGTACCATGATAGTGATTGTAATATACTGTGCACTCTGTACATCACAGTGATAGGGACTGTAATGTGGTGTGCACACTGTACAGTACAGTACAGTGATAGTGACTAAGTGTACTCTGCATGTTGTACAATACAGTGAGAGTTATTGTACTGTACATGATGTACAGTACATTCATATTAATTGTAATGTACTGTACAGCATGGTGACAGTGATTGTAATGGACTGCATACACTATATCATGGTAATAGTAACTCTAATGAACTGTAAATGCAGTACATCATGGTGATAGTGATAGTAATGGACTGTACATACTGTACTGTTCAGTGATAGTGATTACAAAGGACTGTACACACTGTATAGTATGGTGATAGTGATGGTAATGAACTATACATGTAGTATAGTATGGTGATAGTGAGAGTAATGGACTGTACATGTTGTATAGTATAGTGTTAGTCACTGTAATGGCCTGTACATGCTGTACTGTTCAGTGATAGAGATTGCAAAGGAATGTACACACTGTACAGTATGGTAATACCGATGGTAATGAACTGCACACACTGTATAGTATGGTGATAGTGATGGTAATGAATAACACAGACTGTACAGTATGGCAATAGCAATGGTAATGAACTGTACATGCTGCACAGTGTGATGATAGTGACTATAATGTACTTTATGGGTCATACAGTACAACAACCTGCAACTGTAATGAACTGTACACAATATACAGTATGATGACAGAACCTTCCATGTACTGTACATCTTGTACAGTACAGTGATAGTGACTGTAATGGACTGTACATGCTGTACAGTATGGTGGTAGTGATTTAATGGACTCTACTGGCTGTACAGTACAGTAATAGTGATTGTGATGGACTGTACATGCAGTACAGCACAATGACAGTAACTGTAATGAACTGTACACATTGTACAGTACAGTGATATTGATTGTAATGTACTGTGTGTGCTGTACAGTACAACGATAGTGACTGTAATGTACTGAACATGCTGTACATGCGGTGATAGTGACTGTAATGTACCGTACATGCTATACTGTACCACAGTTGTGACTGTAATGTACTGAACATGCTGTACATGTGGTGATAGTGACTGTAATGTACTGTACATGCTATACTGTACCACAATAGTGACTTTAATGTACTGAACATGCTGTACAGTACAGTGATAAGGACTGTATTGTACTCTACATGTGCTAAAGTATGGTGATAGCAATTGTACTGTACACACTGTACAAATGGACTATACACTGTACAGAACAACAATAGTGACTGTAAAGTACTGTACATGGTATACAGTTTGACGACAGTGACTGTAATTAACTGTACACGCTGCACAGTATAGTGATAGCGACTGTAATGTGCTGTACATGTTATATAGTATGGTGATAGTGACTGTCATAGACTGTACATGCTATACCGCATGGTGATAATGACTGTAATTGACTTTACACACTGTTTTGTTCATTGATAGTGACTGTAATGAATTGTAAGCACTGTACAGTACAGTAACAGCGATGTTAATGAATTGTGCATGCTGTACAGTGCAGTGATAGCAATTGTAAGGGACTGTACACACTGTACAGTACAATGATAGTGACTAATGTACTGTATGCGCTCTACAGTACGGCAATAGTGTCTGTAATGGACTGTACATATATGCTGTACAGTATGACAACAATGACTTTAATGTACTGTATACGTTGTACAGTACAGCAATATTGACTTTAATGGACTGTGCACTCCGTACAGTACAGCGCAGTGTAGTGATAGTGACTTTATGAACTGTATGTGCTGTACAGTATGATGACAGTGATATTAATGTACTGTGCATGTTGTACTGTGCAATGATAGTGACTAATGGACTCTACACTGTCTACAGTACAGTGACAGTGATTTTTAATGGGCTGTACATGCTGGACTCTCCTATCAAATACCACATAGTTTCTGTCTTCTTACACAACATCAGTTTCATTGGGTTGAACTAAAACCATCACCCCAAAGGGACTGTAAACCAACTCATCAATTTCCAAAATATGTTTCCAAGTTGGGAGCTTATATGATGTCATCATTGAAATAGGCTACTGAATAATCCAAATGGGAACAGAGATCTGAGCTATCGGGCAGTGGGCATTATCACGCCTTATGAAATATTTTATTTTAGAATGTTATTTTCAAAGTAGCATTAATAAAAAAGTCAAATTGTTTTCAATGAATATAGGTAATGACCACATAGAGGTAGATAAGCCATATTAACCTGTCAATTTGTATTAATAGTCTTTGGTGCTTTCTCTTGCAGTCTCTTTGGAAAAAATTGCAACATTTTCAAAAATGGTTACAGAATTAATGTTTTATGAAATATATATTTTGACAAGCCTCAATTATTTGGAAGTAGGCATGCTCTTAAGACAAAGTGAGCATAAATCTTGCTTTTATGTAGAAGTTACTATGAATCTCTAACTAAACTCTGGCAACCATGCTTGTACAATCAATTCATCTGTCTGAATATTTGTCATACTGTCTGTCTAGCTGTCTAGAAATTAACCAAGCTGTTTTAAATGCTGCCAGGCATTCTAATTTGATGGTTTCATTCCACAGTTTCTCCATTATGTGAAGAAAGTTCACTTTAAGAACTCAGCAGGGGAGGAAATATTTTTTGATGAGAATGGGGATATACCAGTTTTGTGGGACGTCTCCAACTGTGTGTTGAACCCTAAAGGTTATCTGCAGTATATCCGGGTTGGATACTATACACCTTATGCTTCACCAGGCCAACAACTTGTCCTCAATGACAGCGCAATATTGTGGGGCATAGGATTCACACAGGTAGGAAGCTCGACATAAAAATCTATGCATCCCCGTTGCATAAGCCACACATAGTTAGATAGATAATTTTATTTCTATAACGCTCCTTCCCAGAGGCTCAAAGTGTTTCACAATTCATAAATACATCACATGTAAGAACAACAGCAATCAATTTGCAGAAAAGGAATTAAAATACAATCAAACTAAGCATTTAAGATTGGATAACTCTAAAAACAAAGAACATATAACATATATCTATCATATTAAGACAGTCCTAAAGCATATAAGTATATATGCTAATGATATAGCTAAAATGCTTGGCCAAATAAGAATGTTTTCAGGCCCTTTTTGAAAGTTTCCACTGAGGGTGCCTCCCTCAAATGACTAAGCAGTGAGTTCCACAGGGCTGGTGTGGCAACTGAAAAAGCCCAGTCACCTGAATGCCACAGCCTAGCCCTGGAAACTTTTAGGAGGCAACCCTTGGAGGATGACGAGAGCAGGTCGGGTAGTGAGGAACCAGGAGGTCTTGCAGATAGTCCAGACCCTGGCTGTGTAGGGCTTTATAGATCAGTCCCCCAACCTTGAAGAAATCCTCCACCTTATCAGAAGCAAATGCACTCCACAGAGAACAGTTGTAATGTGATTCAACCTTGCTGCACCAGTCTGCAGCCTGGCCGCCACATTCTGCACCAGCTGCAGATGGTAGATATTGCCTCCAGATAGCCCTAGGTAGAGAGTACTGTAGTAGTCCAACCTAGACATGACAAAGGAATAAAGTGGCAAGGTCCTCGGTCAGTAACAGGGCTTGGATTTGGGCAATGTTCCTCCGATGATAAAAAACACTTTGGATGATGGCCAGCACCTGAGACTCAAGTGTCAGACCATCATCAAGGAACACGCCCAGATCCCTAACATGGTCTGAAGGGCTCAAAGGGATGCCCCCTAGCCTCAAGCCAGGATCATTCCCCAATCCTCTCCCCTCCCATTGTCAGCCAGGATCCACCACCAGTACCTCCATCTTGTCTGGGATGAGTCATAGCCAGTTATGAGTCATTCATTTCTGGATCTCAGCCAAACAGGTGTTAAACACAGAGGCCGCCATCTGGTTTCCAGGTGCACAGCACAGGTATAGCTGGGTATCATCAGCATAACAATGAAAACCTAAGCCATACCGCCCAATAATGTCTCCCAATGGCAGCATGTACTCTATGAACAACATAGGTACCAGGACTGAACCCTGCAGAACTCCACAGTGCAGAGGCATTGGGTTAGATGAGGATAACCCCATCTTCACTCTTTGCACTCTATCTGTGAGGAAGGATCTAAACCAGCTAATGACAGTGCCAGTTAATCCACACCAGTTCTGCAGATGGTGCAATAGCACCTCATGGTTCACAGTGTCAAACCCTGCAGACAGATCCAGGGGAACAAGAATGGTACGCTTTCCTCTGTCTCTCGCTATTAGGAGATCATTAAGCACCTTCACCAGGGCAGTCTTTGTGCTATGCCCAGGCCTAAATCCAGACTGGAAGCACTCAAAAGTGGCTTAGGAGGCAAGATGGGCCTCAAGCTGAATGGCCACCACTTTTTCTAAAACCTTCCCTAAGAACGGGAGGTATGAGAACGGTCTGTAAGTTGTGAAACAGTCTGGGTCCAATGATTGATGGCTTTCCCCTTGGTTAGTCTATTAATAAAACCAATAAATGGCCATCTGCAGAAGGGAATATGCTAGTGGTGGATCAACAAACTATTGAATTAAAATTCAGCTCATCTGTGACCCAAATGGTATTTTATATACATGATTTGAATCATGTGAAACAAAAACTCCTTTTTTATGTTTTGATAACCAGCTAAGGCCCACTAGGCACAAGGCCTTTTTTTAGGAGTGACCAGGGAGCACTTGGGAGGTTAAGTAACATGCTCAGGGTTACAAAGTATTAGAGTGAAGGTTGTGGAAATAAAACCCAAGTCTGGTGGATGTACCCAGGTTCATTCACAGCTCATTACTCTAGCCTTTACCACAAAGCACAGTACATATCAAACTTTTTTTTTTATCATAGTTGCAAAATGTCCTAAATATCCTACATTAACATGGATTCAGTGTTTGTGGGATAAGTGTTTATGCTTGTGCAACTCTGTTGTGGCTATACTCTGTTCCTAATCTCTTGGGCACTTAGCTTGATAACTGGTAGGAATAGAGAGCCCCAAAAAGGTGTTGATCAGCTCCTCAAACTCAAGAAGAGTGTGACTGCTCTTTGTGAGTATGACCAGTAACGCACAGGAGATGAAAAAAAACCCTTGAGGAAACCTTTGGGACCCATGGTTACTGATCTGCCCATCCTCTTGGCATGCTAGGAGGAGATGAGAGAAATGGCTGACCTTAAATCCGATATTGGATTTGGTATGTATGTTTCATAGACCAAAGACTTCCACCTTCCAAGCTGCTTGATGATACGGATGTGGATGTTGTTTCTTGATGCCGAAGAGCTGCTCTGATTCTGAATGAATGCTCGGAGTATGCATACGGGTCAAGCCCTAGACGGTGTAACAGTTGTCTGGTGTGGGCGATGAACCATTAAGTGGTCATGGGTACATTGTAAATTGATGTTTGTAAGGGCAGAGAGGGAGCTGAACCAGCATGAGACAGCAAGAGTTTGTCCAGTTGGGCAACAGGACACCATTTGTTATTTGAAGGGAAGAAGGAGATTGAGATCCCTTCATGAGCTCAGTCTGCTTTGAATGAAGGCAGATGCAGAGTGAAGAAATTGTCTTGTTTGCGAAGATTGGATATCCTGAGAAAGGAGGAAGAAGTAGAAGTGTGGACTGAGAATTCTCCAGGTCTAAAAAAAACATTAAAGACCAAGCATATTGCAGAGGCAATCATCAAGGTGGTTGTCGGTTCGAAAGGCATTGAATCCAACAAGTCTAAAATCATCTGATTTGAGGACCTTCTATTGTCTCTGAGGAGTTCTGGGGGAAGCCATTCTCTGGGATCCCAGCAGGAGGAGTTTTACAGAAGGATTGGCCATGACTGATGGAGCGGAAGGAACAGGTTGAGATTGAATAAACTGGATTCCTGGGATGTACTTTTTAATAGTGCCATGAGAGAGATGTAAGACCTGGTGGCAATAGGTCATGAAAGCTACAGCATGATCGATGGAAATGGGAACTTTACTTGGTGTTGGTGAAGCACAAAACTGGCATATTTAGACCAGGCTATGGAGTATGTTGCTCTAGTGGAAGGTGCTAAGGTTTCCAGCATAATGGAGGCTGATGATATGGGCCAATAATAAAGCCTTTTAGGAGTTCCTTCTGCAGTAGGTGCTTCACAGTGTCAGGCTCATGTAGTGCAGACTGCAAATGATGGCACATGATGATTTGGATAGTAGGACAGCAATGCTGGTATGGAATCTTTGCTGGAACCCCAAAAGGAGGTGGGCAACTGTGGCACGGGAAAGAGGGGAACGCAAGGTGGCAGCCAACACAGGGACATGGATAGACATAGAAGGATGGGATAAGGGTCATTGGGAAGAATGGGGAACCTTAGGACAAATGCTGAGAGCGTGGGCACCATGGTAAAAACTGTATAAATGCAGAAAACAGCAGTTGGAGTGGAGACAGCTAGAGACGTTGAAGATGTAACAAACCTGGCAATCGCCCACAGACAGGAGTGATCACAATGGAGCGGGATGAGCTCTGTTGTTCACGAAGGTATGAGTGAATCCTGCTGGAGTGGTAGGAGGCGATGATGGAGATGGCATGGAATTCAAGAAGGAGGTCGTAGAGAAGGCAGTCACCAACTGGCAGAAGGGAGCAATATGGGTGAAGGAACCACAAAGTGAGCAGGTGAAGGCCTTTTGACCAGCAAAGGGACAACAAAATAGTTTGTTGTCTAGGACCGTCCAATCCAGCTTAGTGTTATAATGGTGCAAGGCAGCAGTCACCTTAGCGGAAAAGGATTTGTGGTAGTAATAGAAGAAGGTACTACCATAACGGTTGCTAAGATCTACCATGAGGTACAAGTAGGAATCCAGTTCCGCTCTATGGGCTGGGAAAGCAGAACAAATGACATCCCAATAAAGACTAAAGGCTATGACAAATTCAGAAATGGTGAGCTTATGAAGCAGATGGGGATCCTTGGATTTCAGGATGACAGAGACTTCACCACAGGAGACAATGTGATTATCAACAAGGTATTGGGAGAAAACCAGGAGGGAAACCATATTGACGTCCTTGCCATCAATGATGTCCTTATGGAGGTAATCCAAGCTGAGATGGATTGCATAAATAATTGGGACAGAAGTAGAAGGCAATGTACCTGGAACAGCTAGAGGACCAGGGACGGGCACAGCAGCAAGCACAACCGGAGGAGACAGGATGTTGCTTACAGAAGACAGGTAGGTGGAGGAGCAGGCAGAACAGGAGGCAGCTGAGTCATCAGGTGGGTTTCAATGGAGGACATGTGGGATTGGAGATCTGACATAGATGAAGCCATCTGGTCCATGAAAACATGCATCTTGGACATGGGAGAGGCAGGCAGTGGAGCTGCCAGAGCAGGCGATGGAGCAGGAGCTGAGTTGGCGCTGGCCAAGTAGAGGTCATAAAGGACTTGTTTACACGTGGGAGTGGGGTAAGCAATGCCAAGGCAGATGAGTGCAGCAGTTAAACAGGGCACAATCCAATCTGAAATGGAAAGACGAGTCTTGGCAGTGTGCGTCCTGCCAGGTGGAGGCACAGGTTGAGGATCAGGCAAAGAAGGAGAAGCAACAATTGGTACAGGTATAGAAACATCCGAGGAGGAGGAGGCCATGGCAGGCAAGTCCTGGAAGAAGGAGGAACCAGACAAGAGGATAAAAAAACAAGCCAACAAGCAGGGCAATCAGGAATGACCAAAAGAAACACAGCAGATAAATGGATCAACAAAGCTCAGGCACAAGTGAGCTTGCAAAGGAGGAAGGCACTCCCAACCCCAAGCACCAGGGAGAAGGCCTGGGCATAAGGAAGGCATGGGGACAATGTCTGACCATGTAGAAATCAGGGGCACTGGTACAAGGCACAAAGTCCAAGGCGAGGCACCACAGAAGGGAACTAAAGCCAAAAAAAGCAATAATAGACCAGCAAGACTCCCATCCGATGGTATCCACTGCTTAACAGGGGGCAGCAGCTGGAGGATGGAGACTTGTATACATGGCAATGCAACAACAGGACACCATTCCTGGCAGACAGCAGTCTACCTGTGCTCGTTACCCCAAAGGCAGATTTGGAACAGGCCCACAGACTGCTGGAGTGCACTGGGGGAACTGAGCTGAAAAACACAAAAGAAAAAGTGAGAGGAAAAAAGAGGAGGAACAGGCAGAAGGCAGGAGGCTGGAAGAAAGGAGAGAGGGGGGGGGACGGCCAGCAAGAAAAGGATCAGTGACCACCAAGGGCCATGATGCCCCACCAAGACCCCTGCGTCCTTAGCTGTAGGAAAAACAGGAAGCCCTGGGAAGGCACCATGGACCACCAGAGGAGGAAAAAAGGGGAAACAGACCAAGCAGGAAAACAGTGAAGGCAAGGCGATGGGAATGGGCATTATCTAGTTTGCGATAAAAATCCTAGAGTATGCAGTGCCATCATGCGCAGGCAAGGAGGAGGCAATGGAAGAAAGAATGGGAAGGAGGCGGAGGGGCAGGGAACAGGAGAAAAGGGGAGCAGCAGGGACCAGCATGGAGAAGCAGGAAAAGGGGCCAGGGGCAGCTGCCAGGGACACCCAAGCACCACATAGGCTGGGACGGACCATGGGTAGGAGAGGGAAGCATGACCATGAGACAGGAAAACAAAACAAACTCTGGTCAGAGCCAATATGGCTGTGGAGAGATTTTATGAGTGGCAAGAGTGTGGAAAAGAATATGCAGTGCTCTCGGTGCACCAGAGTCAGCTGTAAGTAAGGAAAGGGAAAGAGGAAATTGTTTAACCAGGAAAGGCACACTAAGCCAGATCCTGTTTCCAGGTGTAACCTGAGTGCACAAGTAAGTCAAGTGACTTGCTTAGGGTCACACAGTATGCAAGTGGAGGCTGTTGGGATTCAAACCCAGGTCTCCAGGTTTGCAACTTGGTGTCCTTAACCACTACACTATACTGCAGCAATTACAGTACTGCACATGCATGATACTCGCACGTGTGAAGTTTGCCCTGTAGTGAGGCCTGCACAACATGGCAGTGCTGACATAACTATGTATTCACGATAGTCATGCAGGTGCAGTTAAAGTCAATGTCATCACGTTGCACATGGTGGCCTTCAGTATTGCGGTTGCAGAACAGAAAAGTAGCGCACTGTGAAGTGAGTATGTTTATGCAGCCCATGGAGGGGAAGGGCTGCATAAACAGAATCACTGGAAACTATGTTGGAGCACTGTGGCAGCACATCAGACAGTGGCCCAGTTACGTGCTTCTACAGTGCTGTTATACAAATCTGATGATGGCATAACATTCATGGAGCTTGGCCAACGCAGCCATACAAATTAGACTCAGGAAGAGTCTATTAACAAACTAGAGATCTGGTCTGGGACTTGCTCATCATCACAGTCACGTTCTCATTCTTTTCTAAGCAGTAATTTCTGGTAAATGTGCCTTACCATATTGATCTCAGTGCTGGTAGACTACTTCTGGTTTTCCACTGATTGTGTTAGGTAGCAATCTTGAAGTGGTAGCTGCCGGTGGTGGCATGCTCTGGAAAAAAGTGGTCCCCATGCTCGTCTGCACATTTTAGAAATGATGCCTTTCCTTGTGTTTGCTCTAAAGAAACTGACCCCTTTAACACAAAAACAAGGATTTAGTTATGGCCTCCACCCGCCCTTTTGGCTTCACGTGAGGAACATCATTATGGGTTTGCATCAGATGTACAGTGGCAGCCATAGATGCACAATAATGTTAAACAGCAATCAACTGTAAGTAAAAGCTCTTTTTTTTTTGAACGTGTACTTTCTTAATGTTGTCAATACCATTCCACCCATGTGTACTCTGCCCCTGGATTTCTGTACCCCAAGTGCATTATTTTACATTTTTGTGTTCAGGACAAAAATGCCTTTCAAATGAGGGTAGTCACTAATCTAAATTCTTTATAGTTTTTTGTTTCCTTGCGTGTGTGCAAGAAACATCTCACGGTAGAACGAAATTTCAGAGGTGTGTCAGGAACGAGTCCAGTGCACAGCAGTCTACAGTAGGAATGTCCCTGGCATACCAATGAGCATACAACCAGACTGTGACACTTGTCACAGTTTCACATCTGGAATACATTCTCTAGCTGAAAGAAATAAAGTGCTCAAATGAGAGCACTTCATTCCTTTTATTCATGCCCTTACTGATCTTACTGTTTGTCTCCCCACCCATCCTGCAGATGTTCGGGTACCCAGCCATACACTGCATCCCCCACTCTCTGTGCCATAAGCAGTAAACTAGCAGTAAAAAAACAAATAAATATTATTTATCTTTCCCAAGACAGATGTCCGCATTGAACTTGTTTGTGTCTCTGTGTGAATGACAGTGTGTGTTCTTGTCCCTGAGCTCCTCTCTCTCTCTCTCTTTCTAGTGCTTCACATGTGCCACAATGCCCAGCCTGAGCATTGCTTTCTGTGATGGTACCCACTGACCAGCCCCGTGGATTTCTGAGTGTCCATGCTGCCTCAGTGTGCCCCCCACCCCGCTGCACAATACAAGGAGCAAGAGTGCTGAGAACTGAGGCAGCATTGCATGCAGAGCTATAGCTTAACCCTGGATGGCGGGGAAGGAGAGAGAGAGAGAGACATGGGTTGCAGGGACAGATACCAAGAAGGAGAGGCAGCAGCCCCCCCCCCCCGAAAGAGAGTGCAGGAATGAAAGAGGTGGTGAGTGGCACCAGTGTCAGGAACAGAGCGGAGAGAGAGAGCCCCCAAACAGTGACAGCAACATGCAGAAATGTGTCAAGTAAGCGGAATGAGAGTGATCACCTGGTGACAGGCTGTCACAATTGCAGTACCACCTTGGCAGTGAGAAATTGGGGGCAATGCAATGTAGTGACCAGTCCATAACCACATGACAGGTGGCTCCCAGACCTGCACCTGAACAAACATTCATTTAAATGAGTGGCCTGTCTCCCAGCAGTGCCTACTCCCTTCCCCACCCCCACCCCCACCGGAGAGAGACACAGCAACAGCAAAAAGTGCTTAAAGTGCAGCATATATGTGCAGGTTCAATCTGTTTACATCAGAGATGGTGTCAACCCCTACCCCCAAAAAGGAAAAGTGGACTGCAGTGTGTGCCCAAGCTTGTTTGCCATCCATTTTATTTCTGTTCACTCTTCCAGCACCTTACTGTCAGTCTGACTCTCTGTTTGTCTTTCTGAAGCTCAGTGGAAACAAACAGCACATAGAGTCAGAGAAAGTGGGAGCAAGACTGCCATGACCAGGACAGAGAGCAGTGCTGCAGAGTTTTCCTTTCACCATAGGGGAGCGGAAGTTAGAGCAAGAGACAGAGAGGAGGAGACACAGTGGAAAACACACTAGGTGCATTTATTGCACCACTGCACAAAAGCAGCACCCTGACAGAGCCAGAGACAAATATGTGGGTCACATATCTGCCCCTTCACATCGACCAGCACAGTGTAGGGTGTGCACTGGATGGACACCCCTGGGTAGTTACTGCCCCCTACACCTCCAGCTCACATCAGCACATATGGAACAATCTGCAGTAGCCACAGACTGATGTAGGTTACTCATCTTCCCCTCCACACCAATCCCAGTCCACACAGGTTGGCACAGTGACAAGGTGACCTCCAGGTTGGCAGCCCAAGATAAGTAGTGGACTGTGGCTTGGCAGAAGTTGGTGATTGGTGCACCCTCCACAATCGTCCCACCACTGCACATTGGCTGCCCCAGCCAGAGACAGAAATGTGAGTTGCACATTAGCCATGCCACACCTGTTGCTATCTAGCCTGGTGGGTGCCAGGTGGGTGGAAATGGGGTTGCAGTCCAGATACACTGGGTGGCCCGAGGCCATTGGCACCCAACACATCTTTCCACATTTCTGCACATGTGAAGCATTTTCTCCTTCTATTCCACCTCCTGCACATTAGGAGCACTCTGCAGGAGCCAATGACAGATGTGGCTCACACATCTATCCATCTTCACCATCTGAGTTCCATGAAAGCTGGCACTGGCATTGGGTGGGCTCCAGGCAGGTGGTTCTGGGAGAATGATGCCCCATCTCCCCATCCCACCTCCACATGAGGGTAGCACCCCTGCAGCAGCCAGGGATAGAGATGCAAATTGCACATCTGCCCCTTCAACCCCATCCCTGCTCCACCAGAGCTAGCATGAGGGTTGGAGTGGGCTTTGGGTGACTGGCACTTCCTCACCCTATGCCACACCTCTACACATGCAGAACACTCTGCTTCAGCCAGAGGTTCTCCCACTTACATGCTCTACCCATGGAGAGCACTCTGAGGTACTGGGATATAAAAATGTGGATCGTGGCTCTACCCCTCCACAATTGTTCTCACTGTGCTGGGTGGTGGGGGGGGTAGGATACAGTGGGTGCTCCTGAGTGGCTGGTGCCCTTTCTTGCACCCCATCTATCAACTCAACACTTTTCAGCAGCCAGAGAAGAGATGTGGATTGCACATCTGCCCCATCATAAATTGTGCCCATTCTAAAAAAGTTTCACACACTGGCTGGAGTGGGGTCTAGGATGGTGGCCATTAAGTGATTGTTTCTTCCCTCCCCCATCCCACCACCACACATGGGAAGCACTTCTCCCCCTCCATTACACATTTGCTCATAGAGAGCACTCCTCCTCCTCCATGCCTCCATTGCATATGGGGAGCAATTCTCCTTCTCCAGCCCTCTTCCACATGGTGGACATAGTATTTTATGTAATGATATTTGGTCTCAATCCTTGTTGAATGCGACATTGTGCATATTGTATATACTAATGTAAAGAAAATTGCTTTATTTTAATTTATGTGTCCTTACTTTTTGTATCTCACACCATGTATTGTCTTTATCATCGCTTGTACAAGGGACCTCCTTGCAAATGAGCTTGCTCAATGGATTTTTATCCCTTCACAATAAACTTGAACATGGAAAGCACTCTTCCCTCCATTCCATCTCTACACATAGGATTTATTGCTCCACCTCCATCCCACCGCCATACATTATGAGTACTGATCCCGACCCTTCCAGTGCTTCTCCCACTATATTTCAACTCCCCCATATGAAGAGCACTTCTCCCACTGCATCCCACCTCCTGTACATAGGGAGCACTCCTCTCCCCCTCCATTTGGCCTCCACACATGGGGAGCTTTCCTCCCACTTCATCCAGCTCTGTACATGGGGAGCACTCTACCCCTTCATCCCGCTGCCCCTACATGGGGAACACTGCTCCCCATCCATCCCACTCCTACACATGGGGACACCTTCACACATTTGCATCACTCCTCCTCTACCACAATCCCTCCTCTGCACATAAAGTACTCCTAACCTCATTCCACCTTTACACATGAGAGCACTCTGCAACAGCCAGAAACAAAGATGTCAGTCAGGCATCTGCCTTTCCACATCTATTCCCACTCCACAATGAGCTTCAAGTTGGGCAGAACATCTGTGGGGTTGAGATGTAATGAGTGGATTGCCCTAGGACATGATGCCAAAACCCCTCACCACCTCTCTGAATGAGAGAAGTCCCCCCCCCGAATCACTCTTTATTCTTTTCTCCACTCACCACTTTTCTGTTGATTATCCTCCTGCCTGCTTGCCTTACCAGTTGCTCCCTTCCCAAGACAGGACTACAGGCCACTAGGCCAGGGTAGATTTTTCCTTGACCTCTCCTGTCTTCTCTTTGGACCACACCACCAGTCCAGCCAGAGTCCAGCACAATCAAGAAGACATGCTGCGTGTTACTCACAGCTTAGCCCCAGACAGGTCTGTTCTTTCTGTGGTAGACCATACTTCAAGTTCTCCCACAGTTCAGCTGAGACTAGAGAAGAGCAGCACACAGTCCCACTCTACCACTATGACAGTAGACAGGACATCACAACTTGCTCGGTGCTGTACAGATGACGCAGCACAGCAGCATGCTCACTAGTCTGTCTCATCAGGCTTCTCCCGCTCTCTCTCTGTTGATGATGTCTCTATCTCCCCTAGCCATCAATGGTCCCATGCATGCACATTACGTTGCAGCTAGCTCCAACTGCTATGGAGACTGATGAGACGCTGAGTTGTTTAGCAGCTAAGCATGAGCCAACCCAAAAATAAAATACAGGAATCTGAAATTTTCTGAGGTAATCTTTTGGGAGAGGGTTTGAACACCCTGAACACCCCCCTGCCTATACCGATGCAATCCACAACAGTTCAGACACATGCAATGCTTTCACTTAAAGGCACTCCTCTCAGTCCAGCTAGCCCCCCTTCCTTCCCCAGCACACAAATGAACACCAACAGTGACCCTTCCCACTTCCTCTGCAAGCAGCAAGGATCCCTCACTCTCAAGCGATCAGTCCTGTACAAGTAGTAGAGTTGGGAGTCTGGGGCTCCAGTCAGACCTGTTGCTGTAGTGGAGCTCAAGCCTGCCTAGATACAACAGGAAAGCTAAACTGAGTCCCCTTAATCCCTACAGATGGAGGGCTGCTGCACAGATGATTACTACAGCCACTCAGGCACCACTGAGGATTTAAGACAAGAGCTGGACTATGGCAGGCAGCCTGCCATCCTCCTCCTCCTCCTCCTACACTGACTGCTAGGTAAGCTCCTCCTCTGCTACCAATGCCCACCAACAGTCAGTAGTGTCAGTGTGTGGCCCCTGTTGGAGTGGTCAAGCAAGTTCCTCGACTTGTTACTAGCCCCCACAACCGATACTCTCTTTTGACTTCCTTCTGTGTCTGGTTGCATTTGCCTGTTTTCAAACACCCAATAAACATTTTTTCTAGTGCCTACTTAGATACAGAATATTAAATATATCAAAAGAAAATATAATTGCTTTGAAGAAGATAGAAGTCTTTATTATGGCTCGGCTTCAATGTATGGTTGGAGAATACTGAAATCTCAACTTGATTGTTTTACTTCCTTATTGCTATTTTGTATTTTCAGGTTAAACAAAATATAATAAAAAATATTTTTTTTTTGGAGACGATAGAAGCTTTTATTATGGCTCTTTTTGGTTTGATCCACACACACTGAAGAGTTGAAGCAGTGAGACCACAATTTTGACAGCCTTGCACCATTCCTCTGATCCTAAAAATATGTATCACAATGGTTGTATAATCGTAGGTCTATAGTCAAAGGGCCTGGATATTCAAACTGCGCTCAAAACTGGCGCAACAGTAGGAGCAAGCGCAAACCAGTTGCGCAAATGCGCAACAGGTGCGATATTCAAACATGGAGCAGAGCAAATAGTGCAAGCAACCAACGTCTGAATATCACACATATTGCGCCATCGCGCAACCAGGAAGGAGAAGCTGAGCCAAAATGTTGCGCTATGGGCGCAACCATGGAAACTCAGCTGAGCATTCAAACTGCCATAAGCGCAAGCACAGCCCCCAGAGCAATGGAACTGCACATCAGGGAGGCAGGCTGGGGCCCACCGCCAGCCATGCCACACATGGGCACAGGAACACACTGCAGAACCCACACACACGGCACACCCCAAGCACAGCATCACTGGGGGTGGGACGGATGATCACGATGCCCATGGGGACAAGCCAACAAAGCATAGCAGAGCCCTGACACTAGCACAACCACTGGCGGGCAGAGAGTTGCCACACGGGGTTGACAACCACAGTGCACATCAGCCCCCGTATGCACAGCACACCTGCACCATGACCCCAAGACACCACCCATGTGCAGTGCTGGCACTGCAGGAAACACCATGCATCCCCCTGGCACCACGTCAACCCGTGCTGCAGAGAAGCATACAGGCCAGACCCACCCTGTGCACCCGGCAGTGGGTGGCAGCAGGCAACTAAGACCAACAGAAAGTCAATTCCATGCTGGAGATACCTCCCCATGCACACACACACACACACACACACACACACACACACACACCCAGGACCATACCACCCCAGATGGCATGCACACCACTGCAACTGAGCACCCATAGCAAGCTGCAAATCAGAGACCAACACAGTATTCATATCAAAATATAAAGGTATATTTAAAGTTTCAAATACTAAATAACCAAAACCATAAACAACAACTATTTACAAGGGGATGGGTACAAGGTAGGGGTGTTCAAGGTAGGATGAACAACTGGGAGAGGAAGGCAGGGTGGGTAGGGATGGGAGAGTGAGAGGATGTGCCCTAAGGCCCAGCTGGCTGGTCATTCTCTGCCTGGTGCTGCACTGTCCGGTGACGCTCCCTCCATGGCCATGGCACCTGGTGACTGAAGGATGGCCTGGTTCTCAATGGCCACCTGTGTCAGGCCCAGAATGTCTTGCCGAATCCCGGAGAACCTCGAGGGCCTAGGAAAATGGGAACACAGTCAATGGCTGTGACTGACCACAACCCTGAACACCACCCAACCTGCAAACCATATAGCCAAATGTCCGCACCTGTGATGGCATGCACCCACCCACAGTGAACATGCACATGGCCATCACAAACAGGCGGCACCAGCTATCACCACCACACACACACTGCCCACGTCAATCACAGTACAAACTAGGCTGGCAAGTGATGTGGCAGCGTGGTCGCGATGCCGGTTACACAGCTATGTGCCCAGTGCATGCCTGGACCACCAGTGATGCATACACAGACGTGCCGTGATACTGCACTGTGATGCGGGTCACCTGTAGCATGCCGACATACATGGATACATAGACAGTGTCGGCAGATAAACCTATGGGACACCCAGTCTGTCCATTTGACCTTGTAGTTCACTCTGTTGTCCTATAAGTCCATTCACTCACCCTGACCTCCAGAATTCCTTTATGGCCAACCATGCATTCATAAATCCGTGACCAAGTCAGCCCCACCACTTCCTCTGGCAGGGTGTTCCACTTGTGCACCACCCATTCTGTGAAAAATACTTTCTCATGTTTCCTCTGAATCGTCCCCCCTCAACTTCATCCATGCCCTCTAGTCCTGGAACAGCCTTTACGCTTAAAAATATTGTTTTCCTGCACTCTGTTCCCCCTGTAAGATACTTGTATGTCCCCATCATATCCCACACCCTCCTCCCTCCAGGAGTACATGTTCAGTTCCGTCAACCTGTCTGCATAGGACTTGTGATGCAATCCATGCACCATCCATCGTCGCCCTCCTCTGAACCCTCTCCACCAGTCCATGTCCATACGTAGGTATGGTCTCCAGAACTGTACACTTTACTCCAGTGTAGGGACTCACTAGTGTTTTGTATAGTGGAATTGATGCCTCCCCATTGGTTGTGTCCCGCATGGCTGGTGGTCTTGCCCCCAGCATGCAATCAGCATCCATGAAGTAATGATACTCATTCCTCCAGCAGCTGGGTCTGACACTGCTGCTGCTGCTGCTGTTGGGGCTGCCACCCCCGGCACCGGGGCCTGGCATGCCCACGTCACCCTGGCTCTGTGTCCTCACAATCCGGCCTATGGGAGACATATGTTGAGACAAACATCAGTGTGACTCAAAAGCAGAGTGCCCCCTGCCCCAGTGAGAGTGCCTGCCCACACAGCCATAACCATCCATCGCACAGCTGCACACACTGACACACCTATGCACAGCCACCCAAGCACACACACACACCTACAGAGAATAGGTGCATGAATGGTACACTACTTACCTGGCTAGAGCACCACGCCCGCTGTACGTGAGCGCAGCCACGTCAGAGTTCCGGCTCCCTCCGGCGGAGGTCACTGTACCGGTGCCGACACTGCTCAGCAGACCGGCCCCGGCCAGTGACCTCCACCAGGTCAGTGGCCACTTGCTGCCACACGTGGGTCCTAGGCATGGTGAGGGGGGCCTCACCATACAGTGCCTCACAGTGGGGCTCCACCAGGGCCTGGGTTGGCCACTTCAAGCTGGGTCCAGGACACCGCCCTCCTCCTAGCCATGGCACCAACATTACAGCAGGCAATATGGCGCCCGGCTGCGCCCGTGGCTTCGCGAAGTTGTTGGCAATGACCACCACAGGCTCCAATCGCGCTGTTGAACAGCGCCGTCACTTACATGGCACTGTCACCGGACGGCGCCAATAGGGGCAGCTACATGGCATGCCAACAGCGCCAGGGGTCAGAGGGCATACACAAGGTCACAGCACTAATGGCCGAAAGCTACGCGCAGCGCGCATGGGACTATAGGCATCCTATAACGCGACTGCCAAGCTGAGCACCAGTGCCACAGTGGACTATCGCGCGGTAGTGCCACAGCGCCATATAGTGCCCAGTGCTGTAGCGCCACTGGCACAATGGTGGCCATGGCCTGAATAGCCTCGCGCTCATCAGGTCTGCAGTGCGATGAGGCGCATGCGTAAGCTGTCTGGGCATGCGCCAATGCGGTGTGGCGCAGCCACAAACCTGCACCATTGGCTCAGCCGGACCTTCCGTATTGCGCAAAGCGCAAATACGCGATATTCAGCCGACATATGCAAATCATCCGATCAGCCATTCAAAGGCGCAGTGGCGCGATTAGCATGTCATTAAAGTTGAGCCACACCTCATTTGCATGTGTTGCGCTATAAAAATGCGACTGTGGGTTGTGCTGGCCAGATTTGGTTACTGCAGGTGAGAGGTGAGTTACATGCTGTGTGATGCTCAGGACAATGCTCATGGGTGGAGGATGATAAAGGCTGAGGGCTGAGCATGAAAGGGCATTAGAAAGGGACAAAGGGCACCCTTTCTATCAGTATCTGCCATGCGGAGGAAGCGGGGGTTTCTGCACCCCCGGCCGGATTATGCTCATGGGGAAATGCTGTCGACTGCACAGTGACAGGTGTCCACCACCCATACAGATCACCATGACTGACCAGAGCCAAGCTGAGGTGTGGATGGCGGGCGAGGAGGAGGCCGAACTTCACCACGGCAGAGACAGAGGCCCTCTTCAGGCCTACCTGGAGGATGAGCCACTATTGAGTGGACGGAGGGCACCCCTCAGGGCGTGCAGCTGCATGGGAGAGGGGTAGCTCGGGCACGTCAACCTGCACAGAGCCACAGCGCTCCGTGCAGGAATGCAGGAAGAAGATGGGGACTGACCGCGAGGAGGCTGAGGAGAGGTGGCAGCCTTCAGGGTGGCACGCTGCTGGCACTGGTGGGGGCCCACCAGTGGTGTTGCAGCTGACCCCACAGAGGAGACACTGGTCCGCCATGCAGCCGAAGTGCCATTGCGGGCGTACTCAGGCGGAGGATTCCAGACAGGTGGAACCCATCACTGCGCGGTATGACATGGTGATGTTGTTGGGGGGGCTGTTGTTCACATGCACTCACATGTACTCTCTTCTGTTACAGATCCTGTTCATCTGCAGGAGACAGTGGTGGTGGTGGGTCCAGACAGTGAGGCAGACCTGCTGGACGTGGAGGGAGGAGCATCCACCTCCGCCACCAGCCTGCAGGCACTGCAGCAGCATGCACGCTGGGCCAACAACTCCGGTGTCAGTGATACAGGTGCAGGGGGTGCACAGCCTGTGTCACAGCAGTCTGGCATGCAGGTATGCCAGCATGCTGTGCCTATGGCAGTGGCACGCACCTGCACCATTGATGATAGCAGGCCTGCAATGGGCAGTGATAGGTGTGTGTCCCATGACGGACACATGGCAGGCCAGCACGTGCCCCTGGGCCTTCCTGGTTCACACCTGTGTACCAGCATGCTGGCACAGTCCCAGGCTGTGCCTGCTCAGCACCGTGGGCAGCACCGTGGCTGTGCAGGTGTCTGGCACTGTTGTCAGCACGGAGGTGGAACAGGTGGACCTGGGGGCTCAGCAGTTGGAGGGGCGGCAGCAGCAGTTGCACACCAGGTCTGGGGGTACAGTGTCAAGCAGTGGCACATGTCCACCGCCCTTTGATCCACCCATACCTGGTCCTGGCGAACAGCACCCACCCTCAAGGGGTGTGTGCACCAGGACCGTCCACACCCTGGGGGTCACGATGCCATTGGGGCACAGTACCCATTGGACGCGCACACCCGCCTGCTGCAGGACTCGGTACAGCTGCAGGGGCGGGTTGCAAGGTCCGTGGAGGCACTGTCTGTGTCTGTGGAGCGGCATAGCAGGGAGTGTGCTTGGGACCGAGCCGAGCTGGTCCTTATGCGGACGGATGTGACCGCTGCCATTGACAGGCTGACCCAGGCAGTGGTCTCTGTCGCGGATGCATTGGCCACACTGTCAGGTGCCCCTGTGCCACACACCCCACACAGTGCGCTCTCCACTCCCCGTTCCCGGCGTCGTGCGACACCAGGCCTGTCGACGCCGGCTTCTGCTGTGGGCATCCCGAGCACCCCTGGTGCAAGTTTGTTTGGCAGGATGCAGACCCCTGTGCGGGCAAGGTCGCGTTCGCGCAGTGGGACCCCTGGTGGTGCACCAGCGCCACCCGATGTGGCCCCTGCTCAGCCTGCCAGTGCTGCTGGGCCACGGCGGGGCTGCCCATGCATCCGTGGTGGCCGTGGGACAGTGCTACCTGACTGAACTGTCTCCCAGTGCAGGCCCTGTCTGGTGCTGCCCTGTGTGCAATGTGTGTCATGGTGGGCAGTGCACTGCTGGGTGCTCTGCTCACCAAGCTGACACACGGACCACCTGCACACTCTCCCAACTGCTGTCCACAGGTGCGTGTGCATGATGATGCCTGCATTGCACTGTACACCAGGGTGCAAGGGTGCCCAGGTCCTGACACACGTACATGGACAGTCCAGGTGGTGGGGGTGGTTGGTGGTGCTGTGTGTTGGCAATGTTATTTCCGCAGTGCTGTGCTGCTGCCCATGTATGCTGCCTGGTGTGTGTGTGTGTGTGTCCATATGAGTGCTCCCCCCTCTCTGATGGTGTGTTGGTATGCCTGGAACCTTCAACTCCCCTGACCTTCATGCACGGTGTGTTCCCCTGTGTGCCTGTGGTTTGCGCATGGACAGTGTTGCCCGCACATGTCCCTTGAACTTACTGTGTTGGGCGTAGTGCTCTTCTGCAATGGTGTCCCGTGCAGCTGGGCCTGCCGGGTCGGGCCGGGGTCCTCCATCCTAGGGGGGCTGCTCCATCACCCACATCACCGCGCCACTGGCGCCCCCATCGCTGTCCCTCTTGGACCTGTACGGCTATCCCATGGTCTTTGGCCATGTTGTGCAGGATGCAACAGGCCAGGAATATCCCACAGGCCTTTTGGGGCTGTACTGTAGAGCTCTGCGGAGGTGTCCAGGCATCGAAGCATGCCTGGGCATCCCAAACACCCGCTCTATGATGTTACGTGGTTGCGGCATGTGCCTCATTGAAACCCTAGCTGCGCTTGGGGTCGGGGCCGGGATGGTGTGAGCAGCCAGGGACGGAGGGTATCCCAGTCACCTGTGTGGAGATAGTGGAGATCAGTGTCATGTCAGGTCCATATTGCCCATATCCTGTGTGCCACTACCATGGCACCTGTGTCATTCCCACCCTTGCACAGAGTTTGCATTCCATACATGTGTACTCACCCACTAGATGACCCGTGGGGATGTTTCCACTCTCGAATCGATGGCACAGTGCAGACTGGTGCCATATGAAGGCATCATGTGCTCCACCAGGGTGTGTGGCACAGACATTGATAATGCGCCCAGTGGCATCACACACCACCTGGCAGTTGACACTGGAAAAGCCCTTTCAGTTCCGATAAGCCTGGCCGTCAGGGCCAGGTGGTGTCGCGAATGGCCACATGGGTGCAGCTCTATGGCCCCTAGCACGCCAGGCATATGTGCTACCCTGTGGAACTCCTGCATGTTTGTTGTACGCCTGCTGTGGTGCTGGGGAAATGGATGTACTCCGCAGCATGAGGCAGCAGTGCGCTGAGGAATTGGTGAGGATGCGTGACATGGCCGACTGTGTAATGCCTGTGGTGTCCCCTGTCGGCCTCTGGAAGGTCCCGTGGCGAGCAGGCACATGCAGGCTGTCACCTTGGTCTCCACGGACAGAGCATGACTCCGTCGTGAGGTGCCTGCATCACATCACTGCACAGCTCGCAGAGCTGTCTCAGTATTGCCCTGTTCAGGCGGTACTGAGCCACAATCTCGGCGCCTGTGTACAGCTCGGGCTGATGCGGCACGATATCGCCTGTCGGGCATGTCACGACTGGCCCCTCCGCTGCCACGCCCCTGCAGCATGGTGTCTCACCCCTTATTACAGCTTCCATGTGGAAGCTGACACTGTCCATCTCCCTGGCTTCTGCCCCCAGCTGCTGTTCCTGTGTTACCCCGCTGCCCCCACTGCTGCTTCCACTGCACGGCACCCCCACTGGCCTCTCTGTCCTCCTGGACCCACTGTCCCTCTCTGCCCTTCCAGCTCCTGTCTCTCTCTCTCTCTCTCTCTGTCTGTCTCTCTCCCCAGTTTGCGGCCTGCTAGAGTTCTTGCGCGCTTCGCCTGAAGCCTTTTTATTTGGCTCAAGTCCGGTGCCTCTTGCCAACCGGCAGCCACTCTTTGCGCATTGCGCAAGTGTTCGGATATCGATTGCGCACTTTATGCATGGACCCGCCTTCAGTTGCGCATGCTTTCATTTCATTGCGCTTGTTGCTCAGCATGTTTTCGTGGCTTAACTGGCCCCTTCTGAATATTGCAGAATGGCGATTTTTGAGTTCGCGATCACAGAACTTGTTGGCGCATGGCGCAACCCTTTTGAATATCTGGGCCAAATGTCTTTAATTCATTATAATTACACACTAAGAAGAATGGTCTCAATGAGTTCATTTAAGATTTCATAATTTGACTTTTTGCAGTTTTAATGACCTCCCAATCCTGGAGTCTTCAATTTGTTTTATCTAAACATTTCTTTGCTCAGGTCATCAATAGTCCAATAAGATTTAGAGTAAAATGACTTTAGAACAAAAACTGTATAAACTTTGGGTTTGATTTTGTGCAAATATTAACTTCTGTCTTAGCTGAAAATGCATAGGAGATTAGTTGTACATACTTTTGTATTTCTCCACACTTTATTAGAAATATGAAAAAATAACACTTGACCTTTTGCACAGGTCTTAACCTCTTGTAAAGGGAATGGCTTAAAGCTTATTTAGAAGTCATTCAAGAGTTATCCTAAGGTCAAGATTTAGTAAACTATACATTTAATGCATTTTAATAATAGAAATTGCCAAAGAGGACATAAATGAAAACAAATCAGTGTTGCAGCATAGATGCGCAAACATTTTACAGACAGCCATTGTTCTTCTTCTCTGGCTTCCTTCTTCCTCCTATCTGGACAGCTTCACATATAGATCTCATAAGATATTGCTGGCTAATAATTACTAAAATTAATCTGCTGCTTTTGTTCTGAAAAGATTTAATATGATTCCATCCTGAAAAGATCTAATGTGACCCCAATAAGCAGATCATTTTGTAGGGTTACCACCTGTCCCTATTTTCACAGGACAGTCCTGATTTGGGCAGATATGTCCTGCAAAAAAACATGAAAAATACTGCATGTCCTGACTTTGTAGTAGTAAAAATATTTTCTCATTTTCCACTAAATGTTGCAGAAAACTATCGTACCTTAACTAAAATATCTTAAAATGTTAAGAAACAATAGAAGCAACTAAGAAACTGCAATACTTAGCCTTAATTCTGATTATATAGAGAAAACAAGTCTGTTGTATTGGTCAAGGTTACATACGGTCCTGCGAAAAATCTAGTTTCGGTAAGAAATGTCCCATTTTGGGCTTCTTAACAGGTGGTAACCCTATCATTTTGTTTCAAGCTGGTAAGCACTAAAGAATTCCATTGAAGTACTATTAAGTCAAGATCTACTGTTAAATTAGGCATGCCTAGATGGTCTGGTCTCATTTCACTTAAAGTGGCATAGTGCTTTAGAGAAATGAGGCTGCTATAAGTGCAATAGGAGTTATAGAAACAGAAACATAGAAGTTGATGGCAGAAGGAGACCACCAGGTCCATTTAGACTGCCCATTGTCTTTTAGCCTAGCCTTCTAACTGCCCTTGGGTTTGAGGGCTCCCTTGTATCTATCACAAGCATTCTTGAAACCTACCACTGTGCTTGCCCCACCACCTCTGCAGGCAGGCTGTTCCAGGCATCCACCACTCTTTCTTTGAAGAAAAGCTTCCTGGTGTTGGGGGAGAATTGCCCTCTTTGCGGCCTTAGATCATGTCCCCTGGTTCTGCTGCCCTTCTTAAATTGGAAGAGAATGTCTATCTGCACCTACTTTATGCCTTTTATGTATTTGAATGTTTTGATTATGTCACTCCTCTCTCTTCTTTGTTCCAGGGAATGCATGTTCAGTTCTTTCAGTCCATCCCCATAGGACATCTTGTGCAGTCCCTGAATCATTTGTGCTGCCCATCTCTGCACCATTTCCACTCAGTCAATGTTCTTTTTGAGGTGGGGCCTCCAGAACTGGACACTGTACTTCAGGTGATGCCTAACCAGTGATCTCTACAGCGGCAGGATCACTTCTCTCTTCTTGCTTGTGATTCCCCTCCCAATGATTCCATCATACAGCTGGCCTTTAATGCTGCCATCTCACACTGTTTATCTACCTTCAAGTTGTCTGAGATAATGATTCCCAAATGGTGCTCTTGGGTGGAGGCAGCTAGTCTTTCCCCTCCAAGGTAATATGCCTTATTTGGATTTCTTCTTCCTATGTGCATGACTTTGCACTTTTTGGCGTAGAATCTCAACTGCCATGCTCCAGACCATTCTTCCAGTTTCTTGAGGTCAGCTTCCATCTTGTTCATTCCCTGCTGAGTGTCGACCCTGTTGCATATTTTGGTGTAGTCTGTGAACAGGCACACCTTTCCCTGTAGTCCGTTAGCTATGTCCGATATGAAAATATTGAAGAGCAGGGGCCCCAGTACTGAACCCTGGGGCACACCACTGGTTGCCCTACCTTCTGATGACAATTCTCCATTTACTTGCACTTTTTGGGTTCTGCCCTGTAACCAGTTTTTAACCTATCTAAGACTGGTTTTGCTCACATAAACTCATCCTTAACCACAAAAACACTAAAACAATGTTGTTCCATGGAACCCACAAGTACAAGGACCATGAGCTCATAATTAACAACCACAAAGGTGTCACTCTTGAGCAGGTGGATATGTTTAAATAGCTGGGCCTGACCCTTGACTGCTCCCTCTCATATACCATACACATTGACAATATCACTAAAACTGTGAACTCCCGTATAGGGCTACTGTATAAGCATAAACATTGCCTAACGGCTGAAGCCTTGAACCTCGCTATCCAGAGCTCTGTTATCTCAACTATTGACTACGGGCTTGTTATTTATGGATCTGCTATTGATACTGCACTCCGACACATAGCTGTAGCCCTTAATAAGGCATGTAGACTCCTTATTTCAGCTGCCTGCCTTTCTCACACATGTGACATTTACGAGCAGGCTAACTAGCTCCAGCTATCCGGCAGGCTAAAGTGCCAGACCTGCATCCTAGCTAAGAAGACATCACTGGGCCTTATGCCCCCTGGAGTCCAATCAATATTGACCCTGCAGCGTGTCCACTGCCCAACTAGAAGATCGGACAGTCTAACCTTTACAATACCTCACTGTCAGACCTCTCAAGCTCAGCATTCTTACCTTGTCAGAGCCTCCACCTGATTCAACTTGCTACCTACAGAAATCTCCAACATTGCCACGATTGGTGCTTTTAAGTGTAAACTGCATCAACACCTCGTGGCTAGTGCCTTCTGTAATTGCTTCTTATAATCCCCTCCAGGCATACTACCCTCAAGCATCCCTCCTCACTGCCTCAGCTCCTCCTCTCCTACCCCCCATTACTGGGTATAGGATGAATCTGTCCCCTTTTCTTTTTCATCCCCCCCTTTCCTCCTCCTCCCTTGCTGTTTCCCATCTACCACATAACCAACACAATGCCCTCCCCATTTCTCCCCTCTTCCCTCTCTCTGTCTCCCATACCACCCCCTCACCACCACTCTTCTTTCTCTTTTCCCACTATTCCACTCCTAACAAAGCTTCACTGAGCCTCCTATCACTTGTACTGTATAATTAACTCGCAACACAATTCCTTGACAATGCCTTTGGCTGCTATTATTGTAACCTTATTTGTATTTTTTTTTGTAAGTTCCATTATAATGATCATGTTATGTTTTGTACTTTATTGTCCTTATTGCCTTGACGTGGAACCTTTGTAAAAGAGCCCTCGGCTCAAAGGTGTCATCCAAAATACAAATAAATAAAACATTCTCTCGACTTTGGCTCGGACTTCTTTCCTCTTGGCCTCTAGGATACGGTAGGGTTTTTCCCTTATCCTTACGCCTGGAGCTGTCACAATGTCATGGTAGGCTGCGACTGTCCAACCAGGTCATTCGGAGAACACATCCCTGTTTCGCTGAACCATTTCCACTGCTTCTTTGTACTGTGTAGGAGACAGCTCAGGTGAGATATACACTTGCCCCTCTGTTTTACCTTCTGCCGGGGTTACGGCCAACAAGACACAGCAGGCCTCCTGGTCTTGCCACACCTTCAGGAGGTTAATATGGTATATTTGGAACATCTTTCTGCAATCGGGTTGGTTTACTTTATAGTTCACATCACCAACAGCTTCCACGACCTCATACGGACCCTGCCAGCTGGCGAGCAGTTTGCCTTCCGCTGTGGGAACCAGGACCATCACTCAATCCCCCAGCTGGAACTTCCGGATCCTCGCCTATGGTCATAATAATTCTGTTGGGTCTCTTGGGCCTTTTCTAAGTGTTCCTGGACAATATGAATGACCCAGGCCAACCTTTTCTGTATTTGGGATATGTACCCAATCACACTGGCTCCTTGTGGTGGCTGCTCTTCCCAGTCCTCCTTTAGTATATCGAGGATACCCCTGGGCCAGCGGGCATATAACAACTCGAAGGGGGAGAATCTGGTGGATGCCTGTGGGCCCTCTCAGATAGCGAGCATTAAGTAGGGAAGGAGTAAGTCCCAGTCCTTTCCATCTTGGCTCATGACTTTCTGTAACATCCCCTTCAAAGTCTGATTAAATCATTCGAACAGACCATCTGTCTGGGGGTGGTACACTGAAGTCCTCAGGGCTTGGGTCTGGAGGAGTCTGCAAAGCTCCTTCATTAAACGTGAGACAAAGGGAGTACCCTGGTCCATCAGAATCTCCTTTGGGAATCCGACCCTCGCGAAGACTTGAATAAGTTCTCGGGCAATTGTCTTTGAGGTCGTGTTATGGAATGGAATCGCTTCCAGATATCTTGAAGCGTAGTCTATGGTGACTAGGATGTGTTGGTGGCCCCAGGCTGACCTGTCTAGGGGGTCTACCAGGTCCATTGCAGTCCTCGCAAAGGGTTCATCGATGATTTGCAAGGGCATCAACAGGGCTTTTAACCTCGGCCACGGGAACACTTACTGGCATTCTGGGCATGAAGCACAGTACCCCCTTACCTTGGCGTAAATTCCAGGCCAGTAAAATCTTCGGAGTATGCACTGCAGCATTTTTTTGACCCCAAGGTGTCCTCCGAGAAGGTAAGCGTGTGTCAAATCCAGTACTGCCTTCCTGTGCTGGTGGGGAACAGCAACTGTTCCACATAATGTTCTTCATCTGGTATCACTCTGTATGGGAGGTCATTATTTAACATGAAATATGGTGCAGGTCCCTTGGCTTTGCCATCTACCGGCACCCCATTAATCTCCATAACCTCTGACCGGATATTCTGAAAGAGAGGCTCATCTATTTGGTCCCAACCAAAGTTCCTCGAGGCTATCCCGAGGGTACTCAATTCAGGGGGATTTGACTCTGTCTCCACTTCTGGGTTCTCCTCTTCCTCCCTACAACTCTCCTCTCGGACACCAGACCACTCACCCTGTCATCCTTCTGGGAGCGGGGTTCTACCTCCCACCAGCACGGATCTGCCATTGACAGCCAGTATCTTGGTCCCTAACTTTTTACAATCCCTGCATTCCTTTCATGATTTCCAGGACTTTCCTGCCTCCCCATACAATTTGGGGTCCCAATGCCCATAAGGGAAATAATCGGGTGAGTCCTCTGATCCCTCGGGGGTTCCTAGCAACACAGCCTTGGTTACCGGGGCCCTGGCCTCCCGGGTTCCCCCCTCATGGAGTAATGTCTCAAACCCCGGGAAATCTCGACCCACCAGGACAGGATGTGCCAATCGAGGGAGGACCCCTACCGTTACCTGCCTCTCCTCCCCCTGTGCTTCCATGGCAACTAGCGCTGTGGGGTAATAAAACACCATGCCATGGACACAGGTGATCCCAGTACATTTCTGGAAATTAATTTGGGAGGGTTGCACCAAACTGTGAACTATAAGGGTGACCTCACTCCCCAAGTCAACAAGGGCCATAACGGCTGGCCATTTACCTTAACAACCCAGGTAAATCAGAGTGAAGTGGCGACCACCCCTACCACATTAATCAAATGGCAATCACTCTGTGGGGATCCACCCCAGTTGCACTGCATTGATGCGACCCCATTTGGGCAGTTGGCAATTACATGTCCCCGTTCCCGGCACCCATAACAGAGGTAGCATTCTCGGGGTGACCCTGGACCCTTTGGGCTTCTAGGGGTGGCCACATCCCCCTCTATTTTCAAATCCGAAAGTCCCTTTGCAGCCTCAGACCACTCTTCAGTGATCCTTCTCCCTGGTCCTGTCTGGTCCAACCTCTCGGGGGTCGATATCTCCAGATTGGAGTCTGCCCCAAGTCCCGGGGGTAGCCAACCCCAGCATCCGGGGAAAGTTCCTTCATGGCATAATGCTGCTCCACCAAGGCGACCAGTTCATCACAGGAAGTGGGGTCGGCCTGTTCAACCCACTGTCATAGGCTGGGCGGTAGTCCTCTTAAGAACCAGTACATTACCAGGAGCTCCATGATTTTGGCAGCACTATGGAGCTTGGGGTGCAACCACTTCTTGGCCAAGTGAAGGAGGTCATACATCTGTGACTGAGGCTTCGCCGACTCCTGGAATCTCCAACTGTGGTACCTCTGGGCTCAAAGGGCTGGAGTCACACCGGCATGGGCCAAGATCTTTTCCTTCAGTCTTGGATAGTCGGTGGTGATTCCTTCATCCAGATCATAATATGCCTTTTGGGCCTCGCTGCACAAAAATGGAGCTAAAATGCTGGCCCACTGATTCTGAGGCCATATCTCACGAGTAGCTGTCCTTTCAAAGGTGAGCAAATATGCTTCAATGTCATCAGCCATTGTCATTTTCTGCAGACAGTGGGAAGCCCATATAGTCCGGTAACCCTCTGGGGTAGGCCCTGCCGGGCGACCTTTTCCCGGTATGGTCTCGATGAGATGCTTTACCATTTCCTGGAGGACAGCATGGCCCTGGGCTGTCTGTGTGAGCAGCAACTGGTTCGTCTCTTGTTGAGCTCTGGTAGCTTCCAGCTGGGCTGCCATAGCCTGGATCAAGGCTTTCATCATGTCCTCCATGCCTGGTCTTCTTTACTCTGGGGAGGTTTGGATTTCAGCCAAATTCTACGCCCACCTGATCCCACTTCTGAAACCATGTGTGACAAGGCATGACTTTGCCATGGGATTCAGGTTCAGCTTTGCGGTGGTTAAGAAGTGTTAGGAAGACCAGTTTGTTAACATCAGACCAACCAGGTATATTTTTATTTCTTTAATATGGCTGGTAACACAGACGTTTGGGCTTCTGCCCTTTTCTTTTTAAGCCCCACTGGGGAAAATGAAACATAAAAACAGAAATAAAGAGGCCTAGCTCTGGGTGCGAGCACTGTCTAAACAATCTCCGGTCCTAACTAGAAATCCCCTTTTCCAGAAGACTAGACCTTCTGGAAGAACAAAAACAGTAAAATGAAAACTCACAATGAAAATACATTTTTCTTTTTGGCTTAATTCAGGAGACCAATCTCCTGAGGGTTGCTTAAGGGACTCTTGATTTGGAACACATCCAGGCAGCTTGTCAGCCCTTTACCCCTGCAGCAACTGCCTGCTGGCTTTTCCTTCCTGTTTTTAAAGCTCTCCTGTCTGTGCAGCTGTAGCCAATCAGCCGAATCAGCTGCAGCTGTACCCTGACTATCTTAATCAGGGAAACCCCTTCTCCTCCAGTACCTGAGTTTACCACACTAGATACAGCCACACTAGCCTGACTAGCAAGTGATATCTAGATATAGCCATGCTGACTTGAATATCAGTGGTATCCAGATACATCCATGCTGGCCTAAGTATCACATGGTGTCTTGATACAGCCATGCTGACCTGAATATCAGTGGTATCTAGATACAGCCATGCTGGCCTAACTACCAAGTGATGTGTAGATACAGCAATGTTTGCCGCTGAATATCAGTGGTGTCTAGATAGAGTCATGTGAGCTTGACCACAGGCGATATCTGGATATAGCTTTGCTGACCTGACTATCAGGTGAGGTCTAGATAATAGGAGTGAGCTAATGCTTTCAGTTTTTTTTATTTCAGTCCCCTTATTCCCTTACCTTGATGGGGGGGTAGTGGCAGCAACCAGTATCCAGACTAGTCACTCACCCCTCTACTGCTGCACCCCACATTCAGTCACAGTGTTTGCTCCTTGACCTTAAGTAAGTAGTGTCCCTCCTGCTGGGTGAGTCCCAGAAATACACTAAATTACCACTAATAATTTACAATAATTGAAGTAATAATAATAATAATAATCTTTATTTATATTGCGCCTTTCTAAAATCAAGGCGCATTACAATAAAATAACATCATATTAAAACATCATAAAAACATTAAAATCAAGAATAAAATACACAGCATCAGTCAATTAGAGCCAATTAGAGGAGCGAGTGTCAGTGAGGAGAGTAGGATCATGAGCTAGGGGTAGGACAGTGATTCTACACTGCAGTCAATCTTGAATTAATTAATTTAACTACTGTACTGCATTCTGTGTCTTGTACCTGTGAGATCCATACACCATGTGTTGTTTTATGTATCCCTTATTCGGATGCTCTTAACCATATTCTGTTCTCCATAACATGTCCTTTGTAAACTATGTTACCGTTGTCTCTGACTGTACTCTCCCAGGCCATGGCTGAAAATAGGCAGCTTTGTCTAGTGCACTAATACATACATAAATAAATAAATATGGTGCTAAGAGCCAAAAAGAGGGCATTTTCTAAGTATAATGGTAGTCAAAAGAAATGGAGACAGTGTAATGTATCTGGAAGCAACAAGAGAAACCACCAGAAATGTGAGGGAGGCCAAAGTGGAAACAGAGCTCCAATTGGCAATGGAAGGAGGGAGTGAAGAAGGGGATAAGGCATTCTTCCAGTACATCTGGGAACTGATCAACATCAAAGGGGTATAGTGAGACTTAAAAGTAATGAAGGGTAGGAGGAGGGGACATGGGAAGGCAGAGATACTGAACAACTGCATTTGCTTTGTATTTACTAAGGAAAAGGATGAGCCACTGCCAGAATTTGGGGAAGGAAAGGAGGGAGAAAAGACTCTGGGGTAATGGTCCAGATAACGCAGAAAAGGGTGTTGGAAAAGCTAGCAAAGGGGACATTGGGACCTGATGGCTTCCACCCAAGGATGCTATTGGAGACCCTAAATACATTTGGACACTGCAACAAGCAAAGCAAACAGAATGCTTGGATAGATAGGAAAGAGGAAAAGCAGCAGAAGTTGGGAGGTGATCCTGCCACTGCACAGGTCACTGGTGCAGCCGCACCTGGAATACTGCACAAGGTACTGGAGCTCGCACCTGGGGAAAGACTGCAACAAGGTGGAGGCAGTACAGTGTAGGGAAACTAAGATGGCCCATGACCTAATGGAAATGGCATATGAAACAAGCATTTGTTAATGCCGAATGTTGTCTTGCTGGCATTGGCTTTGGTAGTGCAGTGTGGGAAAACATTTTGGGCAGGATGTGAAAAAATGACAGCTGTACAGTTCATAAGAAGTATAAAAAAATGCCAGTGCTGAAAATGTGGTATTTAAATATTGCAAATTTGCAAAGTTACAAGGGTGCGTAGGAAATGTGCAACACATGCTTGTAACACAGTCATTTCATGGACGTTCGGCACCAGATTTTCAACATAGGCATTTTAGCACCTCTGCTCATGCACAGTGTCACTGTTATTTCCTCAAACTGTCCCAAAAAGTGATTTCGCAGAGCGACTGCGCTATTCTGACCTGGACGTGCGAAAACACATTTTGGGCAACATATGTGAAATGACAGCTATACTGTTCTTCAAGAGGTATGGAAAAATACCAATGGTGAAAATCCAGAGTGAAAATATTAGAAAAGCACGACGTTACGAGCATGCGTGCAATCTGCCAATTCGTGCTTGTAACACAGTCATTTTATGGAGTATCATCACCAAACTTTCAACATAGGCATTTTAGGAGCTCTGCTGATGAACAGTGTCACTGTCATTTTCATAATGTGGCCTGAACACTGATTTCACACAGCGACTGTGGTGTTGTGTGCTGGAAGTGCGGAAACACATTTCGGCTAGGACGTGAAAAATGACAGCTGTACTGTTCACAAGGAGGTGTACAAAAATGACAATGTTGAAAATATGGCATGAAAATATTGTGAATTCGCGAAGTTATGAGCCTGCATAGCAGCAGCACAACACACGCTCGTATAACAGCCATTTGTTGGATTTTGTCCACCAAATTTGGAACATAGGCTTTTTGAGAGGCCACCTCATGAACAGTGGCACTGTCATCTCGTTAATCGGTCCCAAAAGGTGATTCTGTGCAGTGACTGCAATCACCTTTCGGGACCGATTAACGAGATGAAAGTGCCAGAATTCATGAGGAGGGGTCCCAAAAACCCCATGTTTAAACTTTGGTGTAAAAATTTCCAAAAATGCCTGAGATATGCATTAAAGTTGAAAAACACCTATTTATTCCATTATACAGCTTACCAGCATTTCCTCAGTTCACGGTCGGCTTTGAAGTGTGCAGACGTGTTGCCGGTCCACCGAAGATCATTGCGCTGGACTCCTGAGGTATGTATGGGGTAAGGGGGGTGTGTGGGGAGGCAGGGTGCACAGTGGGTGGGTGCAGGTTGTGGGAGGGCAGGTTGGAAGACTACGATGGATCAGTTTTGCTTTATAGGTGAAAAATAGAAAATAAAATACATCGGGGGACTGTTTTCATTTTCATAGGTGCTTTGGCATGCTGGGGTGGGCTCCCAGCATGCCACCTAAGTGTGTGTGTGTGTGTGTGGGTGCTTTTGCCAACAGTGGATTGGGCACCCCCGTCGGCAAACAAGGAAAGGTGGGGAGCAGGAACCGAGGGGGATTGGGCACCCCCTCGCAAGCAAAAAGAAGCTGGGTGGGGGAACACATTATGCCAATGAGGAGTGGGCTCCCCATTGGCAAAATTCAAGGTGAGGGAGGGATACTTGCTGACAGGGATTGGGCCCCCGTTGGCAAAGAAAAACTGTCAGAGGGGGCGCATGATGCCGAGGGGGATTGGGCAGCCCCTCGGCAATCAAAAAAAGCAGGGTTACATTATGCTGACAGGGACTGGGCACCCTGTTGGCACACAATAAAGGGGGGGTTGACAGGCAACAGCAGCAGTCAGTGCCGCCATGTTGCCTGCACGTAGGAGGAGGTGTGTTGTGGTCATGCTGCATGAGAGCTTCACTCGTGTTGCAGTGCACCTTTTCTCTGATCTTTTCACCTCATTAGCTAGGCAGGGTGTCAGCCCCTGCCACTGGCTGATTGGGGAATGCGGGACGCACCTACTGGTGCATGCCCTGCATTCGCCCAACAGTGACCGCACCTCCAAATCTGCAGTACCGCAAGATGTTGGCTGCACAAGCATGCCAACATAAAAAAAATCCACCAAAACCATAGAAATTTATACTAGGCAAAATCATGTAGCAAGTCGGCTTCAGGATGGGCAGAGGCAGCGAAATCCAAAGATAAGATAGTGATCTTGGTGAAGGGGGAAGAGATGGTAGGGAAACCAAGGGGATGGGGGGGAGGCAAGGGGATGAGCAGGAAGAAGGAGTGGGAAAGCATATAGGACAGGAAAAAAGAAGAGCGGTCATCAGCGAAAGCAGGTGCAGCCTGCAGAGGCAGAAAGGAAGGAAAGTAGGATGGATTGGAACTTGGGAAGAGAGGAGCATGATAAGGTGGAAGGAGGAAGTATGAGAAGAACTTATGGACAGTGGCTAATCTCACATTGAGTTAAACGAGAAGGGAAGGGAGGCTGACCATAGAGCATGAGGGGCTAGCCTTAGATGGATGACCTCAGTAAGGCAAGGAGGGGTAAATGTGTGTACAAGCTTATGGATGAAACACAGGGTGATATACCTCAACTTAGATTCATAGAGCAACCAGTTCAAGGAAGCAAGGATGTCTCAGGGGTGGCGGTGTGCATTGGTCCCCAAGATGAATCAACCCACCCTGTGATAGGACTGAGTTAGGAGAGACAGGACAGCAGCATTAGTGGACAGCAGTGAGGGAGCACCATAAGTTAGCAGTGGGAGGAGGGACAAGGAGGCAATCTTATGACAAGAGGCAGAGGTAAGGAAGGGGCGGATATTGTAAAGGAGGTCTAGTTTCTGGTTAAGCAATTTCATTATGACTGAGACATGAGTGTGAAAGGAGAGAGAGAGCGAGGTATGTAAGGTGATGCCGAGATATTTGATGGTAGTAACGGGCTCAAGGATATCTCCATTAAGAGAGGTTATAGAGAGAGAGGGGAGATGGGAGATGAGGAGGAGGCTGAGTGGGAAAACAACATACTTTTGTTTTTTTTACGTATTAAGGACAAATTGATTGTGTCTGAACCAGCCTTCATGAGCACAGAAGTCAGAAGCGAGTTCTCTGTTTAGCCAGTCAGTATCTGGAGAGAAGCAGCACATGATAGCATCATCTGCATAGAGATGCAAAAAGGCTCCTCCGCAGTTGCAAGGTAGGTCATTAATAAATAAGGAGAATAAAGTAGGGCCTAATGGGTCAGAGACTGGAGAGAGCCAGCCCACTTGAGCCTTTGGGACCGGCAGGAAAGGTAACTTTGGATCCAAAGAAGGGTACCAGAGTCAAGGCCAAGAGAGTGCAGCTGCTGCAGCAGGAGACCATGGTTCACTAGGTTGAATGCTTTTGTAAGGTCGATGAATATGGTGCTAGTGGCAGCACCTGGGTCCATGGCCTGGAAAATATTGGTAGTTACTTTTATCAATGCAGTGAGGATGCTGTGGTTCTTTCTGAACCCGTGTGTGGGGGGGGGGGTAACAAGTTGTGGTGTTCTAGATAATTCTGAAGATGGTTGTAGACTATGAGTTCTTGAATTTTGGCCAGGGGGCACAGATGGAAATGGGTCTGAAATTTCCAGCCACAGAGTTAGCCCCCCCCTTTGTGTACTGGTACGACAATGGCTACCTTCCACTTGGGAACTGTACTTGAGGGGAAGGACTGGTTGAATAAGTCCTGGACAGGGCAGGCAAGGGCAGAAGCAACCAGGTTAAGAAATTTGGTCTCCAGGGTATCATGTCCAGGAGAGCTCTCAGCTTTCAGGTTACTGAGGAGCCTGTGGACCTCTTTGAGAGAGGCCAGCTTCAAGTGAAATGCAGGCCAAGTCCCACAGTCAGCAGGGGAAGATGTTGGAGGGGTTGAGGGGGGAACAGGAGAGTTCTGGAAGAGAGAGGTGTATTTGTGGAGGTCAGTAAAAAATTCATTAAATCCATTAGCAATAGATGAGGGGTCAGTTAGGGTGAAGCCCTGGGCAGTGAGGGAGTTTAGGAGTTCAGCAACTTTCCTTCTGACTAGAGAATTGACCTGTCTCCAAAATTCTTTAGGGTGGCAGAGGCGTTCAGTTTGCAAGGATTTGTAGTGGTGGCATTTGACTTTGTGGAAGATATGTGTACATTTATGACGTAGTTGCCTATAGACCTACGAATCAGAGGGCAGCCCCTGAACTTGTCGTCTGCCATACCCGATCTGTGGAGGTCATAAGCATTCTAATGTCCTTGCTAAGCCAAGGAGCCTTGGCACTTGGACCTGCATTTTTAAAGGGGCATGTTTATCAATGATTTGAGAGAGGGTGGTAATAAAAATGTCCATACTTGATTGATATCAGGGAGGGACTTAATTGGGCTCCAGTCAGTGCTATTGATCGAGGTACAGAAACTACTGGCATCAAACTTGGTCATGTCCCTGACAAAGGAGATCTTGAGAGGGGGAGTTAGGGCAGTTGTTCCTCCAAACACAGACGTCGGGGAGTGGTCGCTTATGCAGTCAAAAAAAAAGAACTCTGGCAGCCTTTACCTTATTGGGGCAGTTAGTTATCACCCAGTCAAGTAGGTGTGATTACCAGTTTTGTTATTGAGGTGAGTGGGGTCCTGAATAAGTTGTACTAGATTAGTGTCAGCAAAAGTGGAACGCATTTTGTCAGCAACAGGGTTAAGCCAATCAATACTGAGATCCCCACAAAGAACAAGATCATGATGGGGGAGGTTGGCAAGGGAGTTAAGGAAGGGAGGGAGGCAGCAGAAGCCTTACTTGGCAGCAGGAGACGCATCCAACGATTAATTTCTTGACTTTTCCAAGCATCAAGGAGAGGAATATAGTTTCGAATTGGGATCCTGAGTCAGGCTCAGGAGCAGCACGGCATCCAGGTCAGCCTCAGCGTATATAAGGACACCACCAGCCTTTTACCCACCCTGTCCTTCCCAAGCAATTAAAACCATGTAGCATCACCTCATGTTGTTTGATGGCAGGCTTTAACCAGGATTCAGAGATGCAAAGGATGTTAGGGTTTCAGAAAATAGGAAGTTGTTATCCCTCTGTACAGACAGCTGGTGAGACCCCATCTGGAGTACTGCGTGCAGTTCTGGAGACTCCATCTCTGCAAAAACATAGACAGGATGGAAGCTGTCCAGAGGAGGGCAACTAAAATGGTGCAGGGTCTGCACCAGAAGACATATGAAGAGAGACTTAAGGAGCTTAATATGTATAGCCTCGAGGAAAGGAGGGAGAGGGGACATGATAGAAACTTTCAAGTACCTCAAGGGAATCAACAAAGTCCAAGAGGTAGCATCTTTCAAAAAGAGTGTGCAAGAACAAGGGGCACAATTTGAAGATGGGGGTGGCTCAGAGGTAATGTAAGAAGTATTTTTCACAGAGGGGTTGTGGATGCATGGAACAGCCTTCCGGAGGAGGTTGTGGAGTCAAAACAGTGGTGGAATTCAAGCATGCATGGGACAGTCATAAGGCAATTCTAGGGGGTGGGAGTAGGAAGAAGTAGGCTGCTAGTTAACTAGGACCCACAGCTTATCCATTAGGTAGGAAAATGGACAGACTGGTTGGGCCAAGCGGTCCTTATCTGCCATCAAATTCTATGTTTCTATGTTTTTATGTTTTAAACCCAGGCTTCTAATTCAGCCATCCTAGGGCCGAGGCTGGGAATATTCATGAGTGCGATTTTCAGACCTTTGGGAAGGGGTTGAGTATTAGTGACCAGGATAAGAGCAGAGGTGGGGGCTGGGGCAAGACAGAGGGATCCAGGGTTGAGCTCAATATCCCCGGCTAGGGCCAGGAGAAGGAGTACAGAAATACGGACCCATAACGAGGCATAGGATGGCTTTATTCCAGGGATGAAAAAAATGGCTGGAACATGCACATACTTGCGGAGCCAGAACCCTAGGAGGGCAGTGGCAGGTTTAGGAAGGCAAGGGGCACACAAAATTATGCAGGGGGGTTCGGACCAGATGTGACACAGAAGGGGAGGTGTGCTAACCTGAGAATGCAGTCGTAAGGAGTGTGTAAGAAACTGGTCAGCACAGTGGAGAAGAATGAGGCAGGCTAGGGTTACTAACTAACCGAGAATAGCCATGGGAGCAATAAACAGGACAAAGAAGCAGCAAAAAGGGGGGTTAGAGTAGAAAAAAAGAAAGGAATTGGGTAGCCACAGCAGAGCACAGTGAGGGAGAAAAGAAACTCACTGCCCACGCACCACCCCATATTTTATTTTATTTAATTGCTGGGTTTCCCCTTTTTTGCCTAAGCAAGTATACAAAATAAAAAGAAGTTGCTGTGCAGCCACCATCAGGTTAGGTTACAGCTTGTGGTCCACAGTGGCATTTCTGTATTTATTTAAAAGTTGTTTTTTTTATTTTCTGAGCAACTGAAAGTTAAGTTGTTGTGGTACATTATGTTTTTTTAATTACTTACCACCGAGTTCAAGTGGTGGTTCAGTTCCCCTTAGTAGTTTTCAAGAAGGCAAGTACAGAGTGGTCGGGAAGTGAGGAACTGAGGTGGGTGCATGTGCAGAGTAAGGGAAACATGCACGTGTTTGCCATAATAAACAGTCATTTATTACGGCAAACTATAGCATTGTTTCCCTATGGCAAAAAGGGAGAGACCCATTAAATACTGAGCAAAGTTTTAAGAAGTGCTACAAATGGAGCTCTTCTTTGGGATGGGGGTCCTTGGACAGGGCAGATCATGGTCATGGATCCTCAGGGCACGACTAGTCATGAAACGGAAGTAATCAGGCATGTCTGATCATGATCGTAATCTTCATTGTCAGGAAGGTTGAGGACCCCTGCAATAGACAGAATGTTTGTTTATCATAAATACAGGAATTCAAACTTCTGCAGAATTCCTCTGTCAGAATACTCAGCCCTCACACACAACAGAAGGCCATACATGGGGTATCGTGTGATATGGGCGAGTCAAATTGAGTGACTCAGTTTGAGCGAACTCAAATTGAATACCTGTTAAAAGAGCAAGAGTGAATGCATAGCAAAGGTCAGAAGAGTGAGTGTAAGAGAACAAGAACTGCAATGGAAGGATAGAGCGACGGTAGGAGGGAGGTGACATAAACAAGGATATAGGAGGTAGTCTGGCCAGGCAGTTCCCAGTTGGGTCTTGTGACCCAAAGCAGAAGACTAGCATACATAAACGTCATGTATTTATAGAAACATACATATGAACATGCGACTGAGCCAGCAGAAAATGGCCTTGTGATCTATTAGGTCTGTTTGAGTTTGCAGACCCCCTCAGCACCTACTGAGGGATCTTCCCCCACTCACCGTTATCCACTCCTCCCACCATTGATGTTCTTCCCCAGGACCCCCCTCCATGCAACTTTCCCTTTTACTCAGTTCCATCATCTCTTGAAGCTGTCCACAGTTCTTATGGAGACAACTTCCTCCAGTAACTCATTCCATTTCACCACCACCCTCTGTCTAAAAGTGTCTCCTCATGTCCCTCCTGAATCTTCCCTCCACCAGCTTGAGACAGTGACCCCTAGTGGTCCAGCTCTCACTAAGATTAAAGAGACCCTCAGAGCTCACTTTGTTGACACCCCTAAGGAATTACAAGGTTTTGATTATGTCTCCCCTGTTCCTACTATCCTTCAGGGAGAACACAAAGAGATCCTAGAATCTCCTTATATGGTCCCAACTGAACCTGGATCATCTTGGTAGCCCTCTGTCAGATTGCCTCCATCCAGCATGTTGATGTCTTTCTTTAGATAAGGGAACCAATGCTACCAATTGATTTCATACAAAGTACATGCATGTTGTTATTTTCCTGCTTTTTATGTATAACATCCATAGGACACACCAGGATATCCCTTAATCCTGCACAGTGCACCTACCAGGACAAATATTTTAAATATATAAGCAAATCCACACCGGGCCACTTCTGTAAATGGGACCTGTTTCCAGTGAATTGTTACCCATTTAACAAATGAAGAATTCACTTAAAAATGCCACCAACAGCTTAGCCAGTTTGCATCTGTATCTCCCTCTTCCCCCCAAGATGAGACTGAAAAAAGAATTGCCTAGGCTTCCTTTCCCGTGTAACAAAACTAAGTCAAAAAATTAATTAATATCTTAGTAAATAAATTTATGTAGCTAGTGGTTAGAGCACCACAGGAGAGGCTCTAGGGCAAAAGAGCAAGGGTTCTTATACAATAAAAAAGTCATTGCTGGTCATAAGCAGTAGGGTAATATAATGGGGAAAAAATAAACCCCCCCAGACACCCCTGGAGCACTAACTTGAGAGATCAGAGGCTCAAATCCCGCCAGTGCTGTATGACTACGAGCAAGTTGTCTAACCTCCTAGTGCCTCATTCCAAGCAGCTGCTGAACTGTGTAAAAGCAGGACCCCAGTGGACATGAGATGGTGCATCTCTGTAGGGCTAGTCAAGATAAATATGTTTTAAAAACAATGGTACCCTGAAACTCCTAAAACCAAAATTATGCAACCAGTTAGGAAGTCCAGTGGAAACTGTACATGACATATTACTTTTTTTTAAAGGTCACATTCCAGGGAGTCTGGGGTAGAACTTCCCAGCAAGGTTGTTAGCAAGCATATTTACACACCATTATGTATGTTTCCCAAGCCTTGTACATTTGTTAACCCTACATTACTCCAGTATTTAAGTGCAACACCTGTGGATGAGAATGTCCCACTTTTACACGATGGTGACTACTGGTTAGTAACGATAATTGTTTTAAGCTCAAATGCTGTTGTGAGTATAAATAAGTCCAAATATACATTATTTTGAAATTAGATGTGGAATAGCTCTTTCTACTCTGCTTTTAAGACAAAGCTGAAAAAGACATCTCCCTACACTGTTTTGTTAATCTTTGCCTGTATTTATCCCACTGTGTTGAAACATTCAGGATCAGGTATTAACACACCCAGAGCTGGCAGCAGTGATGCAGGAGGGTATAACATTTTAATTCCCTTCCCCCAAGGATTTCAATAGCTGCCATGTGGAAGATTGCTGTCTGAACTTTGGGAACACATCTAGTACAGTAAGGAACTGTATACTTGTCACTTTAAAATGAGCCAGAAAAGAAATACAGCGTTAAACAGATAAACTGTGAAAGTGACTTCCGTAAAAATCCTGAGGTGTGAGGAGGCGGGGCTGAGGAAATAAAAGGACAGACTGTAATGCAGTTTGTAAACTAATTGTTGGAAAACTGATATTTGCATACCTTTATCTTTCATAACATTTATCTACTCAAACACTGTACCTCCCTGTAAGAATGAAGAGAGCCACATGCAGTGATTAGTCTGTATACTACTATACTACAAATTCCAATCACAGTGATAAGGTAACCTCCCAGGTACACAGGTAGTACAATATTTACAGTAACTTTCTTTTTTTGGTTTAGTAACAGATACTAGTAGTGCCAGCTCCAACCAAGATGTTATTTTGCTAAGTTTAAATACTGAAAGATTAAAAATAAGAATGTATGACTTGCATCAGATATTAACGAATTGCATGATAATTAATTGCAACAAATATGTTTGACAAGACAAAGTCATGGGGTATAGTAGTAAAATTACAGAATGTAAGCATGACTTGCTTGCAAATACTCCTTCGTCTTACCTCGTAAGTAATGGTGATCCCTAGCCTGTAAAACACAGGCAGGAAGAGCTCAGAGCTGAGGATGATGACAAAGATGTAGGTGATGCCGAAGATGCTGAACGTTGCCCCATATCTGTAAACTTCGTACGGAGTGCCCAGCACCGTGACAGCGGACATGAAGCTGGCGGTGACGGAGAGGGCCACCGTCACTGCTGACATGGTCCTCCCTCTGATCAGGAACTCCTTGTAGCTGTTCTGGCCCCAATCTACTACCGCGTAGTAAATCCCGATGGCAGCTGAGATAAGTAGCATGGCTGCAAACACCACGTAGTTCCACACCACGAAGGTGCCCACAGCGGAAGGGTCGTCCATCTTTCTAATACACTGGGGTAAGAGGGGGACTAATTGAATAATTTCAGTAGGATCCTTAAAAACTAATTCCTTCCTATAGCCACTCAAAACTCCACTTTGGCATCAGATCTAAGCCTTTCTCTCCCTCCCTCCCTCTGAAAGGCTCTAACTTTTTAATATACAATAAACAATGCTGTGAAAAATTCTGGATAACATACTAAATGAAACCTAACTCTATAAAATAGGCTGAAAAACATACAGTACTGTATTAATAACATAAATGTTCCCTTTATTGTGATTAGTCAGGTGGACAGCTGCATTCCGGCTAGAAGCTCAGCAGTGCCAATGTGACTCTAGAATCACTGAACTGATGGGAATAGCTCTCTGCTGCTACCAGACTGGAACGTAAGAACCCAGGAACTGACTCCAACCTTTCACCTGTCACCCAAGTAATATATATTCAGCACAGCAGTAGCCAGCCTTAAGAATCCATCCCAGTTCAACCCTCTGAAAATAATAAATTTAAAAAAATCATATTTATTGTCATTCGTATCTTCAGATTGTTTGGAATTTAATGCAGTTCTCTCCTTTTTCAGCTACTATTATAATAATGTTATTATACGAAATCTAAACTTTCCCGCAGTACAGATAACATGTATTCCTAATTCTTTCCGAATTGTTCTGTGTGGCTGGGAAAAAAAAAATTGTGTTCCTGAGCCAGAGGATACCTGAGTTTGGATTTTGCCCTTCTCCAGTGTCCCGAAAATGGAATTATGCACGGAGAACCGGATGATTTATTACATGGGTTGTCCTCATTAAGACAGAAGATAGCCCCAGGGGCGTCAACCTTGATTTTGTTAATGAAGCTAATGTGAAACCCATACACTGCCTGTCAGAAATGAGATATGCATCAAAGTTGAACAAATCCCTTTTTATTCCATCATACAGTTTACCAGCATTTTCTCAGTTTGTGGTCAGCTTTGAAGAGTGCAGACGAGTTCCCGGTCCACCGAAGATCGTCGTGCCGGACTCTGGAGGCAAGTATGGGGGGGAGGCAGGGTGCGTAGTGGGTGGGTGTGGGTGGTGGGTAGGGAGACTACGAGGGACTGTTTTTATGTTACAGGGGGAAAAAAGTAATATTGCGGGACAGTATTTTTTTTTCAGGGGACTTGTTGCAGCTGGGGTGAGCTCCCAGCGTGCCACCTAACTATTTGGGGGGTTGCTGCAGCCGGCCAGGATTGGGCACCCTCGTCGGCATATAAGAAATGGAGGGGATGTTTTATGCTGACAGGGTAGGCTCCCCATCTGCAAATTTTCCGGCCACAGTAAGCCAGCAGGAAGTTAGGCATCCCGAAGTTGGCGGTTGGCCCCGCCGCGCCATGCTGACAATGTGGCGACCGCGTAGGAAGGGTCTGCTGCATCTGATGAGCTTTGCTCGGATTGCAGCAGACCTTTCCTTAGAGCTTTCGCCACATTAGTATGCATGGTGTGGCGCCGGCATGCAGCCTGATTGGGGAATGAGGGACGCACCTACTGATGCATGCCCTGCATTCGCCCAACAACGGCAGCGCCTCCAAATCCCCACTGCCGCAAGATGTTGGCTGCGCAAGCGCGCCAACATAAAAAGGCTACAGGGCTTAAACATGTACAACCTGGGAGAAGAGGAGGGAAAGGGGTGACATGATTGAGGTGTATTGTACAACTATCTGCATGGGATAAATAAAATGGATGCTAAAGAACTCTTTTGCTTGAGTTCAAACACAAGAACTAGAGCTAATTCACTAAAGCTGGCAGGGGGAGATTCAAAAAGGACACCAGTAAGCACTTCTTTACAGAAAGGGTGGTGGACAAGAGGAATAAGCTAGCAAAGGAAGTAGTACAGGCCAAATCAATCAGCAGCTTCAAGCAGGGATAGAATTGGCATGTGGGTTTAGTAAGAAAGGGGGGGAAGGGAAGTAACAAGGTGGAGGATTGCCATTAGGGTATGGCAGAATAGTTAGGTAGGCTGGGCAGACAGGATGGGTTGAGAGCCTTTTCCTGCCACCAACATCTATGTACTGTATCTATGTAATTATAGTCTTTTCAGTATCAGAAGTTCTTTGCAAAACACTTAAAGCATCCATTTGGATTAAATCATAATTCCACAACAGAAATAAAATACCACATTAAGGTTACGAAAGTCCCCTGAACTTTGGTGAATCTCTGGCATGGCGGTTCTCATGGTCTGAAAAATGATGTGATGCAGCACTGGTGTTATGCCCTATTGTGCAAGCTTGGTACTGTCTTTCTAGGCACCAGAAAAACACCAATGCTTGGAGAAAGGGCACCACATTTAGGGGAATGAAAACACTGCCTCTGGCAATTGTTGAACCCCAGGAAACATGATGCCACAGATTCACCAGAGCTCGGGGGATTTATTTCACCCTAATGTCACATTTCCTTCCTTTTGTGGCATTAAAATTCAGCCCTGACTGATACTTCATCATAGTTTCTTGTAATGAATGCCATACTTTTTAAAAGAAAATTAAATGACAGATGTGCACTACTTAGTGTTGACAATGCTGGCTTTTTGCTCACAGTCAATACTTTTAATGGCAAGCAGTACCCAATTACAGTGCTACTCCCTGCTCTTATCCCATCCTGTGTCAAACAGTCCCCATAGTACACTGACACACCCACCTTCATCCCACCCATCTAGTCAGCAGTCAGTGATGTACAGTGCACCCCTTTTCTCACCACAATCCTGTACTAACCACTCCCTGATGAACAGTGGTACCTCTCTCTCTCACCACACTCCTGTACTAACCACTACCTGATGTACAGTGGTGCCCATCTCTCTTACCACAGTCCTATACCAACCACTCCCTGATGTACACTGGTACCTCTCTCTCTCTCACCACACTCCTGTACCATGCACTTCCTGATGTACAGTGGTGCCCATCTCTCTCACCACACTCCCATACCAAGCAGTCCCTGATGTAGAGTGGTGCCCATCTCTCTCACCACACTCCTGTACCAACCACTCCCTGATGTACAGTGGTACCCAGCTCTCTCACCACACTCCTGTACCATGCACACCCTGATGTACAGCGGTGCCCCCTCTCTCAAAACACTCCTGTACCAACCACTCCCTGATATACAGTGGTACCCTCTCTCTCACCACACTCCTTCACTAACCACTCCCTAATGTACAGTAGTACCCCTCTCTCTCACCATACTCCTGTACTAACCACTCCATGATGTATAGTGGTGCCCATCTCTCTCACCACTCCTGTACCATGTACTCCCTGATGTACAGTGGTACCCCTCTCTCTCACCACACGCCTGTACCATGAACTCCCTGAAGTACAGTGGTGCCCATCTTTCTCACCACACTCCTGTACCATGCACTCCCTGATGTACAGTGGTGCCCATCTCTCTCACCACACTCCTGTACCATGCACTCCCTGATGAACAGAGGTACACTTCTCTTTTACCACACTCCTGTACCAACCACTCCCTGATGTATAGTTGTACCCCTCTCTCTCAGCACACTCCTGTACCATGCACTCCCTTATGTACCGTGGTGCCCCTCTCTCTCTCACCACACTCCTGTGCTAACCACTCTGTGATGTGCAGTGGTACCCCTCTCTCTCACCACACTCCTGTACCATGCACTCCCTGATGTGCACTGGTGTCCATCTCTCTCACCACATGCCTGTACCAAGCAGTCCCTGATGTAGAGTGGTACACTTCTCTCTCACCACACTCCTGTATCAACCACTCCCTGATGTACAGTGGCACACTTCTCTCTCTCCACACTACTGTACCAACCACTCCCTGATGTACAGTGGAACACCTCTCACTCACCGTACTCCTGTACCAACCACTCCCTGATGTACAGTGGTACCCATCTCTCTCACCACACTCCTGTACCATGTACTCCCTGATGTACAGTGGTGCCCATCTCTCTCACCACTCCTGTACCATGTATTCCCTGATGTACAGTAGTAACTCTCTCTCACCCCACACTCCTGTACCATGCACTCCCTGATGTACAATGGTGCCCATCTCTCTCACCACACTCCTGTACTAAGCAGTCCCTGATGTACAGTGGTGCCCATCTCTCTCACCACAATCCTGTACCAACCACTCCCTGATGTACAGTGGTGCCCATCTTTCTCACCACACTCCTGTACCAAGCACTCCCTGATGCACAATGGTACCCCTCTCTTTCACCACACTCCTGTACCATGCACTCCCTGATGTACAGTGGTACCGCTCTCTTTCACCACACTCCTGTACCATGCACTCCCCGATGTACAGTGGTGCCCCTCTCTCTCACCACACTCCTGTACCACGCACCCCCTGATGCAGAGTGGGGCCCATCTCTCTCACCACACTCCTGTACCAAGCAGTCCCTGATATAGAGTGGTACACTTCTCTCTCACTACACTCCTGTACCAACGACTCCCTGATGTACAGTGGTACACTTCTCTCTCATCACACTCCTGTACCAACCACTCCCCGATATACATTGGTACCCCTCTCTCTCATCATACTCCTGTCCGGACCAGTCCCTGATGTTCAGTGGTACACCTCTCTCTCACCACACTCCTGCACTATGCACTCACTGATGTACAGTGGTACCCCTCTCTCTCACCACACTCCTGTACAATGCACCCCCTGATGTACAGTGGTACCCATCTCTCTCACCACACTCCTGTACCATGCACTCCCTGATAAACAGTGGTGCCTCTCTCTCTCACCACACTCCTGTACCAAACACTCTCTGATGTACAGTGGTGCCCATCTCTCTCACCACACTCCTGTACCAACCACTCTCTGATGAACAGTGGTGCCCTCTCTCCCACCACACTCCTGTACCAACCACTCCCTGATGTACAGTGGTGTCCATCTCTCTCACCACACTCCTGTACCATGCACTCCCTGATGTACAGTGTTGCCCCTCTCTCTCTCTCTCTCAACACACTCCTGTACTAACCACTCCCTGATGTATAGTGGTGCCCATCTCTCTCACCACTCTCCTGTACCAAGCAGTCCTTGAAGTATAGTCATACACTTCTCTCTCACCGACTCCAGTACCGAGCACTCCCTGATGTACAGTGGTACACTTCTCCCTCACCACACGTCTTTACCAACCACTCCCTGATGTACAGTGGTACCCCTCTCTCTCACCATACTCCTGTACCAACCACTCCCTGATGTACAGTGGTGCTCCTCTTTCTCACCAGTCCTGTACCATGTACTCTCTGATGTACAGTGGTACACCTCTCTCTCTCTCTCTCTCTCTCTCAGCAATCCTGTGTCAAGCAGTCCCTGATGTACAGTGGTTCCCCTCTCTCTCACCACTCATAGACCATGCAGTTCCCGATGTGCAGTGGTACCCTCCTCTTTCACCACACTCTTGTACCAACCACTCCCTGATGTATAGTGGTACCCCCTCTCTCACACCACATTCCCGGACCAAGCAGTTCCTGATGTACATTGGTACCCCTCTCTCTCACCACTCTTAGGCCATGCAGTTCCTGGTGTGCAGTGGTACCCCTCTCTCTCACCGCACTCCTGGACCAAGCAGTCCCTGACATACAGTGTACCCCTCTTTATCACCACATGCCTGTACAATGTACTCTGCGATGTACAGTGGTGACCCTCTGTCACCACACCCCTGGACCAAGCAGCCCCTGATGTACAGTGGTACCAGTCTCTCTTACCACAGTCCTGTACCATGCACCCCTGATGTACAGTGGTATCCCTCTCTCTCACCACATTCCCGGACCAGGCGGTCCATGATGTACAGTGTACCCCCCTTTGTCACCACACTCCTGTACCATGCACTCCCTGATGTACAGTGGCACCCCTCTTTCATATCACACTCCTGTACCAAGCAGTCCTATTTGGCTGGTTTATCTAAGGGTGGCAAGGGTCTTGAATCATTCTGTGTCAGACCCTTGTATTACACTGCAGCTGAGGCATACCCCAATTGTTGCAGCTGCACCCGATTTTGCAGTCTCGGTGCAGTTGTGACAGCTTACCCACTTTACGGCAACTTGCAGCAATGTTTAGCTGCAAGCTCCACGTTAGGGGTGCTAAACAATTATGCAAGCTGGACCATAAAAACAGGGTCTAGTAAGCATCGATTCAATGTAAGGGATGTAAAAATCCATTTAGATTGCTGAAAACCCAGTGCCACATATCTTTGATGCGTCCAAGGCTTGTGGCAATTTGAGCTGTTTGACAATCTGGCCCATGTTGTCCAGTGGCACTCCCTCCCTCAATTTGCTTCAGATAACTAATCTCTGGTATCCAGTGGTACCACCTCCCTCACCTTGCCTCAGATAACAAATTCCTGCTGTCCAGTGGTGCCACTCTTCCCTCACCTTGCCTCAGATTATAAATCCCTGGTGTCCAGTGGTACCAGTGCCCTCACCTTGCCTCAGATTATAAATTCCTGGTATTCATTTGTGCCAACTCCCTCACTTTGCTTCAGATAATAAATCACTGGTGTCCAGTGGTACCATCTCCCTCACCTGGCTTAGATAATAAATCCCTGCTGTCCAGTGGTACCACTTCCAACACCTTGTCTCAGATAATAAATCCCTGGTGTCCAGTTGTACCCCTCTTCCCTCACCTTTCCTCAGATAATTAATCCCTGGTGTCCAGTGGCACCACCTCCCTCACCTTGCTTAGATAATAAATCCCTGGTGTCCAGTACTACCACCTCCCTCACCTTGCCTCAGAAAATAAATCCCTGGTGTGCAGTGGTACCACCTCCCTCACCTTGCCTCAGATAATAAATCCCTGGTGTCCAGTGATACCACTTCCATCACCTTGCCTCAGATAATAAACCCCTGATATCCAGTGGTACCCCCTCCATCACCTTGCCTCAGATAATTAATCCCTGGTGTCCAGTGGTACCACTCTTCCCTCACCTTTCCTCAGATAATTAATCCCTGGTGTCCAGTGGTACCACCTTCCTCACCTTCCTTAGATAATAAATCCCTGGTGTCCAGTGGTATGACCTCCCTCACCTTGCCTCAGATAATAAATCCCTGGTGTGCTGTGGTACCACTCTTCCCTCACATTTTCCTCAGATAATTAATCCCTGGTGTCCAGTGGTACCACCTCCCTCACCTTGCCTCAGATAATAAATTCCTGGTGTCCAGTGGTACCATCTCCATCACCTGGCTTAGATAATAAATCCCTGCTGTCCAGTGGTACGACCTCCAACACCTTGTCTCAGATAATAAATCCCTGGTGTCCAGTTGTACCCCTCTTCCCTCACCTTTCCTCAGATAACTAATCCCTGGTGTCAAGTGGTACCACCTCCCTCACCTTGCTTAGATAATAAATCCCTAGTGTCCAGTGCTACCACCTCCCTCACCTTGCCTCAGAAAATAAATCCCTGGTGTGCAGTGGTACCACTTGCCTCAGATAATAAATCCCTGGTGTCCAGTGGTACCACTTCCATCACCTTGCCTCAGATAATAAATCCCTGATATCCAGTGGTACCCCCTCCCTCACCTTGCTTCAGATAATAAATTCCTGGTGTCCAGTGGTACCATCTCCCTCACCTGGCTTAGATAATAAATCCCTGCTGTCCAGTGGTACGACATCCAACACCTTGTCTCAGATAATAAATCCCTGGTGTCCAGTTGTACCCCTCTTCCCTCACCTTTCCTCAGATAATTAATCCCTGGTGTCCAGTGGTACCACCTCCCTCACCTTGCTTAGATAATAAATCCCTGGTGTCCAGTGCTACCACCTCCCTCACCTTGCCTCAGAAAATAAACCCCTGGTGTGCAGTGGTACCACCTCCCTCACCTTGCCTCAGATAATAAATCCCTGGTGTCCAGTGGTACCACTTCCATCAGCTTGCCTCAGATAATAAATCCCTGATATCCAGTGGTACCCCCTCCCTCACCTTGCCTCAGATAATTAATCCCTGGTGTCCAGTGGTACCACTCTTCCCTCACCTTTCCTCAGATAATTAATCCCTGGTGTCCAGTGGTACCACCTCCCTCACCTTGCCTCAGATAATAAATTCCTGGTGTCCAGTGGTACCATCTCCCTCACCTGGCTTAGATAATAAATCCCTGCTGTCCAGTGGTATGACCTCCAACACCTTGTCTCAGATAAAAAATCCCTGGTGTCCAGTTGTACCCCTCTTCCCTCACCTTTCCTCAGATAATTAATCCCTAGTGTCCAATGGTACCACCTCCCTCACCTTGCTTAGATAATAAATCCCTGGAGTCCATTGGTACCATCTCCCTCACCTTGACTCAGATAATAAACCCCTGGTGTCCAGTCATACCACTTCCTTCGCCTTGCCTCAGATAATAAATCCCTGGTGTCCAGTGGTACCCCTCTTCCCTCACCTTTCCTCAGATAATTAATCCCTGGTGTTGAGTGGTACCACCTCCCTCACCTTGCTTAGATAATAAATCCCTGGTGTCCAGTGGTATCACCTCCCTCACCTTCCTTAGATAATAAATCCGTGGTGTCCAGTGGCACTCTCTCCCTCACGTAGCCCCAGATAATAAATCCCTGGTGTCCAGTGGTACCACCTCTCTTGCCTTAGAAACACAGAAACATAGAAATTGTCAGCTGATATGGACTGCAAGGCCCATCCAGTCTGCCCATAAGCCCTGTACTTTATTACACTTTTTGACCTTCTCCCCGCTTAAACTCTATGGTTCCACTATGCCTGTCTCATACATGTTTAAGTCTAACCATGGTGCTCGCTCCCACCATGTCCTGTGGGAGACCATTCAATGCATCCACCACCCTCTCCGTGAAGAACTTCCTCACATTCCCTCTTAACCTGCTACCTTCCAATTTCATGTCATGCCCCCTAGTCCTTGTACTCCTCCTGTATTGGAAGATTCCCCCCCACCCTGTTTATGCTCCTGCAGTACTTACATGTTTTTATCATGTCCCCTCTCTCCCTCCTCTCCTACAGCGAGTACATATCGAGGTCCTTTAATCTGTCTTCATAAGTCTTGTGGTGCAAGCCCTACACCATCTTAGTCACCCTTCTCTGGACCGCCTCCAGCCTGTTAATGTCCTTTCTAAGATGAGGCCTCCAGAACTGCACACAGTACTCCATGAGAGGTCTGACCAGGGTTTTGTATAATGGCAGCACTACCTCACACCTTCTGCCAGTGATACCCCTTGCTATGCACCCCAGCATGCCACTGGCCCTCTCTGCTGCCTTTCTGCTCTGCTTTGACATTTTCAGGTCATCTGAAATAGCAACCCCCAGGTCTCTTTTCCTTTGGTGACTGTCAGTAACCCCTCCCCACCCATCCTGTAGATCTTCCAAGAGTTACTGTGTCCCAGGTGCATCATTTTGCACTTTTTTGAATTAAACCTCAGTTGCCACTCTGCAGACCATTTCTCAAGCTTCCCTAGGCCCCTCCTCAATTTCTCCACCCCTTCAGGAGTATCCACCCTGTTACAGATCTTTGTGTCATCTGCAAACAGGCAGACCTTTCCTTCCAGCCCTTCTGCAATGTCACTGATGAAGACATTGAACAGAACTGGTCCAAGGACTGATCCCTGAGGTACTCCGCTGGTCACCCCCCTCTCCCCAAATTGTACTCCATTTACCACCACCCTCTGTCTCCTGTCCGTTAGCCAGTTCCTAACCAAGTTTACCACCTTGTCTCCCATGACCAGACTACCCCTCTTGTTAACTAGCCTCCTATGTGGGACGGTGTTGCAGGCTTTGCTGAAACTGAGGTAGGCTACGTCCACTGCGCCCCCCCCGATTTACTTCCTTCATCACCCAGTCGAAGAAGTCTATGAGATTTGTTTGACATGACCTATGTACTGTGAACTCATGTTGCCTAGGGCCCTGGGCACAGATGGCTTCTAGGTGTCCCACTATCATTTCCTTAAGTAGTGCCTCCATGATCTTCTCCACTACCGAGGTGAGGCTGACTGGCTTATAGTTGCCCGCCTCCTCCCTACTGCCTGATTTAAGTAGATGGATGGCATGTGCACTCCTCCAATCCTCTGGCACCACTCCTGTGTTAAGTGACTCAGTGAACAATGCTGCCTGAGGTTCTGATAGCTCTCTTTGCAGCTCCTTAAGGATCCTTGGGTGTATGCCATCTGGTCCCATTGCTTTGTCTACCTTCAATTTAGTGAGTTTCTGCAGGACTCTCCCCATGAATGGACTGTTGTCCACCTCCATCCCCTCCCCCAGCATCTGATGCTCGGCTGTAGTCCCTGTCCTCCCCTCTTCTGTGAATACTAAACAGAAGTATTTATTCAATTTTCTGCCTTCTCCATGTCTCCTCCTTACTCCCTTCCTCCCCTTTAAGTCTTACAATTCCCCCCCCCCGGTTTTCCTCCTTTCACTTATGTACCTGTAGAATGTCTTGTCCCTTTTCTTTACTGTCTGCACTAAACTTTCCTCAGTCTGTGCCTTGGCTCTCCTCACCACCCTCCCTGCTTCCTTTAGACACTCTCGGTACACCTCTCTGTTCTCCTCCCTTTGGGTCTCCTTATATTTTCAGAACCTTGCCCTTTTAGCCCTTACCTTTTCTGCTACCTCTTTTGAGAACCATAGTTGCCTTTTTCTTCTCTTTCCTTTTGATACCAATCTGATGCATTTCTTTGTTACTTCTACTATGGCTCTTTTTAGGTTCTCCCACTGCTCTTCCATCTCCCCCTCATGTCCCCCTATTCTCCAGGGCACTTTTGATAACTCTCCCCATTTCAGCGAAGTCTGCCTTTTTGAAATCAAAAACCTTCGCCTTAATGTGACTTGACTGAATTCCTGACTGTATGCTGAACCACACTATGTGGTGATCACTGAATCCTAGTTGCCCCTCCACATAAGTGATTCTTTCCCCGTTGATCATAACTAGATCAAGAATTGCCCTGTCTCTGGTGGGATTAAGCACCAGCTGCCTGAGTCCTGCCCCTTGGAGGGAATTCAGAATGCCTCTGCTTCTGGCGGAAGCAGTTTCCTGGGTGGTCCAATCCATATCTGGCATTTTGAAATCTCCCATAAGCAGAATCTCACCTTTCATTGCCATCTCATGTATTTCAATCTCAATGTCCCTGTCCACTTCTTCCCTCTGACCTGGAGGCCTGTATGTCACCCCTGTGCATATTGCTGTGCCATTTCCTGGTTCAAGGGTGACCAACAGTGCCTCGGCCTCCCCATGCCTTTCCTGTATCTGTGTTGCCTTTATACCCGTCTTGACATAACAGGCAACTCCTCCTCCTTTTTGCCTCCCCGATCCCGCCTAAACAAAGTATAATCTGGTATGTTTACTTCTGACCCATGATTGGCAGTGTAACAGGTTTCAGTTATTGCTACTATGTCCAGGTCTTCCTCAACTATCACAGCCTCCATGTCTGGGAGTTTATTTCCCAGGCTGCGGGCATTTGTCACCATGGCCTTCCAAGTATTACTGCCCATCCTTCCTCCACTCCTGGTTGCGGACCCCTGCAGTTTTCTCCCCTGCATGTTAACTTTAGCATGTGTCCCCAATTTGTTTGCTTCTCCCCTTCTGCCTGGTCCAGGTGGCCTAGGCAACATCATTCTGGTGTCTCTACCATATGAGGGTGGGCTGCTAGAGTTTGTTCGTTCTTGTTGGCCCCCCCAGCTAGTTTAAATGCTCATCAAGTGAAGCATTTGAACTGTTTACTGAGGGCTGCATTCCCCTTTCTGGACAGATGCAGCCCATCCCCACTGTACATGGCCACAGTGTTCCAGGTAGGACCCCAGTCCCCATTGAAGCCATACCCCTTCTCACTGCACCAGGCCTTCAATCATGGTTTTAAGTTACTAATGCAGAGATTCCTATCCCCCTCCCTACCATGGACTGGCAGCACCTCTGAAAATGTCACGGAGCATGCTGCTTTCCCCAGGCTCCCCCACAAACCTAAGAAGTCCTCCTTCACCTGTTCCAAGCTAGCCCTGCCCTTGGATAGGTCATTTGTTCCCAGATGACAATGACATCCAGCCCTCCCTCCTTGCCACTGCTTCAGCAATCCTCTGGATCTTCTCCCCCTCTCTCTCCGAGCTGTGCCTCCAGGAAGGCACTTGACCTCCCTTTCCTCCCTCCTATCTGTGCCCAGATCCATTCCCTAGGCAATCGAGTCCCCCACCAGGAGTAACTTCTTCCTCATTCGAGGTTCTCTTCCTGCCATCACTGGGTCTCCATACTGGAGGACCTTCACATCCTTCCTGGTTTCAGCCTTGAGTTCCTTTGCAGGACTCTCCTGCGCCTCCAAAACAGTGAAGAGATTTTTGAGCTGGACTGGATAGTGGATGTGTCTCTGCCCCCTTCCCTGAATCTCCCTGAGCCCACTGTAGTCCACCCTACCATTTGCCTGGGCAGTCATTGTGGCATAGGCTGGAGACATGGTGGCCTCTGGGTGGGGATGAGGGTCTCCAGTACTCCTGCCAGCTCGGCGCAGAGACTGATGACCTCTGCCTTCAGCCCAGAGAGGTGCCTACATATGGAGCAGCACTGCAGTACCCAGAATGTTCATCTGAAGACTGCTGCACCACACCCAGAGCACTGCACCCCTCCCTGTATCATCCTGAACCTGTTTACTACTACCACCCCTCCTTCTCAGTTAATTTTTTTCTCTTCCCTTTCTCCCCTTTCCAACTAAATTACTCCTCTGTTTTCTGCTTCAAGTGCCTTTGCTAACCTAGTTGTCTGCTCTTCCCTTGCTTTGCTGCCTGTATTCTCAAATAGGCTCTATCTTGTAGGGTGCTGTCAAATGTTCCCTGTGCCTTTAAGTAGGTGCGTCTCTGTCAACGTCTATAAAGGCAGAGCACCCGGGAAGGGTGGGAATGAAGGTGGGTTGGGGTGTCTCCTTTCCTGCATGTCTGCTGTACAAAAGCAATCAGGTACCCAGAATGTGATCCTTGCCGAGGGTAGCTCAAAAACCTCCAGAAAGTTACCAGCAAGAGAAAGATAAAGCTACCTGAGCCAAGCTACTTCTGCTTCAGCACTGCTGCTGTGTGAGAGACACACACAAGTATTTATTTAAACACGCTTGGCTGTAAACTGATCCTAGCTGAAGGGGAATCAGAGAAGCTTCCAGAAGGTTGCGAGCAATGCCTGTTGACATATAAATCACAAACTCACAATGAAAATCACATAAACAACTGTGTTAAACAAATTCAGGAACTACTACCAGGAGAAAGAACACACAAGAATGTAACACAAGTACCTGGAATGTGATCCTAGTTGAGGGTAGCTCAAAAATCTTCAGAAAGTTACCAGCAACTTTGTCTATGATAATAAATCCCTTATGTCCAATGGTACCACCTCCCTCACTGTGCCTCAGAAAAAAAATCCCTGATGTCCAATGGTAGCCCCTCCCTCACCATGCCTCAGAAAATAAATCCCCGATCTCGAGTTGTACCACCTCCCTGATCTTGCCTCAGATAATAAATCCCTCGTGTCTGGTAGTACCACCTCCATCACCTTGCTTAGATAATAAATCCCTCGTGTCCGGTGGTATTACCTCCTTCACCTTGCCTCAGATAATATATCCCTGGTGTCCAGTGGTACCACTCTTCCCTCACCTTTCCATAGATAATTAATCCCCCGTGTTCAGTGGTACCACCTCCCTCACCTTGCCTCAGATAATAAATCCCTGGTGTCAAGTGGTACCCCCTCCTTCACCTTGCCTTAGATAATAAATCCCTGGTGTCCAGTGGTACTCTCTCCCTCACATTGCGCCCAGATAATAAATCCCTGGTGTCCAGTGGTACAACCTCTCTCGCCTTAGAAACATAGAAACATAGAAATTGTCAGCTGATATGGCCTGTTAGGCCCATTCAGTCTGCCCGTAAGCCCTGTACTTTATTACACCTTTTGACCCTCCCCCCACTTAACCTCTATGGTTCCCCTATGCCTGTCTCACGCATATTTAAGTCTAACCATGGTGCCTGCTCCCACCATGTCCTGTGGCAGACCATTCAATGCATCCACCACCCTCTCCGTGAAGAATTCCTCACATTCCCTCTTAACCTGCCACCTTCCAATTTCATGTCATGCCCCCTAGTCCTTGTACTCCTCCTGTACTGGAAAATTCCCCCCACACCCTGTTTATGCCCCTGAGGTACTTGCATGTTTTTATCATGTCCCCTCTCTCCCTCCTCTCCTACAGTGAGTACATAGCGAGGTCCTTTAATCTCTCTTCGTAAGTCTTGTGGTGCAAGCCCTTTACCATTTTTTCACCCTTCTCTGGACTGCCACCAGCCTGTTAATGTCCTTTCAAAGATGTGGCCTCCAGAACTGCACACGGTACTCCATTTGAGTTCTGACCAGGGTTTTGAATAATGGCAGCACTACATCACACCTACAGCTGGTGATACCCCTTGCTATGCACCCAAGCATGCCACTGGCCCCCCTTGCTGCCTTTCTGCTCTGCTTTGATGTTTTCAGATCATCTGAAATAGCAACCCCCAGGTCTCTTTCTTCTTTGGTGACTGTCAGTAACCCCTCCCCACCCATCCTGTAGCTCTTCCCAAGGTTACTGTGTCCCAGGTGCATAACTTTGCACTGTTTTGAATTAAACCTCAGTTGCCACTCTGCCGACCATTTCTCAAGCTTCCCTAGGCCCCTCCTCATTTTCTCCACCCCTTCAGGAGTATCCACCCTGTTACAGATCTTTGTGTCATCTTCAAACAGGCAGACCTTTCCTTCCAGCCCTTCTGCAATGTCACTGATGAAGACATTGAACAGAATTGGTCCAAGGACTGATCTCTGAGGTACTCCGCTGGTCACCCCCTCTCCCTAGATTGTACTCCATTTACCACCACCCTCTGTCTCCTGTCCGTTAGCCAGTTCCTAACCAAGTTTACCACCTTGTCTCCCATGACCAGACTACCCCTCTTGTTAACTAGCCTCCTGTGTGGGACGGTGTCGCAGGCTTTGCTGAAACTGAGGTAGGCTACATCCACTGCGCCTTCCTGATTTACTTCCTTCATCACCCAGTCGAAGAAGTCTATGAGATTTGTCTGACATGACCTATGCACTGTGAACTCATGTTGCCTAGGTCCCTGGGCACAGATGGCTTCTAGGTGTCCCACTATCATTTCCTTAAGTAGTGCCTCCACAATCTTCTCCACTACCGAGGTGAGGCTGACTGGCCTATAGTTGCCCGCCTCCTCTCTACTGCCTGATTTATGTAGATGGATGGCATGTGCACTCCTCCAATCCTCTGGCACCACTCCAGTGTTAAGTGACTCAGTGAACAATGCTGCCTGAGGTTCTGATAGCTCTCTTTGCAGCTCCTTAAGTATCCTTGGGTGTATGCCATCTGGTCCCATTGCTTTGTCTACCTTCAATTTAGTGAGTTTCTGCAGGACTCTGTCCCCCATGAATGGACTGTTGTCCACCTCTTTTCCCCCCTAGGCATCTGATGCTCAGCTGTATCCCCTGTCCCTCCCCCTCTTCTGTGAATACTAAACAGAAGTATTTATTCAGTATTTCTACCTTCTCTGTGTCTCCCTCCTTAAACTCCCCTTCCTCCCCTTTAGGTCTTACAATTGCCCCCCTCCCCCGGTTTTCCTCCTTTCACTTATGTACCTGTAGATTGTCTTGTCCCTTTTCTTTACTGTCTGCACTAAACTTTCCTCAGTCTGTGCCTTGGCTCTCCTCACCACCCTCCCTGCTTCCTTTAGACACTCTCGTTACACCTCTCTGTTCTCCTCCCTTTGGGTCTCCTTATATTTTCAGAACCTTGCCCTTTTAGCCCTTACCTTTTCTGCTACCTCTTTTGAGAACCATAGTGGCCTTTTCCTTCTCTTTCCTTTTGATACCAATCTGATGCATTTCTTTGTTACTTCCACTATGGCTCCTTTTAGGTTCTCCCACTGCTCTTCCATCTCCCCCTCATGTCCCCCTATTTTCCAGGGCACTTTTGATAACTCTCCCCATTTCAGCGAAGTCTGCCTTTTTAAAATCAGAAACCTTCGCCTTAATGTGACTTGACTGAATTCCTGTCTGTATACTGAACCACACTATGTGGTGATCACTGGATCCTAATTGCCCCTCCACATCAGTGATTCTTTTCCCGTTGGTCATAACTAGATCAAGAATTGCCCTGTCTCTGGTGGGATTAAGCACCAGCTGCCTGAGTCCTGCCCCTTGGAGGGAATTCAGAATGCCTCTGCTTCTGGCAGAAGCAGTTTCCTGGGTGGTCCAATCCATATCTGGCATTTTGAAATCTCCCATAAGCAGAATCTCACCTTTCATTGCCATCTCATGTATTTCAATCTCAATGTCCCTGTCCACTTCTTCCCTCTGACCTGGAGGCCTGTATATCACCCCTGTGCATGTTGCTGTGCCATTTCCTGGTTCAAGGGTGACCCACAGTGCCTCGGCCTCCCCCAGCCTTCCCTGTATCTGTGTTGTCTTTATACCCATCTTGACATAACAAGCAACTCCTCCTCCTTTTTTGCCTCCCCGATCCCGCCTAAACAAAGTATAATCTGGTATGTTTACTTCTGACCCATGATTGGCAGTGTAACAGGTTTCAGTTATTGCTACTATGTCCAGGTCTTCCTCAACTATCACAGCCTCCATGTCTGGGAGTTTATTTCCCAGGCTGCGGGCATTTGTCACCATGGCCTTCCAAGTATTACTGCCCATCCTTTCTCCACTCCTGGTTGTGGTCCCCTGCAGTTTTCTCCCCTGCATGTTAACTTTAACATGTGTCCCCAATTTGTTTGCTTCTCCCCTTCTGCCTGGTCCAGGTGGCCTTGGCAACATCATTCTGGTGTCTCTACCATATGAGGGTGGGCTGCTAGAGTTTGTCTGTTCTTGTTGCCCCCCCAGCTAGTTTAAATGCTCATCAAGTGAAGCATTTGAACTGTTTACTGAGGGCTGCATTCCCCTTTCTGGACAGATGCAGCCCATCCCCACTGTACATGGCCACAGTGTTCCAGGTAGGACCCCAGTCCCCATTGAAGCCATATCCCTTCTCACTGCACCAGGCCTTCAATCATGGTTTTAAGTTAATAATGCAGAGATTCCTATCCCCCTCCCTACCATGGACTGGCAGCACCTCTGAAAATGTCATAGAGCATGCTACTTTCCCCAGGCTCCCCCACAAACCTAAGAAGTCCTCCTTCACCTGTTCCAAGCTAGCCATGTCCTTGGATAGGTCATTTGTTCCCAGATGACAATGACATCCAGCCCCCCCTTGCCACTGCTTCAACAATCCTCTGGATCTTCTCCCCCTCTCTCCGAGCTGTGCCTCCAGGAAGGCATTTGACCTCCCTTTCCTCCCTCCTATCTGTGCCCAGATCCATTCCCCAGACAATCGAGTCTCCCACCTGGAGTAACTTCTTCCTCCTTCGAGGTTCTCTTCCTCCCATCACTGGGTCTCCATGCTGGAGGACTCTCATTTCCTATCTGGTTTCAGCCTTGGGTTCCTTTGCTGGACTCTCCTGCTCCTCCAAAATATTGAAGGGATTTTTGAGCTGGCTGGATAGTGGATGTGTCTCTGCCCCTTCCCCTGAATCTCCCTGAGCCCACTGTAGTCCACCCTACCATTTGCCTGGGCAGTCATTGTGGCATAGGCTGGGGACATGGTGGTCTCTGGGTGGGGGCGAGGGTCTTCAGTACTTCTCCCAGCTCGGCCCAGAGACTGGTGACCTCTGCCTTCAGCCCAGAGAGGTGCCTACATATGGGGCAGCTCTGCAGTACCCAGAATGTTCGTCTGAAGGCTGCTGCATCACACCCAGAGCACTGCACCACTCCCTGTATCATCCTGAATCTGTTTACTACTACCACCCTTCCTTCTCAGTTAATTTTTTTCTCTTCCCTTTCTCCCCTTTCCAACTAAATTACTCCTCTGTTTTCTGCTTCAAGTGCCTTTGCTAACCTAGTTGTCTGCTCTTCCCTTGCTTTGCTGCCTGCATTCTCAGATAGGCCCTATCTTGTAGGGTGCTGTCAAATGTTCCTTGTGCCTTTAAATAGGTGTGTCTTTGTCAACGTCTATAAAGGCAGAGCACCCGGGGGAAGGGTGGGAATGGAGGTGGGTTGGGGGTGTCTCCTTTCCTGCATGTCTGCCGTACAAAAACAATCAGGTACCCGGAATGTGATCCTTGCCGAGGGTAGCTCAAAAACCTCCAGAAAGTTATCAGCAAGAGAAAGACAAAGCTACCTGAGCCAAGCTACTTCTGCTTCAGCACTGCTGCTGTGTGAGGGACACACACAGGTATTTAAACACGCTTAGCTGTAAACTGATCCTAGCTGAGGGGGAAACAGAGAAGCTTCCAGAAGGTTGCTAGCAATGTCTGTTGACATATAACTCACAAACTCACAATAAAAATCACATAAACAACTGTATTAAATAAATTCAGGAACTACTACCAGGAGAAAGAACACACAGGAATGTAACACAAGTACCTGGAATGTGATCCTAGCTGAGGGTAGCTCAAAAATCTCCAGAAAGTTACCAACAACTTTGTCTCAGATAATAAATCTCTTATGTCCAATTGTACCCCCTGCCTCACTGTGCCTCAGAAAATAAATCCCTGATGTCCAGTGGTACCCCCTCCCTCACCTTGCCTCAGATAATAAATCCCTTGTGTCCAATGGTTCCCCCTACCTCACCATGCCTCAGAAAATAAATCCCTGATGTCCAGTGGTACCACCTCCCTCACCTTGGCTCAGATAATAAATCACTGGCATTCAGTGGTACCACCTCCCTCTCTTTGCCTCAGATAATAAATCCCTGGTGTCCAGTGGTGCCACCTCCCTCACCTTGCCTCAGATAATAAACCCCTGGTGTCCAGTGGTACTACCTCCCTCACCTTACCTCAGATAATAAATCCCTTTTGTCCAGTGGTATCTCCTCCCTCACCTTGCCTCAGATAATATATCCCTGGTGTCCAGTGGTACCACCTCCCTCCCCTTGCCTCAGATAATAAATCCTAGGTGTCCAGTGGTACCACCTCCTTCACCTTGCCTCAAATAATAAATCCCTGATGTGAGGTGATACAACCTCCCTCACTTTGCCTCAGATAATAAATCCCTGGTGTCCAGTGGTACCACCTCCCTTACCTTGCCTCAGATAATTAATCCCTGGCATCCAGTGGTACCACCTCCCTCACCTTGCCTCAGATAATAAATCCCTGGTATTCAGTGGTACCCCTCCCTCACCCTTCCCTGTTCAACACATACCTGATGTCCAGTGGTATCACATTCTCTCACCCAGCCCTGGACAACAAAGCATGAGTGCCAAGTGGTAACCATCGCCATCATCCAGACTCAAATGCAAGAATCCCTGGTGTCCAGTGGACCTCCTACCTCCACCTTGTTCCAACCCAATCTATCCTTGTGTCCAGTTGCACCCCCTCTCTTACCCATCCCCAAGCATCACCATTCTTGACATCCAGTAACACCCCCCCACCCTCACCCTGACCCCAAACCAGTTTGCCCTGTAATCCAGTGGCACACCCTCAACCCATTCTACAGCTTTCCAGTTCTGTCATCCAATGGTATTCCACCATTATCACCAATGCCAAGCCCCTGTATGCCTTCCAGCTTCTGCCCTCCACTCATCTCCTTGTTTGGTCACCATTTGAATAAATACCAACTGTGATTTAGGATGTAGACTTACACAGTGTACATTTCATAAATCCTGGTTTGCAATAGTTATCAAGGTCTGGCTCCTGGTGCCAGCCAATTCAATGTCACAGGCAAGTGTGGCCTCTAATATTTACTACTATGTCAAACATCAGGGTTAAGCTCTAGGTGTCAGTGGTTGGGGGAACACCAGCATGCATGCGGAATGTCTGCTGTTCAGTGCAGCAAAAAAAGAAAACAGCATATCCAACACGGAGAGTGATCTCTCAGTGTCAATATCGGGGAAGGGGATCACCAGCATGCCATTAAAGTGAGCGCCAAGTAGCTGCAATTTTAAAAACATAAGTATATGTTAGCCAGCTGGGTTTGGCTCCCATGTGGAAATAAGGGAGGGGGAGCGCACCAGTGTGCCTTTGGGGTTGGCTCCCAGTGGATGTTTTCTTTTATAAATGTCTGAAAGTATGTCTGATACCTGGTCTGGACTCCAGATGTTGGAATCGAGGAGGGGAAGTAACAGTATGGGGTTCCTGGTAGCCAAATATTGTAACATATTAAAATGGTTTTCATCAGTAAAACAGAAAATGAAACCTGCAAATCCATGTTTTATGTTCTGGTTTCTATGTGTGAAAGACGTCTTACACTGGCACCAGACAATCAACCATGGATTCCAAGGGAGAAGCAGCAAGTGTACTGGCCTTATACAATGTTGGGATTACACTTCATTAGCACCCTTCCCATTACAAGTCAATGGCAGTTATGTGTGAGCTACTGGGGTTTACTTCAGAGCTAGGGAGGCTGAGCCCTGGCAAGCCCCCATGTAATTCCAACATTGGTCTTATCCCTTCACGACCTGATTTTTTTTTTACATTCTGTGCATCTGAGGGCATTGTTTTTATTTTCATTTATAGCTTATTATTTTAAAATTTTCTCTTCAAAACACCAAACGCTCCAGCCCAGGGACAGAGTCTAACAAACCATCAAGTTTATGTTTTCAAATCTTCGCTATTTTTATGTTTGCTAGTGCGCATGTGCAAGAAACATTATGTGACAGCTTAGGAGAGAAGCGGGTTCTGGAGGCACAGCAGTGTGGCAGCCAACAGAGGGATTGCATTTGGGGGCTTGGACATGGTGCACCAATGGAGGCACAGTGTGCTGATGACACTGGTTTCCAGAAGTGCCAAAAACTTGTAACGTTTTCACTGCAGCAACCAGGGGCCGCCTCATCATTGCAGCATCAGCGATTCGCTGCAATGAGGGAGTGACCCGTCATTGCTGGGCGGAACATTGCTACTGTAATATTGTTTTAGAACATGGCGGCAGCTTGTACCCATGTTCACAAACAATATTAATGTGGCTCCAATGCCGAGGGGGTGCCCAATCCCCCTAAGCAGCATGTGCTCCCCCAACAGCGTGTTTGTGCTGACAGGGAACCCAATCCCCGTCGGCTTCAATACCCAGTGTGAGTTGACTTGCTGACAGGGGAGCCCACTGCCTGTTGGCATTATATCCCCCCTTGCTGTTTGATGTGCCAATAGGGGAGCCCACTCCCCATTGGCATACTTCCCCCCCAGAAAGAATATCGGTACAGGTGTGCCAAGGGACTGCTCAATCCCCTTGGCTCTTACTTCTTTTGTTCCAATGGGGTGCCCAATCCCCATCAGCTACAGCTGGTCCCCAACAAACAGTCAGGTGGCACGCTGGAGCTCACCCCAACGCTAAAATGGCCCTGTAAGAAAAAAGCATCCATAATGTTTTTCTACCTGTAGAAAAAGAAAATGGTCCTCGCAGTCTCCTGCCCCTCCCACAACCGCGCCCACCCACTGCGCACCCCACCTCCCACCACCCTCACCCCATACTACCTCCGAGGCTGGCGCGACGATCTTTGGTGGACTGGGAACACATCTGCACTCTTCAAAACCAACCGCGAACTGAAGAAATGCCGGTAAGCTGTATAATGGTATAAATAGGTTTTTTTTTTTAACTTTGATGCATATCTCAGGCATTTTTGGGGAATTTTGGCACCAAATTTTTAACATGGGGTTTTTGGGACCCCTCCTCATGAATTCAGCTATTGTCATGGCATTACTCAGTCCCGAAAGGTGATTTCGTGGTCACTGCACGGAATCAAATTTCGGGACTGATTAACAAAATGACAATGCCGGTGTTCATAAGGTGGGCTCTTAAAAAGTGTATGTTGCCAATTTGGTGGGAAAATTCCCCAAAATTACTGTTTTACGAGCATGTGTTGCACAATTGCTATGCACACTCGTAACTTTGTGAATTTGCAATATTTTCACTCCAGATTTTCAACAATGCTGTTTTTCTGCACCTCCTTATGAACAGTACAGCTGTAATTTTTCACATCCTGGCCGCAATGTGTTTTCGCACTTCCGGAGCACAATAGCACGGTCGCTGTGGGAAATCACTGTTTAGGATGCATGAAGAAAATCACAGTGACACTGTTCATGAGCAGAGGTCCTAAAATGTTTATGTTGAAAATTTGGTGATGAAAGTCCATGAAATGAGTGTGTGACGAGCGTGCGTTGCACAGTTTCCACCTGCATTTCGTAACTCAAATAATTTGCAGTAGTTTCACTCCAGATTTTCAACACTGCCATTTTCCTGCCTCCTTATGAACAGTACAGCTGTCATTTTTCACATCCTGGCCAAAATGTGTTTTCGCACTTCCGGCACAGAAAGCGCAGTTGCTGTGGGAAATCAGTGTTTAGGATGCATGAAGAAAATCACAGTGACACAGTTCATGAGCAGAGGTCTTAAAATGTTTATATTGAAATTTTGGTGATGAAAGTCCATAAAATGAGTGTGTTACGAGCGTGCATTGCGCAGTTTCTATGCATGCATTGCTCATAACTTCGCCAATTTGCAATATCTTCACTCCAGATTTTCAACATTGCCATTTTCTTACACCTCCTTATGAACAGTACAGCTGTCATTTTTCACATCCTAGCTGAAAAGTGTGTTTGCACTTTCGGAGCAGAATAGTGTGGTCACTGTGGGAAATCAGTGCGGGACACATTACGAAAATCACAGAGACACTGTTCATTAGCAGAGGTCCTAAAATGCCTATGTTGAAAATTTGGTGATGAAAGTCTGTAAAATGACTGTGTTACGAGCGTGCGTTGCACAGTTTCCACTCATGTTCATAACCTCGCACATTTGTAATGTGTTCACTCCAGGTTTTCAACATTACCATTTTTCCACACCTCCTTATGAACAGTACAGCTGTCATTTTTCACATCCTGGCTGAAATGTGTTTTTGCACTTCTGGCGCACAATAACATGGTTGCTGTGGCAAATCAGTGTTTTCAGGACACATTAAGAAAATCACAGTGACACTGTTCGTGAGCACAGGTCCTGCAATGCCGATGTTGCAAATTTGGTGATGAACATCCATAAAATGATTGTGTAATGCACATGCATTGCGCAGTTTCCACGTATGCTTGGACGTGCGAGCATTTTTAATATTCCCAGTACAGATTTTCAACATTGCCATCTCTTCACACCTCCCTGTGGATGGTACAGCTGTCATTCTTCACATCCTGCCCCATCTGTGTTTTCATACATGTGGCGCAGAATGGCACTGTTGCTGTTGGAAGTCAATGTTAGCAACACATTGACATAATCACACTGCCACTCTTCATGAGAAGAGGTCCCACCTGCTTTCATGAGGTGGGGTCACAAAAAGGCCATGTTAAAAATTTGTAGTGTAAATTGCAACAAACACCCAAGGCGTTCTGCATCTGTCTACCTCCTGCATTTCCAATGCTAATACAGCAAGCAAACATGCGGCATTGACAAATGCTTGTTAATTATTAACGAGCATAAAGAAACTTTGTTTTTTTAATATTTTTTAACATTTGTGCCACTTTGTAGCACTAACATTTCTTATCCCAATGTCATCAAACATGTCCAGTCTTGTGATCCTGTCTCAAATGGGATGATTTTCCAAAATTATGTCCATATATAACAAGATGGTCAAGTTGTATTTCGACAAAAATTGGAGTTTTGTATTCAAAAAGTGCCTTCTCAGTCCTACCGTAGCACTACCATGCCTCTATAATAAGAGAGTAGATTTTTATCAGTGGATAAGTAACAGATATTTTAACCTTGGCTTCCTCTTGGGCCTTCCATAATCTTACCCTGTGTTTATCTCACTGTAAAGACTGACCATGTCAGCACCTATTTCTTAACTTACAATTTCTACTTCACGATGTCTGTTGCTTATTCCCTGATAAAATAAATGATGGATGTAAACAGGTAACTTAACAGGATACTGCAGCAGAAAGTATAAATGTAGCCTTTGTTTTATTGGTACAAACTGTGGTGTCCAAATTTCCCCCCACTGCACACTGGGGCATAAGATGTGCGCTATAAGAAACAAGTTGATTACACTTGCAGATATCACATTGGGAGGTCTGGCCCGAGGTTCAATGTGGAGGAATAAACTCCTTGCACACAGTTGACTTAAACCAGCTGCTCCCAACAACCCTTGCTCTACAGTTTGAAATTGCTCCCCCCTTCCTTCCTGGGCTCTTGCATACTGTGTGCTGGTTCTTTCTGTGCCTGTTTTTCTCCTGCTTCTGCTGTCAGTGAGTCCCCCCCACCTGTGACCCATCTCTCTCCATTGGTTTCCCCGTCACTATTGCCAGCGGTGTCCTCTCTGCTCCCAGTACATTTTTTTGTTCCCCCCCTTTGCTCCTTCCAGGCTGGTTGCTCCCATTGGTCTGCCTGCTTACTTTTGTTTGTTTCAGCATCTACCATGCGTTGCCTCATTTCCTCACACTGTCTATCCTTGTTCCACTGCTGCCTTTTCCCTTGGTTCCGTTCCTGCTCTGCTGCTTGTTGCACTGCAGTGTCGGCAGACCTTACTTGCCATTTTTTTTTACTCTGGCTTTTCTGGCAGCATGGGCTGACTGCTCTGCCAACTGTGGGCCACTCAAGTGTACATCTCCCGCAGTACTCTTGGTACACTTGTCTGTCCACGTAGCTTTTATTTCTGTACTGACTTACTGCAGTTCGGCTTGCTCTTTCATCATTATGCTTCCTCTGCCATGCCTCCAGGCTTGTACCTCCACCAGTCCCTTTGTTCTCTTCCTTTCTCCTCCCCCTTTTATTTTTGGCTGTCCCCTTCCTTATTTTGTATGCAGTTCCAGTAGCACACATGTTTGACTCCCAGAGCTCCATTGCCTTTCCTTCTCTTTATGAGCCAGTGCTTCCCTTCTCCTCCCTTGCTGCCCTTCTGTTTTCTGTGCTGCCCCATGTGGCTGTGCTGTTCACTGCCTGCTCCCATTTTTATGGCTGTGGGTAGAGCCTACAGCCATATCGCTTTAGCCTGAAAAGGGGTTTCCGTGGAGCACATTTTTTTAGTAATTTTCAGTGTATCCTTCCATAACACTGCAAATCCCTATGGCAGTTAAAAATACTCCCTTTTTTCTTTTTAGAATGATGGACACATAACCTCAACCTGCTTTTCTCTGAGAGCAACTGTGCACACCATCCAAACAAATCTAAATGTCTTTAAAACTATTCAATGAGCATAAAAACAACCAAAGTCAAAGTTGTTCAGGACAAAAAGACCTTTCACATGAGGGTAGTCACTAGTCTGAATTCTTTATATTTTGTAAAATATAGTCTTCCAAACAACCTAATTTTTTTCTCTCTGAGTGAACATGGTAGGAGTCATGCCAAACAAATGTAAATATCATGGAAAGTGTAAAAGTTACCAATATACAAACAACATGATAGTTGTTTAGGACAAAATTACCTTTCATATGAGGGTAGTCACTAATCTGAAGTCATTAGATTTTTTTAAAATATAGCCATCTGAAAGGTGAAAATTCAGGTAATCAGATGTCCATAGTTTAAAAAATATAATTAGTACAGCTTAATGAATAGGCTCATTTGAAAGGTCGTTTTGTCCTGAACAACTTTTATATTGATAGTTTATGCATAATTCATACACTTTTAGAGATATTTACATTTGTTTGGCATAACTCATGACCTACAGGTCAGGAGGAAAACAGACATGGACATCTAGATCTACCAAAGCTGCAGAGTGCTGGTAGAGAGGCGGACACTCTGGAGATTGGGGTGCCCCTTCTGCTGGACAGTTGCAAAACTATGGAGGGAGCTATGGCAGGCAAGAGAAGAGATCACAAGGTTGTAGAGGAGCCTGGATTGGGGATGCCCACCACCCCCCTTAGCCACCCACTCCCTAAAGGCCCATGGGTCTTGGCAGATGGAGGGTGGTGAGAGGGGGTAGTGGGGCTCCTAGAGCTAAGATGGGGCATTGCCAGCCACATGCTATCCACACACAGAATCATTTCACCTCCCCTAGTCAGGGGACAGAAACCAGGAAGCAGGAAGGAGGTACAAGGAAGGAGAGGAAGAATACATAGAGCAACAGGAGGATTCTGGTTATGGGAGACTCTATGTTGTGAGAAGTGGTGGCACAGTCCATCAGTGCAAAAAGAGCTGAAACCATGGTGAAATGCATGCCAGGAGCATCTGCAAGGAGAGCTAAGGACAGAATAGGATGGCTGGTGAGAAGAGATCAGGATTTTGTGGAGATCATTGTCTACCTTGGGACAAATGACATATCAAATTGGACTGTGGAAGAAGCCAAGGCAGACATGAAGACCCTAGGGGAGAGCCTAAAGGAGTACATAACACATCCAGCCATCTCAAAGGTGTTGCTGGTTTGGAGGAAAGGCAGAAGCAAGGACAAGATCAGAAATGAAGAGATCAGGGAATTCAACTGGTGGCTTCAGGGTTGGTGTGCAGACAATGGGATGCACTGCACTGGAGACTGGGGGACCTTCTAGGACAGGAAGCTCTTCAAGCATAATGGTCTGTATCTCACCGGAGAAGGAGTGAGAGCACTAAGGCAGAAGTTGGAGGTCTTCTTGGAGGGTTTAAACTGAGAGGTCTCCAGCACAGAGAAGAAGACCTAAATGAGGACACAGCAGAAAGATGCGAAAGTAGGGGGATCGGTGAATGGAAGTGAATTCCTCCCCCCCAACATCGGACTAAAGGAAAAGGGCATGGCCATGAGCAAAGAATGACCATAGGTAAAAAAGGAGGGACCTCATGTAAAGTACAGGAGGGGCAAACACAGAAAAGTGGGGATGGTACTGAGGTTATAGCAGAGGGGGGAGACTGTGAATGGAAGGCTATGGTGACAGCTCACACCACCACTGTCAGTGGGCTTGTCACCAGTCCCCATAAATCCAAGGGACCACATACACACCCAGAAAGAGAAATGCAGAACCCAGGCATCTCAACCACAGAGATCTCGATTAGCTTTCCACAATGAGACGGCAACCCCAAAAAAGCACTCAGGCACAAACAGCAAGTTGGCACTGTCTAAGAAGAGGGTGCAGCCCCATACCAAAGGGGGGGCACATTCCTGGAAGGTGATGGTTGCAAATGCTAGAAGTCTTGCAACCAAACTACCCGAACTCAAAGCCATCATGGTAGTAGAAAGATTGGACTGGGTCGCTGTGACAGAAATGTGGTTCACAGAAAACCACGAATGGGACACAGATATACCCAGATACAATCTGTTCAGAAATGATAGGCAGGGGCAAAGAGGGGGAGGAGTAGCCATTTACATTCGAGAAGACATAAAAGTCACAGAGGCATAGAGTCACCCTGGGGACACTGAGTCACTGTGGCTTACTATAAATACAGTAAATGGAAAAACCTTTAGGATTGGCATCATTTACAGACCTCCAAATCAAGGACAGAAAGGGGACAAAGACCTGATAGGAGAAATACACAAAATGACTCAGAGAGGAGAGGTGATATTGGTGGGGGACTTCAACCTTCCAGATATAATCTGGAGTACACTAATGGTGGCAACAACAAGAAGCAGGGATTTCTTATTGGCACTACAGGGAGCAGGACTAAGTCAACTGATCAAAACACCAACAAGAGGAGATGCCATACTTGACCTAGTCCTCAAAAACACTGAGAGGGTCAAGGAACTTGATATGGGATACCATATGGGTAACAGTGACCATCGCATGGCTAGCTTCAAGGTGAACATAACTGAGGACACATGCCACTCAAAAATAAAAGTAGTAGATTTTAAAAAGGTGGACTTCAACCAAATGAGGGCCAACATAAGAAATTACTTAACTGATCTACAAGTGGACGCGATCAATTTCATGTACGGGAAACTTAAGAAAGCAATCCAGGTAGTCACTGACCAATGTGCCAGAAGGGTTGCCAAAGTGAAAAGAAAATGAAACCCCTTATGGTTTTCAAAGGAAGTGGCTAAACTAGTGAAAGAAAAACAGAAGGCATTCAAGTTATACCAGGGAACAAACAAGGAAGAAGACAGAGTGTCATACAAGGAGAAAATGCAATAATACTAGGAGTAATACTAGGAGAGGATAGATGTACAGAAGGCAAATAGCCCATGGCGGTACATCTCCCTCAGGCTGGTTAATTTCCTTCCCCCAAGTGGTTCAGTAGATATTAATCTAGATTTAGTTCAAAGGTATTGAAATATTCCACTTCCACCACCTCTCAGGGAAGAGAATTCCTTGATGGCACTATCCTCTGGGTAAAAAAAAGATTTTCTTGTGTTCCTTTTGGGGTAGATCAACATAAGCTGTCATGGCTTCTAAGTGAAAAGTCCCTATGACTGTGTATTAGCCCGAGGTCTGCCACAATTGTGTATCTCTGGCTATTTTAAACATATGTAGTAAGTCTCCCCTAGTCCTCCTTAGCTCCAGTGTGTAAAGGTTTAATTCTCTAAGTCTTTGTTCGTAGTCCATGTTTTGTAGGCCACCCACCATTCTTGTTATCCTCCTCTGCACACCCTCCACTCGCATAACATCTGTCCATAGGTGTGGGCTCCATAATGGAGAACAATAATCAAGATGTGGCCTCACATACGCTCTGTACAGAGGGACAATACAAGCCTATTTCTGGTAGTGATTGATCTTTTAATGCAGCCAATAATCTTGTTTGTTTTGTTTACTACTTCATTACATTGTTTGCTGAATTTTAGATCATTTGAAATAAGTATCCCCAGGTCTTTTACGCTATCTATGGGATTTAGGGGATTCCCCGCCAGTCTGTATTTATTACAGTTCTTTGTTTCCCCCATGTGCATTACGACACACTTATCAGAGTTGAAAGACATGCCATTGGCTTCAGCCCATAGCTCCAGATTGACAAGGTCCTTTCTTAGTGTTACTACCCCGTGTTCTGGACCCACATCTGCTGCTATTTTAGTATCATCTGCAAATTTTATAATGAAACTGTTTATGTTTTGATTTAGGACTGAAATAAATATAGAGACTAGTGTAGATCCCAGCACAGATTCTTGAGGCACCCCACTAGTCACAGGGCCCTCACCGGGTGTATAGCCCCTTATTCTAACTGTTTGAGTTCTGTTACTTAACCATGCATCTACCCAGTTAATTAGTGTTTTGTTTATGCCTAAAGCATACATCTTTTCTATTAAAATCCCATGTAGGAGTTTATCAAATGCCTTGCAGAAATCAAGATAGATTACATTGACAGGTGACTTGGTTTCCAATATAGAACTTACTCTTTTATAGAAAACCAAGTTACTTGTGAGACATGATCCAGCAAAAAAATAAGATGGGCAAAAGCGCAGACAGAAGCAAGTATAGCAGAGAGGGCAAAGAGAGGAGACAAATCCTTCTTTAGATACATCCGGGAAAGAAGGAAGGAAAAAGGGGGTATAGTCAGGATTACAACTTAGGAAGGGAAAAACAACAGAAGATGACCCAGAAAAAGCAGAAATCCTGAACAAGTACTTCTGCTTAGTATTTACTAAGCAGTACCCAGATGATGGCCCAGAAATGGCACAATGCAACACCCCTGGACAGTAGGTTGATATTAGCCCCTTCATGGAGACCAAAGTACTGGAGGCACTAAATAAACTGCAAGTTGACAAGGCCATGATGCCAGACAAAATGCACCCCAGGATCTTAAAAGAATTGAAATTAGAGTTGGCTGCCCCACTGGCTAAACTATTCACCAAATCTCTAAAGAGTGGGGAGGTACCCAAAGATTGGAAAAAGGCAATTATGGTTCTGCTCCACAAATTAGGTAGCAGGGAGGACTCTTGAAATCACAGGCCAGTGGGCCTCACATTCATAGTGGGAACTTTTTTTTTGTGAAATTCAAGTTCTTTATTAAATTTTCTCATTACAAAGCCATTGACATTGAGATAAACAATCATACAATATCGGATAACCTAAAACATCTACCACTAAATCCCTTCCCCCCCTTAGCCCCTATCACCACCCTTCTCCCCCAACCCCCTCACCTTATTACCCATTCCCCCCAGAGTGTGCCATCATTTGTGAAACACTGAAAATTAGAGATTGAGAAAAACCACTAGGGAATCGGTGCAAAACAAGTACCTAGTGCAAGCATAAGGTATATAGCTTACCCCATTTTTTATCAGAAAGGTGAAGCTTGTTACCAGAACTTGCTACCAAACATTCAATCCTAAGGTAAACTGTGATCTCATTGAGCCATTCTCTATAAAATATTCTCAGCTGGTCTAACCAATATTTAAGTACGAGTTTCTTGACCACCATGGAGACTAAAGCCATATGGAATCTGTGCTCTTTTACTGCAATATCCTGATAAATACCTAACAGACAAACCTTTACTGTGAGCAGGTCCTCAAGGCTCAACAGGGGGTCCAGTCTGGAGTGGAGAGCCTGCCATAGGGGAACTACTTTTTTACAGTGCCATAAAATGTGTACCAAGTCTCCCTCCAGTTTACCACACCTGGAGCAGATAGAGTTGGAGAGATGCCCTATTTTAGCTAGTTTAACTGGGGTATAATACATATCATTTAATATATTATATTGGATAAGCCTGAGTTTATCCTGGGTACTGTAAGTATGTAGGTCTTTCCAAGTTTGTGACCAATCAATAGTTAGGTTTGGCAACAAAGAGGCCCATACTTTGGCCCCGGGCAGAGGGTCTGGGCACTTAAAGGCTAAGAGACTAACATAAATCAGGGAGACACAGTGAGGTTGAGGAGAGAGAGAGTCCATATCTGCATTAATACTGTGTCCAGCTTGGGTAACTGAGGGGTGGTTCCAAACAATTGACCTACTAGGTCATAGTGGGCAAGTTAATGGAGACACTTTTCAAACAGAGGATCATGGCTTATCTGGAAGCTAGCAGCCATCAGGACCCCAAGCAGCACAGTTTCACAGTGGATAGATTGTGCCAGACAAACTTGATTGAGTTTTTTGACTGTGTGATAAAGGTTATAGATGACGGCAGGGTGGTAGATGTGGTCTAGTTAGACTTTAGCAAGGCCTTCGACTAGGTTCCACACAGAAGGCTGGTAAAGAAGCTAGATCACACAGGAGTTGGATTAGAAGTGGATGTTGAATGATTAGAATGTTGAAGCTCGATGTCATAGAAAAGTCCCATAGTGAATGGTCGAGCCCCATTGTCCTCGTGCCAAAACCGGATAACACTTGAAGGTTTTGTAATGATTTCAGAAAACTAAATGAGGTATTGCAGTTTGATGCATACCCCCTACCTAGGGTTGATGAACTGATCGACCAGTTGGGGAAAGCCAGATACCTCTCCACCTTGGACCTTACAAAAGGATACCGAGAGATCCCACTCACAAGGGCAGCCCAGGAGAAGACTGTCTTTGTCACCCCGGGGGGTTTATACCACTACAAAGTCTTCCCATTTGGTCTGCATGGAGCACCTGCAACCTTTCAATGCATGATGGACCAACTGTTGCACCCACACTCTCACTATGCTGCCACCTACATTGATGATGTGGTCATCCATAGTACGGACTGGGAAACTCACCTTCGGAAGGTCGAGGCCATACTAGATATGTTACGAGAAGCTGGGTTGACAGTGAACCCTGCCAAATGTAAGATCGGCTTGTCAGAAGCAAAATACTTGGGCTATGTGGTTGGATGGGGATTGGTGAAACCCCAGGTGAAGAAGGTAGATGCAATCCAAAACTGGCCCCAACCAAACAAGAAGAAGCAAGTGAGGGCTTTCCTAGGGTTGGTCGGTTACTACCAGAGGTTCATCCCTCACTTTGCCACTCAGGCCGTTCCATTAATGGAGTTAACCAAGGCGAGAGCACCGGACATCGTGAGGTGGTCGGAGGCAGCGGATGGGGCATTCACCAACCTCAAGACGGCCCTCTGTTCTGATCTGATACTGGTCTCCCCAGATTTTGATAAAGAATTCACTCTGCAAACAGATGCCTCGGATGTTGGATTGGGGGCAGTACTCTCCCAGATGGTAGCAGGTGAAGAGCACCCCATCCTGTACCTAAGTAGAAAGTTGTTACCACGGGAACAGTGGTATGCCATAGTGAAAAAGGAGTGCCTTGCAGTGAATTGGGTGATGGAAACCCTCAGATGTTACTTACTAGGTCGCAAGTTCACTCTGGTGACGGACCATGCTCCACTCAAGTGAATGCAAACAAACAAGCAAAAAAATGCCAGAGTGACGAGATAGTTCCTTGCACTACAACTGTACCACTTTGTGGTCCACCACAGAGCGGGAACACTGAACAGAAATGCGGATGGACATTCCCGAAGACCCTACCTCTCGGCACAAGCCGCCCAACCCTATAGTGTTGAGCTGGGGAAGGGGATGTGTGGTAAACTCAGGTACTGGAGGAGAGGGGGTTTTCCTGAGTAAGATAGTCAGGGCACAGCTTTAGCTGATTTGGCTGATTGGCCACAGCTGCACAGACAGGAGAGCTTTAAAAACAGGAAGGAAAAGCCAGCAGGCAGTTGCTGCAGGGGTAGAGGGCTGACAAGCTGCCTGGATGTGTTCCAGATCAGGAGTCCCTTAAGCAACCCTCAGGAGATTGGCCTCCTGAATTAAGCCAAAAAGAAAAATGTATTTTCATTGTGAGTTTTCCATTTTATTGTTTGTGTTCTTCCAGAAGGTCTAGCCTTCTGTAAAAGGGGATTTCTAGTTAGGGCCGGGGATTGTTTAGACAGCGCTCCCACCCGGAGCTAGGCCTCTTTATTTCTGATTTTGTTTCATTTTCCCCAGTGGGCTTAAAAAGAAAAGGGCAGAAGCCCAAACTTCTGTGTTACCAGCCATATTAAAGAAATAAAAATATGACTGGTTGGTTTGATGTTAACATACTGGTCTTCCTGAGACTCCTTAACCACAGCAAAGCTGAACCTGAATCCCGTGGTGAGGTTGTGCCTTGTCACACTGGACACCACTGATATTCAGGTCAGCATGGCTATATCCTGACACCACTTAGAGTCAGGTCAGCATGGCCATATCTAGAAACCACGTGGAGTCAGGTCTAGAAACCACGTGGAGTCAGGTCAGCATGTTATCTAGACATCACTGACAGGTCAGCATGGCTGTGTCTAGACATCACTGACAGGTCAGCATGGCTGTGTCTAGACATCACTGACAGGTCAGCATGGCTGTGTCTAGACATCACTGATAGGTCTGTATGGTGTTATCAAGACATCACTGACAGGTCAACATGGTGTTATCTAGACATCACTGATAGGTCAGCATGGTGTTATCTAGACATCACTGATAGGTAAGCATGATGTTATCTAGACAGCACTGATAGGTCAGCATGGTGTAATCTATATGTCACTGACAGGTCAATATGGCTGTATCTAGACATTACTTGATAGGCATGTCAGTGTGGTGTTATCTAGACATCACTTCTATATATTATTTTTTGATGGTATTCCATCAAACAGAACCACATTTACTTTTCCATTTCCTTGTTTCCATTGTAGACCTCTTCTGAGTACTATAAATTGTGCACCCCCTCCCCCACAATAAAGGAATGTTTCTTTTGACATGCCTTATAAGTACTATATTTACAGTGGACTCTGCTGGTCATGTGCTCTACCCCACATGGTACCACCCCAGCACTCCACAAAATACGTTCTTATTTTAGATATCCTGGCTGTTAACATTGCCATGTTCACATTTTTATTGCTCAGATCCCACGCTCTGTGTGCAGTGAGAGCTGTACCCCAGGCTTCAGGAAGGCCACGCGCCAGGGAGAGCCTGTCTGCTGCTATGACTGTGTGCCATGTTCTGAGGGAGAGATTGCTAACCAGACAGGTGGGTAAGTAAATAAAATGAGGTAACATTCTACTGCATATCTAAATTCTACAATATGAAACTCAGTAGGATGCCCTGTATTGTAAATGATGTAATTTATTTAAAGCAGCAGTGCAATGAAAATGGGCAAAAAATGTGACCCTTCCTTTTTTTTCACTATAAAAAATTTCATGCACCTGACAGTTTTATTTGGTAGTAACATTTTTTAGTACCACCAAATCTGAGAATTTTATAATTGCTTTCATGTAGTTTTTTTCTCAAGAAAAAAAGATGCCCACCACATTTAGTTAAGAAATTCCACTGTAAAAGTATAAAATATAAATTTATGATGTGAAGTATAGGAAGTACCTAGAAAAATACATTTGACAAGTATGCTAATATTTATTTATAATTATTTTTATTAATTATAATTTATTAATTGTTCTTGAAAGTAGCTTTTTAGAAAACAAACATTCTATTGTTGCTTTAATATCCTTAAATTTTGACATATCCAAGAACTCCCTCTATTTAAGGAACGGGAAAGGGAGCTTCTTTGAGGACAAACATCCCATACTTTGACTATTAGTTTGGCTCAGTTTACCTTCATGATTATTTCAGTCAGATCTATCAAAGAGAAATTTCATTCAAGCACAGAGGAACAAAGCCAGTTTGCACAGATCCATGCTGAAATGAACAACATAGAGAATACTGGATGGGCAACTATGCACAACCAGTGTGTTCTGCCACAGAGGGGCTCTGATTCCCTCTGACCTCAAGAGCGATGCTTGAGACATCCATGGCAATCAGAACCCCAATTTGGCAGAACACACTGGTTGTGCATAAAGTTGCTCATTCTGTACTTTTTACAGTGTATAGTATTATGTGAAATGTGTGCATTGTGTTTTTTTTTTCTGTTTCACAGTGAAACCGACTCCTACAATCTCTAGAGGTTCTAGAATGCTGCTCTACCACAGAAGGGCACAATCACATTCCACGATCTTTGAAATATGATACAACAGCATTTTGAAAAGGATGGATTTCAATATAGAACAGTGCTCTACTATACACTGTATTACAGTTTAGGCATTGACTTCAAGACCCAGAGGTTGCTAAGCAGATACAGCATCTAGTGGCAGAATTTAGGATCCATTGCTGTACAGGGAACAGTGCAGAAGGTCTCTGCACTTCCTGTTCTGTTCTATTTACTGTAGCTTGCCTTTTCACATACTCTACTAATTACTGTGGGTCACTGACAAATAGCCAACAGGATGAAGTTGGTATATGGGAGCATGCGTGCACTGTAAAGGATGGTTGCCTTAGTCTGTCATGCTTCAGCATCATTAGTGATAGTTGAAGTAATACTGTATAACCCTTTATTTTCACAGTAAATGTAGTTCCGCTATATCCGCGGGAGGACTCAGTGCCATGGAAATCAATTTACAGCCGATTTAAAATTATAAAAATGCCAAAAAAACACATGTTGCTGGGAGAGCATGGAGACCAGACAGACCAACGAGATATCAAGAAAACACAACAGAGCAGGTAGCCAGCACAACAAAGGGGTTCAGCAGACCGAGAAGTACACTTTACTAAGGGGGATATTAGAAAAAAGGAAACTGCCCAATGTTTCGGCTTCAGTCTGGTCGACTCGCTTGGTTGCTCTGTTTACTTCAGAACTGATCTCAGGCCATAAACGACTGTGGTCAGCCTGATCTGAAAACTTCTTGCCTCGGAATGAATGTGCTTTCCTAGCTGTGGAGCACTGGATTTAAATAAAGGCATTTCAATAATTAAAGAAATGTATGAAAACGCAGTCTGCCTGAAAACCTGGATGCACTAGTATCCCAAGGTAAGAAGTGCTTAAGGAGTATCATTTGAATTAAGAACTGAAGGTGCCAACTCATTACTGTACTGCAGGTATTGCAGCTACAGTATTAGCATTATCATTATCAGCCAGGTCTGTCAGTTGGGAAGTAGGTGTGGGCTTCTGGAATGGCAACCCAACTGAAGCCTGAACCCATTCTCGATTTGGGATTGGTTTTGAGACAGACAGGGTGGCCATGTAGAATAGCCCAGCAACAATATATATTTGCACTGATAAGTCGGGCGAGGGAGCTCCTGAGGAAATAAGGGTACGCTGAAATAAGAGGCTATACAGTACATTTCTAAAAGTTAGTGTTTTTGAGATTCTTTGCCAGAATTCATTAGAGATCATTTCCTTCAAACAAAATTTATATTAAAAAAAGCAGTGTTTTTGTTGGTTTTGGATCAGCAGTAACAGTTTCAATTTTATTGATTTTATTGGGAGGTGTTGATGCTTCTGTATAGATTGATGGTAAGATCTCACTTAGAATACTGTGTACAGCTCTGGAAGCCAACGTCTGGAAGGATGTAGACAGAGTGGATGTGGTCCAGAGGAGGGCAGCTGAAATGGTGTTAGGTCTATACCATAAGTATGAGAAGGAGAGGCTAAAGGAACTAAATATGTACACCCTGGAAGACAGATGGGAGGAGGGATATGATAGAGACTTTTAAATACATCATGGGAGAAAATAAGGTAGAAAAATGAAGCATTTACCAGAGAAAAAGGTGCAATCCCATTCCCCCAAAAAAACAAGGGGATGTGCCATGAAACTGGAGGGGGTATATTCAGAAGAGATGTGATGAAGTACCTCTTCACAGAAAAAAGTGGTGTATTCTTGGAACAACCTACCAGCCGGTGTGGTGGGGCAAAAACAGTAGTGGGGTTCAAGAATGCATGGGAAAGGCATAAGGAAATCTTAGTGGAAAGGAATGGGGGGATGAATGAGCAGATATCAAGCAGGGTCTATAGTGGTATTGTAGGTAGGGAAACATGGCCAGACTGGGTGGACCATGTGGTCCTTATCTACCAATAAATTCTATGTTTTATGATCAGGAGCTTCTTGAAAATAGTCCCAGGCATCAGCAAGCAGGGAGTGAGTGGCCAACAGCAGCAGTCAAAGCAGGGTATCGTTTGCAGGAGCAGTCTCCTCAGGTAAAGCAGATATGGTTCAAATTAAGGAACTGCTAGTGTCAATTTAAAAAGATGATTCAGAAATGAAAGACAGTGCACCGAAAGAAAAAATGTCAATGAAAATGTTAGAAAGAATGGATGCATTTGAAGAGCATTTTGCTTTCTTAGAAGAGGCTTTCACTAAGGTTAAAGACATTGCTAATTCACATTCCAAACAAAATGGAAATTTATCGTTTAAGATTAATGATCTTGAAAAACAGGTCTAGGAGAAATAAATTAAGACCTGTGGGAGTTCCAGAGGGACTTGAAGGGAAAGATATGCTGGGATTTCTACAGCAATTCATTCCAGGACTTTTAAATCACCAATGGCCCTGGACACTGGAAATGTAAAGCATGCATAGAGCTTTGACTGCTAAGCCAAAACTTGATTCAAGACCTCACCCCATAATTGCTAAATTCTTAAGGTGTAATGTGAAGTAAGTAATTTAAAACACTGCAAGGGACAGGAAAGACTTGAAGTGGGAGAAAGATGGAATACATATATTTCAAGATTTATCATTGGAAGTGGTTGACAAAAGGAAAGCATTTTCTGAAGAGGTATGTTGTAGTCACTTGGGGTGCAGGATTTCATCTTACGCCAAGTCTACCAGCCTTCAGATCTTAACTCAAACAGCAGCTTCTCTCCAGGAGCACTTGTGATTGTCAAATGGGCACTAGAAGGCCCCCCTCGGCAGCCTCCTGCCCCTTTGGCCTTCCCCTCAAATTGTTTTGCTCCTACTTTAATATTCCTCAGTCTCATAAATTTCCCCTGATCCCCCACCCCTAACTGCCCTATCCTTCTCTCTCCACAACCTTGACTCCTCCACCACCTTCTCACTCAAACTTGACCCTCTCCACTCCCTTTCACTCGGTCCCCCTTCTACTCCCCCCCGCTATTTGCCTCCCCCTCAAGCTCCCCACCCCATACCCTGTCCCCATACACCCCACCCAACCTTCCTAACTGACAACAAGGTCTTGCATTGAGGCTGCTTCCTTCCTTTTTCTTCCCCTCTCTCTTCCTCTCCCTGACAGGCTTAGCCTTTGAGTATAGCCATCTATGATGTTCCTTTTGCAAATGTTTTGATGTAACCTTATCTGTTTGTATCTGTGTTGTGAAAGTTTGTACTCTGTTTATTGTTGCTTGACATGGATCCTTTGTAAAAGAGCTCCTGCTCAAAGGCTGTCTCCGAATAAATAAATAAAATAAAAAGTATCCTGCAATAACTAAGATAAGTAAAGAAGGCAGAGTTCATGGTTTTCAAACATCACAAGAAGCTTAGGAATTCATCAATAAATTCTGGCCTGCCTCTGGTAACAAACTGTTCACAAATGATACTGCTTCAAACCACTATTCTGAATATTCCAGCAGCACAAGCCATAGCTCGCAAAACTCACAGGCTGGCAATAAACTACAATGATATGCTCAATTTACTGCAACTTTCACTAAGACCAAGACAAAACAGCTGACAAATCCTGACTCCTGCAATTTCCCCCTTATGCAGAGACAGCCAGGACTGCCAAAAAAATTACTTTCCGTGACTCAGCAATGATCTTCACAACTGAACAGGAATGCCCAACCCTTTCTTAAAAACAGATACTGTCCACTGAGTTCAGGATATGATACAACAGCTAGGAAAAGAGGCAGAAGTAGTAGCAGCAGTGATGAGCTGCTAATTAACCCAAAGGCAGGGAATCATTGGTTACTAAAGCTCTTACATTATCATGAAAACATAGCTTTGGCAGACCATTCTGATATGCATGTAGATGTTACGAAAGTGATTGGCTGAAACTGCCCTCCCTGCTATCTTCTGTAGGCTTACTTCCAAAAGAGTTTTACCTACTGTACCACTGTTTGCTGCAGTATTCAGAGTATGTTTGCAATTTCATTCAGTTTACACCTGCCAAGTGGTTGTTTCCAGCTAGCCACAGTGACTGTGTCTCGGGGCCAGCAAAACTCTCCCTCCAGCACTGTTTCCATCCAAGAAGAGCCCCGGTGTCCCGTTTACAATGGGCCAAACTGGGAGTGGTGAAGGCACAGCTAGGGAGTGTCAGCAGCAGAAGCGGGGTAGTAGGGTTCAAAAGTCTGTGTGGCCCCATGGCGCGAGTGCTGTGGTGTAAACACCACTCATAACTAATATTTTAACTGTGGAAGTTGCTCAAAGACCATGTTTAGCAATGTAGGGAGAAATGTTGTTTGTATGAAGTTTTGGGCAGTGGAATCTTCAGAATAACGGGTGCTGTACAGGTAATAATCACTGTAGACAAATTGATCTAGATAACTTTTCTGCTACCATATATTAATAGTGTTTTATTTTTGTTCAAAACATGGTGTAACTACAGTGGTTTGAGCAGTATATTTGAACCCTGATTTTATTTTTCAAAACTGATATTAGTATTGTTGTTTACAAAGTTTAACTATTTTTCTGTGGCTTTATATGCTGTTATATTATTTATAAACTGGGATGAAAGGATCTTAATAACATGGCCATTCTGGGTTGTTTATTAGGAGCTCTGTATATACTAGACATTTGTATAGCAGACGTTTTACTAGAGAACAGCAGTATACTGTAGATCATGACAGTGAAATTCATTGGTTTGATCATGGTGGTGCGATACTACAAAACTGCGATTTTACAACAGAAACATTTTTAACATTTATCTTTTAAATTCTAGAGATGTTGCAAGACTGGGGCATTATTTAAAGAGGAAAAAAATTTTGGCAGTATGTAATTTGGCTTTTGTATCAAAGCTTTTGCTGACATTGAGTCAAACCCAGGCCTTTCTGCAAAGCTTCATTCAATCCAAAAAAAAATCGTTTAAATTATCCAAGGTTGAAAATAGCCCACATGTGAGTGAATTTGAAGCTTGGATGACTATATATGCACCAGATATAATGATTGTTAGTGAAATGTGGCTAACTGAAACAATTATGGATCAAGAAATCGTTTTGCCTGGGTATAAAACTTTTAGACATGATAAGCTCAATAAGCGAGGTGGTGGGTTCCTGTTCTATGTAATAGAACAAATAGAAGTATTAGCAGTACGAAAAGTAAAAACAAAGACCTTATGTGAATTATTTATTACCAAAATTAATTTAGGTAATACCAAACAGATAGAAGACAAAGAACCTTAGAGCGCAAGCACTGAGGCAAGGGTTACCCCAAAGGGCATTGGCTGGGAAGCCAAGTTTCAAAGAAATACAAAATCACACATACCCCCAGAATGCAAAGCATCATGGGCTATATATGCAAATCACCACAACATATTATGCTGGTATAATTTAAGCAGAAATGCATAGTGCCGAAAGTCCTCTCAAACAGTATGCAAAGGGTGCCAAAAGAAGATACAGACACATGTTTCATCCTACCAGGACTCACCAGTGTGCTTCTTCTGTATGACACTGCAGTGGAATGAACCAGCTACCCAAAGTTGGTAGGTAGGTAGGGTAGCTGGTTCATTCCACTGGGGTGCCATACAGACAAGGCACACTGGTGAATCCTGGTAGGACAAAACATGTGTCTGTGTTTTCTGTTGGCATCCTTTGCAGACTGTGTGAGAGGCCTTTTGGCACCATGCATTTCTGCTTAAAGTTGAACCAGCATAATATTTTGTGGTGATTTGCATATATAGCCCATGATGCTTTGCATTATGGGAGTATGCGTGATTTTGTATTTCTACCAAACAGATATGCCTAGGTAGAATCTATAATCCCCCCAAAATGGCAAAAAGGGTTAGAGAGTAAATCAAAACAGTTGTGTAACTCCCCACCGGCCCCTTATTTAACCACTATGCACACCTTCCATAGTCTCGTGGAAAAGAGAGGGCTGGGGGTGCTAAGCAATTAAAATGCTAAAATTTGCAAATGTATTAGCAAGACACAAAGGGTTGTACATACTAGACACAACCAGACTTATACCCGAGCCCAGGTCCTGAGGAGAGAATGTTTGCTAAGGGCTATGCTAGGTTTGCACTTCTGGACAGGGGTACCCAGTAAATCCACACAAGGAAGCAGTAACCAGATTGTCTGTTCCAGGCAGGGATTCTAGAATCTGGCTTTATTCTGAAACACAGTTAGAAAAACAGAAGCAAAGATGGACACCCAAGGGTTTACACTGGCACAAGGCAATGCAGAACACATCTGTAGAAACAGTACTCGAACCTCCCATATTGCATAGGAATTGAATTCTAGAATGTGGAACTAGCCACAGAGAACACATACAAATCTTCTGGAATGGAACTCGGCCTGTACTTGGTACACTTCCCATATTTCATAGGATAGGATGTGGCACACAGGCCATGATGGAGCACTCAGGGCTCAAGACTTGCAGAACCCACATACAAGGGGTAAAACTTCTTCATGCATTGGCCACATGCACTAGAAGAAAACATACACCCTTTACAGAACCTGAAGTGCTGACTTGGTCACTCCAGATGTGGGGTCTCCCACCTTTTGCTTCCATGTCCAAACCCAGCCATTCTTTCCGAGTTACGCCTCACAAATACTGAAAACTGTAGAAACTTGATGCTGTCTAGGAATGTTTATCACATTTAACATCAGGCACACTACTAGGGTGTAAGGTTAAAGTCCTGAACCAAGGGCATAGTCACATACTGGACATCCACTATTGTCAGAGATCTTTAAAAACGCAAAGTTCTTGAGGGAATCCTCACAGAAAATGGGTGAATTAGTCCCTCTTGCAGAGAGTCACCCCACAGTAAAAAAAAAAAAAAAGAAAAAGGCAAGTACAAACTCCGGGACAGAAAATCTACTCACAGATGTACACACACTCTCAGCTTCACCAAAGTTCTGGGTTGGACCAGGGGATTGCCCTTAAAATCCACAGCTGTCCCCTTCATCCCACATGGGATAAAGACAAAGGAATTACTGGAGACGGTCTCCACCACTTCACTAGTCAGGAATAGGCGGTCCTTCACTAGGCTGAGAAAAACAGGAACTCTACACTGCTCACTCTGAGCTCCTACTACAGACTCTAACTACTGACTGACTTCAGAATTCTAAAGTCCCCTTCTCACACCCACAGCTACGGCTTATGCTGATGCAAGAGTTCTAAATGACATCACCTCTCCAACTCTGAGCTGAAACCAACAACAGAGAGGGACAGAGTGAAAATCCATTTACACATAATTACTAGCTGCCTTCCCTACCTAACACTGACACTGATGGGATTCTAGTAACTCCAGGGAATAGGGTGGTTACACTCACCCCTAGCCAGGTAAATGACTGTCTGCAGTCACTCCTCTACCCGGCACCAGGCCATCCTACCCTCTGTGTTACCTACAGGGAGGTAGCCCTACTTCTCCCCTACTATGTACCAGGCACAGTTAAGCAACATTAAAGGCACAGAGGCCAGTGGCTGAAATTTCAGCCCCTACTCCACGATCTATCTATGGAAGATCAGTGGCTCCAAGAAACTGCCTGAAGCATGCCCTAATAGACCATAACTGCAGCACCTACTGCAGGTCAGGACCACAGCATGTCTGTCCCCTAGCCCTAGAGGGAAAATCTGTCTAACCAAGCAGCCCACAGGAGAACCTCCCCCCAAACCCAGGGTACCTGCAAACCAAAAACACCAGGAAACAACATTTTACAATGCATTACATTTCCCACACTTTTCCCACTTACTGTACACCTGTGAAGAAAAACACTGTTAACACCCTGTTAATGACAACAATTCTAAATTTCTACAAAACAGAAGAGGACCTTGGATGAGCTTCCACATCCTCTTCTTTTTTTTCACTTTTTTCTTCTTCAGGAACACCTGAAAGAGAAGAAAAACACACAAAACCACATTCTGCATCCCACTCAGTGTCTAAACCACCACCTGAACACTAAAGAATCCCCAAAAATATTTTTTAGACAAGTACAAAAGTAGACAAATAGCAAAACAGACATTATACCACACATTATGAGGGATGGAATGCCCTAAAAGTCCTACACTAGTCACAGAATGTTGTTGCCTGAGGGCAAGGTCAATAAAAGAGTCTCTTCTGGGCCAAAGCCCACTGAAGAACATGTAGAAACAGGGTAGGGCTTGAAAAGCACTGCAGTTCATGAGAATAGTCATTGAGGACAGTTCAAACAGTCTGTGGCAGTCTGTCAGATGTAGGGTGTGTTGCGCAAAGTCAATAAAAACATAGAAAAGTGGGTCTTACCAGTTCCCTGAAGACCAAAAAAATATCACCTACTTCTCCAAGCTGAAGGCTCTCATCCACCAGGTGGCATCTTCAGATACAGTTGGGATGATGTCCTCAGGGAAAACAGGCGACGAAATAGAAAAACAGCTGGGTTGATGTCATCTTGGAAATCAAACCATGGAACAGGAAAACAACTGGGTTGATGTCATCTGGGACACCAGGTGATGATTCAGGAAAACTGCTGGGATGAATCTAGGAAGGTCAGGTGATGAAAATGGGAGAACACTGCTGGGATGACTAATCTGGATGCACCTTGGATCCTCGAACACCAGAAGAACTGCATCTTCCTTCTTGGATACTGCTGCTGCTGGATGACAGACACTGTGCTGCCACTGCTTTGCTTCCCTCAGGGCATGCTGGGAATATTCACAGGGAGTGGCACCATTAAGGGTAACACCACTCGGGTGAGGTGCAAGAACTATGACACCATCTGGTCATTCAAAGTTGATGTTGTGGAATGTCTCATTCCCTGCCTTGTTCACACTTCGAACAGTGTCCATAAACAACGTTCTGCCCAGTTTCCAGAATTTCAGTCTATCGCTAATAACTTAATCTCTGACACATGGTGCTGCACCAGGACGCAGATTTTTGCTTGCCTCTTCCAATAACCAGGATTGCCTGTTCTGTCCAATTTCCTCCCAGACTCCGTGAGGAAAGGTAGGAAAGGACCTCCCATATATGGCTTCGGCCCTCCTATGTACCAGTCTCTCCTCCTTACTACTCTTCACAAGTGTACAGCCCATGGCTCAGCTTGGGGGTGGCCAGTCCTGGTTCAGCCAGTGCCACATACTTAATGAATGAAATAACTTGTCCCCAACCATTTCTGTGGGCAGGACAGTGGAGCCATCTTCTTCTCTCTCTGGCTTCTCTGAGGCAAGAGCTTGAGGCCACAGACTGGGACCCTCAACATGAAGATACATCTCTTCATCCTCCTCCTCCTCACTTAGGATCTGGGCCCAGGAGTGAGCAGACATCCTCACTCCTGAGGCAGTCCGCTCCTCACTGGGTGCAGAGAGAGAGAGAAACACCTCCCAGTTCAATGCCTCTTGAAGTTCATCCTCACATACAAGGCTAGGATTAGGACTCTCCATCCATGGGTCCATGGATCCTTTTATCACACTGCCCATCTGGGACACAGGCATGGAAACATCTCTAGGTATCTGCCCTTGCAGTAGATCCATACTCTGTTCTTCTGCACCACACTCTACGGGGCCTTCCCCAACAGGTTTAAGCTGGTACTGTGTGCTGCTGCTTGCAGGGTTTCCTACTTTGGTCCAAGTGGGAGCCAACTGAATTTATGATGCCCTTTCTCTGCACCCTTGCTCATACCATACTTTACAAAGCAATCCAAACAGTGGGGTATCAGAAACACATTCCTTCCATCTCTGAGGCACATAATGCATAATCTTACTGAATAGCTAAGGATCACAATGTCTGGAGGCAATCCTTCCCCATAGTAAGTTCTCTCTATTTATCTGAGTGTGGCCAACACCTCTGCTATCATAGCTTGGGCATGATCTGGGTAGTGGGATGTTCCCAAAGCCATCTCTGCATATTAAAACACATAAAAGGTCATTGTTACTACTTGTATACAGGTCTCAGTATAGTCTCACAAAATGACTCCTTGGTGCTGTGTTTACAATGCTAACCCCACCCTGTAATGGCAGCGGTAGCACAACTCATGCATCAAATCTGTTTCTGACTCAATAACTGTGCATCCAACCTTTTCTGCTACTGATTTTGCTCAAACTGTAATGATTGCACTGCTTGAATACTTCTCAGCTCATTCATATGATTTTAAGGACTTTATGATTAGCACACAAAATAACTATTTAGACATGATTAAAGTCATTTTGCAAGCCACAGTATTTATTTACAGGATTGCCTGTTTGTTGCAGCCTAATATACAACTCACAGTCTCTCACTTGCTTTAAGAATATTACACTGTTGCTGAACTGATCATAAATGCTTACAGTCTATGCTCACAATTTTTGTTGTGTTTGGCGCTACAACTCACAGTCCTTTTTTACAAAACAATCTCACTGCTTGCACACAGATTCAGATGGCTTTTAAAAATCACATACAGGTTGATGCACATTTGTTTGAATGGTACTCACTAAATTAGCAGCTGGCTTTCTCTGGTGAAAATGCTCGGCCTGGTGCCGATCCTGGAAGGCCTATGTGGTGAAATGGGCTGGCGGTCCTGCCAATTGTTACCATGAATGCCACACTCACTATCCAGTCAGTCGGATAATAGGTTGAACCTGAATTTTAACAGCAAAAGTCTGTATTGAACAGATTAGAATGTTCACAAGCCCCTCCATGGTTGATTCTGGTCTGACCAGCTCGCATGCCACTTGCTCTCTCTCCTTCTCGAACACTGGGCTGCATTTTGAAGCTGGCTAGGGGGCAGGACTGATTGCAGTTGCACCAATCACTCAACTTTTTTCCTTGGCTACAATTTCAAGGCGTGAGCAGCATTTTTGACCATTTTCACTCACGGAATTTGACTATTTCATTAGCGACTCCCCCAATTCTAACACAAAGCACATGAAACATTCAGGGCACATTGCTCTCTTTGTTTCCTAAAGTCCACAATACATTTGGCAATTAAAAACTTGAGATTAAAAGTTCTGTAAAACATCCTAGATACAGGGACAAGGACATACTCTTTCTGACTTTAAAGTCCACTGTTAAGTTGGCACAAGCACACAGCAGCACTGTAACAGCAGGCACACAGTGGCACATATGGATGGCACTATCCTATGCAGATCCTTTTGTGCAAAGCTTCCTTTTCTGATCTTGGGCTACCACACAGCCAGACAGACAAAATGCTAGCCATACCCTAAGCAAACTATCTATTGTTCTCTCCCCAAATTCAACGATGTCGTCAGATGAACCCCCTTTTTGTAATCCCCCACAGCCCCTTATTTAACCAGCAGGCACGCCTCCCATAGTCTAGGGGAAAAGAGAGAAGCAGGGGTACAAAGCAATTAAAATGCTAAAATTTGCATATGTAGTAGAAAGACACAGAGGTGTGTATATACTAGACACAACCAGACCTACTGTATACCAGAACCCAGGGCCTGAGGAGAGAACATTTGCTAAGGGCACTTCTGGACAGGGGTACCCAGTAAATCCACACAAAGAAGCAGTAACCAGATTGTCCATACTAGGTTGGGATAGTAAAGTATGGCTTTATTCCAAAACACAGCTGGAAAAACAAAAGCAAAGATTAACCTCCAAGGGTTTACAATGGCACAAGGAAATGCAGAACACATCCGTAGAAACAGAACTCAAACCTCCGATACTACATAGGAATTGAATTCTGGAATGTGGAACTAGCCACAGGGAACACACACAAATCTTCTGGTATGAAACTCAGCCAGCACTTGGTACATTTCCCATATTTCATAGGATAGGATGTGGCACACAGGCCATAATGGAGCACTCAATGCTCAAGGCTTGCAGAACCCACATACAAGGGGTAAACGGGAGAAAACCCACATATGAGGGTTAAAACTTCTTCAGGCATTGGCCACATGCACTAGAAGAAAACAGACACCCTTTACAGAACCTGAAGTACTGAACTGGTCACTCCAGATGTGGGGTGTCCCACCTTTTGCTTCCATGTCCAAACCCAGCCAATTTTTCAGTGTTACATCTCACATATAATGAAAACTGTAGAAACTTGATGCTGTCTAGAAATGTTTATCACTTTTAACATCAGGCACATTACTAGGGTCTAAGGTTAAAGTCCCACACAAAGGGCATAGTCACATACTGGACATCCACTATTGCCAGAGATATTTAAAAACACAAAGTTCTTGTGGGAATCTGCATAGAAAATGGGTGAAATAGTCCCTATGGCAGAGAGTCACCCCACAGTAAAAAAAGGCAGGTACAAACTCCTGGTTAATTCTTGGACAGAAAATCTACTCACAGATGTACACACGTGCAGCTTCACCAAAGTTCTGGGTTGGACCAGGGGATTTCCCCTAAAATCCACAGCAGTACCCTTCATCCCACATGGGATAAAGACACAGGAATTCCTGGAGATGTTTTCCACCATTTCACTAGTCAGGAACAGGCAGTCCTCCACTAGGCTGAGAAAAACAGACACTACACACTGCTCACTCTGAACTCCTACTACAGATTCTAACTACTGACTGACTTCAGAATTCTAATTTCCCCCTTTCACATGAACAGCTGTGACTTATGCTGCTGCAAGAGTTCTAAATGACATCATCTCTCCAGTTCTCAGCAGAAACCAACTACAGAGAGGGACAGAGTAAAAATCCATTTACTAGATAATCACCAGCTGCCTTCCCTACCTTACACTGACACTGATGGGATTCTAGTAACCCCAGGAAATGGGAGGGGGGGTAACACTTGCTAAAAGGAAATATAGTGAGTTGCTAATTTTAGGAGATGTAAATTTAAATTGGCTAGAGTCACAAAATGAGAAGTACAACAAATCTTTGTTAAAGGTATACCTGAACCAAACTGTAACAGAAATAACTATTCAGAATAATAAAATAAATGAGAGTAATTTGATTGATTGGATTTTGATCAGTAACAAAATAAATATTTCTGCATGTGGTACACTGCCAGATAGTGTGAGCAATCATGCACCTGTGTTTTGCATATGGAGTAATAAAAGGCCAAAAAGGCACCAAAGTTAATACAATTTAGAAAAGTATGTAACAACTTTGACAGTATGTTTAAAAATGAACTGTCCAATATAAACTGGTCCCCACTAAACTCTATGACAGACATAAATGAGACCCTAGAGTACTTTCAGAAAGCACTAAATCAGGTTTTGGATAAATGTGCCCCTTTCACAACAAGGACAATTAGGAGAAATACAAATAAATGGTTAAACTCTGAGGCTGTGACTTTAATAAAAGAGAGAGATGAACTGTGGAAAAGCTATAAAATCTCAGGTAATATAAGCATCTGATAACAATACAGAAATTTGAGGCATAGATGTAAGAGAGAGACTTAAAAAGCTAAAGAAATATACTATAAAAATCAACAGACACAAAAAAGTTTCTGATGGAAAGATGTTCTGGAAATCGGTGAACTAATTAGTTAATCCTAGTACAAAAGTATAAGTAAATTGAATAATTGATGGGGATAGGGAATTGGTTGATAAGAAAGAAATAGCTGAGAGGTTTAATCAATCCTTTACAAACCTCAACAATTATGTGAACCAACTGACACCACAAAATAACAGGAGGGACACAAAACAGGAAATAAATAGAGGCAGGTTTTATTTAAGTGTTGTAACTAGAAAGGAAGTTGTTAAATGTTTGTAGTCCCTTGATGGGACTAAAGGACCTGGGATGGATGGGATTGAAGCAAAATTTGTAAAGCTTGGGGCAAATTCATTGGCTTATCCCATAAAGAAAATAATTAATTTGTCCTTCATGACAGGTGTAATTCCAGAGCTCTGGAATGCAGCTTTTGTTATTCCACTATACAAATGTGGTGGATCAAAGATTTTAAGTAATTTTAGGCCTACGTCTTTGTTATCTTGTACAGGCAAAATAAAAGAGAAACTTGTTCACACCCAGCTGATGGAGTATTTATACAAGTACCAGCTACTCACTAAGTCCTAATTTGGATTCAGGAAGGAGCATGGGACAGTGACCGTCTTGATCAGGTTCACAAATGACTTGCACCTGAATATGGAAAAAGGTTGTTTGACGGGTGCAGTCTTTGTGAACCTGACCAAGGCATTTGACTTGGTGGACCACTCCCTTTTGGTGGCCAAGCTGGATCATGTGGGAGTTGGGGAATCAGAAAAAAAAAATGGTTCATTGACTGTATGAAAGATTGTGAACAGTATGTGAGGCTTGATGGTATTTGTCTTCTTCACGTTCAGTACAATACGGTGTTCCACAGGGTTCAATATTAGGACTTTTACTTTTAACAATTTTTGTAAATGATATACCTAATTCATGCTTAAATTCAAAATGTATTTTTGTTTCCAATTTAAAGTTTCATTATTTTTTGTTTGGCAATTACAACAATTACGTACAAAAAGCATGTAATAAATGCATCACAAGCAAGTAAAAAATAACAGAAACAATATTTCAATAACAAGAGCAGTATCAATAAGGTTAAGATCATACTAACACTAACAAACATATTTAAGGAAGATAGCATTACTTAAATCGAGAAACTGTAGAAGCATTTTTAAAACTGAAGAAAGGTTCTCACATTGTCTTAAACAGATTCTCTTATTTAGTAATTGATAATGAATACAGTCATTGTTGGCTTTGGTTCTTTAAGAATCAATTATTTCTCTAATTGTAGGAATCTTCTTTTCTTTCCAGTTCTGTAGGAATAACCTTTTATAAGCTAATGCCAAGGACAGTATCCACAGTTGATGAGGTCTACCTATTTGTGAAAGTAAGGTGGTATCACGTAAAATAAAGATGAGGGGTGAAAAGGGTATATCCTTTTTAGTATTTTTTGACACGTAGCATGAATTTCTACTCATCTTGATGTTGTTTTGGGGCAAGACAAAAGAAAGTGTACTAGGAAGGCTTGTTGGACTCCAAATTTCCAACACAAATGTTGAGTCTTTTAATTTTATTTAACCACTGTGGGAGAAAAGTAGCACAGTACCTATGAATTATTTTAAATTGGGGAAGTTTCCCATTGATTTTCCTACTGCATTTATAAACATTTTTCCATATGTTTTCCCAAGTGGGATCTGAGATATTTGGGTTGAAGTACAGTTCCCAAACAATTTTGGCAGGTAAAGTTAATGACATATTGCAGTCTGAAATGATTTTGTAAAGTAAACCTGATTATTTTCTTAAATGAGCTAATCTCAGAATTTGGTTCCATTTGGATTCTGCAAAGAAGGCACAGGATGAGTGATTGAGATAGTCTAATTTTATCATGTAGTTGAAGGAACAACCAGAAGTGAAGACTAGGGATGTGATATTTTTCCTGAGATCAGTGAAAGACAGCATTTCTTTAGTATCTGCATCTAAAAGGTAATTAATTTGAGATATTCCAGCTTTATGCCAACCAATGTCTTTGAATTGTTTTCCATTATATGTGAACCTAGGATTATTCCAGAGTGTGGTTAGCTCACATGGAATTGCATCAAGTTGTAGTTTTTTAATTAAACATTTGAATAACCAAACTGTCAAGTATAAGATTGGATGAGTTTTAAGATAGGTGGGGAGTGGCCTAAAGAAACAATCTGTTAGTGAATACGGTTTGGCTACATCTTGTTCTGTATGTAGCCATAATGGATCAGAAATTCTGAAAGTCTTATTGAACCAGAGTGCTGATTATTTTAACAAAATGCCCAATGATAGCCTTGCCACCAAGGATAATTAAAACCTCCTACTTGCCATGGTGCTCTTAGTTTGTGAATACTTAATTTGGGGGGTTCCCCCTCACATAAACTTAGTAAATATTGTGTTACATTTTTTATACCAGTTATTAATTTGCAGTAGAATATTACTAAGTATGTAAATATTTTTAGGAGCAATAATCATTTTTATTGAGTTGATCATTCCCCATAATGAAAGATTCAACTTAGATCATTTTTCCAAATTTTGTTGCAATTTAGTAATGAGTAAATTGAGATTATAATGTACAATTCTGAGTATAAAATTGAAACTATGTATACATACAGTAGATACAGAATTCCTTTAGCCACCATGGAAAATTAAAGGGATTAGAGATTTTTTTCTTGTTCGTGCTTGGAACAGTTAAACATTATTCCTTATGATTTCTCCCAGTTGACACACAGTCCTGAGATTAGGCTGAGTTTGTCTAATAATGGGATTAAGAATGAGATTGAGTGGTAGGGTCGAGACAGGGTTAGCAAAAGGGCATCTGCAAAAGCAAATTTTTAATTTCTATTTTTCTACTTTCAATAACTTGAATTTGGTTAGTATTCTAAATATGTTTTAGTAATGGTTCCATTGTAAGAATGAAAAGAAAAGGTGAGAGTGGGCAGTCCTGGTATGTGCCTCCATGTAGTTGGAAAGGTTTGGAAATATGTCCATTAGTAATTAGAACAGCTTCTGGGGAGGTGTAAATGAATGACAACCATTGTTTAAAAATGGGACCAAAATTGTAAAGGTCTAGGGTATTCTGTAAATAGGACCAGTCTAGCGAGTCAAACACCTTTCCAGTATCTAGAGATAAAGCAAATGAAGGTGTTGTCTGATTTCTGGCTGTCCAAATGACAGAAAAAATTCTATGCAAGTTAGACATCCTTTAACAAATCCAACTTGTCCTTTGCTTACTAGGTTCTATATTGTGTTTATTAATCTATTTGCTAGTATCTTAGTTAATACTGTGTAATCAAAATTTAAGAAGGATATGGGGTGGTAACTTGTAGGGTCCAACAGGTCTTCATTTTTCTTTGCTATCAGGTGTATATATATGCATTATTAAGTGTACCTGTAATTTTCCCTTGATGTAGAATTTCTTAAAACACGTTACATAGATTATCTGTAAAGTCAAAGTTAATTTACTGAGTAGTCAAAAACCTTGAAAATATACAGAAATACGTTATGCATACAAGCTTTTAAACAAACAGTCCTATATATTAATTTAGTATACACACTACAAATAACCTATCAGCAGTATAAATAAATAAATACAAAAGTACCAGTAAATTTAGAAGGTACTAATAAGTCCACATATACTCTGTAGTACTGTGAAATACAATAAACAGTAATATTTGTTCACATAATATATTTAATAAGCAGAAACAAGATCCAGATCAAGCAACAAGGTCATATTTACTCCAGTCAGAATACAGTTTAAGTTCTAACAGGTCATCATACATTCATCATCTTTTTCCTCTTAATTTGTAATCTGGATATGTTTACTGGATAACTAACCACAGCTCTGATTACAATTTCATCATTAGATGTAAAAAAGATGATTAATAAGGTGTTTTGGTCTGTTGTTTGTACAGTTCAACAAAGTGGCCAAATTAGTTTTGCTATTAGTAAATCATACCACTTACAAATAAACATAACATGCTCCAAATTTTCTAGAGCAGCACAGAACAATATCTAGAGCAAGCAGAATTATTCTTTCTAGAAGTGGCTTCAAATATATTATTTGGCAATACTTCCAACCTATATCTAATGAATTGCATTTTTGCTTAACATCTGTGAGGGTGTCAAGATAATATTTATAAAAGTGCACAAGATCATTTGCTCTATACCAGGAGAACATCTTCAACTTTTTAATATAGCTAAGATCTGTTAGCCTATAATGTTCTTTAATTTTATTTGTAACATAAGTCTGATATTTTAGACTAATAATAATTCCCAAGTCCCTGTAATGATACAAGTGAGTTAACCCCACTTTCTGCAGCAACACAGATATAGATGATAGTCATTCAGATTTCAGGTGTCCAAGGGAACTCCAGGAATATTTTTCTCTTAGACACAGGGACGTATATCTGTCCTGCCTATGCTGGAGGAGCTTAATCCAGTAGTTGACCCTCCTGGCATCAAAAGATGCCTTCAAACAGGAGATCCCTGTTTCATCCCTTAATACAGCAGCAGGAACAAAACTGCATAGTCCTAAACTTGCACAAAGTAACTTATTTAAAGGGATCTCTAACTTATTCATCTTATAATGTTGCCATAGCTCAGCATTAAGTAGGGCCTGGGCATAATATTTGGCCTGTACTGCTATCAAAAGTGATTTAATCATGTTTCCACCATATATTTTATTAAACAAAAGTAAGAAGTTAGTAGTCCTCTTCAATTTAATAAGTATAATCTCAAGCTGCTTGTTCTATTTTCCATCCTTTGTTAGATGTAAACCCAAATAGATATAGCTATCTACAGTATCTAGTTTTTCCGTCCCTAATTCCCAAGTTTTCTTACTTTTACCCTTTAATCCAAAAGGAAGGACCTGACTCTTCTGGATATTTATAGTCGGGTTAAGTTTACAGGCATAATCTGCCAACATGTTTGACTTGGCCTGTAGTCCTGCTTGTGTTAAAGAAAACAAGACCAAGTCATCCACATAAGCTAATACACCACAGTGTTTGTCCATAATCTTTGGGGAGTCAGTAATACTAGAATTCAAATCACATAATAGCTTATCAATATAAATACAAAAAAGCAACAGAGCAATTACTCAACCCTGTCTGACACCCATATTAGTATAGAAAATTGAAGAGAACTGCCCCCAGTACCCATCTTTACTTGAGCCCAGGCTGAGGTATAAAGTTCCCTGATGATTGCTATCAATTCCAATGAGAAACCTTTTTCCTTCTTTATATCCCATAGTAAATTCCTTGAGACTGAATCAAATGGTGTGCTAAAATCTATAAAGGCAGCAAATAATTTCTGTTTCCTTAACACAACATATTTCTCATATAAATGTCTAATTATGAAGCAATTATCAGTCGTACTATACCCAGCTCTGAAACCAGCCTGGGCCTCAGAAAGATCCCCCAGTTGTATCAATTGCTCCCTGAGTCTATTTAAGATAAGTCTGGAGAATATTTTCTCCAGATTATCTAATAATGAAATAGGCCTATATTTTTTTGGATCAGCCTTATCACCATTTTTGTAAATTAATATTATTATTCTTGCACCTTTCCATGAAGTAGGAAATGCCACGTTTCAGGAACAATAATTAAAGTACTTAGTTAGCACTACAGTCCATAAAGAAGGGGCATTCAAATTTCCCACAGATGGTATCATATCAGGACCAGGGGCCTTCCTGTGTTTCAAGGATGCAATTATGCAAGACGCCTTCCCTGGATTTCTTAAAATTTCAGCTACACTAAAAACCACATAAAGTCTGCTATAGACTTACTTTTCAAGCAGAATGGATGTGCTGAAGTACCAAAAAGAATGATTTTATACCCCAATAGCCAGCATAAAGCTTGTTTGCAATAACAGCCAAAAGGAACACTAAATTTTAAAACATTTTAAGCATTTTATGCCATAGCAACTGTGCACAAAACAAGCTAAATCCAATATATAAAAACTCTCAGCACTATTAAAACTTTCTAACACAGTCTCTGTTGTAGTGGCGTGCCCTTGGCTCACTACAGCTAGGTGGAGCAGATGCTATACACCACCCCAGTGACATGCGCAATTTATACTACCAAAGCATGTGACAAGTGTTAGTCAAACACATGAAAATTAAAAACAACAAAAAAGAAAGTTTTAAAAAGAAGATAAAAGGAAAATAAAAAACTCCAAGTACAACACTTAGTAGCACTTAGCCTGATATCATAATAATCATTTCAACCAGGATACACAAGCTATGAGTAATAGTGTTAGAATAGCAGATACATCGCTATCCTACAATAAAACAAGTGAAAATAAATGCAAAAAAATAATAAAAAAGACTAAAAAGCCAGAATACGCTCCTCTTTATGGGCAGTGGGCAATGAGATGCAACACAGCTGGCAGTTGCAAATCCTCAGTCACTATCTGACTGGCATCTCCATCGAGCCCATGGCTCAGACAACACCACAACTTCTCCACAACTCCGTGGGCCTCCACACCTCTCTAAGCCAGTTCCTGCAGGCAAAAACAAGAGAAAGAGGACAGCCCACCAGCCAGGATAGACAAGCAGTAAGTTTATCTGGAAAGATTGCACGATCTGGCAATGATGGTATACCTGTAATAATAATATTAAGATACGCAGTGTAATCCTGCATTCGGGGGTCTACTCCTCAGGCTTTGAAGTGCAGTTAGTCATAAAACTGGATTATCTATAATGATCAGATTATTATTTTTATAGAATTTGCTACAGAATACACAGGACCTGGCTTTTTTGGGAGCTTGCTGATTGAAATACTGTTTTTTTTTTATTATTTTTTTTTTTTTTTACCAGGAGAGAAGGAGAGACACACTAAGGTGAAAGCTTGTTTACAGGTGCAACCTGGGAGCACAAGGAAGTTAAGTGACTTGCTCAGGGTCACACAGTATACAAGTGGAGGTTGTGGGATTCAAACCCAGGTCTCCAGGTTTGCAGCTCAGAGCCTTAAACCACTGAGCTTTACTGCCTCCTACTTGATTAACCTATGCCTTGAAAATAGTGCTTCTTTTTTTCAGTTCTGATAACCTAGGCATATTGGTAGTTTGTAGGAAATCTTGAAGTTCAGAATTACAACAAGGATCTAGGGGTTCATATAAATGTGTAAAATATTCCTGAAAGCATTCACTGATTTCTTGTAAATTAGATGTAATGGTCTTATTTTGTTTGCAAATACCAGAGATCATATTTGTATTTTGTTGTTTCTTTAAATGAAAGGCCAGGAGTTTCCCTTGTTTCTTCCCTCATTCCCAATAATATTGTTTTGTATGGATGACAGTACATTTTGCTTTACTAGAATAAATCTTATTAACTTCTAATTTAAGTTTAGTAAGCTGATAGTTAGAGTTAGGTCTTGACTTTTTAAAGGGATTTTGTTTCATTTTTCACTCTGTTTAATTTGTTGTTCTTTATTTTCTAGGTCTTTTGTTTTTGTGTCTTTTTGATAGATGCAAATCTTATCATATTTCCCCATATGAATGCTTTATATGCATCCCATAGTGTTTGACTGGAAGTTTCATTATTTTCATTAAGTTAAAAAAACAGAGAAGACTCCTTACTAAGCCTGTTTCCAAAGTCAGGGTCTCAAATTAGGATGGCATTAAACCACCATCTAAATTGATTTTGTTTGGAAGTTCCAAATAAAGCATGGTCTGAAGTTTTAATAGAGTCATATTTAATTTCAGCTACCATGATGCAGAGGTTAAGTTGCATAAAAAATAATCTAGCCTGCTAAATGAATTGTGGCATGTGTAGAAAAAGGGACAGTCTTTATCTTGCAGGTGAAACAATCTCCATACATCTAAAAGACCTAAGTCGTTAACTGTTTCCTGTAAATATTTATCGGGCAGAAGGGGGTCCATTATTTTTACAGGTACATGTCCTAACTAGACAAGAAATGGAAGAAGCACCCAGTCAGAATGTATATAAAACACATTTATCAAACTAGAAAAAGTGCTGAGTGCATACCAAGCTGGCTATATTAGGTGAGGCAAAAAATCATCTTATGTTTCACCTGGTTAACCACCAGGCTTCAGAGATATAAAGCACAAGGACAGCCACACATATAAATACACAAAGTGCACGTGCTAAAGCTAATGAATACAATAAAACTAAACTTCCACCATATTAAGCACTTAAAATCACATAAATGCTGATGCATATTGAACTAATATTCACTTAACAGATATCAGTAAATTGACAAGCTGTATAATGGTCTAATTGAATATTCCATTATAGTGTATGGTGGAATGTCGTTCTCCACCGAAATCCATCATTTTCGAAACCTTGTAGTCACACATTAGTGACGTTCACAGTGCAACAGAATGATGTTTTCTACTGTACTGCAAACGTCACACTGAGTCCTTGAGCAGCATTTGACAGTTAGGGCTCACTCCACAGACAGGACACGTAGCCAAAGCAGCAATGTCGGTGGCAGTACTAATATTTAGCGTTAAAATGTTCACAATGTAAAGTTCTTAAGCAGTTAAAATGTCAAGCGTGAAAACGTTCAAAATGTAAAGTTCTTTTTTCCTTCTCGTAACATTTTTTTTTCCCAAAAAAACAACATTCCACCATACACTATAAAGAAAAGTGCATGGGGAACAATTGACAACAGGGCATCTTTCACCTCGTTGGCACTATGAGGATGGATCACCTCTCGAGCTGCGCTCTCGAGGTAATCAATCCGTCGTCATAGTGCCAACTCGGTGAAAGAATAGCCCTGTTGTCAACTGTTCCCCATGCACTATCCTATATATCTATACAATAAAGTTTGGTAAGCTTAATTAGTCCCCTCAATACATAGACAGTGTCGGCAGATAAGGGCCTGTGGCCCACCCAGTCTGCCCATTTGAGCTTGCAAGTTCAGTTTATGTTTTCCTAGAAGTCTGTTGCCCCTTACCCCTGACCTCCAGAATTCCTTTATGTCTATCCCATGCATTCTTAAATCCTGTGATTGTTTCAGCCCCCACCACTTCCTCTGGCAGGGTGTTCCACTTGTCCACCACCCGTTCTGTGAAGAAATTCTTCCTCACGTTTCCTCTGAACCATCCTCCCTCCAACTTCATCCCATGCCCTCTAGTCCTGGATGATCTATTATAGGACAGGTTAATTGTCATGTGCTTCAGATAAGTTATCTATTAGCAAAGACCCAAATTGCATAGTTCACATGATGTAACAAACAATCTGTTTGATTGCTATCTCAATGAAACACCTTTTAGAGCTCTCCTATTCAAATTACAGCTTGCACACAATATCTGTCAAATCCTAAAACAGAGACTAAAAAAACAGAAGATGGTGTTTATTTAATTACGTGTGACAGATTACTATAGTTGTGGTGTTCATTTGACACCACAGCAATTTCACCACCACTCAGAACTATTATATTTAAATTATTTTATTACTAACTATATGTTGCTAGTATATGGTATTCATTTTAAATGGATTGTTACTCAAAGGGCCAGATATTCAAAGCATAGTGCAGCACGCAAACCAATAGCAGGGAATAGTGCAGGAATAGCGTGGAGCAGCCATATTCAAAGGACCAGTTAGCGCGCACTAACAGCATTAGCGTGGGGCAAACCAATAATGTATGCGAGGACAAATGGAAGGGGGGTGGCTAGCAGATATGCACAAAGGATATTTAAGCGCCTGGCTACCATGCTAGGATGCCAGCGACACGTAGCTGCAGTTAGTTACCATAAAAGGCTGGTCTTAACCAAGGGAAAAACACAGAGGAGGAGGAGGGACCACAACAGGAAGTGGGAATGTGTACAGTGCCAGTAGCAGTGATGCTGCCATTGATGGCAGCTGTAGTGGAGGAGGAGAGGGAGCAGGCACAACATGGGCCACAACGCAGGCCAAGGAGACGGTATGCTGCAAACAGGTGGTACCGGCCCAGGGTCTCCTTCGAGACCCTGCCTGATGACCACATCATTGGCTGGTACAGGATGAACAGGGGGATTTTGAGGCAGCTCTGTGAACTTCTGCATGAGCAGCTGCACTCAAACACCAGACACAACCATGCCATGACAGTGGAGGAGAAGGTGACAGCAGTGATGTGCTTTCTTGCCACAGGGACATTCCAATGACCAACGGGGGACACCATCGGGGTAACGCAGTCTGCCACCTCACGCCTCCTGACCCAGTTCCTAGAGGCCTTCCTGCCACATGCTGGGGAGTTCATAGTATTCCCCAGCACAGCAGCAGAGCGCAGAGAAACAATGCAGCAGTTCCATCGAGTTGCGCACCTACCATCTGTACTGGGTTCCATTGACTGCACCCATGTCCCCATTCATGCACCACCTGGCGATGGCAGTGACGTGTATGTAAACAGGAAGGGGTACCACTCCATCAACTGCCAGGTGGTGTGTGATGCGGCTGGGCGCATCAGCAATGTCTATGCACAGTACCCCAGCAGTGCTCACGACGCCTTCATCTGGCACCAGTCCCAGCTGTGCCAGGCATTTGAGGAGGGCAGGATACCCAGTGGGCAACTAGTCGGTGAGTAGTAGCATACAAGGCATACAGCATACACACAACAGCATGGATGGGGGCAGGCAGTGTAGGCCAGGGAAGGGGTGTGGGAGGGCTACGCAGAGGTGCAGGTAGCATCCAACAGACTGCAGTACGGCACTAACAGGTACACATCTCTTGACAGCGCCTATCCCCTGCGACCCTGGCTGCTGACACCGGTATTCCAACCGGCCACAGTGGCTGAGGAGATGTACAACGAGGCACATACCAGCACAAGGAACATCATACAGAGGCTGTTTGTCATCCTGAAGATGCGATTCAGATGCCTAGACACATCAGGCGGTGCCCTACAGTATACACCTCAGAAGGTATGCCATATCTTCCTAGCCTGTTGTATGCTGCACAACATGGCAATGAACCATGGGATACAGGCACCTGAACCTGAGGGACAGTCCGACAGTGAGCCAGAGCCAGTGGTCAGGGGGATAGTGGAGCAACTCGAGAAGATGGACCCGCGCATGGCACGCAGGGCCATAGAGCACAGGGACAACATCATCAGGACACTGTTACAGACAAGAGGGTAAGTACAGACTGCACAACAACTTGAAAGAATACAATGAAGAATCTATTTAATGTGCACAAAGAAACAGAACAGTGACACCAACAATCACAACAGTAACACAACACAGTGGAACAGACAACATGTGTGCATGTGGTGTAATGTTGGGGGGTGTGCAGGACACACGTGAAGGGGGACAGACAGAAACGGTGTACTGTCAGTGGGGAAGCGTGATGTGTGCTGTGAGGGTAAGGAGTGCAACTATGGCAGTGGAAGTGTGCGTGTGCATGTAATGGAGTGCGTGGGTGTTTGCTAGTGTGTGTGTGTGTGCATGTCTGCATGCGCATGTGGGTATGCCAATGTTGAAAAGGGGGGGCGATGACTGCACAGTGATGCAGCATAATTGTGACCATCACTGCCGCCTACCACCACACATGCAACATGCACCAGTACCATGGGTCACAGACCCTGGTGTGCTTTGGGCCGAGGACAAGGCTGATGAGAACGGTGAGGCAGGCAGGGCAGGCCTTCTGTGCCCCCGGGGGACGGTGGAGCTTGACAGGGTGGGTGGACGGCCACGGCAGCACTGTGTTCCTGATGGTATGTGTGATGCAGTGGAACTGGACCCACTGGCAGCCCTGCGGCCATAGGTTGCCTGCCTGTGTACCCCTGTGCCTTCTGCACCCTGACCAACCAACTCATGCTGGTGACCCCCATGCACCCCATGCAGTACATTACCAATGTTGACCATTGCAGCCATCAGACCAGCAAAGCTGCAGTCGATCGCACCCACCAGGTGGCCCAACCTGTCCTCCGCCCGCTGTTCAGCATGGGCAAAGCCCACTGAGATGGCCTCCCTCATCTGTGCCAGCTCATGTCACAGCTCCCTCCATATGCAATGCAGGTCCATATGGGGGCCTCCTGCTGGGAAGTGACAGCAGCCTGCAGGAGTGGGTGGGCACCATGAGCATCCTGCCCCAGGGGCACAGACCTCTCAGCTGCAGCTGGCACAGGTGCCTGCTGCACAGGAGGAACTGGATGCTGTCATACGCCTGGCACGGCCTGCTGCTGGTGACTACTGGTGGTGGTCTGTTGCACTGTATGGCCCGGGACCCCAATATGGGTTGGACACTGCACACCCAGCGGTGCAGAGATGTTCCCCCACACTGCCCACCACCGGATGCACTGGGACAGCCACACTAGCAATGCTGAAGACACCACTGGCACCTGTTCCACGGCCTGCCAGCAGCCCCACCCCTGCATCTTCCTCCACAGGCATGTCCAGGTGTTGGGAAAACTTTGACATGTCAGTGTCATTGCCACTGGTCACAGTGACTAGTAGTACCTCCCCTACACCCACATCCTCTGTTTCTGCGTCATCCAAGTACTCCGTGTATCCCAAGCCCCCTACTGAGTTGTGACCCCCTCCCCAGGCAGTTGCAGCCCCTGTCCATGGGATTGCCACACATGCATTGTCTCTGTGTGGCCATGAGTGGCACACAGCCCAGATGTTGATGGGCATTCTCCATCATCCTCCTCCACAACCTCTGGAACATGGCCTTACATCCTTGGCTGCTCCTGTTGTTCTGCAGGCCTGGCAGACACTGCCTTGGAGAAAATAGGGACAGGGTCAGTCACCTGTACATGAACACTGTGCCCTAACACCACCACCACCACCACCACACCATGCAGACCCCAGGACACGTACCTCCTTCACACAAGCCTGTGACCACATGCACCCACCCAACCCACAGTGACCATGCTGTTGCCATGCAGCTTTTTGGCAGCCCACAGTGCACCCTATGCAGGACACCAACAGCAAGACCATGCACCCTTGCCATCACAATATGCAGGGTATACACATGCGAATACAGACCTGTCCTGGGCAGTGCGAGAGGCGTCTCACATCCACCACCTGGCACACCTGCGATGTCCACCGTCCTCAGTGTCGATGACACCATGGCCATGAGTGGCTACTCCACCCGCTGCTGTTGTTCCTGTGGTCCTCCACCGTTCCTCATTCATTCCCGCAGTTGCTGTGTCTCCTCCTCCTTGGCATGTCGCAGCAGGTCATTCCAGTGCTTTCACACCACCTCTGTCATCCTGCCACGTCCTCTGACAGCATTGACAGCAGCTGTCACCCCCTCCCAGGCTTGGTGCACCACTGCATCTGTGGCCCTGTGCGTGCGTAGCACCTGCTCCCTCTCCTTCACAGCATGCACAAGTGTGTTCAGCTCATCTTGGGAGAACTTATGTGCACGTATGCACTCTTGCTGTGCTGCCAAACCTATGGGACAGTTGAAAGGGGACATGTGACAGCAGCCGTGTCAGTACTGCGTTGCATTATGCACAGACATCATGATGCCACCCCCTACAATGACACATGCCACACGGACATGTCACTGTGCATCAAGTGTATGTACAGTGCACACGGCCACATAGTCACTGTCTGTCCTGTGTCTGGGCAGTGAGCCCTGTACCCACATGTGCACTGCTGTCGCCCATGGCTGGCATGTGTACCCATGACTGGGGCCACCCCTACGCCAACCACCTAGCACTGTACTGTGCCCTTCGTGATCACTACACTGGGTGCGTGGACAAGTGCACTGGCACTTAGACAATGTCAGGACACCAGGCACAGTCCACATGGTGCATGGGATGGCACAGCACCGGGACCCTGTGTATTTCCTGCAGGGGGGCCACAGCCTACCATGCCACACATCCAGGGAGTCATGTCAGTGAGCCACTGTTGCAGGACACACCACGGTAGTGCACTAGTGCCCCTGTCTGGTGCCCACAGTGTGCAGGCAGTGCCACACGGCACAGTTCCCTGCAGGGGAACGTGCACAGTGCACTGGATGGTATGATGCCCAGGCGGACGTCTATAGCTGTGCACCATCATACTGCACAGTGCTTGCCTGTGGTCCAACATGTGTCTGACCATTCACCAGCAGGTACATTTGTGTGCTTCAGTCCATGCTGACCCTGTTCTGAGCTCTTGTCATTTTGAGAGTCCAACAGCAGTCATACATACCTGCCTCTCGCTGCTCATCCCCCTGTTGCACCTCTCCACCACTCCCTTGTAGGTAATCAGTTTCTGTATTATGCTGCATTACCACAACACAACACTGGTGGTGCACTGCTTGTCCTTTTATAGCCCATCCAGGCAATCAAGCCTGTTAGGCATGCAAATCAGCACATAATGATATGCTAATCACACAGTTTGCTCCATGCATACACAAGTACCCCCATTTGCATGTTCCAGTTGAATATGGCCCTGAGTAGCACCGGGCTATCACATTAGCACTGTGCAAAAGTCAGCACAGGGCTATTGGAGGGGCAGCGCCATGCTATCCCATTAGCGCAGTGCTATGTGCTTTAGCGCGACCTACATGCAAGCTCGTGAGGCCCCCATGTCAGCGTTATCACCCTGGCATAGTGCGATGTAGCACTGCGCTAGCCAACACAGCGCGGCACTATACGCATGCGTGGTACACAACCTCATGGTCATGCTGGGGGTCGCGCATGCACAGTGTGAATACTTCCAGGCAGCGCTGCACTACATCATGTGATAGCGCGGCGCTACAGTGGTTGTTGAGGGAGAGTCCTGGGAGTGCCAACCTTGCGAACAGACAGGTTTTGGGGTCTACTAGCTGGGTGTGAGATGGTGGGACATCCCAGACAGTGTGCAGTGGTGCACAGGGACAGGCACTGGGGGGAGGTTGAAACAGCCAACCTTGTGCAGCTGGTGATGAAGAGGCATAGGAGGCTTTTTGGGGAGGTGAGGGAGAGGGACCTCCCATGAATGCAGGTGTGGGACACAGTGGCAGGAAAACTCACTGTCGACACTGGGATACCCAGGAATGCAGAAGAATGCCGCCACAGGTACACGGACCTGAGACGGAGGCAGCAGCAGCAGCTGGAGCACTACAAGCGCATGGTGCGTGATGGCACTGTGCCTGTGCCAGGTAAGTTGTGTTGCATGTTGATTGTACCAACATGTCAGGCTGTGTGTGTGTGTGTGTGTGTCTGTGTTTGTGTGGAGGGAGGAAGGGTGTGTGTGGGGAGGAGGGCGGTGCGTGTGTGTGTGGGGGAAGGGGTGGTGTGTGTGTGGGGGTGGGTGTGTGGTGTGTGTGTGTGTGTGCAATCAGGTGTGTGCAATGATGCATGGTGCTGTTGCACACTGTGAACAGGAGGGGTGGCACATTTAGGCCCCCTAGGGGCACGGTACATGCTGTGCCCATTGCTGTGGGAGGCGGGTTGGGTCATGCTCTTTGGCATGTCCCAGTGCATCACCAGCCTGTGGCCAGCAACACCATGTTGCAGGGGAACCCGCTCCTGGTGGACTGTCGACGTACACACATGGGTATGTGAATGTTCGCATGGGAGCTGCAACGGCCACTATCGCAGTACTGCGGCACCATTGATCACTGCCGTGTGTGCCTGGCGAATGCGCCATGGGCACTACCACCCTCTGTGTGGGGGTCCTCCCTGTTCACTCCATGTGTGTGCATTGTTGTTAGGGTTGCATGTGCATCTTTCTGTGCTGCACATGGTGTATGCTGTGTCATGCTCTGACACCACTTTCTCATCTGTCCACTGTAGAGCGGAACGAGCAGCCCATGGCTGGAGGAGGGAGTCAGCCAAGGACCAAGAAGCAGAGATGAGGCAATCTGAGGGTGCCATCCCTGCCACAGTGGGTGCAGGAGAGCAGCCCTGAGAGCGGTGGCGTGTTGCGTGAGTACCTGTTTCATTGCTCTGTGATCTGTGCCCCTTTCACTAGGCTGTGTGTCACATCTGGGTGTCTAGCCACTGACTGGTCTGGTGGCATTTCTGCAATGGGCAGTGGGCCAGTGGAGGTGTGGCAGTGTGCTGTGTGGTACATCTGTGTTGCACACCACAGTTGGGTGCTGTCAGTCTGGCCCGGGTGGGGGTACTGTCAGCTTGCATTGCTGTGCGGGTGACTGATGGTGGTGGTTGCTCTTGTGGTGAGTGTTCCTTGGGGACAATATGCTGTTGGCTGACCTGCCCACCTCTGAGGTCCATCCATACCACCACCCACAGGGCGTCCACATTTGCACAGGTGGTGGTGATTTGCTGTGCATGCGGGACAACACGCACCATGCCTTACGGGCACACCTCTCCTCCTTCTGTCCACCAGCTGTGGAGCATTGCCTGTCACACTGTGCTACATCCTGGCACTGTGCTGTACGCATTGTGGAGTCCTTCCATGTGTATCTAATGGCAAGGTTACTGTGTTGCAGTTTAGCTACAGGGTACTGTTATCACTGTGCTATTACATTATGTGCATCGTTGCCTGCCAATGTTGACCGTGGCTGTGGAAGTAGTACTCACAGGGTGGGACGGGGGGGTCCTGTTATGTGGGTTGGGTACACTTCCATGTACCATGTCACAGTTGGGTGGTATGCTTTCAGTGGCCTTGCCTGGTGGCATGTGACGGCCCTTCACTGACAGCATCTGTGCCCTGGCTGACTGTTATCCCTTGGCCTGGGTCGGTCACTGGCAGGCCACTGTCATGGTTCATTGATGCTCCTGCATGCCTGTCATTGTTGTTGGTTCTGCGCTCTGTATTACTGTACATTTCCATGTTTGGGTAGGCAGCATGTCCCAATGTGTGGATGCCCTTGTGCATGTTGTGGCATGGCCCTTGTACTCAACTCTCCGGGGATCCAGCTGTGTATTGTCCTACCAGTGCGGAACTCAACTCCACCCAGGATTGCCCATTGGGACATGTTGTCCATCTCTGTATGGCCACCTTTGGCTGCTGTTTGCCTCCTGTCTGGTGTACCGTCCTCATGGTCTCACCCTTCCTCTTGTAGGTCCACTCCGGGCATCGCTGTGGGCGACAAGGCCGGAAGAGTCAGAGGGCACCAAGGACCTGCTGTGCCGCATCGTCAGGCAGCAGAGAACACTCATTGAGCAGCAGGCCATCATCATTATGGAAACACGGAGGGTGGCTAATGTTCTTGAGGCTCGTCTCCCGGATCCAGCGGGCAACTAGATATGCCCTGTTTTCTTAATGTCGTTCCTTACCACACCCCCTCACTGGACTTGTTTATCCCTTCCTTGAATATTGTCATCTGTCCCTGTGTGTGTCCTCCTCCCCTTTGCACCCTTGTCCTGTGTCTTCCTGGCCCTCCATTTGTTATCATCCTTATGTTTTCCTTTGTAATCTTTTTTTAGCCGATAGTGCGTACCTTTTTTTTTTTTCCTGTAGTGGGCATTTGGGGTTGTGTGTTGGGGGGGGGGATGTTGCTTGGTGGGTATGGTCTTGTTATGTTTCTGTGTTGTGGGGAGGGTTGTCCAGTGGTAGGTGGGGCATTTTTGATTCTGGGTTTTGCTCTTTGGTTTGTTCTGTGTTTGATTCACTGTAATGTTTCTGTTGCCTTTACTTTTGATTATTGTTCATTACAGTGTTTTACGACATTTTACTGTGTCCTGTGTCATTCTTGGGTGCTGGGGATCCACATGCTTTGTACTGTTGCTGGTGTTCTCCACATGGGTCTGGGTTGTTGCTGGACATTCCTGTGCATGTGTAGCATCCTCCTGGATGTGCACTGTGGTGTGCTCCTGAAACATCATTCCAGCATGTGTTTCTTTGCATGTGTCCCAGGGTCAGGCTGTCTCTGCACTGTGTTCCACTGTGTGTTTGCACTGCATGCCAGGGACTATATTCAGTGCTGTCTTGTGTGCTATATTCAGTGCTGTCTTATTCCTGGGCTGTTTTTGCCCTGCACTCCTGGCCCTGTTTGCCCGGCTTCTTTTGCTTGCTATATTCAGCTGGTTTTGCCCCGGGCTATTCCTTTTGAATATGGCTGGCATTTTGCTCTGGGCTAAATTTGCATGCCGGGCAGTGCTAATCTCAGCCAGGGGCTAACCTTTGAATATCTGGCCCACAGTGTTCTATTTAAAGCTACCCTTTTTGAAAAGCAGCTGTTTAATTTTATAAAACAGCTGCCAAATCTGTACTATCATAAATAGCCATATATTACTAAAATGTAATTATCACTTTGAACTAATATTTTCAATTTATTTTCTCCACATAGTGATATTAGCAAATCTTATAAAAAACCAGCTTTATCAAGTTTATAGAAAGACTGCCAAATCAATACTATCATTTAAGCCCATCCCCTCTCTAGATCTAAATATAAAAATACAAAAACGTTCACGTTGCCCAATCAATTATTTCACATTACCTCCCCTAGGTCCAACACTAACTTTTTCTAACCCAATGAATCTGATGTTATGTTTAACACGTTTATCTCTGAAATTATGAACATGTTGAGTTAAAGCATAAGTCATATCACCTTTTTCAAGGGCTCTAACATGCTCCCCAATCCTAACATGAAATTCCTTGATTGTCCTTCTGATACAGAAAAAAAACACACGAGCAAAGAAGCATATACACCACAGCAGTAGTGTGGCAAATAATTAAGTCTCTGATTTTAAACACTTGTTTTGTCACAGGATTTTAAAAAGTGTCAGTAACCTGTATATAGGTACAGAATTTGTATTTCCCACATTTTCTAGTACCACTAGGTGGTGGTAGAGCCCAACGTGTATTACATGTTCTATCCATTAGTATAAATGACCTAACAACCTTTTTAGAAATGGTTGGAACTTGTTTATGGTTAATTTTTTGGCCCTGTACCTACCACATTCCGAAGTTTTTCGTCTGATTGCAAAATATTCCAATTATTTGTCAGAATTTCCCATAACTCTTTGCTTCTAGTACTATACCTAGTTACAAATCCAATTTCTTGGTATTTGCTGCTAGCATCAGGGTTAGGGGATTTTGGAATTAATGTAGCCAATCTAGGTATCTTATCTACTTCTTTGGAGGATTTGTTAATAAGAGATTTAGAATATCCTCTCTGTTGAAATCGTACCACTTGAAATTGTCTCTGAGCCACATAATCTTCCCTAACTGTACAATTTCTTAACGTCCTGATCAACTGTCCTTTTGGAATATTCTGGGGTACATGTTTTGGATGGAAACTACTGGCTAATAAGAGAATGTTCCTATCTGTGGTTTGGTAAACAGAGAGGTGGCTATGATACCCTCACCCATTTAAAACACCCTCAAATCCAAGAAATGTACTTCTTTAGAACTGGTATGTGCTTTAAACTGTAAGTTACAGTTAGTAGTATGTAACCAGGTAACAAACTCGGTGAACATCTCCACAGTCCCTTTCCAAATGACTATGATGTCATCAATAAAGTGACGCCACAAATCCAGATATAAATAATATGGATTTGTGGAGTCGCTTCTAATCCTGTCCAGTTCCCATTTCCCCCTATAGATGTTGGCATAACCGGAGGCCATAGTCGCCCCCATTGTCATACCATTAATTTGTTGGTAATAACATCCTTGAAACAAAAAATAATAGAACTCAAAACTAATTCAGCTAAATTAACTAAAAATTGGGTTGGTACGTCATGTGGTTGAGGTCTTTGGTCCAAAGAGTACTCAAAAGCATTTAGTCCACCATCATGTAGGACATTTGTATATAATGCCTCAAAATCAAGGGTGGTAAATAACCTATTATTCTGAATGTCAGTATCCTTCAGTATATTAATAATTTGAGTGGAATCTCTTAAATAGGAAGGAAGGAAGTTGTAAAATGTGTTGTAATAAATGAGTCTACAAATCTGGACAGTGGCTCAGTAAGCCATCCATGTCCAGATATGATTGGACGGCCGGGTGGGTTCTTAAGATCTTTGTGTACTTTGGGTAAACAATATATGGTGGGAACAATGGGACGGTCTACCACTAAAGCACTATATTGTGCTTCAGTGATATAACCATAAATCCTGCCTTCGTCTAACACCATATCAGTCTTTGTTTTTCATTTACCAGTGATGTTATACTGTAATTTCTGATAAAAAGAAGTATCATTTAGTAGTCTATGAATTTCTAAAACATATTTATCTTTGTCCATGACAACAATAGCTCCTCCCTTATCAGCCCTCTTAATTACAATATCAGTATTGGCAGCTAGATCTTTCAAAGTTCTACATTCTTTATTAGTACAATTGTTAAAACACCGAGGACTAGAATGAGACATCATTTCTGTTATATCATGCTCACATTTTTTTACAAATAAAGTCATAGCAGGGCTCAGAACTGGACAAAAAAATGACTTTGGTTTAAACTGAACATCCTCATTATTACATTCATTCCCACCTTCTACTGTATCTTGTGAATCAAACATAGTTTTCGAGGTAATTTTATGTGCAAATCTATGCAGCTCAATCACAGTCTCAAACTGATTTAACTCTGTAGTTAAAGAGAAAGACAGTCCCTTGTTAAGTACTGCTTATTTGTCGCTTGTAAGTGCATGTTTAGACTAATGTTTTGTTTTTGTTTGTTTGTTTATTTTTATACTATATAACCAGTGAGCAAAATATGCCCATTTTCACTGGTGACCAGTTATAAAATACATATGCCAAGACATACAGGGCAGGATTCACAAAGAGGATGCACCTGGCACAACACAAATGTGCAGTCGCAAATCAGATGCGCCAAGCACAAGCATAGCCATTCACAGAGGCATGCGCAGTGGGAAGTGCCAAGTGCAACACCACTGTGAATTGCTGCAGAACACGATGGCACAACCACAGATGCACCTGCGCAACCTGCGATGCACCAGAGCAAGCCGGATGCCTTACAGCCAGGCAGGGGGGCCATGCAAAACAAGTGGAGCAATACAGTAGGGCATGAGGAGTAACTACAGAGCTGGAACAAACACACCCGAGGACACAAGTGTAGAGTAAAACATGTTTATAAAAGGGTAGGTGCATAAAAATCTGTGCAACACAAATGTAAAACAAGGCACAACAACAGTAACAACAAATGGGGAATGGGGAATGGGGATGCAGGGATGGGAAGGAGGGCAGGAAATGGACAGAAACAGGGGACAGCAAATGTCATCTTTGCACAAGGGATGTCCCCAGGAAGAGGCAGGGGGACACTAGCAGCGCCGTGCCCTACCACGTACCACCTTGGCATGGACCGGGAGATGCAGCAGGATGCCCTGCAGGGCAGCTGACAGGTGCTGAACAGTCCTGAAGAGAGGGCGCAGGGCTGCCTAGATAGCCTCACGGATCCTCCAGTCCACATCAACAGGGGTACTACCACCTGCTACAGCATCACGAGCCAGGACACCTACAGTAAATGACAGAAAAACACACACTGAGGGCCTGAACATGGAAAACACCCCCACCCACCAGGAACCACACACAACCTGAAAGACAGCAATCATGGAAAGCAGCACCCACCTGCCCCTGGCAAGGCACCAGGCCTGGAACCCATGAACCTCCGAAACCGCACCTCAGCTGCAACCTGCATCCTGCCGTCTGGCCTCTGGTCCTACACAACAATAGACAGCACCATGAGCAATCACTGCCACCGTGCAGGATGCAGTGCCACAGTCCCCCTCACTGGCCTGTGGCCATGTAGCAAACAGTGATGACCGGCTGGGAAGCATCTGATGGTCTGCAGGCAGACACAGCCATGCCCAGACCCCCCATGGCACCTTGGCAATGCAGCACAGGAGAGGTGCAGCAACTGCTGTGTGTGCAGGATGCTGTGAGACCCATGAGGGCAGTGACACACACACACACACACACACACCCAGCACGCGCCACAAAAGGAGACAGCTGAACAACACCTACCTGGTCTTGGCAGTGCAACCCTGCGTACATTGCACCACAGCTGTGGAAGCCGCTCCGGGTCCCGCCTCTGGAGGTCACCATATCAATGCCTGCACTGCTCCCCTGTGTGTGGCATCCTTGTACAGCACACAAGCTGGGTTGCAATGGAGGCCCACACTTGTGCCCTGAGCTCATGGAGGTCTTCCTGTCCAAACATGTGCCCCTCCACAGCCATAACCAGTGCTACAAGATGTAGCAACTCCACCTGTGACCAGTTCATGGCCCTAGGTGCCTGTCTCCCAGCCCTAGGCATCCTAAACTTTAAACTGACAGTGGCAAGGTGCAAACAGGCAAAGCGCAGTTGAGCGATTGTTTTGCACCATGTGAACCAGTGAGGCATGTGCAGTACAGTGTGCACTGAACGTGACGTGCGACTGGGCAATGGCGATGTGCCCATGCATGTGCAATGCACCCCGCAATGGTGTTGCACAGCCAGGACATGGTCGCACATGCGTGGTAAGCATGCAGGCACCATGTTGTGCACAGCATGCACTATGAACATGTACCACACACCTTGCATGATCCATGTGCGGGGCCAGCACAGTGCAGCATGGACGGTGCATTGTGGGACATGCTGCGCATTAAGGCACACAGCACCATGGTTGGTAGGCCTGCAATGGCACAATGGATCAGCGGTGGTACGGCACATCATGGGAGATGCGCCACTGGACACGGTGACCGCGCATGCATGATGGATGCGCTGTCCACAATGCCCTTGATTCATGAATATGCACCAACTGGTACATGCATGTACTGGAGATGCACTGTACAGTTATCGGCACATCCCACAGAAGCTCTGTGCAAATTGGGATAAGCTAGGGACAATTGTGCAATTCATAGAGAATGCGCCCTAAACAGCCTCATCAACCATGCATGGGCAACTCAGCTGATTAGCATCTCATTAACGGGGCTCAGGCCTCATTTGCATGCCCTGAGCCATAAATGCTCCCAATTCAGCAGGCTGAGACCAGGACACTGAGAGGAGTCAGTGTCTAGAGGGTGAGTATACAGCCATGTTTACAGGGCTACAGAACACACTGGGGTGCCTGACTCTGAGCGTGCACACCAGGCAATGCCCCTGTACCCTGGATGTGGGACCAGTAAAACCATTAAGTAGCATTCAAGCCAAACTGTGGAATACAGCAGCAGGGTGGTACAGACAGTGCACAGGGCACCAGTGGACTGTTCCCTGGCATGAACACATCGGCTGACTGTGTCACTGGGATGCACACAACCCAGCACATATAGAACAGTGCTGCTGAGTGATGAGGCAGATGTCAGTGTGCCTAGGCATTACAACGTGGAACAGAGAGGGAATGTGACGTGTTCAGAAGGGCCGCCCACCATACACAGGGATACAGGGGTGCTACGTACATCTGGGTGTCGCTAGCAATGTCTGGTGGATGCAGCAACGTGCAACAGGTAGGTCCGAGGCACATAGCGGCACATGTGCAGGCACAATGGCACCACTGCCAGGCCGCACACTGCTGCCAGCTGAACCGTGGCTGTTGCTACATGTCAGTCCCCCTCTGCCCTACAGCCATCACATGGGAGGGACCAGGATAGATGTGTCACCACGGTGGTAGCACATGTGCTATAGTGGTACTGGGACATGCCCATGGCAGACAGCACAGTGTGACCCCTCCGGGGTGGCTACACTGTTCCCCCTGCCATAGACTGGGTGACATGTGTGGCATGAGCAGCATCCCCATGGACCACGTACCATGGTGCATGGCCACCTGTGCTTGGCTGCCCACCCGTGGACCACAGCCCAGACCAACAGCAACATAGACCATGGGGGGGCAACAGACTGAGAGTGATGGGTGCGGGACCATGTGTACTCACAGGCATGACTGACACCTGGATACTTCTCCCCACAGTAGTCAGAATGTCGGAGGAAGCAGGCACCACCACCAGCAGTCAGTGACCAAACTTCATGAAGGATGAGGAGAGGGCGCTCATTGAGGCATGCCACCTACACGTGGATGTACTCACTGGCAGGGGAGGCAGCCGGACGGCACATGAGGAAGGCTGGGAGGACATGGCCCGGCAAGAGAATGTAGTGGCACCGTACAAATGCATGGTGCAGAAGTGCCACAAGCATTGAAATGACTGCTGATGGAGGGCCAAGGAGAAGGTGGCCAGCATCCAGGCATCCCTGCGGCAGACAGGGGGAGGCCCCAGCATGGCACAACAGCTCATCCCCAACGAGGCCCACCTGGCTGCCAATGTATCCAGGATGGCTGTGCATGGTGTCCCAGGAGGTGGTTTCCAGACGGGTGGGGGCAGCCCATCAAAGCATGGTGAGTGGCTGTGCACCCTGGCCGGGCACTGCCACCCATGTGCCACGCTTGGCACGCCTGTCCCTGCATGTCTTGCACCATCACTGTACTCTTGGGCACAGTGTCCCTGGGATGGTTGTCCCTGGTAGACCATGACCAGTCCCGTGGTGCTGTGGGTGCTAGGCCACAGCGCTTGAGGCACGGAATGGCACTGCACCCATGTGACATGTGTAGCCACCACTACGCATTGTGTACAATGGGGTTAGTGGCTGGCTCAACCATGGCATGGGTTGCAATCGCTGCTGCACCCTGGCCCTGCCATGGACAGGTGTGCGGACCTGGCATTGTGTGGCCGGCCATGTTGCATTGGGCTTTGCCACTGTGACATGTGTGTCCTGTGCATTAACCATGGTCTCCTTTCCTCTTTCCACAGCACCATTGTGACTTCTGGGTGCAGCCATGGCCATGGCTGACCATGTAGCCCTCATGGGCGATGATGCAAGCCCATCCCATGGGGCCGATGACACTGCTGTGGATGATTCAGCACCTGCACCATCCACACTCTGTGCAACACCGGTCATGGCCCTTGTGGCGGAGGGCACTGTGAACCCCTCCACCATCAATGGCTGGACTGCCAGTAGATACATCGCATGGTTGGGGAGCCTGTCTGGGTTGTCTGATGCTGACCCGGATGAAGCGGTGGACATAGCGGATGCCCTCCTCATGCTCACCAGTGGCATGCTGGGGTATGGCAGTGGCACCTCTACATGTTCCACCATCACCAGCACCACTGCCATGGCCGACGGTGGTGTACACATCACAAAGTTGCCTGTGCACATGTCCCTGGGTGCCACCATTGTTCCTACTGTGCTGGACTCTGGTGCAGTGGTGGCACAGCTGCCCATGGCTGTGGGTGCAATGCCCCCCTGCACCACTGCCCAGTGCAGTGCTGGCAACGTCGATGTCATACGGGCAGGGTACCTGTGTGCACACACCCGCTACAGTGGGCCTGGAGGACACCACACATGGACAGCCAGCAGCAGCGCCCAGCCATGCCCCACCCACATCGCAGTCTGTCAGGGTGCATCCACTGCCCATGGATGCCCCGGGTGAGGCTGAACCATCCCCTGTTCGGTCGGCAATGCCACCATGATGCATCACCTGCCAAAGACATGGGGGCCTACCTTGACTTGCTGCGGGTGACTGTGTAGAGTCAGGAGGCCCTCCAGGTGGAGTTCCAGAGCCACAGGGCTGTCATGGTCCAAAAGCATGAGTGTGCGGTAGTGTGGCATGCTCAGATGTTGGCTGAGACACGCATTATGTGGGTGGGCATGACCGCAGCCATGGAGCGGATTGCAGCTGCTGCTGCAGAGGCAGTGGCTGCATCCACAGCATGCTGTGGACATCGTGCATCCAGTCAGATGCCCAGGAGCATGTCCCGTACACCCTGGTGGTGGGGCCAGGTGAACCCCTCTGCTGCTGACCCCATCACCATTGCCATCCACACCCACCATCCATGGCTCAGCTAGTGGGCATTGGACAGCCACCCCACTGGGCACCTGTTCATGGTCTCAGTGCAGCACCCTTGCGGGGCCACTGGGAACTCCCGCTGTGGCTGGTGGTGGCACCCCTGCCACCAGTGGCCATGGTAGAGGCCACCCATGTGTCCATAGTGGTCGTGGGGCCACCCTGTGATGACAATGTTCACAGGCCTGTGGTGGTGGGTGGCACACCCGTGTGTACCGGCTGCCCTGCAGGTGGTGCCAGTGGTGGTGTGTGTGGCAGTCACCTGACCCATGGTTGTCCTGGCACCACCCTGTGTTACCTGTGCAGGCCGTCTGGTGTGTATGTGTGTACCGCTGTAGTGCCATATGTTATGGGAATGATGAGTGCATTACAGTGCCTGCAGTGTCTGTGTGATGGCTGCAGTGTGCACTGACCTGTGATGGCTGAAGCATGGCCTGGGTAGTTCTGGGGTGATGCGTGCATGCGCCTGTGTGTGCGCCCCAGTGTGGTGTCCAGTGTCCACTGTTCCAATGACATGCTCTCCCTACACCACAGTGCCCACACCTACACACGTACATACCTGCATACTCACCTGCAGGGCCTGAAGCGTTCTCCACCACACATCTGCGGTATGCCCGTGCCCTCTCCACAAGCATGGGGTCCCTGCATCCCTGCCCGGCTTCGCCTCCCTGGTCCTCATGGGGTACTCTATCCGCCCCTCCCCCACCCCATCTACTCCCCGGAACTGTTGCCCTCACCGGCCTCGACAGGTATGCCACGGTCATTGGCAATGTTGTGTAGCATACAACAGGCCAGGAATATGCCACAGGCCTTCTCAGGCCTGTACTTTAGGGCACCACCTGACCGACACAGGCACCAGAATCGCATCTTCAGCATGCCGGAGACACGCTAGATGATGGCGCATGTCACAATGTGTGCCTCATTGTAGCATTCTTCTGCCACTGTTCTGGGTCATCAGATTGGGGGTGAGGAGCCAGGGCCTCAGTCGGTATGCAGCGTCACCTGTGGAGGTAGACGTGTCTCCATTAGTACACTGGGATACACTACGGCTTGTGCCATGTTCCCATCCCTGCCCTCTGTGGTGTGTGCCCCTGTTCTGCTCCCCCACCTGTGCATCCACATACCTGACAGTCCTGCTTCCCTACCATGGCTGCTCCTGCCTGCCCCATCCGTCGTGTGGTGCACAGCGCTTGCGTGCCACCCTGCATCCACCTTTGCACCCTTTCACACTCCTGTTCCTGCTGTCCCAGAGCCCTTGTGCCTGCCTGTAGCCGCCCATGGCCCATCCCATGTGTCCCAGACATGGTGCCACACTGCACTGTTGGTGCCCACTCACATGTACCTAATGGATGGCCACTTTGGATGTCTCCAGCCTTGAACCTCATGCAGAGTGCCGACTGGTGCCATATAAATGCATCGTGTGTGCTCCCAGGGTGTGTGGCACAGACATTGGTGATGTGCCCTGTGGCATCGCACACCACCTGGCAATTCACTGAATGGTACCCATTCCGATTCATGCATGTGATGGTCTCCTCACCAGGTGGTGCACAGATTTCCACATGGGTGCAGTCAATTGCCCCTATGACACCTGGCATGTGTGCCACCCTGTGGAACCCTTGCATGGCTTATGTCTGCTCTGCCTGCATGCTGGGGAATTTGATATATTCTGAAGCATGCGGTAGCAGTGCAGTGAGGAATTGTGTGAGGAGACGGGACATAGAGGCCTGTGATATGCCAGTGGTGTCCCCAGTAGGCCTCTGGAAGGTTCCTGTGGTGAGCAAGCACATGACTGTTGTCACCTTGGTCTCCACTGAGATGGCATGACCTCGTGTGGTGGGTGCCTGCATCTTATCATGGCACAGCTCACATAGCTGCCTCATCATGGCCCTATTGAGGTGGTATCACCCTACTGTCTCCACCTCTGTGAGCTTCTTAAAGGACAGCCGGACATGATACCAGCATGGGGCTGGCCGCCTATGGTGCCTTCCAGTGCCCTGCCTCCTCCTCTTCATTAGGGCACCAGCAATGGCAACTGCTGCCAAGTTCATCTCCTCTGTCACTGTGGCCCTCTGTTGTGGTTTGCTGCCTGGCTTTGTTGCTGGCAGGCTGGCTGGCTTTGTCTCTCCCTCTCTCTGGTTCCACTTCCCCTCTGGCTCTGGCTGTGTGCTGCTGTAGTCTTTCCATTCACAACCTGCTAGTGTGCTAGACATAAGTCTCCTTCTTTTGTACTTATCTTTCTATGGCGCATCTTGGCTTTGCACCGGCTTTGCCCCATAGATGCACCCTGGTTCTGCTCTGTGGATCGGTTTGCGCTGTGTATGCATGGGTACGCCCCCTGTATATGCGCTGCATGTCATTACTTTGTGCCTCTGGGGCATGTTTTTCAGTGCAGGGCATCTCGTTTGGGCTGGCGCTTCCACCCTGTTACTGGATCAGCTTACGGCACATTTCTGACTTGCGCCGGCACATCTGGGTTGCGCTTTGCAAATCTGTTTTGTGAATCCTGCCCACAGAGTCACAAAAAATATATAACACAATAAAATTCAAAATCAATTAAAACATTGACATTCAGCTTCAAGAAACAATAATTTTTGAAGAATGCCTTTAAAAGATGAAATGTTAGGTGAGATCATAATCATTTGAGGCAAATCATGTACAAATTTACAGCATGAAATTGTAAAGAGTTCTGAGCCATAGCTGTTCGAAAAAACAGAATCTGAAATTTGTATCCTACCTGAGACCTAGTTGAAAATATATTAGACTGTCTGGGAAAAAGCTCAGCAATTGTAGCAGGTAAATAACCCAAATGTAATTTATGAAGAAAAATCAAAGCACGCAATCTAAATCTGTCAGAAAATGACAAACACCCAAAGTAGCTGTATAAACAACAGTGGTGTATCCTTTTGTTCTGTCTGGTGACAAAATGTATAATATTAAGGTAAGTAGTTTTAAGCTTTTAAGCATTCTATCTGTAGAAAAATAATATATAATCAATCTATAATTAATTATTGAAAACAAAAAATTGTGGGCTGGATATTCAAACTGCACTATTTTGTGGCACAAGCCCTTGCGCTGCACAAAATAGTTGCACAGGGGTGTGGCCGGGGCGATATTCAAAGGAGTTGCGCTATTGAGCAACTCCTTTGAATATCACCCCCCCCAGCCACAGCCACTGTGCATGGCGCAGTGGAACTTGCGCCACCGCAAGTGGTCAGAGTGGAGCATTCAAGTTGCGGTGGCGCAAGTACCATTGCGCCATGTGCAAATTTCCCATTTTCAAAAGGTGACATGCAAATGGGGCCATAATTCATGTAGGGTGCAGGGGGGCCATTTGCATCTATTTATGGCCCCATTTGCATGCCATTAGCATGCAGGTGCGCCAATCCCCGAGGACTTGCACCTGGCACCCTGCCAGGCAGCAGCCGTCGGGGACCAAGGCCCCCTGCAGCCTGATCTGGGCAAAAGTGTAAAAAATCCCCCACCCCGACCAGCCCAATCGTGGCAGCAAAGTGTCAACCCCCAGGAAATATCCCTGGTGGTCCAGTGGACCGCTAAGCCCGATCGTGGGCTGCAAAATGTTTAAACCTACCCCCAAGACCATATCCCTGGTGGTCCAGTGGATGGCTAAGCCCAACAGTGGGCTGCATAATGTGGCAACACACCCCCCAAGACCATATCCCTGGTGATCTAGTGTCCCCCACCCCACCCCCTCGAAGCCCCACCACCCCTCCCCCGGCAGCCGGCAGCATCCCACCGCCTGCACCTGCCTGCCACTGGACGCTCGGTAGGGCTGCACGCCCACTGGTGCAGAGCAAGAGCATGGGGTGTAGCTCATACCGTATATAAGGTTCCAGATATGTGAAAGAATTCATTCATTCACATATTCGACTGTTTTGTACGGTAGACACGCCCATTGGCTCTTGCCTGCACCACGGGCGTGCAGCCCTTACCGCAGTCACCGTCGGCGGTGGTGGTGGGCGGCAGGCGGGTGGATGCTGATGTCACCGGGCGGGGAGCGGGGTGGTGGGGTCGCAGGGTGGGGACACTAGATCACCAGGGATATGGTCTTGGGGAGTGTGTTGCCACATCATGCAGCCTGGCGATCGGGCTTAGTGGTCCACTGAACCACCAGGGACCTGTTTTGGGGGGGGTTTAACATTTTGCAGCCCGTGATCGGGCTTAGCGTCCACTGGTCCACCAGTGATATGGTCTTGGGGAGTGTTGCCACATTATGCAGCCCGTGATCGGGCTTAGCGGTCCACTGGACCACCAGGGATCTGTTCTGGGGGTGGGGTTTAAACATTTTGCAGCCCGCGATCGGGCTTAGCTCCACTGGATCACCAGGGATATGGTCTTGGGGGTGTTGACACATTATGCAGCCCGCGATCAGGCTTAGCGGTCCACTGGACCACCAGGGATATTTCCTGGGGGTTGGACTCTGTGCTGCCCGCGATCGGGCGTGGTGGGGGATTTTCAATTATGCCCGTGATCAGGCTGGTGGGGAGGTTTATTTAGCTTATGCCCACGATCAGGCTAGTGGGGGTTATTTAACCTTATGCCCGTGATCGGGCCAGTCGGGGTGGGGTTTTTTACACTTTTGCCCACGATCGGGCTGTGGGGGGCATGGAGTAGGTTAAGGTCCAGTCACAGGGCAGCTGCTGTGTTGCACCATGCAATGCGGCAGCTCACCTGGGTGGCCTCGACTTACTCCTTTTTTTTGGCTCAAAGTTGTGCAGGCGTGTGGGGTTGCGCCAGACAACTCTGCACAGCCTGCTGAATATCGGGCTGTGCAGTTTATGCATGGTTCCTCCCCCTCCAGTTCAGCATGCATTCATTTGCATTGCGCTGTTGCTCAGCTTGCCTTGGGGGGGCGCAACTGCCTCCTGTTGAATATGGCAGAATGGCGCAATTCCGGACTTGCGCAGGCGCAACCCTATTGCGCATGGCACAACCCTTTTGAATATCCAGTCCTATGTACCAATAGAACCCTTGTATCAAAAGTTAAATGTCTATTTAATCGATACAACATTCCCAATATTTGACGTATTTTACTAATTAATTTTGTAATGTGTAACTCGAATGATAAGTGGGAATCAAAAATAAGCCGAGATATTTTATGTCAGTAATTTTTTCAATATTACCATGACTGTCACAAAGAGACAAATCACATAGAACATTAGCCTAGGATTTTTTAAAAACATACATTTTCTTTTACTTGAATTAAGAACTAATTTATGCTTAATAAACCAATCATGCATTAGACCGAAATCTTTCTGTAAATATTGTTCAGCCTTTTGACAAGATTCTCTTAAACATAACAAAACAGCATCATCCGCATATAAAATAAGTTCAGAGTTATTACAAACATTATGTATTGAATTAATAAAAAGTGAAAACAACAGGGGTCCCAAAATGGACCCCTGAGGAACCCCACAATCCAATTTACCATCAACAGATAAAAAATCCTTAATTAAAGTTTTCTGTGACCTACCTGATAAATAATCATTCAACCAAAGAATCACCTCATCAGAAAAATTAACTTTAAGTAAACTTATCAGCAGTTCTCTATGATCAACAAGATTGAATGCCTTGGTGAGGTCCACAAAAGCTGGGACCACTATTTTGCTCTCATCTAGAGCTTTATGGACCTGGCTAGTGAACCTCACCAAGGCAGTCTCAGTGTTGTGTCCTGACTGAAATCCACGTTGAGAAGGGGACCAAAGCCTATATTTATCCAGATGTTCTGTAATCTGGTCTGAGACAATCCTTTCTAAAAGTTTAGATAAATGAGCCAACAAAGTGATAGGTCAATAATTATTAACATTTGACATATTACCAGTTTTATAAATGGGTCTGACTATACTACATTTCCATGTAGAAGGAGACACTTTATTACAAAGAGAATAACTGAAGAGGTTAGTCAACTGTGGGGCCAATAGTGAGCCAACTTTTTTCAAAATCCTAAGGTCAACACCGTCAATACCAATATTTGGTCTTGGATCCATTTTATAAATATAAGACAGTAACTCACTGGGAGATAATAACCGAAAATAAAATTTAGGAATACCTAGGCATTGCAATTTGGGCCTCTCCTTAGCCAGTACCTCATTCAATTCAGTGTTTAGGTCCTGCCCTATGGATCTATACCTATCAAGGTTTACAAAATGTGAATTAAACCCATTAGCAAACTTAACTGGGTCACTTACAAGCTGTCCATTCATCTCAACCGAAATATTATCTGGTCTCCTTACTTTGCCCATTAAGCCGCTTAAGATTTTCCAAATGGATTTGGAGTTACCATTCTCAGAGATTAATTTCCTCTTATTATAATCACATTTTGCTTTTCTTACTTCTGCCTTACAGGTATTACATAATCTCTTATATTCTTGTTGTAACTCTAATGTTTTATACTTCCTGAACCTATGCCAAGACTTATTTCTTGCTTTCATTAGCTTAACCAATTCCGCATTAAACCACGGTTTATTTTCAGCTCTAACTCTGACAACTTTCATTGGTAATAATTTATCACAAATGTTAATAAAATACTACAACATTTCTCGAAGGCCATATCTATGTCCTCAATGGCATCCAGAAAAGTCCAATCAATTAACTGTATCTCATTAGAGAATAACTGCATTTTGAAATAATTTAATTGACGATTACCCTGGGGGGCGTTTTACAGCCCTTCACAGACCACTCAAAATAAACCGTGCAGTGGTCACTCAGACTGTCAGCTTTGATGCCTGAAGTAATCACATGGCCAGAAAAGTTGGTGATGACCCAGTCAACTGTTGACTCATAGCCACTACAGTAATTATATTGAGTGGTAACAGTTACTAACTGATACATCCCCAAACCAGAAATCAAGTTTCTAACATCTATTGCTTGCACTGAAGGCCAATCTAAATTGAAGTCTCCTATAACCAACAATTCCCTAGAAGATGGAAAAGACAAATTATGAAAAAATGCATCAATACCCATTTTAACATTCGACGGTGGAACATACACATTGATTATAGTCAGAATTTTATTGCATCCTAGGACCAAATTAATTGAAAGTGACTCATAATAGATACTGTCTACACTATCCTGGTTCTCAGTAACTAAAAAATAATTTTTAACATAAAATAAATAACCCCCCTTACCCTTCCTGTCTTTTCTGAAAACTGAATAACCCTCCAAGTATACTTCAGCATTTGATACTTTATCCATAAGCCATGTCTCTGTCAAGGCCAGCACATCAAATGAATTTTCAACCAACCAATCTTCCAATTGATCCTTTTTGGGCATGAGACTTTGAATATTTAAGTGGCCCATACTTAACATAGTATTCAGATCAGTATTAGTTGGCTCTTGAGAACTAGTGATGGGACCAGGATTTGGATGAACTGTCCCTGACAGCATTAATAATAATAATACTAGCCATCTATGCCTAGAGCCATTTAAACCATACTTCCTAACAGGGGAACCATGCCTGACATCACAATTAGTAGTAAAATTATATTTTACCACCATAAGACATGTGTGCAAGCCACCTAACTTATATAGCATTAGAACTGTCAACTCATGACCAGGACCATATATTTTGTTGGTAATATGTGTTGGTGAAAGTTTGAATGCAGTATAATACTGGCCATGAACAGTACCAGCATAATCAGTTCTAATCCCATAGTCTAAATAGATTGCTATAGGGTAAGATTGAACAGAATTATAACTCATTACCTACTGTGATGCACAAATAAACAAAAACAACCAAATTTAATTCATGATTTGCCCCAAAACTACTTACAAAATTTACAAAGCAGCCTCCCTGCAGCCTCTCGCTGGTGACTCTCGCCACTCCAGTGACAGCCACTCATGCAGAGAGCCACTGCGCAGAGAGCCACTAGAGAGAATATTCATTTTAAACTGTATTACCCCTCTTCCTTCCCATGTCACCTCCTATTGTCCCAGCTCCAAGAACCGACTGCTGCCACCAGGTCGAACCAGTAAAGAAACAGCAGGATGTGCAGTCCTTCAGGCAGAAAAGATGTTTTCAGTGAATAAGCAGACAGTTCAATGCTGAAAAGTGCAAATGTGCTCAAAGTACACAAAAATCTTCAGAACCCACTGGGCCGTCCAATCATATCTGGACACGGATGGCTCACTGAGGCACTGTCCAGATTTGTAGACTCATTTTTACAACCCATTCTACAACAACTTCCTTCCTATTTAAGAGATTCTACTCAAAGTTTTAACATACTAGAGGATATTGACATTCAGGATAATTGGTTATTTGCCACCCTTGATGTTGAGGCATTACATACTAATGTCCCACATGATGGTGGACTAAGTGCTTTTGAGTACTTTTTGGACCAAAGATCTCAACCACATGAAGTACCAACCCATTTTTTAGTTAATTTAGCTGAATTAGCTTTGAGCTCTAATATTTTTTTGTTTCAAGGATATTATTACCAACAAATTAAGGGTATGGCGATGGGGGCAACTATGGCCCCCAGTTATGCCAACATCTGTATGGGGAAATGGGAATTAGACTGGATTAGGAGCGACACCACAAATCCATATTATTTATAGCTTGATTTGTGGCATCACTTTATTGATGACATCATAGTCATTTGGAAAGGGACTGTGGAGATGTTCACTGAGTTTGTTACCTGGTTACATACTGCTAACTGTAATGTACGGTTTAAAGCACAAACCAGTTCTAAAGAAATACATTTCTTGGATTTGAGTGTGTTTAAAATGGGTGAGGGTAACATAGCCACTTCCTTGTTTACCAAACCCACAGATAGGAACAGTCTCTTATTAGCCAGTAGTTTCCATCCAAAACATGTATCCCAGAATATGCCAAAGGGACAGTTGATCAGGACATTAAGAAATTGTACACTTAGGGATGATTATGTGACTCACAGACAATCTCAAGTGGTACGATTTCAACAGAGAGCATATTCTAAATCTCTTATTAACAAATCCTCTGAAGAAGTAGATAAGATACTTAGATTGACTATATTAGTTCCAAAATCCCCTAACCCTGGTGCTAGTAACAAATACCAAGAAACTGGATTTGTAGCTTGGTATAGTACTAGAAGCACAGAGTTACAGGAAATTCTGACAAATAATTGCAATATTTTGCAATCAGACGAAAAGCTTCGGAAACAAGACCCTACCATTTCTAAAAAGGTTGTTAGGCCATTTTTACCAGTGGATAGAACATCTAATGCACTTTGGGCTCTACCGCCACCTAGTGGTACTAAAAAATGTGGGACTTGCAAATTCTGAACCTACAGTATATACAGGTTACTGACACTTTTCAAAATCCTGTGATGAAACAAGTGTTTAAAATCAGAGACTTCATTCTTTGCCACATTACTGCTGTGGTGTATATGCTTCTTTGCTCATGTGTTTTTTTTTCTGTATCGGAAGGACAACCAGGGAATTTCATGTTAGGATTAGGGAGCATGTTAGAGCCCTTGAAAAAGGTGGTATGACTTATGCTTTAACTCAGCATGTTTATAATTCCAGAAATAAACGTGTTAAGCATAACATCAGATTCATTGGATTAGAAAAACTTAGTGTTGGACCTAGGGGAGGTAATTTGAAATAATTGACTGGACAACGTGAACGTTTTTAGATTTTTATACTTGGTTCTAGAGAAGGGATGAGCTTAAACGATAGCATTGATTTGGCAGCTTTTCTATAAAATTGATTAGGCCGCTTTTTTTTAATAAGATTTGCTATACATATCGCTCTGTTATGAAAATAAATTGAAAATATTAGTTTCAAATGATAATTACATCTTAGTAATATGTGGCTAGTTATGATAGTATGGATTTGGCAGCTTTTTTATAAAATTAAACAGCTGCTTTTTGAAAAGGGTAGCTATAAATAGAACCCTGTGAGTAAAAATCCATTTGAATACCATATACCAGCAACATATAGTTAGTAATAAAATAATTTAAATATAATAGTTCTGAGTGGTGGTGAAATTGTTGTGGTGTCAAATGAACACCACATCTTTAGTAATGTGTAGCAAGTAATTAAATAAACACTGTCTTCCATTTTTTTAGTCTCTATTTTAACATTGTCAGATATTGTGTGCAGCCTGTAATTTGAATAGGAGAGCTCTAAAAGGTGCTTCACTGAGATAACAATCAAATAGATTGTTGCATGTGAAGTAAGTAATTTGGGTATTTGCTAATATATAGCTTATCTGAAACACATGACAATTAACCTGTCCTATAATAGATCATGGATTGGGACTAATTAAACTTGTCAATCTTTATTGTATAAATAATGGATTATTCAATTAGACCATTATACAGCTTGTCAATTTACTATATCTGTTAATTGAATATTAGTTCAATATGCATCAGCAGTTATGTGATTTTAAATGCTTAATATGGTGGAAGTTTAGTTTTATTGTATTCATTAACATTAGCACATGTACTTTGTGTATTTATATGTGTGGCTGTCCTTGTGCTTTATATCTCTGATGAAGCCTGGTGGTTAACCAGGCGAAATGTAAGATGATTTTTTGCCTCACCTAATATAGCCAGCTTGGTATGCACGAAGCACTTTTTCTGGTTTAATAAATGTATTTTATATATGTCCTGACTGGGTGCTTCTTCTATTTTTTTGTCTTTTTGCTGTATTGATACAGCACCAGTCTACTTGGTGTGCTTTTTTGTTTTGCTTTTTCATGCCCTATCTAGCAATGACCCCATGACATCACTGAAATATCCTTGTAAGATTATTTAAAAGTCTGTAAAAGTAATCAATGTAAAAAACAAATTTTGGAAGAATGTTGATTTCTCTGAGTTTGGGGCATAGACATTGCATAATAGAAACAAAGAAACATAGACTTTGATGGCAGATAAGGACCGTTCGGCCCACATAGTCTGCTCATTTCCTTACCTATTGGATAAGCTGCAGACTCTAGTTTACCAACAGCCTACTTCCTCCTACCCCCCACTGTAATTGCCTTATGGCTGCCCCATGCATTCTTGAATTCCCCCACTGGTTTTGACCCCACAACCTCCTCAGGAAGGTGGTTCCATGTGTCCACCACTCTCTCCATGAAAAAATATTTCCTCATGTTGCCCCTGAGCCATCCCCCCTTTGTCTTGCACATCTCTTTTTCCGAAGGATGCTACCCTCTTGGACTTTGTTGATTCCCCTGAGGTACTTGAAAGTTTCTATCATGTCCCCCCTCTCCCGCCTTTCCTCAAGGGTTTACATATTTAGCTATCTTAGTCTCTCTTCATATGGCTTCTGTTGCAGACCCTGCACCATTTTAGTTGCCCTCCTCTGGATCACCTCCATCCTGTCTATGTCCTTGCAGAGATGGGGTCTCCAAAACTGCACGCAGTACTCCAGATGGAGTCTCACCAGCTGCCTGTACAGAGGGATAACAACTTCCTGTTTTCTACTGGTGATACCTTTCCTTATGCTTCCCAGTATCCCCTAGCTCTCCTTACTGCATTCCCATTGCTTGCCTACCTTAAGGTCATCTGATATGACTACCCCAGGTCCCTTTCCATTTTTGTTGTTGTTAGTAACCCCCCTTGTGTACTCTTCACCTGGGTTTTTGTTTCCCAGGTGCATTACTATGAACTTCTTTGCATTAAATCTAAGCTGCAATACTTCTGACCATTCCTCCAACCTTGCCAAGTCCCATCTCATCATTTCCACCCCCCCTTGTGTATTAACTCTATTGCAGATCTTTGTGTCATCTGCAAAGAGGCATACTTTTCCTTCCAGACCCTCTGCAATGTCTCCTATAAAGAAATTAAAGAGGACTGGTCCCAGTACTAACCCTGCAGTGCCCCACTAGTAACCCCCCTTTCTTCAGAGTGAGAACAGTTTACTATTACCCTCTGCATCCTGTTGTGCAGCCAATTTGCTACCCAGACTACCACACTGGGACCCATTCCCAGGCTGGCAAACTTGTTTATTAATCTTTTGTGTGGGACTGTGTCAATTGCCTTGCTAAAGTCTAACTAGGCCATATCCACTGCCCCTCCCTGGTCTACTACTTTGGTCACCCAGTCCAATAAATTGATTAGATTTGTCTGACATGACCTTCCCACTGTGAATCCATGCTGCCTTGGGTTCTGTGCCCCACTAACCTCTAGGTATTCAACAATTCTTTTTTTTTTTTTTTAGAAGTGATTCCATCATTTTCCCTACCACTGAGGTCAAACTAACAGGTCTGTAGTGTCCTGCCTCTGCCTTGCTCCAACTTTTGTGAAAGGGAATCACATCCACCCTCCTCCAGTCCTCAGGTACCATACCTTCCTCCCATGATTTGTTAAAAAGGATGGTCAGTGGTGTCACTAGGTCTCCCCTTAGTTCTTTTAGAATTCTGGGGTGAATCCTGTCAGGCCCCATTGCTTTGTTCACTTTGAGTTTTAGGAGTTCTTTCAGGACCCTTTCTTCTGTGAATGAACTGGTGTTGACCCCCCTGCCCAGAGTGCTTCTATTGTTTGGTTTAGGTAACTCTTCTTCTTCTTTTGTGAATACTGAGCAAAAGTATTCATCCAGTATCTCTGCCTTTTCACTGTCTTCCTCTTCCCACCTCCCCTCCCCTTTATTAAGCTTCACCATCCCTCCCTTGACCTTTCTTTGCTCCCTAATGTGCATACAAAAGGTTTTATCCAATTTCTTAACTGAGCTGGCTGTCTTTTCCTCTAATTGGGCTTTGCTATTCTGACTGTTCCCTGTCCTGCTCCTGCTGCGATTCCTTATACTTCCTGAATGTTATCTTTTTCTCCCTAACCTTTCCTGCCACATCTTTTGAGAACCATAGTGGTTTTTCACTCTGTTTTGTTTTCTTTATTTGTTTCACACAAAGGCCTGTTGCCTCTATGATGGCAGTTTTGATTTTTCTCCATTGTTCTTCCACCTCTTCTTTCTGCCGATTTACTAGTGCATTCCTTAGGTATTCACCCATTTTGCCAAAGTGAGCCCTTCTAAAGTCCAGTATCCTTATTTTTGTATGGCTTGACTCCACGGTTGAGTTTATCGTGAACCACACTGTGTGGTGGTCACTTGTTCCCAGACGGCTACCCACTTCTAAATCTGTGATCCTCTCTCCATTTGAGAGTACCAGGTCCAAGATTGCTTCCTTGCAAGTGGGTTCCAACACTAGCTGTCTAAGGCATGCCCCCTGTAGGGCATCAAGAATAACCCTGCTCTTGGATGTGGCTACTATAAATGTCTTCCAGTTAACATCTGGTATATTCGGGTCCCCCATCAACAATATCTCCCCTTTTCCTGCCATTCTGAGAATGCCTTCTATCATTTCCTTATCCATTTTCTCCCCCTGAGATGCGGGTCTATATACAACCCCTGTGTGGATTGTGGTGCCACTCCCTGTCTCCAAGGTGACCCACAGTGCCTCCTGTTCTCCCCATTTACCCTACAGTTCTGTAGCTTTGATCCCTTCCCTTATGCAGAGAGCTACTCCTCCTCCTCTTCTTTTACCCTCCCTGCCCCTTCTGTAGATTGTGTACCCTGGTATACTGGCATCCCAGTCATGGTTCTCCATGTACCATGTTTCTGTGACTGCCACGATATTCGGGTGTCCCTCTTCCATCAGGTCCACTAGTTTAGGAAGCTTGTTACCCAGACTATGGGCATTGGTACTCATTGCCCTCCATTTAATGTTGGCATTACCTTTTTTTGCCCCATTCCTGCCCTTATTGCCTTTGTCTTTTTTCCATTTAACCCTGTCCTGCCCTTTGTTGAACTCTGTACCTTGGTGTTTACCTTACTAACTACCATGTTTTGTGGGTAGAGGCTTGGAATTTCCTGCTTCCTATCAGCACCTCCCCCTTTGGCTAGTTTAAAAGCTTGCCAATGAAGCATTTAAACCTTTCACCTTGGAGCAAGGTTCCCTTCCTGGACAGATGCAGACCATCATGCCAGTATAGACCCACATCTCTCCAGGTGGAAGCCCAGTTCCCAATGAAGCCAAAACCCTGTGCTCTACACCAGTCTTTCAACCATTCATTGAACTGCATGATGCAGAGTACCCTAGCCTCATCCATGCCACAGACAGGCAGCACCTCCAAGATGGTTATCGTGTGTGCTACCTGTCTGAGTCCCTTCCCTAACTCCACAAACTCCTCCAGCACTACACTGATTCCATGCCTAGCTAGGTCATTTGTCCTAAGGTGGACAATGATGTCTAGTTCCTTCTCCCATGATGCTGCTCCTGCAATCCTGAGGATTTGCTTCTTGTCCCTCCAAGCCACAGCACCAGGCAAGTACCTTATCTCCCTCTCCCCTCCCTTCCCTTCCTTCCCCAGTTCTAATCCCCTAACAACTGAGTCCCCCACCAGGAGATGTTTCCTTCCCCTGTGGTGACCCTTGCCTACCTCCTGTCTGTCTCCCTTGTGGGTTCCTACAAGGATTTGAAATCCACCTTCTTTATCTGCCAAGTGTTTAGGTTTAACAAAAGGTATCCCTTTTTTATTTGAATGGCCAAACTTCTTTTCTTAGAGGAGAAACAGTTATGCTCCACTTGAGCTACCCACTGACTGCAGTTTTTCTGCTTCTTCAGGTAACAAACATGTTTCCTGCAGGAAACCTATGTCAATTTTATATTTTTTGAGATAATTTAGAACCTTTTTTCTCCTTATTGGGGAACCAAGCCCATTAACATTCCACACTGCTATGTTCAGGGTAGACATCCTGACTTCTACATTTAGGGCCAGATATTCAGAAATGCTCCAAAAGCAGGTGCAAGTCTGGCACAGCACAATTCGAATGTGCCACGGCACCATGGGTGCCATATTCAGACGTTGCACATGCTGCACTGTACCTGTGCAACTTGGCTGAATATGGCACACATGCACCATGGCGCAACCTGAGATGCAGTGGCACAACCATGGAAGCATAGAGCAGACCTGCACATCAACACTGGGGGGCAGCGCACATAGAAGAGACCCACAGACACAGCCAGGGAAGCAGGCACCCCCACCAGCAGGGCACACCAGTGCACACACAGGCACCCAGGAACCGTACCCCAGAACACAATGGTGGCATGGCCAGCAGGTGACAGGAGGGAACAATGGCCACACAAGGCTGCCAAGGGTGCCCCACCAGTACCCATACAGCCTGCCATGCCCACTGCCATGTGGCATTGGCAGTCCATCCCCAAGACCATCGAGCCAAGCACATACATGCCCCACATACACACATGTAGCCCACACACTGGGCAGTGAATGAGCCAGGACCCAAGCAGAGTGCCAGACCACACAGGATGGGGTGCCCAACAGGGATGTAGAGATACCCACCCCAGCATGCAGACATGTCCAGAACAATGACCATGGCTGTGTGCCACCACCATGCACGCACCTGCTACCCACTCCTGCCACTGCCCCATGGAACCCCGAAGCCACACAACACACCCACTGAACCGGAGGATGGCCCCCACCAAAACGTGACACACCACTGCACACAGCAGGGAACCATAGTAGTGCCCCATGTGCCCCCCACCCCTGTGCACACACCATGGACAGACACCAGATCACTGCAGTATGGCTCCACATGCCACCTGTAATGCAGACATGGACATAGGCATGTAGGTGAAAAAGATTTATAACAGTAATACGTGCACAAAAATAGAAACAACAGGGGTCAGGGACAGGGTAGGTACAATGATGGATGGAGACTGGGAACAGGGTCTGTACAGCAGGAAGGGGGACTGTAGGGGAACAGGGGCAACAGGGACAACTGGGGCTATATTCATCCGATTCAATGTCGGCCACATCTGGATGCCCCACCATGCCTCCGTTCATGCCTGTGCACAGCTGTCATACATCTGATGGTGGTGACCACTTCCAGCATACTGGATATGACAAGCAGGATCTGCTGCAGAAGCCTTGTCTGCAACCTCCAAGGCCATTGGGCCACTGGTCTCCTAACACCTGTGGCAAGGGAAAGGACAGGTGAGCAGTGCAATGGCCCAGGGAATCATGCCCACCCACGGTGTGCAATTGCAGCATGAGCACACACCCCCTGGCGAGCCCGGTATGGACACCCACACGGGGTGCAATGCCAACCAACAACACGGCACACCACGGTGGTGCACAGAGGTGGGTGTCGCCACACAGCGGCCACACTACTGCACAGTGACAGTCACATGGCACACTGCAACAGCAGCACTGCAGAAATACCAGTAGCATCCATGCGCATGCTCACCCCACCAACAGCCGGCACATGGGTCCAACGGATGGGCCACAGTGGCATGCATGATGTACTGTGCGACACACACAGCTGTCATGGCACATGGTACACGGCACAGGTGGCCATGGCCACACCCACTCCCCGCTGCTACCCCGTATGTATATTGGGAATGACCATAACATTGCTTACCTGCCCCATGCGATGCAGCTTGCGCCAGTTGTCCACCATCAGGGCACACAGCTCTGCTGTGCTCCGCATCTGCCTGGCCCTGCCTGTGGTTCTTCAGCCCTGGGAATGGAAAGAAGAGAGGTAGACATCAGTACACAATCATACCGGCCATTCCCCCCCACCACACAGCCTGCTGTGCATTGGGTGTGCTCCTGTCCACCCCGTGGCCCGCATGCCAGCATAGCCACAATGCATGCAGCAGCGTGGTGTGCGGCGATGGGCAGGATGACAATGTACCCCACTGCAGGACATGCCAGGCAGCAATGCTAACACCATAGTACTGTGCCAGGGCTGACATACAACATGCAAACACCTACCTGGCTGTGGCACAGCACCATGCCAGATGTGTGCCAGCAGCCTCTGGAGTTGGTCAGAGTCTCTCCTCTACAGGTCACCATAATGGTGCCTGCACTACTCTACTGTGCGTGGCACACCCATCCTCCTTTACAAGGACTTTGATATGGACTGCCACACTAGGCCTCTGGCCTGCTGTAGGGGCACCTGCCCTAAATGCTGGACCTCATAGGGCTGGACGGCAGCCACAAGGTTCACTACATCGACATCCAACCAGTTGAGGGCACGGCGTGCAGTTCTCTGTGCCATGGACAGCTTTCAGTGCAGCACTGTATATGGCTGTGACAAGTGCATGTGTGCCACAGGTGCAGAATTTGTGATAGGATATAAATGACCATTATTGTGCAGCACGTGGATGTGTGCCAGGGTGCGCAGTGCGGGACCATTGCACAATGATGGGCATGCGCACTGAGCTGTGACCTAATGGGGTCACAGGGTCATGTAGGTGACCTGTGCGTTGCAGGTCAGCACCCAGCGTGCAATGCGCATGTGTGCAATAGGGTGCATGCCAGGATGTGCCAGCATGCGCGAAGCTGCACCTGTGCCACATGCACAGTGCCGAGGCATCATGCAGTCTCCCCATGTTGCGCAATTGTACCATAGGACATGGCCACACATGCGCACTGCAGGCACACGCACCATGCTTGCACAAGTATTGCACCTCTGGGTTGCTCCAACACAACATGAATGTGCACAGTGCATGTCTGCAATATTCGGCCACGGTATGCAAATAACCTCATGAGCCAATGCATGATGCAGTGGGGAACATCAGCATATCATTACAATTGTGCTTGCCCTCATTTGCATGCGTTGAGCTATAAAAACACCAAAGAATAGCACAGGCCACAGACTGGTATTGCAACATTTCAGGTAAGTGACTGGAAACATTGATGAACAGAGGCCTACTGCAACTCTGCAACTGATAACTGTAACGTTCATTGCTGCCACTAACACACACTGGTGTGCAATCCCACAGGTGACAGAATGTTGGATGAGGAAGTGCGGAGAATCAGGGGACTGCATGCAAGCGCAGACCCAACTTTATTGCATCAGAGACCACTGTCCTGTATGAGGCATACATGGACAGGGAGGCCCTTCTCAGTGGTGCCACGGGCACACCGCAGGAGCAGGTTGTGGGCTGGGATGAGGTAGCATGGTATGTCAACATCCACGTCCGACACCATCGCACCCCCCAGGAGTGCAAGAAAAGGACTGGCACCGACAGGAGGCACATTAAGGAGAAGATAGCTGCCATCCGGGCATCCCGCAGGGTGACCAGTGGTGGCCCAGAAGAAGGGCCTCCACGGACAGCCTCGGAGGAGCTGGTGGTGCCCAGCATTAGCCGAGCATCGGTGGAGGGTGTGCCCGGTGAAGGGTTCCAGATGGGTGGCAGCCCCTCGCTGCATGGTGAGTACAAGTGGGCCTGTGTGTGTGCTGTGCATGTATGCTTGTTGTTGTGCCACCGGCCACTTGCAAGTGTGTCTGTGGCTGCAGAGTGGACTGCAGTGCCAGTTAGAAATGTCTGCATGCTGGGGGGGCATGGTAGAAGGTGGCTGTGGGAGGGATGGTAGAAGGAGGTGAGGGAGGTATGTGGGGGGCCATGGGGAGTAGCCCTGGACAATGTAGCAACACTGACCCTCTGTTCTTGTCTTGTAGCACCAGCATGCCTCCAGGCACGGGACGAGGTGGAGGTGGATGCAGACACGGATGCCCAACCATCAACATCAGCAGGCATCCAGAGCAGGGACAGGCCCTGCCTTGGCAGTGCGGGGCATGTGGACATGCTGGACAAGGTGTCTGATGATGCCCTTGCTGGGATCCTGGACACTGACAGCCTGGAGGTGTTCTGTGCAGAGACCCACCCAGGGATGTTGTCAGACACTGATGATGACATCATGCTGATCATGGACAGCATAGGGCCTTTGGTGGCAGAAATGCCTCTACCCACTGCACAGGCACCATCAGGGCCCAGCGCTGCTCCAGTGGCTCAACAGCTGCCCCCCAGCCATGCCATGGCTGTGGTGTGTTGCACCACTGCTGTGTCTGTTGTGGGTGGCTGAGGTGCTGGTGGCGCAGTGGAGGTGCCGGGCACTGACCAGCAGACAGTCAGGCAGCAGTGGCTGGATGCAGGTGACACTAGGCAGTGAGGCTTGGTGCACACTCCTAGTGCACCTGACACAAGCATACCCCCTGTACAGCCCACTGTGCAATGTCCACTTGAACGGTAGGCTGTGCAGCATGCTGTGATATCCCCTGCAGCTTGACAGATGGCCCAGGATGCTGAGTGTCTGGCCGTGCACACCCAGTTACTGCTGGCATCTGTGGAGAACAAGGCATTGCTTGCCTCTGAGGTGTGTGCACTGCGGGCTGATGTGCGTCTCATGGCCGAGCGACAGGACAGAGGCACTGCGCAGATCACTGATGAGCTCAGACAGATGTGGGAGGCCACGACCTCGGCTTTGGACCGCATGACCAGTGCCATTGCGACTGGACTGGCATTGCTGGCAGCCACTGAGCTCAGCCATGTGCAGGGGCACCCCACAGTGCACTCTCCACCCCATGATCCTGATGTCTGGCAACCCCAGCATGGAGGATGCAGGGGTCTAACATCAGCATCCCAGACACCCCCAGGGCAGGCCTGTTTGTCTGCCTCTACCCCACTGCATGGACATGGTCACAGTCCCACACTTCAATCCCATGGGGGCATCAGACATGCCCACCGAGGCCGATGTGCACATGCAGCTGATGCTTGGCCATGGCACGGCCACCCACGTGGCCCTGGCAGTCATGGGACTGCACAGCCATAGTGCCATGTGTGCTGCTCTGCCCTGCCATCCACTGCTGTTGCCACATGCATGCACGGGCAGTGCTGGTGCAGCATGCATGTGGTGGCGTGCATGTGTGTTGTGCCCCATGAGCCCTGTGTGTGTGGACCGTGCTGGTGGGATGTGTGGCATGGAGGTGATGAGGGCTGCTCAGCACTGGTGGTCCCTGTGTACCGTTGCCATGCTTCTAATCCATGCCATCTCCCACAACATGAGTGTCTGTGTCTCCTTGTGTGCATACCAGTGCTGCATGTGTGTTGCTGTGCACCTGTGTGCCAGTGGCTCCACTGTGTGTAGCACGCACTGGTGTTTGCATGCCATCCACTGTGCACACCCCTGCCATGGTGTGGAGTACTGTCCTATGATGCCCATGCTACTGGGTTTGTACACCCACCTGCATTGACTGAAATGCTCCCTTGCAATTGTGTCCCTGTGCCGCCTTATCTCCTGTGCTGCCCTGGGGTCCCTTCTTCCAGGGGGCAGCTGCCCACCACCCTCTGTCCCTTCATCACCATAATCCCTGCTACTGTCACCCTCCTCAGCCTTGGCAACTATTCCACTGTGAATGGTCATGTTGTGCAGGATGCAGCAGGCCAGGAACATGCCACAGGCCTTTAATGGGCTGTATTGTAGGGCACCACCTGACCTGTCTAGGCAATGGAATCATGACTTAAGCATGCCAAAGACACACTCAATGATATTGCACATGCTGGCATGTCCCTCATTATATCTGTCTTCCATGGGGGATGATGGTCTCTGTTAGGGGGTGAGCAGCCATGCCCTTAGGGGGTATGCGCTGTCACCTGGGTGGGAAGAGACATTTGGTTAGTCCACTGCTGTGCTGCCTCATGCTCACTGTCTTGCCATGGCACTGGCCTGCCCTCCCCGCCTGCCATCCCCCCGTGGCTCACAGTCACAATGGCATGTGTCCTACTCACCGACAAGGTGGCCTGTGGGGATGTCTCCCCACTCGAACCAATGGCACAGTGTGGAGCTGTGCTATATGAAGGCATCATGTACACTCCCAGGGTGTGTGGTGCAGACATTGATGATGCTCCCCATGGCATTGCACACCACCTGGCAGTTGATGGAAGGATACCCCTTCCAGTTTATGTACACCGGGCCCTCTGGGCTGGGTGGTGTGCGGATGTTGATGTGAGTACAGACAATGGCCCCAATCACGCCTGGCATGCATGCCACCTGGTAGAACTCCTGCATGTTTGCTGTATGCTCTGCCTATGTGCTGGGGAAGTGTATGTTCTCCAACACATGTCAAAGCAGAGCATTGAACTGGATGAGAAGGTGGGACGTGGCCAACTGGGTGATACCCATGGTATCCCTAGGGGGTCTTTGGAAGGTGCCCATGCTGAGCAAGCACATCACGGCGGTCATCTTGGTCTCCACTGACATGGCATGGCTATGTCTGGTGGGTGCCTGCATCTTCTCACTGCACAGCTCACATAGCTGCCTCAGAACTGCCCTGTTCAGGTGGTACCGGCCCACTATCTCCATGTCACTGAACTTCTCAAACATGACCCTGGCACGGTACCACCTGTGTTGGGCATACCACTGCCAGGCTCTTCGTTGGCCATGCAGGTGTTCCTCCTGCCTCCTCACACCCCTCATTACAGCGTCCATTAGGAATGGGCCACTGTCATCTCTCCATCACTGTGCCTGTCCCTGGCTTCCTGTGGCACACTGTCCCTCTGTCCGTCCGCCTGTCTGTGTCTCTCTCTCTCTTTCTCCCTCCCTCCTACTCTGTCTGCCTCTCTCCCACACTTTCACTTTCTCTCTTGCACTCTCTCAGTCCCTCTATCTCTGTGCACACCATTGCTCATCTGCTGCCTGTGTATTTGAGCCTGTTTTTATATATGCTCATGTCTGCCTGGTGCAACTTGGTGTTTGCTCCACACTTGCACCTTGCTTTCCCATTGAAGATGCCATCACATCATATATTCCTGGGCACACCCCTCATGAACTTACACCGCATACATTACAATTGTGCATTGGCGCAATAGGATTTGCACTGCACCATGGGTCGCTTTCATGATCGCCCAGCGGCGCAACTCGGGACTTGCGCCGGCACAACTGAGTTGCGCCACATGCAACTGCTTTGAATATCTGGCCCTTAACATGCAAGTAACACTGAATTGAGATCCAAAGTACTAAGGCTACAACCAAAGTCTGGTATATTCAAATAGAGATAGAATAATTATATATCAAAATTATATGAATTACTTTAACAGGTAATTAGGCTGTAAAGGCTTAAATAATAACAATCATAATTCAGAGTTTCACACTATCAGTATGTTCTAAAGAGTTACAATCTACTGTATGGTTCAAGAAGAACTTCCCCTAATCTATGCCATTAAATAGTAAATCTTTAATAGGAAAGGTAAAGAGGGGTAAAATGTGATATTTAATAATAATAATAATAAAACTTTATTTCTTTTGCGCCTTTCTTAAATCAAGGCGCATTACACAATAACAATCATAAAAACATCATAAACAAATTAAAATCCAAGCTAAAATATACAGCATTAGTTAAAATCTATATCCTCACCAAATGCCTTTTTCCATAAAAAGGATTTTAGGCCTTTTTTAAAACCCTCCACTGTCATGCACTCTCTAATTCAACGGGGTAGAGAATTCCAGAGGGTCAGCGCCACAAAACTAAAAGCTCGGGCGCTGGAAGATTTTAAAACTACCCTCGGAATCTCTAGCAACCCTCGTTGGCTGAGCAGAGAGATCGCATCGGAAGGTAAGGCACCAGAAGATCTTTCAGGTAATCAGTGCCCAAACCGTGTAGGGCTTTATATGTCAGTAATCCGACTTTAAAGGTGATCTGCCACTGAACCGGCAGCCAGTGCAGATCCCGCAGCACCGGTGTAATATGGGAAGAACGTGAGGTCCCCATTAACAACTGGGCCGCTGAGTTCTGCCCTAGCTGCAAGTGGCAGATATCAACCCCAGGAAGCCCAAAGTAGAGGGAGTTGCAGTAGTCCAAATGGGAGGTCACAAAGGCGTGGATCAATGTAGGCAGGTCACCAGATGGAACAAGGTGCTTGATCCTAGTGATGTTCCTAAGATGGTAAAAGGATACCTTAACAACCGCCGACACTTGTGCATGCAATGTCAGCTAATTGTCGAGGATCACCCCCAGGTCTCGCACCCGTTCAGAGGTAAGGAGCTCCACATCGCTATACAATAAACCTGAGGTTTGATTTGCCCCCGGCCCCTCAATCCGGCGGCCAGGATCCACGACCATCACCTCCGTCTTCCCAGAGTTCAACTTGAATCAGCTGGACCTCATCCAACCCTGGATCTTGCTGAGACACTTGTTAAACACTGAGAGTGCTCTATTCTGGTCAGGTGCAAAAGACAGATAGAGCTCGGTATCATCGGCATAACAATGAAACTCCAGCCCATATCGTCTTACAATGTCTCCGAGGGGAAGCATGTACACTGCAAACAACATAGGGGACAGCTCAGAGCCCTGAGGCACCCCACAGGACAGTGCAATAGGATCAGAGGAAAATATCCCTGATACAACCCTCTGAGTTCTACCTGTGAGGAAGGAAGCAAACCATCTGTGTACCAAACCCGTCAACCCACAGATGTATCTCAGGTGCTCGAGCAGCACCCCATGGTCTATGGTGTCAAATGCTGCTGACAAATCCAGAAGGACCAAAATGGACCATTTTTTCTGGTCTCTCACCATCAGATCATCATTGAGCACCTGAACCAGTGCAGTCTCAGTGCTATGTCTCTTTCAAAAACCTGATTGAAAAGGGTCGTAGATGTTATGGATGGATAAACGGTTGTCCAACTGGGCTGCCACCACTTTCTCGATAACCTTCCCCACAAAGGGGAGGTTTGAGATGGGTCTGCAGTTGGCTAGAGAGTCTGGGTCCAGAGAAGCCTTTTTCAACACTGGTGTCACCACCACTTCCTTCAGGGAGCAGGGATATTCACCGGAGTCTAAGGAGCACCAGACTATCCTAGCTAGAACCAGAATGATAACCTCACTACAGCCCATAATCAGGCCAGTGGTACCCAGATCTAAACTACAGCTTGTGGTACACATACCCTGGACAATCCTCATAACATCATCGATTTCCGGCCTTTCGAAGGAACTCCAGGCGAACGGGGTACTTCTAACCATAGGCCGGACCACAGCAACTCCTATGGCGAGTGCTGTGCGAGTTTCGGCCCTGATGTTAGCCACCTTATCTGCAGAGAATTGAGCAAGCTCCTCACATTGTATTTGTGAAAAGGCTCGACGAACCTGCAGACAGGCTGGGTTGCATAGCCTGTCCACGGTTCGAAAGAGCTGGGATGGTCAATTCTGTGCAGCAGCAATTTCTCCGGACAGGAATACTGCCTTCCTATGAGAAATTGCTGACTGATAGAGTTTGTAATGCTCTAGGAGTCTAAGATGGTCGGCATCTAAGCCGGATTTTAACCAACATCTCTCCAACCTGCGTCCTAGTCGCCGCATCTCCCTCAGATCCCGATCAAACCAGGGGGATCGAGGGTGAAGGGAGAGAGGGCGCAAACGGGTGGGAGCAATTAAATCCAAAGCAGCGGTAACAGCCTTATTACAGGCTAGCACTAACTCTTCAGGATTAGAGCTCATCCCAGGAAGTTCTGATAGGTCAAGAACCGCAGTTAGGCCTTCAGGAGTAACATCCCGTAAAGGGTGGTACTTGACCATCTCCATAGGGGTAGGCCTACGAAGGGGGATGCAAAAATTGAATCTCACAGTGTGATGGTCAGATCAACTGACAGGTTCCACCCCCACATTGGAGGCTTCCATCCCCAGCAGGAAGACCAGATCCAGTGAATGGCTGTGTTTATGAGTGGCAGAGGTAATCACCTGTGTGAGGCCCAATGAACACACCAATTGGAGGAAGTGCTGACCAAATTGCGGGAGTTCGTCGTCGATCCAGGCATTAAAGTCACCCAGCACCATCAACCTGGGCGACTCAAATACCAGGTCGATGACGAAGTCCGCCACTTCCTTAAGGAATAGCTTCTCATCACCGGGTGGACGATAAATGAGTGCTATCCTACAGCTCCCACCTGCCACTACAACACATTCAAAGGATCTGGTCTCCTCCACTGGAACACTGGTGAGATCCAATTTGGTCTTGAAACAGACAGCAATCCCCACACCCCTGCGATCCAATCTCGGGCGGTGTATCACCGAATACCCATCTGGAACTGCGGCCTCAACAACTGGGGCAGCATTACTGTCCAGCCAGGTTGCGGTAATGCAAGTCAGGTCTGCAGTGCCCACCAAGTCCGCTATAATGGCAGACTTGTTCAAAGATGTTAATAGATGATAAAGTGTAGGAAAATTGTGACATCTAGGAATAAGAACCACAAGTATAGGCACACTGGGTGGGATATTCAGAAATGCACCAGAGGCAAGCACAAGAGCGGCACAGTGCAAATCCACTGTGCCATGGCACACTGAGCATGATATTCAAAGGATGCACATGATGGCAAGTGCTAGTGCAACATGGCTGAATATTGCAGGGATGCACCATAGCACAACCAGCGCTGCACCAGGGAGCAAGCCAACAAGTGCAATAGCACAACCAGGGATGCACAAGGGGCAGAGGTGCATGTGCCAGGACACAGATGGACCGGCAACAGGCACAGCAAGAAGCAAGCTACTGGGGCAGGAAGTCCAGCCACCAGGGTGCAGAGGGTGCCAGGAGTGAGGCATGGCAGGCACACAATGGAACACCATCCAGTGTGCATGGGAAAGCAGCAGACCTCTGACTATGTGCACCACAGTGATGCACGGAGGCAGGGTGGCACCAATGGCCACTGGTAAACAGCCACCAGCAACCCCACATAAGAAGGCACGAGACACGCCACCTGGACCACAGCGGGCAACACACAGGCATAGAACACACAATGCACATGCCACACAACCCAAACAGAGAACCCATGGCCACCCCAAAGCACAGCCACTGACTAATGGGTGTACACCACCAGGCACAACCCCTGGCCACCCCAGGTGTACCACACAGCCACCGTGCACACCACTGCAGCATGGCTCCACATACCAGCCACAAAGCAGACACGGACACAGATGGCTAACCATAGAAAAGTGTATTACAACAGGCATAAACTAACTATATACAAATGTACAAGTAACAGGGACAGGGAACAAGGAATGGGGAGGCCACATACAAAATGGGAGGCCGGGGAAGGGAGGCAGGGGGACAGCGGTCATGGCTATATGAGGGGACAAGGAAGGGGGGACAGGGAAGGGTAACTGTAGCAGGCCAATGGGCCCTATGGCCATCCTCGCCCCACCGGTGCCTGACACCGATGTCTGCACTGCTGCCTGCACAGCATCCTTTGCAGCAGCTGTGTCATCTGCAGCATGGCAGTGGTGACCCAAAGGATCTATCCCAGGAGCCACAGTGCGATGGACACCTAGGACAAAGGAGTGAACACAGTATGAGTGCATGTCTGAAAGACTGTAGCCCACCCACCATGCGCAGCAGACAGCGGTGACATGTGCCCCTGGGATGGCACCCAGCCATCCACAGTGTGTGCACCCACACATGCTGCCAACCCAACAATCCACAGCCATGCAGAACACTGTACACCAACACCACCCATGTGCAGCACATCACCACCATGGCAGGCAAGTGACATGGCTAAGCAGCAGGATAGCAGTGGCTCAGCTGGAATCCGGTTGCACCCACAGCCCACCTGCGGCAGCCACACACATGTAGGATAGCCACAGCATGGTGCAATGGTCACCGTGGGCAGTGCACAGCTGTAAAGGCCATGCGCACAGGGGCCTGTGGCCCACCCCAACCCCTGCTGCCCACCCTGTACAACACCGTAGCATGAAACAGTGCCTACCTGCATATTGCAGTGCAGTAGCGCTTCTCCAGCAGTAACACCCATGCGGCCTGCACCTGAGCCCCTGCAGTGGCCCGTCCTGGTTCACCCACAGCACCAGCCAATCAGGGTCTCCTTCTCTCCTCAGGGCCTAGGAAAGAAACATGGAGAAAGACACATCAGTACCTGGCAACACTACATGCCCACCCCCCAGCACAGCGTGCTTCCCAGCCCAGTGCAGCAGCAGCATGGTGGCACAGCACACCCATAGTGCACTGCCCCGGCCAACAGAACTTACAACCCCAGCCCCCTCCAGCAGCATGATGTGCCACCCTGCTGTCCCCACAGAACACTGGTTGGGCACAGACATGGTCGAAGCGCACTTACCTGGCCATGGCACTGCACCCCTCCGGACACGTGCCTGTAGTGCCTGGAGCCTCTCTGGGTCCCTCCTCTGCAGGTCCCCATAGCAGTGGAGGCATTGCTCTCCACTGTGCTGTGCACCTGTGGCCTCCTCCAGCCCATTGGCAACCTCCTGTCACACCTCCATCTGTGGCCTATTCAGGGGCACCTGGCCAAACAGGCTGTCTGTGTGTGGCTCCACCAGGGCCACGAGGTTTGCCAATTCTATCTGCGATCAGTTAGGTGCCCTGGCACTGCTACGGCATGGCATGGCTGTATCGCAGTCAGAAATCCAAAATGGCACCCAGTAGCATATGAGCCACACGTGCTGGTGATGCGAGCCTCACGCAGAGATGTGCTGCCATTGCCAATTGCGCAGCCACAAAGATGTGCAATATGTGTGATGCCACACTGGCACATGCTGCAGGGCTCCCCGGGGGCAAAGGGCAACCGTGGGGTTAAGGATCGGCAAGTGCACCATGCGCAACTGTGCTATTGGGCCCGCCATGCATGGTGCGCAATAGGGGCATCTGGGCACCACAGTTATAGGCCATACAGCTCATGAGCGCCACATGTCCAATAGCAGCTCAGTGCTGTAACGCGTATTGCGGAGTGTGCGTATGCTGCACCATTGGCGTAGGCACCGGCAGTGCGTGCATGTGTACTGCCTGGCCTACTGTGCACATCACAATGTTGCGCCACGACTTGAGCATGTGCAAGTCCATTGCGCCATGCGCAATATCACAATATTCAGATGGCATATGCAGATTAGCTAATCAGCCTATCCGCAGTGCATCAGAGGCATTTGCATCCTATTACAGTTGTGCATCCCTTCATTTGCATGCAATGTGCTATAAACATGCCCTGGGACTGCACAGGACATGGACCGGTGTTGCGGAGGGTGGTGTGGGTAGTTGCTGTCAATGACCATGTATCTATTCCCACAGGACAAAGCATGATGGAATGTGACAAAGGTGAGGAGCATTTGCCTGCAAGGAAGTGTAGGCTCAACTTCACGAGGGCAGAGACCGATGTCCTTCTTGAGGTGTACCTCAACCAGGAGCCTCTACTGGGTGGCTCAACAGGCACCTCACAAGCCAGGTCCACAGTATGGGAGGGTGTGGCTAGAGCTGTGAACCAGCAGGGCAGCCATCAAAGGTCTGTGCAGGAGTGCAAGAAGAAGGTTGGCACAGACCGAAGATGGATTAAGGAGAAGGTGGCAGCCATCTGGGCTGCACATGCTGCCATGGGTGGTGGACAGCCCGATGTGCCACAGCTGATGCCACAGGAGGAGTTGGTGGCAGCTACCATGTGGTGCAGCACCATCGAGGGGGTGCCTGGTGGTGGCTTCCAGATAGGAGGCAGCCCATCACTGCATGGTAGGTACGGCAGCACCTGGGGCAGGGAGGCAGGGGTGTGTGCCAGCGGCACTAATGTGACTGTATTCCCTTTCAGCTCCAGAGTGCCTGCCTGCAGCAGCAGGGGTGGGGGTGTCCACCTTGGGGCGGTCCTGGAACCAGAGGACCGTCCTTCCACCTCCACCAGTGTCCAGGGACCGGATCGCATGCAGCTCAACACCGCTGTCTGTCTGGATGCCCATGGTGTGGTTGTGGACTAGGCCCTAGCTGTGTTTCAGCATAACGCCAGCCATGGTGTATAGTATGCTGAGACAGAGATCGGCGGCAGGGTCTGGGACCGATGATGAAGAGACCATCATCCTGGATAGCGGTGTTGCCATTGAGGGTGAGGCACCCATACTACTCATCCACCACGGCAGTGCAGACGGTGCCCTGGAGGTGGCTGTCCACCCACCATGCATCACCATGGGTGCCCGCGGTGCAGAAGTGGCTGATGGTGGTGGCAGTGGTGGTGCAGCCACACCAGCACTGCTCAGTGCACAGCGGCTGGAGGAGCAGCAGTGGCAGTTGGACGAGGTCAAAGGGGGGCTGGGTGCAGTGCCCGCCGACAGTGCACCACTGAATGAGCAGCCCCATGAGGGCCCCGTTGTGCAGTGCCCACCTGTGCGGGGGGCTGGGCTGCAGGGTTGAACACCAGCCGTAGGTCAGCGCAATGCCCATGCACCCCAAGGTACCAACCCCTTGGCCAAGCACACCCATCTGCTATGGGCCTCCGTGGAGCAACAGGTGCTGGTCATGGCAGGGTTGCGTGCAGAGCTGTGCCAGGCTGCAGAGTGGTGCGACAGGGACTTTGAATACCTCCTGGCTGAGAACACATGAATACGGGAGGAAATGACCACAGCCCTGGATCGGCTTACCGCTGCAGTCATGGCCGGCCCAGCACCACTGTCCACCTTGGTGCATGGCCGTCCACCGCAGACCTCACAGAATGCATTCTCCACGCCTCAGTCATGGCGTTGAGCAATGCCCTCTGTGTCAATGCAGTGGGCATTCTGAGCACACCTGGAGCAGGCATGTTCAGGAGCCTGCAGACACCTGCGAGGACACAGTCGCATTCCCCTCAGTGACGCCCCTGGGGGACTGTCACAGACTCCCCCTGTGGCCGTTGCACAGCCTGTGTCTGCTGGGCAATCTCGGCGGGGCCATCCACATGTCCACGGCAGCCATGTGACTGTGCGGTGGTGCTGAACCACCCACCTCCTCATCCGCTGTCTGCTGTTGCTCTGTGTGCACATTGGTGTGGCGTGTATGTGTGCATTCCAGGGACGTGGCATCCATGGTTGATGCTGCACACAGGCCTTGTGCACACCCACCTGGCTGCTGGCCACTGTGGCATGTGCATGATGAAGCCAGCACAGCACTGACTGCTACTGTGCACCAGTGCTCAGTGTCTGACATATGCCTAGTGCCAGTCTCTGGGCGCGGGCATGATGGTGCCTGTGTCCATGTGCATGTGTGTGCAGGGGCATGTGGGTGGGGTGGGGAGTGCTGTGCTGTGCGCTTACATGGAGTCCAGTCCCACGCCTGTCCATGCTCCCCTCCAGCTGTTACTGTCACAGGGCCTGCCCATGCATGCCTGTATGCTGTGCCAAAGTCCCTGGGACGTGCATGTGGACATGTTCACCTACCTGCGTGCACCATAGTGCTCCTCTACAACTATGTCCCAGTGCTGCTGGGCCATCCTGATCAGCCGGGGTTCCCTTCGCCGGGGGGGCTTCCCACCACCACCTGGCCGAGCGGCCACGTCGTCCCCACTGCTGTTCCCCTCTTCGACCTCGACAGCTATCCCACAGTCAGTGGCCATATTGTGTAGTGTACAGCAGGCCAGGAATAGGCCTTTGAGGGGCTGTACTGTAGGGCATCGCCAGACCTGTCCAGGCAATGGAACCATGTCTTCAGCAGCCCAAACACACGCTCGATGATGTTCCATGTGCTGACATGTGCCTCATTGTATAGCTCCTGTGCTGGGGTCGACGGGCACTGGTATGGGGTGAGCAGCCATGGCTGGAGTGGGTAGCCACTGTCACCTGTGTGTAGAGAAGTGTGGTTAGCATGGTGGACTGTGTTGCTGCACCCTCCAGCCTTCCCAGCCACACCCTGTTGCACCCCTGCCCTAGCATCCCCCACACCTTGCCCTGTTGTGCCAGGCTACCCGTCTACACAGCACACTCACCTACTAGGTGGCTGGTGGGGATGTCCCCACTCTCAAACCTGTGGCACAGTGCCAACTGGTGCCAGATGAAGGCATTGTGTGCTCCACCAGTGTGTGTGGCACAGACATTGATTATGTGCCCCCTGGCATCGCACACCACCTGGCAGTTGACACTAGGGTAGCCCTTTCTGTTGATGTAAATTACCCCCTCGGGCCAGGTGGTGTGCGGAAGCCAACATGGGTGCAGTCGATGGCCCCTAGCACGCCAGGCATATGTGCCACCCTGTGGAACTCCTGCATGTTCACTGTACACTCTGCCTATGTGCTGGGGAAATGGATGTATTCCACAGCATATGGCAGCAGTGCATTAAGGAATTGTGTGAGGAGCCATGATGCGACCGATTGGGTTATGCCTGAGGTGTCCCCTGCTGGTCTCTGGAAGGTACCCGTGGTGAGCAGGCAAATGACAGCCGTGACTTTCATCTCCACTGACAGAGCATGGCTCCGCCTTGTGGGTGCCTGCATCTCCTCACTGCACAGCTCACAGAGCTGCCTCAGAATTGCCCAATTCAGGTGGAACCGGCCCACAATCTCTGTATCACTGTACTGTTCGAAGGTGGTGTGGGCACAGTACCACCTGTTCTGGGCATACTGCCAATGGGCCCTTCCACAGCCACACCGCTCTGCCTCCTGCCTCCTGCCTCCTCAAACCCCTCATTACTGCCTCCATCTAGAAGACAGCACTAGCCATGGCCTCAGGAGTTCTGCCGCCCCCGGGCGGCTGTCTCCCCAGGCACCCCCAGCTGTGTGCTGCTGAGTGTGCCCTTGTGCTGGGTGCACACCTGTATTGGGGTCCCCAGCTGGTGGCCTGTGGGCTGTAGCCTCCACCTCCCACCTGTCTGGACATCTGTGCTGCCCCTTCTGTGCTGGGTGTTGCAGGCACATGCTCTGGATGTTGCCTCCGCACCTGTCTCACACACACACACACACACACACACACACACACACACTCGCTCACACATGCAGACACACTCACTGTCACACACCCACTCTCTCACTCTGTTACACTCCCTGCCTGCCTCTGTCTTTGTCTTGCACCCCTCCTGCTGTCCAGCCTGCCCACTCACTCTCCCTCTCTACAGCTCCCCTCTGGCACAAGCCTCCTTCCCCTGCTTGCTCCCTCTTTTTTTATAGGCTCAAATTTGCTCTACACAAGTCCCATTTGCTCCACGCTTGCGCCGTTTGTCTGCTGTTGAATATTGCACTGTGACGCTTATTCATGGCTACGCCCCCTGCAATTGCACATGCATGCATTACCATTGTGCATTGGTGCATGGGGATTTGTACGGCGCAGTTGTTGCCACTGAATATCGCTCTCTGGTGCATTTGTGCAGTTGCGATGGTGCATCCCTGTTGCACATTGCACAACTGCTTTGAATATCCCACCCAATGACTAATTCCCAAGGTGCAACTTTTGGATCTGTGTCAGACCAAAGTTGAACAACTATCACTGCCATTATCAACTTAGTAATTAAACACACAAAAACAGCTGTGAATTCTGTAAATATAGTTTAGGGGGAGTGATCACAATAGGATTGACAGTATCCTTTAGTTTTGCAGAGCATGACCAAAAGGCAATGATAATAAACAAGAGCATTGAAGGTAAGTGAGCTAAACTAAAATATATATAGTTTAAGTTTCCAGATAACCCACTCTTGGTTTATATTAAGTAGCATTGTCTTTCCTGGGTGACAGGATGAGCTATCCCAACTCAATGGAGAAAACACTTCTGCATCTAATGTTACTCTAATGATGTAGCACGAGGGCACCACTCAAAACATTCAGATACTGATACTCTATAAAGACAGTAAGTGTTGCTCCATGTCTTGTGGCTTGGCTGTGGGCCATTTAAGAGGTGTTCCGGGTGAACCACCCCAACTCCTTGGGATTAATACCCCTGCCTGTACCTCCTAATTTCATTTTAGTGCATAATTTCTTGACTCACTTTTGTTGTTTAGACAGACTATAGCATGTGACCACTCAATAAGGCAAGAAGACATATACGTAGTAGAACAGAGAGGCAGAGGAAAGAAGAAGAAGAGAGAGAGAGAAAACAACCACATACTCTGTGGAACCAATAGAATAGAGTCAAGTTCTTTTGGGCTTTATATATACATAACTCACTATGAATAATGTATGAGAGGAAATGTTAACCTGACTACCAGTTGCCCCAGAAGGCAAAGATTAAGAGTGTTTTTATCTGTTTGGAGGCAGCAGAATCTCATAAATTTGGATTAGTAGGAACAGCAGTGCTGATGGTTTACCAGAATTAAAACAGCTCAGAAAGAGAAGGTAAATAACAACATACAAAATGAATGCTAGCAAATGAAAACTGGTAGCACATTAATTTATGTTAAGAAGTGTTCCATATGCAACCTGCAAAAATGATGGCAGACAATTACTATAGGTGCCTATGTGAATAGTTCAGAGATTTGATTAATGACTTGTATGGCAAGAGGTTTGGCCTTACCAAAAGTGAATCTGAGAAGTGGAAAGAGTACAAACAAGCATTTGTCAATGCCGAACGTTCACTTGCAGGTATTTGCAGTGGTGTTTGGCATATATGGTGCTTTACCCTAATGCCCTGTGCGATTGCTGGTATTTGCACAATAAATTGTCAGCATGACCTTTTTGTTACCCCCATTGTGCACTAAGTAGGCGGAAACACGTTTTGGGTAGGATGTGAAAAATGACAGCTGTACTGCTCATAAGGAAGTGTGGTAAATGGCAATGTTGAAAATCTGGAGTGGAAATATTGAAAATTCGCAAACCTAGGAGCGCGGCATGGGAACTGTGCAATGCACGCCGTAAAACAGTCATCGTTAGGATTTTCCACCAAATTGTCAACATTGGCATTTTAAACTTCTGCTAATGAACAGTGTCACTGTGATTGTCTTACTGTGTGCCATACATTGATTTTGCACACCGACTGCGCCATTGTGCAGTACATGGGCGGAAACACGTTTTGGGCAGGATGTGAAAAATGATAGCTGTACTGCTCATAAGGAGGTGTGGTAAAATGGCAATGTTGAAAATCTGGAGTGAAAATATTGAAAATTCGCAAACTTACGAGCGTGCGTAGGAACTGCGCAATGCGCTAAATAAAACAGTCATTTTGGAATCTTGCCAAATTTTCAACATGGGGTTTTGGGACCCCTTCTCATGAATGATGTCACTGTCATGGTGTTATTCAGGCCGAAGGGTGATTTCACGCAGTGACTGCGAAATCACCGCGACCGGCTAAATACTCATACATGACATCATTCATGAAGAAGTCCGAAACCCAGTTAATTTGGTGCAAAATTCAAAAATGCCTGAGATATGCAATAAGTTGAAACCCCCATCTAGCCCATTATACAGCTTACGGCATTTCCTCAGTTTCGCGATCGCCTTTGAAGAGTGCAGACGTGTTCCAGTCCACGAAGCCGTCACACTGGATCGGAGGTAAGTATGGGGTGAGGGGTGTGGGGAGGCTGGGTACACAGTGGGTGGGTGCGGGTTGTGGGAGGGGCTGAGAGGCGCCGTGGGACGTTTTATTTTACAGGTGTAAAAAACGATGATGTGGGGACGTTTGCCCACGCTGGGGTGGGCTCCCAGTGTGGCAGAAGATGACTGGGGGCCGAGGGCCGACGGGGATTGGGCACCCGTCGGGCAAACTCACGCGGGGGCCGAGGCCGACGGGATTAGGCACCCCGTCGGCAGACAAAATCGAACGCTTGCCATGCTGGGGTGGGCTCCCAGCGTGGCAGCAGGATGGTCTAGGGGCCGTGGAGCCGACGGGGATTGGGCACCCATCGGCAAACACATTTGCCACGCTGGGGTGGGCTCAGCATGGCACCAAAGTTTGGGGCGCGGACGCACGCGAGAGGGCGTGGCGCGAGGGGACGGTGTGGCGCGTGCTCGGTATGGCAGCGGTGGTTTGCTTTGAAGCAGAAGACCACAGCTGTCATACAGAGCTCCTGCACCCATTGGTGCAGGACCGTCATACCTGCTTAACGGAGCACTGGATTGAATGGGAGAGGCACACCTCCAAAGTGTGCTACTCTCCCAAAACGTTCCTTGCGCATGCGCGCAAGTGAACGTAAAAAGGGCACTAAGAATAATTGTTTGGTATGATCTGAGTTATAGGGAAGCCTTGATTAAATGTGGGCTTGATAGGTTAGATACTAGAAGAGAAAAAATAACTAAAGAGGTATTTAAAAACATTTGTGAACCTGACCATAAATTGCATTGTTTACTTGTATCAAGGAATACAGTATGTCTGGGCATAATTTGCGAAATAAGGAGATGTGAGAAAAACCTGTGATAAGAATTCAAACCTACAGTAAATCTTTGCCCATGCAATATTTGAATGTGGTGAAATAAATGTTATTTTTTTTATTTCCCTTTGTTTTAAAATTGTATAATTTTATATTTTGCACTTGCAATATGTAAAGGTTATCTTTTTATGCTTTAGATACATAGATATATAGACAGTGTTGGCAGATAAGGGCCTATGGCCCACCCAGTCTGCCCATTTGAGCTTGTAAGTTCAGTTTGTTTTCCTAAAAGTCTGTTGCCCCTTACCCCTGACCTCCAGAATTCCTTTATGTCTATCCCATGCATTCTTAAATCCCTGTGATTGTTTCAGCCCCACCACTTCCTCTGGCAGGGTGTTCCACTTGTCCACCACCCGTTCTGTGAAGAAATTCTTCTCATGTTTCCTCTGAATCGTCCTCCTCAACTTCATCCCATGCCCTCTAGTCCTGGAACATCTTTTTCGCTTAAAATAGTGTTTTCCTGCACCCTGTTCCTCCCTGTAAGATACTTGTATGTCTCTATCATATCCCTCTCTCCCTCCTCTCTCCAGGGAGTACATGTTCCAGTTCCTTCAACCTGTCTTCATAGGACTTGTGATGCAATCCATGCACCATCTTTGTTGCCCTCCTCTGAACCTTCTCTACCCTGTCTATGTCCTTACGTAGGTATGGTCTCCAGAACTGTACACTGTACTCCAGGTGGGGCCTCACTAGTGTCTTGTATAGCGGAATTATGACCTCCTTTTCCTGCTGGTGATGCCCTGCCTATACATCCCAGCATCTATTGCTTTACCTGCTGCCTTGTCACACTGTTTCCCTACCTTGAGATCATCAGAGATGACAACCCCAAGATCCCTTTCCTGCTTGGTGCATGCTATATCCTCACCTCACAACTGATATATTGTGCCAGGGTTTTTGCCCCCATATGCATTATCTTGCACTTCTTTGCATTGAATTTCAACTGCAAACCCCTGACCATTCTTCAAGTTTCTGCAGGTCGCTTCTCATTCTGTCTACACCCTCTGGTGTGTCTACTCTGTTACAGAGCTTTTGTGTCATCAGCGAACAGCGAAATTCTGCCCTTCTAGGTCCTACGCAATGTCACTGATGAAGATGTTGAATAGGACCGGTCCCAGCACTGATCCCTGTGGTACCCCACTGGTCACTCTTCCCTCTGTGGAGTGACAGCCATTTACCACCACCCTCTGTGTCCTGCCACCCAGCCAGTTACCTACCCACCACACTACTGTCCTGCCCACACCCATATTCCCCAGTTTGTGTAATAGTCTTCTATGTGGCACAGTGTCAAAGGCCTTGCTGAAGTCCAGATAGGCCATGTCCACTGCCTCCCCTGATCCACCTCCTAGTCACCAAGTCAAAATTCAACGAGGTTGGTCTGACATGACCTCCCCTGGTGAAACCATGCTGCCTTGGGTCTTGTAGTCCATTGACAACCAGATGTTCCACCAATCTCTCCTTCAGTAGTGCTTCCATGATCTTCCCACTACTCCGAGGTGAGGCTGACTGGTCTGTAGTTCCCTGCTTCCTCTTTGTTCCCACTTTTGTATAAGGGGACTACATCTGCTGTCCTCCAATCTTTGGGTACCTCCCTGTTTCCAGTGATTGGCTAAACAGGATACCAGAGGTTCAGCCACCACCTCTCTTAGTTCTTTAAGGACCCTGGGTGCACCCCATCTGGCCCCATTGCTTTATCAACTCCTATTACTTCCAGTTCCTTCAGGACCCTTTCTCGTGTAAAGGGACTTGTGTCCATTTCTGCACCATTCTCACCCTTGTACTCCTTCAGACCATTCCCTCCTCTTCCTCAGTAAAGACTGAGCAGAAATACCTGTTCAATATGTCAGCTTTACTGTTGTCATCTCCACCAGCCCCATCCTCCCCTTCAGTCTCACTATCCTCCTTTGTCTTTTCTTTTTTCACTTATGTACCTGTAAAGGTTTTGTCCCTCTACCCATGATTTTGCAATGTGTTCTTCTGTCTGAGCTTTGGCTTCCCTTACTGACCTCCCTGCCTCCCTTTGCTTCTCCTGGTACTTCTCCCTATCCCCTTCTGCCTGTGTCTTTTTGTATTGCCTGAATGCAAATCTTTTTGGCTTTCACTTTCTTTGCTACCTCTTTGGAAAACCATAATGGTCTCCTCTTCCTTTTCCTCTTGCTAACCTGCTTAATGCATAATTCTGTTGTTCTTGTAATCCCCATTTTAAATACTGCCCACTGTTCCTCAACCCCTGATTCCTGTCCCATTCCCCTTAATGCCTCTTTCAAGTATCTCCCCATTTTCCCAAAGTCTGCCCCCCTAAAATCCAGGATACGTGTTTTTGTGTGATTTGGTTCTGCTCTTTCTGTGATTTCAAACCACAATGACTGGTGGTCACTGTTTCCCAGGTGCTCCCCACTGTTACCCCATCACACTGTCCCTGTTTGTGAGCACAAGGTCCAGTATTGCCTTCTGCCAAGTTGGTTCCATGACCAGTTGCTTGAGGAAGGCACCCTGAAGGAGTCCAGGATAAATCTGCTCCTAGTTGAGGCTGCTGCTGGGATGCTCCAGTCCACGTCTGGAATATTGAAGTCTCCAACCAGTACTACCTCCCCTTGTCTGCCATCCTTTGGATGGCTAGCATCAACTCCTATCTGTTTCTTCCTCCTGGGCTGGTGGTCTATAGACCACACCCTGCGGATGGCTGTCCCCATTTTCCTTTCCAGCTAACCCACAGTATCTCTCCCCATTTTGTTCCTCCTGGATCTCTGTGGCCCTTATGTCATTTTTCACATACAGTGCCACTCCTCCTCCTTCCTGCCTGTTCTGTCTCTTCTAGATATGTTGTAGCCAGGTATGGCCATCTCCCAGTCGTGGTTATCATTACACCAGGTTTCAGTGATGGCCACAATGTCCAGGTCTGACTGTACCATGACAGCCTCCAGATCTTCCATCTTGTTGCTAAGGCTCCTGGCATTTGCACATGGCTTTCCATGATTGACCTCCTAGACTGTTTCACTGTTCTACTCCAGCCCCTTCCTTGGTTGTCATTTATCCCTGGTTCTCCTTGCTGTCTGCCCTTCTGCTGAATTTTGCCCCTTTTCTGCTTATCCACCTCTTGGGCACTAATCTCCATCTTTTTCACTGCTTTGCAGAGATAGCCCTCCTCTGGTTCACTGGTTCCACTGCTAGCTGTGGGGGGTGAGCAAGGGTACCCTCCTTGCTGGCCTGCCACCCCTTTGCTAGTTTAAATGCTTGTCAATGTAGCATTTAAACTTATCATTGAGTACTTGGATTCCCCCAGGATGGATGCAGGCCGTCAGGAGTGAACAAACCTCCATCCTCCAGGTGGGTCCCCAGTCACCAATGAATCCAAACCCTTCCTCACAGCACCAGTTCTTCAACCATGAGTTAAAGTTCCTGGTGCATGCACTCCTATGCTCTCCTTTCTCTCACAGGTAGTACTTCTGAGAAAGTGACAGAAGTAGCTACTTGCTTGAGACTCCTCCCAGTTTCCTAAACTCTTCCTGAACTTCCTTTGGCTCCCCATTTGCCAGGTCATTGGTACCTAGGTGGATAATGACATCCAGCTCACCCTCCGTCTTGCCTTCCCAGTGATCCCCAGGATCTTCCTTCCATCCCTCCATGCCGTGGCACCTGGCAGGCACCTCACCTCCCTGTCCTCCCCTCCTGTGTTCCTAGCTGGATCCCTCTTATGATGGAGTCCCCAGGATTCCTTCCTCCTCCTCTGGGGTCCACTGCTTTCCCAGCTGAGGACACCTCCTTGGCTAACCTCCATCCTTTCCTTCCACTTCTCTGAGTACCTCTATTGGTTGTCCTCATTTGCCAGTGTGGCATATGGGTTCTTGAGTGGAATAGGATCTGGGATGTGCCTCTGCCTGACTGCTCTAACCATCCCTGAGCCCACTGTCATCCAAGTACTCCTCGTTCTCGGCATCCTTTGAGGCAGTTGCATTGGACTGGGTGGTCCCTGGATAGGGTGATGGTACTCCTGACCCAGTTTACTTGCTCTGAGTCTGGCTACCTCATCCCGCAGTCCAGAGAGATGCATGCAGATGGGTAGCACCCAGTGTCCAGAAGGTCTGCCTGAATATGGCTGCCCCACAGCCACTGCATTGCACCACCCCCACATTATACTGCAATTCCACTACTTGTCTGCTACTGAAGCTCTCCTAGTTCCCTTTTTATTAATTTACTGTACTAAAATGCCACTGATCCTCAGATAATTTTTTTTTTTAAAAAGAAACCAATAAATAAATAAATGAGTCAAAACACTTGTCGTGCTGAGGTGGGCTTCTTCCCCTTATGCACCTCCTTCACCCCTTACTATACCCTGTGTTTAGCTCCTGTCAATCAGATTTAACAGGGCATATAATTAAGAGTTGGGGAAAGGGGAGGGTGAAAATTTGCAGCAATTAAAGACAGCACAGAATTACACCACCACTATGTTTTAAATTTTCAACAGCCCAAAAACAATTATAAGTAAAGACAACAAAGAAAGTATAGTGTCACTAAAAGCCCACAATCTAAGTTTAAAAGAAAAATAGCAATTACCAGTTACTCTAAAGCACTGAATTGAATATGTTTCCTTCCTTCCCCTTCTGGCTGCTTTATAGAACTTCAACCTGTACTTTTGTGTCTGGTTGCAATATTAAGAAATAAAGTATTAACTAACTAACAAACTAACTAATTAGGGAGGTAAATCTCAAAGTACTAGAGTATGTGACCAATCAGTATCTGTATTGCATATGCAAGCTGGATGAGCAACTGAGCTTTAAAGTCTCTGCCTGGAAGTTCTATGCTAACAAGCATAACCTTCTGTCAGTAGCCACTGTAGGTTTAATCATAAGAAACAACAATCTTTGCTAGGCGCAATCTTTTATTAATTAGTCTGAAGGTGGGAATTAAAATCCATTTCTGAACTAGGACTCTGCAGCAACTGTTGGTGGGGTAGATTTCCCTGGGGTTTGTGTGTCTTCAAGAAGCATATTACTGTCATCATTGGTATAACATTTTCCAGAGAGCTTAAACAATGTTTCTAATGGACGATATCTATTTTTCAGTATTTGGATCATTTTCCTGTATGTTTTAGTTGACCAAGCCATTGACTTAGGGTCTGGTTTATATTTTACAGGTAGTGGGCAAGATTCACAAAAGAGACGAACCGGGTACAAATGTGATGCGCTGGCGCAAATAGGATTCACCCACCAAACGCAGAGCGATTCACAAAGGGATGTGCCATGGGATGTGCATACCCACTGTGAATCATGTGGAAAGTGCAAGGTGCAAGTTGAGATGCACCAATGAATCCAGGATGTGCACAATCACCCAAGGGAACAACACAGTGAATACAGAGCAACCCAGCAAGGCATGTGGGAGCAAAGGGAACAATGCAGTGGGACAAAGGAGAGAGGGACACACAACCAAAGGGACAAACCAGAGTGGCCAAGGGCACAACAGTGGCTGAAACAGGCACAGTAGTGAAACTGGGCATTCAGAACAACACCCAGAGGCCCAGGCCACATCCCACACAGGCCCATGGCAGGCACACAGAACAGGTACACTGCAGCTGGCATGGCACCACACAACAGCACGTGAAAGCAAGGAGCAAGGTGGTGGCCACTGGACAAGGCCAACACCATAGGTGGCCAAGACTGTGGCCATGTGGGAGGTGACACAGGCCGACACCATGCCATATGATGGGCAGCACACAGTGCCACACAGCCAGTCCAAACCCCCAACCACAGGACACAGCACACAGGGCCACAGACCAATACTGCAGCAGTGCAATGCATGCATGCCACAAGCAGCACACACAGACTGGGGGCAGAGACATGAGCAGCAGGAGATGAGGCCCATACACACACCACAGGCTACAGTGGGGCCACATGGAGGTGGGAGGGCAGGGAAGGCAGACTGTACAAATACGAGTGCACACAGGGGCATGGCAGCAAGAGAACAGTGAAGAGCCCATAAAAGTATACAAACCCAGGACCGTGGAACAGTGAAGGACCACAGACACCATGTCAGAGAAGTAATAATTTAATACAATAAACATCAAAAACAACAGTACAGGAACAAGAAACCAAACCACAAAAAAATATATACATTGGATGATACAAAAAGGGATGGGGTGTGAGAGACTATCTACAGTAACAGGAGTGCAGGAAGGGGTAGTGGGCAGGGACAGCAACATAGGTCGGGACGGTGGGTGAAACAGCAACATATGTACAGGACTAGCAGCTATTTACAATATAATTAGTGATGCACGTATATCTGATCCAGTGATCCAATCCGGTTGGATTTTCTGTATTTTCATGGTACCCGTCCCGATCGGGTACTACCTATTTGAGGAGCGTCGGTTCAGGTAAGTTATCTGCAGGGGGCGAGGGGGTGCAAGCAAGCCAGCTGCTCTGTAGTGTTTGTCACATTTTACAAGAATGACACAAAAAAGCCTAGTCTGGCAGAATTTCTACCTTGCTGCTGACACTGACTCTAAAGCTAAATGTATCCTGTGTACTGTACCTACTTTTATAAGTTGAGGTTCATCCGTGAAAAGTTACAGGGTGTCAAGTCTTTTAAATCATTTAAAAAACAAGCATAGATCAGAGTAAGCAGAGCTGCTAATGGAGAAAGAGAAGCTTGCACAGATTTCAAAAGATGAATGTCATGGGTCACCAACTGAAGCCTGTTTAGCCCGAACCGTTCCTTTACCCACTGAGCATGCAAGGGAAAAGCATATTGCAGGAAGCATAGCAGAGATGACGGCTTTGGATGAACAGCCCTATGCCATTGTTGATAATGTGGGGTTTAAAGGGCTTCTTTCAGTGTTAGAACCAAGGTATGTGACAGCTTCAAGGAGGAATTTCTCAGACAATATTATTCCAGCCATGTAGGAGAAGTTTCAGCTGAAGTTAATTAGTGAATTACAATCTGTTCAAGCAAATAGTTTCACCACTGATACATGGACTGCAGAGCACGCCACTGAAACGTACCTCTTACTCACTCTGCATTGGATAGATGCTAATTACAAGCATAGAGGTGCTATGCTAGAGCTTAGGCATTTAACAGAAAGACACAAAGGTGAAAATTTATGCAGAGGGTTTGTGCAAGTTCATGATAATTGGGGTCTGCAAGCCAGTCAAAGGCACTAAGTCATTAGGGATAACGGCCCCAACATAACAATGGAAATGAAATTAAGTGGTGTTCCAAGTGAAGGGTGCTTAGCACATACTCTGCAGCTGATCATCCATGATGCCATTATGAGACAGACATACTGTGAAGGCTTGCTTTCAGTTGGAAGAGCTATAAGTGGGGCATTTTAAACACTCCAACAGTGCCACAGAAAAACTAACAGCTTTACAAAAAGCCTTCAAGTGCCTGTACACAGATTTGATCAAGACATTCCAACCAGGTGGAATAGCAGTTATTACATGTTAGAAAGACTGATAGAGCAGAGGCGAGTCCTCCTAGTATATGCCTCTAAAACTAAGAACTGAACCCTGAGCTCTACATAACGGGTGCTAGCTGAAAGTGTATGCTGCATATTAAAGCCCTTCGAGCATGAAACTAGAAGGTTAAGCCTGCAGTCAGCTTGAGTGTCAGACATAATCCCCACTTCCACAGTACTTTATCATGCAGTTGAGAATATTAGGGCTTACTATCTATGCGCAAAGCTCTATTGGCAACTATGGACTCTCGATTTAAGCATTATGAAGCATCGAAGGAATTAGTAGCTGCTTCATTTCTTGACCTCCGTTACAAATTGCATTTGTTTAGCATGGACAGAGGCAAATCATTTGCCTCGCTGTTGTCAAAGAACTAGAAGATGAACTTGATAATTACAAGCCCAGGAGCACAAAGGATGTGTGAGTGGATCTCATTCAGGAGCCTAAGTGTGAGGCTGAGGACCCATGGGACACCTTTACACAGTGTAATGCTGTGCCACAGGAAAGTAAGCCCTTTGGTTAGCTCTTTGCTGTTGTAAGCTTTTGTATTATTTTTTCAATGCTCATCTCATTATATGTATCACTGAGACATACCTTCTGTCCCACAGTTGTTGAAAATGTGGAGGGCGCTTCAAGAAAACAATCTGCTCCCCCAAAAAACAACACCTGATGCCATCCATCCATTACTGGGAAACTAACCATCTCCACTTCCCAATGCTTTGAAGACTTGCAAAATGCTACCCGTCAGCTCCACCCAGTAGCGTTCCCAGTGAACAAACTTTCAGTGTTGCAGGGGGCATCATTCTAGAATGTTGCTCTCGTTTATCGACAAAGAATGCAAACGTGTAACTTTACTTTTCTTGAAACAGAATCTTTTACAAAACTTCTAACATTTACTGAGGGCAATTGTAATTTGGTATTTGACCCCCCTGCCGATTACATGGTCTAAGTCAATTTTAGCTTTTAAAGTTTGAAACATAGCCAAAGCATAACGAAGTGCAATGATGTGCAATATCAATCCATAAAAGTAAAAAAATACAAAGATTTTAAATATATTTAAAATTCATATTGCATAACTATATATATATATATACAAAGTCACACATGCCCCCACAATGCAAAGCATCATGGGCTGCATATGCAAATCACCACAGAATGTTGGTGCGAACAGAAGACATAGACACATGTTTCATCCTACCAGGATTCATCAGTATGCCTCGCCTGTTTAACACCCCAGTGCACTGGACCAGCTACCCCTAAGGCAGTGTGCCTGGGATATATTGTGGTGAACCCATTAAAATAAAAAAACATTTAAAAGACAAAGAATCTCTGTGCGTAAACACTGAGGCAAGGGTTACCCCAAAGGGCATTTGGCTGGGAAGCCAAGTTTCAAGAAAATACAAAGTCACACATGCCCCCACAATGCAAGCATCATGGGCTACATATGCAAATCACCACAGAATGTTATGCTGGTCCAACTTTAAGCAGAATTGCATGGTGCCGAAGGCCTCTCCACACAGTTTTGCAAAGGGTGCTAACAGAAGACATAGACACGTGTTTCGTCCTACCAGGACTCATCAGTATGCAGCGCCTGTTCCAACACCCCAGTGGACTGGACCAGCTACCCCTAAGGCAGTGTGCCTGGGATATATTGTGGTGAACCCATTAAAATAAAAAAACAAGCTTCTGTTAGCACCCTTTGCAAACTGTGTGAGAGGCCTTTCGGCACCATGCAATTCTGCTTAAAGTTGGACCAGCATAACATTCTGTGGTGATTTGCATATGCAGCCCATGATGCTTTGCATTGTGGGGGCATGTGTGACTTTGTATTTTCTTGAAACTTGGCTTCCCAGCCAAATGCCCTTTGGGGTAACCCTTGCCTCAGTGTTTATGCACAGAGGTTCTTAGTCTTTTAAATGTTTTTTAATTTTAATGGGTTCACCACAATATATCCCAGGCACACTGCCTTAGGGGTAGCTGGTCCAGTGCAGTGGGATGTTAAACAGGCATGGCATACTGATGAGTCCTGGTAGGACAAAACACGTGTCTATGTTTTCTGTTAGCACCCTTTGCAAACTGTGTGAGAGGCCTTTTGGCACCATGCAATTCTGTTTAAAGTTGGACCAGCATAACATTCTGTGGTGATTTGCATATGTAGCCCATGATGCTTTGCATTGTGGGGGCATGTGTGACTTTGTATTTTCTTGAAACTTGGCTTCCCAGCCAAATGCTCTTTGGGTAACCCTTGCCTCAGTGTTTGCCTAGAGATTCTTTGTCTTTATATATATATATATATGTGTGTGTGTGTGTAACCCTCACCCCTGCCTTTTTGCAAAATGACAGGTGGCATGCTGTTGAAGCTGACAGCAGTACCTGTAGTAGAGACTGGGGTTGGGGAGGATAAGGTTACTCTCGGCACAGGGGCCTAGGTCTGGCTACTCTGCACAGGGCACCCAAGTAAATCCAAACACAGGAAGCAATAACTGTAATGTCCAAAACCAGGAATGGGATTTTATAGTGTGGCTTTTATTCACTTCCAAGCTGAACAAACAGAGCATAGACGGACCCCCACAGGGCTACATTCCTGGTAATGCAGATTAGAGACAACAGAACACTTCTTCACATTTCCAGCCCTCAGGCTTTGAACCCACCAGGCACACAGCCTGGCCTTGCACGCAGCTTTGGGTACACAGCCTGACTTGTACACTACTTGGGTTTTCCCCACTGGCCTGGCTCCCCTACCGACCACTTGATGCGCGGTCCATTTTGGGAAATGAACTAGTTTTCCAATTGGTGGCTCCCCAAACCACCTTAGAGCCTTCAACTCCTAGAGGGAATTTTCCTTCCAATCCCACATCTGGGTACTTCCCTCATCACTGGCCAAGTGCATGAGGCAAAGTAGAAATCCACAGAGCAAATCCGTAGAGGTGTACCTGGTTAATAAAGATGAGGGGTCTCCCACCTCCAGCTCCCACAATCCATACCCAGCCATTTCTCTGGAAACTAAACAAACTCTTTTCTGAAAGATTGGCAATGTAGATTACTCGGTAGATGTATGTGACATCTCCTCCACATGTCCTTGACGTCCACTATGTGCTGGACTTGAACATACTTTTACTTTTGGCTAAGCCTATTACTCTAGGCCTCCCACTACTTCAGTAGTCCAATCCCCACTATCACACAAGTCCCACGGTGAAAACATGGGCCCTTTAGAAAGAGCAGAAACTCGCCCTCCAGTTGTAGGTGCCCCACAGGCGATTCACGAAATCTTCTTGTTTCCCACACTCCTGGACAAAATAAGGCAGCTTCTCCACTAGCAGAAGCCAGGGGGTTGCCCCTGGAATATGCAGGCTAAACTTTCCTGCCCCATCCCCTCAGGGATGGGGCACTGAGACCCGAATCAGCAGTCTCCACCACTTTAAAACTAGCTCTGTGTCTCTCTTTAGGTGGAAACACACACCATTTTCCTGAATGTAGCCCTATGTCAGGGCTGAGGCTCCAAGAGCCTAACAGAGCTGCTGTGCTCCTTTCACAGCAAGCTCCAAACTCCAACAGAACTACAGACTGCTGTTCAAACCTCCCATCATTCTACTCCAACTCCCTGCTTCAGATTCCATTGTGGCTCATGCAGCTGCGATAGTTCTATGATGATGTCATCCCTCAGTCTCAGCTGAGACTGAGAACAGAGTGAGACAGTGTGAAATCCATTTAACTGAAGTTTCACAAGCTGCCTTCCCTGCCTACCACTAGGTCTTACTGGGATTCTAGTAACCCCGGGTAGCAAGGGGGTTACACTCGCCCTAGACCAGGAAAATGACTGTCAGCAGTCATTGTTTACCCAGCTTTAGGCCATCCCACCCTATGTGCTACCTGCAGAGGGGGGTGATCAGGCCCTCTCCTACCATGTACGAGCACAAGCAGGCAACACTAAGGGCCTAGAGGCCTTTAGCTGACATTTCAGCCTCTACTCTACCCACTTACTATGGCTACCTAGTGGCTCTGGCAGAACTGTCCAGAGCATAGCCCTGATAGATCAGCACTGCAGTCCCTATGGCCATTCAGGACCACAGCCTGTCTATCCCCCAGCCCTCTAGGGAAAATCTATCTGCTTCCAACTTAACAAACAAAAACAAAAACAACCCGGGGACCTCCCCGACCTTGGGCAACCTGCAACCACATACCAAGAAAATAATACCACATTATTACATCACATTACTGCCTCCTCTCTACCCCCACAACCACACCTGTGGAAGGAAAGGGTTAATACAGTAACAACAACAATAACACCACAGTACTTTAAATTACTACACACTAAAGTACTGGTGAGGAACTCCGATGAGCCCCTCCTCCTCTTCTTGTCTTCTCTTCTATCTTCTCCAGGAACACCTGCAAGAAAAAGAAAGACAACATACACTCTCCTAATCTGCATACACAATCTACCTAAACCCCTACCATCAAAACACTGAAAAATCCCAAAAATATATTTTTTAGAAAAGGTAGAAAACAGTATATACACTAGAAAACAATGACGGTGATACCGGAGAGTTAAGGATCCCTCATGCGCGAAATCGAGTAAACTACGGTAATCAGTAGCTGCAGCGGCATTTTGGCCACGCCCCCTTTTCAATACGGACACTCCTCGCAGTTTTTGCCCAGCCACGACATTGGGAAAAAAATTATTATTAATTGCACTAAATACTGTAGAAGACATGTAGAAGCCCAGCCCCATTTTGCAAAAAAAAAAAAAAAAGTATATATTGCACTGTACATAGTTTACTGTACACATAATTCATTACTAGTATGTCACATATAGGTTTCTGTCACAACACTATCTGCCATCTGGCTACCTGGCTATTCCATGCTATTAATACCTACTGCATGCGTTTCATTTTATTTCTTTTATGTTGTGGCTAAAGGGAGTATGTAGGCTTTATTTATGTTGTAGCTTCTGTTTTGCAGACCGGACATTTTATAGTTGTAATGAGGGGCTCACGCCCCCACCAATTCTATTTCAGTATTTTGGCTTTATTTATGTTGTGGCTTCTGTTTTTGCAGACTGGACAATTTTATAGTTGTGGTTGTAATTGGGGGGCTCCGCCACATATATTTATTTTGCAGACTGGACATTTTTTCTAAAGGTGACGTCACGGCAGTAGGCATGCAACATGTTCGCAATGAGAGGCCATACTGTCGTATTTACCTCTATGTGCACGAGGGGTCCTTAACTCTCCGGTATCTCCACAATTACATTATTTACAGTACACATTTGGGGGGATGGAGTGCCCTAAAAGTCCCAACTAGTGACCACAGTGCCCGAAGGCTATTTCATAGGGCCAGAGCCCGGTGAAGCACAGTTCTAGCAGGCCAAAGTCCCGAAGGGGAGAGTCTTTGAGGACAGTTCACACATTTTGGAGTCTGCTAGTGTAGGGTGTGTACTGCAATGTCATAAAGATAGAAAAGTTTGGACTTACCAGCTCCTTGTAGAATGAAAAATTCTGAACCGACCTGCACCCCTGACGAAGACTCTCCCTGGCAACATTTCTTCCAATACAGCTGGGTGGACCTCTTTTGGGAACTACAGGAGGGCACATCTGGGAACTGCTGGGGTGATGTCATCTCTGGAGATGGAACCTTAGAACAGGAACAAAAAGGAAAACAGCTGGTCTGATGTCATCAGATTACCAGGCGATGAAGCAGGATACAGCTGGGCTGGTGTCCTCTCTGGATCTGAAGTCATCTGGTGGCCAGTCGATGGATTCTGGAAAGGTGAGTACACTGTAGAACTGATGAATGTGGGGCACCTGAGTCCTGGATGTCCATACTGGCGGATCAATAAAGGCACTTCACAGGCTGATGTAGCAGTATTGCCTACCATTGCTCGGCTTTCCATTTTGTAGGCATGGGCACATTCGCTGGGAGGTCCTTGCACTGAGGCCAATAGTACTGGGGGTCAGGAGCTTGAATTATTACCCCGTCTGGGTGCACATAATTCACACAGTGGGAGATTTCACATTCCTCTCCATCCACTATTCGCACTCTGTCCATAAACAGTGTCCTGCCTCTCTTCCACTGGGTATATTTCTCATGAAACAGTCTGTCCTTTACATGCTTGTTTGCCCCAGGATGCACACCTTTCATTGCTTCAGCCCAGATCCAGGATTTCCTGCTGTTCTCAATCTCCTCCCAGACTCTCCGAGGAAAGGTAGGAAAGGTCATCCTATAGATCTGATTCACCTTTCTATGAACCAGTCTCTCCTCTTTACTAGCTTTGGTCAAACTGAGACTGCTGGCCTGACTTGGGGGTGGCCAGTCCTGGTTCTACCAGCTATGCATCCTTAACGAAATTAGAAACAGATCCCTGACTTCTTCTTCTTGCACAGCCAGGGCAGTGGCATCACCACTCTCTTCCATGCATTCTTCCAAGGCAAGAGTTTGAGGCTGTGTACCCGTTCCTTTTTCACAAGGCCACATAGGTTCCCCCTCATCTTCTTCCTCACTAAGGATCTGAGCCCAGGAGTGAGCTGTCATCCTCACTACTGAGACTATCACTTATCACTAGGTGCGGAGGTCGACACCTCCCATTCAAAGGCCTCCCGCATCTCATCTTCTCCTATGAGACTTGGGCTAAACCCCCCCAGGGGTCTACTGATGCTTTATCTGAACTTTCCTTTTGAGATCCAGCATCCGAAACATCAGCTTCTGGTTCTGTCTCTAAATCTGCACCCTCTAGCTTTGTGCCACACTCCCCCGAGGGGCCTTCTTCCACAGGCTCCACCTGGTGCTGTGTGCTGCCAACTGCAGATTCCTGAACCTTTGTCCATGTGGGAGCCAAACGAATTTGAGGCGCTTTATACAAGCCATATTTTTCTAGGCATCCAGCACAGTGAGGTATCATGAAGACGTCCCTTCCAGCTCTCAAGCATATTTCACACACATGCACTGGAAAACCAGGAATCGCCACATGAGGAGGCAGTTGCTTCCATAGCACCACTTTTCAATGTCCCTCAGTCTATTTACTGCTGCTGTTACTGCAACCTGGGCATGATCCGGGTAGCAAGCTGGTCCTGAGGTCATAACTGCAGAAAAACAAACACAACTTCACTGTAACTGAAAGTCCCACTTTACTGAACACCTTCTTTACTTTTAAAATGGCTCCTCTGCTGCTGTGTTTACTTTACTACCCCACTCTGTAATGGCGGTGGCAGCACTCCTGTGCATCAACATTCAGAAATTGGGTCAAGCCATTGCGCATCCGATTTACACACACTACTGATAACTTTTGCTCAAACTGCACAAACTTGCATAGTTCTTATTCTAAACACATTTACATGATTTTCCACAGACTTTTCACATGCTGGAAACATTTCTTTGACTCACAGTCCCTTAAAGCTTCAGTTTTTAAGCACAGGATTGCCTGTAAAACTAGTGCTGCCCATTTGGCTACAACTCACAATCTCTCTCTGGCTTTAAACTTTAAACTGATGCTGAACTCATTACTATGCACACAGTCAGTGGCTTAACAGACTTGCACTTGCTGGCAGGACTTGACACAGTTGTTACTTGCAAAGCAACTACACTGCTGCACACATATTTTGCTGTAATTTGGCAGAAAATCACTGTTTGAGCAATTTCAATGTTAGTACTTACTGTTATCAGTAGCAGTTTGCTGCGATGGGGAAAAACGGCCTGCAGCCTGTCTTGGAGGCCTCAGAAGGAAAACGGGTGAGCAGTCCTGCTGATCGTCTCCTAGACCACCACACTCACAACTGAGACGATCAAATCACGGGTTGAGCCTGATTTTAAACAAACAAGTCTATTTTTAGAAGGTTTACAGCGCTTTTAAAACTCCACGACACTCCTCCACAAGCCAGTACATACACTCCACTCACACTCGCTCTGAAATGCTGGGGCAGTCACTGTAGAGCTGGCTGAGGGGCGGGACTGATTGCAGCCTCACCAATCACACAATGCCATGCAAATGAGCCTCTTCTTCCTCATGAGTGCTCTTCTCCTTCACGGCGATCGTCGAGCAGGCAAATTTAAACTGCAGAATGCATTATTTTTTCTTCAACTGACTCCACGGCCTGAGCCCATTTCAGCCATTTAACATAGCCATTCACACCTGCAAGTCTCTCAGTTCATTCAAAAAGTATTTCCAATGTCCAAGGCACAATTTTCCTGTTGCTACTCCTAGTCTTCCACACTTTTCTTTACCACTGTTCACTCAAAAAGCATTTCCAACGTCCAGGGCACAATTTTCCTGTTCCTACCCCTAGTCTTCCACACTTTTCTTTACCATAGTTCTTTTAAAAGCAGGCAAAAACGCTGTAAACTATCGATGCAGGACAAGGGCATACTCTTTTAGCTTTACTGCTTCTTGGTAAACAGTTGACATTTTAAACAGCAGCATAAGATCCACAGCACACAGCAACACAATAGTTAACTTGCTTCAGCTTTTTGGGCTACCCACTGCCAGATAGCCAAAACGCTAGCCCCTTGCCCAATCACCTTCCTCCCAGAATTAAAATCCAAAGCGGTGCCTCCATTTTTGTAACCCCTCACCCCTGCCTTTTTGCAAAACGACAGGTGGCATGCTGTTAAAGCTGACAGCAGTACCTGGTGGGGACTGGGTTCAGGGAGGATAAGGTTACTCGGCACAGGGGGCCTAGGTTTGGCTACTCTGCACAGGGGCACCCAAGTAAATCCGAACACAGGAAGCAATAACTGTAATGTCCAGAACCAGGAATGGGATTCTACAGTGTGGCTTTTATTCACATCAAAGCTGAACAAACAAAGCATAGATGGACCCCCATGGGGCTACATTCCTGGTAATGCAGATTAGAGACAACAGAACACTTCTTCACATTTCCAGCCCTCAGGCTCTGAACCCACCAGGCACACAGCCCGGACTTGCATGCAGCTTTGGGTACACAGTCCGACTTGTACACTACTTGGGTTTTCCCCACTGGCCCGGCTCCCCAACCGTCCACTTGATCCGTGGTTCATTTTGGGAAATGAACCAGTTTTCCAGTTGGTGGCTCCCCAAACCACCTTAGAACCTTCGACTTCTAGAAGGAATTTCCCTTCCAATCCCACATCTGGGTACTTCCCTCATCACTGGCCAAGTGCATGAGGCAAAGTAGAAATCCACAGAGCAAATCCGTAGAGGTGGACCTGGTTACTAAAGATGGGGGGTCTCCTACCTCCAGCTCCCACAATCCATACCCAGCCATTTCTCTGGAAACTAAACAACTCTTTTTTGAAAGCTTGGCAATGTAGATTACTGGGTAGACGTATGTCACATCTCCTCTACATGTCTTGACTTCCACTATGTGCTTGACTTGAACATACTTTTACTTTTGACTAAGCCTATTACTCAAGGCCTCCCACTACTTCAGTAGTCCAATCCCCACTATCACACAAGTCCCACGGTGAAAACATGGGCCCTTCAGAAACAGCAGAAACTCACCCACTGGTTGCAGGTGCCCCACAGGCAATTCACAAAATCTTCTCGTTTCCCACACTCCTGGACAAAATAAAGCAGTTTCTCCATTAGCAGAAGTCAGGGGGTTGCCCCTGGAATATGCAGGCTAAACTTTCCTGCCCCATCCCCTCAGGGATGGGGCACTGAGACTCGAATCAGCAGTCTCCACCACTTTAAAACTAGCTCTGTGTCTCTCTTTAGGTGGAAACACACCCCTTTTTCCTGAATGTAGCCCCATGTCAGGGCTGAGGCTCCAAGAGCCTAACACAGAGCTGCTGTGCTCCTTTCACAGCAAGCTCCAAACTCCAACTGAACTACAGACTACTGTTCAAACCTCCCAACATTCTACTCCAACTCCCTGCTGCAGATTCCATTGTGGCTCATGCAGCTGCGATAGTTCTATGGTGATGTCATCCCTCAGTCTCAGTTGAGACCGAGAACAGAGTGAGACAGTGTGAAATCCATTTAACTGGAGTTTCACAAGCTACCTTCCCTGCCTACCATTAGGTCTTACTTGGATTCTAGTAACCCCAGGTAACAAGGGGGTTACATACATACATACATACATACATATATATATATATGTGTGTGTGTGTAATAAAATAAGTTATTACAGCAGATTGGTATATATTATTTATTTACTTAGTAGTATCAGACCCAATGTTGAAACAAAAACAGTCAGATCAAATTCAAAGAATATCTGGAGCTGAAATCCAGGATAAATAGTGGTATCTGTGCATCACTAAATATAATAGTTAGTGGTGTGGCCGCACAGCACACCACCGTAAACCCCCGTGGCCATGTGCCGACAGCAGTCTGACGATGGCTGACAATGTCCACTGCAGTTGGCCCTGCATTCACAATATGGGCCTAAATGCCGCTTAAATGGCCTGCTGGACATCTTTCCTACTGGTCTGCTGTTGCTCCAGGGGTCCTCCATCGCCAGCCCCAGCACCACAATCCCGAGGTCCTACAGCAAGAATACAGAGAACACACACACTCAGTGCCATTGAAGACACACAACCCCCACCGAGAAGAAGACCACACCACCTGACAGACACTGCGCACACAAGGTAGCCACCTGCCTGCACCCACAGGGATACCACACCATGCACCATCTGCGACCCTCCACATTCACTCCTCAGTGGCCTCCATAGCCCACTGCCTGGCCTCCAGCCCTACAAGATGCAACACACAGATACCGCCATGAGTAGACAGGTCATTGCACAACCCCCCTCCCAACACCAGTGTCAGCATGCAGTGATGGTGTACACAACCAGTGAACACTGGTGACTGGCCTTGCAGTCTACAGCTGTGCACAGCAACCTTGCCAGAACCTCCAAAGTGCCCTGCCATGGTTATGCACCATACATGGTGGTCCCACCCCATGTGCAACACAGTGTACCTGTCCTACACACACACCACCACAAAGAGGCCCACTCCACATGGCATTCATGACAGGGTGCCACAGGGCAGGTGCAGCCACAGCCAAGTGTGCATGTTGGTGAGTGCCCATGTGAGTGTGATGTTGCAATGTGACCCATCCCAACCCCGCATGTGCCTGTGCTGCACACGTATGCATGCTACCTACCTACCTGGTCATGGAAGTGCACCCCTGCATGCATGCTCATGCAGCCACTCCAGACGGTCCCTGTCCCTCCGGCCAAGGTCACCATATCAGTGCCTGCACTGTTCCCCAGTGTGGGGAACCCCTGTGCACTGCACCAGCCACTGGACAATGGTGGCCCATACCTGCGCTGGGCACCTGTAGGTCCTCCCTCCCAAAAAGCTGCCCCTCCACACGCAGCACCAGGGTCACCAGGTGGAGCATCTCCACCCCAGAACAATTCATGGCCCTTGGTCCAGTTCTCCTTGCCCTTGGCATCTCCACAGCAGATGTAACACTCAGCAGTTTGCAATGCCTGCGTAGCTGAAATGCCAAATGGTGCTACATGTGCCACTAGGCCACATGCATGTACCCACACATAGTGGCATAAAGCATGATTGGTCAGTCATGCGCCCACAGGTGAATGTGAAATGTGCATTGTTATGGCAGGAATGCATGGTCATGGATCATGATCAGGTTACGCATGCGCAGCATGAAGGTGTCCACCATGCTGTGTGTGTCATGCATCATCATGCAAAGCACCTGTGATGCGCAGTAGAACAATACCGCACTATGGCATGTAATGCACGATCAGCATACAACCATGGACAGGTGGCAAATTGTGCATATGGACGTGCATGCGCATACAGACAGCACTGCACGACATGCACTATATGCATGCCCGTGATGCGACTATTAGGCCAATCGTGCATATGTGTTGCGGCAGCAGATGTTCAATGGACACACTGTATGCACACAGAATGCACCCATGTACTTGTGCCCCATTCAGGGAGATGCCCCGAACACACCACGCATGTGCAGGTAATGCGCCACTTGGAAATCTGCTCAATGCAGCAGATGCACCATGCTGATTGGGATGAGCTGAGGGCAGTTATGCAGTTCACAGACAATGCACCATATCAGTCTATTAACGTATGCAGGGGAATTTCAACTATTTAGCATCTCATTATCACGGCCCCAGTCCTCATCTGCATGCCCTGAGCCATAAATGCTCCCAACTCAGACCACACTGAGTATAGGTGACTGAGAGGTTTAACAGCCTTGAAGGTGTATACTATTTTATTTATTCATGTAGACATTCAGGTTGTGTTCACCGGGTAAGTGCACTAAACAAATTCTACCTATTTCCAGGCATGACCCTGGGGAAGGGGGATACAGATGAATGCAAACTGACATTGAACCAGAGTAATGTGTTGATTTACAATACCATTACTTGTGTAGCCAATCCACAGCATGCAATGGTCAGTGGACAGCCTGTTGCCATCCAGATATTTGCAGGGACACCTGTTGCACAACATGCTGTGCCACACACTGTCCCACAGGCTGCCTTATGATGGGGGGGGGGACTGCTGGTGGCTGATGTGCCTACACAGTGAGGTGTGCATAGTGTTGGTGATGGCCAGACCAGCTGCATGTGTATCTGGACATGCGACACTGGTGGCATGGCCATGGCCATGCCGCTGTCCATGGCAGTCCAGATGATCACAGCGGACACAGCATTCCCCGCCACAACACACCATGCATCACAACAGACATGCACTGACTGCAGACCTTGTCATGCAGTTGCTGTAGTGGCACACTGCACCCACTGTACAGCCATACTGGGCACATGGGAACCTGCATAGGTATGTCTAATGTCTGTCTCTACTGTCCCATGGAAGTCAGGATGTCTGGATGGGACAGTGCCACCAGTCGCAGGCAGCCAAACTTCACCAAAGATGAGGAGAGGGCACTCATAGAAGCATATAACCTGTGTTGTGATGTCCTGACAAGTAGGGGTGGCAGCCGTACAGTACAGGATGAGGGCTGGGAGGCAGTGGCATGCCATGTCAATGCTGTGGGCAAATACAATCAGACCCCACTGGAGTGCAGAAAGCACCTGAATGATGGCAAGCAGAGCGCCAAGGATAAGGTGGCCCACATTGAGGCCTCCATGCGCAGGACAGGGAGTGGCCTACAGTCCAACGTGCACCTCAGCCCAAATGATGAGCTGCTAGTGGCAGGCATTGCCAGGTCTTCTGTGCAGGGTGTCCCTGGAGGGGGGTTCCAGGCAGGTGGCAGCCCATGGCAGCACTGTAAGTAGCTATGCCCATGACATGTGTCAGGCAACGTGTCTGTGTCCTGGCTGCCGTGCCAGTCACAATGTGTGTCACCATGCAACTGTGTTCCCGTGGGATATACCATGTGTGGCAGTTGCCCATACGGGGCCATGATGTGCTATGCTGTGTCTGACAGTCCATGCCTGTGGTGATACATGTGCTGGGCCGGTGCCAATCAGGCTACTGGAACACTAACATTGTTGGATGGGCATGCTGTAGCACTGGCACACAAGGTGTCATGTGGACGTGTCCTGTCACCATGCAGCCATGGTCACAGCAGGTGCATGGCTGCAGCAGCGATACAGGCACTGGACAGCCATGCCAGGGACTGTCATGCGCATCCATGACACAACACTGTGAAACACTGTACATGTATGCATGTTTGTATAACATTGTATATTCAATTGACACTGACCATGTTCTCCCTTCTTCTTTTCACAGCTCCATCACGCGGCACAGGTGCAGCTGTGTCCATGGCTGCATGGGATGCCCTAGCAAGTGAGGATGCTAGCCCATCACACAGGGCTGTGGGCATGTCAAGGGATGGTGCCATCCACTGTACCAGTGTCACCAGTTGCAGCGCCAGTGGTGGCGGGTCCATTAGACCATTCAGCCATTGCTGCCACTGCTGGTGGGCATGTCACCACATGGCTGGAGGGTCTACTGGGATTGTTTGATGATGAACCAGAAGATGCAGTGGACATCACTGATGCCCTACGTGTACTGGCATCAGGCATGCTGGGGGTGTGCAGCAATGTCCCTGCAGACAACAACGCCACACAGATACAGGAAGACATGTCTGACATTGGGGCACACAGCACCAAGGTGCCTGCACAGGTGGCAGCTGACACCCTTGGTGACCCTGCTGCACAGGGCATGGCTGCAGAGACTGCACAGCTGCCCATGGTGGTGGGTGCTGTGCACTCTGCAGCCAGTTCTGGTGTGGTGGTGGGGTCAACCAGTGCATCATGTCCGGGTGCTGTGGGACACACTCAGGTGCCGCTGGCCCGTGACTCCACCAGCCGTGGATGTGATGGGGCCATGCATGCCGCAGCCTGCCATGGTGCAACCACCACCTGTGAATGCCCTGTAGCAGGCTGGCTCACCACCTACCCATCAGTGACATTACTGTGAGCCATCACCTACTGACGAGACTGAGATCTATGCCTGCCTCTTGCGGGATACTGTGATGAGGCTGGCATCCCTACATGTGGAATTCAGGGGCCTCTGGATACTGATGGTCCTGGAGCACATATCCGCGGTCACATGGCATGCCCAGATGTTAGCAGAGGCATGTCTACTGCAAGTGGACATGACCACGGCACTGGAACAGATTGCAGCAGCTGCTCAGGCAGCATGTGCATCTGGTGCATGCCATGGCCATTGGGCCTCCAGCCAGACACCCAGGAGTGCCTCCCACACACCAGGGCAGTGGTGTTAGGTGAACCCATTGCTGCTGATGCTGTCACCAAACGTCATACTGCCCAGCGTCCCAAGCACTGACATGATTCATGGGGCCACCACACCAATGAGCACCCATTCACGGTCTCACTGCAGTACCCCTACAGGGGTGTTGGCAACTATCCCTGTGGCTGGTGGTGCCATGGCTGCATCCAGCAATCATGGCAGAGGCTGCCCTCATGTCTGTGGTAGCTGTAGTGCCACCCTGTGATGTCCAGGTCCCCGTACCAATGGCTGCTGCATATTCCACCTCTGTGTCCCACTTGCCTGGATATCGACGCCTGTGGTGGCATGGGTGGCATGCACCTGCTCCAGTGCACTGCCATCATGGGCCCTCTGTGCAGTGCCACCTGCATGTCTGTTTGCACCACTGTTGTGCCATGCGGCATGGGCGTGATGAGTGCAGTCCAGTGTCTGCTGCGCCTGTGTGTCAGCAGCAGTTCACACTGATCTATGCCATCCCTGGCACTATCACTGTGGCATGTGTGTGTGTGTCTGTGTGCGTGTCTGGGCCTGGTGATCCCTGGCATGTCTGCAGTCCACTGCTGCCCACCACCCCTGTGTGGCATGTGTTGTGTGTGCCCATGTTGGGCTGTTTGTGTGCTGTGCCCTGTCTGCCATGCAATTCACACCTAGGTTTCTATCTGTGGTCACCATTGTGCACCTCCCCTAAATATGCCAAGAATATGCCACAGGTCTTCTCAAGGCTATATTGTAGGGCACCACCTGATGTATCCCCTCCTATCCTGTGCCACAGTGACCTGTTGTGCAGCAGGTTGCCATGTCCCACGCATCTACTAGATGGCCACTTGGTATGTCCTCTGCCTTGAATCTGTAGCAGAAGGTGGACTGGTGCCATATGAAGGCATCATGTGTGCTCCCAGGGTGTGTGGCGCAGACATTGCTGATGCACCCTGTGGTATTGCACACCACCTGGCAGTTTACAGAGTGGTAGCCCTTGTGGTTGATGTAGGTGACTGCGTCATCAGCAGGTGGTATGCGGATTGCCACATGGGTGCAGTCAATGGTCCTTATGATGCCTGGCATGTGTGCCACCCTGTAGAACTGCTGCATGGCTTCTGTCTGCTTTGCCTGTGTGCTTGGGAAGTGGATATATTCTGAAGCATGTGGTAGCAGTGCGGTGAGGAATTGTGTGAAGAGACGGGAAGTGGAGGCCTGTGAAATGCCAGTGGTGTCCCCAGAAGGCCTCTGGAAGGTTCCCGTGGTGAGCAAGCACATTACTGTTGTCACCTTGGTCTCCAATGATATGGCATGACCTTGTCTAGTGGGTACATGCATTTTCTCATGGCACAGCTCGCAAAGTTGCTCAGAATGGCCTATTCAGGTGGTATCAGTCTACTGTCTCCATGTCTGTGAGCTGCTCAGACAGCCTGGCATGATACCACCGTGGGGCCGGCCACCTACGGTGCCTTCCACCTCCCTATCTCCTCAGCCCCATTATCAATGCCACCATCATGAATGGTGCGCCATCCATTCTGTCCTGCAGCTTTCTCTCCCTCTCTCTGTGTGCTGCTCCTGTAGTGCTGCTACTGTTCTGCTGGTGGCTTGCACTTAAGTCTGCTTCTTTTATACTTATCTTTTCATGGCGCATTTGGTACTTGCGCCATGTTTGCTCTGTAGTTGCACCATATTTTTGCATTGTGAATTGCTTTGTGCTGTGCATGCATGTGAATGCCCCCTCTATTTGTGCTGCATATCATTATGTGTCTAAGGCACATCCTGTTCAGTGCAGTGCATCTGGGATTCACTGGCACATCTGCCATGCCTGTGAATCATTCCATGGCACATTTTTGGGATGCGCTGGCGCATCTCACTTGTGCCCAGCGCATCCATTTTGTGAATCCTGCCCAATATCGGTAAGATCTTCAAAATCGGCTTAGTTAAGCTATTTAGTGCTGGCTGCACAGGTCTGTGACTTGCTTTGATCACACACATTCTGATGTATTACTGCAGAGGTATGAGGCTGTCTCGAGGTGTCATTTCGAGATGGTGACAGTTGGTCAGCTTGAATATTGTGATTGTTAGATTGTTGTGTGGAGGGTGGCCAGTTTCTATGAACAAAATCCCAAGCCTCTTTGACAGTATGTAAATCATGAAATCTTCCTCCTTTCTGTACCATTAAAATAGCAGGGTACTTAGTGAAATACTTAACATTTAGTCTTTGTAGTGCAGCTCTGGTTGGGGCAAAGAGTTTTCTTTTTTCTATAACTTGGGGCAGAGAAGTCTTGAAAAAGAAAAATACGATTCCTGCCCCAAGTTAACACTCCTGTCCCTTGCTACCCTTAAATTTTCTTCCTTTATAGACAATCTTAGAAAGTTTGCAATTATGGATCTTGGTCTTTGACCTGGTTTCAGCTTTGCAGAAAGTGATCTGTGGGATCTTTCAGTTTCAAGGGGCCAGTTCCACTGGTAATTCAAGACAGCCGGAATAAATTCTTCTAAGAAATGAATTATGCCTGCACCTTCAAGCCCCTCCGGTATTCCACATAGTTTTAATTTATTCCTGTGACACCTGTTTTCTAAGTCATCTACTTTTCACAGATTTGTTCCAGTTGTCTTGCTTCCCCCTCAGTAATTTTTTTTAATTTTGTCATTGATTCTTCAATGAACGATAAGTGTTCCTCAAAAGAATCCATACATTTTGTTACCTCCAAAAACTGTTTGTACATGAATTTTTTAGTTTAAGGTCTGTGATGTCTTTCTTTATGGATGCCAGCATGTCTTTAATGAAAGTAATGCCATTTCTTTAAGATTTTACCTGAGATGGGTTGTTTGTCAGGTGAGTCTGAAAACTGCCCTGCTGTGACAGTTGCTGTACGCTGAAGTTCCCTGGTATCCAGTGATCCCTCTCCCTGCCCGATACAAAATAAACTGTCCCTGGTGTCCAGCGGTGCCCCCCCCCACCACCACCAACTGCTAGCCCTATGTAAAGAAATCAACTTTTCCTGGTATCTGCACCCTTGCCTGATGTTTCAGTACTTATTTTCTGGTATCCAGTGGTCCCCCCATCCTGATCCCCTATATATGAACGTGAAACCATTCCCTGGTGTCTAGCGGACCTGCCTCCCTATCTCTGATCCCTTGTACACTACCGTAACACCATTCCCAGGTGTCTAGTAGCCCTCCCACCACCATGGCAGGTAGTGCCCCACCACCCCACTCCCACCATCCCAATCCTGAGCCAGTGATTGGCACAGTTCCTCTGCACTCCACCATGGCCGACAGCTGCCAACTGAGCTGTCAATGAGCACATGTGTAACAGGACATGCTCATTGACAGCTCAGTTGGCAGCCAGCTATAGTTGAGTGTGGATGACAGTGCCAGTCATTGGCTCTAGGTAGGGATGGGGGGCGCGGTAGTGGAGCACTACCTGCTGGGGTGGGGGTGAAGGTCTGTTAGACAACAGAGAATGATGTTACAGTGGTATACAGAGGTCAGGGACAGGCAGAGGGGTCTGCTAGGCACCAGGGAATGGTTTCACATTCATACACAGGGGATCAGGATGGGGGAAACCACTGGACACCAAGAAATAAGTAGTGAAACATTGAGCAAGGGTGCAGACATCAGGAAAAGTTTATTTTTTTATGTAGGGCTAGCAATTGGCATGGGGGGACCACTAGACATCAGGGACAGTTTATTTCATATCGGGCATGGGATCAGACAGGGAGAGGGACTGCTGGACACCAGGGAAACATTCTGTTTTTATCATGCATGGCATTGGGTGGGGGGAAGGGATCTCTAGGTACCAGGGATTGGAGCTGGGTATTGGACAGGGGCTGGGAGGGGAGGTGCACTAAGCGTTACACAGCCTAGGCAACTAGGCCCATAATGGGCATGTAAATAGCCACATAGCCCCTTGCATGCCCAATGGGCTCATTTACATGGCTGCTTTTGTGCATAGCAAACAAAGCACCTGCGCTATTCACTGCAGAGCCATACTCCTGGCTCCATAGTGGGGGTGGGGTGGGGAGTCCACTAGGTCCACCAGGGAAGAGTTTACATTCACTATACAGGGGGTAGAGAGGGGTTGCGCAAGACACCAGGGAAATGTTTATATTTACTATACAGGGGATCAGGATGGGGGTTACACTGGACACCAGATGATATGATGTCAATATCAGCTGAATGATAGGGTGGGGGGAAGACACCACTGGAAACCAGGGAATAGGAATTCTATATCAAGCATGGGAGCAGGTGGGGGGAGGGACTACTGGAAACCAGGGAATAGGAATTCTACATTGGGCATGTGTACGGGTGAGGGGAGGGACCATTGGAAACCAAGGAAGAGGAATTCTACATTGGGCATGGGAGCAGGTGAGGGAAGGTACCACTGAAAACCAGGGAATAGGAATTCTACATTGGGCATGGGTACGGGTGAGGGTAGAGACCACTGGAAACCAGAGAATAAGAATTCTACATTGGGCATGGGTGGGGAGGGCCACTGGAAACCAGGGAATAGGAATTCTACATTGAGCATGGGTGCGGGTGGGGAGGGGCAACTGGAAACCAGGGAATAGGAATTCTACATTGGGCATGGAGTGCAGGTTGGGGAGGGACCACTGGACACCAGGAATAGGAATTCTACATTGGGCATGGTGCGGGTGGGGAGCGGATCACTGGAAACCAGGGAATAGGAATTCTACATTGGGCATGGAGTAAGGGTGGGGGAGGGACCATTGGAAACCAGGGAATAGGAATTCTACATTGGGCATGGGTATGGGTGGGGAGGGACCACTGGAAACCAGGGAACTAGGAATTCTACTTTGGGTAAAGAGTACGGGTGGGGAGGACCACTGGAAACCAGAGAATAGGAATTCTATATTGGGCATGGGTACAGGTGGGGGAGGGACCACTGGAAACCAGGGAATAGGAATTCTATATTGGGCATTGGTGCAGGTAGTGGGAGGGACCACTGGACACCAGGGAATAGGAATTCTATGTTGGGCATCGATGTAGGTGGGGGGAGGGACCACTGGGCACTAGGAAATAGGAAATCTATATTAGGCATGGGAGCATGTGGGGGGAGGGACCACTAGATGCCAGGGAATAAGAATTCTATATCAGGCATGGGAGGGACCACTGGAAACTAGGGAACAGGAATTCTATATTGGGCATCGGGGCAGGTGAGGGGAAGGGACCACTGGCCACCAGGGAATAGGAATTCCATATCAGGCATGGGAGCAGTGAAGGGAGGAAGCACTGGACACCAGGGAATAGGAATTCTATATTAATCATGGGTGAGGGTGGGAAGGGGGACCACTGGACACCAGGGAATAGGAATTCTATAACGCCCATGGTAGCTGTTCGGGGCAAGGGACTACTGGACACCGGGGACACTTCTGTGTCAAACATAGGTCAGCAACTGACAATCTCGGGGGGGGGGGCACTAACACCAGGGAGAATGTTTTTGGGACATGATCCAGTAGTCTGCAATCACAGGTGGTGGGGGATTAGACACCAGAGAAATGTCAATTGTTGTACTTGAGCTGACAATCACAGAGGTGGGACAGGGGACCAGAACCACCAGAGAAACATATTTAGTACATATTGGGCTGCCAATGGGCGATCATGGGGGAGGGAGGGGCCACTAGATGCAGGGAAACTATTATTTCCATAATGGGCATATGATTGGGGGAAGGGACCACTACTACCTGGGAGAACGTTTTGATTATTCGGGCGGGTGATCACAGTCAAGGAGCTGTACTGTATATAGTATGCGCTGCAAGAGGGCTCAGCCAGTGGCCAGCCGCGGTGGTGAGAGGAAGGCTGTGCTGGTAGCCGACCGGCAATTGGGATGGGAGAAGTGGGGTGGTGGGTCACACTTGATGGGGTGGGGGGAGGGACCCTAAACTACTAGTGAATAGGTAACATTCATTTAGGAATTGTGATCAGTGACTGGGAAGGGACCACTACACTATGGAAAATGGGCTTGTAAATTTAGGGTGGGAGACTGGGGAACAGGGAGGGACCCTACACTATGGAAATTATTTTATAACATTATGGGTGGGAGATCAGGGAATGGGGGAGGGACCCTATACCATGAAAATTATTTTATAACATTATGGGTGGGTGATTAGGGAGGAGGAAGGGACCACTAAACTATGGAAAGGGTTATTTACATTATGAGGTCTGTGATCAGAGGATGAGAGTACTACACTTGGGGAATGTGGCTGCAAGGGGCTTGGGTTGATGGGGGGAGCAGGGTAATGCCACACTAATGCCATGCAAATAAACCCATAATGGGCATGCTAATGAACACTAGCACCTTGCATGCCCAATGGGCTTATTTGCATGGCTGCTTTTGTGAATTGTAATTTAGCATGTGAGTGCTATTTGCTACCGGGCCATTTTCCTGGCTGGCTGTGGGGGCAACGCTACTGTGTATTCCATTGCTTTCTTGGGTTAGCACTGCCCCCACCAGCCCTTATTCACAGTCAGATAATGCACCGCGCTATCTGACTGTGAATAGCATGTTTGCCCTTCAGCACAACTGGGAGATGGCAAACTTTTGTGCATACTCTGCATTGTTTTTTGTGAATCATGGCCATGAATACTACTGGATTGTAAGGTTATAATATTGCAACATTGTGGTTTGTTAATTTTTTAAAACAATAAAAATTATATTAGAAAAAAGATGAAGCTGGTATAGATTGGTCTATTCACAATTTAGCTTAAGCCCCCTCTATTCATCAAAAGGCAAATGTAGCATTCTTTCATTTTTTCTTTTCAATTTTGTGAGTACTGTGGTTAAAGTCATTACCACTTGCATTTCTCTTGGAATTTAGGAACAGGAGAAAACATAGTGGTCCATTATCGCTGTCCTTCCACGCCAGCGGTAATAATCTATAAACCCAACCTTTGTCATGTAATCATCTAGTCTTTATTGAATGTACTAAAAGTATCAATCTGTCCTACATCTGTACGCAAAGCACTTCAAATTCTGACAATCCTCTGGGTATAATATTGTTTCCTCCTATTTGTTTTAAATGTGCATGACTTGATCTGTTTACTGTGACTTCTTGTAATACTGTTCTGTTTTAGTTGCATATTCATACCTTCCAATAATTGTTTGTCCTGGCTATCCCTATGCATGATCAGCAAGAAATACCAGAAAAGTGAAAATGTAAATAACACGCTCACTCACATTCCAGGAAAAGGAAATAAAAAACACAGATGTAGTGTGCTGTCTCTTTACTAAAAGCGATTTTGCCTTGTGTTAAAAAATCTAACTGAACAGACACAGAACTTCACACACCCACAGCGAAGCAAAAATTGAACTCTGCCAATGTTTTGGCTCCTTATAAAACATCAGAGCAACATGAAACGCTGGAAGAGTCTGTTTCTTTGCTGGCAATATTCTGATCCATGGCTGGATGTAGTTTAGAATAATAATTATGAAATGGCCTGTATTTCTTGGGGTGATCTGATTGGTTCATAGTCACAAAACAAATCCCATAATAAATCCAGGGCAAAGAAACCCACCAACCACATCACCAGTATTAAATGCAGACAACCAGTTGGAAGTTTCAACTTTCTTGTCAACATCATTTTGTTCCACCACTCCAACTCCCACTTCAATATATGCAGCTACTGTATAGTGGTTCTCATCACAAGATTTAAAGTTTACCCTCCCAAAACTTGGATATCTGTCTCATTGATGTTTTACTTTAAGATCTTACTCATCGTCTTGTAGGAAATGTGTTGTCCCACTTTGTAATCTCTATAATGCACAACACTGCAGAATTATTCACGTGATTTTATTGGTCCTTGGCCATAATATAAAACCTGGAATTAACCTACGAAGGACCAGTCAGTCAGATCACCAGCACTGAAATCCATCCAATGTTTAGAATGTAGAACTATTATAGTGTGGTCACTGTCTGTCTGTTAGGAACTCTGACTACACTGTGTAAAAATCCTCCTTCCTAATCACATTCTTTTAATTATGCTATTTAGGAAATTATTTTTCTTCCTTACACCACACCCAAGAGATAAGTCTACATTTTATAAATGAAAGTCTCTGTCCAGTGACATTTCCCCCATTTCCCTTTGTCAACTACCTCCCCATACGTGACGGTGCTGTGCAACTGCCAGACAGTAGCTGACCAAGGAGGGAATGGAGGGCAATGACAGCCACCATTCTGCTCCCATCTTAACAATAAGTGGTGACTGAGGTGAGGAAGTGGAGCATAGGGGTGCTCAGTGGGTGGGCAGGTGAGTGGTTGGCACTCGGTTGGAGATGGGGGGGCCACTAGACTACCAGGGATATAGCTTTACAATGAATGATGGGTGATCGGGGGTGAGGGGAACACTGGACTACCAAGGATATGTCTTTACAATAAAGGGTGGGTGATCAAGGGTGAGGGGAATGCCAGACTTATCAGGGCAGTGTTACTACTACAGTAATGATAGGAGTCTGCTGTGCCTATGCAAATAAGCCCATAATGGGCTTGCAGACAACCTCTTAGTGCCCTGCATACCATTTGAGCTCATACAGTACGTATGCTTGGGAAAAATGTGACCCACAGGAACACCAGCACTATCCTGTTTTGGGCAGTGTTGTCTGCTGTGGGCCATATACATATACAGCCTTGATCTGTGTTGGCGCAGCACAGATCCATTTAGTGCTGCACTGACAGGACACAATATTCTGTCAGTTAGCATGCCCCATTGGCATGCGCTAACCGACAGAATATCACTCAGAGCCAGCTGTGCGCTATCACAAGTGCAGTGCAACTGTCTGCACTGCGCTTATAGCCTGTTCTGAATGTGGGGCTCCAAATGCCTTAACATTGGTATCATTACATGTTTTGCAAGCCTATAACTTAGTAATGCCTGAATCTAAATGTTCCTGATTTTGCAGATGATGAGATCCTGCCTCAACATCTGCCAACTTTCAGGTCCCTAGATCCAAATACAGTAAAGTTGAAGGCTGAAGTATTGAAGTTTAACATATAGGCCCCATTCACACTAGGGAAAAATTTTTAAATGTTTTTAAAAATGTTTTATAAACCAGTCCCTAGCACAGTTGTTGGAACATCCAAACTGCATTCTGACAGCTGTGCTTTCCTGAGCAGGTTCCCAGGTACGACTGCGACACCAGCTCAAAGCTTTATGGGTGCCACAATGCATGATGGGATACCCATGATCAGGCACCGAAAGGGACTGCAGAAAAAAATACATTGTCAGAATCAGTGAGTCATTGCCAGCTCAGCAGTACCAGCAGAGTTTTTTTTTTATCCTGAAGCTTAAAAAAAAAATGGCTTTTCTTGTAGGGCAGGTTACCTAAATTCATACTACAACACAGTTTATTTATTCAATAAATTTTAGTGACCGGTTAAGCCCACTGAACCCTGGAGGTCCCTTTTTCAGGGGTGGCCCGGGATTACATAGCCTTAGTAAATAAACAGTGTATGACACAATCAGCACAATTACAGGTAATACCAGCATAATACAGTCATAGTGGCATTCAGGAGTGTAGAAGTACATTGGGAGTAAACAGGGAAAGCCACGATGTTGACAAGTAGTACTTATCCTAATAGATACACACTAAAGGAAGGATAAGACCTGGTAGATCATTTACCTGTAGGGTGATCTCAGGAGGTGATGCAGCAGCAAATACTGGCTACCACCATGTGAGCCTTAAGCCTAGCATAGAAACTTTTGATAGAAGGTACTTCCTGCACCTCGTGAGGGAGTATGTTTCACAGGGTGGAGGCAGTGTGGGCGAGTGACTTGCCACCCGCTTTGGTTCTTACTCTGGGGAGATCTAGGAGAGTTTGACCATTTGTGCAGAGGAGCTGGGGATTGGTCTTTGCAGCATTGAGTCCTGAGAGACTAGGAGGGGGAGTCAGGCTGATTAACTTGTAAGCTAGGCATAGCAGAGCGTACTGGAGGTGAGCGTTCAGAGAGGGCCAGTTTAGTAGGGATAGGGTGTCACAGTGGTGACCCCTGGGGTTTGTCAGGGAAGTAAAGGGAGCCACCTTATTGTACAGTACCTGAAGTCTATTCATCTCTAGCTTCACTAATCCATAAATGACTGGGGCAGCATAGATGAGTGTCGGGAGGAGGACGCTGGTGTCGATAGAGATCATGGCTTTGGGTACCAGCTCGTCTTTCAGTCGGTAGAGGGTACCTAGTTTCTAATGTATGGATTTAGTGACTTGGTCCACATGGTTCTTAAGGGTGAAACCCTGGTCCAGGGTGAGGCCAAGGTATTCTAGGGAGGGCACCACTTCTAAGCAGTTGCCTGATGGGGAGGCAAGATGTAAGTGTTGTTTTCTATCTTGACCGAGGGATCTTGGACCAAACAACATGGCCTTGGTTTTGTCCGTGTTAAGGACCATTCTGTTCTCAATGAGCCAGTTCTCAAGGGACCACTAGTCATCTTGGAGTAAGAGACTCAGGCCTCCCAGATTGGCAGTGGATCGGTAGATGACAGCATCGTCCACATACTGGGTAACAGAGCTCCCTCCACAGTGGTCAATTAGTTCATTAGTGAACAGGGAGAAGAGGAGGGAGCAGAGTATCAACCCTTGTGGCACCCCCTCTTTTAGGGGTAATGGATCTGATATGGCATCCTTCCACTTTAACCACTGTGTGAGACTGGTTAAGTAGCTTTCGAACCACTTTAGAGCATGGCAGTTGAAGCCTATGTTGCCCAACTTAGCTAGTAGCAGATTGCAGTTAACCAAGTCAAAGGCCTTGGAAAGGTCTATGAAGACCACACCAGTAGGGGTCCTTGTCCAAATCTCAGAATATGTCCGCTGAGAATTTGGTCAGAGCAGTATCAGTCCCCTGTCTGGTTCTGAAACCATGCTGGGAAGGTGCCAGAAGTATATGATTCTCCAAGTAGTCTTGGAGTTGTCCATAGATCAGCCTTTCCTGGATTTTTGACAGGATGCAGAGCGGGGAGATTGGCCTATAATTGCCATTAGACTTCTGATGGCTGCCCTTGTGGATTGGGACCACATGGGCCTGTTTCCACTGTTCGGGGAATGCACCCTCCTTTAAGGAGCGGTTAATAAGCCAGGTCAGGGGTCTGACCAGGGCTGGGGCACTGTCCTTTAGCAGCCTGGGGTGGATCCCATTGGGTCCCCCTGTGCCTGAGGTTTTTAGGGTCTTTAGTAGTGAGAGTACCTCTTTTGGCTTGACCAACCTTAGATGAAAGGATGGGCGATCAAGATTAGGAAGTACCCGTGTACTAGTGTCTGTGTTGAGGGGAGGTAGGCCAGCCTTGTACGAGTCCAGGTTAGTGAAGTGATTCCCTTTAACAATTCATAAATATGGTCCCAGAAAAGTCTAGTGTCCCTAGATTATTTTTCTGAAGGCGCGTGACATACTCCCTTTTAGCAATTTTTATGGCCAGTTTGCACTTGTTTCTGAGAGTTTTATAATTCACTAGGTCGGCCGGTAGGGAGGAGTACTTGAACTTTTTCCAAGCCTTGTCACAGTTAATCATCAGGGATTTTAGAGGTGGGGTAATCCACTTGTAGCAGCTACCCTTGGCACGGAATTTCTTCATGGGGTGAATAGGTTTGCTGCTGTGATAAATGATCTCTGGAAGAAAGCAACTGCAGCATCCAGAGTGGGGAGGAGTTTGATCGGGCTCCAGTCTAGGCTGCTAAGGTAGTCAATGAATTGTTCAGGTAAGAAGTGGGTGTAATCCCACACAGCCAGGATTCACGGTTGAACCCTAGACGCCCTGTTCTTCCAGATACAGAAGATAGGGGAATGGTCACTCAGAGCATCAGCCAGGATACCAGCTGTCTAAATGTTGCAGGGGTTTGTCACCAGAGCCCAGTCAAGGGTGGAGTGATTCCTGTTTTGTAGTTCAGGCTAGTGGGCTCGGAGATTACCTGAACAAGGTTTGCTTCTTGCATCAGCCCTTTGAGACTGGTTTGCATCCTGGGCCAAGTTCAGGTTGAAGTCACCCAGGATGAAGAGTTCAGGGGAGACACCATTGGCTATGTCCTTTAAGACTGCCTCCAGGATTGCATACATACTAGCTGCTGTTGACACAGCTTAAGGATACCATGTTTATTTAAAACCATGCGAAAGACTGCCTCCCTAGCAGGATTTTAGTACGGTTTCAAGCATGTTACAGTGTGTATGCAAACTGTGTTCCAGGAACTTATAATGGTTTAAGGCAGTAAACGGTTTTAAGCTCCCTAGTGTGTATGGGATCTTAGTGTAAAGTTGTCTAGGCACCACCATGGTAAATGTCTGTCCTTGGCTGCTTGTAACTCAGCTATATTTGAACAGAAGGACATGGAATTTGGCATGCACACAGTTTGGGGCAGAACCTGAGACCCTGCCATGTTTGGTTAAGTTTTACTTTGTATTTTTTAGAGTAACAAATTGCATAAAATCTAGAAATATGGTTTGTAAGACTTTATTTGATGACCGATATCTAAAAAACGTCTGCGGTAAGAAACCTGCAACTATCCTGTTGGTTAGATAATTTAAACAAAAGTGGTGCATTTGCTGTTTTGGGAATAAAAAAATGAAGCCATGAACAATAAAACACGCCACCAGTCCCACATATGCAGAAGAAATATAAAACTCCTGGAAAATAAAGGTTTTTACACCCAAACTGAAACTGAGTCTTTCATGCACCATGCAAATTGTAGTCCCTTGTAATACAGGAATAAAATAAATGCACTCACGTATCTGTGAACAGATTTTTATTTATTACTCTGCCACTGGGAGCCCATGTCAAAGAAAGCTAAATAAAATGGGTGGAATTTTAAGCTCTGCATTGAGGACTCACAGCATGATCGTTCAGAATCTCCAAGGCTTCCCTTGATGTTAGAAGCTATCAAGCACATAAACTGCCACTTGGAGTTACTCTGGAACCCTGTAATGATGAATGCATCAATATTTTGCATAAAGAGGCAGCAACTACTGCAAATGCAGAATATTTGATAATTGCAACCAACATATTTCTGCATCTAGCCTGCCACACATGCACCTAAAATCAGCCCCCCTTTGGTTAAGTATTTCATTGTGACAGGCCTATTGTGAAGAGATTTGATGCTGAGAGGTAGAGAGTGGCAATAATAAATATTCATTCATTTTTAGTCTCTCAACTAGTGTGTGTGTGCGTGTGTTTGTGAAAGACAAATTTTTAAATGTTGCATCTTTTTTCAGATTCCACTGACTGCATCAAGTGTCAAGCGGACCAATGGACAAATGCCGAGCGAAATGCCTGTGTCAAAAAGCTTGTAGAGTTCATTTCCTATGAGGAGCACTTGGGTTCTATACTTGCTGCAAGTGCAATATTCCTCTCCATAATCCCAGCTTCAATCTTATGGATCTTCATTAAATACCGGGATACTCCAATAGTAAAGGCAAACAACAGAGATCTAAGTTACCTCCTACTTCTGGTTCTCATGCTTTGCTTTCTCTGTACTCTATTATTCATCAGTCCTCCAAGCAGCATAAGCTGCTTGCTGAGACAGGTTGCCTTTGGGGTACTATTTTCCATTTGTGTCTCTTCTATTTTGGCAAAGACTATAACAGTGGTCATTGCTTTCAATGCCACAAAGCCAGGAAATAACTTACAGAAGTGGTTGGGAACCAAGACACCTGTTTTTATGGTGTTATTTTGTTCGCTGATACAGGTCATTATATGTGTGGGTTGGCTGGCTACATCACCACCCTTCCCAGAATACAACATGAAATATTACAAGGACAAAATTGTCATTGAATGTAATGAAGGCTCCATTGGCATGTTCTACTGCATGCTGGGTTATTTGGGTTTCTTAGCAAGTGTTAGCTTTATTGTTGCATTCATGGCAAGAAAGTTACCCGATAGGTTCAATGAAGCTAAATTCATCACATTCAGCATGTTAGTCTTTGTCAGTGTTTGGCTGTCATTCATCCCTGCCTACCTGAGCACAAAGGGGATATACGTGGTGGCGGTAGAGATATTTGCTATCCTGTCATCCAGTGCTGGCTTACTCAGCTGTATTTTTCTACCAAAATGCTATATTATTCTTCTAAAGCCTGAAATGAACACCAAGGAAGGATTTAGAGGGAAAACCAACTAGTAGCAAACAGGATGATATATGATGCCCTGACCCTAGTGATTGAATATATATATATATAAAACTTGCTGGGTTAGCAAACAGTGAGACAGGTTAATGTGAGATGTCCCAAACAGCGACTGAATATATAAAACTAGATGAGCAAACCATCTTTATGATCCCAAAATTTTGCTACACCTTTCATAATGCTTTTTAATGTATAAACAAATAGAACAAACTGCATTTGGTAGCACTGTATTGTTAACTTATGTGATGGTTCAAATCAGTTAGATTAGGATAGAAGTTATGAATGATAAATGTTTCATTTGTATGCATGCACTTCAGAAACTTGATACACTCTACCACTGAGACTTGAGATTTATACTTGATGTGCCACTTCGGACTTATCACTGCCTGTTGTACCAGGCTATTGATTGGCCACCCCTCCTTCTGAGGAGGAAAATAAATGCTCTTACATAGATCTTCAGTGTGCTCTCCTACAAACTCCCACCTTACATCTGTAATCTGATCGAATGGTCAACAGGCATATAAGTCTTACAGAATTCCTCCCTTGTCCTCCTCAAGGTGCCACAAACAAGGGCCCATCTTGACACAGCTGCCATCAGCTCCTTCCTACCATCACTGGAATAATTAACAAAAAGTTCTTAAACTCTCCCCCCTGCCTAGCCCTTATGTATTCAAACAACTGCTTCTTAGATACCTGAAAACTGCATGCGACTGCCTCAGGTAATCTTTTATACAAAATTTAACCTATCCTTAGTTCTTGGATTCTCCTGGCCTACCTATCCCCCCTGTAGACTGTCAGCCCCTAGGGCAACTACACCTCCTGTAGTGCCCTACCCACTTCCCTCACTGTGGCAACCCCCATTGGGGGATTCTAACATACCATTGTTACCAGTCCTCCACTTATGTGGTTTCTATCCCTGTTCCCACTGTATCCTACGTGTCACCGCCATCCTCTCATGCCTTGCTCACCTACTGTCCCCAAACATTCTATTATGAAGTAATTATGTATGTACACAATCTTTGCTATCTGAGATGTGTTCCCAATATCACCTATCCAGTAATGTTATTTTTAATTAAACTGTTTTCTTGCATGATATGTCTTGATATGTTGTCATAAACCATAATTGGAATTTTTTCTGTGCATCCAGAACCATCTTGCAAATGAGCTCGCTCAATGATGTAACTGACTGGTTAAATAAAGTTTGATTGATTTGTCTCATGACTCCATAGAAAAATAAACATCTGAAAATTGGTCTCCTTTGCATTATTATGACTGTGGACATAGCCCAATAGAAGTATCATATTCAGAAAGGGGCTGATGTCATCTTTGCTACCAAACAACATGATAGAGTGTTAGAAATAGATTCCACTGCTGAAGCCTCATTACTCTGCTGCCTGTGTGTGTATAGGAAGCTTTAGAGCACTATTTTTCCTCTGGCTTGAGTAGTTAATAGAGCCCACAGAAAGTTAACTCATTATCTTCTAGCAGTCATTCTGTGTCAGATTACCAGCGGATAGTACAGACATCATAGAAAGCTATTTGGAAGTAGAATGGGTTAAACACTTCCTGGAACATTCTGTATAACAAGTTGCCCTAGGCCCCTATGAACACAACACCTCATTAAGCCATCTGACACCACCATCCTAAGAACAGTCAGTGTGCTACCTTGCAGGACATTGAATAGCAAGAGTCCCAGTGTTGCCTTTTTCCAAATAATACACCAACTTCATTCTCAGGCAGGCAGGTCTGGGCTACTGTTTATATTCTACTGAATGTTCTATTTATTTATTCAATTTTGATAACCGGGTAGGCCCACTGAGCCCCAAGGTCCCTTTTTCAGGGGTGACCCGGAAGTTACACAGTAAGAACATTTCACATATACAGCACATAGGTGTGCTGACCACTTCAGTTTACAATTAGGTCAACACACGACAGGATTCAAAGATGACAGTACACAGTAGAATTAAGACATTAAGGCAAATGCAAAGTACAGTCATATTAGCAAAGAACAGACCTTTTGCAGGGTGTGTAATTAGTGCAGAGATAGAACTAACTGACAGTTACACTTGCATCTCCTGGATTGGAGAGGCTTCTGCTGGACTGACCAGGGACAGGATAGGCTGGGATCTAGGCTTCCTGGTTCCATGCTCAGATGCAGGGGCATGCATTTTTATCTAGTAGATGCTCACGGAGCCCATTACGGAAGGTTCCCAGAGAGGTTGCATCCTAGATGTGTGCTGGGAGCTTATTACACAGTACCGGTGCTGCATGGGCAAAGGATCTGCTACCAGCTATGGTTCAAATCCTATGCTCTTCCAGAAGGTTTCTCCTTGTGGTTTGTAGCTGTCTGTCTGATTGCTTTGGAATCAGCAGACCAGATAGGCTGTTGGAGGGAGTAGTTGTTGACAAACTTGAATACATTACATAGTAGGGGGGGTACTGCAGGTGGTTGCTTAGAGATGGCCATTTTAGGGAGGTCAGCACTTCGCAGTAGTTTCATCTCTTGTGGGTCATTGTGGCAAAGTGAGTAATCTTATTATATAGTATTTGCATCCTGCTAAACTCTTGTTTTGCCATTCCCTGCATAACAGAGGCAGCACAGGACAAAGTTGGAAGGAGGATGATGTTAGCTATAGTAATCCTGGTCTCAGGGATCAGCTGGGCATTCAGGTGATATAGTAGGCCAAGTTTTTGATGTATTGTTTTGGTCACCTGATCCACATGAGGCTTCAGGGTGAAGCCCTGATCCAGCATCAGGCCTAGGTAGTTCAGGGACTTCACTATTTCTAGTGATGTGCCTGAAAAGGAGATTAGGGGGAGTAGGGAGCTTCTATCCTGTCCAAGGGTTCTTGGTCTAAGTAACATGGCTTTTGTTTTTTTTTGGCATTTAGAACCAGCCTGTTATCAGATAACCAAGTTTCTAGCGTTTTAAAGTCTGATTGGATCAGGGGTACCAAGTCTGCAGTAAAGAAAGGATCTGCAAATTGCTGCATCATCTGTATACTGGACTATAGAGCTGCCTCTACAGTGATTATTCAGGTCATTAATGAATAGTGAGAAAAGGAGGGGACCCAGTATGGAGCCTTGTGATACACCATCCCTGAGGAGGACAGTTCAGATGTAGCACCTCTCCACTTGACCTGTTGGAAGCAATTGGTCAGATAGCTGCTGAACCAGTTTAATGAGTGCTGACCAAGATCGAGTAGTCCCAGTTTGTGTAACAGGAGATTGTGATTCACCAAGTCAAAGGCCTTGGTCAGGTATATAAAAATCACTCCAGTAGGGGTGCCTTTGTCTACGGCTGTGAGGATATCGACTGAGAATCTGATGAGGGTTGTGCCAGTCCCATGGTTCTTAACCTGCAATTTGCAACTACAGGTGTTTACAATGGCTCTACGATGCTGGTTCGACAACCCTTTTGTCGACCGGCATCTCATCAACAGGAATCATGCTGACCACAAGTTGTGGTTAGCATGATTGCTGTGTGTCTCCCGGTCCATTATTTTTTGCAAGGGGGGCTTCCGCCCCATGCAGGGGGCTCTGTCCCCGCCCCCCCATCTTTAGGATTATCAACTCCAGTTGGAATTGATTCAGGGCAGGGGTGCAGGACCAGGAGACAGTCTGCCCCTGCCCCTGTCTCAGGCACACCAATACAGTGACCTGTTGGCAAAGTATTGATTTTGCTGACAGGAATGTATTTCGCTGTGTTGGTGTCACTGTACGTGGCTACTGCTATTTACAACTGAATAATAGTAACCACATTTGCTTCACTTGCAAATAGGTAGGCATTTGTGTGTCTAATTTTTGTTTGACTTACTGTAGGTTACACATAGAATTTGATAAGTTCATAACATGCTGTATTATGATTCAATGAACTGATACATGGGGGTTTTAGTTTATTTTACAAATTCATTTTTCCTGACCATGGATATACACAAAACAAAAAATTATCAACAACATTTTTAAAAATCAGGAGTTTAGCAGTAATTTTGTTGATATGGTGTAAAGAGCTGCTCCCTGGAAAATTACCTGGTGTGGGGGGGGGCCAAAAGCAGAAGGGGACTTCATTGATGAGGGAGCTCATAGCAGCAGAAGAGGCATGTTGGCATTAAAAGCTTAGCAGTGTGGATGTAGAGGCACCAATATTTAAGCATGACATTGGTAGAGGATTAATTGTGACTGGGGGGGTGAGTGAGTGAGTCTTGGTATTTTTACCATAATGGTTTTCTGAAACTTCAATTTTCAATGGGTTAGATTCTGCATCCATGGAGGCAGTATAGCACAGTGGGTTAAGGCTCTGAGTTGCAGATCTGAAGACCTAGGTTTGAATACCACAGCCACCTAACTGCATAGTGTGTGATCCTGAGCAAGTCACTTAACTTCCTTGTGCTCCCAGGTCACATCTGAAAACAAGCTTCAACTCAGTGTGCTACTCCTGGTTAAACAATGTTCCCGTTCCCTTTCCATCTGTACAATATATATCACTGAGCCACATGCGGTAGGGTATGCGTAAAACCCAGATCACCAGACCTGGAACAGAGCTGTAAAATCTGGATTGGGCACAGCTTGTGCAAATATTGCTGATCCACTCACTGCAGATGATCTGGTCTGGCTTTTACCTCTCTGGTCTGATCCTGATGGTTCCGTTTTTAACCATGCCAAGGAAGGGTTGAAAAACAGACTTCCAGGAGTGGACCAGATATATAAAAGTCAAATTGAACAGTACAGCCAGAGTGACTGGATCAGCAGTATTTGTGCAAATTGCACCCAGCAACGCCAGTTTGAATTTTTACAGAACTCCTGTGATTCAGGTCTGTCAGCCCAGTTTTTAATCAATCAGTCTTTAAATACTGAAAGGCATGTGAGCAAACATGACCATTTACACAAATGTCCAGTTTAGCATGAAAAGAGAACAGAGCACCAGGTCAAACAATTACATAGTAAAATACAGTATAAACAGGTCTTATACAGAAATCTTGAAGGATATATAGAAGAAAGGGGAAGCAAATAAATAAATAACAGTGCCAAATTTACAGCATGGGTTATAGTTGGAGGTACAGTTCAGGAATATGAACAGTTGGGTGACGTGTTGAAAAGAAGATGTGCAAGTCCTGCAACACCCAGATCCTGAATGCTGACTTGCATTCCCACTGTGTGATCTGCCACAGCCCCAAACACCGGGCCAAGGATTGTGCGTCCTGCCAATCCTTCAACAAGGCCACATGGATTAGGCACCAGAAAAAGCATGATGCCCACTTGCTGGAGAAGTGCCTAGCTTTGATAGAAAAGGATCTGCAGAATCTGCAGGAAAAATCTTCAACAACACCAGAACCCCAAAAAGAAAAAAAAGGACAAGGAGGGGCACCGACACTGGGATAGGTCTCCATCCACTTGGTATGACTATCAGGCACCACTGACAGAGGGGCCTCCACTTCAGTAAGTACCCCTATTGTCAGTTTTCTACTGCTCCAGTGGATCAGACCAGGGCCTTCCTGCCTGCTGTACTCACAGTGCAGTCGGGCCTCTTCTTGGATGATGGAACCCCTATTGTGCTCCTTAGGCTCACATCTTTTTCAAGGTTCATCACCAGCAGCCAGGTTAACAAGTTGCTCTCCAGCCCCACTGAGGAGTGCATGATCACAGCTGGTAAACTGGACTCCAGCTCCGCTGTTGTCTGCATGGCCTAGGCTGATATGTTGGACATTAGCTCTTCTGATGTCTGCACTGCCTCGGTTGATAAATTGCTCCCTGGTTCTTTTGGGGACCGCACAGCTGGGGCTGTCCCATTGGGGTTGCAGTATACCCCCAATGTCAAGTTGAGCCAGCTGCTGGACATGCAACAGTTTTTTGAAGGTTCTTCACTCCCACTGACAGAACCAGACCCTCTGGGCATGCCTGTCTGAGGTGGGCACTAATCTAGAGGTTCTCCCTCCTTTTCCGGATCAGTCTCTTCCTGATTAGTCCACTAGGCCTGTTGTTAATTCCTCCAGGGACATTCCATTGCAACCTCCTCAGCCCAAGCCCCCTTGGACAACCAGGTTCCACTATCATGGGCTCTTTCTCCCCAGATATCAGCAGGTCTTCTGCAAAGGTTCTACTCACACCCTGACACCACGTGACCCTTCATCATGCGACCCTTCATTGGGTCAGGGTACATCTGGCACTCCGGCCATTCCTCAAATGCTAAGCAGCTTTCCATCAGGCCCCCAGGAACAGACTCTTCCAGTGCTTAACATTCCTGCACCTGATCCAGTGCCAGTCCCTTTGAATGTCCCTACGGGGCTGATGCCTGGTCCTTTGGGACCTCCTGCTAGGCCTTCGGCCCCACCTCCTGCTGGGCCTTCAGCGCTTCCTCCTCCAACTGGACCTCTGGGCAATGTTCCACGCTATCTGCCCTCACAATACCCAATGTACCCATCACCAGGGTATCCAATACCTGGTCATCAACCCCATTATGTACTGGGGAACCGGATGCCAGGCTATGTCTAATCAAAGCTATGCTCCTTCTGGCTTTCCTTACTCCTATCAAGCTCATGGATACCCTCAATATCAGTCACTGGGCTATCCATCATACCAGCCTCCTCCTCAGCCTCTGCCTCCACAGCAGCCTCAGGCTGATGTCCAGGCAGTGTTTAGGTCCATAATTTAGGAGGAGAGGACTAAACGAGCCTTGGAGATTGACCATCAAAAACCAGTGGCAGCCTCTTCTCCTGCCTCCTTCTCGACCCCCAAGATAAGCCTCTCCTATGGATTCCCACCTTTCTGGAGAAGGTTCCTCTAAACAACAGGTCAGGGATGAAACCCAGTACATACTTCTAGAAGGGGTTAAGACTCCCAGCAGGCACTCCTTGGACTCTGACTTGTCCTCCAGCACTGGTATGTATAACACCTATAGAGCCTCAGCCTAAGGATTCCTCGAAGTCCCTTCCAGAGGACCCTTTCTTTGCAGAATTCCTCATAACTATACAAAATGCCTGTGGCTGGGCTATCCAGGAACAGGATCCAAAATGGAAAAGGTGTGTGAAGCATCTAGACATGACTGACACAGCTCCTATGCCCATACTGCTTTGGACTGGGCCCCATGAAGACCCTAATGTCCACTATCTGACAACAGCCTTCCTCCATTCTGGCTGTCTCAAAAACTCAGACAGAATGTACCAAGCCCCAGATAGAGTCACACACATTACTGGCCATCCTAATGTAGACTCAGTTATTGCACCTGCCCACGACCAGTCCTCTAAGCCTAACATTTGAGCATGTCTCCTCCTAATAAGGAGTGTAAGCAGCTGTACAATTTCAGCCGCAAGATCCATTCCTCCTCTACTTGCACCCTCAGGTCCCTTAATTATGTGGCTTATATGATTTCCTATCAGAAATCTTCCCTGGCCTCACTCGAGTCAAAGATGGAAGCTATCCAGGACCAGGAGCTTAAGGCCGAGATTACAAGACCGTGAGAATGGCTAAAATCTTTTGTCATCATGCTCTCTGGGCCACTTATGACATAGTCGACTCAGTTGCTCACCTCACAGCCACTGCTGTCTGCATTAGGCAACATTTGTGGCTCAGGATTGCTAGCCTGGAACAAGACATCCAGAACTCCATACTGGATGCCTCTTTCAGGGGATCTGTGTTACTCTGAGGCAACGCTAAGGAAGGATATTATCACTGAAATGTAGGACCGAGATAAATCCATACATGATGTCTGCTTCATGTACTGAGAGGGTTACAAATGCAAACATTCTTTTCTTTAGCAAAATGGATGACAGACCAAAGAGGCCCCCTACCAAAGGCCAGGCTAAATGTTGGTATTCAGCATCAGGAACCCCTGCTCCCCCCTACCATGTCCCAGAAGCCCCCCAGAGGAGCTGCTGACTCCCTTGACTGAGTCTCCTGACTTGTAGGGGACCCCCTACCTCCTACAGATCCTCTAGGGGAACCAGTGGGGGAGAAGATTTGCCCTCCACTTTCTGGGATCACAGGACATACCCATATACTCTAGAATTCTTCATTTACTAGCAAGAGATCACATCATAAAGTTCCTAGACAGGTCTCCAGACTACCCCCCCCCAGGCCTCTCCCATTATTCTCCAAGGCACCTGTTTCTAATAGGGGACAAGATCCAGGCTCTTCTGCAAAAGTCAGCCACAGAGCCCATGGTTCAGGCACAGATAGGAGGGTACTACTTTCATTTCTTTCTAGTGCCCAAAAAGAAGGGTGACTTAAGACCCATCTTGGACCTCAGCATGCTCAGCCTGTACACTGAATACAAGAGGTTCTGCATGCTCACCATCCAGGGACTTCTACCCCTGCTCCACAAGAGCCATTAGCTTTGTGTGCTGGACATGCAGGATGCATACCTGCACATCCCTGTCTTCCAGACCCACTGCCACTTTCTGCAGTTTGCCTTCCAGGGGAACATTACAAGTTCAAAGCTCTCCCTTTTGGCCTATCCTCAGCACCTCAGGTTTTTACCAAGTGTCTAGCAGTGGTGGCTGCAGCCCTATGCTTCAGAGGGATCCAATTGTGCCTGTATCTGGATGATTGGCTTCTAGTCAGCCCCATTACAGAGCAATCTGAGGGAGTCACTCTCCTTCACCCTGGGCCTCTTTTCCAGACTTGAAATAACAATCAACTATCCCAGGTCCTACTTCTCCCCTCCCAGTGTGTACAATTCATTTGGGGCAGTGCTGGATACGGTCCAGGACAGAGCCTTCCTCTCACTGGACAGAGTGGAGACCCTGCAGGAACAGGCCAGATTAGTGGCCAACTCAAACTAGACCACAGTCTAGTCAATCCTCTATCTTCTCAGGATGATGGCAGCTGCGATCCCTACAGTTTCTCTAGCCAGGCTGCATATGAGGGTGACCCAATGGACTTTTCATGTCCAATGGGATCAGTGGCTGGACAACCTGGACCACAGAGTCCTAGTGTCCGGGTATATTTATTTATTAAATTTTGGTGACCAGGTAGGCCCACTGGGCCCCAAAGGTCCCTTTTTCAGGGGCAACCTGGGATAACAATGCATTTATAATACAGTGGTTAATCATTTGGTTACAGGATTATACAGGCTTACTTACGCTGTTGCATACATGGTTATCATCATGACACAGATTTAATTGGAATGCTGCTTGGCCTAGTAGTAAGCATGGCAAATTGATGTGAAGTTTTCGGCAGGAGAGCAACTTCCCATGCAAGAGATAGCATATTGGGTTTGGGGAACCAGGGGGCCCTGGATAATGGGAGAGGTTCCTCAGTTGGCTCATTTTTTGAGAAGGTTGGTGTGGGAGCAGGAGGCAAGCTATGAGCAGTGGAAGAGGCATATGATGAAGGATCTTCTTTGGTGGAAGGAGTCCAATCTCTCCTTGGGGGTTCCTATTCAACCCCCTGCTCCTACCATGACCCTCACAATGGATGCTTCATGTCAAGGCTGGGGAGCCCACCTAGGAGACAATCAGACTCAGGGAACATGATCCGAGCTGGAAGCATCTCTACACATCAATGTGTTAGAAATGAGAGCAGTACTGTATGCCCTCCAGGCCTTCCACCCTCCTCTATGTCAAGGGACACTCCTGTTACGGACTGACAATATGTCTGCGGTCTGGTATCTGAAAAAACAGAGACACTCACTCGTACCCTCTATGCCAGGAGGTGATGAGTGTGTGGTAATGGGCAGTCCAGCACAACCTCTGCCTGACTGCTGCCCATGTGCTGGGTATCAGCAACATCCTGGCAGAAAGTCTCAGACTGTCAGGGCTCATGAGTGGGAGCTAAATCAAGAGGTGGTTAAAAGCTTATTCGACCTGTGGTGTTGGCCAGAGATAGACCTCTTTATCTCCTCATCCAACGCAACACTACCCAATTGTTGCTGGCTTGTTCCCGGGCACAGTGTTTTCTGGTGAGATGCACTGTCTCTGTGCTGGACAAGAGGTTCTTGTACATCTTTCCTCCCTTCCTAGTGCTTCAGAGGGATCTCCTGAAGCTACAGGCAGAAGAGGCTCACATGATTCTAATAGCCCCTCTTTGGCCTCATCAGATTTGGTTCCCTCTACTTCAACAGCTATCGATGGAACTCCCAGTACCTCTGCCTCTCCACCTTGATCTTCTGACTCAGGAGCAGGGCAGACTGATGCATTCAGGCCTCAAATCCCTCCATTTGAATGTGTGGCACCTTTGGACACACGAGGAATATCTCCCATTGTTATTGATTTTTTTTTTTTTTTGCTTAACTCTTTTTGTTAAGTTTTCCAGCATAAAAGACAACATACAGTCACTAGATAAAGGCATCATAAATCATACATCAATACAGTCCATTAAGGCAATTAAATCTTTGGCCTATCTCAACCTTCCATCTTATTTAAAAAAAACATAGAAAAGGAAGAAAGACTAAGGACAAAAGTCAAAAACAAAAAATGGAAGGGGTCAAAAAAAAAAAAACCAAGATAAGAAGAAAGATATTCTAATCTATACAGATTACTTAACCTACAGTATGTACAAGTATATCAAGGTCTTTTCATACTACCCAAATAATTTAATCATTCCCCTCACCAGAGTCATATACCTCCTCAACAGTAGGCTATATTACAGGGTGGGGCCTATCACTTAAGTCTCCCTCCTACAGCCACCTCTTTCCCTATCCAGCATTCAATGCCATAAGCTCATCTGCTGAAAGTGTTCCCATAAAAGGCATCCATTGATTCGTAAATTTATCTATCTTATCCTGTAATTGATACGACCTCTGTTCTAAGGCCAGCGCTCAAATGGATAAAAGGTGCCACTGTGCCATGGTGGGGGACTCTCCTGACACCCAGGTATTAAGGATCACCTGTCTAGCCTGTACCAATAATATTCTGAGCCATCTCTGATATGGCATCCAGTTTTCTCCATCCCCCTCCTCAATGCCAAACAATAGACTAAGGGGAGAAGACGGTAACTCCCCACCCTGCATAGCACTCAGATGCTGCCCTACAGCTCTCCAGTATCCCTTCAGAGGGGGACAGTCCCACAAACAGTGGAAATAGGTGCCCCTGTGTATCTTGCACCTTCCACACATCTCTGATACCTCTGGGCGCAGCCTGTGATTCACCACCGGGGGCAGTAGAGTCTGTGCACAAATTTGTATGCACTTTCTTTATATTTATTGCAAACCAGGAGCCCTACATGTGACTCCAGTGCTAATCCCCAGTTATCCTGGGATGTGGCCAAGCCCATGTCCCTTTCCCACAGCTGTCTTGTCTTATCTGATAAATCTTTGACACTCTGCCGCAGGAGGTGTACCGCCTTCCTTAAACCCCCAGAAGGATCCCTTCTTGAAACCCCTATTATCCCCTCCAGCTGTTCCAGCCCTGAGATGCCTTCTTGTTGCCTGTCCACCTCTTTGGTCAAATTCCTGATCTGAAAGAATCTGTAGAGGTGAGTGGCCGGTATCCTTAGCCTCTCCTGTATCTCCTGGAAGGACAGTAAGATGCCCCTCCTACACAAATCTCCTAAACATTGCACCCCCCTCCTCTCCCACTCCTGGAAGCCACCATCCTCTATACTGGGCCTGAAAAGGGATTCCTAGCAATTGGCAGCAATAACATCTCCTGTTCCCTGCTGCTCAGGACAGCTTTTATTTTGGCCCATCTATCCACTACCGAAAGGACCAAGGGGTTAGGATGCCCCAAGGATGCATATCCCCTCCTACCTCTGCTAGATAAATATGCAGTCAGCCGACCTCCCGCCCCTCTCTCCTCTAGGTCCTGCCAATTGGCCGTATCCGCCTCACTGAGCCAGTCCTTAATGATTCTGACCTGCGCTGCCATAAAATAGTGCTTCAGGTCTGGGAAATTCAAGCCCCCTCTCTCAGTGGTCACCTTCAACCTCTTCAGGGACATCCGCGTCTGCTTCCTCCTCCACAGAAACTCACCAAACCCTCTTTCTAGGATCTTCGTGTCCTTGTTGTTAAGGCCCACCAGAAGCATCTGTAATAAATGCAGAAATCAGGGTAGGATATTCATTTTAATTAAGTTGATGCGTCCTAACCAGGAGAGGGGTAAGGCACGCCACCTCCTCAGCTCCTCCAGCAACCCCCTAATCATGGGGGTGTAATTCAGATGGTACAGGTCCTCTATCCGCTTTCCTGTCACTACTCCCAGATACTTAAAAGAGGAAGACACCACCCGTAGGTCCCACTCTCCTCCCCCCACCTGTTTCCCAGAGCCCCCAACAGTAGCAATTCTGACTTGTCTATATTGATCCTGTATCCAGAGAACTCTGTGAAGTCGGCTACAATCCTCAATAAGGCCGGCACAGAATTCCCTGGATACCTCAGGTAGAGGATCATATCATCTACGTACAGAGACAGCTTATGCCGTCACCCCCCCACTCCCCTAACCTCAGGACTTTGTCTGATTGCAATAGCAAGGGGTTCAATTGCCAAAGCAAAGAGGAGGGGTGACAGTGGGCACCCCTGTCTCATTCCCTTATGCAAGGAGACCCATTCCAACAGACCCCCATTTACTAGTATCGAAGCCCAAGGAGAGGCATACAGGGCCCTCACCATCCCTCTAGATTCCCCTCCAAACCCATATCTCTCCAGTACCTCAAACAGGTAGTCCCACTCAATGCGATCGAAGGCCTTCTTGGCATCTAAAGAGATAATCACCATGGGCCCTGGTGTTCTTGAGGCATTCTGTATCACATTCAGGACCTTTCTTACATTATGGTACGAGTGCCTTCCTCGGATGAACCCCGTCTGGTCTACATGTATCAGGTTCAGGAGAAGCTCATCTAATCTAGACACCAATATCTTAGCATAAATTTTCACATCTGCATTGAGGAGAGATATGGGCCTGTAGGTTGCACAGTCCTTTGAGTCCCTCCAAGGCTGCGGGATAACACAAGTGGTTGCCTCACCTATAAAGCGAGGTATCGGCCTCCCCTCCCTAACTTCCTTAAAGAGGGCCCAGAGGTGTTCCACCACCTCCCTCTCCATCACCTTGTAAAATTCAGCAGGTAGACCATCTGGTCCACATGCTTTACCCGACTTCAAGCAGGCAATGGCCCTAGAAATCTCTTCCCATGAGAACTCCTTGTCTATCCGATACCTCCAGGATTCAGATATCTTAGGCACTGCTATACCCTCCAAGAACTGCTTCATCTTGTCTGTCACATCCCCCCCTTCCAACCTATACAACTCTTGATAAAAACTGGCAAAACTGCCCAAGATACCATGAGTATCCTTGTGCAGTACTCCCTGCCTATCCTTTACTTCATTGATCCTTTTACAACCTCTTCTCCCTTTAATCAAGTTAACCAGCGGGGGCCCCGACTTATTGCCCCACTCACAGAATTTATGCTTCCAAAGAAAAAGTTGCATTCGTACTTCATCCATTAATGATTTACTCAGGGCTTCTCTGCTGGCTGCCAACTGCCGGGAAACATCCTCCCCCCCCCCCACCATCTGGCACTCCAACTCTCTCACCTGGTTTCGTAGTTCTTTCTGTTTCTGAAGCTTGCTTTTTTATACCTGCTAACATACCCAGTGACAGCTCCTCTTATAAATGCCTTCCCAGCATCCCAGAACACCTGAGTTGACAGGGCAGAGGCCATATTCATGGAAGTATACAGTTCCCATTGTGCCTTAAGATACTCCCTGAAGTCCTGATAACCGAGGCGGTAGGATGGGAAACGCCACTTATTGGTTCTCACCTGTTGGGAGGCCAACTCCAGGGACGAGATAACCATTGCATGGTTTGAGACGTATAAGGAGCCATGCCTAAAGACTGCCAATCAAGAGTACCAGTCCCCCATAATATATATATATACTGTATATGGTCTATCCTCGACCATGTTTTGTGCGGGGGGGGGGAAGAAGGTGAATTCCTTTCCCTTGGGGTTCGTGGCCCTCCAAGCATCTAATATATCCAGCTCATTCAGTCCCTCCCGCCACTTGCGCATGCAGTTACCCCCCCCACCTTCCGAGTGGTCAAGGTTCCTATCTGGGATACAGTTGAAATCTCCCCCCCCCATCACTAACCCTTGAAACTGCTCCCAAATCAATAAATCCAAAACTTTCTGATAGAAAGCTGGCTCAAACACAGCTGGAGCGTACACACTCCCAAATGTTATGGGCTCCTCATATAGCATCCCCGCCACAAAAATATATCTCCCTTCCCTTTCATCTCTAACCACTCTAGTTACCTTAAATGGTAAACCCTAGTGCACCAGAACAGCAACTCCCCTTTTGTGGGATGTAAAGGAGGCAGTATAACAGGCCCCTACCCAGCCCTGAATCAGCTTTTGGTGTTCTGACTGCGTCAGGTGTGTTTCCTGAACTAAGGCTACCTGCGAGTCAGCTCTATGCAATGCCATCAGAACAGCCGTCCTTTTGATGGGAGAGGAGATCCCTCTGATATTCCAGGATATGATATTCACTCTTTCCCTACTTATCGAAGCAGTCTATCCTTCCCCTGAGCAGCACCCTTCCATCCTCTTCCAACCTCCTCCAATCCCACCTGACCTCCCATCCTTCCCCCTCCATCATACCACATATGTGAAGACCTTGGTAACTACAATAATAACTATAATAACCATAACAAGCAACCCATGAACAACAGCATAACCTATTTACAACTATTTTTCCTGACCCTCCCCTTAAAGTACACAACATTCTCAAAATCGAATTAGTATGCTACCCCCCCAAGCAAAGACTCACTATACCTTGTGGGCTTGGACCTAAATCCAATCTCCCTTCCCCCCAGTCCAACATTCTAATTCCTCCTGACCTTCGTTTCTTTTAGACCTATGTCTTGTGGGGCTTATAGGCATACGTAGTTTACCTTCAGGCACTTCCAAACAAGATCCCCTACCCATATAGTTTGTCCCTCCACTGCCTGGATCCTCAGCAGTGTCCTTCCCCAGGAATAGCGTCTACCACCATCTTGGTTACTATTCAACCTGGTTGGTCTATCTTCCCCTTAAGCCCATTGCCCCAGTTGCCCTTGTAAAAATGCCCCAACCCTCTCTCTCAACAGTCTCACTCTTTCTGCATCATTCAGACCATTCTCAGCTCAGTAGTGAGAATACATTAATCAGAGAAGCACACTAATGCAGCCCCCCCAACGCAGCTCCATGAGAGGCCCCGCAAATCGAATCCAATGCCTGTGCCTCTCGCAAGCCGCTACTCATGAAACCATTCATCTGGGGATACTCCAACTGCGACTCCATCCTTCCTCCACGCCGTCTTTGCAGGGCCTGCCTCAGCTCAAATAAATCCCAGTTCCCAGTTGACCATCAGCAGGGGTCACGCCATCCAAGAAAAGAACCAAGGCCCCAGATCTCCGTGCCAACACATCGTTGACCACCTCAGGGAGTCCCCACAAAGCAAGTCATTGGAGCAGCCACAAATAGTCCGCCACCCTGGCCCAATTATGCATCAGAGAGAGACAGTCCAGATTAAACCTCCTCCGCACGCTCCTACATCCTTAAGCAGCTCTTCTCTCTCAGCCCAGCTTCTTCTTAAGTTCAGCCATGAATCCAGCCACTTTATCTGCCTCCCAGAAACTGTAGGAGGACCCCTCATGTTTGATCCGCAATGTGGCTGGGAAAACCATGAACCACTCCAGCTTCAACCGTTGGCACTCCGCGATCACTTCGTTAAAGGCCCTTCTCTTCCTCCCTATCCTAGGCGAGTGATCCTGGGCCAGATGCAACTTAATCCCTACATACTGCAGCTCCTGCATTCCCCGAAACTTGTTCCAGACTTCCTGTCGATCCTGAAAATTCTGGAAGTGAAAGAGAATCTGACATGGTGGATGGCCTGGCGGCAGGCACGGCAACACTGCTCGATGAGCACGTTCAAGCTCGCATCTTCTCCCTTTAGGTTTTAAACCCATTATGGTAGGCAGAGTACTCGCACAAAAATCCAGGATATTGGCGCCTTCTCTTCCCTCTGGGAGGCCCCTCAGATGAAGGTTAGACCTTCTGTGGTAATTTTCCTGATAGTTGAGGGCCTCCTGCAGCTCAGCCACCTCTTTCTCTAATGTCTCAATACGCCAAAGGAGCGGGGCCATGAGGTCTTCTGCAGCAGGGATACGGCCCTCCGACTCCTCCATCCTTTCTTGCTGCTGAGTGAGCTAGGCATCAATGCTCGCCAGTCTACAGTCGATTTTCTCCTCTACCCTATTAAGCTGTGGGGTGAGGACCTCCGTTAGCTTCTGAGTTCCCTCCCAATAGCAGACATCTCAGTGGTCGAAAGCGAGATAGGCCCCGCCGCGCTACTCAGGAGTATTACCAGCTGGTTCTTGTTATTTTTTGTGCTCAACCTCTGCGATTTGCTGCCGGATGCTAGAATGTACTTGTCCATGTTCACACTGACTTTTTAAACCTCACAGTGTCTTATTTACGGCCGGATTAGACAATATTTTGCTTTTAATATTGGACTGGGGTCGAAGCTCGAAGGAGACACGTCTCTATGCCATTAAGCGGTCATGTGACCCCCCCATTGTTATTGTTTAACAAAAATTGTCAGTTGTGCAGATGCATTTGTAAAAAATAATTATAATAGTGAGACTTTTGGAAATGTTATTTGACTTACCATACTCATACTTGTCTCCCACTTACTCAGTCTCCTGCTTGTTTCTGTCCTTGTACTAATTCCTGTTGCTTCATATCAAGGGGTTGTTGATTTTCATATTATGTGTGCCTGGGGTGGAGCAGCAATGAAAGATAATCTATGCAATACCCTCAGTAACACACCTACCCCAGTTTACTTTTATCTGATACCCATTTTTAGGTCTTGTACAGTGATATCTTTAAGAGAACAGCTTGTGATGAAACGTACAAGATTTACATTGACATTTGTGTATGTGCACTTTTATATTATACGAATGTGTGTGAACGGTATAGCAATCTCTAAAAAATCTATTAAACACATCAAATCTCTTCTAAAACATGTCTCAACATTGTGTTTATCTTCCACCTTGTCACAACATACAGTTGTCTCAGCAGTGTTTTCAGTTAGGGTACAGTACCTTCATGTATATGATGGCCTGGTTCTGTTGAGTTGATTGCTATAACAGTGCATAGAATAAATTGTGAAACATATAGGTAACTGTAATACAGATGGTGGCATTATTTTTAAATCGACCCTTTCTCAATGTACCATACTTTGATTCAGTTAGTGTATGCAACCGCAATTCACGTTTGTGTTTGAGCCCATGAAACACCCTTATCTAGTTAATGCATTCACAGTTCTAGTGGCTCTGCCAGAACTTGTTTGTATTATCACAATTTTTAGCCCTGATCATCTTTCACACAAATTGCAAAGTGTGTACACACTGTGTCCTGTCATACTATCACACAAACTGCAATGTGTGTGCACACTGTGCTGCCACAGTACCACACAAACTGCAATGTGTGTGCACACTGTGCTGCCACAGTACCACAAACTGCAATGTGTGTGCACACTGTGCTGCCACAGTACCACACAAACTGCAATGTGTGTGCACACTGTGCTGCCACAGTACCACACAAACTGCAATGTGAGTATGCACTGTGCTATCACACTATCACACAAACTGTACAATGTGTACACACTGTGCCCTATCACATTATAAAACATTTTCAGAAGAATGTGTGCAGGCACATTACACAAACATTTTAGAGACAAACTGAATGTCTACAATATGCATATGTCAGAAGGTAGGGATTGTTTTTAACAGAAGGCATTAGTACTACAGTGTGCATTTATTTACTGTGGTTGGTTGTGGTAAAGTACTGCTGAACTGTTGTTAGACCAGAACACACTACCCTGGTTCTGTTGTGTAGAGCCTTATCCCAGAATACCAATGTTACCACAGTGTGTGTGGGTGGGGGCACTTGAGAAATGCAACATGCTTCATAATCCCTGTGGCAGGAGCGCAGCCAGAAATGTCCATTTTGTACACAATCTCAAACAATGACACCCCCCAATTAAAAAATGTACACATCCTTTCCAAATGGTACCCCCTTCCAAATAAGTCAGATTGTTGTCACATGACTCCTCTACTCTCTAAAGAGGTTATACATGTATTGGACACTCCCCAGTGGCCTACACTAACCCAAATACTACCGATTAGAATGATAATATTAACAGAGTGGCTTATGGTTTGTGACAGGCACTCAACAAAACTGTACACAAATGTGTACCATGAGCATGCCTGTCTACACCCTTGCTCTGTGGTGTGCCAACTCTCATACCATGGTTAGGTGCAATCATCTTACCTAAATGTATAGTGAACCTATGTTTTCCCCTTCACATTAGTGGATCTTCCTATGTAGTGATGTAGCACCCACTTTAGGATCTTCCACTGCCCCACAAGAAGCATTCATGAAGAAACTATGGTTCTCGGTTGTAAAAAACAACAGCAGATACCACCCAGTGTTATGAGATGCTGTCGATAACACATTAAACAAGATCTGTCAGAGCCACTATGACTGTGAATGCATTAACTAGATAAGGGTGTTTCACAGGCTTAAATATAAACATTTATTTATTTATTTAATAAAAAAATATCAGATTTACAAACCTTTGAGTCAGAGACTCATTTACACAGGCACCACATCAAGAAGACCAAAGCAGTTCAAACAATATACAATAGCTAAAGCAAATAGACATCAGGAGTCAAAGAGAAGCTCAGAGTCTTCACATGAAGGCTGTTGCATACACTAACTGAATCAAAGTACAGTACATTGAGAAAGGGCATATTTAAGCAGAGGTGAAGCCGAGTGCTTACACCACCCCAGGAGTGATGTTATTACATGATAACACACACCCTGGAGTGCCTCATTGCAACTATACAATGGCTTGTTGATATATACAGAATTTAAAGAATTGTTTTGTTAATGTGGAAAAATATTTCTTAAGAGAAAATGTAAGGAATGATCCAAATCCAAAGTTACTGTGTATTAACATCACTGTTTCAATGGGTCAGCAGGCAGTCAGCTTCTTACATTTTTCCTTGCCATTGTATAATTAAAAATAATGCTACCATCTATATTATAGTTACCTACATGTTTTGCAAGTTATTCTATGCACTACTATAGTAATCAACTCAACAGAACCAGGCCATCATATACATGAAGGTATTGTGCCCTAACTGAAAACAATGCTGAGACAACTGTATGTTGTGACAATGTGGAAGATAAACACAACGTTGAGACAAGTTTTTGAAGACATTTTTGATGTGTTTAATTGTTGTTTTTTACAGACTGATATACAGTTCACACACAAAATTCATATAATATAAAAGTGCATATGCCCAAATGCCAATGTAAATTCGACACATTTCATTACAAGCTATTCTCTTGAAGGAAGATATCACTATATAAGGCTTAAAATGGGCATCAGGTAAATGTAAACTGGGGTAGGTGTGTTATTGAGGGTATTGCATAGTTTATCTTTTATTGCTACTCCACCTGATCAGCAACATTTGCACAAGCTGTGCCCAGTCCAGATTTTACAGCTCTGGCCTGCATCTGGTGATCTGGGTTTTACCCATACCCCACTGCATGTGGCTTAGTGATATACTGTACAGATAGCTACAAAGTCTAACCCATTGAAGGCTGAAGTTTTAGAAAATCATTATCTTTAAAATACCAAGACTCACTCCCCCCCCCCCATCACAATTAATCCTCTACCAAAGTCATGCTTAAATACTGGTGCTTCTACTTCCATACCACTAAACTTTTAATGCCAACATGCCAATTCTGCTGTTATGAGCTCCCCATACATGAAGTCCCATTCCACTTGTGGCAACCCCCACCCCCAAAACCAGGTAATTTTCCAGGGAGCAGCTCTTTACATCATAAACTTTCTGTGGATCTAGTATAAGGGCAGACTCTTCCCACTAACCTATTATTATCCATTTGAGTACTTGACTGGGCATCCAGGTATCTACCCCACCTATGGTATTCCTGGTTAGGAATGTAGTGGGATGAAATGGGTGGGGTGAGTTTTACCTGTTTTTAAATCATGAGAGGACAAAGTGCTGGTTAGGGCAGCAATTTGCAATCCTTATATGGTTAAGCAGAAGAGGTGGCCGTAGACACTCTGGAAAACCTCATTTTGGAGGCTAAACTTCTCCCTGCTACAAGATAAGGATATTCAAAAGCAAATAAAGGACCATCTAAAACAGGCAATCATAGATAATAATATACAAGATGCGAATTTGGAGGTTTTATGGGACACAATAAAAGCCATGGTAAGGGGGAAAATAATAGAAATAGCCTCAAGACAGAAGGGGGAATGACTACACAAACAAAATGAACTAGAAATGAAAATAAAAGACCTAGAAGTACAACAGCAAGTCAGACTAGACAGACATCGGGGAATACTACTGGGAAAAGTAAAGAAAGAATCAAATCAAAAAATCTTGATTATAGGGTAGAACAAAATCTCAGATTTTTTTTTTTAATTCAAAGTTTATTAGTTTTTAACACATCCAAGCACATACAAGCCAAACAACAACAATGTTATTGCATACAATTTGAGGCCCAACTTAGTCTATACAAAGTGTAACTAAGTACCACCAGCCCTCTTCCCCCACCCCTACCTGCCCCCCGGAGTGTGCCAAATTATTATATTAATGAGGAGAAGGGACAACTCCTGGTGAAAGAGACTGGCTACTTGAATAGTCAAGAATTAGTTACTGTAGATAGACAGCATAAAGTTTCCTCTATTTTCGATCAAAGCTCTAAAACCAGCTATTAGACGCTCTGTTCTAAAGAAGTTTGACATTTCTTTCAACCATTCATTATAAGATATTACCAATTGGTCCTTCCAATGTTTCAGCACCAACCATTTAACAATAATTGCTACCAGAGCCATATGGTATTTACGCTCCTTAACTGTAATACCTTGGTAGCAGCCCAAAAGACAGACTTCTGCCATAAACAAGTCTCCTAGTCCTAGATAGGGGTCTAATTTAGCCTTAATCTCCCTCCAAAGTGGGGCTACCTTCTCGCAGTGCCAGAAAATGTGTACCATATTCCCTTCCTCTTTAGCACACCTCATACAAATGGTGTCTGAGTTACCCCCTAATCCAGCTAATCTCAAGGGGGTATAATACATATTGTTTAGTATGTGATATTGTGTCAACCTGAGTCTGCCCTGGGTGAGATAGATGTATAGATCAGTCCAGATCCCAGCCCAGTCCATTTTAAACTTGGGGAGTAAATTCTCCCAAGTTGAAGAGCCTTTCAAAGGGTCTGTGTAAATGAGCAACAGAAGTAAAGCGTATGTTGCAGCTACGGCATGCGGCTTCACAGAGCATTGACTGACTGGAGTCAGGACAGGACAGGACTTAACTAAGGAAGGCCGGCAACTGGGCCCGAAAGTAGAAGCTATAGTATGGCGCAACCAGTTCACATTGAAGATCTTCATGTTTGGGATGCCGTATTTACGGAGGATATCGGGCGAGGATAAGAGATTATTCTGAGGGAATAGCTCCTCTACTGATATATTCCTTAACTGAGGAAGCCATTGGGTCAAAAGATGCTTCCCTCCTACCTTAATATTTGGGTTTAGAAAGACCAGCTGACCAACATCATTTCTGAGGGGTATTCTAGAATGTGAACAGCATTGAGAGAGAACCTTCAGGGAAGTACCCACCACCGAATCCCTAAGGTCCTTTGGGAGTAGACTTTGTTTAAGGTAATAGACTAAGAGAGGATTAATTTTACTGGCACACAAAAGATCCCTTTCAATCAGGAGCCAGATCGGTGTGTACTCTGTGTTTCCCTGGTGTGCCCATCTCCCTAATTTGGTTAGGTGACTCACCCAGTAATACAGAAGGAAGTTCAGAAGGCGAAGACCACCTAATGGTCTGGGAGCACTAAGCTAACGGTAAGCACACCGAGGATGTTTACCCGACCAAATAAACTTAGAAATTATAGTGTGCATGCCTTTAAAGAAGGATATTGGGAGGCACAAGTTTAGTAAGTTCAAGGGATAAAACAAACGTGGGAGAACATTCATTTTAATAATGCTTATCCGGGCCCATAAGGAAAGAGGTAGACCTTGCCACCTCTTCAGGTCCTGCTGAATTACTTTATTCAAATCTTCAAGACTGAGTTTTTGCATCAAGGCCATGTCACTGGTCAGATAAATGCCTAGGTACTTAAGGGCCCGCAAGGACCACCTAATCCCTAGGTGTGTAAACTCGGATTTTGAAACCAAACTGTTCAAAAGGGAAGCCCTCCGATTTAGCGATATTTAGCTTATAATTGGAGAGCTGACCAAATTGTCCCACCGCTCTGAAAACCCCCTCTAATGAGGCGACTGGGTGGGACAGGTATAGAAGGATGTCGTCTGCATAAACGGAAAGCTTGAGGGTCTATGTGTGAACTGGGATACCCTCAATTAAAGGTGACTGTTTGATGTATCTCAGAAGGGGTTCTAAGTACAGATTAAATAAAAAGGGTGAGAGAGGGCAGCCTTGTCTGGTACCTGTGTGTAATAAAAACCTCTCGGAAAACACCCCATTGCAGAAAATTTTGGCTGAGGGGGAAACGTAAAGGGATTGTATCATTCCAATAAATTGGGGGGGAATACCATTTTTTGTAGGGTTAGCCATAAAAATTCCCAGTTGACTCTGTCGAATGCTTTTTCAGTATCTATCGAGACTAGCGCCATTGGAAGCTGAGAGGACTGGGTTACCTGAACGACATGAGAAAGTGTTCTGAGGTGGTCTGCTGGTGAACGCCACGTGACAAACCCCACCTGCTCCAGGTTAGTAAGCGGGACCAAAACATCTTTATATGGAGTGAGAGCAGTTTCGCCAGAATTTTAATGTCACAATTTAACAGCGAAATCGGTCTATAGCTCGCCGGATCTAGGTGAGGTTTGTCAGGTTTGAGAAGGAGAATGGTCGTGGCATCCATAAGCGACGGGTCTACCCTATTGGTTCCCAGCATGTAATTGTATAGTTTAAGCAGCAGGGGGGTTAACTCTTTCACAAAGGTTTTATAAAAATTAGATGGGAAGCCATCTGGGCCTGGGGCCTTATCGGGACTAAGGCTATTAATCGCCATCTCGATCTCTGTTGTGGAAATCGTCGACGATAGAGAGGCTTGGTCTGACTCTGCTAGCACTGGGAGGTTCAGAGCATCTAGAAAATCGCTAATGTCCTGCAAGTTAGAGCCCGTATGGCACTTCCCATACAGTGATTGGTAAAAATTCTCAAAAACCCTAACTATTTCCCCGGGCTCTGTTTTGATAGAGCCATCAGGAGCCCTTATGGATGGGATTAGGCGAGAACTTTCTAACTGTTGTAGGCGTAAAGCCAACAAATGCCTGGCTTTTTCCCCTTGGTCTATATACTTAGCTTTGGTTTTTATGAAAGCATACTCTGCTTTCTCCCTTAGTAACTCGGCATAATCGTTATGCAAACCCTGTAACTCCGCCATGGTATCCCTGGAGATGTCCGGGGATAAAGACATTTCTCTTGCCTTGATCTGGGATAGTAAGACTAGAGCCCTAGAGTCCCGTAGCTTCTTCCTCCTGGAAGTGCCTTTAATAAACTCCCCCCCTCAGATAACATTTCAGCGAACACCACAGAATGGCATACCTTTGAACTGAATCGTTATTACGCTCCATAAAATCAACTATGAACTCCTTGGTATGAGAAACCAAGGAATCCTCATGAAGTACAGTAGTTGGGTATTCAATCTCCAGATTGCCCCTCTCTGAATGTGTGGGTTTATCGATAGGGATATACAGGCCACCGCATGGTCGGATAGCGTTATGGGTTCTATACCTGCTTGACAAATGCCCGGGATAAGAGTGTTATTAAGTAAGAAGTAGTCTAGTCTGGACATAGTCTGGTGAATACTTAAATAATAAGTGAATAACAGCTGCTTGGGGTTTAGAAGGCACCATGGGTCTACTAATCCCAACATAGATACAAAATCAAACAGATCCATCTGTGAAGGTGAGGTAGGCTTGAGCGGCATATAGGTTCTGTCTAGGTCTTGAGTTGGGGGGGATGTTCCAGTCTCCCCCTAAAAGCACCAGGGCAGGCAAGAGCATCGCCACCTTACTGGCCAGTTCCATCAGAAAACCTGGGTCTCCACCAACCGGACCATAAACTGAACCAATAGCAACCGTAGTATTATCTAGGGTACCCTTAATTAATATGTATCTCCCTTCCGGGTCTGCGAGAGTTGTATCCACAGCTAAAGCAATGGGCTTCCTAACTAAGATAGCCACCCCCCCCGGCTGGAGGATGAACAGCCCACCGCAAAAACCTGAGAGACCCCTTGTCTACATAAAGCTAGTGCTTGAGCCCTGGTCAGATGTGTTTCTTGGAGTAGGATAATATCAGCATGGAGAAAGGCACAGTGTTTAAGTAGTTGTATTCGTTTCAGGACATCCCTTGCACCACTCACATTCCAAGTAATAATTTTAATGGGAGAGCTAGCCACAAATGAGAGCTATAACAGGCAATAAACCAGCAAAGCTATACATATCCCCCACAATCCCCTGGTACACTCTGGCCCACCCCCCCACCAAAAACGATCCCATATTGTGAATAAGATATAAAACCTTATTTTAGTAACAATCCAACATATATAAGATATCCCATTAAATCCTACCACCCCAACCCCCCCAAATCTGCCATACATATGTGTGTGTGTGTATATATATATATATATATATATATAAGGCTGAGGGTCCCTGCCGAGTTGTAAAAGTAAAACATGCTCCCAGACACCTTATGCATACTTTGAACGAAAGAGACTCTGTACCCTGGCAGGTGGACACCTATACGCCAAACCCTAAAAGCTCCTAAAGTCCCCCCTTCCTGTCCCCAACAACCCACAAAAACTATTTACATATGGACCATCCTTCCAAAAAGCCACCACAAGCTGTCCTGACCCTATATAAATGGCTGACCCAACCCCGATGGCAGTAACTGTATGTAACCAAATGAAACCTATGTAAAGGAAAAGCCGGGCGCCATCCCCCCCAATGTAGAGCACCTAGCAGTCTCCCTGAATGCACTATTGGGGCACCCCGCACTTCCTCCCCCCCAACTTAGGAAACATAGCTGGAAGAAACGTCCCATCTAGGCAAGAGGACATCACACAACAGTACTGATCTCGTGAGATATGGCAGCCTCCCTAGAGCGCTACCTGTACCCAACTCCTTAAATCGGTAACCTTCTGGCTAAGCTAAACCAGGTGAGTAAACCTGAAGTGACATTTATCGCCGGTCTGCAAGGCATGATCACAGCCCTGAACACCAGCACTAATGGCCGTCAAATGAACAACATTAAAGAGTGTTGCAGATTAAAACAAAGGACTTACCAATTGAGGTGCTAGCGCAGGTATGGTAGCGGAGTGAAAATGCCTCTCAACTATGAGGAGAGAAATCAAACCTGGGTCCAAGAAGACTTCGCTACCAAGTTAACTGGGGGAAGCTATCGAGAGGTGGACCACATGGGCATAGATTCTGAAGTCATAGAGGAACCCAGCCTATTAGCAAGGGTTCCTATTAGTCAGAGCTACTTTAGTTGAGCCCCCCCCAAGGAAACGGCCAAACCACAGACCCCACCGATCGCCCCCCTGCCCACATCAACACCACCAGACAACAAAAGGAACAAAAAGAGAAAACAAGGTAGGTAGTCCACAGTTCAATTAGACCAAATAGCAGGCATGTTATTAAAGGCATTTAGAAGTTCAGCCCTCCTTGAACAGGCTGGGCAGTTTTGCAGCGAGATCCGATGCGGTGAGCTCAGGTGTCTCGCGAGCAAACCAGGTCCCTTGTACCGAAACACGAAGTTTAGCAGGATATTGCATACGGAAAGGGATGCCTGCAGCGATGAGCTTTTTCACTATACTGTGGTAGGCGGCTCACTTCAGACGAGTCTCTCGGGGCAGATCCTGGGAGATTCTTAGGGTAGCATTCTCCCACTTAATACTTTTCAGTTCTCTAGCCTTGTCGATCACATGTTGTTTTTCAATATAGCTCAGGAATCTCACAATTATTGGACTTGGCGGGGCGTTTGGGGGAGGTTGTGGTCTAAGGGAGCGGTGAGCCCTTTCCACTTGATAATTAGCACTTACTGGAGAAGGGCCTACCACTTTCAGCAGAAATCTCTGCACAAAAGCGCCCATATTCGATCCCTCCTCTGTCTCTGGCAAACAAAGAATTACCACAGTTTTCCTTCTACTCCTGCCCTCTACGTCTTCGCATTTGAGCTGGAGCTTGTGGATTTGTTGATGCAATTGTGCCAGATCCGGTTCCACTTTCTCCCTCCATTTCTCTATAGACACCGTACGGGCCTCGGTGTCTCCGACCCTTCTGGCTAAGCCCGTAAAATCGCTGCACAAAGATTTAAAATCTGTAGCGATATCAGAGAGGGTTTCGTGGAATGTGAGCATTTCTTGCAGAAATCGGTCTTCAGTTAAGAGGGAAGTGGATGAGGAAGAGGGCGTCACTTTCCCTGTGTTAGCCACTTGAGCCTGCTGTTTCTTCTGCAGTTTCTCTGGAGAAGTCGGTGGAGTATGCCTGGGGAGGGCCTGCTTCATATCCGTCTCCATCCTTACAGCACAATCAGTTATAAAGATGAGATTGTCCCAATATCGTTACTTTGGCCTCCCAGACAAGCCAAACGTCTGCTGATACTGTCGTAGAAGGTTAATAACCCCCAAAAATTTCATAAAGAGCGAAGAGGGTGCAGGAGCCCCACAACAATGCTGCTAACAGGAACACTGCATCACGTGATCTCCTCTAAAAAAAAATCTCAGATATTTAAGACAGATATTATGAAGGGGCCCAAGTGCCTTGAGATTAGTTCCAGGAAGTGTTTAACCCATTCTACTTCTAATAGCTTTCTATGATGTCTGTAATCTGATGTTGGTAATCTAACACAGAATGACTCCCAGAAGACAATGAGTTAACTTTCTGTGGTCTCAATTAACTCCTCAAGCCAGAAGAAAAGTAGTGCTCTAAAGCTTCCTATATATTACACACAGGCACAGAAACTGAAATAACAGGTTCCAAGGAGTATAAACTCAGCAGGAATGTTAGGGGGATGGCAGCTATGATAGTTGTTCCAGTCTTTCTTTTCACTGATAGAAACTGAGCCAGGAAAAAAGTAAAATACATTTCATCACAGACTGTGTTCAACAAGTACATGAACCCGCATGATTTATCTGTAAAGACAATTAAAAATGTATTTCTAAATGCATTAATAACACCAATGCTTTCAAGGTTTGAAACTACTAAAAAGACAAACTATACATATATATATATATATATATAAATATATATATATAGAGAGAGAGAGAGAATATGATAAACAAATATTGTTAATCCTAAAAGTTGAACTTTGTTTTTAGTATATAAATGTTTAAGAAATACCTGAGAGCTGAGTCTTTCCTTTTGAGACACCAGGTGACTCTGATAATCATTTGTTCCAAGGGTTTTTAAGTCTGTTTGAATGCATTAAGTATTATCTGCTCTCCTAGTCCTTAACAAAATGCAGGGACTCCACAGATGTGTTCTTCTTTCAGCATGATAGGATCCACCTCATTCCCCTCCCACATGAATAAAAAAAGGTGGGCTGGATCTTTAAGAGCTTCTTGGTGGTGATGGGTTGGATCTTACTTCCCCAAAAAAACAATGCTGCCTCCCACTACTCAGGTTCCAGTTCTTGTACCACCCATTTAAGAAAGAAAACACTACCCTACAACCATTGACTAACATGAATGCATATTTATTTGAGGGTGGAAAACATTTCTTGGAGGAAGGTACGGCGGAGGAGACTATTTACACCTTCAGTCAGTTCCACGGACAGAAAACATGACATCACTCATTTTGTACATGCAATACTCCTGTTGGCTCCGCCCATAGTTGTAAAAAGCAAAAACAGAAAAACCAGACATTCATTACCCTCGAGTACAGCAGATAAAGATGCAGCTCCAAGATCCAATGGTGTGAAAAAATTGTGCTGTTGTATTAGGTGCCACAAGCAATGGGTAAAATCACACAGTTGCAGACAACTGATGTGTTTCAAAAACTATTCCAAAAAGAATAATTTTGGAAACAAGTTAATCATTTGCAGGTGCTTGATTTTACCCATTTCTTGCGGCACCAAATAAAACAGCACAATTTTTGTACAACATTGGATTTTGGAGATAAATCCTTATTTGCTGTACTCGAGGGTGGTGACAGCTTTGAGTTGTTCTCCACCCTGCCCAGTACAGTGCAAATCACAGTATAGTGACTAAGTAAAATGTTCCAGACTACCAGATCTTCCTGAACCTGTAGGGCCAGTTGGGCCTTGTGATGAGTTACTCAGGGTTCCTTGTGATGAATTTCACTGGGTGAAGTCATTCTCAGGAGGGAGGTCATCATGTCAAATGAATCTGACAGATTTCTTTGGGTGATAAAGGATTTAGATCAGGGTGGAGCAGTGGACATGGCCTACTTATTTCAGTAAGGCTTTCAACACCATTCCACATAGGAGACTAGTAAGCAAGCTGGGTAGCTTAGGAGTAAGTTCAAAGGTGGTAAACCGGATAAGAAATTAGTTAGGGAATAGGTGACAGAGTGGCTATAAACAGAGTTCACTTCAAGGAAAGGAAGGTGACCAGTGGGGTGCCTCAGGGATCAGTGCTGGGACTGGTTCCTTTTAATGTCTTTATAAGTGACATTGCAGAGGAGCTGAAAAGAAAAGTCTGCCTCTTTGTAGATGACACCAAAATCTGCAACAGGGTGAACACTCGAAGGGGGTGGAAAGGATAAGCAGAGACCTGAGAAAATTAGAGGAGAGGTCAAGGGTATACCAGCTGGGTTTCAATATGAAAAAAAAAGCAAAATAATACACTTGGGGCACATAAACTCAGGGGCAGAGTACAAAATGGGTGGATTGATATTGATGAACACCAAGCAGGAAAAAGACTGGAGGGTAATCATATCAGAAGACCTGAAAGTGGCCAGGAAGTCCAACACAGCATTAGGAATGTGCTAATAGGATGCTGTGATGCATATAGAGGGGTATGACCAGCAGAAAGAGGGAGGTGAGGTTGCCTCTGTATATACCCCACCTAAAGTACTATGTCTAGTTCTGGAGACCAAATCTCAGGATAGAGTGGAGGTGGTGCAGAGGAGGGCAACAAAAATGCTGCAAGGTCTGCATCAAAAACCCTATGAGGAGAGACTAAAATACCTCAATATGTACACCCTGGAAAAGAGGAGGGAGAGGGGGATATGATAGAGACTTTTCAATATCTCATGGGGGTAAATAAGGTACAAGAGGGAAGTATTTTTCAGGGGAAAAAATGCTCAAGAACAAGGGGACATGCTATGAAGCTGGATTGGGACAGACTCAGGAAATATGTGAAACATTACTTCTTAACAAAAAGAGTGGTGGACTCCTGGAACAGACTTCCAGCAGAGGTGATCGGGGTGAAAACAGTGATGGGGTTCAAGAATGCATGGAATAGGTAAAAGGGAATCATAGTGGAAAGGAAGAGGGAAGGGAGAAGGAGCTATAGATCGGGCATGGTCTGCAGTAATAGTGTAGGTTAGGAGAAATGGGCAGACTGGATGGGCCAAGTGGCCCTTATCTGCCCTCAAATCTTATTTCTATGAAGTTTTAACAAATCACAGATGCTGCTGGCTAGCCTGCCTCCAAATGCCACACCCATCAATGTGATGCTGCAGGTGAAATTTTGGTGATGAATCCTAGTGTGCTTCAGGGTAACCCTCTTGACCAGCCCGACCACAGAGATGAGTCACATAATCAGAGCCAGTTGCAGAAAGAAGGGGTCAACATTGTAACAAAATTCATTTCAATATACAAAATGACAATTCATTTGTGTCTCTTTGGTTCTGTGCAGAGCTATGTGGATCTCAAACTTCCTTCCACTATCTGAAAGGAGTGAAGCAGTTACAAACCAGAGATCTCTGCAGCCACATTGAGAAATAAATCATCCAGATAAGAAGTCACCCACCACAGCCCAGACTGCTGGCAAACCACACCCACCACAGCCTAGACTACTGGCAAACCACACCCACTGCAACCCAGACTGCTGGCAAACCACACCCACCCCAGCCCAGACTGCTGGCAAACCACATCCACCCCAGCACAGACTGCTGGAAAACCACACCCACCGCAGCCCAGACTGCTAGTAAACCACACCCACTGCAGTCCAGACTGCTGGAAAACCACACTCAACCCAGCTCAGACTGCTGGCAAACCACATCCAGCACAGCCCAGACTGCTGGCAAACCACACCCACCGCAGCCCAGACTGCTAGTAAACCACACCCACTGCAGTCCAGACTGCTGGCAAACCACACTCACCCCAGCTCAGACTGCTGGCAAACCACATCCAGCACAGCCCAGACTGCTGGCAAACCACACCCACTGCAGCCCAGACTGCTGACAAACCACACCCACCGCAGTCCAGACTGTTGGCAAACCACACCCACTGCATTCCAGACTGCTGCAAACCACACCCACCACAGCCGAGATTGCTGGCAAACCACACCCACCGCAGCCGAGATTGCTGGCAAACCACACCCACCGCAGCCCAGACTGCTGGCAAACCACACTCTATTCAAAAAGCTAAACTGCTTAATGTGTGTGCAGGATTTAGAGCAGTCTACTGGCATGCGCCTCCTGGCATTCTACTCCCTTATAATGCATCCATAAAAAACCGAAGTCATATGGGTGTAATGGTAGCAATCTGAAATCTACCTATTGTGTGCCTTAGTCATATGAGGGCCATGCACAAAAAGACAAAGCTTCAAACATGGCAGCTGCTTTAATCTGTTATTTTGCTGTTAATGGGGAAGGTTCTGGAAGGAATACTGAAGAGTAACATACTGATATATTTAAAAGACCATAATCTTATAGATCCAGTACAACATGGATTTGCCAAATCGAGATCTTGTCAGACAAACATGCTTACTTTCTATGAGAAGGTGAGCAGGGCACTGAAAGGTGGGAGTCTGGTGGATGTGGTGTGTTTGGACTTCTCTAAGGCCTCTGATAAACTTCCCCATAAAGAATTAGTAAGAACACTTAAGAGTTCAAAATAAATAACAACATAGTGAGGTGGATTGAAGAGTGGCTGGGGGGTAGGAGACAAAGGGTGTCGGTGAACAGTGTGTTATCTGTCTGGGCGAAGGTAAGCAGTGGGGTTCCTCAGAGTTCTGTGCTGGGCCCATCTCTTCAATACATATATATCATCACTACAAACTAGTTGTCCTAATGTATGGATATCCAGATTTGCAGATGACTGCAGAATAGGTGCAGTAGTAGACATATTTACTGACATACAAAAACTACAATACACGCTGGACTACATTTGCGAATGGATAACAATAAATAAATTGGAGTTAAACTTAGGAAAATGTATGGTACTACATATGGGTAAAAAAACACAACATTACCATTATATCTTTGGGGCTTCAAAATGAAAAATTCAGTAGAAGAGAGAGACTTGGGAATCACTGTAACAGCAGATATGAAATTTGATGTCCACTGTCACAAGATAGTCAAAAAAGCAAAGCAGGTACTACATTGTATTCTTAGGCACATTACTAGTAGAGACAGTGAGGTTATCATGATGCTATATAAGTCACTGGTGAGGCAACACCTTGGGTATTGTGCCCAGGTTTGGTCACCCTATAAAAAACAAGACATTATTAAAATAGAAAAAATCCAAAAAACAGCAACTAAAGCAGTGAAATCACTCCAGAACACAGCATATGAGGATAGGTTAAAACATTGTAAGTTGTACACATTGCAATATAGAAGGGAAAGGGGAGATAATTGTATGGTGTGCAAAGCCCTGTAAGACACCTTACAGGGTGGATTTGGGTTAGTATTAAAAAATAGTGTACATACACCAAGAGGTCATTCTCTGAAGCTTAGTATGGGGAGGTGGAACAATCTTAAAAGAAAGCACTCATTTAGCCAGAGGGTGGTGAATTTATGGAACAGGCTGCCAGTACAAGTGGTGACAAGTGATAAAATGGAAACTTTTAAAATAAGATTGGACAACTAATGTACAAATAAAACTTCAGTAACTTAAAGGTAAACCTGGCAAACGCTATGGACGAAAGTATAGCTTGAAACTACCTATGTAATCTATGTCTATATTTCCATTTATTAGTTCTTTATTCCTTTCTGTTCTTTGTTATGTCTTTTGACTGTGATTTCCTCCGAAGTTTGTAATGTGCACTCTGTATTGTCCCTGCTCCATTTGTAGTACACTCCATTAACTTTGGTGGGGCTTTAGTGTCACTACATTACTTTTGCTATTTCTAGAGATGTAGCTAGGAAGGCTTAACTTATCTCCTAATCAGCATACAGTTTAAAGTTTTTGGGCCAGATATTCAAAAGGGTTACGCCATGCGCAATAGGGTTGCGCCTGCACAAGTCCGAACTTGCTCCATTCTGCGATATTCAGCAGGAGGCAGTTGTGCCACTGAAAACAGGCTGAATAACAGCGCAATGCAAATGAATGCATGCTGAACTGGTGGGGGAGGAACCATGCATAAACCGCACAGCCCGATATTCAGCCGGGCTGTGCAGAGTTGTGCAGGCGCAACCCCCAACCTGCGCCTGCACAACTTTGAGCCCCAAAAAAAAAGGCTTAAGTCGAGGGCCACCCACAGGTGAGCTGCTGCATTACAGGGTGCAACACAGCAGCTGCCACCTGTGGCTGGCCCCCAACCCACTCCCTGTGCCCCCCTCATACCTCTCAACTGTCCCTGATTTTCAGGGACATCCCTGATCATGCCTCAGAATTTGTCTCTGTCCCTCATAACAATTGTATTTTTGTGACAGAACACTGGGGATTGTAAGCATAAAATAATGTTAAATATTAAAGTTACAGATTCCTTCCCATTCAGAAAATGCATCTTACATAAATCCCCTAATTCTATCAGTTTTCTGAGTGTATACTACCAAATCTTAAGATGTGTCCCTGATATGGGGTCTGTGTCCCTGATATTTTAATGTCTTGTCCCTGATTTATGAGACGAGAGGTTGAGAGGTATGCCCCCCTGCAGCCCGATCGCGGGCATAATTTAACCCCACCAGCCCGATCGCGGGCAGCAGATGTCTCCCCCTCCCGACGCATCCTGGTGGTCCAGTGGACCATAGATCCCGATCAGCGGGATGTAATCATTAAACACCCCAAACATAGCCCTGGTGGTCCACTGGACGAAACTCTGATCGCGGGATGTAATCATTAAACACCCCCAACACATCCCTGGTGCCTAGTGTCCCCACCCACCCACCCATGAAGCCCCACCCGCTCCCCGGCAGCATCCCACCCGCCTGCTGCCCGCCGCCCGCCGACTGACTGCCGGTAGGGCCTGCACACCCATTGGTGCAGCGCCAGAGCCAATGGGCGTGCACTATACTGTACAAGACAGTCCAGTTTTGTGAAGTAATAGCACGCCATTGGCTCTTGCTCTGCACCAATGGGCGTACAGCCCGCTGCAGTCAGTCGGCGGGCGGTGGGGCGGCAGGCGGGTGGATGCTGCCGCCTCTGGCTGCGGGGGGGCGGGGTGGTGGGGCTTCATGGGTGGGGGACACTGGGCACCAGAAGTGTGAAAAGTGACTACATCCAGCGATTAGTGTTGGGTCACTGAACACCAGGCACCTGTGAGGGGTTATCTTTACGTCACACACTGCGATCCGAACTGGTCACTGGACCTCAGACATGACCAGGAGAAGTATTTACAATCTAATGCAGCCTGCGGTCGAGGCTGGTGGAGGCATTTCTGCTGTTGCGGCGGATTGGGCCAGTGGGGGTGGTGGTGGGATTTTCACTCTTTGGCCCACGATCGGGCTGCAGGGGGCATCGGTCCCCGATGGCTGCTGCCTGGCAGGGTGCCAGGCACAGGTCCTCGGGGATCGGCACACCGGCATGCTAATGGCATGCAAATGGGGCCATAATCAGATGCAAATGGCCTCCCCTGCACCTTGCATGAATTATGGCCTCATTTGCATGTCACCTTTTGAATATCGGGATTTTGCGCATGGCGCAATGGTACTTACGCCACTGCAAGTTGAATGCTCCACTCTGACAACTTGCGGTGGCGCAGGACCACTGCGCCATGCACAGTCGTATGGCGAGGGGTGATATTCAAAGAGTTGCTCAATAGCACAACTCCTTTGAATATCGCCCGGGCCACACCACTGCGCAACTATTTTGCGCAGCGCAAGGGCTTGCGCCTAATAAGAGCGCAGTTTGAATATCTGGCCCTTTGTATTTTTTACACTTATCACTGGGAGTGTTATGTATTGAAATGTCTGTCTTATTTGTATTAGCCACAATTTAAATCAGTTTTAAATTTGCCCTGCTTGATATGTACTTGTGGCATCCTGGAGACTGCTCATTCTCTGTCCCTTTAAATTGTCCACTATACTCCACTATATAAGTGGATACTGTTGGGGAAGACCACACCCCCCGAGGAAGCGTAATCTGGGTTTGAAGCACTAGGGTTTCTTTTTGTGGTCACTCCCTTGTGACATCTAACACACTGTAATTTCACTGATAATTTGTTTGGAGTTCTGTCTCTTTGTGGGTGGCCTTCCTTGTTCTCCCTGTGTGGTCATTTGTGACTGCTGTGCTCCTTTCTATGTATTGGGATATGTTGGTTTCCCTTAGCTATAAAAGCTGTGCTATCACAGGAAACAGGCACACTGCATGGTCAAAGGGTGCTTAAGTGGTGCTAGAAATATAGAATGCAATGGCAGATAAGGGCCACTAGGGGCACCCAGTCTGCCCATGTTTTAACCTTTATTTTTTGCTGCAGACCCTACCTCATCTATGATGCAATTTCTTCCCCACCCTTAATTAGACCTAGGATTTCCTTGGGCCTGTCACAGGCATTTTTGAACCCCACCAGTTCTCACCCCCACTGGAAGGTTGTTCCAGGTATCCACCACCCTTTCTGTGAAGAAGTACTTCCTCACATTCCTCCTGAATTTGCCCCCTCCAGCTTCATAGCAAGCCTCCTTGTTCTATAGCACATTTTTCTCTGAAAAATACCCCCTCCTGTACAATACTAAACCCTGTGAGGTATTTAAAAGTTTCAATCATATCCCCCTCTCCTTCCTCTCCTCAAGGGTGTATGTAGTAAGCTCCTTTAGCCTTTCCTAGTATGGCTTTTGATGTAGATCATGTACCATATCAGTAACCCTCCTCTGGAACACCTCCACTGTGTCCTTCCTGAGATGTGGTTTCCAGAACCTGGTACAGTAAGTACTCAATGTGGGGTCTTAGTGCTCTATATAGGGGCAGCACCATCTCCCTCTTTCTGCTGATGATACCCCTTCCTATGCACCCCAGCATCCCATTAGCCCTTCTGACTGTCTTGTCGCACTGCCTAACCACTTTTAAAGTGATTTTCTGATGTTTGCCATAACAAATGGGAATAGAAACCTGCAGGAGTTGTGAATAAGTATCCTACCATTCAAACAGCCCAAAAGTGCTGTTTTCCATAAAAAAAATGTATGTGATCTGCTTCATTTGCATAACCCACCCCTTTTTTCCCTCAGTGCTGTAACCCCCAACTGTGACATCATACCAGAGAAACTAAGTTATTAAACAGATACTGTCAGGTTTTTAGTTTTAGATAGAACATCAGCTATGTACTGTACCCACAATGCTTCTCTATGTAAATTTGTGTGTAGACTATGATATTTCTCTGCTCACTGCAGAAATAGGAGACTACATCTCTCAGTATAGATGTCTTGTAGCTAGATACTGTATGCACAATGCCTTGTTTTGCAAATAAACATACAACAGCTTATATTGTTGACACCAATACAGAAAAATGAGACTGCAGCTCACAGTATCGAAACTAGAAAACAGCATCTTACTTTACCCACAATACCTTGGTATGTACATTTACATATTAGGTGTTCACCACTACCAACATAGGAGACTGTACTTGTGAGTACGGCACATTTAAGTCAATGTTATAAATTACCCAGAATTCCTTGTTGCTGTACATAAAACATTGACAGCTCCCTGCTATCACATCACTCTGTTTGTGTGGCTGCCAGAGAAACTGGAGGGCAGCCAGAAACAATGTGCTGGTAAAACATTACAATAAAATGACTATGACAGATATTTTTTACAAAGCAAATTGCAGCTTCAACATCTGAAGCATGGCCAACAATTGCATGCTATGTAAAAAAAGGCATCTGCGAAACATCAGAAAATCCCTTAACGTGATCAAATATGATTACCCCTAGATCTCTTTCCTGCTTGGTCTATTGTCTGTATTATTCTGCCCATATTGTACTCTGCTCCCAGATTTCTATGGCCCAGGTGCATTACTTTGCACTTTCTTTGCTATAAAACTCACCTGCCATACCCTTGACCATTCCTCCAGACGTTTTAGGTCCCTACCCATCCTTTCCAGTCCCTGGAGAGTCACTCCACATGACTACATGGTGAAGTACCTCCACCCTGAATGCCAAATGTTTTTGAGCATAAACCCGTGCTCTTTCTCAAGTCACCATGAGAAAGAGTACGAGTTTATATTCAAAAACGTTTGCCATTCATGGTGGAGGTACTGCATTATGTAGTTTTAATAAACACATTTTTTAAATCAGACAACTAAACGTTTGGGTTGCTATTTGTTCTGGGAGTGAAGCCTTAGCATGAACTCTTGCTTTATTTGACAGTTCTATATGCTCGGAGCTCGACTAACACATCTCATTGCCACCTACATTTTTTCTAACTTTACAGTTAAGCCGACAGTTTGACTGCCCAGGCCAGGCATACAGTAAGGGAACCATATGGAACAACAGCAAACTTGCTAGATTCAGAGTTTGCCACCAGATAACACACAGCTCTGGATAATACATATCACCATATAAAAATAAGTGACAGTGAGTTGACTGAATAGGCAGACACTTAAGAAGAGAGAGAATCAGCATTTATATAGTGTGTTTCATACACAGTGTATCCCAAAGTGCTTTACAAGCAGTGCTAGACTGGTAGTGAAGTGACTGAATATGTAGTGGCAGCCATATCGCACATCAACACCCACACACAACCTGGATAATTGCATGAACTGGTTTATGGGTAGAGGAATGTTTGCCAGGACACCGGGAATGTCCCCTACTCTTTGCGAAGAGTGCCCTGGGTTCCTTTACTCCCACCTGGACACCCCCCAGGATGGGTAGAGGGACCTCGGTTTAACGTCTCATCCGAAGGACGGCACACCCCAGCAGTACAGCATCCCCCAATACTGCACTTGGAAGCCAGCATTTTACGTGCAAGTTCAATCCCGTTGTGGGACGAGAACCCACGACCTTCTGGTCCAGAGATGGATGTGCTACCAACTGAGTCATGCTTCTGAAACATGACCAGCAGACTGAGGCCAGGTAAGGAACATTCCACACTCCTCAGGTCAGGTCAGGCACTTAATACAGTGGTGGTCAAAGAGGCATTTTAAAGTGTGATTTGAAGAGGGGGTGTACCACTGAGTATAGTGAGGCAGGCAAACTATTCCAAAGCCTAGGAGTGGTGAGAGAGAAGGCTTTCTGACCCATCTTGCTTGTCATCTGGGAATTTTTTTTTTTAAATCTTCTTTTTATTGTTCAGATTTTAACTTATGTACATATAGGTCATCAGTATTCAATTTTACATAGTATCTTTACATCTGGTCAGTTAATACATACAGTTTTTGAGGTCATCTAATTCATCAACAGTAAATACAGTACTCGTTTCAGTTACTTTTCTGCTCCCATAGGGGTAGTTATCTAGCTGTGCCTAATCTTGTCTTAAAAGACCACAGTTTACTTATTTTAGTCTTAGCAGTAGGTCAAACATGCCAAATATCAGGACATCAAACTGTTTACTTTGCTCCAATCCCTTCTAGTCGAGACTCGCAGTCTCAGCTCTCCAGACTATTAGTCTCCAGAGCCTCACTCAATTGGGGAAGGGGGGGCAGGGGTGACCAGACCAGAGATCCAGTGAAAGCAGGGTCCTGACTACAAGATCTGAACCTCCACTCCAGAAGAAACCTCAGACTGTCCAAACTACGGCACAAAGGTGGGGTCTCTTAGCATGTAATATAGCAGCCAACTAGTCCATCTGACCGAAAAAAGCTCTCCACGTTCATCTAGATTATGTGTCATTTTTTTCATGTTATAGATTTGCCTGGTAATTTCCCACCATTCCTGAATGGTCGAGACATTTGTTGTTAGCCATTGCCTGGTGACTGCCTTTTTGGCCGCAGTGATAAGCAGTGTGAGAAGGTACCTGGTATTTGGTCCCTTAAATGGCTTTGGTACAATGAGGAACAAATACAGCTCTGGAGTCAGCTGGAGCTGTGGGTCTAAGAGTTCCTGTAACTGCACCTCAAGTTGTTTTAGGTAGTTGGAAAGCACCGGGCAGGTCCACATAATATGAGTCAGGTTTGCCTCCTGTTCACCCGCATTTTCTCCAGCGAACCGCTGACTTGCATGACAAGTAGTGTTTGGAGAACTTAGGAGATCTAAAATAAAGTATTAGAGCTTTCCAAACAAACTCTTGCCACGGATGTGAACTCATAACTTTAGAAGCATAGCAGCATGCCATCTTCCAGTCTGAGGTGGATAAATGGACACCTGACTCCAATTGCCATTATGTGCGAATGTTTTCAGTGAGGGCGTCACCTTGTGAGTTCAAAGCTCGATGGTATAGGGAGATCATGTGGTCCTGCTTCCCTTTTTTATTCAATGTAATTTGACATTGGATTAATGGTGGGTAGTTTTCTGGATTTCGGAGAGAGGGAGAGGCAGATCTTCCAGGTAATGACAAAGTTGTAAATATCTGTAAAAGTCTCTGTGTGGCAAATGAAACTTCGCCTGGATTTTCGAATACGCCCATATTTTCCCTTGTGTCATTATTTGTGTTAGATATCTCAACCCCAGTGTGTCCCATGCACCGAATCCAGAGTGCAATATGTTAGGAGAAAAATCTGGCAATGCCTGAATTGGGCATACTAGTGGCAAATAGGGTAGTAAGTCATGCACCTTTTTTAGAGCGTTCCAATTTTGGAATTAACATAGAAACACAGAAGTTAATGGCAGATAAGGCCCGCAAGGCCCATCCAGTCTGCTCATTTCTTTTTCTACCTTATAAATGTGCAATTGGCCTTTGCTCTGTCAGTGGCCTATATATTCATACTCATTTGTATTGCTCCTTTATGCCTATCCCATGCCTGTTTGAAGCCCTGCACTGTATTCATAGCCACCACTTCTTGAGGTAAGCCATTCCATGCATCCACCACCCTTTCTGTGAAAAAGAATTTCCTCACATTCCCCCTTAATTGGCCCCCCTCTAATCTCATGCCGTGTCCTCTTGTCCTGCTATTTTTCTTATATTTAAACATGTTAGACTCTTTCACCTTGTTAATGCCCTTAAGGTGTTTGAATGCCTCGATCATATCACCTCTCTCCCTCCTTTGCTCAAGGGTATACATATTGAGCTCTGTTAATCTGTCCTCATATGTCTCTGATGCAGTCCCTGCACCATTTTGGTTGCCCTTCTGGACTGCCTCAATTTGGTTAATGTCCTTGTGGTGTGGTCTCCAATACTGCGCAGTACTCCAGATGGGGCCTAACCAGTGTCGTGTAAAGAGGGATTATTACCTCACGGCCTTCCAGATACCCCTTACTAATACACCCTAACACCCCCCCCTAGCCTCACTCTACTGCTTTGGAGGTCTGTTTGATGATTTCTGGTCATCAGTGATGATGATGCCCAAGTCTCTTTCTTCCTTTGTGACTGCTAGCAACTCCCCTCCCAGCCTATAGGTGGCTTCAGGGTTTCTCTTCCCTATGTGCATGATATTGCACTTCTTTGCATTAAATCCCAGTTGCCACTGTTCTGACCATTTTGCTAGTTTATCCAGATCTCTTCTCATTCTGCCCACCCCATCTGGATCATCTACTCTGTTGCAGATCTTGGTGTCATCTGCAAACAGACAAGCCTTACCCTCTAGTCCATCTGCAAGGTCACTAATGAAGATGTTGAAGAGGACTGGCCCCAGGACTGATCCCTGAGGTACCCCACTTGTGACTTGCATCTCTTCTGACTGTATACCATTTACCACCACTCTCTGTTTTCTGCCCGTCAACCAGTTTGCCACCCAGCTGACCAACTTGACCCACCCGAGCCTACCCAGCTTATTTATCAATCTTCTATGTGGAACAGTGTCAAAAGCTTTGCTGAAGTCAAGGTAGGCAACATCAACTGCTCCCCTTGGTCCACCACTCTGGTTACCCAGTCAAAGAAATCTATGAGATTAGTTTGACAGGACCTTCCTTTGTAAACCCATGCTGTCTTGGATCCTGTGCCCTATGGATTCCAGGTGTTGCACTATCCTTTCCTTAAGGAGTGTCTCCATAATCTTGCCCACTACTGAGGTAAGACTGACTGGTCTGTAGTTCCTGCCTCCTCCCTGCTACCACTCTTGTGGGCGGGATCACATGAGCCCTTCTCCAGTCTTCTGGGACCTCTCCTGTGCTCAGAGACTCACTAAACAGTTCTGCTAATGGCTCTGCTAGTTCCACCTTTAGCTCCTTAAGTACCTGGGATGTATGCCATAAGGTCCCATTGCCTTATCCACCCTGAGCTTGGCAAGCTCTTGTAGACCCTTTCTTTTGTGAAGGAGTAGTGCTCACCTCCCCGTGTCCATGATTCTAAGCTGTGGCCCTGCCCTACCTTCTCTTCAGTAAATACTGAGCAAAAGTATCTATTTAGTATAGATGCCTTTACAGGGTCCTCCCCTCACTTGCCCCTTTTCTCCATTAAGCTTAGCAATACCCCCTCTGGACTTTCTCCTTTCACTAATGTATCTATAGAAAGTCTTGTCTACCTTTTTTACTGTTGTGCTAGTGTTTCCTCAGTTTGGGACTTTGCCTGCCTTCACTGCCTTCCTGCTTCCCTTAGGGCAGTTTGGTATGCTCCCTATCTTCATCCGCTGTGTTCCTTATATTTCCTGAAGGCCAGCCTTTTGGCTCTGACCTTTTCTGCTACTGTATTTGAGAACCAAAGTGGTTTCCTTCTTCTTTACACTTCCTTTCTGTCTAACACAATGGGATGTTGCTTCAAGTATTGCATCCTTAATGCTTGCCCACTTTGCCTGTACCCCTCACCCATGTTTCTTTTGCCAGGGCTAGCTTAACTCTGTTGGCCATCTTATCAAAGTCAGCTCCTCTGAAGTCCCATATTTTTGCCTTGGAATGGGATGATTTAGATGTAGTAGCCAAATTGAACCATACCATGTGATGGTCACTGGCCCCCAGGTGACCTTCTAACTGGAGATCTGTGATCCCTTCCCTATTAGTCAGTACTACATCTAGGATAGCCCTGTCTCTTGTGGGTTGCTGTACCAGTTGTTTGAGGCCCTCCCCCTGCAGGGATCTACTATGTGTCTAGTTCTGGCAGATGTTCCTGCTGGTATTGACCAATCTGTATCCGGCATGTTGAAGTCTCCCATTATCAGAACCTCCCCTTTAGCTGTCATGTTTTGTATATCTTCTAACAGTAATGTGTCTATGTCCTCCCCCTGGTCTGGGGCCTGTAGACAACCCCAGTTCTTATGGCTGTCCCATTTCCTGTTTCCAGGGTAACCCACAGTTCTTCTGGCTCCTTATGTGTATTCTGAATTTCTGTAGCTTTGATATTTTCATTGACATACAGGGCCACTCCTCCCCTTTGCACCTCGGTCTCTTCTAAACAATACAAGCCAGGTACTGAAGTCTCCCAAGTGTGGTTACTGGTAAACCACGTCTCACTAATTGCTACTATGTCCAGTTTAGCCTCTGACATTATTGCCTGCAGGTCTGGGATCTTATTTCCCAGGCTGTGAGCATTTGTGTACATGATTTTCCATTGGCCAGATTTCGGTGTGTTAGTTGTTGGGTGAGGTTTGGCATTACCCCTGTGTGTCGTATGGGGAGACAAACCTTTTTTCTTACCTGGTGATGCAAATGAACTGCAAACATGCTGAATCCCTGTTTGACCACTAGCTGAGGGGAGGGGTGTTCTTCTCATTCGACATATGGGGTGCTGCACCCCTCTCCCCATTTGCTAGTTTAAATATTCTGCAAAGACGTCAAACTTCTGCCCCAATGCACTGACTCCCTCCTTAGTCAGATGCAGTCCATCAAATTTAAAGAACTTTCGCTCCCAGAACTGTTGCCAGTTCCCTACAAATCTGTGTCCTTTTTCCTGGCACCAGCCCTTGAGCCACATGTTTAGCTCCCCTATCTCCCCTTCTCTGACCTTCCGTCCATCTGCTCCCCTCTCCCAGACTGGCAGGATCTCAGAGAAGGAGATGCCGGATGAAATGGATGATAGTTTGTCACCCAGCCTGGTCAGGTGTTCCTTGACCTCCACAACTGACTGACTGGCGAGATCATTAGTCCCTATGTATACTAGGACATCAATGTTTTCTCCTGCTTTGTGAACAATTTTAGCTATGCGGTCAGTGTCTCTCCATGCTGATGTACCTGGGAGACATCTGACCATTACCCTGGCTGGAGATGGGTATCAACTCCCGAATCATGGAGTCTCCTATGGTCAGAAGTTTTTGGATTTCCTTTTGTTTTGGTTCCTGATTTGGGTGAGTTTTGTTGTGCTAGCTCCTGTGCTGCAGTGTCCTGCTCTGTAGTGTCTTCTGCCTCTTTGTTTGATTTCAGAGATAGAGGCAGATACCTGTTTGGTGTTTATATGGTTTTGGAGTAATATGTTGGAGAGCAGAGAGTGATGGGGCACCTGATTTGCCCCTCTAACCACCTGCCAACCTCCTGGACCAACTACCCTTTGCGGTTGAGGTTTTTCTGTTGGATGCTGGGGAAATGGCGGGTGGTTCTTATAATGTATTTCCTCTTGAATATGAAATTTAAGGCATGCAATCTCTGCACATGCTGCCCGGAGCTGAGCCCTAAGATCTCCGAAGGCCCAGCATGTAGGACAGTGTCCTAAATCCTGTAAGACTGTCCTCCTGAAAATTGTTCCACAGTACCTGCAGTTAATGATATCCATTCCAGATAAGTTGCGGGTTTATAACCTAGTCAGAGTAATTAGAAGGAAAAAAGGAAAAAATGCAAGTAATGGTTTGATTGTGTTTTGTTTTGTTTAACTTTTATAACAAGTTAAATTACTAGTGCCCATAAATGAGCTCACCTTGTGAGGCCCACTGATCCGCCCTTCCTGCTCTGCCACAGGAAATGTCACAACTGTGGTACCCTATAAAGGAGTGTAGTGTGGGGTGGTTGGGGATGGGGTGGTGGCTGCGCTTCCCCTGCCGAAAAAGAAGAACCATGGACGAAAGAACAAGGAGGTAAGAGCAGAAACAATCAGTCAACAACAAATGCAGTAACCCTGAAAGCTTATCCTAATGTTAGATAAAACTGTAAAACCTGTAAAGCACCACCTGTAATAATTTCAGAGAAGATATACGCTGTAAGAAACACTTTGCTACAGAGAAAAATAAAACAATGAAATGTTAGCAACAAACAGTAGCAATCCCTGTGAGTAAAAATTAAAAACACCACCACACAGTAAATCTGCTTAGCCAAAATAAGTCTTAATCTGTTTCCCTTGCTCTGGTAAGTTTCTCTACTCTGCCTTTCAAGCAGTCTTAGAAGGAAAGAGCTCATGTGAAGCTAGGTGCCTTGGTCAGCAAACCAAGTCTTCTACCAGGAATTGGTCCACTAGCCAAAGACTAGTAGCTAGGTAGGGCGCATCCATCATCCTCTGCCAGTACAGTGCCCAAAAGTATGTTGCGTCGTTCATGAGTGCCTTCTCAATTCTATCCAATGTGGGTGGGAAGCGTTATTTTGTCTGGCCATCACATGTACCATGGTTATTGCCTGTTGGTAGAGCTTTAAGTCTGGTAGTGCGAGACCTCCATCCGTGCATGGGAGAAATAATATCTTAAGTCGCACCCAGGGTCTAGGCCCTGCCCAAACAAAATTTCCTTATTAGGTGGTTAATTTCTCTGAAGATCCTTGGGGGCAACGATAGGGGAACATTTTGGAAGAAATATAGTGCTCTAGGAAGAGTAATCATTCTGATTAGTTCTATTCGCCTCACAAGACTCAGAGGCATTACAGACCATGCCTGCAAGTCTTGCTTTAATTGTGCAACAAAGGGAACATAGTTATACCTGTAATAGTTCAACCGATCTCGTGGTATATATATGCCCAGGTATTTTAATTTTTCCAGGTTCAATCATCTGGGGATGTTTAAGGAAACATTGAGAGGCAGATCTGAGTGTCCATGTGCAAGACCTAAGGTTAAGGAGGCATGATGAGGGAGAGATCCCCGTCTCAAAGAGCCTTATCAATTAGGATGTTCGTAAGGAAGTCAAAGGGGGCCTGAGGAGATAGCCAAGTATGAGATATAGGAAACAATGGTTGGTATAGAATGGTGCCAGCGAGGCAAACCTATATTGTTATATGTGATGTTAAGTCTAGGAAGATCGAGGCTGGTGGTTTGGGTATAAACAGGGGTGCAGTAGTCCAGGAGTAGTACAGGCAAGCCTTGTGAAACAGTCAGCCTTACTTCTAGAACCATGAGATTCTTAGTCTAAAACAGACTCAAAGTTTCTGGTTCACATGCTTTATAACTTGACCGATGTGATCAATAAGTTAACGGGGGTCGAGCATGACTCCAAGAAATTGAACTCAAATTATCTGTTCAAGATAAGATCCACCTTGAGCCTGTATAATAAGGAGGGTATTTAACCCCACCAAACAGTTTCTCAAGGAGGATGTCTTTAGACAAGGTTTCCCTATCATTTAGTTATAGAAACTGGTGAAGGACTGAGCTTTGCAACACATGTGATTCTGCTGGTGTGTGGCTTTGCAACCCCTCCAAATCTGGTGAATTTAGTTTCCCTGTGTGCCAAGACTATCGGACCATATTTTATTCCCCAGTAGGTTCCCTGCATGGGGTTCAGTTGCTCCCTAGGCCAAGACGAAGGAGACCCTCTACACAGCATTACAGGGACATGGCCAGCCACTCATCCCATTTTTCCAAATGTGATTGACCTTGTTATGGCAGGTACAACTCATTTAGTAATGGCACCTAGTCAACAGTATGTGACCTTGTATGCAGTATGTAACCTGGCTGACAATATGTAACCCTGTCTGCAGTATGTAATCTGGTTGACAATATGTAATCTTGTCAGCAGTATGTAACCTGGTTAACAGTATACAACCTGGTCTGTATGGCCAGTTATGTGTGGCTTCAGCACTGTGCCCCTTCATCTTGACTGCTAGTAAGACAGACATGCTGCCTCCAGGTAATGAATCTGACTTTCCGCAACAGACATTCTGCCTCACAGTGAAACCTGGCTGCAGAGGTCATACTCCACCTTCAAAATGTGTGTGTATGTGTGCGTGTGTGTGTGTGTGTGTTTGTGTGGAAGGGGGCTGCTAATGAAGCATACTGAAATGTTGATTCATGTACTTTAATTCATCTTTTTTTTCTAATTTAGTAAGCTTTATTTGAAAATTTTCAGTTTCACAACAACTAGACAGTAATGTAGAACAGGTCTGAAGATAGGTACATAATACAGTCATACATGTCTCATGTTCAGAAGAGTTAGGTAATACAATATAATTCTTAATAGACTAAAAAATTTGAATAAATATAACCTTCCATGTCTACTACCAGATCCCCCCTCCCCTTCCACCCATTATACCACCCCCCAATACGCAACTGTAATTTCTCCAAATTTAAGCTAGTTACTATAAGAACATTGGAATTAACAAATGGTCATTACCACACTACTATTAAAGTAAATTTATTCTAACCTTATTATTTCCATTATTGTTCAGAAGGTCAACAGAGTGCATAAAGGGGCCCAAATCCTTTGGCAATAATGTGGCCTTTTGGGCATGTAAGCTATAAGATTTTCCCGCTTGTAAGGCAAAGAGAATCTCATGTAACCATTCTGTGAGGGATGGAACACTCTGGTCAAGCCAGAGACATGAAATTACTTGTCTGGCACATAATGATATAATGGCCGTATGCTTACATTGGATGCCAATCAAAGAGCACCCATATTCCCCTAAGATGCATATTTCTAGGATGAAGGCATCCGAGAGACTCAAAATAGGATCTAGTTTGGATTTAATAGCTGTCCACAATGGGGAGGCCTTTTCACATTCCCACAATATATGGAGTAGAGTGCCAGGATAATTTCCACATCTCGAATGTAAATTAGAGGAGTGCTTCCCTATTTTATGCAGCTTGACCAAGGTATAATATATATCATGAATTACATAGAATTGTTGGAAACGATACCTATCCCACTTTACATCATGGTATAGCTGGGACCATATTTTAGACCATGATCGAGTTACAGAGGGAGCGGGAGGCAATACATAATCTAAGAGATAATGTGGCTGACCCCCTAATTCTTCCATTGTGTCCCACAGGAGACAACAGAAGAAGAAGATGAGATGAAGGAGAAGTTGAGATAATTGATAGTATGGGACCTGCTAGATTCTGATCCCAGGGTCCTGAAGCAAAGTGGTGAAGGAACACATGCGATAACTGAATACATTTAAAACAGTAGGAGACAGGGAGATTGTGTCTAAGTCATGTTTCCTGAAATGACAGCAACTTATAATACTGCAGTAAGTCACTGACTTTTAGTTTAGAGTTGTTTGGCCAGAAAGTATGATTGAGAGGTCTGCATCCAATTTTAAAGTTGGTATTATTTATTACGGATTGTGATGTGTCCCGTACAACAGACATGTGAATAGTGGCACTGAGTTGGGCGTGTACATGTAGCATTGCCATGATGGGCGTAGCACGCAGATTTTTAGGAATATTTTTGATAGGAGCATAAATTAGTGTGCTGAGATCAAGCACATGAGGAGAACAAAGTGACTTTTCAATTTTAAGTCACAAGGGGGAATAAACTGGCTGGTCCGCATATGTTGGTTCTCTCATCCACTGCAGAAGGGTCAAACAGGTGGTAGAGAAACAGTATAAAAGAAAATTAGGTACTTGTAAACCACCATTGAGTTTACTTCGCTGTAACTTAGAGAGTGTCCTCCTAGCCATTTTGTTACGCCATATAAAGTTGGATGTAATAACTCTGTGTATGTGTAAAAACCAAGATTTAGGGAGAAAAAAATTATACATTTGCAGGGGGTATAACAGGTGAGGTAAAACTTTCATTTTTACCACACTTATATGTCCCCAGAGGGAAAGGGGAAGTAGGATCCAGCGGTTTAGATTGATCTTTATTTGAGCGAGGACTTTATCTAGATTATACAGCCTCATATTGGAGCTAGAGCAGGAAAGATAAATCCCCAAGTATTTCAGTTTGTCTTTGACCCATTGGAGGCCAAAATGAGATACATCAGAGGATGATGTGTAAATACTGAGGGGCATTATTTCTGTTTTGGAGATGTTAAATTTATAACTAGAAAAGCTACTGAATTCCTCAATGATCTCAAGCGATCTATGCAGGAGGATACAATGCGTGCAGAAGTATGTCGTCCACCTACACCAAATGTTTACATTGATGGAGCCCAATAGTGATCCCTGAAACCTTGGGGGAAGCATTAATGCACCGGAGAAGCGGTTCTAAGTATAAGTTGAACAAAAAGGGATAAAGAAGACATCCTTGTCTGGTGCCCTGTCTTAGAGTAAGGGGCTGTGATAATAAACCATTACATAGTACTCAAGCGGAGCGACGCATGTATAGGACCTTGATCCAGCTAATATATTGTGGAGAAAATCAGTATTTGGGCAGAAGACAGAAGAGATATTCCCAAGAGACCTTGTCAAACGCTTTCTCTGTGTCCAAGGGAACCAGTGCAGATGGGATTAGTCCTTGAATGCAGAGATCAAATATGCTAACTTGCACAGATGGTCCGGAAAAAAACTATCTGCCACAAATCACACTTGATCTGGACTTATGAGACAATGCCAGATGTAGGTTAATCCGTTTGCCAAGATTTTGGCTAAGATTTTGAGATCAACATTGATCAAACAGATGGGGCCGTAGTTGGAGACAAGTAAGGGGTCCCTTCCAGATTTAGGAAGAACTACTATCATGGTTTCAGCAAAATAGTAGTCCGAGATACCATGTGCATACATATACAGTACATATATATATATATATAGTTGTATGTGTGTAAGAGAACGGGGGCCAGTTGCTTTTAAAAGGTTTTGTAGAATTTGGAGGTGTACTCATCTGGGCCTGGTGTCTTATTTAGCGGCAGTGTATCTATTGCAGAGTGTATTTCGGCAATTGAGAGGGAAGCTTGCTTGTACCTGGTGTTGCTCTAGTTGTGGTAGCTAAATTCTTTGTATAAATTGGTCAACACTTTCTGGATTAAAGGAACTGGTTGGGTGTAAGTACAGCATTTGGTAATAGTCTTGGAAGCAGTTAACTATTTCCTGGGGGGAAGTAACTAGATCTGACGAGTTGCCGAATGAAATATCCTGTCATAGCTTGCGCCCTAAGACGAAGGGCCAGTAATTTGCCCGCTTCATCTCCCTGATCAAAATACTGGATTTTTGAACAAAGCTGGAGGTGTTCTGCTTTTTCTGTTAGTAAGTAATTGTAACAGGCTCTAAGAATTTCCAGACTACTGAGTTCCACAGAGAAGGGGTGAACAGGAAGTGACATTTCCAGCCTTATCTCTTGAAGAAGATTTGATGTGACTTGTGTGGTAATCCTTTTCCTAATAGTGGCAAGAGGAATAATTTTGCCCCATATGGTAGATTTAAATGCTCCCCAGAGTATATCCGACTTGAGCATAGTGGGAGAATTAGTATTGAGAAAGTTAGTAGGAAAAGTATTGAGATGGGAAACAAGACAGACTGACCTCAGTAATTGACTGTTAAAGTCTCCAAACCTTGACTTTGGAAATAGGGGGTCCTATACTCCACTGTAGTACAGTGGGATGGTGGTCTGAAATAACTTTAGGGCGATCATTACATGACAATACTGAGGAAAGGTGCCCAATTCCCAGCAGGAACTAGTCAATATGGGAAAAGGAATTGTGGGGGATTGAATGAAAGGAATATTCTCTATAGGAGGGAAACAGTGCGCTACAAGGGTTGATAAGACCTACAGAGGCCATTATCTCTCTGAGAGCAAGCTGTGCAGGGGAGAGAGAGGGATTACCAAATCTGGAATGATCCGGGATGTTGAAGTATGCCAAGTTCCAGTCTCCACCCAATAGAATAGGGAAGGAGGACCATGGGGCTAATCGTACCATGAGAGGTAAAAAACTGGGGATCTTCTGCTGTTGGACCATAAACCAACCTGATCATGACCTCTGAGTGGCCTAATAAGGCCCTGATAAGAATGAACCTGTAGTGGGTACCTGCTATAAGATCCAACAGTCGGATGGGCAATCTTCGGGCTACTAAAATAGCGAACCCCCTGCTGGTGCCAGGCCCCATTCCCAGTGCTTGACCTACCCAAGATCTCCTGAACTGAAGGACCTGGGATGAGGGCAAATAGGTATCCTGGTGAAAAGCAACATCGATATCCAATTTATAAAGATGCAGCAGTATTTTAGCCCACTTGACAGGAGACTGGGCACCTTTGACATTCCACAAACAAAATTTATAACTGACCATCATGAAGGATCCTGTAATTGAATATCCTCTATTATTGCTAAGTAGCCTGGGCAATGACCATTTCTCATCATACAATAAAATTTAGATCTAGTAACATTGCGTACCCTACCCCAAAAACCCTTTTCCCACCCTAAATTTATCCAAACTGTGGACGGGACTTGCCCTGAAAACCCTAGTCAAGTTAAAGAAGTCATAGGATTCATCCTGTGAGGTAATTCCTTACTACCCCCTAAACCAGCCCAAGTATCCTCTTAGAACCTCAATATTATGTGCAGAGATAATGATATGAGGGAGAAGAAAACTAAAGATTCCACATCCCTTCCCCTCCCCCTCCCTTTCCCCCAGTGCCCTCCACCCACAACAAAGAAAACAGTGCCCATTATTTGCTGTCATATTGCTTGGTCTGCCAGAATTGTCTGCAGCCATGTAGTGTAATATAGAAGATAATGTATGGTTCTCTATCGGTGACCGGTCTGTTAACTGTTGAGAGGTTGCCAAGGTGACCGTGTTAACCTCGAGAGTGAAGCTCGAGAGGCTTACGTCGCCATGTCAACCTCGAGATGGTTAACAGTGACCAGTTGCCGATAGAGGGACCATATATTATTTTTTATAGTGTATGGTCCCACGTAAAAAGTAAAATGGCTGCTTACTTTTTTGACAAATAGCCACCGCCATAGCTGTTCAGTCCTTCCCTGTTACATTCATCTGTCAGTTCGCCGTTTAAAAAAAAAAAGGCGCGCATATGCGCAGACCGATCGCTGTTGTTAACCTTTCGATGTGACGTAGCATCGACAGGTTAACAACATTGCTACGTCACATCGATAGGTTAACAACTTTAGAAAATGATGATTTCCTAAGGTTAACAGCGTTCTACCATACATTATATAGGAAAGAGAATAGTGTCCTGATTAACGCACCTAGGACAGCTGTGGGTACTCCCACCCACTCCCAACAACAATACACAATCCCCTGCTTGGGCTGCAGAATCTTCCTCAAGCCTTTCCTCCTGCCCCAACACTGTAATATGAAGAACTGGATAGATATCCCAAAAAGTGTCAACTCTGTTTATTTGCTAACAGGAGAGGCAAGAGGAGAGGAAAATAAATCTTGAGAGACTGCATGTGTACAAGTTTGTGTCCCAACATTAAAATATGAAAGCGGAGCTCTTCAACAGGTCACTTGAGACAGGGAGGGTACCTAGGGATTGGCGAGAGGCACATGTGGTGCCAATCCATAAAGGGGGGTCAAGGGAAGTACCAGGTAACTATAGACCCATCAGTTTGACCTCGGTGGTGGGAAAATTAATGGAGAGTATACTAAAGGAACGATTGGGGGTGTACTTGGAGGAGGTGGGAGGTCTGGATAGTCGGCAACATGGGTTTGTGCCAGGTAGATCATGTCAAACCAATCTTGTGGAGTTCTACGAATGGGTAACATCAGAACTGGACAGGGAAAGCCTGTGGATGTATTATTCTTGGACTTGGCAAGGCGTTTGACTCTGTCCCCACAATGGTCTGATGGAGAAACTGATGGGTTAGGAGTAGGCTCTTTGATGGTCAGATGGATTGAAAAAACTGGCTAGCTGGACGCACCCAGAGAGTAGTGGTCTGTGGGAGCTCTCAACCCCAGAGAGGTTGGTAGTGGGCACCGTGAGGGCTCAGTCCTAGGTCCAATCCTGTTTAATGCATACATATCAGACATCAGGGAGGGTATAGGTGTGAAATGAGTCTCTTTATGGATGATTTCAAGATGGGAGCAGTAGTTGAAGGAGAAGAGGGAGGTTGGCCCTGCTAGGGGACCTGGACACCCTGGAAAGCTGGGCTCACACATGGAAATTAAATTTCAATATCACCAATTGCAAGGTGTTGCATCTTGGTCGGAGAAACCCTAAACACAGGTACATCCTGGGAGGGGAGGCGCTGGAGGCCTCAATAGGGGAAAAAGACCTAGGGGTCATGGTGGATGCATGTATGAATAACTCTGAGCAGTGCAGGACAGCGACTAGCAAGACAAACAGGATGCTGGGATGCATCGTAAGGGGGATCCCCTCTAGGAGCAAGGAAGTGATTCTGCCACTGTACAATGGACTGGTTAGACCACACCTAGTACTGTGTACAGTACTGGAGACCACACTTGAAGAGGGACATACAGCTCCTGGAGAGGGTACAGAGGAGGGCAACTAAGATGATACAAGGCTAGGGATTTGACGATGAGGACAGACTTGAGGAGCTCTGCCTGTTTTCATTGAGGAGAGGAGAGACAGGGGGGACATGACTGAGGTCTTCAAGTACCTCAAGGGAATAAATAGGGTAAACATGGAGGGGATCTTTAGACTAAAGCAGGGAGGTATCACCAGAGGGCATGGTTTGAAGTTGGAAGGTGGAAGGGTGAGGGGAAGAGGAAGAGGTTTTTCACTGAGAGGGTGGTGGACCCTTGGAATGCACTGCCTGGTGAGCTGGTTCAGAGATCCACAGTGGAGGCTTCAAGAGAGGGTGGGACAGACACAGAAAGTGGATGTATCAGATGATGGCCTGTCCCGGGGGATGGGGATGGATGATAGGGGTTTCTGAAGCACAAGGGATGGGAGGGCCTCAGCACCCAACTAAGGATCTAAGGTTCGAGCAGACTCGATAGACCGTAAGGCCTAATCTGCTGGCAAATAGTATGTTAGTATTAATGTAACCCATATGTCCATTTTTGTAACATGGATATACATATGTGTATCTACGGGTTCGGGGAAGGATGAGGTTACCTGGCACAAGAGATCTAGGTTTGACTACTCTGCACAGGGGCACCCAAGTAAATCCAACTACAGGAAGCAATAACTGTAATGTCCAGAACCAGAATTGGGATTTTCAGTGTGGCTTATTTATTAACTCACTGAACATAAACAAAGCTCTGTATGGTCTCAAAGGGCTACGAATCTGTAATGCAGAATAGAGGTTAAACGCAGTGTCTATTGAGAATGAACATATTATCAACAGTTGTCTGGCTTTGGACCCGCCAGACACTCAGCCCGGACTTTGCATGCGCATGGATACACAGTCTCGACTGGCTCCAGCTCCTGCCGCCACTCTCGACTGACGGTCCACTTGAAGAATGAACCCAAACTTTACTTGGCAAGACATCCTATCAAACAAGGAGGCTCCCAAACTGTGGCTCCCCACACCACTTGAAGTCTGCGATTCCTAGAGAGATTTTGTTTTCGCATTTCCAAATCGAAACTTCCATCCAACAAGGAGTAAATTTCCCATCCTGTGGCTCCTCACACCACTTAGAGTCATCGACTCCTAGAGAGATTTTCATGTTGCACTCCACGCCTGGCGACCTACTCCATCACTGGCCGTTTATGTGGCGAGTAGCAAAACAGAAGAAACTGTAGAGGTGGACTTGGTTTCTAAAGATGGGGATTTATCCACCTCCAGCTCCCACAGCCCATACCCGCCATTTCTCTGAACACACAGAAACTTTAGGACTGTAACGTGAGATTGCATGGTGGATGAACTGACGACTCTCTACTGCGAACTCTAAATCCATTTAAACTTAAACTGACTGCTCCATTTGTTCGCCCTAGTGTATATAGTCCTCCCAAACAGCAGTCCCCAATAAAACCATTCAAACTTGAACTGAATTGACTGCTCCATTTGTTCGTCCTAGTGTATATAGTCCTCCCAAACAGCAGTCCCCAATAACAGTTCCTGACTGAAAAACAGTTGTTTGCCCCTTAAACTGGAGCCAAACACTCACCCAACCGTTGCAGGGCCCCACAGGCGAAGTCCTTTAACATTTGCTGTATTGTAGAACAGCCAACACAAAATCAGGCAGCTTCTTTCCTTGGTGGGAGAAGGGGATTGCCCCTGGAACCCACAGAGACCTTTTCCTACCCCCCCCCCCGGAGGGAGGGGGCACTGAGACCGAGGGGACGGTCTCCACCACTTTATAAATGGTGAAACACAGAAAAACTTCCTTCTGTGTGGAGGCAAAACTCAAACTACAGACTGATACTTCCTTCTTGCTCAAGGACAAACTAAACTGACTTTTTCTCTGAGAGAGAAATCACATCAAGACAATAATGCTTCCTTCTTGCTTAAGGACAAACGGAAGACTGACTTTGAATTCCCAAGGTTCTAAGAACTCTGAGCTGAAGATTCCAAATGTGGCTCATGCAGCTGTAACAATTCTATATAATTATGTCATCTCTCCAGTCTCAGTTGTGACTGAGGACAGAGAGAGACAGTGTGAAACCCATTTAACTGGAGTTTCACAAGCTGCCTTCCCTGCCTACCACTAGGTCTTACTGGGATTCTAGTAACCCCGGGTAACAAAGGGGTTACATTAATACATCCAAAAATTGTAACCAATAACAGCATGTTTACAAATCTATAGCATACAAACTGGAGCACCCATCTGACCCATAATAGTAACAAAACGATCCTTTATCCCCCTATAAAGGGTCCACTTGATCAGTCGCCTTTTAGGAGGGTTACTTTATTTCATCTTATTCCTGCGTACTTCACCAATTTTTTAGGCTTCTTCAGAATTTCATGTACACACTCAAACATTTCACCTTGCTTCCTCACAACAATATTATTGTGTGGATTATACTGCACCTTGATGCTAAGGCATAGCCTTTCTCAGCTTGAAATCATTCTTAGCATTAACTAAGTCAAAGGTAGCAGAGATTTCTTTCAAACAGTGTGCAAAATGTGTAGGGGCACCCCGTTGTGACTGGAAATACAGGATGGGCTGTGGGCACCATTTTAAGTTAACTGGAAATGCAGAAAGATGCTATGACCAATGGGCAAAAACACAAGGGGACCCCAAAAAATGCCCCCTTCCATCCTACCCATACACACTCCTCCCCAGTGAGCAGATGGTACCCCTACTCCCCTTTGGATGAGAAACCAAGGCAGATCAAAAAAATGCCTTCTTTCAACCCCCACCCATTGACACTTCTCCACAGTGAGCAGATGGTATTTCTACCCGCCCCCCCCAATACCGCTAACCCCCACCACAACTTCTGCCATGTGGGGGTCTGTTGAAGACTTTGAAAACCTTCAGGCATAGTCTAGTCCCAAAATGTCCCAATGTGGAAGAACCACACATCCTGCAAGGGCTGACTGCAGTGCCTGGATGCCCTATCAATCACAGTACCGTATATTCTGGTGGACCATAGGGGGCCCCATGTGGCCACCAAGCCCGACAGCTGGCCCAGCAAAGCACCCAATGTGAACTGTACGGAACATGGATAGGTGCCAGGGTCCAGCATGCCTCGATGTAGACTTCACACTTGATATTTCAGGCAGGTAAAGAAAATGGAACCAGGCACACTTGCCCCTTTGGTCCGGAGGTGGGGGGGCTCAGAGCAGAACTGGAGCAATTACAATCCAGAAGGTGTAGCACTACCTGACATTTTGTCTTCCGCCTTGATTGTATTGCTCTAGTTTCAGGGTTTGCTAGAATGCGCCCCAAACGGGGGGGGGGGAGAGACGAGAAACCCGGCTCCGCCATGCTTGGCCACATGCTGAAAATACTAAACAGTGCAGTCACATGGGGAAAAAATCATACGGTTGAATGCAAGTGCAGGAAACTTTAATCTCCAAATCATACCTCTCAACCTCTTGCCTTATAAATCAGGGACAAGGCTTAACAAAATCAAGGACAAAGGACCAACATCAGGGACACTTCTTCAAAATTGGAGCTATCCACTCAGGAAGCTGGTAGAATAAAGGGCTTGGTGTAAGATCCATTATCTAAGGAAGAACAAGTCTGTAACTTTAATGTTTGACATTGTTTTGTGCTTATAACCCCTGCCCCTGCCCCGCCCCGTTTGGTCACGGAAAGACAATTTTTAGGAGGGACAGAGAAAATTTTGAGTCAAAATCAGGGACAGTTGAGAGGTATGCTCCAAATCTCCCACCCAAGGGATGTTTTGTACAATTGTGATATATCTAACCTCTCAGTAGGACTACTGCCGTTTAGGAGATTAACGTTTGGTGCCCCTGGCTGCACTGTACCGTATGGTGTATTATTTTCCTGAGGGAGTAAACGCTCCCTTTGTGATTCTGTTGGTTGGAGTTCGTGTGTCCTGGTTTCCCGTGAGCTAGGTTTCTCATGCCAAAACCCACCATATCACACACTGCCTCCGAGAATCGAAGTGTCCGTGTAGCAAAGAATGGCACATTTAGTATGGCATGGCTGTCGCTAATCAGGTACTGCTGGGCCGCAAATGCTGACGTGCAAGGCACTTCTTCATGTTCCCGGGGGAGCCATACAAGTAATTTACCGGGTCCGCCCCATCTCACCACTACCACGCCCCGCCCGAGTCAGCTCCGGCTTGCCCAAAGTCCAGTAAGCTCCACCTTGCTCGCAGCTCACTGCCTGTGCCCGGAACCTGGGCTGATCGCTTTCTAGTCTCTGAAGGAGCCGAGCTACAAACAGGAAGTGTGTTCCATTCTGCTGGGCTAGAGTCCGGAGCTTGCGGACAACTTGGATGTTATAGAGGAGACTCGTCGGATCGGCTGTAGAACAAGCCAAGACAAGCACGTAAGCAGATAGCTTTCTTATACAAACAACAATGTAATTATTGACATTAATTCCGAGTGCCGATATGGTAATTTTAGTCGGGAACTGCGGTGGAGTCCTGAGCAGGAAGACTTAAGGTACGTTCTAGCATCCAGTTTCTAGGTTCGAACCGCGAGTTCCTGATAGGATTCAGGAAGAATTTTACATTCCTGTGAAAAGTATTCCCTCAACAGATTTCTAAATCATTAACATATAGTATTTATTTAAAAGTACATGACCGGGAAAAACACCATGAGCCAAGGTTCGTTTCCGGGTGCGATCCGAGGGAGATTTAACACAAAAAACAGGGAACGGGAACAGATAGTGCAAAACATAAATGATAATTTATGCTATAAAAAGGCAAAGGAAAATAATACAAGCATTTACAAAGCAAAATCGTAGATAAGCAAGTCACATAAATTACAATTTATACAAATAAAAGCCCGATATTTACAGAGCAAAGTTGGACGAGTGAAAAAGCATGAAGTATGACTGAGACTAGAGAAGAGTGGAGGAGGGGTTGGGGGTAAGAAAGGGCAGGAGCATGGAGACGGTTGCCTAACGAGTGCCCCAGGGGAGTTGATTCCAGAGGTGAGGAATATGGTAGGAGAATGCCGCTTGGTCTGAGCATGTTTTGAGGATGTAGAAGGGAGGAAATACAAGTGTCTCTCTAACGATGGCAATATGTGGAGGAATTAATTGGGGATTGACGGGAGTTGATCCCGAACCAGAATTTGCCAATGAATGTAAGGCTGTGTAACTGGTGCCTAGAGGGTAGAGGCAGAAGGGAGACAGAGAGATGAATAGAGGGTACAGCGGTGAGTGGGTTTAGCAAAATGCGTTAAGTAGAGTGTCAAGTCTTGCAAGAGAGGTAATAGGAGCGGAGCCATAGACAATATCAGCACAATCTGATACCGGGAGAACTGTTTTAGTGACTAAGTCTTGGCAAGTAGAACATGGGAAGCAGTGTTTGTGACGATAGAGGGCACCGAGTGTGGGTCGGAGCATGGAACAAATGGATTCAGTATGGACTGAGAAGTCAAGGTTGCTATCCAACCAGTCCTCAAGGTATTTGAATGAGTCGACTGTAGAGGTGAACCATTTAGGGTGGTGAAAGTAGGTGGGTTTAGGGATTTGGACCTTCTTTGCCTTGAGCCAAAGAACATTGATACTGTTATTTTGCATTTAACTTAAGCTGGTTTTAACTGAACCACTTCTGTACTTTGTCAAAGTCACACTGAAGGGGGGCAGTGACGCTGGAGGCAGAGTGACCAGAAAAAATATAGCACAGTATTTTCTGCATACAGATGGATATTTGAGGGTAGCAGACAGAAGGAGGTCGTTAATGAATAAGAAGAGAATGGGGACGAATATAGAACCTTGGCGGATACCGATTGTGATAGGGAGGAGGGGGAAGAGGGTGGAGCCTACAAGAACAGACTGCTGTCTTTCATGGAGGTATGAGCTAAATCAATTAACAGCAGATGGAGCCAGGCCCGTGGTCAAAAGCTTTTGCGAGGTCAATGAAACTGGCAGGCAGTGGTGATGAGGCCCTTGTCCATAGCTGACTGGATTGTGTCTGTGACGTGAAGGAGGGAGGGAGGGAGGAGACTGTGGAGTGCTATTTTCTAAAGCTGTACTAATAGGGAGAGAGATGGTCACTGGCAGTAAGGTGTTCCAAGAGCCATGAGTAGATTAGGGACTCCTGCAGCTTGGAGAGAGCGGGTAGGAGGGATATTGGTCTGCAGTTACCGTTGAGATGGGATCCCCTCCTTGTACAGGGGGTGCACCTTAGCCAGCTTCCATACAGAGGGGAAGGAGCCCGTTGATAGGGAGAGGTGTAGGAGGTAGGCAAGGGGGGCAACTATGGCTGGGGTGGAATTCACAGAATCTTGGGGTGGAGGCCATCAGGACTGTATTTGGGGTTAAGAGACATAAGTGCCTTATAAACCTCTTGGAGGGAGATAGGGGGAAGGTTAAACCACCTCCAGCTGGGGAGGGCTACGGGGGGAATGGGATGGGATGATCGGGTATGACGCAGGTGGTAAAGAAAATTTTTAAAAGTCTTAGTGATAGACACCGAATCAGAGACTGACAACCCATTAACTTTTAGGTTTTTTTTTTTTTGGGGGTCAAGGAGGTTTCGGAGAACTTTCCAGAAGTTGGCTAGGGAACTGAATCTAGTTTGGAGCTGAGTCTTAAAATAGTTGGATTTAGCTTTTCTGACAGCCTGGGTACAGGCGTTCCTAAGGGACCTATAAAACTGAAAGTCTGAGGGCAAGTGAGAGGCCTTGGAATTTAGCCCAGAATTTATCATGGGCTCTACAGAGGAGGTCGGGGCTAATCCAGGGGAGATGTCGACACTTTACACAAGCCTTTTTTTTTTTTTTTTTTTTTGGGGGCATGAAAGTTCCAGATTATGGTTAAGGTATCTGTGAAAAGCTGGTGAGCAGAGTTGACATTTAGGGCTGAGTACAGCGGAGTCCAACCTGCTTGAGATAAGTCCCAGAGTAGGGAGTTTGTGTCCTGGGTACGGAGAAGGCAGAACCGGATGTTTTGGGGGCTGACCGGGTGATAGGGATTTTTCTTGTGCAGAATGTGATGCAGTGATAGTATGATGCAGAGTGTGTTGAGGGACTTAAATTGCCATACCTCAAAACTGCAGTGCATTTCTGCGTACTATGTTTTTCACAGCCACCCTTACTGCAGGGTTCCACCAGGACACACTGGTGTTCCACTAATATTGGAGCTATTTCTGTAGACATTCACAAACTATTAAAACATTAAACTAAATTGATAGAAACATTTTGTGCTGTTAAACATCTGCTCACTAATTATGCTTTAGAATAAGAAAGTGCTTCACATTTCGGCTATTTGCTCTGAATTTATAGGGCCAGTGCTATGCATTTTATTGCTGATTTGAGAGGTATGCATCTTGCTGTCTTTGCAATGTGGTAATTTCAAACATTGCTTTAAAACTGATAAATATTCAAATGTATGGTGCACATGCAAGGTTGGAAAAAAAAGTTTTGCAGCCACTAACCATCGGGGCTAGTCACTGGGAAAATACACTGGCCCCACATAATTTTCCACTGGTCCAGCTATGTCCAGGACCAGGAATGGGATTCTTCAGTGTGGCTTTTATTCACATACAAGCTGACCAAACAAAGCATAGACAGACCCCCACGGGGATACATTTCCTGGTAATGCAGATTAGAGACAACAGAACACTTTATCACTATTTCCAGCCCTCAGGCTCTAAACCCACCAGGCACACAGCCCGGACTTGCACACAGCTTTGGGTACACAGCCCGACTTGTACACTACTTGAGTTTTCCCCACTGGCTCGGCTCCCCTGCCAGCCACTTGATCCGCGGTCCATTTGAGGAGTGAACAAATTATCCAATTCGTGGTCCATTTGAGGAGTGAACCAATTATCCTGTCGTGGCTCCCCAAACCACACTAGAGGCTTCGACTCCTAGAGAGAATTTTCCTTACAATCCCACGTCTGGGTACTTCCCTCATCACTGGCCAAGTGCCTAAGGCAAAGTAGAAATCCACAGAAGAAATCCGTAGAGGTGGATGTGGTCACTAAAGATGGGGGGCCACACACCTCCAGCTCCCACAGCCCATACCCGGCCATTTCTGTGGAAACTGAACAATTCCTTTACTGAACTTTCAAATGTAGATTCTGGGTAGATGTCTGTCACATCTCCTCTACATAACATTGGCATCCCAACAAGTTCTGGACTTGAACCTACTTTTACTTTGCTTAGCCCATTACTCTAGGCTTCCCAACATTTAGTAGTTCAATCCCCACATTGTCACACAAGTTCCAGGGTGAAAAACATAGGTCCTTCTAGCTAGAGCAGACACTCACCCTTACGTTGCAGGTGCCCCACAGGCGACTCACAAATCTTCTTGTTCTCCCAAATAAACACTGGAACACACAGGCAGCTTTTCCTTCACAAGCAGAACTAGGGGGTTGTCCCAGGAATCTGCAGGGAACCCCCTTCCTCCCCCCCCAAAGGGAGGGGGCACTGAGACCCGAAAACAGCGGTCTCCACCACTTCAGTTATCTTCTGTGTCTTTCTTTAAGGTGGAGACACATACCCTTTTAAACTAAAAGTAGCCCTCTGACAGGGCTGAGGCTCCTAGAGCCTTCACTGAGCTGCTTTCTCAGCAAGCTCCCAACTTCACATTCACTCACTGAAGACTGACTGAAGACACTCTGACTTCAAAACTTCCCAACGTTCTAACCAGCTCACTTGCTGCAGATTCCAGTGTGGCTCATGCAGCTGCGATAGTTCTATTGGTGATGTCATCCCTCAGTCTCAGCTGAGACTGAGAACAGAGTGAGACAGTGTGAAACCCATTTAACTGGCGTTTTACAAGCTGCCTTCCCTGCCTACCACTAGGTCTTACTGGGATTCTAGTAACCCCGGGTAACAAGGGGGTTACACAAACATATACTTAAACTGAATCTCTATGACTGGATCTGTGGTCCCACTCCCTCACCAATACCAATTTGAACTTCTTGTGTACAGTGTAGAGCATATCTGCATGTGTATGTCTGATAAGAACATTAGCCGTGTGATAACTATGTAATTGAAACTGACAATTTGATGTGACATGAACAACAGTAGAGTTGTGTTTTAAAAACTTCAGATAAAAATTATGGTTTTAAAAAAACAAACGCACAACCCACACCTCAGAGTGGCTTCTTGCAGTGATAAAATGGCTCCCACAGATAAATAGAATGAAAAAAGCTATTTTAATAAAATTAATAATATATTTAAACTTTTTTTTTTTATCTCAAAGTAGTTCAGATGTTGCGTACCATTAAGCAGGTTGAACTTAAACGGAGTGCCTCTAGAGAGTGTTGTTATTCTTGTCACTTTCCCCATTCAAGGTTACTAGTGCTGTTCCTGTGCTTCTCTCATTCCCTGCCCCTGCCAGAATTAGTATGGAATTTGACTCCCGGGCCTTGCCTAAATAAAAGTTGGCAGCACTGAGAGAGTGGGCTTTGGTGAGTGAAAAATCACTGTGTATCAATAAAAGCCACCAGTACTGACAGCAGCTCCCAGACGGTGATTTTGTGTGAAACCCACTGGTGCATGTCCAGGGTCACACTTAACTGTTTTTGCACTGGTCCACCCAGGCAAGTGATACTCCAGCTGCACTGCCCCCCAAGAGATTGCACTAGCCACAACATAACATTTAAACTTTTATGAAAAGGACACAGTGACAAAGTTTAGATGTTTTAACAGTGTTCTTTTACTGTTAGATGTATTTCTGAGTTTTGTGTTTACATCAGAGCAAGTTCAATATGACAGCATCATGCCCAGTCACCTGAGTTTAGGCACCTGCAGACCAGAAAATGATCAGATGCATACGTATAGCCAGCTTGTAATGGCAGTCTGAGGGCAACACAAGGTGGAGGCTGCAAAGCTTGAATGCAAGCCACAAAGAATTGCAATCCTGGACCTCCATACAAAACACGCTAGGCCAAACACCACCAACCAGAACATCAGTTAACCTGGTAGTCATGATATGCAACCTGAAAGGGAGCTGGAAAGGTCTAGTGGCTTGCAGTGACTTGGGCCCCAGAATGATTTTTGCCGGCTTCTTTCTATCCCCGAAGAATTCATCCTCAGTGATAACAAGCTACAAGTGCTTGGGGGGGCACTAGCAGTGACCAGCTCCTGCCTGCTCATACCACCACCTCTATACTTTTAAGTGAGCAGCTTCTTCCCAATCACCCACCCACATGCATTGGTCCCAGACACCTTCCTACACCAGCAGGTCACAAAAACCCCAGCATAACTCAGCAGCACAAATTGCAGCACCATCGCTAGATTCATCTGCAGCAGCACACAGTAGTTAGCCAGCATAAAACATGACTGCGCCCAGTCATTCGATTAGACTCGACTGCACCACACACTTAAGATGGGCCTCCCAGCACATTCTCTGCTCTCCTCCCTCATGCACCGAACTGAAACTGCTTGACATAGGCAGCATTCGTGTGGGGGCTTGCAGTCCAGTGACTCCCTCCCACCTCCCAATATCTCCAGTATGACCCTGCCAGCACCAAGCAGCACGGAATGCTGTTTGATGATCCTCCCCCTGCCTACATAATACATCTCTCACGGCACACATCGAAACAAGCATCAGCCCTGAATGTAAAATTACCTGGCTAAGTTAGGCACTGCTCAAGCTACCTCACCAAACAAACAGTGGGCCTAATGTCTTGAAAATGAGTCTCTGGGGGGGGGGTGGGCAGCGCTGATCCATCGCGGTCCTGACACAATGTGCTTTCCTAAATAACTGGCATTTGGCATCACAATTCCTAAGCTGTTTAGTCAGAAGTAGTGAATGCCCCCCTCTGTCTTTGACTGTAACTCGATGCATATTACATGCCTCAAGTCACAGTCAAAGACAACGGGAATTCACTTCTGACAAGAACACCTTAAGAGTTGGGATGCCAGTTTCCACTTGAGAGCAGCACTTGTCAGAACTACGTCGGGTCACAGCCATGGCCGCCCCATCGCCCGAACCAAGTGAAAACCTGTAAGGTCTCAAACTCTGTGGTGCACAGCCCCACACAAAATGCCAGGTAACTAATATCCCCAACATTGCACCCTACCTGCCCTTCCTTCAATTTTAACTCTGCAGCAGCTATTAGCTCACCAACTTCATTCTGTGATGTGGCTGCTTACCTGATGTTTTTGGGCAGTCGGGCAGCACAGCTCTCAGTCCTGGCAGTTCTTCAACAATGGTCACTCTGTCTTGCCTGCTCAACCATACTCACACCTCCACTCTGTAGTCTGCAGGCTGAAAAGCACACATAGAGGTCATCAGTGGGGATGGGTGGAGACAGGCACCAAACATTCACCAGTCTGAGGATTTCCACTGCCAGTTGCTAGGCTGCAAAGTGCATTTAATGGGGAAAAAAAACCAAGCACATAATTTTCTTTTGTGGGCGTCAGACAGGCGGCAAACCTTTCACAAATCAGACGGGTTTCCGAAACTGCAATTTCGGTAAACAAAAAAAAAAAACAAACTCTGCATTGTTTTCTTCTGGCAGCAACATTTTCTTAAAGGGCCTGGTTACAAAAAATGGGCTAGATTGCACTAGCAAAGCCAGGAAAGTTGGGGGGACATTGCACTGGCCCGAATCAATTTGCACTATGCCCCGGGACAGTAATATAATGAAAAGATCCACCCCAGCGCATGTCAGTGACATAGAAACATAGACTTTGATGACGGATAAGGACTGCTTGACCCACCCAGTCTGCCCATTTGTCTACCTATTTGATAAACTGTAGATCCTACTTTACCAACAGCCTACTTCTTTCTACCCTCCACCAGAATTGCCTTATGTCTGTCCCATGCATTCTTGAATTTGCACACTGGTTTTGACCCCATGACCTCCTCAAGTCGGCTGTTCCATGCATCCATCACCCTCTCCATGAAAAAATATTTCTTCATGTTGCCCCGAGCCATTCCCCTCTATCTTCAAATTGTGCATCCTTGATCTTGCACGTCTGTTTTTCTGAAAGATGCTTCCCTCTTGGACTTTGTTGATTCCTTTGAGGTACTTGAAAGTTTCTATCATGTCCCCCTTCTCCCTCTTTTCCTCGAGGGTATACATATTAAGCTCCATTAGTCTCTCTTCATATGGCTTCTGGTGCAGACCCTGCACCATTTTAGTTGCCCCTTCTGTGTTGTCTCTGTCCTTGCAGAGATTGGGTCTCCAGAGCTGCACACAGTACTCCAGATGGGGTCTCACCATCTGTCTGTACAGAGGGATAACTACTTTCTGTTTTCTACTAGTGATGCCTCTCCTATGCATCCCAGTATCCCCCAGCCCTCCTAACTGCCTTCTCACATTGCTTGCCTGCCTTTAGGTTATCTGATATGATTACCTCAGGTCCTTTTCCATTTTTGTTGTTATTAGTACCTCCTCCCTCCCCCATTGTGTACTCTTCCCCAGGTTTTTGTTTCTCAGGTACTTTGCACTTCTTTGCATTGAATCTAAGCTGCCATACTTTTGACTGTTCCTCCAACTTTGCCAAGTCCCTTCTCACCCCCTTGTGTATCAACACTGTTGCAGATCTTTGTGTCATTTGCAAAGAGGCATACTTTTCCTTCCAGTCCCTCTGCAATGTCACTTATAAAGACATTAAAAAGGACTGGTCCCAGTACTGAACCTAGCAGTACCCCGCTAGTAACCCCCCTTTCTTCTCAATGGACTCTGTTTACTATTACTGTCTGTGTCTCGTTGTCCAGCCAATTTTTTAACCCAGGCTACCAGCCTGGGACTAACTCCCAGGCTGGCTAACTTGTTTATTAATCTTTTGTGTGGGACTGTGTCAGATGCCTTGCTAAAGTCTAGGTAGGCCATGTTCACAGTACTTCCCTGGTCTACTACTTTGGTCATCCAGTCAAAGAGATCCATTAAATTTGTCTGATATGACCTTCCCGCTGTGAATCCATACTGCTTTGGGTCCTGTGTCCCACTGGCCTCTAGGTACTTGACAGTTATATCTTTCAAAAGTGATTCCATCGTTTTCCCTACCACTGAGGTCAAACTCATAGGTCTGTAGTTTCCTGCCTCTGCTTTGCTCTCACTTTTGTGAATTGGAGTCGCATCCACCCGCCTCCAGTCTTCGGGTACCACACTATCCTCCTAATGATTTGTTAAAAAGAGTAGTCAGTGGTGTCACTAGTTCTCCCCTTAGTTCTTTTAGAATTCTGGGGTGAATCCTGTTAGGCCCCATTGCTTTGTCCACCTTCAGTTTTAGGAGTTCTTTCAGGACCCTTTCTTCTGTGAATGGACTGGCATTGACCCCCGATCCAGAGTGCGTCTATTGATTGGTTTAGGTACCTCCCATCTTCTTTTGTGAATACTAAGCAGAAGTATTCATTCAGTATCCCTGCTTTTTCACTGTTGCTCTCTGCCCACCCACCCTCCACTTTATTAAGCCTCACTGTCTCTCCCTTGGTCTTTCTCTGCTTCCTAATGTACCTATAAAAGGTTTTATCCCCCTTCCTGAGTTGGCTATCTTTTTATGTTGATTGCACGCATGCACAAGAAATGTTGCGGCAGCTTGCTCCAGAAGCGGGTTGTGGAGGTGTGGCACTGTTGTGGCCAGTGCCCCCACTGCCTTTTAAGGCTTGGCTCCTATTCCCCAATGCCGTGGCACGCTGCTGCTGACAGTAGTTCAGCCAGCGTGCTACAATCTTGAAAAGTCTCACCCACTGCAATCAGTGGCTCCTCATCATTGCAGCGTCATCTGCTGCAATGAGGGAGTGACCCGTCATTGCAGGGTGGTCTCCTGCATTTCCCCCGATCCAGTTTGCCGACTGGGGCCCAGTTCCCATCGTTTTTGTTACTGTTGTGTGCGAGTGCCCTGTCCCCTTCGGCATCATCTTCCCCCCCTTCTTTTTGCCAGTGGGGTGCCAATCCCTCTGCTCATGAGACCCCGCCAGTATTTGCGACGGGGTACCCAATCCTTTCGGTTCCAGTGCCCCACCCCAAAACACGCAGGTGGCACGCTAGGAGCCCACTCTAGTGTGCCAGAAGTACCTGTTTAAAATAACAACAAAATAATTCCGCGATTTTTTTTTTTTTTTTTTTTTGTAAAGCCTGAAAAGAAGAAATGATCCTCGCCTCTGAGCTCCTCCCCAACACGCCCCCACCCACTGCACACTTCACCCCCACCACACCATACTTACCTCTGGAGCCTAGCACTCACCTCTTGGTGGACCGGGAACATGTCTGCATTCTTCAAAGCCGACCGCAAACTGAGGAAATGCTGGTAAGCTGTATAATGGCATAAATAGGATTTTTTTCAACTTTGTTGCATATTTCGGGCATTTTTTGGAATTTTAGCACCAGATTTTCAACATGGGGGTTTGGGGACCCCTCCTTATGAATTCAGCCACTGTCATGGAGTTATTTGGCCCCGAAAGCTGATTTCACGGTCACTGCGTGGAATCCGCTTTTGGGACCGATTAACGAAACGATAGTATGAGTGTTCATGAGGTGGTCTCTGAAAAAGCCTATGTTGCAAATTTGGTGGAAAAAAATCCAAAAAATTACTGTTTTACGAGTGTGCATTGCGCAGTTGCTACACGTGCTCGTAACTTTACGAACTTGCAATATTTTCACGCCAGATTTTCAACATTGACATTTTTCAGACCTTATAAACAGTACAGCTGTCGTTTTCCATCCTGGCTAAAATAGCTAAGACTCCCAGCTATAGAATAGCTGGGTCGTATGTGGAAAATCAGTGTTCGGGACGGATTATTTATTTATTTATTTATTTATTTATTTAACTAGCTAGCTATTTAGTTTTTGCTGACCGGGTAAGTGCACTAGACAAATTCTGCATATTTTCAGCACGACCTGGGGGAGAGGGATATAGATGAATGCCAACTGATCTTGAACCAGATTAAGCTGTTGGTGGTATTTTTAGTGAATGAGGGGAAATTTGGCCAGGGCACCGGGGAAATTCCCCTACTCCTTTTGAAGAAGTGCCATGGGATCTTTAACATCCACCTGAATTACCACCAGAACAGGCAGATGGGACATCGGTTTAACGTCTCATCAGAAAGACGGCACCTCAGGAGTGCAGCACCCCTCTCATGCTGCTCTGCAGTGTCAGTACTGGGATATTAACCCAAGTGCCTGGTGTGGGAATAGAACCCACAGCCTTCTGATCTCCCGGCCTCAGAGGCGAGTGTGCTACCTGCTGAGCCACTGACTCTGACATTAAGAAAATGACAGTGACACTGTTCATGAGCAGAGGTCCTAAAATGCCTGTGTTTAAAAATTTAATGGCGATAGTCCATCAAATGACTGTGTTACAAGTGTGCGTTGCGCAGTTCCCACGCACCCTTGTAACTTTGCAGATTTGTAATATTGTCGTGCCAGATTTTCAACACTTGCATTTTTTCACATCTCCTTATGAACAGTACAGCTGTCATTTTTTCCATCCTGGCCAAAATGTGTTTTCGTGCTTCCAGCGCAGAATATCATGGTTGCTTTGGAAAATCAGTGTTCTAGACAGATTAAGAAAATGATAGTGACACTGTTCATGAGCAGAGGTCCTAAAATGCCTGTGTTTAAAAATTTACTGACAGTAGTCCATCAAATGACTGTGTTACAAGCGTGTGTTGTGCTGTTTCCACGCACCCTTGCAACTTTGTAAATTTGGAATATTTTCATGCCACATTTTCAATGCTGGCATTGTTTGACACCTCCTTATGAACAGTACAGCTGTCATTTTTCACGTTCTGGCCGAAATATGTTTTTGCACTTTTGGCGCAGAAAAGCATGGTCGCTGTGGGAAATCAGTGTTTTAGGACAGATTAAGATTAAGCAAGTGAGGGAGCGGAGTGACCGAGCTCAACTGAACTCGGTCGGGACTGCTGCGGATTTCTCTGTGGGTAGAAAAAGACCCCAATGCAGGCAGGGGCCCAGTACAAAAGGGCAGCCTGCAGCGGTGGGGAGAAACAGAATGAGTGAGAGAGGGGGAGTGAATGAGCTCAGTGGAGCTCTATCAGAACTGCTGCAGATTTCTTTGTGGGCAGAAAAAGACACCAATAGAGGCAGGAACCCAGTACAAAAGGGCAGCCTGCAGTGCCAGGAGAAACAGAATGAGCAAGTGAGAGAGAGGATGTGAGCAACCTCAATGGAGCTCTGTCGGGACAGCTGTGAACATCTTTGTGGGCATAAAAAGACACCAGTAGAGGCAGGAACCCAGTACAAAAGGGCAGCCTGCAGTGCTGGGAGAAACGGAACAAGTAAGTGAGAGAGAGGGGGAGTGAGCGAGCTCAGTGGTGCTCTGCCGGGACGTTAGAGTTGCCAATCCTCCTGCCCAGAGTCCTCTGTTGTCCTATATTACTGCAGCGTCTCTGGAGTGGAGACAAAGCAATGGTTGGATACTTTTAGGATTGCTGTAGTAATACAGATTAAGTTGTTCTGTTTATTTCGCTAACTGAGCTGAGTAATACTTGGAGTGCGATAGGATTTCTAACTGGGGTAAGTGAAACAATATGAGAGCAGAGAACAAAAAGTATGGTAACTGAGGGGTGAAAAATGGCCAAGGAGGCTTTAGGATTGCTACACTAATACAGTATCTAACGGATGAGATTTGAGACTGACTTACCCTGATTGGCAAGGGGTCAGCAGTGAGACTAGTGTTGGGGGAGGGGGGGGCGCGCAGGAATTTGACTAAATAGAGGCTTAACAGGTGTAGTAGGTTACAGAACCTGGGAGTAAGAACCCGTAACATAAGATGGGGCCAGAATGGGGCAGGTGCAACATGTCAATAGGGTGGGTATCTTTGGAATGGTGGAGGGGTGTACAGGGTGTAGGTGTGCCATGATCCTGGACTGGCCGTGGAGGATGGGGGGGGGGGGGGATTATGGTCTGTAGATGATTGGCTAGTTTGAGGGAGGAACTGTGGAGGTTAGGGAGGCGTATAAGTGGCAGAGCAGATGAGTATGGTAGGCATCCTGAGGGGGTGGAATAGGGGATTGCAAAGGGGAATGGAGGAAGAATAACTAAGGACTGAAACTGACCCCCAGTATCAGAGGCACTAGCAGAAAAGAGAGGAGAAGGAGGGGTGCCGAGGTGAGGGGGGGACCTCTGATGGGGAGGAAGAGATGAGAGGTACCAGGAGAGAGCAGGTGGCTGGGTAGGGAGGAAACAGGGTGGCATGGAGGGAACACGTGGGGGAGACTGATAGGGGAAGAGATGTAAGACTGGTATGGACTACGAATAGATTCGAACATCTGCTCTGGGACAGAGAGGGGGAGCAGGAATATACTGAAGGGGGGAGGACAAGTGGGACATGAGAGATAGCAACAGGTAGGGGAAGAAATAACGAGGACAAAAGGGTAGAAGGGGGCTAGTAAGGAAGGAGGGTGTGGTGACTGAAGGAGAGAAGACTACGGGAAGGGGGGAAGGATGGAAGGGGCATCACTATCTGGGTAGAAGGGAATGTGGGCTTTAAATCGACAGCAGGAGGGATTGGAGAGGGGTTGGAAATCAGCAGGGGAGGTCGACATGGGAAGCCCAGTAGGAAGTAGTCAGGCTGGGAAGGGGTTCAAGGGGGATGGGAGGAATAAGGCAGAGAAAAGGGGTGAGGCAGGCAGTAGGTACAGATGCAGAAGTCACAGAAGGTGCAGTTGGGGAAGGACAGGAAGAATGAGTACTGGGTGGTGGAAGGGGCATTAGAAGGTAAAGGGGGTAAGGGGGGGTACTCATCCTGGGGATTCTATACTGAAATGGGTGATATGGGACAGAAAGGGGGAAAGGCACAGCCATATTTGGGTTGAAGGTGTCCCCAGGTTTACTGCAGGAGGGGAGGCAGGCACTGGCAAGGCTGCACCGAGGGGAGGAAGAAACCCTTTACTGTTGCATGTGAGTACAAACCACTTGACGGGGGACACTGTGGAAGTAGTGAGGGGAGGTTTGAGTACTTGGGCAGGCAGTGTGAGGGGTTGGGGAAGTCTGTGGCATTCTTGGAGGTACTGCCGGTATCTTGTGCAAGCATGGAGAGGAAGGGTAGGCTTGAGGAGTTCAGGTGGCCGAGGGATTGGTGCCACATGAAACATTATGGGTTAGTGACTAACTGGAGTAGTGTCGGGGGGATAGTGACTTGTACACGGGGGAGTGGGTACACTGGTGCAGGAAGAGGAGGGGCATATTAAAGGCAGCATTGCTGCCGGGCCACTGGCACTGAGGGTTGAGGTGCTGGACGCCACACCTCACGCCACGCTGGTGACCCAGGCTCAGACGCAAGCCTGGCCTTCCAGGGATTGGCAAGGGAAGGATAGGATTGAGTGTCCAGAGGACTGCTCTCCTATCCTGGGGTGGGATTCAGGGACCCACCACTCTGTAGCAGCCCCTGGTGATGACTGCAGGTGCTACTACAGCAGTGTAGTAAAGGGTGATGGACTGTGGTGGACATTGGCATGCTGTGCCTTAGCATCATTGCACGGCCACTCTCCGCAAAATGGAGAAGAGGAAAAAATACTACTACGGTCAGGCAACATAAGTTTCTGACCCCCCAACCCACCTCAAATGGTGCCTCTCAGCTGGATCCTGCTCTGCTAGGTTGGCCTGGGAAGCTCCTCACCACCCCACCACAGGGGTAATCCGTGGAGATGAGCAGGTTGGCCTGATGTCGGGGGTAGGGCTGTGGTGGTCGGTTGGGATGAGCAAGCCGACTGTAGCCCAGTGAGAAAATATGTTTTAAAAAAAAAAAAAAAGGCAGGATTAGATGGGTGCATCTGTACTAAGATGGATTTAAACAAATGGCGGGGGGTGGGATGGCCAGAAGACTGAAGTTGGTAGAAAGGTCTGGACAGGGGAGCCTGATGAGCTCACCGCCCTAGATATAGGTAAAGGCAGAGGCATAGTAACCCTGGAAGGGGGTGGTCAGAGTGTAATACAGAAGGCACCACCGCCCAGTAACAATAAGGAAGTGAAAGGGTGTGGACTACTGGGAGCATGGACACAGGCCAAGGAGGAGAAGAGTGAGGAGAAGGAGGGGTACAGGTGGAAGGTGGTCTGACTACATGGATAGAGAACTGGTTACAGGGAAGGGTGCAGAGGGTGGTGGTGGAGGGTAGTCTCGCACCTACAGCAGTGATCAAGTTGTAGCCACAGGGGAAAAAGCTTGGCCCAATGCTGTTTAGGCTCTTTATCTCCGATATAGCACATGGAGTGGGGAGCAGGGTTAGTCTGTTCCCACATTATACCAATTCAAAAGCAAACAGTTATAGTAGTAGAGCCCCCCCCCCCAACACACACACCTGTATATTACACATACACACCCCGAAAAGCTGCTTAAAAGCCTGTAATTCATTCAGATCATTTCCATTTTCTTGCTTCCTTGGGGTTCAGTGCCAACAAGTGTAAAATCATGTACCTAGGGCATAGGAACCCCGATGCTGGGTATAGGATTGGGGGAGGTACTGATACTCACTAGACATGAAAAGGTCCTTGAGGTTATTATATCAGAGGACCTCAAGATAGCAGTGCAGTGTGACAAGACAATGGGCAGGGCAAAATGTATTCTGGGGCGCATAAGGAGTGGCATCTCCAGTAGGAGGAGGAGGAGGAGAAGGGATGTTGTGCTACCATTGTATCACTCCCTGGTATACCCCCAGCTGGAGTACTGTATCCAGTTTTAGAGTCCACACTTCAGAAAGAACATAAGGTGGAGGTTTTCCAGAGGAGGCCAACTAAAATGGTTCAGAATTTTCACAGGAATCTCTACAAGGAAAGACTGAAGAATTTAAACAAGTACACTCTGGAAGAGAGGAGGGCAAGAGGCGACATGATCAAGACCTACCAAGTACCTCACAGGGGTAAAAAGGGTACAGTTGGGGAGTTTCCTTCAAATGAGGAGCAAGGAGCCAGCTGGGTGGAGGGGCCGGTAGAAAGGATGAGGGACATGGAAGGCGGGGGGGGATAGAGGAAAAGGAGCGGTCAGAGTGCTCCTGTTGGGGGATTCTATGATCAGGGGTATCAAATGGGATAGGGAGGGAGAAGCCTGGCCAGTTAGAACAAATAACCCTGGACTAACAGTGCACACAGCGCTAAGTCTGAGGTATATCAGCTGGCAAAGGATTGTGGGGGTTCCCTGACATACTGGTCCACCTAGGTACAAATGACATTGAGGAAATAGCGAGCTAGAGATACAGGCAAGATTCAGGGAGCTCGCCAGGGTCTGTCATGACATAGGATGACAGTTTCCTTCTCAGAAATCCTGCCAGTGCCAAGGGCTAGTGGAGAACACAAAGGAAGATTAGGAGATAAACCAGTGGCTCAGGGAGTGGTGTGAGGAGGCCAGAGGGTATGGGTTGATGGGGATTGGGGAGACCTGGGAGGATAGGAGCTGTATGCTGAGAGATAGACTCCATCTCAGTTTGGAGGAGGAATCCTTAAGTTGAAAATAGAGAGTTCAATAGGAGAAAAGTGGGGTTTAAACTTGTGAAGGGGAGGATGGAGAAAAAGGCTGTCAAGGGGTGCCAACAAGAGGACTCAATCTCACCCCTGGGGCTGGAGGATTGCGGAAAGGCCAACTGATAAAGTGCAGACAGGAAACAGAATCCCATGGGATCACGTGAAGGGAAAATGGAAGTATAGGGAAAGGGTGGAAGGTAGTCTGCTAAATGCTAGGAGCTTGGGAAATAAAATGCCTGAGCTCCAGGCGTGCTAACTGAGGAGCAGTAGATGTGGCAGCGGTCACTGAGACCTGGGCCACTGCAGGACATGACTGGGACCTGAACCTGGAGGTTACAATGTTCAGGAAAGGACGGGGAGGAAGGGAGGAGGGTAGCAATGATAGTCAAAAACTGCATTGGCATGGGGGAGTAGAGGAGGCGGAGGGAACCGTGGGAAGCAGTTGGGTCACCTTGATAACAAGGGGGGGCAAGAGAGTAAAAATAGGAGTGGTGTATAGACCCTGCCCTGGCGGAGGAGCTGGAGGAGAGTCTGGTGGCAGATGTTGGAGACACTGCAGACTGGGCAGAGGAACGGGTGGTGGTGTTGGGGACTAAAACATGCCAGGAACAGACTGGGAGACTATGACATCTTCTGTGACCGGGAACAGAGGTTGTTGGATGTCTTTCAAGGCGCATTCTAACTCAGCAGGTGGGGAACCAGATCAGGAGGCCTTGAGTACCGGATGTGGTCCCGGCAGACAGTGACTGCATTAGGGCCTCGAGGTAAGGGACCCGCTGGCGGGAGGCACCATGCCACGGTCTGGTTGTGCCTGGACCTAGGAGGCTAGAAAACCGCACAAAGACGGAGGTACCAACTGAGGGGCGGGTTTAAGGAAATAGGAAGGATCCTTAGGAGCATTTGGATGGGATTGGGTCAGATTTACGGGCTGATAGTGGGTAGGAAATCATTAGGAGAGGGGTCAAGATGCCACCAGCACCTGTGCAAGAGTAAGACTAAAATGTAGGGGGCCCGAAATCCCACAGGACCAGGGAGGTCCAGGAGGTGGTGCAGGAAAGAAGGCAGCCTATAGGCACTCAAGTGCTCAAGGAGTGAAAGGGATCGAGGGGAGTATGAGCTGATGGCTAGAAGGGCCACTAGGGTGGTGAGGCGGCTAAGGCAAGGAAGGAGCAGAACCTGGCCAGGGAAATCAGGAGAGGGAACAAGGGGTTCTTTAGATACATTGGGGAAAAACGAAGGGTGAAGGGGCAGATTAGCAGGATTAAATCAGGGGAGAGATGGGCACAAGACCAGGGGGAGCAGGCTGAGGTACTAAATGAGTACTTCACCTCAGTTTTCACCAAGGAAAATGGGGGTGCTGCATCATACATGGGAGGAGACAGAGATACTGAGGAGGGGGGACCACCGATCGGGGTCTGGGGAGAGGGGGAAGCATCACTGGCAGGAGGGTGGGAGGGCTAAGCAGGGAGAAGAGGTACTGGAAGTGGAAATCACAGCAGAGAGAGTGAGGGAAGCCCTCCGCTCCCTTAAGACGGAGAAAGCACCGGGGCCGGATAAATTACATCCCAGAGTGCTGAAGGAACTTGTGGATGTCCTGGCGAAACCCCTGGTGGAGCTTTTCACCATCTCTCTGAGGACAGGGTGGGTGCCCCAGGACTGGAAGGTGGCACATATAGTGCCTATCCACAAGGGGATCAAGGGAGGTGGCAGAGAACTACAGGCCTGTCAGCCTGACATCGGTGGTGGGCAAGGTGATGGAGGGCATTGTCAAGAGAGAGGCTGGGGGGACCTGGAAAAGTCAGGGTGCCTGGACGAGTAGCATGATTCGTCTCGGGAAATCGTGTCAGACAAAACTTGTGGAGTTCTATGACTGGGTGGCGAGGTGCCTTGGACCTTGGTAGACCAGTGGAGCTCCTCTTTCTAGACTTCAGCAAGGTATTTGACTCTGTTCTCACATAGGCCTGTTGGATAAGCTGGGAGAAATGGGGTGGGAACCAGATGATCGATGGATAGGCAATTGGCTCCAGGACCCGGACCCAGAGGGTCGAGTTGGAGATAATCTCATCCCCAAAGAGGGTCATTAATGGGTCCCACAGGGATCAGTCCTGGGCCCCTCCTGTTCAACGCCTATGTCTCTGACATAAGGACAGGAATCGGGAGTGAGATGAGTCTCTTCGGATGACTCAAAATTGGGGCGGTGGTGGATGGGGAGGAGGAGGGTGGCCCTACAGGGGACCTGGAGGCTCTGGAAGATGGTCTAGAAAGTGGGAAGCTGAGGTTCAATGCAGGGAAATGCAAGGTACTCCACCTGGGGGGCCAGAAACCCGGGCCAAGTGTACACCATGGGGGGAATGCTACAAGTCTCTATGGCTGTGAGAGGGACCCGCGGTGGTGGTGGATGTCAAAATGAACAACCTGGAGACTTGGAGAGGGCAGCCAAGGCCAACAGGATGCAGGGATGCATTGCTAGGGGATCACCTCCAGAAGGAGGAAGTGATGCTCCCTCTGTATAACTGCTTGGTGAGGCCACAACTTGAGTACTGCATGCAGTTTTGGAGGCCACACTTAAAGAGGGACATTAAACTCCTGGAGAGGGTCCAGAGGAGGGCAACCAAAATGATTTGGGGCTTGGGGACAGGGACCTAGGAGGAGAGGCTCAAGAGCTATATATACACATTGGAAGAGAGAAGGGACCGGGGACATGATAGAGGTTTTCAAGTACATGAAGAAGGGTAAATAGGGGAGGAACAGTCAGGGTGCTTCTCAAGGAAGGTGGAGGAGGGGCCACTAGAGGGCATGGGTGGAAGCTGGAGGGGAAGATTCAGGGAGAAAGGAGGAGGTGCTACTTTACAGAGAGGGTGGTGGAGCCATGGAATGCACTGCCTAGGGGCTGGTGGAGGCAGAGAGCGGTGGAGGGGTTCAAGAGGGGCTGGGACAGGTACAGGGAAGGGTTCTGGAAGCAAAATCCAATGCAGCAGAATATCCCGGAACTGGGAAGGAGAAGCCAGAGAAGGCGGGGGAGCAAGGTCAGCACCCAGGGTGAGAACTGACCAATCGGGCAGACTCTAAAGACCGTTAGGCCTATTCTGCTGGCATTTTAGTATGGTAGGATGAGCACCCAAATCAAGGGACATACAATGAATCTGGGGAGGGCATTCGGGACAAATATGAAAACATTTCTTTACTGAAAGGGTGGTAGACACCTTAGACTGCCAGGAAAAGTGGTGGAAGTTAAAATGGTAGGGGGCATGAAGCATGCATGGGATAAACATAGGGGTATATTAGAAAAATGGGAAGGAGGGGGTCAACGGAGATCAGTAGGGTTATGAGGATGAGGATATAGCATGTACCAAGCAGGAAAGGGATCTTGGGGTTATCATCTCTGATGACCTCAAGGCAGGGAAACAGTGTGACAAGGCAGCAGGATAGGCAAATAGGATGCTGGGATGCATGGGCAGGGGCATCACCAGCAGGAAAAGGGAGGTCATAATTCCACTATACAAGACACTAGTGAGGCCCCACCTGGAGTACACTGTACAGTTCTGGAGGCCTTGCCTACGTAAGGACATAGACGGGGTAGAGAAGGTTCAGAGGAGGGCAACAAAGATGGTGCATGGATTGCATCACAAGTCCTATGAGGACAGGTTGAAGGAACTGAACATGTACTCCCTGGAGGAGAGGAGGGAGAGAAGGGATATGATAGAGACATACACATATCTTACAGGGAGGAACAGGATGCAGGAATACACTATTTTAAATGAAAAAGATGTTCCAGAACTAGAAGGCATGGGATGAAGTTGGAGGGAGGACGATTCAGAGGAAATGTGAGGAAGAATTTCTTCACAGAACGGGTGGTGGACAAGTGGAACACCCTGCCAGAGGAAGTGATGGGGGCTGAAACAATCACGGGATTTAAGAATGCATACAATAGGCGTAAGGGAATTCTGGAGGTCAGGGGTAAGGGGCAACAGACTTCTTGGAAAACATAAACTTAACTTACAAGCTCAAATGGGCAGACTGGGTGGGCCATAGGCCCTTATCTGCTGACACTGTCTATGTATCTATGAAAGTGGAGTAGGTTCAGGTTCATTGCAGGACAAATCTATTACGCAAGCTCATTCACAAATAGGTCCTGATGGACACAGGCAGACTAAGACAAGCAGTAACATATACAGGCAGGAGTTACAAGTAGGTAGAGAACACTTGGGCAGACTGGTTGGGCTGAATGGTCCTTTTCTGCTGACAAATTCTATGTTTCTATGGCATCGTGTGTTAATTCAATTGCAGTGTTTATTTAAAGTTGGGCCTACCATACATCCAGATGTAAGGTACAGTAAATTACCGAATTAGATGCAGCCCACTTACAGTACAATAAACATAATTCCAGTGCTTTGATAAGCCTTTACTCTTCATAAAGCTGCTTAAAGAGCTGGGGTTCTATTTGCAGTGTCCACACCAGTATGCTGATCTTAAAATTGACGCCACATCTGAATGAGTACTTGAATCTTCCTCACTTCATTTCTTCCCCACTTTGAAAACTGCTTATCCTGAGTTAGTTTGGGGCTGGCACCACCTCACCTGTGTTGGAAGATGACCAATAAGCGGCACTGAAAGACGTCAGACTTCACAGACTGTGAAGGCAGCTGCTCACGGACAGATATAAGGCAATTCTACTAGGGGGGGTAGGAGGAAGTAAGCTGTTGATTAACTAGAATCTGCAGCTTATCTATCAGGTAGGGAAATGGGCAGACTAGGTGGGCCAAGCGATCCTTATCTGCCATCATATTCTATGTTTCTCACCCACCATCTTGGCAAGAAGACGACTGCAGCTGTGGCCACTGTTGTCTGTTCGGGTGTGCGGATGGGGGGACCAAAGGGGACAGACATAAGGAGATAAAATCATAATAAAAATTGTGAGACCTTCACCAGCTTTCCAAAATGCTTTATCAGTAAAAGAACACTCTCTGAAGTTTTTCAAATGGCAACACAAGCTGGTGAGCCCTCTGTCTGCCATCTGACACCAGGCATCGGCCAGCATAAAATTGCCTAAAGAAGGCAGTGTGGTCTGTGGCTACTGAAATACTGGAGATTACAGATTTATAAGAACAAAAGAATATCGCATAGAAGCTGGCACATATGCCTATAGCAGCTGTCTCCAGCTTCTCAGTACTTATATTTATACCCTTGAGGTACTTGAATGTTTTTATCGTATCCCCTCTTTCCCCTCTTCTCTTCCACTGAGTACATATTGAGGTCCCTTAATTTCTCCTCATAAGTCTTGTGTTGCAAGCTCTGTACCGTCTCATTTGCCCTTCTCTGGACCATCTCCAGCCTGTTAATATCCTTACGAAGGTGCAACCTCCAGAACTGCACACAGTACTCCATGTGAAGCTTGACCATGGTTTTATAAAGCGGCATCACTACCTCCCTCCTTATGCTGGTGATACCCCTGCCTATGTACCCCAGCATGTCCCAGGCCTTCCCAGCTGTCTTACCACTTTGACATTTTCAGGTCATCTGAAATAAGAACCCCCAGGTCCCTTTCCTTCTTTGTGACTGTCATCAACTCCCCCATCCTGTACCTTTCCCCAGGGTTTCTGTGTCCCAGGTGCATAATTTTGCACTTTTTTGAATTCAACTTCAGTTGCCAGTCCTCAGACTATTTCTCAACCTTCCCCAGGTCCCTTTTCATTTTCTCCACCCCCTCTGAGGTACCACTGTGTTAGATTTCTTGGTGTAATCTGCAAACAGGCAGACCTTTCCCTTCAGTCCTTCTGCAATGTTACTAATGAAGATATTGAACAGGACTGGCCCCACGTCCAATCCCTGTGGCGCCCCACTGGTCACCCCCTCTCCCCAGACTGTGCCCCATTTACCACCACTCTCTATCTCCTGTCTCTTATCCAGTTTCTAACCCACTTTACCACCCTTTCCCCCATGCCCAGCCTGCTCAGTTAGTTTATCAGCCTCCTATGTGGGACGGTGTCAAAGGCTTTGCTTACATCAAGGTAAGCATTGTCCACTGCCCCACCCTGATTTACTTCCTTTGTTACCCCGTCAAAGAGATCAACCAGATTTGTCAGACATGACCTCCCCACTGTGAATCCTTGTTGCCTATGGTCCTAGGTTCCGATGGCTTCTAGATGCCCCACTATCCTTTCTTTAACCCATGTCTCCATGATCTTCCCTACTACTGAAGTGTGGCTGACCGGCCTATGGTTCCCAGTCTCCTCCCTACTGCTGGATTTCTATAGAGGGACCACATGTGCCCTCCTCCAGTTCTCTGGTACCACCCCCGTGTTGAATGACTCGCTGAACATGGCTGCCAAAGGTACTGCTATTTCCCTTCACAGTTCTTTTTAATATCCTTGGGTGTATGCCATCTGGTCTCCTTGCTTTGTCCACCATTAATTTACTCACCTTCTGCATGATTTTTCTGCCTGTGATTGAACTATTGTCCACCTCTTCACACCTTTGCAACTGCTGTAGCCCTTGCCCCTCCCCCTCTTCTGTGAATACTAAACAGAAAGACATAGTGGATGTCTTGGGGGGGCACTTGACAGTTCTTAGGCATGGTACTTTCACTTCCAAATACCTAAACAGCACATATAAGCAATCAACATTCTGCATTGACAAATGCTTGTTTTCGGTTTGGGCCTTTGCTATTCTGACTGCCTCCCTGCTTCCTTCTGCTTCAACTGGTACAGTTCTCTGTCCTGCTCCTTCTGTGTTTCCTTGTACATCCTGAATGCTATATTTTTCTCCCTTACCTTCCCTGCCACCTCTTTTGAGAACCATAGTGTTTTTTTCCCTTTGTTTTGATTTATTTGCTTCACATGAAGGCGTGTTGCCTCTGTGATGGCAGTTTTTATTTTTCCCCATTGTGCCTCCACCCCTCCTTCTTGCCCATTTGCTGGTGCTTTTCTGAGACACTCTCATTTTGCCAAATTCAGCCATCCTAAAATCCAGTACCCTCGCTTATGTATGGTTTAAGTTTTTGGCTGTGTTTATCGTGAGCCACACTGTTTGGTGGTCACTTATTCCCAGATGGCTACCCACCTCTGAATCCGAGATCCTTTCTTCATCCCTGTTTGGGAGTGCCAGGTCTAAGATTGCTCCCTCCCGAATGGGTTCCAACACTAGCTGTCTGAGGCATGCCCTCTGTACGACGCTGGTTTTGGATGTGGCTGCAGCAAAGGTGCTCCAGTTAACATCTGACATATTCAGGTCACCCATCAACAGTATCTCCCCTTTTTTCTGCCATTCTAATTATTTCCTTGTCCATTTCCTCCACCCGAGATGAGGGTCAGTATACAACCCCCTTGCGGATTGTGGTGCCATTTGCTGTTTCCAGGGTGACCCACCGTGCCTCCTCTCCTCCCTGTTTACACTTTAGTTCTGTTGCTTTGATCCCTTCCCTTACGTAGAGAGCTACTCCTCCTCTTTTACCCTCCCTGTCCCTCCTGTAGATTGTGTACCTTGATATGTTGACTTCCCAGTCATGGTTCTCTATGTACCATGTTTCTGTGACTGCCATGATATCCAGGCATCCCTTTTCCATCATTAGCTCTAGTTCAGGGAGCTTGTTACCCAGACTACAGGCATTGGTACCCATTGCCTTCCCCCTTTTGATGGTCTTATTACTTCTAGCCCCATCCCAGTCCTTACTGCCTGTGTCTTTTTCCCCATTTACTCCTGTCCTCCTCCCTATGGACTTCTCTACCTTGATGTTTGCTTCGGTAACTACCCTGTTTTGTGTGTGTGTTTGGGGGGGGCTAGGATTTCCCTGCTCCATGTCAGTGCCTCCCCCCCTTGGCTAGTTTAAATGCTTGCCAATGAGATTTAAAACTATCACCTAGGATCCTGGTTCACCTCCCGGACATATGAAGACCATCACGTCAGTATAGGCCTGTATCCCTTCAGGTGGACCCCCAGTCCCCAATGAAGCCAAAACCCTGAGCTCTGCACCTGTTTTATGGCTTCATTGGGGACTGGGAAAACAGTGAAAGCTGTTCAGCAATTACGACTTTTTTTTTCTCAACTTCTCTTGGTTGTAAAGGAACTGTGTTGGTGCTTTGGCAGGGCTTTTCTGTTTGTGGGGGATAAGTGGAGAGTCAGCTGTCAAGGGGGGAGATGAGAGTAAATGAGCAGGGCTGCAGGGAGCATGTCAAAGATCTGTAGTGAGTCTGCAAGGGAGCAGAGGATTACATGCCAACAAGAAATGTTTTGGACAATGAAAATAAGCTAAAGGTCACATCATGCTTTTAAGTGTTTTTACATTAATTTTGTGTTGTTAGTTGTGAAGGGGGCTGGAGTTTTTGATAACTGTTTTTAAGTATCAGGGAAAACGCTGTTATGTTTACTGTTTTTACAGAACTAACATGGCTGCCAGAAATCTTTCTTCAAAAGTTTTTGACAGGCATGGATATGCACCATGCACTGTGTCCTGGTTGCTAATAACGTGCCATCTGCAGGACTGTCACCCTCTAAACGCACGCCTGGGAGTGGCTCATCACCAGGCAGGATGCAGCATTTTCTGTACCCATTTTATAAGAGGCAGGAAGGGATAACATAGCAACAGAGTATGCTACTGGTAGGCAAAATGCCCGCCTTGGGTGGTTTTTATGCAAGAGACATTATGGAAGGAGGTGTGGGAAGCTGTGGTAGTTGCTAATGGCAACACATAGCGGAGAACGCTACTCTTTTTCTTGTTTTTCATTAATAGCCTTTCGACTTTGCCACATGACGTAAAAAGAGTGACTGCCCAGATATTAAGTTCTTTGAGGTACTGTTACTGATTTCTACTGTGGTGTACTGCAGGACAGAAAATATTAAACTCTAGTTTGCTTATTATTTCCTCACAGCCCTTACCTCTTTTGGTTCCTTTAATAAAAGAACAAAAAACAGCTTGAACAAGACCTGAAATTTCTCCCAAATGGCTTCTGAAGCAGAGAGAGAAAAACTGAGGAGAGACGTCGTCTGTTCACTGTGCTTGGATTTATTCACAAGACCTGTGGCACTGGACTGTAAACACAACTTCTGCACAGCTTGTATTATGAAATCCTGGAAGAAATTAGAAGAGAACTTCCCTTGCCCCACATGTGGGCAGTTGTTTCCATATAGGACATTTACAACCAACTGGGAATTGATTGACATGGTTGAAAGAGCTAGACATCTGAATGTATATGAAAAATACCCCGCCAATGTGTGCAGAGAACACAAAAAGGAGGTGAAAAGCTTCTGCGAGAAAGATGGAAGACTCCTGTGTCCTGTCTGTGAACAGTCTGATTCTCATAAGCGCCACAGTATCTTGCCAATAGAGGCAGCTGCTAAGGATCACAAGGTAAGCATGTTGTCCAGTCTCTCTAAAGATTTTCCATATTCTGTGACAGATGAGAAAAATTGTTGCAAATTATTAATTGCAAAAAACTGTGGGCACCAGTTAGGGGTGAAGCACAGTGTGTCAAAACATGCATTGTTGGAGTAAAAAGTCCACTGAGCCTGGTTGAATCTGTGGCATGCTGTTACTCAGAGTCTATATAGTAATATTGAAGTAATGTTAGGATTACCATAATTTCAGCACTCTCTGCAGGCAGAGAAAGTGTCATGCCCCAGTTCTTGGAGACATGCTGCCGAAGTTAAGGCAACGCCAGCTCTGCATTGCGTCATCATTCAAACCTCGAAGAACACTACCCCACATATGCATTAAAGGAGAGGAAATATCTTCAAAGCACCCCATTCCCCAAACCAAAACCCCCTGAATAGGCTATTGAGACACAGAATGAATGTTTTCTGTACCTTCTTGTCCTTATAGTGATCCAGTGTCGTAGCACTAACATAAACAAATGTGAAGCAGCATGGCACCATTTCACGTGCCCAGTGTGTCTCTGCACTGCTCAGCCATATACATGATACAGTGAAGTGGTGCAAAGCTGCACTAATTGTGTGCAGTGGTGCCGCGCCGCTCTGGATTTGTTTACATTAGCACTACAACATCGGAACTAGTGTAAAGACAGTTAGAGAAAACATTAATTTTGGGTCTCAAAGCCTAACCGAAGGGTTTTGGTTGGGGGATGGGGTGCTTGGAGGACATTTGTTCTCCATTAAAGCTCAGTGAGTGGACTTTTTACGCTAATGTTGCATTTCCTGACTTTGAATGCTTTCTACTGCGATCCTACCAGATGTAGTATTTTGCAAACAATTTCTTTATATTTTCAAAATGATATTTAGCAACCACTGTTCACAACTTTGTTTGACAATGTCAGTCTTCCTCTGGCATTGACAGTAGTTCTGATGGCTGGACTTTGGCCTACAGCATGCTTTTGGGATTTCTGACACTGAATCGGGCCAATAGCATGGTTCATGAATGCACTGGTCCCTTCTCACACTGGTTCAGGTCAATAGTGTACTTTTGTGTATGGGCCTCTCATACTGGAATCCCACGTTCCTTCCTGCTGCAGACCCCAAACCCACTGTTACTCCCAAGAACTCCCGGATCCTTCCCACATTGGACCTCATCCCCAGCGCTGGACATACTTACTTACATTGTATCCCCCCCTCCAGGCACCCACATACACTAGGCATACTGACAGCCCCCCTCAAAACCACTGCAGCACCTCTTGTATATCCTTCCTGTCTATCCACCCCCATTATCAAATGGGGTACAGATAACAAAAATGGGTACAGTCAAATCAGAACCTATGAGGGTTAGTCTAGGGTCATTCAGGGTTCTATTCTCGGTCCGCTCCTGTTTCTCATATATGTAAGTGATTTACCTAGTGTATGTGAGGTGGTTTCCATGATTATGTATGCCAATGACGGTGTTATACTGTGCTAGGAAAACAGGAGCAGACCCAGAGGAATGCCTGCAGGGCACCTACGACAAGTTGTAAAATTGGTTTTCCAGAAATAGACTCTTGTTAAATAAAAAGAAAACGACGATGATGACTTTTGAGACTTGGCAAAGAATAGATACTTATGAACAAAACTTGCACATTATCAGGTCTGAAATTGGACCATTACAAGTAGTAGTGAATTTTAATTATTTGGATATTGTCCTAGATCAAACATTAACCTTGCAAGATCATATAAATAAAGTAACGGGAAAAGTCAACAGTAAGTTACGTTACCTTTATAGAAATCAGAACAATTTAACAAGTGACGTTAAAGAAGCAGTTGCAAAACAAGAGTTATTTCCGGCTTTAGAGTACAACTCACTTACTGTATCAAGCACCAGAAAGTTGTTCTGCCAAAATATGTTGTCACTTTCAATAATATTTTTCAATTTATTACAAGAGCTTCCAAATAGACTCACTATTGTAAATTATAGTCACGTACAAATGTCGTCACCACAGGTGAGAATTTTTCAGAATGTTGCAAGCATTATGCAAAAAGTATTTACAACAAATATACCAGAAATTCAAAAAGAGAAAATAAATCGGATTATAAAAACTGTGTACACAGTACATCCACAAAAAGGTTTACGGAGAAGCTTATAAAAACAAAGTTAGACGAAATATCTTTTTGCTTACTGTAGACCTAAAATATTAAATCAACTAGTGCAATGGAGTCCTGATTTGTCAGTAAAATTGGCAGTATTTAAACAAAATTTAAATGAGTTTATGGTCATCTGCTGTATGTAATTATGTAAGTGTATGACTGTTGTTTAAATTGTATGTCACGCAGTTGATTCACATAATTGTTTTATGTATTTATTTTTATTTATTGTGTTTTTAATGCAGTATTTATGTTCCCGATGTTGTACCTATCCCCTAGGTGCGGTTGAAAACAGATCTTTTTGATTCAGCCCACCTTCCTGGTTAAACAGAATAACTTAATAAAAAAAACAAAAAAAAAAACACTTGGGATATATTTGGTGCCAGCCGGATGCACGCACAGAAAGATGCATTGCGTAAATAGGGTGTGCCGGCCAGCACAGATACAATATTTAAACAGAATGTGCGACAGGGACAGTATGTGCATCCTGTTTGAATATGTGACCTTAGGCAGGAATCGCAGTGCAGGCTGCCGCCATGATGGGCACATCCAGGGTGCTCCCAGCTGAATACCTCCCAGTGGAAATGCGTGGTGCATACCAGTATGTTCTGCATCACCCATGGGCAGTATTCAGCCCAGGCATGCAAATGAGCTCTTTGAGCATACAAGGCGCAAAGGGGCCTCATGCATGCTCATTATGTGCCAATTTGCATGTTGGTGCCAGGATGAATGCGGCAGTGCAGCCCCCACACCCAAACCCCGATAGCTCCATCACAGGGCAAAAACAGAATGTCCCTGGTTTTATAGTTGTGTCCCCAACCCGTTCCTGAACCTATATCACCCCATTGCCATTCTGTATTAACTCTCCCTGGTATTATAATGGCGTTCCCCAAAACTCAATCGCTCCGTTGTAGTACTGTGATTAATATCCATGGTGGTCTAGTGGAGCCCATCCTACCCAACCCCTGCACCCTGCACAGTTGACCCAACTGTCCACATCCCTGGTAGTTGAGTGGCCCTGTAATCAGTAACCCACCACCTGACATCAGCTGGCAACTGGCACAGCCCTCCACACCCATCCATGGCCAGCCACCGACTGAATAGCACTGGAGCGCGTACTGTACTTAGTATGTTCTCATTGGTTAACCAGTGGGAGCATACTGTATATACAGTACATGCTCCAGTGCTGTTCAGTTGGTGGCTGGCAGTGGACAGGTGTTGAGGGCTGTGTCAGTCACCGACTGGTGTCTGGTTGTCAGTTACTGATTACTGGGGTGACGGGGCCACGCGACTACCAGGGATGTAGGTGATGGGTCAGTAGTGCAGGGTGTGGGAGTTTGGGGGGGTGGGCACCACTAGACCACCAGGGATATTAAGTATAGTACTACAACGGAGCGATCAGATGTCAGGGAACGGGTGAGGGGGTGCAACTATACCACCAAGTTGGGGTGCTGGGATGTGTAAGTGTAACCATCTACTGGGGTGGTCGGGGGGAGCACTCTTCACCAGGGGCAGGGGATTGGAGCTGGTCCGTTGCTCCAGCAATCGGTGCTGGCTGATCGGATGTGCTGGGACAGGGGAGGGGGTGTGGGATGGGATGTGGGTACATGAGTGGGTGGGGGGCCATTACACTATGATGCATTGCTTATGGGTATTTTGATTATGATTGGGGACGGGAGGGGGGTTGCTACAAGACTGCTGGGCCAGGCAGGCTGCTGTGCACCAGCCTGCACTGCCATGGTCAGCCTGCGGGTGGCTGGCCGATTTAGGCCAGCTTTTCTCAGCCTATTTTTGTGCCTCACATTCCTGGCACTTGCGGGGCTCATTCCCACTAAATATGCCACTATGTGGCAGATGCATGGGAACGCCCCATCCACATGCGTGGCTTACATTTTTATGCACCCCAGCCCTTTCCCTTGTGGTTGGTGCATCCCATAGCTTTGAATATCGTGCTGTGGCGCATTGTTGGAGTTTTGCTATATATCTCCCTTTTCCGCGGAGATGTGCCGAGCATCTGCTTAGAATTTGAGGGCCTTGGTCTTGTTAAAAAAAATATATATATATATATATATATCTGCATAACATGCATTCCTTTCCTGACTGCTCTGGTGTTCCCGTCCTGTGGCCACAAACCAATCTGGTCCTGCTGCTCCTGCTGTAGAGTATGAAAGAGCCGAAGCGCGCATCTCCACCACCTCCTATAGCTCCACGTAAAGTTTAAGGGAAATGCCTAACTCAATATCCATTTGAAAAAAAAAAAAAAGAAACACTTATTTTTTACAGTTTATTTACCCAGGATAGCCCATTTGAGAGGCAACATCTTTTTTTTCTTTTTTTAAACTCAGCTTTATTATTGAGAAGAGAAGCATCACAAGGTGTAGCTGCATTAATAAATGGACACTCTAATAGGAAGGAGCTGACAGTAGATTATAAAGGACAGCCATTAAACATTTGGGTCCCGATTCTCAAAAGAGGTGCAAAGCATAGCACAAAAGTTTGCATTCCGCTTTGCGTTTGCCCTGGTGTCTAAGGGTACTATTCTCAGTCAGATCGCACACCTGCACTATTGGACTGAGAATAGGGCCAGGTTGAGTAAGCATTAACCCCACTAGCGCTGCCCCGACATGGTGACAGGAGTATGGCTTCACAGTGAATAGCGCAGGTGCGATCTGTCCAATTCACAAAAGCAGCCCATTAGGCATGCAAGGCGCTGTGTGGCCATGTGTATGCTCATTTTGGGCCCATTTACTTAGGCTGAACGGAGCTTAGCACCCACCCCCAGTCCCTGCTCCACACACAGCCCCAGTCCCTGGTGTCTAGTGGTCCCTCCCCCACCTAATGCCATGCCTGATGAACAAATAACTTTTACCTGGTATCTAGTGCCCCCCCACCAATCGCTGGCCCGATTTGAAGAATTAACTCTCTTAGTGTCCAGTGGTTCTCTTCTTCCACCCCCTGATCACTAGCCCAATGTGAAGAAATGACTTTCCATGATGTTCAGCGGTCTCCCCCCAACCATGACCGATGTGTCAGTACTGATTCCCTGGTGTCCATTAGTCCTTCCCCCATTCCAATCCCCTTTATACTAACATGAAAGCATTCCCTTGTGTCTAGCTGACCCACCTCCCTATCCCAGATCCCCTGTATTCTAATGCAACTCTGTTCGCTGGTGTCTAGCAGACACCCTGATTCCTCCCCCCATCCTGACCCAGAGCTGGCGACCACCACAGACTTTCACACTCCAACATGACTGACCACCGACTGAGCTGTCAGTGAGCGTGTACTGTAACAGTAGGCACTCATTGACTGCTCAGTTGGCAGCCGGCTGTGATGGAGAGCAGAGGTCTGTCTTAGTCGCGGCTCAAGCTTTTGTTGGCGGGGGGATTGGGGTGGTGGGGTCACCACCTGCTGGGGTGTGGGGTCCACTACAGAGATTGGGGATAGGGAGATAGGTCCACTAGACACCAGGGAATGCTTGCACATTGGTATACAAAGGATCGGGATGGAGGTGGGACCACTGGACACCAGGGAATCGGTATTGACATGTCTGGCATGGTTGCGGGTGGGGGGAGAGGCCACTGGACACCAGGGAAATCTTATGTGTTCATCAGGCGTGGCATTGGGTGGAGGGGGACTGGATACCTGGGTAATGTTTATTTTTGATTGGGTATGGTGTGGGGGGAGGCACTGGCCACCAGGGACTATAGTGCTGAGGATTGGGTGAGGTGGGGGCTGCCACAGTACCCCCGCCAACCACTAGTGTTGTGAGGATTACTTGCCAGGCTGGAGAGGCCATGATCCTCCAATCTCTGTCCCAAAGTTGCCTCCAGTCTTTATCTATGATAGTAAGGCCTGACTTCTCTCCAAATTTTACTTTTGGATTATTGAATTTTGGAGGGTCTTTACCCAGTAACAGTCTGTAGGCTTGGGATATTGTACCCTCTTCCCACAAAGAGAGTTGCCCAGTATAGAAAGTTCTCTCAAGATGTTAATTCTTGGTCTACATGGGGAACAAAATTGTGGGATCGGAGGTAATGTTTGACTTGCAAGTACCTATGAAAGTCGGCCTGTGTGAGGCTGTATTTAACCTTCAATGTAAAAACAAAAAAAGAGTATAAGAGAGTGATTATGAATAAAGGCCTGGTATCGTGTTAGTGATAATGTATTTTACCAAGTGTATTCTGGATTGATGCATGACGGGTGGAAGTCAGGGTCCCCTATAATGGCCTTGAGAAGCTGTACAGTGTTGGGTGTCTGTGTTGAAACACATTTGCTCCCGGTGGCCATTTTGGGTCAGATCTAGCAATGGATGGTTCAGATGCCGCATGGCGTCTATGGGAACAAATTTAAGTGAGCCTGGACGAGAACATTTTAGGGTATGTCCTGTCCAGGGGTTGGCAACCTCCCTACAAACGTGGGGCGAGAGCTTGATCTGTGGGAGAGCAAACAGTGGGAGTGTGTGAAATTGTTGGGCCTCAATCTCTTTCCAGCCCAAGCCACTGCTTTGCTTCATGCATGTGATAGTGGGGGCCAGATGTGAAACAAGATAGTGCAGCTGGAGAGCAGGCATAGCTAGGCCTCCTCTGCCTCTGAGCAGGGACAATGTCAACATCTTGTTTTCAGTGGGGTCTTGCTTCTTCCAATTTCTGCAACTGGGTGGACTGGAGCACTGAAGGGTTAAGTGACTGGCCAAAGGCCATATAGTGAATATTTTTTATCTATCATGGTTTGAACCTGCAGGCTTCTGGTTTTCACCACCTTACTCCCTACTTGTTATCAAAACGTAGAATACATTATGCCCCTTGATGGGCAACTAGCAAAGCACTCCCTCAGGCCCTTTGCCAGGATTTTTGCAAGTGAAGTTCTTTTCTTGCAGTTTGACTTTTCCATGAAAGTCAGGGGTCTAGAAACTGCCAGGTCTTCAGAAGCCCTGGTGTTCTAGATGCTCTGTGGTGAATTTTGCATCTTGTTTCTAAGTTAAATAACTCGTATATAAGCTCCCCCCCGCCCCCCGCTCTGAATAAAACTATCGCTATCTAGTTTGCTGCAGGGTGCATACATATATGTATTTGGTACCGGAGGATAGCAAGCTGCTGATTAATTACTGTACCTTGGGCATAGAGTCTGCAGCTGTGGTTAGTTAGTACAATACCTAACCAGCCACAGCTCTCCCTGCTGGATTGTAGTCTAGGTTTCCATGGGCTGCTACGCCCCCAGAAGCCCTAGTGTACTAGATGCTCTGTAGTGCATTTTGTGGCTTGTTTTTGAAGTTCAGTAACTCGTGTGAGCTCCCCTCTCTCTTTGCTTTAAGGCAAATTATTCCATATATTGGTGGCCACAGGGTGGATACCTATGCATTCAGCACCTGAGGCTAGCAGGATTCTGATAATGTACTGAATGTGAGGCACAATCTGCAGCTACGGTTGACAGGTTGTTGCACAGTAGTAACTTGCCACTGAAAAGTTATTATATTCTGTACTGCCTACCACCAGTGCCTACCCCCATTTCTTTAGTTAACGCATGCTACACAATGTTCCTAGCCCTATAACAGCCATCAAAGATTATGCACAGTCATCTTAAATGGGAACAGTTAGCACTAAGAGCACCATACCCAAGTGTGTGGCTGACCCCACAGTTTGCAGCTTGTGTGCAAAAACGTTTATTTTTTACTTACTGTTACTACGAACATACGAAATTTGCCAGCAGATAAAGGCCTGGAGGTCTATTAAGTCTGCTCGAATGTGCAGCTAGCACCCTTATTCTGCAGCTGCCTCTCCTTCCACCCTTCCCTTCATTAACCTCCCCTTGTCCTGTCCCATCCTCGCTTGAAGCAGTCCACTGTTCTACTGCATACCACTTCTGCAGGTAACGATTCCACCCAGCCACCACCCTCTCTGTAAAAAGTGTCTCCTCATCTCCTCCTGAGCCTTCCTCGCTCCAGTCTCATATCATGGTCCCTGGTGGCCTCCTCCCTTGCTTTGAACAGCCCCTCTGTACCCATCTTGTTTATTCCTTTCATGTATTTAAAGGTTTCAATCATGTCACCCCTGTCTCTCCTCTCCTCCAGTGAGTACATGTTCAACTCCTTCAACCTCCTCTCATATGATAAGTCCCCCAGCCCCTTGATCATCTTTGTCACCCTGCGCTGCACCCCCTCCAGTAACTTAATGTCCCTCTTCAGATACGGATGCCAGTACTGCACGCAGGACTCCAGGTGTGGTATAACTAATGACCTATACAGTGGCAGAATCACCTCCTCCCTCCTCGAGGATATACCCCTTGCATTACAACCCAGCATTTTGTTGGCCTTTGCAGCTGCCCCCCTACATTGTGCCGAGTTGTTCATTGACCCTGTAATGAGCACACCCAGATCCTTCTCCTCCTCTGTCTGGGCTAGCTGCACTCCCCCTAGCTGGTAACTCCTCCTTGGGTTCTTCATCCCAAAATGCAGCACCTTGCACTTTTTGGCATTAAATCCAAGTTGCCAGGTGTCTGACCAGATTTCAAGCTTTGCCAGATCATCCTGCAACCCCTGCCATCCCCCTAGGTCATCCACCACCACGCCAACCTTGGTATCATCAGCAAACAGACTGATCTTGCTCTTGATGTCCCATGATATGTCTGCAATGAATATCCCAAACAACACTGGTCCCAACACCAAGCCCTGTGGGACACTGCTCGTCACTGCCCTTGGGTGTGAGAGCTCCCCAGCCACCACCACCCTCTGTTGTCTTCCCTGTAGCCAGTTTCCTACCCATCTCACCAGCTTTGCACCCACCCATGTGCCTACTAACTTCCTTCCCAGCCTTCCATGTGGCACCAAGTCGAATGCCTTACTGAAGTCCAGATACAGGACATCCACTGCATGGCCCCTGTCCAGTTGCCTAGTTACCCAGTCATAGAAATCGACCAGGTTGGTTTGGCAGGATCTGCCACGTATGAAGCCATGCTGTCTGCTGTCCTGTAGTCCTGTAGTCCTTTGGCCTCTAGGAGGGCCACCAGCATCTCCTTCAGGATAGTCTCCATTAGCTTACCCACGATGGATGTGAGGCTCACTGGTCTATAGTTTCCCGGTTCATCCTTGGGGCCATTCTTGTGGAGGGGCACCACATGAGCCATCCTCCAGTCCTGAGGTACACACCCAATGTAGTGAGGCATTAAATAGGTCTGCTAAAGGTCCTGCAAGGACCTCTGCCAGCTCCTTCAGTACCCTGGGTGGAGGCCATCTGGGCCTGGCGCCTTGTCCTCCCTCAGTGCCTTCAAACCTTTCGAACTCTGCCCTCCATGATTTCCCATCTGTCACCCCCCCTTCTGCCATTTCTCCCACCTGGGTGTCACCCCTCTTTCTTTAGTAAATACTGAGCAGAAGTACTCATTTAGTGCTTCTGCCTCATCGCACCCTGCTTCCACCCAACCCCCCTCCTTCCTAATCCTTACTATGTGGTCCTTACAGCTCCTTTTCTCCTGATGTACTTAAAGAAGTCCTTCTCCCCTTCTTAATGCCTTGTGCCAGCCTGAGTTCTGTAGATGCTTCCTCCCCTTACTGCCCTTGTCACCTCCTTCGATTCTGTCAAGTACTCCTCTCTGTCCTCCCCTCCCGCTTTCTTGTACTTCCTAAAGGCAGCTCTTTCCTTCTTACTTTTTCATGACCTCCTTGCTCAACCAGCTCGGTTTCTTAGCCCTAGCCTTCTTGCTCTGGGCTTTGCAGCAGGTTTTGGTTGCCTCCACTATCCCCAGCTTTATGAGCTCCCACCTCTGGTTAGTATCCATACTAGATTGAATTCTGGCCAGGCACCCTTTTACCACTTCCCCCATCCTCCCAAAGTCGGCCCTCCTGAAGTCCAGCACTCCTGTGCCAGGTTCCACTGCTTCCTTGCCCATATCCAATGTGAGCCATACTGAGTGGTGGTCACTCCCTGGCAGCAGTTCCTCCACTGTAAGTTCTCTCACAAAGTCCCCATTTGCCAGCACAAGGTTAACGGTATTCCCTAACCTGGTTGGTTCACTGACCATTTGCAGCAGGAAGCTGTCCTGGAAGGCATCCAGCAGTACCTGCTCCCTTCTGTTCCTGGTTGTTGGGATGCTCCAGTCCACTCCTGGCATGTTGAAGTCCCCACAATCACCACACTACCCTTCTGCAGGTCCTCCTGATCTGTCCCGCTAGTTCCCTGTCTAACTCCTCCATCTGAGATGGTGGCCTGTACACCACTCCCATTCTAAGAATCCTATTCTTGGAATCCTGGATTTGCACCCAAAGTGACTCCATGACTACCCTCCTCCCTTCCTCCCTTACACACTTCAGTCCTTCCTTCATATAGTGCCATCCCCTTCTCAATCACCCTGTCCCTACGTAAATAATCTGTACCCTGGTACAGACAGGTCCCAGTCATTATATGGGTGGCCCATGTTTCCTGTGATGGCTGCAGTGTCCACCTCTCCCTCTGCTATGAGAACCTGTAACTCTGCAGTTTTCCTCCCAAGGCTCCTAGCATTAAGGGTAACCACCTTCCACCCTTTTCCCCCACTCCCATCCTGCCCTCCTTTCCTAGCATCACCAATAGGACTTGCCATTTGTCCTTTGTCACTGTTATGGGGGGTAAGCTCATATGATTTCCCAACCTGTGGTCTCTGCATATCTCTTCCCCAACTGCCACCCTCCACTCCTAGTTTAAATTCCCAGCTCCCTCTATATACTCTTCCATCCTCTGTTTCAACACTTTCTTTCCCTCCTCACTCAAGTGTAGTTTGTCCTTGGCATGAGCCTACTGTCATCCCAGGTCCCTCCCCCAAACAGCCCATACCTTAGCACAACACCAGGTTCTTAGCCATCCATTAGATTCCTCTATTCTCAGCTTTCTTGTTGTGCTTGCCTTTGGCACCGAGAAGTACCTCAGAAAAGTTACTGATCTTCCTGCCCCTCACATAATTGTGCTAGTTCCTCAAACCTCCTCTGGACTATATCTACTGTCTTGTCAGCCAGGTCGTTTGTCCCAAGATGTATAATTAAATGAGGCTTGTCCCTACCCCTTCTAGCATATTTCAGAACAGACTGTCCCACCTTTCCGCTGTCATTCCTGGCATGGCCTCCACCAAATGCGACTGTGCCTCTCCCCTTGCTACCCCACCTAACTCCTCTTAGTATTGAGTCCCCAGCACTAAGATTCCACCCTCTTACTCCCTGCTTGCTTCCATTCATCTCCCTCTCTCATTTCCAGCTCCTCTTTTTCCTTCTGCACATTATTTCCCCCTTTTTACCCCTGTTGCATTTCTCCCAGCAGAACTTCCCCCCACTCCAGTTTGGTCCAGGCATTTATCAATTACTCCTCTAATTTCATCATTTCCCTCCTCCGCTTTCTTCGTCTCTAGCAGTGCACAGCTGTTTTCTGAAGACCCTTCACAAATGCCCGCTCCCTCTCTCTTCATAGTAACCTGTTCTCTCCTTTCCACTCCATGACTTTTGCCACTTCTTCGCCTCCCCTCACAAGTCCCTATCTCCTCCTTCCATTTGTCTTTTGTCTCCTGACCTGGTTTCCCCGGCAATCGTTCTTCCTGGCCTGGACCCCTTTGTCTCTTCCTCCTTCTGACCTCTCCTCACCACTGTTGGCTTAAATTGCCTCCCTCATCTCCCCTTCTTCCTCCCTCCAGTATTGGGCTAAACTCACCCCCAATCTGCCTTGCCTGTCTTAGTTCCTCCTACAGACCCTCAATCTCCTTTCTAAGTTTTTTCTATGTGGTTGCACTCTAAACATCCTCCCACACTCCAGGCAATGTTTAGAAAGATTGGTGTACTGCAGTTGTTGCAGCCTACCACCCTACCCATTGCTGTCGTTGCCCACCAGCAACCTCCCACCCTTCCAGATGCAGGATACCAAACACTCCCCCAAGTTTCCCCTCTCTCCCCTCTATCAGTGCAAAACATTTTCTTTAGTTCCCTTACCTCCTTTGTTGCACACATTTAGATACATTAAGCAACTGCTTTTTGTGTTCCTATCCTTCCTATCCACACTCAAAAAGAGACTTTAAGCAGCCATTGCACAACCTTCTTTAAACTCCTACTCCTCCTTTTCCCAATGCAATATCAATGCGAAGAAGTAATAATGAAAGCTCCTAGATTTGCATTTACTTCCCTTCCACTGAGAGAGCAGTCACCTCTTCACTTGCTGCTGTTCCTTTCCTGGATGTCTGCTTCTGCTAATATGCTTCCTTCCCCTTCTGGCTTCATTAAAAGGTAACTACAATCACAATACAATACAATATAAGTTACTGTAGTGTGAAAGCATTTTGTATCGGGCTAATTCTGTGCCTTACAAGCTAACGATATGCTGTAACCAGAAATCCCAGAATCCTTTGCAGCTGAACTAAAATTAGCATGACACATTCTATATTGCAGTAAACGGCAAGTAAAATAAAACAAGCATTTGTTAATGCTGAATGTTTGCTTGCTGGCATTGGCATTGGTAATGTAAGAGTTACAGAGCTGCATAATAGGAATGGCAGTGAAGTACTTAACTGAAGCCAACCCCGTCACTGCCCTGCAGATAGTGACAGGCATTGGGGTGTGCCTTTGGGTCATCAGGCATAATGGCCACACCATTTCACCACACCCTACTGTGCAGACACCGACAAGTGTCACGGTGTACCTTGGGGTCTTTGGCCCTTATGCGCACCCCATTCCATCAGGAAATATTGTGAGATGGGTGCGGTATAGCAGAATGGGGTGAACTTTGGGGCCGAAGAGTCCAAGGCACACCTCCGTGCCTCTCAGTGGCTGCAGGGTGGGGGTGGAATGGTATGAGCATTGCAGGTGACAATACCAAGTCACAGCCCTGATGCCTGTCATTCTCTACAGGGTGGGGTGTTATGGTCGGAAACCCTAACGCCTCAGGCATTCGTTGGTATTTTCACTCCAAATGTTCAGCATGGGTTTTTTGTGACCCCCACCTCATGAACAGTGGCAATATCAGTTTGTTAGCCGAAAGCTGCTTTTGCACAGCGACTACGACATTTGTCACCACAGGTGCAAAAACATTCTGAACAGGATGTGAAAAATGACAGCTGTACTGTTCATGGGGAGGTGTGAAAAATGGCAATGTTGAAAATCTGCAGTGAAAATATTAAAACAAGCATTTGTCAATGCCGAATGTTTGCTTGCTGGCATTGGCAGTGGTAGTGTAGAAGTTACAGAGCTGCGTAATAGGAATGGCAGTGAAGTATTGAACTGAAGCCAACCCCACCTCCACCCTGCAGAGAGTGACAGGCATTGGGGTGTGTGTTTGGGTCGTCAGGCATAACGGCCACGCCATTTCACCACACCCCACCCTGCAGACACTGACTAGTGTCACGGTGTTCCTTGGGGTCTTTGGCCCTTATGCGCACCCCATTTCATTAGGAAATATGGTGAGATGGGTGCGATATAGGAGAATGGGGTGAAGTTTGGGGCCGAAGAGTCCAAGGCATACCTCGATGCCTCTCACTGACTGCAGGGTGTGGAATGGTATGAGCATCACAGGCAAGAATCCCAAGTCACACCCCTGATGCCTGTCATTCTCTACAGGGTTGGGCATTATAGTTGGAAACCCTAATACCTCAGGCATTCGTTGGTATTTTCACTCCAAATCTTCAACATGTTTGTTTTGTGGCCCCACCTCATGAACAGGGGAATATCAGTTTGTTAGCGCTTGCTTATGCACAGTGACTACAGCATTTAGCACCACAGGTGCAAAAACATTCCGAACAGGATGTAAAAAATGACAGCTGTACTGTTCATGGGGAGGTGTAAAAAATGGCAATGTTGCAAATCTGTACTAAAATATTAAAAGAAATGAAGTCACGAGCGTACATAGAAACTGTGCAACGCACACCCGTAATATAATTAGGTTGGGGATTTTTGACAGCAGATTGTCAACTCAGGCAGTTTGGTGCCTCCGATCATGAACAGTGTCACTGTGTTTTTCTTTATCTGTGCCGAACAATGATTTCCCACAGCGACCACGCATCTCTGCGCTGAAACTGTGAAAATACACTTCAGCCATGTTGTGAAAAATGACAGCTGTACTGTTCATAAGGAAGTGTGGAAAAATGTCACTGGTGAAAATCTGGATTGAAAATATTACAAAGTCATGAAGTAACGAGGGTGCGTGGAAACTGCGCAATTCTCACTCGATCACAGTCATTTTATGGACTTTTGTCACCAAATTTTCAACATAGCCATTTTATGACCTCTGCTCATGAACAGTGTAACTGATTTTCTTAATCTGTCCTAAACATTGCTTTCGCACACCAACAGCACCATTGTGCGCTACATGTACGAAAACACATTTTGGGCGACATATGAAAAATTGCAGCTGTACTGTTCATAAGGAAGTGTAATAAAATGGCAATGTTGAAAATCTGGAGTGAAAATATTGAAAATTCGCGAACTTACAAGCTCGCGTAGGAACTGTACAACGCACGCTCGTAAAACAGTCATGTTGAGGAATTTTTTCACCAAATTTTCAACATAGCCATTTTAAGATCTCTGCTCATGAACAGTGTCACTGTGATTTTCTTAATTTGTCCCGTACATTGAATTCGCACACCGACTGCGCCATTGTGCGCTACATGGGCGGAAACACATTTTGGGTGAGATGTGAAAAATGACAGCTGTACTACTCATAAGGAAGTGTGGTCAAATGACAATGTTGAAAATCCGGAGTGAAAATATTGAAAATTCGCGAACCTGTGTGCGTGCGTAGAAACAGCGCAACGCACGCTCGTAAAACAGTCATTTATAGGAATTCTTTCACCAAATTTTCAACATAGGTTTTTTGAAAGCCTACCTTATGAACGCTGGCACTACCATTTCGTTAATCAGTCCCGAAAGGTGATTGCGCGCAGTGACCACGAAATCACCCTTCGGGCCCGATTAACGCCATGTCAGTGACAGAATTCATGAGGAGGGGTCCCAAAAACCCCATGTTGAAAATTTGGTGCCAAAATTCCAAAAAAATGCCTGAGATATGGAGCAAAGTTGAAAAAACCCTATTCATTACATTACATTATACAGCTTACCGGCATTTCCTTAGTTCGCGGTCGGCTTTGAAGAGTGCAGACTTGCTCCTGGTCCACCGAAGATCATCGTGCCGAGCTCCGGAGGTAAGTGTGGGGGTGTGGGGAGGCAGGGTGCGCAGTGGGTCGGTGGGAGAGGGGGGTGAAGACAGCAGTGAGGGAAGGTTTTTTCTTTCAGGTTTTTTTTTTTTATTTGGACTATGCAGGACGTTTGCCATGCTTTGGTGGGCTCCCAGCATGGCAGCTGGAAGGCTGTTGGGGGGCAGTGGAGCCGATGGGGGATTGGGCACCCCTGTCGGCCATAGGACCTATTGCCACGCTGGAGTGGGCTCCCAGCATGGCACCCAATAGTCTTGGGGGCAGTAGAGCCGACGGGATTGGGCACCCCGTCGTGCATAGAGACTGCGAGAGGACAGTAGAGCTAGCGGGTATTGGGCACCCCTGTCAGCCGACATACAGTGTGTGCGTGGGGGAGGTAGGAGCTTATGAGCACGCAGTGTGCATGCGTGTGTGTGTGTGGAGGGGGGAGCACTGCTCACTCAATCGGTGCTCTCCCTTTCAACTGTACGGCACTGCATTTTGGATTGTCGCACTATGTTTCTTGCACATGCATGCAAGCAAACATAACAATTATTTTTGCACACAGTCTGGGACCAGCACTACACTTGGGTATAGGGCGCTTAGTGCTGACTATTACCCTTTTAAGCAGCCTGTGCTCATCATGACAGCTGAACCACAATTCCCTAATGCAGCAGTCAAAGTAACCCCCCCTACTCGGGGGAATAGTGGGGGTTTAAAAATGCTTAGTGGTAGAGGCATGAAACGGCATAAAATCACTGGGCCCACACACTGATGCAGAGAAGAAGGTTATAAATCCACAGGTAATACCCAGCATTTACTTCACATTGCCAGATGTGGCCTGGGGTGGGTGGGGCAAGTACTGCATAAAGTAAATGTCTTTGCTCTCTGGCCTTCAGTTGATAATAGTTTTAATTACACAGACAACATTGCAGTGGTTTTGTTGCTGCATTGTTAATCTGCACACACTGAACGAACCTTTGCCAAAAATTATCTACACAATCGCAAAACTACTGCCAGGTTGGTAGCTTTTAATTTAACTCGCAGTATAAATTTATAGGTCGCGTGGAGTCAATGGACTCAGCAGAGAATGTCTCCCTCTAAATCCTAAGCCCACAGTTACGGCATAGTCTATGGCCTCAGCAAGCATCCTGTGCTCTTCTGTGTGGCTAGGTGATGGCTGTTAGGTCGGCTGTCCCAGAACGCACACCTCTGCCCATGTCCTGGTAGGAAATGTCCTAAAATGTGTCCCAGCCACAATCTCAACACTAGTGAGTAAGGAAATTATTGTAATACTGTGTCCAGTCATCGGAAATGCATGCTGCTAGGAAGGATGGGGTCACTGTTTTTTTTTTTGTTTGTTTTTTGGTTTTTCCCCTCTCTCTTTCGATCTAGAAGCTTACCTGAGTCCCTGCCCTTGAAAGTGTGTACTGTTTGACTTTTTTCCCCCTGCACTCTGCACATTAACATCAGCTCCTTGGCTACAGTCACCACGTGGTATGCTCTCGAGGCGCAGCTGCAACACATGTGCTGTTCTCACATAGGGACCAATCAGCATGAATTGTGGACATCAGCTGCACGCAGATTGGCCAGTTATGGCTGGGGAGAGGGGTGCACTGGAAAGAAAGGGAGAGGTGCAGGGCAACCATCAAATGCACAGGCCACAACAGTGGCCGGCAGTGGGAGGAGGTGAGATTTAAAGGGACACACTCAGACAGTGTAAAACACAATTCAAACCAAAACAAAAAAGGCAGATGTTCAAGGAAGGAGGGTTCATTTGAACCTGATGAACCCCAGCTGACAACTGGTCTGTCCCTCCACCATGGCTGGCCACCATCTAAATAATGAACTCTTAAAGGTACATTGTCAGCTTTGCTCACCTTTTTTCCTTCACATGCCATCAGTGTGCCTCTTGGCACACAAGCATCACACATTGCCTCTAGTTTACCGTTGTGTATCTAACACTGAGGTAATATGAGTAGTTTTGCTTATTTTTATGTTATTTGGTGGTTACTCAGATCAACAGAAACTCTTCGCCAACCAGAAGCATACTCTGAATGAAACCACACGTCAGCAACAAGCGCGGTCCTTGCACGGTCCCAGAGTGCGATTTTTACATCTAGAGTACACAAGCAAGTTAAACCTGTGTATCTGGATATCCTGAAATGGCGTTAATGAGTATCTACAAAAATCTAGTACCAAGAGAACAGTAAATTACTTTTTAAAAACGGGACCAAAATCCCATGCATATGCAAGCACAGCATGCTGTTGCACATGCGTGGGATCTTCTTTCATGCCACGCTTGCGCATGCACAGGATTTCTGTCCCATTTTTAATAAGTAATTTACTGTTCTCTCGGTGCTCGGTTTTTGTAGATACTCCTAATGCCATTTCAGGATATACAGATACACAGGATTAACGTGCTTGTGCACTCTTGATGTAAAACACTCTCACTTTGGGACCGTGCATGGACCGTGCTTGTTGCAGATGTGCAGTCTCATTCAGAATATGCTTCTGGTTGGCAGAGAGTTTCTGTTGCTCCGAGCGACCACCAAATATCATAAAATTGAGCAAAACTTCTCAAATTACCTCAGTGTTAGATACACAAGGGTAAACTAGAGGCAATATGTGATACCTGTGTGCCAAGAGGCACACTGCTGGCGTGTAAAGGGAAAAAGGCGAGCAAAGTTGACAGTACACCTTTTAAAATTGTGGGCTTCTTTCATTGGGGGGGCAATTATTTCACTGCATCACATGAGGGAGTGGAGGTTTCTCCTGACTGTTGGTAATTTATGGTACTGAAATCAGTGGTCGAATGCATTGGAGGGAGAGGGAGAGAGACACAGTGGTGGATGAAACGGTACTGGTGGGCGGGATGGGCTCTCCTGACTGCTAGTAATTGACAGTAATGAAATCTGTGGTTGAGTGCTTTGGGGGGATTGTACAGGAGAGAAACACAGTGGTGGAGGTACTAGTGGCAGGGATGGGCTCCCGTGTCTGCTGGTAATTTACAGTAATGAACTTAGTAGTTGAGTAAATGGGGGGGGGGGCGTGTAAGTGACAGAGACAGTGGTGGAAGGAACAGTGCCAGCAATGGGGATGGGTGCCCCTGACTGCTGGTATTTTGCGGTTATGAAATCAGTGGTTCTAGGGACATGGATATGGATATGTTGTTCATCCACACTGTCTGGCAGGTTCCTTGCCCCTTTAAATGTTGCCGGAAGGTCTTCAAGCTGGCTCCTCCCACCCACCCAGTTGGTAAAACTCTCGGCTCTGCCCCATGACGCCAGATCTTCCTTACTGCTTGGAAGCTCAGGTTCCCTCCTTAACGCTCTGCGTGTAGACTGGATCCTAATTCTTTGGTTCACCCGAAAATAGTTGTAAAGTTCTCAAGACTTCAGTCTAATTACTCCCTCGTGGCTGCGATGGACAAATCGACGCCTAGATTTCAGCGGTGCCCATGCGGGCAGAAGTTGTCCAGGATGGATCCGCACTCCACGTGCGTCTACAGCCTCGGCCTTGATCACGACCTGCAGGCCTGCGAGTTACATTGATCGTTTTCTGCCAACGTCCTAGAAGCCCGCGCTGCCCGGTTACAGCTTGGGTGCCCCGAGAAGCGCTACCCGCCGGTGAAGTCCAAGGAGGCCCATTGGGCGGTGTCCATGGCAGCTGGCTCGGCTGAGCAACTCGAGCAGATGATCGCCCTCGAGGAGGAGGCGGCCCAGGCCGCATCCTTATCTTCCTCGGTCGCGGCATTTATGCCACTCCCTCTGGGATCCTCCTACACAGCTTTTTTTTAAGGAGCTTTGCCAATCCCTTTCCATGAAGGGAGAGGGACCATCGGGACACTCTTCTCGGTCGAAAAATAAGGGCTCGATTGGTAAGTCCCACCATCAACGTTCGTGGGAGCGGAAGAGGGCCCCTTCCCCAGACAGTCGACACTTGACTTCAGTAAAGGTTGTGGCTAAGGCCGCTGGCTTCACGGTGTCCCCGTCTGGTCAGCCAGCCGAGACACCTGTCGATGCGTTCGAGATTTTTCTCGACCCGTCGGACGGGCTGTCGACTGGTGAAGCCGAAAACACTTCTTCTCTGGTTCCCCCAGTGGAGACTGAGGACTTGCCTGCGCCTCCTGTGCCGGAGTCTCGGGTCAAGACTCCCGAGCCGAGGAAGGCGGGTGTCCCCGCTCCCTCCCAGACCAGCCCACCGAGTACAGAGGGTCTCGGTCTCGGACCTTGTCTCGGTCCAGCCGATCCCGCCCACATCGGCGGTCTCGGTCTCGGCACCAAGGAAAGCAGCGGCGCTGCTCGTCCTTGTCTTCCTCCTCGGAAGACGAGACACTTTGGTGCAAATTGCGTTGCTGCTACAAGGACTTAATATGGCAGCAGCTCCTTTTGTCTGGGAACAAGCTGACACAGTCGCCTTCCTTGGCCATTAAGTGGCTGTCACCCGAAAGGCCGAAACAACCCCTCGCTGTAATCGAGGTACCCAAGCCTGGGCCGGTTGTTCAGCCAAAACCAGCTGCCCCACTGATTGTGGTGGAACCTCCGCCTCCACAACCGAAATCAGGGGTGCCTACCAAGGTCTCTTGGTCGGGTCCACGAAAAAGAGGTGATCAGGAAGGTGGCGGATCCTCCACCAGACCTATGGTTTGTGTCCAGGTACTTCCTGGTCCCGAAACGGACGGGGGGCTGGCGCCCCATTCAGACCTGCATGACCTGAACAGGTTCCTAAGGTCTCGAACCTTCAGGATGGTCACTCTGGCTCATATCATTTCATCCTTGGAACGAGGCATGTGGTTCTGTTCTCTGGACCTCCAGGATGCGTTCTTTCATGTCCCAATCCGTCCGTCCCACCAGAGATTCCTCCGCTTCAGGGCAGAGGGATCCCTCTACGAGTTCCGGGCCATGCCCTTCGGTCTTTCCCCTAGCTCCCAGGGTCTTCACCAAATGCATGGCAGTGGTGACAGCATTCCTGCAGCACCGAAGGGTCCGGGTGTACCCCTACCTGGACGACTGGCTGATTGCAGCCTCCTCCAGAATGGAGGCAGAGCGGTCCAGGGATCTGTCCCTCCAGGTTTGCTCTCCGGTTGGCCTCCTCATCAACTAGGCCAAGTTGGAACTCATGCCAAAACAGGTGATACAGTTCATCGGTCTACGAGCCAGAGCACAGCTCCCGGCGGACAGGGCCGAGGTTCTTTCCTCCTTTGACCAATCATTTCAGGTTGGGCAATTGCACCCTGCCTGGGACTTCCTGCACCTCTTGGGCCTCATGGCGGCCTGCACCAGCGTGGTCCATTGGGCCTGTTGGTACATGCTTCCCCTTCAGTGGGGGCTGGCCAGCCAATGGTCACAGCATTCTGATCCCTTGGATCAGCTAGTGACAGTGATCCAGGGGATGTGGAACGCCCTCCAGTGGTGGACCGTTCCAGCACATCTGCAGGAGGGCATCCCGTTCGTCCGCCCGAGCCGACGGTCTCTCTATCGACCGATGCCTCTCTGATGGGTTGGGGTGCCCATCTGGGGGAGCACAGAACGCACGACCTCTGGTCCCCTCGGGAGTCCCGATGCCACATCAACCTGCTGGAGCTTTGAGCGGTTCATCTAGCCCTCACTGCCTTTGCTCTGTTTGTACAGGGTCAAGTGGTCCAGGTCCAGATGGACAATACCACGACCATGTACTACCTAAAACTGCCAGGGCGGGACACGCTCCATGCCTCTGTGCAGGGAAGCTCTCTGCATTTGGTCCCTCTTGCGCAGCCTGGAGGTGGATCTCCTTGCCATCCATGTGGCAGGAGCCTCCAACATTCTGGCCGATGCCCTAAGCCAGATAGGGGCTGCATCCCACGAGTGGTCTCTCCTGCCGGAGGTAGTACAAGATCTGTTCTCCCTCTGGGGCATGCCTCAGGTGGACCTGTTTGCCTCCAGGGAGAATGTGAAGCTGAGACTGTTTCATGCCCGCCCCCCTCAGCAGGGCTTGCTGCAGGTGGATGCCTTCTTGAGGCCGTGGACCCCAGGCCTCTTCTGCACCTTTCCTCCATTTCCCTTTTTCCACAAGGTGTTTCTCAAGGTGAGGAGGGACAAAGGCGCAGGTGATTCTGGTAGCCCCAGACTGGCCCCGCCAGTTCTGGTATCCAGATCTCCTCAGTCTCAGCTCCAGGCTCCTGAGGCGGCTTCCAGCCTGCCCGGACCTGTTCTCAGTCAATCAGGGGAAGGTATTCCATCCAGACCTTCAATCCCTGCACCTGACAGCCTGGTTCCTGAGCGGCTAGAGTTACAGGCCTTGGGTCTTTCCGACGAGGTCCTCAGCGTTGTTGAGGCATCCCGTAAGGAGTCGACCAGGAAATGCTACGCCTTTAAATGGAAGAGAGTCTCCATTTGGTGTCAGGGCAAGGGTCTGGACCCTTCCACCTATTCATTGGCTAGCATTCTGGACTACCTGTGGTCCCTTTCTCAGCAAGGGCTTCGGTCGACGACCCTCAAGGTGCACCTGGCAGCCATCTCTGCTTACCGGGTGTGGGCTGGGAGGCAGTCGGTGGTGCAGGAAAAGGTGGTTGGTCGCTTTTTCAAAGGCCTTGATCACATATCCCTTCCGGTGCGAGAACCTCCACCTCCATGGGATCTACTGCTGGTATTGGCTAAGCTCATGGGCAAGCCATTCGAAATGATGCACAAGTGTGACATCTCTCACCTGTCATGGAAGACCACCTTCTTGGTGGCTATCATGTCTGGCAGAAGGATGGGAGTGCTCCAGGCACTTTCCATCAAGTCTCCTTATCTGGTCTTCCACAGGGACAGGGTTGTCCTGCGTCCCCACCCGAAATTCCTTCCGAAGGAGGTGTCGGAGTTTCACCTTAACCAGGTGTTGACTCTGCCGGTGTTCTACCTCAATCACACCTCGGAGGCCGAATATAGGCTCCATACTCTGGACCCTAGAAGAGCGCTCGCTTATTATAAGAAGTGGACGGCTGAAGTTCGGGGAGAGGTTCGCCAGCTGTTTGTCACCTACGCTGAAGCCACACTTGGCAGACCTGCAGCCAAGCAGCCGATAGGCAGGTGGGTCACCTCCTGCATAGATCTCTGCTATAGGTTGGCGGGCATGGAGCCTTCCAGAGGGATAAGAGCTCATTCTACCCGCCATACCGCTGCATCGGTGGTTGCTTCCAGGGACGTCCCTATTCAGGAAATCTGCTGGCTGCTACCTGAAGTCAGCACACACCTTAAATCACCCACTACCACATCGACCTTGAGTCATGCCCGGGATGCTGGTTTTGGGGCCTCGATTCTCAGTCATTATTCCCTAAGTAGGGGTGTGCTTGCCTCCCCCTCCTCCTAGAGAACTGCTAAGAGTCTGCCAGACAGTGTGGATGAATAACATATCTATGTCCCTAGAAATACAGGTTACTCATCTGTAACAGGAGTTCTAGGAATGGTATATATTTGTTCATCCACATGACCCATCCGGCCTCCCTGGCTTCGACGCACAACCTGGCTTCCAGCGGGCTAGATCTGGCATCATGGGGTGGAGCTGAGAGTTTTACCACCCGGGTGGGTGGGAGGAGCCAGCTTGAAGACCTTCTGGCAAGATTTAAAGCAGCAGGGAACCTGCCAGACAGTGTGGATGAACAACACATACCATTCCTAGAACTCCTGTTACAGGTCAGTAACCTGTATTTGAGTGCTTTGCAGGGGCATGTAAGAAAGAGGGACACAGTGGTTAAGACAACAGTACCGGAGACAGACATGGATCACCTGATTGCTGGTAATTTACAGTTGAACGGGCAGACTAGGTGGGGCAAGCGGTCCTTATCTGCCATCACATTTTATGTTTCTATAATGAAATCAGTGATGGAGTGCCTTGAGAGGGTGTAAGAGAGAGAGAGAGACTATGGTGGTGGCAACAGTACCAGAGATGGGCTTCTCTAACTGCTGGTAGTTTGCAGTAAAGAAATCAGTGATAGAATGCCGGAGGGGCTTGTAAGGGAGAGAGGGAGACAGTGGTGGAGGCACAAGTACTAGTGATGGGGATGGGCTTCCCTAACTGCTGGTAGTTTACAGTAATGAAATCAGAAATGGAGTGTATTGGGGGGTGGAGGAGAGAGACTGGGGTGGGGCAAGAGTGCCAGTGGTGGGATGGGGTGTCCTGACTGCTGGAAATTTGCAGTGATGAAATCAGCAGTAGACTGGCAGGAGGGGGGGGCATCCAAGGGAGAGAGAGACAGTGGTAGAGGACACCATACCAGTGATGGGCTGCCTTGACGGCTGGTAATTGACAGTAATGAAATCAGTGGTCCAGTGCCTGTGGGGCACGTAAGGGAGAGAGATGATGGTGGGGGCAACAGTACCAGAGATGGGGATGGGCTCCCCTGACTGCTGGTAATTTACAGTAATGAAATCAGCATTTGAGTGCCTTTTGGGGGTAGAGAGACACAGCAGTGGAAGTAACAGCACCAGTAGTGGGTATGGACTTCTGACTGCAGGGCTTTTGTACTACCTCCAGAGGTTGTCTCTTATGGTATAAGTGACTCTGAGCATTAGGTTTGTGTGAGATGACTGTGAAGCTGAAAGATTCTGGCTGTCGAAACCTTAATTGAGGAGTCTCTTTTATCATAAGTGGTACCCTTCCAAGACAGTATTACTGTAGGTTACATTCATTTGAGTTGACAAAGACGATTCATAATAAGTTTAACATGTTTTTTTTTTTTTGTTCTGTGTGTATGCCCCTTTCTTGTCTTGCAGTGATATCAAGGCACAGTCGCTAATTCTGAGTGCAGTGATGACAGACACCCTTGGAGTCCCACCCACCTTCGGTACTCCAGCTGTGATCAGCCAGGTGGCAGTATTGTGGTCGAGGATGGGACCCCACCTTCCCCAGAGAGTGTCCTGTGGGCTGCTCAGTCCCTCTTCCCTAGCCAAACCCGACACTATGGGCGTGTTCCCAAACCCAGGTCACCAGTGTTGTGAGCAGTAGCGCTACTGCTGTGCCAACGGGCCGGCCAAAGTTGTTTTAATGAAGCTGTCCTCCCCCGGCTCTGAAGTGGAATATTCCCAATCAAGAGACCATTGTACACATGGTTCTGAGTGCTGATTGGCTGACATTGCAAGTGATTTATAATAATGACATCTTTGAGTAATACCTGCATTTTTATGTTTTAATTAATGTATGATATTGTGATGTGATTTCCTATTTTATTGTAATGGTCTTTGACCGAACAAATAACATTTATGCTACATCAATGACACTGGTGATCGAGCGGCTTGGTGGGGGATGGGGGAGAAACATGCAACACCTGGGACACTGCCCGTGCCGGGGATGGACTTTGCACTGCTGGTCGTCTAAATAGCAGCTATGACTGCTTCACTCTGTTGCTTTGCTCTTAAAATTGTGAAGTCACGCCCTACTGTTGGTTGTTTGCATGTAAGAAGCAGTGGTGGCATGTGGTGTTTCCTTGTCAGAGTAATCTATTCATGCATTTTGCCACTGCATAGCAAAGAAACCACTGAACCAAATTTCTTCAAAATTGACAGATCAAGAGATCCTGCACCACGATACACACTTTTGAAAATATTGTGCAGTTCTGTCAAGACGTGTCCAAGATATAAGCATGTGAAACTTGCCATTTACCATTAATGTCCCACAAACACTACCTACAGTGGCAGAAGTGCACCACTATAATAGAGGCATAGTAGCGTTAACAATACCCCTGGTTGAGTAGGTATACAAAACCCACGTTTTTGGCAGCTTATACTTATCTGGGCTGACTTCAGCGTGTGGTCAAGAACTTTGGAAGGCACTCATTCTATACCAGAATCTTGGGCCTTCCAATTTGGGAAACATTTTGTTCCATGGTGTTTGTACTACAAAATATCAAAAAACTTTAAAATAAGAAAAAAGTATCCTTTTTGTTCATCAGTAACACCTGGGATTTGAAACATGAAACTTGTAGGTTTGCGTGACCCTGCCCCATGGATGGTACTTTCATCGCTGTAAGAATGAAAACTTTCTTTTTTTTCCCCACAAGTTTTTGATTTAAAAGAAACAGACATTGCACTAGTACTGAACAAAAAGATTCTGCCTAAAATCGGATGAGGCCGATTCATGTGCCACACCTGTCTCTGATGTTGCATGCTTGTGGATGGCAAAAGGCACATTTTGCTATGCTGTGACATCAGGGAATGAGGAGATGGGGGGGGAAGTAAAAGAGAAAAAGAATAATGGAACTTCTGGTTGCCAACGGACTACAGGACCCAAGGCAGCATGGTTTCACCGGGGGGGGGAGGTCATGCCAGACTAGCTTCATTGAATTTTTCAACTGGGTGATAAGGGAGGTGGATCAGAGGAGGGCAGTGGACATGGACTGTCTGGGCTTCAGCAATACCTTTGACACTGTGCCACATAAAAGGCTACTAAACAGACTGGGGAATATGAGAGTGGGCAGGACAGTAGTGTGGTGGGTAGGTAACTGGCTGGGTGGCAGGACACAGAGGGTGGTGGTAAATGGCTGTCATTCCACAGAAGGAAGAGTGACCAGTGGGGTACCACATTTCAGTGCTGGGACCAGTCCTATTCAACGTCTTCATCAGTGACACTGCACATGATCTAGAAGGCAGAATATTCCTATTCGCTGATTATACGAAGCTCTGTAACAGAGTGGGCATGCCAGAGGGTGTAGACAGAATAGGGAGGGACTTGCAGAAGCTTGAAGAATGGTTAAGGGTTTGGCAGTTGAAGTTCAACACAAAGAAGTGCAAGATAATGCATATGGGGCACAAAAACACTGGAACAATATATTTGTTGGGGGATGAGGTTATAGCATGCACCAAGCAGGAAAGGGACCTTGGGGTTATCATCTCTGATGACCCCGAGGAAGAGAAACAGTACGACAAGGCAGCAGGTAAAGCAAATAGGATGCCAGGGTGCATAGGTAGGGGCATCACCAGCAGGAAAAGGGAGGTCATGATTTCACTATACAAGACGCTAGTAAGGCCCCACATGGAGTACAGATCTGGAGACCTTACCTATGTAAGGACACAGACAGGGTAGAGAAGGTTCAGAGGAGGGCAACAAAGATGGTGCAGGGATTGCATCTCAAGTCCTATGAAGACAGGCTGAAGGACTGAAATATGTACTCCCTGGAGGAGAGGAGGAAAAGAGGGGATATGATGGAGACATTCAGCTACCTTACAGGGAGGAATAGGGTGCAGGAATACACTATTTTCCAGTGAAAAAGATGTTCCAGGACTAGAAAGCATGGGATGAAGTTGGAGGGAGGGAGGGTGATTCGGAGGAAGCATGAGGAAGAATTTTGTCACAGAAAGGGTGGTGGACAAGTGGAACCTCCTCCCAGAGAAAATGATGGGGGCTGAAACAGTCATGGGATAGACATAAGGGAATTCTGGAGGTCGGGGGTAAGGGGCAGCAGACTGCTAGAAAAATGTAAAAGGAACTTACAGACTCAAAGGGGCAGACTGGGTGGGCCATAGGCCCTTATCTGCCGACAGTGTCTATGTAATGTAAATGCGAGGAGCTCATCTCCAGTACCGCTGTAGATGCCTATTCCATTCTGATACTGGGAACTACAGTATAGTCCAGTCTTAGAATAACTGATTAAAAAAAAAAAAAGATATTTGCATCCACCAGGAGTCAAGCCTCAGTGCAGTTGAAGATTTCTCTCCCCCGCCCCCTCTTAGACATCGGTACCCAATCCCCATGTCAGTAGCATTTAATTAAAAAAGCAGCACGTTGTGAACATTTGACACCCAATCCCAGACCTTCCAAAAGCCCCTAAATTTTGACAAAGGGTGCCTTACCCTGGTGTCAGAAATATTTTATAAAAAACGCAACCAACCTGTGGCCCCTGGAGCCTAACCTCAGTGCTGCTGAAGACACCCCTCCCCTGATTCCAAGACTGGGTGCCCAACCCCTGTGTTGGATATACTGAGCAGCTTTTAAAAAATTAAAGCAATTTCCAAGCCAACCCACTGGTGGTGTGGTAGTGCTACTGCCTGTGATATCGACTGTTTGAGAACGAACCATGGCTGTCCGAAGGTCAGCTGGGGGAGGAGAATAGAGCGTCACACATGACGGTTTATGAGGAAAGTGCTCAACAGGGACGTTGTAGCTAGCATTACTGTCAGTCAAGTATGTTGGCATGCCGGCAACCAATGACAAGCACACCTTTTGGGGAGGGGGCGTGAGTGGGGACTTAAAGGGAAAACTGAGGCAGAATTGGGGCGATAAAACCTCTGCCTGCCCACTACGGTCACAGTTGGGCTGCCACCACCACTATCTTGGGACTACCCAGGCCTTCACCTCCACTGTAGGGGCTGGATAGACAACCAGGAAGAAATGCCAAAGGGGATGAAGGCATATACACAACCCTGGGGACAGGCCAAGGGGGCAACACAGCAGTGTGTCATGAGTGGCCCATGGGGTCCTAGATAGGTCAGTTGTAGAGCCTCGATGAGCGGGAATAGGACATTGCTCTGGTGGAAGCAGGTCTCAGCCTACGCCTGAGTGGATAAAATATGTTTGAAAAGAAAAAGAAAGTAACTTCACTTCCCCGGGCCCCTTAACACTCCATTCCAACCCTCCTCCCTATGCCATCTATAATTAAAATAATAATATTGTGAACAAAACAACCTTTCTCTTGCCTCCTCTGCCAGCTGCTGTGTAAATGAATGCTGACCTCATTGCCATATTTACGTTTACTATCATTAGCATTTTCTCCACTTTGTCAGGTGTTACAGTGCATACGTGTAGTGTAGAGTCCTTTTGCTCCCCCTGCAATAATATTACATTTTCCTTTATCCCCACCACTTTTTCCTTTGCAACTATTGTGGGGGAAGTCTTAATGCAGGTATTCTGCCATCTGTTTCTCATGTTTACAGCTGCATAGCCAGAGCTCTGTAAAGGGGGCTTTGGTAGTATGTGGCTGTGAATGCAGCACAGCACTGGACTACTGGTAGCACGTGACTGTGAATACAGCACAGCTTTGGACAGTTATATCCTTCCACCAGAGTGGAATATCTCTCTGTGTCCTTTTCATTAAATACAGTGCAGTTGCTTCCTCCTCGCCCTCTCTACTGCTGGACTGTTACTTTTTTTTTTTTTTTTTTTTTATAATTCAAAGTTTATTCACCAAATTTTCCACATTACAGGAGGCACTAATGGGCATTTTGACATAGGATTCATAAAACAAATCAAATCATACTGCCCCCAACCTTCCCCCCGCACAACAGTTCATTCTAGCACTGTTATCACCGCCAACTACCTATACCAAGAGTAATTAAGGTGGTTACCTTGGCTGCACACTACTTCATAGCCACCATAATTAAAGTATGAAGCTGATCCCAGATATCCTTATACCTATGTAATCTGTATTGAAGGCTAGCAATAGCCTTCTCTATACGTATATTTGCTAAGATCTCATGGAGCCACTCCTGATATGTTGGGCCGGTCCTTTCCTTCCAATGCCTGAGAATTACTTTTTTAACCGAGGGCGCCACCATAGATATGTGAAATCTCCAGATTTTAACCTTTATGGAGGAGAGATCCTCCAACGGGCAAATACCCGGTGTAAAATAGTCCTATAGACCCAGTAAAGGATCCAGATTGGTTTTTATTTGCTCCCATAATGATGCTATCCGGGGGCACGACCAGAAAAAATGGAAAAGTGATCCTGTATCATGGGAACACTTCTTACACCTATTGGTATCAAGAAGGCTCCATTTCACCAGTTTAGTTGGGGTACAGTATACATTATGCAAGATATGGAACTGCATGAGATGTAGTCTATCTTGGGATACATATTTATGACAGTACCTCCAGAGGACGGGCCACTTAAAAGTATAATGGGGAAAAAATGAAACCCAGAAGTTGGTGTGGCCACCACCACGTCCAAACCTCCATTGGAACAAGACTTGATAAATCTTAGAAATCACACCAGAAAAGACTAGTAAAGGGGAAAGTTCAGATACCAATGCAAAGGTCGGTGGACGGGGTGGAGTGGCCCCAAAGACCGTGGTTAACAAGTGTCTCGGTTGAAACACTGTAAAAGTCTGAGACTCGGGTATTTTGAACTTGTGTATGAACTGAGAAAATGAGAGCCACTCACCAACTTCATCCAGAAATGAAATTACTATCCCCTCTCCTAAGTGAGGGAACCATGAATGGGAAATTTTCTGTTTGTTTATAGTGAAAGCCAGGGAATTCCAAATAGATTGAGCAAGATCATTACTTTGATTATAACAGAGGAAAGAGCACAATTGCGAATGTACTCTTAGAGAGGTCATGATAGTGGGACATTTATTAATATCTTGCATCCGAGAAATTTTTCGATATAGTCAGGGAGTCTGTGTTCATAGATTGGAAAAAATCTAATTCAGTCTTAAACCAAGCCAGGTTCATGTTATCTGGACCCAGTCTTACCCATCTCAGGTATTTAGCCAAATGACTAGCCCAGTAGTAGATGGGCAAGTAAGGAATCCGCAACCCCCCCTCAATCTTAGGTGCAGTTAATTTGTGGTATGCCAGCCTGGAGGTCTTATTTGACCAGATAAACTTGGTAAAGAGTTTGTGTTTTCTGAAACCAACTTAGGGGGACAAATGAATCAAGATGCGACAAAGGATCAAATAAATGGGGAAACACATTCTTCTTAATAATATTATTACGACCCCATAAATATTACGGGAGTTTATCCCATCTCTCTAAATCTTGAGTGATCCCCTGCAGAAGGGGGTCCAGGTTCTCCTTAAACCACAAGAAGGGATTACGCGTTAATTTTATACCTAAATATTTAATAGCCCGGGGTGACCAGCATAGTCCCAGAGAAATAATGTCGGTCTTAAAAACTTTATGGTTAAGAGGGGAAAAAGGATGTCTTATTGGGATTTAACTTATAATTCGAGAAACTGCTAAATCTATCAACCTCCCTTAGCATATTCGGGATAGATATTAACGGATTAGCCAAATGTAGGAGATGATCATCAGCGTACGCTGTTGCTTTCACTACCTCATTCCTAATGGGAATACCTTGTATCCCTTCATTGTTGAGAATATGTTGAATAAGGGGTTCCAGGTAAAGATTGAAAAGTAATGGAGAGAGAAGGCATCCCTGCCTCATTCCTGACTGCAGTGTAAAAGACTTGGAGAAGATTCCATTCCCTGAAATCCTCACTGTAGAAGACCGGTAAATTGCCCTGATCCAATCTATGAACATGGATGGGAATCCAAATGCCTTGAGGGCTTGAAAAAGAAAAGTCCAGTTAACCCGATCAAATGCCTTCTCGGCGTCCAGGGAGATCAACCTCGCAAGATATATGGCATCCCTGGACTCCGAGAAGACATGAGAGAGAGTACGCAGGTGATCTGAAGATGCACGTCCTCTCATAAATCCCACTTCAGACATACTTACAAGATCCGGAAGAACCAGGGTTAGTCCATCTGCCATTATCTTCGAGAGAATTTTGACATGTTGATTCAGCAAAGATATTGGCCTATAGCTCTGAGCCATTTCTGGGTCTTTGTCCGGTTTAGGTAACAAAACTATCAATGCCTCAAACAGATGTGCATCTGCCACCTCTCCAGACAAGATATGCAAATAGAGCCGATGCAACACGGGAAGTAGTTGCTCCATAAAAGCTTTATAAAATAAGGCCGAAAACCCATCTGGACCCAGGACTTTACCCATAGGCAAGTCCTTTCTAACAGTTGCTATCTCTTCCTGTGATAGAGGGGATGATATGAATTTCTTTTGAGAGTTTGATAGTAATGGAAGATGAGCTTCCTTGAGATACTCATCCAGTTTTTGAATGGGCGGAGGACTATCCATGTCCCTATATAATTGTTCGTAAAAGGTAGCAAATTCCTGGACTATCTCTGAGGGGGATACCTTCAGGGTTCCATCAGACTAAGACCTTATTGGGGGTATAAATCTTGCTGATTCTTGTTGTTTTAAACGTAGAGCCAACAGGCGCCCCACTTTTTCTCCTTGATCTGTAAAACTGGCCTTTGTACGGATTATTGCCAACTCAGCCTTTTCTCTTAACATTCCCAGATACTTATCTTTATATATTAATAACTTCTGTGACTCCTCTTGAGAAATTTTATCTGGGTGTATACTTTCTAATACCCCGTATCTGAGACAATAAAAAGAGTAACTCCATTTCCTGTGCCCTCTTCCTCCTTGTGGCTAGACTAATGGGAATACCCCTTACATAAGCCTTAAAGGCTCCCCATAAAATATCTGGTCTTGCACTATCTATTGGGTTGGTGGAAAAGAAAAACTCTATCTGCTCTTTCACCTCTCTTCTATACTTATCATCTTTTAGTAATTGTTCATTTAATTTCCATCTGGTCTCTCTTTTGGGGATATTAAGAAAAGCCAAATTACCCAAGACTAAAGAATGATCCGATATTGGACCCGGTTGGATCGAGGTGGATAGAACCCCTGGCAAGAGCTCATGAGAAACTAATAGGTACTCAGTGTGAGATTGCATGCCATGAACTGGCGAGCAATAAGTATATTCCTTAATATTAGGATGTGTGACCCTTCAGACATTGCACAATCCGCACTGATCCATCATCTCCTTAAAGGCCCTGTGTCCAGGTGTCGGCCCCCTCGACCTAGTGCTTGATCTATCTAGATTCGGATCCAAAACTAAATTAAAATCTCCCCCTACTATAATTGGAATAGGGAGTATAGGAAGAATCGTGGGAAATCAATTTCATAAAGAAAGAGGGATTGTCTGCGTTTGGACCATATATGCTACCTAAAACCAATGGAATGGCCCAAATAGTGCCCTGCACTAAGACATATCTGCCTTCCGAATCCTTAAATACCTGAGAAGGGACAAATGGGATATTTCTGTTAATCAGTATCATGACCCCACAACTATTGGTTTCCCCTGAAGCATGAAAAACCTGACCTATCTGTTGTCTTCGAAGTTGTAATACTTCGGAATCCACTAAATGAGATTCTTGTATGAATAATATCTGAGCACGTAACAAACTCAGGTGTTTAAGTACCTGATATTGTTTCAGTTTTTTCCTGACGCCCTTCACATTCCACGTAGCAATATTAATATTCTGAGCCATCTATTATATCAGGAATAATCCAGATAAAATATCTAACATATCTTGCAGTCATGTAACAGGTGATTCTATTCCCCTGAATCTGCTGGGCCAGTCTCCCACCCCCCCATTGGACTCCTGTCCCTCCCCACCCTCCGATTACCCCTCAAACAATCCACATCATCCGTAACTCCAAAACATAATCCAAAAAACATCCACCCAAACCCCCTCTTATCACTAACAATGTTCAGCAATGCTCCGTTTACTACTTCTCCCCCAGCCCCGAAAACTGTCCCCCAAACCCTGTATTCTTTGTAATACATTCCCCTTTTTTGAGATGCTAGTAATAAATGAAAGAGAGAGAATGCAACATCCCTACTATACAAGTCCTTGTATCTACTGCCTATCCCCTAATGAGGGCCATTAGGAGTAAGCCAATATCAATAAAACATCGCCCCCAGTAACATCACGGCTTAGAAGGGCATGTGGCGTGTTGAGTGCGATAAGGCGCCTCGTGGCACAAGATTGGGAAGTCGGCCTCAGCCAAACATAACATGCACTGAGCGGGCCTTCGTCTCAGCAGGCTCTCCAGCCCTATAGGGACAAGCCCCCGATCCTCTCCTCCCAGTTGCTGTACCTTTGCCCCAGTAAATTCCAGCTTATCTCCTACTTTAGGAGCCCTTGGCACTTAACACGCATGGAGCACAAGCTTCCTCCTGTGTTATGAGTGTGTAACAGCACCCTGATGCCTTACAAAGGAAGGGACATCTCCGCCCTTGTAACTGGATTTCCCAGAAGGCTAAAGCCTTCCACCAAACCCTTCCTTACTAAACTCCCAGAGGAGAGGGGGAGACCAGATGTCTTCCCCATCTCCCTTCCCCACTAATCAGTGTGGCGTTGAACTACAGTTCCGGGTGTGCTGTGTGTAAGGATCCTACCCACTAATCAGAGTGGACACTGTTGCATATTAGGGTTCCATTTACCCAGTGAAAGGGTGAAGCTGGCAAAGCGTGGATACAGCTTCTCCCTCACCACATTCAGATAAACAGAGAATCGACAGGTACAGGGGACACTGAGTGTGGTGGAGTAGTGCTGGTGCATTTTTCTCCATGCTGCCAATCACAGGAAAGAAAACCTTTTGTTAGCCAGTTGCTGCTGTATTGTATGAGTTATCCTGCAGTTCTTTGTCTTTATCTATACTGCAGCTCATACATAAAGGCAGCATACAGTCGGAAAACAAAGCCACATTGACTTGACAGCAGTGGGATACAGGCAACCATGTCAAGCAGTATAGATTGAATATGGATTCATAAGAGGGCCACAGCTCAAAATAACCATAGAGGTTAGAGATGGATTGCAGATGACCTCATTTTCCGATCAGACTCGAGGAAAACAGCTAGATCTGGATTATATTTCCCTGCATAGATTTATCTGGATTGCAAGGAGGAGAACATCACTCCTCATTTGACTTGAAAGGTATGATCCAGAAGCAAATGATTTGATACCTTTTATTGGACCAACATAGATGCCACAAAAAGAAAATGGTGTGCAAGCTTTTGGACCGACCAAGTCCTTCCTCGGAGACTTATGGCAGTTATCATTGGTCTGAAAGCTTAGATATGGTTTTCTTTTTGTAACATCTATATCAAACCATTTGCTTCTGGATCTGTTCATACAAGGACCAGTATGGCAACTAAACTAATTTTGAAAGATATGAGCATTGTACTTAAAGAGAGATCTGGGTGATCAGTAAAATATTCACAGTTGCCACCAGCAGACCCCCATTTACCCTGCAGTTAAAAATCAATTTTAAATTCAAACTAGTGTTTCCTTCAATAATATGAATATACAGTATGCATGAAAATAAAACTGATACCGTTTACCATCCATTTACTCATGACCTTTTACAAGAGCTGAGGTCATAATCCTCTACTTGTGACTTCACAATTTGTTGCTGTGAAACTGACTGGGATGTCACAAGCAGAAAATTCTGACTTTAGTTCCTGAACAACATTGGGGCGAAATGAACCTTAAAGGACAAGGATCATGTTTTCGTACAGTATCAGTTTTTATCAACTTTGTGGTGTCTGGCCCCCTTCTGCACCCCCCATTGGCCAGCCCCATTACCCACCTTCCGAGGGATGTACATCCAGATGGACCCTGGTGCCTTGTCAATGGTGCACAGCCTGCGGCAACCAGCAAAGCCATCCTGCCAGCACCAGTTTGCCTGTTTCCTCCACCCACCACCTCTGAATCCATACGCAGCCACCATGCCACCCTCACATGCATGGTACACCTTGTGAAGGACATTTCCCTGGCCCTCTGCAAGGTGCCAGCCATGCAGTGGGGTGCTGCATCATCCCTACCGAAGTGGTGAGCACTGCCATACAGCAGCACAATCCTTCAGGCCTGGGCCACTCAGTCATCTTCATGAGCTCCTCCCAAAACTTGGGTCACCTGTATGGGGGAGTGATGCACTAGCTGTTGGGCTGTCAGGAGGTCCAGATAGACCTGCTTTTAAAGAACAGGATGGCTCAGTATTCCCTTGCGTTTTGCATTGTTCTGCTGATGCCAACTAGGATATTTGTAATTATTACCAGAGTCCCTTTTAAAGCCTGTGTGCCTGTTTCTTCATCCTAGACATTTCTCAAGCCCTTCTTGCAGTTATGGGGCACTTTCAACTAACCCATTTTGACTACTAAGGCAATTAGGGTTATACTGGGCCTCTGTGACTTGCCCTTACACAAGACAAAAACTAAGATCTTCTGGCTGGGTTTAGTGTAGATAGTGGTTACAGACAGCAGCAGTTTACTTAAATAGTAGCCCATGATACCATATCTCTCAGCTGTCTCTGATTTTCAGGGATGCCTCTGATTTTGTCTCAAAATTTTCCTCAGTCCCTCATAAAATTTGCATTTTTATGACAGAACAGTGGGGATTAAAAGCACAAAATAATGTTAAACGTTAACGTTATAGACTTGTTGTTCTTCAGAAAATGCATCTTAAGACACATCCATTTATTCTATCAGCTTTCTAAGTGAATAGTACCAATTTCTAAGATGTGTCCCTGATTTTGGGTCTTTGTCCCTGATATTTTTAAGCCTTGTCCCTGATTCATGAGGCAAGAGGTTGAGAGGTATGCATGATACTGATGATGTTTTTGGGTCTGTGCGTCTTAAGAGTACTTGTCTGCTTACCTCTGTCTCAAGTTTCAACGATCTCTGATTTTCAGGCATGTCCCTCATTTTGCCTTGAAAATCTGACATTTCTGTCACATACAGGTAGGCATGAGAAGCAGAGTAATGCCTGTCATCAGTATTATAGTATGTCTTTTTAATAAAATATGTATCAGTAAACCAGACATTGCAGCAGTTTTCTGAACTGATATTATCATTTATCAAAATGTGTCCCTGATTTTGGTCCTTTGTTGTGATTTTTTTTTTTTAATGCCTGGTCCGGGGCAGTCTGGCTGGGTAATGGGCCAGGGTGCTACCTGAGGAAGGCAGGCCATGGCTGTCCAAGCTGCCGGGTGCCCGCCTACTTGAAACCTAATTATTGTTCTTATCGTGGTTGTAGTTATGCTAGTTGTTGTAAAGTTACAGTTCAAAGGCCCCTGCTTCATGCACTGACCTGGCAGTGCAACGTACACCACAGTGTCTATGCAGATGAGGGCTCACCCATGCATAATGGACACAGCGGTATGTTCAGTGGTTTCAGCAGTGTAAAACAGCCTCTGTTGCAGTGTTGCTTAAAACTGCTGAAACCTTATCCTTATCCCCATGCGTGGTTGCCCCACGCTCCCATTGCTGATACCAGTGTTAGTCCTGTTGGGTCCAGTGGGACCCCAACCCCTGTAAAGGCATCAACCTCCTTCCAGTATACCATGTCAGGACCATCCTTCCCTCATGAGAGACTGCATATACCACATTCCTGTACAAAGTTAAACTTCAGCCTAAATATGAGCAACACTGTTGTCTTACATTTCCATTCAACCAGGCTGATTGATAAGTCCCTGTATACAAAAAACAAACAAAAAGTGCCATTTTCCCATCACTGGACATGGGAACCTACCTAGCAACTCTGCTACCCTGACAGATTTTGCCATGAATGTAGCTCCCCTGATACAATTATTGTGCAATTGTACTCATCAGTGGTACTCCATACAGTAAAGCTTGAGATTTAGAAATGGGTGGGTTGGCCTGCAGGCTTCCTTCCTTCAGAAAGAAATCAAGAATTATTTCAGAAATGAATTTTGTGTTGAATCCTTGAAGGAAGTCTGAAGGGCAACTCACACGTTTGTAAATCTCTGCTACTGCGACTTTCCAACTTGCATAACAATTCATATATAACTAGTAGCCAGATAAGTTACTTAGACACATTGATAAATTTTGTCTGTTTTTCCAATTAAAAAAAATAAAATGAAATGCTCGGTTTGAAGCCTGAACTTTTCATAATCCTGGTTCTCAACATTCGCACTGGTGCTGCTATATATGAATAAGAATTAATCAGCCATAAGGTTATGCAATAAACCACAGCAATCCTTAACTCATTCATCCATCATTCATATACTGCTTCTTTCTTACACACCTTTCACCATCTATAGGATTTTGCAGCCATATTGGCTCTGACCAGACCTAGCTAATTATGCCACTTTTTCCTGTTGCTTTAGTTAACTAAGGGTACTTTGTATTGAAGATTTATTTTTACTATTGACTTTAAGTGCTAGTTGTTCCTCTACTGCTCCTTGACTCCCTGGAAACCTAAATCATTTAGAATCATATGAACACTTTTGTTTCTTCTAATGCTGACTCTGTACTATGTCTATATACTGTACTCTGGCCCCACCTGTGTGTGGGTGAGTTTGTTCTCTGTCTATGCACTATGTTCATTGTACTGAATTCTCTCTGGCCCATCTGTATTGTGGGCTTGTATGCTATCTTAAATATGTATCATGTTTTTTCTGTATTGTAACCTCCCGGGTTGCCCCTGAAAATAGGCACTTGTTGTCTAGTGTGCTTACCTGGTTAACAAAAACAAATAAATAAATAAACTTTAGGAACCCAAGCACAGTTGGTGAGGATTATTTATAGAGAGCAATTAACTGAAACCCTGGACATGTTCAGTGCCTCGATTGGTTCCTTCTGCATCCTGTTCTTTTAACCCTAGGAATCCAAGCATAGCTGCTAACTGTTACTTATGGACAGCAGGTAACTGAAATTCTGGAAATGGTCAGTGGCTTTATTGGTTCCTTCTGCCCCTGTTTCGCTATTCCTTTGTGATGCCTGCTGCCCACTGCTTTCCTGACTAACATATGTTGCTGGATGAACACCACTAGCATCCCGGGTCCCCATGTCTGAGGTTCCAGCATATGTTAGTGGGCTCTCTGGCTGCCACCAGGAGAAGAGAAAAGAAGTACTTTAAAGTTTTTGAGATGGCTGCAGAATGACCTCACTCTGCTGAGGAGTAGGGTGGCAAGGTAGATACGAGGGACAGGTTCTGGCATGTCCACATCAGTTGGCTTCCATGTTACTTCCCCTTCACCTGACCTCTCAGAAGAGCATGAATGCTACAGCTTCTTGGGGTGTGCAAAGTGCCTGATCATGAATGATCACTGATACAGTTAAAGGAATTACAATCATTTCTACCACAAGGATCCACTTTGAGTTGTGAATTGCTCCCGCTCCCCAGGAAGAAAGCATTCTCACAACCTTCCTATTGCTTCTGCCATCCCAGGCTCAAGTTAAGAAGCCTGGTTGCCTGCAGAGTCATCCACCACCACATGGCACTATGGAGCTAGCTTTTGAATAGTTTCAATAATTTTTCTGCTCCTTTGTATCAAATGTGACCTTATACATTTTTTTAAATAAGTCACTGCCAGTGTAGCACTATCCCTCTGCCTTAGCCTCCTCCTTACTGTCCCCAGCACTATCCACCCTCACTATCCCCCTTCCAGCCTCCTTTGACTTGTGTGCAGTTCAACACAAATCAGTTGAATATCTTTTGCAAGATCCACATTAATTTGATGTGTAATGAACAGTGCATTAATGTTGAAGCAGGAGAGCATTAAAAGGGGTACAGTCACTACCCAGATAACCAATTATGGCTGATAACCCAGCCCAAACCCACATCCATGTTTCTGGCTCTACCCCATGCCTACCCTCCATCATTAGCACCCATGCAGGAGCATGTTTCTAGGGCATGGTTATCTGGCTGCTCGACTTGAGCCCTCCTGGATGGGAATGCTCTGTGACTCGGATGGCAGCTAAGGGTCTGGCATAGATGGGCATTGACAGTGGTCATTGGATGGATAGAAACAGTTGAAGCTGGAGCATCTTGATATTGGGGATAGCAGGTCCATGAAGCAGGTGTGGGGGTGATTATTGGATGGCTGAGTACAGCAGGAACAGCTGATCAGGGGATAGCTGGTGTGTGAGGCAGGTGTGTAGATGGTTTTTGGATGGCTGACTGCAGCAGGGACAGAAGTAGCTGATCAAGGAGATAGTAAGTGTTAGAAGCAGGTGTGGGGATGGATAGGTACAGTGGCAGCAGGAGCAACTGATAAAGGGATAGCTGGTTTATGAGGCAGGTGTGGGGGTTGGTCATTGAATGATTGGGTACAGCATGCTCAGAAGCAGCTGATTAATGGTATAGTGGGTGTATGAGACGGGTGTGGGTGATGGTCATGGGATGGCTGGGTACAGCAAGAGCAGCTGATTAAGGGGATAGTGGGTGTATGAAGCAGTTGGGATGGTCATCAGATTAGTTTCTACAGGAGGGATAGGAGTAACTCAGTCAGCTTGTTATTTGTGTATGAGGCAGGTGTGGGGAATGGTCATTGGTTGGCTGGGTACTATGGGGTCAGGAACAGCTGATCAAGGTGATATCAGATATTTGAGATGGGCGTGGGGATGGTTATTGGATGGATAGGTACAGTGGAAGCAGGAGTAGCTAATAAAGGAGATAGCTGGTGTATGAGGCAGATGTGGGGGATAGTCATAAGATGCTGGGTGCAGCAGGGGCAGGAGTAGCTGATTAGTGGGGCTGCTGGTTTGTGAAGCAGGTGTGGAGATAGTCATTGGATGGCTGGGGACAGCAGGGGCAGGAGCAGCTGATCAAGGGGATAGTGGGTGTATGCCACAGGTGTGGGGAATGATTATGGGATGGCTGGGTATAGCAGGAGCAGCTGATCAAGGGGTAGCTAGTTATGAGGCAGGTATGCAGATGGTTTTTGGATGGCTGTGTGAAGCAGGGGCAATAGTAGCTGATCAAGGCGATATTAAGTGTTAGAAGCAGGTGCGGTGATGAATAGTGGGAGCAGGAGCAGCTGATAAAGGGGATAGCTGGATTATGAGGCAGGTGTGGGGATGGTTATTGGATGACTGGGTGCAACAAGCTCAGAAGCAGTTGATTAATGGGATAATGGGTGTATGAGGCAATTGTGGGGATGGTCAAATCAGATAGTTTCTGCAGCAAGGACAGGAGTAGCTAAGCAGGTTAGTTGTGTGTGAGGGGGATAGTCACTTCGCAACTCATGAGATTATCAACAAATGAATACTTGCTCTTAAAAATACAAACATCTTTAAGCCTTGACTATCATCTGCCTGATTTCTCCACTGCAATACCTTTGTAACCCTAATGTCTGCAATGGACCAGGCTTCTCTTGAGCGGGTGAATTTATGATGTGTGTACCTGTTTGTTACTAATGTGGAACCTTTGGAAAAGAGCAGTTGTACTCAAGTGTTCTCCAAATTCAAAATAAATAAAAATTAAGTTTGTCATATCCCATGCATCTTTAGATAAATACTGTTTGATTAGATAATTTCATGTTTAGAATCGATGTTAATCATTATTTGAGCAGACCTGGATCTCAGTGTTATAGAATTTCTAAGGTAACATATTACCCTGAAGGTTTTCATGGGATGCAGACCCAAGTAACTGACTATGAAGTCTTGTACATGGAAATCCTAGCACATATGTTCCCATATCGAGACTCACATTACAGAAAAAGCATACTTTTTATACATTTAAAATGTGGCTATTTTCACAAAAGAAATGTTAAAAAAAAAAAAAAAAAAAACAATGGGCATGGGAAAGTCAGAAAGAGCAATTGTATTTGCTGCTTATTGCTGTTACTGAAGAGTCCAACAAAAAGTGTATCTGTTTTGTGCAATAATACTGTAATATAATAAATAATGTTGTTAATCTGTTTTTTATGTCTTGGCACACTGCTGCTATAATTTGTATCCAGTGGTACCAAAACAAGGCTACTGTACTGTAGTTCTGTAATCACGCCAGCAACAACATTGTCTTTACACTACTCAAACTTTTTACAAAATATCCACTAAAATGTCCAAAATTGTGTTCAGGACATACAGTATTCCCAGTCAAAATATAAACATACATAGCCCAGTGGCATGGAAGACTGAAGTGTTTCTGCCTCAGCTGCTGCCAGTCCAGCAACCTGGGTTCAGGAATGGACTCTGGTTGCTGGGGGTTGGCCGGGGAGAGGAGTATAGAGTGTTCGATGGACTGCTCTCCTCCTCTGGGGAGGGAAGGATGCAGAGTCCAGCACATGTCTGACCTCTAGCGGTGGCTAGGGGAGCAAACTGCCAGGGGACTGCAGCTTGGGAGAATGGAGGTACAGCAGCCAGCGATGTCTTGCATACGGTAGTGTGCATTGCTAAGTATGGACCCCATTGCACATCCATCCCTCTAGGGAGACAAAATGTTGGAAAATGGGTGCACTGCAGGATGACATACCAACCCCTCGCAGTCTCTGCATCATGCTACAGAACCGTCTCCTGGAACCACATCCTTTTGACGGTGAGCGAGAGCTGCCGACACATGTCGGGGGATCATGGGGAAGCGTAGGATTGATGGTAAATCCCTGAGACTGGGTGATGGGGCTGGGGAGAGGTCAGTAGGAGGCAAACAGCCTGCACCAGTTCTGGTAGAGAAAAATAGATTAACTGCAAAACATAAACATACATCTTGAGTTTGGTATGTAAAGCAAGATATTAATGATTCACTAAATATTTTTTTTCCTTCAGGATTTTCTAAAGAACTCTTTGGAGTCATTAAGAGAGAACCTACAAGATAATCTGACCTTTAAAGCTGAAGTAGAAACTAAAATCCCCCAATTAATGGTAAGTTTTCCATTTTCAAATTTCAATAAACCATGATTTTTGTTTTGTTCATTTTTTTAGCTTCCGCCATGGTGCAGCCTGGCCCTCCACCTACCTCCCCAGCCCCGGGCACCGACACCCACAGGGACTTACCTCTCGCCAAGCTACACCCACGGATTACCCCCATTGTGGGGTCAGCAGGGACGCCACGCTACCGGAGAGACGGGTCCATTGAGGGCCCTTAACCCTAGCTTCCCCCATGGCTTAACATTCCCCCCACCCCGTGACAGGGGTCCGAGAATAGGCACCACCTGCCAAAGAATGGATCTGGTGTAGGTAGAGGGTCCTGTGGTCTGGCGTGTAGCCAGGAGAGGAGAGGCAGGCTTCATAGATGCTGCATCCGGCCATTTTCCTTTTTCTGATAGGGAGGGATGGACATGCAATGCCATCACAGATGCGTCATGCACACTGCCATGCACAAAACATCAACAACCACCAGCTCTCCAACCCTTGAGAAGGCAATGATTTCCCCTGGGCCTCTGCCAGGGGTCAGACCAGTGGTGAGTACCTGCAACCCTCCCTCTCAGAAGAGAATTGTTCTCCAGATGCTCAATCCTCCTCTCGCCAGCCAGTCCCCAGTGCTCCTAGTCTGTCACCGAACCTGGGTCATTGGTATGTCAGCAAGTGAGACATGGATGCCTCTGCCCTCCATGCCACTGGACTGGCTCATAAACCAAGAGTCTAAGAATAATAGTCCCTGTGCACTATTGAAATGTGGCCCTACACATCATGCTACTCAGTATGTAGTGGTGAGATATGCAGTTCCCATTTACAGCTCTCTCTTCATGAACACCCTTTTACCTCTAATGTTTCTTTCATCAGTCAGCCTTCACAGGGGCATTGTGGTTCACAGTTCCAAATACTGAAGACAGAAACTTTTATAAATGACCCTCCTTCAAGTTCCTTAATGAACTCAATCCCTGCATAGCAGAGAAAAAAACTGTGACACCCAGTTCTCACTTACATAAAGAATTGGAGAATGCTTGGATGTTTCAGACTTGCTTGCTCAGATAAGGAGGGAGTGTGATCTCCAGGAGTGGGGGCCACCATCAGGTAGGTAAGGAAAATGTGTATTTAGCAGTATGCCCTGCCCCTATGCTGTGGAAAGGTTGATTGGTGGCCATCTACCACAGTGGTCAACTAAGTGGGTGAGAGTAAACAGGATAACAGCTAAATGTGAAGATTATAGATGTCCTGGAGCAATTTGAAAGCACTTCATAGGCTACTGAGTCTATTCCCACCCCTTTCTTATCACCACTTGGTGTAGTTGTGATACTGCTGTGTGGTGAGGAACCCGCCATGTGGGGATGGTGAGTATGCTGCATGAAGACCCATGGCCAGGTGAAGCAAAGATGGCTGTATGAGCAAGAGAACAGGAGAACTAAAACAGGAGTCCTCCTATACTGAATGACACAGCTGGGCTAACACTATTTTTGGGAAACATTCTTTTTTGGGATTAACCCTAAAATGATAGACAACTATGAGCTATAAGGTGAAAATTCAATCTTTGGGTTTATTGAATATCGTAATCCACTCAGCCTTTGGCCTCGCGGATTTTAATGTTCCATAAACTCCTTGTAAGTCAGTTGCCTATCATTTATTCTGTAGTTAGACAATGACTCTGAGACTAAATATTGCCAGATAAATATGGGATATGCCATGGGTTGCTTCAAAATAAAAGAAGTTATTGGTCCTGCCGGTGCAGCAGTAGCATTACTGCTTGCGGCACTGGTGACCTGTGTTCAGGAGTGAGCATGGGACATCAGAGGGTCAGCCAGGGGGAGGTAGGATGAACATCCTGCAGACAACTCTCCTCCTTCCAGGGGAAGGGTCATGGTTTCCCTAGCATCTAGCAACACCCAGCACAAGCTGGGTGTGCAGCAACTGGGGGCACTGAGCAGCTGGGAGGCAACGGCGGACATCTGTGGGATGAGTGCAGGAGGATGCCCACCCTGTGCTGACATCATTGTACATCTATGCATTTTGGGGATGTGTAAGGGGAAATCTGCTCTGGGCTGAGTGCTGTGATGCCCCAGGATCGCTGCCTGAATGACACCCTAAGCTGTAGCCACAGCTGGGGCCTCCAGTGGCTCTCTTTCTCTCGTCCTCCATGCCACCCTGGGGGATTGAGGAGTCCCACCACAAAGGGCAAGCTGCGGACCTCTGCAGTCCATGGCAGGCCTGGTAGGGGATGCTGGGTAAGGGGTCTGGGTGCTGAATGGGGTACATCTCTTGCCGATCGAAGGGAGATCAAGAGTGTGTGTGTGTGTGTGTGTGTGTGTGTGTGTGTGTGTGTGTGTGTGTGTGTGTGTCTGTCTGTCTGTCTGTCTATAGGATATATTTTCCTTTTATTTTATTTTTTTTAGTTAGGTGTTTGATCCTTTCTGGCCGAGGTGAGCTAAGCTACCTTCTGCCCTGTCCCCACCATACTGCAATGTCTACCATCTCCCCAGGCTTACCTATGGTCCAGGTACTCCCACAGATTGGGCCATGGTGCGATTAGGAAGGGTAGGGCCATTCTTCCCCCCCAAAGGTCCAAATCCGGACTCTTCCTGCAGGTCCCAGCGGTGGAGCAGGTCAGGGATGATGTGCAGGGCTTTATTCATTCCTACACTGCTATCATTTTTTCTCCTGTTTTCCCCCACCCAATGCTGGGGCACTCACGTTTGCACAGGTATAGAGGTATGCACGCATTGCATAGTCCTGCAGCACCCACCCTTCTTGCTACTCCCATCCTACACTGCCACCAGGTGGAAGCCTGGTATTAGTCATTTGGCAGAGCTGGCAGTCTGCCCACCCAGGGAGAGGAGAGTGGTCTGTTGGATGCTTGATCCTCCAATCCCCCAGCAACCCAAGATCGCTTCTGACCTGAGTCGCTGGCATGGCGGGTGGCAGCACACTACCACTCCACTGGCCTTTACTTTCAGGTTTTGCTCTTAATTGACCTCATGAGTGGCAGAGCCACAGGTGAGATCTGTCAAGGTCAGAAACGAAAACTAATTTATTTTGAGTCAGCCCATGGCATTTGTTAATTCATATGATGTTGCCTGCGTTAGGTGGTCTGGAATGTTGAAACATGCTGCAGAATTCTGGAAGAGCTGATGCAGAACAATTTAATGTCAGCAAGTGACTGTGTGTTGCTCATTTAAAATAGAACAGGAAAGAGGCTTGGCGCCAGAGAATTAAGCAAGAGTTTGAGCACCTGCACAGGTTTCTTGAAGAAGAAAAAGAGATACTACTCGCAGAACTTGATGAAGAGCTGCAGAGTCAAATAAGGGACACAGAGAGGTACATCTCATCACTTGAAGACAGAGTCACTAGTATACAACATCGTATACAAGAGATCGAAGTAAAGCTTCAGCAGCAAGACACAATGTTGCTTAAGGTAAATATAGCAAACATAAAGAACAGTTACTAGAAAAAGGTTGTGGTTCTTGACATAGGGCCCTTAACATCTTGCATGCTTTACCTTACAGATAAGGTCCAAAATGGAGTGTACTGCTGCTATCCTCATCACTGTACTTTTAAATTAAAAGAAGATAAAGATTGTGGTTCTCCTTGAGGAAGTACCCCTGGCATCTTGTGATGCTTTGGCCAATATTTTATCAAGCATTGTCCACCTCCATAAAACAGTTTAACAGCTGATTTGGTATGCATTGTTGCATGAAAATCATATCAACATAACACAGCCATGCTTCTGGCACATTTAGCTACTAGGATTGCCCAGTCCATATCCAGTAGATCAGGACCTCCCAAAAGTACTACCTCCCCTTGCTGACAATTTCCAGATGTCATCTCACAGTGCTCTATCCTTATGTGACATGTGAATTCACAGCCTATACATTATGCTTACCCTTATCTCCCCCCCCCCCATGTCGTCTCTTATTTGTGTATCCATGGTTGCCTCTGTACCCTCCTTGATATACAGGGCCATCCCTCACCCTTACCTGTCTTTCCTGTAGATGGTGCAGCCGCTATTTCAGGAATGAATGTCTGGAGATCAGAAACACTGGAGATTTTTGCAGCCTCTGCTATGCTAAGATCATGCTATTAGGTGGTTTGCAACAGAAGCAGGTTTGGAAATGGCTATACTTTCAGAATGCGTTTGTACCAATGATGTGATGCCAGGATGATGATGATGATGATGATGATGATGATGATGATGATGACATACGTGCATTACGCACGATGGCGATGATGACGCACGACGCATTATTTATTTACTGCACGTACTGCAGCCTCCTCCCAAAACTGACCAACTCATGCCATGGATCAGCACCCATAATCCAGATGTGCTCTCAAAATTAGAAACATGGCTCTCCCCCAGAATCCCTGACTCTGCCATTGCCATCAATGGTTACTCCCACTTCAGGCTAGGTAGAATAGGCAAGAGAGGCAACAGCCGTCTCTTATAACTAAGGAGCAACCTTCATGGCCACACACTAGATCTAAAAAACTCTTGCCTTGAAGCACAGATCCTAGCCATCAGAATACTCCTTGGTAGCCATAACAAATCGTTCACTGTGCTCTCGGTATATATGCTGCCTAGGAATGTGAACCCAACTTCAACAAGGTTGTCACCTTAGTGAAAGACCTCAGTAGTGCTTTGGAAGTTGTAATCCTGGATGTCTTTCAACATCAACTGGCTCTCACAGGATGCAGTGCCTTGCAGAGATGTATTAGCCAGTATCTGCTTCTCCCAAATGGTCGACATCCTTACAAGGATTAACTGTCATACTGGGACAAAAACACTAATTGACCAGATCATTACTAACTGGCAAGACATGCTCATGGATGTTACAGTCCACCGTGACTCTCTTAGTGACCACTCCCCAGTTACCTGCCTGTTATCCAACAAAGCCACCAAATCTACCCCCAACACCACCACTAATAGGGTCCTAAGAAAAGGGCAGCTGGGTCTGTTCAAAGCCCACCTAGCATAACTTGATTGGTCCCCCCCTTGACACACATCAAGATGTCGACCAGGCGTTAAACCTTCAATTAATGCCTTTAATGCGGTATGTGACATATGCCCCCATGAAGAAACAGAAACAAACTGATCCCGGTAACAGCTGGATCCCACACTCACTTCTACACCTCATGGGAACTAGGGACCACCTATGGCACTAAGCAAAGGCCACTGGTAATCCAGCTGACTATCAAAAGTACAGGGCTGAGGCTGGCCCAATGGCGTGAAGGACTGAGATATCCATGCCTTACCTCCTGCCATGCTGGCGACCCGTGTTCATGGTGTGAATGGGTCACTGGGGGCCGGCCGGGGGAGGAGGAGGATTGAGCATCCCCAGTACAGCTCTTCTCCAGGGAGGGGGATGCAGCAGTCTGTGTTAGCCTGGCCCCTAGTGGAGGCAAGGGTCTGGCACACCGATGCTGCCAGACTGAGGGGCAGAGGCAGGGCAGATGCCTGATGTGCTGCATACGAGAGCGTGCGCGGCACCGCTGTTGGGGTCCCAGCATGCCCCCCTCTGTAGGGAGAAAAAAGGGAAACTGCCAGTGGTTGGATGACGGCAGGCACCCACAGGCCCTACCCCGGCCAGTCAGACCAGCAGAACTGGATCCTGAGAGCAGTGGGGGTCAGCACTCCCCCCACCGACCCTGCCAGGGGTAAGCCCTGGGGGCAGAAGCTGGTGCTGGCAGATGGGGGACAGGGCTGGAGTGCTCACCTGAATGTGAGCTGCTGATGGAGAGAAAAAAAAGAGAAGAAGAAAAAGTGTAGGGCTGCCAGGAACAACTGCACCCGTGAAATTGACTCACCAAAGCTCAATATTACAAAGACTCTGTGAGTAAAATGTGGGGTGATGGGGAAACAGTTCTGGAATAACCTGAAAGAGTTTCCAGGAAAGAGCAGTAAAGGCTTCCTCTCCATGCTATTAATAGATTGTAACAATACTCAGGACCCAAAAACAATTGTGGACACTTTTAACATCACTTTTTCCAACCTCAGCTCCATACTCCCCCCTGGACTTCTTTTACAATAAAGGGCGAACCCCTGAGGCCCACCCAACTGGGAAACCCTCCTTTTAAAACAGATCTCCTCTACCAAAGCCAAAAATGCCTACAGTGCACCTTTAGAAAAAACAGACACAGAAATGACTCATTAGACGTAAAACTAATTGTTCTATTCCTTGACAAAGTTTTATCTTCACTTCAGAAAGTACTAAACGTATCCCTCCATCAAGCCCGATTTCCTAAAAGATGGAAATCCACTGTGGTGACACCTGTGCACAAAAGTGGAGACCATGCACTGTACTCTAATTATAGGCCAATATCCATACTGCCCCTCGCTGTCCAAGGTCCTTGAGCGAATTGTCTCGGACCAACTGATCGATTATCTGAATAAATACGACATCCAGTGTCCCCAGCAGTATGGACTTCGTAAGGGCCACAGCACCACTACTGCGCTTGTGGAATACACAGACTTTATACATGAGGCACTTGACACTGGTGAAATAGTTGGGTCAATATACATCGACCTAACAAAAGCATTTGACTCCATTAATCACAACGCTCTGCTTAGTAAGCACTTGGTCTATCCACTGAGACTGCTGGTTGGTTGAAGAGCTACTTATCTGGTAGAAATCAACAAGTAAAAATAAACAATTCCCTATCTGATAGCAGGAAGGTGACCACTGGAGTCCTGCAAGACTCCATCTTGGGACCCCTCTTATTTAGCCTTTTCCTCAACATCCCCCCTTGTGTCTGCCCAACTAAAATTCTGCTCTCTGCAGATAATGCAGCCATTTTCTCCAGCAGTCCCCTTTCAGCCTTTGTAACAATGAACTGCAGCATAGTTTCACTGCCATAGAGGAGTGGTTCAGCCAAAACAAACACCTCTTGAATTATAAAGAGACTAAAGTAATGTTTTTCTCCAGCCCTCGCAACAAAAACAAATCCAGTACACTAACAATACTTAACAGCAAACTTGAACCACTCAAGCGGGTATCTGTTTACCCTGGAATCACTCTTGGCAGCTCCCTCTCCTGTTCCCACCACATAGGTCATATAGTAAAAGCTGTTAACACAAGAATTGGCCTGCTCTGTAGGCACAAACACTTTGTAATTACTGAAGCCATATCCCTCACGGTTAATTGCTCTGTACTCTCCATCATTGACTACGGGTTAATCATATATAGTTTGGCCACCATAACTGCACAAAATTGGATAAAAAATGCCCTTAACAAGGCCTGTAGGCTGATCCTTGGTGCAGAAAGCCGTACTTGCACCTTGATCTGTATGTGCAGCAAAATTGGCTAAACCTCCAGGGAAAGATACAATACTACTTCTATTTCATAAAAAGACCCCTCTAGGATTAACCTCCATTTCCATCCAGCTGCTTCTCAAACCAGCTCCAAACTTGCACCAGACAAGGGGCAAGACTAAGCAGGCACTTCACATAGCCTTCCGCCATACTGTTCTGGCCTAATGGTCCTTCTCCTACAAGGCCCCTCTGTTGTTAAACAAACCGCCCATAAAGCGAGAACTGAAAGTATACCTGTCCTGTCAAAGTAAATGTGACTGCTCTGACTAACCTCCCTAAACCCCTGCCCCTCACCACCAGCACCCCTCCTTGTAAACACCTCAGACATTCTTTCTCTTTTCCCTTGTAAACTGCTTAGCCCCCCCCCCCCCTTTTTCTCCTCCCCCTTTTCCCTTCCAGATTGCCTTCCCCATCTTTACACTGGCTTGACAAATGCCAGTTTCTGGCTGCACACTGAAACATTTTAATCATGTATATATTTGTAATATAATTAACCAGAAAATGCTCAGGTCAAATGTTGTTCTCTTGTCTAGTATCTTTATAGCTGTTGCCTCTTAACCCAATTCTGTATATTGCTGTTCTTGAACTCTGTATGTAGCTCATGTTTATGTGAACTTGTGCTAATTCATGTAATTTGATGTGGAACCTTTGTAAATGAGCTCCCAGCTCAAAGATTATTATCCAAGACCATAGATAAAAAAAATACAGATGTCCAAGCAGTGGTACAAGAGTGTCCAGTAGATGGTACATTTCAGTTGCTAACGAACGCTAACCATATACTGTGCTTATTTCAGTCAACGTTCCTTATGTTTTCTTACCCTTTTGCCACACTGCTCACATTGTGCTGTGTTTTCTGAAGCATTGTAAAATAACGTCTTGGTTTAGGAAATTGGAACTGCATCACGCTGTGTTTTGATGCATCTGCCCACACTAACTAGCCGAGAAGGCCAGAAAATATTTAAAATACAAAGGCATGCACTTAGAAAGACAATCAACAATTGCAAAATGTTGAAAGACTTTGGAAGCACTGTACAAATCCAAGAATTGTAGTCTGCAGGCACATTTTTTCAGTTGCCTTTCTTGTGAATCCCCTTGTCTAATAGACACACAATTTATTTTCACCCTTGGGCAAGGTGTCATCTAAAGTCACTCTGTGGGCTCCACTTACCCAGCCCGAAGCTAGTAGACTAGCTGGCTCCACTTACCCAGACACAAGCTAGTAGACCAGTTCACTCCACTTACCTAGATACAAGCTAAAAGACCAGCTGGCTTCACTTAGCCAGACACAAGCTAGTAGACCAGCTGGCTTCACTTACCCAGACCTAAGCCAATAGACCAGCTGGCTCTACTTACCCAGCCCCAGGCTAGTAGACCAGCTGGCTTCACTTAGCCAGACACAAGCTAGTAGACCAGCTGGCTCCACTTACCCAGCCCCAGGCTAGTAGACCAGCCGGCTCCACTTACCCAGCCCCAGGCTAGTAGACCAGCTGACTCCGCTTACCCAGCCCCAAGCTAATAGACCAGCTGGCTCTCTCCCTACTGTTTCTAATATCTTTAATCCCTGGTTTGCCTCTAGAAGCCCTAGACATTTTTAAAGCTCCCTTCTTTTTTGTGTTTGTGCTAGCAATAAAAGTTGAAATGTAATATGTGTTGGATTATTGTGATTTTGATTTCTAATGATTACAATTTCCTGTTTACCAGAGCCCCACTTTAATATATATATACTCTAGTTGCTGGACCTAGGCAAGCAAATGCACTTTGTTGAAATTGTGTTTGTTTTTTTGTTTGTTTTTTTCCTATAATATTCACTAACATTTGTATTATCTTCTAGGATATCAAAAGATCGAATCAAAGGTATGTTGTAGTTTAAAACATATTTTATTATAGAATTAATTTGCTTTTTGCATCTCTATACCACTGTGAATCCTACATGCTGTTTTCTATTACAGATATGGTGCAAAGTATGACGTATCCTCAAACCGTTTTATTAGAGACTGTAGAGGAAGATTTTGTGGCCCATCACAATATTTCCTGTGGAAGAAAATGATTAAGAGCATCAGTCCAGGTAGTCCCAAAGTAAAGAATTTTTATCAGCTATAAAGCATTTTTCCCCCTTTCTTTTAAAAATATTTTAGGCGGGACAATTTATTTTTTCTGTTTTGATTTTTTTTTTTTTATTAAACACAAAATTGATGGTGCTGATAAGAACTGAGCACATATCTTACATTCAACATACTTCTCTGACATTTAGTTCATTATTCCGTATTCTGTATTAACACCCCCCCGCAATAGGTGAAACTTGTGGGCTAAATCCCGCTAAATCTATCAAGGAGCATTATTTAGAGCCTTGTGTATCAAAGCCCTTTGAAAAATAGCCCACAGTAAAAAAAAATCTAACTCCTAACACTTTGCTAACTCACACAGTTTTTCAGAGTTTGCTAACAAACAGACAAGTAACAGTTTATAATCCCTTGATGAGAACTGGCAAGCCGAGGTCACAATTAACTGGTTACTCATGTAGTTTAAAAACTTGCAAGGCCCGAAGGAGGTAAACTCGCAGTTCAGTATCTTCCTAATTGATACGAATGGCGATGCTCGACCACTATCATGATTGGGTTTGCGGAAATGAGTTGTGTGAACAAATGCCACGAGGTAGGCACCATTTTGAGGAATAGACTGTCAGAAAAATGCTCTAGTCAATGTTTTAACCAAAATTGTTTATATAATTAAAAAAAAAAAAAAGCACAGCCAGGAGTCTAAGTTTCTGAGCCTTAACCTGGCCATTCAAAGAGTCCACCTTGCCCACTATACCACATTCTAGCTCATCTGTCGCTAGATCCTGAAAAGTACTTACGGGTATTGCAGGACATAAGCTTAGTTGGAATCTTCACCCTCATTTGTTAACATTCTGTGTCCAAAAGTCTGTTTTAATTTCTTGCACTAGGACCTATGCATCTTTTAGGTCACTAAAGAGAGATTGTTTTCCTGCATACATAACCTTAAGCTTTGCAGGATACTAAAGACTGTGGAATACCCCAAATGAGTAGAGCATAGTTCTGGTGGCATTGAATGTTTTTATGTCTTTCACATGTAACAAAGCTGAGGTCAAGGTAAAGTAACGGTTTATCCCCGTTTGCTGTTATTAACAGACCGTGATGTCACATCACATTCAAACTGCAGTCTCTCTCCTGCAGCCCCTGTATGGTAACCAGGAAGGTCCGAGGGGAGCTCTTGTTTTCCCTCTTTCTCCTTGGTGTTATCTGAAAGGCACAGTAAGCTATCAGAGATGGTTTAAAGTAATTCTCCCAGCCAATACCCTACAAATACTGCTGAATCGTCTTCATCGTTAGCCTCAGGCAAGCCAAGGATTCTCATGTTTGCAGCTCTAGCCATATTTCCATTCATAGAAATGTAGAAACACCGACTTTGATGGCAGATAAGGACTGCTTGGCCCACCCAGTCTGCCCATTTCCCTACCTATCGGATAAGCTGCAGATCCTAGTTTTATCAACAGTCTACTTCCTTCTACCTCCTACTAGAATTGTCTAATGTCTGTCCCATGCAGTCATAAATTCCCCCACTGTTTTTGACCCCATGACCTGGGGAAGGCCATTTCATGCATCCACCACCCTCTCCATGAAAAAAATACTTCCTCATGTTGCCCCTGAGTCATCCCCCCATCTTAAAATTGTGCCCCCTTGTTCTTGTACATCCCTTTTTCTTAAAGATGCTACCCTCTTGGATTTTGTTGATTCCCTTGAGGTACGTGAATGTTTCTATCATGTCCCTCTCTCCCTATGTTCCTCGAGATTATACATGTTATACATATATTAAACTCTTTTATTCTCTCTTCATATGGCTTCTGGTGCAGACCCTGCACCATTTTAGTTGCCCTCCCTTGGACTGCCTCCATCCTATTTCTGTCCTTACGGAGATGGTGTCTCCAGAACTGCACGCAGTGCTCCAGATGGTGTGTCACCAACTGACTGTACAGAGGGATAGCAATGTCCTGTTTTCTACTGGTTATGCCTCTCCCAATGCATCCCAGTATCCCCCAGCCCTCCTTACTGTCTTCTCATATTGCTTGCCTACCTTTAGATTGTCTGATATGACTACCCCCAGGTCCCTTTTTATTTTTGTTGTTGTTAATAACCCCCCCCCCCAAAATTGTGTACTCTTCCCTTGGGTTTTTGTTTCCCCACATGCATTAATTTGTAGTTATTTGCATTGAATCTAAACTGCCATATTTTTGACCATTCCTCCAACCTTGCCAAGTCCCTTCTCATCCTTTCTGACCCCCCCCATGTATCAACCCTGTTGCAGATCTTTGTTTCATCTGCAAAGAGCCATACTTTTCTTTCCAGTTCCTCTGCAATGTCACCTACAAAGACATTAAAGAGGACCAGTCCCAGTACTGAACCCTGCGGTACCCTCATAGTAAACCCTCTTTCTTCGGAGTGGACTGTGTTTATTATTACCATCTATGTCCATTCGATAATGGAGGGTCTTGTTCTCTCTGAGACCCATAGTTGCAGTGGCGGCCTTTAGAGCTGATGTGGCTGCATCTTTAGTCTCCCATCAAGGCAGTGGAGGTATGTGTTTCACACATTGTTTTTTTTTTGTTTGTTTGTTTGTTTTAACACTCTCTAACTGGTGGTCCAGTGCTTCTTTCCAGGTTACCCTCAGGCCTACCACCGCTATTCCCAGCCTGAAACTTCCCCATCTGGGATCTCTTCCTGGGCTCCATGGCATGTCCAGTCCCCCAGATCACCCCCAGGGAGGGCCCACTCTCCCTTGACAAGCTGTCTGGCGTTAGAGGGACAGCCACATGACTGTGGCTGAAGGCAGGAGATCCTAGTGAGGTAGGTCTGGCAGCAGGATGTGGGTGAGTCGTTGGAGACCCCTTCACCTCCACTAGACCACCAGGGTTTTTCAGCTGAAGTTTCCCCGGAGCACAGTTATGCAATGGCGTCCGGGCACTGCGTGTCGATGCTCTACCCCCATGTTGCGCCACAAGTTCCGTGCGATGCCCCAATCTCCACCAGGGGCCGCTGAGGAGTGGTGCAAGGCCCTGGATCCTTTCCACGGGAAGGGAGAGCTGTCCTCCGGATGCTCGGTCCCTTGCCTACCCTGCCAATCCCCGGTGTCCCGAGTCCATCCCTGAACTAGGGTCGCCGGCGTGGTACGAGGTGCAGCATCCAGCACCTTAAACCTCAGCGTCACCGGTCCGGCGATGTGTTTCACACATTGACAGTCTGGAATTAGACACTTTGTGGTCCAGCATTATAACTCTATTGTCAAGTGCTTGTATTGCTTTTAGCAAGTCCTGATAAATGGATTTACCTGCTCCTTACGCTGGTTGTGTTGCCATCTTGCCACTACCACTGGGCCCAGCTTGCTGGGCCCACTGACTTTCTCCCTCCACAGCTTTGTTCGGGTTTCCCATGAGACCAAATCTTCCAGGGTTCAAATAAATATTAGTTGTAGGTAAATCCTAAATTATGTGATAGCTTAAATTGAATTTTCAAGTGAAATCTCATTAGATTTCATCCAATTTTAATTTCTGTAAGAACTTGAGCAGAACACAGTCTGTCACTATGGCTGCTGGCCATACCCCATGTCACAGAGTGGTTCTGTGAGGTTTGAGACAAGGGAATGTAATAGCATATGGGGCTAGATGTTTGTTTTCTTTTTGTACTGGAGTGTTTGGCTGATCTCCCTTTAAGAGAGAAAGTTAAGTTGAATTTGGAGCTGGTAATAATGCCTCCTTTTATTTGCAGGATATTTCCCCTATGTGTGGTCCTTTGGGGGGGTGTCAGGGAAAGATTCCAAGTTGTTTGGACCCTGTGAGTAGCTTTTTCATGTTTGCTGTTGTTGCTTGAGCGATCAGCAAGGCGGCACGACTGTGCGATTCTGCGCACGTTCGTGCAGCTTAAAAATGAATTGTTGTTCTGGTTTGAGTGTCTTAAAAGCTGTGGATTCTTCTTTATGTCCTAAATAGAAAATAAAAATTCTCCTAAAATTGTAGTATTTCTTGTTAGAGAATGTAGTCAGCCGTTTGAAGTTACCCCATTCTGGTAGTGACAGTGCTTATAAAGAATTGCTTAGTCGGCAGCTTGATCTTGCTAAAATTAAAAAGATAATGCTTTGTTTGCGTATTGATTTCAGGCGTATTTATCTGAATACGCTATTAATATTATAATACAGTACTTTCCTTTTTTAGCTGTCCCCGAAAGGTAGTTAGCGTTTTTCTCTCTGTATAGAAAATGGGCAATTTGGTTATCTTGACATTACTAGTAGAAGGATAAGCAGTACTATGTGAAATAGTTTGATTGTAGAGGTTTCATTGTTCAGAGTTTGCTTAATTATTTTAGTTAAATAAATGAAGCAGCCCTGAGGAGTAGAGTGAAACTTTGGTATAATGCCGACCGGAGAGAATGTTTGGTGTCCCCTCCCCTTCTATATACTTTTTGCGGTTTTATATTCGCCTTTGCAGCGTTCCTTAGACAATCTGTAGCTAAGTATGTCTGTGCAAGTACGAGCGTTAGTAATTTTAGACCCACTTGATTAGTCGCACAATTGTGAAGGCATGTAGCCTTCTTACTCATTCAGGAGCACTTTTGTTTGCATAGGAATAGAGAGTTTACACATTTACATACCCTTTTGAGGTGAATTTGGGTGTTGTGGTGTTATTGTTGAGTTGTTTGGAAAAACGAGGAGTTTCTGACTTTTGTTGGCATTGTGGAGCGCTGGGTATCGTTGTTTAGCCCCTGCAGGTTCTCTTAAGAGCCAGCTGGCCATCCTATCTATTATTAAATACTATTGGAGAGGGGTGGTTCTTTCCTGACGCCAGAAATAAAATGTAAAAAGCTTAAAAGAGGTTTGAATTACCTGAAAGCTGGAAAATAAGTTATTGTATGAATTTAAAGGGGTATTTCTTCTTTAAATTAAATAAATATGTAGGGTATAAAGAAATACAGTTAAAAACCACAGGTAGGGGTGGGGTTTTAAGGTCACCTGACCCCCTTTAGAATATATAGAGCTGAACAGCTAGTTGATAGAGTAGATTGCTTTTTGGTCTGGAGGTGAACTCCGGGGAATGCTGTTAAAGTGCCTATGCGAAGTGCTCTGAGGAGTGAGACTGTATGCATTACCAGATAGAAGACTAAAGGTGCAGGTCCAATTTCTATGAGATAAAATATGACTGAGGCTTGGAAAGCACTGTTAATGGATGAAGAAGCCTGCTGTATAATGACTTTCTTTAGACTGTTTGGAGCGCCACTGATGATCATTGCAAGAATATGCACCCTGCTGATACAAAGAAATTTTCTGTTATTTAATAAAACTTTGAAGCATATAACGTTCTGCTGTGGTGTCACGTTACCTGTTTGCGCTCATACACCTGCGCCCTACTACACCCCATGGGATGATTTGTAAATGGTGATCTTACTTAGAGAGGGCTCTTGCAGTAGGTAATTACATATAGGACTGACGCCGGCGGGCGGCAGGACCCCACGGAAAAATTTATAGCTAACAGTCCCTGGCGAGGGACCGCCCCCACGTCAGGTGACCGGCATCATGAGATGTCGGTATAAAGGGGCGGTCCCGTCACCCGCCTTCCAGTTCTTTCCCGTTAGCCCATGCAGCAGCTCCAGTAAAGTTCGTATGTCATTAACCCTGTCTTCATTGCTTTTTTTTTACCAAAAATCAGTTATTCTTTTACAGTCATCAGGTACATCGTCGGTGTATGTCATCTCCTACACCCTCCGAGCACAAAAACAAGTGTGACTCATGCGGCGCCCAACTGCCAAACAAGGACGGCCATTTCCTGTGCCTTTTCTGCCTAGGCCCCGATCACCCGGTCGATAAGTGCCAGCATTGCCTCAACTTCAACGCGGCCACCCGTAAACGGCGCCAACAGTCGCTGGAAGCCCATCTCCTCAAGAAAAAGATGTCTTCTATGGAGAAAGAGTTGAAAAAGTTGAAGCAGGTGTCCACGTCCCCAGAAGGGAATCGGAAAAAGGACAAGGAGAGGCACTGGGAGAAGTCCTCCTCTACCGCGTCTCCCGCTGGAGTCGCGGCTCACGTAATATCCTCCGGGGACCGTTGTGGCAGCCTCCAAGGGTTTGGAGGAGGCGTCAGCCTGCCCTATCTGGCTCGTACAAAGGCCTTCGTGCAGCCTCGGTGAATGAGGCCTCCGCCCGGTTTGGCCGCAAGTTCGCGGCCTGCTGGCGTGGGCGACTCCTCTAAGTCGGACGTCAGCTCCTCTGACATCCGCAAGGAGAAGGCCGATAAGACGCCCGACCCTTCAGGGCAGTGCACGGCCACTTCCCCATCGGACTGGGCCGCCCCTCCCCCTCGGCCCGCCTCGGCGAGGCTCCATAAGCAGACGCGGCTCCTCCGGCGCCTGCCAGAACTCGCCTTAAGCCGCATCGCCGGCTCCTCCGGCGCACCGTGCGATGGTACCAATGATGGATCCCCTACGCCTGTCGTACCTGGTTCCCGCAGCATTCACTGCTGTCTGGGGAGCCTGAGTCACCCCAGCCTGACCCTGGGATTTTCCTCCTCCTCCCCGGCAACGCTGAATTTTACACCTGCCAGACCTCCTCAGACTGATCCGGATCCGACGCCGCCCCCGACGCCAGCCCTCCGACGCCAGTACTGCCGATGCCGGCAGGGGATATTCCCCTTTCTGGCCCTCCGCCTCCCGGGCCCATTAACGTGGATCCACCCATGGGCCCGCCAACGGGCCATCTGCTCCGGAAGCTCCCCGCCTGGGTACCCGCTGCCTTATCCGACGCTGTTGTACCCGGGACCGCAGTATCCAGCGCCACAGTACCCGATGCCGGTTCCTCCGCCTCAGTACCTGACACCACAGTACCCGACTCTGGGTTTCCCGCAGCCGGGTTATGGATACTCACCTTACGGGTACAGCCCGTTCTCCTTTTCCCCCTCCGCCCCCGGCCGCGGTGGATCTGCAGAAGACTCTAGCCTCTTGGTGGGCTGAGGCCAAGGCTCAGCTCACCAAGGAGGTGGAGAGCTGCCTTACGACGACGGTGCCCCCCTCGGCTCCCATACGTACAAGGCAGCACACTCCCTCACCGCCTCCAGACTCCAGGGCTCTTCCATCTGGATTCAGAGAGGGGCAGGATATGCGTTCACGGGTATTACCCAAGGAACATGTTCCTCCCCCTAGTCATCAGAGGGAGTCTTATTCTTCTTCTGCTTCTTCCCTCTCTGATTCCTCGGATTCTTCTGACGGATGTTCCGAGAAAGACGACGAGCCTTGCTCTCTCTTTAAGCCCCAGCCGAGGACCCCTCCGAAGTCTCCTCAGGAGGATCCTTCCTTCACGGAGTTGCTTAGAAAAATCCAGGCAATTCACCAGTGCTGCTCCTTGGAACCAGATCCCCAATGCCTAAAACTCGCCGAGCATTTGGACCTGCCCGTGACAGCTCCAACTTTAGTGCCACCCTGGATCGAGCCTCACACCCACCTTGTTACCACGATTTGGAAACAACCGTCTGCGTTAGCCCCACTTCCCAGAAAGTCTAACAGGTTTTACCAGGCTCCCGAAGGTGTAGACTATCTTGACTCTCACCCTCGTGCCGACTCAGTTGTGATTAGCGCCGCTCATGGCCGGTCGGCACATCCTAAACATTTGAGCTTGTCTCCTCCGGATAAGGAATCTCGCCTCCTGGACCAGTATGGAAAAAGATTTACACCTCTTCCACACTGGGAATTCGGGCCCTGAATTACGTCACCTACATGGGGGATTACCAGAAGGCCATCCTTACCCAGGCGGAATCTAAACTAGACTCCTTACCTGACTCTCAAGTCAAACAGGAGCTAGCAGATCTTGTCCGTTCTGCTCGTTTGGTCAGTCACCATATGTTATGGGCAACATATGATGCAGTGGACACTGCTGGGAGGAGCTCCACTTTCACTGTAAGTTTACGGTGTCATGCCTGGCTCCACGTGTCAGGTTTGGTCCCGGAGGTGCAATCCGCCATTCAAGAGGCACCTTTCAGGGGGTCGGTGCTTGTCGGTGGTGATGTTAGACATCATCACCGACTTGCAAGAGAAGGGGACGGCCCTGAAATCTGTGGATTCCATGTACCGTCCCCATACTCAGCAGCGCCATCCTTTTCGCCGACGGACTCAGCCTCAAGCGAAACCCCAAGGAAGGTGGGCCACTAAACGTCGGGCCCCCGCAGCTGCCAGGCCCCCTCCGCCCAAAAAAGCAGCGGGTGCCTCAGCTGTGGCGCTGCCCCATACCACCTGACTCCTTCCCTCTCCCACCACCTCCGGATCTACTGAAGGAACCGGTAGGAGGGAGATTTTCCCTCCACCTTCTGGGTTGGGAGAGGATAACCACGGATTCTTGGGTGCTCCAGCTTATAGCAGAGGGGCACTCCTTAGAGTTTCTTCAGAAACCACCTCGCCACCCTCCTCCGAAGTCGACGTACTCCAGAGACCATCTTCCCTTGGTCCAGGAAGAAATCTCGGCCCTTCTCGTGAAGCAGGCCATAGAACCCGTTCCCCTTCATCTTCGAGGGACGGGCTACTATTCCCATTTCTTCCTGGTCCCAAAGAAGATGGGAGATCTCAGACCCATTCTGGATCTCAGCTCCCTGAACCTTTATGTGGAATACAAAAGGTTCAGGATGCTCTCTCTGCAGAGTCTTCTGCCCCTTCTTCGACCGGGTCAATGGCTTTGTGCTCTGGATATGCAGGATGCCTATCTGCACATTCCCATTCGCCTTTCTCATCGCAAGTACCTTCGTTTTGCTTTCCAGGGGGACCACTACCAATTCAGAGTGCTCCCATGTGGTCTTTTCTCGGTGCCCCCTTTATTTACCAAATGCCTGGCTGTGGTAGCGGCTCACCTGCGTACAGTGGGAGTTCAGGTGTTCCCTTACCTGGACGACTGGCTCCTGGCGGCCTTGTCCAGGGAGGAACTCCTACGTTTCCTCTCCCTTACCCAGCAGGTTTTTGCCTGCCTGGGTATTACCATCAACCATTGCAAGTCCCATCTGGACCCCTCCCAGAGACTTCAGTTCATCGGGGTTGTCCTCGATATGACGGCGAGCAAGGCCTTCCTTCCTCTAGACCGGGTGGCCTCTCTTCAATCCCAGATTTCCCTGCTATCAGAAAGCAGGAGAGTTCTGCCGAGGTCGGTCCTCTGTCTTCTGGGGCTCATGGCGGCTGCTATTCTGACGGTCCCTCGAGCTCGACTCCACATGAGGATCTCTCAGTGGACTTTTCGCTCCCAGTGGGATCAACTGGTAGACTACCCAGATCAACTAGTCCTGATCTCCTCGCCGATGGCACGGGACTTGCAATGGTGAATGGTCTGAGAGAACCTTTATGGGGTCCCTTCTTTCATCCTTCCCCCTCCCAGACTCTAACCACGGACGCATCAGGCGAAGGTTGGGGAGCCTATCTGGGCCCTCATCGGACCCAGGGTTTATGGTCCAGGCTGGAACTAGCTCTCCATATCAACGTGCTCGGGCTTCGAGCTGTGCTGTATGCCCTCCAAGCCCTTCACCAATACATTCTTCCCGGCCACCTAGCCATCCAGATGGACAATATGTGCGTAGTGTGGTACATCAGCAAGCCGGGAGGGACTCGTTCCTACCCTCTGTGCAGGGAAGCTATGAGGGTTTGGGATTGGGCAACTCTTCACAACCTTCACCTCACGGCGATTCATGTTCCAGGAGTCGACAACACCCTGGCAGACAAACTAAGCTGTTCCACTGCCAGGGCACATGAGTGGGAATTGGATCAAAAGGTGCTCGACGATATCTTTCAGCTTTGGGGGACTCCGCAGGTAGACCTCTTTGCCTCCCCCCAAAACGCAAAACTTCCCAGCTTTTGCTCGCTCACTCCAGAGCAAGGCGCTTTCTGGAGCGACTGTCTGTCTCTAGACTGGAAGGACAGATTCGTCTATGCCTTTCCCCCAATTCCTCTGATCCCAAGAGTTTTACAGAAGCTATCCACGGAAGGAACGAGAAGGATTCTCATAGCTCCTTTCTGGCCCAGGCAAATATGGTTCTCTCTTCTACAACAATACTCAGAGTTTCCTCCTCTTCCTCTTCCTTTATCTCGAAGTTTGCTGACCCAGGATCAGGGGACCCTGGTCCATCCAGGCCTCAAGTCCCTTCAACTTCATGCATGGCTCCTGCAAACCTAGCTCAATCTCATTTTGGCATCTCTCCAAAAGTGGCAGAGATTCTGGTGGAGGCTAGAAAACCCTCCACTAGGTCCACTTATGCCATGAAATGGAAGAGATTTTCTATTTGGGCCGCCTCTAGAAACATGGAGCCTTTCTCCTGCTCGGTGGCGGTTCTGCTGAAATATTTATGTCATCTCTTCGACCTGGGTCTCAGTCATTCCTCCTTGAAAGTGCACATGGCTACTATCTCAGCCTATCATGCTCCTTTCGCAGATAAAGCTTTTGCCCAATTGGAGGTCTCTAAGACCTTTCTTAGAGGGGTCCTTCGTCTGAGGCCCCCCATCCGAACTCCTGCTCCCCCTTGGGACTTGAACTTCGTTCTCGAGAAACTTACCCTTCCTCCCTTCGAACCTGCAGCAAGCACAGATTTGACGTTTCTTTTGTGGAAGACGCTCTTCTTGGTGGACATTACTTCTGCTCGAAGAATTTCCGAGCTCCAGGCCCTTACGTGTAAAATCCCCTATTTGATTTTTCACAAGGAACGAGTGGCTCTTCGCACGAATCCTAAGTTTCTTCGTAAAGTGGTAGCCGAGTCTACCTTAAATCAGTCCATAGAGTTACCTTCCTTTTTCACGCATTACTCCAACCAAGGAGAATATTTACTCCATACCATGGATGTTCACCGGATTCTGAGATACTACACCAGCAGGACAAAGGGTCTCAGAAAGACTGATCAGTTGTTCATCTCTTTTGCTCACAAAAGGAAAGGCAGTGCTGTTTCCAAGCAATGCCCATCAAAGTGGTTGGCTCATTGCGTCACTTTCTGTTATGACAAGTACAACAAGACCCTTCCGGGTCAAGTCAGAGGTCACTCCACTCGTGGAGTAGCGGCCTCTGTGGCTTGTTTCAAGAATGTGTCTGCGGCAGACATCTGTGCTGCTGCCACCTGGACTTCGGTTCGTACCTTTACAAAACACTACAGTTTGGACATTGCCTCTCGCCGTAGAGCAGGCTTCGGGCTAGCTGTTTTGCAAGGCCTCCTGTCTTGAGGCCTTCAAGGCTACTGCTTCTTTCTGGAGTAGTTTCCTCCTCCCGGTGCCTCTTATTTGTTCCAGACTGCTTGGGATTCAGTCCTATATGTAATTACCTACTGCAAGAGCCCTCTCGAAGTAAGATAATACAGTTACATAAGAACTTCCCATAACAGTAGATCTTCGAGAGAGGCTCTTGTAGTAGGTAATACCTTCCCGCCCTCTTTCCCCCTAGGCTTTTTCAGCTCCTTTTCCAGGAATGGGAACATCTGCTTCTCTCTTATCCGGGCCTTCCGGGCCTGTGGCAGGAAAGAACTGGGAAGGCGGGTGACCGGGACTGCCCCTTTATACCGACGTCGCATGATGCCGGTCACCTGACGTGAGGGCAGTCCCTCGCCAGGGACTGCTAGCTAGAAATTTTTCTTTGGGGTCCTGCCACCGGCCGGCATCAGTCCTATATGTAATTACCTACTGCAAGAGCCTATCTTGAAGATCTACTGTTACGGTAAATTCTTAAGTAACTGTACTTTTTTTTCATTTGTTTGTAGAATAATTTATGAAATGCCACATTTTGTTTTGTGCTAACCTTCTTAGAACTTAAATTTTATTATCTGGTGTTAGTTCAGATATCCTTAGCATCCACTGCTGACAGGAGCAGATTCTTTTTTACGGTAGTTCATCTTAGTCACAAGAAAACTGATGTAAAACGTCTCTGCTGAAAGAAAAGTCAGAAAACTATTACATTTAAGACAGTGTGGGCATACATGAAGCAGGGCTGGGTTAAAACAGTGACGAAAATGGATACATTGGAAAACCGCATAATCCAGGTCTGCACTGCATGTGTTAAAGGGCCTGCCCCTAAACAATGTCAGCATGCATGTACATCGAGTTGGATTAGGGTCTGCCTCTAAACAGTGTCAACATGCACATACCCAAAATTGGATTAGTGCCTGCCCCTAAACAGTGTATACATTCACATACCCGAAATTGGATAAAGACCTGCCCCTAAACAGTGTCAACATACACATACCCAAAGTTGGATTAGTGCCTGCCCCTAAACAGTGTCGGCATGCACGTACTCGAAATTGGATCAGGGCCTGCCCCTAAACAGTGTCAGCATGCGAATACCCGGAGTTGGATTAGGGCCTGTCCCTAAACATTGTCAGCATACATATACCCGGAGTTGGATTAGGGCCTGCCCCTAAATAATGTCACCATGCACATACCCGGAGTTGGATTGGGGCCTGCCGCTAAACAATGTCACCATGCACATACCTGGAGTTGGATTAGGGCCTGTCCCTAAACAATGTCACCATGCTCATACTATGAGTTGGATTAGGGCCAACCCCTAAACAATGTCACCATGCACATACTGGGAGTTAGATTAGGGCCTGTCCCTAAACATTGTCAGCATGCATATACCCGGAGTTGGATTAGGGCTTGCCCCTAAACAATGTCACCATGCATATACCCGGAGTTGGATTAGAGCCAGCCCATAAACAGTGTCAGCATGCGCATACCCGGAGTTGGATTAGGGCCTGCCCCTAAACAATGTCAGTTGCACAAAATGTTGTAGCACTCCTGGTCACAGATCAACAGTAGCAGTCACAGGTTAGATGCAAGCAGATTTATTCTGTAGAAGCTTCTGCTCCCTTGGTGCCTTGGTCCTACAATCAGGCCTTCAGTAGAGGGAGAATAAGCAGATTTACAAGTGCTTCCTTCATTCAGGTAGTTTAAAGTGGTACACACGTAATATCATCATACTTTAAGTGCACATTTAGCCCCACAGAGAATTTCTTATATCACTTAACATATATTCCATGAGCAACCAGCATATCCTTTGTTGTTTCCCAGCTGTGCTGGAAACCACCACCATTTTTTTCCACCTATCACTTGACTGGTAAACTGTTCCATGGCTCCGTCACCCTTTCTGTAAAATAATACTTCCTCATGTCCCTCCTGAACCTCCTTATTGTTAGTTTCCACTCATGTCCATGTGACTGCAAGCTACTGTATATACTCGCATGTAAGTTGGATTTGTCGGAGCTCATTATATCGTTCAAAAGCAGGTTCTGACTTGTACGTAAGTCACTGTGAGGGGCAGAGAAATTTCCAGCCTGGAAAGGATGGAAAAAAAACCTGGCTAAAAACCTGATTGTCTCAAGTACCTCAGCAACTGACATCTAATTTGATAACTGCACCCAACACATTATTTAACAGATACTTTATTTATTCAGTCTTGTATTAAATACCTCTGAGCACAAAGCAGCTTATTTACAAAGGTTCCACGTCAGTGGGGAGGGTTATATACATACAAAGGAAGACTAACATTGGATATCTAAGCAAGGCAAAAAAAAAATCATAATTGTAGGAGAACATTAAGGCTGATCAATCACTTATTAAGCTAAAACACTTCAATAGAAGTAAGAGAATAAGTACAGGTAAGAAGTAAGGTGTAAGTAGGGAAAACAGGAAAATTGGGACAGATTGGTAGATGAGAAGAAGCAGCCAAAGGCCTTGTTGCATGTAATTATGGGGTGGGAAATGATGGGTGAGCTCAGTTTGGGAGGGTGATCACAGGTAAAAGACAGTATGTTCATGGGGGTGACCGCATACAGAGCCCGAGTGCTGATTAACACCTAGTTACCAGCTTGTCAGTTTGTCTCTATTCATTGATGCTACTCTCTCTCTGAACAAGATGCATCTGTAATCAATTAAGCAACCCAGTAAAAAGAGTAACATGATGTCACTAAATATTTAGCTTCCTTCAACTTTTGGTTTGGTAGAAAATGACTCTGACTTGTATGCGAGTCAATGGCTGATGTAACTATCTTAAGACAAAATATCAGTCCCCTGACTTGTGCGTGGACTGACTTTTTTAAGTGAGTATATATGGTAGTATTCAAACTAAATGGTTCCCTGCAGTTCACGTTAATTTGTTTTTGAAACTTGAAGGTCTCTATTGTATCTCCTCTCTCCATTCTGGACTTCAGCAAGTATATGTTCAGTGCCTCAAGCTGCCCCTCGGAAGGCCTTTCCTGTTGAGCCGGAATTATTTTTGTCACCCTGTGTTGCACCATCTCTAGCCTATCCCTGTCTTTCCTGAGGTGAGGACTCCAGAACTGGGTGCAATATTCCAGGTGTAGCCTCACTTTCCCTTCCGCTGTCAGTACTCCTCCCAATACAAGCCAGCATCCTACTGTCTTTGCTGTATGCCTTGTTGCACTGACTCAATTGTTTGATGGTGTACCTGATAATAACTGCAAGTTTCCATTCCTCAGCCGTAGTGCTAAGTCTCACCCCACCCATCCAGTGCTCAGTCCTGGGGTTCTTGTTCCCTAAGGGCATTACCTTGTACTTTATAGCATTGAATTTCAGCTGCCAAACATTAGACCACCACTCTAGCTTTTGTAAATCCCTATGAACTTCCCTGATTCCCTCGTCGCTATCCACCCTCCCACAAAGCTTAGTGTCATCCGCAAAGAGACACAGCCTGCCTTGAATTCCCTCATCAGTGTCTCTAATGAACATATTGAAGAGGACCAGATCCAACACCGATCCCTGTGGTACCCCGCTCATGACCTACCTACCTTCTGACTTGATCCTCCTGACTACAACCCTCTGCTGCTTCCCCTTTAGCAGTGACAGGACACAGAGGGTGGTGGTAAATGGTGTTCAATCTGAAGAGGGGGAGTGACCAATGGGGTGCCACAGGGATCTGTACCGGGACCAGTCCTCTTTAATGTTTTCATAAGCGACATTGCAGAGGGGCTGGAGGAGAAAGTATGCCTCTTTGCAGACTGTACTAAAATCTGCAACAGTGTTGACACTCCATGGAGGTGGAAAAATGAGGAAGGACCTAAACATGCTTGAGGAGTGGTCAAGAGTGTGGCTACTAAGAGTCAGTGCAAAGAAGTGCAAAATCATGCATTTGGGGCACAGAAATCCAAGGGAGGAGTACAAGATGGGGGAGAGGTACTTATGGCCATCAATCAAGAAAGGGATAGGGGGGTAATAATGTATGATGACATAAAGATAATTAAACAATGTGAGAATGCTGTGGAAAGAGCCAGTGTGATGCTAGGATGCACAGGAAGAAGAATCACCAGCAGAAAAAAACAGGTGGTTATGCCACTGTACAGATCACTAGTGAGACATCATCTGGAGTACTGTGTCCAGGTTTGGAGGCCGCATCTCTGGAAGGACATAAGCAAAATAGAGGCAGTCCAGAGAAGGGCAACAAAAATGGTGCAATGGCTGCACCAAAAGTCATATGAGAAAAGACTAAAGGACTTCAATATGTATTCCCTGGAGTCGAGGAGGGGATATGATAGAGACATTCGAGCACCTCACGGGTAAAACAGGGTACAGGAGGATAGCATCATTCAGAAAAGGTGGTGTACCAGAACAAAGGGGCATGATATGAGGCTAGAAGAGGTAGGCTGAGGAGCAGTGTGAGGAAGTACTTTTTCACAGAAAGAGTAATGGATGCTTGGAGCAGTCTCCCTGTGGAGATGATGGGGGCAAAAACAGTAGAGGAATTCAAGAATGCATGGGATAGACATAAGAGTACTCTAGCAATAGGGAAGCGAGGGTAGGTTGCAGATTGGTTAGGGTCTGTGGTATTGCATTAGGTAGGGAAAGGGGTGTACTAGGTGGGCAACACGGCCCTTATTTGCCATCACCTTCTCTGTTTCTATATGATCCTCCATCTTCTTCTGGAAGTGTCTGTGAGGCACCAAGTCGAAGGCCTTGCTGAAGTAAAGTAAGTCCACAGCATGGCCCTTACCCAGTTCTCTCATATCCCAGTAAAAGAGAACTATCAGGTTATTCTGACAAGACCTCCCTGCCATGAATCCCTGCTATTTACTGACCTGGAGCCTGTTGCTGTCCAGGTGGCCCATGGGGTTCTCTTTGATGAGTGACTCCATCATCTTCCCTACAGTAGAGGTAAGACTGACAGATCTGTAGTTTCCCACTTGTTCCTTGTCACCCCCAATGGAGCAGAATCATAACCACCCTCATCCCTAGTCAGCTGTTTTGTAGACCTACAAGAGGCTTTGCCGGTTCCACTGCCAGTTCCCCCGAGTAACCTCGGATGCAACCCATCTAGTCCTGGGGCCTTGTCTATCTTTAGTGCTGCCAGCCCTTTCTGGACCCTTCTGCTTGTAAATGTTGGTTGCCTTATCTCCTGAACCCCCTTAATGGCCGCTTGGATGCCACTGTCTGTGAAGGGGCCACTGTCCTCCCTAGTGAAAACTGAGCAAAAGTAATCATTGAGGATGGCAGCCTTTTTTTTTTGCCCATCCTCCTCTATCACCCTACCCCCCAGCTAGCCTTTCAATTCCCCCAGTATATCAGAAGAACTGTTTTTCTCAACTTTTGACCCCTTCACAATACGCACCTCTGTTTGCTTTTGCTTCCCTCACTGCCTTCTTTGCATCCCTGTTTTTCAGTAACGATGCGCCCTACTCTTCTACTCCTGCTTTTCTTTATACTTGTAGAAGGCGTTTTCCCAGCACTCACTGCTTCCCTGACTTGTGCTGAGAACCATAACAGTCACGTGAACCTGCTCTTTTTGGTTACCATTCTTGTGCATAAGTTAGATGCCTCGAGAATGGCCCCCCTTAATTGCCCCATCTCTCTTCTACCTCATCCATGTTCATCCCGGCTAACTTTTCCCTGACCAGCTCCTCAACCTGTTGAAGTCCACCCTGTTAAACACCAAGACTTCAGCTCGTGATTGGGGTTTTCATGAAAGAAGGGCCAGTTCAAACCAAATGGAGTTAATAGTTGCTGTTCCGGATTGGCTTCCCTATTCTCGATTGTCCGGTGCTCCCTGGAATCAGGTGAGTTTCCTAACTCTCTGAAGGAGGCGGTGGTGACACCTCTTCTGAAGAAAGCTTCTTTGGACCCGGAGTCTCTGGCGAACTACAAGCCTATCTCGAACCTTCCTTTTGTGGGAAAGGTTATCGAGAAAGTGGTGGCAATTCAACTGGAGAACCATCTTACCATCCATAATTTATACGAACCTCTCCAGTCAGGTTTCTGTAAGAGGCATAGTACTGAGATGGCTCTGGTTCAGGTGCTCAGTAATCTCCTGATGGCGAGAGATCGGAGGAACCGTTCTATCTTGGTGCTCCTTGATCTCTTTTCAGCTTTTGACACTGTCAACCATGGGGTTCTGCTCGAGTGCCTGAGGTTCATCTGTGGGCTGACGGGTACAGCCCTCCTATGGTTTTCATCTTTCCTCACCGGTCAAACTCAGAGAGTTGTCTCAGGAATATTTTCTTCAGAGTCTTTCTCTCTGCCTTGTGGGGTACCTCAGGGCTCGGTGCCATCCCCCATGTTGTTTGCAGTGTATATGCTGCCCCGCAGAGACATTGTAAGACGGTATGGGCTGAGGTTTCACTGCTATGCTGATGGTACCCAGCTCTATCTGTCTTTCGTGACCGACCGGGTGTGTGCTCTCTCAGTATTTAACAGCTGCCTTGTGGAAATCCAAGATTGAATGAGTTCCAGCGGGTTAAAGTTGAACGCGGGAAAGACTGAGGTTTTGGTGGTGGACCCTGGTCACAGGATAGAGGGGTTGGGGTCTGATTTGCCATCTGGTTTATTTCTGGGGGGTGAGCAGATCCTTACCTCTGAATGGGTGCGTGACCTGGGAGTGATACTTGACAGTGGTCTGACCCTTCGCCATCAGGTGTCTGCAGTCGTCAAGTTAGCCTTTTACCACCTTAGAAACATTGCCAGGATCAAGCACCTTGTTCCATCCAGCGACTTGCCTGTCTTGGTCCACACCTTTGTGACCTTGTGCCTTGACTACTGTAACTCCCTGTACCTAGGGCTTTCTGGGGTTGATATCCGCCGCTTGCAGCTAGTGCAGAATGTGGCTGCACGTTTATTGACTGGGGCTTCAAGGAGATCCCATAACCCCAGTGCTGCGCGATCTGCACTGGCTGCCAGTTCAGTGGCGGATCACCTTTAAGGTAGGTTTGTTAACCTACAAGGCCCTACACAGACTGGGTCCGGACTACATGAAAGAACTTCTGATTCCTTACACCCCTGTGCATCAACTCCACTCAGCTGATGAGGGGTTGCAGGAGATTCCGAGGGTTAGACTGAAGTCATCTGGGGCACGGGCTTTTATGTTCGCTGCCCCATCCCTCTGGAATTCTCTACCTCGTCAGCTATGGGAGTGCAGGACTGTGGGGAGTTTTAAGCAGGCAATGAAGACCTTTCTATGGGAAAAAGCATTTCCTGATTTTCTTTGATTTTATGCTTATTTATTGTTTAACTGAGTGTGTTTGTATTTGTGAAGTGCTTTGATATTCTGAAAGGTGCTATATTAAATAAAATTATTATTATTATTCTCAGAGCTCCTACTATGTCTGAGTTGGTGAGCATCACATCAAGAATTGCAGTCTGCCTGGTGATTCCTTAACAAGCTGTACCATTAGACAGTCCTGGAAGGTGTTCAACAAGACCTGATAACCAGTACTCCTGGTCACTGAAATATCCCAATTGATGTCTAGCTGGTTCAGATCACCCACCATTACTATCTTTTCAGTTCTTCCCTGAGCTCTTTGTCCCTCTCTTCTCCTTGCCCCAGAGGTCTGTAGATAACCCCCAAGTGCAGTTTCTTGCTTGAGGGTGCTGTGAGTTGCACCCACAGCACTTCTGTCTCCCTCTTGCTATCCTTGATACACCTATCTTCCTCCACCCTTGATGACATCCTTGATAAAAATGGCTACTCCTCTCCCTCTACCTGTTTCTCTCTCTGTCACGAACAGTGTGTACCCAGGGCCTGTCGGTTTCCAGTCATTATTTTCTGAAGCCCACTTTTCTGTGATGGACAGAAGGTACACCATCAGAGCCAGGAGCTCACTGATTTTGTTACCTAGGCTGCTGGCATTACGCCAACCTTTCCAGCTGAACCCTGATCCTACTTTGCTACTACCCTTGTGCTTTCCATGCCATTTCTTCCTTTTCCTGGTGATTGCACATATTGTGTTCTCCCTCTCAAATGTCCCCTCTAGTTCAGTTTGGGTTACAGTGCTCCTTGTACCCACTATGCTGCTACAAGCCCCCAGATGTGGGGAGTACTAGCTAGGACCCCCTTTCTTTCACCTGCCAACATGGTTCTCTTAGACCCAGTCACCCCCGCAGTCCGTGTAAACATCTGATATAGAGATCACTTTGATACATACATCAAACTTCTGTCCCAGTGCACAGGCCCTTTGTTGTCAGGTGAAGTCTGTCACCCTTGAAGAGTTTCCTGTCTAAGAAGTCCCCCCACAAAGTGGTACCCCTTCTCCTGAGACCATCTCTTAAGCCGCCCATTAAACGCCTCAATTACCTGATTCCTGATCCTATCCTGCTTTCCCTCCCTGCCATACACAAGGAGGACTTCAGAAAAGGCCAGGGAAGCTGAATGTACCACCAATCTGTCGCTTAGTTTGTGGAAGTTCTGTTTCAACATCTCCACCCACTAGTTAGCCAGATAATTGGTACCCAGTTATACCAGCACTCCCAGCTCCCTCTGCTCCCTCTCCACCATCCTCCCTATCCTGTCTAAATCCTGGCTGGCAAATGCACCAGGAAGGAACCGGACCGTACTCCTCCCGTCCAGTCCTCCACCACCACTCTCTCTCTTTAGCCCCCCAATCATGTAGTCCCCAACCACTAAAACTCTCCTGGTAGACTTGCTTCCCATGGGCGCCATTGCGTTCTTCCATTTCCCACAAACTGACTCAGAATCCTCCCCAGGTGAGGTGCCTGAGCATCCTCCAGGGGTGCAAGTCGGTTTGCCATCTGGATGACCGTCCTCTTGGCAATACTCTCGCTGCCCACCCCTTAGACCAGTGGGTCTCTGGTGGAGTGGGAATGTGGGAGGCGGGAGGTTCTTGTTGAGTGGGTGACACAGCTGAGATATTTATACCCTTGCTGCCACCAGCTGAGCCTGGAGCGCTGCCATGGTCCTGCAGATCAGTCAGTACCCTGTCCTCTAGAACATATCCCTAGAGAAGAATGCCCCACAGCTGCCACAACTGACTGCCTCCCCTCTGAACTCCATCCCAGTAGAGGCCTATGAATGAGGCTAAAGTGCAAACCGATGACTAAATTAATGCCTGATGCTTACCAAGGTAGTGTGTAGCTGTAAGGCTTAGCTGTAGCACAAAAAACAGGAATACAACTGCCAGACTCTAGGGGGTACTGTCGTCTATTAAAGATTACAATTGGAGACATAAGGGGAGTTTTGCTTAAGAAAAGCGACACAATGAGATTTCAACTCTGATAAGTAAGATAAAAATTAATTGTTAGCGTAGGACCCAGCCAAGCAGTTTGTCATGGAATCTGGTGGCTGGGATTGTTTGTATATATTTCAACTGAAAAATGTGACACCCCTTCTGAACATCAAGAATTGAGAACATGAGCAAGATTGATAAAGTGTGTGTGTGTGTGTAGCACTTGAGAGTCTGTTTAATTTGCTTGATTTGGCCACGCACCATATGTGCCCCTTGAAAATGAGTTAACCCATAAGAAATGTAATTATAGCTTTGTGACTGAGCAGGGCAAGACTTGCTACCCCTTGCATTTATATCTTGCCATTCTACCAATCCTATAAGCAGTGTAAAACTGTATCTGCCACAATCGCCTCAGTGGCTGTGAGGTCATGATATTGGGAAGTCCTCAACCAGTGTCTTTCAGGCATTGGCAAACCATCACCACTTTTCATTTTACCAGCATATTTAGGTTACACCATTTGGGCTTAGTGGTGTTCAGGGGGACAGTGAACAGGACCTCATAGGCTCTGTTTTCAAAAGGGCCCCTAGACCATTGTAAGCAGCGACTTGTGTCTAAGCCTGGTGCACCAGGGACCCTGTGCAGGATTTTCAATGAAAAGCGGGTCTGGTCACAAAGTCCCCATTGCTGCCACAAGTTAACTGCCATATCCTACACAGGATGCACTAACTGGGTAGGATGGAAGCCGCAGCACAAGCCATCAGTATGGCAGCCAGGGACAGAAATCTGCCAATGCAAGTGCCCCATGTCCACTAGACCCACAATAATGGCACCATAACTGTAGCCAGAGGAAACGGAGCGACATGGGCAACATGGATCATGAAAAGGTCCACGATGTGCCCGATGTGAGTGGCATATGTGAGCTCTGACAGCCTCTATTGCGCCTGGTTGACTGGCACCTGCCTGGAAACACAGTGTTTTAGGCAGACTTCCTATCACCCGCCACCGACACTGGACACAATCACACCACTGCAGGGTGCACCAGACCCAGCAGAGGGGCACACAGACAAAGGAAAGAGGCAGCACCCTCCAGTGGTACAGTATGTGGCGTACCGCTTGTGGTGCTTCTTGGCTGCCTGAGTGGGACATGCTGTATGCACTGGGCAGCCGTTTGCATGGGGTGCCGGTGCACATGTGTTATGCAGAACACACTACACCACACTCGTTGCCTACTACCAACCAGAACACCCTACTCCATGCCAGTGGAAGGCTTACCATTGCTAAAAACCTGTACCACACCACTGAATGGCACCAACACATCTGTCCCAATAGCAGCAGTCCTCTCCCAACAGCTGGACTGCATGGGATGCTAGGGAGCAGCTCACGGGCAGGAAGGGTGGCGCGGTATGTCTTCTTCAGGCATGGGGGCTTCCAAGTGTTGGCATGATAGGGCGCTGTAGTCCACTATGTCCCTTGGCAGTCTTCCATAGAATACTGAGCAGGAATATGGGGTGCCATGTGGTGTACAGAGAGCATCACCATCGCAGCCCCCATTGATGCATTACTGCATTGCATGCAGTCTGCACAGCTACTGACCGGACTGCCAGGGGACCAACCCAAGATCCCCAGTGGCCAGATGGATCCTACAGCCAGTGACAACTGTGGCAATAAACTGTGGGGTCACTGATATCGCCTGCCACTGTTATATACTGTCTACCATAGTGCTGGTAATGTCTCAGCTGACAGTACACCTCCAGCACTACCTGTTCTCCTGCAGCGGGGATACCAGTGCTGCCATCGCATAGGTGGCATTGCGGGGCAGGGCAACCATGTTGATGGTGCACTTTGGTAAACTTGGATCACCAGCATACCAGGAGGCTGCTGTGGAGGGGTTGTGAGATAACAAATGGACCAGATACCAAACTTCAAGTTCAACACACAATCTGTGTGATGTTTATTCAAAATACAGAAATAACCTTCAGAAATGGCATAGTCCTTCTTCAGTACATCACTTTGCAGCAACAGGCTATGCATGTCCTTTCTCTACACTTGGCACCTACAGACACTGATCTCTGATCTAACTTAGCAGTTGAGATTCAGCCTCCACCCCCTATGCGGGCCTTGTTTGCTTGGGTAGTGGGGGCTCAAATAAAAAAAAACAAGCTAAAGACAGAACCTCCATGCAGAAACACTGAAATATGGGTTACCCCAAAGGGCATTGACAATAAGCAACACCTAGAGCCCTGGTATTTTCAACATTTACAGGTTTCATAAACATAAGGTATATACATCAAGGTATTTTATGGCATAGTGCTATGACATACTAACTCCAACAACAATAAACACAACCTGTTTAACATACACTTGGAGGTCACCACAATAACCTCCCTGTACGAGGATCTCAGAGGGAAAAGGAAAATTAAACAGTACACTATAGCACAGTCAAGAAAGGGAAGGGGGGTGCCCATAAGTGGCCAACCTTATGGAATAGAAATTGTAAAGGACAGATTAGGCTAAGAAATAGAAGAACTGTTACAACAGATTTAAGAAAAGGTCGGTCCTCAAGAGTAGCAGGAGCTCCCTGTCACAGCTGCATGCTGCCTGGCACCATACCAGTCAGTTTTGGAAATATTTACAGTTTCTACTGTATTGTTCTGTTACCTGGGATGAGCTGTTGCTACCTCCCTTCCCCCAGGATGCCTGAAAGCAAGATTAGTCCTACTTTCAGTGAGACTTGTACAGGTGATATACATGTTGTAAAGAAATACACTGAAATTATAAAAGTGAGTTTAAATAAATAATTGAATGAAATGAAGAGGTAGCATGGTCTAGTTGGAGCACAGACTTTAGAAGGAGGAGGTCCAGGTTCACATCCCACCCCAGCTACGTATTCACAGTGTGACCCATTGTGATTCACTTAACCTCACAGTGCATCAGTGTATACAGCAGTAAGCCTGGGTAAAAGCAAGACCCCACTGCAAATACAATGTGGCACCTCAGCTGGGCTATCGTGAATGAATAAATAAATTTCAAATATATATAAATAAAACACTTTGATGCCTGACACTACAGGATCCATTCTGCCCAGTAGGCAGCAGTATATGAGATGAAATGACACACACATAAAGAGTATATATGAAAGTAGCCAATCCCACTGTTTGTCAGCTGAGAAGCAGGTACAGTGCTGCCACTTACGGTACTCCAGCAACCAAAGAGTTCAAGGACACCAGCCAGCAGCAATGAGGCAGCCAGTGGAGCCCCAGCCTGTCTCAGGGTTGTTATGAAGCCTGGCAACAGCTGCTGCAGGTTGTTTTGGGCGTGCCCACAGGAATGCTCAGGAGCATGAAGCCAAGATGAAAAGGTGACAACCCAAGGTGCTGTAAGAAATGGAGTCTGGGAGTGATGTTCTGTTGGAGAGATCTGCAGTGAATCATAGCTGTGCAATATGAGTGCACTGCAGTGAAATGTATGATTCATTAGACAGTGGTTTGCATTTGAATTATTCAGCTGTTATGCATTCATATATCTTACACACACACACAAACCTGGAGTTTGCTGGCTTGATGTACATACTGTCACCAAACTGCTCTGTGACTTACGGAGGTGTCAGGATGGTGGCATTCTACATTATGCAAGGAAGTGATAATAAATATTTTATAATTGTCAGAATATGCTTTTGCAAGAAAATGCAGCCTTTGTAATCTGTGAAGTGGGATTATATTCTGCAGAAAAACAGGAGCATACAGTAGCTGCCAAGTGGACCATATCCTACACAGTGCTCAGTCACATTGCCACAGCACTGTCACCTCCAGTGCCATACATCAGCTGGGTCATGATCCAGCACCTGATGACCCCTGTAATCTGCGTGACACAGACTGACTGGTACTCTGCATGGCATTGGCACATGGGCCTCTCTGCCATCCGGCTGCTGTGGGTGATAGCAGTGCATGGAGTGTTAGAGTTGCTCTGGCTGGTCTTACTCCAGGGGGCATGGCAAGCCTTTGAAAATCCTGAATACAGGGATGCTGCAGTTGTGTGGTGGCACAAGCCCCCATCCGCCGCGGCACGGCTGTCTTTCTGATGCAGGTACAGCACAAGCCTGACTGGCGCAGTCACCCCTGTTCTAGTGCAGGCTCCCTACAAAAATCCAAAATGATGCACTGTGTGGCACAAGGTACTTCCTGCATCTGTTCTTTTTGATGCAAGCACCGTGCATCATTCCTGGGCTTTGGAAATCGAGTCCCATGTGTTTAATGATGTCATCATGTCCAGCCACATCCACTTTCTTCTCAGCAGGGGTTTGAGGACATCCAATCTTTTTTAATAAAATAATAGAGTTTTCCATTTTGCTGTAGAATTGTGTGGTCTCTGTAGGGATGGTTATTGGTCAGAAATTGGGATCTGGTGGTTTGGGTCTCTGTTGAAGTGGTGTTTTGTGACAAGGAGGCATGGTGATCATGCAGGTTATGTTCACTGGAGCGGAAAGTTTTTTTTTTTTTTTTTTTAAACTAAAGATTTCAGAGGGCAGACAGACCTCAGTTGAAGGTTGAATATCCAGTATCGTAGTGCCAAGCCATGCTGTGTGCAAGAGAGCATAGTCTGCATTTCCAAACATAGATTTTATTTTCAGTTGAGATGTGCTAGTAGAAAACTGGGTGTGATTTACACGTATGATTGGAAGTCATGGGAGAAGGTGTACAAGCAAGCAGTGTCAGCATTTCTGCAGAGGGAGATGAAGACAGAGCAGCGAAGCAGTGCTGGAGCTTTAGGGACCAGAAGAAAAGAAGGTACGAGGAAGGATTCTAAATATGTATTCAGTAGGTGGTATGGGGAATGGCAGAAGGTTATTCAAATGGCAGAAATGCTTTCATACAATGGAAAAAAAGACAATTTCTTGTGACCGCACCTAGGAGAACAGTGGTGCCTGGTAGATTGAAAATTGAAGAGAGACAGTACCTTGAACACCGATACCCACTGAAGGCCTGGAGTATCTTGGCCTTCCAGATTTCAAATTCCTGTAACCCTGACAACCAGCAGAAGACTTGTGGATGTCCTTATGGTGCAACAAAAGGTTTTTATTAACCCACACTTTGCAAAAAGGTTGCATAAAACAGGAACACTCTCTCACAAAAGGCTTGCTTAGTTGCACTTAAAGAAGCTAGTTGTCAGCTGACATGTTTCCCACTACTTTGTGCTTTCTCAAAGCTTAACATTTTCTTCCTAATTAGGTGGTTAAGTAGCCACATCTTTAAAATGACAGTAGAACCTCTCTCACTGCTGGTCAGAAAGAACTGACCTTATCTGTCCGTTACCTGCTCAGGTAGTGCTAATATACCCACCTACCTGAGTCAGGTGACCTAGCATCATCAAACTTTTAAATATGTTCTGAATCCTAGCAATAACAGTTTAGACAGGCTAAACATATCAAAAATGCAGAACAATAACCCCAAAAATTCCATGGGTATAAAACGAATCCCTATTTGGAGTATTTTACTAAACACATTACTTTCCAAAAATGATTGACAGATTGTTTATTATAAAACTGGGCCACAAGGGGCCACTATCCCTCTATAGAGCTGCTCAGTTCAGAGGCAGAGTTCACAGAGAACAGACCTCTTAGGATTGAATGGCAGAATAAGCTCCAGACATGAAGTGACAGCAGCAACATTCAAAGTGGACCAAAAGGAGTGTTTCTCTGTGGCAGCAGAGATATTCTCAGGTACCATATGCTATAAGGTAGACTTTCTTGCAAGTTTGCTTATTTTAGGGAGTCTGGTTTAATCTACCAAAATATAACTATTACCCACTCTGGAACTTCGATAAGCTTTCCCCAGAAAGGGCTCTAACTGAGGCATAACAATATGTTCCTCCATTTATAGAGAAGACCAGGCTGATTTTAGGTAAAGGAGCTGAAAAGCAGCAACACCACTGTTGCAGTGTCAAGCCGTCGGCTGAAATTGCAAGCTGACCGCTGACACTTTCACTTTTTTCCAACGTGATGCAGGGAGTACAACAGTTGTCTCTCCTGTCACGGAGGAGAGCTGTATTTGTAAGCACTTCAGTGTGTGAAGCTCCACTCCCCAGCAGGCATTACCCGAAAGGCAGAAACAAAAGGAAATAACTAGTGCTAGCGCTACACGATCGTGCACACGATCGTGAGGGCTTTTCGATCATGTGAACAGTCATGCAGCACCCCAGTAGCACTGATTAATGAAACAAACTCGGGATTCCAAATGCTGAGTCCACAAGACTACTGATTTCTTTCTCAGTTTCAGGACTCTCCCTCTCCTCTTTTACTTTAACGTACCGGGGGGAGATAAGGGGGAAAAAAATCCAATCCTACTACTTTTTCTACAGAATAGCAAGGCATTTGTAACTATATAAGCCTTGTCAGTGTACAGCAAGGCAAACATTTCTTTAACTTACATACAATAGCAAAGCAGCACAGGATACAAAACGGGTAAGGGAAACGCTGCTTGCTTAAACTCGTATAATTAATGCAGTTCTTCTGCCATAACATGCTTATTAGATCATTACACTGTTAGACACCTACTCAAATGTGTCTTTCCCAGATACATTCAGGGTCTCCTTTCCTAGACATTTGTTTTTAAGGACCCAGAGAAATAGAGAGAAAATAAACATGGGGGGGGGGGGTTGTATGGAGGTGGCCTGCCTCCATACAGTAAAGAAAGTGATAGCCGTGGAAGGGAGAAAAATAGAGGTTGCAACCATGGAAAGAAAAACAGATGGGTCCGAACCTTGAGTGGCAGGAACTGACCCTGTCACACTCAACGTATGTACTGGCAATGCAAAATTTAATTCTCTTTTTTTCTAAATACAGTATTATTAAGATGACTAATTACACAGAGCAGTGCACAACAAAATCACATTTTTGGAAGAGATTGGGTAGGAGTTTTACCATACCAACATGGCTTCCAAAATTTGCTTTCAGATGTTTAAGGGAGGCATGGATATTTCAGGTTGCTGTGCCTTGGTTGCCAAAAGACATCTAGAACCATCTGTTGCCTCTTAAACACATGGCTTCAGGATTCTTTCAGCCAGACAAGATGCAGGATGTTCTTTACCCATATTATATGGTGTTTGAAAAAAGTCAAAAATATATTTATAAAACAGTATTCTCTAGTATTTGTAACCAGTGCTATTGTCCTTGCATTTCCAATTATGAATAATTCTTGTGCTATGGACCTAGTTTCCTTGAGTTTCTTCTGTTTCCCTTGTATAGGCCTGCATACAAGCGAAACAGAAATAACTCAGAGAAAATAGGTTCAGATGCTGGGGTGCATAGCGAGGGGGTTTTCGTCCAGGTGAAGAGGGATGATCTTGCCCCTCTACAGATCGCTGGTAAGACCACACTTAGAGTATTGTGTGCAGTTTTGGAGGCCATACCTAAAGCGTGATATCAGGCTACTGGAGGGGGTGCAGAGGAGGGCAGCAAAGATGGTATGTGGAATGGTGGGAAGAGACTATAACAGCAGGCTAGGGGTCCTGAATATGTATATCCTGGAGGATAGAAGGGATGGGGGGGGACAAGATAGAGACATTCAAGTATCTGAGGGGAATCAATAAGGATGGAGTCTTTAAGTTAAGGAGGGGAAGGGTCACTAGGGGGCATGGGCTAAGAATAGAGGAAGGAAGATTTAGGAAGGAAATGAGGAGACACTATTTCACAGAGAGGGTGGTAGCAAAATGGAATGCCCTACCAGAATGGGTGGTATCATGTAAATCTGTGAACAGCTTCAAAAGGGCATGGAACAGGGGAGAGTGAGGGTGAGGGAGGTGGGGGTGGCAGAGGGATGACAAAAGAGGGTGGGGCAGCTGCAAACTAGGGGTGCTAGGTGCACACTCGAGCAGACTTAGATAGACTGGGTGGTGTGTTTCTGCTGGCACGTTCGTATGTTCATATTCATAGTTAGAAATTCAAGTACAATAACATACTTGAATTCTGTGTCCTTCATTAGAGGATGCACTGTGAGATAAAAGAATACTGTATCGTGTTCATGGAATCATTAAATTAAAATGGGATCCTAGCAGGAATCAGTGTGCCATAAAGAAATTTCACTAACTTGTTTTCATATGTTTCTTCTCCACATGACATTAGCACCTTCACCGTTAACTTTGGACCCCGACACTGCAAGTCCCCAGCTCATAATTTCTGAGACCCGGAAATGCGCATTCTTCACTGAAAGCAGACAAGACATTCTGGATAATCCCAACAGATTTGATGATCATCCCTGTGTACTTGGTTCAGAGGGCTTCCTAACAGGGAGACACTACTGGGAAGTCAAGTTTAGTTGCTTCTGCATTTGGAATGTAGGGGTCGCCAAAGAGTCTGCCATCAGAAAAGGACCAGTCACATTCACTCCTGATGAAGGTTACTGGGTATTCCGCTTTTTTGAATTCTATAAACCTCTGAAGATTGGGGTATTCCTGGATTGCGAGGAAGGGCAGCTTTCGTTATACGATGTAGAAAAACAGTCTCATTTAATGACAATTAATGGTTGCTTCACTGAGAAACTGTTCCCCTTCTTTTATTTGCGCCAAGCAAGGGAGCCATGTCATTTGCAACTGTAACTCTGCCAACCACTCTTATTCTGCAGTTTAAAAAAGAGTTCAGTTCCAAATGGGTTACTGTGTATATACCCCCATCCGCAAGGCGGGCAACTCCCCCAGCACTTGCCTCATCTTTAACTGCTTTTTCAACTGCGTATACCCTCTCTCTCCTCCACAACCCCTCCCCTTTTGCTCCAGCTAACTCTCCACCCACACCTTCCCTTCTTTTTCACCCCTACCACTCCCTCTATGACCCTCAATGCCCTCCTTGCTCTGATCTCCACACAAAGGAGGGAGCCCCAATGGCCTTGACCCCAAACTCTTGTCTCTCGCCACCTGGCCATTTCCCTTCCCATCACCCACCTGCCAAATCACTCATTGTCTCTTGCTTCAATCCCTGATCTTTGGAAGTAGGCCACTGTCATCCTCCTTCTCAAAGAGGGTGACCCCTCCCTCCCTAGTAACTACTGCCCCATCTCCCTCCTCCCCTTCCTGGATAAACTTCAGGCACTCCGGATCCTTTCCCAACTCTCCCCTTTCCTTGAACTCCTTCACTCCCTACCAGTCTGGCTTCAGGAAATCCCACTTCACTACCACCTCCCTCCTTAGGCTCATGGACTCCATCATTTCTGGCATGGACCTGAGGCTTCTTACCTCTGCCATCTTTGTTGATGTGGCCAAAGCCTTCAACACTCGCCCACCAAATCCTCCTGGACAAACTAAACGTAGCTGACTTCTTCTCCACTTAGTGGTTTCATTCATACCTTAAGGATAGAACCCAATCTGTTTGTATTTGTGATGTCATCTCCCTGTCTACTGCAGCATCCCACAATGATCCATCCTTGGCCCTCTCCTGTTCTCCATTTTCCTAAACAGTCTTCCCCTCTACTGTTCCTCTGCATCCATTCACATGTATGAAGATGGCAAGGTTTTTACAACTCTGGTTCCTCTGCCTCATGACCCGACTTCAACTGGATTTCAGTAACATCCAGCATTGGAGTTGGGCAAATCAGTGGTCATTCAATGCCAAACAAAATGGTCTCCATGAATTTTGGCACTAGCCAGAGACTTGTCAAGCCCCCTTGCCCTTCCAGACCTTTGATGGTGTTGTAACTGAGGTTGTCTCTTCATTTAAATACCTTGGGGTATGGTTAGATTGTCATCCTGACCCCTCTACTCATGTAGATGCCATTCATCAGAAGCTGCATCTTAAACTTGGGGCACTTTACAGGAAGAAAGTAAGTATCCCACGTCCTGCCTGAAGAGAGATTGTCAGGAAGATTGTGCCCCCTTTTTCGATTATACTGGCATTGTATAAAGCACTGTTTTGAAGTCCAGCCTTACCAGTCTTGATCACCTGTTTCACTCCTTCTGCCACTTTGCCCTGGATTGCCTCCCAAGAAAACACCACTGTTCCCTGTATTCCCCCCTCTCCTTGCTTCCCCAGAAAACACCACTGTTCCATGTATTCCTCCCTCTCCTTGCCTCCCCAGAAAACACCACTGTTCCCTGTATTCCCCCCTCTTCTTGCCTCCCCAGAAAACACCACTGTTCCATGTATTCCTCCCTCTCCTTGCCTCCCCAGAAAACCCCACTGTTCCCTGTATTCCCCCCTCTCCTTGCTTCCCCAGAAAACACCACTGTTCCCTGTATTCCTCCCTCTCCTTGCCTCCCCAGAAAACCCCACTGTTCCCTGTATTCCTCCCTCTCCTTGCCTCCCCAGAAAACCCCACTGTTCCCTGTATTCCCCCCTCTCCTTGCTTCCCCAGAAAACCCCACTGTTCCCTGTATTCCCCCCTCTCCTTGCTTCCCCAGAAAATACCACTGTTCCCTGCATTCCCCCCTCTTCTTGCCTCCCCAGAAAACACCACTGTTCCATGTATTCCTCCCTCTCCTTGCCTCCCCAGAAAACCCCACTGTTCCCTGTATTCCCCCCTCTCCTTGCTTCCCCAGAAAACACCACTGTTCCCTGTATTCCTCCCTCTCCTTGCCTCCCCAGAAAACACCACTGTTCCCTGTATTCCTCCCTCTCCTTGCCTCCCCAGAAAACACCACTGTTCCCTGTATTCCTCCCTCTCCTTGCTTCCCCAGAAAACACCACTGTTCCCTGTATTCCTCCCTCTCCTTGCCTCCCCAGAAAACACCACTGTTCCCTGTATTCCTCCCTCTCCTTGCCTCCCCAGAAAATACCGCTGTTCCCTGTATTCCCCCCTCTCCTTGCTTCCCCAGAAAATACCGCTGTTCCCTGCATTCCCCCCTCTCCTCGCTTCCCCAGAAAACACCGCTGTTCCCTGTATTCCTCCCTCTCCTTGCCTCCCCAGAAAACACCACTGTTCCCTGTATTCCCCCCTCTCCTTGCTTCCCCAGAAAACACCACTGTTCCCTGTATTCCTCCCTCTCCTTGCCTCCCCAGAAAATACCACTGTTCCCTGTATTCCTCCCTCTCCTTGCCTCCCCAGAAAACACCACTGTTCCCTGTATTCCTCCCTCTCCTTGCCTCCCCAGAAAATACCACTGTTCCCTGTATTCCCCCCTCTCCTTGCTTCCCCAGAAAATACCACTGTTCCCTGCATTCCCCCCTCTCCTTGCTTCCCCAGAAAATACCACTGTTCCCTGCATTCCCCCCTCTCCTTGCTTCCCCAGAAAACACCACTGTTCCCTATATTTCTCCCTCTTGTTGCATCCCCAGATCCCTCTACTGTTCCCTGTATTCCTCCCTTGAAGCCAGACACTTCACTCATTGTACTACCTTCATCTCCACATTCTGGATTGGCTGCCTACTGAGAAACAGCAACAAGGGTCAGATGGAGTCACCCGGAGCAGCACAGTGTGAACTACTCAGGTAGTTACCTGTAGTGGAAGAGAGAGTCCTAGCTAAGGGGGCTCTCTTTTGCACCCATGGCCTCTGTCAATGAGTTTCAAATTAAGTTAGAAATCCAATGATTTTATAATAAACTGAGGCTTAAAGTTTTTTGTTGACTCTGACAAAAGTTTTGACAATACTCGATATGCTTTTAAAACAAAAATGAGAGTAAAATCCAAATTTGTACTTTGTAACCCCCTTCCCCAGTGCTGAGCCAAGGGATTGATAAAATTAAGGATTTTGAAGCAAAGAAAAAGGTTTAATTTGACCAAAGATGAGGCACTTGCCCTTAAAGGATTAGAACAGGGCACATAAATTATTATTAAAAAAGCAAATAAGATTAATTTTGAATTAGCAAGTACACAAGGATGACTCTACAAGACAGCTAAGTAGCACTTACTGTAACTATAAAAATATTGAGGGAAACCTCACTGAGGATATAAGGAAAGAGATTTCTAAAATAGTCTCTGATGGTTTGGAAATGTTTGGATAAAGCACTGGGTTGCAGAGGCTCTACAGAAACAAGATCCAGTGAAACCTATTTTATTGTCTCACAAAAGTGTATAAGGGGGTGGTGCCCCCTCCTGGATTCCCTACAGTTCCAGTTAGATTCAATCCTTGAACCTTTGTCTAGTTTTATTGATTTTCATTTGCAGGACTTTATCCTGTCTGTTCCATCCTTTAAGGACACGAGAGATATTATGATGACATTTATAGCAGATATAAGTGATGGGGGCATAAGTCGGAGATATCTGGCTAGCCATCATGGATGTCTCTGACCTCTACATCTCCATCCTTCACACAGGTTTGGCTGCACTAAAGCACATACTTTTTAACAGGGGTGTAGCCAGAAATTTCCATTTTGTACACAACCTCCAACAGTTACACCCCTCCCCCCATTAAAAAATGTACACATCCTCTCCAAATGGCACCCCCTTCCAAACAAGTCAGATGATCCCTCTAATCTCTAAAGAGGTTATATACATACATCTGTCTCCTAAACAACAGAAGTTTAAACAGACACACACCTCAGTGGCCTACACTAACCCAAATTCTACAGATTAGAATGAAAATGTGGAGCATTCTGTGTAGGTAAAACAGAGCGTTTAAGGTCGGAGTTTTGGAGCATGTCAGAGCAATACATAAACAAGATCTAACTTATGCAACGGCAGCACATATTTTTGAACATAGAGATACAATGGAAACACACGAGTTTAAATTTTTAGGAATAGAAAAGGTTTTTCATGGATTGCGAGGTGGTAATTATCGCAACAAAATTTAAAAAAAGGAGAATGAATGGATCTTACGCTTGCAAGCTTATAAGAAGCCAGGTATTAATGCACATCTGGAATTGAAACCATATTTAGAGAGCAGATAAATCCATTCCCTGATTCTAGCTTTGCTAGTTGTTTGATTGCAATATATGTGATATTATGTATTTCATTATCTTGAGGATTTTAAAGAGTTAATACATGAGGTAATATTGACTGATTGACGTACCAATGATTTTGAATTTCGTCACGGTATTGTAATGGGTGATTGGGTATTTAAAGTTGTGATGTTTGTTGTGTTTTAGCTTTTGATGAAGGACTTTGTCCGAAACGCGTCAAGCGGTTTTACTGGTGCAATAAAGGCATCATTATTTTCAATTTATATGCTCCGGATCTTATTATTATTGGGGCTTGTGTGTGTGCTTCAGCTTTTTGTGTAATAACCCAAATACTACAGATTAGAATGAAAATGTTAACAGAAAGGCATATGGTTTGTGATAGGCACTCAACAAAACTGTACGCAAATGTGTACAGTGAGTATGCCTGGCTACACCCTTGCATACTAGACTTGAAGGACCTATCAGAAACACCTCAAACACAATTCTTTGGTGGAACTTGTAAGTACGATCCTGAACAGAAACTTCTTTAGATTTAAGGGACGGTATTATCAGTAAACAAAGGAGATGGCAATGGGGTCTACTATGGCTTCATAAAGCTTTTTCGCTTCAGGGACAGGCAAACTGTGGTCCTCCCTCAGAGGATCTCAACCCACCCTACACACATGGCTTCATTGAACCTATCCTGGTGCCCCATTTTTCCATTTTCTCCCTCATTACCCCAGAACACGGTCGCACATGCACCTGTAGGCACGCATGGGCTCCGTGGCTTCGGTAATAGCCCCTTCCTCATGTCTGGCTCCTTGCGGCTTGGTGCTGCCACCTAGCCTCCACTTGGTGGCAGCCAAGAGCTAGGGAAACCCACATCCCTCCCTGGGAGTGATGAGCTGCCTTGCGGCCTTTCGATCCAGCTCTGCATCCTCACCCTCCCTGGCCGACACCTAGCAGCCTGAGCTCTCTCCCGAACCTGGGTCACCATCATTCGAGGAGGTAAGGTGTGCAGTGCCTCAGCCCTCCACGCCATTGGGCTGGTGCACTGATTAGAAATTTGACACTACACTGCAGAAGCTGTCACACAAGACAGCAGAAAGGTGGCATCCTGCTGGGACAGTTCCTGAGGGCTTGTAGGAAATATTCCAGTAAGGAACGCTACCAGTAAGAGAAAACAGGTGGTGGAAATGAATGTTTGCTAGGGGTTACGCAATGAAAGTTATCAAAAAGGCAGAAGCAGAGGCTGACACAAAAAATAGATCAGGCCATAATAATGTGTGAGAGAAGCAATTTGTACAAGATCTAATAATTTACAAAGATTTGGTGCTTTATCACCACTGTATGCACTAAATGAGTCCATTGATTAGATACATACACTATAGGACTTCATTGAACTGTTTTTTTCTGATATTATTTTCTGCTATTACTGTCATTGTTTGAGTTCTTTAGTTATGTAATTTTTTAGTCTGCTCAGAGTGATATAGGACAAGAAAAATGTGGCTTACTGTTATATAAAAAAAGGTTTTATCTATTACATACACTACTAATATGCACACTGACCTTTTGACCTTCCTATGATTTTCAATATCTTTAAAATATGTTGTGTTTATTGGTGATGGGAACACTGATTCTTTACTCTCCCATGCAAGATGTTCCTCTTTCTAGTCTGATCTCTCAAGCCTTTCATCCTCTATGAATATTTGGGTTGATATTCGGTTAACAATAAGGACAGGAAAATGTAGCAAACCTAACAAATCACTGTGGTAGATGGAGAGGTAGGATAGTCGTGGTGGTGGGGGATTTCAACCTGCCTGGGGTGGATTGGTGTACTGTGACATCAACAAACGGTAAAGAACAATGGATTCTCGGCTCTTTTCAAGATGTATTCCTGTCACAACTTGTATGGAGCCAACCAGAGAAGGAAGCATCTTTAATTTTGTTCTGACAGACGGTGAGCAGGTAAAGTATGTTGTAGTAAAGGACTTGATTGCTGGGAGTGATCACTCGACAGTGTGGTGCTCCCTGGACCTGGGGAGGAAGGGAAATCACACTAATATGAAGGTAATGAATTTCAGGTGGGCAGATTTCGGGAGGGTGGTAGCCATTCTGGTAGGTGACTTAGAGAAAGTATGTGTGGACATGGACAAGGTTAACAGGTGGGAAATTTTGAAAGTGGGCCATCCTCTGCTTAATTACTGTTGCTAGCTCTAGTAAGGGTTTGTTAAAATTCAAAACGCATAGAGGTTTCAGCCTGGGGAAGTGAATTTATAGCTGTTTAGTGTGAATTTTACTGCATGTTTATGCTGAATTTTACTGAACTTTGATTCCTTCCCGGAATCTGCCTTCCCGCCTACTGCCTCCTCTAACCTAACCCCTCCCCCCGCCCACTATCTGGACCCTCATGGCACCTCAAGCTAGACCAAAATCTCTCACCTCCATTGTCCTAACCTAACCTGTCCTGCACACTGAACTCTCCTCCATGCCCACCGATTTAGCTCCCTTTAACTTTTGCCTATTCTCCTTTTTCTTCCCATTGGGTGGCAGCCCTTGATCAGGCATTCCAGCAGCCAGCACAGTGCCGTTGGAAGCGGTGCTTCCTCCTGCTACAGTCCCTGGCATCCCACAGCGCTCTGAATTGTCCTACTGCTCCATGCTCCATTGGTCTAAAAAAACTGCCAGGCCTCCTGATTGGCCCACACAGAAAGCACAAGGCATCTGATTGACTGGCTCACACAGCCCTCTCTGGACTGAAGCTCTCCCTGTCTGCCAGCTCCTCGGCACCGCTCCTTCATCTAGTAATTTGTCCTGCCCATCCTCTTCGGCCCTAACCTCAACCTCTATTAAATCCGTGGTAACTCTGCCCACTGTACTCGGGGCCATCCTCCTGGCCCTCCCAGGGTATAGGCCTTAAAGGTACACTGATATTCTGTCTCTGCAATGCCCATTAATATAGAACTCCCCTCCTTCAAGTGCAACCCACACCTCTCCCTGTCTGCTGTGAACCAATAATGGGCTGCATACTCCTACTACCTCTTACCTTCACAGTTGGTACAGCTGGCCCTGGTGACTACTGAGGTACCACCCCTTCCCCAGATGATTGCCTTGGGATAGGCAGCTGGCCAAAGGGGCTAGGTACAATCCTCCAAATAGCATACCCTGGGCATTGCCTTGGAACAGGCAGCTGGCTAAAGGAGCCAGGAGCAACCTCCTCAGAGGGGGGCCAACCAGGAGTACGCCACTCATCTAACTACACCAGGTTAGTATGCCTCCAACACCCACCATGGCACCTACAGGTTTCCACCTCTATTAACTATCCCACTGAAAATAAATCCACCTTTCCCTGGCAAAATGAGGTGATGCAAGATACATATCTCAGTAATTCTCCGCCTCATGGCAAGGAAGCTTATCCTAATGCTTCTCCTTCTATCTGGAAATGTAAACCCCAATCCTGGCCCACCATCTTCAATTGGACCTGGAGGGAATAAGACGAAGGGCCTTATAATTGCTGCCATGAATATGTGTAGCCTCAGAGTCAAATTCACACAACTCCAGGCCTGGATGGCCCTGCACAGTTCAGACATTGTTTGCCTTACAGGGACATGGCTGACAGACCAGATAAAAAAACAACAAAGTAGTACTAGCAGGTTACAAAGTGTTCAGGAGGGGCAAGAAAGTAGGGGGCTGTCTCATCTACACCAGGGACTCCCTCCATTGCACTGTCCTCCACATTTCCAGGATGGCCGCTGACCACGAGCTCCTAGTGGTGAGATTACAGGTTGGGCAGCATGGTAAGTCTCCGACCATAGCGTTGGAATATCTGCCCCCCCCCAAACTGCCAGGGATGGTCTCCCAGAGATCCTGGATGCTATGGCCACCCTCCCTAAGGATAGTGAATTGATAGTAATGAGAATTCAGCACAAATTGGGACAGTGCCAATTCTACCCCACAAAAGGACATTGTGGCAAGCACATACCACACAATTAGTCACTGAACCCACCAGAAGGAACCACAGAACAGGCAATAACACGCTGTTTGGATCCTCACTAACTCCCCCTCCCCTATCTCTGAGGTCACAGTTTAGTCTGACACCCTAAGCAATCACTCTGCTATCATTCTCAGGTGATCCAACAGGTGCAAAAACAACACCCCCATCATAATTGAGAGCAGGGTCCTGAAGAAAGGTCAACTAGGGGCACTCAAAACTGCCCTCTCTCTCCATGACTGGTCACACATCAATTTGATACCTGACCTTGACCTGGCCCTAAAGTCCTTTGTAGATGGTGTCAACAATATTTGCGACCTTTACGCACCAGTAAGAAGAAGAAAAGTGCACGAGATCAATAACAGTTGGATTACCAGCGAGCTCCTTACCGAGATGAAGGAAAGGGACAACCTTTGGTCAAAGGCAAGTTCCACCAGAAACGAACATGACTACCAGTGCTACAGGGCTACCAGAAACCACTGTACACATCTAAGGTGGCGGGCCAAAGCGGACTACCACAAGGAACTGCTAGATAGAAGCTGGGGTAACAATAAAAGGTTCTGTGAGAACATAATCTGGGGAGGGATGAAAAGAAACATCCTCAAGTACTCAGCATTAACAGCTCTCCAACCTCGGACCCACTCCTTATTGCAGAGCACTTCAACTCCACTTTCACCAATGTAAGCACAGTCCAACCCCCTGACTACCTATGCCCTGCCAAGGATCCCTCCTGCAACAAATCAACCAGTAGCTGTCACCCGGTCTTCTACCTCAAGAGAGTAACTGTCAAAGAGGCTGCATTCTATGTAAAGAAAGTGTTTGGTAAAACCAGAATGGGAGTGATGGAATGGACATGAAGCTAGTATCCCACACCCTTGATGTACTCATCGTACCCATAACTAAACTCTTCAACAAATCTCTGACCCTGGCAAATTACCCAGCAGTCTGGAAGCAAGTGCTGGTCACTCCTGTCCCCAAGAGTGGTGACAGGACCAGTGTTTCCTACTACAGGCCGATCTCAATCCTCTCCCCCCATCCAAGGCCCTTGAGAAGATTGTTGCTGATCAACTCACTGAATATCTCAACAAATATCAACAGCAGTGCCCCAACCAACACAGGTTCAGGCAGTGGCACAGCACTATCACTGCACTGGTGAAATACACTGACTACATCGAGCTATGGATGAAGGCAAGTTGGTCAGGTCATTGTTCACAGACTTAAAAGCCTTCAACACCGTCAACCACACCCTCCTACTGGCCCAGCTACGGAGTCTGGGGGTGGCTGCCAATGCAATACACTGGTTCCAGGACTACCTGTCTGTCAGATACCAGCGTGTCAAAATAGGACAAACAGTGTCAGAACCCAGGGAAGTCTCGCTGCATGTTCCTTAGGGATCTATCCTGGGACCCCTTCTCTACAGCCTATTTTTTAAATAACCCCCCCCAAAGCCTGTGACTCCAAAATAGTCCTTTATGCTGATGATGTCCTCAACAGCAACACGTGAATCAAATTTCTCCAGTCATCATTTCAGTACTCCGTTAGCAGAGTAGAGGACTGCTTCTGCGAGCAGAAGCTTCTGCTCAACTATAAAAAGGACAAGGCCATGTTTCTATCCAGCCCCCAGCTCAATAAAAGGTTCCCCTCCATTGCCATCTCCAACAAAGTCCTAACTCCTTTGGAACAGGTACACTCCTTCAAGTTACCTGAAGGTCACCCTGGATGACATCCTATCCTTTGCTCTACATGTTGATCTGGTAGTCAAGGCAGTAAACTCCAAGCTGGGCATGCTATGTAGGCATAGAAAGTACCCAATTCAGGCCCTCCGCCTCTCCAGCTCCATACTATCAACCATTGATTATGGCCTGGTAATCTATGGTGCAGCTATGGATACCGTGCTCAAGAGGGTACATATAGCACTCAACAAGGCCAGCAAGCCCATCTTGGATGCCGGTTGACTAACCCATACTTGCTGACTCTATGAGCGGACCAACTACCTGTCTTTAGGGTGCAGGATGAACTTCCAGACTTGACTCCTAGGCAAAAAAGCACTGTTAGAGAAGACTGCCCAGAGCGTATCTGACATCTTTGCCCTATTAGGCTCTGATTACAACTCCAGAAGAAGGAAGCAGGGGGCACTCGTGTTATCATTTCAGTGAACAGTACTCGGTCAGCGAGCATTCCCCTACAGAGCCCCACTATGGCTCAACGAGGTCCCTGAGGCCATTCATAATACCACCAGTCTCTACAACTTCAGACCCGATCTCAAGCACTACCTTGCCTCCAGCACTGCGTGTGCCTGTTTCCTTAAAGCCTGACATGCTGTCTGCTGGTTACCCCTGACCAAGGGATGCTTTCTGCTCCCATGAAATGACCAGGTCCATACCTTTGGTCCCCCCTTACTCAGTCTAGACTTCCTCCCCATTATAGTCTCTTCCTTCCACTGCTCTACCTCACCTCCCTCCAGCACACATGCCCCTCTCCTCCACCTCTCCTGCCTGCAGACCACCCACCCCCAGGATGCTCTATTTGTCCTCCTAGCCCCCCTCCCTTTCTTCACTTTGCAGTGCTATGACAATGCCTCCAGACGGAGGCTGCTTACTGACCCCATCCCCCACCCTGGGAGTTGACACCACCTACCACCTGCTCACTGCTACACTACCTGTTCCTCTCAACCCCTCCCCGAGTGCCACGAAAATGCCCCTGGACAGAGGTCACTGGCTTCATTCTGCCGCCCACCCTCCCGTCTCCTCCCCCTCCTTAGGCAGAGACATCACCTGATCACTCCTATTGCCCTGTGTCCACGTCTCCCAGGGGACCCCTCATGCACCCTGCAATACCCTGGCCTAACTGGCTATCTATTGGGATTCTAAAACAGTTCCAATATCTATAAGTACTTATAATGAATCAAAATTGTAACAATGTCTATTGTAAACCATGTCCAGTACACTGTACCACTGCTGTTTGTGTGTCTGTTTTGTCCCTTGATGTGGAACCTTTGTAGAAGAGCCATGGCTCAAAGGTAATTTCTGAATTCTAAATAAATAAAAAAAAAATCTGCAGTTCCAATACAAGAAAACGAGGTCAAGAAAACCCTGCTGGTGGACTAGGGATGTACAGGAGAGGGTAAGGGAGAAAAGGCTAGTCTACCGAAAGTACAAGAAAACCCATAAGGAGAAGGACGGGGAAGATTATGAAATCAAAGGAGGGGAATAGGGTGGTAAGAGCAGCCAAAGCAACCAAAGAGCTACGGTTGGCACAGGGGATCAGGGAGGGGGAAAAGGATTTTTTTTAGATGCATCAGAAGAGGAAGTGTAGGGGGCAGGTCACCAGGTTAGAAAAGGGAATGGAGCAGGCTGAGGTACTAAACGAGTACTCCTGCTCTGTCTTTACAAGCAAAATGGATGGTCCAATTCCACAGGGGGGTGTTAAGATAAAGGGTGGGGAGGGGGTCGTGAACTTGTGATGAGGTACTGGTGGAGATAGTGTGGGAGGGCCTTGGGGCATTAAGGACAAACAAGGCCCTGGGTCTGGATGGGATCCACCCCAGAGTCCTAAAAGAGTTGGCAGATGTCCTAGTAGCACCACTGATGAAGTTATTCAGCTCCTCCTTCTAAAAAGGAAGTGTACCATTGGACTGGAGAAAGGTGCATGTAGTGCCCCTCCATAAGAGTGGATCAAGGGATGAACTGGGAAACAATAGACCAGTTATCCTGACGTCCTTAGTGGAGAAACTATTGATAAGTATATTGAAGGAAAGACTGGTGAAGCTCTTGGAGGTAAGTTGACTACAGGATGTCAGGCTACATGGTTTTGCCAAGGGGAGAACTTGTCAGACTAACCTGGTTGAATTTTTTGATTGGGTGACAAGAGCTCTGGATGGTGGTAGGCTGGTTGATGTTTTATATTTAGACTTCAGTATGGTGTTTGACTTGGTGCCACATTGGAGACTGCTGGGCAAGCTGAGTGACTTGGGGTGGGGAAGGGTTGTTGAGGTGGATTGGAAACTGGCTAAGCAGTAGACAGTGAATGGTACTGGGGGAGAGCTATCAACACACATAAGGGTCATTAGCAGGGTCCCTCAGGGTTCAAGTACATTGTTATTTAATGCTTTCATTTCAGACATTGCAGTGGGAGTTAGGAGTAATGTGCCTGCTGACTACTCCAAACTAGGTGCAGAGGTGGACAGTGAGGAGGGAAGGAGGACACTCCAGGAAGACCTAAAAACACTGGAACAGTGGTCAGTCACATGGTAGCTGGGGTTTATCGTTAAAAAGTGCAGTGTACGTCACTTGGGAGCTAGAAATCCAGGGTACAGCTACAAATTGGGTGTGGGGTATAGTTAACCATCTCAGAGGAAGAAAAAGATCTGGGAGTAGTGATCACTGGTAAAATGAATCACTCAAGACTATGCAGGAATGCAGCGGCTAAGGCAAACAGAATGCTGAAGTGCATTGCTAGGGGGACTACTTTGAGAAGGGAGGAGGTAATTCTGCCACTGTACAAATCCTTGATGATGCCGCACTTGGAGTACTGTGTGCAGTTCTGGTGTTCTTAACTTGAAGGACATTATGCTCCTGAAGAGGGTCCAGAGGAGATCATCTAAGATGATCCTCTGATTGGGGAATAAGCTCTATGCGGAGAGACTTAGGGACCTAAGCATATACTCCTTGGAAGACAGAGGGGACATGTTCGAGACCTTTAGATACTTGAAAGGTGTTAATAGAGTAAACAGAGTGGGTGTTCAGATTGAAGGGGGGAAGGGACCATGACAGATCATAGCCTGAAACTGTTTGGTGGGAAGTATAGAAGATGCCTGAGGAAGCATTACTTCATAGAAAGGCTAGTGGTGCCTTGGAATGTGCTCCCTGAGGAGCTGGTATCAAGGAAATCAGTGGGAGGTTTTAAGAAGGAATGGGATAGATACATGGGCAAGGTACAGGTAGGGCGGGTAGAGACCAGGGGGATTCTGAATGGAAATTGGGGGAGGGATGGAAGGAAGAGGGGGCAGAAAGAATTGTTGAGTACCTAGAAGCCAGTGGGGCACAGGACCCAAGGCAGCAGGGATTCATGATGGAAAGGTCGTGTCAGTCGAATCTAATAGATTTCTTTGACTGGGTGACCAAAGCAGTAGACCAGGGAGGGGCTGTGGACATGGCCTACCTAGATTTTAGCAAGGCATTTGATACAGTCCCACACAAAAGATTAATACACAAGTTAGCCAGCCTTGGGTGGGCCCCAAGGTGGTAGCCTGGATAAAAATTGGCTAGACAACAGGGCGTAAGGGTAGTAGTAAATGGAGTACACAGTGAAGAAAGGAGGGTTACTAGCGGGGTACATGAGGGTTCAGTACTGGACTGGTCCTTTTCATGTCTTTATAAGTGGCATTGCAGAGGAGCTGGAAGGAAAAGTATGTCTCTTTGCAGACAACACAAAGATCTGCAACAGGGTTGATGCACAAGATGGAGTGGAAAGGATGAGAAGGGACTTGGCAAGGTTGGGGGAATGTTCAAATGTATGGCAGCTCAGATTCAATGCAAAGAAGTGCAAGGTAATGCACATGGGAAACAAAAACCCAGGGGAAGAGTACACAATGGGGGGTGAGATACTGACAACAGTAAAAATGGAAAGGGACCTGGGGGTAATTATCAGATGACCTGAAGGTGGGCAAGCAATGTGAGAAGGCAGTAAGGAAGGCTGGAGGGATACTGGGATGCATAGGAAGAGGCATCAATAGTAGAAAACAGGAAGTTGTTATCCCTCTGTACAGACAGTTGGTGAGACCCCATCTGGAGTACTGTGTGCAGTTCTGGAGACCCCATCTCCGCAAAGATATAGACAGAGTGGAGGCTGTCAGAGGAGGCAACCTAAATGGTGCAGGGTCTGCACCAGAAGACATCGAAGAAAGACTAAAGGAGCTTAATATGTATACCCTTGAGGAAAGAAGGGAGAGGGACATGATAGAAACTTTCAAGTACCTCAAGGAATCAACAAAGTCCAAGAGGGTAGCATCTTTCAGAAAAGAGATGTGCAAGAACAGGGGCACAATTTGAAAATAGAGGGTACAGCTCAGAGGTAATGTGAGGAAGTATTTTTCATGGAGAGGTTGTGGATGCATGGAACAGCCTCCCTGAGGAGGTCGTGGAGTCAAGAACAGTGGGGGAATTCAAGAATGCATGGGACAGACATAAGGCAGTCCTAGTGGGGGGTAGGAGGAAGTAAGTTGTTGGTTAACTAGGATCTGCAGCTTATCTGTTAGGTAGGAAAATGGGCAGACTAGGTGGGCCAAGCAGTCCTTATCTGCCATCAAATTCTATGTTTCTAGCAGTTATCAAACTGTGAACTGCACCTCGAACAGATGCGTTAGACCTCAGGGCCTAATCTGCTGTTCATATGTAAATTAACTTTGGCTGTTTACATTATGTTCTTAAAGATTATTTGGTTTAAATGTAGAAATTATTATATATTTGCAATTTGAGTCTATGTAAGTATGGGAATTCTAATGCTGGGGTCAGCTTGAGCATCCAGGAGCCCTAAATGCTTGGGGCTCACTTTTATGAGTGTTTGAACACTCAGCCATGGGTGTGTGATGTCATCATGTGGTTGGTGTGATGACGCGACTGCAGTGCATCTGATGCGCCAACATCTGGGGCAGCAAGCTGCTTTCAAGGGGAAGACACAGATGTCAAACCAGCATGGCCTTTTGGTGTGGTGTTGGCTGAAACTGAATTATGAGACCTGTGCATCAAGTTCAGCATTATTTGAGAAGTGCATTCACTCATAGAAACATAGAAGTTGACGGCAGATAAGGACCGCAAGGCCCATCCAGTCTGCCCATTTCTTTTTCTACCTTATAAATGTGCCATCGGCCTTTGCTCTGTCAGTGATCTATCTATTCATAGTCATTTGTATTGCTCCCTTATGCCTATCCCATGCCTGTTTGAAGCCCTGCACTGTATTCATAGCCACCACTTCTTGTGGTAAGCTATTCCATGCATCTACCACCCTTTCTGTGAAAAAGAATTTCCTCATATTCCCCCTTAATCGGCCTCCCTCTAATCTCATGCTGTGTCCTCTTGTCCTGCTATTTTTCTTATATTTAAACATGTTAACACTTTCACCTTGTTTATGCCCCTAAGGTGTTTAAATGTCTCGATCATATCACCTCTCTCCCTCCTTTGCTCAAGGTATACATATTGAGCTCCGTTAATCTGTCCTCATATGTTTTCTGATGCAGTCCCTGCACCATTTTGGTTGCCCTTCTCTGGACTGCCTCAATTTGGTTAATGTCCTTGTGAAGGTGTGGCCTCAATACTGCACGCAGTACTCCAGATGGGGCCTAACCAATGTCTTGTACAGAGGGATTATTACCTCCCTCTTACGACTTGTGATACCCCTACTAATACACCCTAACACCCCCCTAGCCTTACCTACTGCTTTAGAGGTCTGCTTGGATGATTTTAGGTCAGTGATGATGATGCCCAAGTCTCTTTCTTCCTTTGTGACTGCTAGCAACTCCCCTCCCAGCCTATAAGTGGCTTCAGGGTTTCTCTTCCCTATGTGCATGATTTTGCACTTCTTTGCATTAAATCCCAGTTGCCACTCTTCTGACCATTTTGCTAGTTTATCCAGATCTCTTCTCATTCTGCCCACCCCATCTGGATCATCTACTCTGTTGCAGATCTCGGTGTCATCTGCAAACAGACAAGCCTTACCCTCTAGTCCATCTGCGAGGTCACTAATGAAGATGTTGAATAGGACTGGCCCCAGGACTGATCCCTGAGGTACCCCACTTGTGACTTGCATCTCTTCTGACTGTATACCATTTACCACCACTCTCTGTTTTCTGCCAGTCAACCAGTTTGCCACCAGTTGACCAACTTCGACCACCCGAGCCTACCTAGCTTATTTATCAATCTTCTATGTGGAACAGTGTCAAAAGCTTTGCTGAAGTCAAGGTAGGCGACATCAACTGCTCCCCTTGGTCCACCACTCTGGTTACCCAGTCAAAGAAATCTATGAGATTAGTTTGACAGGACCTTCCTTTTGTAAACCCATGCTGTCTTGTATCCTGTGCCCTATGGATTCAGGTGTTGCACTATCCTTTCCTTAAGGAGTGCCTCCATAATCTTGCCCACTACTGAGGTAAGACTGACTGGTCTGTAGTTCCCGCCTCCTCCCTGCTACCACTCTTGTGGGAGCGGGATCACATAACCCTTCTCCAGTCTTCTGGGACCTCTCCTGTGCTCAGAGACTCACTAAACAATTCTGCTAATGGCTCTGCTAGTTCCTCCTTTAGCTCCTTAAGTACCCTGGGATGTATGCCATCAGGTCCCATTGCCTTATCCACCCTGAGCTTAGCAAGCTCTTGTAGGACCCTTTCTTTTGTGAAGGGAGTAGTGCTCACCTCCCTCCCCCCTGTGTCCATAATGCTGAGCTGTGGGCCCTGCCCTACCTTCTCTTCAGTAAATACTGAGCAAAAGTATCTATTTAGGATAGATGCCTTTACAGGGTCCTCCTCCTCACATGCTCCCTTTTCTCCATTAAGCTTAGCAATACCCCCTCTGGACTTTCTCCTTTCACTAATGTATCTATAGAAAGTCTTGTCACCTTCTTTTACTGTTCGTGCTAGTGTTTCCTCAGTTTGGGACTTTGCCTGCCTTACTGCCTTACCTGCTTCCCTTAGGGCAGTTTGGTATGCCTCCCTATCTTCATCCCGCTGTGTTCCCTTATATTTCCTGAAGGCCAGCCTTTTGGCTCTGACCTTTTCTGCTACTGTATTTGAGAACCAAAGTGGTTTCCTTCTTCTTTTGCACTTCCTTTTCTGTCTAACACAATGGGATGTTGCTTCAAGTATTGTATCCTTAATGCTTGCCCACTTTGCCTGTACCTCCCCACCTGTGTTTCTTTTGCCAGGGCTAGCTTAACTCTGTTGGCCATCTTATCAAAGTCAGCTCCTCTGAAGTCCCATATTTTTGCCTTGGAATGGGATGATTTAGATGTAGTAGCCAAATTGAACCATACCATGTGATGGTCACTGGCCCCAGGTGACCTTTCTACCTGGAGATCTGTGATCCCTTCTTTGTTAGTCAGTACTAGATCTAGGATAGCCCTGTCTCTTGTGGGTTGCTGTACCAGTTGTTTGAGGCCCTCCCCCTGCAGGGAATCCACTATGAGTCTAGTTCTGGCAGATGTTCCTGCTGGTATTGACCAATCTATATCTGGCATGTTGAAGTCTCCCATTATCAGAACCTCCCCTTTAGCTGTCCTGTTTGTAAGTAATCGGTTATTTAACTTATGACAAGTTGGACTTTATTGTTCATTGCTAGATACACAAATGTTAGTTAAAATTGATAAAAAAATGTTTAGAGCTATATTTTTAGGGATGTAACCTGTCTTGATATGAAGTGATTCTAACATGAATGCTCTGATATTTGTGATATAGGTCCACTGTTCTTGACAAAACACAAAACAAGTGTGAAATTGAGTTTTAAGGTGGCCAGTGTACATAATTGGGAATAAATTGATGTAAGCTACTAACAAAGGAGACTTGAGTGAACATTACTGATATATGTGATTCACTCTCCTCATCCCATTCGCTCAAGCTCAGTATGTTTTGTTTCTCCCTGAGGAAGAGAGAGAGGGAGGAAGGAAGGAAGGTAGGTATGTAGGTCGGTAGGTCTGTTTTACCACATTCCCTTAGCCCAGCCCTGTTATTTAACATGGTACTGTTTTAACACAGAGAACAAAACTGTCGGCTACAAACACAAAATGCTGGACCAGAGCAGACCAAAAGCCAATGCCCTAAGGTACTCACTCAGCAAGAACAAGAAGCTCCAGCAGAAAGGGCTTTCCTTGAGGGAGGGTGTCCTCGGCCTGGGCATTGTTTGATGGATTTTCTTTTTTTGGGATTATAATAAAAGCATTTCTTCAGTCTACTGTATCAGAATTGTGGCGACTTCTTTCTGGATTTCACGGATTGAGACTGTGCTGCCGGAACTTCTTGTTCTTACTGTTTTAACACATTCACTTAAACCAGCCCTTAGCCCAGTGAGTCAGCGTGGTACTGTTTTCAACACGTTTGCGTAGCCCATCTCTGTGATGCTGCTTGGTACAGTTGGAGCATTTTGCTTAGCCCAGCTCTGTGATGCTGCCTGGTACTGTTTTAACACATTCCCTTAGCCCAGCCCTGTAAGGCTGTTTTATTGCCCAGTTAGTTTAACATCGGTAGTCTGCAAAACGATGGAGAGAATACTGAAAATCAGAATTGAAATGGTACTGGAGTCCAGAGGTATGAAAGATCCAACACAGCATGGATTCACAGCAGGGTGGTCAAGTGTTACCAACATGATCTGTTTCTATGACAGAATAACTATGAGGATAGACAGAGGGATTCCAGTTGACATCTTATTCCTCAATTTCAAAAAGACATTTGACTTGGTGTCACACAGAAAATTAACTGACAAAATGATGGCAGTAGAAATAGACTTAAAATAAATGGGTGGAAGATTGTCTATGGAATAGAAGAGAGTAAGGATAGTAGATGCAAGCTCAGAAGAAATTGAGGTAACTCGTGGGGTACCTCAGGGCTCTGTTCTAGGTCCCACACTTTTCGGTATCTTCATAGCAGACCTACAATTGAGCGTAAAATGCCACATAACCAAATTTGTAGATAGCACCAAAATAAGTAGTGAAGCTAACACCATAGATAAGATCAACAGCCTAATTTTAGATTTGCAACAAATTGAGAGATGGGCACAGTTTAACAAAATAACTTCAGTAACAATAAATGTATACAGTAATTATACATCTGGGAATAAAACATCCACATATAGAACACACACAGAATGGGAACAGTATAAAGTCAGTAACAACAGAAAAAAACCTGGGGATAGTGGTCAGTAACCTACTTGCACCTGGCGACCATTGTAGGCAGGTGGCTATGGTGGCCAATAGAATTCTGGCAGCTGTAAAAAGATAATTTGTTATTAGAAATGAAGCATGTATTTTTCCCTTATATAAATTGTTTATTAGGTCACATCTCGAGTATGCAGCCTCTTTCTGGGCCCCCTATGTAACTAAAAATAAAAATATATTCTTGCACAGAGAAGGGTTACCAAAATCATACCCAGGGTTAGTAAACTATCATATCAAGAAAGACTGGAATCTTTACAGCTACACGATCTCCAACTGAGAAGGGACGGGGTGACCTACTGTTACTTTACAAATTACTTCAGGATACACAACTAATGACTGACTATAACTTGAGATATGCAGAGAAACCCAATAGTTTGATGTGTCACAATAAACAACTTCAAATACCTAGGGTAGCAACAAATAAGAGAAAATACCTTTTTTCAATAAGGACAAGTAACTTATGGAATTTACTTCCCCAATATATTATCGACTCAAAAAATTGCAAAATATTTAAACACAAAATTGATGACTTCATATTGGGCCATTGAAACTAATTATACACCCCACATGGAGTGGGAAAGGTAGTCTCGATGAGCCTAGTGCCTTCTTCTACCTTAAAGAAACTGAGTAATACCACCTGCTGCTATTTTAACATATTCCTTTTACCCAGCTCTGTGATTCTGCCTGGTATTATTCTAGCACATTCTTTTTACCCAGCCCTGTGATGCTGCCCAGTACAGTTTTATCATATGCCCTTAACCCAGCTCTGTGATGTGGCATGGTAATATTTTAACACATTCACTTAGCCTAGCCCAGTGATGTAGCCTGGAACCATCTTAACACGTTCCCTTAGTCCATCCCTGTGATGCAGCCTGGAACCATTTTAACACATTCCCTTAGTCCAGCCCTGTGATGCAGCTTGGAACCATCTTAGCACATTCCCTTAGTCTAGCTCTGTGATGCAGCCTGGTACCATCTTAACATGTTCCCTTAATCCAGCCCTGTAATGCTGCCTGGTACTAGTTTAACACATCCCCTTAACCCAGCTCTGTGATGTGGCCTGGTAATATTTTTACACATTCACTTACCCCAGTTCTGTGATGCAGTCTGGAATCATCTTAACACATTCCTTACTCCCTGGATGGCTCAAAACTGAAAACTGTGGAATCCTTCAAATACCTGGGAATCTGGCTTGATTAAAAACTGGATGTCTCCCACCATAAGTTATCCATGCTAAATTCCAACCCAAACTTGGTGCCTTGTATAGGTACAAGGATTGTCCCTCGCTCTGTACCCAGAAAGAGCTGGTCGCAAAACTAATTCTGCTCTCCATAGACTACACCAATGTGGTGTACAGCTCCATGCCACAATCATCTCTCTCTAAACTGGACCTATTGTACAATGCCTTCTGTTGCTTCACTACAAATCTTCCCTACCAAACTCATTGCTGCTCCCTGTACTCTGCCCTCTCCCTCACCTCACTTACTAGTTATTGCCTTGCCCACTGCACCATCTTCATTGCAAATTACTGGTCCGGTGCTCACCCCTCCTACCTCGCCAATCTCCTGTCACCCTCCACCAACCCAAGCTACTCACTTCATACCCATGACCCACACTTCTTCGCCCTCTCTCTACTACATTCGCAATCAGGCAAGTTATCCTTTGCTTTCAGGCTCCCTGACCTGTGGAACCATCTCCCCCACTCTGTCTGCCTCTTGCCCACTGCTACTTCCCTCAGAAAGCACCTAAAACCCCTCCCCACCCCCTGCTCCTACTTCCCTCCTCATCCCCCTTACTCCCTCTGCACCTCCCCACTGACCTCTTATCCCTCCTCTTAATGATCTACCCATTCAATTAAGGATCCTCGCACTTCTTGGCATTTGTGGAGGATGTTGGACCGGTTGTGCACTATTTTGGAAACTCCACACACTACGGTGAAGACATGATCACACTGTGGGCATGCTCATGTTGCAAAGTCCAACGTCCTCCACAATCGCTGAAAACTAGCAATGAGGGAACTGAAGAGCGAAGTGAAAGATAAGCATACAGACGAGACTGCAATGTTAAAGATGAATAAATTTATTTACAAGCACACCCCACCTGACACCACTACTATTTTCTCTTATTAGCAGTTTACCCTGTTACATTACTGGCAAATTGGAAGTACATTCACAGCAATGCTTTTAGTTTTTTATGGTTTCTGGTCTTATGTTTTGTGATATTCCATGATATTCTTTCTGTGGGGGCATGCTGCCCCCCACATACCCTGGTTGCACCGATTAAGTATTTTTACTCGGGGTGGGGGGTGGAGCACCCCCTCAGAAAGAATATCATATCATGGAATATTACAAAATGTAAAGTAACCTCACAGCTAGTTAGGCAGTTAAATTATTGCAGATCCTCATTCTTCTCTGCCTGTTTGGCAGCCTGGCACATTGGAATGTGCTCCAGCAAATTGTCAATCAGTTGCAATTATTGCATCACGTTGTATGGGGAGATTAAACAAGCAGTCTTTTATTGTAAATGTAATTCTTGTAATTGGGGGGCTCCGCCCCACACACCCTCATCAATAATTATGAAATATCAATTTATTTAATTATTGACGAGGGTGTGGGTGTCAGATCCCACCAATTGCAAGAATATCATTACCAAGCAGCATCATTCCCTGCACAGGCATATAGTTATATCCAACATCTCTCTTCATGGTGGGGGACGGTGTGTGTGCATTTCAGCAGGTTACTGTAAGTAACATAATAAGCGACAGTGGTCCAACGTCCTCCACAAACGCCCACTTCTTTCCTTTATACTGCCTGACTAAGACATTGCATATTTATTTGTATTTTTTGTATACATCTATAATATTATTATTCTTTGTACTGTATCATATATATATTGTGTAAAATAACATTATGTATTTTATTGTGCCTATTGCTATGCAGTTTACCTCAGTATTCCTATTGCATTTTCTCCTGTGCCCCCTCCCCGGGCCGCACCTAGAAATGAGCTCCAGCTCAGTGTGCTTTTCCCAGTTACCAACATTTTAAATAAATAAAACAATAGTCCAGCCTTGTGATGCAGCCTGGAACCATCTTAACACATTCCCTTAGCCCAGCCCTGTTGTACTGCCTGGTACTATTTTGACATATTCCCTTAGCCTAGCCCTGTGATGCTGCCTGGTGCAGATTTAACACATTTATTTAACCCCAGCTTGTGATGCTGCCTGGTAGTATTTTAACATGTTTCCTTAACCCAGCTCTGTGATGTGGCCTGGTAATATTTTTACACATTCCCTTAGCCCAATTCTGTGATGCAGCCTGGAACCATCTTAACACGTTCCCTTAGTCCAGCCCCGTGATGCTGTGTGGTACTATTTTAACACATTCCCTTAGTCCAGGACTGTGATTCAGCCTGGTACTGTTTTAACACATTCCCTTAGCCCAGCCCTGTGATACAGCTGGGTACTATTTTAACATGTTCCCCTTTCCCAGCCCTGTAAAGCTGCCTGGTAGTATTTTAACATGTTCCCTTTGCCCAGCCCTATAATGTGGCCTGGTAGTATTTTGACATATTCCCTTAGCACAGCCCTGTGATTCTGCCTGATACTATTTTAAGATGTCCCCTTAGCCCAGACGTGTGATTCTGCCTTGTACTATTATAACACCTTTCCTTAGTCCAGGACTGTGATTCAACCTGATGGTGCATTGACTTGCCACTCAGAGATACCTGTGATTTAATCTTGATCCTGACTGCTTCCGTCATAGCTGCGGGACTCTCCACTGTGATGTGGAGGCATTGTGCACTGACACTGTGGAGAGGGGGCCCCCAGGAGTTGTGTGGAGGCATTGTGCACTGACACTGGGTCCCATGAGTTATGTGGAGGCAGTTTGCAGTGGTGGTGTGGAGAGTAGGACCCCTGGGAGTGATGTGTAGGCATTGTGCACTGACACTGTGGAGAGTGGGGCCCCCTGGGAATGATGTGTAGGCATTGTGCACCGACACTGTGGAGGGGTCCCCTTGGAGTGATGTGGAGGCATTGTGCACTGACTGTATGGAGAAGGGGGCCTGGGAGTGTTGTGGAGGTGTTGTGCACTGATACTGTGAAGAGGGGGCTCCCAAAAGTGTTGTGGAGGCACTGTGCACTGACACTGTGTAGGAGCACCTGAGAGTGATGTGGAGGCATTTTGCACTGACATTGTGGTGAGAGAAGTTCTAGGAGTGGTTGCAGGCATTGTGCACTGAAACTGTGGAGGGGGGTTCCTGGTAGCATAGTGGAGGCAGTGTGCACTGACACTGTGGAGGGGGGCTCCCTGGGAGTGCTGTGGAAGCATTGTGCACTGACACTGTGTAGGGGGCTCCCAGGAGTGTTGTGGAGGCATTGTGCACTGACACTGTGGAGTGGGGTCCCTGGGAGTGCTGTGGAGGCATTGTGCACTGACACTGTGGAATGGGGTCCCTGGGAGTGCTGTGGAGGCATTGTGTACTGACACTGTGGAGAGGGAGCTCCTTGCAGTGATGTGGAGGCATTATGTACTGACACTGTGGAGAGGGAACCCCTTGGAATGATGTGGAAGCATTGTGCACTGACACTGTGGAGGAAAGGGGGCCTGGGAGTGTTGTGGTGGTGTTGTGCACTGATAGTGTGAAGAGGGGGCTCCCAAAAGTGTTGTGGAGGCACTGTGCACTGACACTGTGTAGGAGCACCTGAGAGTGATGTGGAGGCATTTTGCACTGACATTGTGGTGAGAGAGGTTCTAGCAGTGGTTGCAGGCATTGTGCACTGAAACTGTGGAGGGGGGTCCCTGGTAGCATAGTGGAGGCAGTGTGCACTGACACTGTGGAGGGGGGGCTCCCTGGGAGTGCTGTGGAAGCATTGTGCACTGACACTGTGTAGGGGGCTCCCAGGAGTGTTGTGGAGGCATTGTGCACTGACACTGTGGAGTGGGGTCCCTGAGAGTGCTGTGGAGGCATTGTGCACTGACACTGTGGAATGGGGTCCCTGGGAGTGCTGTGGAGGCATTGTGTACTGACACTGTGGAGAGGGAGCTCCTTGCAGTGATGTGGAGGCATTATGTACTGACACTGTGGAGAGGGAACCCCTTGGAATGATGTGGAAGCATTGTGCACTGACACTGTGGAGGAAAGGGGGCCTGGGAGTGTTGTGGAGGTGTTGTGCACTGATACTGTGAAGAGGGGGCTCCCAAAAGTGTTGTGGAGGCACTGTGCACTGACACTGTGTAGGAGCACCTGAGAGTGATGTGGAAGCATTTTGCACTGACAGTGTGGTGAGAGAGGTTCTAGGAGTGGGTGCAGGCATTGTGCACTGAAACTGTGGAGGGGAGTCCCTGGTAGCATAGTGGAGGCAGTGTGCACTGACACTGTGGGGAGGGCTCCCTGGGAGTGTTGTGGAAGCATTGTGCACTGACACTGTGTAGGGGGCTCCCAGGAGTGTTGTGGAGGCATTGTGCACTGACACTGTGGAGTGGGGTCCCTGGGAGTGCTGTGGATGCATTGTGCACTGACACTGTGGAATGGGGTCCCTGGGAGTGCTGTGGAGGCATTGTGTACTGACACTGTGGAGAGGGAGCTCCTTGCAGTGATGTGGAGGCATTATGTACTGACTCTGTGGAGAGGAAACCCCTTGGAATGATGTGGAAGCATTGTGCACTGACATTGTGGAGGAGGGGGGGCTGTGGGAGTGATGTGGAGGCATTGTGCACTGACACTGTGGAGAGGGAGACCCTTGGAGTGATGTGGAGGCATTGTGCACTGACACTGTGGAGAGGGAGCCCCTTGGAGTGATGTGGAGGCATTGTGCACTGACACTGTGGAGAGGGAGACACTTGGAGTGATGTGGAGGCATTGTGCACTGACACTGTGGAGGAGGGTCCCTTGGAGTGATATGGAGGCACTGTACACTGACACTGTGGAGGAGGGTCCCTTGGAGTGATGTGGAGGCATTGTGCACTGACACTGGAGAGGGGGCCTCTGGGAATGATGGAGGGGCATTGTGCATGGACACTGTGGAGAGGGGACTCCCCAGGAGTGATCTATAGGAATTGTACTCGGATACTGGAGATGGTGGCTCACCGGGAGTGATGTGTAGGCATTGTTCATTGAGACTATGGAGAGGGGGTCCCCTTTGAATAATGTGGAGGCATTGCATATTGAAACTGTGGAAAGGGGGACCATTGTTTCAGCTGCAAAAGCATCTAGTATGTGGTGGGACAGGTTTGCCATCAGCACAACGAAAACTCTACAGTGAAGACCACCACAGTGACAAATCTCGCCAGGTCACTGTGGTGGTCTGCTGTATACTGTCACAGTGACTCCCGGTGTTTTTCCCCCACCCCAAACCAGTTCCTACTCGAGTTGGTTATTTAGAGATGGGGCATGGGGGGAAGCCACCAACAAAAAAACACTTTGTCCCAATAGGAACTATGCCAACAGTCAGCATTGTACACATCGCTGTCTGGCATGTTGGCAGCATTGCTGTTGATGGAACTTGGTGGAACCTGTGGGACATGGGTGATTACATTGTATTGGCCCTTCTATGTTGAGACAGGTGGTGGCATTAATGATGCTGCTAACCACACAATACCAGCTTCCCATGGTGTGACAGGCAGCATTGATGTGGGTGATCACACACTGTTGTCCTCTCCTATGATGTGACCGTGGCATTGATGATGTGGGTTATCACACAGTGTTGGACATTCTGTGGTGGAACAGGTGGTGTCATTGATGGTGTGGAAGATAGTACGATACCAGCCCCCCTATAGTCTGATAGGTAGTGGAATTGATGACGTGAGTGATCACACAATGTTGGCCCCCTATGGTGGGATGGGTGGTGGAATTGATGACATAAGTGATCACATAATGTTGGCCTCTATGGTGGAATGGGTGGTAGCATTCATGACATGGGTAATCGCACAATGTTGATCCCTCCTGTGGTGACACAGGTGGTGGCATTGAAGACGTGGGTAATCACATAATGTTCACTCCTCCTCTGGTGGGACAGACGGTGGCTTTGATGATGTGGATAATCACACACTGTTGCCCCTTCCAATGGTGGGACATTGTAGAATTGATAATGTGGGTGGTCACACAATGGCACTCCCTTTTTTGGTGTGGTGGGACAGGTAATGGCATAATGTGGATGATCACACAATATTGGGTCCTCTTACAGTTATACAGGTAGTGGCTTTGATGAGGTGGGTGACCTCACAATGTTGGTCCATCCTATGGTGGGGTAGGTGGTGGCATTGATGTCATGTATGACCTCACAATGTTGCATCCCATGGTGGAATTAGTGGCAAAATTTATCTGGGCGATCCTACAATATTGCCCCCGTTATTATGAAAAGTGGTAGAATTTAAGATGTGGGTGACAATACAATTTGATCCCCCTATGGTCTGACAGTTTGTGGCATTGATGTTGGTGACACACAGTGTCATCCTCCCAATGCTGGGAGAGGTGATGGCAGTAATGACATGGGTGATCACAGTCCCCCATAGTGGGACTGGTGTGGCATAAATGATCACAGTGTGTAACTTCCTATGGTGAGACAGGTGGTGGCTTGATGGTGAGGGAGATCACACAATGTCAGTTCCCACTATGGTGGGATAAGTGGTGAAACTGATGATGTGTGTGGCCACATAAGGTTGGTACAGGGGTTGGCACTGATGACATGGGTGACCACACAATGTTGGCTTCCTGTTGTATGACACGTCATGGAATTGATGACTTTGATAATCACAGTGTTACATCCTTCTGTGGTAGAAGAGGTGGTGGCACAGATAATGTTGATGATCACACAATATTGGCCCCTCCTGTGGTAGGGAAGGTTGTGGTATTGATGTGGTTAATCACATAATGTTGGCCCCTCCTGAGATGGGACAGGTGATGGCATTGATTTCCTGGGTAATCACAGAGTATTAACCCCCCTATAGTGAGACAGGCAGTGATGTTGATGATGTGGGTGATCACACAGTGTTGCCCCCTCCTGTGGTGGGAGAGGTAGTGGCATTGATGGTGGGTGATCACACGTCGGACCCTCCTATTGTGGGACAGGTGATGGCCTTGATGACGTGGGTGATCACATATTGAGCCCGCCAGGATACAATACAATACAGCTGCACACTGCAGTAGAGATATTGCAGTAAACATAGCAATTTCAGTGGCAGATAATCCATTTTATCATGCATTAACTCAAATCACTCTGTTTCATCATGGGTAACCCCAGTGTCGATTTAGGTGACCACAAATTATCGCACCAAGATGCTTGGACAGGAAGTGGCATTGATGTGGGTGATCACATGTTGTAGGCCCTCTGACCTCCTATGAAGGGACTGGTGGTGGCATCAATGGCATGGGTGACCACACAATGTCACACCCCCATGATGGGACAGATGGTTGCATACAGTGAAGCCTGTCACCAGGATGCAGTGCAGTGGAGCAGCATATTGCAGTAGAGTTACTGCAGTAAACAAGGTAAATTTAATCAAGGATAATCCCTTTTATTATGCAGTAACTCGGAACACTGCATGGCATCCTGGGTGACTCCACTGTGGATGATGTGGATGACCAGACAATGTTGCACCAATATGGTGGGGACAGCTGGTGACACTGATGATATGCATGATGACACAATGATGTCTGCCTCTCTGGAGAGACAGTTGCATTGATACCCTGAGTGAACACACATAGTCATACCAATGTGGTGGGGGACAGGTGGTGGCATTGATGACATGCATGACTGCACAGTGCTGTCCCCTCCTATAGGGAGACAGTAATGGCATTGATGACATCAATGAACACACAATGTTGTACCCCTTTTGTGGTACAGGTAGTGGCATTGATAATGTGGGTGATACCACAGTGTCAGCCCCCCGACTTCCTATGGTGGGACAAGTGGTGGCATTGATGATGTATGTGATCCTACAGTCTTGGCACACCTGACCCTGTATGATGAGATAGGTGATACCATTGATGACAAGTGATCGCACATTGTTAGCCCCTCCTGTGGTGAGATGTGCTCAGGGTCAATGAACAACTCGACACAATGTAGGAAGGCAGCTGCAAAGGGCAACAAAATGCTGGGTTGTATTGCAAGGGGTATATCTTCAAGGAGGGAGGAGGTGATTCTGCCACTGTATAGGTCATTAGTTAGACCGCACCTGGAGCACTGCGTGCAGTACTGGCGCCCGTATCTGAAGAGGGACATTAAGTTACTGGAGGGTGCAGCGCAGGGTGACAAAGATGATCAAGGGGCTGGGGACTTATCATATGAGAGGAGGCTGAGGGAGTTGAACATGTACTCACTGGAGGAGAGGAGGGACGGGGGAACATGATTGAAACCTTTAAGTACATGAAAGGAATAAACAAGACAGGTACAGAGGGGCTGTTCAAAGTAAGGGAGGAGGGGACACCAGGGGCCATGATATGAGACTGGAGGGAGGAAGGTTCAGGAGGGAGATAAGGAGACACTTTTTTACAGAGAGGGTGGTGGCTGAGTGGAATGCATTACCTGCAGAAGTGGTATCCAGTAGAACAGTGGACTGCTTCAAAAGGGGATGGGACAGGACAAGGGGGAGGGTCAGTGAAGGGGAAGGGTGGAAGGGAGGGGCAGCTGCAGAGTAAGGGGTGCTAGCTGCACATTCGAGCAGACTTGATAGACCTCTAGACCTTTATGTGCTGGCAAATTTCATATGTTTCATATGTGGTGGTGGTACTGGCGTGTGTGATCACACATTGTCAGCCCCTCCTACGTTGGGACAGGTGATGGCAGTTATGATGTGGATTATCATACAATTTCAACCCCACCTATGATGTGGATGATCACACACTGTCACCCTCTCCTGTGGTGGTACAGGTGGTGGCACTGCTGACATGAGTGGACACACAATATCACCCTCTCTTGTGGTGGGATTGGTGGTGGCATTGATGTGGGTGATCACATAATAGCCCTTCTCCTATTGTGGGACAGGACATTGCACTGATGACATGAGTGATGACACAATATCACTCCCCCTGTGGTGGGACAGGTGACATTGGTGACAAGTGATCATGCAGTGCCCCCCCATGGTGGGATAGGTAGTGGCACTGATGATGTGGGTGATCACACAGTGTCAGCCCCTCTGACCTTGTGTGGTGGTACAGGTGGTGGCATTGATGTTGTGGGTGATCACACAATGTTTGCTGTTCTGTGGTCGAACAGGTGGAGGTATTGATGTTGTGAATGATCGCACAGTGTTGAATCCTCCTATGGTGGAAGAGGTGGTAGCACTGATGACGTGGTGATCACACAATGTACCCCCTCCTCTGGTGGGACAGGCAGTGGTGTTAATGATGTGGCTGATCACACAATGTCTGTCCCTCCTATGGTAGGACAGATAGTGGCACTGATGATGTGGGTGACCATACAGTGTCACCCTCTCCTAAGGTGGGACAGGTGTTGGCATTGATGGCATGGGTGATGAGACAGTTGTTGCCTCCTATAGCGGGACAGGTGGCATTGATGGTAGGTGGTCACACACTATCGTCCTCCTATGCTGACAGAGTTGGTGGGATTGATGATGTGGGTGATCACACAATGTCATCCCCTCCTATGGTCGATAGGTGGGGGGCATTGATGATGTGGGTGATCACAAAATCTTATCCCCCTCCTGTGGTGGGGCCAGTAGTGGCATTGCTGATGTTGCTAATCACACAATATCGGCCTCCTTTGGTGAGATAATTGGTGGGATTGATGACATGGATGATCACAGAATGTCATCGCTCCTATGGTAGATGGGTTGCGGCATTCATGATGTGAATGATCACACATTATCACCCCCTGCTGTGGTGGGACAGGTAGTAGCATTGATGATGATGGTGGTCACACAATATCGGTCTCCTGTGGTGGGATGGGTGGTGGCATTGATGATCTAGGTGATAACACAGTGTCACCCCCTCCTGTAGTGGGAGAGGTGGTGGCATTGATGACGTGACTGATCTCACAGTATCGGACTCTTGTGATGGGTAAGATGGTGGCATTGATGATGTGGATGATCACAACATTTGGGCCATCTCTTATGAGACAGGTTGTGGCGTTAATGATGTGAGTGATTCCATAGTGTTGTCCCCCAACCTCCTGTGGTGGGATAGGTGGTGGCATTTATGACATGAATGACCACACAACGCTGTCCTCTCCTATGGGGGACAGGTAGTGGCATTGATAATGTGGGTGTTCACACAATGTCAGCCATCTGTGGTGGGTCTACTGGTGGCATTTATGATGTGGATGATTGCACAGTCTTGGATCACCTATAACAGAGGCGGTGTTACTGATAATGTGGGTAATCCCTCAGTGTTGGCCCCGACCTCAACAGTTGGTGATATTGATAACTTGGTGTGATCACACAATGTCATCCACTCCTATGGGGAGACAGGCAGTGGTATTCTTGATACGGGTGATCACATAGTATCACCCCCTCTTCTGATGAGGCAGGTGGTGGCATTGATGATGTGGGTGATCACACAATGTCACCCCCTCTTTTGGCAGGATGGGTGGGGCACGGATGATGTGGGTGATCACACAATATTAGCCCTCCTATGGTGGGACAGGGAGCAGCACTGATGATGTGGGTGATCACACCTGTCAGCCCTTCCTGTTATGGGTCAGGTGGTGGCAGTGTTGACATGGGTGATCACAGAATGTTGAGCCCTCCTATGGTAGGACAGGCGGTGGCACTGATGACGTGGGTGACCTCACAATGTCGACCCCTCCTATTGTGGGACAGGTAGTGGCATTGATGAAGTGGGTGATTACACAGTATTGGCCCCCTATAATGTGATAAGTTGTGGAGCTGACGATTTAGGTTAACACACAATGTTGACCCCTCCTACGGTGGGACAAATGGTAGCAGTGATGATGTGGATAATTGCACACTTTTGCCTCCTGTTATGGTGGAACAGGTGGTGGCATTGACAATGTGAATAATCACACAATGTTGGCCCTTCCTATGGTGGGACAGGTGGGGGCACTGATGGGGTGACCACAGGATTTCAGCCCCCTATGGTGGGGCAGATTGTGGCATAGATATCATGGGTGACCTCACAATGATACATCTCTGTGGTAGGACAGGTGGTGGGATTGATCTGGGTGATTCTATAATACCAACCCCCTGCTATCATGTGAAATTTGGTGGAATTTAAGATGTGGGTGACCACACAGTTTTGACCCCCCCTAAGGTCTTACATGTGATGGCATTAATACTGGTGACATATAATATCATCCCCACTAAGTTGGAACCGGTGGTAGCAGTTAATTACATGGGAGATCACATAATGTCTGCCCCCCATAAAAATACTAGTGTAAAATAGATGATGTTGGTCATCACACAGTGTCAACCCACCTATGGTGGTGGCTTGATGATGTGGGTGATCGCATAATGTCAGTCCCACCTTGGTGGGATAAGTAGTGAAATTTATATAATGTACCTTTATGGTGGTACAGGGGTTGGCATTGATGATGTGGATGACCACACAATATCAGCTTCCCATGGTGGGACAGGTCATGGCATTGATGACTTGGGCAATCACATGATGTTGCCCCCTTCTATAGTAGGAGAGGTGATAGCATTTATGACAAGGGTGATCACAGTGTCAGCCCTTCCTGTGGTAAGAGAGGTGGTGGCATTGATGATGTGGGTGATCACATAATGTTGTCCCCCCTCCTGTAGCAGGAGAAGTGATGGCACTGATGACATGGGTGAGCACATTGTATGCCTCCCAACCCCCCATTGTGGGACAGGTCATGGCATTGATGACATGGGTGATCACACAGTGTTGGCCGCATATGGTAGGAGAGGTGGTGGCGTAGATGACAAGATTGGTCACACAATGTTGGCTCTGTATGGTAGGAGAGGTGGTGGCATTGATGACATGGGTGGTCACACAGTATTGGCCCCATATTGTTAGAGAGGTGGTGGCATTGATGACTTGGGTGATTATACCGTAGACCCCCCCCCCCCGCCATGGTGGGACATGTCCCAGCCAAAATTAATGTGATTTATCTACCATGAAAACTCCTTACAGTTAATTGTAAAAGATCATGTTCATGTCTGAAAAATCACCAATGTTAAATGCCCACTCTCCAGAAATAATCAAGTTATTGGTCTCATTGAGATCCTAATTGATCCTAAATTTTTGTGATTTAACAAAATTCATGATGAGGCTGATTAATCAATACCTGAAATAATGATAAATCTTAATTGTTTTTATTGGCATTACTTTTTTAAAATACTTAAGCATTATTAATCATGATACAGCAATACTGGTCATGACTGTTTTTATGATTCTTTAAATGTCAGAGGCTCAGCAGGTAGCAAGCACACTTGCCTCTGACGCCAGGAGATCAGAAGGCTGTGAGTTCCATCTCCACATCAGGCACTTGGGTTAGATCCCAATACTGACACTGTGATGCAGCATGAGGGGGGTGCTGCTGCACTCTTGAGGTGCCATCTTTCAGATGAGACGTTAAACCGAGGTCCCATCCACCTGTTCTGGTGGTAGTTCAGGTGGATTTTAAAGATCCCATGGCACTTCTTGAAAAGAGTAGGGGTATTTTTTATTGCAAAATTCAGTACACAATCATTACAACAACAAAAAAAAAAAACAGTAAAACAGACAACCCCTGAAAGGAAATTAAAAACACATTAACACAATATGATAATTTTCCTTGAGAAAAGAAAAACAATACAAACTAACTTGGTAGAAAATTCACAACACCCAACAAACCCAGGCCCCAACATTTACCTAAAACAACATAACATAATTAATAATGACCCAAGACTGGAAAATAAAGAAGAAAACAATACAAAAACTATCAGCAAAAAACAGTAAATTAAGAAGAATACATCAGAATGCTAGGAAACCTGGGTCATACAACAATCACCGAATTAATACTGTCAAACCTTGAACTTTTACAGGAGAGCATTTAGCCATATCATGTACATGAATGGATTTGCAAGCCTGTTCACACAATTTACTAATGGCTAAATAAGACATTTGACTGTGCTGTAAAATGCAACTACTTCTGGCCTGCCATAGGTAGAACTTCATACAAGAAAATAATAATCCCAAAGTACTGGCATTGTAAATGGCCAATCTACCAGCATAATCCCCCAAAACTAACTGTTGACAGGTCAATCTACTAAACCAAGGCAATATCCAGTGGATAGACAAAAACTGCCAAAGATTGACCATAAAAATACAGTCCAGCATAAAGTGAGTGATAGTTTCCTCAGGGGCCAAACATTCCAAGTAAGGGCAACCTCTTTCATCAATAGCTTTGTGCTTTTTATTACCTTGCACATTTATCCTACCATAGATACTCAGCCAGAGATAATCCCACATCTGTACTTGGGGCCTAGGGTTATTAAATTGAATGAGAGCCAAACTCAGTTTACTAGGGTGACAGAATTGGAAGTCAGGTTCTCTGGGCTCCATAAGCTGTAGCACCAAGTCATCCAACTGCTTCCTGGAATTCAGTAATAACTGGGACTTTGTAATCTTCCAACAACTAATTTCTTTAAAGAAGGTTTCCATAATTCCAGAACACCTACACTGGGTATCCGCTTAACTGTGCCCAGATCCCACCTGGTTAGATAATCCTGTAATAAAGCTTTCGTCCAGAGTGTATCATGATCCCCAGCCAGTAAGACTGGCTTTAAAGAACCTATCAAGAATAAAGTATGGAAAAAAAACAATCCGGTGTAACATTCCCACCCCTCCCTTTTCTCTGGGCAGGAAAGTGAAACCTCATGTAATGGGGTTCAAATGATTCCCCCAAAGCATCTGGAAACAGACACTGTATATTCTAGTCTCAAAATCCAGAGGCAACGGAAAAATCCATCCCACATACAACAAGATGGGCACTAAGAATTGTTTAAGAATAACAATTATTTTACTCTTTGAAAGCATCCAATTTTTCCATCAAACCACCTTCCATTCACATTTTTGAATGGCTAATACCCAATTATTTTGAACAAAATCCCCTACCCCAAAATAAAGCCCCCAAATTTTAATGTGATTCACAGTAATACAGATACCAGCAATGACACAGTCAGAAACCTGCCCTCCAAGAGCTATCCCAACACATTTATTTCGATTGAGGCATGCTCCAGCAATATAATGGAAATGATCAAAGGCTCATAAAGCAAAGGAAATACAGGCCTGTGTGCAAACAAATAAAACAATATCATCCGCATATGCAGAAATGTTCAGACTCTCCTGTCCCTCAGGGAGTGGAATTCCAACAATATCAAGATCCAGCACAATATGTCTGATAATAGGGTCCAAGGCTACAATATACACAAGAGGGCTAAGAGGACACCCTTGATGAACTCCCATATGAACATTTAGAACCCCGGACTCCAAACCTGTAATAGTCATAATAGCTGCTACTGTCCTATAAAGAGTCCTAATCCAATCAATAAAAGTGTCAGGCACTCCATTCATCCAAAGAACTTGAAACAAATAATCATGAGGCACCCTGTTGAAAGCCTTGCTCTGATCCAAAGACAGAACAAAACCTCCAATCTGGTTATTCCTACGATATTCATAACAATCCCAGAGGACAATTAAATTGTTGTGAATGCGTTTACCTGGCACTCCACAAGTTTGAGCGGGGTGCAGGTACGGCAAAAGAAAATGCTGCAATCTAAAATGTAGGAGTTTTGTCAATATTTTCCAGTTGGCATTCAGAAGGCAACTAGGCCTCCAATTTTGTATCAGAGACTTATCCCCAGATTTATATGAAATTTAAATGAACCCCGGGTAAAATTATCTGTCACTAAATGCAGTTGTGTAATTTCATTGAACAATAACAAAAGCACATCCACAAGCTGTGTTTGGAATTGAATATAAAATTTAATCGGAAGGCCATCTAGGCCAGGAGAAACATTTCTCTGTAATCTTTTAATAGTCACATCCATTTCAGCTATGGAAAGGGGATGTAACAAATTTAGTTTTTCTGCATCTGGAATTGAAATATGTAAAGTGGATAAATAATCCATTACATCCTGCTGGTCAGGCAAGACATGGGCAGATAAGGAATTAAAATAATCCTGAATTATATGTGTCACAGAAATAGGGTCTGATGTCAGAGTCCCAGTAGCATCTCATAAGACAGTTATATCCTTGTCGTCCACCTGTGTTTTACAGGCACTACACGGGTCCCCAATGGGGGATTTCATTGTCCAATAAGTCAATTCAGCTTGAAGGGTAGAAGTACGATCATACTGCAGCCTCATCATCTGAAGTTTAATATTATCAATTTATAAGGAAAAGTCTCCTTTGGACATATTTGTTAGGGAAAATAAAAATTGAAGATGTCTGTAAGTCAGGTACTGAAGAAATTTCTGTCTGAATACGTTTACCATAGATTTTAAAACAATTTTGCAATGCAAGCTTTGTATCATCCCACCATTTCCCCATTGTGTCATAGAGGCACACTAATGTTTTCCTGGCTCATAGTAGGTGTTTAATTTGATGTTGTAAAACAATATCTTGTAATACTGACACATTAAGTCGCCACCTACGAGGGGTGAAGCCACGAGAAGGGAGATGGCCCACAGTTAAACGTAGCAGAACATGGTCAGAAAATTCAATAGGGATCATATCACTATCTGACACAGGAACATTTATTTATTTATTAAATTTTGTTAACCGGGTAGGCCCGCTGAGCCCGAAGGTCCCTTTTTCAGGGGTGACTAGGGATTAGTTACATATAACAAGGCATAGACATTCAAATAGAACTTTTCAGGACAGATCATACAGGATAACAAAGACAGTGTACAGTATTACAGTAGTAAATGCAGGAGAATATACATCTGGGTTATGCAGTTAAACAATAACACATAGTTGCAATCACAAGGAAGAAAGAAAGGGGGCTTGCTAGGGCAACAGCAGAGGCAGGTTCCGCTAGGCCAATTGACAGGTAACAACTGGAGGGGGGGACGATAGTGAATGTTAAGTCAATCTTTGGGACAGGAGCAGAGACTGTAGTTTAGTAGTTACTCATATAATCCTGCCCGGAAATTCTCTAGGGAGGTAACTTCCTGTAAGTGGCTGGGGAGTTTATTTCACAGTATGGGGGTAGCATGAGTGTAGGATTTGCTACCTGCTGTGGAGCTGATCCTGGGTACGTCTAGGAGTATTTTGCGTGTAGTGTGGCGGAGTCTGCTGGAATGCTTTGGTGGTAATAGACCAGCTAGCCCAGCTGGGGGATGTTCATGAAGAAACTTATATGTGCTACATAGTAGGGGGTACTGAAGTCTGAGGCTGAAGGAAGGCCAGTGGAGTGAGGTGAGGACATCGCAATGGTGAGACCTCAGGGGACATTTTGTGGCAAAGTGGGCTATTTTGTGGTACAGGGTTTGCAGCCTACAGTGGTCCTGCTTTGCCATACCATGTAGAATTGGGGCAGCATAGGTTAAGGTCAGGAGGAGGATACTCTTTGCGTATCATGTTAGAGCTTTGGCATTAGAGCGTGCCAAGCTTTTGGTGTATATTTTTTGTTACGAGGTCCACATGGGATTTTAAAGAGAGCCCTTGCTCTAGCACCAGCCCAAGATATCTGAAGGTCTGAACCACCTCAATTGTGAAGCCAGATGCTGTGACAAGTGGGAGAAGGTGAGTACAGTCAGGGCCTAGGAATCGAGATCCGAACAGGAGTGCTTTTGTCTCTTGGGGGTTCAGAACTAGATGGTTTTCTATTAGTCAAGATTCAAGCTTAGCAAAGTCAGACTGGAGTTGTGGCCCTAATTCGTCTGTGTGAATCATTGTTCAGTGTAGAACTGCATCGTTAGCATATTGTACCACAGAGCTACTCCCACAGTGGTAGTTGAGGTCATTGATGAACAGGGAGAACAAGAGGGGACCCAATATTGAGCCTTGCAGAACCCTCTCATTTATAGGGAGCATTCCAAAGGTAAAACCTCTCCAATTGACCTGTTGGGAGGGACCAGACAGGTAGTCGTTGACTCAGTTCAGGGAGTGTTGATCCAGGCCAAAGTTTCTCAGCTTCATTAACAGGAGGCAGTGATCTACCAAATCAAAGGCCTTAGGTCAATGAAGACAGCCCCTGTTGGGGTGCCTTTGTCCAGTGCAGTGAGGACATTAGTAAAGAATTTGATGAGCGCAATGTCGATCCCGTGCCTTTGTCGGAAGCCATGTTGTGTGGGGGCCAGGAGCTGGTTCACTTCCAGGTAATCCCTAAGTTGGCAATTACCTAGCCGCTCCTGTGTTTTGGCCGGGGTGCAGAGTAGATAGGCCTGTAGTTACCTATAGTTTCCCAAGGTCCTCCTTTGCAGACTGGCACCACGTTGGCCTGTTTCCATATTTTGGGAACAGCTCCATCTAGCAGGGACCTATTAATGAGCCAGGTGATGGGTAGGGTAATGGCAGGGGCAGCAGCCTTGAGCAGCCTAGGGTCCAGGCCATTCGGTCCCACTGATCCAGTTTGTTTGATGGATAGTAGGAGGGGCAGCACTTCTTTGGTGTGTACAATCCTTAGGTGAAATAGTGGGGTAAGAGGATCCAGCACTTAAGAATCCACAAGGTCCTGTTTATGGTGGTGTGGGTCAGTTCTGTAAGAGCCCAGGTCATGGAAAAATTTATTGAAGGTGGCAGCTGCCTCGCCAGCCTCGGTTAAGGTTTGACCATTGTAGATTATCTCGCCCTGGGGTAATTTTTTGAGGCCTTTTATCAGGTCATTGATACAGGACCAGAAGGACTTTGGGTCTGCTAGGTTTTGCTGCTGGAGGTTTTTGATGTACTCCCTCTTTGTGTTTTTTGTTGCCTTCTTACATTGATTCTTCAGTGTCCTATAGTCAACTAGGTCTACTGAAAGGGTTGAGCACCTGTATTTTTTCCAGGCCTTGTCCCAGCTTTTCACTAGGGAGTTTAGCTCCAGCATGATCCGTCTGTAGCAGCGACTGTTTGTACGAATTCTCTTTAGGGACACATGGAAATTAGCTACAGTTGAGAAAGTGTGCTGAAAAACTTGTGCAGCTTCATCCACACTGTTGAGAAGTTTGATTGGGGTCCAGTCAACACTGCTTAGACAGCTCTGAAATGCCTCTGTAGAGAAACTTGAGAAGTATCTAGCTGTAATGAGCCTGGGTGGAATCCTAGCTGGCCTGTTTTTCCAAATGCTGAAGGTGGGTGAGTGATCACTCAAGGTGTCTGACATCACGCCAGCCGCTTGGATATTAACAGGATTTGAAGCTACAATCCAGTCTAGGGTTGAGTGGCTCCCAGTTTTTGTATTTTGCCTGGTGATTTTGGTTATGATCGGACTCAGACTGACTTCAAGGAGCAAGGCCCTATGCATTTGCTCAGTGCACATTTCCCACTTTAGGTTGAAGTCTCCCAGGATCAGCAGCTCCATGGGAGCAGCCCCTGACAGGCACTTGTTAAGTCCCCAAAGGCTGAGTGGGCAACATTGGGAGGGTTGTATAAGCAGCCTATTGTAAGGTACTTTGCTTGGCCCAGGACAATCCTGGTGAATATGGATTCGAAGCCAGTGGAGTCAGGCAGGGGAAGAGTGGCTAGCAAAGCCTCTAATGAGGATTGTACATAGATGAGGACCCTCCCTCCTTTTCCCCCCTCTGTCCTTTCTGAATGTGTCATAGTTGACTAGCTCCACCTTATGTGTGTGGATGTGAGGCTTCAGCCAGGATTCAAAGATGGCAAGTACATCAGGTTTGTACATGTCTACCCAGGATTGGACCTCCTGCAAGTTTGGTCGCAGGCTGCAGACATTCATATGGGCAACTCTCAGGCCCTTTGTGGTGACACAGGTAGGGTCATTAGGGGACCCTAAGGAAGAGCTGGCCATTAGGGGTCCAGAATTTGGTTGGACATCTCTGGAGTGAAGTTTCAGCATTGTAGCAATCAGGCTGAGGAGTCTAGGTCCCGAAAAATAGTTATTTTCACCTTCCTGTCATTTATTCCAGAGAAGATGAGGTAGCATGCTCCCTTGTGAGTAAGCTCATGCAACCTTAGCAGGGGAGACCAACCAAAAATCTATTCAGGACTGTAAAGTACATCTATAATAAGTGGAACACGGGATCATCCCTAATATCTTATAAGAGTCCTTCTGTCCCACCACCTCCAAACAATTTAGCAAAGCTCGGGAGTTACAATATGTTTTTTTCCCCTACAAAGATTGTTTTAACATCAATCAGGCAATTAACCCCCCACCCAAGAAAAACAAGGCATGCAGTAGCCAAAAATGGCTGAATCAGTTTAAAGAGCTCAACCCTATCAGATTTTACCTGGGGAGCATACACGGAAATAAAGTGGCAAGCATGTTCCTGAAACATGCCATCAAGAATTAACAATCGCCCAGGAACTACATCCATTAATTTATGCAAATGAAAATGGTGACCCTGAAATAAAATCCCCACCCCATCTGCACAATCTAAACCAAATGACCAGTAAGATGGGCCCCATAACCAACTATTTTTACATTGGGCCAATGCTGAAGAATTCAGCATCCACGTTTCCTGAAGGAAAAAGATATCAGCATGAAGTCAATGTAATAATGAAAACACAGCCTTCCATTTAGCCCCTTTATGAATGCTACAAACATTTAAAGTAGACAATTGTACGGCCTTTATCAGTTAGCAGGAAACAAAAAAATATAACCAAAATCAGTGTAAACTGTCCCCTTCCTCTGTCTCCAAATGTTTTTTCTTCCTCAGTTTTTTCCTACCATCTAAGTTGACATGTTGGGGTAAAGTCTGAGAGGTAGTGTCCAAGTCTGATTCCTCCATCTCAATGTCCCCCCAAGTTGGCGTGGTAGACAGATGTTCAAACGTATTCCCTAAAGGAAGAACGGGTGTGAACAGCTAGAAGCTGGGCACTGCATCTTCGACCAGAGGTCTTTCACTCTGGGGAAGGGGGTACATAGTCCTATCAGACTGGTCAGGTAAAACAATCAAAGCCAGTTCTGAAGTATGAGCCAAGATCCCCGAAGAATCTGAAATAGGAATGTCAGGTTCCACAAGTTCAGATGTTTCGCTACAAGGAGGCAGAGAATCTGAAGGCTGTTTGGCAGGTGCACTCAGGTTTGGGTCAGGTACTGATACATCCAAGAAAGTCTGGGCAGAAGCCACAGAGGAAGAGCGTGACCTTCTGTCATCAGACTGGCCTCCTGCAGCAGAAGCAGAAGGGGTTTGGGGGTACCACGTGCAGGAGGACACAGGGCTGAAGACTCTTTTTGTGCCCCTGTCCGCATACATTTCAGTTGTGCTTGCCAGATAATGTCATCCTAGTTGACTCCATCTTGCCTGTTGTGTGCAGTCCAGGGGCAGTTATGAAACACATGCCCCCTACCATCACATAAGTTACAGCGGGTGGCATTCCTGTCCTCAGTACTAACAAGATCATATTCACCACATAAGATGCAATGCGGTTTGTCGCAAGAACTCAATAGGTGAGTCCGGTTGCCACACTTGAGGCAGGCTTTAGGTTGCCCCACATAAAAGCACACACCTCTGTCCTTGCTGATAAAGAAATTGTTTGGGAGATGTATCATGCCAGTGTCTGTTTGTCTCAGCTTTATTTTAAAATACCACCCCAGTCCAAAAGGATTCAGAGTTGATTATGGGTTCAGGAGCACTGAGGACTTCACATTGCTTTTGCAGCCAATGGTGGATATCCTCAACCTGTATCCCCTCCATATGGAACGGAACATAACAGTGATCCATTTAATTACAGGAGTTGAAAGAGGTATGACAAAAAAGGGCGTCCAAATGGGGGAACATTTTTTTTTTATTGTATTTTATCCAGAATTTTTCAAGGCCATGAGCAGTATTGAAACTAATGTCAAAATTCTCCTCACCGGTAATGCGTAGAAGGGCATGTACATCAGAAGGGACAAACTGCAAAGATTCCTTAATTAAACATTGTCTAACATATTCCTGATCAGGTGGCATGTCCAGACCACCCCAGTATCAGATTCAAACAGCATGTCACCTAGGCAGTGGCTTGGAATGGTCAAACAAATCTGAAAAACTAGGGCCCTTCTATTGATTTTGAGCATCCCCCGAGGGACTGTGTGCATCAGCCAGGCGGACACTCTGAGACTCCTCAGTACCCTGCAAAGTAGATGTAATATGTGGTCCAACTCATTCAGGCCTCTGATCCTAAGGGGTAGTTCTCAAAGGGATGGTATCAGCATCTGCAGCTCCCAAGGGAACATCCGTACTAAGGTTCTCATTCTGAACAGGAGGTTCACCCTCATCCACTGCAGATGTGGAAGCAATATCATGTCCATTACTTTTGTCTGGGCACTCGTCCCCGTGTTGCTCCTCGGGTAGTGTCTGAGAAACATTAGGGTTAGAAACCAAAACTTTCCACCAGGACCCTCAGGTTGCAAGGGTGGGGCACAATAAGAACCATCAGAGGGTAAATTTTGGTCAGAAATAAGTTCAACAGCCCAAGAAACAGGCAGTATGAGTTCATCCAAAGACTGTTCAGAAACATCATCCAAAGATCTCCACATATCAGAAACTGAAGCAGAATTTGGGCCACTGACCCACTCATCTGAAGCATTCTGAACCCACCCGGCGTTTAGCAGCGCATGAGCAGGAGTCCAGTCTGACTCCAAAGGTTGAGACTGCACACCAAAGCCTCCTTAATTCTCTCTCGAGCAGAAGGTAAATGCGAGGGACCAGGAGGAACACCAACATCAGAACTTGATCCCACTGAGTCCTTCCCTTGTAATTTCTTCCTCAAACAATGTTTTTTTTCTGTTGAACACCTTCTGTTCCAGCTTCTTTTGTAATGCTGATTTCTTTGATTTGAATTGGAGTTTCTCCATCTGTACCATACCATCCACAGTCGGCATAGTCTCCTTCACAAGGTGAAATTCTTCCAAAAGAACCTCCATGTCTGACGTACCAGAACAATCCTCACTCTCCAAAGCAGGGTCTTTTGAAATCACTGGAGCTAATTCAGAAGCGTTATTCAAAATGGCAGTAGTATCCACAGCATTCTCCTTAAAGTCACATGCTGGGAGGGACAACAGCTCTCCAGGTTGACCAACCTCCTCCTCCAGCAACTCCAGGGCAGCCATCTTGGACACAGGGCCAACAATGCCCTCTGCCAAGAGTAGGGGAATTTCCCTGGTACCCTGGCCAGATTTCCCCCCATTCACTAAAAATACCACCAACAGCTTAATCTGGTTCAAGGTCAGTTGGCATTCATCTGTAACCCCTCCCCTGGGTTGTGCCTGAAACAGGCAGAATTTGTCTTATGCACTTATCCAATCAGCAAAAATGAAATAAATAAAATAAATAAATTACTAATTAATTATTAATAATAAGTACTTTAAGGGTACAAAATTATTATCATGATCCATGAATACCCAAAGCAGCCATAAACCATTACTTTTCTTTCTTTGCTTGTGGTGGTTGTTACCAATCATGATTAATAATAGTTGATCAATGCCTGATGTAGGTTTGCAGCCAATCAGAACTGACCGAATTGATCATGACTAACCATGCTTGATCATGGGCTTGTAAGATTTGCACATGATTAATCATGATTGGTGTACCTGGCTCTGTTACTGGCTGCCCCACAGTATTTTCACTGCTGAATTTGTCCACCATGGTGCTCCTGAGCTTGGACTCTACCACTGAGATAAAGAAGCAGAAGTTGTACAATAAGGAATTCCACTATTCAGCAAGACAATATGCATTAAAAAGGCCACCTAGAATTTTAAAAAGAAACTCTACCAAGCAAAAGATGTAAACATAGTTTCTGTTAACACACTGCATCTGCACGAGAGGGCAGCAAACGCCACTGCCAGTATGCATGCAAACCCCTCGCAGCAAAACAAAAGCACATGGATGTTTAACACAGCCTTCACATAGACTATCAAAATTAATACTGAGGACAATCATAAGGTCCAACACTTCAAGAAACCAGCAGAGAAAGTTACAAAAGAGGAAAATGAAAAAGTTGATGGCACGCAGACTCTGTTAATGATGGTATGGCTTTTTTTTTAAAGGTATTTCTGTGAGCTCAGTGACACCATCCTGCAGACTTACACTGCCCACTGAGGATCAATATGTCTTTACTGTTGGTGGGTATGGCTTGCCACAGTGGTAGTGAACCATAGCATTGCATCTAGTTTCGGTAATAGAGCCTATGAAAAAGGCGGTGTCAGTCATCTTCCACAAACTTTTTCCCAGTTCTTGAGCTGCCACTGGGTGACCATGTGTAACCCTAACAAGCACTGTGAGTACGTGTATCGGGGGGGGCAGTGCAGTTTCTACAGCGGGGTTGTGACTCTGGTAATCTCTCATTAATCTTCATCTCGCCTGCTTGCTGCTAGCTTAACATTCCCTCAGGGTACTTATGTTTGTGTACTGGGTCCGAGGATGGAATCTTGGTGGGCTTGAGTTGGTCCACTGGGTTTCCATGTGGTTATACATAGTTGGGGGTTGGCTACCTGTGGCAGGGAAGGGGTACCACCGGCTGCCAGGGCACTGTAGGTGTTATTTATATGGGTAGGCTATTGGGGTGAAAGGAGATGCACTAGGCACCAGGGAGATTGATTACTGAACTTCAGGCAGGCAATTGAAGGGAGGGGGAACCACTAGCATCATGGGGATATCATTAGCATCAGGGACTTTGATTACCTAACTTCAGGCTGGTGATCAGAGGTTGGAAGGGACCAGTAGCCACCAGGAAGGGTACTGTCTGCAGTACAGACTGGCAGTTGGATGAAGAGGGACCCACTACCACCAGGTAGGGTTGTTTGTTCTTATGGGCTGCTGATTGGAGGGATTAGGGACCACTAGGCACCAGAGAATGTATATTTGCTCTACTGGGCTGATAACTGGGGGGGTTCGTCAAACTGCTGTAGGGGTGTAATCCCTCACAAGCCAATTGGCTAGTCAGCTGCATTACCTCTAGCAACCCGTAGTAAGAGGAGGTTTTGATTGGAGATATTTTCACAGTGCAAAAGGACCGCACAAAACCATTTTGTGTGGTGCAAAACTGCTGAATATCCACTTGTCAATATTCCTATCCCCAACACCCCATTTGTATACCCCCCACACACACGGTTTGCATAGACATTAACCCTGTTTGCCTGTGCAACCAGCCCTTTGAATATTGTGTTCCAGTGCAAAACCCAATTTTCACAGGCAAACACCAGTTAGTACACTTGCAAACTTTTGAATATTGGGCCCCAGATTCTTTGTGACCCTGTTAATTACAAACATACGATAAGGCCAGCAGAATAAGGCCATTCAATCTATTGAGCCTGTTCATATTGCATGGTCCTCAGTGTCCACTACTGACCACTTGTTTTACTTTCAGATATTTTATGGATAAACACCATCAAACAGATCACAAGACTGATAAGTTCATGCTTTGAGGTTTTGATTATTGTTCTTTTTAAAAATTCAGGGCCATGTTGGTTTGACAACATCTGTTACAGCTTGCGGCATCTCCCTTGCCATTAAAGATCATTCTGGGCTCAGCCCAAATAAAGCAGTGTGAGCCAGTGATGGCAGCAGCAAGTAAGAGAACGGGTTGGAAATCAAAAATGCTGCACAGTTTGAAATTATTTTGCCTTTTTTGGGGGTGATAATGGGCACAGGTTATCAGAAAGTGGACGGTATCTTCAGGTAAAGTCGTTCAATCAGGAGGCAGGAGAAAGGCTCAAGGAACTGTTTAAGAACTTCCTTCCAGCTTGTCTCATCATGCTTGTGTCCCAGAGTATGAGAGGAACAGAGCAGGAGTGGAACAGGTAACTGGCAACTGGCATCTTAGATGTTGGCAGGTGACCGCAGGCAAATGGGGGACTCTGCTGAACTATCAAGGGAAGGTGAGATACTCAAGTTCTTATTAAATTGCTGTTACACTGAAGAGGCAGCAACAGGTGGTGTGTCAGTGGGTTATTGCTGAGGAAAAGGCAGGCAGATAGCAGCTACAGGTGGGAAAATAGGAAACACCCTGTTTAGGGTAGGGTGATGTAGTAGCTCAGGAAGGGCAATTGGGAAAGTTAGCAAAAGGAAAGAGTAATGAGGAATGGGGATACAGGAAGAGCTTTACCTAGAAATAACTGCTAAAAAGGAAAGCAGGTAGCACCCCATCTTAGGTAAGATATTAAACCAAGTCCTGAGAGAGAGAGAGTAGATGAGAAAAGAGAAGGTAAAGGGAAGGGATGGTAGAGGCAAGTTACATTAGGTTGCAGAAGGGAGTGATTCATGTTAGCAGATATGGGATTGGTGCAGTGCAGTGACTGTTGAACTGCAGTATTCTTGAGACATTCTGGAGACTGAGGTGCTGCCCCATCTGCATGCACTTCTCTGTGTTGAAGGGAAAGGTCAATGGTCTTTGTGCCAAGCTGGCAAGGACCCAGAGACCTTTTTGCCCCATCCATGGGCTACTGAGTCTGCTGTCATTGCCCAAGAGGTTGCCTAGACAAAGGAGGGCTGGCTGGACCATGGTGGGCTGCAGGATAGTGGGGTATCAGGTCAGGGGAACATTCCTCAGCCCGTATTACTACAGAATTCCTTTACCATCCGGGTGGGACAGGACTGCTGTGAAGAGGCACCTGAAGTGGTGACAAGGGAGGATGTGATGGTCTCCAAAAGGGAGGCCCCACAGTAGGAGGTAGAGGACCCCAGCAGAAAAGAAAGCTTCTGGTGGGGGACTTAATTGTAAGGGGGATAGATATGGGATCAGGAAGGGGTTGAGAGAGGGAGGTTAGGTTCCTACTTGGTGCCTGAGCTCTGAGAGATGGACAGCAGATCCTAAGGAGTGGCTAGATACAGAGCAGGAAGGCATGGAGAGAAGGAGGTTATGTGCCTACCTGATGCCTCAGCTCGGAGGGATGGACAGCAGATCCTAAAGAGCGCTAGGGTATTGGCATTGTGGGGAGCTGGATGTCTTTTTCAACCTTGGGACAAATGGTCTAGTGAGTGATGGAGTGGGTATAGTACAAGGAGAGTTTAGTGAATTGGAGAGGGGCTTATGGCAAGTAGCACAGATGGTGGCATTTGCCGAGGTGCTGCCTGTCTAATGCTGAGGGGAGGAAATGGTACTCCACACCTGGAACTTCAACACTTGGTTGAAAGAATATTGCAGGGAGGAGGGGTTCAGATTCATTGTGGACTGGGGGCTAACTTGGAAGAATATAAGTCTATAAAGAGGAAGTGTCCTGCATCATTCTGGAAAGGGGACCATAATCCTCAGTGGAAGGTTTAAATGTTACTTGAATATTTAAACTAGCTAAGAAGGGTGGAGGTAACACAACGGTAGTCATATGAATGTCCAATGCTGAGGAAATGCTGGGTTATGAGGAGGCAGAATCCCATTACAGCCAATGCAAACTCTCACTTGAGTGCATTAGCATCCCTTAGCTTCCCCTCAGTACTGATCAACTTTTGTTTGACTAGTACTGTACAAAGGGAGGTAAATCCTTTCCCTGCCCACAGACTAGAGCTAGAGGAGGTGAGGGATTGAGAGAAGGGAACTTCCACAGGGTACAAGGTAAAGGAGACAGAAGAATAGTAGAGGACAAGGGGACAAGATCAGAAGTTGTGGAAAGGGAGATGATTAGGAGACAACACATGAAAAGATTAATGTGGGTGGAGGGGGTGTGAGAGAAGCCTCAAATGGCAGCAAAGGCAGGAAGGGGGGAAGGAAGGTTGAAGGCAGAGTGGGAGCAAGGTGTCTAGAGCAATGTGTGCCAACGCAAGGAGTTTTGGAAATAAAATTCCAGACCTCAAAGCAAACCTGGATTCTGTTTCCATTACTGAGTCAGGGTGCACTCGGAGCCAATACTGGAACATGGCCATACCATGCTACACTCAGTTCAGGAAGGTGAAGAAGAGTGGAGGGGTTGTGCTGTATGTGGGGGAGGGTATCGGGGTGCAGTAAATGCAAGAGAACTGAGGGATAAAGGATGGGTTGGAGGGGTTGTTGGTTACCCTGGAGATAAAAGACAGAACCCCTACTCACACTTGGGTGATATACAGACCTCCAACACAGGGGAAAATAATTGGATAAGGCACTTGGGGAAGCAATTGGCTAAATGATGGTGAGAACATGGGGAGGCCATCAGCACCTATGGTGAGAGAGGTGGTGGTATTGATGACTTGGGTGATCACACAGTGTAGGCCATCTGACCCATGGTGGGACAGGAGGTGGAACTGATGATGTGGGTGACCACACAATGTCACACTCCCACAGTGGGACATATGGTGGCATGTCATAGCTCTTTAGTAGTACAGGTAGAGGCATTGATGATGTGGGTGACCACGCAATGTCACACCCCCATGATGGAACAGATGGAGGCATGTCATACCTCTGTCACAGTAGAGGTAGAGGCATTGATGACATCGGTGATACCACAGTGTCAACTCACCTGACCTCCTATTGTGGGACAGGTGTTGCCATTGATAATGTGGGTAATCACACAATGTTGACCCCTCCCATGGTGGGACTGGTATTGGCACTGGTGACGTGTGTGATTACGCAATGTCATCCCTGCCTATTGTGGGACAGGTAGTGGTATTGATGACATGTGTGATCACACAATGTCACCCCCTTTTATGGCAGGACAGGGGGTATAATGTATGATGTGAGTGATCACACAATGTCAGCTTCTTCTACTGTGGGACAGGTAGTGGCATGGATGATGTGGGTGATCACACAATGTCAGTCCCTTTTGTTGTGTGGTGGGACAGGCAGTGGAACTGGTGATGTGGGTGATCACACACTATTGCCCCCTCAGGTGTTGTGGAATCATTAATGATGTGGTTGATCACACAGTATCGGCCTCCTATGTTGGGACAGGAAGTGGCATTGATGATGTGGGTGGTCACACATTATCGACCTTTCGTAGGATGGGTAGTGATATTGATGACATGGGTGATCACACAATGATGACCCCTTTCATTATGGGACAGATGGTGGTCTTGATGATGTAGGTGATCACACAGTGTCACCCCCCCTCCTATAGTGGGACAAGCAGCTGGACTGATAACATGGGTGAGCACACAAATTGACCTCCTGTGGTGAGACAGGTGGTAGCACTGATGACATGGATGACCACATAATATCACCCTCTCTTATGGTTTGGTGGGACAGGTAATGACATTGATGACATGGCTGATCACACAATGTCGCCCCTTCCTATAATGGACAGTGGTGGCATTGATGACATGCGTGAACACACAATGTTTCCCTGCTATGGTGGGACATATGCTGGCATTTGTGAAATGGGTGATAACAGAATATTAGCTCCCTATGGTGGAAAGAAGGTGGCACTAATGACGTGATCACACAATGTCCCCATTCTGTCTATAGGTTGGCATTGTAGTTCAGGATGCAGCAAGGATAAACCACCATCTTTGTCAATGATGGTACTGGGTCTTGCCCTCCTCAAATGGTTTGCCAATCTGCCTTTCCATTTTGATGTCTTAGGTTGCTTCTTTGGGGCAATAATGTGAGGTCAGGTTGGTGGGGCTCACCCTGTCTGAAAGGTGGTACAGCTCCAGTATGGATGACTTTGGATCTGGATTGATGAAAGATTCCATTTCTGAGTGTGCCAGAAAGGCAGTCACAGTGAACAAAGATTCCTGAGAAGAGTGGAAATAATGAATTAATTACAATCTCATCCTGTTTTTTATAGCTTAATTAGTATAAATTTTAATAACAATATAAATACATTGCCTGAACAAAAGAAAGTAGTATTGATAGGGGATACTATTTATTAGTTTCAAGAAGTGTGTGTGTGTATACACCATTATGTGGGCTCCACTACCAGTTTGCCTGTCATGCTGGTGAACTGGATTTTGTTGCACCTTACAGGGAGGGCACCATCCCAGTGTTGCACCCCTTGCCCCATACACCTCTGACCTGGAAGTGATTATATTAAAGTATGGGGAGTGCGAGGGGTGTAGCCTACCGCAAACAGCCAGAATGTGCCCCGGGGTTTGGGGTGCGCTGAGGGCCAGGTGGCACAATTGGTGGGTGCGATGTTCACCATTGGCATTGTGCTGGTGGCCTAATGACAGTCGCAGTATTTCTTGCCGCCTCGACATGGGTGAGCCCTGTGTGTGTGTGTGTGTGTGTGTGTGTGTGTGTGTGTGTGTGTGTAATCTGCCTTAATCTGGGCAACCACCTTCAGGCTGAGATCCTGGCTGTGCTCAGCGTTCAGCTCAAGAAGCATTTGGGGGATCACAGGAAGTGTTTTTGGGGCCCACATAAAGTATTTCTGAGCCCTCAAGAAGTGGTGGGCCCACTCAAAATATTTCTGGGTCTACAGAAAGTGTTTTGTGACCCGAAGGAAGTGTTTAGGGCTAATAACAAAAACGTTTGGGTCCACAGTAAGTGTTTGGGGGCTCACAGGAAGTGTTTGGGAGCCCACAGGAATGTTTGGAGGCCCACGTGATGTGTTTGAGAGCACACATGAAGTATTTGGGGGCCCACAGGAAGTGTGTAGAGGTCCATAAGAAGTGCGTTGGGGCTCAATGTATAAAAGGCCTGGTACTGCAGAAACAGAGTTCCAGTCAGTCCCCTTCAGGGTCTGGCAAGAACCTGCCCAGTCACTTAGTCTCATGGAAAGGTAACAGTACAGAAGCAGCCACACTCTCAAGGAAGGGAGTGGTCCTCTTCTGTCAACTGGCAGTGTCACAGGGTTCTGGTCCAGTTATCTGGGTCTAGCTTGGATCTTTTGGGGAGAGCAGCAACTTGGATGTGCACTGGCCAGCTAGTCACCTTGTCATGGTCTCTGCTGGCCACAATGGTACATCTCCATAAGTCAGCTATGCAGCCACCTACTAGGCCTTGCGATGTTCACCTATCCACAAGCAAAGAGTGTGTTATACCTAACCACCCTAACTTGAGGATTGAGGTGTTAAGGTAATAGAACTACAGAAATCAGGGTTATCCTGTATTAAACTGTGCACTTTTTATTGATCAGTGAGCCTTACTTAGCAAAATAAATACATAAATAAACTGGTGGAGTTGATGCTCAGTATGCCTTCCTGGTTTAATATTGTTAAATAAATAATTTAATTTTATTTAACATATAGTGTTACTGGATCTGGAACCCTTGTTTCAATTCCCCCTTTTCTAGTGTACAAGAATTTTCTTTTGATAATGAATAACTTTTATAACATTATCTGGCATACTCATTATACTTTGTTCTTTGGCTCAGTAGGAACTTATCTTATTGATCTTTGACTTCCCTTCTGTTTTATGCTCATCTCTAAAATAATGTTGAAATGATGTTAGAGTTCATGATGACTAATATCAAAAATGAAAGTAAATTCAGACTTGGGGTTAATAGCTTGTGTTGTATATTCACATCATTGCTTCTGATCTTAACACAGTGTCCCATAAAATGTCTTATTTTAATATTAAAAGCTGCAATACATTGCATCAAATGTATTGCATACATATTCAGTGGTGCAAATTTTTTTTTTTTTTTCACTTTTTTTTAAATATTTTATACATATGCATAAAACATTTATTTCTAGAGCATGTATAATCACCAGAGGTTAATGTTATACATTACTGAGGATTATGATTACACACTACAAATGGTACAGCATTAGAGGGTAGTAGTCGAGTGATATCATAAAAATAACAGATAAAACAGCATCTAGAAGCTATATAAGTAGCCAACACCCAATTATGTCACATCCCACTGTTTGAAGTAACATAATATAACCGATCATTCTAGGTCCTTTAGTTTAAATCACTAACAGTATAAAAGATCAATTTCCCCCAATACAGAGCTCCCCCAAAGCCCTCATTTTTAACAGGTAACAAACAAACCTTTGTTAATTAGACCTCAAGAGTTTGAATCAAAATAAGTGTTAGAATTTCTATTAGCACCTCTCTCACTCTAGAGAAAATAAAGGATACCATATTGAGCTAGAGACCAACTCCAGGCCACATCACTAAGATGTTGTAATTAAGTGAGGGCCATAGTCAGTAAATCCATCTCTCTCTGGAATCTAACCCCTTAAACTGAAGAGTGCCTGGTATAACAATATAACTGATAAACAACCAGCTTTTACAAACTGTGTATAGAAACAACAAAGCACTTTTATAGCAATAGATTTAACTGTCTTGGGGCCAGATATTCAAAACCCTGTCCTCGGGCTAAATTAGCACTGCCAGGTGGGCAAACATAGTCCAGAGCAAAAAGCAAGCTATATTTAAAAGGAATAGCCTAGTGCATACCCAGCAGAATATAGCATGCAACGGAATCTGTGCAAACTGGACCATGAGTGCAGGGCAACAATAGCCCGGGAATAACATAGCACTGAATATGGCAAATAAGACAGCACTGAATATAACACCCAAGGCAAGCAGTGCAAACACCCACAGGAACACAATGCAGATAGAGCCGCCAGGCCCTGTACCACAGGCAAAGGAGCACAGGCTGGAAAGTGACCTCAAGAGCAGACAGTGGTGCAGAGCCCAGACACTGATACACACACAGCCAGGGGAAAGTCCAGAGGGCACTAGGACCCATGAGCAGAACCAAAGTACAGAACAACCCTGTAACAAATGGCAGGCACACAATAATGACACAGGACACAGTGCATGTATGAAAAAGGTATATATAATAAGAGTGACGCAAGGAACAGAAACAGGCAAGCAACAGGTGAAAAATACAAACAAACCAAACAGCAATGTAATGTAAAATGACAAGAAATATAAAAGGAAACTTACACAAAACACTATTTACACCAGAACAGGACCTACTACTATGACTACAACTACTACTACGACTAACACTACAACTACAACTACAATATCTACAACCAACTACGCTACCACTACAACTACACACTATACTACAATGGTGACTAAACCACAACTAACTAGTGAACAACAGCAACAAAGGTATATACAAAGCAAAACATATGTACAATGGTGGAGGAACTACACCAAAGCAATGTCTCAGGCGGGGATGGGGATTTGAACACAAACAATGAGGGATAAGGGTGGCAGCAGAAAACTCAGTCCAGGAAGGGGGGGGGCAAGGCAAACAAAGGTGCGCTGATGTAGGCTAAGGTTGGGAGCTCACAGGCTCTGGCAGACGTGCCTACAGAACAGTGGCCACCCTCTGGGTCTGTGATGAGCACCGCCTGCTGCTCAATTATCATGCATTGCTGGTGCACACTTCACCGCAGAGGTCCTCGCTGCCTTCAGTTTCCTCCGGCCGAGTAGCCCATAATGAGGATTGGAGTGGACCTACAAGAGGAAGGGGGAGCAGTGAGTATGGGAAACAAGCCAGGAGGCATACTACAGCCACAGGTGGCCATACAGGGATGTACAGCATGTCCCAACAGCTATGCCCATGTGGCACTGAGGAACACAATGATCGGCACAACCGACCGTCGCCCACAGGGCAGACTCGGATGACACAGGCAATATCACAAAATACTTTACACATGGAGATGCAGGCCCTGACAACACCAAGGCATGGACAGCACCACCCACCCCAGCACTGCAGACAGTGAGACAGTGCAGACACACAGGCAGTCCCCCTGCGGGCCATGTGAGGATCACTCCTCTCAAGTTGCTCCACTATCCCCCTGACCGCTGGCTCTGGGTCACTGTCGGCCTGTTCCTCAGGTTCAGGTGCCTGAGCCCACTAACTTTACCCACTTAGCTACAGGGTTAGTCATGCAGCTCATTTATTTTTCCATCAGTGATCAAACCTAAAGTGGGTTGATTTGATTACACAAATGATGTAACACCCCCTGTTATTTTCGCGGGCTTTTTGAACCGCATTTAAACCCCCAGTTCAGAGCACTCGGCTCCTTGCAGGAAGTGGCCATCTATTCAGTAGCATGGAGCAAGGTAAAGCTCTAATCTAAAATCTTTCAAGAACTGAATTTTCAAATGGTTAGCTCGATCTTTTATAACAACAAAACATGAAGAAAATGACTTTTTGTATATTTTTTACCTTCATAGGTACACGGAAATTAAAGGAATTTAGAAGCTTGAATGCATAGAGCCAAATATCTTTCATAAAATACAGAGCTCCGTTTGAAGGAGCATCTGACAAGGTAAAGACATATACTTAAAACCTTTTCTGGCTTAAACATTTGAAACAAATGATTAGTTGTGTTAGAAACTAGATGCTAAGTAAGCCGAGTTTATGTTTTTCTTTCTCCCTTGCAGTTAAATTGAAATATCAGAAAGCTGGAAGCAATAACAGCTGATTAGACTTTTTGAGTTTCGGAGCTTCATTTAAAGGAATAGTATATATGCTCAGTTAGCTCTGCTTAGCTAATAAGGTACATTTTTCCACCGCTAATATGAGGAGTGGTAAATTTCAGGTTAAAAATTTCAAACATGAGCGTTTTTAATATAACTACACACTTTTCCCCTTAGGACAAGCAAGGAATGGAGGCATTTAAAAGCTTATAAAAAGACGAACGCTATCCCATTTACTGATTGAAGTGAAACACACTTGAAGTAAGAAACTATGATTAACACGATATAATGAATTAGTACTTAACTATGATTTAAACATTTAATTTAATTGGGATCATTTTATTTTGATTAGGATTGAATTCTATTTATTTGAGAACAGGTTTTAAGTTTATAAGGAAGTGCCCAATCTATACATGCTTCATAGAAGGGGAAGAATTATATATGGTCTATACCTATAATTATAGATATACTAATTTAATTAATTATTACATTTAAAAGACTTTAATTAAGTAGTTGGATAATTCAGTGGAAATATTTGTACCTTATTTAGATTAAGTATTGTTGATTAATAACTGCAAAGTATTTTAATGAACAAGAAAAGATATTTGTGGTAATTTACAAAAAATTTAGTGATCATAGTTGAGTTTTATATTTAGATCAACACTGTCAGATACGAATGGCCTGAGGAAGTGACGTGTGTAGTCACGAAACTGTTGTCTACAGTATATTGGTGTGAAGTCAAGAACAAATAAATATATTAACTTTGATGGACTACGTGGACTATATCTTACAGTCATTTTACATTTTGGAGTTTCATTAGCCACAGTAAGATAGTCCAGACCTACACATTTATATTAGGGCATGCTGTATCAATATTTTAAGTAGTTTCAGTATAGGGCTAGGCACGCTTCAGATACAGTGGTCCCCAGCTTTTTTTAAGTCAGAATGACTAATTGAGTTCAGCAAATAGATACAGAGTGGTATTATTCAGCTTTACTTTTACATTTCCCCCTCTTATTGGAGTCCCTCTTTCCCTTGTAACAATATTCATTAATAACTATGACAACATCAAGAGGAGTAGGATCTAGACAGGAACCTTTTCAGGAATTTCAACAGACAGCAGAAGGAACGCAATATATATATATATCAATTTACCCCTGAAGAACAGGAACAAGTTTTAAGTTTATTAAATAGAGATAAAACCTGGATGGAAGTCACTAGTGATAAATCACTTTTAAATAAAATATATCATCTAGAACAAAAAGATACAAGATTAAAGTGGCATGCATTATCTTTAGGGAAATATATCAAGAATAAAATAATTCCTAGAGGTTTGAGGGTGCTGGTTGAACCAAATTTGGGTTTTACATCTTTGAAATTAAATGAAAAATGGACAGGGATACATAATAAATGTGAATAGATTTTATGTTGGCATTAATAGAAGCCATAATAGAGGAACAAAATAGACTCACAATAGAAATACAAAATGTCAAGGATGAATATAAAACCAGGGTACAACTACAAGAATTTACAACTACATTGGAAAAATTTAAAAAAGATTTGGATGATTATGAAGAGTATATTAAACAACAGAAAATTTGAAAATTTAAATGGGACATTATAGACTACAGAGAAAATAAGATATATAATTGGTTCATAAAACAAAAACTGTATGGAAGCAACCAGCACCCACAAGGAAGATTTGAATATTATACAGATTCAGATAGTGGTGACAGTTATATTATAAATTCTTATGATAGAACTAATAGAAAAGATAATAGAGAAGTTTTTTTTGGAAAGAGAACAAACACAAATGATGGAGGAAGCACAGAAAACTACACAAGAACAGGTAGAAACAAGGAAATATGATTTGAGAGACAGAGGCTGGCAGAACACAGAACAATACAGACAATCTTTTGGAAATCAAATAAGGGGAGGTGGAAGAGGTGGAAGGGGGGAGAAGAGGAGGCAGAGGAAATACTACAACAGCAGAGGGAGACCGAGGATGTAATGTCAGTGTTTAATTTAAGTGATAGGAATGTAACAGATACAGAAATTCAGGTACTCAGTAAGGGACTTCCCTCCTCACCGACCACTGAAATTGACCCATTTCAATTAGAAATAGATTTACAAAAATTTTATAGGAAATTGAGACTAGCAGACTGGTTTCAGGATAAGCAAGAAGAACCACTAACGAAAAAACAACAATTGAAACAAACACTAGGTATTAAATAGGACTTTTCCTCCCTAAGGGTAAAGAGTTGGTAGAAACTTACATAAAGGTTATTGAGAAAGAAATAAAAGAACTATTAGAAAAAGAACCAAAATTTCCAAAGTATAATGATATGACTTAGAAAGAAAGGGAAGCACTAAGGAATTTACAAGAAGATGACTCTATAGTGATTAAACCAGAGAATAAGGGGGGAGGAATAGTCCTTTGGAATCTTCAGGACTATAAGGCGGAGCGTCTCAGACAATTACAGAACAATACAAATTATGTCAAATTGAATTATGATCCCACAAATGAAATTAAAGTTAACATACAAGAATTTTTGGAAGGAGCAGTTGAACTAGATTGGTGCATGGATACTGAATTGGAAATGTTGATTAACAAAAATCCTCGAATACCAAAATTTTATGTATTACCCAAAATTCATAAAAATTTGACAAAGCCTCCAGGTAGACCCATTGTGTCAGGTTCAGACTCACTGTTGGAGCCAGAAATGTGGCTGATATCTCTTGATGTTAAAGATTTATATACAAGTATACCGCATGAAGATGGGTTAGTTTCATTAAAAATAGCATTAAGGGATAGAGAAGATCTATTTCCTGACACAGATTTTATACTGGGTCTAGCTGAGATAGTTTTATCAAAAAACTATTTCTCATTTGAAGAAGAATTATATTTGCAAGTCCAGGGTACAGCAATGGGGAGCACCATGGCCCCTTCCTATGCCAATTTGTATATGTGGCATTTTGAAAAGACACATATTTTGAATGAAGGGAACAATCCTTTCAAAAATAATATAATTAGATGGAAACACATTATAGATGATGTATTATTGTTATGGGATGGTAAAAAAGAAGCGTTGGATTCATTTATTGGATATTTGAACAGTAGAAATGAAAATTTTTAATTTTTTCAGTTGATTATGATAAACAACAAATATATTTTTTAGATTTACAAATCTTTAAAAATAATGGACAACTAGGGACTAAATTATATTGAAAGGAAACTGATCGAAATACATTACTACATTTTCAAAGTTATCATGATCCTAAACTGAAACATAGTATACCAAAATCACAATTAATCAGGGCAAGAAGAAATAACACTACAGATGAGGATTTTGAAAAAGAAACTCATGTAAATGAAAAACAAATTTCTTCAAAGGGGTTAAAAATATCAGAAAGTAGAAGAAACCATAACAGAGGTATCACTATTAATGTGTGAATCATTATTACAACAGAAAAACAAAAAGAAAATGCAGAATAGAATTGTCTTTTCAACTTCTTATAGTCACTTAAGTAACAAAATTAGGAGTACATTGGTTGACAATTGGTATATACATCAGGCAGGAGGGACTCAGAATAAAAGATTTATAGGCATTCCATTAGCTACATCAAAGAAAAGTGGAACACTGAAGGACAAATTAGTACACACACAACATACCAAACACTTGGTGAATCTACCACAAGAAAGACAATTACTCTTAGGACCCTTAAAGGAAGGGAGTTTTCCATGTGGACAATGTTGCCATTGCAATAATACATCAAAAAAAAAAACATTTTTTGAACACCCATGCACTAATAAGAAATACATAATTAAACAACATATAACATGTAGGGCACATCATGTTATTTATATAATACAGTGTCCATGTGATACACTTTATGTTGGGAAAACAAAATGGGAACTAAGAAAGAGGATTGGAGAACATAAAAGTGACATCAGAACTAAAGATGAAAAATCTTCAGTGGCAAAGCATTTCAACATTGAAAGACATTCACCAGCTTCATTAAGATTTTGGGGACTTGAGAAAGTCAATGAACCACAGGGACATGAAAGTGCATAGGACAATTTATTGTTGAAAAGAGACATTTATTGGATATATACTATGGATAGTTTGAATCCAAGAATTGATATGAATGAATCATGTAAGTGGAATCTATATTGGAATTAATTCAGTATTCAATAATAGTGTTCTTGGGAATGTCTGCATTTTGCACTTCGGCATACCACATTCATTCATGGAATACATAAGAAACTGTAAGTACATTTGTTGATAGCAATATATCATTTAATAGATGGCTGCTGTGGTTCTGGTGGGAGTTTAACCAGTTCTCAACTGAAAGATCAATCTGAATTAAAAACACTGTAATTTGTTATCTGGGAACATTTATGTCCTTTATCTTGACATATTTTATGCTCCCATCAAATTGATGAGGAGATGTTAACATGACTTATTGATAACTAAATAATATACATAGATGTCCCTAGTGGTTCTGGTGGGTGTTTAATCTGTTTTTGATTAGAGGTATAATTGAATTTAAATATTAAGATTTTTCATCAAAACTGTTTTTTAGGTTTAAATCCATCTGCAGATTCTGTAAATAATAAGCTTAATAATTAAGAACGCATGATGAGGGAGGCAGCTTACGTTATTTATGAATTAATAGTGTTTTAATTTATGTAAGGCACTAACATAGATAAAAAGCACAATGGAAAGGTCCAGAAGAACAGATTTCAACTTCTATTGTATATTACAGAAATTGTAGGATGAAATAGATATTCTTACATGTTAATACAGAGAAAGGATTCTATTAACCGAAACATGCCGTAAACAGGGAATGAACCGCTGACACACAATGGTATTGAGTGAACCCACTTTCATTTTGCACTCAGTTACAAGATATATCATGTAGCTCATTTGTTTTCTAACAAAGGCTAAACATATAGTAGGTTACGGTTCAGCTATTAGGATGATATGTACCCCCTCTCTGATTTAAACTTAATGTTGAATTATATAATATAAATTAATAATCAGTACATAAGAGTCGGATTCAGGAAGTTCATATATTGGAACAACAGATCAATTAAACTTATAAGCCTAAGGCGTGGATAGCAATTAAAATTGAGCAATACTAAAATAATTTTATTTTCCGCCAGTAGCCGAGGACAGGGGGCGAACCGCTGACTCCCACACAGTACTAAGTGAGCCCACTAACTTTACCCACTTAGCTACAGGGTTAGTCATGCAGCTCATTCACTTTTCCATCAGTGATCAAACCTAAAGTGGGTTGGTTTGATTACATGAATGACGTAACACCCCCTGTCATTTTCGTGGGCTTTTTGAACTGCATTTAAACCCCCAGTTCAGACCGCTCGGCTCCTTGCAGGAGGTGGCCATCTATTCAGTAGCGTGGAGCAAGGTAAAGCTCTGATCTAAAATCTTTGAAGAACTGAATTTTCAAATGGTTAGCTCGATCTTTTATAACAACAGAATGTGAAGAAAATGACTTTTTGTATATTTTTTACCTTCATAGTTACATGGAAATTAAAGGAATTTAGAAGCTTGAATGCATAGAGCCAAATAACTTTCATATAATACAGAGCTCCATTTGAAGGAGCATCTGACAAGATAAAGACATATACTTAAAACCTTTTCTGGCTTAAATATTTGAAACAAATGATTAGTTGTGTGAGAAACTAGTAAGCTGACTTTATGTTTTTCTTTCTCCGTTGCAGTTAAATTGAAATATTAGAAAGCTGGAAGCAATAACAGCTGATTAGGCTTTTTGAGTTTTGGAGCTTCATTTAAAGGAATAGTATATATGCTCAGTTAGCTCCGCTTAGCTAATAAGGTACATTTTTCTACCGCTAATGTGAGCAGTGGTAAATTTCGGGTTAAACATTTCAAACATGAGCGTTTTTAATATAACTACACACTTTTCCCCTTGGGACAAGCAAGGAATGGAGGCATTTAAAAGCTTATAAAAAGACAAACGCTATCCCATTTACTGATTGAAGTGAAACACACTTGAAGTAAGAAACTATGATTAACACGATATAAATGAATTAGTACTTAACTATAATTTAAACATTTAATTTAATTGGGATCATTTTGTTTTGATTAGGATTGAATTCTATTTATTTGGGAACAGGTTTTAAGTTTGTAAGGAAGCGCCCATTCTATACATGCTTCATAGAAGGGGAAGAATTATATATGGTCAATACCTATAATAATAGGTATGCTAATTTAATTAATTATTACATTTAAAAGACTTTAATTAAGTAGTTGGATAATTCAGTGGAAATATTTGTACCTTATTTACATTAAGTATTGTTGATTAATAACTGCAAAGTATTTTAATGAACAAGAAAAGATATTTGTGGTAATTTACAAAAAATTTAGTGATCATAGTTGTGTTTTATATTTAGATCAACACTGTCAGATACGAATGGCCTGAGAAAGTGACGTGTGTAGTCACGAAACTGTTGCCTACAGTATATTGGCGTGAAGTCAAGAACAAATAAATATATTAACTTTGATGGACTACTTGGACTATATCTTGCAGTCATTTTACATTCAGGTGCCTGTATCCCACGGTTCATCGCCATGTTGTGCAGCATACAACAGGCTAGAAAGATACGGCATACCTTCTCAGGCCTATACTGTAGGGCACCACCTGACGTGTCTAGGCAATGGAAGTGCATCTTCAGTATGCCAAACACCCTCTCTAAGATGTTCCTGGTGCTGGCGTGTGTCTCTGCTCTTCGGTCACTGTGGCCAGCTGGGGTACTGGTTTCAGCAGCCAGGGTTGCAGGGGATAGGCGCTGTCCCCAGATGAGAGATGTGCACCTGTTAGTGTTCTACTGCTGTCTGTCCATTACTGTCTTATACCACCTGTGTTGCCCTCCCATGCCCCTTCCCTGGCCTCCCATGCCTGTCCCCAACCCTGCTGTGGTGTGTTTGCCTTGTCTGCTGCTACTCACTGACTAGGTGCCCACTGGGTATCCTGCCCTCCTCAAATGCTTGGCACAGCTGGGACTGGTGCCAGATGAATGTGTCATGGGCACTGCCGGGGTATTGCGCATAGACATTGCTGATGGGCCCAGTCGCATCGCACACCACCTGGCAATTGATGGAGTGGTACCCCTTCATGTTTATGTAGACCTCACTGCCATCGCCAGGTGGTGCACGGATGGGGACATGAGTGCAGTCAATGGCACCTAGTACTGCTGGTAGGTGCACAACTTGATGGAATTGCTGCATTGTTTCTCTGCACTCTGCTGCCATGCTGGGGAATACTATGAACTCCCTAGCATGTGGCAGGAAAGCCTCAAGGAACTGGCTCAGGAGGCATGAGGTGGCAGACTGTGATACCCCAATGGTGTTCCCCATTGGTCATTGGAACGTCCCTGTGGCAAAGAAGCACATTGCTGCTGTTACCTTCTCCTCTACTGTTTTGGCATGGCTGCATCTGGTGTTGGGGTGCAGTTGCTCATGCAGGAGTTCACATAGCTGCCTCAACATTCCCCTGTTCATCCTGTACCAGCCAGTGATGTGCTCATCTGGCAGGGTCTTGAAGGAGACCCTGGGCTGGTACCACCTGTTTGCAGCATACCATCTCCTTGGCCTGCATTGCGGCCCATGTTGGGCCTGCTCCCTCTCCTCCTCCTCCTTCTCCACTACAGCTGTCATCAGTGGCAGCATCACTGCTAATGATGCAGTACACATTCCCACTTCCTATTGTGGTCTCTTCGCCCAGGTGGTTTGCCCTGCGTTAAGACCAGCCTTTTATAGGCGGTAGCTAGTGCTGCGCTACGTGTCATGCTATGTGTTCTAGCACAGTGCTATGGCTTTGAATATCCCATTGTATGTGTATGCAGGCCACTCCCCCTTCCCTTTTTGCCCCTTGCATACATTATCGGTTTGCCCTGCGCTACTGCAGTTAGCATGCGCTAACCGGTCCTTTGAATATAGCTGCTCTGCACTAGTCCTGCACTATTCCTGTGCTATTGGTTTGCATGCTGCACTATGCTTTGAATATCTGGTCTTTCTTTTTAGCTTATAAAGCTCTAAAAAGACTGTCAGGACTCAAGACATGCCAGGAAAATTATACTGTCTGATAGACTGTGTACTGTTCAAAGTTCAACAGAGACTTACATAGAAATCATGTCCAGTGAGAGGGATTCACCCCACCATTTAAATAATATGCTTCTTAATGTGACTTTTAAATAAATCGTCATTATAACAACGAACATCCCCTCTCCACTGAACAACATGAGTAACATGGAACAGTACAATGTTAATAACCAAGGAAAAAAATAAGGATTAGGAAAACCAATGCAACAGTCCTAATTTAGTAGCCACTGCAACTCGTATGTTCAATCTTCATCTGGCTCATCCTCCAAAAGCCGTTCTTCATGGACTGTCCATGCTGCAATCTTCTCAATACAAACCCTGCATCCTTCAGGTCGGTAAATCTGTATTGTTTGCATCCATCGGTGAAGCAAAAGGCTTTGTGTCGCATTCTGGTGGCATATGTGAGGTCCGGAAAGAAAAGGACTTGGCTCTCATCATGGTAAATGCAGCTTTTGTTTCTGATAGCTCCTAAGACTAAATCCTGCTCTGCCGCTGAGGTATGAGTATTCAGAATGGTGCGAGGGTTGTCAGAGTTAGTATTGGGCCTGCAGGGGGCAATTCTATATGCACGCTGGAGTTTAACTGCACTCAGGCCTGTTATTTCAGAAAGCCATGGACCCAAATATTCTGAAAGATTTTGCCCCTCAGTCCCTTCGGGAAGGCAGTCACAGTGAACAAGAATTCCTGAGAAGAGTGGAAATAATGAATTAATTAGAATCGCATCCTGTTTTTTGTAGCTTAATTAGTATAAATTTTAATAACATAAATACATTGCCTGAACAAAAGAAAGTAGTATTGATTGGGGATAATATTTATTGGTTTCAAGAAGTGTGTGTGTGTGTGTGTGTGTGTGTGTGTGTGTGTGCACGCGCGTGTGTGTGTACACCATTATGTGGGCGCCACTACCAGTTTGCCTGTCATGCTGGTGAACTGGATTTTGTCTGACCTTACAGGGAGGGCACTATTTCAGTGTTGCACCCCTTGCCCCATACACCTCTGACCTGGAGGTGATTATATTAAAGTATGGGGAGTGCGAGGGGTGCAGCCTACTGCAAACAGCCAGAATGTGCCCTGGGGTTTGGGGTGCGCTGGGGGTTGGGTGGCACAATTGGTGGGTGCGATGTTCACCATTGGCATTGTGCTGGTGGCCTAATGACAGTCGCAGTATTTCTTGCTGCCTCGACATGGGTGAGCCCTGTGTGTGTGTGTGTGTGTGTGCGTGCGTGTGTGTGTGTGTGTGTGTGTGTGTGTGTGTGTGTGTGTGTGTGTGTCTGCCTTAATCTGGGCAACCACCTTCAGGCTGAGATCCTGGCTGTGCTCAGCGTTCAGCTCAAGAAGCATTTGAGGGATCACAGGAAGTGTTTTTGGGGCCCACATAAAGTATTTCTGAGCCCACAAGAAGTGGTTGGGCCCACTCAAAATATTTCTGGGTCTACAGAAAGTGTTTTGTGACCCGAAAGAAGTGTTTAGGGCTAATAACAAAAATGTTTGGGTCCAGAGTAAGTGTTTGGGGGCTCACAGGAAGTGTTTGGGAGCCCACAGGAATGTTTGGAGGCCCACGTGATGTGTTTGAGAGCACACATGAAGTATTTGGGTGCCAACAGGAAGTGTGTAGAGGTCCACAAGAAGTGCGCTGGGGCTCAATGTATAAAAGGCCTGGTACTGCAGAAACAGAGTTCCAGTCAGTCCCCTTCAGGGTCTGGCAAGAACCTGCCCAGTCACTTAGTCTCATGGAGAGGTAACAGTACAGAAGCAGCCACACTCTCAAGGAAGGGAGTGGTCCTCTTCTGTCAACTGGCAGTGTCACAGGGTTCTGGTCCAGTTATCTGGGTCTGGCTTGAATCTTTTGGGGAGAGCAGCAACTTGGATGCACACTGGCCAACTGGTCACCTTGTATTGGTCTCTGCTGGCCACAATGGTACATCTCTATAAGTCAGCTATGCAGCCACCTACTAGGCCTTGCAATGTTCACCTATCCACAAGCAAAGAGTGTGTTATACCTAACCACCCTAACTTGAGGATTGAGGTGTTAAGGTAATAGAACTACAGAAATCAGGGTTATCCTGTATTAAACTATGCACTTTTTATTGATCAGTGAGCCTTTCTTAGCAAACTAAATACATAAATAAACTGGTGAAATTGATGCTCAGTATGCCTTCCTGGTTTAATATTGTTAAATAAATAATTTAATTTTATTTAGCATCTAGTGTTACTGGATCTGGAACCCTTGTTTCAATTCCCCCTTTTCTAGTGTACAAGAATTTTCTTTTGATAATGAATAACTTTTATAACATTATCTGGCATATTCATTATACTTTGTTCTTTGCCTCAGTAGGAACTTATCTTATTGATCTTTGACTTGCCTTCTGTTTTATGCTCATCTATAAAATAATGTTGAAATGATGTTAGAGTTCATGATGACCAATATCAAAAATGAAAGCAAATTCAGACTTGGGGTTAATAGCTTGTGTTGCATATTCACATCATTGCCCTTGATCTTAACACAATGCCCCATAAAATGTTTTATTTTAACATTAAAAGCTGCAATACATTGCATCAAATGTATTGCATACATATTCAGTGGTGCAAATGCTTTTTTTTAAACTTTTTATTTAATATTTTGTACATATGCATAAAACATTTATTTCTAGAGCACGTATAATCACCAGAGGTTAATGTTATACATTACTAAGGATTATGATTACACACTACAAATGGTACAGCATTAGGGGGTAGTAGTCAAGTGATATCATAAAAATAACAGACAAAACAACATCTAGAAGCTATATAAGCAGCCAACGCCCAATTATGTCACATCCCACTGTCTGAAGTAGCATAATGTAACCGACCATTCTAGGTCCTTTAGTTTAAATCATAAACAGTATAGAAGATCAATTTTCCCCGATACAGAGCTCCTCCAAATCCCTCATTTATAACAGGTAACAGACGAACCTTTGTTAATTAGACCCCAAGAGTTTGAATCAAAGTAAGTGTTAGAATTTCTATTAGCACCTCTCTCACTCTAGAGAAAATAAAGGATACCATATTGAGCTAGAGACCAGCTCCAGGCCACATCACTAAGATGTTGTAATTAAGTGAGGGCCATAGTCAGTAAATCCATCTCTCTTTGGAATCTAACCCCTTAAACTGAAGAGTGCCTGGTATAACAATATAACTGATAAACAACCAGCTGTTACAAACTGTGTATAGAAACAACAAAGCACTTTTATAGCAATAGATTTAACTGTCTTGGGGCCAGATATTCAAAACCCGGTCCCCGGGCTAAATAAGCACTGCCCAGCAGACAAACATAGTGCAGAGCAAAAAGCAAGCTATATTTAAAAGGAATAGCCCAGTGCATACCCAGCGGAATATAGCAAGCAAAGGAATCTGGGTAAACTGGGCCATGAGTGGCGGGCAACAATAGCCCGGGAATAACATAGTACTGAATATGGCAAATAAGACAGCACTGAATATAACACCCAAGGGAGGCAATGCAAACACCAACCAGAACACAGTGCGGATAGAACCACCAGGCCCTGGACCACAGGCAAAGGAGCACAGGCTGGAAAGGGACCCCAAGAGCAGACAGCGGTGCAGAGCCCAGGCACTGATACACACACAGCCGGGGAAAGGCCAGAGGGCACCAGGACCATTGAGCAGAACCAAAGTACAGAACAACCCTGTAACAAATGGCAGGCACACAATAATGACACAGGACACAGTATAAGTATGAAAAAGGTATATATAATATGAGTGACGCAAGGAACAGAAACAGGCAAGCAACAGGTGAACAATACAAACAAACCAAACAGCAATGTAATGTAAAATGACAAGAAATATAAAAGGAAACTTCCATAAAACAATATTTACACCAGAACAGGACCTACTACTATGACTACAACTACTACTACGACTAACACTACAACTACAATACAGTATCTACAACCAACTACACTACCACTACAGCTACACACTATACTACAATGGTGACTAAACTACAACTAACTAGTGAACAACAGCAACAAAGGTATATACAAAGCATAACATATGTACAACAGTGGAGGAAATACACCAAAGCAATGTCACAGGCGGGATGGGGATGTGAACACAAACAATGAGGGATAAGGGTGGCAACAGAAAACTCAGTCCAGGAAGGGGGGAGGCAAGGGAAACAAAGGTGCGCTGATGTAGGCTAAGGTTGGGAGCTCGCGGGCTCTGGCAGACATGCCTTCAGAACAGTGGCCACCCTCTGGGTCTCTGTGATGAGCATCTCCTGCTACTCAATTAGTGTGCATTGCTGGCAGACAATTCGCCGCAGGAGGTCCTCGCTGCCTTCAGTTTCATCCAGCCACGTTGCCCATAATGAGGATTGGAGTGGACCTACAAGAGGAAGGGGGAGCAGTGAGTATGGGAAACCAGCCAGGAGGCATACTGCAGCCACAGGTGGCCATACAGGGATGGACAGCATGTCCCAACAGCTATGCCCATGTGGCGCTGAGGAACACAATGGTAGGCACAACTGACTGTCGCCCACAGGGCAGGCTCGGATGACACAGGCAACATCCCAAAATCCTATACACATGGAGACGCAGGCCCTGACAACACCAGGGCATAGACAGCACCACCCACCCCACCCCAGCACTGCGGACAGTGAGATAGTGCAAACACACAGGCAGTCCCCTGAATGGTGGTGGGTGTGGGCCATACAACAACACACACACACATGGGAGACCAAACTTCAGGATGTGCTGCCCACAGTCAGAAAGCAATGTACCAGTCAGCAGAGTGCAACAGTGAACAACAGGGGTGCAGGAGCAGCACACTGCAGGCTTGGTGGGTGGCCAATGGCCAACCCATGCCAGGGCAAAACCAACCTGCAGGAGATGCAAGCCCACAGGGCACACACACCAGCAGGGGTGCACCAACAGAGCTGCCACACATGGCCCATGTACAGCAATGTGCGCAGTGGCCTGCAGCCAGAACACCCACACGTCAGGTGTGACCAGTTGAACATGGCCAGCGGTGAATGTGGATAGCATGGCAGTGCCAGCCATGCATGCCGACACTGGCACATACCGACCCCCCACCACAGGGCATGGCATCCAGACAGCCAGATAATGGCAGCACCAAGAAACAGCGCTGTACAACACAGCACAAAGCCACAGCAGAATTGGCATGATGCCCATGGTGGCCATACCCCCAGCACAGTCAATGACAGCCCAGTGAATGTACAACACAATACAGAAGCACAGCACAAATGAAGACTGAGATGTACTCACGCAATAGGCCCCCAGCCTCAGGGTTACTCTCCTGTGCCAGATACTGCATGGCCGGCACCCTGGGACTGCCTCCAGATGGAGCCTGGGACAGCTCCTGGCCCCCTCTCCCTGTGCTGGGCTGCATGATCTGTTCTACAGTGGACAGGGGAAACAGCAGTGTTAGTGCAATGCACAGCATGAACCGTGATCACAACAGCAAGGTACACACCCACCACCATGACACCACACATACAGGTCAGCCCAGGGAGAGTGATAGCATGCAGAAGACACCCACACAGTGGACCCCATGATCCATGGACCATGCGCCAGGCACACAAGGCATATAGTCATGTGGGCACTGTGGTGCAGCCATGCAGGACACGTGTGCACAGTGACTGGAGGCACACACAGCTGGGTAGGCAGTCTGGTGCCCATGTGACAGCACCCCCACAACACACTGGTGAAGGCTACAGGACTGGCCTGTAGCATGTCCCACTGCCCACAATGGCCACGCACACACCACCACCACCACCATGTTGACTACCTGGCACATGTGGCAGCCATGCCCCCGGATCACTGTGCCCCCAAGGTGCCCCACAACCAGCGACACATGCCACCCACCACCCTGCACACCAGCAATCCTATGCACACACCAGTGCATGCACGCACACACATACACACACACACACACGCACGCACATGCACGCACGCACACAGGCACACACACACAGGCACATGCAGTCACACTCAGGCAGACCATGACACATGCAGTGGATGTGAGCAACGTGCACAAGCACTTACCTGGCACCGGCACAGTGCCCTTATGCACCATGTGTCTGTACTCCTCCAGCTGGCCCCTCTGGCAGTGACGCAGGTCTGTGTACCTGTGATGGCACTTCTCTGGATACCTGTCTGCTCCGTCAGCCGCCTTGCAATGGACGCCCACACCTGCCGCCATGGGAGGTCACCCTCTCTGACCTCCTCAAACAGTCACCTTTGTCTCTGCTGCACAAGCTGCACAAGGTTGGTGGTCTCCACCTCCCCCTAGCTCCTGTCCCTGTGCACCACAGCACATTGCCTCCTTCTCCCTGGCATTGCCCATGCAGCACTGATACCCTGCCACCTGTTGCACTACACAGCCTGTCCCACACCCTGGTCCCTCCAGTAATCAGTGCAGTAACGATGTGCTAGCACATGATGTAGCACGGTGCTACCTGGAAGTGGGCACACTGTGCATGCGTGACCCTGGAGCCACAACACCATGCATGCATGGAGCACCGCACTATGTGGGCTACTGCAGCACTATGCCGTGCAAAACCAGGATGCTAGTGTGGCACAAGGGACTCTCGAGCATGCATGGTGGTAGTGCTGTGCCACATAGTGCTGTGCTACCGGGACAGCGTGGCACTGGCCACCACATAGCCTGGTGCTGATGTTTGCATGGCACTAAGCAGTTTGCCCGGTGCTAAGCAGGCCCATATTCAACCAGAATATGCAAATGAGGGTACTTGTGCATTCAAGGTGCAAACACTGTGATTAGCATATCATTATCCAATGATTTGCATGCATAACAGGCTAGATTGCCTGGCTGGGCTATAAAAGGGCAAGCAGTGCTCCAACAGTGTTGCGTTGTAGGAATGCAGCACACAGCTGAAGATGCAGATGAACAGACACAACAGAAGGAGACATGCCACAGGAGGCAGAGCAGCGAGAGGCAGGTCCGTATAGCTGCCAGAGGCCTGTTGGAAGGGAACTGGTGCAACACAGGGTTGGGGCGTGCACACTGTGTGCCTGCAGTCCACAGCTGTACAGGCTGGGGACAGGTCTGCCGAATGCAGAACCAAAGGCAAGCACGGTGCTGCATAATGATGCACATAGCCATTGGGATGGCTGTCCAGCAGACTGGTCCGTGTGCTGTGCCCATGCTCCTGTGTCAGCCGGTGCTGTGCGGGTACTGCCTTCACACTGTGGGTGCCAGGCATGGGTGGAGGGATCCCTTCGCAGCCTGCAGGTATGCCTCGCAACAGTGGCTCACTGCCATGGGGTCCATGGATCCTCGGTTGTCGCCCTGGTTGTGGGATGTGGAGGGTCACAGACACTCCGATGGTGGTACACAGCTACAGCCCAGGGGTCACAGGGTCATGACTGTGTGACGTTGACAGCACCATGTGGCCTGTGCCTGGTAGCCTGCCAATGCATGTGTACTGTCCTCCATGTCCACGCCCTGTGTGTGCTGCTCATGTCCCTTAGGTGGCCGATGGGGGCATGATACACTGCCAGGTGGCAGGCGTTGGGGTGGCCCCATCCCGGGATGCACATATCTGTCATGGGTGTCGGCAGTGCCCTTGTGAGTCCAGTGTGTGCTGTCCAAACACTGACAGCCATGCAGTGGCACAGGACACACAGGGGTGGCCTCAGTACACTGTGGCTGTGTACGCTGTACACGCACATACTGGCCAGTGCCACATCCATGTGACCTGTGCCACTGTAGGGGGTGTCATGCACATGCTGTGGTGCATGTGCCATGCACCACAAGCCCGCCACAGCTGGTGACACACATGTCCCTGTCCATCTCTACCATAGGTAGTGCAGCACGGCCTGAATGCATATGGGCACATCGCTTTTCACAGGATGAACTGTGGACAGTGGTGCATGGTGGGAAGGAGAGAGAGCAGGTGCTGTGTCAGCACAAGGCAACGGATGCGGTGGTGCACCAGGCATGGGATGAGGTGACGACAGGGGTGAACGCAGTCGGCGGACGTGGCAGGACAACGGATGCAGTGCACAAGCGCTGGAGTGATCTGCTGCAATGGGCAAAGGAGGAGAAGGCACAGAGGATCCGCAATAGGCTGCGTACTGGTGGTGGCCTGCAATCCACACAACAGCGGGAGGAAGAGCCACTCATGGCCATGGTGGCATTCACACTGCGCCGGTGGCCCGCTGCTGGTGTACCAGGTGGTGGTGTCAGACACCTCTCACACCACCCAGGACAGGTCTGTATCTGCATGTGTGCACCCTGCATGGTGTGACGGCACAGGTGCAGGGTGTTGGTGTTGACGCCTTGCCGGGGGTACACTGTGGGGCTGCTCTGCTGTGCACACTATGCACATGGGATGGGTATGCATGCATACTGTGCATGGCATGGCTGATACCACAGATGCCAGGATGGGGCATGTGCACTGCGGGATGGGTGGGTGCATGCGGACACAGGCTATAACCATGGGGATGGTGTGTAGGGTGTGCATGTCTGCACCGGGTGGCACGTGTCCTAGGGTGTGCATGTATGGGTGGCGGCAGTGGTGATGGGGCACACTGTGCGCATACCGGTGAGTGACCCTGTCCCATTTTCTTCCACAGCGGTGTGTGCAGGGCCTGCAGCACACCAGGACCAGACCAGGAAGGCTGCCTCAGAACTGGAGGCAGAGGTGGAGAAGGAGAACCTGCCATCAACATCTGGACTAGGTGCCGGCCATGGACTCTCAGAGGCACACCATGTGTGACACTCAATTGGACAGGGGCTACAGCTGCCGGGGGGCCTCCAATCAAGGTTGGGGACCTGGACCTCAGTGCTGCCCTGGAGGATGCCCAGGTGGAAGATCTCAGTGGTGAGCAAGTGATCCTGCTAACAGTGACCAGTGACATGGAGACAGATGTGTCAGAGGGGGGTTACCTCCTGCCTGTGGAAGGGCCTGTGGAGGGGAGTACAGGGGTGTGGCTGGGTGCAGGCAGCAGCACGGGTGCCAGGAGGGTGGTCGGCCATGCTGGCAAGGGTGTACCCATGCAGCCAGTGGTTGGCCATGTGGGGGACATGTGTGCCCTGCTGGACATGCGGTGCCCCCCACGGGTTGGGGGCAGGGCCCTCAGGGACCGCAGCACACCACCAGCGGCCTGCAGTGGCAGGACAGGCTGCCCGTGCACTGTCGTCCCAACCCTGGTGAGCTGCAGGCACCAGTGCCAGCTGCCATAGAGGAGGCTTCGACTGTAGAGCAGGATGCCCCGGGGGCCTGCCCTCTGCTCCAGGCTGCACTCACATCCCAGCAGGAGGCTCAGATGGACCTGCATGGCCTGCAGCAGGAGTTCAGGCATGAGCTCTCACAGATGCGGGAGCCACTGTCCCTGGGCTTTGCACATGTGGAACAGCAGGCCGAAGACAGGTTGGGCCACATGGTTGCTACACTGGAAAGTGACTTTGCTGGGCTCACGGCCGTGGTGGTAGACCTCACCACAGTGCTGTGCAGCGTGCATGGGGGTCAGCAGGCTGTACAAGGGGATCAGGGAGCCCATGTCACAGGGGCCCACAGGCGGGCCACTCGTGGCCACAGGGCTGGCACTGGCTCAAGCACCACTGCATCATGTGCATCTACAGGCACCCAGTGCTGCCGTGGCTGTCTGGCTGCCCTGTCAGGCTCTGCTGGTCAGCAGGGGCACAGGCAATCAGTCAAGCCTGCCTCACCATGGTCCTCCCCTACTGTGTCCTCAGCCCAGAGCACCCCTGGTTCTTTGTTCTGTACCTGTGGTGTGTGCCATGTGCATGGTGGTAGTCGCCAGTGATAGGCATGGCTGACATGCACCTGTGCACAGTTGTCACCCCCATGTGCACACTAGCACACCCACACACCCGTATGCACGCACACACACGCTGACATGTACACTCACGCACTCCATCACATGCACCGTCTCACTTGCATGGCCATAGTGGCCCTCCCCACACTGACACCACACATCATGCATCACCCTTTCCACTGTACCATGGCTGTGTGTCCTCCTCACGTGTGCCCTGCACACCTCACACATCGCACCGCCCACACACATGCATTCAGTGCCACTTTGTTGTGCTCCTGCTGTGACTGTTGTCATCACTGTTGTGGTTGTCTGTACATATTAAACTGTTCACCATTGTACTGTTTCATGTTGCTGTGCAGTCTGTACTAACTCTCTGGCCTGTGACAGTGTCCTGATGATTTCGGCCCTGTGCTCTATGGGCATGCGAGGATCCCTCCTCTTGAGTTGCTCCACTATCCCCCTGACCGCTGGCTCTGGGTTACTGTTGGCCTGTTCCTCAGGTTCAGATGCCTGTATCCCATGGTTCATCACCATGTTGTGTAGCATACAACAGGCTAGAAAGATACAGCATACCTTCTCAGGCCTATACTGTAGGGCACCGCCTGACATGTCTAGGCATTGGAAGTGCATCTTCAGTATGCCAAACACCCTCTCTATGATGTTCCTGGCGCTGGCGTGTGCCTCGTTATCCAGCTCTTCATCCACTGTGGCCAGCTGGGGTACTGGTTTCAGCAGCCAGTTTTGCAGGGGTCCCCAGTCGAGAGATGTACACCTGTTAGTGTTGTACTGCTGTCTACCCATTACTGTCTTGCACCACCTGTGTTTGCCTCCCATGCCCCTTCCCTGGCCTCCCATGCCTGTTCCCAACCTTGCTGTGGTGTGTGTGCCTTGTCTGCTGCTACTCACTGACTAGGTGCCCACTGGGTATCCTGCCATCCTCAAATGCCTGGCACAGCTGGGACTGGTGCCAGATGAATGCGTCGTGGGTACTGCCGGGGTGCTGAGCATAGACATTGCTGATGGGCCCAGTCGCATCACACACCACCTGGCAACTGATGGAGTGGTATCCCTTCATGTTTATGTAGACCTCACTGCCATCGCCAGGTGGTGCACGGATGGGGACATGAGTGCAGTCAATGGCACCTAGTACTGCTGGTAGGTGCACAAGTTGATGGAATTGCTGCATTGTTTCTCTGCACTCTGCTGCCATGCTGGGGAATACTATAAACTCCCTAGCATGTGGCAGGAAAGCCTCAAGGAACTGGCTCAGGAGGCATGAGGTGGTAGACTGTGATACACCAATGGTGTCCCCCATCGGTCATTGGAATGTCCTTGTGGCAAAGAAGCACATTGCTGCTGTCACCTTCTCCTCTACTGTCATGGCATGGCTGCGTCTGGTGTTGGGGTACAGCTGCTCATGCAGGAGTTCCCATAGCTGCCTCAACATTCCCCTGTTCATCCTGTACCGGCCAGTGATGTGCTCATCTGGCAGGGTCTCGAAGGAGACCCTGGGCCAGTTCCACCTGTTTGCAGCATACCATATCCTTGGCCTGTGTTGCGGCCCATGTTGGGCCTGCTCCCTCTCCTCCTTCTCCACTACAGCTGCCATCAGTGGCAGCATCACTGCTAATGGTGCAGCACACATTCCCACTTCCTATTGTGGTCTCTCCCCCTAGGTGGTTTGCCCTGGGTTAAGACCAGCCTTTTATAGGTGGTAGCTAGTGCCACACTACGTGTCACGTTTTGTGTCCTAGCACAGCACTGTGGCTTTGAATATCCCATTGCATGTGTATGCAGGCCACCCTCCTTTTTTGCCCCTTGCATACATTATTGGTTTGCCCTGAGCTACTGTGGTTAGCGTGCACTAACCGGTCCTTTGAATATCGCTGTTCCGCACTAGTTCTGCACTATTGGTTTGCATGCTGCGCTATGCTTTGAATATCTGACCTTCTAAATCTAGATCTTCTTAGCTTATAAAGCTCTAAAAAGACTGTCAGGACTCAAGGCATGCCAGGAAAATTATACTGTCTGATAGACTGTGTACTGTTCAAAGTTCAACAGAGACTTACATAGAAATCATGTCCAGTTAGAGGGATTTGCCCCATCATTTAAATAATATGCTGCTTAATGTGGCTTTTAAATAAATCATCGGTATAACAGCGAACATCCCCTCTCCACTGAACAACATGAGTAACATGGAACAGTACGATGTTAATAACCAAGGATTAGGCAAATCAATGCGACAGTCCTAATTTAATAGCCACTGCAACTCGTATGTTCAGCCTTCATCTGGCTCATTCTCTGAAAGCCATTCTTCATGGACTGTCTGTGCTGCAGTCTTCTCAATGCAAACCCCTGCCTTCTTCAGGTCGGTAAATCTGAATTGTTTGCATCCATCGGCGAAGCAAAACCGGTCTGGAAAGGCCATTGAGTATGGGATGCCTAAGTCTCTCAGTTTATATTTTATCCCATCAAAGGCTTTGTGTCGCCTTCTGGTGGCATATGCGAGGTCCGGAAAGAAAAGGACTCGGCTCTCATCATGGTAAATGGGACTTTTGTTTTTGATAGCGCCTAAGACTAAATCCTGCTCTGCCGCTGAGGTATGAGTAATCAGAATGGTGCGATGGTTGTCAGAGTTAGTATTTGGCCTGTGGTGGGTAATCCTATATGCACGCTGGAGTTTAACTGCACTCAGGCCTGTTATTTCAGAAAGCCATGGACCCAAATATGCTGAAAGATTTTCTCCCTCTGACTCTTCAGGAAGGCCTAAGATTTGGATATTCGCAGCTCATACTGCATTTTCTAGCTGCTCCATGTGGCTCTTTAAGGCTGCTTGCCCTTTGATAGAAGTGGCGGTAGCTGCCAGGGCCTTTCTCGCTGTTGCCTCAGCACTCTTAGTTGCTTCCCCCATGGTGTCCAGTCGTGATTCCACAGTCTGGAATCTTTGGGAGAAGAGTCTAATTTTTGATCGATCCCTTGTACAGTTTTGGTAAGCACATTTACTGCAATTTGTAGGAAGTTTAGCGAGGTCGATGGTTGCTTTGTGCTAGGTGAGGCAAAAACTCTGTCCACGTGGTCTGGTTGTTCAGCTGCAGGAGCACGTAGCTGGAAGAAATCTTGTTTTGCCAGCTTAGTTTTCCCCATAGTGGCATAAGTTGTATATCCAAAGATGCAAAAATCAGTGCCCAAGATGATGAGCTGTATCTTTTGGCAATTCAGAAGCTGGAATAAGCAGTATTCGCTAAATAAGAAAGCTTTTCTCAGGAGCTCCAGAAAGTTGCTGCTTCTGGCTGGGCTGCTAGTTCCGCCCCCTTCGGTGCAATTTTGTGGCCCAAAAAAAAACATTTTCCACAAGTATATTCTTACAGGATTAGCAGAAAACCATTCAAGAAATTTTTTAAAAGAGAGATAAGAACAAGAAGGGAGAAACAATTCTTAAATAGTGGTGGGTGGCTTTAAAAAGGATTACCAGACCTTGTGAAAAAAAAACAGAGTTCCATGCACCACGCTGGGAGCCCACCCCAACACAGCAGAAGTATGTATCCCGTCGACTTCAATGCCACCCCCCCAACAGACTTCCAGGTGCCACTCTGGGAGCCCACCCCAGAGTGGCAAATGTCCATACAGCTGACTGGGGTGCTCAATCCCCATTGGCTTCACTAGCCCCCCACAAAAAACAGAGTTCCACGCACCATGCTGGGAGCCCACCCCAGAATGGCAGAAGTCCGTATGGCAGATGGGGGTGCCAATCCCCCATCAGCTCCACTGCCCCCCAAAAAATCTTCCAGTTGCCACGCTGGGAGCCCATCCCAGCATGGCAAAAGTCTCTTGTAGTGTAAACAAACATAAAAACAACTGAAAAAAAAACCTGTCCCTGACTATCTCACCCCCCTATCCCAACCCTCGCCCACCCTCTGCGCACCCCACCTCCCCACTGACCTCATACTTACCTCCGGAGGCTGGCGCGACGATCTTCAGTGGACCGGGAACACGTCTGCACTCTTCAAAGCTGACTGCCAACTGAAGAAATGCCGGTAAACTGTATAATGGCATAAATGTTTTTTTTCAACTTTGGTGCATATCTCGGCCATGTTTGGGAATTTTTTCACCAAATTTTTAACATAGGGTTTTTGGGGCCCCACCTCATGAACTCAGTCACTGTCATTTTGTTATTCAGCCCCAAAAGGTGATTTTGCAGTCACTGCACCAAACCACCTTTTGGGACTGAGTAACAAAATGACAGTGTCACACTTCATGAGGTAGACCCCTAAAAACCCTATGTTGAAAATTTGGTGGAAAAATGTCCAAAAAATGACTGTTTTATGAGGGCGTGTTGTGCAGTTCCTACGCACGCTCGTAACTTTGAGAATTTTTAATATTTTCACTCCAGATTATCCACATTGCCATTTTACTACACCTCCTTATGAATAGTCCAGCTGTCATTTTTCATATCTCACCCAAAATGTGTTTGTGCACATTAGCATGGTTGGTGTGTGAAATCAATGTTTGGGACACATTAAGAAAATCACAGTGACACTGGTCCTGAGCAGAGGTGTTAAAATGGCTATTTTGAAAATCTGGTGACAAAAGTCCATAAATGACTCTGTTACGAGCATGTATTGCGCAATTTCCACGCACCCTCATAAGTTTACGAATTTGTAATATTTTCAGTCCAGATTTTCAACACTGACATTTTTTCACACCTCCTTATGAACAGTACAGCTGTCATTTTTCACACCCTGGCTGAAGTGTGTTTTCGCACTTCCAGCGCAGAATAGCACAGTCGCTGTGGGAAATTAGTGTTTGGGACAGATTATGAAAATCACAGTGACACTATTTATGAATGGAGATCCCAAAATGCCTATGTTGAAAATCTGCTGTAAAAAAAATCCCCAAACCTTACATTACGGGTGTACATTGCGCAGTTTCTACGCACGCTTATGACTACACCAGTTTTTGTATATTTTCACTCCAGATTTTTAACAATGCCATTTTTTACACCTCCTCATGAACAGTACACCTGTCACTTTTCACATCCTATTCAAAATATTTTTTTTGCACCTGTTGCACCAAATGGCGCAGTCGCTCTGCAAAATCACCTTTCCCATAATGAACTGATATTGTGTTGTATTGTGACATTGTGTGATAACTGTTCATCCAGTTGGGTCACAAAAAACCCATGTGGAAAACTTTAAGTAAAAATACCAAGAAACTCCCAGGGCATTAGGGTTTGCGACCATAACGCCCTACCCTGTAGGGACTGACAGGAGTCAAGGGTGTGACTTTTGATTGTCGACAGTAACGCTCATGCCATTTCACCCCACCCCCACCCTGCAGCCATTGACAGGCATCAAGGTGCACCTTGGACCCTTTGCCCCCAGAGTTCACCCCATTCTCCTATACTGCACCCATTTCAGCATATTAATATATGGATCTTCAATTTAATAGGTCTGTAAAGCATACAAAAAAAATCCAGTAATACCCTCAAAGGTTAAGTGATAATAGTACTGTCAATCACTTTTAATACTATAGTTTTATGGTGATAATAGTATCTTTGCAAGCACCGAAAAAGATACCTTCTGCCCCCCACATCCTAAGCATACCTCTTCATTGTCCGCTTTCCCTGTGTGGGTGGGCAGAACAGTTTAAAAAACATGGCAGCCAGTCTCTCGCTTAGCGAGAGTATTTATCCTCAAAAAACGTTCCCGGTTTTATTTTTTTTTTTCAAAAATGGAAATATCTGGTTGATGCTGTGTTCCCCGTTCCCCAAAAACAAGAAAAGGTAAGACTGTCTGTGCTACGAGTGAACTGAGTGAGTGAGTGAGCAAGTGAGTGAGCAAGCGAGGGCTGGGTGGGCTGGCAAAAAAATGAATCGGAGTGCTATACAGTGCGGCGCTCACCCAGGATTGACACAGTCCTTAAGCGACAAAAAATTAAAAAATTGTGTCCATATATTAAAAAAAAAAAAGAACAGATAAGTCACTGGGCATTACCGGTGACCTACCATCTCGAGGTTCTGGACACAAGAATCTCTCGAGCATCACTCTTGAGGTTCCCATGTGTCCAGAACCTCTCGATGGTATTACTCACTGGTAATGCCCAGTGACCTATCCATTATTCTCTTTTTTTCCCTTATGGAATGAGGTGAATGTAAAGCCCAAACACCCCAAGGCACACCTCGACACTTGTCAGTGTCTGAAGGGTAGGGTGAGGTGAAATGTCGTGACCATTATGGGCGATGATCCAAAGGCAGACCCCAATGCCTGTCCATCTCTGCAGAGTGAGGGTGAAGTTGGCGTCAGTTCAATACTTCACTGGCATTCCTATACTGCATCTGTCTAGCTCCTGCACTTCCACTGCTAATGCCAGCAAGCAAACATTTGGCATTGACAAATGCTTGTTTTAAGTTTGCAATGGTGTTAAGTCAGTCCTGTCATGCAACTCACACAGACAGTAGTACGTGTAGCCTTAGTATGTGTATAGCAAATAATACATCTATGATTATTTCATTCACAGGAAACAAAATTTGCTTTACTTTGTACTGCTCATTCCTCACTGTGAGACAGTTGTAACATGCTGTGGACAGGAGTACACTGAATCAATCAATCAGTCAATCAAGTAATCAATCAATCTTTATTTAACCAGGTGAACACCCTTGAGAAGATTCATTTACAATGTGGGCCTGGGCAGGTTCCCAAAGGATCACACAAGACTGAATTCCTCCTTAACACAAATGATACTTCACTCCCCTCTCAGCAGCCTGAAAGGGGAGAGCTAGATCACTTACTTTATAAAGTGTATTGTTTTACATTTCAAATACTCCTAAAATCCAAGTTGCTGACTGGAAATACCAAGAGAAAGAATGCATATGACATGGGAGGAGTGAACTAAGCAAATACAGAACACTACACACACTGAGACTGATCTGTTTCTTTTACCTACAACAGCTGATGTGTAGCATCTCATTTTGGAAGGACATCCTACTTCAAATGTTGGCATTGCAAGTCAGAGGGATGCCACAGTTTGTCCTCAGTACCTCCAAAGTGAAGTGCTATAGCTCTCACATGACTGCTAATGATTTATAGTGGGAATGGGGGGCACTTTTAAAGTCATGGACCTGAAGGGCCATCACAGTTCCCAAGGAGGTTAGGGAACTTAAGGGTTAAAGAGTAATGGACTCTAGTAGGATTTGAACCCAAGTCTCCCGGTTCTTGTGCTTGTGCTTTAACCACTAGATCACCCTTCTTCCATATGCTGCAGCTGATGCTTCCCTGGTAACATATTGATTGTTATAGCTGAACTCTTTATTGCCTTACAGCAGCCATCTGATCACAGACTGCCTAGTTACAAAGGGAAAAGGGCATATTTGCAAGATTGTCTCTCACTGCTGGTGTCTATAAAAACAGAGAATGCTAACACAAATAGAAAATAATACAACAGCTGTATAATACCAGTCAAAACTCTTGTTGTACCCAGAATCATTTATTGGGTAAGACTGATTTTGCTAACATAAATATTAGCACAACAAATACAGGCACTTCCTTATATAAATACTATATATACATGTCAAATCGGTGCTGCATCACACTCATACTGTCCAATTCCCTATTAGAAATACACTTCAAGATGTGCACAACATCTACAGCATTCCCCCATTACTCAAGGGGGGGAACCAAACATTGTGGGTTTGGTTTGCTGGTGGAACTGCATTTAGTGCAGCACCATTATATGTTGCTCTGATGACATCATCCTCCAGAAACATTGATGGTAAAATGGAAGACAAACACAAAGATAACTTCTGGAGGCTGTATATTTTTATTTACAAACTAAATTTGGACAGCAATAGGACTGCTGGCAACTGGAGGAGGCACACAACCATTACACATAAGGAGTTAGGAAAATATTAGTGTGAAACTATGGGAGACTTCCCCTTTAAGTGACTTGCTCAAAGTCATACAGAACGCAAGTAGAGGTTGTGGGAATCAAACCCAGGTCTGCTGGGTGTATCACACTCATTTACAGCTTGTTACTCTAACCTCTAGGCTATACTGTCTAGCACCCATTCCATGGGGCTTAGAGAGCTGTGCAACAGAACAAATATGAAACAATTTAACCAATCACAATAAATATGTGCAAGATAAAAGTTGTATAAAGTGTTGAAGGAGTTGTGAGACTGGTTAAGGAGTGTGTTCTTGGGGAAGATCCCCACAATATTTATCAGGGGTGAAAGAGGAATGTACACTCCTGTGATGTTAACACAAAATTGTCTTGTAGCTGATCAGATGTACAAGATACTAGGGCTGCTGCACAACAAATGCTCCAGGGTAGCATTAAACTGCAGGTAGTCACCATAAAATGACTGTTTTAGGAATTCAGTTTTATGTTATCTTCAGTAAACCTGACATGTTTACCTTCCATCTTAGTTTATCATGTTCTCATTAATGTACTGTTCCTCCCAGCAGCAGTATGTGTGGAAGCCAGCACAGTAAAAATTTCAAGTGTTAACTGATGCACTTTGAAGCCCGGATTTAAGTGATGTCAATTACAGAAAAATAGGCTTGTGCTTCTTGCGCTGGATCATTGTGTGACTGCATGGTTTTGTTGGCGATCCAATTAAGTCTGAGTTCAAGTCTTTGAAATCAGCTGTTTGGTAGTCAGAGTATGTGCACTGCCAAGTCTTGAAATCGACTGTTCTGTGCTGACAGCACTTTTACTTGAGACAAGCATGTTTTGTATAGAATAGTTTATTCCTAAAGTGGATCACTGAGTGTTACAAAGCTGAAGCTGCTGCATGTAGTCCTCACTCTTAAAAAACAGAAAGAACTTCCACTCTGCATGCTGTTTTAACAAAAATAAAAGGCAGTTTCATTCATATTTTGGCCACATAAATCGAATGGTATCTGTTAATTCAGCCTGATGGTACTGCTCATTTTCACACCTACTCAGGGGGTGGCAGTAAGACATGAAGGATTGGTACAGATAGTGTAGACAGAAATCCTGTATAGACAAAAGGTCTCTTGCTATAATACGGTGTTATTGGCAGATGGGATTGTCCAATAGTCTTTTTATTTTTTTTTTTTATTTGTGAAATCAGTTTACAACCTTTGAGCCAGAGGCTTGTTTCCAAAGGTACCTCGTCACATTAAAGACATACATAGAGTTTTTGGCTACATACATAGAGTTTTTGGTTACATAGCATAGGTTTTAGGTTACATAGCATAGGTTTGCAAAACAATAGACGTACAACAGAGGCGCCACGTCACACTGAGGTCAGATAAAATACAATTAGGTAACAGGGTACATGTAATTGAGAACATGTGTTACACAAGTTGGTATCAACAATTGAGCAATCTAATAGGTATACAATGAAACTGCTGTCACTGTCTATGCTTATAATCCTTGTACATTAAGGACACTCAAGGAGTCAATCCTGGAAGAATTCCACATGCCTACTTACAGATTCCCTTCCTCTCTAGGCTGCAGACACTCTACCTTTGCCTCCAAAGGCAATTTCAAAGGTTTGGGACATACCTAAGTATGGAGTAGTAGCAGTTCAGGGAAAATAAAACTTGTGCAATACACAGCTTTTTTACAGCACCGTAATTACTTTCATTGCTATCTGAGGTTGATGAGTCATATGAGCAACAATACATGGCTCCAGGTGTAGGGTGGGGCAATAGAAGCAGCATACATACAAAGTGTGCTGGCCACATAATATACATCCTGTTACATGCCATAGAGAGTGTCAGTCAGATGTGGATGGTGGAACAAATAAAACCCCTCTTATGGCTGACAGTGTCGGTTTACAGTCCAGGAACATTAAACTTGCTGTGCAACTGGTTTGGCAGCCTGCTAGAATTTGAGCTGTTCAGGCTCTGCATAGGAAATATTTTAAACATTATGTCAGCTTTTAACAGGGGGGGAATGAATCAAGCAGTTTGCAACTCATTACAATCAGAAACGGGGAATGCCATGCTCAAAAGCACTGGAAAAAATTGTGACTGATCAACTTACTAACTACCTAGACTCACAACACCTAATCTGCAAACAACAACATGGTTTCAGAAAAGGTCACAGTACCACCATTGCTCTGCTAGAACTCACCTCCTTTGTTCACGATGCTCTTGACCAGGGAGATCTGGCTGGTTCAGTCTTTATAGATCTCTCCAAGGCATTCGACACCGTCAATCACACCATGCTCATAAACTCCCTCCTCTCTGTCGGCGTCTCCAAAGAAACCACAAGCTGGTTCTCCAGTTATCTCTCTGGCCGCACTCAACAGGTGATGATAAGAAACACCCTCTCTGCTAACCTTCCCGTCCGATCAGGTGTCCCTCAAGGTTCTATCCTTGGTCCGCTCCTTTTCTCTCTCTACCTGAACTCACTACCTCTGGCCACCTCTGGGCAGCTTCTCCTCTATGCTGATGATGTGGTGATTTTCAGTCGACACACTGACCCCACGCAGCTCCAAGAATCCTTGCAGGGCTCTTTCACTCAAATTGAAGCCTGGTTTTCCTCCACTAGGCTCGTACTCAATACAAAAAAAAATGTCATGCTATTTGCCCACCCACAGCATAAGCACAGCACTACAAAATTAGCCATACACAATGTGATGGGCTCCATGCTGGAACCTGTTTCCATTTTTAAATATCTCGGGGTTACTCTAGACTCCGCCCTCACCTATCGTGAACATATTTCATCAACTTGTACTGAAACAAACAAAAGAATTGGTCTCCTCTACAGGCTTAGGTCCTGTCTACCTATGGAGGTGCTACGCTTAGCTATCTCTAGCTCCATCCTCTCACTGGTAGACTACGGCATAATCATCTATGGGGCCTCTTCTGACACAGCTCTGTCCAGCATTAAACGTGCCCTAAACAAGGCCTGCAGATTGGCCACAGGATGTGATCATCTTATGCACACCTGTGACCTCTATCTACGCTCATCATGGCTAAACTTCCAGGGGCAACTAGTTTACCAGACCTGCCTATTGGCCAAAAAAATTCAGCTGGGCCTAGCCCCCCCAGGCTGTCTTAAGCTCCTCCAAAAAAAACTACTGGCCCATCCCACTAGACACTCGGAAACCGCTACTTTCCATATCCCCTTTGTAAAGACCACTGCTGGCCAAAGATCCTTTTGCTACAGGGCACCACTCTGGATTAATGCAATCCCTGACCCTGTCTTATCAATCCCCAGGCTTGGGCTTTTCAAACAGGAGTTACTTAAACACATTATGTCAAACTCCCACTGTGACTGCAGATGAAACTTTGAAAATGTTGAATGCACCATTATTTCAAAAATTACTGTTGTTCCATTGTCTGTGTTCATTATAATTTTGTACTGTCATTTTTTCTGTACCAGTGCTGTTGTCTATATTGTATTTTCTATGTAACACTGTGTTCTAATCCATTTATGTAAGACGTGAAACCTTTGCAAATGAGTCTCTGACTCAAAGGGTTGTAATTCCTAGACCTTAATTAAATAAATAAAAATAAAAATAGTGTACGATAAGTTAATTGTGAGCTGTTCCATTTTCCTTTTTATGCATAATGGTGTGGTGTGGAATACAGGACCTAAACTGTTAAAAGTATAAATTCTCAAGTAAATGGAACACTATGCTGTCTGTGACCAACTGCAGCACCAGATCATCTGAATGCATCCATTCCAAACTGGAAATGCAGGAGGGTAAATCCTCATCCTCATCATCATCATCATCATCATCGTCATCTATTTGTAAAAAGTGCCTTTCCATAGATCAAGGCGCTTGTACGTAATTAAAAATATAAAACAACAAATGCAACAGTAATTTAAAATAGATCACAGCAATTCAATGCAACAGCAATTTTCATAAAATCTGTGTCTCAATAAATATTAACTTCAAAAAACTAAGCAGGATCTGGAAACACCGGGCTAAATAAATACATTTTAAGTGTTGTTTTGAAGCTCTGGATGGTCAGGCACCCTCGTACCCAAGGAGGTAGAGAATTCCACAGGGTAGGGACCGCAAAGGCAAAAGACCAGGTCCCAGAGGTTTTCAATCAAGCCCTGGGAATCTCTGGCAATCCCTCGTCTGCAGCACAGAATGAGTGGAGGGGGTAGTAGGGACAGAAGAGATCTTGTAAGTAGTGGGGTCCCTGCTCATGTAGGGCTTTATAGGTCAGTAATCTGACCTTGAAGGTGATCCACCACTGTACTGGCAGCCTGTGCAGTCCACGGAGCACAGGTATAATATGACTGGCCCTAGAGGTGCCAGTCAGTAGCCTGGCTGCTGCATTCTGCACCAGCTGCAGGCAGCGGATATCTACCCCCTATAGCCCTAGGTAAAGAACATTGCAGTAGTGAAGGTTAAAGGTCAACGACATGGACCAATGTTGGAAACTCATCAGGAGGAACCAAGTGTTTTACTCGGGTGATATTCCTCAGATGGTAAAAAGAGGACTTGACTATGGCTGAAACCTGTGATTTAAGGGTCAAGCCATCATCAAAAATAATGCCCAGGTTCTGTCCCTGATCTGAGGTGGTCAACTGAACACCCTCAAGTCAGAGCCCAGAGGGTTGTACAGCCAATAAACCCACCTGTTGATGATCTGGGTCCACAACCAGCACCTCATTTTTATCTGGGTTCAACTGCAGCCATCGGCACTCATCTAGTCCTGGATTTTGGAGAGGCAGCTATTAAAGACCAAAAGGACCCCAACCTGTTTGGGCACAAAGAACATTTACAGCTGAGTATCACTTGCATAGCAGTGAAAACTCAAGCCATACTGCCTAATAATGTCTTCTAACTGCAGCATATGCATTGCGAACAACATGGTTGACAAAATGGAGCCGTGTGGTACCCGCAGAATGGAGGAGAGGGGCTGAGGATTAAACCCCAGACACCATTCTCTGAGTCCTTCCCTCAAGGGATGATTGAAACCATCCAAAGACTGTACCAGACAGTCCACAGATGCTTCAATAGCACACCATGGTCCACAGTGTCCAATACCGCAGAGAGAGATCAAGGAGAACCAAGATGAAACAAGTCCTCTGATCTCTCGCTATTAAGAGATCATAGACATTGTGGGTGGATAAATAATCATTTGGTTGCAGTGCAACCACCTTCTCAATAACCTTACCCACAAAGGGCAAGGTAGAGACAGGTCTGTAGCTGGCCAGACCATCTGGGTCAAGGGAGGACTTTTTAAGGAGGGGTAGAAAAAACACTTCCTTAAGGGGGTTCAGAAAAAAAACATCTCCAATGACCTTCAGACTATTTTGGTGAGAACTGGGACAATTTCATCAACACATCCTACAAGAAGGCGTGTTGGGCCTGGGTCCAAACTACAGCTGGTTGATCACAGAGTCTGGATGATTCTCATGAAATCAATGATATCTGACCAAGCAAACTGGGTGCCTACAACCTCCTGCTGACCTCCACAAAACCCAATAGAGGGGGATAAACAGATACTGGACCTGATGGTGACAACCTTACCTATGAAGAACTGAGCAAACTCATCACACCTCTCTTGTGAAAACACTCCACCAGGCTGAAGATGGATTGGATTGCACAATCTGTCAACAGTATGGAAGAACTGAGCTGGTTGGTTCTGCACAGCAGCAATCTCCCTGGACAGGAACTCTGCCTTCTTACAGGTAATTATCAGTTGATGTGGGGGCAAAACACTGGGTATCAGAGAATGTGGGAGAAAACACTGGGAATGAGAGAATCATGGAGCAAACACTGGGAATCAGGGAATGGGAACAAACACTGGCTATCAGTAAATGGGGGAAAGCATTGTGTATCAAGGAATGGGACACAAACACTGGGTGTCAGGGAAGGGGGAGCAAGCATTTGGTAATAGGGAATGGGGAGCAAACATTGAGAATCGGAATGAGGAGCAAGCACTGGGTGTCAGGGAGTGGGGAGCAAACATTGGGAATCTGGAAATGGGAAGTAAGTATTGGGTATCAGAAAATTGGAAGTGAATACTGGGTATTGGAATGGGGAACAAACACTGGGTATCAGGGATTGGGGAGCAGACATTGGGTAATGGAATGAGAAGCAAATATTGGATAACAGAATACAGTGAGTAAACATTGGGTATCAGAATGGGGAGCAAACACTGCAAATTAGTAAATGGGGAGTAAACATTGGGTTTCAGGGGATTGGGGCAAACATTGCATAACAGAATGTGGAGCAAGTATTGGATATCATAATGGGGAGCAAGCATTGGATGTGAGGGAGTGGGAAGCAAACATTGGGTATCAAGGAATGGGAGCAAACATTGAGAATCAGCAGATGGGCAGCTAACATGTATAAGAGAATGGGGAGCAAACACTGGGTGTCAGGGAATGGTGGACCAAACATTGGGTATCAGAGAATAGAGACCAAACATTGGGTATCATGGAATAGGGCACAAGCATTGGATGTCAGGCAATGGGGAGCAAGCACTGCATATCAGGGGTTGGGTGAGCTCAGAGAATGGGGGCAAACATTGGAAGTTAGGGAATGGTGTGCAAACATTGGGTGTCAGGGAATGAGGAGTAAACATTGTGTATCTGGAAATGGGGTAGCAAACATTGGGTAAGATGAAATGGGGGAGCAAACACTGGGTGTCAGAAAATTGAGAGCAAGTCTTGGGTGGCAAAGAACAGAGAGCCAACACTGGGTATCAGTAAATGAGGAAGCAAACAATGGTTAATGGGGAATAAGGAGCATACATTGGGTATCAGTAAATGGGGAGCAAAAATTGGGTAACAGGGAATGGGGAGCAAACATCGGGTAATATGGAATGGGGAAGGAAACGTGTGTTAGGGAATGGAGAGTAAATACTGGGCATCATTAAATTGGGAGCAAACATGGGTATCAGGAAATGAGGGGAGCAAACACTGGGTATCAGAATGGTGGGACAAACATTGTATAACAGGGAATAAAGGGAACAAATATTGGGTATCCGAGAATGGAGAACAAAAACTAGGTATCAGGGAAAGGGGAAGCAAACACTGGATAACAAAAATTAGGGGGAGCAACCATTGGATAACAGGGAATGGGAGCAAACATTTAGTATCAGGGAATGTGGGAGCAAACACTGGGTATCAGTAAATGTGGGGAGCAAACAGTGGGTACCAGTAACTGGGGGAGCAAACATTGGGAATCAGGGAATGTGGAGCAAATATTGGCTATCAGGGAATTGGGCACAAACATTGACTAACAGTAAATGGGGGAGCAAATGGTATCCGGGAATGTGGAGCAAACATTAGGTAACGAAATAAAGGAAGCAAACATTCAGTATCAGAAGGGGGAGCAAGCATTGCATATTAGAGAATGGAGAGCAAATGTTAAGTATCAGGGAATGGGGTGCAAACATTGGGTATCAGCTTGGGGGCAAATGATGGGTGACAGAATGGGGAGCAAAGATATTGGAATAGGAAGCAAAGATTTAGTAAAAGTGAATGGAACAGCAAACATTGGGTGTTAGTAAAGGGGGAGCAAACATTGTGTATCACAGAATAGTGAGCAAACACTGGGTAACAGTAAATGGGGGAACAGACATTGGATATTGGAATGGGGAGCAAATATTGGGTATCAGCAAATTTGGGAGCAAACATTGTGTATTAGGGAATGGGCAGCAAACATTCAGTATTAGGGAATGGGGAGCAACCACTGGGTATTGGACTGGGGAGAAAACATTGGGTATTGGACTGGAGAGAAAACATTGGGTATTGGAATGGGGTCAACACTGGGTATCTGGGAATAGCGAGCAAAGACTGGGTATCAGAATAGGAAGCAAACATTGTGTATCAGGGAATGGGGAGCAAACACTGAGTATCAGGGAATGGGGAGCAAACATTGGGTATCAGTGTGGGGGAGCAAACAGTGAGTATCATGGAATGAGGTAGCAAACATTGGGTATCAGAATGGGGGAGCAAACATTGGGTATCAATGTGGGGTAGCAATGGTGGGTATCATGGAATAGGGTAGAAAACATTGGGTATCAGCATGGGGGAGCCAACACTGGGTATCAGTAAATAGGGGTGCAAACATCATCTGTCAGAGAAAGGGAAGCAAGCATTGGGTATCAGCAAAGGGAGAGCAAGCACTGAGTAACAAGGATTATAAAATGGGCAAAGGATTTCAAGCAATCTGATTGGTTGTCAGCTGTGCATTAGATGTGTCTAATGCACAGCTAAAACTAGAACCCCCATTTAGAATACACAGGCCCATTTCATAAGTGCAAAAAGTCACTCCAGGGATGTGCATTAGACAGTTCCAATACATGCAGAGCTGAGACTGGATGCACTTGGCCTGTAGCCTCGTGCCTCACTACATCACCCTAGCCGTGCATTAGAACTGTCTAATGCACACCCCATCATGTCTTATTGCTCACATGTTGAGCAAACATTGGGCATCAGGAAAATGTTGAGCAAATATTGAGTATTAAGGAATGGGGAACAAAAAACGGATACCTGAGTGGGGGAGCAAACATTGGGTAACAAGAAATGGGGAACAAGCATTGGGTATCACAGAATGGGGAAGAAGCACTGGGTATCAGAGAATGGGGAGCAAACATTGGATAATGGAACTGGGGAGCAAACATTGGGTACTAGAGAATGGGGAGCAAACATTTGGTATCAGTGAATGAGGAGCAAACACTGAATGTAGGAGCAAACATTGGATATTAGGGAATAGGTGGCAAACATTGGGTATTGGACTTAGGGGGAGCAGACACTCAGTGTCAGAATAAGAGGCACAAACATTGGGTATCAGAATATGAGAGCAAACACTGGGTATCAGGGAAGGGGAAACAAACACTGGCTATTAAATATAGGGAGCTAACATTGGGTATCAGAATGGGGAGCAATCATTGGGTATCAGGGAATGGGGGCTCAAACATTGGGTATTGGAGTAAGGGAGCAAACATTAGTTATCAAGGGATTGGGGCAAACATTGGGTAACAGGGACTGGGGAGCAAACATTGTGTAACGGAATGTGAAGCAAGCATGAGGTATCAGAATGGGGAGCAAGCAATGGGTGTTGGAATGGGAAGCACACATTGGGTATTAAGAAATGGGGAGCAAGCACTGGGTGTGAGGGAATGGTGGAGCAAACATTGGGTGTCAAGCAATGTGGAGCCAATATTGCATATCAGTGAATGGGTTAACAAACATTGGTTAACAGGAAATGGGGAGCAAACATTGGGGTATCAGGGAATGGGGAGCAAAAAAACTGGGACACTGGGATAGGGAACAAATATTTTGCATCAGAATGAAGAGCAAGCATTGGATATAGGACATGGGGAAACAAACACTGGGTGTTGGAACAGGGGAATAATCATTGGGTATCAGGAAATGGGGCAAATGTTGGGTAAAAGGGAATAGGGTGAACAAACATTGGGTATCAGAGAATGTGGGCAAAAGGGAATGGGGAACCAATATTGGGTAATAAGAAATGGGGCAAACATTGGGGTATCGGAAAGGGGAGCATACGTTGGGTATCAGGGAATGGGAAGCAAACGTTGGGTATAACTAAATGGGGAGCAAATATTGGGTATTGGAATGAGGCAAACATTGGGTATCAGAGAATAGGGAGAAAATGTTGGGTAATGGAATAGGGTGAGCAAACACTGGTTCTTAGAATCAGGGAAGCAAACATTGTGTATCAGAGAATGTTGGCAAAATGGAATGGGGAAACAATATTGGGTAATAGGGATTGGGGCAAACATTGGGGTATCAGGGAATGTGGAGCTTACATTGGATATCGGAATGGGGAGCAAACATTGGGTATCAGTAAATGGGGGAGCAAACTCTGGGTATCAGGAAGTGGGGGAGCAAACATTGGATAACACGGAATGAGGAAGAAACCATTGGGTAACAGGAAATGGAGAGCAAACATTGGGTATCATGAAATGGGGAGCAAACACTGTATATCCAGAAATGAGTGGAGCAAACACTGGGTAATGGAATAGGGGAGCAAACACTGGGTAACCGAATACAGGGAACAAACATTGGATATAAAGGAATGGGGAGCAAACACTGGGTATCAAGAAATGGGGAGCACACACTGAATGTCAGAGAATAGAAAGCAAACATTGGGTAGGGGAATGGGGAGCAACCATTGTATATCAGGAACTGCAGAGCAAACATTCAATATCAGGGTATGGGGGATCAAACAATCGGTATTAGTAACTGGTGAGCAAACACTGAGTATCACTCACTGGGGGGAGAAAACATTGGGTATCAGAATGGGGAATAAACATTGGGCATCAGTAATTGGGGGAGCAAACATTGGGAAAAGGGGGAATGGGGAGCAATCATTGGGTAGCAGGGGATGTGGTGCAAACATTGGGTATTGGAATAGGGGCAACAAATACTGGGTATCACTGACTGGGAGACCAAACAGTGTGTATCAGTGAATGAGGACCAAACATTGGGTATAGGTAAATGTGAGGCAAACATTAGGTGACCGAGGCTAGGGGGACCAATCGCTGTGCTATCGGTAAATGGGGGAGCAATTGTTAAAATTAGGAATAACTATTGGGTATCAGGGAAGGGCAGCAAATATCAGGTATCATTGAATGGGGGTAAACATTGGATATCAGTACATGGGGCAGTAAATATTGGGTATCAGAATGGGGAAGCAAACATTTTGTATTAGAATGAGGGAGCAAACATTGGGTAGCAGGGAATGGGGAGCAGACACTGGGTATCAGGGAATGGGGTAGCAAACATTGGGTATCAAGGAATGGGTGAGCAAATGTGTTTCGGGGAAGGGGAGCAAACACTGGGTATTGAAATGGGGAACAAACACTGTGTAGCAGGGAACTGGGATCAAACATTGGGTATCAGGGAATGGAGACAAACCTGTATCAGGGAATGTGAAGCAAACACTGGGTATAGAAATAGGGGGAGCAAACATTGGGTATCAATGATTGGGGAGCAAACACTGAGTATCGGAATGAGAAGCAAACACTGGGTATCAAAGAATGGGAAATAAACATTGGGTATCAGGAAATGGGGTAGTAAACAATGGGTATCAGTGTGGGAGAGCAAATGATGAGTATCAGTATATGAGGAAGCAAACATTGGATAACAGATACTATGGGGACCAAATATTGGCTATCCCTAAATGGGGAGCAATCATTGTATAGCAGAAAATGGGGAGCAAATATTAGGTATCATGGAATGGAGCAGCAAGCACTGGGTAACAGGGAATGGGGAAGCAAACACTGGGTGTCATGGAATGTGGAACAAACATTGGTATCCGGGAATGGGATGCAGACATTGGGTATCAGTGTATGGGGCAAACATTGTGTATCAGGGAATGGGGCGCAAACATTGGGTATGGGAACAGGGGAACCAGACACTGGGTATCAATGAATGATGAGCAAAAATTGGGTATCAGGGAATGGGAAACAGACACTGGTATCAACAAATGAGGAGCAGAAATTGGGTTTCAGAATGGGGAACAAACATTGGGTATCAGTAGATGGAGGGAGCAAACATTCTGTATCAGGGAATGGAGAACAAATATTGGGCATCAAGAAACTGGGGGGCAAACATTAAGTATTAGGGAATGGGCAGCAAACATTGTGTGACAGGGAATGGGTAGCAAACATCTGGTTTCAGAATAAGGAGCAAACATCGAGTATCAAAGAATTTGGGAACAAACATTGGGTATTAGGTAATGGGAAGCAAATGCATATTGGAATGGGGGAGCAAACAGTTGGTAAAAGTGAATGGGGAGCAAACACTGAGTATCATCAGATTGGGAGCAAACATTAGGTATCAGTACATGGGGAAGCAGATACTGGGTTTCAGGAAATGGGGAGCAAGCACTGGGTATCAGAATGCAGGAGCAAACATTGGACAATGGAATGAGGAGCAAACACTGAATATCAGGGAATGGGGAGCAAACACTGGGTATCAGTAAAGAGGGGAGCAAACACTGAGTATCAGAGTAGGGGAGAAAACATTGGGTATCAAGGGATGGGGAGAAAACGTGTTTCAAGGAAGAGTGGGAGCAAACACTGAGTATTAGGGAATGGGGAGCAAACATTGGATAACAGTGAAGAGGGGGAGCAAACATTGTGTATCAGGGAATTGGGAGTAAACACTGGGTAACAGTGAAGAGGGAAGCAGACATAGGATATCAGGGAATGGGGAGTAAACATTGTGTAACAGTAAATGGGGAGCAAACATTGGGTATCAAGGAATGGGGCAGAAGTAATAGCAGTAGTTTTACTGCCTCATCTACCTCCTTAACATGAAGTGTGCATTTTTCCAGCCAAGATTCATCAGAAGATAAAGCTACCCCCCCAACAGGCAATTTAAAAAGAAAAAAATCACTCAGTGGGGGAGAAGACGAAGACTAAGCAGAGTAGGAGATGTGAATGACTTGGACAATCCTGTAACAAATACAAGTACTGATTTAGCAGTGGTTAATTTATCAGATTAGGTTTTTTCAACTGAACAGTTAAAAGTGTTAAACTATGGATTGTCATTTGTTTCAGTACATGTCATTAATGAATTTGAATTGTTTACTTATTTATTCAAATTATTAAGAAATTAAATCCTAAAAAGTATTTTGCTGTAAGTCAGATGGTGGACACCGTTGAGAAGCCAATTGTCAATTACACACATACAATCAACCATACCTCTCAACCTCTTGCCTCATGAATCAGGGACAAGGCTTAAAAAAATCAGGGACAAAGACCCCAAATCAGGGACACATCTTAAAATCTAGTACTATTCACTCAGAAAGCTGATAGGATAAAGGGATGTATGTTAAGATGCATTTTCTGAAGAATAACAAGTCTGTTACTTTAATGTTTGACATTATTTTATGCTTTTAATCCCCACTGTTCTGTCACAAGAACACACATTTTATGAGGGACAGAGGAAAAATTTGAGGCAAAATCAGGGACGTCCCTGAAAATCAGGGACAGTTGAGAGGTATGCAGTCAACATGGGTGTAATTGATGAACTGTCAGAAGATGTGGCTGGTTTATTAGCTTGATTTGAAGAACTAAACTCTAATGAAGCAGGAGTTGAGGAAAATGCTGAGGGGGTGAAATGTCAACTGTGGGAGAAGTGTTTAAAACAAAGGTAACAGATAAACCTTCTGTGAAGAAATGGTCAAGGTTTGTACCTCCACAGCCTGCCAGTGATAGTATTAAAATCTTCCAAGAGGCAGTAATTAGGGATGTGGAAAAGGTAATTTTGCAGTCTAAGTTACAGAAGCACTGGGATAATTTGCCTCAGAGTGAGTTGTCTCTGCAAGCTATGTCTAATATTGAGATTAAACCTTCTGATAAAGAAGGAAATGTGGCTATCCAGGCAAAGTTAAATATTGTTCTGAGGCTTTAAGACAGTTAGCAGATGATAATACCTATCAGCAGCTCTCTATGAGTCCTACACATTATTTTAATGAGAAACTGGGTGCGTTTTTGAATTTATCACTAAAGGAGGGCTGGATTTTACAGTCAGAGTAGAGATGCTTGTACATGGAATATCTCATAACACCTGTATTTTACCACATCCCTAAACTACATAAGGATAATACAAATCTGCCTGGACGCCCAATAACCTCGGGCAATAGCTCGTTGTTTGAACCATTAGCAAGTTACATTGATGGTTATTTCCAAAAAGAAGTGGTGAAATTAAAATCTTATCTAAGGGACACCAAAACAGTTCTGCAAATGGTACAGGATGTAGAATGGGAGGACACTTACATCTGGTTGGTTGTGGACATTATTGCACTGTATACAAGCATAGAACATATGCAGGGAATAGAAGCAATAAAACAGATTTTGGAGAGATCTGATGTAAAATGCCCAGTCACGTTTATTACTTTGGCATTAGATCTTATATTGAAAAGTAACTACTTCCTATCTGATGGAAAGTTTTTCTTACAAAAACATGGGACAGCCATGGACTCACCGGTCACCCCCTCCTACGCCAACCTTTTCATGAGTTGGTGGGAAGAGGGGATGATCTATGACCCCCTAAAAAATCTGTGCATGGAACATATTGTCAACTATTCCTGTTTTATTGATGATCTTTTATTTATATGAGATGGTCCAGAAGATAAACTTCAGGAATGTATAGTGTACTTAAATAATAATGATGTGGGACTTAAGAAAAAATTACTCACCGCAGTAATCTTCTTTCTTCCATGGGGCCCCTTAGCATCAGTAACTTTTTGCACTTAGCTGGCTAGGTGCAATTGCCCCAGAGGTGTGCCTTTAAGAGATTTTTTAATGAGCGTAGGGCCAGGCAATCAAAAGACAGGAGGGGGTGTGAACTGAGTGAGAGCTGTTGTCTGCTTCAGAATTTTTTTTAAGGAAAAACGAGGGCAAATGCCCCAAAAAAGAATTAACAGGATTCAAAAGACATGCAAATGTCCAAAAGTGGAAATAGAAACAGTGACACGAGGTAAAAATTCATCAATAACAAATGCCAAATTTGGTAAAAGGTGACATAAGAACTCTTCTCTGACAGGTGAACCAGGGAGGAAGGGTGGGAGCTTACTGATACTAAAGGACCCCGTGGAAGAAAGATGATTACTGCAGTGAGTAATTTTTTCTTCGTACTCCAGGAGTCCTTTAGCATCAGTAACTTTTTGTAGACTACCAAGCAGTACCAAGTGGGAGATGGGCAGAGAACCTACTTAGGAAAGAGACTCTGCAGAACTGCCCTGCCAAATTTGGCATCAGATCTGGTATGCACATCCAAACTGTAGTGTTTAACAAAGGTGTGCACAGATTTCCAGGTAGCTGCTTTGCAGACATCCAGTAGGGGAATGTCCCTTGCTGCTGCAAGCCAGGCTGCAGTGCCCCTAGTGGAATGGGCCCTGAGCCCCACTAGAGGTTGGTGACCAGCTTTCTCATAGCAGAATCTAATGCAAGAGACCAACCAAGCAGAAATAGTTCTCTTGGTAGCTGGTCTTCCTCTGCCTACATCCCCGTAGCTGAGGAACAACTGAATGGAAGAGCCTCTGGACTGTCTAGTATGCTCTAGATAGCGAAAGATGGCTCTTTTGACATCCAAGCTGTGGAGCTTTTGCTCGCCAGGAGTGGATGGCTCAGTAAAGAAGACAGGCAGAGTAATGGACTGGTTCAAGTGAAACTCTGAAACCACCTTTGGCAGAAATTTTCTATTTGTCCTGAGCTCAACTTTATCATTGTGAGGGATGATGTAATTTGGCTCAGTGCACAGGGTCTGTAGCTCTGAAATCCTCCTGGCAGACGTAATGGCTAACAGAAAGATGGTCTTCTAAGTTACAAACTTGATGTGGGCCATAGACATAGGCTCGAAGGGTGGATTCATGAGCCCATCTATGCAAAGGTTCAGGCTCCAAGGAGGAACAGGCTCCCTGGTTGGAGGCTGGAAATGCAAGAGGCCTTTGAAAAACTGTTTAAAAATGTCATGGGAAAAAAATGATTTCTTCTTTCCCACTGAAAGGTAGACTGAAATTGCTGCCAGGTATAGCTTGAGTGAAGATGGTTTCAAGCCTGATGCCTGTGGGGGTACCAGGTAGTCTAGCAGCTGAGGGTCTGAAGCTGATAGGGGTTTGACCTTTTCGCTTCTGCACCAGAGGGAAAACCTTTTCCATTTGGCTGCATAAGTCTTCTTAGTGTTTTTTTTTTTTAGCCATCCTCAGTATCTTAAGGACCTGTTCAGAGTACTGTGAGGATGAAAACTCTAACTCATCAAGAACCAGGCTTTGAGGTGAAGAGAGTGTACGTCTGGGTACTGCACTCCCATCTGAGAAAGGGTCAGCAGGGAGCAAGTTGGAGGCATGCGAATGGGCCTGTTGCAGGACATTAAGAGAAGGAGAGGGCACCAGGCTTGCTTGGGCCAGTCCGGAGCCACTAGGATCATGGATGTAGGCTGCTGCTGCCTGAGTTTCAGCAAAATCCTGAATATCAAAAGAAAGGGAGGAAATGCGTATAGGAACCTCCCCGACCAGTCCAGGATCAGGGCATCCAGAGGAAGCATTTCCAGAACTGGGGGCCTGCAACAGTACTGGGGAAGCTGAAAACTGTGAAGCAAGGCAAACAGATTCACATCTGGTGTGCCCCACTGTCTAAGCACTGTGGCTAGTACTTGCTTGTTCAGTGTCCATTTGCTCTGACCTTGACTGATGCAGCTTAGAGCATCCACCAGAGTATTGAGTTTGCCTGGAAGGTGAATAGCTGAGAGGCTGGTTCCCAGGCAGAATGCTAGAGACCAGAGCTTCAGAGCTTCCAAACTGAGTATTCCTGATCTGGTACAACCCTGCTTGTTTATGTAGAACATTGCAGTGGTGCTGTCCGTTTGAATTTGAACCACCTGCCCTTCTATGCTGGGAACGAAAGCTTTGAGAGCTAGTAAGACTGCTCTGAGTTTCAAAAGATTTATTTGCAACTGTGACTCTCTGGGACTCCAATTGCCACTTACTGAGGCACAGTCTAGATGAGCTCCCCAGCCCAACAGGGAGGCATCTGTGGTGATCACCTTTGTGGGAAGACGAGCTTGAAATGGAACCCCTGCCTGCAAATTTGCAGGGTCCTTCCACCACAGCAAATTTTGGAGGAACTGCTCTGACACCGGTATTAACTTTAAAAATTTGTTGCTTCTCTGAGACCAGCGAGCTCTGAGTTAGGCTTGCAGGAGTCTCATCCTGTACCTGACCCCTGGGACTACTGCAGTCATAGATGCCTTATGTCCCAGAAGTTTGAGGAAATGTCTGGCTGGTCTTGGCTGTCCCTGGGCAAAAGAATCTGCCACTGAAAGGAAACTCTGAATTCTTTCCTGTGGGAGGAAAGCATATCCCTTCTGAGTTTCCAGCTGGGCCCCTATGAAGGTGAGCAGCTGGGTGGGTTCTGGGTGAGACTTCTTGAGATTTATCAGGAAACCTAGAGACTCCAGAGTGCATTCTGTGAGGGAAAGAGATTCCTTGACTTGGCAAGGAGACTTTGCTACTATGAGCCAGTCATCCAGATAAGGGTAGAGAGTGACATCCAGTCTCCTGAGATGTACTGCTACCACTGCGAGACACTTGGTAAAGACTCTTGGGGCCAAGGACAGACTGAAGGGCTTTGCGGTGAACTGATAGTGACCCAGAGGAAGTCTGAACCGAGGAAACTTTCTGTGAGATCTCCTTATGGGTATGTGGAAGTAGGCATCCTTTAAGTAGAGGGAGGCTAGCCAGTCACCCTGCTGTAAGGACTGTATGACCAGTGACAGAGTGACCATTTTGAATTTGGTTTTTTTCAGATGTTTGCTTAAATATCTGAGATCTGAGATAGGTCTCCACTCCCCAGTTTTCTTTTGTGTCAGAAAATACCTGGAGTAGAGGCCCTTGCCCTTCTCGTGGGTGGGGACCCTCTCCATTGCTCATAAAGCCAGAAGGTTTTGTACCTCCATTTCCAACAGTGGTATCTGCGATGGTGACAGAGCTCTTGACACCTGGGTATGCTTGAGGTCTGGCAGTTGCTTGAACTGTAATGACAAACCCTTTTCCACTATCTCCAGCACCCACTTGTCTGACATGATGAGGGATCAGTGCTGAAGTTAGTGAGAGAGTCTGCCTCCAACCGGAAATGGGGAGGCGACCTGGACACTCACATCAGGACTTAGACTGAGAGGCAGGTGACTGGGTAGAGGTGGATCTTCTTTGGCCCCTTCTGCCCCTGCCTCTGAAAGACCCCCTGTACTGGCTAAAGTCAAATTGGGGATAGGGACTGTAAGGCCTGGAGAAAAAACTTCTGCCCCTACCGCCCCAGGACGGGATCTCTGAGGGGTGGCAGGTTTAGGCTTGCATGAATGGCTCTGCCAGGAGGCCTTGTACTCATCGACCTTTTTCATATAGTCAGTGGTTCTGTACTCAGACAACATATTTTGATCACAGGGAAAATCCATGGCCTTGTTCTGAGTGTCTGTGGTCAGACTGGTTGTTCTAAGCCAGGTGAAGTGTCTTAGAGATATGGCATGGGCCATCACCCTAGAGGTTGCATCACTATTGTCATCTGCCATTGGAACTGATACATAGTAGCTACCAAGGCAGTTTTTGATGTATCCACCAGCTCCTGTACCATAGAATCTGATCCGTTGTGGGCGATAGCCTGGACAGATTTCCAAAGGGCTTTCAGATATTTGGCTGTGAATGCCATGTAAGAAGAAAGCCTGAGAAGCAGGGAAGCTGTGGCATACATTTTCTTTGCTATAACGTCAATTTTCTTGGAATCCTTGTCAGGGGGAGAGGGCAACAAGGAGACTCCAGCTTTCTCACAAGCTGCCTGCTGCACTATACTGTCATGGCTAGGGTGTGCTGACAGGAACTCGGTACCATTTTTAGACAATTTATATTTTCTCTCAAGCCGCTTATCAACTCCTAGTACTGAAGTGGGGTGTTGAAGCACCTTCATGGTATTTTTTCTAAATGCATTATAGATAGGGATGACCAGGGTCTTTGAGGATGACAGACCCTTCATCTCCTTATAATCTTTGTCTTCATCAACATCCTGGTTGGGCTCCTGTGTAGGGTGGTCCAGGGCATCCAGCATATTTTGTATAAATGAAAACATAGAGGAAGGATCCTCATGGTCATCCTGGGCACTCCCAAGACAAGGGTCCGGGGACTCCTGGGGCTCAAGGCCCTCAAAATCCATGTTAGGGGCATCATAGAATTGATTATCATCTGCGTCACCCTCACAGTCTACAGAACAGAGAACTGTGGAAGAGTGCTTGCCAGCCCCAGTAAATAGAGGACCCATCTTTTGAAGGGTCTGAAACAGTTGCCATGCTTTTTCCATATCTTACACTGATGGAAGAACCTGCACAGTGTGTAAATGCTTTGTTTTTTCTGAATGCTTTAAGCTGCCTGTTGTCTCACTATTGGCTTTCCCAGGAGCAACGGGAGCATATCTGTCTTGACAGAGTACCTTTTTAGCCACTTCATCAGAAGCTTGATCAAGCTTCCTTTTTTGTCACTCTTATTATTTTTCAATTTGTGAGGATTTTACTCTTTGGAAGCTTTATTTTTTGACTGGGATCTGGAGGGTTCCTCAGCACCTCTGCTTTTGGTATTAGTATTTTTGAATGGCTCCTCATTAGAAACCTTTGATTTATCCTCAGCCATAATTATCAAAGGTTTGTCTGCTATGTTAGCCAATTTAAGCAAAGCAAACCAGTTCTGGACCTATGAACTGAGTGCAGGTTTCTGTGAAAATGCCACTGGCCAGTCCTGCCCCAGTTAATAAACTCTGTCTATTACCAGTGCCTTTTACTTTTTTGGTTGTAAAACTGGGATCTATACCAGTACCAATCTTAATAGAAAACCAGTAATACTCAACTGCACACAGGTGGTTGCTGGACCCTTACAGACAGTCCTGACACAGATGATACCAAGGTCCAGTAATATAACAAAAAAGGTTTCCTTGTAATTGTCGATCTAGAAAGAAAACCCCCAGGCACTGTTTAAGTTTGAAACCTACTGCAGGTGCCTAGCGATAAACTCTGAGAGGTCTGAGGTAAAAAACAAGGCAACTGTCCTCAATTCGATAGTTCCCACAAGAAATTAGTCAAAAATGAAGGAAACCGTCGAAAATAAACACCCACAATAAAATTAGGCTTTAAAGTAAATAGTCGCGGTAAAAATAAAGTCTAAATAGTGCCGTTGTGCTAAAAATAAAAAATTTGTGAAGCGCTAATGAAAAAGTTAAAGTTGTCACTCAGCACACTAAAGGAAATGATTTATGAGGAAAACTTTACCCAGATAAGCACTAGGAGGCTGTCAACAAGGAAAGTTGGGAGACACCTCAGAGGCAATATGCTCAGTCCAGCGGAGAAATAATTCTGAAGCAGTCAACAGCTCTCACTCAGTTCACACCCTCTCCTATCTTTTGACTAGCTGTCCCTACGCTCATTAAAAAATCTCTTAAAGGCACACCTCTGGGGCAATTGCACCTAGCCAGCTAAGTGCAAAAAGTTACTGATGCTAAAGGACTCCTGGGGTAAGAAATGTACATATGCTTACAATAAACACAAAATTAATGCTTCGTAGTTCCCTCCAGAAGTATTTGATAGAAAGCCTCCTATATGGTCAGTTAATAAGACTTAAAAGAAATAGTTCCCAAGAAACTAACTTTGAGGAAGCAAAAAAATTAATTATTTGTGAGACTGCGTAAAAGAGGTTATTCTGAAACTGTACTTCTGAATGCATTAAATAAGGTGAATGTGCTGGATAGGAGAGCACTCTTACAATATAAGGTGAATAAGAAAGAAGTAGAACAAGTCAGCTTTGTTTCCACCTATTGCCCTCTGTCCATGGATGTGAGGTCAGTTGTAAAGAAACACTGCCATTTGTTGTTTGGCATGTGTGATTTTGTATTTTCTTGAAACATGGCTTCCCAGCCAAATGCCCTTTGGGGTAACCCTTGCCTCAGTGTTTACGCACAGAGGTTCTTTGTCTTTTAAATAGTTTTTTATGTTAATGGGTTCACCACAATATATCCCAGGCACACTGCCTTAGGGGTAGCTGGTCCATTCCACTGGGGTGTCAAACAGACGAGGCATACTGATGAGTCTGGTGGAGACTGGCTGCGTGTCTATGTCTTCTGTTAGCACCCTTTGCAAACTGTGTGAGAGGCCTTTCGCACCACGCAATTCTGCTTAAAGTTGGACCAGCATAACATTCTGTGGTGATTTGCATATGCAGCCCATGATGCTTTGCATTGTGAGGGCATGTGTGATTTTGTATTTTCTTGAAACTTGGCTTCCCAGCCAAATGCCCTGGGGTAACCCTTGCCTCAGTGTTTACGCACAGAGGTTCTTCGTCTTTTAAATAGTTTTTTATTTTAATAGGTTCACCACAATATATCCCAGGCACACTGCCTTAGGGTAGCTGGTCCATTCCACTGGGGTGTCAAACAGACGAGGCATACTGATGAGTCCTGGTGGGACGAAACACGTGTCTATGTCTTATGTTAGCACCCTTTGCAAACTGTGTGAGAGGCCTTTCAGCACCACGCAATTCTGCTTAAAGTTGGACCAGCATAATATTCTGTGGTGATTTGCATATGCAGCCCATGATGCTTTGCATTGTGGGGGCATGTGTGATTTTGTATTTACTGCCATTTGTTGCAAACTGACAAAGATCCCATGGATATCACAGAAAAAGACCCCTTGATTTCTTTCAGGAGGGGCAAAAAATTGTGAGATCTATTAGTACACAATGAATTCCATGGACAGAGCAAGGGTGGATGGCTGACAACTAAACTAGATGTTTTTCCCCCTGCCAAAATTGCATTGCATGAAAAATGCAGTGCAAGGAAGTGTTTTTAAAAATCCAAGTGATAAGGGCATAAAAGAATTACAGATGCAGCACTTCATTACATGTACAACGACACGTGTAATATATGTGATCTGGTGCTCCTGCGGCCGTGTTTACAATGGACAAACAAAAAGAGAATTGAAGGAGACACTGCAGGAACATTTCAGAGCAATAAAAAGGAATTATCCATTGCACCCAATAGCCAAACATCTAAAAGAAGAAGTGCAATACTACATGTAAAATTAGCTATATGGGTATAGACAGCTCACCATTTAAGATCAGAGGGGGTATCAAGGAGCAGTGCTAGAGCCGAAAGAATCTCATTGGATTTTTAGTTTAAAAACCTTAAAACTGACAGGCTTTAACAATGTTGTGGACTGGAAACTGGCCTTGCACTAAAATATGTATTCTCTGATTGGCCAGCTTACATAGTCTGTAAAACATATGGTGTGGGCTGAGCTTGCAGTTACTTGTTCTGCAGCTGTAAACAGCAAATAAATAATTTAATTAAAAAGTAAAAAAGATAAAAAATGAACATCTAAGTATTTAAAAAAAAGTGTGGGATAATATATAACTTTGCACTACTAGTATGACAGAGCAGTCTTTGTACTGCTGCTCAGTCAGCTGCTCCGGTGTCTAGCAAAACATTGATAACTTACCTTGTAATATTAATTTGCTTGGCCTGAGTGTTATGGAGCTGGCTGAGTCACGCTACACTTTTGGTAACTCTGGTCATTAAATAGCACTTTAGAGCATACTGTATATCTTGTATAAAGGGTTATTGTAATAAAATAAAAAGGTTGTTGCAATATTATGAAATTGATCTATACATTTATGATGAAATTTGTCATGGCTCTCTAAGCACATACTTCATTATGTATGCATTCTGAGATGGAAAGCACTTTGGTGTTTGCACTATAAAAATGGGAGATTGCAGTGATTTGCAGGGAGATTTGCCACACCCCTGGCAAAGAGGTTGTTGGGACCTTGAAGCACTGGGCTGTATCTATGTCTTTTGGTATGCGAACTTACAATGTGTTTTGATTTTGTGTAAAACTGCACTGTTTTCTTTATCTATGTAAAATATTTTTAACGCATTACCTGGAGTGCTGTTAGTCATTATTTTTTTTTTATATCCACATTTTTACAGCATCCAGCTTCACTGTGAGTGCTTACCTGGCCTTTCTGAAGCAAATACTGATTATCAAGGAATGGAGCAGCAAGCGTTGGGTAACAGGGAATGAGGGAGCAAGCATTGGGTGTCAGGGAATGAGGAACAAACATTGGGTATCAGAATGGGATGTAAACATTGGGTATCAGTGTACGGGGGCAGAGGCGGACATAAGGGAGGGGCTAAGGGGCTGAAGCCCCCTCTCTGATCATCTGATCTCTGCTATACAGTCAGGTATTGCAGCAGCAGAACAACCCAGCAATTCTGACTCCTGACGTAATCTTGATTCCATGGTCATTCACCAGGACTGCCTCCAGTGCCTTTGTTTGCTGGGTGGTCTGGAAAGGTGACCAGGGAGCCATGTTTCCACCAGTTTTCCTCTACTGCTGCTCCTTTGGCTGGCATTGGAACTACTGAGTCTGGGACACTTGTTTTGCCCGGACTCAAATTATCACCGCACACAATGGTCTGTCCCCAAAAAACTGTCCCCACAGACGGGCCACTACCACTGCCTGGAATCAGAGGACTGTGTTGGGGAGCCAGTCACTCACATCAGGGAGCCACTGCTCCAACCTGACTGCTGCTGCACCATGCTGGACCTGCACTAGCAGCAAGCGACACTTGGGAAGCCACGGAACTAGACGACTGTGTTGGGGACTAGAGTCGATGCCGACCAACTCACATTGGGGAGTCACTGCTCCCAGATCCACCCGGCTGCTGCTGCTGCACCATGCCAAACCCACGCTATTGGCTAGTGACTCTGGGGGAACCACGTAGCCACCTGACTGTGGGTATGTGCTTTTTGATGTTACATCTGTACTGTGCCACTGCTCCTCATGTCCTCCACCTGCCGGCCAAAAACTCCCCAGTACACCACTCTTCAGGGCTCAGGTCCTTTTGTAAGGCAAGGGAAATCTGAGCTAGCTGCCAGGGGATTGGGCCTTTTGGGAAGGAATGAGTGAATTCTGACCTCAGCCACCCACCCAACCCCCAACCCCCCATCATCATGCCAAAGGCACAAAATTAAACAAAAACTGGGCTGGGGTTGGGGGACATAGCAAGTGAGTTGGGGAACATAGCAGGTGGAGGGGTGGATGAGAAAACAAAGTTACATTTTTGGGTGTGGGGGGAAAATCTCCATCTTTTTGTGTTGGCACCCAACTTTGGGGCACTACACTAGGAATCCACCACTCTTTCTGTGAAGAAGTACTTCCTCATATCTCTCCTGAAAATGATTTTGGTGAAGAGTTTTTGTTCCACTCTGTTCTCCCAAAATCATTTTCAGGAGAAATATGAGGATTAGACTTATGCCATACCTTACAAACAGGCAGGTCCTGCATGTGGTCCACAACAATGCAATGAGTGTTTCTCCATCTATCAGCAATCTTGTGCTGCCTGGGCAATCCCAAATGTTCAATGACTCCATCTTCTAGTAACAAATCTTGCACCCTAAACTTTTTGTCAATTTAGTCCTTGTTGGTTCTGTTCCTTTTGGCAGCCACCTATGTGGCCAAATGGCTGGAAGGGTTAAGATGATTCCTGAGCCACTGAACATATTGCAGGTAGGCTTCTAGCCAAGGTCCATCAGCAGAAACTCCAAGTGGAAATCTATAGGTAGTCGAGCTTCCCTACGAATTTAAATATTAGGGTGCATGTATCAGAGAGCTCACTTATTGTCTCTATTTGAACTTGCACACCATCACCTCCCGCTGCACTAGTATACTTTTGTGTCTAATCTACTCCTCCCAATTTTTGTTACCCCCCCTCCACACACACACACACACACACACACTATCCTCTATCCTCATCTCTCTGGTTCACCACTCTACACTGTTTCCTCTTCCCTCAAGTCTGCTGATAATCTGGGGTTATTGATTTTTATTAAGTTGTTTCATTTGTTTTGTGAAAGACAAGAACTTGTGGTGTTTTCATTTGTTTTTTGGTGGATGACAAAGAACAGTTATTTAATATGTTCACTATATTTGTTGTCTGATGTATCTGCCTAATTTTAATACTACATTTTACTTGTTGGTAATTCTTTCGTTGGAGTTGATCACTTTTTTGTTGTACTTGACGTGGAACCTTTGTAAATGAGCCAGTGGCTCAAAGGTGTTTGTAATCCAAAATGTAATAAACAGTTCCTGAAATGGTTACTGGACTTATATTTGGAGTCTAAGGGGCCTTGCATCAACAGACAGTGTTTTGTTAAACCTATCTGGTTGAGGATCACCTTGAGGGTTATAAAGGGTGGTTCTGGATTTACATATCCCACACAGGGATAATAGTTCCTGAACAGTTCTGCTCTCTAAATCTTGACCTGAGTAGATCTTCTTTTTATTAGAATTTCAGATAAATACTTTTGAGCTAATGACTCTCTTTTTTTTTTTACAAAGGTTCCATGTCAGTATACAAAGAATAGAAGTACAATTTGTGTGAGATTAGCAGGCAAGCAGTCACAATACCAATTTTAGTACAGGGTATACATGATCTAAAAGCTACAGGTAATATAATTAACAGTTAGAACAACACAACCAAGAATAATCAGTCAAAACAAACAATATTTACATGAATTAAAGCTGCCAGAAAGGCATTGTCAAAGGGAAAGTTGTAGTTGAAAAATTGAGTTGCTGCCAGTTGTGCCAGGTAGCATAGGAAAGTGTGAAGAGAGAGTGGTCATAGAGAGGTAACTGGGAGGGAGGTAGAAGGAGAGGTGGGTGGGAGGCAAGGATCGGGGAACTTGTACAACAGTGGGTGGGGCAAGCAGATTAGAAAAGGGAGAGGGGGAGGGGAGTTGAAGGAGGGTAAGAGAGGAAGGTGGTTGACCAATCTGAAGTGAATAATAAAACTTCCTATAAGGACTCTGGAGACTGCCTTTTTATCCTTTGTTGCTTAAGCTTCTGTTTGTCTTGAGAAATGGTCTGTTAACACCACGATATTGGCATTGTTGCAAGTGTCAGGCTCTAGACTTGTGAAATCAATACATACAGTTCCATTGGGACAGTGGTAGAAAAAATGCTCATTATGAGTCATTAGAATGGCAGCCCTATTTGACAAGGATGGCAGCCCCATTTGGCAATGTCTTGCGCTGCACACACCTAGTTAACAAACCCAACCTGGTGCCTAGTAATTATAAGTAAAAAAAACTATTAAGTACTTAGACCAGGCCTGTGTGTGGTAGTTTACCACACACAGGCCTGGTCTAAGTACTTCATAGTCTGGTACTCATTTTCAGCTGTATCCATGCACATTGGTAGTCATTGCCTATGATGCACAGGCATGGCCTAAAAATACCTCTGTCTTTTTTTTGTACTTGTGCATTTGTCTTGCCAAATATAAGGATGAGTGGCAACTTACTACTCCTCATATTTTGCTAGAAAAAAAGTTCAGATGGCATCTCAGAGCATTAAAAATCTGACATTTTTCTGGGGGCCTAGGCGGCCCCCAGACTCCCGGCCTATAGATTTGGGTATCTCACAGTCTCAAGCCCCCTTACTTATGTACCAAAATGTCCACCAGTGTATGGGGGCAAACATTGTGTATCAGGGAATGGGGAGACAACATCAGGTAACAGTACACGGGGAAGCAGATATTGGGTTTTAGGAAATGGGAAGCAAACTTTGCGTATCAGAATGTGGGAGCAGACATTGGGTAACAGGGAATGGATAGCAAACACTGGTTACCAGAGAATGGGAAGCAAACATTGGGTATCAGTAAATAGGGGAGCAAACATTTGGTATCAGGGAATGGGGAGCAAATATTGGGTATCAGGGAATGGGATGCAAACAGTGGATATCAAGGACTGGAGAGCAAACACTGAATATCAGGGAATGGAGAGTGAACATTAGTTTACAGGGAATAGAGGGAGCAAAGATTTGATAAGGGGCAGCAAACATTGGGTAAGAGGCATAGGCATAGATTGCGGGGGGGGCAGAGGGGCAAGCTGCACCCCCCCCAAGAAATTAGACCAGGACTTTTTTAGGAGCCCAGCCACCATTCTCCGGTTATCATTTTTTTTTTTTAATATTGAATGGGCTCAGGGCTATGCCCAGATTTCCTGCACCTCTCCGGGGAAGGGGGGGTGGTGGCATGGCACCATGTCTCTTAAACAAAAACTATCCCCTTTTACGATTGGCTGCAAACCTGCAACCATAGTAGACTACATGTTACAGCCAATCAGAGAGTGCTGCAAGCTGGTGCCATCGCATGAGCAGTACTCCATTAGTGGTGCCATTTATTTCTCTGTGTGCCTTCCATGAAGGAGCAGCAGCAGCATCCATATAATGTAGGGCTGAGGAGAGATAGCTATTCGAGGATGTCGAGCAGCAGTCGGTTGTCTGTCAGATGTCACCAGTGTCTCAGTCAGTCTGCTGTTCCCACCCTCCTCCTGTCCTGAGCAGCCCAGTTTAAATATACCTCATCCGAGTCCTCTGACTACCTACTCTCTGTTTCTCAGTGCAGCCAGCTGTGCTCTGGGCTCTTCCGCTGCCACCTGAGCCTCCCATCCCTGAGAGCCTAGGAGGCCTGCGGCCACAAGGCTTCTACCACTGGACAGACCAGGCGGAGGAGCGAGTAGTACAATTACAGTGAGTCTGAGGCACGGCCAGGCTTGCCTGCACACCCAGCTCCTGTGTCCAGCAGGCCAGAAAAAGATTTACTGTGTTGTCGTCGAGTCCCACACCATGCCCGTTGCCCACCAGTTCCACGGTCCACTGAGAGGGATTATTCAGGTCAGTGAACAGCCAGGCCCATAACAGTGAAGAAGCCGGCGGTCATGCAGGCTATAACAGACCCATAATGTGACACATTCATCTGGTGTCAGAAAAAATGAGTTACTGTCTCATCGGGGAATTAATCAGGAGAGGAACAGGACTGTTGGGAGAGACTTGGCTACCTAACCTGCCTTCTTGGCCTTGCTGTGCCCTGCTGCATGCTGCCCTGTCTGTGCCCTTACTGATTTGGTGAGTAACTGTGCTGCAAGCTGGTCATTGGAAATGAATACCATTCACATCCCAGAAATGTGTCTTTGGGGGTTGTCTTGGCCATGGCCATGTGTCTGGGGATGGGTGGAAGGTTTGCTGTCAGCTTGTGTTTCTTTGGGTGGGAGGATTACTGGCTGTTGAGGCTGTCTATGTTGGTGGGTGGGTGGGGCCTATTTGTTTGGTATGGTGTGGACACTGGTCATGTTGGTGGGGTGGGGACACTCAGTTACTGTACTACTGGTGTGGTGGGGTTTGTTGGGGAAACTCACTAGATGGTCTGTGTTTGGTGGGGCTGGGGGGATGGCCTGTTTTGTGGGGTTGGGGTCGGGAGAGACAGTCTGTGTGTTTTGGGGTTGACTCACTGAGAGGATGGTCAGTGTTTGGTGCTGGGGAAGGGCCTGCATTTGGTGGGGCTGGGGGGGGATGATCAGTGTTTGGGGCTGGGGTGGTTAGTGTTTGGGACTGGGAGGGCAGTAAGTGTTTGGTGGGGCTGGGGGGACAGTCTGTTTTCTATTATGGGGTCTGGTGAGGTGGAGACACAGGCCATGGTGATGTGGGGACACTGGCTGTGATGGTGGGGTGGTGACACTAGCCATTGTTTGGTGGACTTGGCTGGCCATTTGTCTGGGGGGACTGTTCAATGTGGTGGAAAATGGGGACTGTCCATGTTTGCCTGCTGGGTGTCTGGTGGGGGAGGGGGGACTGTTCGGGTGTCTGGGGGACTGTCCTTGTAGGTGGGGTGATGGGGGGACTGTCCATGTTTGCTGACTGGGTTTCTGGTGGACTGTCCATGTTGGTTAGGAGGGGGGAAATTCTGTGCTTGCTGACTGGATGTTAGCATATAAACATAAGTAAATGTTAAAATGTAATTTCTACCTCATCCTTTACCTGTCAAGGGATGTATCTCACTAACCTGTGCCTGCAGCTAGCATATGAACATTAGTAAATGCTGAAACATTATTTCCCCCTCATCCTTTACCTGGCTGTAATAGTAATCGGTCACTTTTTTTAATTTCTCCGATCGTCCACTGTGGAGGGGCGAAACAGACAGATTCCTTGGCCTTGCTGTCTCTGTCTTCATTGCCTGGCAAACACAACCAAAGGGGTAGCATTTTGTGTTCTCCCCGTACAGTGTTACAAGACTACCAAAAAAAAAATCTTGCACTAAAACATGCACCCTAAAGAAATGATTATACTACTACCTGACTATTGTTATAGCGACTACTGACTGGCCATGATTTTTTTTTTGGTGGGGGTTGGAAGCCTGGTCGTGTGTGTGGGTGGGGAAGTGGACACTGCTGGTTTTGTGTGTGTGTGTGTGTGTGTGTGTGTGTGGTTGGGGACACTGCTGATTGTGTGTGTGTGGGGTTGGGGACACTGCTGGTCATGTATGTGTTGGGGACACTGCTGGTCATGTGTGTGTGAGAGTGTGTGTGGTGTTGTGGACACTGGTCATTTGTGTGGGTGGGGTTGGGGATACAGGCATTGTGTGGGTGTGGTGGGGGCACTGTTGTATGGGTGGGTGGAGGCACTGGCATTGTGTCAGTGGGGCGGGGTTGTAATTGTATACCAGGCAAACTGTGCTGACCGGTAGTTCAACATCTCTCTTTCCAGACAAAGAAAGAAACATAAACAAAATGCAATATAAAATGTGGTTTTATTTATTTTTGTGTGCCTGTGATGGGGAGGCACATACCTGGATGCCTGGAGCGGATACCAGATAAATGGAGCTGGAAATGGTGTTGGTTGGGTGGGGTGGGGAGAGTGGCTGTGCTGGTGCGGTGGGGAGAGTGGCTGTGCTGGTGGGGTGGACACAGAGTGTGAAGAGTGGCTGTGCAAGTCCATCAGGGTACAGAGAGTAGCTGAGCTGGCCAGTCTGGGTGGAGATAGTGGCCTTGCAGGTCTGGGGTGGGGCGAGTGGGCTGTAGCTTTTTGCATGGACATTTAATTCACTGTTGCTTGCTGTGCCTTCTGCTGCCCTGCCAGCTTTGTGCTGCTGTGCTGGCCAGAGCAGACTGGTACATGCTGAAAAAATGGTTCTGGCCACTGGTGATGGAGGAGGAGGGGTGGACGGGCATATTGGCACAGAAATATTTTTCAACATGTATGCCAGTCTGCTGGGTCCATGCCATGCTTACCTCCCCTGCATAAGGGACTTCTGAGCACTAAAGATATGTTTCTGTGTCAAAATTAGGAACTGTTGGAAAGTAGGAAATCCTACAGTATAAAAATTGTGCATGTTTATGTAGTTTCACCTTACTGTGTGGTTCAACAAGATGTTCTGTGGTCTCCTCCTCATTTAGCACCCTGATCTGTGACCTAGCCATTCTCCCCAGGACAGGGGGAAGGTCTGTTGTTTTGTGGTCTTTTGGTGGTTTGTTGGGCATTGTAAAATGCATTGTTTCATTTACTGTGTTGTACTGCCTGGACCTGCTTTACCTTGTCTCTATCCTGAATGTAAACATGGTATAAAAAAAAGTTCATTTTTTGGTGGTGTGTATGTCTGTCTGTGTCTGTGTGTACTGTAGAAGAATAGAGACACAAGCTCGGTCAAAAAAAAACTGTATTAAACCACGTCAAACTGAAGCAACCATGTTTCATTTGTGCCATTCAAAACTGTCAGATAAGATGATTTTGAAGTAGTCTGTGGGAAGGGAGCATCCACGGCAACCTGGGCTACCACAACCGGCCCACCACACACTGTCATAGGTGATGCTAATAAAAATCACCAACCAAGTACTTACCTTTCAGGGTGGGTCCTGCGAAGCTGTGCACAGGTATCTGGAGTCGTTGTTCCAGCAAACTTCCTGTGGTGTCTGTTCTCTTAGGTTATGTGATGCGACCACTTTTGTGCCAGGGCAGTCCGTGTTTGCTTGGATGGGGTTGTGTAACCCTGGGCATGGACAGAGATGCATTCTTAGGAGCCTATGGGGAGGAGAGTGGTAGGGATTGTGGTGTGACCACACCATGCCCATGATCATCTTGAACAATTAGGGGATTTACATTGTTCTGTTGCACTGTCCCAGGTACATCAGCATGCTTGTTAAGAGCACCGCCTGAGGGATATCAGCAAGTCCCATACTTATGTATGCAATGCTTGCTTGCTTGAGAAGAGCATTATCCTCTTCGCTTACCTAACCAGATTCAGGCATGTGACATTGAATAATATGGGATGGGATGGGAGACTAATGAATTAACTTGGTTATAACAAAGAAAAGTGTTAACACTGGGGGCAAGAAAGCAATAATGCCCAACAGGGTGTGTGTCATGCTGGGATAACATCACGCCTCAGGTGGTTGGGCACGAGTGCATCCAATACATAAGGCATGACATTATCCTACCATGACACACACCCTGGAGGGCATTATTGCTATTATACAATGGTGTGTTGTTATACAGAATTAAAAAAAATAATGTTAAAGATGTTTTATTTGGTGTGGAAAAATATTTTTAAGAGAAGATACAAAAAAAACACACTAATGCTAACAATCATCAAGAGGTTCACGGAGAGGCAGAGACTAGACCTGTGATGAATCGGGTGCACTGGGATAACATCATGGGTCTAGCCCAAGACTGATCAATCAGAGGCCAGCATTCATTCTTGTCATTGTATAATCACATTTTTTTATGTAATCTATGTAAATAAGGGCTCCTGCTGTGAGGATGCACAAGCTGGGATGTTTCCCATACCTTCCATGTTTATAGGTATACTGAGGTGGCACAGCCATTTGCTGCACTTCCTTGAAACATGCGTTTTGCACTCCTCAAGGGTGGGAGGGCTAGCTCAAACAGACATTTCAAGAAGTTCAGGATCCACTATAAGGGCTGGACTTGGAAGGATTATGTAAGCAGCAAAGGGGGTGAGAGACTAGTGAGCTATCCACCTGGAGGTTCAGGTGGGGGCAAAATTAGGTCAAGACTGATTTGAATTGAAGCTGCAGGAGGTCCTGTCCTCTTGAGAAGGAAGTTAAGTTCCTTACATATTTTCAACTTTACAAGTAAGTCCTCACTCCCAAGGCAGAAGAACGAAGAACTGAATACAAAACACATCTCGGTCAGTTTTTTGACTCTGGTCTCAGGAGGAGTTGGGCCGAGAGCAGGCTGCAGTAAAACTGGTGGGGTGGGGAAGTGCTCTGACTTGGCCTGGGCTGGTCCCTCCTAGGAGTTATTCAGCTGTAGTCTTTATGTTTTTTGGGCATTATTTGATGCAGGTTGATTTGTTTGCATTATGCAAGCCACCCGCCCTCTTCACTGTCATGATATGCAAAAATCAGGACTTTTTTGTCACTTTGCCCCCCATGTAAAAATAACAAACTACACCCCTGGTAAGAGGGTATGGGGAGCAAACACTGGGTATCAGGGAATGGGGAACAAACATTGGGTAACAGGTAATGGGGAGCAATCATTGAGTGTCAGAGAATGGGGAGCAAACATTGGGGCATAAATTGGGTAATGGAATTGGGGAACAAACACTGCATATCGGGGAATGGAAGGCAAACATTGGATATCAGGGAATAGGGAGCTAAATTTGGATATCAGTGAATGGGGAGCTAGCACTGGATATCAGAGAATGGGGAGCAAACATTGGGTATCAGTGAATGGGGAAACAGACATTGTATATCAGACAGTGGGGGAGCAAACCTTTGGTATCAGGGGCAGTACATGCTGCTTCAGTAACTGTGGGTGTGACAGCTTTTGTACAGACTAATGGAAATCAACATCCACTTCTAGGGAGAAAATCACCAAGTTAAATACAACAATAACAGTCCAGTTTCATTACTGTATGATATGTGTGTTTGTAACTTATCACTTCCATGTGGAAACAGCAAGTAAAATTCATTGTTTTGTTCTGCCCCTTGTAGGAATTGAGTGCATTAGTTAAAAATTATAACAATAGTCCAAATATTAGTTTGCAGACATATGTATGTATCCCCCCTCCAGTTGGTGTGGGCTTAGCTGTGACCTCCTTGCTGCTCTGACCAACACTGCCTGCCATCAGCCTCTTGCTCACTCTGGTCCACAGGTCTGCATCCTGTGGGGGGGGGGGACCGGAGGAGCATATCTTGAACCACTCTCTGCTCAGTGCTTCCCAAATTGTAATGCAGCTCTTGTTTGCACATTCGAGCAGTCACCTGCTCAAACATACAAGCTACTGTACTGCTCTTTCTTTACTGTGCTATGTGCACTTTGCCAACATGAGTGGATCTCACCACTGCTACCTCTGTCCACACAGGAAAGGATCTCCTGTAGTGTGCATCAGCCCTATGGATACCAACCAAGGCAACAGTGAGTATGGAGGTACTAGTTGTGGACACAAGGGCTATCACTAGTTTTTTTCCATTGCACCAATGAACTAGTGCAGCAGCCTACTGCATATCTGAAGGAACACTATTTTGAAGGCAGTAAATGAACTAACAGAGCTCACGAAAGGGCTAGAAAAAACAAATTAATACCATGCCACCACCAGATCATAAAGCTCAAAGTGTGTTATCAACTCAGGGGGTCAGTTAATGTAACAGCATGACAGGAGCCCTATAATAGAGACTTTAAAGGAGTAGTATACCCTCATATTTTGTAAATGTTATTTGGTTCAGTTCTGGGGCTGCAGTAAGGGAAAAGAGGTTGGCCTATAGAAAATTCAGGAAGACTAAGAGAGAGGTGGATAGGGAAGATTACCTAAGGTTGGCTAGTGAGGCAAGTAAGGAAGTACAGCAAGCAAAGGCACAGAAGGAGCTGCAGAGAGCTGAGGGAATTAAGAAGGGGTGATGGCTTTCTTTCACTATATAAGTGAGAAAAAGGAGAAGAAGGAAGGGATTGTTAGGCTTAAGAAAGGGGTGAAGTGGGTGGAGGATAATGGGGAAAAGCAGAGATACTAAATAAATACTTCTGTTCCATCTTCACCAGAGAGAAGGATGGGCCAGTGCCTTCAGGAGGGAAAAGAGGAGTGGGGGACACAGATATAGTGATAGAAGAGGATACAGTGATGGAGAGGCTGCTGGCATTGAAGGTGGACAAATCACCAGACCCAGACAGAGTACATCCCAGGGTACTAAAGGAACTGGCTGAGGAGCTGGCAGGGCCACTGGCAGATCTATTTAATAATTCACCAGGGTCAAGTGTGGTATCACAGAATTGGAGAACAGCACAAGTAGTGCCCCTCCACAAAACCAGTCCCAAGGATGACCCAGGGAATTACAGACCAGTCGGTCTGACCCTCATTGTGGGCAAGCTCATGGGGACCATACTGAAGAAAAGGTTGGTGGAATATCTAGAGGAGCATGGTCTCCAGGATGCAAGGCAGCATGGGTTCATGGGGGAAGACTGTGTTAAACTAATCTATTGACATCTTTGACTGTGTCACCAAGACAGTAGACGGGGCCAAGCGGTAAACATCCTCTATCTTTATTTCAGCAAGGCCTTTGACTCTGTGCCCTACAACAGGTTGATCAGGAAGTTGTTGGATCTTGGGATTGTGGAAAAGATGGCCAGATGACTGGAAAACTGGCTAAGGGACAGAACCCTGAGGGTGGTTGTGGGGGGGGGAGTTATCGGGCATCAGAGAGGTAACTAATGGGGTCCTGCAGGGCTCAGTACTGGGGCCAGTATTGTTCAATGTCTTCATCAGTGACACTGGGGAAGGCATTATGGGCAAAATGTGCCTATTTGCAGATGACACCAAGCTCTGCGGGAGAGTGGACACAGCTGAAGGGATACAGGACCTACAGGAAGATCTAGAAAAGCTGGGGAGGTTGTCCAGGATCTGGCAGCTTGGCTTCAATGTCAATGTCAAGAAATGCAAAGTTATGCATATTGGAGCCAAAAATCCCAGGACAGAGTACTACCTGGGTCGAGTCTGCATATCTGGATCAGAGGAGGAGAACGATATGGAAGTGATGATCACTAGTGACCTGAAGCACTCCACACAGCGCAAGAAAGCAGCAGCAAAGGAAAACAAGATGCTGAGATGCATATCTAGGGGAGTCAGTAGTAGGAGAGAGGAGATTATACTGCCCTTGTACAGGTCTCTGGTAAGACAGCATCTAGAGTATGAAGTTCAGTACATTATCCTGCTGGAGAAGGTCCAGAGGAGGGGCACAAAGATGATAGTGGATCAGCAGGGGACGGCATACGAGGAGAGGTTGAGGGCAGTGAACAAGTACTCCCTGGAAGACAGGAGCAAGAGAGGGGACATGATTGGACCTTCAAGTACTTGAAAGGGATAAATAAGGTTGATTAGGAGAGTCTCTTTAAGCTGGGTGTCAACCATAACATGAGGGGGCACAGTCTTAAGCTGGAGGGTGGGATGTTTAGGAGGGAGGTCAGGAAGCACTTCTTCACAGAGAGGGTGGTGGACACTTGGAATGTGCTGCTGGAATTGGTCATCTCATTGAAGACAGTGGGTAGCTTTAAGAGAGGCTGGGATAGGCATAGGGGGAATGTAAGAATCATGGGTAGGGAGGATGGGAGGAGTGGGGAGGGAGGGCAGGGACATTAATTCAAGCTGTGGACCCTGCAATACAAGCAGATTTGATAGACCAAATAGGCTTCTTCTGCTGGCTTCTTCATATGTTCATACATTTCCTTGTCAAAAGACAACTCTTTTCGTGTCACCCTTGGAGATATATGTGTTTACCTTTGTTTATTTTCATTGTTCATACCAGTCCCTGTAACTGTCCTGGGGATCTTCATTTCCTGCTCATTGAAATCTCATTGTCCCCGAGAGCTGCATTAGCATATGAGAACATGATGTGTCAGCACCATTTAGACTCCACAGTATGCCTGTCTGCTCACTTTGAATTCAACAAAACAAGTTGCAGCAAGGTGGAAATACCACATTTACCTTTAATTAGCTTTACAAACTGTCTTAGATCTAATTAAGGTTTTTTTCCTTTAAATTGCATTTAGTCTGTGTGTTTCTAGAGAGTTTTTCAGGGTATGTGTACTTTCAGCATAGAAATACATGGTGTAAATGGATGCTGTGTCACCATGTGCTCATGTGCTAATGCAGAACAATGAGATCTCAACAATCAGAAAATAAAGACCCTGAGGCTAGTTACGGGCACTGGTGTGAACATTGAAAACAAACTAAAGCAAACACATATATCCCCAACAGCAACACGAGAAGAGTTGTCTGTTGAAAAGGAAACTAGTGCCATTGACAGGATGTGAGGGTGTACCACTTCTTTAATTTGAAGCACTGTGTATTTCAGCAAGAGATCCATCTTGCTGACCCCTGACATCACAGTCAGCCAGTAGGAGGACAGGGATCTCAGCATGTGACCCCAAAGGGATTCTGGGACAGTAACTACACGGTATGCTTGGCACCATTTCCACCAGACAATAGAACACAGAGTGAACATTCTGCACACTTATTCTAGAGACTGACAGTCCTGTGTGCCAATCCGAGTTTGCCTTTGTCCCACAAAATGCCAAGGAAAGATCCAGAACAATGCAATTGACAGTGAGCTCTCACAAACAAGGAGGGTTTGCACTGCTGCTCAGAGCCAACTCAGGGAAGCCTGCCTGAGCTTCCACAGCCAATCTTCAAGAGGTGACTTAAAGGTTTCTACAACCTATCCAGATTACAGAGACTGAACTGTGTGTTTGCTGTTTTGTCAGAATGACACCTCTTGGCTGAGAGTCTGTTCCTGTGAAAGGAGGCAAAAACATACTGCTCTAGCAAGGTGCCACAGCTGCCAATCTGTGAGTGACCAGAGTCTGACTGAGTACTGCTGTGAGTTAAAACCTGTGTCAAGGCTGCACACAGTCAGGGAGAAGTCTGGTTAGTGCTGCTGCTAGGCATTGGCTAACATCCTACATGAGGGGCCAGATGCCTGGATGTGCATGTCATGTGGTCCCTGCCCCCAGTCTGGTCTGTTCTGCAAAGGAGAAGTTAGCCCCAGATGACTGTGGAAACAGAGTGTGATCCACATCCTGAGGCAACTGAAACTTGCATTTTCAAACTGCCCCTCAACTACACAACTGGTTAATTGCCTGAGAGAAACTGCACCTGCAGAGAAGAGGAGGAGGAGACTAAATTTTCAGGGAAGCTGGTAGCACCAGAACCATGAGTACTCTCAGGGTTTGCCCTGCAAAATATAACATTTAACATCAAAGCTACAGCTTTGGCCAATGGGCCAGAATCAACAGATACCTCAGTTGGAGATTTGCCATTTTTTTCAATTGCATGGCCTGTGGAGTTTGGATTTAAAAAGTGTTTTCTGTTTTAAAGTGCACCACCACAAGCCAACCAGCTGCACTGCCACTGGTCCTGCACCATTTCTCTGGCTGGATAGCCAGTGAAGCACAAGGAACTCTCTAAGCTTTGAAAGGAATTTACACTAGTACCAGTAGGAAGTGGGTAATGCCCCCAATGTACAGGTGGGCAGGAAATACTTATAATACAGTATTGCTATAGCTGATGTATTGCATTGCCTGGTGGAGTGTGGGCACCACTGCTGTTTAAAATGTATTTTATAGGGCAAGCCTAGCCAGGCGTCTGTCTTTTGAATCAGTACTGTATAGTTCACAATAACTGAAAAAAGAGTTTAGACTTGTATTCCCCCATCCTGTGTGAATATCCTCAATAGATATTTTATTGGTATCTTACATTTTGTCTTGTAATTGTATTATTAGTAGTGCGTCATTAATTGCACTTTTGTTGATTTTAAGGTTGTATTGTTATCTTTCATGTGTAGGGGGAAACTGAAAGGTGACAAGGTACTGCATCCCAAAGGGTTGCACCCCTCTGACACTAGCACCACTTAAATTTTACTCTGGGCAGAGGCACTATACAAAACTTAAAATATCCGAATACAAAGCCCCCATCAGGGAAATCAGATCCCAGCTGCCTCAACCCTGTTTGAGCCCACAAGGCAGGGGTAGTAACCTCAACATCCACAGTGAGCTGGTTACATGTAAAGTCCATTGCAATGAGATAAAGATATCTTTATAGCCATTAGAAACACTAAATCTTTGTTCTGCTGATCAAACAGCAGTTCTGTAGTTCATAGTTAACTATTACTCTGTTCAACAATGCTGTCCATGAGGCACCTTAATGTCATAAAATAAGATAAGTGTCTGCAGGAGAACAGATTACATTTAACAAATTGGAATCCAGCAGCGCGGTCATTCGTTTCCTTTGCTGAGGAGCAGTAAGATCTTTATTGGGATACAGAGCACAAAACGCTAGTGAGCAGCTGAAATCCTCTTTGTTCACGTGAGAAAAATGTATTTTAAATGATATGAGAAATAATTATATTACATTTGTGTTAATTAGGGATGCCATCACAGATATGAGCTGGTTGTGGCATTCTGAAGAGAAGAAGTGCCAGTCCTTGGTGAAAACACTGGGCAATAGTGCAGTTTTGTACATCTGTTCCTACCAAGCATATTTATTGCTTTAGTTGTTTAGATATTTATTTATTCATTTGTTCACCAAGTAAGTTCACTGGGACCAGAGTTCTTTTTACATGCATGACCTGCACATCAACATTACAGTGTTAATGCAGGGAGTTACAATGTTAATGCAGGGGTTACAATGTTAATGCAGGGGATTACAATATTAATGCATGGAGTTACAATGTTAGTGCAGGGGTTACAATGTTAGTGCAGGGGGTTACAATGTTAGTGCAGGGGATTACAATGTTAATGCAGGGGTTACAATGCTAGTTCAAGGGCTTACAACATCAATGCAGGAGGTTACAGTATTAATGCAGTGTTGCAGTTTTAATGCAGGGGGTTACAGTGTTAATGCAGGTGATTACAATGCTAATGCAAGGTGTTACATGTTAATGCAGGGGGACAATGTTAATGCAGGGGGTTACATTGAGTACAATGTTAATGCAGGGGTTACAGTGTTAATGCAGAGGGATACAATACTTATGCAAGGGGTTACAGTATTAATGCAGTGGGAATGCAACGGGTTACAATGCTAACACAGGTGGTTGCGATGTTAGTACAAGGGTCACAATGTTAATGCAGGGATTACAAAATTAAGGTAGGGGTTACAGTGTAATACAGGGGCTTACAATGTTAAAAAAAATAATTTCCAATGTAGATAGAGCACTCAGAGATTTGCAAGTTCACCCTCATTTGACTTCATATGCATTAATTGATCCAATGATCAGACAAGATCCAGCATAAATACAATCTCAGGCTTAATTTAATCTTCAGGAATACATCCAAAAGCCATTTGAATACAGTTTATTGATCTATGGCTACTTACAGATCTCTTAAAGTGCTGTCTGAGCTTAAGTGCAAGTTAAAGATGTGTATACAAATTGTATGAGACTGAAGTGCAAAAGACATCCAAATTGAAAAACTCCTGGTAGAAAACTTCCCACAGCTTCCAGATACCTGCAGCTACTCCCTTACCCAAGTGCTTTGCCCTACACAAAGGCCTTGTTGGGGCATGGTGTTGCTTTTGGAGAGGCTCTATTTAAACTCTGGGAGCTCCCTCTACAATGGCCTTTAACTTTATATTCCCAACTGGGATGAAATACATATGCATTTTCAGGTGCTGCAAGATTGCTCTCCAAATACAAATAGCAGATACAATATAAACAAACATCAGAAAAAAAAGTAATAAAGTCAAATTATTCAGAAAATTAAGCTAGAAACAGCAAATACAAATAGAAACCATAAACAAGTAAGCACTTCGTTTCTCAAAATCCTTACACATAATCTCTGTACAGGCTAAGAAACTACAAATGTATTCTGTCAACAGGAGAAAAATAATACCATAAAAACCCTTAAGCCCAACTGCAGAAAAGTCTCAAGGGGCTGTGTTTAGAAAGGGTGCCCAAATTCTATTAAGCAAATCCAGTTATCTAGGATACCATAATTAATGCATTCATTGTTAGTGAGGAGTGCCATACTGTCATACCATTCACCTAGGTGAGGGTTTGGGGTGATTCCAGTTCATTTTGTAGACTCCTTTTAACTGTCAAGAGATGCTAGGCAAACCCAAGTTCATTCACAAGAATCAAGCTCACAGTTTTCGGGGAAATGACCTAGTAAGAAAATGGCTGGAGATTTTGGGATAGTGGTTCCTGATACCTTGCAACATATCCTGTGAATTTCTGTCTGGAGTCTCTGACTGGTTGTACAGTATCAAAGAGTATGGGAAAGACCTGCATTGGGTTGATTACAGTGCTAGCAGTTAGAGTTCACTTCTAGGCCCATATTATATAGCTTGAGGGGCAAGTAATAAAAGCCATGCAGTATCTTGAACTGAGCTAGCCTACCTTGTAACTCTCTATGGCTTAGACATGCCTGTTTCCAGGTGTCTTCCCATTCTTCCATGCTGACAGGGATGCCAAGCTCGTCTTCCTATTCTTCTTCTGCTCTAATGGTGGGGTCTGTAGAAAAGGCAACGAATGTTAGAACCTTGTAAAGGATATCTGGATTTCTCCTGAGGGCACCTAACGTGATAATCTGCTCTCCCTACAGATTCTTTTCCCAGCAATAATCATGGGCTGGTATTTGTATATTAAGAAAGTCTCTTATCTGCAGATATTGATAGAACTGTGATTTATGTATCCTGAATTTACTCTGAATCTCCATGAAAGAAAGCAATGTGCCAGTATTAGCCATTGTTTTTCCATTGTATGCTAGTAAAGGGTTAGCCCAAAGAGGCATAAAGTCCAGGGGTGTATTAGTAGGGTTAATAATGCTGTTAACCCCTTTGATGGTACAAATGACAAAGGTTAGACATGGGTTATCATCCCACTTAGGTGGTTTGTTCAGGAATAAAAAGTCGCTCAAGACATCTTGAATTATTTTTTTTTTTTATTTATTTGTTCTAGGATTACAAATACCTTTGAGCTGAGGCTCATTTACAAAGGTTCCACATCATTGGTACAATTGAGACAAACATAAGCAAAGATAACAGTTTATAAAATAAAAAAACACAAAAAAAAACACATAGTCTTGTAGATGAAAAAAGAACAATAAGGTGAAACTTTGGGGGGGAAGGAAAGGATGAGGGTGAAATCAGGAGACTAAGTGGATGGGAGAAAAGGGAGGTAGGTTGGGAGGGACAGGAGAGGAGAGGTAGAGAGGCAGATAAGAATAGAGGTAGTGCAGCCAGGTGGCATTTGTCATGGGCCAGCAGGGGAGGTGAAGATGGGGAGGGGGGGGTGCTGGCAAAGTGCAGGAGTAGATGTGGATCCAGAAAGGGCATCTTCAGCTATGGAACCAAAAGACATCTTTAGCCACAACAGTCACAGAGGTTGGAGGCAGTGAGTGTTAGGTGGAGACGAGTCTTGAAAGAGCTGAGCGATAGTGAGGATGAGATGTCGTTGGGAAGACCGTTGTACCAACTAGTGGCCCAGTAAGCAAAGGATCTTTGGCCTTGTGTTGTGAGGCAATGCGGGATTTGCAGAAGCTGAGGTTTCGATCCCCTGGTATGTCGGGTGTGGATTCTAGGTTGTATGAGGGCACAGACTCTGGGGGGGCAAGGCCCAGCAAGATTTTCTTAGTAGTAATGCAAGTTTGATGTTTTATTCGATTGGCAAGATTCAACCATCCAGTTTGAGAATAGAGGTCACAGGTGTGAGTTAAGCATTGGGAGCCAGTGACAAGTTGACAGGCCTTGTTGAGGGCAGTGGATAAACATTTGAGTGCGGTGGTTGTATCAGAGCCGTAAATGATAATGCCATAATCGATGATGGATATGATGGAGCTCTGGACAGTGACAGCGAGGGCTTCGGGTGTCAGGTGTTTCCTATGACAGAATAGCAGGCCTAGCCGGGAGTTAATGGCTTTGGCGACATGGTCAATGTGGGCAGTGTAGGAGAGGTGAGGGTCAAGGGTGATCCCGAGGTGCTTAAAGTTTTTGACCTGTTCCAGTGCTGCACCTTGTCTGCTGATAACGGAGTGTTGGAAGTGCCTATGTTTATTATGGGAGCTGCTGAAGATCATGGCCTTTGTTTTTTTTTTGATTAAGGATCAGTTTGTGCTTTGTGAGCCAATTCTCAACCGAGGAGAAGCTGAGTTGGAGATTTTCTTGCAATTTCTTCGGGTCCTGGTGTGTGGCAAGGATTACTGCATCATCAGCATACAGGGTGATATGTTCAGTGCAGGAGTCTGGTAGGGTGTTAAGGAACAGGCTGAAGAGTAGGGGGCCCAGTATTGAGCCCTGGGGGACTCCAGAGAGGACAGGTTTGGAATCAGCGTGCACATCTCCAGTTTTTACATGCTGGGTGCAGTTTTCAAGATAGCTTTTGAACCAAGAGATTGAATCATTGGAGAGACCAGCATTTTTTAGTTGGCTCAGCAGGAGGGAGTTGTGGACAGTATCGAAGGCTTTGGTCAGGTCGATGAAAATAGCACCAGTTAGTTTTCCATTGTCGAGGGAGCTGTGAATGGAGCTGGTGAATTCGAGTAAGGCAGAGGATGTACTATGAACTTTTCTAAAGCCATGTTGCTGTTTACAGAGAATATTATAATTGTCCAGATGTTCGGTAAGTTGGTCCGCCACTATACGTTCCAGTGCCTTTGATAGGGGAGGCAGAATGGAGATAGGGCGGAAGTTCACATGGTCAGCCTTATCACCACTTTTGTGAATCGGGGTAACAGTGGCCATTTTCCATTTGTCTGAGAGTGGGCTAGAGGAAAGAGGGAGAGAGATTAAAGATCTTGGTGAGGGGCCCAAGTACCTCGTCAAGCGTTGGGGCCAGTAGCTTGAGGTCAAGTGTGTCATTGCTTGTTCTAGATTTGCTGATGGTTTTGGCAATGTAGTTTCAGACTTGATGTTTCTTTAGTGCTTTAAAGTAGAAAGGTGGGTGACAGGTGTGGGTGGAGGAGTTAGAGAGGATGGGAGTTGACACATCTTGGAAGAAGTCAGAGGGGAGAACACTGCTAAAGTCAGTGAAAGCGATGTTAAAAGTGTTCGCAATAGTTTTAGAGTCGAGTGTAGTGTGCCCATTTATGTTGAGTATGTTCGTCGAAGATTTTGACTGCTTCCCAGTGACATCTTTAATGTTTTTCCAGAAATCCCTCCCATTTCCCCAGGAGTTAGTGAGGGCATTTTTATAGTAGTCAGATTTCTGTTGCCGAATGGATTTAGTGCTGTTGTTCCATGCCCGTTTATAATTCTGGATGTCGAGTTGCTTACCAGAGTCTCTAGTCAGTTCCCAGAGGTGGTCCCTGGATCTAAGTTTTTTTAGGAGGTCTCCTGACAGCCAAGGGTTACTGAGTGATTTAACTTTATGCTTTTTGAGGGGGACAAATTTATTACAGGCTTCATTGAAAATGTGAATAAATTGCTCCAGTGCAGTAGTAGTATCTGTTGCCTTGAAGATGGGGGACCAGTCCTGCAGACTGAGGTGCAATTTGAGGTGGGGTAGCTGACCACGGGGTAGGACTCTGCTGGTGATGATTTTTGGAGGGAGCTTATAGAATTTGTTTGACCAGGTACAGCTGATGGGAGAGTGGTCACTGAGCGAGTCAGGGAGGACTGAGGTTTTTGTGATCCGAGAGGAGTGGTTGGTTAGGATCCAGCCGAGTAGGGTGCAGGTCCCAGTTCTGTAGTTCTTTCTGGTTGCATAGTCAACCATTTGAGTCAGGTTAGCTGATATAATGGAGTCCTTAAATGACCCACCTTCAGATGAGAGCCAATTAATATTAAAGTCACCAAGAAGGATGATTTCGGAGTCCGATGGGTGGGATTTGACAAAGTCAAGGACAGCGGTTAGACCAAGTCCCTGTTCCTTAGGAGGTATGTAAACAGTGATAACTGTGAGGGCCTTATTGTGGGCACCTAATACGAGTCTGATGGGAAGAATCTGAGCAGGTGTTGCTGGAAGATTGGAATCAATGGGGTGTCCTCGGAAAGTGTCTTTCACATATAAGGCACACCCTCCACCTCTTTTGGACTTACGATCAACCCGGGAGACATTGTAGCCAGGAAGGGTGATTGCCTGGTCAGGAATCTTTGGGGTGAGCCACGGTTCAGCTACTGACAGAATATCTGGGTTGTGTTGGGTGGTAAAGGCTTGCAGTGCATCAAGCTTAGGAAGTAAACTGCAGATGTTCAGGCACACGATTGAGAGAGTACCTGCTGATTTGTTTTGGTTGGAGGTGTTTGGTCCAGGGTTAGGGTGAACAGTCCCTGATAGCAGCAGGAGGACGAGCACAACTTTCAGGGTGCATAGGCAGAGTTCAGTCAGAGAGAGGTTGCGTTTCTTTTTTGAACAGTAGTATGCCAGGTGGTAATGTCGAAAATGCAACATTGGAATAGTTGTATACAGTGTGGCTAGATGTGCCCAAGGCTCACATCTGAGCAGGGACAGATCAATTTCGGTGGTGTGCCTCCAGAGGGAGGATTTGCCCCATTGCCAAATGATGTAAAATAATCAAATCCACAGGAAAATGACCAATAAACTGTTTGATTTATGGTAACAAGACAAAGGATGTGTTAAATTCCTGGAACACTGGCCTGGGGCATATGCAGGAAGCTAAAACCTTTTGTCAGTGTCTTCCCTTTGTTTAAATAGTTGTGAATGGTTCTCAAAGACATGCAGTTCCCTTTAGCAACAAGGTAGACAGAAATGTGGATTCAGTTTGCACTCTCCAGGTCAGAGCTTGTAGAATTTCTTAGCTGTACTTACTTTGATTGTGATGGACATGAGCCTTTCCATTTGTAACCACAGTTTCTTGGGGTGGACTGTTCGTCAGGTGGAGCAGAGTGTGTTTTAATGCAAAAGCAAGGTGGTATCTTTCCCACCATGGAGGAGTAAAGCCTCCTTTCTCTTTTGGTGCTCTTAACTTGTTAATACCCAACTGAGGAGGTGATATATTCCACAAAAAGTATTTAATATGTGTCTCTAAATTATTAAAATATTTATTTCCCAATAATATGGGTTTATTTTGGAATAAGTAGAAAAGTTTGGTGGCTATAATCATTTTTGAAGCATTTCTTTTCCCCCATAAAGAGAGACTAAGTTTGGACCATCTTGCCAGGTTGACATTAACTTCCATGAAGAGAGGTGCATAATTCCATTCTACAGTGGTGGCAATGTTGGTAGACACATTAAGCCCTAAATATGTGATAAAATCCTTAAACAACTTAGCATCCAGAACATCCTCTAAAGTGTTCTTATGGAGTAGAGAAATATGATTATGTAAGACTTGGGTTTTATCCCAGTTTATCACCAGCCCTGACATTTGTGCAGATCCTTCCAAAAGGTCATGGAGTACCTTACAAGATTAAGATGGCCTTGTTACTGTCATAAGAAAGTCATCAGTGAAGGCAAGAGCCTTTTGATCCTGTTTAACCCTTTTAATACCCAGGATGCATGGATTCCTATTGATGGCACAAATCAGGGGCTTGAAGGCTCAAATAAAAAGATATGGAGATAATGGGCAACCTTGCCTTGATCCATAGTGCAAATTAAAAGGGTAGACAAGATCCCATTTGTAATTAGTTGTGCCGTGGGTTTTTTGTAAAGCATGAGAATCCACGTAAGAAATTTTGACCCGAAACCAAATTATTTTAAGGACTGAAGCAGATTATCCCAATGCAGGAAATTAAATGCCTTGAAAATATCTAAAGAGATTACATCATAGGGGTCTTTCTTCTTGTTAGCCCACCACAAAAAATTTAACAACCATCTTAGACAGTCTGACTCAGATCTGCCTTGAACGAAACCCACCTGTTACTTACTAATCAGTTTGGTGACAATGATTTGTACCCGCCTTCTGGGATTTTGGTCAGGATTTTATAATCTGAATTTAATAAAGATATGACTCTATAGCTGGAACATTTGAGTATATCTTTGCCTGTTTTGGGGATAATTGTTATCAATGCCTCCTGCATAGTATTAGTCAGCACCACATCATCCTGCAAACCACAAAACACTGAATGTAAAATAGGTGCTGAACCGGGGCCTAATGTTTTATAAAACCCTCCTAGCAAGCAATCTGGCCCAGAGGTTTTACTGGTAGGTAAAGAGTTGAAGGCCCAGTAAACATCTTGGTAGGAGAGGTCCCTATCCAGGTCTGACTACTCTTGGTCTGTAAGGGAGGGTAAATACAGGTTCTTGAGGAAGGAATTAAACTGGTCTGCATTACTACTATCTGGTTTAGCATAAATGTCTTTATAAAAACAGAGGAATTCTTTATATATGTCAGAGTTACAGGATACTGTCTTTCCCGATTTGGCCTGAATACCCTCCCACAGTGCCCAAAATAAAGGAAGGTATACTGTATTAAACAGACAACACCCAGATGTTGCTTTATTGGATAGTGCAGATGTTACCACTCCCCAACAGGTGTATGTACTAGGTGATAGCATTATTAAATATATTGATGTTCAGGTATGCAAAAATGACAAACAAAATAGAATTTGATCCAGTTTCCGAGGAGCCTGGATTAGAGATATTGAGAGGATGGTACCAGACATACTTGCAAATGCAGGCCACAATCCCTTGGTTGTAATCCATACGGGAACAAATGATGTGAACAAATTTACAGTAGAGGATATTAATAATAGTTATATCTCACTTGTAGAGCTATTAGAAAAGAATGGTTGTGAGATCATAATCTGAGAGATTTTGCCAGTACCCAGAGCTAGGCAGCCTGTGATGTGGGCGCATACACAAGGGCGATATCCGAAATGGCGACGCTTTATAGGTGAAAGCCCAAATGGTGATGGGGAGGGTGACTGGATGTGGGGGTGGGCGAATCCGGTGACAGGATGTCACGATATGTACATGTGCACACGGGGGGAGCACGGCGAGCATGGGCTGGGAGGGGGAGGAGGAGATGTAGGGGGTGGTGCAGCAGTGGGTTGCCGAGCTGCACTGTGGTGTCAGGGGTTGGCCTGTGGTTGGGGTGGGTAAGGTACTGGGTTCAGGTCCTGGCGCTGGTGCAATTTTATTACACTCGGCCCAAAACTTTATTTTTCATGCACCCCCCCCCAGAGTTGAGAATTCTTTAGTAGGGGTGTGTGGGGGGGGGTGCAGCCTTCCCACGGAAATCATGGAATTGTAAGTCCCCGGTGCCATTGTTCCATGCACTGAAGATGTCAGAGTGCCGAACATGTTTTCGCCACTCTGGCTTCATGATAACGCAACTCGCCTTTAGGCAGTCGCCATTATCAAATAGAACCCCCAGAGCTAACATCAAAATACATAATAAGATAAAAGCCATTAATGAGTGGTTAAGGAAGTGGACATTAAACAAACATATTGACTGTCTAACTCATTGGACAAGGTTTTATAGATGATTACAGCTTGTTTAGCTGGGATAGCTTACACCTGAGCAAAAGGGGTAGTGTGATACTTGGCAAAAGTATCCAGGCAAACATTTAAACCAATTTAAACTAGGTACTTGGGGGCAAAAAAGGGTCTAAATTGGTGCATGGTGAGTCAAATTTTCCTCATAAACGTATAACCACTGTGACATTTTATAATATTCTTATAACTAATGCTCTCAATCTAAATGTTACTATGCTAAGCTAACTTGTAGCCATCAGTACTATAAAAAAGGTTGACATCATTGCTATCACAGAAACATGGTGGGATAATCCATTAGGATGGGTTAATATACCAAGCTATAACCTTGTCTATAGAAATAGGGCTAAAAAAGAGGAGATGTGTGCCTCTATCTGAAAGACTCATTTTTGAAGAGATCAATACCTTGGATGATAGTTTAGAGGGCTGCTTTATATGTATAGAAAATAAATCTGGGAAACCTCTTATAATAGGTAATGTGTACAGACCACCATCAGCAGATGCTAGTTACAATGAGAGTCTAACTACCCTAATTACGGATTTAGCAAACAAATCCGATATACTACTTATGGGGGATCTAAACTTGCTAGGAATTAATTGGGAACAACTAACAGTGAAAAATCATGTTAAGTCTATCTTTCTTGATCTCTTTATCACACTTGGCTTGCATCAATTAGTAACAGAACCAACTAGGGATAGAAATATTTTAGATGTGATCCTAACAAATATTGATTCAGATATTGACAACATTGCTGTAACTAACCCACTTAGTAACAGTGATCATAATGTACTATTATTTGAGTTGATGACCTCAAAACCCTGCATAAAGTCAATTAACTTTAGATATAATTATCTAAGGGAAAAGTATGATCAAATTAGAACATCACTAGACACATTCAGTTGGCTCTCCTTATTATCTGACCTGAATGTTAATGATGGATGGAATTTATTAAAAAACATCACTCTTAATTTATAATCATTATATGTTCCACTAAAAAAATTTAATAACAATAAGGGAAAGATCATCATATGGCTTACTCCATCAATTACAAAACAAAAAGACAAGAAGCAGCCTATAATAAAATGAAAAAGAATAAAAATAATGATACTGTTCCAACCTTCAGACAAGAAGTTAAAAATACCAATGCACTTATTAAAATGGAAAGAAAAAAAATAGAATTCAGACTCTCAGTTTCAAAAGGGAATACTAAGGCATTTTTTATGCATATGTAAACTCTCACAAAAAAAACTGTCAATCCACTGTCAACTATACAAAGGAATGGAGAGGACATAAATGATATCTTGGAAATAACAGAACTCTTTAATGAGTACTTTGGGTCAGTGTTCTCAAAAAATGATTCTAATGTTCACTTACAAAATCGTTCCCCAGATAACCATGAAGAAATAACATATAATGAAATAAAATCTGCAGTATTTTCCTTAAAAAATAATTCTTCATTCGGGCCGGATCATTTGAACACATACTCATTTAAGGAAACTATTGAACAATTAGTCCATCCCTTATCTAATATATTTAATAAATCTCTTATGACTGGGGAAGTCCTGGATGATTGGCATACGGCTCATGTGGTCCCAATTTTTAAAAAGGGAAATAAAAAACAAACTCAAAACTATAGACCTATAAACCTAACATTGATTGGGCCAGATATTCAAAACTTTGCACCGGGCAAAAACCGTTTGGGCAGGTTTAGCATGGGATTAGCATGGGTCTGCTATATTCAAAAGGCCAAATAGCGCTGGCAAACTGCATTAGCACCGGGCAAAGTCATAATGTATGCAAGGGGCAAACAGACATAAATACAGGTGCACTGCTATATTCAGTGACTAGCGCTGTGCTAAGTGGTTCTGCATGACTTAGCACGACACTTAGCGCAGTGCACATTACTGCCCAGGAAAAGCTTGTCTTAACCCTGGGCAATCAGTTTTGCATGGTGTTTGCGCGGCTTTTGCGTGGCTTTGCATGACCCTAACAAATAAATATGACACATAGACAAAGCCAAACATAGAGGAAACATGCTGCTAACTGATGGCATCACAATGATGCCATCATCTTCCACCAGTTGCAGCCATGCCAGGCAGTAAGTGGTGACACTGCCGCCAGTGGACAGCATGGCAGTGTGGCCATACAGCACACACCTGTGGACCACTGTTCTGTGGATACCAACAGATGCCAGCACACACATGCAGCACTGTGGGAGTGGAGGATGTTGAGGGGAGAATTTATGGGTGGCCAGGCTGTGCCACAGACCAGGTGTGGCCACAAGGCTGGGACACATCATGCAGTGCACAAGGGCCAGTATTGGGAAAACCCCAACACCAGTGTGCCTTTCTGATAATATATGCCCCCCCGGCCACATACCACACAGCTGTTCAACTGCCACAGCACACAAGGCCGGACATGTATATGTCACTGTGAGCATCCCATGCCAGAGGTGCAGCATCTGTGGGTCACACAACAGCATAACAGTAATGTCCACTGTCAGTAAACATCTGCAGGTTGGGCCTCTCACTGTGTATAGTGCAATCAGCATCACTGCCCTACACACCATAGGTATTGCTGTGTCTGCACACTACTGGACCCCTTGCTACTGTAGTGTCTGCTGTGCACTGTAGCATGACCTACAGTGTGACAGTTGCATGCAGCACCATCACCATCTGTGCCTATGCCATGTTGTCCCAGTACAGCTGCAGGCAGCAGCACATGTGAAAGTACAGTGTTCAAAACTGTATAATATTCCCCAAACTGTTTGCGCAGCGCTAACACGTTTGCGCGGGTTTAGCGCAGGGCTAAACCATTAGCCCAGTGCAAACTACATGCAAATCAGAGCATAATGAGATGCTAATTTGGATGTTTGCTCAGAGATTACCTAAGTAGGCTCATTTGCATGTCACTTTTGAATATGGCAAAGTTTAGAGCCGGGCAAATGTGTTTGCACCTGGCTAACGGTTTAGCCCTGTGCTAAACCCGCACAAACGTGTTAGCACTGCGCAAACAGTTCGGGGAATATTTTACAGTTTTGCACACTGTACTTTCATATACACTGTTGCCTGCAGCTGTACTGGGTCCATGCATTTGCTGGCACACACATTGGCCACATAGTTCACCTCTACCTACCTTCACATCGCTGTGCACTGAGTTGCTGTTGTGGTTTGTACTTCCTGGTTGCCATATTCAGAGCTGTCTTATTCCAGGGCTAAGTTTGCCCTGCACTCCCAGCCCAGTTTGTCCGGCCTCATTCCCATGCTATATTCAGAAGCTGTTTGCCCTGGGCTATTCCTTTTGAATATGGCTTGCTTTGTGCTCCATGCTAAGTTTGCCCACTGGGCAGTGCTAATTTAGCCCCGGGGCAAAGTTTTGAAAATCTGGCCCATTGGCTTTAAAGTATTGGAAAAAATCTTAAAAAATTAAATCGACACCAAAATCAAGGTGTTGGGCCTAACAGATTCAACACAACATGGTTTTCAAAGAGGAAGATCATGTTTGACCAACTTGATTTCCTTTTATGAAACAGTTAGTAGCAGTTTGGATAAAGGCATTTTCAGTGAATGTTATATACTTGGACTTCAGAAAGGCTTTAGATTTGGTCCCACATCACTCTTTAATAAATAAAATGATTAAAATGGGGTTCAGCAGATACTTAACTACTTGGATTAATAACTGGCTGTCAAATCGATCCCAAAGGGTCAAGATAGGCAACACGCTTTCATCAGATATCGAGGTGACTAGCGGTGTTCCCCAGGGGTCTGTGCTCGGACCAACTCTGTTTGGAATTTATATTAGTAACCTCCACAGAGGGGTTTCTAGTAATATCTATAAATTCACAGATGACACTAAACTCTCCACAGGGGTTGATACTCCACAAAAAATTATTTTATTAAAACAGGACCTCTGTATTATCGAAACTTGGGCATACCATAGTAAAATGTTATTTAACAATGAAAAATGTGCTGTAATACATCTAGGACCAAAAATTGTTATCTCAGATTATAACTTAAGTGGATTAAAAATATCACGTTAAAATAGAAAAGGACTTGGGTATTATCATAAACAGCTCATTTACATCTACTGATCATTGCAGAAAACTTGCACAGACAGGGAATAATATACTATCTGCCATTAAACAAACATTTATTAGCAGAAATGAATACTGTATACTACCCCTCTATAAATCCTTCACATGCCCTCATACTGACTATGCAGCTTCCTTTTGGGCCCCTCAATACAAAAGAGATAAAAAATTAGTGGAAAGCATGCAAAGAAGAGTCACAAAATTGATACCTAGGGAAACATCTGTCATATAAACAAAGATTAGAGGCACTTGATCTATATGACCTAAAACTAAGAAAAGATTAAGGAGATATGCTACTTCTGTATAACATACTAAAAGGCAAACAATTTATGAGTAATGCTAATATTGAAATGGCATCCACGCCCAACAGCTTGAGATGTCATAACAGACAGATCAAGATTCCCAATGCATGCACTATCAGGAGGCAGAACTATTTTACTATAAGAGCTGCTTCCTTATGGAATTCATTACCCTATCATATTGTAAATATGAATACATTAGAATCATTTAAAAACTAATTGGATAGATTCTTGTTGGACTAAGTACATAATTTACCCTGCATGTGCAGGGAAGGTGATCCCGATGGGCCAAAGACCCTCATTCCACCTTTCATTTACCGAGTAATACCGAGTAATACCCGGTTTTATACTTTGTTGTTGTATTAGAAACATAGAAACATAGAATTTGATGACAGATAAGGACCGCTTGGCCCACCTAGTCTGCCCATTTCCCTACCTAGAGGATATGCTGCAGATCCTAGTTAACCAACAGCCTATTTCTTCCTACCCCCCACAAAAATCACCTTATGTCTATCCCATGCATTCTTGAATTCTCCTACAGTTTTAGACCCCACAACCCTCTCAGAAAGGCTGTTCCATGTGTCCACCACCCTCTCTGTGAAAAAATACTTCCTCACATTGCCCCTGAGCCATTCCCCCTCTATCTTCAAATTGTGTCCCCTTGTTCTTGCACATCTCTTTTTCTGAAAGATGCTACCCTCTTGTACTTTGTTGATTCCACTGAGGTACTTAAATGTTTCTATCATGTCCCCCCTCTCCCTCCTTTCCTCAAGGGTATACATATTTAGCTTCTTTAGTCTCTCCTCATATGGCTTCTCTTGCAGACCCTACACCATCTTAGTTGCCCTCCTCTGAACTGCCTCCATCCTGTCTATGTCCTTGCAGAGATGGGGTCTCCAGAATCTGGATGCAGTACTCTAGATGGGGTCTCACCAACTGTCTGTACAGGGGGATAACAACTTCCTGTTTTCTGCTAGTGATGCCTCTCCCTATACATCCCAGTATCCCCCAGCCCTCCCTACCGCCTTCTCACATTGCTTGCCAACCTTAAGATCATCTGATATGATTACCCCCAGGTCCCTTTCCATTTTTGTTGTTGTTACTACCCCCTCCATTGTGTAATCTTCCCTGGTTTTGTTTCCCAGGTGCATTATTTTGCACTTCTTTGCATTGAATCCAAGCTGCCATACTTCTGACCATTCCTCCAACCTTGCCAAGTTCCTTCTCATCTTTTCATGCCTCCTTGTGTATCAACCCTGTTGCAGATCTTTGTGTCATCTGCAAAAAGACATACTTTTCCTTCCAGTCCCTCTGCAATGTCACTTATAAAGACATTAAAAAGGACTGGACCTAGTACTGAACCCTGAGGTACCCCACTAGTAACCCCTCTTCCTTCAGAGTGGACTCCATTTACAATTACCTTCTGTGTCCTGTTGTCCAGCCAATGTTTTACCCAGGTTACCACCCTGGGACCCACTCCCAGACTGGTTAATTTGACTATTAATCTTTTGTGTGGGACTCTGTCAAATGCCTTGCTAAAGTCTAGGTAGGCCATGTCCACAGCCCCTCCCTGGTCTACTACTTTGGTCACCCAGTCAAAGAAATCAATTAGATTCGTCTGACAAGACATTCTCACTGTGAACCCATGCTGCCTTGGGTTCTGTGCCCCACTGGCCTCTAGGTACTCAAGAATTCTTTCCTTCAGAAGTGATTCCATCACTTTCCCTACCACAGAGGTCAAACTGACAGGTCTGTAGTTTCCTGCCTCTGTCTTGGTCCCACTTTTGCAAAGGGGAATCACATCTGTCTTCCTCCAGTGCTCAGGTACCACACAATCCTCCCATGATTTGTTAAAAAGGGTAGTCAGTGGTGTCACTTGTTCTCTGCTTAATTCTTTTAGAATTCTGGGGTGAATTCCATCTGGCCCCATTGCTTTGTCCACCTTCAGTTTTAGGAGTTCTTCCAGAACCCTTTCTTCTGTGAAAGGACTCGGATCGACCCCTCCATCCAGAGTGCTTCTGTTAATTGGATTAGGCACCTCCCCCACCTCCTCTTTTGTGAATACTGAACAGAAGTATTCATTCCGTATCCCTGATTTTTCACTGTCCCTCTCTGCCCACCCACTGTCCTCTCTATTCTGCCTCACTATCCCTCCCATTGTCTTTCTATGCTCCCTGATGTACCTATAAAAGGTTTTATCCCCCTTCTTAACTGAGTTGGCTATCTTTTCCTCAGTTTGGGCCTTTGCTATTCTGACTACCCTCCCTGCTTCCTTCTGCCTTAACTGGTACAGTTTTCTGTCCTGCTCCTTCTGTGTTTCCTTATACTTCCTAAATGCTATCTTTTTCTCCCTAACCTTCACCGCCACCTCTTTTAAGAATCATAGTGGCTTTTTCTTTCATTTTGATTTGTTTATTTGCTTCACACAAAGGCTTGTTGCCTCTGTGATAGCAGTTTTGATATTTCCCCATTGTTACTCCATCCCTCCTTCTAGCCTGTTTGCTAGTGCTTTTCTAAGGTACTCTCCCATCTTGCCAAAGTCAGCCCGCCTGAAGTCCAGAACCCTCACTTTTGTATGGCTTGACTCTGTAGCTGAGTGTATTGTGAACCACACTGTTTGGTGGTCACTTGTTCCCAAATGGCTACCTACTTCTAGATCTGATATCCTCTCACTGTCCCCATTTGAGAGTACGAGGTCTAAGATTGCTCCCTCATGAGTAGATTCCAAAACTAGCTGTCTGAGGCGTGCCACCTGAAGGGCATCGAGAATGGTCCTGCTTTTGGATGTGGCTGCAGCAAAGGTTCTCCAGTTAACATCTGGCATATTAAGGTCCCCCATCAACAGTATCTCCCCTTTCTCTGCCATCCTAAGTATTCCTTCTATCATATCCTTGTCCATTCCCTCCCCCTGACATGGTGGTCTATATACAAACCCTGTGCAGATTGTGGTGCCATTTCCAGTCTCTAAGGTGACCCATAGTGCCTCCTCTCCTCCCTGTTTACTCTTTTGTTCAGTTGCTTTTATCCCTTCCCTTACCTAGAGAGCTTCTCTGCCCCCTCTTCTCCCCTCCCTGTCTCTCCTGTAGGTTGTGTACCCTGATATGTTAACATCCCAGTCATGGTTCTCTGTGTACCATGTTTCTGTGACTGCTATGATATCCAGGCATCCCTCTTCCATCAAGGCCACCAGTTCAGATAGTTTGTTGCCCAGACTACAGGCATTGGTACTCATTATCCTCCATTTCTTGATGGCCTTATCCCTTTTTGCCCCACCCCTGTTCTTAAGTCTAGCTGCCAGTAATTTGCTGGATTTCTCTTCTGCTTCCCAATACCACTGCTTAATTTTAAATAATATGTATTCCACTTTTGCTGTACAAATAGAATTAATCTCAAACCTAACACATGCTATTTTGTGGAGCAACTCATTAGTTGGAGTTTTGTGAAATCTGGAGAGAGCCTCTAGTTTTTTAAGTTCACACTCATTATTATTCAGCTCTTTTTCCCTTTCCTTTTTTTTCCTAGAAGCATAGGCCATGATCTGCCCCTTGATAACAGCCTTGTAAGCTTCCCTAAAAGTGGCCTTAGAGACAGCATTATCATTGATTTGAAAATCATTTTTAGTCTGGGACTCCAACATTTCCACAAACTTCTTATCCTTAAGTAACTGAGTGTTCATCCTCCATCTGTGTGTCTTCTTCCCCTGATTACCCCAGTCATAAACAATACATATCAATGTGTGGTCCAAGATAGTAATATTATTCTCAGCTCCAGCAACTGTGGTCAAAATCTTGTTAGAGATTAATAAAGAATCTATTCTACTAAATGATCGGTGCCTCTTGGAAAAGAAGGTTTAATCTCTACTTTTGGGGTGAACAAAATGCCAACTGTCTGAGAGATAAATCCTGAATTCGTATTTTGAATGAGACTCTAGCTTTAGTCTCAAACTGAACTGCTCTATTTGATGATCTGTCTAGGACTGGATCTGCAAACAAATAAAAGTCTCTTCCAAGAATGACATCATAATCCAGGTATTTGGCTAGTTCTATGTAAAGCTGATTAAGGAAGTGCTGTTAATCACAGTTAGGGTCATAGACATTGCCATGACTAATTTTTGTCCATCAAGTGTCCCTGCCAGAATTTGGAATCTTCCATCTTGATCAGCAGCATGAGAATATTTAGTGAAGTTAACCACTTACAGATCAGGATGGAAGTTCCACATTTTTTAGTGTTGAAGCAACTGTATTCCTCCTGGCGCACCCACATATGCGTAAAGTTTTCTGCTTCTTCATGCAGCAAATGAGCCCCCTGAATAAAAGCTATGTCAGCTTAGCTTTTATTCAGATAAGTTAATACCTTTTTTCTTTTAATGGGGGACCCCAGAATGTTGACGTTCCATGATACTATTTTGTAATTAACCATGGTGCCCAATGTACTCTTATAGTACTGCAGCTAATAAGTAGAGACTCATTACCTAAAACTCAGAATATTAAGTAATAATGAACACAGTTATCCCCCTTTGGTAGAATACCCCAAAACAGATAATAAACTATACAGCTAAAAATAAGGGATAAAAGAGGAGAAAAAAATCCCTATGAAGAAGGAAAAAATAGGTTAAAGAGCAAATTACAGTACCCTAGAATACAGATTGTTGAGCTTAGTAAGGCTCAAGCTAAGTGCTTAAATATCAACAAGTTAACAATGAATAACAATTTTTTTTACCAATAACAGTCTAATGACAGCTATGTAAACTTACTGTTTTTGTAAAACTTATTAAGGAAAAACCTTAATCTACTTAAATAATGTAGCAGCGGCACAGGTTTAAAAGTACAATAAAGATTCATGTTCAACTGTCAGAACTAAGTTCTAATTCTAACTCTAAACTGTATGTAAATGTAAGATTAATCAGCTGTAGTTAGAAAATAAACTACGTGAATAAGTAGGTTGTTATTCTAATTCAGATCTCCTTCCTGCCAAATCTTAGGATTCAGGGCAGCAAGTTACCTGTCCTAATTGTTTATATGGTGGATGGATCTACTGACCCAGTTTCCTTTCTACCCTACATCAAACAGATGTGCGGCCTGGATTATATCGGTGTTAGTTTGAAAGGTAATACTGTAAATTAAATAAAAAGAAAGAAAGCACATTCATTGTGCGGTGAATTAGAGCAGACTCATTAGCATACATAAATATTCATATGGCAACATAGCAGTGTGTTCTTAAGAATGGCAAGAAGGTCAACGATCGTGCATATGGCCACACTACCAAGAAGAAAAAAAGGGGGGCTTGAAAAGGATGGTGTAAACAGGGACGGGTCAGTCGCACATGGAACAGTGCCTGCATCTGTTTAAATAACTAAGAAGTCAGTTTATAGACATTAAAATTACCCTTTACTGTCATCTGTGCCATTGACATATAAGGCAATAAGTGACATCCATGTCCACGGTACCCATAGAAGTGGTTTTGGAGTATACAGGCAGTGGATCCAGCCAGTGAAGTCTTGGCTCCCTGAGAAACATTGACACACTTTCCACTGTGCAACTTCAATGACTGCACACTCTGAGCTGTGGGACCTGCTAGCATAGTTCCTGCTCCCACAGTCTCCCTGGTACTCCCCCCAGCAGTATCAGGCAGGGTCTAAACAGAAATTTGTTTATAGGGGTCTAGCAAGAATGACCTAACTCCTCAGATCCTCCTGACACTCTTCCCTAAGACAAGAAGCCATACAATAGTAGCTAAATAGCAGTATCACAGATAGTTTTTACAACCTGAGTAATGGCCTTGACAGAATGGAAGGTAATCAACTATTCATAAGCCAGGTATACTATTGCATAGTAGTACTGAAAAGAGCAAAGAGAGAGAATGTAGAAAAACAAAACGATGAAGAAAACAAAAAGGGGAATGACTAACAACAAAATGACCATGTGCTCACTCATTTTTCCTAATGCACTGCCTAAACCTAACTTGCTGTAATACTCTGTGCCTATAACTAGCACACAATGAGAAACAGCAAGAGAGAAACCCCCTGCAAAGTCATTTACATCAAAACCAACAATGATAGTCTATTTTGGTTGCTAAGTTGACTAAAGTCAGACAATACCAGGAGATTAATTTCCAGTAAGTTTCCAACAAGCAGAACAGCAACCAACCAGCAGAGAACATTCTTGAAATAGCTATTATTTGAAACAGATATTCCACATTTATTCCATTAAATTCAGGTAAACAGTCAAGTACTTCAGCCAGAGCAGGAAGCCCCTAGTACCTCGGCATACAGTCTTCCAAGGAGGCGTCAACCTTACTGAGGAATTCAGCTCATTTTAAAGTCAGTATAAATCATGACATCATCACTTATACAACATGTGATTAAATTAAGGTTACAAAACACCTTTTTTTTAAATTAACAAAGAAACTTTTGAAAAGGTTCATGTTCTATGTCATTCTTTGCTATGTACAATTTATTTCTTACAGTTAATTCACAGCAAAGTCAGAGACAGCAATTTAGCAAAACTTTTCTGTGCCATAAATCAACATTCATCATCTAATGGATATATTGCCTTAATGTTAATGTGTGCAGAAAGAACTACTGGGATCTCCTGCATAAGGGAGCTACCTGGTTCCATATACACAAAATTAAAACTATGCAAAGCCAATAAATATGTACAAAAAGCAGATCTGATGGCTCACAGTAAACTGCACATAGAAAAAAAGAAAAGAATAGAATTCAGTCTCTTGGCAAACCTTTCCAGAAAATTTAAGGAAGAGGCAGGTATATAGCCTACAAGACAAATTAAAACACAGTTAATAGTATAGAGAATGAAATATAGGGTGGTGTGTGTAACAAGATTTTACACACACCCAAGTTGTGGGATGCTACATAAACCCCGAGGGCAAAGCCTGAGGGGTTTATAAAAGGCATCCCACAATGAGAATGTGTGTAAAATTGAGTTATACATACATCACCCCATATTTTATTTTTTATAATTGCTGGCTAGTGCTTTTTTGCCTCAGCAATTATACAAGATAAAAAAGTAATAGATTGGTGCTCAAGAAGTCACGGACCAGTCTGGATTTTGTGTGGTCTGTGGTCCAAATAACAATGCTGCACTTGTCGGGGGCAAAATTGGATATTTTAATTTATATTTCTGTGCTTCTCTTAAAAACATAGACTTATTGTTGAGCGGCAGTTGCAGCATCCTTCCCAGCTTAAAGAGGCAGGGAGAGTCAGTGTCACGCACTCGGTTATGCAGGCAGCATGCCGATGGGAAAACGGCACATGCTTTAGTTTCATTTTCCTTTTGTTTTCCTGATAGTTAATTCCTTTTTTTTTAAATAAAAAAAAGTAAATTACCACTGAATGCGAAGGATGGCAAAGTGTGGGGCGATTTGGGATTACTTGAGGGAATGTCACAGACCAGCGACTGATGCATGGTTGGTCCAAGGGAAACCTGGTGCATGTCTGCCGTTATAACCAGCCGGTTATAATGGCAAATTACAACTGGGTTTCCCTATGGGAAAAAGCATGTGTCAGTAATTATAATACAATAACAGTAACATTACATTTAGCAATAAACCAACTGGAATCAGTTGTAGCTTGGTTGGGAACCAGCACAAATCAATAATGTCTACAGCTCCTTCAACAAGCACAAGCACAGAAGAAGTGAGTGTCAGTTTGGAAGACATGGTTACTGTACAGCAGAGGAAGGAGCGAACAAAAGCTAAATTGGAAGGAGTCAGTGCAGATGGAGTTAGCATAGCATCTGCAGGAGGTAACATCAAAACAGTTTTTTGAAACTTCAGAGATTGTTAATACAAGAATTAAATTTAAGTTATAGAATCACAACACTGGAAACCTATCTGGATAAAATACAAACCCCCACATGGTCCCCATGTCACTAAGACACCTTCATGTGGACTGGACCGATTTAAACAAAAAGAAACTTGGCTAAAGATTTCAGAGGAAGCCTCCATTGCCTACACATGTTTGATCATAGAAGAGGACTTAGAAGATTATAACTGATTTGGAGGTGGAGCTGAAAGTAACTAAAACAAGGCTGTTGGTTAACTAGGATCTGCAGCATATCCAGTAGGTAGGGAAATGGGCAGACTAGGTGGGCCAAGCAGTCCTTATCTGCCATTAAAGTCTATGTTCCTGTGTTTCTATGTAAACAGAAGTAGCAGCATTTAAAAATCATCCAGAATTGCAGAAACTGGATAAAGCCCTTAGGAACAAGTTTGCAAGACACAAAAAGAGATTGTTGTTTGAAAACAAACAAAGCTCTTGAGAGACAGTAGGGACTGTGAACTAGACACTGCATTTGTACTGCCAAAACATTCTGGATCCAGAAGTCGAGAGATCTCAACAGGAACCAGGAGGCAGAAATAAGAGCTGAGAAGGCAGATAATCAGTCTGTTCCAGCTAAAAGTGCCAAAACAGTATCCATTGATCTAACTAAAAATACAACTGCAGAGCCTTTTTTAGAGGAGGCAAGAACAGAATCAACAGATGAAACAGAAGGACCAGGAGAGGAAGGAGAGGAGGTTGATCCAAACAATATAAAAAGAAACCTCAGAGCACCAAAGAAAGCGAATTACAAGTTGCAAATTTGACTATCTTTGAACTAAATGAAGCACAGATTTAGTTACAAAAAAAGACTTGAAATGTGTCCCCATGCCCACAATTAACCATTTTTCCATCTTTGTGGACATATTCAAATTATTTAGAAAAATACAATTATGTTATTTTTCCAAATGAGTCAGTGTGCCACTGCAGTTGGAGACATGGGATATACTGAGAAGAGAGCAGATTTGGAACCAGAAGACGATCTTGATCTTTTACTCCAAGCAACACATGCACTAAAGGACAACCAGGAGAATGAGGACCAAGAAAGCAGTGAAAAGGCAAGCCTGGATCCTCTTTTGGAACTTATGGAATCAAACATGAACTCTGAGGGTAAGGAGACTGATCTACAACTGTTAGATTTCAAATAAATGAGGGAAACATTTTTTAAATGTAAATCAGGCTTCTATTCTGTTATAGTGAACAGCAACAATGTTTGAAAACACTGCACTGTTCAATATAAGGGAGTTGCTAGCTAATCAAAGTGGAAACAGTAATAAGAATCTCACTCATATAGAGGAACAACCCATGAGGGATCTGATAGAGAATGATTGTATAGTTATTAAAAAAGCAGACAATGGTGGGGATGTAGTGTTAATGGAGACTTTAAAGTATAAGGGAATGGTGGAAAACTTTTGTTTGATGAGAACTGCTACCAGAAAAGGAAAAGTAATCCTACCTTTTTGTTTTAAAAAGAGCTTTTTCGATTATTAGAGGTTACAGAAAAGGAAAGGAGCATTTCTAATAATGAATTCAAATACCTGTACTGTCAACATCCAGTTATACCAACACTATACAGTCTCTCTAAGATTCATAAAAATGTGCTTGAGCTCCCAAGAAGGCCTATTGTTTCAGGGGTAGGTTCCATCACAGAGCACTTGTGTTGATCTATAGATCTTTTCTCCAGCATAGCATGACAAAATTACCATCTTACCTTAAAAATACAGGGGATACAATCAAACAAATTCAAGATGTGAAATGGATGGTATCAGGGCGTCTAAGTACTTTCTAGAACGAGACAAATCTGAAGCAAATGCTCCAGTAGAATTGTTGACAAAGGCATTAGAGTTTGTTTTCTATCACAGTTATTTTGAATTAAATTATGAATTCTATAACCAAAAGTGTGGTACAGCAATGGGGACCTCTACGGCCCTTGCTTATGCTAATTTGTTTATAGGTCTGTGGGAACAGGAGGTTTTACAAGATTAGAATATCAACCCATTTTCCAACAACATTATTAAGGAGGGAGGGAAATTTATTGATGACTGTTTATGTATTTGGGATGGAAGTACTGAAAGTGCCCTTGAATTTATACAATGGTTGAAGTTTAATGATATTAATTTAAGGTTTACTTCCAACATAAACAATAAGCAGATAGATTTTTTGGATATCACCTTGATGGGTGACTGTGAGACAGGAGTAATCACCATGAAAGATTTCAGAAAAGAGACCTCGACCCATTCATTACTAAGAAAAGATAGCTCCCATCCAGCCAAACTAAATAACTTGATTCTGTTTAATCAGTTGATTAGAATTATACACAACTGTATCTGTGATGAGTTCACACAGTAGTCAGGAGAGCTTATGGAAAGGTTTAAGGAAAGAGGGTGTGGTGATGCAGTACTGAGAGATGCTTTTTAAAAAGTAAAAAAAAACTCAGAAAGAGTTGGTACAATCAGAGGGCACATCAAGAAAAAGAAATGGTCTAGGGGGGCCTATTACTTTCTCTTTAGAATATAATAGCGTACCAGGGCAGGTAGGAAATGTTATCTGGAGAAATTGGGACATTTTGAAGAGGGATAACTGTTTGAAGGAATTGGTATGTGATTCTCCAAGAATTATTTTTAGAAAAGTGGCCATCCTACAGGACAAATTGGTCAATAGCCAGTTTTACAAAAAAGAGGATCCGCATGGTACTTGGCTGTCCCCTAGACCAAAAGGTGTATTTAAGTGAAAATGTGCAATGTCTGCTAGGCCTTGAGACTCCAGTGTACTTTTTACAATCTGAAGTGAGCAGCTTGTCTCCTGTTCTGTTTTCACTGAGACTAGCCTGTCATCCAGGTAGTGAAAAAACTACCACACCTTGCCTTCTCAGCTGTGTTATCACCATAGCCAAACATTTTGTGAATACCCTTGGTGCTGAGGTGAAACCAAAGGGGAGAGCTGTGAACTGGTACTGGCAGGTCCCTAGCTTGAAACTGAGATATTTTCTGTGTGATGGCTTGACTGGGACATCTTTCAGATCCAGTAATCCCAGCTAGAGTCCTGACTGCAGGGAAGGTATCATTGTCAGAGACAGTCTTTGACCCACTACTTCCAGAACCACTGCCTGAGGTAATATTTACCCTTCCTGAATGTAATGATCCAATTTTCCCCCACTGGCAATGGATGGGTGACCTAGGTAGAACTGCATGGGGTTTTGCTTTGGTTGGGGCTTGGGTGTTGATGCTGCAGCAGCAGCAGTATGCTTTGTGTCCCTCCTGCCCTTGCCCCTGTAGTAGCCCCTTTGTGGCCGATACTCATAAGGAACATATGGGGTATAGGCTCTTTTGAAGTAACCCGTGTCTGCCTCCCCTTCCATACAGCTTGTGGATGGTAGGGACCTTTTTCTTCTCATTGTTACTCTTGAAAGTGGCCTTGTATTCATCCACTATTTTCATGTATGCCTCTGTTTTGTCATCAAAAAGTGAATTTCCCTCAAAGGAGAAACTCATTGCTTTAGTTTTGGTATCTTGGGAAAGGATGGTAGTTCTTAATCAAGCTAATTTTCCACAGTGCCTTCTGGTACTATGCTATTAAGCTAAATAATCTGAGTCCCTCTCTGGAGGCTGTGCAGAGAGTCAGACTTTTGCTCTCTTGCAAGCAGCAGCCTGGACTACACCTTGGTAATCAGGGTGGGCATACAGGCATCCCACCTCTTGTCTGTCCACCTGATATTCTCTTTCAATCTTTTTATCAATGACTGCAGCCAAAGTAAGTGTAGACATGATTTTTGATATGGCCTTCTTAAGAAACTTATGTATGGGGACTAGTAACCTCCTTGAAGGTGCCATACCCATCATGTCCACACATTCAGCATCTTCTTCTTTCTACTCAGTTTCCTGAGGGTGTATGTTAAGAGTATCAAGCATATGTCTGACAAATGAGGAAAATGAAGTATAGTCCTCATTATGCCCTGAAGGGAGCCAAAGTCTTGCTCATGTGCACACTCTGATTCCATTGTGTCACCTTCCTCCTTTTGTGCAGAGTACTCATCTTCTTCCTCCTCCTCCTCCACAGGCAAATAGGCTGGAGCGTAAACCTGGGAAGAGGGTGGAATTTTCATTACTAAATTTTCCCAGAGCCTGGGTGGCCTGTAAAAATTGTCACATCTTTGACATATCCTCAAATGAGGGCATTGTCTGTGTCATCTGCCTGCTTCTTTCTCTGTTAAGGAGGAGTAATGATTTTTATTCTTTTTTGCAGGCTGTTTCCAGTGCCTGTGCAGAGGCTGTTTTCTTTTAATTTTTGCCATCAACAGATTCAGGCTTCCCCCATTGGACATGGTGGTATCTAATTCATCCTTATTATGCCTTTCTGAAGGGTGAACAACTTTGTCTTTTTTCTTGTCACCCTTTACATTTTTGATGCTGCTGTTAAACACGAGGAGATGAAACTTTCTGATGCATGCTTTCCACCATTACTGGGATCTCCCTCAGAACCTTTTTTTTATTAGTTTTGGTGGCAAGGAGGCAGCCTGAGAAGCCATAATAACTCATAATTTATTTGCCCATTTATTATTTGGTTTTAGGGCAAAGAAATGCAGGACTCACAATAAAATAGTGATTGAGTCACAGGCATGCTACAAAAAATATAGTGACAGTCTGCTTTTGCCAGGAGCCTAAAACAAATATAACAGTTTATTTAACCTGCGGACCCCCTAGGTTTCTCAGATATGCCACTTTGGAGAGATTCTAATTAAAAACTCAAAACAATTATAAAAGACAGCAAACAAATAAGAGCTATATAGTAAAAAAAAAAAGTCTCTTACCTCTAAAACCTGTGCCGAAGGTCAAATTGCTGCTTCCTGTACAAGAAACGATAAATTAGGGTGAACAGGCACTAGCAGAAAGTGAAAGTGCTTCCATTTCTGAATAACGTAGCTTGAAAAAACCAGGACCACTTACTAAAAGGAATCAAGTAAGTGATAAAATATATTAAAAACAACTAAAAATAAAAAGGTAGCCACAGTGTGGTCTCCAGTTCCCAGGAATTAAGATGGTATCTAAAAGGACTAAATATCCAAACTAAATGCAGAGTATTAATAAAATTTAATTTACATATTTAAAAGCTACCTGCTAACTTATATTAAAATAAATACTATAAGTGACTGGAGACCCAGTAGTACTACAACTTGACTAGGGCTGACCATTCCCTCCAGGCAGAGAAACAAATCTGGTAACTGCCAGAGTGGAAGGTGGCTGCAGAATTTTTCAAAATTCTAGTCTAAATTCTAGTTAGAATAGGTATCTGTTTCTGGGGACATTTGTCTCCTAGGAGATGAAGGTTAGAGTATAACCAGAGTGTGAGATTGCTGGGGTTAGAGATAATCAACATTTAAATATTTGGTTTTAGGGCATATAAATCATATTATGGCCAACATCCATGGTTTCACACAAAGAGGGCCTTCTAAAAACCCTTTATGTGTTTTGGGTAACAAACTGAAAATTGTTAGTTTTGTGACGGGGGGAGGGGCAATTCTGTGCCATAGCTGTGCAGAGCTAACTTTCCTGGTATCTTCTGTATCATTGCCTGCTCACCTTATTAGGCAAAAGCAAGAAAGTTTCTTCTTATTGACAGGAGAACTGCATTTAACTAGCAAAATGGTATTCTATTTGTTATATATTGCTTGCTTTTAAATACTGATTTACATTTTCATTTAGTTTAATCTGTAATTAAGCAATAATGACCAAGGAGCTGGTCATTTCCTAAAGATTAATGACCGGCTGGAGGGGAAGGGTGGTTCTCGGCGCAGCTGAGGGCCACTCTCACCAAGCCAGTTGTTAATCTCAAGGAAATGACCAACTCCAAGGTCATTATTGTGATTATAAGTCTAATCGCAATAAGGTTGTTTTTTTTTTACTTTTTGGGTGCTGGTCACAAATGTCTCAGTGGGAGTGGGTGGCTAGATAGGCGTTTCTCTGTGAAGTAAATGGTAGCTCTCTTAGCCACTCTTCAGCGTCTGCCCCCCCCAAAAAAATTGCAATTTGGTTCAGGAACTGCCATTTCTATAAGCTGCTATTCTTGTCAGCTTTTTTGTGTTGTTTGCCGAGAATTTCCTGTCAGTCGCAGTATCGCAAAGATGTGAACAGCTTTACTATTTTGCCAACCACACCAGTGCAAAAATGACTGTGGGTGCCGTACCAGTCACTTCTAAGAGGTTTCAGACCAGCACAGCAGCCAATCACAAGCAGAGAAATACTCATGAATAATTAATCAGACTTATAATAGTTTATTACTGTTTATTGCCATGAAAGGGGAAGGTGCCTGTTCTGGGTCCTGCATATTATGAAGGTCCATGAAACAGTCTTTCAAATGAAGTATCCAGCTTATTTGATGATTTCAGCAGACCAGGGATATGAATACCTAAATCATCCATAAATTAGATAGAAGCAGCAGCCATTTCATGCAATATTTTCATTTTTCATTTTATTTGTATTTAAACTGGTAAGTGGATTGGCAAACATGCCATTTTCACAGCAACCAGTACATAAAATACATTAAAAGTTATTTAATACATACACAATTGGAATCCAGCAACAACATATTATACAATCCAAATTTAAACAAAGACAATGATATACTATTCATAACAAACAGAGGTAAACTATTGTAAAGAGTAGCCACTTTATATTTAAAGGATCTCTGACCAAATGTTGAATTAAAGTGAGGACTATAAAATACATAGTTATATTGTGCTCTAGTCAAAAAGGTATTACAGTGTCTTAAAATAAAAGTGATGTCACAGAGGGGCAAGCTGTTGCTAAGCACAGCTGCTTCCTCTGTGACATCACTGTCTGTCTCAAGAGTCCAAACAATGGCTACTGTATGGATTTACTGTAAATTGGATAATTCAGATATTTAATGCTACTAACAACCAGGAGTAAACCCTATACTTTGAAATACTGTTTTTTGTTTGCATTCAGAATTTGAGGACACAATGCAATTCTTTATTAAGTTAATTCACTAACTCAATTGTGGGTTATTATGGTGTCTTCCTCCTTGTGCTCTCACTTCACCAATGCACAAAAGAAAGCACGCTGTATTTTTATGAGTATGGCAGCTGCTCGGGGATACACTTGCTCTCTTAAATGCAACTTACAGTTTTTCTCTGTTGAGATCTTGCACCAGTTATTTTAAAAAACACTGCCTATGCAAAAGTTTGTTTTATGAAAATTTTTCACACATCCTCAATGTGTGATAATCTATGAATTACCACACATCTTGGGTGTGAATAATCCACATAACAGATACCTGCACAGGCATTATTCTCTACATAATGCTCTAAACTGGTACTTATTGTCATGAACCCACTCCTGGGGGCTGTGACCACTGAGCTCATAGTGCCCATTCCTAAGTGCAATCCAAGATGGGGAAATAGGAATACCCTCCCCCATCCTCCTAGCATGCTCGCTTAGTTCACAACTGAATACTCGCCACGAGGGCCCAGGGATTCCTCTATAATCTGGGTAAGGTTAAAATACAGTCTCAAGTCTGTAGCCAGGAGAAAGGCCTCCTTGGTTGCTGTACTGGGTGAAAAACCCAGGTGTTACAAGCTCTCCAGGGCTGTTCTCATAACCCTGCTTGTATCTTCTCCCTTGAGTGGTACAGCAACCTAGTTCCTCCCACACAGATTCCTCCAGAGACCTATGTATTTCCCCTTACTTGGCCCCCAATTCCCTTCCAGGATCTTAATCTTTGGTAGTTATGGTGGCACTTTTAGCAATAAACAGGCTTGTCACAGATTTAATAAGTATTCCCACATCCACACGTACAATAAAATCTCTTCCAGGCAGTATTTAAAAAGCAAGTACTTTTACTAATGACTAAATAATTATCATACAAGACTTACAAACAAAAGATTTAGAAATTTGATTACAGGATAACAAACAAAAGTTGGAAAATATATACATATAAACGCACTGTAAAAGTTAACTGTCTTTTGTCTACCTTGTATGTAGAAAAAATCAAAGTCCAGAAAATAAATGAAGTCTGCAAAGGTTTCCAAGTCACATTTCTCTTGTAGCCACTAGTCTCCAGTGTGAGTGTGGGGCAGTCTTGTTCTGTATGTCAAGATGGGTGTCTCCTGCAAAATGCTTTGAGTTTCTGTTTTGAAGGGCCTTATATAACCCTGGTCCCTCAGTCAGTAAACTGTTCTTTGAATTAGCTAATGGCCTTATCTTTACACCAGTAGGGATCTTTCTTGCTCTTTCCAAGTTGCAAGGGAATGAACATTATTAATTATTAATATTTCCTATAGTCCCAACATCCTGGCTGGGCCTTCTGATCTCCAGTGTTCTTCCTGCCACTTAATAAAATGTAAATAGACTATGACACTTGAAGTGTATTTCACAGTAGACTTCCAGACTGTTAATCTTTCAGATACTGTTCTTAAAGATCCTGGGTGGGATATTCAAACTGCGCCCAAAATGTGCGCAATAGCAGGAGCAAGCACAAGTCCATTGCGCACATGTGCAATAGACGCGATATTCAAACATGGAGCAAGCCAAATTGCGCAACCAGCCAACGTCTGAATATCGCACAACCTGCGCCATAGCGCAACCAGGAGGGGAAGCTGAGCAGATGCGATGCGCTATAGCAACAAGGACAGCCCAGCTGAGCAGTCCAGAGGTGCCATAGTGCCAGGAGCCCCCCAGCAGCAGAGCAATGGAACTGCACAACCAGGGAGGTAGACAGGGGCCTACCACCCATGCCACAGATGGGCACAGGAACACACTGCAGAACTGACAATGCACCCCCACACCCCAAGCACAGCATAACTGGGGAAGGGATGGAATATCCACCGGCCCATGGGGACAAGCAAACAAAGCACAGCAGGGCCATGTTGCCCCAGCATATCCACTGGCAAGCTGAGACTGCCACACAAGGGGGGCGGACCACCCCAGTGTACAGCAGCCCCCCCGTGCACAGCACACCCTGCACTGTGACCCCAAGACACCCCCCATGAGCAGTGACCATCACTGCAGGAATCCCCATGCAACCCCCCGTCACAATGCAACCCCGTGTACCACAGAACCATACAAGCCAGACCCACCACAAGCACCCAGCAGTGGGTGGCAGCACACAGCAATGCAACAACAGCAGACACAGTGCCAACACGCACAACCCCCCTGAGGCACAGCTGAGACACCGAACATGTGTTGCCACAAGTGGTACCCCACATGGGAAAGGACGTGCCCCTGATACCACTGCCATTGACACAGCACCCTGCACAGTAGACAGGTGTCACAGCGTGACTCACCACGAGCCACAGCAGCCAGCACAGACACCCACAGTGGTGTGTGGAAGCATGCAGCGCACCAGATGCAACACAGTGCAGGGGCAAACACACACCCATACCCTCGGGACACCAACACAAGGATGCAGTAATTGTGGCAGCCAAGCCGATGTGGGCACATGTAAACTGTGCACACAGCCTGCAGTCCACCATGGCACAGGATGACACCCACCCTGTATGTACTGTGGCCCTGTGTGCCACCAGCATATGCCTGGAGCACAAGTCACAGACAGTGCTGCACTGCCCCTGCAACACACACAAGACACAGCATGGAGGTGGGACAGCAACTGTGGAGACCACAGTGTCACCCGAGGCAAACATGCACCCCACCGGTGACAGGTGGCAACCCAGCATTGTGACGGTCACAGTGGATGACCTGCAGGGACAGCACCCACTGACAAGGCAGCAGACCTGTCAGGCCACAGACATGCAAGGGTGTCAGCTGCACAGCATGGAACACTGCACACAGCAATGCAATGCACAGGGAACAACACACACCACAGATACCAACTGAAAGCCACTCCCACACCAGAGACACCTCCCCATGCACACACACACATACCCATGACTATACCACCCCAGATGCCTTGCACACTACTGCAACTGAGCACCTATAGCCAGCAGCAAATCAGAGACCACCACAGTATTCATATCAAAATATCTGTATTACAAAAAGAACAACAATAAGAATAACAACAACAAGAACTATATACAAATCTACAAAACAGGGGTGGGGGTACGGGTACAAGGTAGGGGTGGGTAAGGGGAAGGGGTGAACAACTGGGAGAGGGAAGGCGGGGTGTGAGAGATAGGTAAAGGGGGGAGGTGATGGGCAGCTACTGTCTTCTAGCCTGCTCCCCTGCTGTGTGGTGCTGGTCCCAGGGCCTCCTTCTCCTTCGCATCCCATGATGCTGTAGGTCCTGCAGGATGACGAGTGAGTCCATTGCTACCTGCAACAGCTGCTGCATGGACCTCTCTATCCAGTGTAATATCCAGACACCTAGGAAAAGGGATCAGAGTCAATGGGTGTGACTGTCCATATCCCTGAAGCCCACCCATCATGCATGGCATACAGCCAAGTGCCCTGCTCCTGTGATGGACTGTACCCACCCACAGTGACCGTGTGCACAAGACAAGCCCAACCAGGCAGCAACAGCCATGTGTACCACTGCACACACACACCGCCCATGTCCAGCACAGCACAACCAAGGCCGTACAGTAATGTGGCTACGCGGTGGGCAGGCAGTGCCACAGCCATGTGCCCAGTACATGCATGGACCACCATTGATGCACTCCCAAACATGCAGTGCCACTGGACAGTGCTGACTGTCACATGTCGCATGCATGGCAGTGGTGTCCATGGATTGTGGCCATGCCCTGGCCCCCACCCTGTCACACAGCATGCTATAGCAATCATGTTGTCATGGCACTCACCCTCATTGGGCTGCTGCTGCTGTCGTGGTTCTCCACCACTACGCTCGGGCACCGCTGGCACCACTCCCTGCTCTTCAGCCATGGCCCTCCTCCGCTCCGCCACGCCTGTGGGAAACAAAAGGTGAGAAACACATCAGTGCAATCCCAAAGCATATTCCCCCTGCCCCAATGAGTGTGCCCGCCCACCCAGCCAGACCCATACATCACATATCCTGTTAACACCGCCACAGCCAACCCTAGACCAACCCTCCCTCATGTGTTGGACACAATAGACAGTGTTACCAATATGGACCATATGGGTGCATAAACAGATCACCCACCTGGCCGAGGCACCACACCCCTCCTGGCATGCGACCGCAGATGTGCCAGTAGCGCCAGCTCCCTCCTCCGCAGGTCCCCATAGCAGTGCCTGCACTGTTCCGTGGACCTCCGTCGGCCAGTGGCTGCCTCCAGCTCAGTGGCCACCTGTTGCCACACTTGTGTCCTGGCCCTGTCTAGGGGATCCTCCCCATATAGTGGGCCATAGTGAGGCTCCTCAACGGCCACCAAGTTCGCCAGCTCGAGGGCACTCCACTGGGGGGCTCTTCTGCGTGCCATCTCTGGATGTATAGTAGGCAATATGGCGCTTTGCAGCGCAGCAACCCCACATGGAATTGCTGCACAATACAACGCTGCTATTCCCTATCGCGCTGTCAGTACAGTGGCACCAGTCCCTATCGCAGTGTCACCGAACAGCGCGATAGAGCTGCAGACATGCCATACATACAGCGTCAAGGGGGCAACGGTCGGACACAGGGTCATGGGTCTCTGGCACATGGTCACGCACAGCGCCATTGGACGTCTATGCATCCAGCGCGATTGGTCACCTGTGTGCCATTGCCACAGTGAACTATTGCGCAGTTGTGCCACAGCGCCATGTAGTGACCGTCGCTGTAGCACCACTGGCACAATGGTGGCCGTGCCCTGAATTGCCTACCGCGCACAGCACATCATCAGCACGGCAGATGCCTGCGTAAGCTACCTGGGCATGCGCAGTGCGGTGTACTACGCAGTCACGGAACTGCGCCATTGGCTCAGCACATTCAACCATATTGCGCAAAGTGCAAAAGCGTGATATTCGGCCGTCATATGCAAATCATCCGATCTGCCATTCAATGGTGCAGCAGTGCGATTTGCATCTCATTAAAGTTGCTCCACACCTAATTTGCATGGATTGCACTATAAATATGCGACACTGTTCTGCAGTGGCCATATTTGGTTACTGCAGTTGATAGGTGAGTTGCATGCATTGTGATGTTCTGGACTATGGCCTCAGGGAATTGCTGTGTACTGCACAGTCACAGGTAACCACTCTCACCCATACAGGCTGTGAAATGACTGAGCAAGGACTGGGTGAGGAGGATGATGGTGGGCGGAAGAGAGGCCTAACTATGAAGGCTGAGATGGAGGCACTCTTCGAGGCCTACCTGGATGAAGAGCCACTTCTCAGTGGACGCCGGGGCACCCCTCAGGCCCGTGCTGCTGCATGGGAGGGGGTGGCATGTGCCGTCAACCTGCACGGCAGCCACCAGCACTCTGTGCAGGAGTGTAAAAGGAAGATGGGAACTGACAGGAGGAGGGTGAAGGAGAAGGTGGCAGCCATCAAGGCGGCATGTGCTGCAACAGGCGGGGGCCAGCCGGAGGTGGTGCAGCTGACTCCAGCAGAGGACAGACTTGCTGCAAGCATGCAGCGCAGTGCCATTGAGAGCATTCCTGGAGGTGGCTTCCAGACAGGTGGTAGCCCATCACTGCATGGTATGTCATAGTCAGGGGGGAGGTAGATCACATGCATTAATGTGTCCTTCCTTTCTGTTACAGATCCTGTGCATCTGCAGGGGTCAGTGGTGGAGGGCCTGTCCACTGCGGACAGCCATCCAGAGTTGGAAGAGGGACCATCCACCTCCGCAGGTTGCCGGTGTGCACTGCACCAGTGTGCATGCCTGGTTACCATCACTGATGTCGTTGAGACAGGTGTGGGGGGTGCCCTTCCTGTGTCTCAGTGGTCTGGCATGCAAGCATGCCAGCATGCTGTGGCTGTGGCTGTGGCTGTGGCTGTGGCTGTGGCTGTGGCACAGACCTGCACCATTGATAATGCAACGACCACTATGGGCATTGACATGTGTGTGTCACAGAATGGACACACAGCAGGACAGCTCACGCCCATGGACCTAGCTGGTTCTGACGTGTGTGCCAGCACATCAGCACAGTCCCAGGCTGTGCCTGTCAGCACTGGTGGGGCAGCACCGGTGGCTGTGCAGGTCACTGGCACTGTTGCGGCCACAGCAGCGGAACAACTGATCCCTTGGGCACAGCAGGCGGAGGGGCAGCAGCAGCAGTCACCCACCGGGACTGGGAGTACAGGGTTCAGCGGTGATGCAGGTGCACTGCCTGTGGACTTGCCCATACCTGGTCCTGGTGAGCAGCGCCCACCCTCAAGTGGTGCTGTACATCAGGCCCTTACATATCCTGAGGGACAGGTTGCCGATGTGGCAAACGACCTCTTTGTCGAGCACACCTGCCTGCTGCAGGCATCAGTACAGCAGCAGATGCGGGTTGCAATGTCCATGGAGGCACTGTGTGTGGCTCTGGAGTGGCACAGCAGGGACAACAAGAGGATCCTGTCATGGATTGACCATTTGCGGATGGATGTGACCGCCACCATTGACAGGCAGACACAGGCATTGGTCGCTGTTGTGGCCACATTGGGCACACAGTCAGGTGCCCCTGTGCCACTCACACCGCACAGTACGCTATCCACTCCCCATTCCCGGTGTCATGCGACACCCACCCTGTCGACGCTGGGTTCAGCTGTGGGCATCCCAAGCACCTCTGGTGCAGGCATGTTCGGTGTGCTGCAGACCCCTGTTCGGGCAAGGTCGCGTTCGCGCAGTGGAACCCCTGGTGGTCCATCAGTGCTACCCCATGAGGCACGTGCTCAGCCTGCCAGTGCTGCTGGGTCTCGGTGGGGCCACCCACACATCCAAGGTGGCCGTGGCACTGTGTCGCAAGATTGAGCTGTCTCCCAGTGCGGGCCCTGTCTGGTGCTGCCCTGTGTGCAATGTGTGTTTCGGCGGGCAGTGCACCAGTGGGTGCCCAGCCCTACACGCAGACACACGGACCACCTGCACACCCTCCCAACTGCTGTCCACAGGTGCATGTGCATGATGATGCCTGCATTGCACTGTACACCAAAGTGCGAAGGTGCCAAGCATCTGACACACATACATGGACAGTCAGTGGATGTGGTGGCCTGTGGACATGTGTGTTTTTAGCGTCTGTGTTCCTGCTCTGTTGTGCACCTGACCCCTGTGCACTTTGTGCCTATTGTGTGTGTGTGTCTGTCCATGTGGCGTGTTACTGTTCACCCCTCCCTGGTTGTATGTGTGTGCTTCTGTGCCCTGCCACTTCCCTTGCCATCATGCACCCCTGGTGTGTTTCCCTGTGTGTATGTGGGTTGTGCCCTAGCCACTGTTGGTTGCACATGGCCCCATGACTCACCTGTGTTGGGTGAAGTGCTCCTCTGTGATGGTGTCCCGGTGCAGCTGGGCCAGCCAGATCAGTCGGGGGTCACGTCCTCCAAGGGGGGGCTGCCCATCCCCATCATCACCGGCGTCACTGTCGTCCCCATTGCTGTCCCCCTCTTCGACCTGTACGGCTATCCCACAGTCTTTGGCCATGTTGTGCAGGATACAACAGGCCAGGAATATCCCACAGGCCTTTGAGGGGCTATACTGTAGGGCACCACCAGAGGTGTCTAGGCATCGGAAGCGCACCTTCAGCATCCCAAACACCCACTCAATGATGTTTCATGTGGCGGCATGTGCCTCATTGAAGCGTTGCTGCGATGGGGTCGTGGGCTGCTGGTAGAGTGTGAGCAGCCAGGGACGGAGTAGGTATCCACTGTCACCTGTGTGGAGATAGTGGAGGTTAGTGTCTTGTTCAGGCTCATATTGCCCCTAACCCTGTGTGCCGCACCCATGGCACCTGTGGCTTACCCACCCTGGCCCCCGATTTGCCAGTCCTACATGCATACTCACCCACTAGATGTCCTGTGGGGATGTCCCCACTCTTGAATCGATGGCACAGTGCTGACTAGTACCATATGAATGAATCGTGTGCTCCGCCAGGGTGCATGGCACAGACATTGATGATGCGCCCACTGGCATCACACATCACCTGGCAGTTGAAACTGGCATAACCCTTCCGATTCCTATAAGCGGCCCCATCGGGGCCAGGTGGCATGTGAATGGCCACATGGGTGCAGTCTATCACCCCTAGCACACCAGGCATACGTGCTACTCTGTGGAACTCCTGTATGTTTGCTGTGCGCTCCGCCATGGTGCTGGGGAAATGGATGTACTCCGCAGCATGTGGCAGCAGTGCGCTGGGGAATTGGGTGAGGATGCATGACGTGACTGACTGTGTTATGCCTGTGGTGTCCCCTGTTGGTCTCTGGAAGGTACCTGTGGTGAGCAAGCACATGCAGGCTGTTACCTTTGTCTCCACTGACAGAGCGTGACTCTGTCGTGAGGGTGCCTGCATCACATCACTGCACAACTTACAGAGCTGCCTCAGTATTGCCCTGTTCAGGCGGTACCGGCCCACAATCTCGACATCTGAGTAGAGCTCAAAGCTGATGCGGGCTCAGTACTGCCTGTTGGGGGTGTACAGCCGACGGGCCCTTCCACGGCCACATCCCCCTGCAGCATGCCTTCTCACTCCCCTCATTACAGCTTCCATGTGGAAGCTGGCACTGTCCATGTCCCTGGCTTGTGTTCCCCCCCTGGCTGTTGTTGCTCTGTCCCCCTGCTGTCCTGACTGCTACCTCCACTGCACCGGGTACATCTGCTGGCCTCTGCACTCTGTGGCCCCACACACCTTCCCTTGCCCCTGTTCTGTCCTCTGCTCTCCCTGGCCTGCACTCTTTCTCTCTCTGGCCTTGTCTGTCTCCCTGCCTCATGTGGCTTCCCTGTAGCGTTCTTGCACCTCTTCCTTGATCCTTTTGATTTTGCCTCATTTCCACTATGGCGCAACTTCCGCCTGATCCACTGTTGCGCATTGCGCAAGCCTTTCCTTGAAATATCGCATTGCGCACTTTATGCATGGTTCCACCCCCTTCGGTTGTGCATGCCTTAATTAGCATTGCGCTGTTGCTCAGCATGTTTTCAGTGGCACAACTGCCTCCTGCTGAATATCGCAGAATGGTGCATTTTCGGACTTGTGCAGGCGCAACCCTATTGTGAATTGCACAACCCTTTTGAATATCCCACCCCTGTTCTTAAAGTATTTACTGTGAAGTACAAATGTTTATGACTATAGGAGATGTTTTCTATATCCTGACAATTTATAACACCTTTTTCCCTTTTGATCAGCTTATCAGGAAATCCCCCAATTGAAATGTATTTTGAGTTCCTGTTAAGCAAGCCCTTTCCCAAACATTTTAATACACATCCCCCATATGTAACCTTAAAAAAAAAAAAAAAAAAGCATAGGCATCTGTAACCCCCTTGTTACCCGGGGTTACTAGAATCCCAGTAAGACCTAGTGGTAGGCAGGGAAGGCAGCTTGTGAAACTCCAGTTAAATGGGTTTCACACTGTCTCACTCTGTTCTCAGTCTCAGCTGAGACTGAGGGATGACATCACCAATAGAACTTTCACAGCTGCATAAACCACATTGGAATCTGCAGCAAAGATAGTTAGATAGAACACTGGGTGAGAGTTGAGTTTGTCTTCAGTAAGTGAAGAGAGAGTCTGCAGTTTGGCTTGAGGAGTGAAGTTGTACTCAAGTGGTGGAGACCGCTGTTCGGGTCTCAGTGCCCCCTCCCTCAAGGGGGGAGAAAGTAAAGATTCCCAGCAGATTCCTGGGGCAATCCCCTTAATTCTGCTAAGTGGAAGAAAAGCTGCCTGGTTAGTCCAACATTTATTTTGGAAGATGGAAGATTTGTGAGTCACCTGTGGGGCACCTGCAACTAAAGGGTGAGTGTCTGCTCTGACTAAAAGGGCAAATTTTTTCTTCACCCTGGGACTTGTGTGAAAATCTAGGGATTGAGCTACATATTGGGAAGCCTAGAGAAATGGGTCAAACAAGTAAAGTAGAGTCAAATCCTAGAGTGTGGTGTGATTCAAATAATATGTAGAGGAGATGCGACATACATCTACCCTTTAATCTACATTTAGAAGTTCAGCAAAGGAATGGTTCAGTTTTCCCAGGGAAATGGCCTGGTATGGGCTGTGGAAGCTGGAGGTGGGTGGACCCCCCATCTTTAGTGACCAGGTCCACCTCTACGGATTCCTTCTGTGGTTGCTACTTTGCCTCATGCACTTGGCCAGTGATGGGGGAAGTACCCAGATGTGGGATTGCAAGGGAAAATTCTCTCTAGGAGTCACAGACTCTAGGTGGTGTGGGGAGCCGTGACAAGGAAAAATTATCTCTAGGAGTCGCAGACTCTAGGTGGTGTGGGGAGCCACGACAGAATAATTGGTTCATTCTTCCAATGGGCCATGGATCCAGTGGCCGGCAAGGGAGCCAGGCCAGTGGGGAAAACCCAAGTGTGTACAAGTCAGGCTGTGTACCCAAAGCTGTGTGCAAGTCTGGGCTGTGTGCCTGGTGGGTTCAGAGCCTGAGGGCTGAAAATGGTGATAACGTGTTCTGTAGTCTCTAATCTGCATTACCATGAAATGTAGCCCCATGGGGATCCGTCTATGCTTTGTTTTGTTCAGCTAGTATGTGAATAAAAGCCACACTGAAGAATCCCATTCCTGGTTCTGGACATTACAGTTATTGCTTCCTGTGTTCGGATTTACTTGGGTGCCCCTGTGCAGAGTAGCCAAACCTAGGTCCCCCTGTGCTGAGTAACCTCATCCTCCCCAAACCCAGGTCCCCACCAGGTACTGCTGTCAGTTTCAACAGCATGCCACCTGTCATTTTACTAAAAAGGCAGGGGTGAGGGGTTACACATCCTTCTGTCAACATTCTCTCCAGGCACTTTTGGAGAATTTAAACATGAACACAATCACAGAAAAATAAGACAAAATGATGCCTGCGGTGGCAAAATCACAATATCCTTCCCTCCTAAGACTGAATTTGTGAGAACACGTCCCTATTGCATGGCAAGATTCCCACAATTTGGGTATTGTTCTAACTGTCGAGATAGGCCATCTGCATTTGCATTGGCAGACCCTGATCTGTGTATAATTGTCAAGTCATAGGCCTGCAGGGCAATACTCCATCTGATGAGCTGTCCATTTGTTTAGCCACTTGATTTTACCACACCAGAGGGTTGGGACAAGTCTGTACCTCGAAGTGTCTGCCATAGAGGTACATCTCTAATTTCTTCAGGTCCCATACCAGCGCAAGGCATTCCTTTTCAACTGTGGAATATGCCTGCTCCTGGGGAAGTAACTTCTTACTAAAGTACACTATTGGGTGAACTTTTCCCTGATTAGATGTCTGGCTGAGAACTGCTCCAATCCCCACATCCGAGGCATCTGTCTGTACTACAAACTGCCTACTGTAATCTGGACTGGCCAACATAGGGGCACTGCACAGTGCCGCTTTTAGCTGTGTGAAGACTCACTCACAGGCTGGCTCCCGGTTCACCTTTTTGGGCTGTCTTTTTTTTTTAGCAGACCAGATAGGGGAGTCACCAAGGTACTGTAATTGGACACAAACCTTTGGTAGTACGCTGCGGTCCCTGGGAAGCCCCTACATTGTTTCTGGGTTTCAGGCATGGGTCACACCTCTATTGACTCAGTCTTTGCTTGATTAGGATGAAGTTGCCCCACCCCACTACATGGTCTAGATATGCCACCACCGCCATAGCCACCTGGCATTATTTATTTATTTATTTATTACACTCTCTGAAGTACCTTTGAGTCAGACTCATTTACAGTGGTTCCACATCAAGTAAACAAAAGACAATACAAACACCATATTCATCTAGAGTTTCTCATGAAGTACGACAGTTAGCAGATGGAGAGTATTTACAATACATGTAGGTAACAGTGCAAGGTCAACAATTTGATTACCAAAAACATATTTTCATAATAAGGTTGAAGGAACCCAGGATTATTTCAGGAAAAGCAGTCCTGTTGTCAGGTCTGACTGTGAGTCCTGCTGTCTGTATCCCGCCCAACACTTCCTTCATATAGGACAGGTGTTCCTTCCAGCTGGTACAGAAGATGGCACTATCATCCAGATAAGCCACTGCATACTCTTCTATACTGTGTAACATCTTGCTGACCAAGCTTTGGAATGTGGTGAGGCATTCTTCATTACAAAAGGCATTACCCAGAATACAAATAATCCTACTGGAGTGATGAAGGCTGACCTTTCTCTAACTGTGGCAGTTAACTCCACCTGCTAGTATCCTTTTGTCAAGTCAATTGTGGTAAGGTATGTCACTCCTCCCAGTTTGTCCAATAGTTTGCCCGTCCATGGCATTGGGTGGACATCAGACTTTGTGACTGCACTGAGTCTACAACAGTCCACAAAGAAGTGAGTAGACCCATCTGGCTTGGGAATGAGGACTATGGGCAAGGCCACGGGACTGTGGGCTTTCTGGATTACCCCTAAAGCCAGCATTTCCCCCACATCCCTCCTAATGTCATTTAGGATGGCCTCAGACATCTGGTGGGCTGTCCATCCTATGGGCACATGCATCCCCATGTCTACATCATGGGTTGTCAAGGGGGTTCATTTGGGCTTGGCTATAAACAAAGGGGCAAAGTCCTCTAAAACCTCCTTTACTTCCTGGGTCTGTTCTGGGGTCAACCGGGGTGACAGCTTGATTGCCTCCACAGATGACTCCCACTTGTTTTCCTCTAGCGAGTTCAGGAGGGGGTCTTCCTCGTCCATCCCTGCCCCAGGACTACACACTGTAAACACCATGTTGGCCCTATTTGCTTTTAGATTCATCATATTGACATGGTACATTCTATGGGTATGTGTCCTGTCTGGCATTTCCATATCATAGTTCATGTCATTGACCTGTTGGGCTACCTTATATGGTCCTGCCTACTCGGTCCATAGCTTTTCCTTCTGGATTAGAATTAGAACCATTACTTCCTGGACTGCACTATATGTGCGAGCTCTGGTTCCATGGTCGTACCAGACTTTTTGTTCTGTTGGGCAGCTGACAGGTTGCTTTGGGCCACCCCCATAAGCTCCTTCAGCTTCTCACTAAAATTAAGAACATATTGCACTATGGGAGTTCCCAGGGTGGTGTGCTTGCCTTCCCTGTCTTCCCAGATCAAATCTAGGGGCCCACGTACCCTACATCCATATAAGAGTTTGAAATGGAGAACCTTGTCGACTCTTGGGGTACCTCCCTGTATATGAACTACAGGTGAGGAAGGTATTCCTCCCAGTCTCTCCCATGCTGTTCAGCAAACACTTGAAGCATCATTTTAGGGTACCATTGAATCTTTCCATGAGCCCATTGGCTTGAGGTGATAAGGAGTCATGCGTTTCTGCACCACTGCACACTTCTCCCACAAACACTTCATCAGATCTGACATGAAACTACCCCCTTGATGAAAGATAATATCCTGTGGAAACCCAGCATGAGAGAAAATCCCTAGCAAGGCATCTGCCACTTTGTCTGCCTTAAGTGAGGAGAGAGCAACTGCTTCTGGGTATCGGGTGGTGAAATTGATCACCATCAGGATAAAGTTTTTTCCAGAGGCACTTGGGATATTCCAGGGTGCCACAACATCCATTCCTACCTTCTGGAATGGCTTCTCCACAATGGGCAAGAGAATTAGGGCAGATTTGGTTTTACTACCTGCCTTCCCTATTTGTTGGCACCAGTGACAAGACCTGCAATATTCCTTCACTTGCTGGGTAAAGTTGGGCCAATAGAAATTTTGGGCCCATCAGTGCATGGTGCGAGCAAATGCCCAGATGCCCAGACATGGGGATATCATGAGCGATCTTGAGTAATCTCTCATGATACCCCTGAGGAATGACAAGCTGCCTGCTCATCACACCCCTCTGTCCTCACATCTTGTGTATACAACAGTCCCTGGTCCAAAAATACCCTATGTCTCATGTCACCTCCCTGTGTCCCATCAAGTTCTGCACAATCCCTCAGCCTCTCCAAACTAGGATCAGTTCTCTGAACAGATGCAAAATCTTCACATTTTCCCAAAGCATGGGACATGTCCCCCTCAGTTCCTAAACTGGGGTCCATAGCTCTAGTATCAGGGCATTTAGAGGCACTGCCACCCTTAACCTTCTGACCATTTGTTACTCCTCCCTCCTCAGAGTAACCTTCTGTAGCTGTCTGGTGAATGGCTACTCGGGGAAGTTCTACCCCCTTTCACTATTCTCCATGTCAGGAGACACAGGCTGGGGAACCAATCTCCTATTCTTTTCCATAGGGGCTTCTATGGGGTTCAGAAAATTACAAGTGGCCTGTGCCGTCTGACTGTGGGTTACCACACACACTACCCCCTGCTGTAGATTATTCCCTATAATCACATCCAGGGCGAGGTTGTCTGCCACTGCTACTTTTTGCACCCTCTATCCTGTCTCACCCCAAACCAGTAGAACACTAGCTAGTTGCAGGGTTTCCTCATCCACAGTGAATCCCCTCACAGTTACAAACTGATTTGGTATAAGTTGGTCAGGCCCAACTAAATTCCCTTTTACCAGGATAAGAGACACCTCCATGTCCCTTAACCCATTGGTCTGAACCTCATTTAGGGTAACCAGTTGTATGTGTGACCCTCAGGTTTACAGGCATGCTTTTAGGGATACACGGTGCACCCACCTCCTTCTGAGAGACACTTTGTCCACTCTGTGCCTTTTTAGGACACTGCCTAGCCAGATGCCCTGGCTGCTTACAAAATGAATGTTCATCACATTTTTACCCAAGAAATCCCTTTTTGGTAACTTAGGGCTTCCCCTTTCAGCAAAGACATTGAGGGTTTAAGCTGCCCTGAAAGCACATTTTTGCCCTGCTGGTCCTGCTTCCCCACTTTCTCTCAGCACAGGCCTGCTCCTGGCATAGCGATCTGAGACCTCAGCAGCTTGCTGTGCTGTTTTTGGATCTTGGTCCATTAGCCAGGTTTTCAACTCCACTGAGCAAGCCCAAAACAACTGCTCTAAAATTACAACCTCCTCAATTTTCCCCACAGAGTTTGTATCCACCTCCTCCAACCAATGTTTCAAAAACTGACATTGCTTTGTGGCAAGTTCCTCAAAGCTCATGTCAGGACTCTTTTGGAGTTTATGGAATTTAACCCAGTAAGCCTCAGGAGCTAATTCATACTTTTTAAGTAAAGCAGTTTTAAGTTTTTTATAGATTTTACTGTTCTCATTGTCCATTTGACCTAGCACCTCACGCCCTTTTCCAGTAAGTAGCGGCAATAGCTGAAAGCTCCAGACCTCCCTGGGTATCTTGACCTGGATACCAACCTTTCCAAACAAATTCAAAAATGCATCCATATCCTCCACATTCTTAAATTAAGCTATTAATCTGGAATTTAATTTATACCCCAGCTCTGGAGTTTCAGGCTCACCCCGGCCACTTACCTCCTATGGTGCTGGTCATTGGAGTCTTAGCCTCTCCAGTTCAAACTCCCTTTGGGGGTGCTTTTCCTTGGCCTCTCTCTGGGGCTACCTTTCTTGCATAGCAAGTTCCCTCTAATGCTGTCTTTCTTGCATCTCTGCTTCATACTCCCTTTGAAGTCATTTTTCAGCAAGCTCCAGTTTCCTCAACTCCTGCTGCAGCCTGATCCCTTCCAGCTCCAGCTCTGTGGTGGTCTTCCCCTGGTGTTGTGGCTCTGGGTTCCCTCTGATCTTGCTGTCCTCCTCACTGGGACTAGACACTGCGATGGCCCTTGGCACCCCATGCCCAAGGTCTGTTCCTTTTCATTCGCTATCCGTAACTCAAGGTTCTGGACAACCACTTGCTCATCGGCTGCTGCAAGAGCCTCCGTGAGATTCTTTTTGGTTCACCCCTAATAATGGACTCCTCTTTCTTGACACAACTGCCTTAACTGGTCTGCAGTGCATTTTCTGCAGTTGGAAGTAATCTTTGTCCCTAACTACTGCTACACTAGTTTGCACCATAAAACAAAACAGGGTAGGGAGCCTTATACTGTAACCATTTTTTTTAAATCTCTGCACCATTTGTGTGTGGATTATTTACAGTTTATCAATCTGATACACTGGCCTTGAATCTGACTGCTATGCCTGTGCCACCAATATCTCTTGGATCCCACCACTATGCCACCAGATCTGTCACAAACCCACACCTGTGGGACAGATAAACTGAGCTCACAGAGCCCACCCCTAATTTCAATCCATAATAGGGGAGAGCAGTAATACCCTCCCCATGTCCTCCTAGAGTTCTCACTGAGTTCACAACTGAACACTCGCCATGAGGGCCCAGGGCTTCCTCTCTAATCTCCTCTCTAATCTGGGTGGGGGCAAAATACAGTCTTCAGTCTGTAGCCAGGTGAGAACCCTCCTTGGTTGCTGTACTGGGAAAGGACCCAGGTGTTACGAGCTCTTCAGGGCTGTCCTCGTAACCCTGATTGTGTCTTCTCTGATAGGTGGTGCAGTGACCTAGTTCTCCCCATAGACCCCTCCAGAGACCTATGTATTTCCCCTACTTGCCCCCCAGATTTCCTTCCAAGATCCTAGTCTTTGGTAGCTATGGTTGCACCTTTAGCAATAAACAGGCCTGTCACAGATTTAATAAATGTTCTCACATTCACACACACAAATCTCTTCCAGGTAGTATTTTAAAAGCAAGTGCTTTTGCTAATAGAGGTAGTATAACACAGTGGTTTAAGGCTCTGAGCTGCAAACCTTGAGACCTGAGTTTGAATCCCACAGCCCCCACTTGCATACCGTGTGACCCTGAGCAAGTCACTTAACTTCCTTGTTCTCCCAGGTCGTACCTGTAAACAAGCTTTTGGCTTAGTGTGTCTCTCTCCTGGTAAAAAATAAATAAATAAATAAATAATTATTAAATAATTATCATATAAGACTTACAGATAAAAGATTCAAAAATGTTATTATAGGGTAACAAACAAAAGGTGGAAAAAATATACATACAAATGTGCTGTAAAAGTTACCTGTCTAATGTCTACCTTGTATGTAGAAAAAAATAAAAGTCTAGAAAATAAATGAAGTCTGCAAAAGTTTCCAAGTCCCAGTTCTCTTGTAGTCACTAGTCTCCAGTGTGTGTGTGTGTGTGTGTGTGTGTGTGGCTGTCTTGTTCTGTGTGTCAGGAAGGGTGTATTCTGCAAAATGCTCTGAGTTTCTGTTTTGAAGATCCTTATATAACTCTGGTCCTTCAGTCAGTAAACTGTTCTTCAAATTAGCTAGTGGCCTTGGGGCCAATAATAAGATGACTGGAATAACTTGCATGCAGTTGTGAGTTATGCCAGTCGCCCCTATGCCAATGACCCTACACCACATTCCAGAAGTGGCAGGGTCCCGGCACTTGCGACATGCGAAATATGCCATGAGTGTGGCAGTAGCCCATGCATGGCATATCGCAGTCACATGTTGAAACTCACAGCAAGTGATAGGTGTCCCCCGGAAGCCCCCCCGGACCACCTCAGCAGACACTAAGGGGCATGGGAGTGGCAGGACACATGGCACAGGCATCCAGGGGACACACCAAAAATGGACCCTCAGGGGTCTGGGCAGATCGGGGGTTTGGGGCAGGTGTGTGTTAGTAGGGGCTTGGGGGTTAACCTGGCACCATTGCTGAGGCACTGCATGGTGGCATCCAATGGTGCCAGCCGTCGGATGCCACTTAAGACAGGTCCGAGCTGTTGTACCTTAGATACGCTACTGCATCTCCTGTAATCACAACTGTGGGTTATGACAGCCGCCCTACTGGAATTGGGCTATGTTACCATCGTAACCCGCAGTTGCGCCAGGCATTGCAGGCTGTAGCATAAGTGTTGTCGTATCCTGTGATTGTCGCAACCCGCATACACCATGGTGCATCTCATCTCTTGTATTGGGGCTGGCGTGTCACCTGGTGTAAGTAGTGAGATACGCCATGGGGTTTGGCATATCTCGTCTTATGCTGGCGTACCCCCTTCTGGAATTTGGCCCCTTGTCTTTAGGCTAGCAGGGGTCTCTCTTGCTCTTTCCATGTTGCAAGGGAATAAACATTATTACTTATTTATATTTCCTAAAGTCTTAACATCCTGTCAGGGCCTTTTGATCTCCAGTGTTCTTCCTGCCAATTAAAATAAGCATTTGTCAATGCCAAATGTTTGCTTGCTGGCACTGGCACTGGTAGTGTAGGAGTTACAGAGTTGCATAATAGGAATGGCAGTGAAGTATTGAACTGAAGCCAACCCCACCACCACCCTGCAGATACTGACAGGCATTGGGGTGTGCCTTTGGGTTGTCAGGCATAACGGCTATGGCATTTCACCACACCCTACCCTGCAGACACCGACAGGTGTCACGGTGTGCCTTGGGGTCTTTGGCCCTTATGTTGACCCCATTCTATTAGGAAATATGGTGAGATGGGTGCAGTATAGGAGAATGGGGTGAACTTTGAGGTCGAAGAGTCCAAGGCACAACTCAATGCCTCTCACTAGCTGCAGGGTGTGGGTGGGGGTGGAATGGTATGAGCATTACAGGCGACAATCCCAAGTCACACCCCTGAGGCCTGTCAGTCTCTACAGGGAACGCCGCAGACGTTCATTGGTATTTTCGCTCCAAATTTTCAACATTGTTTTTTTGTGACCCCCACCTTATGAACAGTGGCAATATCAGTTTGTTAGCTGAAAGCTGATTTTGCACAGTGACTACGCCATTTGGTGCCACAGTTGTGAAAACACATTTCGAACAGGATGTGAAAAATGACAGCTGTACTGTTCATGGGGAGGTGTAAAAAAATGGCAATATTGAAAATCTGGAGTTAAATTATCAGAAAAACTGGTGAAGTCATGAGTGAGCATAGAAACTGCACAACGCACACCCATAATATAATTAGTTTGGGGATTTTTTACAGCAGATTGTTAACACAGGCATTTTGGGCCTCAACCCATGAACAGTGTCATGGTGATTTTCTTAATCTGTCCCAAGCAGTGATTTCCACAGTGACCACGCATTTCTTCGCTGGAAGTGTGAAACACATTTTGGCCATGGTGTGAAAATGACAGCTGCACTGTTCATAAGGGAATGTGGAAAAATGCCAGTGGTGGAAATCTGGACTGAAAATATTACAAATTCATGAACTTATGAGGGTGCGGAAACTGTGCAATGCTCGCTCGTAATACAGTCATTTTATGAACTTTTGTCACCAAATTTTTAACATAGCCATTTTAAGACCTCTGCTCATGAACAGTGTCACTGTGATTTTCTTAATCTTTCCCAAACATTGATTTCGCACACCAACTGCGCCATTGTGCGCTACACGCGTGGAAACACATTTTGGGCGAGATATGAAAAATGACAAATAAAATAGTCTCTGTTCATTTGTGTGCTGTGGAGGAGCTGCCAACCATTGAATTATGTAGAGCAGACATTTGGTAAAAAGGTATGAGGGAATTATTGTGAAACTATTTACAGGATATTTAAAAATAATCCCCCTTTTAAAACAGCAATTAAAAGCAGGTGAATTCAGGTAGCTGCTGTACTGTTGCTGTCTTTTGACATGACAACAATGCCTTCACATATGCGCGCTGATTTCATTTATATATCCTGCATTATCCTAAGTTATTTAATTGCTGTTTTTTTCAAATTCAGTGGCATAGTTGAAACCGTTGTCACACAGGCTAGAACATCCCTTGTAAGTTTACTCATGTAAGCTTCTGAAGAAGACCTTGTTGGGCCAAACACTTAGACACTTTGTTCTTTTTGTAACATCCATGTATGTTGGTTCAGTAAAAGGCAACAAACCATTTGCTTCAGTATAATTTTTTGAATGCACTGCATTAAAATAAGAATTATATTGTAAGACCCTGCAGACTACATACAGCAGGGCTCCTAGATCTATAGGAGTCATTTACAGGAAATTGTTCCCATTGACTTGCATTGGTTACAGGGCATCAGACATAAGCCCTTTACTCAGGATTTCATGACAATTTGAATTCTTTTGGGGAACAATTGCAGTGACTGAAGTGAATATAGGTTATAGGTTCACTAGGAGAGAGTGAGTGTGTGTGTGTGTGTGTGTGTGTGTGTGTGTCTGTGGGAGAGAGAGAGAGAGAGAGAGAGAAGGAAAAAAGGGTGTGAGAGAGAGAGAGAGAGACAACATCTCCTTAAAGCTATGTATCTCCCCCGCCCACATTATGGTGATGTGGGGGGTTAGTGTATTGTTTGTATGAAGAGGAGGAGAGAAATTACATTTTATCTCTTTTCAGATTCCTTAGACACTTGTGGTACATCAAGTTGTTACATTCTCAGTGTGTATTGACATCAGTACATATCAGGCTATGTGGTCTTAATTTCTTGGAGGTTCCTCGACTAGAGTTTTTTGTTTGACACTAATATTATCAATTTATATTTAAATTATCATTTATATAGTCCTGAGGTTTTTGAAATTTCTTGGGCCTTATATCTAGCTGGAGAGTACAGCTGGGTGACAGGTCCAGCTAGGTTTTACACATCACACAGTGTGCACTTATGTCTTTAAGACAACTTTACTGGTAAATTATTGTCTATAATGCAGACATTGAAACTTCATGAGCCCTATAACAATCTTAGTTTGTCTTTAATCTGGGTGGGGGTTGCCTTTCAGTAATCACATCCTTATACTAACTGTGACACTCATAGCTTGATTTAGGAGTTATCTGCTTCAGCAGTGTTATCTTATGTCAATTAAATTTATATGCAGTAGGATTCTTTGTATGTGTGTTCCACCAAGCACATTTAACCCAAGGTTGCTTTGGCTGAAGGCAGTATAGTACTGTTAAACTTCTCTGACATCATCTTCTGTTTTTTTTTTTAAATGAGTATTTTAAACCAATGGGGATTTTTTTCTGTTTTTCTCTGCATTATCTAGCTGTTATAAGTATTATATTTTCTAAACAACTGCCATGAGCTTCTGAAGAAGGACTGGTTGGTTCGAAAGCTAGAGCACTTTGTTCTTGTTGTTACATCTATGTTGGTCCATTAAAGGTAAATAATCATTTGCTTCCGGGCATCAGAGCAATTCTGCTTCATGTGAAATAATGAAATGTACGGGGGATTTGCAAGAGTTACAGGAAAATGCAAAATCAATGTGATAGCACTGCTACTGTGTCCTCTAAAGTCCATCATTTGTTTTTATTTTTAGTTTGCTTGCGCGCATGCGCAAGGAACGTCTTGGGAGAATGGGACACTTTGGAGGTGTGCCTGCCCTGTGCAATCCCCTGCTCTGTTGAGCAGGCATGGCGGTCCTGCACCAATCGCTGCAGTGCTGTGTATGACAGCGGTGGTCTTCTCTTCAAAGAAAACCACCGCTGTGTGCTTGCAGCACATCACGCCCCCAAATCTTTGCTGCCATGCTGGGAGCCCACCCCAGCATGGCAAACGTCCTGCATCATCTGCCGACGGGATGCCTAATCCTGTCGGCTCCACCTCCCCAAACAGCTTTCTCTGCTGCCACACTGGGAGCTCACCCAGCATGGCAAACGTCCCCGCCTCCACAACAGGGTGTCCAATCCCATCGGCCCACAGCCATCCTTCTGCCATGCTGGGAGCCCACCCTAGCACGGCAAACGCCCCACATCATCAATTATAGAAAAAAGAAAACCTGTAAATTAAAAACAGTCCCACGCAGTCTCCCCGCCCTCCTCCCACAACCTGCAACCACCCACTGCGCACCCTGCCTCCCCTCACCCCCCTCACCCCATACTTACCTCCAGAGCTTGGCGTGACGATCATCCCTGGACCGGGAACACGTCTGCACTCTTCAAAGCCGACCGCGAACTGAGGAAATGCCGGTAAGCTGTATAATGGGCTAGATGGTTTTTTTCAACTTTGTTGCATATCTTAGGCATTTTTTGGAATTTTTGTACCAAATTTTCAACATGGGGTTTTGGGACCTTCTTATGAATTCTGTCACTGTCATGGCATTATTCAGGCCCGAAGGGTGATTTATGATCACTGTGCAAAATCACCTTTTGGGCCCAATTAATGAAACAACAGTGCCAGCGTTCATAAGGTGGGCTCTCAAAAAGCCTATTTTGAAAATTTGGTGGAAGAATTCCTAAAAATGACCGTTTTACGAGCGTGCGCTGCGCAGTTCCTATGCAGGCTCGTAAGTTCATGAATTTTCAATATTTTCACTCCAGATTTTCAACACTGCCATTTTATTACACCTCCTTATGAGTGGTATAGCTGTCATTTTTCACATCTCACCCAAAACATGTTTCCGCCCATGTAGCGCACAATGGCACAGTCGGTGTGCAAAATCAATGTATGGGACACATTAAGAAAATCACAGTGACACTGTTCATGAGCAGAGGTCTTAAAATGGCTATGTTGAAAATGTGGTGAAAATAATCCTAAAAATGACTGTTTTATGAGCATGCATTGTGCAGTTCCTACGCAGGCTCATAAGTTTGCAAATTTTCAATATTTTCACTCCAGATTTTCAACATTGCCATTTTCCCACACCTTCTCATGAGCAGTATAGCTGTCATTTTTCACATCCTGCCCAAAACGTGTTTCCACCCATGTAGCGCACAATGGCGCAGTTGGTGTGCGAACTCAATGTACGGGACACATTAAGAAAATCACAGTGACACTGTTCATGAGCAGAGGTCTTAAAATGACTATGTTGAAAATTTGTGAAAAAATTCTAAAATGACTGTTTCTGTTGCGCATTGCGCCAGTTCTACGCATATTCGTAAGTTCGTGAATTTTCAATATTTTCACTCCAGATTTTCAATACGCGCCTTACCACACCTCTCATGAGCAGTACAGCTGTCATTTTCACATCCTGCCCAAAATGTGTTTCCGCCCATGTAGTGTACAATGGTGCAGTTGGTAAAAATCAATGTATGGGACACATTAAGAAAATCACAGTGACACTGTTCATGAGCAGAGGTCTTAAAATGGCTATGTTGAAAATTTGGTGAAAAATTCCTAAAATGACTGTTTTACTTAGCTGCACAGCAGTTCCCACGACGCTCGTAAGTTCATGAATTTTCAATATTTTCACTCCAGATTTTCAACATTGCCATTTCACCACACCTCCTTATGAGCAATACAGCTGTCATATTTCACATCCTGCCCAAAACGTGTTTCCGCCCATCTAGCGCACAATGGTGCAGTTGGTGTGCAAAATCAATGTATGGGACACATTAAGAAAATCACAGTGACACTGTTCATGAGCAGAGGTCTTAAAATGGCTATGTTGAAAATTTGATGAAAATAATCCTAAAAATGACTGTTTCACGAGCTTGCGTTGCGCAGTTCCTATGCACGCTGGTAGGTTTACGAATTTTCAATATTTCCACTCCAGATTTTCAACATTGCCATTTTACCACACCTCCTTATGAGCAGTACAGCTGTCATTTTTCACATCCTGCCCAAAACGTGTTTCCGCCCATGTAGCGCACAATGGTGCAGTCGGTGTGCGAACTCAATGTATGGGACACATTAAGAAAATCACAGTGACACTGTTCATGAGCAGAGGTCTTAAAATGGCTATGTTGAAAATTTGGTGAAAAAATTCCTAAAAATGACTGTTTTACGAGGTGCATTGCGCAGTTCCTACTCATGCTCGTAAGTTCGCGAATTTTCAATATTTGCACTCCAATGACTTCCAAATACCTAAACAGCACATAGAAGCAAGCAACATTCAGCATTGTCGAATGCTTGTACTTCTTTGTCACTGATTTTTTTAAGCCATGTCCAAGTGCCAAATACCACTGCAAATACCTGCAAGTGAATGTTCGGCATTGACAAATGCTTGTTTTCATAGTGTAATAGACCAACAACATGCCTTTCCCTGATTTGAAAGGAAGTGTGAATTATTAAGTATCTGAATATGCTAGTGTGAACTAGCCTTCATGCTTTGCCCAAGAGAAGTGGAGGTGGAGGGTTGAAACAAAGAGAGTGGATGAGGCAATGTGCAGTGTATCTGGCACAACTTCTGAAATCCATGTAACTCTTCTTAATTCAGTAAGCACCATTGGCTTTGTTTGAGAGTGGTGAGGGGGATGAGTGTGGGAATGCAGACACATGGCTGACATACAGCATCTTGTTTCTGCAGTCACATAAAAATGCCAGCTCATGGCAATTCAGAGAAAAAAAAAATATTTTGAAGCTGCATTACCAGACTGTGTGTGCAGTTTAGTGAATTACCACACAGGGGTATGTATATGACAGCACTAAAAGGTGCATTAAAGTGCTTCAGTCATGAAAACCTCCCCCACTGGCTGCTGCTGAAATGTATAGCAGTATGTTCTCCTTTGTGCATTCTGGCTGTTCTTTGCTTCAGCTGCAGGTAGTACAGTACGCTCAAGTTTGTTTGCATAGGTTTTAGCAGTGGGGAGTTCACATTGAGAGAGTCTAGTAAGAGAAAATGCTTGGAATTACACATACAACGAAGTCTGAGTTTTCACATCAAATGCTGAGGTATTTTTTTTTCAGGAGGATTAGAACCCATGGAGTCCATGAAGTTGTGCTTTGGAGAGCTGGTGTGAGTAAGGACTGTTAGGCACCCACACATTTTGGTGGTCTTGCTGTGGCAGGGAACAGTTTATTAAAGTAATGATGTGTGGCTTGTCTCTCTAAGCTAGACAAGACTACAGCAATCTATCAGGTAACCAACACAGTTGATCTGTGTGTGTGTGGGGGGGGGGGGGGGAGGAGCTACTCACTGAAGCGTAGCTCCCTCTTTCAACTGTATGCCACTGCATTTTCAACTGCTGTCATAGACAGCTCCAGCAGTGATTGGAGAACTGTGACCACGCCTGCAAACACACTGACTGAATTGGAAGATGCTGACACACCTCTGAAAAACTCAGATGATGGCACTATGTTTCTTGCACATGCGTGCAAGCAAACCTAAAAACATAAAAATGTAAATAGACTATGACACTTGAAGTCTATTTCACAGTAGACTTCCAGACTGGTTATCTTTCAGATCCTGTTCTTAAAGTATTTTCTTTGAAGTAGAAAAGTTTATGACTATAGGAGATGTTTTCTATCTCCTGACAATTTATAACACCTTTTTCCCTTTTGATCAACTTATCAGGAAATCTCCCCTTTGAAATGTAATGTCAGTTCCTGTTAAGCAAGCCTTTTCTCAGACATTGGAATACACATCTCCCATATGTAACCTTTAAAAAAACACATGGGCATTCTTCTGTCAACTTTATCTCCAGGTCTTTTTGAGGAATTTAAACATAAACATAGTCACAGAAAAATATGACAAAATTATGCCGGCAGTGGCCAAATTGCCACACTTACCATCTGTGAGATAACAGAAAACCTGCACTGATACAATAATATAGTGCCAGTGCAGATTGGAAAATGACATAATTATAACCAATATTTAAATAACATATTATACTTAAAAAATTACTGATACCCAAGAAGGATCAATCCTTAAATGAAGAACCTACTGCATGTAGTAATGGTAGAGGTAATGTTAAAAAGTATTTTTTCACAGAGAGAGTTGTGGATGCATGGAACAGACTTCCTGAGGAGGTTGTAGAGTCAGGAACAGTGGGAGAATTCAAGAATGCACGGGACAGGCATAAGGTAATTCTAGTGGGGGGTAGGAGGAAGTAAGCTGTTGATTAACTAGAATCTGCAGCTTATCCATCATGTAGGGAAATGAGCAGACAGGGTGGGCCAAACGGTCCTTATCTGCCATCAGATTCTATGTTTCTATGTTTCTACATTATGTTTTATACTTTTAGTGATGCTGAGACATGTTTTTGAGAGGCAGGTTTTTGATAGTATGCAACTGTTTTTTTTCCTTTCTGCCCCCCCCACACACACACACCACTATATTCAGCAACTACAACAAATTGTCTTCCTGGGAATGATTTATGCACATATTGCTCTGCATTACAGCATCATTAGAAGGTAGAAGAACAAGGTAAAAGGAAAATGGCACATGATGTGCAGAACCTCCTCATAAATGTCCTGGATGAACTAGTACAAGATGAATTGAAAAGATTTAAAGTGACCCTAAACAGCATGCCATTAAGTGAGGGCCAAAAAAACATTCCCCGAGGCATACTGGAGAAGGCAAAAGATTCAACAGATATTGAGAATCTGTTAAGAAGTTACTACAACAAAGATGCCATCGAAGTAACAATACAAGTTCTTAACATCATCAATAAGAAAGATTTGGTCCCCCAACTCAGAAATCCTCTAATTGGTGCAGGTGAGTTAATTACAGTTACCTTAAAATGAAACTGCTATAAAACTGAATACTGTTGATTACAGGGCTAGTTCGGAAATAAATTAATGTTCTACAAAATATATAATATATTGGGAAAGTTTCTTGATAGTGCAGTGCCAAGGCATGTTTGATTTTGGAGGAGGGGGTTAGTGTGGATGTTTTTCATCCTTCTGCTCTACTTTTTGGTGATTCAGTTGGCACAAAGTTAGTCTGTTCAGATTTTCCATCTACTCATCTGACCACATGAGCAGAACCTACAACTTCACAAGGTAAAATCATGGCAATAGCAAAAGGCTGAAACATCTGAAACAGTCACATCCCTCCATCCATACTAAACCACTATATTCTTGATCAGGGCCCTGTATCCAATCACTAATTCTAAATCTGGGTCTCACCACCATCAATAAGTTTACTTCATTGTAGTTAGTTTTTGATAACCAGGAAAGGAGGGCTAGGCAAGTCTGCCTATTTACAGCCTTGTCTGGGGGAGGGATAGAGATACAAATCAACAATTGAGTCAGGTTAAGCTGGTGGTACTTTTTACTGAATTAATTCAAATCTAGGCCCCATCTCTACCCATTAAATCCAAACCTGGACTCCATCCCCATTCAGCAAATTGAAACCTAGACCATCTCCACTCACTAAATCCAACCTTAGACCCCATCCTCACTCACTAAACCCAAATCTGGGTTCCATTCCCATTCATTCAATCCAACCCATGACCCCATTCCCACTCACTAACCCCAAACCTGGGCTAGAACTCCACTTACCAAATCCAAACCTGGCCCCCATCTCCACTTACTAAATCCAAAACTGGACCCATCACCACTCATTAAAATCCAAACCAGGACCCCATCTCCACTCATTAAGTCCAAACCTGGACCTCAATCCCCAGACACTAAATCAAAACCCGGACCTCATCTCCACTCACTTAATCCAAACCTGGATTCCATCCCCACTCAGTACATTCAAATCTAGATCCCATCTACACTTGCTAAATGCAAACCTGGGCTCCATCCACCTTTACTAAATCCAAATCTGGACCCTATCCCAGCTCACTAAATCCAAACTTGGGCTCCATCTCAGCTCATTAAATCCAGCCCTGGACCCCTTCCCCACTCATTAAATCCCAACCTGGAATCCATATCCACTCTCTAAATCCAAACCTGGACCTATCCCCACTCACTAAATCCAAACCAGGATCCCATTCCTACACACAAAATCTAAACAAGGACCAGCCCCACTCACTAAATTCAAACCTGGACTCCATCCACACTCGCTAAATCCAAACCTAGGCTTGATCCCCACTCACTAAATCCAAACCTGAGCCCCAACTCCACTCACTAAATTCAAACCTGGACTCAGTCTCCACTCATTTAGTCTAAACCTGGACCCCATCCACACTCAGTGAATCCAAACTCGTACTCCATCCCCACTCACTAAATCCAAACCAAGACCCTATCCCTAACCAGTAAATCAAAACCTGGTCCCCATCATCAGTTACTAAAGCTATGCTTAGTCCCCATCACCACTCAATAAATCCAAACCAGGACTTGATCCCCACTCACTAAATCCAAACCTCGATTCCAACCCCACTCACCAAATCACAACCAAGACCCCATCCCTACTCTCTGAATCCAAAACGTAGGCACATCACCACTTACTAAATCCAAACCTGGGCTCTATCTCACTAATTAAATTCAAACCTGGACCCATCCCCACTCACTAAATCCAAACCTGGACCCGATTGTCACTCACTAAATCCAAATCTGGATCCAATCCCAACTCACTAAATCCAATCCTGGACTCAGTCTCCACTCATTTAATCCAAATCTGGACCCCCATCCACACTAACTGAATCCAGACTTGGACTCCATCCCCACTCATTAAATCCAAACCAAAATCCCATCTGTATTCAGTATATCTAAACCTGGGCCCCATCACCACTTACTAAATCCAAACCTGGGCCCCATCTTCACTCACTAAATCCAAACCAGGACCCAGTTCCTACTCACTGAATCCAAACCTGAACTCAGTCTCCACTCACGTAATCTATACCATCCCCTCCTCCCTTCCCATCTACATCTCAGTTATCTATGCAGCACCCAAATTCACTACAGATGCACTTATAAAGTGCATCACCTCTGTAACCTCCCTCACAAATGATGGTGAGAGTATACTGATGGGTGATTTTAATCTGGACTGGCTTGCTCCCTCCACCAAGCCCTACGCCCACAACAGTGAATCCCTAAACCTTTCTCAGCTAATAAAGGAACCCACCAGATTTAACCCCTACTCCCCTAACCACATGCTTTTAGATTGGATCCTCATTTTCTGCCTTCACCATGTCTCAACCACTGGCATCCTTTCAGATGCACTTAGTGACCACTGCATAACCTACTGCATCAGAAAAATCCAACTCCCACACTCAGCCCCAAAATATATCAGTATCTGTCCAATCCAATCCCTCAACATGAACACCCTTCTACATGATCTCACCCTTGCCAACTAGTCACCCATCTACTCCTCTTCCAACACTGACACTGCCCTGAGTCATTTCCTGACTACATTTCATCAAGTCTGGGACCTCCACGTCCCAATGAAAAACATGCAAGTTATGAAATCCTTCCACCCTTGGATCTCAGCACAACTACTTACCCTATGTAAAGCTCTCAACAAGGCCTGGGCTCAATACAAGTCCTCCCAATCACAAACTGACCTTTTTGCCAATAGAACCATCAGAAATAGGTACACTAAGGCCACACACATTGTCCAAATGACCCTCTTTAAAAAACAAATATGCAAACATTCTAGCAATGCCTCCTCCTTCTGGAAGACAGTACACTCTCAATCCACACACACACCCCTTCCCCATCTCTCAAGGTAGATGGCACTCCAATCTCTACCCATTCCTCTGTGGCTGAAATATTCAATCAGTTCTTCACAACCTGTGTTCTGCTTGACCATCCCTTCCCCAATCCCCCTGGCTTCCCTTTCACCCTCTAACATTGGTTACCACTTCCCCCAAATCTCCACCCAGGAAGTTTTTGACATCTTACACTTGTTAAACCCCAATGTATTATGCCCTGACCGACTACATCCTAAACTGTGCCAACTGTTGGCAGCAGACATTGCTGCACCCCTTGCAGATATCTTGAATCTTTCTAGCTCTACCAGTTCTGTCCCTATCTTGTGGAAAACTGCCTATGTAATTCCTCTTCACATGGGAGGTGACCCGTCTTCACCTGGAAACTACCACCCTATCTCACTCCTCCCGTCTCTCGCCAAAGTACAGGAATCACTACTTTATGCAAGACTTCTAGACTTCATCAACTCATCAAACACTGTCTCCCCTTACCAATCTGGGTTTCAAAAACATTATTCCACAGTCACTTCCCTACTGCATGTCACTAACGCAATCCATACAGCCATGGACGCTCATCATATTTCTGTAGCCATTCATATAGACCTTGCTAAGGCCTTCAATTTTGTATCGCACTCAATCCTCCTTAACAAACTACATTCCATTAGCCTAGCACCCTCCTCCATCCATTGGTTTAGCTCCTATTTAATCAGTAGACAGCAAGCAGTATGAATTGGCACTCCCCCTCCCTCTATCTACCCATTTTAGCAAGCATCCCCCAAGGGTCGATATTAGGCCCATTACTGTTTTCTCTTTTTATTAATGATCTCCCCTCCACCTGTTCTCACTCTGTGATCCATATGTGTGCAGATGACACTGTCATCTTCACCTTGGGACCCTCCACAAAGGAAGTACAGCCTCTTCTCCAACATGATTTCAGCAATGTCTTGGCCTGGTTTAGAGTCAATAATCTTAAGACGAATCAGAAGAAGGCAGTGACAATGACATTCGGCTGAGTTAAGAAACTCTCAAGGCTCCGGATCCTGCCTGTTTTTCACTCCAAGGACAACTCCCCCTTGAATTGGTTCAGGCCTACAAATACCTGGGAGTATGCCAGGGTCAGCACCTTAAATTTCTCTACCCATATTGACACCCTAGTCTCTAAGCTCTGATCCAAATTGGGCATCCTGTATTGAAACAAGGACACTCTCTCTATCTCTGTCTTTCTCCTGCTCTCTCTCTCTCTCCCTGTTCAGATCCAGCTTATCTCTAAATTGATTCTAGTATCCCTCGACTATGCTGACATTACATACTGCACTGCCACCACCATATGTTTTATGAAACTAGACACAACTTTCAATATCTTCTGCAGATTTCTCTCCAATTCTCCACCTCGGGAGCACCACTTCACCCTGTACTCCTCTCTTTCTTTGGCTTCTCTCTCACATAGGAGGCACATTCACTCAATGACCCCAAATATTGGTTTGACCTGCTTCCTCCCTACCTCTCCTCCTGCCTTTACCCAGCACCTCACCCTTTATGTTCTCTTCACTCTTGAGACCCCCAATCCTTCTCAATACCCCATCCCAAACTTCAGCAGGACAAAATGCCTATCATCTTCTCCTCTCATGGAACAATCTCTCCCCTGTACTCCATAACTCTTCAACCTTCCTGAACCTCAAAAAACATTTACGCCTGCTCCCATCACCTCCCTGCACCTGTAACCCCTCCTACCAGAAATGAACACTCCCCTCCTTCTATCTCACCCATGGTATACTCATTCCTCGACAGTCTTCTCAGGTTAGCAAAGTGTCTGTTTCATGTCAAAAATTGTTGCACTTATATACCCATGTAACTCAGTTTATTTGTATATTGTCACAAGTTCCACTGTTTGTAATGCTGTTAAAACTCATTAATAGTACAAAATTGTTACTTTCAATCTCTGTATATGCTTTGTTCCTGCTCTGTAATTTTGTGTACTGCAACGTACCCTGGGTCACACCTGGAAATAAGCCCTGGCTCATGGTGCTTTTCCTGGTCACCAAACATTTAAATAAATAGAAAACCTGGACCCCATCCCTACTCATTAAAGCCAAACCTGGGCACCAGCACCACTTACTAAATCTAAATCTGGGCCCCATCTCCACTCACTAAATCGAAACCAAGACCCAAGTCCCACTCACTAAATACAAACCCGGACTCCATCCCCATTCACTAAATACAAACTGGATACCATCCCTACTCACTACATTCAAACCGGGACCCTGTCAATACTCACTACATCCAAACCAGGATCCCATCCTCACTGACTAAATCCAAATCTGGGCCCCATCTCCACTCACTAAGTCCAAACCAGGACCCCAGCCCTACTCAGTGAATTCAAACGTGACCCCATTTTACTGACTAAATTAGAACCTGGACAGATCCCCACTCACTAAACCCAAATCTGGACCCAATTCCCACTTACTAAATTCAAACCTGGACGCTAGCCCCACTCACTAAATTCAAACAGTGACCTCATCCCTACTCAGTGAATCCAAAACTTGGCCCCACCATCACTTGCTAAATCCAAACATGGGCTCCATCTCCACTCACTAAATCCAAATCTGGACCCATCTCCACTCACTAAATCCAAACTGGACCCATCCCCACTCACTAAATCCAAACCTGGACCCCATCCCTATTCACTAAATCCAAACCTGGACCCCATTCCTATTCACTAAATCCAAACCTGGACCCTATCCTCACTCACTAAATCCAAACCTGGACCCAATACCTACTCACTAAATCAAAATCTAGACATAATTCTCATTCACTAAATCCAAATCTGAACTCCCATTCCCACTCACTTAATCCAAACCTTGGCCTTATCCACACAATAAAAATACAAACCTGGTCTCCACTCATTAAATCCAAACCTGGATCCAATCCCCCACTCATTAAATTCAAACCTGGACACCATCCCTACTCACTAAATCCAAACCTGGGCTCCATCTCTACCAGAGCTGTGCAAAATGAACATTTTTGCCAGTGGAATACAGGCAGAATTCTGATTCAATGAAAGTTCATTGAATTTCAACAAAAATTCTGCCAAAAAATGAATGCTAGTAATTTCCTTCTTACTTTAAAACCACTCATCCAAATATTCCTTGTTTGAAGTTACATATAACTTGTATAAGTGTAGCAAGTGTTAGACTGCTAGCCTTAATGGAGACTTAAAATTTCAAGGCCGGTCTTCTCATCTTTAAGGCCCTATATAGGCCTGGTCCTGGTTATCTGTCTGAACTCCTGACACTGGTGGCCTCTGTACACTCCCTCTGCTCCTCTTCAAGGGGCCTCCTAGACATTTCCAGGGTCTGGCTCAAGACCTCGGGTGATCTCGCATTTAATGTTTCTGGGCCGACTCTGTGGAACTCATTTCCATCTGTTGTCTGTGAGGCTCCCTTGATTGAGGTATTTAAGGGGAGACTAAAGGCCCACCTCTTCAGCTTGGCGTTTGATAACTTCTTTATTTCAGTTCGTGGTCAGCTTTCCGAAGATTGATTTCGGAAACCCTATTTTATTTCATTATATTTTATTTTTTGTATCTTAATTTGAAATAGTTTTTAATGAGCTTTTATAAAAAATGTCACAATTAACTGCTGTTTGTTCCTGTTTGTGTATGGCACCCAGAGCCTTGCCTTGCCTTAATTAAAGTGTCAAAAACATTTAGTCATTGTTTCATTCTTTTTAGTTATTGTCATCTCATTTTTATACAATGTATCTAAATTTCACCAAATTTGAAATATTTGACAGTCATACTTTGTGGATATATAAGATATGTTTCAAATCTATAAATTTTGAAAGTGTGTAACCTAAAAAATTGATAAGCCCATGTAAAATTAAAACTGCAGAACACAATGCCACTAAGTTCATAGACAGTGTGTCGATTTTTTTAATCTCTAGCCTAAAGGGTTTTCATGTTATAACCAGCAAGAAACAAAAGCATATTAGTAAATAAAGTGGAATGCCATGGTTTTGTGGAAATTGTGGAATTTCATGATAACATTGTAGAAGCCATAGCCATGAATATTGCCCAGCCAAATACCTGACCTGCCATGGACAAGAAAGGAAAAGGTGGTGGGATTAGTAATAAGGTTGGATATACAAGGGTCTCCAGTAGAGTTGAAGGGGTATTACAGGACCATCATGCCAATGAAGGAAGGTGTTTTGCTTGCCTGCAGTACAGGTCAAATGAGTTTGATCCATAGCTCAGCACCTCAGCTAGAGGGAGGTGCTAACTGTTGTATGCATTGTGATAGAGAGTACACTTACAACAATCTACTTCTATCAGTAGCGTATAGTCAGTCCATCAAGAAAATCATCTTTGCATTCATTGTTAGGCCAGTCACTCTGTTCTTGTTATTAACTATATGCTCATATGACAAATTGTATAGCCGCTGTTTTGGTCTATGTTATTGATTCCCTGTTTTCTGTTTAATTCTGCAAACAGCTTATTGTATATTGCTTGATATACTGGTATATTATTTTACTTTTTGTATGCTGATCACATTTGAAAAGGGCGATTTTGCTGAAACAGTATATGAAAAGATGAGTACTCTCAGCACAAAAGCATTGAGACCGGGGTTACCCAAAAAGGCCACTGGCAACAAAGCTAGGTTTCAAAGGAATTCAGAATCCCACATACCCCCATAATACAAAACATTATCGGTAGTATATGCAAATCTCCATGAACAAAAGGGCCTATCACACAATCTGCAAAGGATGCAAACAGAAGACCCTCCTTCCCGCTAGCTGCAGCACTTGACTATGATTCATTCACATTTGACCTGTACTGCTCAAATGTCTACCAGCATAATCAATAAGCTAAACTAAACTAAATTAAATATACAGTACCATGTGCAGCTACACATCATGTACCTGCCATCTCTATTCACTAAATCCAAATCTGAACCCCATCTCCACTTAGTAAATCCTTTGCACCAGATAGCCTTCACTGTTTGGCAAGGGAGGCATAACAGCCTTTTTAGAAAAAAGATAGGGGGCTTTTCAATTGTATATGTTGGTCTTATTGTAGTAGTAGTAGTAAAAAGTTTATTTCTGATATCAGAAACAGGATAAAACCCAATTTAGCATCAGCTAATTTACAATGGGGTCCTACTGTACAAATCAGTTTCATTCTAAAAATACTATACATACATACATATACATACAACAAAATACATACATAAACAACAAGAAAAAAATACAAAAATTTACCATATGTGCAAATCTCTCAGGTACAGCAACTTTTTAGAGACAGTGCCTCCTTTACAAGCCAGGATCTTAATATATTCCAAGATGTTTTGTTAGTACATAACCACAAATGTAAGATGGAATGAAAACCAAAACCTGACTAGAAACAGAATATTGGAAAATTCATCTGTCAGTCAATATTTGTTTTAACTTCAACAGACACACCTGTCTGCACTACACCCAGGCATTTAATTAAAAATAATTTACAGTTGAGAACATTTTTCAGATAAAACTTACTAGGCCTTCTCCAATAATGCACATCACATAATATTCAAAATAACACTAAACATGTTGTTTAGGGTTACTGTTCATTATTTATGCAAATCATACAGTCAAAACCTCCTTTCTACCATAGTTGTGACATCTGAACTATGACCTAGCCTTTCAGAAGTCATTGTACCATAGTCCTGACATCACAACTGTAGCACAATGAAATGCAGCTAAGAATTCATCACATGGCATGTTCAAACCACAAAATTGCTGTTTTCGCACTGACTTTGAACACAGCAAAGCAGCGCTACAGCAGTATTTTCAAAAGTCCTGACAGAAAGAAATCAATTCATAGAAAAGCACGAGAAGAAACAGACTGTAAAAAAACTGGCAGCTGGTACAAAACTAATAAAGTGTAGTCCTCTTACATGCACTATCACTTTTCAAGTAAATTTTGTGCATTTATTTAGGATGTGCATTTAAGCAGATTTTGGTTTTTTGTTGTAAAAAGCTTGCCTAGACTCTAATGTCATTTAAGGGCAGTGTATTTTATCCATCTTATTAAAATGCAGGTCTTCATAAAAAACAATGTACTGCATTCAAAATTCCCATTCTTATAGCAGTTTTCCTTTAGATACCCAAATTCAGAAGACTGTAGATCTGTAACCTCTTACTTTTGTGATGCAGGCAAGAACATAGACCTTGATGAAATTCATTTTTGTAAAATGTCCTTTTTCTACATAAACCACAGACTATATAATATAGGATATGGGTAACCATCCACAACTCAGTCTGTGTTTCCATCTTGGATTAAAGATGACAGCATGCACCACTGGAGCTTTCCTCTCAAGAGCCATTATGATGTCATAACAGCTCCTCGATAGAAACACATCCCTGTTACGTATGGTTATCTATACATTATTCTATATGTGCTATGCTGCTTTGGAGCAACTAAAGTAGCATAGCATAGACTATTCTAATGAACCCAATGCATTTTTGCTATCTCAGCCCTATATGCTTTTTATGAGGTATGTAGGGCCAGGATACACACATCCCGGATGCACTAATGGCATGCACCCACTCTTCACCCTGGTCCAGAACCTTTCATGGGCCAGTCTGGGCAGGGAGTGGGGACTGGGCATGTATGCAGAGCTCTGGTGGAGTGCAGCATGCACAAATGCTGCCTGCACTCCACTGGTTTGGTGTTGGGAGCTTGCCATTATTGAAGCCAGAAGGCTGCCATAATGTCTGTGAGCTCCCCAGGCCAGAGCTTCTATGGCACCAGAGCACCTTGCAGCCATGGACCTCTGCCCTAGAGGGCTAGGAGGTGGTGGCAGGCTGCAGGGCATTGACATTTGCAACTGTATAATTGTTATCAATCCATTTATGCATTTGTATAATGAAACTCTGCAGCACTGTCACAGGCAATAATGCACCCCCAGCCTGTTGTGCAGGGCCATTTTCAGTAATTGTTGTACAGGGAGCCTTTCAAACTGACCTTACTTTTTACATGGAGTTACATGTGCAGAAGGCTTAGTTAACATGCAAATTCTGCAATGGCACTGCATTTTATTGTTCACTAGCTCAGGCATATTAAACAACAAATTGCTCACTATTTACTATACAACATTATTTAGAAAATACTGAGTTGCCCTTCTGAGCAATAATGATCAAATAGATTTAACATGCAACATGAGTGCAAGATTTTCCCTACGTGTAGAGAAAGATACTGAAAAATATTAAAAAGGGCCAGGGAGAAATAATTTAATGTCAAACACAGCCTGGCACCTCAGTCCAAAAGGCTTTTGTCATTTGGGTTTGATGCAGCATTTGAAAGATCGTTTATCTTTTGACTTGTAGTGTGCTATAAAAACTAAATATGCTCATTCACGGACCTGCTGTGATGTAATTAAAATATCTACAGTTTACACAAGGAATCAGCAGTGGAGTATTATTATAACAATCATCATTTAACTTTAGGGATTTAATACATTAACAAGCAGTATTCCAGAGAGAATGGTTGGAAGAGGGTAGGATATGGGATCCAAAAGGATACATGAAGAGAACAGATTTCCAAATGACTTGGTTTCTCCATATCTCCAAGCTACACATACTGTATACAGACCCAGTGCAAAAAATCATAGGTATTGAAATCCTTGTGTAGTATGCTACTGTCCAGTGTACTAAATGCACCAAATACTCCAGCCTCCCTTGATATTAGGTTGGGACAGTGACTGCTCTGTAATGAGGAGTCCTAACAGGATGAAACACATTTTAGCAGATTGTTGCTCTCGACCTTAGCTGAAACTGATGTAAAAGCCTGTATCGCAGGTGATTTTTGGTTTGACTAAACCTTCATAGCCAACTCCTACACACGATGCTATTGACTTGGTTGAAGCCTTCTGAACGTGTGTGGTTTGGAGAGATATACTGAAAGCAAGCATTTATTCTATTTCTGACAAAAAACTTGGAAGGATTAAATACTGCTACTTGTAGTCAAAAATATCAAACAGTTGGAGCACACAGAGGAAAGAAAGAAAGAAAGAAAGAAAGAAAGAAAGAAAGAAAGAAAGAAAGAAAGGAAGGACCAGCTGAAAATTAAAGGCCATCTGTAATGTATTGCTCTTATTCTTGTCTTTATGGAAAACACTAACAATTCTCATTTTTTTTTCTGTATTTGTTTCTCAGTTCCATTAGCTTCTCTCATCAAACTTCTTCGGCTCGATGTGAAAAAAACATTTGAGAGGATCATGGAGGGGAGAAAGGAAAAGTACATGGAACTATTTATAACAAATGATACACATCAGCAAGATAAAGATAATGAACGAGGGGATGCACAACCATATTCTTATAAGCAAATGGATATCTTAAAAGAGTGTCTGGGAGAAGGTGCACAACAAAGAGCTGTGCTCATCAGTGGAATTGCTGGGATTGGGAAAACCCATCTTTTAAGGAAAATCATGTATGATTGGGCGACAGGAACAGCTTATCAGGAATATGATGTTGTTTTCTATTTTGAGTCCTGGAAGCTCAATGACCCTTATCTAGCTCACACCAGCCTAACTCTTCTCATTGAAAAATTCTACCCAGATTTTAAGCTGGTGAGAAATCTTCTAACAAATGCATCTGCCAAAATACTGTTTCTGTTTGATGGGCTAGAAGAACTGAAACTTTCACACCATACAGCCACTCAATTAATTTTGGATTTTGAAAAAAAATATTCCTTGGATTTTTTGATGGCAAATCTTATTAATGGGAAAATAATTGAATCCTCTACTGTTCTGATTACAACACGATCCACATCATCACAGAATGACATGTTAAAAAGCATAAAAAAGAGGCTCATTATACAAGGTGTTCCTGATAGTGAAAAGTATGCTTACATCAAGGAGAAATGCAACAATCCTGAACTAGGAGAAAAAATCATTTCTTACCTAAAGAAAAATAAAAGTATTTCAGTAATGTGTGATATTCCAGCCTTTCTTTACACACTAACCATAGTCCTTGAGAACTTGTTACAAGAAGAGACTGGGGCTTGTCTGCCAAAAACCCTGACAGAACTTTATACTAGTTATGTTTTGCAAATGCTGTCTTTCAAAGATGGGAAAAAACTGAGTCAATCAGAAGATGTTACCAATGAGATCATAATGCTGGGAGAGCATGCATATGATTTATTAAAATGTAATGAAGATAACAAAACATATCATTTATTAAAATCTAAAGAACATAAAAACAAAACATTTAAATGGGAGAAGACTGACACAACAGTTTTAAAAACATTCTGTGTAGAAGCCACTAAAAAGCCAAATGATATTTCTAAAAACCCATCCTATGAATTTGTACACCACACAGTCCAAGAGTACTTTGCTGCACTGTACATTTTTTACCATAATAACGACAATAAAACTTCTCTCCCAAAAGGTGATCTCTCTGAGAAACAGCCATCACATTTAAAGAAAAGGACTCTGTTAGATATGTGTAAACAGGAATGCAAGGAAGCAATATCAGTCAGTGATGGTCACCTGGATATGTACCTTCGATTTCTATGTGGCATGGGAGCCAAGAGAAATCTTGGTCTATTACAAGATCTATTTCCAAATATAAAGAGTGATGTGCACAGAACTCTTACAAATAGGGGGACTATAGACATGAACAAGCATAGTAAGAGATGTGCAGGTAATAACACTACAGAGGTCACAGAGTACATTAAAACATTGCTGAAGAAAAAAATGTCCCCTGAAAGAAGTTTCAACCTTAGGCACTGTTTAAATGAAATGGGTGATACTTCCGTAAGTGAAGAAATAAAGTCAAAATATATGACTTCCAAATCCATCTCTTGGGGCAGCTTGCCTTCACCAGAATGCTTGGCACTAGCCTTTGCAATAAAACTATATGATGTTAAAACTGATGAGCTGGAGATCTCAAAGCACACTGATACTGCTGATAATATCCAGAAGCTGTTGCCAATTGCACAATTGTATAAAAGAGTGCGGTAGGTTTTCTCATTTTGTTAAAAGATAAAGTGGTAATATTGTAACATCTTAATTTAAGGATAGAGGTACTTATGAACAGACAAAAATGCAAGCAGATTAGGCCCTAATATCTATCGCATCTGCTTAAGATACAGCTCACAGTACAATCACTCTTGCTGCCCCCTCCCCTTTTTTCCTCCACCCCCAATGTTTCCCACCCCGAGTTCCCACACTGGTCACTTCCTTCCCTACCTGTGCCTTGCCCATGTACCTATCCCATCCCTCCTTAAAACTTCCTACTGATTCTGTTGAAATCACCTCATGAGGTAGTGCATTCCAATGTGCCTCCACCCTTTCCATGAAGTAATGTTTCCTCAGTTCCCTTCTGTACTTCCCCCATCAGTTTTGGGCTATAGCCCCCCGTTCTTGTTTCCCCCTTCAATCTGAACAAACTCTCAGTGTTTACTCTGTTTTTTACTTCAAAATGGAATTCATTAATACATATTAATGTAACAAGGTCCAAGACTGTACAGCCACAATCAATAATTGTATCCAAGGTACAATTTACAAGACTCCACCTGAACTATCATTAACCTAAGTTAGTGCTAGACAGATGTCTAGAAGTAACATAAAACATGAAATGAGATGAAGAATAAAGATGTAATAAGTCAATGTGGGACACCAAAGTTCTGGTGTCCCTGATCACACTCATACAGCCTAAAGTCCCCGATTTCAATATTCGCTGGAGGCCCGATAATACTGACCAGTCATTAATGACCAAATGTCTAGTTTCACAAAGCAATAGCAATATTTTTGTATAATTAAAATAAACCTAGATCCAGTTATGATGTTATTTCCTACTATAGACCACCTAAAGTTATTTTCTAAACTGCTGGTGGCTCCCCACAAACATCAAATGAGTGGTTGTTGCCTAATTCAAATTAAGCTATATAAAATTAAATAAAACTAAATGTGCACGCCCCTGCCCCCCACACACACACTTTTAAAATGATTTAATGTCACTGGGGTCTGATTGTAAGTAAATGAGATGCCAAGGGTGCCATAGCTCCAGAAACTTGTCCCACTTCAGTCTAACTCAACTTGTAATGTTCTCCATCCTCTCCAATTCCACTACTCTAGCCTTCCAACAGTCCAGGGTGGGCAGGTCAGGAGAGAGTCACCTAGAGGTAATACATTTAAGGGCAACTACCCATAATATTTGACCTAATTTTCCAACATTCAAAGTGGGGAATCCTAGCACCAAATCAGTGGACGTAAAGAGGATGCTAAGGCCCATTATATGCTAAATTTCTGAGTATATTGTCTGCCAAAATCCCATTAGTTTGGAGCAGGCCCAGAAAACATGGAAACTAGTTCCCTTATCTCAACAGTTTCTCCAGCATAGCTCTATATAAGTGGAATTGAAATGCTTTTTTATTGTTGGGGTAGAAAAAAAAATCTCACACTCTTTGCAATTAAACTCCCGCCATGAGGGAGACGTGTTTACCTGCTACCCCCATTTTAACCTTCTAGCTCACTGTTCTGGGTCTAACTGGAAACCTGCCTCCTGAGTGTTTACTCTGTTGATGCCCTTGAAGTATTTAAAGGCCTCGATCATATTCCCTCTGTTCCTGCTGTCTTCTAGGGAGTATACGTTCAGTTCCCTAAGTCTCTCCTCATAGGGCTTCTCCCCATTCCCTGGATCATCATAGCTGCCCTCTGCTGGACTCCTCTCCTGGAGCTTGATGTCCTTCTTTAAGTAAGGATGCCAGAACTGCACACTGTACTCCAAGTACGGCCTCTCTAAGGATCTGTACAGTGGCAGTATGACCTCCTCCTTCTATGAAGTGATCCTGCTAGCAATACAGCTCAGCATTCTGTTTGCCTTTGCACTGCTTTCCTGCACTGATTCGAGTGTTTCATTTTGCCAGTGATCACGTCTCTTAGATCTTTTTCCTCCTCTGAGACTGTCAACTGTTCCCCCCAAAAGGGTAACTGTGCCCTGGGTTCCTAGCCCCCAAATGCAGTACGCTACACTTTCAAGAGTTAAACACCAGCTGCCATGTGTCTGATCTCTGTTTAAGCCTTTCTGGGACTTCCTGAAGAGTCCTGTACCCCTCCTCACTGTCCACCACTGCTCCCAGTTTGGAGTCATCAGTGAAAAGGCTCATTGTGCTTATAACTCCCTCTACATTGTCCACAATTAAAGTGTGAAATAACAGTGGACCCAGAACAGATCCTTGCAGGACCCCACTAATGACTCTCCTGGGTGTCAAATTCCCCCCCCCACCACCACCTGCTGTTGCCTATTGCTCAACCAGTTCCCAATCCACTTCACCATCTTTACCCCCACCCCCAGGTTCCTCAGCTTGCTCAGCAGCCTCCCATGCAGCACCAAGTCAAATGCCTTACTGAAGTCCAGGTACAGGACATCAACCGACCGACCCCCATCCTGAGACCTTGTCACCCAATCAAAACATTTAGCCAGGTTAGTCTGACAAGAACTCCCCTGGACGAAACTGTGTTGCTGGACAACTTGAAGGCTGTTTACTTTCAGGAACCGCACCAGCCTTTCCATCAAGATGGACTCCAATAGTTTTCCTACTATTGACATCAGGCTGACTGGTCTGTAATTTCCCATCTCGCCCCTAGGACCACTCTTATGGAGGGGCACAACATGTCCCATCCTCCAGTCCAGTGGTATACATTCCAATAGGAGGGAGGAATTGAATAGTTCCATCAGAGGTATTGCCAAGACATCTACCAGTTCCTTGAGGACTCTGTGGTGAATCTCGTCTGGGCCCAGGGTCTTGTCTGTCCTCAAGGACTTAAGGCCCTCTCTCACACTCTCTTCATCAGGATCTCTCCATCTGTTAATGTCCCCCATCCCCAGGCCTTACCACCCCCCTGTGGAATTGACCCATTCTTTTCCTTTGTAAAGACTGAGCAGAAGTACTCAATTAGTACCTCAGCCTGCTTAACTCCCTCCTCTGCCCACCCACCTTCATTTTTTAACCGATGATTTGACCCCTACATTTTCTTCTCTCTATGATGTATCTAAAAAAATTCCTTTTCCCCCCTCCCTGATCCCCTGTGCCAACCTTAGCTCTTTGGATGCTTTGTCTTGCCCTTACTGCCCTGCTCACCTCCCTCAATTTCATACAGCACCCTGTCCTCCTCCTCATGGGTTCTCCTGTACTTTTGGAAGGATAGCCTTTTCTCCCTTACACTGTCCTGCACCTCCTTGGTCCACCAACTGGGTTTTCATGATCTTACTTTCTTGTTGTGGGTCATTGTGTAGATTTATGTGGCCTCTAACAGGCCCAACATCAATATTGCCAACCTGAATTATGTGTCCATATCTGGACTGATCTTCTTCTCTAGGTTCCCCTCAAGGATGGCTGTCATCCTCCAGAAGTCTGCTCCCCTAAAGTCCGCTACCTTTGTACTTGTCTGAATTCCTCCCCTCCCTAGGTCCAGGGAGATCCATGCATGTAGAGTGGTCACTCCCTACCTGCAGGTCCTTTACTACCACATCTTTAACCTGGTCACCATCTGCCAGAACAAAGTCCAAGATGCTTTCTTCTTTGGTCAGCTCTGCCACCAGTTGTGACAGGACTGCATCTTGGTATGCAACCAATATCCTTTCTTCTTTAGCAGTTGCTGATGACATAGTGCACCAGTCCACTCCTGGCATGTCGAAGTCTCCCATCACCACTGTCCTGCACTTGCCCCTGCCACAATAGGTTATTAGGTTATCCACCAGTTCCCTGACGTGTTCCTCAGACTGTGTTGGTGGCCTATAGACTACCCCCAGATTGCCCCTCCTGCCCTTAGTATCCCTTAAGGTAACCCACAACATCTCCACATTCCCATCCTCATGCTCCTCTCTGTTGCACTCTATCCCCTCCTTTACAAATAATGCCACCCCTCCTCCCTTGCCAGTTCTCCTGTCCCTCCTAAACATTTTGTGCCCTGGTATTATTAAATCCTAATCATGGTACTGGGTGGCTCAAGTCTCTGTGATTACTGCCACGTCTACTCCCCACCATCAAAGCCTATAACTAGAGCAACTTGCTACCCAGGCTTCTTGCATTTGTGGAGATCAATTTCCAACCTGCCCCTAGCCTTCTTAGCCTTCACATCCCCAAACTGTTATCCCCTGTGAGTTTTTCTCATCACCCAAATTTCCAAATTGGGGGGAGAGAAGCTTACCCTCCCAAACTTTGTGTTCCTTCCTCCCCACAAGTCTAAACCTCCCCCCGCCAGTTTAAATCATGCTTACTAGCAATAAACTCCCTCAGCTTTATTCTTAGAACTCCTTTCCCCTTCTTACTCAGATGCAGTCTGTCCTTGATGAATAGCCCCTTATTATCCCATGTGTACCCTCAGCCTCCCACTAGTCCAAACCCAAAATCTAGGCAGCATTCTACTAACCACTTGTTAAAGTCCCTTATCTTTTGCTTTCTATCCATGCTTGCCCTGAGCACTGTCAGGACTTCGGAAAATGCCACATTATTCCCTTCAGTCTTACATATTCTGGCCAGTTCCATAAATCTAGCTTGTACCTCCCGCACACTATTTCCTTTCAAGTCATTTGTGCTGAGGTGCACCATTATGTGGGGGTTCCCCAATGCTTCCTCACTATAGAGTGGACTAAGTGCTAGGATCTGTGTGCTGTCATGCCAGACATGCACTCAACCCTGCTAGAGCTTCTCCTCTCCCCTCCCCAGTTGATACCCTAATTATGGAATTTGCCAGTATGATAAACTGGCTACCCTCTTTTTGCCTGCTCACTGTAGTTTTCTCCTGCTCATTGTCATGTTCATCCATCTCTCTCCTCCTGACCATATCCCACTCTTTTCAGATTCCTCATGCCCTACTCTACCTCTCTGGGACAACATCCTCCCTCTTTGCAGAGATGTTTTGCCTTTCTTCCTTACCACCAATTACAGTACTACTCTCAAGCAAACCCCTTATCCCCCCATTCTCTTCCCCCTTACTGGCACTCCCCCTTGGTCCCACCTGCCCTGTCATCCCCTACCCTTACCCCATCCTTCTCCTTCTCTCTCTTCACCTCCTCTCCCTGACAACCATTACTAGTTTCTCCTGCCATGGTCCCCCAGTTTATCTTTTCTATTCCACTCCTTTGTCACCTCTCACCCTCACCTTTCCCCTCAGTTCTTCCCTATTCCCATCCTCCAAATCCCCCTCTCCCCCCACCCCACTGTTCATATCATCAGTGCCCCCTGCCACCTCATGATTACCCATGTCCTTTAAATTTTGTAAAGGTGTATACCTATTCGTCAAGGTCAGGACATGTCTGTAAAGTGTACCTCAGGTCCATAATGTCTTCATACCCCTTTCAAAAGATGGGCTAAATAAGTACACTTTACAAAAGTGCGCTAATTTTAGGGACTCCCTGCCCACTCTACTACCCATGGGATAAATAAGTACACTTTACAAATGTGCACATTTTTAGGGATTCCCCACCCATGCTACTACCCATGAGATAAATAAGTACACTTTACAGACATGTGCTGATTAATAAGGTGAGTTATCCCAAAAAACATGATGAAGTTCTATCAGTAAATATGGGTATAAAATGTTTATTTATGTGAAATGTTCTCCCAAAATGACTGATAGCTCCTTGTGCAGCACCACACATAATGCGGTAATGGCACACAGCTCCAATGATGGAGATCGCTAAGTAAATGACATGGGATTCATAACAGCCCACACAGAAACATTGTCACATAACAATAAAGAGAAAGAGCCTAGTTTAAGTGTTTACACAGCTGGTTTCACAGTACATACAGTAACACTGAGAAACTGAGTTGTAACACTGATGTCACTCGCAGCCTGGCACCCATTCAGAAAACTGTAGCTGAAGCCAGTATCTGTAACACAAATGATTAGTCTGAAAACAAAGTTTTCTGTCACTTTGAGGGATCCAAAACATAAATACAGTTTCCCTTTAGTTGAAAGGCAACATTATTGGGGCCCTATATTTTTGATATGGCGGCCACGCTGGGCTAGCTACAGGCAGCAACAGTTTGTGTGTGGGTTTTAATTAGTATTTGTGATTATTTGTTGTATTGTTTTGTTATCTTATTGTTATGTTTTTGTTTTATTTTATTTGCTATTTTTAGTGGTATTTAGGGGTGAAGGAGTGAGTAAGCAATGGTTAGATCATCACGGTCGAAGTAACAGGATTAATAAGTCATACAAAGTTAAATCTAAACTCTATTAACGTACTGTACTAACGTTTTGAATGCTGGAATTAATGGCTTGTTGAGCATTCTCACTATAACAATTTTCTGAGTGGAGAACGCCTGTGCATCTCCTATCTGATCATCTTGCCGGGTTCAAGGGGGAGGAATCGGAGGAAATCATTGTGGATTCATATCTGGAGCCTGAGTTCGCAGTGTGTGCTGCATGTCGACATGAGGATTGCTGGGGACTCTGGAATATTACAGCGAGGGTCCTGTTTCTGGTGGTCATGCTAAGGCTTTGGACCGGAATCAGTCTGCAGGCTTTTTTTGCTGATGGGATGAGAGTCTTGTTGGATCTTGGACCCGGTATTTGTTCGAGTAAGGTTATCAGTTGCCCTGGTCTGAACCCAGGGGAAAGGTCACTGGGGTAACTGGTCATGTGGGAGACAGGATCTGAGGCCACTGGAGAACAAGCTCCATTGAATCTGGTGCTCTGTAGTCTCCTGCGGGAGGTGGGCTGGAGAGCCAGTTCCATCTGGGGACTTGTTCATGGCTGAGTGCCTTCAGCGGCAACTCCTTTGGGGACAGCCGGGCAGTCAAGCGGCCTGGTTCGAAGGGAGATTTCCAGGATACCTGGAGGGATAGCCGTGTCAGAGAAACTTATGTGAAGATCAGAAATTGGCTTTTATTGACTTGTTGGGGATGGTCAGATTCTTCTTTTTTCTCTTTTTCCAGCACTTTGAACTTTGGCAGGCAGTGAGAGTGCCCTGTTTAACTGTTTAAACTGACTTTGTGTATTAACTGTTGATTGCTTTCCTGGCTTATGTGGGAGGTAGTGTCGGGGGGGGGGTAATAACCTTTATCTCTGGAGAGGTGGGAGCTCCCCAGAGGGCAATAATATTCAACTGGGAGAATTTGTGTGACTTTTCTCTTTAACCAAAAACACCTTCACACATTGCAATATTATTTCTTTTATATTGTTTGTATTTGGGGTTGGGGTTTTGGTTTGATTATTGGTTGTCTGTGTAATTGGGTGTGGAATGGTGTGGAAGTTTGAGAGTGCGAATTGAGAGTTGTTTGACTGGGTATTTGAGAACTGTGGTGAAGATGTGTTGGGCAGGTAAAATGACGGTCAGGCATTATTCCCCCTCCAGACTGAGGGACCTCCACCCTTTCTTTTGTCCCTGTCTGTCCCTGGAGGTATATGGATGGTGCCGGGCTCTGGGGATAGTTAGGAGGTTGAGGGTGGGGGCTCGTTCTGTTGGGGGAATAGAAAGGAGTGGGCGGATTGGGATAGTGGGGACAAGGCGATGCCCTGGGGCAAAATGGGTCCAGAAAAGGGGTCCTCCCTGTCTGGTCCCCATACCCAAGGGCTCTGCTTATAACAGGCAGGTAACTCAGTCTTCCTCGGTTGTTTATCCTACTTGGGTGGTGTTATGCAGTGCCAGGTCCATTAAAAATAAGACTGCTATAGTAGCGGATCTTGTTGGATCATTTGACCTGGCATGCATCACAGAGACCCGGCTGGATGAGAATGCTGATACCATTTTGGCATCAGCAATTCCAGCTGGGTACTCGGTGATATACCACCCGAGGATGGATCATAGGAGTGGGGGTGTGGCCATTTGTTTTAGATTGGAACTGAACCTGATGGAGGTACCAGTGGGAGCCACCAACTCCTTTGAATGTATTTTGGACAAGGGTGTGGGGTGCAGGATTCTTCTCATCTACCGTCCACCAGTAGATGGGAATGTTTTCCTGTGGGAAGTCATGGATTTCTTTCTCGACCTGACATTGGGGTCCCCAGATGGCTGATCCTGGGAGATTTCAATGCCTGGGTTGACTGTGAACTCTCGCAGTTTGGACAGGACTTCCTCCAGTTAATAAATTTACTGGGTTTCACACAGGTTATTTCCTCCTCGACCCATATTGGTGGTCATTCATTGGACTTGGTGTTTCTCCTGGGGATGGAGATATCCAGCTTGGTGGTGGAACCAGTCAGGTGGTCTGACCATCATACTATCGGGTTCAGTTTCCTGGCCCCCCAACAGGTCTGCCCTTACAGAAATGGTCTGTTACTGCCCTTTGAGGGGTGTGTTCCCTGAGGGTTTGATGGTGATGCTGGACCTATCGGGTATACCGAGTGAATGCATGGATCCAGGGGATCTGGTACTAGCCTATAATAGGGCAGTGACAGAGGCCCTGGATTCCATTGCACCTGTTTGTATTCATCCCCTCACTCTTCGCCCTAGGTCTCCTTGGTTTGATGAGGCCTTGAGGGAGTTGAGGAGCGTGGGACAAAGGTTAGAGAGGCATTGGTGGAGGTCGGACCTGGAGTGTGACAGACTTAATTTGATGGACCACTATGCAGTCTATCAATCAGGAATTACCCATAAAAAGGCAGAGTTCCTGTCCAGGGAAAGTGCTGCTATGCAGAATCGACCTGCTCAGCTTTTCCAGACTGTGGACAGATTGTGCAATCCACTCTGTCTCCAGCCTGGAATTGTTTTTTCACAAGAACATTGTGAGGAAATTGCTCAATTCTTCACGGATAAGGTTGCCACAATCAGGTCCAGCGTCCACCTGACCCTCTCTCAAGGGAGCTGCGGTGGTCAGCAGGAGATGTCGGACACCCAATTTATGTGGTGTGACTTCGGCTGCCCCACAATTAGTGATACTGTGATGGTTATCCAGTCATTGCGTCTGACCAACTGTAGTTTGGACCCAGGCCCCACGCACCTTTTAGTAGGCTGTGTGGACAAAATCGGTCCAGTCCTTGCTGAGATAGCCTGGATGTCCTTGGAGAGGGGGATCTTTCCAGATCCCCTGAAGGAGGCTGTGGTTCAGCCCCTTCTTAAGAAGCCCTCCTTAGACCTTGACTGTTTGGCTAACTACAGGCCTGTCTCTAACCTACCCTTTGTGGGTAAGGTTATTGAGAAGAGGGTGGCGTCGCAGCTGAAGGACCATTTGACCAGCCACAATATTTATGATTCTCTCCAGTCCGGATTTAGGAAGAGACATAGTACTGAGACAGCCCTTGTCTGGGTACTAAATGACCTTCTAGTAGCGAGAGATCAAATGACCCATTCCGTCTTGGTCCTTCTAGATTTTTCTGCGGCATTTGACACCATGGACCATGTTGTGCTATTGGAGCACCTGTGGTCAATCTGTGGTTAATCTGTGGACTTTCAGGGATGGTCCTCAGATGGTTTTGATCATTCCTCGAGGGTAGGACTCAGAGGGTGGTGTCTGTTTTTTTTCCTGAGCCCCATTCTCCCTATCCTGTGGGGTGCCGCAAGGCTCCATCTTGGCGCCCATGTTGTTTTCGGTGTATATGCTGCCATTAGGAGTGATTATTAGGTGGTACCACTTGAGTTTTCACTGCTATGCAGATGATACTCAGCTGTACAAGTCCGTTGTGCCTGGCCAGGATGATGCTGTCTCGGTCTTTAACAGCTGTCTAGCTGAGATCCAGGACTGGATGAGTGTGAGCTGGCTGCGGTTAAACCCAGAGAAAATGGAGGTGTTGACTGTGGACCCAGGTCGTCGAGAGGTAAGTGTGTTGGCCAGACTGCCTTCAGATCTATGGCTTGGTGGTATCCAGCTAACTACCTTAGACTGGGTGCAGAACCTTGGTGTTATGTTTGAAGACCGCCTGACCCTAAAATCACAGCTGTCGGAGGTCATCAAAACCTCTTTTTACCATCTGAGGAATATCACCTGGGTAAAGCACCTGGTTCCTCCAGATGATCTTCCAGCTTTGGTCCATGCCTTCGTTTCCTCCCTCCTCGACTACTACAATGCCCTTACCTTGGGCTACTGGGGGTTGATATCTGCCACCTGCAGCTGGTGCAGAATGCAGCAGCCAGGCTTTTGACTGGTACCTCTAGGACCAGTCGTATAATGCTTGTGCTCTGCAGACTGCACTGGCTGCCAATACAGTGGTGGATCACCTTCAAGGTCAGTTTGCTGACCTATAAGGTCCTACCTGATCAAGGACCCAGTTATCTGCAAGATCTCCTTCATCCCTACTGGCCCCTCTGCCCTCTCCGATCCACCGATGAGGGATTGCTAGAGATTCCCAGGGTCCATTTACAAACATCCGGAGCAAGGTCATTTAGTTTTATGGCCCTGACCCTGTGGAATTCTCTACCTTGTCGGGTGCGAGATTGCCTGACTGTCCAAAGTTTTAAAGTTGCCCTAAAAACGTATCTTTTTAGCCGGGCATTTTCTGATTTTTAAAGCTGCTACTGTATTTATTAGTTTAATTTTATCTTGTTATTTGTTAATGTATCTTGATTTTATTGTTCAGGTGCCTTGGTTTAAGAAAGGCGCCTTTTTACAAATAAAGTATTGATTAATCGATTGATTGAACTTGTATTTATGTTTTTGGATACCTTAGACTGACAGAACACTTCACTTTCAGCCTAATCATTTGTGTGACAGCTGCTGGCTTCAGTTGCAGTTTTTTGAATGGGCACCAGGGTGTGAGCAAAATCAAAGTTACAACTCCAACTTTACGATGTGGACAGTTTTTAAAGTTTGACATATATACTGTGAAACTGGCTGTGTAAACACTTAAACTAGGCCCTTTCTCTTTATTATGTGACAATGTTTCTGTATGGGCCGTTTTGAATCCAATGTCATTTACTTAGCGATCTCCATCATTGGAGCTGTGTGCCATTACCACATTATGTGTGGTGCTGCACGAGTAGCTATCAGTCATTTTGAGTGAACATTTCACATAGATAAACATTTTCTGCCCATATTTACTAACGGAACTTCATCATAGTTCGGGGGATAATTCACAGTGGTATAACTTTTCATAGTGTAAGCAATCATTTTCTTCAATGCTGATGCGTTCAGATTCAGTGTGTGAGGTACTTACTAGCTGAGCTTTCTACGGAGACCATTTCAGAGCTGATTTAACTTTTTTTTCAGGCTGTGCTGGCTTTGCCCTCCTCTTCCTGAGAGAAACTGAGCATTGTTTCTTCTAAATACTGTAGACAGTAAATAATGTGTCAGGCATGTCAGACATTGTGGCTGGCTTATCTATGATCAGTTTTACCATCAGTATAGTGTTAATCTATGACAGTTTCTGTAACTGATTTGGAATATGGGCACAAGGATCTGTAACTTCAGTGATTGCACTGGTAGAATGGTACTGATTAATGCCTATTGGTAGTTGTGCCATTTACCAAGGGGCAGTAGCCAATTATAGTTAAGTTTTATTCCCTGCCTTATGACGAATAGGAATACCGCTGTTTCCTATTAAAAGAAATATGATTTTCATAGGTTTGTCACTGCAGTTTTATCTTCACTAGACCATAATAAATATACTATGGAATGATGTGCAGATGATCCCAGGTACCATTCTGCCATTCGGATTACCAAGGTACTAACCAGTCAGAGAGTAGGAGGACACAAGGTTTCTCTAGCTCTTTTAAAAAAAGCAGGCACAAAATTAAAATATAAAAACATAGTGATAAAAAAATACAATAGGATTTACCATCTGAACTCTTCCTTCCTTATACTCTCTATAATTAAGCTCCCTTTCAACGGGGTTCCAGCAGCTACCCCAAAGTCCTTGGAAGGTGATCCAATAAATTTTAGTCTCAAGGGATGAACTGGCAGAAAGACTGCACTTACATAGAGAAAACAAGGGAGTAGTAACATTTGAATGCAAACTGCTCTCTTTTGTTTCGATAATGACATTTCTCCATGTTGTCAATTTCCCCTCTGTTTCCTGTATGCAGTCAGTATAGATATCAAATACTAGATCACCTGGCCCAAATTCCACACCCACAATTGTACACACAATCTATTAGTTAGGGAGGGGGTTGCAAAATGTCAGCTTTCACCTGAGACCCCATCCTCCTTCAGCTCTTTTTAGCAGTAGAGGACACAAAGACAGAGTTGTCACAGTCAGATGACTGATTCCTGACAGGAAAGTTAATGAGGATGCCTCCAAGTCTCCCTCTTCTTTCTCAGTGCCACCCCAATTTTTAGTAGATAACAGAACACTATACTTGTTAACCACAGTGGTGATGGGGGGTCTCACTGTTTTACCTTTGACTTTCCTGTGGCAGTTCTTCCAGCACAATTTGTCAGTCACCTCGGGGGTTGGGGGCGTTTAGGCTGAATGAGATTAATCTCTGTCATAGGATCTGTCTGCATGGTGGTAATAGCAGTAAGTACAAGCATACAGAAGGGTATTCCAGGGTCCCAAGTGGGTGTTTCTGCCACATTCTGTGTACTGGCTGTAACATTTCAGCAGTCGCTTAGCCCCGAGCTGGAGGGTTGTAAGGATCTACCAGGTTTCTGAACAGTGTGGTGGTTTGAGAGGCAGCACCTGGGTTAAGAAATTAGTCTGCTCAGGCCATGTCAGCAAACCTACATTCAGACACTTGACTAGAACCCAGTGCCTGGCCTTTAGTTGTGAGGTCTTCATGATTCAGACCCTCCAATCTATTGTAAAAAGTCCAGGGGCACTGCCTGTATGAATACCTCTGTTCTTCACACAAATAACACTTAAAGGAGTTTGGAGAAATGAAAGCTGATGTGCCCATATTCCAGGCACATGTTATATGACTCAGCATAGCTTGCAGCACTCAGATGACCTCTAGATCCACACTTGAAGAATGTATGTTGCTGCCAAGAACAAAAGCACATGCCTCTTTCCCTAACTAAATATAAGCTTCCTGGCAAATGACACATGCCAGTATTGATTTGGGTGTAATTTGACTTTAAACTTTCAATCCTGTCCCCAAATCTGCTCACTGTCAATAGTAGGTGTCAGGTTCTCTAGCACCTCGCATCTCTGTCTCAGCCAATATATACGTACATATGAACATATGAACATGAGCTGTTGTCTCTCTCTGGCATGAAGGGGTTCTTGCTGCCCTCCCTCCCCAGCCGAGGAGTTGTCTCCAGGCATGTCTGCCACAACTCGCATTGATTCAGCTCCTGACTTGTATGCTCGGAGCTGTTCTACCACCACCACCCTTGGTGAGCTATTGACTTTATAGCATGGGTCACGTGGAGGTTTTTAACCTATCAGGCTATTTTCCCCTTTGCAGATTATTTTTCACCCCCCTACTAGATGTTGCTAGTCATAGCTTATCCTGATCCAGTATTTTGTGACTTTAGCTGCTATGCTGTCACATTACTTGGCTTAAATTGCCTCCTTCCTATCTATAATTTCACCGAGTCGGTGGAGAGATCCTACTATTGGTTTTAACACCCGCCCAGGGAAAAAGGCATCCTACTTCTTCTCTCCTTCAGCCTCTACTCCACTGGGATCATGGCTTACTTTATTCTTACCATTTTCCTATTAATAAGCAGTGCAATCAATATTCTTCATTCTTCCGAATGACGAACCAGGCTCGAGCCAAGTCCTGGCTCCCCTTATTCGGACCGATATTGTCTCTCTTCACTGCACCATCCCCCACAAAGTGTCACCCCCTCCCTTTACCTATGCCCCACACTCCTCCCCACTACATTTCCTACTCCCTTCACCGCTGTCACTCAGTGCCTTCTCCCTCACATCCGTAAACTACCATGCTAGCCTGTCCTGCTCTAGCAATAAACTGGCATCTTTGTCAACCACCAGAGGACAGTCCCAAATGAAAAAAGTACTCAGATCCTTTACGAGTGTGTCAAAGAAAATGTTTCTATTGCTCCTATTATGTTCAATTAATGTGGAGCTAAATCCTGGCCTTCCATCTCCGCTTATTTCCCCAACCGAATTTGCAGTCGCTCCAGGACTCAAAATAATGCTGGTCAGTATATTAAGCTTGCCTATAAAATTTGACCAGTTACAAGCATGGGCCCTACACACAGAGCCCAACCTCATTATCATTACTGAGTCACAGCTCAAGAAAGCCAACACTGATCAACAAGTTACTCTAAAGAGCTATAAGCTGAATAGGGCAGATAGGGACTCCGGGGGGTGGGGTGGAGTAGTTATCTATACCAAAGCTAAGTATACAGTTAGTGACATTTTCTGTCAATCAAAATAAAAGGAATATGAGATTGTATCTCTAAAGCTCCACCTTCATTCCTTGGAAAGCATTACTGTCATTGGTGGTTACAGGCCCCCAACTGGTGGGACAAATATCCTTAACATCATTAAATTCCTAACCACCACTGCCAACTCAGAAACAGTAATCTGCGGGGACTTTAATATGGATTGGCTTTCCCCCAAATCACATAGTCTGAAAACCCTGTGGGACAAACTCGGTCTTTCCCAGCTAGTTAGCAAACCCACTGGGATTAATACCTCAAATATTGCCAATAGCTGTCTCCTTGGTATTATTCTATCCACTCAACACCACAAAATTTTACACTCGGTGGTCCTCCATAATGACACGAGCGACCATAGAGTTGTAGACTGTACAAGATCGCAAGCCAAAATTCGCTACCAGCCCAAGTTCTTAGCAAAGTGGTATTTTCGGAAGTTCAGTGCATCAAGCTATTTGTTCGACCTAAGTAAGGTTAGATGGCAAGATCTCTACCTTGCAAAAACCGCCAATGAGGCTGCCACTGTCCTCAACAACAACCTTATCTTCCTAGCAAACAAGCATGCTCCTTTTATCAAGGTTAGGATGCGCAACACCTCTCATACCTGGTTTACACCTGAGCTCAAGGCCGCACTCACAAACTGCGATAAAATCTGGGCCCACGCTCGGCGTACTAAGAGTCTGGTAAATTGGCAGGCTTTTAGAGCAGCCAGTAATGCACGCGTTAAATGCATTCGCTCCGCCAAAACAAACTTTTACATTTCCACTTTAGAACAGGCAAAGGGAATTTAAAATCTGGAGGACACTCAAGTCTATTGAAGGATGACAGACTGCCCTTCTATTCCAGACAAGATCTACAACAATGGCAAGTTCATGGATAATAATTGCCAAATCCTTAAAGAATTCAATTCCCACTTCATCACTGTGGGTCTAGCTTTTGACTACTCTTTATATGCAGCTTGTGTTAATTATCAAGCCACCACTAACATCACCCTGTCAACTGCAACCTGCGCATTCCAGCTGATCCCTCCCAATTTCAAGGAAGTAGAAGATTCACTGCTTAATTTAGATACCAAAAAAAGCGCCGGGGATGATGGACTTGAACCATTTTTTCTAAAGTTAGGCTACACCTATCTTACTGTCCCATTCTCCATATATTCAGTCTCTCGATTACCACTGCTACAGTTCCTTAATGTTGGAAATCCACCCATATCCTTCCACTATTTAAATCAGGGGATCCATGCAATCTAAATAATTATAGGCCCATTTCAATCTTGCCAATCCTCTCAAAAGTCTTTGAAAAATTGATATACACTCAGTTAAAACACCATATTGAAACCTACTTGCTCTTAAACCCAGCACAATCTGGCTTTTGCCCTTATCATAGCACGATCACTGTGCTGGCTAAAGTTACCAACGACTGGGTCTCTGCATTCGATTCCAAGAAGATCACATGTGCAGTCTTCTTAGACCTTAGTAAAGCATTCAACACCGTAGATCACAGCCTAATAGTGAATAGCCTTACTAAAATTGGTGCTACCCCCACCCACTGCTCAGTGGTTTAGTAGTTACCTGTCGGGAAGGACTCAGAAAGTCAAAGCAGGAGGTCAGTTCTCTGCCTCCTTGCCAATCCTTAGGGAAGTCCCTCAAGGCTCCATCCTAGGTCCTATCCTCTTCTCCCTGTATATCAACAATCTTGATTCACATATTACCAAGTCAAATCTGCACTTCTTTGCAGACGATACAGTTTTGTACACATCTGGCTCTACACTGACCGAAGTTAGAGACATACTCCAAGCCGACTTTACCCAGCTTGAACACAATCTTATCAATGTCAAACTTCTCCTGAACACTAAGAAAACCAAGGCCATGATCTTCTCTCTTAATACCTCTTCTTCTGTCCCTCTTACCTTCCCAAATATTTTATTGTCACCTCATTAGATGAACCCTTGGAAGTCGTCTCCAAATTTAAGTATCTTGGCATTTGGCTAGACAACAAGCTCTCCTTTAATGTCCACCTTGATGCCCTAGCCATGAGACTAAAAGCCAGGCTTGGCTTCCTATTTTGCAACAGGTCTTTTTTTCCCCTAGAGATGAGAATTAGGCTTATTCAGGCCGTATTCCTCCCCCTACTTGATTATGGGGACATAATACATACCTCTTCCGCAATCACTAATCTGAATATATTGGACATCCTCTATCATCAAGCTCTGTGCTTTATCACAAACTCCCCCTATCGAACCCACCATTGCAATCTGTATGCAGCGGTTGGTTGGACATCTCTCACCCTTAGACGCACGATTCATGCAGGTATCTGGACCCTAAGGCTTCTCCTGAACAAATTCCTGCACTATCTAACATGTCTCATTTGCATCTCTCACAGTACCTACTCATTTAAGAAAGCGGAGCTTATCCTCCTCGATGTGCCTAGGACTCGCATCTCCTTTGGCAAATGCACCATATCTTGTGCCCTTCCATCCATCTGGAATTGGCTTCAATCCTCATTGAAACTAACCGGCACTGTACCTGTCAACTTCTTCAAAAGGATAGCTGTCTCTAAATTCAAAGAAACTTGTAGCTGCTCCAAAAGTCCCTCCCATCCCTCATTCCCTACCTCACCCTACCAACTAACTGGAACCAGCTCTAGTCCTTATGGAACCCTCCTAGTCTTTGCACCTTACTCTTCTTCTGCTATTTGCCTATGGTAGCCAACCAATACTATCCCTGCATCTGCCCTCTCGACTTTTTCCTGCCTTCACTTCTTTTCCCCTATGTTATACCCCCTCCACTCTCCCTTACCCTCTACATTTTCCTCTTTACCCTCAGTTTGCTATATCTTTTAGGCCGACCCTGTATCATTATCTCTCCCCTCTTCATCTGTTTTCTCGCCCCCCCACATTCCCCCAATATCATAGCCCCCTACCCCTCCTCATGCCCCCTTTCTCCTTACTCGACCTTTCCACCTCATTCTTGCCTCTCTCTTCTGTAGTCTCTACACCCCTCACCTCTAATTATTTTTCCTCCCTAAGGTTTTCACTTCTTACACCCACAAGTCAGGCACTATTTGTTTATTTGTTTATTATATAACATATGGATCTCAACCGCACTTTTACTTACTGTCATGTCTATTAATTATATGTTTTGCATATTTGACTGTATACATGTTCCAGGACCTTCTTGTGAATGAGCTTGCTCAATGGAGTTTTCCAGCAATAAACTTGAACTTGAACTTCTCTCAGCAAGTTCCAGTATGAGAGTTTGGTCTGCTGCCCTTGGCCCTTGTTCCCCTTTCTATCCTGCTGGTATTGTCATCGATTGTTCTTGTTGTATGATGATTTGTTTTGCTTAGGGTCTTTTCCCTCAACCTCATACTGAGTGGAAGGCTCTGTGCCTTGCTTCACAGCAGCCACTTTGGGCTTTGAACCCAAGCCAAGGTCCTTGGCATGCACCTTGTAACTACGCTCCACTATTTCCAGTATTTGTTCCAGGCTGTTTCACTTAGAGAACACACAGGCTTTCACTCTCTCACTTAGTGCTGGGAGGACGTTTTGTAGGAAAAGACTCCTGTACCCAATTGAGTCCCAGTCTGGGTCCTCTTTTGCAAGTGCCTTGCCTGTGCTATAAGCAAGCCACAACCGTCCCTCATACTGGGGAGGGATCTCCATGTTATGCTGTTTAACCTGTGTAGCCAGCATTATGCCAACAGAATTTTGATCATGGGTTGCCAGTAGGCAGGCAGCAACTGCTTTAAAGGAAGCTTTAGTATCACTGTGGACATCCTTCTGTACCTTTGCCCATAGTGTGGGTTCCACTGTTTGCTTCGAACTTGGACCTGATACTCCAGTGGCAAGCTAAGCACTTAGCAGTTGCACCTTCTCTAGGTGGCAACTCAGATTATCATCTCCCGGAGCCATCCTGCCAATTTTGTCTGCTATGCTTTGAACAGCTTGTGCAGACTGGAGAGCACTGTGGCTCGACGAGGATTCAGCACTCTTGGAGTTAATAGTCTTGGCAACTGCCTCTGCTGTGGCTATAGCCATGCCCTGTATGAGTGACTGCTTTTCCACTTTCCTTTTCAAAGCATCTGCTGCAGCCTTTTTCCAAGTTTTCTGCCTGCTTTTCCGACAATTCACTCCTAGCTATAACCTTTGCATTCAGACCCTCTATCTCAGTTTTGTCCTCCCTTGTCAGAGCAGCCACTGGTGGGTGGTGCAAATACCCTCCAGTATACTGAGAAATGTGGACATCATCATCATCCTCACCCTAAGAGGATGACACCGTAAGGGCAAGTGCTGAAGGTATCGCTGTCACATGACATTTCTGGAGGATTAGCTGCAGACGTAGCTTTGCAACCTGATTCCTACACTCAGCATGATTCACACCATCATAAAACATTCCTTTACTAACGTTATCCTGTAAAACCCTATATGTGGTGCTCACTATGCGTTTCTGACCCATTTCTTTCCCTACATTTTTCTGTCATCTCTCATACTCCATTTACAACTCTGCATTATCACTTTTCAATGGCTCATTCATGCTCATAAGACCACCATTCATCTGTAACATCTGCACTTTAACCTGTTGCAACTTTACATATTCTTTCTTCAGCTTACTAATTTCCTTCTGATTCTCTTGTTTAATAATCTGACTCTCTTCCTTTAACACACAAACCTCTTTGGATTTAGATTCCAACTCCTGTTTCATAGCTGAAACCTTAGGTTCCAATGCCCGACACAAAGTGTACAAAACAGCAACCATTGCTCCCTTTTGATCATGTGTCTTACTTTTGGACTTAACCTCAGCATATACAGTAGCTTTCCTTCACACTGGGTCGGGTCCTTCTCAAGTTTTAACTCAGAGGCAAATTCTTGCCAACCTTCATGTGAGGTGAGAAAATGAAAGGCGTCCACATTGAGCTCTGAGATATTGGCCATTGTTGTGGGGTCTTTCTTTTTAACTGTCTTGACTGGATATTCAAGGAGTGTCGACCCTCCTTGGTCCAAACAGTCAAACAGCTGTTCACCTTGGTAGTAGAGGTCCCTCACGACCTGTTCCTGAGGCAAAGAGGGCCATTAGATTCATACACCTTTCGTTACCCCACTCTTATCTTGGTAAATCTTGGCATCGGTGCAGCCCAAGAGGTCCTAGCCATGGTCGCCACTTTGTTACAGCAGAGTTCTGGACCTGATTGAAAGACATGACACAGACCCAAAGACATGGTAGGAGAAAAGTTTATTACCAGTCACACAGAAAACAGAATACACATGCTTGGAGCCAAGAAGAGATCCCCAAACACCATGAGGTCCCTCTGTTCTGGATTCGTACTCAGCAAAATCATATTTTGCATACATTCTTCTACTCACAGATAAGAAAAGTGTGCAACCAGGTGACAGAATTTCCAAATAAGGCATATTTGCAATTAATAAAACTCTCATTGGTACAATATTAGTACACTGTACAGTAAGCTTGCCTATCTCTCTCTCTGCACATACTTATAAATAAGAGTAAAACTAGCCGAGGCTAGTTTGGAGAATGATACAAAATGTTTAGTATTGTAGAATAATAGCAGCTGTGTAGCAATGGAAAAAGAACTGTAAACTGGGCCTAAAGGCCTACATAAGTAAATACATCAGTAACACTAATACTGTTAGGGCCAGAGGTTACCAGCACATAGCACTGTGTTACAATCATATGTTCTCATATTATTAGTATATCATTGATGTCACACTGTAGTCTATCCCACTGCATGTATGTATGAATAAATAATAAAATTATAATAAATCACATGTAAGTTTGTCTGTATCATATGCTGCATAAGTATGAGATTGTGGGGGTGGTCCAGGCCTACACAATGTCATGCCTATACAGTAGTTCACAATCCAGCTCCTATGTAGCTAAGTAGAACAGATACAGCCCTCACAAATGTGGCCAATTAATATAGGATAATAAGCTTATATTCAAACTATAACCAAGAACATTTCAGTTTAAAAGTATTGAAAGAACTCAGAAAAATATGTTTAACACTGCAGGATATACCAAAAGTCTATTGTAAAAATGTTTTGAAGTAGTGGGATGGAAGGCACTCTACTTAGAGTTTTCCAAACCTGTGCACATTAGCTCCATTTAAGCCCATTAACATATTATTTAAGCTAGAAAACATATGAGTCAGGCTAGCTACAATAAAAGCTGTGATGGGGAACACCAATTCAACTTTGCAGTCTGAATCTTAGATCGCTGAGACTAGATGAGTATAAAAGATGAAACCCCTGATAAACAAAGGAGTAAAGTTACTGTAGGGACTCTGAGGTCCCTTTGCATACAGTAAGTCCATTCTGCATTTCAAGCACAGTCCCTCATCAGAGTTTCCGATTATAACACAGGGCAAAATGCAGTGATCATGTAAGCTGAAAAAATAGAGTTGATTAATAGGCAAGGTTTAAAACAAATCATACCAAATCTCACATCTGGAAATAAAAACAATTGTATAACTTCCTGCACAAAAGTCAACTATCAGAAGTCACTCAGCACACTAAGCCTTGTAGTAGCCAATCAGAAAGTCATCTCTTCATGGGAGGGTGGAGTTTTAGATGTAGCAAGTTCTGCAGTCCATCTCGGAGTTGATTCAGAACTGAAAGTGCTTCTGTGGTCCCTACTTTGGCTCCTGGTCCACTTTTTGGGGTTAAAATTGTGCTCTTTCCTCTGTGGCATTGTGGAGCTATATCCTATAAAATGTGTTGGGGTCTTCTTTTCTGTGACTTGATGCATATGTGGGGAAGGGGGGTACATTAAAGTGCTGTTCTTCCGAGTGTCTAGGTACTGAACATTCCATTGTATCTCAAGCTGCATCACTAGTGAATTCAGGGAGAATAAAGACACTTGAGGCTCAAACTTTGGAACTGTTGGAAAATTTGGCCAACTGAGGAAAGTTTGGAGGGTGAGTGTAGTGAAAACCTTCTTTGATAAAATCCCATGCTATGTCCAGTGTAGTGCACTGAATATTAACCCCAGAACTCCCCTGAATTACTGAGTTAGCTGAATATTTCATAAAATAGCTGACCTTTTGTTTTTGTAAATAATGTTTCACTTCTGTAAATTTCCTTTGTCTCTCGACTAATTCTAATAAAAAGTCTCGGTATAGAGAAATCTTTTCCCCTTCCAGTAAAAAGCCTTTTTGTCCCTTACCAATCACAACATCTCTTCCTTTACTGGATACCTTACAAGGTAAGCTATTACAGCATGAGCTTTAGCATTTTTATTGGGCTTTGAAACCAAGGAGCAGTGGGCACATTCAATCTCCAAGGACCCTTATTGGGGAAATAACTCCAAGAAGAACCGCTTTAAAAAGTGCACCATAGAGCTTCCCTCCACACCTTCTGGTGCCCCAAAGATCCTTAAATTGTTCCTTCTCTCCCTATTCTCTAAGTTATCCAATGTATTTAAAATATAGGCAAACTGTTTACCATAATAGTCAATAGTGTCCTGCAACTGTAATAATGAGTCCTCTATTTGTGCTACATGAGTCCCTGTTACCTCTATTGATTGCTTTTGCTCTGCAGATTCCTGTTGTAACTTGGCAACAGTTTAATTTCAGTGAGCTAATTTTAGGTCAGTCAGCATTTCTTTAATGATTTTTAAGTCTGATTTCTTTTTCTGGGTGATGTTATTAGTTGAATTGGATCTCCCATTAATTTGCTGTTTTGGGCTGGTGGCTTTGGCTCCCGCAGCTGCATAGTGTAATACTTGCAAGAAAACTTTAACTACGGGAAAAATAATCAAACAATATACAAACAACCCAAAACGTCTGACCACTTATCTTAAGAAAATTTGAAAATGAATAAAGCCAAAATTAATAATATCTATCAAGCTTGCAAGTATTTAAATAAGCTTTAAATGAGCACTGGATAGGAGATCACAAACTATGTGTCCATCTCAGTCAGCACCGCACACGCACCCACTCTTGATGAACCATCGTTGAGCAGAGCCAAATTCTTCTGTAAGGGTGGAGGATATGCCAGCAGGGGATTTGTCACTGTGGAATCAATTGCAGTTCCCTGCATAAAGTATAACGCACTGTAATAAGAGATTCGATGAATACGGAGAAATGTTGGGGCCCAAACATGGATCCCTGGAGTACACCACAGGATACCCCCCATTAGTTTGGAGATGCCCCCTGCAGAGACCTGCTGCAATCAGCCACATAGATGGTTCCAAAACTGAATGAAGCTACTGTGAAGTACTAACATACCTTAGTTTGGCTATAAAAATGTCATGGTCCACCAGGTCAAGTGCATTTATTAGGTCAAAGAAATAATTTCAGTCAACTTTCCCTCATCCTTATTTTGGAGGATATGATTAGTAAATGTGACTAAAGCAGTGGTAGTGCTATAACCCTTCTGAAACCATACTAGTGGGGGGGGGGGGAGAGAAGAGATTGTACTTGGACATATGGGCCAAGATATTCAGAGGGATTGCACCTGGCACAACTGAGTTGCACCAGTACAATCCCAGAAATGCACCATGGGGCAATATTCAAAAAGGGGCATTGTGCAGCACAATTTCTGATGTGCTGGGGTGCAAAGATAATGTATGCAGCACATCTCCAGGGGGCATGCCCATGAATATGTGGCACAACCTGATTTTCAGCCTGGGAGGTGCGGTGCATCTGCCGGCACATCTCAGAGATGTGCTGCATACCTTGGCACAAAGCTGAGCTCGTAAAAAATGACTCATCTGCTAGCCTCCCATAGGTGTGCTACTGTGCTGCAATGCACAACACAGCAGCCACCAGCCGTGGGAGGCTACCCCCCAGAACACTGTTCACAAGCACCCATATATTTCCCTGATAGTCTAGTGGTACCCCTTCCCCTCCCATACCTCAGAACAGCCCCGTACATTTACAAACATATTTTCCTGATAGTCTAACGGTACCTCCCTCTTCGACCGTAACTCCGATCACCCATAAGGTTACAAACATATTTACCTGGTAATCTAGTGGTAACCCCCTCCTCGACTGTAACTCTGATCACCTGTAAAGTTACAAACATATTTTCTTGGTAATCTAGTGGTACCCCCCTCCCCTCTCATTCCTCCGATCACCCATAAAGGTACAAACATATTTCCCTGGTAGTCTAGTGGCACCCCCCTCCCCACCAGTAACCTCGGCATTGGAAACATAAATGCCCATTACCTGGTTCCAGTGGCACCCACCCAAATAAAGGATCCCCAGCCCACCCAGATCCCCATTAGTCAGGCAGCAACCACCTGCATACTTTCTGCAGTTGCTACTGAATAGCTTTACAGTATTAGCTGCAAACCCATTGTTCCACAATGTGGGCCAATGGGCTTGTAACTGATACTGTAAACTGTCATTTGGTGGGAAGCCATGGAGGTATACGGGTGGGTTTGCTGCTCACCGATGATGGGGACACTATGTGGGTTGGGGGTCCTGTGTGCGTAGGGGGTGCAACCGGACCACCAGGTAATGGGCATTTATATTTCAATGGTGATTGGTGTTACCAGTGGGGAGGTGGTGCCACTGGACCACCAGGGAAATGTTTTATTGAACTTTGCAGGTGATCGTGGTTACCGGCGGGGGGGGGGGTACCACTAGACTACCAGGGAAATATTTTTGAACCTTTACAGGCAATTGAAGGTACAGGAGAGGAGGGCTATCACTAGACTACCAGGGATCTTACAAATATATTATTAGTGCGATTGGTGGTACGGGATGGGGAGGGGGTACTACTGTGGTTCCTGGTACAGAGACCGCATGATGCGTAGGGTGCCAGGTGCATTTTGCTGGCCATCCCTGCACAACACATGCAAATGGGGCCATAATGATGTGCAAATAGCTCCATTTACACCTTGTATGCATAATGGATCCATTTGCATATCCAGGTCTGAATATCTGGAAATTATTTTTATTTTATTTTATTTTATTTCGCTTTTGTTGACCGGGTAAGTGCACTAGACAAATCCTGCCTATTTTCAGGCACGACCCGGGGGAGGGGATACAGATGAATGCCAACTGACCTTGAACCAGATTAAGCTGTTGGTGGTATTTTTAGTGAATGAGGGAAATTTAGCCAGGACACCCGGCACAGGTCCAGTTGCACTGGAGCATTGCCATTCCAGGTATGCAGGCCTGTCTGAGGGATGCACTGGCACACTGTATTTGGGCCATGCACATTCTTTGATATATTCAGAAGAGATGTGCCATGGCACATTTCTTTTGAATATATATCTCTTTGTTGCTCCAGCACAACTCAGTTATGCTGCGCCACCACTTGCGCCATTGACAGGCGCAATTCTGAATATCGGGCCCATGGTCTGTAATTTGTTGATCTTGCAGGCTTTCAGGTAAAGACAGTCACCTCAGCCAATCCAAATCTTGCATAAAGTTTTATTTATCCTTGCTTCCTGTTTCTTTGCACTTATCACCACCATTGTAAATATCCAACATTTCACTCTCCGAATTCAGAGGTTTGTCAAGGAAGTTGTCCTAAAACATTATAGGGTATACCTAAGTGTCCATTAACTACACTATCGTTATGGTGTAACTACACTGTAACTGCATTGCAACTGCAATGTAGTTGCATGCAGCAAACATGTAATTACAGGGTAATTACCTTGTTGCATGTAATAAATGATTAGTTACATTAACACCAACACTTCAGAAAAGTGTAACCCCATTATAGAAATCAGAATTTTTGTACACCGTGTAATAGCCTTACACAAAACCACCCAATGTGTTCACAATATTAAAGGTGAAGAAAATCCTCTTATAAACCATTTTGTACCCATATAAACCTTGTTGTATTCATTTAACATTAGTAAATCAGCCTCTACATTCAAAAACTCACTCACCAAAGTCCTTTTCAAGTGACAGCATGACAGAATGGAGCCTTGCTCCCTGTATTCATACTGAATTGTTGAGTCTGTGTGCTGTGTGTGATGCTCATCACTTTGTGCTATTTGCTGGTCTGCCAATGATGACATCATCAAGCCAGGCATGGGTGTGACATCATCACATTTGATGCTCTGACTACACCAAGTATAGGAAGTGCACTGTAGTAGGAGAGATATGACAAGTAAGCACACCGTAAAAAGTGTACCATGCCCCAGCAAATCCTGGGAGGACTCCCCTTCTGTATCCATTGGCAGCTCTCCAGTTAGCCCATTTTTAAGCTTGAATTGAAAATAAAACTTAGAAACAGAGAATCTGATGGCAGATAAGGACCACCTGGCCCATCCAGTCTGCCCATTTCTCCCTACCTACACTATTACCACAGACCATGCCCGATATACAGTTCTTTCTCTCTCTCTCTCCCCCTTCCTCTACGATTCCCTTGTGCTTATCCCATGCGTTCTTAAACCCCACCACTGTTTTCACCCCCACCACCTCCACTGGAAGGCTGTTCCAGAAATCCACCAGTCTTTCTGTGAAGAAGCATTTCCTTACATCTTGCCTGACTCTACCCCCCTCCAACTTTATAGCATGTCCCCTTGTTACTGATCACCTTTTCTTCTGAAAAATACTCCCCTCCTGTACCATGTTTATCCCTGTAAGTTATATAAAGGTCTTTTTCATATCTCCCCCCTAGTCCTCGTCTGTTCCAGGGTATACACGCTGAGGTCCTTTAGTCTTTCCTCATAAGGCTTTTGATGCAGACCCTGCACCATTTTAGTTGCCCTCCTCTGGACCGCCTTCACTCTGTCTATCTCCTTCCAGAGATGTGGTCTCCAGAACTGGACACAATAATCTAGGTGGGGTCTTGCTAGCAATCTATACAAAGGCAACACCACCTCCCTCTTTCTGCTGGTGATACTCCTCACTATGCACCCCACATCCCAATTGTCCTTCCTACTGCCTTGTCACACTGCCTGGTCACCTTTAGGTTATCCAATATTATTATGTCCAGGTCTTTTTCCTACTTGGGGGTTGTCAATACCACTCCACTCATGTTGTACTCTGTCCCAGGGTTTCTGTGTTCTAAGTGCATTATTTTGCACTTTTTCAGATTGAAACCCAGCTGCCATACCCTTGTCCACCCCTCTAGTTTTCCCTAGTCTCTGCTCATCCTTTCTACACACCCCTGGAGTGTCCACCCTATTGCAGAATTTGGTATGATCCACAAAGAGGCAGACCTTCCCTTCTGGCCTCTCTGCAATGTCACTTACAAAGTCATTAAAGAGGACTACTAATCCCTAAGGCCCCTGCTGGTCACCCTCCCTTCCGTGGCGTGAACTCCATTTACCACCACTCTCTTTTGCCTATCCCCATAACCAGTTTTTTATCCAGCTTACCACTTTTGGACTCACTCCTAAGCTACCCATCTTGTTTACTAGTCTGCTATGTGAAATAGTGTCAAATGCCTTACTGAAATCTAGGTAGGACACATCCGCCGCTCCACCCTGATCTAGTTCCTTGGTCACCCAATCAAAGAAATTTATCAGATTTGTTTGAGGTAACCCCCCACCCCATGAAACCATGCTGCCTTGGGTCTTACAACTCATTGGATTTAAGTCTTTCCACAATCCTATATTTCAGCAGTGATTCCATTAACTTTTCCACCACCGTTGTCAGGCTGACTAGCCTGTAATTGACAGCCTTTTCCTAGCTACCACTTTCATGTAGAGGTACTACATCTGCCCTCCTTCAGTTCTCCAGAACCAATCCTGTTTGCAGTGGGCTATTAAGTAGAACTGTCAGAGGTGCAGCCGGTATTTCCCTGAGCTCCTTCAGTACCTTGAATTTACCCCATCTGGCCCCATTGCTTTGTCCACCTTCAGATTAGCAAGGCCTTTCAGGACTCTTGCTTCAAAAAAGGATTAGTGTGCAGTTCCCTCTAGTCCCGCCCTCCAAAGCTTTCATTATATTCTTCTGGCACTTCCCCTTCCTCTGTGAACACAGAACAAAAGTATTTGTTCTGGATGTCTGTCTTTCTCTGGGCCCCCTCTGCACAGTCCCCCCTTTCCTTTTCAACCTTATGATTCCATGTTTGGTCTTCCTCTTTTCACCTACATATCTAAAAAATGTATTGTCCCCTTTTGTTGCCTGCTGAGCTATTCTTTCTTCAGTGTATGCCTTTGTACTCCTTACTGATTTCCCTGCTCCCCTCTGTTTCCCCCGATACATCTCTCTATTCTCTTCCCTCTGCATTTCCTTATACCTTCTGAATGCTACCCTTTAGCTTTCACCTTTCAACCACCTCTTTCGAGAACAATATCAGTTTCTTTTTAGTGCTGCAGTGGATGGAGCCCTGCAGACCTCTTGCTATGAGAAAAGGACTTGCTACATTTCTTACGAACAATCAATATGTTGGAGTTGGATCACAGTCACCTCCACATCTGTGAAACTCTCCACTCATGTTGCCTCTGTTCACTTAGCACACTGCACACTTTCTACAGTTCCGGCAGTCATGGTGGAACATGGCACCCTCCATCATGCCCAAGAGTGCCTCTGCACTCTATGGCACATGTGCTAGTGGTCATGTATATACTGGCAATTGTGGTCACAGTGGAGTGTGCCGTGTTCCACCGTGACCACCTATTTTAATTAAAAAAAAATTTGTATTGCAAAATGTTCCCCCCCACCCGATCCTCCCTCTTAGCACCTCCCCAACCAAAAACATAGCAGTGACATTGGAGGTGCCCAATCCCCCAGTGTTGCGATCATTGGGTCCTTTTTAAAAACATATTTTTCTCCCCCCATCCCCCAGAAACATAGCAGTGACACTGGGGGTGCCCAATCCCCCAATGTTGCAATCTGGTATCCTCAGTCCTGTTTTTTATTTTCTTAACCTGTAGCAAGAAAACCATCCATCATTGTCTCTTGTGCCATTTCTGAACCCCCTTTCACTCAACACTCATTCCCCCCACCCCTCAAGCCCTTACTTACCCATCGGGGGTCCTACTCCATCATCCTCTCTGGACTGCAGACACATCTTCACTCTTAAAAGTTGGACCACAAACTGAAGAAACAGGCATGCCATTCAATGTATTTCAATTGGGTTTTGAACTTAGAGAAATAACTTGGCCCTTTTTACGTATTTTTGGCCTAGATTTTCAACATGCCTTCTTTGGGACCCCACCTCATGAACAATTGCACTGTCATTAGGCAAATGTGTCTTAAAAGGTGATTTTGCAGTCCCTGAGCAAAATCCTCTTTCAGGCAGCACTTGACAATTTTCTCTGCTTGTGTTCATGAGGTGGCGTCATAAGAAGGCTATTTTGATATTTTGGTGTAAAAATATTAAAAACCAGTAAAGTTATGAGCCTACACTGAATTTTCCAAACACAGCCTCATAACGTTGATAACTTTCAATATTTTTACCCAAGATTTGCAATATAGCCATATCTTTACAGCACCTCGTGAATGTGACAGCTGTCATTTTTCAAATCCTGGCCAAAATTTTTTTTTTTTTTTTACATTCCAACAGACAATTTTGCAATTCCTGCACAAAATCACCTTTAAGCCAGGAGATGACAATTTTCTCTGCCCATCTGTTATTTTTTATTTATTTGATATTCAGAAAGACCTTTGAGTCAGAGACTCATTTACAAAGGTTCCACGTCATGCATACAATGTACAGGGGGCGGGACATTAGCATACAGAAAAAGAACAGCACATTACATAATAACAAGAAGTAACATGAAGGATAAGATGCACAGGTTACATTGTTGTTACATAGTAGGGTAACAGAATTCTAGGTAATTTAGCACAGCCAGGTGTGAGGAGAAAGAAAAGCATCAGAGAGATTCAGAAAGTGGCTGATTGTCATGTTTCGTAAATGCAATTGAGGTACATTTGCTGCTTATAGCTTGATAGTAAGGAGGCAAGGCAGGTCAGGTGTCATGGGCAGTCACATCTATTTGAGACCTGCAGATATTCCCTTAGCATTGATTTAAATGGGCCCAGCCTTTTTTCCTCAGCTATATGGTTTGGGAGGGAGTTTGTCCAGGAAGGGGCCCTGTAGTTGAAGGTGTGTTGGTATTGGGAGGTCCGGCCATGGGGTACCCATAGAAGCCGCTTGTTTGAGCTTCGGGTTGTTTTGCTTAGTGGGGCTGGGAGTATTATTTAGAGTAGGGAGGGTGGAGTGAGGCCTAGTAGCACCTTTCTGGTCATAAGGCAGGTGTGGTGCCTGATTCTGTTATCCAAATTTAGCCAATTTGTGCTGCTGTATAGGGAGCATGAGTGAGTGAGACGATCACATCCTAGGACTAGGCGGCAGGCTCTGTTGAGCACTAGCCGGAGTCTGCTTAGGGTTGTGGAGGGTGCAGCACTGTAAATTAGCATACTGTAGTCTAGCAGGGAGAGGATAGAGGAGTTTACGGTGAGTTGTAGTGCCTTAGGGGCATGAGGCAGGGTCATAGCAAGGCTTTATTGGAAATTTGGTATAAAAATATTAAAAAACAACAAAGTTATGAACCTACACTGAATTGTGTGCATGCAGGCTTGTAAGTTTAGTAACATTAACATTTTCAATGTAGCCATTTCTTTACACACCTCATGAATGTGACAGCTATCATTTTTCAACTCCTGACCAAAATGTCTTTCTGCATCTCGAAAGCTGATTTTGCAGTCCCATTGTAAAATCACCTTTAAGCCAGGAGATGAACAGTTTCTCTTTCTGTCTTCATGAGGCAGGGTCATAACAAGGCTATGTTGAAAATTTGATATAAAAATATAACAAAGCAACCAATTTATGAGATTACATTACCTTTTGCAAATGCAGGCTTGTAACTTGGGTCATTTGCAAAATTTTTACCCCAAATTCCTTATCTGCAACCCTATCGGCTCGGGCCAGAGATTGTTACATAGAAACATAGACTCTGATGGCAGATAAGGACCGTTTGGCCCCACCCAATCTGCCTATTTCCCTACCTATTGGATAGGCTGTATATATCCTAGTTAACCAACAGCCTACTTCCTCCTATCCCCCACTAGAATTGCCTTACATCTGTTCCTATTGTTTTTGCTCACTTCTTTGACTCACAGGTTTGTTTCCTTTACTATGCTCCCTTTCATCTTCACCTCTGTTCGCCCACAAAATAATTGCAGCAGTAAATAAGCTGGCATAAATCCTGGCATATGTTACAGAAGTAAAATAATGCATTAAAGCAGCATTAAATGTTTTGTACTCTACCATCATTATGCAATAGACCTTTAATGTATTAGAGTATCTATAAGAATATTAAAAAGCAATGACCGAAATACAAATTTGATTACAGGTTAGGCAGTGTACAGTTGAAGCAGCAGTAATAAGGACCCAAAAATGTAATACAGCCTGAACTAGTACACTGCTGGAAAGGATGGTAGAGCCCCAAAGATGCTGCTCAGGGGTTTGAGTCCCACCACCTACAGCCACCCAACATTTGTGACTAACCACAATCCAACCACATTATATACACAGCACATGAACAATCCATTTTCTGAAAAATCAGTTTTCCACATCTCACATCAGCAATCATTTTTTTATAAATGATAGGTCCCCAGTACAACTCATCATTTGTTCTCCTCGCATTCAGAGCCCTTAATTGTTCTATTCAATATGCTGCTCTGACCAATGGAAGTCACTCACAGTCCCCACCCCTATGTGATTGCGCTACATTTTTCAATGCTGTGAATATGTAAATCATTTACTTGGTGTTTTTCTGCAATAAGGTGTCTGGCTACACTGGAGGTTTTATCATTATATTTCATATCTGCTTTGAGTTCTGAAAAATGTCCTATTCAGTTCCTGAGTAGTCATTCCATTTAAATTCTGTCATAGGGATGCAAGTAAATAAATGACATGTGTCAAGCTGCAAGTTATACTCTGACTAATCCAACTAGTGTCATCATTTTGTGGGGCTTTAAAACGTTGTTTCCTATGTGCATTGGAGCACTGTGCACAATTACTGCATGGGTAACTGCCAGGTGGTGAAGGTCCAAAACTGAAACCTGTTTGAGGTTTCTCCTCAAAGTATCTGAATGAACAGCTTTCCATTACAAGTGCTAGTGCACTTGACAACCACCAATGGTGGTGTTACAAAAATACCCTAGCCTCTTTCAGTGGCCCTCAATATATCCCAGTTAGTTCTAACCATGTTTCTATCTTACCAAATATATCAGAATAGGGTACGGAAAATGCAACTCTGTCTGGATACTCTGAACTGCCCTGTGCTGATTCCTTTTTGTCCAGCACTTTTGTTCTCTTCTTTTCAGAGACCTCATTTCTGCCTACTGCAATACTTGTTTAGGATATCTTCACTCACAAGGGTGTGGTGTCTACATATATGGAACCAATCAAACTAAAGAGAGAAAGAAATAAGTGCCTCAGCTAGGATTTGAATGGTATACTGTTAGAACAGTGACTAAATTTTGTCACCATAATTAGGGCGCTGCAACAAGCGTGGCAATGACAAGAGTAATCTTGATTTTAGATCTCCCCTTAGTCATATCACCCTATGTGCCCACACAATTTCTGCCCCTTGCTGAACATGCCTGCCCTGGAAGTGGTTATATTTACTTATGGGGGGTGCATGGGGCAAAGCCCCCACATTGGGTTTGTGGGGGAAAAGCCCCCTGCAAAAGCTGACTGTTTCCCTGGAGGGCATTTTGGCGCTGTAACTCCTGGGAGACATAATGCCTGGTGGCACTGTAATCAGTGTCCTCAACATATTTTTTCATACCAACATGGGTGAATGGGATTTGAACCCAGGCCACCTGGAATAATGTTTTGTTGCTCTACCAACTATGCCATCAAGGCAACTGAAAATCTGGGACTCCCAGAAGCAACATAGTCATGTAGCTGGTAGCACAATGAAAAGGAATTCTAGGTGGCCTGGAATTAAGGTGCTTCTGGGAGTCCTAGGTTTCCAGTTGCCTTGGTGACACACCTGGTTGCTCTACAGAATGGTATTTTGGGCAACCTGGGTGCAAATCCCACCTAAAGCACTAATTACTTTCTCTCTTCTGTTTATTGTTATGATAGTATTCTGCAGAAAACCTTCTGTCATCAGTTGTATTTCATTTTTGAAATCTTGCTCCATGGATCAATTTATTTTTTTCCCATTAGAAATTGACCATAAAGAAAAGTAGGTATCAGTTTCCTGGGGTAACAGCTATCATTGCATAAAATCATGTTTCTTTCAGTAGGACTTCTGTATAGTCTACTCTCCAACCTATTATTATGAACAAAAAATTCCAGATCCAAACAGAGCAATACTTTATCCGACATATCAAGGGTAAACCTCAAGTTTGATCGCAGCCATTCAGGTATTCATGGAATTCATGTGGGGGGGGGGGGTCTGGTAATATCTTCCACAAGAAGAGCAAATCATCTGTGTATTGCTTATAGACTTCTATCTGGTCAGACCATTTATTAACTGCAGGATCAAGTGTGAATGTGAACTCAGAATTATCCATAAATAAAATGGCATATGAGGGGGTCATTGGAGAACCCCATTGCAGTATCCCTGATTTGTTGGTAAAAGGTATCACCAAATCTGAAATAGTTATTATGTAACACAATTGATGACAGCTCACATAAGAAGGAGGTGGGGGGAGATCCCATGATTTCTCAAATTTAGGGCCCTTTCTAATACAGCCAACCTCTCATTTTGGAGCATATTGCTACATCCATACTTACTAGCAAAAGTTCTAAAACATCAAAACCATTTTAATAATGTATCCCAACAAATTCAAAATGTCCCAGGTGTCCTGTAAGTATATGGGCCTTTAATTTACAAAGGGCAGGATATTCAAAGGGGTTGCACCTGGCACAATCGAGTTGCACTGGCACAACCCTGCAATGTGCCCCAGTGCGATATTCAAAAGGGTAACTTGTGCAGCACAAGTCCCGATGCACCAGGGTGCATTGCTAATGTATGCAGTGCATCTGAAGGGGGCGTGCCCATGCATATGTGGCACATCCCGATATTCAGCCCAGGATGTGTGGTGCAGCTGCTGGCACAACCCCTAGATGTGCCGCATAAGTTGAACCAGAAAATAATGGCTCAAATCCCGGCCACCCACAGGCAGGCTGCTGTATTGCAGTGTACAACGCAGTAACTGCCAGCTGTGGGTGGCCTCCCGCCCGCGCTGAACATCGTCCACAATCACCCTAACCATGCCTGGCAGTCCAGTGGTACTGCCCTCCCTCCCATACCCAATTGTGAGTAACATCACAGAAAACATCTGCCCTGGTAGTCTAGTGGTCCCCTTCCCCATCCCGATCCTCCAGTCACCATCGTATATTTTACAGAAATATCCCTGGTGGTCCAGTGGATCCCTCCTCCCCACCTGAATCCCCAATCACTGGTAAAGTAGTCCTCATCGTGTCCCTGGTGTCCAGTGGCAACCCCACCCCCCACCTGCACAGGACCCTTGTCCACCCGGCCCCCCCATCATTAGCAGGCAGCTGCAGTCCCCTCTGCATGCTGCCCAGGTGCTCACTGAATGATAGCTTACAGTATGACTTGTCAACCCATTGGTCCACACTGTGGACCAATGGGCTTGCAGGGCATACTGTACTAGACAGTCACAAATATGCGAATGGACTTCAGTCACATATTGTTGACTGTCTAATACAGTATGCCTGGGAAGGCCATTGGTCCACAGTGTGGACCAATGGGCTTATAGATCATACTGTAAGCTGTCATTTGGCGGGCAGCCGGGTGGTATGCGGGAGGGTTGCAGCTGCCTGCCAATGACAGAGTGGGGGAGCTGGATGGGCAGGGGTCCTGTGCAGGTGGGGGATCCACTGGACCACCAGGGATATTTCTGTATAATATACAATGACAATCAGAGGGTTGGGATGAGGAGGGGAACCACTAGACTACCATGGGAGATGTTTTCTGTGATGTTACCCATGATTGGGTATGGGAGGGATGGAGGGGGGTTCACTAGCCTACTAGGGCAGGTTGTTTAATATTATACTACTGGCGATCACAGCTATGGGTGGAAGGGGGATTACCACTAGACTACAAGGGCTTGTTTAATATTATGTTTTACTGTGATCGCGGTTACAGGGTGAGGGTGCCCCGGGACCCCCCCAAGGCCACACAGTACTCTGTGCAGGGCACCAGGTGCAGTTCGCTGGGCTGCCCTTCTCAACTCTTGCAAATTGGGCTAGAATGACATGCAAATTGCCCCATTTGTGCCATGCATATATTAAGGCTCCATTTGCATGCACAGGTCTGAATATCACAGGTGATGCTCCCAGTGCAACTATAGTTGCGCTGACGCATTCCCAATACTCCCTGTCTGGGGAATGCACCAGCACATTGTCACTGCACCATGCACATTCTGTGCCATATTTAAAGGTGCTGAACCATGGTGCATCATCTTTGAATGTCTCCCTGTCTTGGCCCTGGCACATCTCAGATGCATGGCACCCCCACTTGCGCCTATGTCCGGTGCAGTCTGAGTATCCAACCCAAAGTCCCTAATGTAAAAGTCCACAGGGATTCCAGTTACTGAATTTAAGCCAGACACTATGGAACCCCCTGGCAGCAGTAAACCACCCTTGTAAATCTTTGGAAGACAGTAAAACACAGTGGTTGCAGGAAATAATTTAATTGCAGCTTCGGCCACCCAGTCAGGAACCCACCCAGCTCAGAACCCTCCGAGAACTAACTCTGATTTCTTGTTGTTTCAGGGTTAATGGATCCAAAATGACTGGTAATATAATGAAGCACATCTCAGATCTAATTTCAATGCCAGACAACAATGTTGAGGAGTTATGGTAGGTATTAAAATGGTAACATATGTATGCAATCCAGCTTAACATAAAGATTCATGTTTCAGCCAGTAATAATATTTTACAAAATAAATATAATTATCTAATTGTGTTAAAACATTTTATACAGGTTTTTTAAGAAAATTAAGTCTCCTGAAAATTATGAATTGAACCAAGACAGTTTTGTGGCACAGAGTTAATCGACTGATTGCTGTGTGCTTATTAAAATGTACTGTACTGCAGGCAAACGTGCGTGTGTGTGTGTGTACGTGTATATGTGTATATGCACATGCATGTGTGTGTTTATCAGGGTACAATAGCAGTGCTATAGTTGGGGGTTTGATGAATTAATCACATTATAATAGATTTGTATACAGCATATTACAAAGCAATTATATGACATTAGTATACATGGGGCCCGATATTCGGAAGTGCACCTGTCAATGGCGCAAATGGGTGCTCAGTGCAACTAAGTTGCACTAGAGCAGCAAAAGGAAATATTCAAAAGAGATGTGCCATGGCACATTTGTTCTGAATATATCAAATAATGCGTGCTGTGCAAATAAAATGTGCTGGCGTATCCTTCAGACAGGCCTGCATACCTGGAATGGGAATGCGCCAGCGCAACTGGAGATGTGCTGGGCACAATTTCTAGATATTCAGACCTGGATACAAATGGGACCATCTGCATGTCATTATGGCCCCATTTGCATGAGTTGTGCAGGGCTGGCCAATGAAATGCACCTGGCACCCAGCACAGCATGTGGCGCTGTCAGTGGAGGTTCAGTGGTACCCCTTGTCCTGCCTGTACCTCCAATTGCCCGTACTGTTTAAAATGACATTTCCCTGGTAGTCTAGTGGTAACCCCCTCCCCTCCCCTCTCATACCTCTGATCACCCCGTACTGTTAAAAATAACATTTTCCTGGTTGTCTAGTGGTACCCCCCTCCCCTCCCATACCTCCAATTGCCCATACTGTTTAAAATAACAGTTCCCTGGTAGTCTAGTTGTACCCACTTCCCCACCAGTAAACCTGATCACCGTAAATAAAATAGATAATCATTCCTTGGTGGTTCAGTGGTACTCTCATCCACACAGAACCCCCAGCCCAGCCAGCTTCCCCCCTCGGTCATCAGCAGGCAGCAGACCCACCCACATACCTCCACGGCTGTTGTTGAGGCACAGGTCAGGAAGCATAGAGAAAACCCAGGATTTCATTTTTCACCAGGTCATAGTTTTCTGACTGTGCAGTGTCCATACTGCTACAGGCAAGCTGGGCTTTCCCTGTCAGGTAGGGTACCAGTCCGATTATCCATTGATGCTTTGGCCACTGGCAGGCTGTGGCAACTCTTTCAAAGGTTGTCAGGTATGCCTCAATATCATCTGAGGGACACAACTTAGTAAGTTTAATTGCCTTTTAGTTGCTTGCATTTTGTTGTTCATCAGGATCTGTGCTGGATCCTCTGCCTTCAACAGCTTGTAAGGCATCCAGCCATCGCTGCTCCTCTCATTGCATCTCTTCTCTCATCTGCTGCTCCATGGCAAATGTGTTGATGATCTGTGGGACTGTTTTGCTTTTTACAGTTATCTCAAATCACAAATATATATACATTTCAATAGCAACACCAAACATCGTTCAAACAAAAGGGATCCAAATATCGGTTACATTTCCATACATTGATTCTCATAATTTTATATTAGCAGATATAGATATGCAAGGAAGAAAAACAGACATCAAGAGAAAAGAGAGACAGTGAGAGGCAAAGGATTGTGAGACTGTTCAGGTTGATCAAGTCTGAAATCTCACAGGAAAATTTGGCTGCTCAACCAGACAGAGGAGAGAGAAAAGGAAAGAATACAGATCCTTGCATTTGAACACTTTCTCCAAAACAAATGGGACAGGGTCCTATTCTACCCTGTCACATATACCCCCCTCTTTAAGAGGGAACCTGTTTTATTAAACAGGTTTCCAAAACCTTCTACTCTCTACTAACATTTCTACTTTCAGAAATCAAGCACATTTGCATCCATTTTTTTAACCAGAACAGTACAGCAAATAATTACAGTTCAAACCATACATTTTTCTTTTTTTTTTTAACCATCAGAACCCTCAATTCCTGATCCATATCTTGACAGAAAATCAGCATTACTATTCTCTTTACCAGATTTGTGAATCACAGAGGATTTAAATGGCTGGAGTGCCAGGTACCACTGTGTGATTCTGGAATTGTTATCTTTCATCTGGTTAAGCCAACAGAGAGGAAAAGTACTCCACTATCGAAAAGGAGTGTTTAGCAGCAAAGTTGTCCATGGAGTCCCTCAACTTTTATTTGCTAGGAACTGATTTTGTTCTTGTAACTGATCACAGTCCTCTCTGGTTTGATCCACTTCTTCAGGAGTTCTCAAAGTCGAGTGAAGGCTTCTCAAGGATTGTCAACTGAGTTGTACCTCAGAGATCAAAATCTGTGCCTGTAGGTCTCCCTGGAAATGTCATACCTGTTAACTATGAGATCGAGACCCCTGACAAGAAAAATCCTTCTAAGATATACCATGCTAACCTCCTCAAGAAATGGGTTGAAAAATGCCAAAAACTGCTTTGCTGGTTTTACCAGAAACTGATAAGGAAGATAGAGATGTAGCCTATGATAGACTAGAACAAACTGTTAATGCTGATGCTGTAAAGGTGAATGTTTCCTTAACCTCAGAACAAACTGCAGACATTCATAATGTGCTAAATACATTTAACAGTACATTTACTGGCTGGGAATTCATGAAGATGTTGCTACCTTTTGTAATTCCTGTGCTGAGTGTGAGAAAGTAGCCCCAGGCACTAGAAAAGACAAGGTGCCTCTGGGTCCCCTACCCTTAACAGATGTGCCTTCCTTTTAAGAGAATCGCAATGGATGTGGTTGACCCTTTAGACAAAAATAAAAAGGGTAATAAATTTATCCTGGTAGTATGTGACTATGCTACTCAATACCCAGAAGCAGTTCCAATGTGTACTGTTACAGCCCCAAAAGTTGCAGCACAGCTAGCCAAAATTTTCAGCAGAGTGGGCATACCTAAAGAAATTATTACTGATCAAGGTAGTAATTTTGGTGCTGCACTGATTAAAGAGCTGTACAGACTGTTAGGTATCACTGCCATAAGACCCTCCCCAATCACCCTCAGACAGACGGTCTTGTTGAGCATTTTAACAAAACTCTAAAACACATGATAAAAAGGTTTGTAAAAGGGGAAGGGAAAGACGGGGACTATTACTTGCCTTACCTACCTTTTGCTGACAGAGAAGTGCCACAGGCATCAACAGGGTTTTCACCATTTGAGATGCTGTATGGTAGGAAGCCAAGAGGGCCTCTGGATGTGACAAATGAAATGTGGGAAGATAACCCCACTCTGAAACAATCTATATCTTCTTATATGTGTGCCCTAAGAAAGAAACTGCCATAATAAAGAGAGTGGCACTGGAGCAGATTTGTCCTTGGCAAACTGGGGCAAGTACCTAACAGATGTGAAGATGGGGAATAAGACTGTTAAGGGACTCATTGATTCATTCAGGAAGCAGACAGACCCTAAGGCATGTTAAACTGCTGGGAAAACACTGGGCAAAGGGACCAGTTACTGGTGTCATCTGCATCCATGGGGACACTCAATACTATCCCACCACCCAAGTGACTCTGATTGTTAAGGGTGTGTCACACCAAATGAAAGTGGGGGTAGTACCAAAGTTACCTGTACCTGTGATTATTGAAAATGACTTTCCAGGATTTACTGAATTGATCAAAGAGGGTGTAAGTCCTGCTGTTTCAGGAGCTGTGGTGACAAGAGCTCAGGCAAAGAAAATTTCAGATCGTGGGGATGCTTTTCCTTTCAGTGATTTTGATTTGGACTTGTCTGAGCACAGCTCCAAGATCTGAAAATCCAGAAAAGAAAGACAAAGTCTGAAAAAATTGTGGCAACAAATGACTGATGGACATAAAGAGTTGAAATATGTTCATGATGAACTGACAACGATAGTGCTGATACTGGAACAATGAGTTAGAAGGCATACATTGATGGTGTGGCTTTACTCTGTATCCCACCATAGAAACAAAGGTTAGTTGTTTAGGATGTGACACCCCCCAAGAGGAGTATGATATCTACAATTATGTACTCCAACTCCGGAGACTATGGCTGGCAGCATGCAGGAGAGGAAAACTCTCCTTGGGGGAACCTCTGAGGACCCATGGCTGCCAACCCGCCCGTCCTTCTGGGCATACTAAAAGAACATAACCCTAATAAGAATTTTATTGGCTAGTCCAAGTTGCAGGTTAAAGATGATCCAGTGTAATGTTCATGGTAAGAAAGGAAGGTCATAAACAGGCTTCCAAGTATTGCGTGAGCACTACAGGCACTGTAGGAACATGTAAAGCATCCGGATAACTGCACTGAGCTTAGTATTGCTGGCATATGTCCAACAGCTTTAGGATATAGCTATGATGAGGAGCCCCTATGGCTAACATGAAAATTAGAATTTGTAAAGTACTTATCCATGCTCTGACACTTGTGGGCGGCGGGCTGAATGTGTTGAAGTAGTCTGGCCTTCGGGCTTTTGCTGATGGAAGGCATATAAATCCTTGGAATGATAGAATGGCTTGAGATGAAGCTGATGACTGACAAACTTAGTTCAGTTAATAGGACGAAGATATTAGGATATGCGTAGATCATGATGTAGAAGGCATATGGCAGTAAAGCTGAGCTGGAATCCTGGTAGGATTTGAGGGTAGCAAATCCGAAGTGCTGGTGCGAAGTTAGAAAGCATCCGAGTAAGTATAACAGGGTGAGCTTAATAGGTGAGGATGTGCAACTGGACACACAAGTTGGAAGATGAGGTGGTAAATAGTGAGTAAATGGATCAGGTTAGACAGTTGATAAGTAGTAGGATGTGGCAGCTAGTCCTTGACTGAGATACGCAGCTTGACCCGCAGCTGGTGAGGTAAGTAGAATGGCGACTAGCTCCGTGTAAGCATGTAAGAGCAACCAGACCTTCGTAGGTTTGCTGTTTAATTAAGTAGAGAGACAGCTAGCTTTCATAAGCTAGTGTACACGTTTGGTCCATACGTAGGTTAGGTAATTAGCATGAAATTAATTGTGAGGGTAGTAACTGTAAGTAATACATATTCAGTAGAACAGTTTGTAGCCAAGATGAAAGGTCAAGAACAGGTTTCCAAGTCTTGTATGACTGAAGCGGGTAGTAGCATGAAAGTGTGCGGCGCCCAGGTAGAGGAGCACTGAGGTGAGCATTATAGAACATGTCCAATAAGTTCAGGATCGAACTGGAAGTGGGGAGCTTCTGAGGCTAGCAAAGTGATTGGTGGAAGGATTAATTGAATCCGAGCTTTGATGCAGGCAAGGCAGGATGAGATAGAAGTAGTACGACTTCCAGGCTTCTGCTAATAGAGGGCTTATGTAATATGTGGAATAGTAGGCTTGCAATGAGACTACTGATGAACCCAGTTCAGGTGAAGGAAAGATAGGAGTAGAATATATGCTTAGGTCATGATATAGAAGGCATACGGCTGTAGAGCTGAGCTGAAATCTTTGCAGGCTTAAGGGTAGTAAATCTGAAGCACTGGTGAGAGGTTAGGAAGCATTCAAGTAGTATAATAGGGTGAGCCTGATTGTAAGTATGTGCATGTGAACCGCATAGGTTTAGGAGTTAAGGTAGTAAGTAGCAAGTAAATTGACCAAGTTGGTCAGTTAATAAATAATAGAACGTGGCAGCAAGTCCCCCTGTGAGATGCACAGCTTAACTGTCAGCTGGTGAGGCAAGTAGAGAAGCGGCTTGCTCCAGGTAACATTAAAGCACAGCCAGACTTTCATAGATCTGCTGGTAGTAATGGAATATGGCAGCTAGTCTCAGTAAGATGCGCAGCTTAACTGTCAGCTGGTGAGGTAAGGAGAGAGGTGGCTAGTTCCAGATAAGATGAAGGTGCAGCTAGTCCTTCATAGGCTCGCTGGAAGTAAATAGAGTAGCAAGATAATGAGTAGTAGAATTGGCAGCTAGTCCAATGGTTAGGATATGCAGCTAGACCTTTGTAGATCAGCTGCTATAATAAATAGAGTGGTGACTAGCTTCATGTAATCATGTAAGCGCAGCCAGACCTTATATTCTGCTGGCAAGTCGGTAGAGTGGCAGGTAGCCCTTGTAGGCTAGTATGCCCCATTGGTCTCCACGTAGGTTAGCTAATTAACATGAAAGAATTGAGAGTATAGAGCATATCCAGGGCAACTTATGAGAAACAGTGAAATCCACAGGCGAGCATATGCGATCCACTCAGGTGGAGTTATACTTGTCGAGTAATTCTAGCAGAAGAGAAAATCTTCTGAGGAGAAGAGGGACTTGAACGAATAACTAAAATCCAGTGGAGGATATGATCTTGGAATCGATGCCAAGTGAGGTAGACAGCTAGGTAGGAGTTAGGAGTATACGAACCTCCAGGCCCAGACTGAGCGTGTCAGGCCAATGGAATTCATGAATCTCCAAGTCCAATGCTGGGCGAAGCAGGTGGAATAAGAGTAACCTAGGAAGCTACTGAATGAGCATTGAGTGGATCTAGGAGCGTTTGAGTGAGGACCATGCAGGTTTGGTATAGTTGGAAGATTCCAGGCAGCTTTGGAAGAGCAGAAGACAGGAATGCGAATAGTGCAAGCTATAGGTAACGAGTTGTAAGCACAAACCTGTACGTAGGTCAGATTAGTAGTGGAACATGGCAGCTAGTCCCTCTGCTGAAATGCGCAGCTTGACCATCAGCTGGTGAGGTAAAAGGTGGTGACTAGCTCTATGTTAAGATGTAAGCACAGCCAGACCCTCGTAGGTCTGCTAATAAGTATGAAGCATGATAGCTAGCCCTCGAGGCTAGTGATGTGAGGTGACTATAAATGTAGCAGCTAAGAACTGACGTATCAGGAATTTACTGAGGGTATGGAGGGAGCATTTATGGCTGTGATAGAATATGCTGCATAGTAGGGCTGCAGTAGTAATAGAAGGAAAAGGTATGATGTTTCACATATGCAAAATTGGTCTTCCATAAGTATATCGCACGATAGGCCTTTATCCTACTAGCATCATGTGAATGTCTGCAATACGGAGTGGGCTCTACATAGTCCTATGGTAGACCCCAATGTAGAAAAGTTGCAACAGTGGTAAAAGGGCAGGGGGTTGCGGTATGACATCTAAATTGGAGGAGTAAGATTTATATTCATGAGAATTGCAACGCATATCTGTAGGTATGCAGTAATGCACATGAGGAGTACAAACGAGCTGTTGGGCTTAAAAATCCTTCAGATAGCAGGTAGCTATTATAGAAACCAAGTTGACAGCTGATAGTACAAGCTGCGGTGAGATATGTCAGGAGCATTAGTGTATAGTTCAAAGTCCTCAGATAAGACTACTTATTTGAAAAAAGTCCCAGATAAGAGGTCCGTATGTGGCCGCAGGAGTAAATAAAATGAGCACTGAGAATGAGACAGGTGAGATGATGGAATGAATTAAGTGAACTTATGGAAGTAGGAATGTAGTCAGTGCAGTGTGAGCGTGTAGCAACTGAGACAGCCGAGGATGAATGCAGTCAGCGCTGGAGTAAGCTAGGTCATTTAGTGAGAACGCCCGTGCCATTTAACGATGGAAGATGAAGTCATCAGCAGCAGGTAATCAAGCATGGGGTTCCAACATAGTAAATGATAGACTGCAAGGTGAGGCATCTGAGGATGAACTGTGTGACATGGAGCAGGTAGCTGCTAGTGGGAGGAAGAAATGTGAAACAAGTAGAGCTCTAGGTAGATAAGCTAGAAAGTGGGGTAGGTGAGAAAGCTGCCAAGGAGCAAGAGTGCACCATGGCTATGAGGAGAAGCTGCAGGAAGAACCCCCCAAAAAAAGGAAAAGAAACAGCAGGAATGGGGAAAACAAAACAAAATGAAAACGGGAACAAAAACGGAGGCAGAAAGACAAACACAGTGGGGGCGGGGTGGCAAGAAGAGGCACAGCCAGGGGAAGGAAAGGAGAGCGCAGCTGCCGGACCAGCAGCACCGAGCCAGGTGAGCACGCCTCGCTCTAAGCAGAGCAGCAGCAGCAGGCTCTGCTTGCTTAAGTAGGATATGGGGGAGGAGCTCCCCCCCCCCATAAAACTACAGGCAGAGCCTTTCAATTACACCACAGAAGCATAGAACAGAATTGTTACAGATAGCAGATGATAATCCTGTGGCTGGTCACTCAGGGAGGGATTGCACCCTTGTCAGATTGCTGTATAGATTTTTTTCCAAGAAAGATTTTTTTTACAAGAGAGTTTATTTTGCTTCTGTATATAGTTATCCTGGAAAGGTTTATTTTATTTTATGTTCCTGTAACTAGAAATAAACAGTTTTGTGGAATTTTACAACTGCTCCTGGGTTTTCTCAATGCTTCCTGACCTGTGCTTCGATGACAGTGGATGCCTGCTCAATGACAGCTTACAGTACCTGCTACAAGCACACTGGTCCATGCTGTGGACCAATGGGCTTGCAGTGCATACGGTAATAGTCATTCACAACTTTGTGAATGAAGTCATTCATTCACAAAGTTGTGAAAGGTTGTGAATGACTATTACAGTATGCACTGTAAGCCCATTGGTCCATAGCATGGACCAGTATTCTTGCAGCAGATACTGTAAGCTGTCATTTGGTGGGCGGCCATGGAGATATGTGGGTGGGTTTGCTGCCCACCGATGACTGAGGGGAGCTGAGTGGGCTGGGGGTCCTGCATGGGTGGGGGGAGTGAGGTACAGGGTCGGACTGGCCCACCTGGATACCTGGACATTTCGAGGTGGGCCCCCTTCAGTTAGGTAAGTGGTTACCTTCTGAACTCTGAAAACTTTTACATTTCTTCTTTTTTCTAATTAAATTGGGCATCTGGGACACTGTTGATAAATGTAAGATGCAAACACAGAGCTAGTGTATCAGATTGGAGTGGAATATTGATATGAGTATGTCAACCTGGGCCCTCCTTTATTGATTTTCCAGGTGGGCCCTTGCATCTTCTTTCCAGGTGGGCCCTTTGTACCCCAGTCTGACCCTGGTGAGGTACCACTGGACCACCAGGAAATGATGGTTTATTTTATTTATGGTGATCAGTGTTACTGACAGGAAGGGGTACCACTAGACAACCAGGGGAACTGTTATTTTAAACAGTATGGGCAATCAGAGGTATGGGAGAGGAGGGGGTACTACTAGACTACCTTGGAAATATTATTTTAAACAGTGCGGGTGATCAGAGGTATGGGGGGGGTACCACTAGACTACCAGGGAGTTTAAAATGATTTTAATATGGTGATCGGTGTTACTGGCGCAGCAGGAGATACCACAAGACTATCAGGGCAGTTTGTGGATGATTGTGCATGGTGTTCAGGGGAGGGGGGTTGCCACCCACGGCTGGTGACTGCTGTTTGTGGCCTGCACTACAGTGGCTCACATGTGGGTGGTTACCAGTTGAACCTTTTTTGATGGGCTCAACTTTGTGCCGATGTACGAGGCACATCTCTGGGGATGTGCCTGCAGATGCACCGCACATCCTGGGCTGAATGGAGATGCGCTGCATACATTATCTTTGCTCCTTGGTGCATCTGAAATTGTGCAGCACAATTCCTCCTTTTGAATATAGCCCCAGGATGTATTTCTGGGGTTGCGCCGGCACAACTCAGTTACGCAAGGTGTGGCTCCTTTGAATATCTTGGCCCTGGAGTATAGTACACATGGAGTATATGAATTATAGATAATTTCTTCAGGAATTGTTTCTTGTTATGAACCATAATGAATCATAAAATCTGATCCAGACATTTTATGAAATCATGCTCATAAACCCAATTTTTCTTCCATCACTAGGCAAAAATTTATTTTACTCAAAAGCCACAAGATGTCCTATTTTGAAATGTTGCATATTCTAGGGGTAGATTTTACTGAAATAACTTTCTTTAGTTTTTGTAATGAACCTTCTAATTTTAATTAAGTAGTTTCTCTGACTGATACATGCTCAGTTGGACAACCCCACCCCATCTGAGAATGCAAGTGCAGTAGGAGCTAATTTACAGGCTGATCTATTTTTATATTTTGTCTATATTTTCAGATGTCAGTGGACAATTACTATAAAATGTGAGACAATGAATGGCAATGTTAATGTATATCATAGACTAGGAGGTGAGAAACAGATGCTCAAAGTCTGTGTTTTAAAACTGAAACCTGGGGTTGAAGCATGTCATGTAACTGACAATACATGGCTGAAAGCAGAAACAAGCAGTCATCAGCCCTTCTAATCATATAGTCCAAACAAGCATTTGTCAATGCCAAAAGTTTGCTTGCTGGCATTGGTAGTGTAGGAGTTAGAGAGATGCATAATAGGAATGACAGTGAAGTAATGAACTGAAGCCAACCCCACCACCACCCTGCAGAGACTGACAAACACTGGGGTGTGCCTTTGGGTCATCAGGCATAACGCCCATGCCATTTCACCACACCCTACCCTGCAGACACCGAAAAGTGTCACGGTGTGCCTTGGGGTCTTTGGGCCTTATGTTCACCCCATTCCATAAGGAAATATGGTGAGATGGGTGCAGTGCAGGAGAATGGGGTGAACTTTGGGTCTAAAGAGTCCAAGGTGCACCTTGATGCCTGTCACTGACTGTAGGGTGTGGGTGGGAGTGGAATGGCATAAGCATTACAGGTGACAATCCCAAGTCACACCCCTGATGCCTGTCAGGCTCTACAGGGTGGGGTGTTATGGTTAGAAATCCTAACGCCTCAGGCGTTTGTTGGTATTTTCACTCCAAATTTTCAACATGGGTTTTTTGTGGCCGCCACCTCATGAACAGCGGCAATATTAGTTTGTTAGCCGATAGCTGATTTTGTACCGCGACTACGCCATTTGTCACCACAGGTGCGAAAACACATTTCGAACAGGATGTGAAAAATGACAGCTGTACTGTTTATGGGGAGGTGTAAAAAATGGCAATGTTGAAAATCTGGAGTGAAAATATAAAAAAAAAAAAAATGGTGACGTCACAAGTGTGCATAGAATCTGTACAACACACACCCATAATGTAATTAGTTTGGGGATTTTTTACAGCAGATTGTCAACACAGGCATTTTGGGACCTCTGCTCATGAACAGCGTCACTGTGATTTTCTTAATCTGTCCCGAACACTGATTTCCCACAGCGACCATGCATTTCGGCGCCAGAAGTGCGAAAACACATTTTGGACAGGGTGTGAAAAATGATAGCTGTACTGTTCATAAGGAGGTGTGGAAAAATGCCAGTGTTGAAAATCTGAACTGAAAATATTACAAATTTGTGAACTTACAAGGTTGCATGGAAACTGCACAATGTACACTCATAACACAGTCATTTTATGGACTTTTGTCACCAAATTTTCAACATAGCCATTTTAAGACCTCTGCTCATGAACAGTGTCACTGTGATTTTCTTAATCTGTTCCAAACATTGATTTCACACTCCCACCGCGCCATTATGCGCTACATGCGAGAAAACATGTTTTGGGCAAGATGTCAAAAATGACAGTTGTACTACTCATAATGAGGTGTGGTAAAATGGCAATGTTGAAAATCTGGAGTGAAAATAGTAGAAATTCTCAAAGTTACGAGCGTGCATAGGATCTGCGCAACACACACTCATTAAACAGTCATTTTTGGGAATTTTTTCAACAAATTTTCAGCATAGGGTTTTGGGGGGCCTACCTCATGAACTGTGACACTGTTGTTTCGTTACTCAGTCCCAAAAGGTGGTTCTGCGCAGTGACCGTGAAATCACCTTTTGGGACTGAATAACAAAATGACAGTAGCTGAGTTCATGAGGTGGGGTCCCAAGAACTCCAAGTTGAAAATTTAGCGATAAAATCCCCCAAATTGCCGAAATATGCACCAAAGTATGTGAAAAATGACATAAGGGCCTCAGAGATTCAGGAGGAACAAAATGGGGAAGAGATACTGTGGGGTAAGCTGGAAAGAAAAATGGGGCCAGCCATTCGCACAGGTGTGGTCTATAGACCACCAGCCCAGGAGGAAGAAACAGATAGGGAACTGATGCTAGCCATCCAAAGGATGGCAGACAAGGGTGAGATAGTGCTGGTTGGAGACCTCGATATTCCAGATGTGGACTGGAGCATCCCAGCAGCAGCACCAACTTGGAGCAGATTTATTCTGGAGTCCCTTCAGGGTGCCTTCCTCAAGCAACTGGTCATGGAACCAACTAGGCAGAAGGCAATACTGGACCTTGTGCTCACAAACAGGGACAGTGTGATGGGGGTAACAGTGGGGGAGCACCTGGGGAACAATGACCACCAGTCATTGTGGTTTGAAATCACAGAAGGTGCAGAACCAAACCACACAAAAACACGTATCTTGGATGTTAGGGGGACAGACTTTGGGAAAATGGGGAGATGCTTGAAAGAGGCATTAAGGGGAATGGGGCAGGAATCAGGGGTTGAGGAACAGTGGGCATTATTTAAAATGGGGATTACAAGAACAACAGAATGATGCATTAAGCAGATTAGCAAGTGGAAAAGGAAGAGGAGGCCATTATGGTTTTCTAAGGAGGTAGCAGAGAAAGTGAAGGCCAAAAAGATTGCATTCCAGCAATACAAAAAGACACAGGCAGAAAGGGATAGGGAGAAGTACCAAGAGAAGCAAAGGGAGGCAGGGAGGTCAGTAAGGGAAGCCAAAGCTCAGACAGAAGAGCACATTGCAAAATCAGTAGGTAGAGGGGACAAAACATTTTACAGGTACATAAGGGAAAAAAGAAAGGCAAAGGGAGGGATAGTGAGACTGAAGGGGGAGGATGGGGGGTCTCATGGAGGATGACAACAGTGAAGCTGACATTTTGAACAAGTATTTCTGCTCAATCTTTACTGAGGAAGAGGAGGGTAATGGGTCTGAAGGGAGTATAAGAGGTGGGAATGGTGCAGAAATGGACACAAGTCCCTTTACACGAGAAAGGGTCCTGAAGGAACTGGAAGTAATAAGAGTTGATAAAGCAATGGGGCCAGATGGGGTGCACCCCAGGGTCCTTAAAGAACTAAGAGAGGTGGTGGCTGAACCTCTGGCAATCCTGTTTAGCCGATCACTGAAAACAGGGGCGGTACCCAAATACTGGAGGACAACAGATGTAGTCCCCTTATACAAAAGTGGGAACAAAGAGGAAGCGGGGAACTACAGACCAGTCAGCCTCACCTCGCTAGTGGGGAAGATCATGGAAGCACTACTGAAGGAGAGATTGGTGGAACATCTGGTTGTCAATGGACTGCAGGACCCAAGACAGCATGGTTTCACCAGGGGGAGGTCATGTCAGACCAACCTCATTGAATTTTTTGACTGGGTGACTAGAGAGGTGGATCAGGGAGGGCAGTGGACATGGCCGATCTGGACTTCAGCAAGGCCTTTGACACTGTGCCACATAGAAGACAATTACACAAACTGGGGAATATGGGTGTGGGCAGGACAGTAGTGCACTGGGTAGATAACTGGCTGGGCGGCAGGACACAGAGAGTGGTGGTAAATGGCTGTCACTCCACAGAGGGAAGAGTGACCAGTGGGGTACCACAGGGATCAGTGCTGGGACCGGTCCTATTCAGCATCTTCATCAGTGACATTGCACAGGACCTAGAAGGCAGAATTTCCCTGTTTGCTGATGAGACAAAGCTCTGTAACAGAGTAGACACACCAGAGGGTGTAGACAGAATAAGAAGGGACCTGCAGAAATTTGAAAAATGGTCAGGAGTTTGGCAGTTGAAATTCAATGCAAAGAAGTGCAAGATAATGCATATGGGGCAAAAAAAAAACCCTGGCACAATATATCAGTTGGAGGGTGAGGATATAGCATGCACCAAGCAGGAAATGGATCTTGGGGTTATCATCTCTGATGACCTCAAGATAGGGAAACAGTGTGACAAGGCAGCAGGTAAAGCAAATAGGATGCTGGGATGCATAGGCAGGGGCATCACCAGCAGGAAAAGGGAGGTCATAATTCCACTATACAAGACACTAGCGAGGCCCCACCTGGAGTACAGTGTACAGTTCTGGAGACCTTACTTATGTAAGGACATAGACAGGGTAGAGAAGGTTCAGAAGAGGGCAACAAAGATGGTACATGGATTACAGCACAAGTCCTATGAGGACAGGTTGTAGTAATTGAATATGTACTCCCTGGAGGAGAGGAGGGAGAAAGGGGATATGATAGAGACATACAAGCATCTTACGGGGAGGAACAGGGTGCAGGAATACACTATTTTTAAGCAAAAAAGATGTTCCAGGACTAGAGGGCAATGGATGAAGTTGGAAGGAGGATGATTCAGTGGAAACATGAGGAAGAATTTCTTCACAGAATGGGTGGTGGACAAATGGAACACCCTGCCAGAGGGAGTGATGGGGGCTGAAACAATCATGGGATTTAAGAATGCATGGGATAGACATAAAGGAATTCTGGAGGTCAGGGTCAAGGGGCAACGGACTTCTAGGAAAATATAAAGTAAACTTACAAGCTCAAATGGGCAGACTGGGTGGGCCATAGGCCCTTATCTGCCGACACTGTCTATGTATCTATGTAAGTTAAAAAAACCATTTATGTCATTATACAGCTTACCAGCATTTCTTCAGTTTGCGGTCGGCTTTGAAGAGTGCAGACGTGTTCCCAGACCACCAAAGGTCATCTTGTTGGCTTCTGGAGGCATAAGGGTGAGGGGGTGGGGGAGGTGGGGTACACAGAGGGTGGGTGCGGGTTGGGTTGAGAAGGCAAGAGTCAACAAGGACAGTTTTCTTTTGTCTGTTCTAGTTTTTTTTTGTGTTTTTTTTAAGATGACGTGGGACTTTTGCCATGCTGGGGTGGGTTCCCTTTATGGCACCTGCATGTTTGTTGGGGGGGACAATGGAGCTGATGGGGGATTGGGCCCCATGGGCCACAGACTTCGGCCACGCTGGGGTGGGTTCCCAGCATAGCACCAGGAAGTTTGCTTTTGGGGGGCAGTGGAGCCAATGGGGGATTCACCCCCGTCAGTCATACAGTGTGCGGGGGAGCACATGAGCATGCTGGGGTGGGCTCCCAGCATGCTACGAGGTGTTCATGTCGGGGGGGGACAAACTGTCTATGATAGTTCAGATGCAGTGCTGACGTGTCAGCAATTTGCATACTGCCATCGGCTGCGCCTGCAAAAAGGAGCAGGGCATTAGAAGTGGGGGATGCACACCTATGAAAGCTCATATGGTGGCACTATGTTTCTTGCACGTGTGCAAACATAAAAACAAGTGCAATCAATTTTTAATTATTTACAGTTACAGGGTATTGTATTGCCAGCACTCCTTTTGCAACAAACATGGCATCAGTTGTGGTGTACGTGTGTGTGTGTGTGTGTGTGTGTGTGTGTGTGTGTGTGTGTGTGTGTGTGTGCGTGCGTGCATATGTGTGTGTGTGTGTGTGTGTGCACATGTATGTGTGTCTTTGTGTGTAAGGGAAAGTACAGTGTTACACAGTAACGGAAAGTATTTTTTTATAAGCAACATAAAACTTCCAAGACAGCATTTACATAACACTTAAAAGTGAAAACAGGAAATATTAGCAGGCTAGCAAATTGTTTATGTTAACAGAAAGCATATCTGACTAAATCTGTACACTCTTTAAAGGAACAAAGTTCCATAACATTACTGCTAAATAAATTAAACAGTTAAAAAGTGGAACATATCAGCAGAATAGGAAGGATAACACAGAGGATTCAGCAATTGTTCAGCTGAAGAAAAGGACCCCAAACTTCAAAAATGTTATTCGTCATGTTGGACAGTAAATAACTAATTATTTCAATATTTGCTCTCTAGCCCATTTTGTTATACCATTCAGCCAGGAAGGGCACTTTGAATCGCCCCAGTATTTTAAGATTAAACATGGTTACATTTCCAGCATTTGTCATTTGATATTAGACATAGTTCAAAACGTTTGCTGGAGGATAGGTAGAACTGATGCAATATCTTATATGAATAAGGTTACCTTGTAATTCCCTGTTCCCATGATAAGCATATTTCCCAGCGGAATTCCATTCCTGGTCAGATATGGTGCAGAGTTCGGCTTCCCATTTCGTTTTTGCTGAGAGTCAGGGATGGAGATGAAGAAGAATTAGATTGCATTTTATAAATGAAGCTAAAGCGTTTTTTCAGAGGACCCACTTTAATAATTTGATACCACTTGTCATTATTGCGGAGTGTCTAATCAGGACGGAGTGAATCCCTTAACTGCAGAAAACAGTGGAAATGGAATTTATGTAACTTAAACGTCTCTCTGATTTCAGTAAAGGACATTAGGTTATTTGAGTCCTCAGATATAATGTTGCATATTTTGTTGATACCGGCTCAAGACCATTCAGCATTCATTGGGGAAGTACAGTAACGCCTCTGGTTATACAAGGATTGGACCAGATGAGTGCTGGCTTTAAAGGAAGGAAAGCAGGACTGTTGGCCAAATTAATTTCCTTAAGAACTTTGACAGCTTCTGATAAACAAGAGTTGCCTTTAATGTTTGGAGGGGTAGGACTATTTAAAAAATTTGATAAGGAATGGGGAGCCAGGAATGCTTTCTCTATTTGGAGTCATAAGGGCTCACATTCAGTTACATTATTTTGCAAGTGTGGTGATATTTGCTTGAAAACAAAAGCCACCTGATATCTTCCCTAATATGGGAGAGCCATACCCTTGACTTCTTGATGCTCAAGCTAGGTGGTTTAGAGTTCCATAGGAATTTTCTTATAAGATTATCTAATTTATTAATCAATTTATTGTTTAGTAAGAGAGGGATGTTCTAAAAGATGTAAAAGATTTTGGGAGCTATAATCATTTTGATGGCGTATATTTTCCCCCAAAGTGAGAGATTAAGGTGACTCCACTTGGTAAGGTCTGATTCTATATCTTGAAGTAGTGGAAGAAATTTTGTATCCATCAAGGTTTCTAATCTATTGGAGATCTGTAGGCCCAAATAAGTTATTTGATATTGAACAAAGTTGTTATCAAGCATTGCATTTGTTTTGAAGCACAAAAGGTGTGGGGTTAAGGCACAATACCTGCATCGTATCCCAATTCATCTGAAGACTAGAGATGGACTCAAGATATTGTACATTTTTTTAAAGCAGAATATGACTGAACAGGACTAGTGAGGATCAGGAGATGTCCATCTGCAAAGGCGAAAGTTTTATGCATGTGGGAGCAAGTTCCAACCCCAAATATGCCATGGCGTTCTGCGATGGCTCTAATCAGGGGTTTTATTGCTAGTATAAATATATACAGGAACAAGGGGCAACCTTGCCTAGTGCCCTTAATAAAGTAATGGAATGGGAAAGGAGACCATTTATAAGAATTTGGACGGTTGAATTTTTGTAAATTAGGGAGACCTAGCTTCCAAAGTTAGTACACATCCAAAGTATTCCAAAACCTTAAACATGTATTCCCAAGCAAAAGTATCAAATACTTTAAACAGGTCTAGGGATAAAACAGCATATACATAGATGCATAGATACTGAAGGCAGATAAGGGCCTTTTGGCTCACCTAGTCTGCCCAATTATGCATGTAATTTGGCTCTTCAAGCTTCTCTTGAACTGGGTTGTTCCCTTCCCCCAACTGCTAGGATCCCCTAATGCCTATTCCATGCATTCTTGAGTCCTATAATCATTTCAGCCCCCACCTCCTCCTCTGACAGAGCATTCCACTTGTCCGCCACCCTTTCCATGAAAAAATACTACCTCACGTTACCTCTGAACCTCCCTCCCTCCATATAGTTCCTTACATTTGTTTGCCACTGTGGTCGCAGATTCTCATTACTGTATATACTTTACCTTAAATTCTATATATTCAATAACCACACCCAATGGTTATTCCAATAAACTCAGTTTATTGTCTGTACACACATGTGTGGGAGCCTCGGCTAAAGGCAAGAGCTCCCCCCGAACTAAGTTTTACACAGTATTTTATAGCATTTCTTATCTTGAAAACACACTAACATTTCAGTGTAAAGTAATCATAGTTTCTTAGCAATAACAGAAAAACAGTTTCATATGGATCAGGTGTTTTTCCACTGGCTTATTTCATCACTGCCTAATACATACACCTGGGTCAAGCTGACCTAATAGAAACAATGAGTTTCACTCACTCCATGGTACCGTACAGCTTGGTTTTAATGTGACTTCATGTTCTTATCTCTGCTTCTTGCCCAACCCTGCCCAAGCTTGCTATCCAGGCTGGTACCATCAGTTCTGTTCAGCTTTATCTAAACTGCTATTTTTTCACAACTTTAAGTAACTGGTTTCAGCCAGCATGAGCTATTGCCTTCTGCTTGCCTTGCAATTCTTACAAACTTATAATGACCCTTAGCTTCTACTCAGACCTGGCCATATTCAATTACACTAGCAGCTTATATATTATAATCATAATATATATGTATGTTAGCAGCTTCTATATTATAATCATAATATATATATATATATTTTGTAACACACTTTACTTTATATGTAATCCACTCTATATGTATGCATAAAAGAAAGATTATATATATATAAAAGAAATTCCTCCACACCACCCATAAGATATTTAAAAGTCTTCTGATACTATCTACACCAGATCTAACTTACACAAAACCTACTTACTCCCTCCCAATTAGGTCTCTGATGACACCTTGAATTTGTAAGGTCAGAATGTTTACCAAGATTTTGTAGTCAGAGTTCATCAATGAAATGGGCCGGTAACTGAAGCAATTCACGGGTTCTTTTTTTTGCTATTTTTGTCATGAATATGTGTCATTAATGCCTGTGTTAGTGTGTCTGGTAGGGTTTTAGTATGCCAGGCCTCCTTATACATGATAGTAAATATTTTAGAACCCAGCTGCTTATAGAATTCCCTGGGTATGCCATCTAGACATGGGGCTTTCCCTGTTAGCAGTGAACTGATAACAGTATTAACCTCCTCTAGTGAAATATCTTGAGTAAATCTTTCTTGGTGTTATGCAGGGATTTCTGCGGTATGAATGGAATTTGGGAATGGATGTACTTTCCTTTCATCTTTTAGGCTGGGAGTGTAGATCTTTGCTTAAAAGTCTTTAAATACATTATTAATGTCTTGATTGTTAGTAAAGAATCTACCACATGTATCTTTAATTTCCTGGGATAATATTTTGGTTTTTCAGTTTTTTGGGCCTATAAGATAGCAATTTCCCAGCCTTGTCCCTGGATTCCTAATACCTTTGTCTAGTACTAAGTAACGCATACACTTCCTGAGCTGAGAGTATCTTATTTATATCATATTTAATCAGAGCAACTTTATAAATAGGAACAATTTATGCGTTTACAGTTTTTGAGCTACTGCTTAAGTTTGGCCAACTGGGATTGTTTCTCAGCAAGGCAGTTTTGTCTTTCCTTTTTCTTTGATGCAGAGAAGCTTATAATCTGACCTCTTAGGAAGGCTTTATAGGCCTTCCATAAGCAGCAATGTGACCCCTCACTATTATTATTAGTAAGTAGTCCTCTGTCTCTTTGGAGAGCCAGTCAATGAAGTTTTTTTCTACGAGTAGGGAGGTATTAAGCCTCCACCTGAATTCCTTAGGTCGACCTTCCTCCATGCTGATCTGTAAATCAATTAGACCGTGATCTGAGATAACAATGTTATTGATGCTTGCATCTACTGCATGACTGAATTCACTAGAGCAACACAAATAAATATAGTCTATTCTGCTGAAGGTGGAGTGCCTATGGGAGAAAACAGGTAAAATCTTTACCCTGGGGATGAACAAGCCTCCAAATGTCTGTCCGGTCTAAGGTCTTCAATAGGTTTTGAAAGTAATGTCAAGGTTTTGTGGCTGCAAGAGATGGTTTAGGGGGTTCTTATCTAAAAGCAGACCCATTACTTCGTTAAAATCTCCTCCTACCACTTTTCTCATGTGGGTCTTCTCAACTTCTCTGTGGGTGACTGACACTGTGACCTCCTCCACTGGCTTTATTTTTATGCTGATACCAGCATGCAGGGTGTCTGTTCTTGAGGTGGGTGGGTTGCCCACCAGTGCCTAGATGGCTTAACATTTTACCCTTGCTTACCCATGCTTGACACAGCTGACAGATCACAACTGACTCATCAGTAGGGTCAAGAACATAGAAATCCCAAACAGAGGATTGAATTTCCCTTTTTTCCAATGGTGCCAGGAGGACTGGGACAGCTGAGGGGAAGGTGTGAAGACATTGTTTTTTTGAGCTGATTTTAGCATATCAAAATATTATGGGTACTTTTTTACTGGCTATGACACTACTGGATGCAGCATCCTCCTCAACAATATCTGAATCATATGACTTAAGTTTCTTACTGTCAGGCTTCCATTGGGGATCCTGCACATCATCGTCATCATCATCAATGCTCTCCTTCTCCTCAAAATGTATGTCCTCCTCAGCCTCTATGTGTGAGTCTCAACTATATTCTCTGCTTCTCCCATGTTTATCATTGTCTCAACACTGTCTGCCTCAGAAGCATGACCATCAACACCAACCACGGGTACCCAGACTACCTTCTCCTCTTCCACTGTTTTCTGTCTGATGAAACTTGCACCACTGCTACTTTTCTCATGAGGTGTCACTTCACCCACCAGTATGGCTGCCACAGATGTAGCTTTGAAACATTTGGAGACAGATATGCCACTGCTGCTATCAACTCCAGTACTCCCACTCCCTGGAGCCCCTGAGCTCACAGGAATTGATGATGACATGGCCACAAACATTGATTTTTGAAGTGCAGTATTAATTGGCACCTTTGATTTACCAACCTTCTTCCCTGATGCACAGGTACCCCTCTCTTTACTGGCACTTTATTTTGCCAGTCATGATTCCTGTTTGTGTTTTGATGGTAAGGATTTTTTAATTAGTCACAGCATGGATTAGACCACACTCAATCCTTATACACCACAAGTGCAGAGCTTGTTTTCAGGTGAGTAATATCTGGCAAGTGAAACAGAGCACTCAATCAGTATTTTATATGTCAAAAGTGCAGAGCTTTTTTTCTAGCAGAGGAAAACCTGGAAAGTGAAACAGAACACTCAGTCAGTGTTTTATTTGCCAAAAGCACAGTTTTTCTTCTAGCAGAGTGTTATCTGGCAACTGAAACAGAACACTTAATCACTATTTTATAGGTCAAAAGAGCAGGGCTTTTTTCAGGTGAGTGATATCTGGAAAGTGAAACAGAACACTCAGTCAGTATTTTATATGCCAACAGAACAGGGATTTATTTCAACAGTGGGAAAAACCATAAGAAAAGAAACAGTTAGTGGAGAGGGAGAAAGAGGCTTTAGCTGGTGACTGTGTTTGTAAGTGGAGTTGATGTATTTTCTTAGCTGACATTTCTGTGTGTTTGAAATTGTATTTGAGGTCTGTCCTTAACTGCCATTTCTTGTGCTTTTAAATTTGGTTTGGGCAGGACTGAGGGACTCTAGCAGACAATCCGGTGATTGTGTGTTTAAAAGTTGCTGTCTGGCCTGTAAGTGCAGGCATCATATTACAGGGATTAGTGCAGTTTAAATGTGATTTTTAACTGCCATCTCAGTTAGTCTTCAGTTAGTGGAGAGGGAGAAAGAGGCTTTAGCTGGTGACTGTGTTTGTAAGTGGATTTGAAGTATTTTCTTAGCTGCCATTTCTGTGTGTTTGACATTGTATTTGAGGTATGTCCTTAACTGCCATTTCTTGTGCATTTAAATTTAGTTTGGGCAGGATTGAGGGATTCTAGCAGACAAGTTGGTGATTGTGTGAGGTGTCACTGCCAGATGACTCTTTGGCTGATTATTTTGGGACACAGCCTGTGGTGTAGTCCCACCCTGCACCCCACAACCCACCCACCCCAGGGCTCACCCTACATTTATTGGGTGAGTCTCATAAGGCCTTGCAACATCCTACATCCATATAGGAAGAAGCAAAGAGAGGACACATAACAGAACACAACAGAAATTAAACATATATTTGGGGGCTATCATATAGCCATCTTAAGTAGGCAGTTGCTTGAGGAGGGAATCAGACATGATGGGAGTGGTGCAGTGCAGTGATTGTGGAGCAGTGGTCTTCAGGGAGACATTCTAGAGGCTGTGATGCTGCCTTATCTGCAGGCACCTCTCTGGGGTGAGGGAGGAAGTTGCCTGTCTCCAAACAGAGTTGACCAAGCTGAAGGCAGCATCCACCCCCACCCAGAGATCACTGGATCCACATTCTTTACCTCAAAGGATGCCAAGGATGAGGAGAAATTGGACTACAGTGGGCTCATAGAGGGTGAGGGAGGGGGTCAAAATGTCCCCCAACTGATCCTGCTTTCTAACTCCTACACTGTTTTGGAGGAACAGGAAAGCCCCACTCAGGAACTCAAGGCTGCATCTAGGGAGGATGGGATGGTCTTCCAGGATAGAGCCCTAGGGAAGGGAAGCAGGGAAATCCAGAAGAGGAGGGAGAAGTTTCTCCTAGTGGGGGACTCTGTTGTCTGGGGAGTAGAGTTAGGGTCACCTAGCAGGGCCGAGAGAGAGAGAGAGAGAGAGAGAGGTTAAGTGCCTCCCAGGAAGTGCTACATGGAGGGATGTGAAGCAGATCCATAGAATCACTACAGCAATAGCTAGGAGGAAGCAGCTGGATGTCATTGTCCACCTGAGTATCAATGACCTGGCAAGGAGAAGGGTGGAGTTAGCCAGAGTCCAGGATGATTTCAGGTAGCTCAGGGGAAACCCAAAACAGATAACACACTTTGTCTCATTCTCAGAGGTGCTACCTGTCCAGGGCACAGGGGAAGCAAGGGCACTCCACATCCATACCTTCAACTCCTGGTTGAAGAATTGTGTGGAAGGGAGGGTTTTGGCATAATAGGGGACTGTGGCCTGACCTGAGCAGATGCAAGCTTTATATAAGGAGAATGGCCTGCATCTGTCCAAAAAGGGGATCTTGGTCCTTTGTGAGAAGTTTAAATGATTCAGTAGTGAGCATTTAAACTGGCTAAGGGGGGAGATCCAGGAGGCTTAGGAATACCCCCCATGGGAACATGCAGGAACATAAGTTGATTACAGTAACAGTGAAAACAGGCAGGGAGGGGCAGGTAGGTGAAGAATGTATAATGAGTAATATGGGGTGGCAGGGGCACATACCAAAAGAAACTGGGGTGGGGGGAAGATGTAGGATAGGGAGTACAAGAGTAGAAAAAGGGCAGACAGTAAAACATGCAAGATCATGCTAACAAATGCCTGTAGCCTAGGAAATAGGGTTCCAGACCTAGAGTCCTTGTTGGCAGATGCAGACATTGACATAGCAGCAATAACAGAGACATGGTACTGTGCTAATCATGGCTGGGAAGTCAATGTACCAGGCTATACATTGTTCAGGAGGGACAGGGAGGGCAAAAAAGGGTGGAGGAGTGGCCCTGTACATCAGAGATGGTATAAAGGCTACAGACATTCAGGGAAGACAGGGGGAGGCTGAGGTAATGTGGGTCACCCTGGAATCAGAGAATGGAACAGCAATATGCACTGGGGGTGATCTACATACCTCCAGCACAGAGGGAGGAAGTAGACAGGGAACTACTGGAGAATATACATGACATGGCAGCTAAGGGTGAAATCCTGCTCCTGGGGGATTTCAACATGCCAGACATGGATTGGGCCACCCAGATGGCTGTTTCAGCCAGAAGCACAGCCATCCTAGAATCCCTGCAGGGGGTTGGATTTAGGCAGCTGGTACATGAGTCAATCAGGGACAAGTCAATTCTGGACCTGGTATGGATCAATGGGCACAGAGTCAAAGAAATACAGGTGGAAGGGCAGCTGGGGTCCAATGACCACTACATGGTGTGGTTCAGCATGGAGACATGGGCTCAATCAAGCCATACAAGGCAACAGTATTAGATTTCAGGATGGCAGATTTCACTGAAATGGGTAGATGTATACAAGCAGTCCTGGGGAAGGGAGAGATAGTAGAGGGGGGTGGAAAATAATGGGAGAAACTAAAAGGAGCCATAGTGAGTATAACAAGCCAATGTGTTAGGATAGTGACCAAAGGGAAAAGAAGAAGGAAACCATTATGGTTCTCTAAAGAGATGAGGGACAAAGTCAGGGCTAAAAAGATGAGTTTCAGAAAATACAAGGGGAGCCAAAAAGAGAGGAAGATAGGGAGGTGTACCTTGAATGTCTAAGGGAAGCAGGGATGGCTGTTAGGAGGGTGAAGGCGCAGACAGAAGAGAGCTTAGCACGGTCTGTAAACAAAGGGGATAAGGCATTTTATAGGTACATTAGTGAAATAAGAAAAAACGAGGGGAGTGTAAGACTCAAAGGGGAGGAGGGAGAGTGTAAGGAGGGGGATCTGGACAAGTCAGAAACACTGAACAAATACTTCTGCTAAGTATTCATGAAGGAGGGAGTGGATCAAGGACCATAGTTGAGTTACAGAGGCAATGGGGTTGGGGAGAAGTGAACACAAGTCCATTCACGGTGGAGAGAGTTCTGGAAGAACTCACAAAGCTGAAGGTGGATAAGGTCATGGGGCCAGACGGCATCCACCCAAGGATATTAAAGGAGCTGCGAAGGGAACTAGCAGCACCTCTGGCAGCCCTGTTCACAGAGTCACTCAACACAGGTGTCATTCCAGAGGACTGGAGAAGGGTAGGAAACTACAGGCCAGTCGGTCTCACCTCAGTGGTAGGAAAGATCATGGAGACACCACTGAAAGAAAGGACAGTGACATATTTGGAATCCAGGGGTGCACAGAAACTGAGGCAACATGGATGCACAGCAGGAAGGTCATGTCAAACAAATCTAATCATTTTTTTTGATTGAGTGACAAGGGAACTTAATCAGGGAGGGCCAGTAGACCATCATCTACCTGGATTTCAGCAAAGCCCTTGACACCATCCCACATAGAAGACTGATTAACAAGATGGATAGTCTGGGCATGGGAGACAAGGTGGTAAACTGGGTTAGGAACTGGTTAACAGACAGCAGGCAGAGGGTTGTGGTAAATGGGGTACAATCTGGGGAGAGGGGGTGACCAGTGGGGTACCACAGGGATCAGTGCTAGGACCAGTCCTGTTCAATTTCTTTGTTAGTGACATTGCAAAGGGGCTGGAAGAAACGGTCTGCCTGATTGCAGATGACACCAAGATCTGCAACAAGGTGGATACTCCAGAAGGGGTGCAGAAAATGAGGAGGGCCCTGGAGAAGCTTGAAAGATGGTCAGAGATGTGGCAACTGAGGTTCAATGTAAAGAAGTACAAAATAATGCACCTGGGTAGAGGGAACCCTGGAGAGAGCTACAGCTTGAGGGGGGAGGAGCTGACTGTCACCAAGGAGGAAACAGACCTAGGGGTTATCATCTCTGATGACCTTAAGGTATCAAAGCAGTATACAAAGGCAGCAGGGAGGGCCAGCAGTATGCTGGGGTGCATAGGCAAAGGTATCACTAGCAGAAGGTGGGAGGTGGTGATGCCATTGTATAAAACACTGGTAAGGCCTCAGCTGGAGTACTGCATGCAGTTCTGGAGACCTCACCTGCTCAAGGACATAGATAAGGTAGAGACTATTCAGAGAAGGGCAACAAAGATGGTGCAGGACTTACACCATAAAACATATGAGAAGAGACTAAGGCACCTCAGTATGTACTGACTGGAGGAGAGGAGATGGGGGGGGACATGATTGAAACTTTCAAGTATCTTAACGGCATAAACAAGGTGCAGTTGGGGGAGCTTTTCCAATGTAGAGAAAGTACTAGAACAAGGGGGCACAATATGAAATTGGAGGGGGGTAGATTAAGAGGTAATGTGTGGAAGTTTTTCTACACAGTAATCTTTAAACCTTAAACAAACGACTGAGGAGTGTGTTTTTGTTGGCAAAGGAGGGCAAGTGAAAGACCCTTTCAGACCTTATTGGTGTTATACTTTTTAATGTGCTTTCCTCTGGGGAACAGAGGAGACCAGGTCATTGCCTGGTAACCAAGGTACTCACATCAGTACCTACTTCCTAATTAAAAGGATTGTAGGGTGTAGGAGGATGGGGGCTCCTCTCTGAGCAAACACTACAAAATTGGACCTTTTTAATTGAAGTAACCCACATTGCTGCAGTCAAGACCACTGCATGAGGTGGTTTGACTTGCGAGGGTGCTTATTTTATATTTAAATTGGGCATTGCCATATAGTGCAGCACTATACCCCAGAAGCCAGGTTTTGTGGGGACTTCCAGTCAGCTGGCTAAAAGACCGAATGCTGAGTGAGTGGGGCGAGCTCAAGTGGGGTGCACGTGCGAGGTCATGCGTGGAGATGCACACAGAGACATGCATGTCTCGGCTGTGTCTGCAGTGGATGCAAGGAGCAAGGGTACAGACATAGGTTTCTGGCTCATGCAAAAGGGCAAAAGACTGACTATAAAGCAAGGTAAAAATGGAGACTCAGTTCATGAAGTGCATACACTTTTTTATGTATATTCAGGGCACAAGATATACACGGGGATATGAATGTAACAACTGTATATTTATTGGGGAAGTAAAACAAAAAATTAGTGAACTAAAAAACAAGTTGAAAACTAAACATGACATAGAAACACTTGCAAACTTTATAGATTATGTTGCCAGTGACTTAGGTACTGAATTAAAAGTAGCAGAAAAGGAGGGGGGAAGTTGGGCCACAGTTAAAAAGAGTAAGGGAAAACACAGAGGTAAGCAGATATACAATAGTGCTCCTGTATAAATGAAAAGTTATTTTGCAGTCTTGGATACAGAGCAGGCCTCTGAAGTTAGTAATGACAGCCCCTAGAAAATTCTAACAGGGTATTCAAACCTCAAGTTCTAGCAACTATAAAAGCACAGGAACCTCACAAAACAATGGGGGGAGAAAAATGCAAGACATCAAAACATGACACATTCAAATTCAATAACTAAAGAAATCATAGTGTTAGGGCACTCTACAATAAGGGGAATTGACAAAATTGTATGCAAAGGAAGAAATAGCAACACAATGGTTAGCATGTTCCCCAGAATAAAAATTCAGGAACTTAAACACATTTTAGAAGGATGTACGGGCCAAACCAAACAACCACTGGTGGTTCTCCAAATAGGAATAAATGATATCAACTCAAATAAAAAAGGAAACATCTTGGAAAATTACATTGAATTAATTCAGGAATTAAACAACTACTGAATTTATTATATCTGGCATCTTACCTACATATCGAATGCATTAACGTATTAACTATGAAATTGTCTCTATTAATTGTAAGTTGCAGAAATTATGTTTGGAACAAAAAATAGGGTTCATAGAAATAGGTTGTATTTTTAGAAATGGATCACTGTACAAGAAGGATGGACTTCATTTAAATAGAATGGGAGAAAGAGTTTTGGGGGAAACTTTTAATGAAGTAATTGAGAACCATTTAAATTGGAAACAGTGGGGGGAGGGAACATTATCCAGATAAAGACCGATACCAACAAACAAATATCGCAAAACAAGGACTTCGAGTCAGTAAATTGCCTGTTAACAAATGTGAGGAGCTTAGATAAAAAATGTGATGAATTTACATAGCTAAGGAAAGACAAAAAAATTAAGATTGCAATTCTCACTGAAACCTGGTAGGAGGAGGGTTATATGTGGGACAAAAATTTAACTGGATTCACTACATATTATAAATCTAGAAAACATAGAAAGGGAGGTGGGGTGGCAATCTATGTCCAAGAGTCCATACATAGTATGGAAATACAGGATGGAAAATTGAACATAGAACAATTAGCTGTTAAGATTATGCCCCAAAACACCCCAAAAATTATTTTGAGGGCATTGTATTGCCCCCCCCCAATTAATAGAGAAAAGGACTAGGAAATCTTGAACTATCTGGATTGTTTAAATCCTGCTGAAAATATCATTATAGCGGGGATCTAAACCTTCCATGTATTGATTGGGTAAATCAGAATACATCAGACAGCAATGAAAGAAATTACTTAGAAAGATTTAATCAGTTGGGCTTGAAACAGATAGTTCAAGAAAACACAAGGGAAAGTAATATTTTGGATGTAGTATTATCAAATATGGGATCCAAATTAATGGTAATTGATCTGGAACCCACAATTGCAAATAGTGATCACAATACTGTTTTCTTTCAATTAAATGAATTACATATTCAACAGGGTAGTAATATAAAAATCCCAATCTTCAAAAAGGTGAAATTTCATAAAACTAGGCAGGTATCGCTCACATGGGACTGAATATCTGAGTTCACTAGGTTAACACTAGATGAGATGTGGGATACTTTTGTGGACAAAATAAGAGAGATTTCAGAATTATATGTACCATATATAAATAAAAATGCAAAACAGGGCATTTCTCCCAAATGGTTAACTTGGAAAATAAAAAAAAACAAATCAAATAAAAACATAAAATGTATAAATTATCCAAGCTAGATACAAACGTCCTTCCAAGATATAAGGAACAGGCAAGACGTGTAAAGAAATTAATCAAAAATGCTAAAGCAAATTTTGAAAAAAATCTGGCAACTAGAAGTAAAAACAAGTATAAGGCTTTCTATGCATATATAAATAATAAAAAAAGGAAATAATCAATAGGCCCATTCTTGGATGACAGAGGTAATATATTGAGTAATAGAGAAATGGCTGAGGTACAGAATAAATACTTTGCCCCTGTATTGAATCCTAAAGATATATCGACAACTGATATAAAATATAATACATCTGATGAAAAGTGGATTAAAATTGACACAAAAGATGTTTTGGATAGATTGAGGAAGGTTAAGATTAACAAATCTCCAAGACCAGACAACATCCATCCAAGACTCATTACAGAAATAGCAATGGAGCTAGCCCAACTAGTAGCCTTTATCTTTCAAAGGTCACTAGATAAGGGGGAAGTGATTAAAAAATGGAGAGAAGCACATGTGGTGCCGATCTTTAAGAAGGGTAGGAAATATTCTCCCAAAAATTACAGCCCAGTGAGTTTAGCATCTACAATGGGTAAAATATTGGAAAATATTATAAAAGAACATATTTATGGCCACCTGACTGAAAATGATTTGTTTGATCATAGCCAGCATGGGTTTACAAAATCAAGATCTTGCCAGATCAATTCTTTACATTTTTACGAAAAAGTAAGCAGATCTTTAGATCAAGGGAAGTCAGTAGATGTAATCCAACTAGATTTTTCTAAGGCATTTGATAAATTACCACATGATGAGTTAATCAGATCTCTTCTTTCTTTAAAGATAAATAAAAGCCTTGTTAATTGGATAGCAGAATGGTTATGGGGAAGGAGACAGAGAGTGGTTATAAATGGGAAACTATCTGACTGGCTTTCTGTGTTGAGCGGGGTCCCTCAGGGGTCAGTGTTGGGACCCTGTCTGTTTAATACATCTATCTATATGTGTATATATATATATATATATATATATATATATATATATCATCCTTACAACACAACTTTTAACTTGGATAATATATGGATAACCAAGTTTGCAGATGACTGCAGAGTGGGGGCAGTGGTAGACTCAAATCTGGATTATATTAGACTTCGGGGAACTCTCAAATATATTGAGAAATGGACAAAAAAGCATAAGCTTAAAGTAAATGAAGACAAATGCATAGTCCTACATATGGGCAAAAAGAACTTAGAATTACATTGTATTATTAATAATAAACAACTAATGTATGCTAAGGAAGAGGAAGATTTGAGTGTCATAATATGCAATCACATTACTTTTACTTCCCATTGTGACTGAACCATAGAAAATGCAAATAGAGCTCTAAACTGTATTCTGAAGCATACATCTAGAAGAAGTAGGGAGGTTTTGATCCCCTTGTATGGGTCAATGGTGAGACCCCAGTTGTAGTACTGTTCTCAAGTCTGGTCCCCTCATACTAGAGGAGAGATAGAGACTGGAGAGAGTGCAGAGAAGGGCAACAAGATTAGTGGCGGGGCTGAGTAACAAGCCATATGGAGCTAGACTGCAGGACTTGAATCTGTATTCTCTGGCATACAGAAGATGGAGGGGAGACATGATCTTGAGTTATAGATCATTTCAAGACAATAATCTCAGAGTAGACCTGGGACTAGAATTATGCGAAAAAAAACTACAACACTAGAACTCATTGTAAGCAGTTAAAACAACAAAGGTGGAAATTGATAAAAAGAAAATATTGGTTTAGTCAATGGGTGGTCCCTTATTGGAACTCCCTCCCACAAGAGATAGTCAACAGTCCAACCTTAGATATATTTAAAACAAGACTGGATGCATTCAGTAAAACTAAGGTTAGAGATTATTAATGGGTCTTTTCTTTTACTTCTTACTCATGGCAAGCAAATAAGGATGAAAGTTTAAATAATGCTTTGTGATTACTATGATACTATGATACAGAAAGGGTGGTCGACACATGGAATAGTCTGCCACAGGAGGTAGTGGGGGCAAGCACAGTGGATGGGGTTTATGCATGCTTGGGACAGGCACAAGGGAAGCCTGAGAGGGGAGAGAGTGATGGCAAGCCATTGATCACATATTGTCAGTGACCGCATACAATATATAGGACCTACGGGCAGATTGGAAGGGCCTAGCGGCCCTTATCTGTTCTCAATTTATATGCTTCTATGTTTCTTAATATGTAACAAAACATCCTCTGCTTAACTAACAAAAACAGGAAAAAAAACACAAACCTTTAAACCTAGCCTTCTTCAATGCTGCTGCTCTTCTCCCCACACAATCCATAGAAACCTCCACCAAAGTGCATAAACTGAAACATGCACTTTACACTATCTAATTAATGAGTGAATCAAAAAAATAACACTACTGTGCATGCACAAGGCACTCCCAAACAAATCTGGATCAAACTGTAATACAAATTAAATGTTTTGTTAATATTTTAACAGGTATTTAATGCTCAGTCAGATTGACACAATGTGCTCTCTGAGAGACTCTCAACAACACTGCACTCACACATAACCTACTAAGCTTCCTATAGGGTCTTCAGCAACATGTGACCCCCACGGAGCATCATATGACAGTCTATCACATACTGCAGTGTGAATTTCGCATTAAGAGTTAATTATGCTGGCAAAGTTAGCATTTTGCGGAACAGTGACTATCCCTAAAAGTGCCATATTACTATGCAAACTTTACAATTTAGCAATTCCACAAAGTGAATGTTAAACATGAAATTTGGATTTCACCAGGCAAAACATTTCGGAGATCATTGAAAATCCACACTATATTTTGCGGAACAAATTTTGGTGTCTTCACATATCGCTAGTTACATCCCCTTTGTCATATACATATATATATATATATATATATATATATATATATATATATATATATATATTCTATGCAAAAAAGTGATTTAATGCATCATTTAGGGTTAAAACACAAAAAGTCAGTAAATTAAAAATCTTTAGGGTTGCCCCTCCCTCCCCCTCGTGCACCCACCAATAATCCCAAGATTGACAGATGATGGGGTGTGTCATTGGGATTGTGAGGCCTAAATGTTGCCCCATTCCTTGTGTAATCACATTGAGAAGCAACAGTGAACAAGATGACGGATCTCGCGATCAAAGAATTCTCGGCGACAAAGATTCTTTGACTGCAAGGCTGCAAATTCTTTGACCGCCAGGTGGGACAAGATGGCCCAAACCCCATTCTTTGTTTACAAACTAACCATGTAAATTTTCCCTTTGACTTATAATGGGAGCTTAAAAGTGCTATAACATTTGAATGCCTTAATATTGCTTCACCAAATGAAAAGCGGCATGTTTGACCATTGAAGCTCTTTCAGATGCACCATCTCACAGACCAGCACACCACATGACAGCCACGCAGGGCCACGGGCAAAATCCCCAAAACTGCCTCCAAAACTGGCGAAAAGTGCATTTTTCAACATTTTGGTTATTACCCCAATGAACATTTGAGCTCTTCCTTCTGTTGTCATTCTCCCCTTATGGAATTTGTTGCTCCTCTACACACCTGAGCCCCTCCTTCTACTACCACATTCTCTCCTTGTGCCATTTTTTGTCCCTATGCAAACCTGAGCTCACCATTCTATCACATTCTTCCTTGCACCATGTTTTGCCCTTATGCACACCTGAGCTCCTCCTTCTACTGTTACATTCTCTCCTTGTATCATTTGTTGCCCCATGCACACCTGAGCTCCGCCTTCTGCTATCACATACTATCATTGTGCCATGCCTTGCCCGTAATGAACACCTGCATGCCTCTTTCTGCTATCACATTCTATCCTTGTGTCATTTGTTACCCCTATGCATACCTAACATAGAAACATAGATTTTGATGGCAGATAAGGACCACTTGGCCCACCCAGTCTGCCCACTTCCCTTCCTATTGGATAAGCTGCACATTCTGGTTAACCAACAGCCTACTTCATCCTAGCCCCCAATATAATCCCAATATAATTGCCTTATGTCTGTCCCATGCATTCTTAAATTCCCCCACTGTTTTTAGCCCCATGACCTTCTCAGGTAGATGGTTCCATGTATTCATCACCCTCTCCATGAAAGAATACTCCCTCACATTGCCCATGAGCCATCCCCCTTCTATCTTCAGATTGTGCCCCCTTGTTCTTGCACATCTCTTTCTGAAATATACTTCCTTCTTGCACTTTGTTGATTCCTTTGAGGTACTTTAAAGTTTTTATCATGTCCTCCCTCTCCCTCCGTTCCTCAAGGGTATATATATTAAGCTCTTTTAATCTCTCTTTGTATGGCTTCTGTTGCCGACCTTGTGCCATTTTAGTTGCCCTTCTCTGGACTACCTCCATCCTGTGTACAGTATGTCCTCGTGGAGATGCAGTGCTCCAGATGGGGTCTCACCAACTGTCTGTACAAAGGGATTACAACTTCCTATTTTCTACTAGTGATGCTTCTCCCTATTCATCCCAGTGTCCCCCAGCCCTCCTTACTGCCTTCTCACATTGCTTGCCTACCTTAAGGTCATCTGATATGACTACTCACATGTCCCTTTCCATTTTTGTTGTTGTTAGTCCCCCCCAACACTGTGTACTCTTCTCCTGGATTTTTGTTTTCGAGGTGCATTACTTTGCACTTCTTTGCATTGAATCTAAGCTACCATACCTTTGAACATTCCTCCAAACTTGCCAAGTCCCTTCTCATCCTTTCTACCCACCCTTGTGTATCAACCCTGTTTAAGATATTTGTGTCATCTGCAAGGAGGCATACTTTTGCTTCCCACTGCTCCTCAATGTGTCCTATAAAGACTTTAAGGAGGACAGGTCCCAGTACTGAACCCTGCAGTACCCCACTAGTAACCACCCTTTCTTCAGCGTGCACTTCACTTACTATTATCCTCTGTGTCCTGTTGTCCAGCCCATGTGTTACCTAGGCTAACACCCTGGGACCCACTCCCAGGCTGGCTAACTTGTTTATTAATCTTTTGTGTGGGAGTCAGGACTGTGTCAAATGCCTTGCTAAAGTCTAGGTAGGCCATATCCACAGCCCCTCCCTGGTTTACTGTTTTGGTCACACAGTCAAAGAAATCTATTATATTTGCCTGACATGACCTTCGCACTGTGAATCCATGCTGCCTTGGGTCCTGTGCCTCACTGGCCTCTACGTACTCAACAGTTCTTTCTTTCAGAAGTGATTCCAACCTTTTCCCTATCACTGAGGTAAAATTAACAGGTCTATAGTTTCCTACCTCTGTCTTGCTCCCACCTCTGTGAAGGAGAATCACATCCACCCTCCTCCAGTCCTCAGGCACCACACCATCCTCCCATGATCTGTTAAAAAGGGTAGTCAGTGGTATCACTAGGTCTCCCCTTAGTTCTTTTAGAATTCTGTGGTGAATTCCATTAGGCCCTATTGGTTTGTCCACCTTGAGTTTTAAGAGTTCTTTCAGGACCCTTTCTTCTGTGAATGGACTGGTATCGAACCCCCCCCCCCGTCCAGAGTGCTTCTATTGTTTGATTTAGGTGCCTTCCCCTCTTCTTTTGCGAATACTGAGCCAAAGTATTAATTCACTATCTCTGCCTTTTCTCTGTCACCCTATGCCCACCTATCTCCCCTTTATTAATCCTCACTATCCCTCCCTTGGTCTTCCTTAGCTCCCTGATGTACCTATAAAAGGTTGTATTCCCATTCTTAACTGAGTTAGCTATACTTTCCTTGGTTTGGGCCTTCGCTGTTTTGACTGCCTTCCCCGCTTCCTTCTGATTTAACTGATAAAGTTCTCTGTCTTGCTTCTTCTGTGATTCCTTTTACTTCCTGAATGCTATGTTTTTCTCCCTAACCTTCCCCTCCACCTCTTTTGAGGACCATAGTGTTTTTTACTTTGTTTTGTTTTATTTGCTTCATACAAAGGCTTGTTGCCTCGGTGGTGCCAGTTCTGATTTTTTCCCCATTGTTCTTCCACCCCTCCTTCCTGCCCATTTGCTAATGCATTCCTTAGGCACTCACCCATTTTGCCAAAGTCAGCCCTCCTAAAGTCCAGTACCTTTGCTTTTGTATAGCTTGACTCTGTGGCTGTGTTTATTGTGAACCACACTCTTTGGTGGTCACGTGTTCCTAGATAGCTACCCACTTCTAAACCTGTGATCCTCTCTCCATCCCTGTTTGAAAGTACCATGTCTAAGACTGCTCCCTCCTGAGTGGGTTCCAACACTAGCTGTCTGAGGCATGCCCCCTGCAGAGAATCAAGAATGACACAGCTCTTGGATGTGGCTGCAGCACATGTGTAACATCTGGCATATCCAGGTCTCCATCAACAATATCTCCCCTTTTTCTGCCATTCCAAGAATTCCTTCTATCATTTCCTTGTCCATTTCCTGCCCCTAAGATGGGGGTCTGTATACAACCCCTGTGCAGATTGTGGTGCCATTTCCTGTCACCAAGGTGACCCACAGTGCCTCCTCTCTTCCCCATTTACCCTTTAGTTCCATTGGTTTGATCACTTCCCTTATGTAAAGAGCTCCTCCTCCTCTTCTTTGACCCTTTCTGTTGCTCCTGTTGATTGTGTACCCTGGAATGTTTAAATCCAAGTCATGGTTCTCCATGTACCATGTTTCTGTGACTGCCACAACATCCAGGTGTCCCTTTTCCATGAAGGCCACTACTTCAGGAAGCTTGCTACCCAAATGATGGGCATTGGTGCTCATTGCCCTGTATTTTTTTCGTGACCTTACCCCTTTTAGACCCATCCCAGTCCTTACTGCCTTTGCCTTTTTCTCCATTTACCCCTGTCCTGCTCTCTATTGACCTCTCTACCTTGGTGGTAGTCTTGCTAACTACCCTGTTTTGTTGAGGGGGGCTTGGAATTCCCTGTTTCTTATCAGTGTATCCCCCTTGGCTAATTTAAAAGCTTGCCAATGAAGCATTTAAACCTATCACCTAGGAGTCTAGTTCCACTCTCGGACAGATGCAGACCATCATTCCAGTGTAGGCCAAATTGCTCCAGGTGGAACCCCAGTCCCCAACAAAGCCAAAACCCTGTGCTCCACACCAGTTTTTCAACCATTCATTTAATCGCATGGTGCAGAGTACCCTAGCCTCACTCATGCCATAGACAGGCAGCACCTCCAAGAAGCTTAATGTGCATACTACTTGTCTAAGATCACTACCCAATGCCACAAACTCCTCCTGCACTGCTCTGATCCCATGCCCAGCTAGGTCTTTTGTCCCTCAGTGGACAATGGCATCCAGCTTCCTTTCCCATGCAGCTGCTCTCACAATCCTGAGGATTTTTTCCTGTCCCTCCAATCCATGGTACCAGGCAGGCACCTTACCTCCTTCCCCTCCCCTCCAGTTCTAGCCCCCTAATAATTGATTCCCACACCAGGATCTGCTTCCTTCCCCTGTGGTGTCCTATGCTGCCCTCCTGTAGGTCTCCATTGTGGAGGTTCCAAGCATCCTCCTTCATCTCCACTGTGGGTGCCTCCATAGAGGAACCTCGCTCTGCCAGAATGCCATATGAATTGTGGAGAGGTACAACTGGAGGGATGGACCTCTGTTCTACCACCCTCACCTTCTCTGAGCCCACTGTGGTCCAACCACTCTTCTTTCATGGGAACCTCTGAGGCAACAGTGGTGGCTTTGGTGTTCCCTGGGTGGTGGAAGTTTCCCTACTCCTTGTCAGGTCAGCCTGGAGATGGGCAATGTCCTCCCTCAGAGCAGAAAGTTGCCTGCACAGCATTATAGCCTCCAGAATGTCTCCCAGAAGACTGCTGCCCCATAGCCAGTGCATTGCACCACTCCCCACATGTCTCTCTCCCTTTCTGTTTAATATATATATATATATATTTTGGGGGGGCTCTCTTTTTTGTTAGTGTGCGCATGTGTTTACCCTCTGTGCAGTGTGTTGGACTGTTAAGGATATGACAGTTGTATGCCTCTTGCCCTCTTGGGGAAGTGATGTCAGAATCCCTGATATAAAGGAACTGACACCCTTGGGGTGGGTGGGGTGAGGGGCAGGGTGGGTGTGACCAAGCCTGTGCCCTCCAGAAACAGTTCTGACCCACCACTCCAGTGAGTGCTGACCTTCCTTTCAGGAAGAAAACCTTCACTACCTTGATGAGTGCTGACCTTACCTTCAGCAAGACAACCTGCACTACATTTTCACAGAGAATATTCCCAGAAAAAAAACAATTACAGTCAGAGAAAAATAAAGCAGTTGGGCCCAGTACCTATGATGTAAGCCTACCCTGACCCAGTACAACCTGGTGTTATGTGCTCTGAAGACAATGAGAGGAAACCAATTTCCACCACCTGAGGCACAGTCTGGCTCAAATACACAAACCTCAACTAACCAGCACTAAACTACAGGCCTTACAATGGTGAATCCTCAGCCACCAGTAAGTAGTTCACTGCACCAAAAATAGTTTGATGCAAATTGTCAACAAAATACTAGTAGACAAAAATCCAGCTTAACACAAGGGGAAACCAATTATGCAGTATTTCAATCCCTCTGAAGTTAAACTCCCACTCCAAACATACATAAGCAGTATTGTAAACCCCTTCTCGATAAAAAAAAAACACACACACAAAGCAATTCCAAGTGTTAAATTTAAAGTAAAGTACACCTCCCTCAAATTTGAGCAAGAGTGAGCTTTTCTTCAGATTGCCAGTTCAATATAGTTCTACTTCACAACTCCCAGTTGTTTCAAAGCAGCTTGGAAAAGGGAAAGGGAACATTGTTAACCAGGAGTAGCACACTAAGCCGAAGCTTGTTTCCAGATGCGACCTGGGAGCACAAGGAAGTTAAGTGACTTGCTCAGGATCACACAGTATGCACCTAGGTGGCTGTGGGATTCAAACCCAGGTCTCCAGATCTGTAACTCAGAGCCTTAACCCACTACATTATAGTGCCAGCTTGCTTCTACTTTCAAGAAGATGGGCCTTTCTCTGAGCTCCTCTTTCTTCTATCACATTCTCCCTGTGTGCCATGTGTTGTCCCTGTGCACACCTGAGCACATCCTTCTGTTATCACATATTTCCTTGCACTATTTTTTGCCCTTTGCATACCTGAGCTTCTCCTTCAACAATTCCATTCTATTATTGTGCAATGTGCTGCCCCTATGCACACCTGAGCTCCTCCTTCTGCTATCACATTCTCTCCTTTTGCCATTTCTTGCCCCTATGCATACCTGAGCTCCACCTTGGGCTATCATATTCTGTCCTTGTGCCATTTGTTGCCCCTATGCACACCTGAGATCCTCCTTCTGCTATCAGATTATCTCCCTGTGCCTTTTTTCCCCATTTGCATACCTGAGTTCCTCCCTCTACCGTCACATTCTCTCCTTGTGCCATTTGTTGCCCCATGTACATCTGAGCTGCCACTTCTGCTATTGCATTCTCTCCTTGTGCTATGTGCTGCCCCTATACACACCTTAGATCCTGCTTCTGCTATCACATTCTCTCCCTGTGCCTTTTTTGCCCCTTTGCACATCTGAGCTCCTCCTTCTTCTATCACATTCTCTCCTTGTGCCAAGCGTTGCCCCTATGTACCCCTGAGATGCCCCTTCTGCTATCACATTCTCTCATTGTTCCATTTGTTGTCCCTATGCCCACCTTAGCTCCTCCTTCTACTATCACATTCTCTCCTTGCTCCATTTTTTCCCACCATGTACACCTGAGCTCCTCCTTCTGCTACCACATTCTCTTCCTGTGCCATTTGTTGTCCATATGCAAACCTGAGCTCTTCCTTCTGCTATCACATTCTCTCCTTGCACCATATGTTGCCCATATGCACACCTGAGCTCTGCCTTCTGCTAACACAGTCTGCCAGTGTGCCATGTATTGCCCGTCTACCACCTGAACTCTGCCTCAGTCTATCAGATTATCTCTTTGTGACAGTTGTTGCCTCTATGCACACCTGAGCTCCTCCTTCTGCTATCACATTCTTTCCTTGTGACATTTGCTGCCCTTTTGCACATCATAGCTCCTCCCTTTAGTATCACATTCTCTCCTTGTTCCATATTTGCTTCTATGGATTGGAGGGAAAGGTCTGCTTGTTTTCAGATGACATCAAGATCTGCAACAGGGTGGATACTCCAGCTGGGGTGGAGAGAATGAGGAGGAACCTGGGGAGGTTTGAGAAATGGTCTGAGGTGTTGTAACTGATGTTCAATCCAAAGAAATACAAAATAATGCACCTGGAATGAGGGAACCCTGGGAAGAGCTGCATGATGGGGGGGTTGCTGATGATCACCAAGGAAGAAAGGTACCTGGGGGTTATTGTTTCAGATGACCTAAAGGTGTCTAAGCAGAGTACAAAGGCTGCAGGGAGAGCCAGCAGCATGCTGGGGTGCATAAGCAGAGGTTTCACTAGCAGAAGGTGGGAGATAGTGGTGCCATTGTATAAAATGCTGGTGAAGCTTCATCTAGAGCACTGTGTGCAGTTCTAGAGGCTGCACCTTTGTAATGACATTGACAGGTTGGAGGCTGTCCAGAGAAGGGCAACTAAGATGGTACAGGGCTTGCACCAGAAAACATATGAGGAGAGATTAAAGGACTTCAGTATGTGCTTGCTGGAGAAGAGGGATTGAGGGAACATATAGAAACATTCAAATACTTTAATGGCATAAAGAAGGTGCAGGAGGGAGACATCTTCCAATATAAGAGGAGTACAAGAATGAGGGGCATGATATGAAACTGAAAGGTGGCAGGTTAGGGGGAAATGTGAGGAGGTTTTTCTTGATAGAGAAGGTGGTGTACACTTGGAATGGTCTGCCACAGGAGGTGGTGGGGGTGAGCACAGAGGAGGGATTTAAACATGCCTGGGACAGGCATAAGGGAACCTTGGAGGTGGGAATGAGGAGTGAAAAGCCATTGACCAGGTCGGATCAGAGACCACAAACTAGTGTAGGGCTTTTGGGCAGACTGGATGGGCCTAGTGGTCCTTATCTGCCAACAATTTCAATGTTTCTATGCATACCTAAGCTCTTTGTTGTGCTATCACATTCTCTGTGTGTGCCATTTGTTGTCCCATGCACACCTGAGCTTCGCCTTCTGCTATCACATTCTCCCCTTGTGCCATTTTTTGCCCCATGTAAACCTGAACTCCTCCCCCTCCTTCTACTTTCACACCCTCTGTGTGTGCTACTTGTTGCTGCAATGCACACCTGAGCGCCACCTTCTGCTGTGACTACTATACTCCTTTGCATACCTGAGCTCCTCCTTCAGTTAGTACATTCACTCTTCATGTCATATGTTACTCCTACACACACCTGAGCTCCTCCTTCTGCTGTAACCTTTTCTGCTTGGCTTTTTTGTTGCCCCTATGTACGCCTGAGCTCCTCCTCCTTCTGCTATCACATTCTCTCCTTGCAACATTTGTTTCCTCATGCACACCTGAGCTCTTACTTCTGCTATATCATTCACTCCTTGTGCCATTTCCTGCTCGTTTGCACATCCGAGCTCCTCCTTCTGCTATCAGAGTCTCCTTGTGCTATTTGTTGCCACTATGCACACCTGAGCTTCTCCTTCTACTGTTACATTCTCTCTTTGTGCCATATGTTGCCAGTAAGCACACCTGAGCTCCTCCTTCTGCTATCACCTTCTTTCATTCTGCTATTTGATGCCCCTATGCACACCTGAGCTCCTCCTTCTGCTATCACATTCTCTCCTTGTGCCATTTGTTGCCCCTATGCACACTTGAGCGCCGCCTTCTGCTATCCGAGTCTCTCTTTGTGCAATATGGTGCTCCTATGCACACATGAGCTCTTTGTTGTGCAATCACATTCATTGTCTGTGCCATTTGTTGCCGCTATGCACACCTGAGCTCTGCCTTCTGCTATCACATTTTTTCTTTGTGCTATTTATGGCCCCTCTCCTCACCTGAGCACCTTCTTCTGCTAGTACATGCACTCCTTTTGCCATATGTTGACCCTACACACACCTGAGTACATCCTTCTACTATAACATTTTCTGCTTGTGCTTTTTCGTTGCTCCTATGCACACCTGAGCTCCTCCTACTGCCATTTGTTGCTCCTATGCACACCTGAGCTCTCCTCCTACTGCCATTTGTTGCCCATATACACACCTGAGTTCCACCTTCTGCCATTTGTTGCCCCTATGCACACCACAGTTCCTCCTTCTGCTATCACAGTCTCTCCTTGTGCCATGTGTTGCCCATCTGCACACCTTTGTTAATTATTCTCTTGGCCTCTTTTCCTGCCCTTGGTTCTTTATTAACAGCTGTATTGTCCTGCACCCATTCCTGCCTATACGTAACTTGTAGTACATAGTGCCAGTACAATTTGCTGTATATACTGACTGTATCATTATTAGAGTATATAGTTTCCTATTCCTATACCTCTCCCTGTAGTCCCATTCGAAAACAAACCCTGACTCAGTGTTCCTTTCCCAATTACCAGTTTTCAATGAATAAAAAGTACACAAAACAAATGCACAGAGAACGGTGCACTGTTTCAGTTTTTGGTTGTGCTGCCCCTTTGCCAATAAGAGCTTTAGTTGTAACTACACATGCTACACTGGTAGTGAGTCTGTGACATCATCATTCCTGGCCCAGTTGTCATAATTACCACTCATTACTATTAATGAACTGGAGGCATTGCTGCATTTGCAGTTGGACTCCCAATGCAGAATTCCACCTGCCCTTCCTGGGAATACAGTTCAGAGAAATCCCTGAAAATGATGCCCATTTGGCAGTGCTGCTCCAGTAATGGCCACTAGTTGTAATGCACAATCTCTCATGCAGGGCCTGACATCACTGCTAGTACCATTCTCTGCCCTGTGACTTCTGCCATGTACTTTCTCAGAGTTACCTGGGATGCCTTTCCAACCTGCAGGTGCTCCCCGTTTGGATTCATGCCAAATACTGTACCACCAGCCAGTCACTCATAAGCATAAACACAGACTCTACCTTAGAGAGACCCAATGCTTGGACATTTGCCACTTGAGCCTGATTTTTTAACAGCTCCAGGCTCCCATGAATGAAAATAGAAACATAGAAGTTGATGGCAGATAAGAACCGCAAGGCCCATCCAGTCTGCCTTTTTTTCTACCTTATGAATATGCCATCGGCCTTTACTCTGTCAATGGCCTATCTATTCATACTCATCTGTATTGCTCCCTTATGCCTATCCCATGCCTGTTTGAAGCCCTGCACTGTATTCATATCCACCACTTCCTGAGCTGGGCTGTTCCATGCATCCACCACCCTTTCTGTGAAAAAGAACTTCCTCGCATTTCCCCTTAATTGGCATCCCTCTAAACTCATGCTGTGTCCTCTTGTCCTGCTATTTTTCTTATATTGAAACATGTTAGACTCTTTCACCTTGTAAAATATTTTTCTTTACCAACTATGTTACTACCTGTTTGGCAATGCCCTGCAACAACTATCAAGTATTGCTTGGTTAAATAAATAGCTTTTACCTTCTGCTCCACAGTAGCAAGTCATCCTGTAATGCTGCAAATTTCTTGACCACAGCTGCCAGTAATTTGCAGAGCAGTTCAATCAGTGTTTCAAATTAAACAGTTCTGTGTGCTTTTTGGGAGCTATATTTTACTCATATTGACTTCGAGATTTACATCAACTTCACATAGTGTGTTGCATATCAACACAGCATGCAACTGTATGCATTCACACTAGGTAATGTCACAGTGCCACCTGTCATCATGGCATCTCTTGAGCTCGAGAGGAGCAGCTAATTAGCCATTGCTTCTTGCCAAAGCTCAATTCAACATGTATCCGCAAACCAGTAGAGGGAGGCTCTCCCTCTTTTAAACAATATAACATAGAAAGAACAGTGTGAAAGAAAAAGTATTAAACTTGAATCAATTTTTTAATCAAATAAAGTCTAATCAGGAATAGATATGAAATACAAAGCCTATAATGGCTAGATGAACTTTTGGAAAGTTAAAACGTTGTGGAGCTGGCAGGTAGCAAACAAAGCTGTGCATTTGTTGTAGGGTAGTAAAGGCATGGGTCACACCTGGAAATGAGCCTTGGCTCAGTGTGCCTCTCCCATTTACCAATTTTCAATTAATAAATAAAAAATATAGATAGATAGATAGGTAGGAACTATATGGTCAAGTTATGTTTCTCACAGGGCGTTGGCGATGGCACAACTTGTGACAGATAGAGAAGGGAGATCATTTACAATTAATTGAACGTTGTTCTAAAGTAAGATACTTAAAGTATAAGCAGGAACTATAGAGGTAATAGATTGGTTTAGCCTAAGTAACATCTATACTTATAATTTAACCAAATTATGTACTGTAAATACAACAAGTAATGATATTTGGTCTTAAATTTTAGGATGAATAAAATGCTATCCCCTGTAGAAGTCTATTAAGCATGGCATAACACTGGGATGGAAGCTGAATAAATTCATCAAAAGAAAAAGACTACAGTTGGTGTTAAAAGTTTATTTTTGGAGAGTCCCTCCCCCCATTTTAGGCTTGCTTGCAAGAGCATCAGCAGCAGCTGCAACCTACATTTTTTTAATAGTCCACCATTTCCTGTAGCACATTTCATACTTCTTAAATGATGAGCTGTAGCCCTAACAGTGTGCCAATGGGCCAGCCAGGTTACTGGCATGATAAGCTGTAGCCATGAGAGTGTACCAACAGGCCAGACAGGGTACTGGCATGATGAGCTGTAGCCCTAACAATGTGCCAGCAGGATAGGCAGGTTACTGGCCTGGTGAGCTGTAGCCCTGTCAATGTGCCAGTGGGCCAGCCAAGTTACAGGCTCAGTGAGCTGTGGCCCTGACAGTGTGCCAGTGGGCCAGCCAGATGACTAACATGGTGAACTGTAGCCATGACTGTCTGCCAACAGGCCAGCCAGGGTACTGACATGGTGAGATGCAGCCCTAAAAATGTGCCATCAGGACAGGCAGGTTGCTGGCCTGGTGAGCTGCAGCCTTAACAGGGTACTAATGGGTCAGCCAGGTTATTGGCATGGTGAGCTGTGGCCCTATTAATGTAATAATGGGCCAGTCAGGTTACTGGCCTGGTGAGCTGTAGCCCTATCAATGTACCAGTGGGCCAGTCAGGTTATTAATCTGGTGAGCTGTAGCCATTACAATATGCCAATGGGCCAGCCAGGTTACTGGCATGATGAACTGTAGACATGACAGTGTGCCAGCAGGCCAACCTAGTTACTGGCATGGTGAGCTATAGCCCTATCAATGTGATAATGGGCTAGTCAGGTTACTGTCATTTTTAACGTCCAGTGGTACTTTACCCTGGATCAGAAACTAAGCTTAAAGTGATACAGTGTTTTGTGAACCCTTCTTTGTGTAGACCAGGTTTCATTTGTGACACAGTTGTAGCTATGCCCTGCAAATAACCCCAGTTTTGTGTCACTTTTTCTCCTTCCTGCTTAAATCTTTCACCTACCCATAGTTCCTGTCCTCCAGCCTTTATTAAATACTCTCCCTCCCTCCCTCAGCGGCACTGCCCCTAGGCAATCTTCATCCTCCCCTCTCACTAATATTGCAACTCCCCTTAAAGATACAGAATGCAGTTATAGGTCACAAAACTTGTCGGTGTTAATCTTAACTCTTTATGTCTCATTTACTGCATTGCAGCCCCTGACCCTGAACTAAGTTCTCATCATAGTATTTGGGTGGTATTTCCACCATTAGTCCTCCGATCTGTCTAATTCCAAACCTAACCCTTGACAACAACAAACAACATGAGCTGCACTACTCTCCTACTCATTGCTATCACATTTGGGTCAGTGGACCCAGGTGCTCGTCAGGTCACCTGTCCCTCTTCAGTCTACCCAGAACACTGCCTCAGAACTGGCCGCTGGCTAACAGTACCAGGAGCAACCTCCATAAAGGGGGCATACCAGCAGTCCTACTACAATGGGACCACAACATGGGAGAATGCATCTGACACACACCATGGCTCCGCCAGACTACCACCTCTCACACACACCCCTCAGAATGTGGAGAAGCCTCTCCAAGGTAAAATAAGGAAACGCAAGTTATGAATCTCTATAACCCTCTACACCACAGTAAGGAAACTTATCTTAATGCTCCTCCTGTTATCTGGGAATGTGCACCCAAATCCTGGCCCTCCGCTGCCACCTGGATCTGTGGGTATCAAGACAAAGGGCATGACAATAGCTGCAGTAAATATATGCAGCCTAACAGCAACGTTTACACAATTACAGGCCTGGATGGTCCAACACAAACTGGACATAGCATGCCTAACTGAGACTTGGCTGATAGGCAATATAAAAATCAGTGAAATAGCGTTACCTGGATACCAGGTATTCATGAGTGACAGGCATGGCAAGAAGGGTGGGGGCTATCTTATCTACACAAAAGACTCCCTCCATGGCTCCATCTTCCCTGTCTTCAGAATGGCCACAGAGCATGAGCTCCTTGTCATGAAAATACAAGTCAGACAGCTGGGTAAGACACTGACCACTGCATCCACCTACCTGCCCCCCATAAAATCATGGGAAGGTGTGCCCAAGGTCCTGGATGCATTGGCCTCCCTACCCAAGGATGGTGATTTAATTATCACAGGGGATTTCAATATAAACTGGGAAAGCGATAACTCCATGCCACTCAAGGATATTTTGGGAAGCGCATACCTCACACAGCTAGTCACAGAACCAACCAGAAGGAACCACAAGACAGGCAAAAGCTCGCTCATTGACTGGATCCTCACAAACTCCCCATCACAAATATCTGAGGTCAAGATGCTACCAGCTACGCTGAGTGATCACTCCCCTGTCACCCTCAGATTGTCAAATAAGTTCAAGAACAGCCCCCCCATCACTATACAGAGCAGGATCCTGAAAACAGGTCAGTTAGGATTGCTAAAAAATGCCCTATCCCAGCATGACTGGTCACCCATTGACACACTGCCAGACCTGGACCAGGCCGTGAAGTACTTCACAGATGGAGTCAACAATATTTACGACTGATACGTACCATTAAAAAGGAGGAAAGTGCAGGGGACCACTAATGGTTGGATCACAGGAGAGCTTCTAGCCATGATGAAGGAGAGAGACAACCTCTGGTTAAAAGCCAGGGCCTCAGGTAAAGACCATGACCACCAGCTGTACCAGGCAGCTAGAAACTGCTGCATGCATGAAATATGGAGGGCTAAAGCAGATCACCACAAGGAACTGCTCGATAAAAGCTGGGGTGACAGTAAAAGGTTCTGGGGAAACATAAAGAACCTCCTGAGGAAGAAGAAAAGAGAAACCCACAGCTGCTCCACATTAACGGCTCTGCTACCATGGACTCACGCCTTCATCGTGGCATCCTTCAACTCTGCCTTCACAGATCTAAGCACAATACTCTCTCCTGACTACCTACATACCCGCAAGGTTCCCACAGATGACAAAGCACCCAGTACCTCTCACCCTACCTTCTACCTCAAGAAAGTTACTATAAAGGAGGCAGCATTCCACATAAAAAAAGTGCTTGGGTAGACCAGACTGGGTAGCGATGGAGTAGACATGAAGCTGGTGTATCAAACTCTTGATGTGCTCATCAAGCCTATTACAAAGCTATTCAACAAATCCCTGACCCTGGCACAATTCCAGGCCACCTGGAAGCAAGCGCTGGTCACTCCTGTCCACAAAAGCAGGGACAGAACCAATCTATCCAATGACAGGCCAATCTCAATCCTCTCTCCCCCCCCCCATCCAAGGCCCTTGAGAAGATCGTGGTGGACCAACTAACAGACTACATCAATAAATACCAACTGCAATGCCCCAACCATCATGGGTTCAGGCAGAGACATAGTACCATGACTGCCCTTGTAGAGTTCACCGACTATGCTCATAAACCTATGGATGAATGCAACCTAGTAGGGGCAGTGTTCATAGACTCAACAAAAACCTTTGACACCATCAACCACACCCTCTTACTGGCCCAGCTTCAAAGCCTGGGAGTGGCTGCCAATGCAGCTCTCTGGTTCTAAGACTACTTGTTCCTCAGGTCACAATGGTTAAAAATAGGACAAACAGTATCTGACCCAAGGGAAGTCACACTGGGGTTCCCCCAGGGATCCATCTTGGGACCACTGCTCTTTAGCCTGTTCCTAAATAATCTCCCTCAAGCCTGTGATGCCAAGATAATCCTATATGTGGACGACGCTGTCATCCTCAACAGCAACTCTCGAATTGAGCCACTCCAAGCAGCACTTCAGCACTCCTTCAGTAAAATAGAAGACTGGTTCTGTGAGCACAAACTTCTTCTCAATTACAAAAAAACAAGACCATGCTCCTATCCAGCCCCAGCTCAAGAAAAGGTTCCCCACCATAAACATCACCAGCAACGTACTTGCCTCCTTGGAACAGGTACACTCCTTCAAATACCTTGGAATCACCCTGGACGACACTTTATCCTACACTCAACATATCGACCAAGTGGTCAAGACAGTCAATACCAAGCTTGGTGTGCTTTACAGGCACCGAAAAAACCTTACAATGGCAGCCATCTGCCTATCAGTCACGAGCTCCATCCTCTCCACCATTGACTACAGCCTGGTTGTCTACAGTGCAGCATCACACTCAACAGGGTGCATGTAGCTCTCAACAAGGTCTGCAAGCTCATAATGAACAGCAATTGAATGACCCACACCTGTTCCCTCTATGAACAGACACACCTGCTGTCTCTTGGGTGCAGGACTAAATTCCTCACATGCCTTCTAGGCAAAAAAGCATTACTGGTGAAAGCCCCCCTGTGCGTAGCAGGCAGCTTCTCCCTCCCAGGCTCAGAATATATAACCAGAAACAGAACGCAGGGGTCTCTCATGGTGCCGTTCAGATGCACAGCTCTCAGACAGCGCACCTTCTTCTGCAGAGACCCTCTCTGGCTTAACGAGGTACCTGAGTCCATTTGGATCTCCACTAGCCTGTCCAGCTTCAAATCAGACCTTATGCACTACCTGACCTCCAGCTCTGTATGCACCTGCTTCTTCAACAGCTGATAGACTCTGGATGACAAGGCCTGGCTCTGCTAACAGCAACTATTCTCAGCACAAGACAGAAGCCACCCTCCCACACACTCCTTGACAATGCATCTGAATCACTCTAAGTGGCTGCTACTGTACACCCCTCATCCCCCTCTCTTCTCTCACCCCGTCTCCACGCTAGGATGGGTCTTGGCCTCCCTGGCCTCAGCCCTGCCTCCTTGACCACTTTTACTAGAGACCTCCCCCCCATCAAAATCCTGTCCTTACTGACCCTCTGCCCAACCTAATCTAATCTCTAGTGCCTCTGCACCTAAAGTTGATGTCCATATGCTGTATAGTGTTTTAAATGTATAAGAAGCTCTGTAACCTTTTCCTAATTGTTGTGCTGTTCAGTGTCTCAAATGTCCTAAAACTCTGTAACCTTCTTGATGGAATGTCTATACTCTGTTTTCATGACATGGAAACTTTGTAAAAGAGCCTTGGCTCAATGGTTGTTTTATGAATACCAAATAAATAAAATAAAATAAACTATTAATGTGCCAATGGGCCAGTCAGGTTATTAATCTAGTGAGCTGTAGCCATAATAATATACCAATGGGCCAGCCAGGTTACTGGCATGATGAGCTGTAGTCTGGTCAGTGTGCCAGCAGGCCTGCCAGGGCAGTGGCATGGTGAGGTGTAGCCCAAACAGTGCCAATGGGTTAGTCAGATTGCTGGTATGGTAAACTGTAACCTTACCAGAACAGTGTGCCAACATGCCACCCTGGTTACTGACCTGGTGAGCTGTAGCCCCAACAATGTGCCAGCTTGCCAGCCTGGTTACTGGATTGGTGACCTACAGCCTTAACAGTGTGCCAATGAGCCAGTCAGGTTATTAATCTGGTGAGCTGTAGCCATAATAATATGACAATGGGCCAGCCAGGTTACTGGCATGATGAGCTGTAGCCATGACAGTGTGCCAACAGGCCAGCCTGGTTACTGGCATGGTGAGGTGTAGCCCTATCAATGTGATAATGGGCCATTCAGGTTATTAATCTGGTGAGCTGTAGCCATAACAATATGCTAATGGGCCAGCCAGGTTACTGGTATGATGAGCTGTAGTCAGGACAGTGTGCCAACAGGCCAGCCAGGGCGCTGGCATGGTGAGGTGTAGCTCAAATAGTGCCAACAGGTTAGTCAGCTGCTGGCATAGTAAACTATAACCTTACCAGAACAGTGTGCCAACATGCCACCCTGGTTACTGGCCTGGTGAGCTGTAGTCCCAACAATGTGCCTGCTGGCCAGCCTGGTTACTGGCTTGGTGAGCTAAAGCCTTAACAGTGTGCCAATGAGCTAGCAGATTACTGGCATACTAAACTCTAGCCCTAATAGTGTGCTAACAGGCCAAACAGGTTACTAACTAGGGCAAATGCATTTTGAGCAGTGTGCACTCAATAGATGGTCAGAAGAATGCGGGATTGTATCAAGAGGGATGATCAGCAAAGCAGGGGGAGTGATCCGGGCATGTTATAAGACCCTGGTTAGGGCAGAGGGAGTAATCTTGACACATTCCAAGGCTGTGATCAGTGGAAGTAATCCTGCCACTTTACAAGGCCCTGGCACTTTACAAGTGCTATTTTACAAGGTTCTGGTCAGGGGAAATAGTACTGACACTTTATAAGGCCCTAGTCAGAGGAAGTAATCCTGCCACTTTACAAGACCCTGGTCAGGGGCAATAATCCTGGTACTTTACAAGGCCATGGTCAGGGGAAGCAATCCTGCCACTTTACAAGGCCCTGGCACTTTACAGATGCCACTTTACAAGGTTCTGGTCAGGGGAAATAACCCTGACATTTTACAAGACCCTGGTCAGGGAAAGTAATCCTGCCACTTTACAAGGCCCTGGTCAGGAGACGTAATCTTGCCACTTTACAAAACCCTAGAAAGGGGAAATAATCCTAGTACTTTACAAGGCCATGGTCAGGGGACAGAATCCTGCCACTTTACATAGCCCTAGTCAGGGGAAGTAATCCTGTCACTTTACAAGACCTTGTTCAAGGGAAGTAATCCTGCCACTTTACAAGGCCCTGGTCAGGGGAAGTAATTCAGCCACTTTACAAGGCCCTGGTCAGGAGAAGTAGCCCTGCCACTTTACAAGGCCATGGTCAGGGGGATGTAATCCAACTACTTTACAAGGCTCTGGTCAGAGTAAGTAACCCTGCTACTTTATAAGGCCCTGGTCAGGGGAAGTAATCCTGCCAGTTTACAAGGCTCTGGTCAGGGGACGTAATCCTGCCACTTTACGAGGCCCTGCTCAGGAGAAGTAATCCTGCCACTTTACAAGGCCGTGGTCAGGGCAGGGGAAGTAATCCTGCCACTTTACAAGGCCCTGGTCAGGGGAAATAATAATGCCACTTTACAGGGCCCTAGTCAGAGGAAGTAATCCTGCCACTTTACAAGGCCCTGGTCAGGGAAGTAACCCTGCCTCTTTACAAGGCCCTTGTCAGGGGGGAAGTAATCCTTCCTCTTTACATGGCCCTGATCAGGGAAAGTATACCTGCCACTTTACAAGGCCTTGGTCGGGGGAAGTAAACCTTCCACTTTACAAGGCTCTGGCCAGGGGACGTAATCCTGCCACTTTACAAGCCCCTGGTCAGTGGAAGTAATCCTGACCCTTTACAAGGCCCTGGTTATGAGACGTAATCCTACTCCTTTACAAAGCCCCGGTCAAGGAAAGTACTCCTGACACTTTACAAGGTCCTGTTGGGGGAATAATCCTGACACCTTACAAGGAGACTCCACCAGAAATGTTGCATCCAGTTTTGGTCTCATTATTAAAAGGATACTGAGGCATTCAAAATGGTGCAACACATGGACACCAAAATCCTCCAGTGTATGAGAGACAATAGCTTCAGTATGAGGAGAAGCTACATGTCTTGAACCTGATCACCCTGAAGAAAAGAAGGCCAAGAGTGGACCAGTTCTCAGCCTTCTGCATAGTCAGTGGTTTCAGTCAGATGGAACCGCAGGAGATGTTCGATGTCCTTGGGTAGGATTTGTTGAGAGGCCCTGATGCTTAGAGGTAAAAATATTCAGGGCTAACATTAGGAGGCACCTTTTTCTCCCATGTTTGTGGTGTCATGTTAGTCTGGGTCAAATCTAAAATGTAGTTTTCACAGATACCTTATATAAATTGGCTTCTTCACACAAGTTTTTGAGACCAACACAGGGCCCTTATTCAGGTGGTGACTGGTGAATGAACCTATGAATCAACCTAGCAGAAGAGACAGTTGCTTTGAAAATGGCACAGGCCTGGTGTTAACAATTAAGAGTGAGGCACACTATAGAAGGGATTAATGGACTGTGATTTGTATGAGACATAGTGTATATTTGCCACCTCCTGTATTGAATGCATGTTCAATTTATCTGTTTCAAAGTGCAATGAAAACAAATTCCAAAAATGAAAATGGCACAGGCCTTCAAGGTAAACCTGGAAATAGTCTGCTTATAATGCCAAGGAAATCACCAGAAACCCTGAGTAGTAGAGTGGGTAGGAAAACTCTTTAAATGAATATGTGTTTTCATTCTCATTTCTATCCTGCTTATAGTGCAAGGGTGATGGGGTCCTTTACAGACTCGAATGACTATATTACTGCCTGTATCAGTACGTTTGTGACTGTTAACAAGGGGGTGGGGTTATCCTATGATGTAATGACATTTTCCAAAAATGACTGTTTCTAAATAGAAACTAGTGCACACTGGAACAGGTCTACAACAGAGGCTGGAATCCATGTTTCACAAACAAATAAACTAAAATAAAAATAGCACCCACCACAAGCAGACAGAATTCATGTTTTTGTTCACTTTTTTAAACCATTTATTTTGTAAAAAGCAACACAAGATACAACAGGCTAACATTTCGCAAGGACAACACCCTGCTTCATCTGATGATTTGTTTTAGTTTATTTGTTCTCTGCAGATTTATTAGCACCACCACTCATTCCTGGTGCTCAAACTTGTAGTTTACAATGTTTCACAAACAGAGCATGTTACTAGGTATTGATTGTGGAATAGTATGCTGTGGGCCATTGTAACATTCCTAATATTTATGGTATTACGGAAGCAAACAACATACAATATATGAATCTAGTATTACATTATGTATTCCCTTTTCTCTTGCATGTAGTCTACTATATTTTCTTTTTAAGATATGAGATGTTTGGTTTCTAAGTGATTATTTTTCTTTCTTTAAACCATGAGTTCAGTAGTTTATGCATGAGACAGTATTCGTCACATGTAACAATATCAATAAGTTACCTTTTCTGCTTTCAATTTAGGTTGGAAGGAAACAAAATAGGTGAAGATGAAATTATAAAGTTCTGTGAAAAATTGAACAAGCCAGAATGTAAACTACAGTCCCTGAGGTAAATATTAAACCAACACCACCCATGTGTTGCTTTTCTATTCAGTTCTGACTCTGTGGCAAACTTCTGCCCTGTTGCCACCAGTTTACTAGTCACACACGTGCTCGCGCGTGCACACACACACACACACACACACACACATATTATTGGAATCCTGTACATTTTCTTGTATTTCAATGCTGTCACCACCTGGCTGCCTCTTAAGGGACCAGGGTATCTCAGTCTGGTTCTAGTCTAGTCCCACCACTGACCACTGCTGACCCAGTGCAAAGCCTTACCGTTGACACAGAACCAACCCTTCAGTCACTCCCAGGGCCTGTCACATGTTTTGTATCACACCAAGTTACTTTCAAAACTGTAAGTTATGCTCTTTGGAACAGCAGTTTGCTCAACAGAACTAGATTGTTGCATGTCCCATACAACACTCTACAGTTACACACAGAATATTAAATACATAAATATTTACACAATGAAATTGCAGAATATTCAGTAAAACACAGATGGGATGAAAGACACTAAGACATGCAAAACATTTCAACAGAACAGATTGCAGAAAGAAGAACCTCTCTAGTCTCTAGACAATAGTCAAACAGATTTTACCCTCAACTCTGGGTTCTTTCCCTTCTTAGGCATGAAGCCGCCATGAATGTGTAAGATTCAGGAGGTGGCACAGTCCTTTCTTGGAGTGGTCATCTGCCATGTTCTGACCTCCAGCTAAATCTTGCAGTGCCTGAACTGTGGTTTTAGTTAACCCTCTTAGCGTTCACCCACCTATTGTATCATCCTGTCAGTCACCAGGGTCAGCCACCAATTGTCCCTTTAACCCTAGAAGCTGGCACAAACCTGTTCACAGTCTAATTTTGTATTTATTTATTGAAATGTTTCACCAGGAGGGCACACTGAATAACAAGTTACTCATCTCCCAGTGTGACCTGGGGGGATGGGAACAAGCGGAAAATACATAGCACATACAACTTAATAGATCATATATGGAACAAATCTTACATAAGGATCAAATAGTACATATGAACCATACATAGAATACAGTAGAGGCAGGAATACAGGGTACAATCATTATACAGGGAAGGCAAACAAAAATTAATCGAAGAAGGAAGTGCTGATTCTTTGTACACAAGTGTTGGGATGAAAACTTTAGATGCAGTCCAGGTTAGAGGCATGGGTGGGAGAAGGACAGGGATGTGGTTAATGGTAGCAAGTGCAATTAGAGGAGAGGTATTTATGCAGGACAGAGGAGAGGTGGTTATACAGGACAGAGGAGAAGGAATGAGTGGAAGAGGAGTGTCTGATTTGATGGGGAAGGATATTCCAGATTTTTGAGAAGCAATGTATGAAAACAGACTGGCCAGCAAAGGTAGAGCAGTGGGAAGATAAAAAAGGTATGAGAGTCAGAGGATCTTAAGGAGTGAGCTGAATGGTGAGGAGTGGTGAGGGAAGAGGATAAGTATGGAGGAAGAGAGCCTAGCCAGTATTTTGAGATAAGTTTAATGCAGTGAGAGAGGCACCTATTAGTAAGGGAAGGGAAGGATAGTGAGTGATAAAGATCACAGTGGTGAGTATGTATTGGAGAGTCCAGGGTGAAATGGCAGAAAAAGTTGATAAGGGGTCCAATCTGGATAAGGCAGATTTGTGAGCAGCAAATCCCAACAGTATTTACTGGTAGTGTACTCACAAAAAACCCAGTTGCTTCTGTTGTCTGATAAGGTTGCCACAACTGCAGGAGGTTCCTTAGAAGCAAGGCTCTTAACAAATCAACTTTTTGACTTGATCAGGACAAATTATCCGCATCATTCATCTTTGTCCTGTCCATCAGACTGCAATCTGCATATCACAAAGTTCCTTTGTAGCTGCCTTGAATAAACTAAAGTTCCTTAAGTCAGATGGAGTTGGAGTTGAAACTCAGCAAAAGGAGGCAGGCAGCTAGAGCTAGAAGATAAGTACTTTCTCTGTGCTGTTTGTCTTCTTTTAGGATTGAGGTAGCATTTCATGAGATGGCAAAGTGTGCTGTGTGATTTAAACAATGTAACTACAAAACAAATGATTTTGTCTTGGCTGAGAGGAGTGGGGCATTTAACTGAGGAAGGGAGAGATTGGGAAATACACAGGCAACTGTGACTTGTATCAGCCAATAGCGGGGCTAGCATTCGATTATATTTCAAAGGAGATCAAGTGACCTCGATGCTTGAGGACTCCAAAGCTTAAGTGCCACATAGCAGGAGTTTAGCCTCCTGAGTAGCATCTGCAGGGCATCAACGGGGAGATCAGCAAGCAGCGGGCCACGCTGGTAGACAGGGAAGTGCCTAATGGGGGGGTCACATATTTCCTGTACAGACATGGGGAGTTCAAGGTGGGGAAAGGGTGCCATGGAGTGGGGTAGGACTAAGTTAAAGGAGGAGAGGATGAACAGGGGCAGTTAAATAGGGCAGGAGATGGGATGGGTTGTGAGACGTTAAACCGAGGTCCCATCTGCCTGGATTGGTGGTAGTTCAGGTGGATATTAAAGATCCCATGGCACTTATCGAAAAGAGTAGGGGTAGTTTTATTAAAGAAAAACATAACATCATACAAAGAAAAATTCAACACATGCAAGATAACAAATCAAAAAGGTTAATTACATTTTAAATTTTTCTCTTTTTATCTTAATAAAAACATATAAAGTAAATTTTTAGAACAAATGAAATTCCCCTCTTTTTTTTTCTTCTTTTTTTTTTTATACCGGTATAAAATTTTGCCAAAAATTATTAACTGTAGAAATGGAGAATTTATCCAAATCTCTAGCTTTCACAGAAACTAAACCATTTTCAATTTGTACAAACATAGTACTAGATAAAATCGTTTGTTGCTGAAAGATAAATTGACAACATTACGCCAAAGAAAATATTGAATGAAAGCAAAGAAAACATTGAGAGTACTTCTATGATATTTTGCCATATCCTGATAATTACCCAAAACTATGGTCTGATAGGTAACATTAGCTAAAAGGAAGGTTCAATGTATGCAGCGTCCTGCCAAAAATTTTGACTAAAGGGACATGTAACAAAAAAATGGACCATAGTTTCTTCGCAATTGATACAAGTTGGCCTTAAACAAAATCTTTCCGTGGTAGGTTTATATTTTAAATTTCCTCGAACCCCTAATCTACCTTGTATTGAAAGCCATACAATATCCCATATATATGGGGGGATCCTAAAATCTGTCAATTTCCTAAGAGTAAAAACCTGTTTTGAGGGTATACATTCTGGAAATTGAGGGACACTTTTTTGTACATCAAATACAATAAATTTGTAAAAGGTCTTTCTGGAAAGAGTAAGCAAATGTGGGAATGATACTTTCCACTGTTGTAATTTTTTAAACATAACTATACCATAAGATGGCAAAGAATCTGATAATAGTTTAGGGGTAATAGTGTCCATTTATTCAAATATGTGGACCATAAAGATGTAGACCAAATCTGCCAAGACATAGTGGTAGCTGACCAAAGAAAAGAAAAAGAATTAAATAAAAACAAAGAGTGATAAAATACAATGGGATTAATCATGTTGAGTCCTCCTTTATTAATGGGAAGATAAGTTATATTTCTACTTACTGGGTTTAGTCTGTTGCCCCATAACATTTGAAAGAAAATACTTAATAATCTCGTTTCTAAGTGAAGGGGAGGCGGAAATACATAACTTAAATATAAAAAAAACGGCAACAAGAATTTTTATAATTGCAACTCTTTTTTCCCAAATTTCCACCCTTTCCATCGGGTGAATTTTAAATTCTCCTATATATAATTGCTTTTCCCAATTATAGATAGCCATATTCCTACTCCAAACCAGATGCCCAAAATTTTATGGGAGAGTCAGCTACTGGAATACCTGCAATTTCAAGGGGTTGTGGACACTCAGAATGTAATATAAAATAAAACTCTTATGTATATTAAGCTGAGCTCCAGATAATTCCTCAAAAAAAGAAAAATGTGTAATCTACTAAATATGGATGGAACATCTTTTTAGTAGTAAGGTTATATCATCTGCATAAGCAGTTATTTTCTCATTTGGTAAAATAGATGAAGGAGATATTCCAATAATATTTGTGTCCCAGATAATTAATTACCGGGTCTAAAACAAAAGTATATAAAAGTGGGCTCAAAGGACACCCCTGTCGTACTCCGATTGATATCGGTACCTCTGTACCAAAATATCCATTAACCATAGGAATACAGTAAGCATTCCTATATAAATTGGCTATCCAATTAATAAATGGTCTTGGGATGCCATATCTTGAAAGTATCAAAAATAAATAATCATGTCTAACCCTATAGAAAGCTTTAGCCTGATCTAAAGCAACAACATATCAGAATATTTGCCCTTTATTACTAAGTTCAAAAACTTCTCTCAAAAGATATAATTGTGCTGAATGTGCGATTAGGAATGGCACATGTTTGAGCAGGGTGAATCAAATATTCAGCCACAGTTAATAATCTATTATTAAGAACTTTGGTCAAGATTTTATAGTCACTGTTTAACAGACTCAAAGGCCTCCAATTAGATAATATAGTTTTATCCCTGATTTATATAAGAAAAAAGTAATGAAGTACTAAAATCAAATCGCCTTGATGAAAATAATAAAAATTAAATACTTTTGGTAAAAATGAGTCATGTGTGACAAAAAGTTATAAAATTCATTAGGGATACCATCCCATCCTGGTGACGACTTTACTTAGTTGAATTATGGCTTGTTCTACTTTGAGAAGAAATAGGTTGCATTGAATGAAATCTTTTGAGTAATAGATAATTGTGGTAATGGGGCGGTGAAATTAGAAAAATCAAACAAAGTATGTGGGTGTTTAATTTGTAAGGATGCTTCAATATATTCCTGAACCAGAGTCAATTTATCCATTTCTTTAGTGAGCATAAGGCCCGTAGATGAAACTAGTTGTAACATAGTAGTACTTTCTACCCTTTGTTTACATGCCACAAAGGGGTCAGAGGCTGGTGTGTTTTTAATGCCATATTTGAATTCTAGTTCCAAAGATTTAGCTCTATCATATTGATAATTCTTCATTGTCTCTTTTATAACTTTAATTTGAGAAAGCAAATCATGTGCATTTTCAGAGAAAGAAGACAGCAATTTATATAATTGATTGTGAATAAGTAAATATTGTATATATTTAGAATTGGCTTTAGTTTTATCAAAAGAAAGAAAGAATTGTTTTAAATCTCGCTTTGTTTCCATCCACCAATCCATGGGATCTGAATAAGCGCAAAAAACTGACTCTCGATATGCAAAAATTAGATCTGAGAGTGTAAAGAGGGAGTATCAAAAAGAGACATATTTAGTCTCCATCTACTATATTTAGAAAAGATTTTAGGTGGAAGGGAGTGTAAACTAAATGAACAAAAAGTATATTATGGTCGGAAAATTCTGAAGGTTCCGATTTGCAAAGATAAGGATGTAAATGTTTAGAAAAGAAAAACATATCAATCCTGGTAGCATAAATAAACCGATATATGGCACCAGGTCCTTTAGGATGTATTACACGGAAGGCGTCCTGCATACTAGAATCTATAAGAATTTGTTTAAGAGCATTAGTATCACAATATATTTTCTTTGGGGTAGTCCCACTTAAAGGAACATCTAAGGTACAGTTAAAGTCTCCTCCCCAAATCACATGCTTTTTTGTAAAAAGAAACGGTTTAATATCCTCAAATAATGTAATTCTGGCAGATTTTGTTTGGGGGGCATAGAGGTTAATGAGACGAAAAACAAAATCTCCTATATAGCCATCCAAAATCAAGGCTCTACCAGGGCATACATCAATTAATCGAGAAATGTGAAAATTAGTAGATTTAAAAAGGATGCCAATACCATCTGCAGATTCCAAACCGAAAGACCAAAATGAAGGACCCCAATGCCATCGTTTTTTAATATTATTAACTTCAGTTAATGAAGAAAGACGGCTTTCCTGGATAAAAATAATATCCACAGAAAGGGTTGCAAAAAATGCAAACACGGAGATTTGTTTTTTATATGTTTTTAAACTGCAAACATTAAAAGATATCAGACGCAAAGAAGCCATAGGAAAAACCTTTTTCAGCTAAGTCCTCCTTTTAAACCATTACTTGCTTTTCTCTTTTTACCTTTTTTTCCTTTTTTGTCTTTCATCAGTTCTATTGTTTTGCTTTCTTCATCTTCCGTAATCTGCTCTGACCTATGGGATGTATCTGACTCTAAATCTGAATCTCCTATATCTTCTTGTAAGGACAAAAAAATGTTTGAAACCGGAACAGGGCATGGGATTGGTGGCTTTGAAGAAGATCTGGTAACTCTTGAGTTTTAACAGTTTCAAAAGTGGGGGGCATTATGGGCTCACCAGATGCACACTCCAATTCAGAGGTTTAGGACTATTGAGTGTCGTATGTGAACTATTCACTGAAGATACATCTTTTGAAATATGATCATGGGCCTGTATTTTATCTTGAGCTTGTAAGACCAAATTATCATGATCCCAGCCTTCAGCCCTATTTTTCTTTGCTCATGGACATTGATGAAAAGCATGTCCTTTTTCATCGCATAAATTACATTGAAAGATGTTCTGACATAGGTCCATTGAATGCCCATAACCTCCACAAAGAGAACACTTCATTACATCATAAGAGCTACTAATATGTGTACGAGATCCACATTTGTAACAGGCTCTCGGCTGACCGCTATAAAAACATACCCCCCTATCTTTCCCTAGAAAGAAACTGTTTGGAATGTGGATTATGTCAGAATTTACTTGAAAAAGCTTAACTTTAAATTTCCAGCTTCCTGTCCAAATGCCCTCAAGATCTAATAAGGCCTCAGGAGGCCCAAGAATGTCTCAGCGTTTCTGCAACCAGTGATAAATATCACTAACATTAACTCCCTCATTCCTAAACATAACAGTAATATATCGTATCTGTGGTCTGGTTAGAGGAATAGATATAAATGGAAGCCATAAAGTGGTAGATTTTAATGTAGAATATTTCTCCCAAAATCTTTCTAAATTCTGGTTGGTTCTAAAACTTATAACAAAAGAATCCTCTCCTGAAACATGGATCAGTGCAAACAAGTCTGATGGTAGAAAAGACATAGCTCTCTTAAGTAAAGTATTAGATATATAATATCTGTCTGGATGAGTTTTTAAACCTCCTTTATACTTTAAACGAACCACGTTCCTCCTGGGAGCCTGTTCCAATTTGTTTTGAACAGGTCAGCCATAGGGACACGATGGGTTATTTTCAGGAGCCTTGCAAGGTTTAATAAAAGTACTATCTGCAGACAAATCTTTATATTTCTCTCCCTTTAAAAGATGTACTGGGACTACAAGTGTCCTCAGTATCTTTAGGTACTGACTGTGCACTAATAACGTCAGAATTAATGGCCAAATTGTCATTACCTGAGCTCAGGGCGTTGGCATGCTTTGGTGAAAAAAAAGACACTGGTTTCCAAGCAGGGTCCGGCGACCATGTCCCTAAAAAGGTTTTTGTCCACCCAGCGTTCCGAAGCGAGTCTTCTTCCGACCAGTCTTTTATTTCTGTCCTGTCCAGTGTTTTTAGTTCAAACCTTTGTTTCAGGATCTGTGATGTTGTAGGATTTGTTTGCGACATAACGCGGGACTCTTTTTCTGTTGAACCTTCCGCCCATAGCTCCGGAAATGTGCGATGCTGAAATGCATCCGTTCTGTGCTGAAAAGTATTCGGTTCCTCTTGATACAGCTCCTTCGTAGCACAAGTTGAAAAATTAAATGCCTCCAAATTAAACTCCCGAATCGGCAATGAACCGATTATCTCTGGTGCCTCCGATGTCTTCTCCAGGTCTGTTTCCATCTGATGTTGCCATGTCTCCTTTTTTTCTCCCTCGCATACAAAAGAATTGCTAGCGGGAGCGTCCACACTAGCGTCCATCTCCTCTTGATTCTGCAGAGCTTCTGCCATATCGCAAAGTATTCCTCAGACCTCTACTGGCCACAGAGCGCCAGAAGAGTAGGGGAATTTCCACGGTGTCCTGGCCAAATTTCCCTCATTCACTAAAAAAAAAATGCCACCAACAGCTTAATCTGGTTCAAAGTCAGTTGGCATTCATCTGTATCCCCCTCCCCCGGGTCGTGCCTGAAAATAGGCAGGATTTGTCTAGTGCACTTACCCAGTCAACAAAAACTAAACGAAATGAAAATAAAATGTTTCCAAGAATGGGGAGCAGCCATATTCCTGGGAGTGGTTTGAAGGTTAAGGGGTTGTAGGGTATGTTGGCAGGTGAGCCAGCTCCGGCAGGAAATAGGGTGGTTGAGGAGGGAACTGGAGGCATGGAGAAGACAGAATAGGGGGAACACAGCCAGGAGGGGAAACTAATGATGCATCCAAAAGAGCTCAAAACAGGCAAAAATAAGAGGGAACTAGGTGGGACAGCAGGAGGGCCACACAAGCGGGTGCAGCCAAGGGAAGGAAGTGATAACTGGAGGAGGGTCAGGCACAGGGGCATGACTAAGACTGGGTTGTAGCAAAGCTATCAGCCTGTGGAAAGGAGGACTGAACTCATTCAAGGAAAGTAGATTAGCACTGCAAACAGATTCTCAACATTGGTTACTCTGGAAGGCCAGGTAGCAGAGAGGAGGGAGTTACAGTGAAGGAGCAGGGAGAGGACACTACAGGGGAAAAGCTACACAGTGGGGAGGCAGTAGGCAGTACACCAAGAAGACACAGTGGCAGGGGAAGTCAGCGAGGTGATGGGGATGCAGTCTCTCCAGAGGGAAGGAAAGACCAAGGAGACAGGAGGACAGAGTAAGTGGCAAGCAGCCCAGGGAAGGCTAAGAATAGGGAGAGGGAGAGGAGAGGAGAGGAGTCAGACTGGGTGACAGACACATTTCAGTGAAGACACATGGAAGTAATAGCAGAAGAGGCAGTAGTGTGGTGGATGGAACAACAAATCAGTGCAAAGGGGAAGTTCCACAGATGAAAAATAGTTCAGAGGTGGAGGTCAGTACCCCGGTTATGTTTGCGGGGTGGGGAGAGGACAGGGCAAAGGTTAGGGGAGGTAAAGGGGAGGCGGGACAGGGGGATGAGAAGACCTCACAAATTGGGGGCAGGGGAGAGAAGGGCAACAAGAGGGTGAGCAGGATAAGCATCAGAGCGTCATAATTCTAGGAGATTCTATACTTAAGGGTATAAGATGGGAGGTAGGGGCACCAGAAAAAGTAACATTCAGGTAGAATGCATGCCAGGCATGACAGTGAGTAGAGTGAGGCAGCATATGGGCAGATACATGGGGAAGGTGGAGGGGAAGTCGCACATTGTGGTGCACCTGGGAACAAATGATCTGGAAGGGAGAAGGATAGAAAAGGCACAATACAGCTTCAGTGAAGTGGGAAAACTGCAGCAAAGAGGGAACAACGGTAGCCTTCTCAGAAGTTCTGCCAGTGCCAAGGGCTAGTACAGACAGGAAGAGAAGAATCAGTGACTTCAACAAGTGGCTGAGGGAATAGTGTGAGACCAAGGGGTATGGATTGGTGGGGGACTGTGGTAGCACATGGGATAACACAGATCTTTATGCAGGGGATAGGCTACACCTCAGTAGCGCAGGGTCACAGGTGCCGAAGCAGAAGCTGGAAAATTTCATTAATGAGAGGTATCATTTAAACTAGGTAGGGGGAGGCACTGGAGCTGGAAATCACTAGGAGAGGGGTCCCATGGACTTCCCCCCATCACAGGGATAGATATGACCTTAGGCAAAATAGGGGTTGAAGTGAAGGGTAAGGAAGCAGAAAGGATAGGAGCAGCATGGAGAATGGTTTCACTAAATGCTAGGAGCCTGGAGAACAAGTTGGCAGAGTTGCAGGCATTGACAGAAGAGGGGGGAGGTGGGCATAGCTGCCATTATTGAGATGTGGGCAACCAGGCACCATGACTGGGACCTAACCATCCCAGGGTACAAACTGTTCCAGAGGGATAGAGATAAAGAGGAGGCTGGGGGGTTGCCATTTACTTAAGGGAAGGGATCAGATGTAATAGGGAGGAAGGGAAGGAGGGCAGGTTGTAAGTAATCTGGCTGCAACTACATAGCCAGAAAGGGACCAAGATCTGTCTGGAGGTTGTTTACAGACCTCCAGCCCAGAAGGAGGATATTGACAGGGAACTAGGGGAGCAGATAAGGAGGCATAATGGTAAAGGGAGCACAGTGGGGGGGGGGGATTTTAATCTACCAGAGGTGGATTGCAGCATCCCAGCAATCACTTGCACCAGGGAGCAGATCCTCCTGGAAGCATTCCAGGATGGATTCCTTACCCAGAGGGTGATGAAGCCAGTGAGGGAGGAGGAATATACTAGACCTGGTACTAGAAGATGGTGAACAGGTCTGGGATGTAAGGGGTGGAGGAACCTCTAGCAAGCAGTGACCACCACACAGTGTGGTTCTCAATCAATCAGGGTAAGGAAGTAGCCACTGCAAAAACTAGACTGCTGGCCTTCAAAAGGGTGGGCTTTGGCAGGATGGGACACATACTAGAAAGTCATATGGCAAGCATCTGCCCAGAAATGGACATGGAACAAAAATGAGCAGTCATCAAGGCAGGACTGGCTGAAGACACTCAAACTTGTATCAAGAGCCAGAGCAAGAAAGCCAGGACCAAGAAAACCAAGTTGGATGAGTAGAGAGGTTGTGGAGAAGGTGAGGGAGAAGAGGAATGCATCTTGGATCTGTAAGAGATCCAACAGGGCAGAAGACAGAGAAGAATACTGTATGTAAAGAAATGCAGAGAAGTGAGCAGAGTGGTAAGGGCAGCAAAGATGGATGGGGAATGCAGGTTAGTGCAGGGCATCAAAGAAGGAGAAAAGGATTTCTTCAGATATATCAGAGAGAAGAGGAAGAGCAAGGATCAAATTGTTAGGATCAGGAAGGGAAGTGGGTGGGTAGAAAAGGGAACTGAGCAGGCAGAAGTACTTATTGAATACTTCTGTTTAGTCTTCACCAAGGAGAGGGATGGGCCCATACTTGAGAAAAAGGGCCAGGTGTAAGAGGATGGGGAGAAGCAACCACAGATGGGGAAATCATAGTGGAAAGGGTGAGGAAGAGCCTCAAGTCCCTGAAGATGGACAAGGCACATGGACCAATTCAATGTGTGATCTGCTCAACCCTGGCTTTATAAATGTAATTATTTATTTTCAGAGGGCCTCCTGATTGTGACGAATATCCATGAATGAATAAAGTCCTGTGTGCCCCCCCCAAACTGCCTGAACAGGCCTGTAATAGAAGATTTTTTATATAGGGGCTCTTAGTTATCAATTTTGGCCAAAATGTGAGTAAGCCAAAATCACAGTGAAAAGGGTGAGGGAGGGCCTTAAGTCCCTGAAGGTAGACAAGGCACATGGCCCAGACAGAGTCCACACTAGGGTGCTGAGAGAGTTGGCAAAGGTCCTGCCTGGGCCATTGGCAGACCTATTCAATACCTTTCTTAACTCAGGGTGCAGGCCCAGGGACTGGAGGGAAACACATGCAGTCCCTCTTCATAAGAGTGGGCCCAAGAAAGAACCAGGGAATTACAGATTGGTGACCCTTACTGCAATTATAGGAAAACTGATGGAGACAGTCCTCAAGGAAAGACTGGTGCAATTTCTTGAGGATAACAATCTCCAGGACAGTAAGCAGCACAGGTTTGTCTTGGGCAGATCCTGCCATACGAACTTAGTTGTTTTTTATGACTGGATAACAAGGGCACTGGACGGGGGTCATGCAGTGGATGTTCTCTACCTGGATTTCAGCAAGGCCTTTGACTCAGTGCCACACAGTAGGTGGATCTGCAAGTTGAAGAGTCTGGGAGCAGGGAGGAAACTGGTCAGATGGGTCAAGAACTGGCTGCAGGGTAGACAGCAGAAGGTAGTAGTGGGGGGGCATCTTAACCCAGAGCAGTATCAAATGATGTTCCACAGGGCTCGGTGCTGGGACTGGTCCTGTTTAACATTTTCATAGCCAACAGTGCAGTAGAGATTCAGATCAAGATCAGTCTCTCCGCAGATGACAGAAAGATTTGTGCCGAGGTAGATTGGGGGAAGGGAGCAAAAGTACTTCAGAGGGATTCGGCAAAACTGGAGTAACAGTCTCACAGTTGTCAGTTTGGTTTCAATGCCAAGAATTGCAGAGTGATGCATTTAGGAGGCAAGAACTCAGGACACAATTACTGGCTGGAGGGTGTCCCATTAGCAAAATCCAAGGAGGATAAGGATCTGGGAGTGCTGGTAACCGTGGAGATGAACTACTCTCCTTGGTGTAGGAAGGCAGCAGTGAATGTAAACAGGATGGTAGGGTGCATAGGAAGGGGGATTACTTCTAGGAGTGGGGAGGTCATCTTGCCCCTGTACAGGTCCCTGGTGAGATCGCATCTAGAGTACTGCATGCAGTTCTGGTGCCCCTACTTGAAAAGGGACATCAAACTACTGTAGGGGGTACAGCACAGGGCAATAAATATGATCCTGGGGTTGGGGGACAGACCATAAGAGAAGAGACTGAAAGAGCTCAATATGTATATTCTGGAGGAAAGAAGGGAGAGAGGGGATATGATTGAGACCTTCGAGTACCTGAAGGGTTTGAACAAAGTAGACACCAGGTGTATGTTCAGTCTGAAGGGCAGAAGAGAAACCAGGGGACACTATATGGAGTTGTAAGGGGGAAGGTTCAAGAGGGAACTGAGGAGGCACTATTTCACAGAAAGGGTTGTGGCCAGGTGGAACACTCTCCCAGAAGAAGTCGTATCACTGCAGAGTGTTGGGGGCTTCAAGAGGGGGTGGGACAGATTGAAGTGGAGGGTACAAATCAGGAGAGGGTGAGAGGGCATATTAGGGAAGGGGGACAGCTGCAGTCTAATGGACTGAAGTGCTGCACACTCGAGCAGACTAGATAGACTAAATGGCCTGTATTTGCTGGCAATTTTGTATGTTCATAAGACAAAGCCTTAACCTTTGACCCTTTGAACTCAGGCACTTTTTTCTTGTGACCTTATTCCTTTTCAACCACATGATGAATGGCAGAACTAGTCTCCAACTAGGCCACATATTAATGTTCTAAATCTATATCTATGCTACAGACTCCTTATTTCGTGCTACCACTAAACTGTCTGAACTTTGTAGGTTATCAGGTAACAGCCTCACTGATCGTTGCATTGACATACTCTGCAAGCATCTCAGCCAAACGAAGTCACTCAAGGAACTTGACCTTCATGACAATCCATTCACTGAGAAATCAGTTCGAAGCTTCAGTGATCTTTTCAAGAATTGCAGCAGTCTAGAGTCAGTAGAGTAAGTTTTCATTTTTACTAGACTTTACTATTATTCAGAACTGTTTCGGAATGTGGTGGGACAAATAGCTTTGCAAATCCAAACCTGTGTGTCATACATCAAGCCAAGTCCTGTCTGAACTTAAAAGCTCAAAAAACCTTATAATCCCTTACTTGATTACAGTCATATGGTCTAAGTGATGGCCCCTGAATCAGACTGCAGCCAATAGATTTATTTAACAAATTTGGCCGATTTATACTAGTCTGTTGATTTGATAGGCATTGATGCTCAATGTAAGCAAATTAAATCTTTTACCACTTAACTCTACATGAGACACTTGTTGGTACGGTTTCATTTTAAATGGTTTGAAAGAGAAGTGCAAAACTAACTTTTAACTCAGAAAAACAAGAAGATTCAGCACTCATGAGAAAAGATCCTACACACACACACACACACACATACTCACACGCACACACACTCACATGCACACACACACACACACACACATGCTCACACACACGGACACACGACATGCATACTCAGGCACACACACTCACGCGCATGCACACATGCTCATACACACACACAATCACACACACATACACACACACACACACACACACACACACAGCCCTACACATGTGCATACTCACACACACACACACGCACACATACACACCCCTACACACACATTAGTATCCAAAACTGCAACTTTATTTGGAAACACAAGTAGGATGGACTGTGGAGGGTGCACCCAGAAAAGCTCAATCTTTCATTTTATAACTTAAGGCTTTCTCAGTGGCTGGTGCCTCCTGGTGTGTCTGGAGATTTATACTCTGAGATTTGAAGATTATGTACAATGTTTTTTAAAACAAGAACAGATTGCACCACTCAGTTAGCATTTCTATAAAAACTATGTGTGTTCCAGGTTTTGTAATTAAAATGGACACTTTCATACTTTTTAGCACCTTTTTGGTGTGGTCCATTTTTCCAGGGTACTCGGATGCTGAGTCGTGATGCTTCTGGACTGATGATGTCATTTGTGGCGCTACTGTACTGTACCTGCTAAGAAGTTGTATTGTTACTAATATTGCAATGATGTTAACTACTGTACAATACTGTCAGTCTTTGGCTGCTTTTGAATAATTTTTGTTTGGGCCTTATCTGTGTTGATTCCTACTAGGTATGGATATGTTGGCCATAGTAAGGTGATCATTTTAATGAGGAGTAAAGATTAGCTGATCCTGAATCTAGGCCAAGTATAAACTTGTCCAGGAGAAAATAACGGGCTGGCCATTAGAACATCTCTTAGCCAGGTTTCAAAACAGCATTATGTCTCCAGTAAGTATGTACATGCAGATGGGATCATTGTTTTAGTGCCATCATGAACAGTCACCTCTTCGAATGTCAGGTGTGAATGAGCACGATGGTCTTTAACATGACAATAGGATTCATGCCTGTGACAGGACAGAGGAACAGATGCATTTATTATTATAATTATTATTTTCTGTCAATTTAAAAATATTTCTTTGTTACACATTCTGTGAAAATGTCACTGTGACAGTATATGTGACCAGGTGCACTGTTTCTCCTGTTAGCTTAAAACCAAAAAGCATCCTCCTGTACAGGGTCTGTTGTTGACTTTCTTGTGGGGAATTTAACCAGACTTACTGACAAGATAATAGGCAGGAGGCAATAAAGTCTTGAAGTGTTGTGAGAGTCCCCCCAACTGAGACATGTTCCCATAGGTTAGACAATGGGCCCAGGTGCTTGTGGTAAAACTTCATAGAGACTGAGGAAATACAGAGGAGATAATGTCACCCATGTAGGGTGAGGGACTGGGGGGAACTGTCACTCAGAGAGTGAAGTCACTCCTCACAACCAAAGGGTATAAAAGTGCATAATGTGACCCTGTTTGTTACACCATCAGGAAGTATAAATACTGTTTGTTGTATACCATTTCAGTGTTTATTGTCCTGTCCCACTTAGTTGGAATACTGATACTGGGGGACCATCCAAAAATGAATGATGGGGGTCCATGGGTGATGGACTCATATCTGTATTCCACTTCAATTTGGCACACTGGCTGTGTATTTGCATTTTTTACTTACTTGCAATGGTCAGAAAATCACATTTAGTGAGAAAATAGAGTCTATTTAGTGTGCAAAGAATTGTAGAATTTGGAAGGTGAGGAAGAGTTCGACTGTGAAGGCGGGTTCACATGGAAATCTCCAGATCTCCAGGTGGGGCAGTACCACAGTGGTATGGTCCTTGGGATGCAAAGACAGTCTTAGTGGCCAAACCTTCTAGTTTGATTCCTAAGAATGAAAGTACAAAAGGATTAGCTGACCCTGTGCTGTGGGATGTGGAACAACAACAACACTGTGCAGAGCTTTACTGTTGCTTCCTAAAATAAAATTGTACACCATGGAGATCAAGGAGTAAGTCTTCCTACACCCATGCCAATAAATGTACAAAAAGTGCAAATATTATGAAAAGGGAAAATGGAACCAGTCTAGAGTCAAAGACTGCATGATGGCAATATATATAATTACAGTAGGAAAAAATAGAAATGCCAGTCCCCGTGGGTGCAGCAGTATGGTTTCCACTTGCAACGCTGATCCCTGGGTTTGGGAATGGACCCAAGGAGTCAGAGGACTGGCCAAGGAGGAGGAGGACTGAGCATCCTTTGGACTGCTTTCCTCCTTTGAGGGGTGAGTGCCTGACATATAACTGACCTCTGGCGGAGGCCGGGGAGAGCAGCTGCTGGAGTCCAAGCTATGGGGAGGCATGCTGGATGTTGGTGCTTCAGCGCTCCACATCATTGCATGCCTTAAGCATTCGAAAAAAGTGCCATCCCCATGATAATGCCCCACTCCACTGGTCCCTTCCTGCATGCCTGTGGCACTTGTCTGATGACTGAGTTTACTGTTCCAGCAAGATTGGCCTGACCCCACGACCCTGCCCTGGGGGGCAAGCCAGGGTGGCATACCAGTAACAGGGTGTGTGCTGGGAACCTGGTTCAGAACTCCATCAGGGCACCTCCATTTGGTGGCCCCACCCTGGGGGGAAGGCTCAGGAGGATCATCACCCAAGGTAAGTCCCAGGGGTGAGTGCAGGGGACCAAGGGAGTGGGGGCTGAGCACCCTGGGTCTGGCACACACACACAAAAAAGGAAAAAATAGAAATAGAAGACATTACTAGTACACACTGAAAGATCATTGAGTGGTATGACCTTCTAGCTGCCAAACCATAGATCAGTCAGACTCATGAGCCTGTGAAAGGGTTCTGAGCCACGGACAGGAAATGAGTGCAGAGTTCCTGTGTCTGTGAAAGGGTTCTGAGCCACGGACAGGAAATGAGTGCAGAGTTCCTGTGCCTGTGAAAAGGTTCTGCGACATATAAAGGAAATTAATGTTGAGCTAATGTTCCAGTGAAAGGGCTCTGAGCTACAGACAGGAAATCAATGCAGAGTTTCTGTGCCTGTGAAAGGGTTCTGAGCCACAGACAGGACATGAATACAGAGTTCCAGTGTCTGTGAAAGGGTTCTGAGCCATGGACAGGAAATGAGTGCAGAGTTCCTGTGCCTGTGAAAAGGTTCTGAGACATATAAAGGAAATTAATGTTGAGCTAATGTCCCAGTGAAAGGGCTCTGAGCTACAGACAGGAAATCAATGCAGAGTTCCTGTGCCTGTGAAAGGGTTCTGAGCCACGGACAGGAAATTAATGCAGAGTTCCTGTGCCTGTGAAAGGGTTCTGAGCCACAGACAGGACATGAATACAGAGTTCCAGTGTCTGTGAAAGGGTTCTGAGCCACGGACAGGAAATTAATGCAGAACTGATGCACCTGTAAAAGGATTCTGAGCCACGAATGGGAAATGAATGCACAACCGAGGCTTCTTTTGGTGTGTTCACTATCTGCTGTTAGTATGAAAACTTGAAAATTAATTTTTTTAGACAGGCGATACACAACTCACTGTAGCCAGACAAGATAACCACCAAGAATGGATGACTGCTGTGTTTACTTGTCATTTTGTTAGAACCCACTCTGTTTTGTGAAACAAGAAACTCACCTCTGTTCATCTAGTTTTTTAGCATTGCGAAGATCAGATACTTATCACCAAACCACTGACCTTTACACAGCTGTTTGTAACTTTTGCCATCAATATGTTGTTGCTTCTTTGTCTCAGGCTGGGAAAGAACAAACTTGGAGACTGTGGAGTAAAGCAGCTTTGTGAAGCTCTGAAGGAACCAGGGTGTCAAATAAAAATACTGGGGTAGGTGCTAACAAGATGCAAGTGATGTACTGTTCAGACTGTGAAGGTTGATCCATTTATAATGTAGTCACATTTTATCTACACAGGTTAAGGGATAATGATCTTACAGATAACTGTGGAGAAGACCTCTCCTCTGCCCTGCATACAAAGATGTCACTGAAAAAGCTGAATGTGGGAGGAAACTCATTTAAATTAAAATCTGCATCATGCTTCATTAGCCTCATACAAATCTGCAGTGATTTGGAATGGTTAGAGTGAGTATCCGTGTATTGAACTAGCTAACCTCTACTATAAACATTATAAACTGTTCATACAAAAGCACGTTGCAATGCTTATGACCAAAGGCTAGATAAAGAAACTTTTAGAAAAATGCATTTAAGTTAACTACCTGTACATGAGGAGGGACTGGAGATGCCCTTAACTTGTTCTCCCTTGGGAAAAGGAGGCTGAGAGGTATTTTGTATACCCAACAATAATGACAAAATAAAATAGTTTGAATTGTTTATATGCCCTGCAGCAGGATATGGGACATGAACCTGAAGTTTAGGGGTGCTAAAATCAGGGGTAACATTAGGAAGCATATTTCTCCCAGGGGATGGTAAACATCCTGCAGCAAGATGTGGGGAATGCCCTGAAGCTCAGGGGTGCTAAATTCAGGGATAATGTTAGGAAGCAGCTTTCACCAAGGGGGTGGTGAATGTCCTGCAGCAGGATGTGGGATACACCCTGAAGTTCAGGGGGTGCTGAATTCAGGGGTAACATTAGGAAGCCACTATCTCCCAATGGATGGTGAACATCCTGTAGCAGGATGTGGGACATGCCCCAAAACTCAGGATGCTAAACTGAGGGGTAACATTAGGAGGCAGCTTTTCTCCAAGGGGTGGTGAACATTCTGCAGCAGGATGTGAGACACACCCTTGATGCTCAGCTGTGCTAAATTAAGGGGTAACAGTAAGATGCAGCTTTCTCCCAGTGGGTGGTGAATTCCTGCGGCAGGATGTGGGAAGCATCCTGAAGCTCAGGGTTGCTAAATTCAGGGGCAACATTAGGAAGCAGCTTTCTCCCAGGGGATGGTAACATCCTGCATCAGGATGTGGGACATGTTCTGAAGCTCAGGGGTGCGAATTCAAGGGTAACATTAAGAAGCATCTTTCTCCCAGTGGGTGGTGAATGCCCTGATGCAGTATGTGGGACATGCTCATGCCCTGAAGCTCAGATGTGTTAAATTCAGGAGTAATGTTAGGAAGCAGCTTTCTCCCAGGAGATGGTGAACATCTTGCAGCAGGATGTAGGACATTCCCTGAAGCTGAGGTGTGCTAAATTCAGGGGTAACATTAGGAAGCAGCTTTCTCTCAGAGGGTGATGAATATCCTGCAGCATGATGTGGGGTATGCCCTAAAGCTCTGGGGTGCAAAATTCAGAGGTAACATTAGGAGGAAGCTTTCCTCCCAGAGGTGGCAAACATCTTGCAGCAGGGTGTGAGACCCCCACCCCCCGAAGCTCAGGTGTGCTAAACTCAAGGGTAACATTAGGAAGCAGCTTTCTCCCAGAGGATGGGTAGCAGGATGTGGGGTATGCACTGAAGCTCAGTTGTGCTAAATTCCGGGGTAACGTTAGGAGGCAACTTTTCTCCACGGGGTGGTGAATGGACCAATAGAAGAGGCTAGCAGCAGAAACGGTAGTCATGACAACAGTAGAGGCATTTAAGGTAAGTCTGGACACATTTCTACTTAACAAGAGAATTGCCAGGTACCCTGAGTAGTAGGGTGGGCAAAAAATCCATATGCATTGGTATATATTTGCAAAGAGTACTTTTTTCTGTAAATACATTTTTTTTATTCAACATATTCATCTCTATACAATCCAATGGATTACAGAATAAAAAGTTGCTATATTACATATGTGTGGTCTTGGGTCTTCACTGCATTTCATTACAGTTTGGAGAAATACTGATGGAAAAATAAATGAGTGTACCCCATTCCCTTAGGTACAGCTTGGGAATAGGGAGCCACCTGTAGAGGAAGATTTTACTAACCAGTTCTGTATGTTGTATCTATGGCTTTGTTGGGGTCGGGATGCCAGGATAGGGAGGGAGATGGGGCAGCCCAGCAGATAAAATTTAGGTTCCATAGCCACCTTGGGCACCCCATTGGGGAGGATAAAGTTAAAGTGGCTCACCCCAGTAGGGATCCTGGGACCTATATTTATTTATTGATTGATTAATTGATTTCAAATGTTGCACCAGGAAATACATACTAAACTGGTAACAGCTCATTTCCCGATGTGTTCTGGGGGGAGGAGGTAAAAGTTTACCTTATCCAGCATAGTAGATTGCTATATCTGCACAGAATACTTTTAACTTTCACATTGACATTGTCAGCCACCCCCTCCCCTCTTGTAAGTCTCAAAAGACTCCTAGTTTAAAAAACACATTTTAAAAGTGTTCCTTTTCTGCAGAATTTTTTGAAGTTGCTCATTGTTTGTCAATGAAAGTGAAAAACTGTCTGGCCAGCACAATAGTGTTAGTATGTGAAAACAGTTTTGTTCACAGCCCTTGGACAACTCAAACACTGCATGCTGCCTGACACCTGGTAACCCTCCCAAACAGTCTAGCCATTCAGGATGCAGTGAGTGGCAACTACTGCATGATGTGAGACTGATCTGCATATGGGCTTTCATTAAATTATCGAAGGATACAGTGAGATTTTAAAAAAACGGTGTCTTGGTATGATTACGTCAATAGCTGTGTTTTTTTTTTACTTTAACTAAGAAATAGAAAGCAAATTCAAAATATGCAACTGCATCAACAAATTCTAAATTTGTTTAATTTTATTAGTTGAATTTGTTGACTGGGTAAGAACACTGGCCCGAGGGTCCCTTTTCAGGCTCGACCCAGGCAATTATGCAGTACAAACAACATTGCAAAACATGTAATAGTAACATTCAATAACAAATGCAAGTACATAAACGAAATACAGTTCTAGTCATTTTTTAAAAACTTGTAAAGAACAATCAGCATGTAAGAAATCAAGTAAACTATTCCAAAAATGAGGAGCAGCTGCAGTGAATGCACATAATCCAACTCAAGTTTTACATGATCTTACATTAACACCCTTAGGGCCAGATATTCAAAACATTGCGCCTGGCGCAAAGCCGTAGCATTGGAATAGTACTGGATTTGTGCCAGGCTGCAATATTCAGAAGCCCTAATAGCGTCGGAGCTGTGTGATAGTGCTGATGCTAAAAGTAAATGTATGCTGGGGCGGGAGTTAGGGGAGTGGCCATGCATGTCAGCTGTGCGGCATATTCAAAAGTATAGCACTGTGCTACAGGCATTAGCACAACCTGTAGTGTGGAGCTAAAAAACCACTGACAAAAAGCTGGCGGTAATGCAGCGGTGCCGTCCCAGCATGATCCCTGAGCCCTGGTAGCCCCGATAAGCACAGTACTCCCCGATGTGCTAATGGTCCCTCCACCCCCAAGCATGATCCTCAACCCCCGTAGCCACGGTAAGGAAATAATTTCCCTGGTGTTCTAGTGGTGCCTCTACCCCCCCCCAGGATGATCCCCGACCACCAGTAGCCCTGAAAAGACAGCAATACCTGGTGGTCTAGTGGTCTCCCCCACCCAGAAGTGCACCACCCATCCTCCTGTACACAGACCAGGTATGGCACCAGCAACCGGCTCAACCCTCCTCTCACCACCAAGGCCAGCTGCCCGCTGACTGCAGTATGCATGAGTGCTACACCTTTTGTAGCGCTCATGCATGCTAGAATCATCAACCCATGCTAGTGAGGGGAGGACCTAAGCCAAACCTTAGCCGTACCTAGTCTGTAATGCAGGATAACCAATCAAGCTGAGAGTATAACTGACATGGTGAGTACGTACAGAAGCCAATAAAACAAAATGGCAAATGTTATTGTAAACAACAGAAAGATTGTGTACCTCAGTAGAACCCAAATAATCAAAATAAGATAAAAGAGAACCAATGGTGAAGGTTTTGCAGATTTAAAAGAAGATCAGCTGAGCAACCATAACATGAGCCTTAATCAAGACATGATGTAAGGTATAAGTGTTCAGCGGTGTCTCTTTAATGTACTGAACAGTGTTACTGAAACACAAGATAGAGCAGAATGTCTTGGTGTTTAGTGGCACTGATGGCATCACTTGCTGCAGATAACAGCTCCCTCCTTTCCTTTCCTTTCCTTTCCTTTCTCATTATTCTTCTCAGATTATTCCATGTTACTTACGTTTTCAAATACTCTCTCAAGATAGATAGAGAGATAAAATCTTTATTTTATACAGGTGTAAATCACGGTCATTTTACCTTGTTTCCAAGACAGTCCTGTCATTGCTTATGTTTCTAAGACACAACAAAGGAACTGCATTATGCAAAACACATTTGTACTTACAACATTTAGTTACATCAGATTACAAGGACTAGAAATTACAAAGCTACTCACAATACCAATTTGAATGGGGGAAGGGGTGGCATTTGTACAATCACATTCTTACTCAAAACATTAAATATAAAGTACCATGTACTAGGTTCATGGATTTATGACTATCCACAATAACATTGGAGCTGGCATATCCCATTTATCTCCTGGGTAAACATCTCATAAGAAGATAACATTTGAGCTGTGCAAGGTAATACATTCTGGGCTTTCACTGCCTGTGAGCACAAAGTTTTTATGTCAAATTTGTTTTTTGTCTTAAGCAATGTTACTTTATTTACATAAGCAGATCTCTTAGAATCATGAAAAAAAATTCTATCTTTGTTGAATATTGCTTTATAATGTAATGTTCAAGGTAAAAATTCTGATATTTATATATTGTTTTCAACCAAGTTGTTATATGGTTTAAGTGCACGGTTTGCCAGTTAAGTATAGTCAACATAGTACAATGATGTGTGTATTCATTCTACATTTTAAGATATACCTGGCCATTCTATATTGAGTTCGATCTAATCTATCTAACATCATCTCCTTCAGTTTTGTCCTGACAAGTATTTTTGTGAAATAACAAAAATAAAAAATGTAATTGCCAATATAAAAATATTAAGTAATGAAAGACTTATAATTCAAACACATACATTATTTCTGCAGCACTATCGGTAAAGCTTAGAGTAATCATTTAAATGAGTTTTAAATAGTTGAATACATTTTTCATTAGTGACTATTATGATATTATAAAGATCACATTTTAAAGCATATACCTGATATGTCTTTCTGTATGTCTGTAATCAGACTAGGAATGGCAGAAATTGGAGTTGCTGGAGTGAAAGAGCTCTGTGAATCATTAAATAAAGTGGACTGTAAAATACATACCCTTGGGTAAGTAATGAGAAAATGTTTAATATAATTCTGGAAAATGTTAGAGAAGCTAGCAATAGTGTGTGTGTGTGTGTGTGTGTGTGATTTCTCAGCTTTGAAACAATGTTACAGAAGAAGCACATCTTAGACTGAACATGTCTTCATATTACCAAGGGTCCCGTAAGTAAATATGCCCTAATATGTAACACTGGCATGCATTAATCAGGTGGTTTTACATTTGAAATAGTTAAAGTCATGGCCTTTCAGTGATTGTAGTTGAACGCTTGTTTCGTAGTTGCAGAGAAGTATGTGTAGCTATATCAGTCCTTGTACAAACAGCAGAGCAAAATAGGTGATTTAATACCTTTATTGGATCAACTCTTCACAGTCATGTCAAGTGAATCTGGTAGATTTTGTTGACTGGGTGATCAGGGAAATATATCAGGGGAGGGCAGTCGACATGGCCTCTCTGAACTTTAGCAAGGCCTTTGACAATGCGTTGCACAGGAAACCATTAAAGAAGTTGACCAGCCTAGTGGTGGGATCCAAAGTGTTGAATTGGGTTAGGAACTAGTTAACAGATAGGAGACAGAGAGCAGTGGTTAATGGCACTCACTCTAATGATGGGAGAGTGACCAGTGGGGTACCACAGGGCTTGGAACATGGACAGTCCTCTTCAGTGTCTTCATAGGGGACATTGCAGAAGAACTGGAGAGGAAGGTATACCTTTTTACAGATGATGCCAACATCTATAACAGGGTAGACACTCAGGAGGGATAAAGAAAATGCACTGGGATCTTGGGAAACTTGAGGAGTGGTCAAAAACATGGTAGTTGGGGGTACTATGCCAAAAAATGCAAAAATATGCACCTAGGGCATGAGAACCCCAATGCGGACTATAGGATGGGAGGGAGCAGGTACTGACAGTCACTAAACAACAAGGGATCTTGGGGTTATCATATCTGAAGAATTCCAGGTGACAGAACAGTGAGACAAAGCAGTGGGCAAGGCTAGTTGGATGCTGGAGTGCATGGGGAGGAGTATCTCCAGCAGGAAGGGGGAGGTGGTGTTACTGCTGTATCCCTTGCTGGTGCAACCACATCTGGAGTACTGTGTCCAGTTTGGGAGACCACACCTTATAAAAGACATAGCCTTCCCGGACTGCATCTTATAGGCCTTACCTGGTTTCAGAATTTTATGTTGAAATTAACACTTGGCTATTTTGAGTTTAGCAGTTTGAGGGTAGTATTTATACAAAATCTTGTTTTAACTGTCAGAATATTGCCTATCCATGTTTAATAGTATGTTGTTTATGTATTTATTATGATTTGTATAATTAAATTTTGATGTGTTCAGTGCCCAGAGTCTCCAGGATGGACGTTTCCTTTTTGCACCTCCCCTTCTTCCTGGCTGCCCACTCCTTCGGGTCTCTATTGCCCCTCCCGACTGCCTGCCCCGACTCCCACACTGACTACCAACCTCATATGGCAGTCCCCCCCAGGTAACCTGGCATATCCTTTCACTGGATGGGTCCCCCTCCTCCGAGGGGGGAAGGCACCGGTGGGGCGGCCAGCACACTATTCTATTGGCCCAGGGTACTGCTGAGGTGTGTCGGTCATGGGATTAGCTGCAGTGAAGGACAGATAGACCATCATCCGGCCAGCCAGGAAGCATTTTTCCTGGTTTTCTGTGGGGAGTGACGTCCTGACGTCAAAGCATACGCTGACGTCTGTCACTCCCCCTTGAGCATCATACCAGGCGTCACTGCTGTGCTCCCAGCCTCTGCCAGGAGTCAGCGTGCACCAGTGTGCATCCCACCCTCCCGCAGAAGGAAGGCTGTCCCGGATGCTCCATCCTTCTCCCCCCCCCGGCCGGCCCTCTGGCGACCCGAGTCTGTTCCCGAACCCGGGTCACTGGCATCGCAGATGGAAATCCAACTGCTGCGCCGATGGGCCAGGATGGATGTTTTCTTAAATAAAATTTGCCTTGCCATCGATAGGGTGGAGGCAGTCAAGAGGAGAGCAACTAAAATGATGCAGGGTTTCCAAAATAAATCCTATAAGGAGAGACTGCAGGATCTCAATAGGTGTAGTCTGGAAGAGAGAAGAACGAGAGGGGACTTGATCAAGACCTACAAGTGCCTCACAGGGGTGAGTAGGGTGCAGTGGCAGGTCTCTTTCAAATGAGAATGATCACAAGGGCCAGGAGGCATGCAATGCATCTGGAAGGGAGAAGTTCAAAATAGATGAGAGGAAATATTTCTTCACTGCAAGGGTGTTAGCCATCTGGTACACATTTCCAGCAGATGTGGTGGTGGGTGGAGGTGGTTAGAAGAGTGGGGGGCTTAAACATGGGTGTATATTAGAAAAAAGACAGGGAGTCAGGAGGGTTGCTGGAGACTAGATAGGATCATTGGAAACAGAATAGGCAGGGAACATCTGGGCAGACTGGTTGCCAACAAATTCTGTGTTTCTTTGTTTCCAACAAGACATTTTCAGTACACAAGCTTTCAGGCTGAGACAGAGGCCTTTTCTGAGTGAAATAAATTTTTGCAAAAGAAATCATTTCTTATATAGAATGGATAGCACTATCTACTGTTAGTATTATAGGGGCATGCTAGAGCCCTGTGTTAAGCTTGGGTAGGGAGTCTGATCTTAAACCCCAATTGCTGTGCCTTAATAACATGGCTGTCCCTAGAACAAATAGCCTGCAATTTGGCATGCTTGGAGCTGGTGCCAGGATCTCCAGATGTTAATGATTGGTTCAGTGGTTTAAAGTTCTAGAAGGTTGAAATCCCTTAAAAATACGGAAATTCATTTTTTTTGCTCACCTGTAGCACAGATTTCTGGAAGTTAAAACTTAAAGCTTTCTGGTTTGTTAGAGTTTGGCACAAAGATGATTCTTTAATAGGCAGCTTTATTGAAAAATGTGTAGTTTCGTTTTTACATTCTGTTTGCCTCTCCTCCTGGCACCTGCAGGCAACTATTTTTTCCCCTGCCTTGGCACCTATGTCCGTCCACTGCTCCCCCAGCACCACCAAGCCCTTGTACCCCACAGACTCCCCCCCCATGGTGGGGCTGGGTTAGGGGATGGCCATCCTCCCCCTACCCAGAGGGCTCCAGTGGTCTAGCAACAGAGGAGGATGCTGGTTGGCAGACAGGGATCATGGAACCTACTGATGCCATCTTTCTCTGTCCTTCCCCTTAATGTCCGTAAGTGTGCATACGTGAAGGCGTACGCATGCCATGTTGCCACATTCTTTTGCCTTCCTGACTCCTAGCACTACCATCCAACCTCACCAAGGAGGCAGCCAAGGAGTGGGATAGCCATTCTGCAAACAGTCCACATTAGCCCTGGAGCACTGGACGCAACTACAGTTAGGTGGCATAATGGCCAGGTGCAATGATTGCCATCGGCATTGTGCTGGTCCCCCAATGTCACTTGCCCTTTTGCTTGTTGCACTTCCATTGGAGAACTGGCCCATGTCGGGGCATTTTGGTAGTTCATTCAGTGTGGCCCATGATAGGGCCTTTTGGTAGTTCATTCGGTGTGGCCCATGATGGGGCTGTTTGGTGGTTCATTTGGTGTGGCCCACGATGGGGCTGTTTGGTGGTTCATTTGGTGTGGCCCATGATGGAGCTGTTTGATGATTTGTCCACTGTAGTCCACGATAGTGCTTTATGATGGCTCATTTAGTGTGGCCCAGGTTGCAGCCAGAAATTTTGAACTTGTACTCGAGAGTTGATGAAACTGTTGCCCCCCCCGTAAACACAAACCAAAAGATGTTATGATGTTCTACCACACAAACATTGCCCCATCCTCATTTCAGTTAACAATACTGTATGTAGTAAACCAATGATCCTAATACATTCACAACATATTATTTTATCTAACGCACACACTATACCAATCAGTCAAAAATTGGCTGGATTTTAGTTACAGTGTTTAGGATACATTGTGATAAGCCTCTGTACCCCATCAAAGAAGCCAGCCTTACAAAAGTCCATTCACAGCAGCACTCATGCATACATACTGGCATGGGGTCATAATGCCACAGAGGAAATCGCATGGCAAAGAACATTCAGACAAAACTGCGCAAGCCAAAATAATGTCAGTGAAAACACCAACAATACAACAACTGCGAACACCCCATTGATTACAATGGCACTTGTTCTTTTTTTGCGGGGGGCTCCAACCCCTGCACCCTCGATAGTGTTCTCCCCCCACACCCCTTGGAATTAATATAACTAACTCCAAGGGGGTGTGGACTTCAGGGATGGGGTGAAATACTGCAGGCAAAAAAACTACTTTTAAATTGAAAGAAAAGATGCAACACTACAGGACCTGGGAGGAATCGAACCATGGTCCCACATCCCCTAAACTGCCAGATGTTGGTGCTCTAACCACTCCACCATGGGAGCAGCTTGACCAGCATTGCCCCATAAGCCTTCTTGACACTTCCCAATTTCACCATATAGTGACAGGGGTAGTGGTTATTCCCAATCAATGTAAAACCCTGTAGCTGTACTGCCTTTAGTACTTTCTGCAGCACAGTAATCCATGTGCTATTTTGACAACGTTATATTGATCCGGTACAATACATACTCAATTGTGTCACTCCTACAGTCATAGCCTCTAAGTTTAGCATCCACACATCTTCCAAAGATAATTCACAAATTCACACACAGCCAAGGAGGGGAAAACAGTTCTTCATGTAACTCGGTCTCTCTTTGTATTTGTTGCCCAGGCCAAAGGCTCATGTTGCCCCTGGATTTTCCAGATTTTACTGTTCTCAGCTTTGTGACAGGGTTGAATAAGGTCCTGCCCCATGTTATGCAGAAAGAAGTTAAATGCAAGGATCTGTTCCATCCTCTTCTTTTCTGTCTTTTGTCTGTGTGGTTGATCTACCAAATTGTATTGTGAGACCTGGAAACTGATCACTCCAACGGTTTCACAATTCTCCACCTCTCGCTATCTCTCTGCCTTCTCTTGCTATTTCTGTCTGTACCCTCCCACACTGGCCCCCCTTGCTTAACCAGCAGGGCTTCTCCTCTCACCACAAATGTCTAGAGGCAACCGAGAGGGTTTGGGGTTTACATCAGTTAAACTGACATAGAGAAAACAGAGAAAGTGGCCTCCATTAGGCTTGATGGACCAGACTGTTATAAAAAACAGTCAATCAAGTGTGGCAACTACCTGGCACACACCTGGTGAGACCATTTACCATGGCCAGCAACCCAGAGCCCAGTCGCACATGCCCAATACAGTTTCACGGCCATCCTGGACATGGCAGACTGTGCCGTGACCTCCACAGGTGAAACTAGAGATGACATGAAAAGTAGTGCACCTGCGAGAGGGGTGGGGATAGAGTCATTCAGTTCTATGGGATGAGCAGAGTGCTTTTGGAGTTGCGGAAGCATAATGCAACTCCAAAAGTTGTGCTCTTTGGTATCCCATTTTCTCAGCAGCTACAGGAAAATGGCTGCAAGCTCCACCCACTGCAGCCATAAAAATAGGCCACTGAAAAACCTTTTCTGGTGGCCATGCTGTAACCCCCTCCTCCATTTCCAACACTGGGAACCCAACCCCTGTGTCGGACATCCTTACACATCTTTAGGGCACCGGCATTACATCACCAGGGTACCACAGCACTGGTGTGTAGATTCACCACCCCCTTCCTGAGGTCCACCCCCTGGAGTTAGAATAACTAGAAAGGGGGATGTGGGGAGCACAGTGCCCTGCAAAAAAAGGGGTCAGAGAAGTCACAATTTGGCAACATGATGACCCGGTGCACTAGCACCAGCATCCTGCCATGGTAGAACCATCAGACATTACATAAAAATAGATAAATATAGAGTGGCCACCAGTTATCTAACCCCCAGTGATTTGCTAGACCTCCTGAGATGTGGCCACTGGAATCCTATACCGGTGGCACCATTGACTATCCACCCTCCCATTCTGATACTAGGTATCCCACCTGGAGGTTCACTTGATCCCCAAGAGGTGTCCACTGGGATGCCATACTTGTAATGCCATTTCTCTCCCCCCTCTCCCACAGTTTTTATACTGGATGCTCAATCCCAATTTTTGGCTTTATTGTCACAGTTAATGAAAACAACTTGCAGCCAATGGGAGCGCACTCCAGTGGTATGCTTCAGAATTCCCTCATTGACTGGTATGGCACTGGGATCCCAACTCTGGTGCCATAAAGGCACCCTTCTCAGGTGGCAGCTGGCACAGACCTTCTACTCATCTCCTCGGTCAGCCACCTTCTGCAGAAATCGCAACTGCAAATGATGCAGTATGTGTGTATTTCATCAATCATGGATGTGACTGGCTGAGGTGGTTGACAGCTCAGGAGCTGAGTGGGGGTTGTGGCAGCTGCTCCCCTCTAGGACTGGTTAAGGGGGAGGCATTAGACACCAGAGTACTTGGATAAGGGGCAAGGTATGGGAAGGGTTACCACTAGATATCAGGTATACCATCACAGGGGGCACAGTGTAGGTGGGGGGTGACACTGGATGCCACTGAACATAAGGGATATCTGGAATTGGCAGCGAGTGGGTGCGGGTGCCATCGGACATGAGGGATACTTGGATATGGGATAGGGTGAGGGTGGGGGAGCACTAGATTTGAGGGATACATGTAAAGGGACAAGGTGATTGTTGGGGCATCTGGCGGTGTTATCGGACATGAGGGATACTTGGATATGGGATAGGGTGAGGGTGGGGGAGCACTAGATTTTAGGGATACATGTGAAGGGGCAAGATGATTGTTGGGGCATCTACTAAATGCCAGATATAATTGGACATAGGCCAAGGTGTGGAGGGGGTACCACTGGACACTAGGAATACTTGGATGTTTGGCAGAATATGAATGGGGGTGCCACTGAATGCCTGGTATACTTGGGCATAGAGCAGGGTATGAAAGGGAGTGCCAGTGGATGCCATTGGACATTAGGAATATCTGGAATTGGCAGTGGGTGGAAGGGGGTGTCACTGGACACAAGGGATACTTGGATATGGGATAGGGTGAGGGTGGAGAGCACTAGATTTGAGGGATACTTGGAAAAGGACAGGGTGATTATTGGAGCATCTACTAAATGCCAGGGATACTTGGACATGGGCCAAGGTGTGGAAGGGGTGCCACTGGACACTAGGGATACTTGGCTATGTGGCAGAATATGAAAGGAGGTGCCACTAAATGACTGATATACTGGAGCATTGGGCAGTGTATGAATGGGCATGCCACTGGATGTCATGTATACTTGGGCATGGGGCAAGGTATGAAAAGAGGTTCTACTGAATGCCAGGGATATCTCATATCAACTTGGTAAGGTGCTGTAGGCCTGAGGAAATGTAAAGGGCTTTGTGGGTTTTTTTTGTCAATGGTCCACTGGGCTATTTGCAAATCATGCTGTAGGCAACAGCCACTGTGGGGGGGTCCTTTGCATTTCTATGTCTGAAATTAATAGCAAAAATGACATTGATGCATCAGTTACGGTCAAGAAGACAGCATAAAAAAGTAAGAAAATATGATGTTGGGGCCAAAGTCCCCTGAGTTTTGCTGAATTGGATGCGTGTTGTTCTCAGGGTTTGACCAGTCACATGACAAGTTAGGAAGTAGAGGCTTGCTGAAAATAGTGCGTGGCCTTCCTCTGTGTTTCACCAATCACATGACATGCTTGGAAGTTAGCATAAAACGTTTCTTGAATCTTGCTGAATCTGATGTTTGGCCTTCCTTGATGTTTGACCAATAACGCCATGTTGCCCTAACTTTGACATAGTCTCTCTAAACATTGCTGGATGACGATATGTTTGCACCTACAGACACAGTACTGACGTTAGGGTAACACCAATGCTGCATCACATGGACAATCAAAGGGTGAAATGTTGCTTTTGAAAATATGTTTGATTTCCTATAGTAAAAGTCAAGTCAAGTCACCTTTATTCAAAAAAAAAAACTGTTCCAAAAAAAGGCCACAGCACTGTATATAATTAAAATATATACAGACCAAATATAGAAATATCAGCACCACACAATTAAAACAGGACTGAAATAAAACAGGAACACATAAAAACAAAACCACACAGCTAGCTATCATTAAATTCTGAATAGGCTAAGTGAAAAACATGGGTTTTTAATGTGGTCTTAAAACTCTCGATGGCCAGGCACTCTCTTACCTGGCAAGGTTGAGATTTCCACAGGGTAGGGGCCACAAAATCAAAAGAGTGAGCCCCAGAGTTTTTCAGTCACACCCTGGGAACCTCTATCAGTCCCTTGCCAGCAGAACAGAGTGAGCAGAGGGGGCAGTAGGGGCAGAGAAGTTCTTGCAGGTAGCGTGGACCCTATCCATGTAGGGCTTTAAAGTTCAGTAACCCAACCTTGAAGGTGACTCGCCAATATACTGGCAGCCAGTGCAGGCCACGGAGCACAGCAATGACATGACAAGATCTTGGTAAGCTAGTCAACAACCTGGCTGCCACATTCTGCACTAGCTGCAGTCAGCAGAACTCAAACCCTAGAAGCCCTAGGTACAGGGCATTGCAGTAATCAAGGTGAGAGGTAACAAAGGTGTGGTCTAATGTTGGAAGGTCATCAGTCGGGACCAGGCACTTTATTCAGGTGATGTTCCTCAGATGGAAAAAAGAGGTCTTAATGCCAGCAGACACCTGAGATTTTAAAGTCAGGCCACTACCGAACACTGTTCCAGACAGTCCACAGAGAATCAGCAGGTGCTCCAGCAGCACCCCATAATCCACAGCATCAAATGCTGCAGAGAGATCAAGAAGAACCAAGATAGACTGGCTTTCCTGATCTCTTGCTATCAGGAGATCATTCAGTACCCGAATGAGGGCAGTCTTAGTACTGTGCCTCTTCTGAAATCTGGACTGGAGAGGATCATAGCCATCATGCATTGCTAAATGGTTGTCCAGCTGTGCCACAACCACTTTTTCAATAACCTTGCCCACAAAGAGCAGATTAGAGACTGGTCTATAGTTCACTAAGCAGTCCAGGTCAAGGGAGGATTTCTTCAGGAGGGGTACCACTACTGCCTCCTTCAGGAAGTTCGGAAACACCCCTGTCTCCAAAAAACACCAGACTATCTCAGTGAGAACCAGGCCAATGACTTAAACGCACCCCACAAGGAGTAGCATTGGGCCTGGGTCCAAACTACAGAAGGCTGGGCGCATACTCTGGACAACCCACACAATGTCCATGACCACCCACTGGCCTAAGTTAGACCAGACTGAATAGATGCTTGCCACCCCCTGCCAATTACTGACCTGTCTATTAGAGGACACTGTACAGATCTCGGACCTGATGGTGGCAATCTTACCAACAAAAAAGCAAGCAAACTCATCACACTTAACTTGTGAAATGCTTGCCATGACTGAAGGCAGATTGGATTGCACAATCTGTCTTCGGTTCGGAAAAGCAGAGCAGGTCGATTCTTCACTGCAGCAATCTCCCTTGATTCTGCCTTCTTACAGGAGATTGTTGATTGATGGTCCTTATAATGGGCCATCAATCTAAGCTAGTCAGCCAACATGCCTGATTTCCACCAGAGTTTCTCCAGCCTTCGACCCCCTCACCTCAGCTCCTTCAAAGTCCCATCAAACCAGGGGGACTTTGGGTGGAGAGTGAGGGGGTGAACATGGACAGGAGCTAGAGAATCAAGGGACTCTGTCACTGCCTTATTATAGGCAAGTACCAGTTACCCTGGCTTTCCACATACACTCAACATGCATGATAGGTCCAGTACTGTCATAAGACCATTGGGGGTCAAACCCCTTAAAGGGCAGTACCAGACCATCTCCATAGGAGCAGGTCTACAGGAGGGAGCCTCAAATCTGAACCTTATAATATGATGGTCCAACCAACCAACAGGTTCCACCACCATATCAGTGATCTCCATCTCCAGAAGGAAGATCAGGTCCAGTGAATGCCCATGACTATGGGTAGCAGAGGTAACAACCTGTGTGATGCCCAACAAATCAGTTAGTTGGAGGAAGTCCTGGCCAAACTGCAAGAGTTCATCATTGACCCATGCATTGAAATTCCCCACAATTACCCATCTGGCGCATTCCAACACAAGATCAGCTATGAAGTCCATGACTTCCTGCTGGAATTCCTTCTCACCCTTGGTGGATGGTAGATGAGAAGTATCCTGCAACCTACACCTACTCCCATGATACATTCAAATGATCTGATCACTCCCACTGGGGTGTCTACAAGGCCCAGATATGACTTAAAACAAATGGCTACAGCCCCACCCGTATGATCCTCTCTCAGGCAGTGTATCACCAAGTACCCAGCCAAAATGGAATATGATCAGCAGAGAAAATACACACATATATATATTTGCAAAAACTTTACTAATGCATCAGTTAGGACCAGAGCAAAAGAAGCAGGGAAATGAGGCATTAGGGCCAAGACCTTAACACCCTACGCAAACACTACACCCCCCACCCTCCATGAACCCTTGGTGTCAGGGTGTGCCCTGAGTCATCGCCCCTAACTCTACCCCATTCAATATGTAAGGAAGCTGAAATGGTACAGTACAGGAGAATGGTGTGAGAGTTAAGCCTGACGACTCCTAGGCACACCCCGGTGCTTGTTGGTCTGCGATGGTTGGGGGTTTGTTAGGGTCTCAACCCTAGTGCCTCATTTCCCTACTTTTGTTGCTTCAACCCTAACTGATGCATTAATGAAGTTTTTTTGCAATGCATTTCCTTACTTTTTGAGAAAGTGAAATGTTACCCTTATATGTTTGTGGGTATTGTGGTTGTACAGGGCCCTCCATCATGTGTGAGTGCAGAGCCCTCCATGCCTATGTAACCATAAGTATATACACATTGTCCTCACCTCCCTGTGGGAGTGCAGGGCCGAGCTCCTATTACACTCCCATCACTCCATAATGGTATTCTTTTGTGGTATCGCAGGGCCCTGTAAGCCCTGCACTCTTATATATCCATAAGTGTTTAGACATTGCCATGAACTGTCATCTTCCTGTGAGAGTGCTCTCAATGCTGCATAACTTGAGGGCCCTGTACTGCATAATGGTATTCATATGTGGCAGTACAGGGCCCTCTGGGCCCTGGGCTCCCATCTGCCTAGAACTGTAGAGATGCAACTCAGGCCTAGAGGCATTCCAAGTAACCACTGTGCTGCAAATGGTGCAATATCTCAGTAACCATAAGAACATGGGGTAACATTCCACTGCAGTTGTAATCATGGCCTGGCAACCTGCACATGTGCTTGCTACATTTAATGAACAATCCATATCTTGATCCATTTTTGAGATATAGGCACCAAAAGGTACTGTGTATGCCACAGTGTTATCCTATGGGGCATTTCCAAACTATGACATTTTATACCTATGGAAGCAATGTAAATGTTATCACCAAACCAGCAAAAGTCACATCTGTGGGGCAAGCCCTTTCTATCCTAAAAATTTCAGCATTAAATTCTATACTGTTTCTTTGCAGTGAAGTGACAAAGAAACAGTAAACTTTAGAAATCCCTTTTCATGAGCTGTCAAAATCCCTTTTCGCGAGCGAATCCCTTTTCACATGGGGTCAAAATCCCTTTTTGCCATTGTGGGACCAGATGGCCCTGGCAAAAATTCCTTTTTGTGATGCGAAAGGAATTTTGACAGCTCATGAAAAGGGATTTGAAAAATTAATCCCTTTTGTGAGCTGTCAAAATCCATTTTCAAGGTGTCAAATTCCTTTTCATTGCAAAGGAAGTTAGGCAATCATGAAAAGGCCAGAAGTAAAAAAAAAACTAAAGCATAGGTTTGTATAGGCCATCCACATGAACAACACCTATGCTTGGATGTCTTCAGAAAACATCTCTGGGTAAAGTTATAATGTTTTATTTAACGAGGAAAATTGAAAACTAGATGTTGGCTTGCAAAAAGGGAATGTTTTCTCACAAAGAGGAATTTTATGAATTCCTCTTTGTCAGCTGTCAAAATCCAATGTTGTGAGGCCTAAATCCCTGTTTGTATTGTGCAGCTATCCAAAAGACTGAACTGAGCATGCTCAGAACCTGAAAATTCAATTTAAAAAACTTCAGAACAGATTTATAATTTTTCACCAAACTAATGCTGGTGTGTTCTTTGGGGCAAGCTCTGTCTATCCTGAAAATTTCAGACCAAAATTCTAAACAGTGTAGTTGCAGTGTGAGGAGAAAAAAAGAGCAAAAACAGGCAAAAAAAAGGTAAAAGAAACTTTTACACTTTTTTCACTATGTACAGCATAAAAACTGCAAATCTAATTGAAATGAAGCTTGGTATGTCAAGAGCTCTGCTCCTCAGAACAGTGTATACCAAATTTTGTGCCCATCCATTGAACAGTTTCAGTTATTAAAGTGAACAATCTGAGGTTTTAATGTTAAACCTCTAATTTTGCTACTGCACCACAATTATATATATATATATATATATATATAAAATGGTAGCACAGTAGTGCTACCATAGTTTGGGTTGAGGAGCCCTTTTAAGGTTAAAGGGTCAAACTTTGCACCTTAATAACTTTGCCACCATTCAACGGATTTGCCTGAAATTTGGAGTGCATAATCAAGAACCATACGTCTTGGGATCTGTCAACTTTTGTATCAGTTGGATATGCAGCTGCGGAGTTATTAAGCATGATCTGCGCATGCATTAACGCTTTCTGGTTAATTCTTTGCTCGCACCTACAGGTCGCATGGTTTGTGCGACCGGTCTGAAAACTTCAGGGAACAAGCAGCCGGGATTCCCAATGTGCCTTTTGAAGATTTTGTGAACAACTATTAAACGGTTCAAAAGTTATTCAAAAAGTTCCCATTATAAGTCAATGGGAACAGTTAACAAAAAGTTTGACACTTTCGCAAATGCACTTTTTAGTGTCGGCAATGGCCCCATTAGTGTAGCAAATCCACCATTTTGTTTTCAGTTAGCAATCAGAAAAATGCTTGCCATTTAAATTTGGGACCCTCTAGCAACACAATTCTTTTGGTATTCACCTAGTTGGACCCTGAGGATGCTAGACATGTCTTTATTTTGGGGTGAAACACCCTAGAAATATGTTTTTCAAATTGCTGGAAAAAGTAGTGTCACAAAGTAGTGTCGCACTCACAACACATTCGCAAATGCTTGCGAAAGCTTTCGCAAATCACGACACTACTTTTTCAGACTATGGCCAAAATGACAGCAGTTCTTTGTCACCCTGCTGCAAAAGAAGAGTTTGGTCTTTTTGAGCTGAAATTTGTAAGGAACGCAGCCAACATTTCACAGATGTGCCTTTTGGTGCTTTGTTGAAAACATATTGCATGGCTGCAAAGTTACGGTACTCCAAAGTTGGCATTTTTTCCCATAGACAAACATGGTGGCGTGTGCTGCTCTTTTCAGGCTCGTATCTCGAAAACGATGCGAGATACAGATTTTTTGCTGCGACTTACATAGCCCTATGGGCTATGTAATAACAAAAACCTAGCCAGGAAAATCATGATTTTTGTGAAATTTAATTTTTTTTCTACGTCGTGCAGTTGCTGAGATATTTGCAATTAAGTACTTCCAATGCTCGTTTTAAGCTTCGATGCCCATTATAATGCATACATTATTTGTATTTCTATATGCAGCTGATCAGCAAAAACAGGGTATGCACTTCCGTTACTGTTACATTTATTGTTTCCACTTGCGTTTATGTCCCTGTTTGAGTTATCATTCCCGTGAACGCAACCACGTGCGTTACTCTTTGCGTTGTCATTTGCGCTTGTGATTTTGTTACTGTTACGATTTGCATTTCCACCTTCTGTTAATGTTTGTGTTCCTGTTACTATGGGCCCCGTGCTTCTGCCGCTGCATTACATTCACTATTTCTCATCATCATTCTCAAAAAGAAGGGAAATTAGAGGCAAAAAACTTGATTTAATGCATCAGTTGGGGTTGTTACACAGCGACAAAAGCGAGGAAATTCAGTGTTAGGGTTGAAACCCCCCTTGGACTCCTCCAGCCCACCTCCCCTAACCAGCATCAGGGTGTGCATTGGAGTCATCAGTCCTAACTCTCACCCCATTCTTCTATTCCTCAGCTTCTTTACACATGTGATGGGGTGAGAGTTAGGGCCGATGACTCCAACGTGCACCCCGATGCCGGTTGGGGGGTGGGCTGAAGGGGTCAAAGGGGGGTTTCAACCTTAACACCAAATTTCCTTTGATCACAAGGGTGTGACTAGATGGCCACTTGAAAAAATCAATTTTCTCAGCTCAGGGGTGGCTTATTAAGCCAAATGAAGGTGGGTTTTGCTCAGGGGGGCTTCATTCTATCAAAGCATGGCTGTGGTTTAATGTATTTTTGCCTAAAAATTGACTTTTAACATTTTTTATTCTTTGATCATGAGTCTGGGAATTCTTCGATTGCGTGCCTGCAAATTCTTTGATAACGAGATTCTTTGATTGCAATCTTTGATTGTGAGGGAGGGACTAGATGGCCAGATCTGGAGGGACCAGATAGCCTGATTTTAAAAATGTTTCAAACTAAATATCTCGGAAACAGTTTGGTCTTTTCACTTGAAATTTGGAGGGTGTTGACGGGATGTCCTGTAGATGTGAATTATAGTGTTTAGGTGTCGGACAGTACATTTCTTGCAGAGATATTGCATGGTGCAGTTTAAGTGTGGAGGACAGCATTTTCCATTGTGGTAGTGGCTTGAAATTAATAGGGTAGCTAGCCTTACTGCACTGCATGTACTTTTCAGTTGTTAGGTGTGTAAAATGTTAAAAGGTGTGGAATTCTGCCAGTACGACAAATGAAATCTGAAACTTTCACATTTTAGTTCTCACAAACGGTTTACTCTTTTAATTGAAATTTGGAGTGTGTTGAGGGGATGTGCTGTACAAGTGAATTATGGTGTTTAGGTGTTGGAAAATTAATTTGCTGCAGATATATTGAGTGACACACTTTATGTTTTGCATATGGCGTTTTGCATTGTGGTACTGGCTTCACATTTATAGGGTGCCTAGCATTACTGCCATGGAGGTAATTTGTAGTGGTTAGGTGTCGGACATGTAAACAGGTGTTGAATTATGCAACTACTAAGTGTGGTACGTTGTGTGCAGCTGCAATCAGGGATGTGTACATTTGGTGTACATGGCCTCAGTTTTGCTGTTGATCTCCACTGAGCATGCAGTACCTGGTCAGGTGGGTGGGGATGTCTCGTAGTACATTTAGACAATTGTTTGTTATTTTGTCACCTGCTGCTGGATGTCTGTCATTGGTTGTGTTGACTTGGTTCTCCCCCATAATTGCATGTGTGTGTGTGTGTGTGTGTGTGTGTGGTGCTGGGGGGGGGGGTGAATTCGGAGTTAGGGTTTTCAACCCTAACAACGAATTTTCTCACTTTTGTCGCTGTGGAACAACCCTAACTAATGCATTAAACGGAGTTTTTTGCCTCAAATATATATATATATACACACACACACACACACATATTGTTCTGTATATTTAATCTATGTGTTTTTTTTCAGCCTAGGAGGCACCAAACTGGGAGATGCAGGAGTAGAAGTTCTTTGTCAGGCACTGGGGAGACCAAACTGTAAAATAAGAAACCTTGGGTAAGTCTTATCAGTTATTTAATAGAAATATATTTCAGAAGTTTAATCCCCATTACATATACAGAAAAAATTATGGCGGTAATCATTTTATTATTTGCTGATGCTTTCACTAGCAAAGTGGCCAAAAGCATAGGAAGATGATGAGGTCAGTCAAGGGAAAATGGATTTTTTTGTGACTCGATTTCACTGCTTTAGAAAGGTACCACCTACATGTAAAACTATGTATTCTTATTTGTTTATGCTTATTTTAAAGCAATAAATAATTTTTGAGAACTGTACCAAAAAAAAAATGTAACTGTCATATAAAAGGTATGCTTTAACACGCATTGACGTCATGTCAATGCGTGTTAAAGCATACCTTTTATATGACAGTACAGTACAGTTCTCAAAAATTATTTATTGCTTTAAAATAAGCATAAACAAATAAGAATACATAGTTTATGTAATATAAAACAGGATCAGCAAATAAAGTTCTCTGATTGGTTGAGGTAGGCTGCACCCATACTTTACTCCCAGTCCAACCAATGGGTAAAAAAGTACAGATACCACCTTACCTCTTTGTGTAAGAGAGCAGTATGCCATGTTAAAGTTTTTTATTTCAGTCATTTTTGTTCCCACCAAATTAAAAACAAAACAAAAAAAAAAAAAAGGCCTGCTACATTTATGACATAAAATAATTTAAAACTATAAACAAGCTGTCCATAGTTTTCTTTTACATTGCTTCTTCCTTTTCCTGGTTGTGATTTCCTTTCATTTTATGCCATCTGTACTCTACTGTCAGCCTACCCATGCCTGCCCACTTCCTCGCTTGCTCACTTCATAACTGCCAGCTGCTCATTCTGCAAAACTTCTAAACATACCTGATACCACAAATGTAATATTTTTTATGTTAAATTCAAGAAATAATGCATGACAGGATGTGTGTCATGCTGGGAAAATGACATGGGGTGGTTAAGCACGAGGCTGCAGGCTGAGTGCGTCCAGTATCTGAGAAGTGGCATTATCCCAGCATGACACACACCCTTGGAGTGCATTATTGCAGTCATACATAGCCCATCTGTAAAACAAGAAACATCAGAGAAAAAATATATTTTTTACATATTTTTCTGACTTAGGCATATATATTAACAAAAGAGTCCACATGTTCTGTTTTGGTGAGCAGGGGGTGCTGCAGCTACATGCTTTTCTCCACCATGACACTGGCTAGACTATGTTATGTGGCTTGCCTCTCTCACCCCCCCCCCCTATCGTACACTTACCAGTATTGTGTTCAGCTAGACCTCCTTATGATATATTAGTAATAAATGCTTGTAATTCACTTTCATTTGTCAGGCAAGCATGATTGATGACATTTTAAAGGATACAATTAGTGAGTAAGGCATGCACTGCAGCTTTCAAATGTTCATGTGTTCTTACGGCTGAAGTTACAATGGTTACAAGTTTCCAAGATGTTTTATCCTTAATTTAGCACAGCTGCCACTAACAGCCTCAACTGACATTGTGCTGTTGTTAATTCAGTCAGTTGTGGGAGAGGGTTCGTGGGTGAGTAGGGAATTTCTGCTGGCAAGTGGGGCTCCAAGGGACTGTGAAGTATAAAGCTGAGTGTGCTGATGGCTTCACTTTTTGATTTTTAATTTGGGGTAAATCGGGGGATATGCACTTACTGTCACCCACCATGTCGCTTCCTCTCTCCTGCCTGCTCATTCCAAACCTCTAGTGCATTTGAATTCATTGGTGGGAATATAAGAAAGGGGAATTTGACTGTTTGAGACTGTGGGAGTGAAAGATTTCAGTTTTATTTTAAATCAGGAAATACTGGAAAACTCCATGGCAGACATGTCAAGTGTGGGCAACTTGGACATGGTGTGTGGAGGGATATTTTTTTAACATTTCATGCGGTTGTGTGTGCTGGGACTTGATCCAGATGTTGTGCTGGGATAACATCATGGGTTAAGATCTCAGCTGACCAATCAAGTTTCAGGATTATTTTTTCCTACTGTATAATAACTCAATGTTTGACCCATAGCCTGCTTTACAGCTCCCTCTAGTGATTTCAAGTCACTCATCTCACTCTCGCCCACCATGCCACTTCCTCTCTTTCTCCTGTCTGCTAATCCTGAACCTCCAGTACATGTCAACTAAAGTTGTGTTTTCACAGTTGCAATGATGTTTCCAGTGACTTCTATCTCCTGCACCAAAGATAAGGTGCATTTACATGACCTTTCTCACCACCAATGCAAGCTGTGATGGAGAATGGCCGTAAGTCCAAGAGTGGGCAGGTGATCTGGGGCACTCCTCTGAAACAGGTGTGGGAGGGAGGTGTCACCAGAGACCAAGATAGAAGAAAGTACATCTATGGGCCAAGATAGTCGGCCAACAGGAACAGGAAGGTTTCCTTCTTTTCTACTGTACAAGTACCCAATTGCTGACCATTACATAGTAGTTCAGGAATACAAATAAACACACCAGTTCTACTGTATAAGGTTCTGGGTTCTGGGTTCAGGCCATGTACATCATGGGGATGGGCAGAGGAGGATACTGGGAGCAGTAGTCCTGTGTCAGAGCAGGCGGTTTAGCCTATCCACACAGCAACTTACAGCACTTGCTCCAGATCACATTCCCAACTCTGTGGCAGCTCCAGGAAAAGATAAGGGATCACCTTCCCATGACTGGGTAAGTGTTCACACTGCCACATTTGCACCACAGCGCTGTGGGGGAAATTGTGACAGTGTAAATAGGCCTTAAACCACAGCATGCCTGACCACTCACTCTCTTAGCCTCAGTCACTTGTTCCACTTACTGTCACCCACCATGTCGCTTCCTCTCTCCTGCCTGCTCATTCCAAACCTCTAGTGCATTTCCACCAAGCCACAGGGTGCCTGACCACTCACTCTCATAGCCTCAGTCACTCATCTCACTTCTTGTTCCCTAAGTCACTGCTTTCTCTCTCCTGCCTGTTCCTGTAAATCCTCCTTTTTTAGTTAAACAAGTTTAGAAATCCTAAAGGCTCTTTTGAACTCCTGAGGGGAAGGTGGCAGTGACATGATAACAACACAACATCCCAGTACCTCTAGTGACTCTAGTTAGCAGACGAGCTATTTGGCAGTAAAGTTTAACACTTTGTGTTTTTTACTTACATTGTCTAAAATTATATATTTTATTGGCCTAGATACCTATTTTATGAGCTCAATAAGACACTTTGTGGTATTGGTTGGCTGTGATAATCATACTTGCAAAGGCTAAAGGCACTGGGCATGTGGCCTCATGCATTACTTCAGCAGGATGTGCATTTATCCCAGCCCAAGCAACACCCTGACATGTTTCGATAAGGTAGTGCATTTTGGGGTGAAATCCAAGAGACCATGTCCTGGCTGGGTGGTGCGCAGGTTACTAGGACAGAAGAGGAGAAGGACTTGTGAGTGATCATCACAGTGACCTGAAGCGCTCAGCACACTGCAAGAAAGCAGCACTCAAAGTGAATTGGATGCTGGGCTGCATATCCACGGGTATAACCAGCAGAAAAAGGTGGACATTCTGCCACTGTACAGATCATTAGTGAGGTTACACCTAGAATACAATGTGCAGTATTGGCACCCTTTTCTAAAGAAGGACATCAGCTTACTAGAAATGGTCCAGAGAAGGGCAACCAAAATTATCCAGGGACAGCAGGGTACAACATATGAGGAGAGACTCACAGATTCTAACATGTACTCCCTCGAGAATAGAAGGGAGAGAGGTGACATGACTGAAACCTTCAAGTACCTTAAAGGTTTCAACAAGGTGAGCTCTGAGGGTCTCCTCAGCCTTAGTGGGAACAGGACCACTAGGGGACACTGTCTCAAGCTGATGGAGAGAAGATTCAGGTGAGACATGAGAAGGCAGTTTTTCACTGAAAGGGTGGTAGCTAACTGGAATGAGTTGCTGGAGAAAGTGGTCTTTCTGAAGACAGTGGAGAGCTTCAAGTGTGGTAGGGACAAATCAAAGGGGAAGACTGTATGTAGGTGAGGGAGAGTTGGGAAGAGAGGACATTGTCGGGAAGTGAGGAGCAGATAACAGTTGGGGGGTGGTGTATCCCTCAGTAGACACTGAGGGAGTTTGCAGACTCAAGCAGCTGTAATAGACAGCAAGCCCTTTTTCTGTTGGCTCAGTCGTATGTTCGTATATGCCTTATTGCTTGCTCCATCATGCTGCTCAAGTAGTTGCATTCTTCCTGCACTAACCATGCTCTCAGCAACTTATCTGTCTCTTGAGGTTCTAAATGGGTTTCTTGTAGGATGGCAGCACAACATCATTTATACATCACCACTGCAGCACAACAAAGATATTCCAGGCATGTATTTCATGGTAGAACAATGTTTTACTATACACTCTAGAGAGGCTAATGTATTGCCGAACATACGCAGCCCACCTGTGCTGGCATTGAATGGTTTCCATGGCAACACCTGAACCTCAAAAGCAAAACTGAAGAGGTTCTGTGGTTGCCATGGAAACATCCTCGAGATTTATTTATTTAAATTTTGGTAACCAGGTAGGCCCACTGGAACCTTGTGGTCCCTTTTTCAGGGGTGACCCGGGTTTAGTTACATGTACCTAGAGGGAGGGGAAAACCAATGCTTTTGATATGTACAGTGCAGCAAGGCTTACATTGAGTGAGTGAACAAATATTACAGTACAGAAACTGATACAACTAAAACTCCAGACTTTTGTTAGGTACAGACCATTGATAGTTATAAACCTATATAAGTGCGAGGAACAGTTCTACCACCAGACTATCGGACCTTTCCATCCAGATCCCTGCATTCTTTAGCAGAGATAACACCCTGCATTTGGTCCCTTGGCAGGACCCTAAGTGGGGCAGCAGCATTGAGGCCCCTTCCCAAGGTGTGCTTTTAGCCCCTTCTTGAAACTCTCAGTAATGAGGCTGTCTTGTATTTCTCTCGGGAGCTCATTCCAGAGTTTGGGGAGGGTGACCCTGAACAACTGTTGACCTAGGGATGATCTAACCCTGGGGACTTCTAGCAGTGTCCGATAGGTGGATCTGAGCTCTCGTCTCATCGTCTTTGGGATAAGCAGGTCCCACAGCCTGGTAGGGGCCCTGGGTTGCTGTAGCTTAAAAGCCATGCACAGGGAGGGATATGCTAATCTTGCCTCCAGGGATGGCCATTCTAAGGCCTGGAGCACCTTGCAGTGGTGTTCCATTCCATCTGCCCTGGTGGTGAAACGGCCGACCCTGTGGTAGAGTGTGCTGAGTCGCTGTCTTTCCATAGCCCTCAGCGACTGGAGCAAGGTTGCTTCATAGAAAAAGGTGGGGAGAATTGTCCTGTTACCTACCGCCATCCTAGTCTCCTTGGTTAGAAGGGGTTAAGTCTATAGAGGAGGCCCAGTTTTTGGTTTACTACCTTTGTGAGGTGGTCCATGTGCTTCTTGAACGAGACCTCCTGGTCAATGTACATTCCCAAGTATTTCATGCTGTCCACTACTTTTATCCCTACTCCATCCCTGGTGGAGAGTGATAGGTGGTTGGATCTCTTTTGGCCCAGTCTTTTTGGGCCAAAGAGGATAGCTTTCGTCTTTTTGCTATTCATGACCAACCTGTTAATCTGACACCAGGTTTCAAGGGTTGCAAAGTCCTGATTCAACTCCCAATTTAAGGACCCCGTGTCCTTTCCTGTCCTATACAGCACTGTGTCATCAGCATAGAGCGTGACTTTTGCCCCTCTGCAGTGCTGAGGGAGGTTATTTGTGAACAGGGAAAACAGCAGGGGGCCTAAGATTGCCCCCTGTGGCACACATGTGGATATTGGGTGCTCATCTGATGTAGCTCCATTCCACCGGACAATTTGTGTCCTGCCGCTGAGGTAGTCTGTGAACCATTGCTGGGCTGTTGTATCCAGTCCCAACCCCCCTAACCATTTCAGAAGTAGCTGGTGGTCGACCAGATCAAATGCCTTGGTGAGGTCAATAAAGACCACCCCTAGCATTTTGTTCTGGTCTAGGGCTTCATACACATCAGTGGTGAAGCTTATTAGGGCTGTTTCGGTCCTGTGTTTTTTTCTAAAGCCATGCTGCTGATCAGCCTGCAGGTTGTGCAGTTCCAGGTAGTGGTTTACTTGTTGGCAGATCACCTTCTCCAGCAGCTTGCTTAGGGTACTTAGAATGGAGATATGCCTAAAATATTCCACATCTCCATGCGGCCCGCCTTTCGGGATTGGGGTCACCAGTCCAAACTTCCAAAGAGCAGGTATTTTCCCTTCTGTCAGGGACCTGTTAAAGAGCTGGGCTATAGGTCCTGCAATAGCAGGGGCTCCTATTTTCCGCAGCTTGGGTTCCAGGTTGGCGTGCCCTACTGCGCAATCTGATTTTAGGCCTCTAAGCAATTTCAGGACTTTCCCTGTCGATACCAGCTTAAGGTGGAATTCGGGGCCCTAATGCGGGGCCTCCGGGTTTGCTTGGCTTACCTGGGAGGGGTTCCCTGGGTGTGCTTGGCTACCCAGGTCTTTGCTGGGATTGCCAGTTCTGAACCTCTGTAGGTCCAGAAAGAAATTGTTGAAGGTGTTGGTTGTGTCTTTAGGGGTGGAGAGTTGTGTCCCATTTACTTTTATTAGCCCAGTCACCTAACTCTTGCTCCCCTCGAGCAGAGTGTTTATGTGCCCCCAGAACTTCCTTGGGTCTGCCAGGTTCTTGGATTGTAGTGCATGCAGGTAACTCTTTTTTGAATTTTTGAGTTCCCATTTGCAGCCATTTCTGGCTTCACGATATCACACCCAGTCCTGTAGTAGGTTTGAGTGCTTGTAATTCCCCCATAGTTTATCTCTGTCCTTCAACCTCCTCTTGAGATCAGGGTTGAGCCACTAGCATCCTGACCTTTGACCTTGATCTTCTTCCTGGGCACATGCTTGTTAGCTACTGACATAAAGTGTCTGGTGAAGCCTTTAAGGGCTTCGTCTATTGAGGTGGTATCAAGGGCCTGGGACCAGTCCTCTTCAGACAGGGCTTGAAGGAAGGAGAGTTCATTTAGTGCTGAGTAATTTCTGGTCCAGAAGGTTCTAGGGGGTTGCTTGGGGAACTTGTTCCTCCACACCAGAAAGGTAGGTGTGTGGTCGCTGAGTGAATCTGTGCATGTTCCTACCATTTTGGCCCTTTCTGGATATGACTCTAGTATCCAGTCTAGTGTGGTATGGTTCCCAGTCTTATGGTTGATGCGTGTGTGCTCGTGCATCAGCTGTGTGAGATTCGCTCCCATGAGGCTGTTTTTGACCTCCCCTGCTAGTTTATCACCCCAGTTTAGGTTGAAATCTCCTAGTATTATCTTTTCACAGCTGGGCAGGGTGGGTATGGTGTTTGTCAGCATTCTTAAGGCTTCCTTGGCCTTCTTTGGGGTGTTATAGGTGCACCCTACAAGGAGTGGCTTGTAGTCCCCGATAAGAATTTTGACAAATGGTACTTCACACCCATCTCCTTCTAGGTCTGCAGTAATGACCATGGTTGCGTTAATTTGAGACCTAACATATACCAGGACTCCTCCGCACTTCTTCCCCTTCCTATCCTTCCTAAAAGTTTTAAAGCCTTGCAGTTCAACCTCATGAGGGAGGACATTCGGCTTTAGCCAGGTTTCAGAGATGCAAATTATGTCAGGGGAGTAGTAGCTGGCCCAGGCCTCTAGTTCATGCATCTTGGGTCTCAGGCCATTAATATTCATATGGGCCACCCTCAGCCCCCTAGCTTTGGCCCATTTCAGTGTGCTAGGTGTTAGGTGGGGGATGCTAGTCCCTGGAGGGCCAGGGTTTGGCTCTATGTCACCCCCCATTAGAAGCAGGAGGCCCAGGAGGATTGTCTTACACTGGTTTGTATAGGGCCGGGGTGTTTTTTACACTTGTGGCCCCTTATATACATTGCTGCGTCCATGAAAAAAAACCTTTTTTCCGGTATGTAAATGGTCATCTTGTTGGTCTTAAAACATGGGTGGTAACACTCCACGGTAAAGTGGCCCCCATCTGGACCAGTTCCACTGGTGTGATGCCCACCCTGACCTATAGCGATGTGATCAGTTACAGCAATTGTCAGTACATATAGAGTTCTGAGCAGAATCCCAGCTCCCCCCTTCTTTTGATGTCCCATCATTATCCACCACCACAGTTGTCTAAAGCCAGCCGTAACCTTACTCAGGGATTGCCTGTGAGCCTTCTGAGATGGCAACACAGGCTTGTCTGTGTATGGTGTTAATACATTATATTTTGTAGCATATTGGAACCATTACTGTAAACCTGTGTCAGTGAAACATGAGTGATTAAAAATACACTCAGCTCAGTGCATTTAAAAAGCCCAGAATGTTAAGAGCATTTTGCCAAGGTGCTGTGCTGTCAGCATGTTGAGTGGCAGCGGTTCTATCAGTGGGACGGTAGTTTGAGGGTGGGGGGGGGGTCGATGAGATGGATATGTGGATGTTTACCTTCCTTGGTCACAGTTTCCAGGCTTCCAGCTCTGCAATTGTCTACCTCCATATTAAAAAATAACACAGCTTCCCTCACGATCATCGATGCTGTTTCTGCCAGCTTCTGTGCACTCACTGATGTGGTTTGAGGAAGATAACCGGGCCTCGGCATTCTAAGTTTTTGGGCTACAGTAGTGCCGTCTGTACTGCAGTACAACAGCATTTAGACGTCGTTACTGCAGCACAAAAAAGATATTCCAAGCATGACTTTTGGGATAGAACAACATTTTGCCACACACTATATTAGTTTTATGTTCAAATGGCAAATAAAGTTATTTTTTCTCTTAACGTATAAACCCAAAACCTGAGCATTCCAGGATACTGTTACAACTACTCACTGTGCAGTCTCTTCTCATTAACCAAAAACAGGTTTAGAATGTGCAGAAGTAAATCCGCTTTATCTTTGCTTATCAGTATAGCTGAGCAGATAACATTGCAAGATTTGTACACCTCCTGATCTTCAGAGGTTATGCAGTTATATGATACACATACAGCAGTAACTTCACACTAATAAAAATGAATGGGCAGATAGCAAATCTAGGCCAGGATTCTCAAAAAAATGCAAAATGCCCCGCAAATGTTTACACAGTACCACGCGGTTGTGCTGGTTGGCAATCGGGCTATTCACAGTCAGATAGTGCGGTGCACTATCCGACTGCGAGTAGGGGCAGGTGGGGCAGTGCTAACCCATGCAAACCACCAGGAACCCTAGTATCTCTGCCCCCACAGCCAGCCAAGAGAATAGGCTGGCAACAAGAGCGCACACATATTAAGCCCATATTCACTGAGGGAGCCATGCAAATGAGTCCATTGGGCATACAAGGTGCTATTGGTCATTAGCATGCCCATTATGAGCCCATTTGCATGGCCTGCTGGTGGCTTAGCATGCCCCCCACCAGCCCATGCCCCACGCAGCCATATTCTCTGGTAGTCTAGTGGTGCCTTCCCCGATCGCTGACCCCATAGGAAATTGAAGGTTTCCATAGTTTAGTGGTCCCCCCTCATCACCAATCTCCCACCCAATATTGTAAAACATAGTTTCCATAGTGTAATGGCCCCTCCCCATCCCTGCTCACCCATCCAATACTGTAAAACATAGTTTCCATTGTGTGGTGGTCCCCCATCCCCAATCACTCACCTGATGTTGTAAAACCCAATTTCCATAGTGTAGTGGTCCCTCCCCCATCCCAGTAACCGATCGCTGTCCCCAAATGCAGTAAATGCCTGTCCCTGGTAGTCTAGGGTCCCTCCACCCACCTGCACCCTGTCAAGTGTGACCCATCACCCTGCTTCCCCAACCAGCACAGCCATCCTCACACCACCATGGCTAGCCACTGACTGAGCCCTCAGGGAGCGTGTACTGTACATGCTCCCTGAGGGCTCAATCGGCAGCCAGCTACCATGGTGTGAGGAGGGCTGTGGTTGCTGACCATGGTTTGGGATAGGGGCGCGGAGTGGTGGGTCACAGTTGATGGGGTGGAGGTGGTGGGTGGAGGGACCCTAGACTACCAGTGACAGGTGTTTACTGCATTTGGCAATGGGACGATCAGTGACGGGAAGGGGGAGGGACCACTACACTATGGAAATCGGGTTTTATAATATCAAGTAGTTGATCAGGGACATGGGGAGGAACTCTTCACTATGGAAAATGCTTTTACAACATCAGGTGGGCAATGGAGGATGAGGGAGTACCACTACACTATGGAAAATTATTTTACAAGATCGGGTGGGTGATTGGGGATTGGGAGGGACCACTACACTATGGAAAATGCTTTTACAACATCAGGTGGGAGATCGGGGATGGGGGGCCACTATACTATGGAAACTATGTTTTACAATATTGGGTGGTGATCAAGGATGGGGAGGGACCATTACACTATGGAAAATGCTTTTACATCATTGGGTGGCTGATTGGGGATTGGGAGGAACCACTACACTATGGAAAATGCTTATACAACATCAGGTGGGTGTCAGGGACAGAGGGACCACTACACTATAGAAACTATGTTTTGCAATATTGGGTGGGTGATTGGGGATGGGGATGGACCACTGTGTTATAGAAAATGCTTTTACAACATCAGGTGGGTGTTCGAGGATGGGAAGGGGGGCTGCAGTACTTCCGCCAACCACTAGGGTTACACGGATTACCACCAGGTTTTTGTCAGTGGTAATTTCTCCATGCAATGGCCTTTGCAAATGGCCATTGCATGAAGCAAAAACATTGTGAATTGGAATGCAGGGATATGCAGGTCCCCTCACCTTCAATTGCATTGCGGCCTCCCTCTCAACTTTTCCTGGCCACAAACCCAGTTTGTGGGGGGAAACTGGGCTTCGTGAATACCAACTCTGGGGAAAAAAACAGTTTGCCCAGGCAATGTTTTGTGAATTTGGTCCCTGGTACCTTTAGTTTTGATCTTCTTTGTAATCCATAAGGTATCTATAATTCTAAGAACTACTAGGTTATGTAAACAAGACCAATTAAAACAACAAGAAAATAATAACTGTTAACTAAAACTGTTGAAACTGAATATATATTAGCATCTGTTAATCTTGCATGAATGAGTTTTGAAACTGTGATCATATTAGTACCTGAGTGATGGAATTGTGCTAACTAGTTCTTTGGTCATACTACAGATCTTGCATGTATACAGACTGAAACTGCATTACCTTTATTAGCTGTGTGGTCAAATTGTTGCCATACCGTGTAGGGAACAGAATTTTGTGGTAGGGCCAGCAGCTCAGGATGGGGACTAGGATGGGGCAAGGGCCGCACATCACTAAGGCGGGCATCTTTGGTGGGGTGCACAGGGTGTGGGTCAGCCATGGTCCTGGATTAGGCTTGGAGGATGTGGGGTGTATGGTTTGTAACCAGCTGGCTAAATTTAGGGAGGAACTGTGGTGGTTAAGGAGGAGCTTAGGAGACAGGGGAAGTGAGGACGGATGCTGTCCTTTCGTGGGGGAGTGAAGGGGCTGGACGAGAGGGGAAGGAGACAGGCCAAACAGGTCCTGAAGCTGCCCTAGGAACAGAGGCACCTGCAGAATAGAGAGGGAAAGGAGGGTGAGCGAGAGGCAAATGGGCCCCTCCAGCAAGGGGAGGAGATGGGAAAAGGATCATAGGTGCTGGCAGTTGGTTGGGGGAAGAGGAAGACTGGGGGAGGCGCAAAGAGAAGCAAGATGGGGGGGTATCACCTGGGGGATGCAAAGAGAGATGTATAGTGCTTAAAAACAGTTCGAGCCTCTGCTATTAGGGATGGAGGGGGAGTAGGATGAAACTGGGGTAGAGGTGGACAAGGGGTGAAGGGAGGTCTGGAAATGGGCGATGGCCAGAAAAACATAAATGGCAGGGTTGAAGGGGCACTAGTAAGGGTGGTGGGGGAGGTGGTTGCTACAGGTGTGAAGACAGATAAAGGGGTGAAGGGTGGGCTGGCAGTGGGAGAGGGCCAGAAATGCACAAATGGCAGGGTGGAAGGGGCTGCAGGACATCCTCTACAAATAGGGGAAAACAGGAAGGTAGCTAGGGGGTCCAGGGTGCTGAGGGTGGCAACTCAGATCAGACCAGACCAGATGGGAGCACCGGGGGTAGGACAGTGTAAGGAGGGCAATAAGGGAGAATCACCCTCGGGGGTAGGCAAGCTCAGGGCAAAAGGATGTGGTAACAGCCACAGCCAGGCAGGGCCAGTGTGGGTCCGGGACAAGACACTCATTATGGAAGGGGGCAAGGGAGGCTATCAGGAAGCGAGGGGCTGCTGGGGACTTAAGATCAAATGCAGAGGATCCAGGAGGCTGCTGCAGAGGGGTCAAGTTTCAAAAGTCAGGAAGAGTGAGTCAGTTTGTAGAAAGGAGACTCCAGGGCCTGTGAAAGCACATTGCAAGAAAAAGGAAGATCCAGGAGACCAGGCAGGGAGTAGCCCCATTGTGGGCAAGGTGGAGGATAAGGTCATAATTGTTGAGGATTCCATGGTTGGGGCAAAAACTGGGGAGGCAAGGGTGGTAGAGGTAGCAAGGTCTGGGTTAGCTGCTGTCCAGGAATGACGACTGCAGAGGTCATTCACTACATCCTTTCCTGGGGGAAGCAACAGGATATGAGAACTCACCTGGTGTTCCATTTGGGAACAAATGACCTAGCTGGTCATAGTCTGATGGAAGTGCAAGTGAGATGTGAGGATGTGAGGCCCTATTGAAATTCTGCAATGAACTGTGCTTCCATTCAGTGGCATTCTCAGAGGTGCTTCCAGTCCCGAAAGCTAGTACAGACAGGAAACAGAGGATAACAGAGTTTGACAGCTGGCTCACTCACTGGTGTGCTCTGAAGGGTTATGGGTTCGTGGGCCAGTGGGGGACCATTTTGCAAGATGACAGCCTCTTTGCCTCCGATAGGCTACACCTCAGTGGGGCGGGGTGCTCAAGTAGAAAGTGGAGGAATTCATTAGTGCCCACTATAATTTAAACAGACAAGGGGGGGATCTGCTAGCGACACAAAACAGTGCATGCGACAAGGGGGACAGTTGCCCCCCCCCCCACAGAAAACCAAACAGAAAGTCAGGGCTGGGAATGTTAAGACATGTAGGATGAGGACCACCAAGATAGGGGTGGGAGTTAAGGAAACCACAAACTGGAAGGCCATGTGCACAAATGCCCAGAGTCTGGGAAATATGGTCCCTGACCTGGCAGCAATCATGGCAGAGGAGGAACTGGACTTAGTGGGAATCACGGAGACTTGGTTTTACGGTGGACAGGACTGGGGCATGAACAATCCAAGTTACACACTTTTCAAGAGGGATAGGGTAGACAGGAGAGGGGGCGGGGTAGCACTTTACGTGAGGAAGGGATCCCAGCTTCAGAAATGCAGGGTAGATGGGGGGACACAGAGGTGCTATGGGTCATTTTGACCACAGAAGAGGGTGAGTTAGTGCGCACTGGTGTGGTATACAGGCCACCAGGGCAATCAGAAGGGGTGGACAACCAGATGGTTGAGGAGATGCTTTGGATAGCGGCAATGGGTGAGGTGTTACTGATGGGAGACCTCAACCTACCAGATGCAGAGTGGGAATCAATGACTGCAGCCTCATCTAGAAGCAGAGCAGTCTTAGACACTCTTCAGATTGCCCATCTCAAGCAGCTGGTCAAGAAACCAACCAGGAAAGGAATGGTGTTGGATCTGATGCTTACAAATGGAGACAGAGTGGGGGAGGTATTGGTGGGGGGACCTGGGCACCAGTGACCATGGCATGGTGTAGTTCACAATACGCACTTTAGCCATGCACTACCAGACCAAGGTGAAGGTTCCAGACTTCAAAAGGGCAAATTTCGACAAGATGAGTGATTATACTCACATGGCAATGGAAGGGTTGAGGGAGCTTAGATGGGTGAAAAACATTTGGGCCACAATAAAGGGAGTCATCGTGGGGGCCACTGACCACTGCATCAAGAGGATCTGCACCAAAAACAAGAAGAAAAGGAAGCCACTGTGGTTCAGTTGGGAAGTGGAGACAGAATCAGAGCTAAAAAGTGAGTATTCAGACTCTACAAAAAATGCAGAGTGACCTAGACCGGGCTAACTACCAGGTGACGCCAAGGGAAGTGGAAAAGGTGGTCAGACAGGCAAAAGCAAGGACCAAGGAGAATATTGCCAAAGTGGTCAAGAAGTGGGATAAGACCTTTTTCCGGTATATTAATGAGTGGAAGAAAGGGGGAAATGGGTTGCCTAGTCTGGAAACAGAGAAGAGGGTAAGGGTGGAGGGGGACCAGGAGAAGGCTGAAATGCTAAACACATACTTCAGTGCTGCATTCATGAGGGAGGAGGTATGGAAAGGTGGCAACACCAGGCCAGCTGATATGGAGGGGACAGGGGTGGATGTGAGCCCCTTCAAGGACCAGAAGATCTTGAGCGAACTCAAGGGCCTGAATGTGGACAAGGGAATGGGGCCAGATGGAGTGCACCCAAGAGTGTTGAGGGAGGTGTTAGTGGCTCCCTTGTCCACTCTGTTCAATGAGTCATTACACTCTGTGAAAATACTGAAGGATTGGAAGTGTGCAGATGTACTGCCCCTGCATGAGGGTGGGGTGAGGCAGGACATGAAGAATTACAGGCCCATAAGTCTGACTTCTGTGGTCAGCAAGTTCATGGAGAAACTGCTCAAGGGCAGAATCACCAGCTACATGGAGGCAAATGGCCTCCTCAACCCAAGGCAGCACAGCTTTTCCAAAGGCAGGTCATGTGAAACAAATTTAGTCGGGTTTTTTGACTGGGTCACTACGGTAGTGGATCAGGGTGGGTCAGTGGACATGGCGTACCTGGATTTCAGGAAGGCTTTTGATATGTTACGGCACAGGTGGCTAGTGTACAAAATGGAGCTCCTGGGGCTGGGGGTGGTGGTTACTAGGTGGGTGTGAAGCTGGTTGGGGGACAGAATACAGAGGGTATTGGTAAATATGTTCCCACGGGCGTGTCAGGGGTCACTAGCAGAGTTCCCCAGGGGTCAGTGCTGGGGCCCCTGCTGTTCCACATCTTTATATCCAACATAGCCGAGGGGCTGGAGGGCAGAGTGAGCCTGTTTGCAGATGATGCAAAGATTTGCAATAGAGTGGACATGCAGGATGGGGCCGAGAAGATGCAGAGGGACCTAGGAAAATTAGAGGAATGGACATAGAAACACAGAAACATAGAATCTGATGGCAGATAAGGACCTCTTGGCCTACGTAGTCTACCCATTTCCCTACCTAATGGATAGGCTGCAGATTCTAGTTAACCAACAGCCTACTTCCTCCTACCCCCCACTAGAATTGCCTCATGTCTGTCCCATGCATTCTTGAATTCCCCCACTGTTTTTGACTCCACTACCTCCTCAGGAAGACTGTTCCATGTATTCACAACCCTCTCCATGAAAAAATACTTCCTCACATTACCTCTGAGCCATCCCCCCTCTATTTTCAAATTGTGCCCCCTTGTTCTTGCACATCTCTTTTTCTGAAAGATGCTACCCTCTTGTACTTTGTTGATTCCCTTGAGGTACTTGAAGGCTTCTATCATGTCCCTTCTCTCCCTCTTCTCCTCAAGTGTATATGTGTTAAGCTTCCTTCTCTCTCTTCATATGTCTTCTGGTGCAGACCCTGCACCATTTTAGTTGCCCTGCTCTGGATAGCCTCCATCCTGTCTATGTCGTTGTGGAGATGGGGACTCCAGAACTGGATGCAGTACTCCAGATGGGGACTCACCAATTGTCTGTACAGAGGGCCCCTCAATCCCTCGATGGACCAGAAAGTGGAAATTACTACTCAACATGGCAATATGTAAAATCATGTACCTGGGCAGAAAAAACGAGACAGCAAAATACAGAGTGGGGGGCAAGCAAGCTGGAAGTGACCAAGGAGAAGAGGGACTTGGGCATAGTCATTTCACAGGACTTGAAGGTGGCAGGGCAGTGCAGAAGAGCAGTGACTAAAGCAAGCAGAGTGTTGGGCTGTATCAGGAGGGGGATCACAAGCAGGAGGAAAGAGGTCCTGATGCCCTTGTACACCAAGCTGGTCAGGCATCATCTGGAGTATAGGGTCCAGTTCTGGAGGCCTTATCTGAAAAAGGATGTGGAGAGGGTGGAGCCGGTGGAGCGGGTACAGAGGAGGGCAACCAAGATGGTGAAGGGGCTTGACCTTTTGCAATATGAGAGGAAACTGAGAGCCCTAGACAAGTACTCCCTGGAACAGAGGAGAGAGAGGGGAGACATGATAGAGACATTTAAGCACCTAAAAAGGACCAACAAGGGGGGTACTGAGAACATATTCCAATTGAAGGGGTGCCCCAGGAAAAGAGGCCATGATCACCAACTAGAAGGGGGTAAGTTTAGGGGTAACATCAGGAAATACTTCTTTACTGAGAGGGTGGTTGACACCTGAAACAGGCTGTTGAAAGAAGTGGTGGGGGAGAGCACAGTGGGGGGGGTTCAAGAGTGCTTGAGACAGATATAGAGGGTGGTTGATGGAAGGTGGAGGAAATTCACAGCAAGCCTAGTGGCAGCTAGGCTATTGGGCAGACTGGATGGATCTGGCAGTATTGTCTGCCATCACCTTCCTATGTTCCTATAAATCCTGTACTAGTTTTGGATATAGGTAAGCATGACTTAACAATTAAATGAAACAATCTAAAAAGAAAAGTGTAGGCAGAGCCAAAACCTAAAAAGTGGGAGTGTCAATGTGCTGAAATCCACCTGAACCTGATGTTCCAAGGTAACAGCTTAAGGGGCTCTACTTCTTACCTAGTAGGGTCTTCAATTAGAAACATGCAGTAGCCTTAATGTAAGGTTCCAGCATTTTACGAAGTACTTCCAATCTTTATGTATATTTTATATTTTCTGTAAAAAACTTTGTTAATGCACCAGTTAGGATAATTTAATACCACACAAGTAGGGAAATGTAATGTAATATTAGGGTTTCCAAACATAACTTCCCCCCAGCAGCAAAAGGAAAAAACATTAGGGTTTTGGGTCTCTGTAGTCTTGGCAAATCAGTGTGGTGTGGTCTTTCTTGGCGTTTTCTACCCTAATGCTCACCCCTCACCCACAGCCCATAACCTCCAGTGTGAAGCACAAGGTATAGCTCCAAGCCAGTGCCTCATAGTGATACACTCTTCAGAGGTAGAGAAGTATGTTTCACCACATGTTGCCAACACAACTTGTTGTAGCTTTCTTCACATAGCACCCTGTGGACCCTGCATGAAGAAAGGAGATCAGATCTGATGTTGTTCGCTCAGGGAACGGGGTGGGTATTAGGGTTTACAAACCCAAGGAAGACCGCACCACTGATTCACCAAGATTCCAGAGACCCAAAACCCTAATGTTTTTCCCTTTTGCTGCTTGAGGGTTGGGGGTGGGGAGTTAGGGTTGAAACCCTATCATCACAGTTCCCTACTTTTATGACATTACGTTACCATACCTGGTGCATTAGCAACATTTTTTGCAAAGAATTGCTTTTCTTTTTGTGAAATCATATCCTCCTTCATTGAAGTCCCAGCTTGCAGATGCACAGGGTCCTTTGGGCCATGCGCCATGGGAAGACTCCATACAAATACAGAAGTGCAGTAATGAATGTCAAGAATTCATGGGACTATCTGGTGGGCTGTTGAAGTGCAGGGCCCTCCGGTCCCTGTGCTTCCATGTTACCATGGCTACAAATGCACAGGGCACAAAGTCCATCTGTCAGCCAATGTACAAGGTCCTCTGCCACCCACAGATTCAGAGGTACAGGGCCCTATGCCAAGAGAACAGTTATCTTCACTATATGGTACCCCGGCCCCTGTGGACAACCCTGCAACTTTCATTCCCTGGCTTGCTGGTGTGCCTTAACAGAGCCATCTTCCCACCCTCACCACATCTAGCTGGGACACTGAGCTCACCCCTGAACTCAGCTCACCAGCATGGGATCATAAAGCATACCCACTGGGTCAAGATTGGCACTACACACAAAGTTTTTTAATTATATGTATATATATATATTTTTTTTTTTATTTTGACCCCCACATATTCAAGATAGCTGTTTTATGGCTTCCCTTATAAAGATGACATGACATGTTCTGCTGGAATTGACACCCAAGAGGTTGTAAGCTTTGAGCCTACTGCTCTAACTACATCCATGGGAGCTGACAGAAAGCATAGGGATTCAGTCTCTCTCTCCAAGGGTAGTAGAGGGTAAGAACAGAACAGCATATCTTAGTTAATAGTCTTTTTAATTGTGTTATCTCTTATTTAAAACATTTGTTTACTTTTCATGTAACAGTGTTATTCTCTTGTGTTAGACATATACATCCTGTAATGCACATTTTGACCTTCTGTTAAGTAAAGAGCTATTTATTTACTCAACAGTTGTGGCTATGATTTAAATTACTAAGGTAATTCATGAGTTACACTGGCTGGGCAATCCGCAATCCGAGAGACACACTACCAGACCTTAACCTGTGCAATTGCGTGTTTGACCTTCCAGCTCTGTAAAGGGGGAAGGTGGATTTTGCTGCATGGACCCCAGCTGGTGGCAGCAAAAGCAAAGACAAACACCTTTCTAAAAGCTGTTACAGCCCAAAGAGAGAGGTGGTTTGTCACAAATTGCTACTGCCATGCTCATTAAAAATACAAAGTAAGTTACCCTTCAACATACCGTATTTCCTAACAACTATGAAGAACAGAACAGAGTGACTGAACAACAAAGCCACACTAATGGGCACCTTTTGGTGGTTAATTTGTCCAACCACACACTGACTATTGAGGAATTAGGTGTACTTCTTAAGGGCCTCACTTTCTGCCCAATAAAACCACTGGACAGAATACAGTTTCGTGGTGAACTGGAGGAATACTTCCGTTGATCGAGACTTAAAGAATTCTTTCACGGCAGAGAAGAAATCATGGCAGTGAAGAAATCACAAACAGTAACAATTTAATGTATAACAGAAATAAATCATCTGTTTAATGGATAACAGAAAGAAATCATCTGATTTTACCCCAGTGGGCATAATAAGAAACTGGACAACTACATTCATTGTTTTTGCCAGAGAGTTACTGGTCAAATCCTTAATAGGCAGAAATAGGCCTGTTACAACCTCTCTCCATTGGAATGGAGGGCTATACAAATGCTGAAACTGAACCACAACATTGTCATAAAAAAAATGATAAATGCTCTGCAGTGATGATATTAAACTGGGAGGACAATGCCAACAGACAGCTAACTGACAATACCTACTACAGAGAACTGGAGTATGACCCAACTACAAACTATAAAAGAGAACCACAGGACTTAATTAGATCATTTCCAAACCATGTCCAAGACAAACTAAATGACCTCACTCCTGTTAAACCCAAGCCAGGAACAGTATAAGAAAAGGACCACTACCAAAAAAGTACCCTTAGTAGTCACATATCAGCCTGACCTTGAACTTCTACATAAACTTATTAGGGACCTCTACTCAATATTGAGTGAGGATGAGACTCTCGGTTGTATTTTTCAAGAACTACCACTACTGTCTTAAACAACCACCTAATTTAGCCAACCTGATTATTATGAGTAAACTTGCACCAGAACAGGGTACCATGACACTAAATGGTACACAACCCTGTAATCAACACAGATGTAAGGCTTGTGCACTCATTCCCACTTCAGATTGTGTGGTTATATCACAAAACCGACAATTCAGGATACAGGGGAATTATACATGTACAGCAAAGAATGTTGTTTATTTCATTCAATGCAAGAGATGTCCTCACACTGGGTATGCAAGAGAGACACTCGATCAAACAATCTATCTTTATTTTACCAGGTGAAATACCATTGTGAAGAACTAATTTACAAGGTGGATCTGGATAAGATACACATAAGTCAGCAATGAAACATCAATTTGGAGTTAGTAAACATTACAGAGCAACATATACAACACATTAAGTAGCAGAGAATTACAAAGCAATATAGAGTCATCAACTAATGCAACACACTATATACATAATATATATATATATATATATATATATATACATACACATACATATACAATATGGCCCATGGAAGGTGAGGGGTTAGAGTTAAATGAGACAAGGTATGTGGTAGGGTTGGTGGAAGGAAGTAGAGAGATAGAAGAGGTGAGGTGATGGAGCAACATGGCTGGAAGATAGGGGTACAGAATATAAGGAAGTTGTTGCAATAAGTCAGGCATATGGTGGTAGTAAAAGAGTAAGAAGGGAATCTGGAGGGAGACAAAGCAAGCATTCCACACTAGAATGAATGCACACAGACATACTATTAATTTGAAGATGACTGAAAAACCAGTGGAGCAATACTTCTCTCAGAATGACCACTCATCTCAGATATGTCAGTAATGGTCTTAAAAGGACATTTCAAAAGTATACAACAGAGATGGACTTCTGAGATAAGGCTTATTTTTCTTCTCAATATGAGGAAAGATGGCATGAACATAGATGTGGGGTTTATGTCACATTATTGTATTTAAACTTCCATAGACCTTCACTTCAAAGGATGAACATATAATAGGACTTTAGAGTGTCTTTATTTATTTATTGTTTTTAATATGTATAGAGTCCATTTTAACTGGTTATCAACATGTTGGTTTCTCACCAAAGAACTGTGTGTGTGTGGGTGGTGGTGGGGGTACGGTGTTTTTTTCATGAGGGGAAAGTTATGTATGTGAGGAGGGTATGGTGGGGAGGTTGTGGTTATATAGAGGCAGACTTATATTCAGGTACATAACATAATGATGTATTAGGACTCTTATTTCACACACTGTGAATATTTACTTTCTTCTAACTCATTTTTCCCCAGGGGAGGGTATTCAGGTTCCTTAGACTGTTGCTTTACATATAGCAGTTTGATTATATACTGTCACTTTTTGAACTCTGAACATATTAGGATGCATGATCTCACTCACATGGGGGTCCTCGATAGGCTTAATTCCATTGGGTAAATATTGTATTGACTGGTGTAAATGATGGTGTGTTAGGACCCTTGGCTCACACTCATAGTGAATGTTTACTTCCTTCTAACTAATTATTTTGCCCCGGGGGGGTATTTCCATTGTGTTTTTATTCAGATTCCTTAGACTGTTACTGTACACATAATAGTTTGATTATACACTGTCACATTTTTGTATTCTGTACATTCCGTATTGGGATGCATGATTCCATTTACCTGGGAGTCTCTGACAGGTTGAATTCCATTGAGTTATATTATAGTGATTAGTACATACTGAACCCTTAATATATTAGGATGCATGGTCTCATTTTGTTAGGGGTCTTTGACAGGTTTGTTTTTTAATTTGGCTCTTATACTGACTCTTGATATTATCTTGTATAATATGTTACTGCACTGAATATCTTAAAGTTTATGGAATATAGTAACTAACTGAGTGTATAACTGGGCACATGTCTCCAGACTGGTTGTATATTATATTAATATGTGAAACAGTTGCTCACACTAGGGAAATTCTACTTTAATATTGAAAATTAGTGAACTTATAAGTGAATGTTGAAATACTGCAATGTTCACTCATAACCTAGGCATTTTACTGTATTTGTATGCCACATTTTCAGCATGGCCTTCATATTACCCCACCTCATGAAACCATTTGGTGGAGATTTTCAAATCCCCACCAAACTGTCATTCCATGCCACAGGTGCAAAAATACATTTTGGTCAGGATTTGAAAATTGACAGCTATCACATTTGTGAGGTGGTGTGAAAAAAATGGGCACATTGAAAATTTGGGGTAAAAAATATTTAAAATTACCAAAGTTATGAGCGAGTGTAGAACATTTTCATTGCACGCTCATAACTTTGACATTTTTGAATATTTTGACCCCACATTTTCAGCATAGCCTTTATATGACCCCTCCTCATGAACAAAGGTGGTAACATTTTTCAAATCCCACCCCAAAGCTGATTTTGCAAGGTGACCACAAAATTGCCTTTGGCCTAGATTTGCATAATTCCACCACCATTCACACGGTGGGGGGTCAAAAGGCCATGTTGAAAATTTGTGATCAAAATATACAAAAATGGCAATATTATGAATCAAACTTCAAACCCCCATTAAAGTACAGTGAACTGCCCTTTCCTGATTTTCTTACAACACAGTCACCAGTTCCAGCAGCAAAACATTTCTTGGGTTGGACAGAGGATCTACACCATGGGACATATTCAGGTGAGTGAGGGTGTGTTGGTGGTGTGGGGGCGTGGGCTGGTGGGTGCTGATTGGGAGGTTGGGATGGGTGTGTGTGGGGCTTGAAAACAGTGAGACACCATTTTCTTCTTTTTACAGGTTAAAAAAATCAAGAGACAGTTTTCTTTCTTTTTTTCTGGGATATTCTGACACTGGAGATTGTACACTCCAGTGTCAGACAAATGCTTGGTGGCACCAGGGGTGGGCACCCAGGTGCCACCACCTTCATAATGGAAATGGGGTAGGGGACTGAGGGGGTTCAAGAGAAGCAGTACTGGGGGTTGGCACCCTGGTCCACTTACTGTATATATCAGAAAACTAATATATATACATGGGAATGGTAGGTGACTTGGAGGGGAAGGGGGAAAAAGAACCAATACTGGGGGCAGGCACCTTGATCAGCTTGCAGTTATATCTTATTACTACATGAGGTCATGTCACATACCAGTACAGCAGCATTTTCCTTCTTTCAGCTTATCTTTATTAGAGTAGAGCATGGCGTTCACCTTGATAAAAGCTGTTCTCCTGTTTTACATAGAAACTTTAATCAGGTGTGATAGTAATCAATACATGAATGAACATTAGAATTATAAAATAACTGTAAGCATTATGGCATTTGGCAGGCTGAGTGAATTCTACAAGGGTTACGTAAATGGTTGGCAATCCTCATTTACAACATAACTATTCCTTAGCCTGATACCTTAAGCACCCTTCCCCTCCCCTCTCCTCTCAGATTAACTGACACTGAGCTTACCTTGTGCTTCATAAACAACAAAGAAATAACACAGTAGCCCTGAAAGAGATGTGGGCAACATAAGGTCCTGAAATGGTATCAAGTGAATTGATGAAGCACCAAAGGACTTCCGTTTATTACATCTGGTTGGTGATTTTGTAGATACCTCACTGTCCCTGATTTTGTTCTGTCATGATACAAAAAAGATTTCTGTTTCTCTTCTGGTCTTTCTAGGTTGTGGAGAAACAAACTCACAGATGAGTGTGCTAAAGACCTTTTTTTTGCACTCAGTAAAATGAAGTCACTGAAACAGGTGAATCTGGCGAACAATTCCTTTACAGATCGGTCTGCCTTTAGAATTTGTGAATTCATAAAGCAAAGCAGCAGCCTGGAAACCATTGAGTAAGTTTTGCTTTGTTTGCATATGTGTCAGCATCAGTTAATACCGAAAAACACACACCTCAGTCAGCCTCTCTCAATGTAAATGCCAGCAGATTTCTAAGTTGATTTTGAGACAGCCAGACTTTCAAAGTGTTTTGTGCTCCTTCCATTCTGCACTAGCGATGGGATGGGATAGGATATGATGGGATGGGATTCTGGAGGACTTCCATCATTCTGCATCTTTTTAAATATGACAGCAGGTGGGGATTTTCAAAGATGTGCATGCTGCACATGCATCCCTATTTTAGACACATACCGCATCCAGGCAAATGCATCGGGATGTTTGTGGTATATTTACAGACATCCAAACACATTTGTAAACCTTTGTCATTTTTTACAACAAAAAAAAATTATGCATGCATCAAATCTAGGTGCATGTGGCATTTTCTGGGTGCAAGTTGTGCAATTACACCCAGACGTTAGACCACCTTGTGGGTGGTCTAACTATCTGGGTGGATGCTGGGTGGGTCAAATGCCACCCTACAGTCTCTACACAAAAAGTAATTTATTCAAGTGGTTTTACCGCATTCCTGCAATTGTGGCAGACTAGTTGTGGATACAGTACTGGTAGCACATTCCTACAAACATCATGTCAAAGTATCTCTGGCATCCAGTGGCACCCCTTTCACACCCTGCCCCATGTCAAAGTATCCCTGGCATCGAGTGGTATTCCCTGTCAAAGTATCCATGGTGTCCAATGGTATCCTCACATCCTGCCACCATGTTAAAGTATCCTTAGCATCCAGTGGTATACCCACACCCTGCCCCCTGTCAAAGTATTGCTGGCATTTAGTAGTACTCCTCCCATACCCTGCCTCATGTCAAAGTATCCCTGGCATCCAGTGGTACCCCCACACCTTGCCCCATATCCAAGTATCCCTGGTGTCCTATGGCACCCCCTACCACACACTGCCCCATGTTCAGATATCTCTGGTGTCCAGTGGCACCCACTCCTACAGTCTACTCCATGTCCAAATATCCCTTGCATCTAGTGGCACATCCACACCCTACCCCTTATCAAAGTACCCCTGACGACCAGTGGTACCCCCTCCCACACCCTGCCCCATATTCAGGTATCACTAGCATCCAGTGGCATCCCCTCCCACACTACATCCCATTTCCAATTATCCCTGACATCAGTGGCATCCCCTCCCACACACACCCATGTCCAACTATCCCTTGTGTACAGTGGCACCCTCTCATACACCCTGCCCCATATCCAATACCCATATACATACCCATCCTTCACATTTCCCTCTCCCCACCACTTTGTAATATAACCCCTTCCCCCACTGTACCCCATTCCAGCCCTCCTCTCCTCAAGTCACACACAGATAAAATAAAAAAAATACATCAGCTCACACAACCAGCCTCTCACTTCCTTGGCTGGTCACCATCTGAATGAATAAAACTGCAGTCGAACAGCTGAGCATCAAAAGTAAAGAAATGTAGTGCTAGGCTCCCAAGTTCCCTGAACATTGTTAAATCTGTGGTGCAGTTTTCCTCATAGTTTGAATGATCCCACAACGCAGCATACTGTTTACAATGACCTAGATTTCTCTGTCATCTCCACCCTTGAAGAGGTGCTTGGCAGGTATAGGGCTAAAGGACATGGGAAGGCCAAAAAATATCTGAGTGTCACTGAAGTGAGAACCTCCTCTAACTTGCAGAAGTAGACCAACTGCATGGAATCATAGGGAGATATGAGCTATAGTAGGCTTTTAGCCCATCGATAAGATCACCATTTCTCAGCGTGCATATTCCAAATCTGGATTTTCTCTGAGATGCTTACCCAGATTTCACTTAAATGTCTCAATTGTCACCCCCACATTAATGATTTAAGGCAGTGGTTGTCAACCTTTTTTAGTCCGGGCCCCACCTGGCCAGCTGTCAGACATGTCGTGGAGCCCCTTCTTTCTGAGGCGTTGCACAGAGAGGTACCACTTTATGTACTTATAAAGCTAAACAGCAAAAAAAAAGCACACCACTATAAATCAATATAAAAAATGCTTTTATTTTAACTTTAATATTATTTAAAATTACTAACACTGACCTGCAGTACATAACACTGCTGACCTGCCTTTAAGAATATAAATATTCTTAAACATACTACTGTCAGCATCAGCACTTACATCCTGACCTGCCACCGTAGAATCAAACTGCTGATCTGACTTGATATTCTTAATCGGACTACCATCAGCACTTACATCCAGGGCTTGGGTGGGGAAGGGGAGCATAGCTGACCTGACACCATTATTAAGCAACAGTAACTTGCAGTGCAAAAACTGCTGACCTGCCTTGATAAAAATAAATATTCTTAAACTGACTACCATCAGCATTCTTTGCACAGCAGTAACAAACTATTCCTTTTAAAAAGCATATTAAATAACTTTAATTTACCTGGTAGTTACTTATGTCGTGGTTACAGAAGGCAGGTATCCCAGCAGTATTCCAGGTTGATATTGAGTTAAACAGAGCAGCAGTACTTGAGAACAGCACAATGAAATTAAAGCAGGGCAGGATTTAAAAACGAGAAGGAAAACGGACCAAAACGGAGTCGCCGTACTTGGGCTACAGCTGCTACAGTCTCCACGGGCACAGCAAATAGAAGAAAACAGGGGAACAGCACAATGAAGTTGCTGCAGGACAGAATTTAAAAACGAGCAGCCAAACAGACAAGAATGGAGCTGCAGTACTTGGCTACGGCCACTTAATTGTCTGCAGTCACAGGTGGAAGAGAGACTGGGGGAACCACAAACTGAGCAGCAATAATTGACATTCCAGTCTGCAGACAGAATGACTAAGAGCTACTGCAGCAGTAAATTAATAACTAATTACCTGGCAATATGTGTTACAGTGTGAGCAGTCTTAGCTATTAGAACCTCACTAACGCAAGTAGCATTTGTAATTGCGGTTGGGAAAAACTTCAAAACTGAAAGTACAGCCTGAAATCACTTGCGGTGGAGCACTTTGTAAGTGCAGTTGCCATGTTCCGATGGTGATTCCCCCCCACAATGGTTGATTGTGGACCCTCTGGGTGGCGTGGACACCCAGTTGAAAAATCATGATTTAAAGGATGAGCTATGAATTGACACAAGTGGTATAATGAATGGAGAAGAAATCTGGATCTTGAGTGTTTCCCATGGGATCTCATTTGCATAGGCCAAACACCTATGGACCAAAACCTTTAAAAGTATGAAGTTAAATATTATGGGAACTCAAAATACCTTCTCTACAGAAATTGTAGTATGTTTCCATATACTGCTTGTCTTGTTCAATTTCTAGGAACATTACCAATGTAAACTGCTGTTACCTGATTATCACTTGTTACAGGAATTACGTTGTTTAAAAACAAATTGAAAAATCAGTCAAAATCTTTATGGGGAAAAAAATGCCTCAATTGTCCTGCTCTTCACCACTAACTCAGGAAGGTTGTTCCGCATAGTGACCGCCCTCTCTGCATTATCCATGCATCTCTTTTATTTGTTTTATACAAATCCCCTCTCAGCTATTTGCTTTGTCCCCTACTGTCATACTGGAACTGCCTGAGTTCAAGCCCAAGGCAGTTCCACATGTTTAAATCCTTAAAGTCTATGTAAATCAATAATGTTACCTCTTAGCTTTCTCTGTTCAAGTGTGTACAAGTTTAACATACACTTCCTCTCCTCATATGTCTTTCCCCTCATACTGGTTACTATTTTTGTAGCCCTCTTCTTGATCCCTTCCAGAAGCTTAATTTCCTTTTTTCTGAGCTGACCAGAACTATCCACAGTACTCCAAATGATGCTAACCATACAGGGGCATAATTTATTTATTTAGTTTTTGTTAACCGGGTAGGTGCACTAGACATGGGAAAGCCCATTTTCAGACATGACCCAGGAGGTTACATCAAAGCAAGGAGCAATACAAAATAGATAACAGCAACAGTAATGTGACCTCCCTATCTCTACTCATAATGTTTCTCCCAATACAACTATGTATCTTTTAACATTTCTTAACTACAATTGTCCAATGAATATCAAATCTGACATCTTCTGACAGCATTAATCCCAGATCTTTCTCGATGCTTGGTTCTTTAATTTCTCTGCCATTTAGTCAGTACTTTACCCCCTGGTTCTTTTTCCCAAGGTACATCACCATGTATTTCTCTATATTAAAACTCAGTTTCTGTCAGAGTGCCCAGTTTTCTATTTGTTTAATTTCTTGTCTGTATTTAGCTCCAGAGCCTACTATGCCACCAACCTTTGTATCATCTGTAAATGTACACATCCACCCAACATCCTTACACTGCATGGATGATATATATGTAGTAAACAGAGTCAGTGCCAGCACTGAACCTGAGGAACACCACTTATGACTAAGTCCCATACTGACATGTGTCTCTTAAGACTGATTCTTTGTCTCTTCTCTTTGAGCGATGATTGAATTAAGCAATGTGCCACAACAGGGTGTAGGTTATCCGGTTACCCACACCTGGCGTGGTTTAACCCTGAGAGCCATTGGCCGATGGCTAAACCAGGTCAGGTGTGGGTAAATCCATAACTTCACACCCTGGAAGTGTTATTCGATTATACAATATCCTTCATACTTCTTGTAAGAAAAAATAAGCAAAGGCTTTTTTTTTGTGTTTTTAATGGTTTTTTTCACATGTATTCTTATGCCTGAAAAAAAAAAAAATAGTCCGGCTTAAACAGCAGGTCCCACACATCAGGCTCAGGCTTGTCATAAAATAATATGCTTCCCCTCACACCTTGGCTTCCTGATTTATTCTTAGACTGAGTAAACAACTGTGCCCTGTGTTGTTACTTGACTGTTTCTCGGCTCCATTTTTGTTCTAGGAGCTGGGACAGCAATCTGTACATGCTCCTCGGTCAGCCTACAAGACAAAGCAGAGCCTTAGTGAAAAAACAATAGCAACTTGCGGCATGCAAGCTGTGCCTCAGTATCTACTAATTTACAAAACCAAAATGGCAAGAGAATGAAAAAATAAAACAAATTATACAAGGTTGCGCTTTATACGGTACAGCGGCGGTCACTCTCTCTATGCTACAGTGGCGCTACACCTGTCCCTCACTTCCTCCGAAGTGCTGGTGCTCCTGGACTTCAGTGAGTGCATTTCTTCTCCCAGTTCCCACCTTTTGTGTCTTGGAAACCCCTCTGTTCTGCCTCCATCCTAGGAAGTGTATTTCATGTGGACAATGGAGTCAGGCGAGTGGGAGGAAAAACAAAAAGAGGAACGTTTGACAGGTGAGCACGTGAAAGCAGTTATGGGGAACAATTTGTGTAACTATATGATTTAGGTTCATATCTTACTTGCCAGACTGTTTTGGCAAGTTATTGTGGCTCTGACTTTTGTCGGTATTTGGGGGACATATTCTACTTTATTTTCCATCAGTGCTAGTCCATTTTTAATTTCTTTTTACCGTGATCTCGGTGATGATCAATATGGTGTCTGGTTGGAACATTAAAATTCGATCAGACTAATTTAACTTGTGGTAATGGGCATCGGAGGGTAGCTGGCACCTCTTTCCGTTGGTAATGCTGGGATTTACTATGGCTAGGAGGTGCCAGCTAGCCAATCAGATTCCTTTAATTTCATAGCCATTGTATAATCCAGTTTACCAACCCCTTATTCAGGTCTATCTTATCAGTTTCTTTATACGAACATATGAACATACGACATTTGCCAGCAGATAAAGGCCTAGAGGTCTATCAAGTCTGCTTGAATGTGCAGCTAGCACTCCTTATTCTGCAGCTGCCCCTCCCTTCCACCCTTCCCATTCATTGACCCTCCCCCTTGTCCTGTCCCATCCCCTTTTGAAGCAGTCCACTATTCTACTGGATACCACTTCTGCAGGTAACACATTCCACCCAGCCACCACCCTCTCTGTAAAAAAGTTTCTCCTCATCTCCCTCCTGAACCTTCCTCCCTCCAGTCTCATATCATGGCCCCTGGTGTTCCTCCCCTCCCTTACTTTGAACAGCCTCTCTGTACCTGTCTTGTTTATTCCTTTCATGTACTTAAAGGTTTAAATCATGTCCCCCATCCCTCCTCTCCTCCAGTGAGTACATATTCAACTCCCTCAGCCTCCTCTCGTATGATAAGTCCCCCAGCCTCTTGATCATCTTTGTCGTCCTGTGCTGTACCCCCTCCAGTAACTTAATGTCCCTCTTCAGATACAAGCGCCAGTACTGCACGCAGTACTCCAGGTGACCTATACAGTGGCAGAATCACCTCCTCCCCCCTCCTCGAGGATATACCCCTTGCAATACAACCCAGCATTTTGTTGGCCTTTGCAGCTGCCTTCCTACATTGTGCAGAGTTGTTCATTGACCCTGAAATGAGCACCCCAGATCCTTCTCCTCCTCCGTCTGGGCTGGCTGTACTCCCCCCAGCTGGTAACTCCTCCTTGGGTTCTTCATCCCAAAATGCAGCACCTTGCACTTTTTGGCATTAAACCCCAGTTGCCAGGTGTCTGACCAGGTTTCAAGCTTTGCCAGATCATCATGCAACCCCTGCCACCCCCCTAGGTCATCTACCACTGCTCCTACCTTGGTATCATCAGCAAACAGACTGATCTTGCTCTTGATGTCCAATGATACGTCTGCAATGAATATCCCAAACAACACTGGTCCCAACACCGAGCCCGGTGGGACACCACTCATCACTACCCTTGGGTGTGAGAGCTTCCCACCCACCACCACCCTCTGTTGCCTTCCCTGAAGCCAGTTCCCTACCCATCTCACCAGCTTTGCACCTGCCCCTGTGCCTACTAACTTACTTCCCAGCCTTCCATGTGGCACTGAGTCAAATGCCTTACTGAAGTCCAGATACAGGACATCCACTGCATGCCCCTGTCCAGTTACCTAGTTACCCAGTCATAGAACTCCACCAGGTTGGTTTGGCAGGATCTTCCCATTATAAAGCCATGCTGTCTGCTGTCCTGTAGTCCTTTGGCCTCTGGGAGGGCCACCAGCCTTTCCTTCAGGATAGTCTCCATTAGCTTACCCCACGATGGATGTGAGGCTCACTGGTCTGTAGTTTCCTGGTTCATCCTTGGGGCCACTCTTGTGGAGGGCACGGACATGAGCGAATCCTTCAGTCCTGAGGTACACACCCCGAATGTAGTGAGGCATTAAATAGATCTGCCAAAGGTCCTGCAAGGACCTCTGCCAGCTCCTTCAGTACCCTGGGGTGGATGCCATCAGGGCCTGGCGCCTTATCCACCCTCAGTGCCTTCAAACCCTCCTGAACTCTGCCCTCCATGATTTCCCCATCTGTCACCCCTCCCCCCCGTTTCTGCCATTTCTCTCCCCTTGGATGTCATCCCCTTCTTCTCTTTAGTAAATACTGAGCAGAAGTAATCATTTAGTGCTTCTGCCTTATCGCACCCTGCTTCCACCCAAAACCCTCCTTCCTAATCCTTACTATGTGGTCCTTACAGCTCCTTTTCTCCCTGATGTACCTAAAGAAGTCTTTCTCCCCCTTCTTAATGCCTTGTGCCAGTCTGAGTTCGGTAGATGCCTTGGCTCCCCTTACTGCCCTTGTCACCTCCTTCAATTCCGTCAAGTACTCCTCCCTGTTCTCCCCTCTCCCTGTTTTCTTGTACTTCCTAAAGGCAGCCCTTTTCCTCCTTACCTTTTCCATGACCTCCTTGCTCAACCAGCTCAGTTTCTTAGCCCTAGCCTTCTTGCTCTGGGCCTTGTAGCAGGTTTTGGTTGCCTCCACTATCCCCAGCTTTATGACCTTCCACCTATGGTTAGTGTCCATACTAGATTGAATTCTGGCCAGGTACCCTTTTACCACTTTCCCCATCCTCCCAAAGTCAGTCCTCCTGAAGTCCAGCACTCTTGTGCCAGATTCCACTCCTTCCTTGCCCATATCCAATGTGAGCCATACTGAGTGGTGGTCACTCCCTGACAGCGGGTCCTCCACTGTAAGTTCTCTCACAAAGTCCCCATTTGCCAGCCCAAAGTCAAGGGTATTCCCTAACCTGGTTGGTTCATTGACCATTTGCAGCAGGAAGCTATCCTGGAAGGCATCTAGCAGTGCCTGCTCCCTTCTATTCCTGGTTGTTGGGGTACTCCAGTTCACTCCTGGCATGTTGAAGTCCCCCACAATCACCACACTACCCTTCTTGCAGGTCCTCCTGATCTGTCCTGCTAGTTCCCTGTCTAACTCCTCCATCTGAGATGGCGGCCTGTACCTCACTCCCATTCTAAGAATCCTATTCTTGGAATCCTGGATTAGCATCCAAATTGACTCCATACTACCCCCTTCCCCTTCCTCCCTTACACACTTCAGTCCTTCCTTCACATATAGTGCCACACCCCCTCCTTTCCCAATCACCCTGTCCCTATGAAATAACCTGTACCCTGGTACAGACAGGTCCCAGTCATTGTATTGGGTGGCCCATGTTTCTGTGAAGGCTGCAGTGTCCACCTCTCCCCTCTTTTCCTTATAAGGCACATTATCAAAGCATTGCTGTAGTCTAAAAAGATCATAGTCACAGGCGACCCTTTATCCAGAGTTTTGCTCATGTGTTCAAAGAACTTAATGAGATTAGTTTAACATGATCTTCCCTTTCTGAAACCATGTTGTGTGTCATCTACCAGCTTATTACAGGATATATAGCTTTCTGTTTCTTCCTTTATTATGGTTTCCAACACTTTCCCCGCCACTGATGTCAGGCTTGTAGGCCTGTAGTTCCTGTGATCTGCCCTGGAACCCTTTCTGAAATGGGGACAACCATTGCCTCCCTCCAACTGGTGATCACCTTCCCCATATTCAAAGATATCTGGAAAATGAGTAAGTGGATCAGCTAACTAATTAGCCTGCTTGTTCTTTGATAAAAACAGTATACATTCCATCTAGACCCTTTGCCTTACTAGATTTAAGTATTCCAACATTTTTTTAAATGTTTTTACTGTCTAAATGTAAATTCTGGGCTATTGTCATATCCAGAATTAATGGCATTTGTGTTGGTATACTTGTGATAGACGGAACAGAAAATTTAATTTAAGATTTCCACCATGTCTTTCTTCCTCAAGGCCATCATTGTGTCTGCCTCCATTGGTCCCACTGCTTGCTGTGTCCCCTTTTTTACCACTGATATATTTGTAAAAGGATTTATCATTATAGTCAGTAGCAGCTGCCAATTTAAAAATTCAATATTCCTTTTGGCCAATTCATTTTCTCGTGTCACAATGTTTAACCCCAAGTTTGCATTTGGACCATCATTTTTCAGTATTGTCCTTTCTGGCAGCCTGATATGGTCTCTTCTTTTTCTTCAGTCTGTTTTTAATTCTGTTTGTCAACCACGGGGAGACATCTCCTTTTGCACTATCCTCTTTCTGTCACATTGTATTCCACTATGGTGCTGTACAAATCAGCTGGCTCTAAACACCAAGAAAACAGTCTCCATGACCTTTGGCGGTAGGTAAAAATGATCTAGGATTGCCAATCTCCCCCTTTCCATACCTTAGATGGGTCCACCATTGAAGCTGTCCCATCTTTCAAATACCTTGGGATCTGGCTCGACCCTCACCTCGATTTTTCTGAACATGTAGATGCTATTCACAAAAATATACATCCCAGACTTGATGGTCTGTACCATAACTGCAGCTGTATCCTTTTGCAAGCCCGCAGAGACATTGTTCAGAAAATTATCCTACCATTATTTGACTATGATGACACAGTCTACAGAGCTGCTCCTAAATCCACCTTGTCCAGACTGGACCCACTCTTCCATTCATTCTGCAGCTTTGCCCTTGACTCTCCACCTCTTACTCACCACTGTACTGTACTCTCTATACCGCTGTCTCCTTTCCCTCACTTGAAGACAAATGCCTGGCCCACTGCACCTCTTTCATAGCCTAATACTGGTTAGGCTCTCTCCCTCCCTACCTTTCTTCTATCCTCTCTCAGCCACTTACCACTCCATATGCCCTTCACAGCTCCTCCTTCCACTCTCTTGTTCTACCACCCAGGACCTCCTTGGTAGGTCAAGCTGCCTTCTCTTACCACTTCCCTAAAATCTGGAATGCTCTCCCATTACATATTCACTTAGCCCCTCCTCCTTCTCTCTTGCCACCCTCCTTTCCAATCTCACCTCTCCCTCCTGCAACTGCTTTTAACTCCCATTGTTCATTGCTTCAGCAGGTTCTGTCCCCCACCAGCTGCTGGCTTTTGGGACCCCCCCCACAGGTAGTCATCATTGAAGGCCAAGACTGTATGCTCCCCCACCAGCCACTGACTTTTGAACCCCCCCACAGGTACAGGCTGCTGCTCCATGCATTCAGAGGGAGTGTATTAGCTCACTTCCACTAGCATGGTGGCTGCCCCACCCTCCCAACCTGGGTGGTCATTTCCTTAATGTGTATCCTATGTCATGTGATTGTCACATGACCCATTGTGTTATATTTCTATCTCTCCTAAACTCCACTAGCTGCTTATACTGTTGGGCCACTAGAGGCCCCTGCTGTCTTCATACTTACCTCTCCCTAACTCTTAATATAAATTGCTGTGCTTCTCATTGCATTTATCCCTACTTCCTGCTCCGCTCCCCACTTCACCTGAAACCAGCATCTCCCCATCTTTCCCTCTACCCCATCTCCTTTTCCACACCTTGGGATTTGAACCCCTGGTTATTGTTGCCTGGCCCATCCAGAGGCAACTGCTCTCACTACTAGGATGTTCCACAAGTAGTAATTGTCTCAGCTACTATGATCTACTAGTATTTCAGTCACCCCTCCATCTCGCCACTCTTGGTTTCTCCCCTGCTTCTGGTTTTGGCACCTCTCTATTATTTCCTATGCACCAGGTGGTGCTATCTATCATGCACTTTCTACTTTCCCTCTGGTCCATGCTCCATTTCCAATACCCCCCAAAACCTCCCTGCACCCTCAACAGTATTCATTCCCCACCTCCACCATCCCCATGATGTCCTTCTTTACTGTCCAGCCTCTCTCTCGCTCTGCGCACTTCTCGGCCTCTGTCTTGCCTTTGATTTTGGTGCATTGGTTCTAGCATTTTAACAAATCACTCTAAAGCATGCCTGACCAGCCTTTTGCATGCTTCTATTCTGCCAAGTCCAGAATGCAGCTTACTTAATTCCTGTCCATCTGCTGCCCTAGCCTTCAGCAGCTCTCATGACTGGCACCACCTTTTCCTACACCCTCTTCCTTCTCTCTCTGAGTCCCGTCTCCCTCTGTTCTCCTCCCATCCAACTTCTACACCGCATGCCTCCCACACTTTGGGGACATTGAACGCAACCCTAGCCCCTCTACCACACCCTCGTTAAACACTCCTCTATCCCATGATCACCCATTATGGGATATTAAACATGGTCTAAACATTGTCCATCTGAATGTGAGGAGCCTACTATTTAAAATGGCTGAGCTGGAAGCCTGGGTCTCTCTGTACAAACCTGACATACTGGGCATCTCTGAGACCTGTCTAAAAAGCTGCACCCCAGATCACAATTGCTCCCTGCCTGGTTACACCTTCCGTTGTGATTACACCAATTCCTGCCATATTGGAGGTGTACCCCTGTACTACCATAACTCCTATACTGCAACACTACTTGGCCAGTCCATTAATGACCTCCCTATTGAGTGACTTGCAGCAAAACTAACAGTTGCCACCAATAAAAAGCTGCTGGTTGGGTGCTGCTATAATCTCCTGAGGAGTGGTGTCCCTGGTCTTGCATCAGTACTGAACATCTTTGCCCCTCTCTCCCTCTCTAGAGACACCTTTCTACTAGGTGACTTTAATATCAACTGGGATACAAACCCTCTCTCTGACTGCAACTCCATTATACAACAACATAATCTCACCCAGCTAATTACCTCCCACACATGCCTCAACAATCGGACCAATAAACACACTAATCATGATTGAAACCTGACAACTTGAGCTGACAAATTTGCCCATGCTAGCACACTGTTTGATGCCATTATTGACCACTCCCCCATCTACTGTGTCTGGTACACCAAACCCCCTTGCCACCTATCTGACTTTCTACAGCTTTTTTAATTATGACCCCATCAGGCTCCAGGATGACCTCAGAGCCCTGTACTGGAATGCCCTCTGTAGTGCCACTGATGCTGCCCTAGCTCTGGACACATTTATCTCCATCTTCTCACTCTTCCAAGACAAGCATTTCCCACTCACTACTTGTACACTGTGTGGGGGTCACACTCGCTAGCTCTCCTCTGACCTCCTCAAGCTGATGAAAGAGTGGGATTCCAGGTGTGCTGCCTATAAAGCCACACCATCCCCTCCCCTTTGGAATGGCTATGGTTGCCTGTGGAATCTCTGTAAGTGCTGCATCCACTCAAGGAAGCTGGCCTACTTCCAGTCACTCCAGTCCAAACTTCTAGGAAACCCCAGGCATTTCTGGTCCTCCATTCATGCCTTGCTCTCCCTCTCTGCTAAGCAGTCACCTTCCCCCCTAAATACCCAACAAGGCTCCCTGACAGACCCCATTGACATTGAAAATGCCCTCAATGCTCATTTCTCCAATCTTAGCAACTACCTGGCTAAACTTCCCCCTCTACCCCCTTGCCCACACCCCTGTCTTCCACTTCCAGCAGCTCTTCTTTTTATTTCAAGACCAATTCTCCTCCTGGGACACTTAAACTCCACCTCAGCCTACCAACTAGAGGGAGTGCTGGTAGTGATGGTCTGTCCCTGTGTTTCTTAAAACTAGCAGCCCACGGCATTGCCTATCCACTCACCTTCATCTTTACTCTCTCCCTTACTATGGCCTCTTTCCCCCTGCCTGGAAACAGGCTAGAATTGTCCCCATTCACAAACTGGGTGACTCTAGCCTTATGGATAACTACCAACCCATCTCCATACTGCCCCATCTTGGGAAGCTCCTAGAGAAGTCGGTAAACTACCAAATCACTGTCATATCACCAAATACAGCCTACTTTACCTGCAGCAACATGGTTTCAAGAAGGAGCACAGAAGAGCCACTGCCCTTGCCCTCTTCACAGATCATTTACTTAGGAATATGGATGAAGGAAAGTTAACCGGTGCAGTGTTTGCTAATTTGTCCAAGGCATTCAACCTTGTCAATCACAACATCCTAATAACAAAACTTGACATCCTTGGCTTCTCCTCTGCCTCCACTGCCTGGCTCAGAAACTACCTCTCTGGTAAAACCCAAATGGTCTGCTTGGTGGTGCCACCTCCCCCCTTTTGTCTGTCTCAGTGGGTGTCCCCCAGGGCTCCATACTTGGCCCTCTTTATTAACTCTCTCCTGTTGGAGGGCCTCTCATGTAAATCCCTCCTCTACACAGATGCCCTAATACTCTTCCAAAGTGGCCCTTCCCTCTCTTCACTGTCCTCCACTCTCACCGCTGATTTCTGTAAGGCCCATCATTGGTTCTTCTCTGGCAAACTACTGGTCAATGCTTCAAAAAACTAAAGCTATGCTCTTCGGCTCCAAACCAAAACTCTCCACCCTTGGCCACTCTATCTGCCTTCTCACTGTCGTCTCCTCAGATGTATCTCCCCTCGACACTGTTACTGCATTCAAATAGCAGGGGGTAATCTTGGACCCATCCCTTACCTGCTCCGACCACATTGCCTCACTAACCCATCACACCTAATTTGGCTGGACACAACTGACAATTGGATATGCCACTTTGCTCTTCACACCCCTCTCTCCACTCACCACTGCTTTTTCTACCAGTCTCTTAATTGGCTCCCCCCCTCAAATCAGTGTCAGTGGCTCAGTAGGTAGCACACTCACCTCTGAGGCTGGGAGATTAGAGGGCTGTGGGTTCAGTTCCCACATCTGACACTTTTGTTAATATCCCAGTACTGACACTGTAGTGCAGCATGAGAGGGGTGCTGCACTTCTGAGGAGACATTAAACCGAGGTCCCATCTGCCTGGATTGGTGGTAGTTCAGGTGGATGTTAAAGATCTCATGGCACTTATTGAAAAGAGTAGGGGAATTTTTTATTAAAATCTCAACAACTCATAAACCATACAGAAAAAAGGATGACATCATACCATGGCAAAACAAATAACATGAATGAAAACTATTCCTCACAATAAAACCCCAAAGTTTTTTTTTTCCTCTTTATTCCCCCTCCCTATTCCAATATTTCCTTCCCTGACCCTAGTTCCATAGAAAATCAAAATACGCCCATTCTGACCCCAAATTTGCCAAATGGAACTGTCCTAATTCACTACATTTCCATTTTATAACCTCCCGCATAATAACAAAATACAGATCCGATGCTGAAATATCTTGTTGCTGTAAGACCAAACGACATCTACAAATCCAAATCCAATAAACAAAATGAGCATACAGAATTCTAAGCAGACCAGTATGTGTCTGAGTAAAACGAGAGTCAGGAATCCCAAAAAACAACAAAGCAGAAGATGGAGGTATTGATGCACTAATTTTCCACCTATTCTTAACTACATCCCAAAATTGCATAATATAGGGACAAGAATATTATAAATGATCAATCGTTTCAACTATGTCCACACAACCCTCTCTTGGACAATATCTTTCATGCACTGCTTTGTGTTTCTGGTTTCCTTTAACGTTAATCTTCTGGTGCACACCCAACCAGACTGTATCCCACATATGCTCAGGGATCCGTGAGTCTGTAACATAGCTCGATATTGACTCTCGCTGAGTGCAAGTGAAATTCGAAAAAGGATGTTCTTGAAACTGAACCGCCAACAGTTCGTCATATAAATGCTTCCTAGTAAAGGTTTGAACCATAGTAAAATGAATATCCCATTTAATTACCCAATCAAAAACCTCCTCCCAGCGTTTAACCAAACGAGGCCTTCTTTTGTTTTTATGGAAAAAAATGCCCTTTTCCCATTCCAACAAAATCCCTTTAAGCACAAAAATAACCCATCTACACCATAACTGTGTAGATCCCTTAATTAAGGGAACAATATTAGCATATAAAAATATAGAAAAAAAAAACAAAATAGGGTTCAACATATTAATTCCACCATCTTTAATTTGTTTGTACAATACATTCCTTTTAATAGGGTTCAAATGACTACCCCAAAAACACGTAAAAAATAATCTAGATAATGAAACTTCAAATTTTTTTGGTACCATAAAAATAGCACTAATATATATAAAAATTGGAGCCAAAAAGGATTTGATCAAAAAGACCCGTTTATTTTTACCAACCTTCCAACGATTCCACCTACTCACCATCTCATTCACCACTTATAATAATCTAGCCCAATTATAAACCGCCATGTTTTTGCCACCAAAATAAACACCTAGAATTTTACATGGAGTGGAAGCCACCTCACTACCCCCAATCATTCTGAAATCCTCCCGGAAACCCTGCAAATCAATACATTTTGTTTTCTTCAAATTCAGTGTTGCCCCCGAAGCTTGTCCCAATACCTGGATCAAATTTAAAGCTATAATCACTGACTGGGCATCCTGAGCAACAAACACATATCATCTGCATGTCACGAGTACTTTACAACCAGACGAAAAACCTCCAGATAAACCTAAAATATTAGGGAGAGCTGCACTAATCTCATAATGGGATCAAGAAAAAACACATACAAGAGGGGACTTAGGGGCAACCTTGGCTTGCCCTCTCAGCACCGGAATCTTGGGCCCCTAATACCATTCTCGAAAGGAACTACATAAGCAAGACCATAACATACTTTTTAACCAATCTACAAACACTACCGGTAGCCCATAGGCCAGTAGACATTCCCACAAAAAGGAATGAGACACCTTATCGAATGCCTTGGCCTGATCCAAACTGACCAAAAACCCAGAATTATCCTCTGTACTAGTCCTTCCATCCCCTTCCACTGTTTCCCGAAGTAATAGCAAAGCATCCGTAATATTACATCCAGGGATTGAACAAAATTGAGTTGGACTAATAAGGACATCCATAACCAAAGCTAATCGATTTCCCAGTAATTTAGCAAAAATTTTAAAATCAGTATTTAATAAAGTAAGTGGTCTCCAATTCCCTAAATCCGTAGAATCTCCTGATTTAAACAAAAAAAAACAACAAACCTTCATACATATCATTCGGTAAGTAACATTCTTCCTGAAAAAAATCTAACAACACCTAACATTTCCACCGGAATACTGTCCCATAATAGTTGATATATTTCCATAGGTAATCCATCTGAACCAGGCGAAATACCCTTATGAAGACTCTGAACAACCTTGTCCATTTCTAAAGGAGAAAAAGGGGATATCAAAAACATCATAAAGTTTAGCATTAAGGTGAGGTAAAGCTGCCGCCTGTAAAATCTGAGAGGTATAATAAGAAGGGTCGACTGAGGAACCAAACATTTCAGTAACATAATGCACTATAATATCCATAACAGAACCATTATCTGAGGCCAGAGTGCCCAGTGAAGATTTCAAGCCAGTGATTAGCTTCTGCTCCCTACGTTGTTGACAGGAAACAAAAGGATTAACACCTTCAGCTTTCCCTTGAGTACCAAACATTTGTTCCCTCTGGAGAGAATATAAATGGTCATACTGATATGATCTCATCTGATGTGTAATGACAGCAATTTCTGCACTAAGATCAACCTTTTCCACACATTGCCTGGATAATAACTCACCTAAAGTACACCTTAAAACCAAATATTCCTTATATTTAGACATGGCTCGAAACTTTCCTTGGTACTTAAAAAATGCAACAAGAAGGACTTTCAAATCCTTCCACCAGGACCCCGCATTGTCATATAAAAACATTGTGGAAACTTTATCAAAAATAAATTCCTTAAAGCGAGACAAAATCGCAGCATCCTCTAGTAAGGAGACATTTAACCGCCAAAATCCAAAACCAGGTTCTCTAACCGGTGGAATTGCAATAGTAACACCAATCAACATATGGTCGGAAGATTCCAGAGGCATAATCAAAATGTCTGAAATATCTAATGATTGCTTCAAAATTAAAAAATCAATCCGTGAGGAAAGTGACCCTTTAAAAAAAGTAGCTTTAGCTGAACCAAACTTATGCCCCTGAAAATCTTTCAACCCAGCCTGAGAGATCAGTGACTTCAAAAAAGTTTTATCACAATATTGTTTACTCGTAAGTTCCTTAACCTGAAAATTGACATTAAAATCACCTCCCCAAAAAATCTGTTTACTCGTAAATAAATATGGCTGGATTTTGGTGAACAAGTCATTTCTTAAAGCCTTAGTTTGTGGGCCGTAAACTGTAATTAATCTACATGATAGACAATTTATAATGACATCTAACAAAAACACCCTACCAGGCTCAATATCTACTAAACGTAAAACCTGAACATTGGAAGCGTGAAAACAAAAACCCACCCCACAACAGGCTTCCGATCCTGTCGACCAAAAAGAAGAGCCCCACCACCAATCCTTTGAAGCCTTTGAAGTTTCAGTCAAGGTATGAAGTCTCGTGTCTTGTAACATAAAGACATCAAACTGCAACTGACTCAAACAACCAAAAGTTAGTTTACGTTTATAATCCGACTTAATACTATTGACATTTAAGCATGCCACCCGTAAATTCAAAGGATCAAGGGGGCTTGTTCACAGCTTTCTTACTGGACCTAGTAACCCTTTTTTGTACCACCTTATTTTGTGAAGAATGTAATGCTGAATCAGAAAAATCTTTACTCGTGCACTGTACCACATCCTCTAAAGGATCATCCTTGTCCACTTGCTCCCCCCACGTAGCTAACGTCGAAAATCTGTTTGAAAGGGGCAATGGAGACACAGGGAATGGGGCCGACCCAGGGTTTACATCCTCCACACGACGTAAGGGTGTAGAAGGATCTTGCAAACACTCGTCTTGCAGGGTTAGCATCTCCAAGTGATCTGGAGGAGGAATAGGTAGCGAAGTCGAAACTTGCTTGGGGGAACCTTGAGGGGTCACAAAGGGCGTGTCCGCCATTACCAAACCCGATGAATCCAGCCCCACATCAGATATCAAGGGAACAGGGGGAAATTTTGTGCTACAGATACCCGTATGCTGAACCACCATGCTACCTCTAGAAGAGGAGGCATTAATGCCACCCCTGCCTCTATGCCGGAGCGAAGGAGGGTGTACCCTAAACTGACCAATATCATCTACCCATGGCCCACGAGCTCGGGAAAGAATTACCTCATGGTCAGAAGCGGCCTCTAAATTGTGGGCTGCCCAAGGACAGTCTTGAAAAGCATGGGCTTCATCCCCACGCAGGTTGCACGTAGGAGAGGCAGAACACTGGGCAGCTGAATGACCTAGTAAACCACACTGAAAACATTTAATTTTAACACAATCACTACTTAAATGAGACAGGTTGCCACATTTATAACAACTTTTCGGTTGTCCCACATAAAACAAAATACCCCTGTCACGCCCAAAAAAGAAGGAGCTAGGTAGATGCTGGATCCCTCTATCCGATTGTGGCAATTGAACCTGAAAGTTCCAACCACCAATCCAGAAACCGTTCACATCCATAATAGGTTTAGGATGCTCAAAAATAGTACATTTCTTTTCTAACCAAAATTTGATATCGTTAACATCAAGCCCTTCATTCCGAAATAACACTGTTATCGTTTTAATAGTGGGCTTAGTGATAGGAATAGCCACAAAATCTAACCAATCACTTGAATCCTGTTGTTCATAATATAACTTCCAAAACTTGTCCAACAGAGCCATCGAACAGAAACTAACGTCATAATTCCGGTCCCCTGAAGCATGGATGAAAGAATATACATCCATAGGGGTAAAACCCATCCTATCCTTAATCAGGGTTTTCCCCACCCAAACTCAATCAGGGACAAGCGGAGCCGACCCCACATATCTAAGACGAACCAAGAATCTCCGTCGGGCCGCAACTTCAGGTTTTGGAAAAAGTCCAGCATAAGTTCTCGCATCGCCTCTACTATGTGAAGTAGCTAGCGGGTCATCAACCTTGTCAGCCTCTGTGTCCTTTACTGACATTTTCAGCAAATCTGCCCCCATGTCTCTTACCTTTTCCTCTGTAGCGGGGAAAATACCATGTCGTTCCTCCTGCAAAACGGCGGAAACTGCACCAGACACCAAAGGAGCGACCGCATCTGTTGCAGCATCCAAAACCGGATCCTCCATGTCAACGTGCACAGAAGCAGTGGAACTATGTGCAAACATTGCCTGCTGCTCCAATCTACAGCCAGAGTGTGTCCCGATGCAGTCTGAAGAACCAGGAAGTGGGACCAACGGATCGGGAACCCAGCGATTCCCATCATAGAACCAGCCAGCATGTTGCAAAGCCGATTCCGTAGACCATTCAGTATGAGATGCTGGTAACACAAGGTTACATAGAAACATAGAAACATAGACTTTGACGGCAGATAAGGACCGCTAGGCCCATCTAGTCTGCCCATTTCCCTCCCTACAGGATAGGCTGCAGATCCTAGTTAACCAACAGCCTATATCTTCCTGCCCCCCACAAGAATTGCCTTATGTCTGTCCCATGCATTCTTGAATTCTCCCACAGTTTTAGACCCCACAACTTCCTCAGGAAGGCTGTTCCATGCATCCACTACCTCTCTGTGAAATAATACTTCCTCACATTGCCCTAGAACCGCCCTCCTTCTATCCTTAAATTGTGTCCCCTTGTTCTTGCAAGTCTCTTTTCTGAAAGATGCTACCCTCTTGGACTCTGTTGATTCCTTTGAAGTACTTGAAAGTTTCTATCATGTCCCCCCTCTCCCTTCTTTCCTCAAGGGTATACATATTAAGCTCCTTTAGTCTCTCCTCATACGGCTTCTCTTGCAGACCCTGCACCATTTTAGTTGCCCTCCTCTGTACTGCCTCTATCCTGTCTATGTCCTTGCGGAGATGGGGTCTCCAGAACTGGACACAGTATTCCAGATGGGGTCTCACCAACTGTCTGTACAGAGGGATTAGTCTTTGAAGCCACACACTCGCTCTCCATATCCTCGCTCTCCATATCCTCTTCCAAAACAGAATCTGCACATAAAGGGAGACGTTTGCCAGTACTCGATGTAGGACTGGCTACCGACCGCTTCCGTTTCTTTCTTTCTTCCTCCAACTTGGATTTACTGTGGTTATATTCCAGTTCAGCAGTAGAGATAAGAGCCAGTAAATTAGCTTTTTTGTCCTCCAGTTCCTTTTGTAGTTTAATTTCTTCTGAACTCATACTTCCAACATTATCCTGCAAACAAGGTGTTTCCAAACATGTTTCAGGAACAACTTCAGGGACCAAATTCTGCACAGAAAGATCGCCAACTGCAGACTGTAAGCATTCCTCCACTGGAGCTCCGTAAGCCTGACCAGTCCCATCCATGGTCTGGGACGGACTGAGCTGCTCCACTCACTCCAACAGAGCAACAGCACCCTCTGCCTCCGCAGAGTAGGGGAATTTCCCTGGTGTCCTGACCAAATTTCCCTCATTCACTAAAAATACCACAAACAGCTTAATCTGGTGCAAGGTCAGTTGACATTCATCTGTATCCACCTCCCCCGGGTCATGCCTGAAAATAGGTAGGATTTGTCTAGTGCACTTACCTGGTCAATAAAAACTAAAAAAAAAAAAATAATGATCCTACCTGCTGGCCCAGTCAGTCAGAGATGCCATACACAGTCCTTCTTACTCCCCTCTATCTCTTCTGATCCAGCCTAGAACTTACAGCCACAGTCTTTGCCAGTCATCCCACCTCCAACTTGTCCATCCAAATATAACCACAAGGATGGGCCAAAGAGCCTTCTCTGCTGCTGGACCTTCACTATGGAATGACCTCCCCCTTTACTGCATTCCTCCAACCCCCCTCTAAATCTAAATACCCTACTAAGAACCCAATTCCTGTCCTCCTTGCCCTGCATTTATCCTCAGCCCACTAGCACTGCTGTGCCTCCTATGCAGCCCTCATCCCCTCTAGTTGTCTTTCTCTCCCACCCTGACACTGGCTCACTGGTCATCTTTTTTATCCTGATGACAGCTAGAGTTTCTACCTGTTAACTTATTTTCTGTTGGACTCTGTGTATCACCTGATGCTTCTGGCTCTGTTGATGTTTTGCTGACCTATTGTTAGAGCATGTTGCTACCTAGCCCTGTATATATATGTATATGTATATGTATATGTATATGTATATGTATATGTATATGTACATATATGTTTCATATGTCTATTATGCACTCCTTGTTAGTTGTATTTGGCACTCTTTACCTGTATTATTATTGCCCCACCTCTGTATATTAGCCTGACTTGTACTAAATTATAGATTTGCTTATGTATGATTCACTGCTATTCATTCACATTGTATTTACCATTGTCTGTGCCTGTCTCTGGCCCATGCCGTGCCTGAAAAAGGTCCTCAGACCGGTGCACCAGCCCAGTTAACAAATGAATAAATAAAATGAATAAATAAATATGACCTTTCAAAGTGTATCTAATATGTGGATATTGATGGACGTCTAATCTAGATAGAATTTTCTGCTAAATATGAGAGGGAAGCTATGGTAGTCATATTTGAATCCATAAGGTCTCCCAGAGTGTGAATACCTTTATGCCTCCAAGATTCTAGGTTCAGAGGTTTCCCTTCAAACTGCAGTAGATAATTATCCCATACAGGACAATGAGTGGAAGTGCTAAGATTCCAGTTCATAAGATTAGCAATCTTAGACCACACATTTACAGATGTGTTTAGTACCAGGTGTGATTTCAAGGAATATGGGAGTTTGGAGAAAAGAATAGTTTGTGGGGGGGGGGGGTGGTCCCCTTAAGCATAGATTTTTCTATAAAAAAAATCCAGACTTCCTCTCAGTATCATTCTGTCAAAATACTTGAAAGTATTGTGAAACACTAAACATTTCGGCCCAGATATTCCAAAGGGTTGCGCATGGTGCAACAGTGTATCATCGCCTTATGATATTGCCCTGGCACGATATTCAAATGGAAATTGTGCCTGGCACAAATCCCGATGCGCTGGAGTGCATCAGTAATGTATGCAGGTGCAGGTGGGGGGGGGTGTGCTCATGCATGCTCTGCACAGCCCGATATTCAGCCCGGGATGTGCGGAGCCATGTATGTGCAACCCCTACCTGTGCCAGCACAAAGTTAAGCAAAAAAAAAAAGGAGCAATGGCCAGCCACCCACAGGTGAGCTGCTGCATTGCAGGGTGCAACATGGCAGCTGCCACCTGTGGGTGGCCACCCGAGCTCCGGCTGCACCTCCGTGGTGGCACCCCCCCATGCCCAATCACAGGCATTAGTAAAATAAAGAAAACATCCTATATCCCTGGTGGTCCAGTGGACTGCTGTCTGCCTGATCGCAGGCTGAAGTAAAAAAAAAAAGTAACCTCTATTCCTGGTGGTCCAGTGGACCTGTCTGCCCAATCATGGGCTGAATTACTAAAAAAGTAACCTCTATCCCTGGTGGTCCAGTGGACCTGTCTGTCCGATCACAGGCTGAATTACTAAAAAAGTAACCTCTATCCCTGGTGGTCCAGTGGACATGTCTGCCCGATTGCGGGCTGAATAAAAAAAAAACAGAAATCTATTATCCCTGGTGGTCCAGTGGACCCCCCTCCCCACCTGCCCACTGATCCCCACCGCCCTGCTCCCCCCCCGGTCAGTGGCAGGTGGTAGCACCCCACCCGCCTGCTGCCCTGCCGCCCGCTGACTGACACCGTTGGTAGGGCTGTACGCCCATTGGTCCATGGCGTGAGCTAATGGGCATGCAGCCATACCGTACTACACATTCCAGATATGTGAATGGATCCATTCACATATTCACCCGATGGTCCTGGCGTGAGCCAATGGGCATGCAACCTATACCGTACTACACATTCCAGATATGTGAATGGATCCGTTACATATTTATTCCGCCCGATGGTCCACAGCATGAGCCAATGGGCATGCAATATACCGTACTACACATTCCAGATATGAATGGATCATTCCTTATCGGAATAATGTATCAAACTACTGCACCTCGTGGCTCGCGCTGGCTGAACCATCTGTTCGACTGTGTCGGTGGGGCGAGGCGATGGGTGGCAGGTGGGTGGTGTGCTGCCGCCGCCGCTTACCAGGTGGTGGGTGCGGGCGGTGGGGATCAGTGGGTGGGTGGGAGGGGTCAGTGGACCACCAGAGATAAAGGTTTCTGTTTTGTTTAATTCAGCCATGATAGTGGTGAATCACTGGACCTCAAAGAGATGTGGACTATAGATTTTAGTAATACCGATCGATCAGGTGTGGGGCATATTGACACGCTGCAGGGGGCATCAGTCCCCGATGGCTGCTCCCTGGCAGGGTGCCAGGCACAAGTCATCGGGGATTGGTACACCTGCATGCAAATGGGGCCATAATGACATGCAGATGGACCCATTTGCACCTTGCATACATTATGGCCCCATTTGGATGTCAACTTTTGAATAACCGCGGTTGTTGCACCTTGCGCAATGGAACTTGCACTAGCCCATCCCCATGCTCCACTCTGGCCACTGGCGCTGGTGCAGTGCCACTGCGCCATGTGCACTGCGGGTGGCCAGGGTGCAATATTCAATGATGCTGAGCCATGGCGCAGCTCCGTTGAATATCACCCAGTCCACGCCCCAGTGCAGCCAAGTTGAGCTGCGCCCAGGCTTGCGTCACAGCTTGGCGCAGTTTGAATATCTGGGCCTTCATGCCTAAGCTGAAATATTTGGGAGTGCAAGCCCACTTCTTAGTTTGGATTGCGTAGTTTTGCCCAAGAAATCCGTGATGACTTGTCGCATAAAAACTTCTTTATGGTTTGATTAATTTTCTTAAAGAGAGAAGAAAAAGGGGGATAGATATGTGGGTAAGTGACACAGAACATAATATGTTTTAGATGTAATTACCATGTTAATTAACTGAATTTTTCCTCATAAACACAGCATCATCTGGTGCCATCTTTGAAGGTCTAATGCTGTTTTGTCAATTATTGGGCAAATATTTTTATGAACAAGTATAAGCTATTTTCTAAGTCTCCGCTAGTGATGACCATAGTGCTAACTGGGCGGAAGTGATAAGTCATGGCAAGTGACTTTCTAATAAATTCAGAGGTAGTGTCATTTAAGTGTCCACCACAGAGTTTGCATTAAAGAATGGCTAAGTGAAAGTGAGATAAGGAGTCAGTTAGATGATTGAGCAGTTCCTGGGATGTGCATGTGCAATGGAATTGAAAATGGTTACAGACAAATGTTCAGGCCAGTTTCTGAGAAAGGTCATGACAGGAGGAGTAGGTGATCAGCTTTTATTAATGGTTGCTACCATCGGCTGGTTGTCCCAATAAAGATAACAAGATTTTTGTACTAGAGATGCCCATGTTAGAACGACACCAACAACTAGGTATATTTCAGTAGACAGAAATTGTAGCAAATTTATGTATCTTGAATATGTCAGGAGGCCGCAGAAGAATGACCCAGTAGTTTCTATGGATGGCAGCAAAACCATATGATGGTCTTTCATTAGTACATATTACTAGCTTGTAATATATGGAAAATAAAAATAATACCCCCAAAATACATACAAAAAAACCCCTGTAATACACCGCCCAAAACGCAGTAATACCATCGATGGAACTCAATAATACTATCGTTGAGATCTCGTAATACTATCGATTGAAGATCTCATCGATAGTATTATTGCAAACTCACAACAGCGCAAGCGCCACCGGACAACTTCGAGCAGCTTTCATGACCATGAGCGGCTTTTACTGTAACATCGCATACAGTAAAGCCGACTACAGAATCACATCGCGGTAAGGCGTCTGACTAAAAATGTCTGAGGCAAGAACAAAACCTGTCAGAAGAAGGAAAAATTTCATAAAAGAGCAAGAAAACATAAACACTGCAAAAAAACAGCTTTCGACCTCGGCTGCTTCAAAACCACCTAAGCAAAATAGGTGAGTGCAGAAATACAGAAAATTCCACAGAAGAACTAGACACAATACTAGCAGATTTCATATTTAAATTAAAAAACAAGACGGCTACGAATATGAGCCCAGTACCATAAGGGAATCCTAGGCAGCGTTGACCGTCACCTCTGCAAAATAAATTATCCGGAATCAATTTTTCAAAGCCCTACATCAGTCTTTAAAAAACACTGAAAACTCTAACTGCCAAGCAAAAATATTTAAAAACTAGGAATGGGCAACAGACCAAGGCAAGCACAAGCCTTGACAGACAATGACATCAGTTTACTTTACAGCAGTGGCACTATGGGCTTGACATCCCAACTAGCCTGCTGCATGTTATTTTTAACATAGGCCTCACTTTGCCTTAAGAACAAATGAGCAGTACCAACTAAGATGGGATGACAAGTCCCAGGAACAAACAGTGAAGGAAAAGAGTATCTCGAATATCATGAAAGGCAAACAAAAACTTCGCACAGGCACAAACCTCGAGATATTAGTCCTGTCCCACCCAGACTATACAAAAGCGAACTTTGTCCAGGCGAGATACACTCACTGCCTACCACCTATATGCATCTAAAGACCCCTAACATGAACACACCTGATGCACCTTTTATTTAACCCCAAACGTAAGACTAAAGCCAACAAGCTTCTGGTACAGATCTATGACCATTGGCGAAAACAAAATACGTTCCATTATGAAACTCTTGCAGCAGTCAGCTGGACTACCCCCAGACAAGAGAATCACCAATCACTCAACTCGCAAAACTGCAATCCAAAAGTTAATTGATTCTAACGTCCCTCCAACCGATGTAGCACAAGTGTCTGGGCACAAAAACATCCAGAGCATAAACAACTACAGTACCTTGTCTGAGGAAAAACAAATGAAAATCTGCTCCATCCTTTCCGGTGACGGCAATCAGCAAGCACACTTAAAGAAGCAGAAATCCCCACCGACCACTTCCTCTGCTGCACAACCAACTTCCTCAATAATGCAAGTCCCTCAACAGAATCAGCCCCACAGTACCCACCCAGCAAAAGTGCTCAATTTTCCAGCCACAACAGGAAACATCTTTGGATCACACTGCAACTTCTTGGGAGCGTGTAATAACATTAAAAATCTCCTCAGCCTAAAAAGGCGCTACGTGATGTACTCCGACTCCGACTCGAGTAGCACTCTGCACTAGGTGTCACTCATTCCACAACAACCAAAAAGAAAATTACAACTGTTTTGTTTGCAGTTTCTTTAACACTGCTTGCTTTTCTTTGTTAAACTGTTCCAAAGTTATCCAAATTGCCACAATCATTGGCTGTGAATGACCTCCACCACCAACTTGACCACCATTCCTGACTATTGCAAAGGTAAGAAACTACTATTTTATTTTCCATATATTACAAAATAACAAATGCATTCTGGTGCAACAAGGCAGTAATTCATCTCAGGATCTGGGGCACTAAAACCTCTCGAGCTTGCTCTCGAGGTTTACTGTGCCCCAGATCTCGATAATTACTGCTTATTCAGAATGCATCAATCTTTTGTAAGCAGGAGAAGGATTATAGAAGAACAAATATATCTCATTACATAATTTGAGAATTAGGGATCTTATCTGAAGATCTTGTGATATAATTTCTCATGGTATAGTTCAAGTTGCCTTGAGATAAAACGTCTCCATATACGAGATTGTTTAGACTAGAGAGAGAGAGAGAGAGACTGGAGAAGTAATCTGGTTGAAGTTCTTCCATGTAGTCATATCAAAGACAATGTTGGGAAGTCCAGGAATGTGACCAGATCCAATGTTTAACTTCTACTGGTGGTATATGCACTTTGTCCTGCCCTCACATCCACTACTTCCTCCACTCCCACACTACCTCACCTTTCTCATCATTCTCCATCAGCCTTCCTCCTATGTGGCACTCCAACCTGCATCCTCAGTTGCTCCTCCCCTTTTCCTTCCCACCTTCTCCACCCTCCCTCTCTTTCTACCCACTCCACCTTCCCCTTTCTACCACACTGACTAGGACTCTTGGGCTGATCCTCACTTCCTCTGTTGTAGTTCTTCTCTCCCTGTCCCTTTCCCACTATTTGTTGTTGTACTCCTTATGTCTCACTAGGCCTCCTGGGCTGATTCTCCTCTTCATTATGTAGTCTAAGCTTCCAGTCATTTATTTGCAACATTCTGCTGTGCATTACTCCTACTTGTCAATGTTTGATTACACTATTAGTTGCTCATGTTAGTTGTACTGATTGACTATAACTGCTGTTTCTCATTTTATCCATTGTAAATGCTGTTAGCCATCTGCTGGCAACATAATCTTTCTCTCTCTTTGTAACTCACTTGACGTGGAACCTATGTAAGGAGCTTTGCTCAAAGGTATCATCGAGATCCTAATAAATAAATAAATAAATTATAAAGGGCCTAAATTAGTTGAGACTGGTGATGTCTTCAGCTGGTGGGGAATTTGGAGGGTCTGAGTACAAGTTATGTGGTGGATGCAAGATGATCCCATTTGATCTGATACTGATGCCACAGATTGGAAAGGATCATTAACACCTTGAAGGCATCTGCTCTGGATAATGAAGCGTGGCATCCAGCAAGTTTGATAACTGCAGAGCACTGCTGACTCATAGCATGAGAGTAAAGGCCTCAGAAGATATGAGAGAACTGATGCTATGCTCAGTTGACTGGTAGGGAGCTGACAGAGAGATGATAAGGTGTTTCTAGCCTACAATTGAGTTGTGGTCCCAATAGGGCTAATGTGGTATGTAGGGAAGGTGGGTTTGGAATGGATCCATTAAAGAGCTGGTGACATGTTGAGGAGAACTTTAAAGAGCTGCTGACACCTCAAAGAAAACTTTTAAAAACATAGTTTTTAGGTACAATTTAACTTCCATTCTATATGCATTATATATATTTCTCCTCTCCATTATTTATTGCTGGGGAAATTTTCACGAAAACATGCTCTGTGTCCGTAAATGTTCATCTGCCTCTTTAGCTTACTCCCTACTTCATGTCATAATCCTCTATTGTGACATCACAATCTGCTGTCATGGGAGTAACTGTGATATCACAAGCAGAGAATTATGACCTCAGGTAGGGAGAAACAAGAATAGATGAACTCATCAGGAGCAAAGATCCTGTTTTCATGCAAATTACCTGAATAATAAATAATGGAGGAGGAGAAATACAGCACTGTTGTGAAATACAAGCAGAACTGTGTGTAAATATTTATATTTTGTTAAAGTTCTCCTAATGGTGTCAGCTGCTCTTTAACAAAACCTAATCTTTAGACACAATCCAGCTTGTATTTCTCATTAGTGCTGTATTCCTCCTCCCCATTATTTATTATTGAGGTCACCGCTATGAAAACAGAATCTTTACTCTTGAAGAGTGTGTCTATTCCTGCCGCTTTCTCCCTACCTGAAGCCATAGAGCACTGTTTGTGATATCACAGTTACTCCCATGGCAACAGATTGTGATGTCACAACAGAGGACTATGACTTGAAGTAGGGAGTAAATTATAGAGGCAGATGGACTATAAAGGAACTCTAAGGGATAAAGATCATATATTCATACAAATATCCTTAGTAATGAATAATGGGGAGAAGAAATATATAAAATATAACTGGAATGTGGGCAGAATTGTACCTAATTAGTATGTTTTTAAAAGTTTTCTTTGAGGCATCAGTAGCTCTTTAGGAAGTCTTTCAGTAGCGCATTTTGAAGAGGTGCTTGACCTATGCTGGGGTCTTTCTCTGTTGTCTGTAGATCTCTGCAGACTGAGATGACAAAGGAGTAGCATGGCACTTGTGTTGGTTCCTTGAGAGAATACTAAATGAAGAAGCCACTGCTCTGGATGAACAGTTATCAGTTGAGTGACAATAAAGATGGATAGTGACATAGATGGATGCTCTAGTCATTGTCTGGCTGAGGGTAGATTTGGATATGGTCACTTGAGTTGTGGCATAACTATTTGGAGATCTTGCCACAGGGCTGCGGGTGTAAGGAAAATACTTGATGAAGTACAGCAGGCTTCCTTGTTGAACTTGTTGCATAAGGCTTTTCCCATAGAGAGAAGTTGGTGGGTTCAATTCACATAGAAGCATAAGGAATACTGAATTTGGCAGCAGCTGAAATGAGTATTCAGTTTCTGCTGTGGCAGCTCTCAAGCTTGGTGTAGCAACAGAGGTGTTGACTTGCAATAGGAAGGCCTGAATGCATTGAACCGAAAGCTGGATACTGGAATGGAAGATATGTGAGGATCAGCTGGAGAGGCAAGCAGGAAATGAAGAGTTTGAAAAGATGAATATGAGAAGGTAGGTCAATTAGGTCTTGTTTCATAGCGAATGGTGAAATTGGCATGTGGAACACCTTGAAGTGCTTCATCAGTTTTGTATCTGTCCATTCCTTGGAGGATGTCTTTAGTTTGAACAATTTTCTTGGTCTCAAAGGAAGAAAGTCTTGAACGGGTAAATGTTAGATCTTCTGGTTCTGGAGAACAATTGCAAATGGATAAAGGTTGGGAGGTTGTTGTGGCTAGAATGAAGTATGGAAGGTAAGTTGAGGGAGCTGAAGAGTGGGCTCACAGGAAGGTTTCACTTCAGGAGGAAACCAATGGATGGCTGTCCCCCAGGTCCTGGCATGTGCACCTAACAGGACCTCACTCCTGAACAAAGCTAAGGCTAGACACACAGCAACAGGATACTGTTCTTTACAACTGTTGCCTACCATTATGACACCTTATCCCAGGGGATAAGTGATGAAGAATGAAGCCAAAGAGTAGTATGGAGGAAGAACTCCATTGTCAGCAATTACTTCATGCAGTGCAAATCTGAAGGGAGCTGGATTGATTCACCCATGTCTCAGCGACATGAATATGGTCGCTGTAAATTAGGGTACCAGAAACATGTCACCTGCAACTACCTCTCCAGTACATTCCACCACAACCCAAGTAGGGTGACAAGGGAGTGCAGAGGAGAACAGCTGGATTTTGCTGGGGGGTTTGCCTCCCACACCCCTGATGTGGGGGGGTCCACCCCATGCATCCCCCCAATACTAAATATAACCTCCTTTGGGTCCAGGCATGAGTAGACAGGAGGAGGACAGTGTTGGTGATGAAAATGGTTGGGAGTACAGGGCAATGTGAAATCCAGCATGCCCCATCACTCTCCACCATTTCTTGTTGCTTTAATTGAAGCACTCTAATTGCATTGCCCACATAATGGTATATGAACTGATTTACCCTGGAATTAGATGGCACAGCTAAAGGAAGGCAAGATAGAGAAAAGCCTGGAGTCAGAATCTGGTGAAATAGCATGGCTCTGAGGGGAGCAATGTCACCCTGAGACACTAAGATAGGGGACTTTGGAGTCCCATGCCATGTGTAAAGGCAGGATAAATTGGAGCTAGTCAGTAGAGCTCAAAGGGTCGCAGCAACGTTTCATACAATTGTGTTTCCCTCAAACTTCAGCTTGTACATGATAAAAATGGCCATAGTACTGACTGAAGAGCAGATACAGGCAACTGGGCTTGCATGAATGTGTTTGTAGAGCCTGATGGCATGGAGATGGAAATTGACTGACTGAATAATGATGCTAAAAGGAAGAATTGCTATTGATTGGGAGTATAATTGAATAGGTACTGAAAATATGAATGGATGCATATCAAAGGCCAAACTGTAATGAAGAAAATTTAATTTTCTGCCCATTAATAACAAAGGAGCTAGGCAATTCTACATTTTGGGGGGCCTGTAGGTTGTTCATAACTTTTCAAAAGTTCCTGGGATCACGTTTAATCTTGCTAATTTTTTGCTAAAAATAATCTTATTCAATAATTTTTTTCTAAAGTTTACTTATTTCTAGCCTGTCTATAGCTAATTCAGTCAAGTTGTACTTTTTTGTTTATTTTTGCCTTTTTCCATAGATTATCTCAGTTTTTTTCTGAATTTACATAGAAGCATAAACATAGACTTTGTCAGCAGAAAAGGACGACTTGGCCTACCTAGTCTGCCCAAATGTTCCCTGCCTAGTCCATCTCTGCAGACCCCCCCCCCGCCTATTTACTACTATTTCCCTGTCTATCCTATGCATGCTTGAAGCCCCACATTGTTTTTGCTTCCACCTCTTACGCTGACAGTCTGTTTCAGGCCTCTTTCATTAAAGTAGTACTTCCTCGCATCCCTCATAAATTCCTCCCCTCCAGCTTCATGGTCGTGGTGCTCTTCTTCATTTGAAAGAGGTACCCTCCTATACCCTGTTTACCCCCATGAGGTACTAGTTCTAGGTCTCTATCATGCTCCCTCTTACTATCCTCTCCTCCAGGATGTGCATGTTGAGATCCTTCAGTCTCTCCTCATTGGGCTTTCGGTGCATCCCTTGCTCCATATTAGTTGCCATCCTCTGGACTGCCTACACCCTGTCCATGACCTTTCTGAGGTGCAGGCTCCAGAATTGGATGCAATACTTTAGGTAGTCTCACTGGTGAGTGATACAGTGGCAACACCAACTCCCTCATCCTGCAGGAGATACCTCTCCATATGCACCCCATCATCCCACTAGTCCTACCCACTGTTTTGTCTTACTGCCCCACCACTTTGAGGTCATCAGTAATGGTAATCCCATGTTCCCTTTCCTGTTTAATGACTGTCAGTACCTTCCCCCCCAACCGTCCTGTACTCAGCCCCTGGGTTCCTATGACCTACGTGTATGATTTTGCACTTTTTGGCATTGAACCCCAACTGCCATGCTTTTGACCAGTCCTCATGTTTCCCAAGATCCCTGCTCATTAACTCCATGCCTACTGAGTGTCCACCCTATTACAGATTTTGTTATAATCTGTAAAAAGGCATACCTTTCATTCCAGTTCTTCTCCAATATCACTTATGAAAACATTGCATAATAATGTATCTTAATGAGAGTTATACCAAGGTGCATTTATAAATTTTATCATTTTTTGCTTTAATTATTGCAAACATCTATAAATTATTGGTAGAACATGGACCATGCTTCAATTACAATAGGATTTAGGCCTATATGTTCCCAACTTTTATGTTTTAGCTGTAACATTAAAGCAAGATATTCATTCTTTTTAGAGGATCTAGGTCTTGTTGTTCTCCCAGAACCCATACTCTAATCACAAATTCTTACCTATTGATCAAAGAATGAGTCCAGCAAAACACCACTTAGTTTATAATGATCTGAATGATTTGTGAAAATCGTATCTAATACAGTTGAGGCCTTTTGGGGTCCCTTGTATTTATTCTTGTAACATCATTTGTGATCTGTGTCATTCCTATGTTTGCTTTAAGATCCAGTGGGTTATGATTGTTCCCAATTGTGTGTCAGTTAATATTAAGATCTTCTATGACCAGTAATTCATGGATATTTATAAAGTCGAAAGGTTGGTTCTGCAAAACATCACAGACTGACAGACTTGCTTTCGGTAGGTGGCATAATCCTTTCGGTAAAATGGGTTTAGTGAAAGGCAACTTTACTTCCAGAATTAAAAACTCTGATCCCTGCCAGTCTTTTTCTATTTTTAAACCTGTGAATAGCAGTTTTATTTTTTCCATATAATAACATCCCACACCCTTTCTGGTTGCTCTCCCTTTGCCATGTATAGTATCCTTCCATGCCAATCTAGGAAACCAGGGTTTTTGAACTTAGCCATGGTTAATATATAACTATCGAGTCAGACTTGTCATAGAGAATATATTCTCTGACATGATGCAATTTATTTAATTGGCTGCTAGAACTGACATTTACAAATTTACAAGTGAATCACAGGGTACCTTGGGTAGAAGAGTTGATAAGGAAATCCCTAACAGTTATAGGTATGATTCCACCCCAAGGGGCAAACAGGGGCTCAGCCCCTGAGGAAGGAACCACAAAGACCACCCACAGGGTGGGGGCATCTGGCTGGAGAGAAGAGTAAGGAGTTAAAAAGAGCCTGCACCTAAGAGATCCCTCTTTCTGTTTCACTCCAGCTGAAGATTTCCTACCAGTCTGCCCTTGTGAATGCAGATAACAATGGTAAACACAGAGACATTGAATGTTTTAGCAGAACAGGACCAGTAAGCCCATCTAGTCTGCCCTATTCTCCCTGTCTAACACTACATCCTCCACTCTGCTTGTTCACAGGTGCCCCCCTTCGCAGAATAAGTATTCATTGTTAAAGCTGTAATCATTACAGGTAACAATGAAGTACTGTAAATAATATCACTGCAAATACTTTGCAGCCACCCTTCCAATATGATTTTGTGAAGTACGAAAGCAGTTGTTAAGACACTTTTCTTTTGCTCACAAAATACAGAAACAAGGTAATGAGTCTGAATTTTCAGGTTCTTTCTGCAGTTGTCAGATTTATAGTTTAAAATAAGCAATTTATAATTATTTGAAAGAGCTTTTTTTAACTTAGAGCCAGAAACTGAGAAATGCAGATGCAAATACTTTGCTTAGTTGTGATCCTTCAAACATCCTGTCATGAGACATGATAGTTTCAATGGTAATAACATTTACTAAATGCACATGTTTGCTGATTTGACCAGTTTCATTTTTGTTTTTGTACTTTGGATTATACTTCAGCAATAAAGGATGAATACAGGCTGATGCCTGCCAAGTTCCCCTCCCACACTCTATCTTGGTTGCCCCGCAATATATAGTTATCTAATCTAGATTTAAAAATGTTGAAGTTATTGCTTTCTATTATGCCAGCTGGTAACCGGTTCCAAAGATCAATTACCCTTTCTGTAAAGTTAAACTGTTTATAGTGTGTCTTTACTTAGTGTACCCTAGGTAACCATTTTGCATCAGGTTAAGCTATGGATGATTCAGATTTCAAACACAGCTATTAGATGCCCTGGCAACCAACTTTTCTTCATGTACCTTCATAGAGTTTAACTCATTTTTGCATGTCAGGCCTTGTTGGTTCATAAGATCATAATATGATTTAGTTTTAAATAAAGTAGGAGGTCCCCAGTTTTCCTTCTGGGTTACAATCTATTTACCTGTTATACATCCAGAGTCAGATATTCAATGGGACACACAAGTGCGGCACAAAGGCTTGTGTTGTGCTTGCACCTCTGCCAGTCCCAGCGACTGCTATATTCTGTCAGATAGCAGACTGGCACTCTATGACTGAATAACTAACCGTGTCAACGCAATATGATGTGAAACTGTGCTGTCCCAACATGGACCTGGCTTATATTCAGCCCACAGGGAAAAACAGTCCAGGAACAGATAGCGTTGTGATTCCTGTGGACTATATCCAGCCCACAGGGAATAGCAGTCCTGGAACAGATAGCGCTGGGATCCCTGTGGGCTATATCCAGCCCACAGGGAATTACAGTCCTGGAATGGGTAGCGCTGGGATCCCTGTGGGCTATATCCAACCCACATGTAATAACAGTACCAGAACAGGTAGCGCTAGGATCCCTGTTGGCTATATCCAGCCCACAGGAAATAACAGTCCCAGAACAGATAGTGCTGGGATCCATGTGGGATATATCCAACCCACAGGGAATAACAGTCCCAGAACGGACAGTGCTGGGATCCCTGTGGGCTATATGCAGCCCACAGGGAATAATAGTCCCAGAACAGACAGCACTGGGATCCCTATGGGCTATATGCAGCCCACAGGGAATAATAGTCCCAGAACAGACAGCGCTGGGATCCCCATGGGCTATATCCAGCCGACAGGGAATAACAGTCCTGGAACAGATAGCGCTGGGATCCCCGTGGGCTATATTCAGTCACAACATGCAAATGAGCCCATTAGACCTGCAAGGCACGAAGGTACATTTACAGTACATGCCCATCATGGGCTCATTAGCATGGTGTGCAGTAGCCCAGTAGCACCCATCCTGTGTGTGTTGGATGACATCCCTGGTATCTATTGTCACCCCCACTCCCCAAACATCCGTTCTGTGTATGCACTATATATCCCTGGTGTCTACTGGCACCCCCCAAACACCTGGCCCATGTACTGTACCTTATGTTTAGTGGCACCCTCCCACACCTGAACACCCACCCTGTGGACATACAACATGTCCCTTGTGTCCAGAAGCACCCTCAACCCCCATACACCTGTCCCATGTACTGGAAATTTCCCTGGTGTCTAGTAGCACCCCCAACCCTTCAAACACTTGACCTGTGTAAGTATTACAGATCCCTGGTATCTAGTGGTGCCCTCGAACACCCAGACCATATACCGTATAATATCCCTGGTATCCAGCAGCACCCCCATGCCTGAACACCCATCTTGTGGACGTACTACATATCTCTGGTGTCCAGTGGCACTTCTCAACATCTGAACACCTGTCCCATCTACTGGACATGTCCTTGGTGTCTAGTAGCACCCCAATCCCCTAAACACCTGGCCTGTGTAAACATTACATATCCCTGTTGTCTAGTGGCATCACCCCAAACACCTAGCCTGTGTATCTACTACATATCCCTGGTGTCTAGTACCCCCAAACACCCAGCCCATGCACTGTATAATATCCCTGGTGTCTAATGACACCCCCACCATTGAATGTCTGTCCTATGTAAGTACTACATATCCCTGGTGTATAGTAGCAACCCCCACCCCAGGGATATTTCCAGCACATGGTCTAGGTGTTTGTGGGGTAAGGGGATGCCACTGGACACCAGGGATATGTAATATATATACATGGGCCTGGTGTTCAGGGGTGGTGATTGCCATTACACACCAGGGATATGGTACAGTATATGGGATGGGTGTTAGGGTGTGGGGTGTGCTGCTAGATACAAGGAATATTTTACAGTACGTGGAATGGATGTTCAGGGTAGGGTGCCACTAGACACCAGGGACTGCAACCTGACTAGTGTGACAGGTAGTTGACGGGCAGGTGGCTGCCATACAGCTGCCTTCATATTGATGGGGGGGGGACTTTGCACCCAATTAAGTTGTGTTTTTTGGCGACAGTAAATACCACCTCTTTGGTGACTGTTTACCACCATTGCAAACCATTGAACATGCCACTACACCCATATGCAGGTGGGGACCCCTCATTTGCATGAGCACAATATTATATTAGACGGGTGCTAACAGGTTCAGGGTATGTTACCTTGGCTGCTGAATATGGCTCCCCCCAGCATAAGCCACAAACCCAGTTAGCGCCAGGGCACACCCCATCAGCATCAGTGCTAACAGTTTAATATCTGGCCCCCAGGTCTTTTCTTATATAAAATGGAGTTTAGCCCCAAGCATATTTGGCACTTTTTTTTCCTACTGCTTCATATTTGGCTATGTCGTTTATCCAGATTGGTCTGCTAAAATTGAAAACAGAAAGTCCAGCTTATGCCTTACACATGATCTGCCTAAAGGCAACATTAAAGCAGGATTTCTAGATGCAAAACATGTTTTAAGACAGCCTAAAATGTTATTTGCTTTTTATATGTGCTATCACAATTTTTCCATTCCTTAAGTCCCTTATAATATATACCCCTAGATCCTTCCCTTTCTCCATTACTTTCAGATGTATCACTCCTAAATGGTATTTATTAATCTGGTTCCAGCTTCTGAAATGCACGACTGAACATTTAACTTTACTGAAACACATTCCTCATCTAAGCAACCACTGCCATATTTTGTCAATTTGTCAATATCTTCCTGTATGCTTTTACGCAATGCTTCAGATGACAACCCCCCATCCCACCACCACCTTTTTGTGTCATCAACATATTCTGAGCATCAGTTGTGCATATTATCATTTACATCCATTATGAAGAGTCTAAATAGACTAGACCCAAAACAGATCCCTGTGGTACTCCACTCCCAGTTCTTGCCTCTGTGTATATGTGACCCTTAACACTTTGTAAGTCAACCAGTTACCTACCTATCTAGTTAGTTTTTCAGGGAATTTTAATACTGACATTTCCCTACCTGATTAGAAAAGTGCTTCCTGAACAGTGCTGTTTAAACTGCACTGAGGGAACTGTGGATACCGGAACAGCAACAGGAATAGTATAGCAAATGTTAAATACCACTACCCCTGTAGCTATCCAAGCAATGTTTTAAGTAGAAATGGATAAGGGAGTAAAAAATGCAAAAGCTGGCTGATCTGCTCCCATGGCGAAGAGGACTAAGGGAGAAGCAGCTCGGCAGCATAGAGTGGGAGTCCAGGGTTCTGTTTCTGGTCTCCCAAGTCATGTCTTGTTCATCTCCCCCTCACCTAAAGTGTGCTAGTTTTTTTTATATGCCTCTACAACAAATGAAGCCCCCAAGTTACTCAATTTCCCTGCAATTACACCCCCACGAAGTTTGTTTTAAAATTAATGGGGGTGCAGTGGCAGAGCCCCCCAAGTTGGGTGGTGCAGGGGTTTTAATAAAATGTAGTGTTTGTTGTTTTTCAATGGCAGCAGTCATTGGTGTGTTTTCTGATCACTACCTTTGGTGTTGTTTTTCTGTGTGCCCTTTTGTAGTGGCACAGTTGTTAAGAGTGCTGTTCTTGACAGCACTGTTGTGACCTAGTTACAACACTTCATTTAATCTGCAATTACGTGGGACCATATTGAAAGCCTTTGTGAAATCCAAAATAAACTCATCCACACAATTATCTTCATAAAGTGCCTGACTCACTTTCTCATACAGGGTTTTAAATAACTGATCAGCAGTTTTTTTCTTGGGACAATGCTAACTGTACTGAGAATATTTATATAGGTTTTCTAAAAGTTTTATGTTTGTTAAACACAGTGAGGCAAGTGCTATGCATTTTCACAATGTTTTAGCACTTTTATGAACAAAACACTAATCAATTTTTGGAGTTAAATAAATCCCTGTCATAGAAACATATCAAGTTAGTGGTACAGGACCTACTAGTTCTAAAACCATGCTGGAAAGGATCAGATATGCCTATACTTATATTAATTATATGCATTGGTAATGTTATGACCTATAAAAATTAAATGAACTACCTGACATGCTGACTGGAGGCACAAAACTGAGTCATTTCAAAAAAGGGCTACGGTCCCACCTAAAGAGTGTATCGGCCTGTAACTGCACAAATAAATGACCTACCGAGCCACCTGATTTTACACGCCTTTTCTCTATTACCCTCTCTCCCACATAATCCTTCCATATATCGATTTTCCACCTTCCTTCTCCACCTTACCCCTCCTCATTTTCCCTACCCACACCACCTCCTGTTGACAACACCACTTTGGTTGCTTACCCCCCCCATCATGATTCTGCCATTAACTCGCTATATTGCTGACATGTTATTTCCTACTATGGCTAGCCCTACCCTGCAACAAATTATGAAATGCACTTTATTCATTGACAAGTTGTACCTGAATCTAACAAGTCTTGAACCTCATGTGACACTATATTGATTTCATGATGCTTGCCCTGTGATCTCTGCTATCTGTATTGTATTATATTGAACTGCACTGTACTGTACTGTATTGTGTTGTGTTGCATTGTGTTGTACTACTGTACTGTGTTGTGTTGTGTTGGGTTGGGTTGGGTTGGGTTGGGTTGGGTTATGTTGTATTGTATTGTATTGTATTGCATTGTATTGTGTTGTCCTTGACTTGGAACCTTTAAAAATGAGTCTCTGACTCAAAGGTATTAATCCTAATCGAAATAAATAAATAAAAATATCATTTTGCAAAAGTAAGGAAAGTCATTACAGAAAGCTACATTTAGACATTACTTAGGGCTGAAACACCAACATGTTTTTTGCACTGAATTTGCATCCATTGGATGACTCGGCCAGTGCCTTTGCCTGGTTAATACAAGTTAATCTCAGAAGGTGTCTTGCCATAGAGGAATTTCCAACAGAATTTATTTTTGTGAGTGGAGCACTTAGTGTACAGTTTGTGTGTAGAAACACTATGGATAACGTTCTGGCACATTTTGCTCTGTGTGACTAGCGCTGATAGGACAAATAAATAGCTTGTGCTGCAAAGATATTAGAACCTGAGCACAGTTTTTGAAAGCTTATCATTCTATCCCATAAGTGTGAGATGTAACCCCAGGACAAAAGACCCAGAAATATTTACAAGCCTAATAAATAAAAAATAAAGAGTATTACTGTTTTCAGAAATGGAAATGCTGGACATAATCAATAAACTAAAAAATAACAAACCGGTGGGACCAGATGGAATAAATCCAAAATTCCTCAAGGAATTAAACAAAGAACTTGTAGGACATAGAAACATAGAAGTTGACGGCAGATAAGGACTGCAAGGCCCATCCAGTCTGCCCATTTCTTTTTCTACCTTATAAATGTGCCATCGGCCTTTGCTCTGTCAGTGACCTATCTATTCATAGTCATTTGTATTGCTCCCTTATGCCTATCCCATGCCTGTTTGAAGCCCTGCACTGTATTCATAGCCACCACTTCTTGTGGTAAGCTATTCCATGCATCTACCACCCTTTCTGTGAAAAAAATTTCGTCACATTCCCCTTAATCGGCCTCCTCTAATCTCATGCTGTGTCCTCTTGTCCTGCTATTTTTCTTATATTTAAACATGTTAGACTCTTTCACCTTGTTTATGCCTTTAAGGTGTTTAAATGTCTCGATCATATCACCTCTCTCCTCCTTTGCTCAAGGGTATACATATTGAGCTCCGTTAATCTGTTCTCATATGTCTTCTGATGCAGTCCCTGCACCATTTGGTTGCCCTTCTCTGGACTGCCTCAATTTGATTAATGTCCTTGTGAAGGTGTGGCCTCCAATACTGCCGCAGTACTCCAGATGGGGCCTAACCAATGTCTTGTACAGAGGATTATTCTCCCTCTTACGACTTGTGATACCCCTACTAATACACTAACACCCCCAGCCTTACCTACTGCTTTAGAGGTCTGCTTGGATGATTTTAGGTCATCAGTGATGATGATGACCAAGTCTCTTTCTTCCTTTGTGACTGCTAGCAACTCCCTCCCAGCCTATAAGTGGCTTCAGGTTTCTCTTCCCTATGTGCATGATTTTGCACTTCTTTGCATTAAATCCCAGTTGCCACTCTTCTGACCATTTTGCTAGTTTATCCAGATCTCTTCTCATTCTGCCCACCCCATGTGGATCATCTACTCTGTTGCAGATCTTGGTGTCATCTGCAAACAGACAAGCCTTACCCTCTAGTCTATCTGCGAGGTCACTAATGAAGATGTTGAATAGGACTGGCCCCAGGACTGATCCCTGAGGTAACCCACTTGTGACTTGCATCTCTTCTGACTGTATACCATTTACCACCACTCTCTGTTTTCTGCCAGTCAACCAGTTTGCCCAGTTGACCAACTTCATCCCACCCAGAGCCTACCTAGCTTATTTATCAATCTTCTATGTGGAACAGTGTCAAAAGCTTTGCTGAAGTCAAGGTAGGCGACATCAACTGCTCCCCTTGGTCCACCACTCTGGTTACCCAGTCAAAGAAATCTATGAGATTAGTTTGACAGGACCTTCCTTTTGTAAACCCATGCTGTCTTGGATCCTGTCCCCTATGGGATTCCAGGTGTTGCACTATCCTTTCCTTAAGGTGCCTCCATAATCTTGCCCACTACTGAGGTAAGACTGACTGGTCTGTAGTTCCCTGCCTCCTCCTGCTACCACTCTTGTGGAGTGGGATCACATGAGCCCTTCTCCAGTCTTCTGGGACCTCTCCTGTGCTCAGAGACTCACTAAACAATTCTGCTAATGGCTCTGCTAGTTCCTCCTTTAGCTCCTTAAGTACCCTGGGATGTATGCCATCAGGTCCCATTGCCTTATCCACCTGAGCTTAGCAAGCTCTTGTAGGACCCTTTCTTTGTGAGAGGAGTAGTGCTCACCTCCCTCCCCTGTGTCCATGATGCTGAGCTGTGGGCCCTGCCCTACCTTCTCTTCAGTAAATACTGAGCAAAAGTATCTATTTAGGATAGATGCCTTTACAGGGTCCTCTCCTCCATGCTCCTTTTCTCCATTAAGCTTAGCAATACCCCTCTGGACTTTCTCCTATCACTAATGTATCTATGAAAGTCTTGTCACTTTCTTTTTACTGTTCGTGCTAGTGTTTCCTCAGTTTGGGACTTTGCCTGCCTTACTGCCTTACCTGCTTCCCTTAGGGCAGTTTGGTATGCCTCCCTATCTTCATCCCGCTGTGTTCCGTTATATTTCCTGAAGGCCAGCCTTTTGGCTCTGACCTTTTCTGCTACTGTATTTGAGAACCAAAGTGGTTTCCTTCTTCTTTTGCACTTCCTTTTCTGTCTAACACAATGGGATGTTGCTTCAAGTATTGTATCCTTAATGCTTGCCCACTTTGCCTGTACCTCCTCACCTGTGTTTCTTTTTGCCAGGGCTAGCTTAACTCTGTTGGCCATCTTATCAAAGTCAGCTCCTCTGAAGTCCCATATTTTTGCCTTGGAATGGGATGATTTAGATGTAGTAGCCAAATTGAACCATACCATGTGATGGTCACTGGCCCCAGGTGACCTTCTACCTGGAGATCTGTGATCCCTTCTTTGTTAGTCAGTACTAGATCTAGGATAGCCCTGTCTCTTGTGGGTTGCTGTACCAGTTGTTTGAGGCCCTCCCTGCAGGGAATCCACTATGAGTCTAGTTCTGGCAGATGTTCCTGCTGGTATTGACCAATCTGTATCTGGCATGTTGAAGTCTCCCATTATCAGAACCTCCCTTTAGCTGTCATGTTTTGTATATCTTCTGACAGTAATGTGTCTATGTCCTCCCCCTGGTCTGGGGCCTGTAGACAACCCCAGTTCTTATGGCTGTCCCATTTCCTGTTTCCAGGGTGATCCACAGTTCTTCTGGCTCCTTATGTGTATTCTGAATTTCTGTAGCTTTGATATTTTCATTAACATCAGAGCCACTCCTCCCCCCTTTGCACCTCAGTCTCTTCTGAACAATACATAGCCAAGTACTGAAGTCTCCCAAGTGTGGTTACTGGTAAACCACGTCTCACTAATTGCTACTATGTCCAGTTTAGCCTCTGACATTATTGCCTGCAGGTCTGGGATCTTATTTCCCAGGCTGTGACATTGTGTACATGATTTTCCATTGGCCAGATTTTGGTGTGTCAGTTGTTGGGTGAAGTTTGGCATTACCCCTGTGCATCGTATGGGGAGACAAACCTTTTTTCTTACCTGGTGATGCAAATGAATGGCAAACACGCTGAATTCCTGTTTGACCACTAGCTGAGGGGGGAGGGGGGAGGACCTATTACAAAGTTGTTTAACACATCCATGAATGAAGAAGATACACTGAGGGAATGGAGGGAAGCTACTGTAACACCACACCATAAAAAACAGTATAGAAAAAAAGTCAAAAACTATAGGCCCATTAACCTTACATCTATACTAGGTAAAATGTTGGAAGAACTAATCCAAGAACATACAGTCAACCACATAAAACTACATGGGTATACAGATATATCCCATCATGGTTTCAGCCCCGGACAATCACGCCTCACCAATCTATTACATTTGTTTGAGACAGTAAGTACAGTGCTCAATAAAGGTATGGTGGTTGATATTATTTTCTTGGACTGTGCAAAAGCATTTGACTCAATCTCCCATGAGGTACGACTTGAACAGTTAACTCTATTACAAATACAATCAAACATAATTGCATGGGTCAAATCGTGGCTAACAAATAGATGCCAAAGGGTAAGCATTAGAGGTTTTTATTCAGTTTGAGTTGAGGTGACAAGTGGAGTCCATCAGGTTCTGTTTTGGGACCTACGCTTTTTACTATAGTGGTCTTAACTATGAATGTATCTGATAGAGCTTAGCTAGGAAAATATGCTGATGATAGCAAAGCGGGAGCTATTATAAACAACCAGTATGCAGCAAATAAACTGCAGGAAGACCTGATGCAATTAGAACATTGGGCAATAAAAATAGACAAATATTTAACCTAGAAAAATGCAAGGCTATGCACTTGGGTTCAAATAATCGGAAATTCAACTACAAACTAAACAATGCCATTTTAGTGGAAACTACCAATGAAAAGTACCTAGGAGTTATTATAACAACCTATCCTTTAACTTTCATACTAGGACCAAAATCAAACAAGGAAACAGAATTCTAGGATGCATCCTTAAGAACATTAAAAGTAGGGATGCATCAGTGATAGTACCTTTGTATGCATTACTTGTGAGACTACATCTTGAGTACTGCTCACCTTTCTGTGCCCCACAAAACAAGAGAAGAGAAGAGAAGTGCTGATTAGAAGGTACAGAGGAGAGTGGCAAAACGAATTGAAGCAGTACAGTGGAAGAGTTATGGAGAAAGACTGAGGGACTTGGGTGTATGCGCTATGGAGTATAGATGGCTGAGGGAGACCTATGCCTGGTATATAGAATGTCCAGAGACAAATATATATGAGAAACAATTGGACTAAGATCGCAGAGTGCAAAGAGATGTACATGCACACATGGGCTGAAAATAAAGGGGGAAGTAAATAGAACCACCAAGAGAAATAAATGGTTCAGCCAGAGGGTGGTTACATTCTGGAATACCTTACCAACAGGCATGAGTAAAACCATGGATTCATTTAAGAAATTATTAGACCAGTATATGGGAAATAAGACAAATGAGTATCACCACTGAATAAGTGGTGGGCTTACAAAAGGTCACATGACCTCCTAGCTCGTACAATCCAATGAATCCTATGAAATAAGCATTTGCATAAATAATTGGTAAAAACTGTTGAAAACAAATGCATGTTTCAGCTTTGAAATTAGCATTTGCATAAATAATTGGTAAAAACTGTTGAAAACAAATGCATGTTTCAGCTTTGTATTCTTTAAAATATATCAGCAATCTCATAGCAGAAACTGTCACATGTGGCTTGATTGATTGTGCATGTCATCAGTTAAATAATTTAAAATCATTATCCACATGCAATATACCACCCAATTTCACAAACACATGCAATATATATATATATACAGTATATCTTGTGCAGTTCTTCATATTTTATTTTCTTGTGTTTTTCAGGTTTGGAGGGAACCAATTAGGAGATGAAAGTGGAGAAGCAATACTTGATGCTATCAGTGAAAAACCTGACTGTAAAATTCAGTCACTGGGGTAGGTACCATACATTATATATTGCCCCACATTGCCTGTGCTGCAGTGCTTAGCCTTTTCTCATGTCTGGATTCTCTTTATTTCTACATTGTTCAGGTTACTAGCTAACAAAATCACAGACCATTGTCTGAAGCACTTTCCTTCTTCTGCATTTACAAATCAGTCCTTGAAAGAGCTGAACCTAGCCGAAAACTCCCTCACAGACAGATCCATTCCCAAGATTGCCAAGCTTTTCAAAACCTTCAGCAATTTGGTAATATTGAGGTGAGAATATAAGATGCAAAATTACTATTTTGTTATTATATTTTTTCCTTTTATTTCTACTGTAGCATCACAGACCTGACCTGAGATCCTCCATCCATCCATCCTCAATGTTCCTTTCCTGCCCTTGCAATTCCCTGGGAACTGACACTCTATGCTTTTGCTCACTCTTAATTCTGGCCCCAAATCCAATGACCGTAACTTATTCCCCACAAGTGGAACCTTAAAGGGGGACCAGACCTCTGAGGACATACAGTACTTTGTTCAACCAAACAAGAAACCAGATGGAGATGTCAGCAAGGAGGAGGTGGGCCAGGAAGCCCAGGTGGACATGATGGGACAAGGGGACTTAATCTGTGTGAAGTCCACCCTCTGATTTGTGCTCCATATTCCCACCCCTTAGCCCACCCACAGAGTATGCTCCCGCATTTAGGGCCATTAGAGGTTCAGCCAGACACATGAAACATTATGTGCGCATATTCACTGTAGCCCAATTTGGTCTCTACCTGCATATTTTAAAAAAAAAGAGTTTTGTTTTTTAAATTTACCCATCCGCTGGTCTGTTTGCAGTTTGGCAGTTTGGCAGTTTGAGAGGATTGTGGATGCATGGAATGGCCTTCCTGAGGAGGTTGTGGAGTCAAAAACAGTGGTGGAATTCAAGAATGCATGGGACAGTCATAAGGCAATTCTAGAGGGTGGAGGTAGGAGGAAGTAGGCTATTGGTTAACTAGGGTCTGCAGCTTATCCATTAGGTAGGGAAATGGGCAGACTGGGTGGGCCAAGCAGTCCTTACCTGCTGTGAAGTTCTATGTTTCTATGTTCTTGAGCTTGGCTTTTTGTATTGTGGTAAATCCCCTTATTGCTTCCTCCATCAAGCATTTTCTGCCATTTGTACCTTTCTGTATGTTTACTCAGCTTATTGCTGGTCGCACACTACTTTCATTTTACAGTGGGTTGTATACTCATTCAGCTTACTGCTGCCAGCCAATACATTACACAATTATCAGATGCAGAATAGGCTTAATTAGAATTTGATCCTAAGATAATGTTTCTGAAGTCTTATGACATTCAGAATCAAACTGGAGATGGATTCAGAAATTCAGAAAATTCTTACAGATGCATATGGAACAAAACTTACTGATTCCAAGCATTTCTAATGCACATTTGCCTGCCAAGGAGCAAGACAATCCACAGTCTGAAGCTAATATTCAACAATAATAGCAAATGGAGCAGGACTTCAAAAGGAAATATACTGTTATAAAAGAGAAGTAAAAAAAAAAAAAGAAATGTCATTGGCTGTGAGATGTCACCTGACTCTGCATTAAATCTCTAATAATCACAGAATCATAGAATCATAGAAGCTTGACAACAGAAAAGGACCATACCGGCCCATCTAGTCTGCCCTTTTTTCCCACTACACCGCCCCCTCCCTGCCAGCCCCCTTGATACTCAGCCCCATATGCTTGTCCCATGCCCTCTTGAATTCTTCCCCAATTTAGCCCCCCACCACTCCATTGGGTAGTCTGTTCCATGGCTCCACCATCCTCTCTGTGAAGAAACACACTCTCATATTGTCGCTGTATCTTTTTCCTTGCAGTTTGAGGCTGTGCCCTCTAGTTCTGATGTCCTCCTTCCTCTTAAGTAAACCCTCTTCTCCCACTTTATTGAGCCCATTTACATATTTAAAAGTTTCAATCATATCTTCCCTTTTCCTCCTTGTCTCCAGCTTGTACAGATCCAGCGTCTTACACCTCTGCTAATATGACTTTCTCTGCATACCTTATACCATCTTGGTGGCCCTGTTGTGGCATAATACAGATATATATATATATATATATATATATATATATATATATATATATATATAATGGTAGCACGATAGTGCTACCATAGTTAAGGTTGAGGAGCCATTTCTATGTTAAACCCCAAAACTTTGCACCTTAATAACTTTGCAACCGTTTGACAGATTTGCCTGAAATTTGGAATACACAATCAAGAACCATAGGCCTTGGGAACTGCTAAGTTTCGTACCAGTTGGATATACAGCTGTGAAGTTATAAAGCGTGATCTGCGCACGTGTTTATGCTTTTCTGGAATTCTACGGTCGCGCCTACAGGTCGACGGTTTGCGCGACCGGCCCAAAATCTTCAGGGAACGTGCGGCCAGGGTCCCCAATGTGCCTTTCAAAGATTTTGTGAAAAAATATTAAACGATTCAAAAGTTATTCAAAAAACATTCAAAAAACAATTTCCCATTATAAGACAATGGGAAAAGTTAACAAAAAGTTCTACAGTGTCACAAATGCACTTTTTACTGTCGCAAATGGCCCTGTTACTGTTGCAAATCGCCATCTTGTTTTCAGTTAGTGATCAGAAAAGTGCTTGGCATTTAAAATTGAGACCCTCTAGCAACCTAATTATTTTTGTCTTCACCTAGTCGGGCCCTGAGGATGCTAGCCATGTCTTTATTTTGGGGTAAAACACCCCAGAAATATGTTTTTCAAATTTCTGGAAAAAGTACTTTCGCAAAGTAGTGTCACACTCATGAAGATGTCACTTAATTTTGCGACACTTTCATAAATACGACACTACTTTGCTACCTACGCCCAAAATAACAGTAATTCTTTGGCACTCCACTGCAAAAGAACGGTTGGGAGTTTTGGGCTGAAATTTGAAGGGAACGCAGATAACATCTCAGAGATGTGCATTACAGTGTTGTATTGAAAAAATATTACACGGTGGCAAAGTTATGGCACTCCAAAGTTAATGGTTTTTCCCATAGGATAACATTACGGCACCCGACGCATTACAGGAATTCTTTGGCACCCTGCTGCAAAATAACGGTTTAGTCTTTTTTCCTGAAATTTGGAGGGAACACAGCCAACAGCCCACATATGTGCCTTTCAGTGGTTTGGTGAAAAAATATTACAGGGAGGCAAAGTTATGGCACTCCAAACTTCTCTTTTTTTCCCATAGGATAACATTACGGCGTTCGCTGCGCCTTTCAAGGCTCGTATCTCGGAAATGGTGCGAGATACGGACTTCTCGTCGGAAAAATTTTTAGCCCCCTAAGGGGGCTATGTACAAAATTAGCCAGGACAGTTGTAAATCATACGACTTTTCATTTTTTTTTCTATGTCGCACGGTTCCTGAGATATAACGTATTTAGTATTCCAAGTTCTCATTTTCTGCTCCGATACTCATTATTATGCATACATTATTTGTACTCACTGTCTTTCTCTATGCAGGTTTTGGGGAAAACCAGTCTGTGCGCTTACATCACTGTTACTGTTGCCCTTTCCGCTTGCAGTTCTGTACCTGTTTCACTTAATGTTGACATCTGCGCCACCATGTGCGTTATCCTTTGCGTTTTCATTTGCGCTTGCATTTCTGTTATTTTTTGCCATTTCTGTCTACAGTACTGTTTCTCTTTCTGTTTCACTTTCTGTCACCATGCCCACTGACATTTCCGTTTGCAGGCACCATGTTACTATGTGACAACACATCACGTGGCAGTCCATTCCCGCTCACGCCACCATGCTACCCTTTCTGTTCTCATTCGCTGTTGCCATATGCGCCACTGTTACGCTTCTGTTTGCATTGCTGTTCCTGTTACTATGCCACAAGACATCATGTGGTGGGGAGCATAGGGCCGAAGACTGCCTTCCGCTGCCACATTATGTGGCAGGGCTTGAGTCGGAGGGTTTGGCGGCTCTGCCGCTTCTGTACATTCACTATTTCGTTATCATTCTCAAAGAAGGAAATTAGAGGCAAAAAAACTCCATTTAGTGCATTAGTTAGGGTTGTTCCACAGCGACAAAAGTGAAATTTGGTGTTGGGGTTGAAAACCCTCGGATCCCCGCCCACCCCAATCGGCATTGGGGTGTGCCCTGAGGATCGTTGGTCCTAACTCTCACCCCATTCTCCTATACTTCTGCTGCTTTACACATGTCATGGGGTGAGAGTTAGGGCTGTGATCCCAATCGCACCCAATGCCGATTGGGGATGGGCGGGGTGGTCCAAGCGAGGTTTTCAACCCCAACACCAAATTTCCTCACTTTTGTCGCTGTGGAACAACCCTAACTAATGCATTAAATGGATTTTTTTTCCTCAGATATATATATATATATATATACACATATGTGTGTGTGTGTATATATATATATATATATATATAGATAGATAGATAGATAGATAGATAGATAGATAGATAGATAGATATTATGGTAGAGTAGCCCTTTTAATGTTAAATGGTGAAAATGTCCACCTTAATAACTTTGCCACTATTAAACAGATTTGCCTGAAATGTGGCAGGCATGGGGCATAACTATAGATCTTAGGATCTGCCAAATTTTGCATCAGTCAGGTATAAGACTGCAGAGTTATTAAGCAACATCCATGAGCACATGTATGGTTTTTTGCGCATTCTTTGCTCGCGTCTACAGGTTGCACGGTTTGCACGACTGGTGCAAAAACTTCAGGGAACATGCGGCCAGGGTGCCCAATGTGCCTTTTGAAGATTTTGTGAAAAAATATTGAACAGTTCAAAAGTTATTCAAAAAACAAGTTCCCATTATAAGTCAATGGGAAAAGTTAACAAAAACTGTGAAAGTGTCGCAAATGCACTTTTTAGTGTCGCAAATGGCCCTAGTAGTGTCACAAATCCACCATTTTGTTTTCAGTTACTGATCAGAAAAATGCTTGGCATTTAAAATTGGGACCCTCTAGGGACACAATTCTTTCTGTGTTCACCTAGTCGGACCCTGAGGATGCTAGCCATGTCTTTATTTTGGGGTTAAACACCCCAGAAATATGTTTTTCAAATTTCTGGAAAAGTAGTGTGACATAGTAGTGCCGTTCCTGTGACACTTTTGCAAAATTGTGTCGCAAATTACTTACTTACTACTTTTTCCAGACTATGGCCAAATGACAAGAGTTCTTTGCTCTCCTGCTGCAAAAGAACCATTTGGTCTTTTGAGCGGAAATTTGGAGGAAAGGCAGCCAACATCTCATAGATGTGTTATTTGGTGGTTTGGTGAAAAAATGTTGCACAGATGTCAAGTTTTACGGTACTCCAAAGTTGGCATTTTTTCCCATAGACTAACATGGTGGCGTACGCCATGCCTTCCGGGGCTCGTATCTCAGAGATGGTGCAAGATACAGATTTTTGTTGCCAGTTGCATAGAGCTATGTAAAAGCAAAAAACTAGCCAGGAAAATCATGATTTCTGTGAAATTTACATTTTTTTTCTATGTTATGTGGTTGCTGAGATATTAGCAATTAAGTACTTCCAATGCTCGTTTTAAGCTTTGATGCCCAGTACAATGCATACATTCTTTGTACACACTGCGTTTCTCTATGCAACTGTTCGGCAAAAACAGGGTATGCACTTCTGTTACTGTTACAGTTACTATTTCCACTTGCATTTATGTCCCTGAGTGCGTTACTGTACCCGTGTACGCCACTGTGTGCATTACCCTTTGCATTGTCATTTGCGCTTGCGTTTTTGTTACTGTTACCATTTGCATTTCCACTACTGTTTCTGTTTGCGTCACCATGCGCATTGCCATTTGCATTTCCAGCACCCCTTTCATACGAACATATGAAATTTGCCAGCAGATAAAGGCCTAGAGGTCTATCAAGTCTGCTCGAATGTGCAGCTAGCACCCCTTATTCTGCAGCTGCCCCTCCCTTCCACCCTTCCCCTTCATTAACCCTCCCCCTTGTCCTGTCCCATCCTCATTTGAAGCAGTCCACTGTTCTACTGCATACCACTTCTGCAGGTAACGCATTCCACCCAGCCACCACCCTCTCTGTAAAAAAGTGTCTCCTCATCTCCCTCCTGAACCTTCCTCGCTCCAGTCTCATATCATGGCCCCTGGTGGCCCTCCCATCCCTTACTTTGAACAGCCCCTCTGTACCCATCTTGTTTATTCCTTTCATGTATTTAAAGGTTTCAATCATGTCACCCCTGTCTCTCCTCTCCTCCAGTGAGTTCATGTTCAACTCCTTCAACCTCCTCTCGTATGATAAGTCCCCCAGCCCCTTGATCATCTTTGTTGCCCTGCGCTGCACCCCCTCCAGTAACTTAATGTCCCTCTTCAGATATGGACGCCAGTACTGCACGCAGTACCCAGGTGTGGTCTAACTAATGACCCATACAGCAGCAGAATCACCTCCTCCTCCTCGAGGATATACCTTGCAATACAACCCAGCATTTTGTTGGCCTTTGCAGCTGCCTTCCTACATTGTGCCGAGTTGTTCATTGACCCTGTAATGAGCACACCCAGATCCTTCTCCTCCTCTGTCTGGGCTAGCTGCACTCCCCTAGCTGGTAACTCCTCCTGGGTTCTTCATCCCAAAATGCAGCACCTTGCACTTTTTGCATTAAACCCCAGTTGCCAGGTGTCTGACCAGGTTTCAAGCCTTGCCAGATCATCCTGCAACCCCTGCCATCCCCCTAGGTCATCCACCACCGCGCCAACCTTGGTATCATCAGCAAACAGACTGATCTTGCTCTTGATGTCCCATGATATGTCTGCAATGAATATCCCAAACAACACTGGTCCCAACACCGAGCCCTGTGGGACACCACTCGTCACTGCCCTTGGGTGTGAGAGTTCCCCACCCACCACCACCCTCTGTTGCCTTCGCTGAAGCCAGTTTCCTACCCATCTCACCAGCTTTGCACCCACCCCTGTGCCTACTAACTTCCTTCCCAGCCTTCCATGTGGCACCGAGTTGAATGCCTTACTGAAGTCCAGATACAGGACATCCACTGCTTGGCCCTGTCCAGTTGCCTAGTTACCCAAATGGCAGAACTCAACCAGGTTGGTTTGGCAGGATCTGCCACATACAAAGCCATGCTGTCTGCTGTCCTGTAGTCCTTTGGCCTCTAGGAGGGCCACCAGCCTCTCCTTCAGGCTAGTCTCCATTAGCTTACCCACGATGGATGTGAGGCTCACTGGTCTGTAGTTTCCTGGTTCATCCTTGGGGCCACTCTTGTGGAGGGGCACCACATGAGCCATCCTCCAGTCCTGAGGTACACACCCTGAATGTAGTGAGGCATTAAATAAGTCTGCCAAAGGTCCTGCAAGGACCTCTGCCAGCTCCTTCAGAACCCTGGGGTGGATGCCATCTGGGCCTGGTGCCTTGTCCACCCTCAGTACCTTCAAACCCTCTCAAACTCTGCCCTCCATGATTTCCCCATCTGTCACCACTTCCTCCCCTGCTTCTGCCATTTCTCTCACCTTGGGTGTCACCCCCCTCTTCTCTTTAGTAAATACTGAGCAGAAGTACTCATTTAGTGCTTCCGCCTTATCATACCCTGCTTCCACCCAACCCCCCTCCTTCCTAATCCTTACTATGTGGTCCTTATAGCTCCTTTTCTCCCTGATGTACTTAAAGAAGTCCTTCTCCCCCTTCTTAATGCCTTGTGCCAGCCTGAGTTCCGTAGATGCTTTGGCTCCCCTTACTGCCCTTGTCACCTCCTTCGATTCTGTCAAGTACTCCTCTCTGTCCTCCCCCCTCCCTGTTTTCTTATACTTCCTAAAGGCAGCTCTTTTCCTCCTTACCTTTTCCATGACCTCCTTGTTCAACCAGCTCTGTTTCTTAGCCCTAGCCTTCTTGATCTGGGCTTTGCAGCAGGTTTTGGTTGCCTCCACTATCCCCAGCTTTATGAGCTCCCCTTTCCCTTTATGAGCTTTCCTTTGTGTTTCCATTTCTCTTTCATTTTGCGTCTTCCTTACTGTTACTGTTACCATTTGCATTTGCAATTACGTTACTGTGCCCATGCGCATTACAGTTTGTGTTTCCATATGCGCTTGCTTTTCCTTTTGCGTTTCTGTTTCTTTTGCTGTTATTGTTGCTGTTATCATTACCATTTACATTTACAATTGTGGTACTGTGCCCGTGCGTGTTTTGGTTTGCATTTTCATACGTGCTTCTGTTCCCATTTCCATTTCTGTTTCCTTTGACATTATTCTTTATGTTAACTTTACCATTTGCATTTACAATTGCGGTACCATGCCTGTGCATGTTACTGTTTACGTTTACGTGTGCACTTACATTCGTATTTCCGTTTCTGTTCCCTTTTGCATTCTTTTTGCTGTGTCACTTAACATTTCTATTTAAAATACTGATGCCATCACTGTTCATGTTACCAGTTGCATTTTTGTGCGCACTTCAATGTCTGTTTGTGTCACTGTTCGCTTCGGCGTCACTTTGCACTTGCGTTTCTATTAACATTTCCTTTACCATTTACATTTGCATTACCATCTGTGCCACTGTTGGCACTTCTGTTTGCATTGCTGTCCCTGTTACTAAGTGACAAGACATCACATGGCAGGAGTGGGCCCAAAGAGCCCCGCACTCCCGCCGCCACATTACATTCACTATTTCTCGTCATCATTCTCAAAAAGAAGGGAAATTAGAGGCAAAAAAATCTGTTTAATGCATCACTTAGGGTTGTTCCACAGTGACAAAAGTGAGAAAATTTGGTGTTAGGGTTGAAAGCCCCCCTTGGACCCCTCCAGCCCACCCACCCAACCGGCATTGGGGTGCGTGTTAGTCATCGGTCCTAACTGTCACCCATTCTCCTATTCCTCAGCTTCTTTCTACATGTGATGGGGTGACACTTTGGGCCACATGACCTCAATCGCACCCCGATCTCCATTTGGGGTGGGCTGAAGGTGCAAAGGGTTTCAACCTACACCAATCTACTCCTTTTGTTCGCTGTGGAACAACCCTAACTATGCATTAAACTGAGTTTTTTTGCCTCTAATATATATATATGGAGATTTTCACATGACCTCCCCTCCATGTGTATCATTTGGGATCTGGGGATTGGATTGTGCTAAGGATACAGATTCATTTAAAATATGATTTTGGATTATGGCACAGTACCAGAAGCTGACAAATTCTGTTTATGGGAAGGGAGTTGAAAGAAGGAAATGACTGAAGATGGGAAGGGGCAGCCAAAGGACCATTCCTGGGTATCTAAGGAGGGCTGGGGTATTTTTTAATTTTTGTTTTATTTTTGCTTGCTGTCTGACCTTGCAATCTGTGTTCCTGTTCACACTTTGTGGAACTTTACTTAGTTCAAAGTTCACATGATAGAGCTTTGGGGAGCTTTATTCAGTTCTAATTCAAAGTCTACATTCAAAATAGATTTTAAATATTATCAAAGAGAAATGCGAAGTAAAGTATGCAAGCTCAGTGACGGATACTGTTAACAAATACATTTGCTTTGAAAACTACTTTTCTGATGTATAACACAAAATATGAATTTACAAAAATAAACACACTGGACCTGACTTTCAGCAATAAAATTTGTGGCAAACTATCCCATGGTGTACCCCCCACACTTTTACAATTACTGTATAAACAGATGTCTGTCTAAGTCACTAGGAAGAAGGTTCCCATGGGACTAAGGTGAAATAAAATCAGCGTCTTTTTTCTAATTATCTTTTTGGCTCCCTGAGCCACTGGTGACACACCCCATATCTGCCATTGGAAATTCACTCCAACCCCCCAAACACACCTGCTCCTAGGAGACTGGAGTAACCAATCTAGTGGACCTCCCAGGGGTAGGGAGGAGAAACTTCACTAATCCAGGACAGGGTCCAGGATCAGCAGGAACGATCAGGAGGACTGGCATCATGCTGCATGTGTCAAGGAGGTTTTTCTTTTCAGTTTCGCCTGATGGCATGGACATACAATGATGTGCAAGGCAGCACTGCACACATTCACACACCTGACATGCTAACGTCTGCCACGCCACCAGTCTGGCTGCAGATGGGCTCTATTGGTGCACTGACCCCCAGCCATCACTAAGGGTCAGAATCTTTACAGAGCACCGTACCCTCCCGCCATGGAGGAGGAGAGTTGTCTGACAGAAGTTCAGTCATCTTCCCCCTGGCTGATCCACCAATGCCCTGGGCTTATTCGTGAATTCAGTTCCTTGGAGTTGCAAGCCATTGCACTACCACTGCACTGGCAGGTTGGCAAATACACATGAGTGTTGCCAGATACTAATGTATGCAAATGGGTTCCACACACTAACACCTGAAGTTTGACACCCCCAGACTTCAGTTTATGTGAGTCAGTATGGCGAACCTCATGCCGTCTTGCACAATATAGTTTCCAGATAGAATACATTGTTAGAAAAGGTAACTAACTGGCATTCTAAAATGCAGGAGAAGAGGTTGTTCATTATTCAGGGTCTGGGAGATAAGGGGTCCAAAGCGACTTGTACAGGGCTAGGAATAGAAATAATTGGATGTGGTGATGAGAAACAGGGCCTTAAAAGTGACAAATGCCAAGCCAGTTATCTGTTTATTCAGGATAGAACCACTGAGCTACAGATTGTTTACAGTGGTGTCCTTTAATGCTCACTGATTGCACATAAATTGATGACAAATTATACAAATAAAAAAATACATATGAAAATATTGTTAATTCAAAGCATTATACATTACCTAGGGTAATCATAAGTGACAAAATGCACAGTGTTGGGATAGTTGGCACAAACCAGTTTGAGATCTGTTTCCTTGATGTTATTTTGGATATCAGGAGCATGATAAGCAGTGCTAGGCAGAACAGTTATTATGCGTGACATGGCAATTTTTGCATTTGTGCAATTTTTGCACAACAGTGCCAAAATTTTGCATATTATAACAATGTTTTTTCATTCAAATCGTGTGATCTTGTCATTAAATTGTGCATTTTTAAAATGTGCTTGTTAACAAAAATATACTTTTAACAAATAGCATCAGTCCCCTAACTTGCTCTTTTCAACAAAAATTGTGCATTACTGTTCTAATTCATGAAACTGCATAAAATTGAGTAAAATTGGTGCACTTTTGCAACATGCCAGAAACAGATATTTATCATTTTACCCACCACCACTCTTAAGAGCTGGAATCAAATTCCACAGTGTGGGACCATCATGGCATTTACTCTAGCGATGTTCATTTCAAGACATCTGGCACAATGAAAACTTTTAATGTGACCATGCTTAATTAATCTTGATGTCAAGTAATCAGGAATTAGACCTTAAACACGTTTTAAAGTGAATTGCAATTCATGCTGTGCACATCAGTTAGGTGAAGACAACCAATTGTAGTCTCTCTATAGAAAACAGGGGTGATTGTTGACTGGACAATCCAAAATAAATAGTGCCATTCAACTGTACAAATGTGAAGCCTGGTAAAGTAAGTCTGAGGAGCACGGTCATAAAGTACTGCATGTTGGCATCATCGATTAATGGAAACATATGCCGTTCAACAGTTTTCTTTCCAATGTCTAGGAGCAGCAAGCTTTTGTTTTTATATAAAAAACAAATATTAACCCATGTTTTCTAAAAAGTACCCCAACATGGGTGCTGCCATTGTGAAGTGGGTGTAACCAAAAGCATTTACAACATACTTCCATTAAATAAAGCAACATGCAGTGGTTCTAAAGAGTGGAACTGCTTTAACATATCATCAGTACCAAACACTGCCATTTTCATTTTATCAGAATTTAACACCAATTTTGAGTGTGATGAACAGTGCTGCAAGGTATTAAAACTTAGTTGTAGGGATGTTTGAGTAACTAAGGGTAAGCACTGGAGGCATACAGCACAGTGTCATCAGTATACAACTCATAATCTATGCCTCCAATGCAAGTACCCAGTCAGTTTAATATAATGAAAATAAAACTAGGCCCAGCACTGATCTCTGTTTCACCCCCTTACTAATAGTCAGCACATGGGATTTTACCCTTCTTCTACATACAGTGAGAAAGATAGCTTTTAAACTAACTTATCACTGAAGGTCTTAGTTTACACTGCCCTGGGATGAAACATTCACAGGTCATGATCTACAGTATTGAAGGACTTGGACAAATCAACAAAATGCCCCTAGTGAGGTGACCCCATCAGTGATCAGGCTGATATTGTCCTAGACTCTTGACATGGCAAATAATGTATTATGACTTGCTTTAACATCTGCCTGATAAGGATCACATGACTAAGCATTCTATAGGAATTTAGAAAGGTGTTTAAGTACCAGGCACTTGAACATCTTGGCAACTACAGGAAGGATGGATATGTAGTGATCCTTACTCATACAATCAGAGGCCCCACCCTTAAAGACTGAGATAGCTTTTGCCCTTTTCCAAGCTGCTTGGAAATTACCTTCAGGCAAAGGACAGTTGTAAAGGAATGTCAAAAGGGAATACATTTGGAAGGCTGCAAATTTTAATTATTTAGGCTCAGTATTATCAGACCAACCTACATACAAATACAAATAGAAAGAAGCCAACAGAAGAAAGCCATTTGGTCTATCAAGTCTGCTCATATTGCAGGGTCCACAGCTTGAGCTAGTGCCCCTGCCCTCCCTCCTCCCCACCTCCTCCCATCCTCCCTGCCCATGATCCTTACCTTCCCTGATGCCTATCCTAGCCTGTCTTGAAGCTGCCCACTGTGTTTAATGAGGTGACCTCTTCTGGCAGCACATTCCAAGCATCCACCATCCTTTCTGTGAAGAAGTGCTTCCTGACCTCCCTCATAGATATCCCACCCTCCAGCTTAAGAGTCCATCTCCTCATGATATGGTTGCCACTCAGCTTAAAGAGACTTTCTTTATCAACTGTGTTTATCCCTTTCAAGTATTTGAAGGTCCCAATCATGTCCCCTCTCTCTCTATCCTGTCTTCCAGGGAGTACATGTTCAGTGCCCTCAACCTCTCCTCTTATGCCTTGCCCTGCTGACCTGTTATCATCTTTGTAGTCCTCCTCTGCACCTTTTCCAGCAGGTTAATGTTCTTTTTGAGGTGTGGGCACCAATACTGAACTCCATACTCTGGATGTGGCCTTACTAGTGGCCTGTACAAGGGCAGTATAACCTCCTCTCTCTTACTACTAATCCTCCTAGATATGCATCCCAGCATCTTGTTTGGCTTTGTTGCTGCTTTCTTTTCTTTTTGAAGTATTCAGTCAAGGAAGTTGTTAAGATACCTTGTGTGAGTTAACTTGCTTAAACTTAAATCCATCAGGAAGGTAAGACTGATTACAACAATTCATCACCTGCTCTTTAACTGAGAACGGCACAGTGTGTTACCAAAAGAAAACAGTGCATCTTTGAAAAGGCTACTTGCTTTCACAAAACATTTATTGAAACTTTCAGTCATGTTATCATTTGAGGTTAAGGAGCCCAAGTCTGACTTCATAGAGTAGTAATATAGGGGAGTCATATTTGCAGTACCTTTCAGCCCCTTGATAATGGACCAGAACGTTTCAGGATCTTCATTAACTGAGGACTTGGTTGTAGATTTAAGAATTGTTTTTTTTTTCTTTTTTACTTCTCTAACTGCTGAAACATAGGCAATGCAGTAGGCCCAATATTTTACCCTGTCAAAAGATTTTTTGAATTATGGGGTGGGGGGTGGGGTCTTCCATCCTGTATCTCTGTTCCTTCATAAACTGGACAGGACAGAGGAATGCAAAGGGGCAGAGCTATTTTGAATATAAGCATTTCACCGGAAGATGCAAGTTAAAGCTACAATATCTAATCAGACTACATACAATGGAAGTTACACAAAGGCTGGAATCACTTAGGGTATAGGTAAGACAGTTATGCTTTCTTTATGCAGCCCATCCCACCAAGTCATAATTTTAACCCTAACTGCAACCCTAACCGTAACCTTCTCTCACTATTCAGTGTTACCAGTTTAGTAGGAAGAAAGGGAGGCATATGTAGACCTGGACCACCCCCATAACCTCATACTTAGTGCAGCATACTGTACAGACAAACTTATGTGTGATTTATTATGATTTTATGATTTATTTCCATATATATTTAGTGGATAGAATACAGTATAACACGAATGTTATAGTAATCATATGAGAAAGTATGATTGTAACACATAGCTATGTGCTGGTAAGCTGTGGCCCTGACTAACAGTATTAGCATTACTGATGTATTTGCTTATGTATGCCTTTAGGCCCAGTTTATAGTATATTCCATTACTATGCAGCTATTATTATTTTGCAATACTAAGCATTTTGTATTGTTCTACAAACTAGCCTTGGCTAGTTTTACTCTCATCTATGAATACGTGCAGAAAGAGACAGGCAAGCTCACTGTCCACTGTAATGACCTTCAACCAATTAGATTTCTGTTGGTGCAAATACACCTTATTTAGTAGTACCATTACCTAGTAACACACTTTTCTTATCTATGAGCATAAGAATGTATGCAAAATATGATTTTGCTGAGTTCAAATCCAGAATGGAGGGGCATCGCTGTCCAGGGATCTCTTCTTGTCTCTCAAAAGGTATAGTCTGATTTCTGTGTGACTGGTAATAAACTCCTGCTCCTGCCACATCTTTAGCTCTGTGTTGTGTCTCTCCATCAGGTCCAGAACTCTGCCCAACACCTAAATCCCCCTCACCAAAAAAAAAAAAAAAATCTGTTTCCAGTAATGATATCACTCATTTCAGTGGCTTCTGGATCCTCTTTACCCACCAAATAATGGGGTGATCCAGGAACCAAGGGAGGAGCTGGATGCCCCACTGATGAGGCTGTTCAACTTGTCCCTGGATTTGGGAGAGTGCTGAGGGACTGGAAGAGGGCAGATGTGGTGCCGTTGTACAAGGGGGTAGCAGGGAGATGATGGAGGACTATCACCCGGTGAGACTCACCTCAATGGTGGGAAAGATCATGGAGGCCCTAATAAATGAGAGGGTGGGGAACTACCTTTAGAATAGTGGATTGCTGGATGACATGCAGCATGGCTTCATAAAAGGGAAGTCATGCCAGATGAACTTGATTGAGTTCTTCAACTGGGTGACACTGGTGGTTGACCAGGGAAAGGCAGTGGATGTAGCCTACTTGGAGTTCAGCAAGCCTTCTACACTGTCCCTCACAGAAGGTTGGTAAGTAAGCTGGAAAGTATAAGGGTAGGTGGGAAAATAACCAGGTGAATGGAGAACTGGTTGGTTGGCAGAAGCCACAGAGTGGTGGTAAATGAGTTGTACTCCAGGATGGGGGCCCCTCCTTTTTAATATTTACATCAGTGATATAGCAGAGGAGCTAACGGGGGAGGGTATGCCTATTTGCCAATGATATGAAAATCTGCAATAGGGTGAACACCCTGGGGAGGGTGGAGGACATGAGGCAGGACCTAAAGATTCTTGAGGGATGGTCAGAGACTTGGCAACTGAAATTCAATGCCAACAAGTGGGCTGTGATGCCCTTGTGGTGTAGAAACCCATGATCAAGAAACACCCTAGTAGGGAAGGTCATTAAAGTAAGGAGTAGGAGAGGGATCTGTGGATTATGGTATCAAGCAACCCCAAGTTGTAGCAGGGCAGTGGGGAAGGCCAATGGAATATTGGCATGCATCAGCAGTGGCATTACTAGCAGAAAGAGGGGTGTACTGATGCCCCTCTGCAAAGCCTTGGAGAGGCCAAACCTGGAGTACAGAGTCCAGTTCTAGAGGCCACACCTGTGAAAGGACATAGACAAGACAGAGACAGTTCAGGGAAGGGCAACCATGCTGGTGCAGGGTACGCAAGGGAAGACATACGAGGAACTGGATCTGTACACATTGGAGACTAGAAGGGAGAGAGGGGATATGATTGAAATTTTTAAGTATGTGAAGGGAATCAACAAAATGAAGGAGGTTGTTTACTTAAAAGGAAGGTGGGACTGTAACTAGAGGGCATAACCTAAGACTGCAGGGAGGAAGATACCAAAGGCAATGTGAGAGAGCAATTCTTCACAGAGAGGGTTATGGAGGCCTGAAACAGACTGTCAGAAGAGGTGGTGGGGGCTGAAATGGTGGAGGCATTCAAGAGGGCATGGGACAGACAAATGGGGCTGAGTAGTGGGGGAGGGGCAGTGGGAGGAGGGATGAGTAAGGGGACAGGGGGCAGACTGGATGGGCAGATGAGGTCCTTTTCTGCTGTCAAGATTCTATGATTCTTTGATTACCATGAGGCCAGATAAGTTGCCACATTTTTCTAATTAATTTTTTAAGGGTCGTAAATGAGGACAAGGGGGATTCTAATGTGATTACTATATCATTAGTGTAAGCAAATGTTATATTAATATTATTACCTACTTTGCTGCCTAGGATGTTCCTATTATTTTCAAAGGAACACATAAGGGATTCAATAGCTAATTAAACCAGGAGTGGAGATAAGGGACAGCCATGTCTAGTGCCTATATGAAGGGAGAATTTTGAAGATACTATGCTGTTGGTAATGGAAGATGAGGTGGCACGAGTATGCAAAAGGAAGATCCAATCACAAAAATGATTGCCAAAACCATAGTATAGGAAATGTAACCCAATCCCTGGTGGTCTAATGGACCCCCAACCCCCCACCCTGGCTGGTAGTGACCCACCACCCTGCTCCCCTATCCCAAAACTGAGCTGACAACTAGCATAGCCCTTCTCACATGTCTGTGCTTAGTGACAGCTCAGCTGGTGACTAGCCATGGTAGGGAGAGGAGGGCTGTGCTAGTCGTGTGCCTGTTTTCGGGACAGAGGAGCATGGTGGTAGGTATTCTGATGTAGTCTATTAAATATTTATCCAGAACATCAGAGCGATGCAATCTTCCATTAGTGAGCTTGACAGGTTAAAAAGCGGGGAGGGGCAGGGACAAACATGGATGTGGGAGGGAGTGGTACAAAGCTAGAGCAAAACAGAGAATGTAGTTGTGTGATCTCCATCATGTTTACAACCCATTATCAATTTTCAAAAAGTAAAATCAGTACTATTTTCCAGGGAAGGGAGTACCACTGAACTGCTAAGTAGTAAAAATTAAGCAAATTTAGACATATTAATATAATTAAAACTTCAAACTAAAGAACACAATTATATTTTCTGACTAAAGTTATTAACTAAGCACTACACTGTTAAATGGGGCTGCTCTGAGGACATTATTCATGTTTGGATAACAAGTAACAAGAAAAAAGCAGACCGTTCCTTTAAAGAACTCAAATATAGAGTGGCTCATTCAAGTGTTAACTTGAGTAGCTGGGGTGTCTGTGGCTAGAGCAGATTACATGGGAATAGGAGTAGAAATGACATCATCACTATCCTGTGAGGAGCTAAATGAATCCGTAGATTTCCTGCTTCCTATGCTATGGCTTCAGGCTCTGAACTTAGCTACTGGTGCAACAGAAAGATTGTGTAGCAGTTTACTTTTGCCATCTGGTATCCAAATAAGATCTTTGGGGTTTTGGAGCTGCCACAGCATGAAACTGTAGTTTACTCACCTGGTAAAGCTGATTGTGGGGGTATACATCTCTGAGGCAGTCCACACACTTTTTCTCTGTGGGAGTGTTTTTATTTGGTGCCACTGAATTCCAGGAATGTCTGAATCATGTGTGGGCATTTTAAGCACTTTCCAATGCAAGGAAACTTTTCTGGATGAGTGTGTGAGTACCTTTTTACAAGTTAATGATGCTAGCAGGGTCACCAGGTTCTTGTTGGTGATTAATACAACTCAGGAACTGCTAGTGGGGGAACCAGGCTGATTATTTATTATGTTACCACCTGTAAATCTTTGCATAGATTCTGTGTTCATTTACGTGGATCAGAAATTGCTTTTAGCTCCTGGCAACACTAGCAGGGGTGTTCATTTAGCTAATAATCTCTATGCTTGTACAATGCGATAATTTTCATAATTTGAATACTGTGCTGACAATTTCTCAGCTAATATTTTTCCAGACAATTGACGCTAGTAGAAGCTGTAGTGCTGACATCTCTAAGACTACCAGTTTTGCAGTTTTAAACAGTTGCATATCTGCAGAAACATACTCTAGAGCTGCTGTGTTGGAATATTTTATAGTACATCTAAACACAGGTACCGCTAGCAGGGGTACCAGTTTTATTTTGCAATAATGTCATCATTTTAATGTCTGCGCCCAAAGAAATCAGTTACTCTGCCCAGTCATTATGTTTTCTGTTGATTAGTTCCTGGGACCACTGGAAGTCAATGTGTAGGCATTAAAAAGTACTCATATTCTATGCTTATATTGTTATATTAGCAGACTCTTTCAGCTCTTTTGATATCATATGCTCCGTATAGTGCAGTTTTCTTACCTGTGTTTTGCAAACTTATACTGTATTTTATCAGCATGCTGGAGCTATAGGGTGTGCTTGAAATATTCACTTGCTGCAGCAAACAAACTCCTTATAGGAGTTGTTTTAAATATATGTGGGACAGCACTCATGTGGCTGCTAGCAGGAGCCATAAGAGTGTAGTAGTGGGTGCAGGCTGAACTGGGATCTCTAGCAGGTATCCCAAAAATCTGCAAACTGCATTCATGAGTGCTTAATTCATCCTAGACTCACTGAGAGGGAATCTAAGGCATCTGGAATGAAATTTATGGGCATGACACAATACCCTGAGTTGACCTCCTGCAGTGTGCCTCTGGCAATAATTTAAATGTAGGCTGAGTAATTGTCTCTGTGATTCCTAGTCAGATACCATGAATTGGTTTTGAGTAGCACAAATTAAGTTATTTTAAACAACAAACTCTCTCTCTCTCTCTCTCTCTGGAATCTAGATTGAGCCATATATTTTCTTGACATAATCCCATAAGAAGCTTTGCTATGCTAGCATATCCTAAGCTGCCAAAAAACCTTAGATATAAAATTATTAAGCCTGGTGGCCTTACCTTTTGTGTGATATTCTTGAAATAACTGCTTGGGAGCTGTTGTGATGTGCTGCAACCTGTACAGATGCACATTCAGAATTGATCCTGGAGAGGCAGCATCATGGGGAAAGGGGGTCAGACTTCTTTGAAGTCACATGTGCATCAAGCAACCTATCAGGTGGACACAACCCATGTGTAAGGAGTGTGGCATGCCTCAGAGATTATCCCCCACAATTTAAACTTAGCATAATATTGTGGCAGAGAAGTTGAGAATGGTTTTCTGGGTGTGAATTAGTTAATTGAGTCTGATCAGGAACACAGCCATTGTCCTTCTTATGTGACTTAGAGCTCCTAGAACTAGTAGCATTGGGTGCATTTTTATACCAGTTATTTTGCACAAATTCCCAGGCTTTAGTGCTGCTAGTGAAGGAGTATGTTCTTCCATTTAGTGGCTAAAAAAGGTAGCAAGGTACTTAAAGTAGTATAGTACTCATCGCTTCTGAAGTTCTGACCTTACTGAGTCAAATTCATGCCGATGACGTACAATTACAAAGGAAAACTCCTGAAATGGAATGCGGTTATGGCCATTCCACATGACATTTCTAGATGCAATATTGTGTCCTCAGTATGATCAATTCTAGTTTCATCTTCATTAAGCCTATTAGCCATGTCTGCAGTAGCAGTCTGGATCTTGTTTACTGAAATTTATAGTGTTTTAGTGTCATTCGGAATGTTATTTAACATTGTCATAATAGCAGAAAGATCATTGTTTGTGGTGTGAGTAGTAGGTTTGCAGTACTAGGACCAAACCCTGTTTTTTTTCATTTCCCTTGACCTTTCCTGGCATTTGAATTGATGATAACATGGTCTGCTTGAGGACAAATGACCCTTACTGGGGAAAATAATAACAACTAATAAAATAGAAAAAAAGCAGTAGAATTTGTTGAAACTTGCTGTGTTAATCCCAGCAGTCTTTCGATGCAGGCTGATGTAGTTTATTTCAATTGTCAGTGTTTTTTCTTAAGGTTTAGAGATATTGTTCCATGGTGGTTCAGTGACTGAGTCAGGCTGCAGGTGGTTTCTGGTGTGCCGAATGTCTGTTTGAGGTAAAGAAACAAAAACATTGATAAAATAAGAAATAAGCAGTAAGAACTGTGGAAACTTGCTCTACGTATCATAGCAACCTTCTGATACAAGGATTTTGTATAGCTCTTGGCTGTTTTAATAAAATATTTGCATTTAGCACTTGCAATTTATTTGAGGCATTTTTAATTTCACTTGAGTGCTGACCATTGAACTCTGCTGTGATTTTTAAGTTGATTGATTGAAAGTTTATTTTTTCACAGGAAATTCATTTTTTAAGACAAAGTCCAGTTTACAACAAAGTCCTGCATGTAGATTCTAATACAATTACCAATTAACAACTGACATTTAACATAACTAATACAAACAAACATAATCGCACTCTACATACATACATTATTTAAAACACATACATAAAAAATACAAACTATTAAACAATTCATTTTTAAATTTAAAAAAATCTAAATTTGTTTTCTGTGATTCAGTCAAACCATTCCAACTTAATGCTACTCTATTCTGAAGCATACTATCCCATGTCTATTAAAACTTCTATACATTGGGATATTGCTAAATGGATTCCTAGTCTTTATATATGATTCATTATTTATCTTTCTTTTAATTGCTTATACAAAGGATGGTTATACTTTTGTGAATTATCTTATGACATATAGTAAGCGAGATAGTTTCTTTTGCTTCAGGTTGAAGCCAATTTAACTTATTATAAATTATACAATGATGCTCATTTTAATACTTCCAGAAGCAAATTTACCTATCCTATAATATATTTGATTAACCAAATTTAAAGCAGTTTTAGTTGAATTCATGTAAATTATAGAACCATACTCCAATATGGGTAACAGCATCTTTTTTGCCAATCGCTCCTTTGCCACCAAAGGTAAAGCTCCCTCAACTCTTCTAAGTGCCCCTAATCTTTTATTCACTTTCTTTACCTGAACTGATATATGGTTTACATATGTCATTCTAACATCTACTTGAAATCCTAAGTATCTGTATATTAATACATTTTCAATCTTTGTACCATCTTGTAAATGTAATTGTGGTTTGGGCTCTTTTCCTCTATATGAACCAATCGAAAACAACATAGTTTGTGTTTTTTTAGCATTCAAAAGAAGACCAGATTTACTGAACCATTTTTGCATTTGTAACAAATCACTTTGAAGCTAATCCATCATACCTGTGAGACTGTCAGCAGACGCATTAAAACAGTGTCGTCTGCGTACAGTCTCACCTCACTATGATTAATTTCATGAATCAAATTATTAACATAAATATTAAATAATAATGGGCCCAAAATAGAGCCCTGGGGAACACCTCTCTCTAGTTTCCCAGGGGCTGACATCATTATGCCACATTGAACACATTGATATCTATTTGTCAAATATGACTCAAGCCATTTTAATATTTGGCCCTTAATCCCTATGGCCCTTAACCTAATCAAAAGCAAAGTTGTCAATGACTTTTCCCTGATTTATTGAAGGACTGTATTCAGCAGTGGTTCGGTGTCTCAGTCAAGTTGTTATTGAACTCTGGTACACGTGTGCACTCCCAAAAAGTACAGTCTCTAGTGATTAAAATGTCATATGACATGGTTGTTTAAACTTACAGTAACATGGCATGATAAATGGTGGGATGTGAAGTGTGCACCGTGCAGATGTCACAATGCAATTTCCAAACGTGCTTAGGCAGTCGTATACTTTCTATCGAAGAATATTAACATTTTCTAAATGGTTTATGTGAACCATTTGTTCAGTTGTTTTTTTTAATATTTCATGAATTCTGATTACATTTTAGACAATTTAAAAAATATTGAACACATTTTTATTTATATACACTCTTGTCCTATACCTGTAACTGTGTTACAAACATTAAATTTCACCTAATATCAAACCCTAAATTTCCTAGCTTATGAAAACTCTGCAAGATAAAAAAAATATTGTAAAGATTTTATGCAATGAGTTCTGCCAAGGCCTACTATAAATTTATTTAATGAAACCGGTAAATTATTTAAGTAATAATTCATGACCGGTGATAGAAGTTAACAATTTGCTAATCACTCTGTACAGCATATGCCTTGTGACACACCTCGAATGGGCAATTGAATGACTGTTCTAAAATAATAGGACATTAGCTGCATCCTGATTTGTCGGGAGTATGCCTGGCCTGGAATAGCCAACTTGTATTTTAGAGGTCAGTAGGTAGGGTCAGGACAGTCCCTGGACATTTCTTTCCTTAGCATTCCATTTTTCATTTTTCTATAGCTCTATGTACTATGTACATTATGCTAATTTAGACTAGTATTGGCATATATTATTATAATCTGCTGTCAAGAATATGCATATTTAATAAGGCAGCATTACAATGGCAACCCAGGTAAGATACACTTAAAAGTAAAAAATGGGCCAATTTTAAAATCAATTTTATCAAGTGAAAAGATACAAAATAATGTTGAGTGAATTCTTGGTGAATCCTTTTAAAATCACCCTCCAGTAATCCCTAATTACCATGAATTTAAAAACAAAAGGCTCTATGAAACATGGAGCAAAAGAACATGAAAAAAAGTCCCCAAATCCTACAATGCAATCTTAATGTTACAGACAGTAATGCATCTGCAATAAGTTTTTAAAATGTGTTTAAGCCAGCCCATCGGCGCAGCGGTGGGATTTCTGCTTGCGACGCCTGCGACCCGGGTTTGGGAACAGACCTGGATCGTCGGAGGGCCGGCCGGGGGGAGAGGGATGGAGCATCCTATGGACTACTCTCTTTCTCTGGGGAGAGGGTGAGGGTAGCTGTCGGCACACTGCGGACCCCTGGCGGAAGCTGGGGGAATGCAAGTGGCCGAAGCTTGCAACTCCGGGAGGCGGGGCAGATGCTGGTGTCATTGCACATCCTCGCCTCCAATGAAAAAGTGGAAAAAGAAGAAAGCTGCCTGCCACCCTCTGTGAAGCCCGCCATGGTTTCAATTAGCTCCTCAGGCCAGCCCTCCGACCTATTCCAATGCCTGCGGCATAAGGGGAGTGCCGCAGCCCTGCTGTGGGGGGTAAGCCACGGGGCTTCGGAGGGGCTCGCGGCCAATTTGAGGAGTGGGAGCTCGTGGCCCATGACCGGGCTGAGGATTCTGGGTGGCAGGCAGCTCGGGGAGAAGAAAAAAAAATGTGTTTAGTGTTCCACCCTTGCTCAGAGCACAATGTGAAAATCTTATTATTTAGGATGTTTTCTTAATATGGAAGCTTATTAGACTTGCCAAAATATGATCATACTCTCAAATACAATGTTTACATTTTTGAAGCGTTATTTCAGAAGACTATTGCAAAAGAAAAATATGAAGAACAGTGCAGCTAGGTGACCTAACAGATTACATACATGCCCAAATACCAATTTATTAAGCAACAGAAAATCAAACGGATTATTTCTTTAGAAATGTTTAAATGGAATTGCCTAAAGTTGTCTCTGGTAAGTTATTAAATATATTATAATTACCTCTACAGTGGAAACTAAATACCTAATTATTGTAAAGCTACAAAGTTTTACAGATATATACAAATCACAATGTTTTGTTTTGTAAGTTTTGGATAGGTTACTGTTTTTTTTTGTAAATAAAATTCATGATTCTTACTACTGTCTAAACTGCAAACTAAAGTTTTTCATCTTTGTCCTTGTTCTCTTTAAAAGGCTTGAGGGTAACACCTTTAACATTGATGGTGAAATAAAATTAATGGCTTTGGAGAAGAAGCTACAGAAACCCCCAAAGAAGAGCAAGATACACAATTACAGAAAGGAACAAGACTACACGGGTGTGCCCACCACTACAGAATATATCAGAAATGTGGAGATTTCAATACATAAAGAAGGCCATTGACAATCAATGTGTGCTTAAAAAACACAGACAGAAAATGTCTTAATGCCATCTCTCACTTATGCAACATTTATCTTCTGATAGTAATCTCAAATTTTTGATTCGCCGTTACCAAACTATTGAATACCAGGAAAATGCTCAGTGCATTATAGGTAACATATCAAAAGCACCAGGCAAATACAGTGTTTTGCAAAGTTTAATTAATAAAAATGCAACATCATAATTATTTCTTTATCTTCCCAGTTTAACATGTTCAAGGCATTATCCTAGAACCTTCATCCATTACTGCTGAGTCACTTCCATTGATAGAGCCCCCTACATATAGCAACCTATCCTGCTCACCCTACCTCTTGACCACAAATTGTCTCCCATGGTGGGGTCTCTTGGCTCTAACTTTACCCAGAGTAGACATCTAGCTCATGTGTCAGTGATGGTGATGCATCCTTGAGGAGAAAGAGTTTCCAGAAGATTTCTCTAATGATTTTTATGAGGTGAGATCTGCATGGAGACTGCCAAGTTCTGTGATTGCCAAATTCCCCAACTCACTGTTAGGAAAGGCACACTCTGTAGTGGTGTTTTAGTCAGAGGAGCCCTCATAAATGTCTAGCTACTAACAATCATCCCAAAAGGACCATCCTATTTTTAACACTAATAGTGATGTTCATGCCCCAAAATCATCTTCTGTAACACCAAAAATAATAGGATACTTGTTATTTGAGATTTTGTAATGAATGTGTTCTACAATTCATTATACTTGGCCTTAGATAATGAACACATTTGGAAAAAAAAAAAAAGAGAAAAGCCTCTATTCCACCACAGGTTGCCATGGCTAGTAAAGTTTCCACCTCTCACTCCAGCAACTCCCTTCACTGCACTCTCATTCTCCAAGAGACTTGTTTGTTTTCTATAAATTTCAGCTCACTGTCACTTTGCCAGGAGCCAGATGATCCCCCAGCTTCACCACCACAAGTCCCCAAAATAAATGATTTTATTAAACTCACATTTCTTGTCCCCTGATCCTTGATTTTGGTGGCCAATAGTCCAATAGTGCAGCTAGTTCAGTCATTCCCCTCCTGCAACATGTCCACTCCCATTAGTGAATATTCCATAGTGAGTCTCTCTCTCGAGTAAGGCACATTACTAGCAGGGACGGGACAGACTCATTTTTGTCATTAGGGATGCTTGTCAGGATGACCAATCAGTCTAACTGTGATCATTGATATCATCGACCACTCCCTCCCAGTCATAGAGTCTGCTTGAAAGAGACTGTGACTCTGGCATACATAGTCATGTAAGCAGGTGCACTGTTGGGGGGGGGGGGCAACTGAATTAGTCACATTATTGGATTACTGACCTATTGGTATACATTCAGACAAGCAGTGTATTTTGAGCCCCCTGACAAAGCCTTATTGGTAGCAAAGCACTGGGGTGGGGTGTGTTTCACTAGGTGACTGGCTGTGGCCAAATTGTAAAAAGCATTTTTGCTGAATAAATTCAGAATTTGATTCAGCATATTGACTGAGTTGAATTATTATCCATTGGAGTGCAACTTCTAAGATACTGTGTTCAAGTGTTGGGGTTTGCCACCCTTTAGTTGCACCCTCCTGAGTTTCACTAGGTCACTGTAAACGTGGGTACTAAGGAAGTCCAACACAGTGTCAGGATGCCAAATAAAATAAGTATTTATTCATACACCAGTATAAACAAAAAGAGGACTGATTTCGTCAAAAGAAAATAAGCATAAACAAAAGTTTCAAGGTATACTGTAAGAAGACATTAAATAAAGGCATAACTGTTCAATACAGCTTCAAAAGAAAAGAAATTCAACCTAGAAATGAGCTAGGGGTCAGATAGGGTCAGCACCCTATCACGAACTAAAAAATATGCTTTCAGATCAGGTCATTTTATACAGGAGAAGAATCAGGTGATCTATTAAGCTCCACCCCTTTGTACATCTAGGGACTCAAATTCATTCAAAACATTTATTTTTTTGTCTGGCATTAAAGAGAACCTAAAATAGTTTGTTACTAGCATCATAACCTAAGCAAATAGTATTAATAATCAGGAAAAAACCTTTCCAAGAGTGCATTTCCTAGCAGTCAAGCCCCTCATATCACTTCTGACTATAAACTTGCAGAAACAATGGCCACCTGGACCTATAGATGAGTCAGAAGGATGAGGGAGAGTCCTGGCTGTATGAAACACTAATAAAAGGTAAGGCAACATTTTCTGGTATAGCAGCATTAAAACGTTTTCTGCTGAAAGGAATATTGCCTAAAACAAGGAAACCTAGAATACAAAAGCTTGCTAATATACAAAGGTTACTTTCAGCAGTAATTTTGCTGTTTGAAAAAAAACCAAAACAGAACAACAAAAATGGGTTGCAAGAGCCCGAGGAGCCAAACACACTGACTACCATACCAACATCCTGAACTACTAGCAAGCACCAAGCAGATTGACAGGATTTAAACTGCAAGAAATATTGTTTGCAGGTCCAAAAAGCAAGTTTAAATGATGCAAACATATTTTCCTATGATAATTATTCCAGCAGTTTACTTTGCTGTGCGAGCATTCTAAACAGCAGAAAAAACACTCTGTTTGTCTTTTATAACCTTGCAGTTGCTGTTTTCAGCCTACATAAACATGTATCTAAGTGTTTTTGTTAGAAAATGGGTGTGTTTTTACTAAAAGAGGCTGACTGTTAAAACAAACAAGCCCGTTTCTCTATTTGCAAAGAGCGCACAGGAACTTCCGCACATTCACAGGTGAACATGCGCACATTTGCACAGATGATCGTGCGCACTTTCGAGAAGGTGGCTTTGTGCATGAGAGAGCAGCGCTGCTCTCAATTAACTTGAATATGCATTCAGGGACACAGCGTAAACATGGAGGAGCTAGGACACTAGCAAAGAAGAGAGATACTAAGGACAGCTACAGGTGGCCTTCCTGTTAGTTGTGGAAACTAACAGGAAAGAGAAATAGGATAGTTAAGAAGTAAATTACTGTTGCAATAGATTTTATAAAGAAGAAAGGCCCTGCTCATTCCAGAATACACAGCCCCTGTTACAAGCACACAAACACCTTTTGGGGGAATTCATATTTTATGGGATTTATTGGAATGCAGAGATACTTGAGTAAAGGTTTGCTGTGTATGCTTGATAATTGTTCTGAGTAACAGTCCCTTGAAGCCAATGATATTTTGTAGCATGATACCTAGCTACATTATATCAGCTAAGTAGGGATCATTAGAAAGGCAGTCTTTCTGCTGCACTTGGACTTAAAAGAATGTAAGTAGCTAGATGGAAAGACCCCCACATGACACATTTGTATAAGTGACTAACATTCATGGGAAAGTTGGCTAATAATAAATGTGTAAGTTATTCTAGTCACAATGTACACAACATATTTGCAACCATATGGGAACATTTTCTGTAATTGTTACAAGAAGTTAAAACAGATTCTAAATGTGTAGGTGTTACAAGAATACACATTTGTTTCCTAGAGGACAAAAAGCATGCAAGACCTATGTTTCTTATAATGTCATTACAATATCTGGGTAAGATTTCAGCCCAGATCATCTAAATAACTTTTCTGTACCGATGGAACCACTGAATTAGCAATACCTTTGTTAGTGTGAACGGTGCAATCGATCTGTAATTTAGTGTAATTACTGACTTATCAATGGGTTATGTAGTTTAGGATAACAATAAACATGTATAAACTAAAAAACAATGTCTTGTTTCTGTTTCTTTCAGCAACTGGAATTGTCTGTATCAAAAATCCATTGCTTAACCATCCTTGCATTTAAGAAGGTGTCAGACTGAGCTGTCATTCAGTGAGCAAGTAATGTATACAGTACGCTCTCACTGAGAGCTCAGTCAGTGGCCAGTCATGGAGGTAAGAGGAGGGCTGTGCTGGTTATCAACTGGGGATCGGGTTTTGGGGGGAAGTGGGGGTCATTCCTGACAGGGTGGGGTGGTGATCCACTAGACCACCAGAAAAAAAGGGGATCTGTCTATTACAAGGCATCGGGATCTTGGGGGAAACCACTGAACACCAATGGTAATGTTGTATACATGTTGGACGGGTCATCAGGTGTGGGAGGGATCACTAGCTACCAGAGAGATTCCTGACTGCAAGACAGGCCAGCAATAAGAGGACATGAGGGGGGGAAACAATACCAATGGCACTGCCTCTATATATCCAGGGTACTTCTTGGGGCGGCGATCAGTGAAGAAGGGATCACAGGACAGGGCTTTATTTTTTTCACCTACAGGATGGCAATCAACAATGGGAAGGGGGGAGGGACCACTAGACCACCAGGGAATGTCTAATTTAATAATGTGATGGCAACTGAAGAACAGGGGCGAGACCACTAGACTACCAGGGAAATTATCATTTAATAATGAGATGGCAATCAGAGAACAGGGGAGGGGGGAAGGAGCACTGGACTATAAGGAACACTATTATTTAGTAACAGGACTGCAATCAGGGAACAGGGGTAGGACCACTAGACTACCAGGGACACTATTTTTATGTTGATTGCACGCATGCGCAAAACAAATATTGCGGCACCTTGCTGAAGAAGCAGGTTGTGGAGGCGTGGCTCTGTTGTGGCCAATGCCCCCACAGCCTTTGGAGGCTTGGCTTGCTTTTCCCAATGGGGTGGCACACTGCTGCTGACACTAGTTCAGCCAGCATGCCACAACCTTGAAAGGTTTCAGCCACTGCAATCAGGGGCTGCTTTGTCATTGCAGCATGAGCCATTCTGCAGCAATGAGGGAGTGACCCGTCATTGCTGGGTGGAACCTTGCTACTGTGATATTGTTTGTGAACATGGCGGTGGCTTGCCGCCATGTTCACAACCAATATTAAGCACCCCCACTGCCGAGGGGGTGCCCAATCCTCTCGGCAGCATGTGCCCCCCCACAACAATGTTTTAGCTGATGGGGCCCCAATCCCTGTCAGCTTCAGTCCCTCCTAGTTAAAGTTGATGATAGGGGAGCCCACTCCCTATCAGCATTATGTCCCCTCCCAGTTTGATTTGCCAGCGGGAGCCCACTCCAGTCTACATAATTCCCCACAAAAGCCCAGTAGATTTGTGCCAAGGGGTTCCCATCCTCTGGGTCTTGAACCCCTTTGTGCCAATGGCTGCCCAATCCCTGGTCGGCTACAGCTGCCCCCACCAAAAACTGACCTGGCATGCTGGGAGCCCACCAGTGTGCCACATGCCCTGTGAAAAAAAGTCCCAAAATGTTTTTTTTTTTTACCTGTGAAAAAATAAAACAGTCCCTCGTGGTCTCCCTGCCCTCTCCCACAACCTGCACATACCCATTGTGCACCCTGCCTCCCCACAACCCCCTCACCCCATACTTACCTCCGGAGTCTGACGTGATGATCTTCAGTGGACCGGGACCACGTCTGCACTCTTCAAAGCCAACCACGAACTGAGAAAATGCCGGTAAGCTGTATAATGGCATAAATAGGTTTTTTTCAGCTTTGATGCATATCTCAGGCATTTTTTGGAAATTTGGCACCACATTTTCTACATGGTGTTTTTGGGACCCTTCCTCATGAATTCAGCCACTGTCATGGCGTTAATCAGTCCCGAAAGGTGATTTCACGGTCACTGTGCGGAATCACCTTTCTGGACTGAGTAATGAAATGACAGTGCCAGTGTTCATGAGGTGGGCTCTTAAAAAGTCTTTGTTGCAAATTTGGTGGGAAAAATAAAAAAAAATGACTGTTTTACGAGCGTGCATTGTGCAGTTGCTACGCACGTTCGTAACTACGCCAATTTGCAATATGTTCACTCTAGATTTTCAACATTGCCATTTTTATGCACCTCCTTATGAACAGTACAGCTGTCATTTTTTACATCCTGGCCAAAATGTGTTTTCTCAGTTCTGGTGCAGAATAGCACGGTTGCTGTGGGAAATCAGTGTTCAGGACACATTAAGAAAATCACAGTGACATTGTTCATGAGCAGAGGTCCTGAAATGCCTGTGTTGAAAATGTTGTGACAAAAATCCATAAAAATGAGTATGTTATAAGCGTGCATTGCACAGGTTAAATGCACACTCATAACTTTGCAACTTTGCAATATTTTTACTCCAGATTTTTAACATTGCCATTTTTTCACACCTCCTTATGAACACTGCAGCTGTCCTTTTTCACATCCTGACTGAAATGTGTTTTCGTACTTCCAGCGCAGAATAGCGCAGGCACTGTGGGAAATCAGTGTTCAGGATGCATTATGAAAATCATAGAGACACTGTTCAGGAGCAGAGGTCCTAAAATGCCTATGCTGAAAATTTTGTAAAGAAACTCCATAAAATGACTGTGTTATGAGCATGCATTGTGCCGTTTTCTATGCACCCTTATAACTTCGCAAATTAGTAATATTTTCACACCAGATATTCAACACTGCCATTTTTTCACACCTCCTTATGAACAATACAGCTGTCATTTTTCACATCCTGACTGAAATGTGTTTTCGCATTTCTGACGCAGAATACTGTAGTTGCTTTTGGAAATCAGTGTTTGGGACAGATTAGGATCAAGCAAGTAAGAGAAGGGGAGTGACCAAGCTCAACTGAGCTCTGTCAGGACAGCTGCAGATTTCTTTGTGGGCAGAAAAAGGCACCAACGCAGGCAGGAGCCCAGTACAAAAGGGCAGCCTGCAGCGCCGGGAGAAACAGAACGAGCAGGTGAGGGAGGGGAAGTGAGTGAGCTCAACGAGTTTGCTGGGGCTGCTGCAGACTTCTCTAAGGGCAGAAAAAGGCAGCAATGCAGACAGGAGCCCAGTACAAAAGGGCAGCCTGCAGTGCCTGCAGAAACAGAATGAGCAAGTGAGAGGGGGTAGTGACCGAGCTCAATGGAGCTCTGTCGGGACTGCTGCAGATTTCTCTGTGGGCAGAAAAAGGTGCCAACACAGGCAGGAGCCTAGTACAGAAGGGCAGCATGCAGCGCCAGGAGAAACAGAACAAGAGAGTGAGAGGGGGAGTGAACAAGCTCAACGGAGCAAAGCAATCAACATTCAGCATTGACAAATGCTTGTTTAATAGCAGGATGATGATGAAAGAACAGGGGCAGGGGGAGGGATCACTATACTACCAGGGATATTCTTTTGTTACAATGGGGACAGCAATCAGGAATTGGGGAGAGGGTAGGGGCCACTACACTAGATGAGTAACAGTATTGTGGGTGTGTGAGTGGCTGCAATACCTCCAACACCCAATAAGGATGCATAGAATACTGCCAGGTCTTGGCCAGTGGTATGTTCTCCATGCAAGGGACCTCTGCAAAAGGCTCTTGCATGGAGAAAATGGTTTGTGAATGGCACAATGTCATTATGAAGGTCCCTTCCCCCTAATTTGAATTGCAGCCTCATGAACCCTTTGCCCTATCTCAAGCACATTCTAATGGTGCAAACTGAGCTTTTGTGAGTAATACTATGGTGCAAAACCCAGTTTGCACCATATTAATGGGGTTTGTGCCAGGACAAAGCTTTGAGAATCTAGCCCCTAATCTATTGATATACAGATACACCAAGTAGTGTACACTGATATAGGGCTTATGAAAGAAGTACTAATCTATTGATGTACACACAAGCAAGTTATGTGTATTGATACATCGCTTCTGGGATCTGGCCTTATCTATTGATATACAAACACATGAAAGCAGTTATATTTATACAGGGCTTTGGGGGACAAATGCTAGTCTAATGATATGCACATATATTTAGTTAGTTAGTTAGCTTTCGTTGACTGGGTAGGTGCACCAGGCAAGAAACCTGCCTATTTTCAGGCAAAACCTGGGAAAGTACATAACAGGTGGACAAGCATGTAAGCATAGGTCGAGAATACAAATATTTAGCTAAAAATAAAAGGAATGTCTAGCATTACGGACTAGTGATAGCATACAAATCATTGGCACCAATATCAGAAGTGCATTAGTATACAGGCAAGGTAGATACAAGTGAGAGAGGAGTATGGGCAACAACTCAGAACATAGCTGTGATTCAGTAAGGCAGGAGGATGGGTATTTGTCACATAGGAAGCAAGACTAGACAGCAGGAGACGATAAGATCAGAGGCATGAATGTTTGTCAGAAGTACAGAGGAGGTGAAAGAGATCTTTTTTTTAATAATATTATTGGAGTTAGAGACCGGAAGTGTGCAGGTAAGGAGTTCCAGAAATTGGGTGTGTAGTCAGAGAATGCCTGTCCACCCATCTTGGTAGAGCATTTGGAGATGGTCATCAGGGCCTGTGAAGAAGAATGCAGAAAGTATGCATAGTCTACAGGTGCAAAAAAGGATGCAACTAGTGTATATTGATACAGAGTTTGTGGGACAAGTCCTGATCTACTGATACATGCACACACAGGTAATGTATCTATTGATATATACACACAGGGAAGTAGTATATATTGATACAGGGCTTGTGGAACACATCCTGTTCTACTGATATATTCCCATGTAGGCAGTGCAAATTGATACAGAGCTTGTAGGACAAGTCCTGATCTATTGCTTTATGCACAGGCAAGTAGTATATATTGACACAGGGCTAGTGGGATAAGTTATGATTAACTGATACATGCACATGCAGGTAATATATTTATTGATATATGCACAGGCAAGTAGTATATATTGATACTGGACTTGTAGGACGAGTTGTGCTCTATTGGTATATACACTCACTTGCATCTAGTGTATATTGATATAGGGCTTGTGGAATACGTTCTGATCTACTGATATATGCACACACAGGTAATGTATCTATTGATATATACATACAGGCAAGTAGTATATATTGATAAAGGGCTTGTCAGACAAGTCCTGATCTACAGATATATGGGTATGCAGGTAATGTATCTATTGATAACTACACAGGCAAGTAGAATATATTGATACAGGGCTTGTATAACAAGTCCTGATCTACTGATATATGCATACACAGGTAATGTATCTATTGATATACACACAGGTAAATAGTATGCGTTGATACAAGGCTTGTGGGACAAGTCCGATCTATTGGTATACACACTCACAGGCAACTAGAGAACATTGATACAGGGCTTGTGGAACAAGTCCTGATCTACTGATGGAGTATATGTACGTACACACAGGTAATGTATCTATTGTTATATGCTCAGGCAAGTAGTATGTACTGATACAGGGCTCGTGGAGCAAGTCCTGATCTACTGATACACAGAAACTTGCAAGTAGTGTATAAGGGATACGCAACTCCCCTAGTGGAAGATTGTCAATATTTTTTGCTTGAGTGCCAATTGACCTGATAACATCACGAGTGACGAAGTCATGAGTGATGTCATTAAGTCAATTGGCACAACAAAAAATATTGAGAATATTTCCATTGGGGGGGGTTGTGTATTTCTTTTATGCCATACCTCAAAAAAAGTGAAAAACATTTTTATTTCTTGCTATTTTTTGCTGATTGTAAAAAATCTAAAAGGTATCTGTTATTGAAACACCACTCATTTTGTAGATATTTGTGCCCTGATCAACATTTGTGTCCAAAGCACCATGGTATAATTTTTCATTTTTAAGTTATTTGCAATTGTTTGTTGTAAAAAGTGAAAAAAAAATGTTCTGCTGTTTTTGCTAATTATAATTAAACTAAAAGGTATCTCTAAATGAAACACCACTCATTTTGTAGATATTGTGCTGAAAATATTTTGTGCTCATAGCACTGTGTTATTGTAATGTGCCAAAGTTAGAGGTGCCCCTGCAGTGCCCCAGTAGTCCCCAGTTTCCCCCCCCAGGTACACAGTAACATGCCCAGTGCACTAAAAGCATGTATAAAATAGATTTTATATTCAGTTTAAGCAACAATGGTCTGGATGGAGTGTTGTGCTGAGCTGCTCATGCATAAAATTCCACTCCAGCCATCCTAGAATCAGTAGGTTTAGTTTTGAAAAGAAAAGTTCAGTTAGAAAAGAGATCCTGGTAGCTGTGGAGGGGAGAGGATGCAGCAGGTCCGGGGCAACCAGAAAAAGGCTTACCTGGTGCTGAAGCCATCCCTCCAGGCTTGCTTGCATGCCTGCTCCTTCTCCAGCTGCTGAAGACTGCCTCAGAAGAAACGGCGCGGTCGGTGGTGCCATCGGGGCACCACAAGAAGAGAAAAGGCATCCAGTGCAGTTGTTGGACTGTGAGCCCCGTTCGGTTATTTATTTTGGCCCTGAGTGTTTTTAAAGTTGAATTCAGTCCCCAGTCAGTGGCAGAGAACAGTTGCATCTCAACCATTTTGCTGTTGGCCATCTGAGGCCCCCTGTTGTCCTCCTTGCTGCCTGCATAGCTCCCTCCCACTGCCAGAATGCCTCCTGCCTCCTAACTGCAGCCTTCTTTACCCCGGCCGGGGCAGTGAGTCAGACGGCAACACAAAGAAGCGTGCTGGCCATCCAACTGTTGAGGAGAGACTGTAAGTGCTGTAGGTGCTGGGGAAAGCGGCCGAGCACCGCAGGACAGTTGGGTCAGAAGGACCCAGATGAAATATTTATGAGGGGGGCAGGTTAGTGACACCCATAGGGAGGGGCCCGGACAGTAAGGCCAAGCAAGTTCCTGTTAATATTCATATGAAGGGCAGGACTGAGGAGGCGACTCACCCCAGGAATGACAGCAGTCTCAGAGGGCTGCGGGATTTAAAGGGGCCAAGCAGTTAAAAGGGCTATCAGGCCCAAGGTAAAAAGGGCTACCAGGCCCACAATAAACAGAGGGCATCAGGCCCAGAGGTAAAAGGGTTATCAGACTCACAGTGTTTAGGGCTACCAGGCCCACAGTTAAGAGGGACACCAGGCCCATAGTTAGAGAGGGCACCAGGCCCAGTTAAAAGGGCTCCAGGCTCAGCTTTTAGAGGGTGCCAGGCCTATAGTTAGAGATGGCACCAGGCCCAGTGGTACAGAGGGCACCAGGCCCTAGCAGTAAGGAGGAGCCAGGCCTAGTGAGTTAGGGCAAGCCAGCCCAGTAGTAATAAAGGCTACCCAGGCCTAGTGAGTTAGGGCAAGCCAGCCCAGTAGTAGTAAAGGCTACCCAGGCCTAGTGAGCTAGGACAAGCCAGCCCAATAGTACTAAGGGCACGAGGCCCAGCCAAGTAAAGGCACCAGGCCCAACAGTAATACAGTAGGGGTACCACAAGGACCAGGACCCGTAGTTAGTTATTTAGGCCTACAGCTGAGTTAGGGGCCCAGCGATAGGAACGACCCCAGATTGAATAGGAGCCTTGCTAGCCACATAGGTCCTCCATTGTGAAAGGGAGCCCGGTCACCCTTTTTTGGCATTGCCTTCCCAAGAGCCAATTCCTCACTGTAGCATTTCCACAGTAACAGGAGAACATGATTTAGCTAGAAGGAACCCCACTAGAGATAGGTTCACCAGAGCTAGGGTTAGATTTGTATAATAAATTGCCTGTATATTTACTGTGGTCCGGACACTGAGACTATATAGCTATTGACCATTACAGCTGAATTGAGACTCTGTTTGCATTTTCCTATGTTATTGATCATTCACGAACACTATTGAATGTGAGAACTGTCTTGCATTGCTGCGTGTCAGCATTTCTGTGCTGAATAACAATCAGAATCAGTCTTCAACTGTCTTCGGAATCACTTCACCCTGCAACCCTGTCAGACTTCACCCATCTTTCCAGAATCAGTCTCCAGTGCATCCAGAAGCAGACAACAGTCAATCTGAGAAGAGCTGTACCGCAGTCGCCGCAAAATTGCATCGTCCCATTTGTTATTTTCCTCTCACAATTTCCCAGTATGGCCTGACCCAGTGCAGAAGTCTGCCATCTGTTTTCTTGTTTCCACGTTTGCAGCAGAGTACCTTTCGACTCGTCAGTGTTAATCCTCTGAGTGACGTTCAGTTTATTGTTGTAGTGTGTCCCAGCTTGTCCAGCCGTGGACTCCAAGTTGGTCACAGTTCGACGTACGTTTTATTTTTTTGCTTAGTGCCTTGGCTCGTGCAGCCTTGGAACTCAAAAGACCGACGCACTTTGATGCCCAGAGAGAGAGTGGTTGCCTGGAGTCCAAGAGTGGTCCAGAGGTTCCAATTCCTCAATCCAGTGTGTTCTTCAGCCTAGAGTATATCTTCAGTCCAGAAGCAGACTGTTGGCTGGTTCTTTTTCTTCTTCTTCTTGATCCCTTCACTTGGCAATTCAGAAGCGGATTGTGGCCAAGTGGCTTGCATCACCTATTCTTTCCAGGCAGTCTAGAAGTGGACTGCAGCCAGAATTTGTATTCCTTTCTGCAACCCTAGAGAGGTGGGGTTTAGCCGAGGACCCATGGTCTGTTAAATCCTCTCTGTATCCTTAGTTCTTCCCACCAGTGGAGTGTTTCACATTTTCTTTTGCAGTCAGAGAAAGTCACGTGCACCAACTGAAGATCTTCTATTGCATAGACTCTTCTTGTAGTATAGAAGTGGTTGTAGCTTTGAAACCTAAGTTAGGTAGAGGTGCACCTCGGGGTTTAGAAGTAGATATCTGAAGATAAACAAGACACTCTTACAGCGTAGCTGTTACAGTAGATTGATCCATTTTATATGCCCTGCTGTAGAGTTTTCCCTCTTATAGGGAGGTCAGGAAATAGAAACAAGATGCTCTTATAGCGTAGCTGTTACAGCTGATTACTCCTCTTGCCTATGGTAAAGTAGTAGCTTGTGTACATATATGTGGTTGTCTCTCTCTTGTGATCCACCCGATTATCAGTTGCCAATAAACTAGTTCCTTTTCTCCACTTGTGCCTCCTGACTCTCCATTTTGGTGAAGAATTACAGCACGTAGCCAAATAGGAAAATATATGCCTTACCACCTGGGTGGGTGTATTGGAATAGGCTGACATTTGTAGCTTTTGGCTCACTTCACTTGGCATTTACTACCATCCAAGCTAAGCATCCCATTACATATCATCACATCACCACCCCCCTTATTAAATACACTGTTTTCCCACCTACTTCTAAAAACACACCTGCAAAGGTCCTCGTCGTCCTCTCCAATTCTTCGGTTGTTCATTTAAGAGCTCCCTTAAGTTAGCCGGCTGATATCACAGACGCCTTCTCTTGAGGCTCCTTTGCCCTAATCTGTAGTGTACATTACTTCAATTATGTACAGATTGGGGGGCCTGGATAGCACCCTCATGAAGGGTTCCTCACTAATATTGGCACTAATCATCCTCTGTTGTGTACAGGTGGCAATTTATCCTCAGAAGCCTGTGCATGCAGAGCCTGACCCCTCAGAATTTTGTTACCCATACACTGATCTACCTACCAGTTATTTATGTGCCATGCAGTTAGTACTACTGTCAGAGTAGAATCTAGAAACCTATAGAGTCGGTACCCATGTTAAGCAGCCTCCTCAAGTTAGTCCTTCTGTTCCATATGGTATTAGTCATCCTCTATACATCTCGGTCAGTGTATTGCTTCACCTAGCACTAGGGCAGTACACCCTTGGGTGTGGTGATAGGCACACACATTATGTTAAGAACCTTAAGCATACCAGGGCCAAGCTTCTCAAACTAACATTAGCTGCCTTAATGAAGATGATACTTCTTTCACTGATATGCTCACGTAACATCGAACTAAACCCTGGTCCCATCTCTCCCCTCACTTCTCCATCAGATACAGCCACCATCAAAGGAATGAGCTTCTGGCATGTCAATGTCTGCAGCCTCCTAAAAAAGTTCACTATGGTTCAGGCATGGATCAGCCATACCCAACCTGATGTCTTGATAATTTTTGAATTCTGACTCAGGCCAGCTTCCCAGGACAGTGAGATTAGCATTCCATCCTACCAGCTATTCAGAATGGATAGACCCACTAGGGGAGGTGGAGTGGCTCTATATGTTAAGGAAAGATTTGCAACATCCTGTATGGATTCAAGCTCTGTTGAAAACAAGTTTGATTGTCTGACACTCAAGATTGATTTATCTGCTTCTCTGGCCATTCGAATGATCAGTTGCTATAGACCCCCATCTGCGGGAACTCTACTCCTATCTCACCTTGGTAACATCATTGAGAAAGAGAATCTGGAAACTATCATACTTGGGGACTGTAACTTTGACTGGCTCTCCAAGGCTGTTTCACTGCTAAACATCTTTTGTGATGCTCATGGGTTAGCACAGTTAATACAAGAACCTACATGCCCTAATGAAAAGAACCCGTGTAATAGCTCATTGTTGGATGTCATACTAGTTGATAAGCCGCATCTTTACACGCATGCTGGAACTTTCTTCGCCGATGACAGTGACAATTGCTTTATTGCCACAGTTAGGTCACTACATCACATAGGCCCTGCAACTAAATTCATCATTAAAAGAACTCGGTGCAACTTTGATGCGGCGCCTATGCATACAAACTGGGACATTCACCATGCTGGCAAGACTTCTACCTAGCTACCAAAGTAAACACGGCTTATGATATCTTTAATAAGATTCTAGTAGAGGCCTAGACGCACATACCCCGACAGTAAAAATCAAAGTAAAAAGCAAAACTTGTCTCTGGTTCACACCTGAACTGAAAACCGCGCTGCTAGGCAGGAACAAGTTGTGGAAAAAGGCGCGACAGATGAAACTGGTCTCAGACTGGTGCCAATTTAGAAAGGCACGTAATGCATGCACGAAAATGATCAGTGATGCCAAAGCATCATTCTACTTTAAGGAGCTGGACTGTACTGCAAAGTGCGCCTCTAAATTCTGGAGGATGATTAAGGATATGTCCAGTCATACACCAGGTAACTCCTTGCCACCAAAAATCACATCTGAAGGGAAAACTATATGTGATAAACAAGGTACCTTAGATGCTTTCAACAATCATTTTGCTATAGCTGGACTGGCCTTTGACAATTCCCCTGCAGCCCTGGCCTGCTGTAAACTAAGGCTCTGGACACACTACAGAACTGTTTTTGAAAACCATTTTAAAAGCCAGTTTAGCTAAACCATTTCAGTGCAGCCACACTACTCAGTAACCATTTTTAAAAACAGTTTAGTGTGGCCACACTGCTAGTGTTAAACCTGTTCTCCTTGTAACTATTTTGTGTTAAGTCCAACACACAGAACTATGCTTGCCTGGACACACTGCAGCTAGAACTGTTTTAGTTAAACCATTGCAGCTTAAAACACTTTTACTCCTGGACAGACCTGTGAGTAAAACCATGCTAGCTCCAAAACGTTTTTAAAAATGGTTTTAAGACTAGGTATCTAGCAGGGTTTAAAAACACTTTTGTTAAAACATTTTAAGGGGCTTGTGGTCTGTCAGCAAAGAGTGCTAGGGAGATTTAAACCATTTTAAGGCACTTAAACCATTTTAAGTTCCCCAGTGTGTCCAGGGCCTAGGTGTCCCTTGTGTAGACACCATTGCTCCAGTTCCTGGCTTCTCTTTCCAGCCTGTACTATTGAAGGTTATTGACAATCTGATACTTCAGCTGGATGTAAAAAAAGAGTGCTGGAGCTGACTTTTTGGATCCTTACTTTATAAAAATCATGTAGCATTTTCTTGCTGTTCCTATCACACACCTATTCAATTTATCACTGTCCCAAGGGTCCCTTCCTATCATTTGGAAAACTGCTCATGTTATCCCATTGTTCAAATCTGGGGATGCCTGCGACCTAAATAACTATAGACCGATCTCCTTACTGCCTATCTTGTCTAAGCTCCTGGAAAAAGTTGTCAGCAATCAACTTATAGTTTATCTGGAAGTTAACAACTTACTAAACCCCATGCAATCAGGTTTTAGGTCTAAGCATAGCACTATCTTGGCCCTTGCCAAAGTAACTAACGATTGGTACAGTGACCTTGACAGCAGAAACTTTGTCTGTGTAGTATTCTTAGACCTTAGCAAGGCTTTCAATACTGTGGACCATAGCCTCCTAATCTCCACATTGAAGAGTATCAGACTTGACCCAGCATTCTTGCACTGGTTTATGAAGTACCTGATAGGACGGCAGCAACAAATCAAAGCTGAGAGGGAGCTCTCCCCTCTCAAACCTCTGCTCAGGGGAGTCCCACAAGGATCCATTCTTGGTCCATTGCTCTTTACAATCTATATCAACAACATCAATGTGGGCATCAACAAGGCAAAAATATATCTGTTTGCTGTCGACACAGTGGCTTACATAAGTCGTCCGACTGCTGAAGCTGCTTGTGCAGACCTACAGAATGAATTTGACCTGCTCCAGACACAGCTACTCCATAAAAAGCTTCTCTTAAATGCAAAAAAGACAAAAGGCAATGTTGTTCACACCTTATAGCCGTATGACTAATCCCGCCAGCTCTGGGTCACTGCCTCTGATCACCACAGTTCTAGGAAAGAAATTGGATTTTATCCCCAAGTTTAAATACCTAGGAGTGTGGCTAGACCAGAACCTCACATTAAATACCTAGGAGTGTGGCTAGACCCGAACCTCACATTAAATACCTAGGAGTGTGGCTAGACCAGAACCTCACATTAAATACCTAGGAGTGTGGCTAGACCAGAACCTCATGTTAAATACCTAGGAGTGTGGCTAGACCAGAACCTCACATTAAATACCTAGGAGTGTGGCTAGACCAGAACCTCACATTAAATACCTAGGAGTGTGGCCAGACCAGAACCTCACATTCTCTGAGCATGTTGAAGATCAGGCAAAGAAGCTAATGCAGAGACTGGGCTTAAAGACTACCCTCTTTAACAAATCATGGGAGGATGGGGTGGTACCTGAGGACTGGAGGAGGGCAGATGTGATTCCCCTTCACAAAAGTGGGAGCAAGGCAGAAGCAGGAAACTACAGACCTGTTAGTTTAACCTCGGTGGTAGGGAAAATGATGGAATCACTTCTGAAGGAAAGAACTGTCGAGTATCTAGAGGCCAGAGGGGCACAGGACCCTAGGCAGCATGGATTCACAGTGGGAAGGTCATGCCAGACAAATCTGATAGATTTCTTTGACTGGGTGACCAAAGTAGTAGATCAGGGAGGGGCTGTGGACATGGCAACCTAGACTTTAGCAAGGCATTTGACTCAGTCCCACACAAAAGATTAATATACAAGTTAGCCAGCCTGGGAGTGGGTCCCAAGATGACAGCCTGGGTAAAGAATTGGCTGGAGAATAGGACACAGAGGGTAATAGTAAATGGAGTCCAATTGAAGAAACGGGGGTTACTAGTGGGGTGCCGCAGGGTTCAGTATTAGGACTGGTCCTCTTCAATGTCTTTGTAAGCGACATTGCAGAGGAACTGGAAGGAAAAGTATGTCTCTTTGCAGATGACACTAAGATCTGCAAAAAAGTTGATGAACAAGGTGGAGTGGAAAGGATGAGAAGGGACTTGGCAAGGTTAGAGGAATGGTCAAATGTATGGCAGCTTAGATTTAATGCTAAGAAGTGCAAGGTAATGCACCTGGGAAACAAAAACCCAAGGGAAGAGTACACAATGGTGGGTGAGATACTAACAACAACAAAAATGGAAAGGGACCTGGGGGTAGTCATATCAGATGACTTAAAGGTGGGCAAGCAATGTAAGAGGGCAGTAAGGAGGGCTGGGGGGATACTGGGATGCAAAGGGAGAGGCATCACCAGTAGAAAACAGGAAGCTGTTATCCCTCTGTACAGACAGCTGGTGAGACCCCATCTGGAGTACTATGTGCAGTTCTGGAGACCCAATCTCCGCAAGGACATAGACAAGATGGAAGCAGTCCAGAGGAGGCAACTAAAATGGTGTAGGGTCTGCACCAGAAGACATATGAAGAGAGACTAAAGGAGCTTAATACGTATAGCCTCAAGGAAAGGAGGGAGAGGGGAGACATGATAGAAACGTTCAAGTACCTCAAGGGAATCAACAAAGTCCAAGAGGGTAGCATCTTTCAAAAAGAGGTGTGCAAGAACAAGGGAGCACAATTTGAAGATGGGGGGTGGCTCAGAGGTAATGTAAGGAAGTATTTTTTCACAGAGAGGGTTGTGGATGCGTGGAAAGGCCTTCCGGAGGAGGTTGTGGAGTCAAAAACAGTGGTTGAATTCAAGCATGCATGGGACAGCCATAAGGCAATTCTAGGGTGTGGGGGTAGAAAGAAGTAGGCTGCTGGTTAACTAAGATCTGCAACCTATCCATTAGGTAGGGAAATGGGCAGACTGGGTGAGCCAAGTGGTCCTCATCTGCTGTCAAATTCTATGTTCCTATGTTTCTATGAATTAGCCAGTTCCTCACTTGTGATGCCTAATGGAGACTAGTCCAATCTACTTTTCTCTCCCTAATTGACTATGGTGATTTTTTATACAGCCACTGTCCTAAAGCCTCACTTATCAAGCTGGACACTCTGTTTCATAGAGCCATTGGGTACATTACCGGTCTTCCCCTCTTGACCCATCACTGCCTATAGTACAAAGCTGTAGGATGGTCATTGCTTACGTTCAGGCATGAAAGAAATGCAGTCCTTTGGACCTACAGAGCTATCTTAAAAAGGCTCCCTCAATACATTACTGAATGTCTTCCCATAAGTAAGCTGAGACCATATGGCCTAAGGAGTTCATCATATATTTCTCTATGCATCCCTAAAGCTTCCACTCACTATGGCAGAATGGCCTTTAGCTTCTCGTTGACGACCCTGTGGAACAAAATGCAAAAACTACTGAAACTAAGTTACTTCCATTGGCCCAGATATTCAAAAGGGTTGCTCCATGCGCAACAGGGTTGCGCATGCGCAAGTCCTACATTGCGCCATTCTGCGATATTCAGCAGGAGGCAGTTGCTCCACTGGCAACAGGTTGCGCAAAAGAGCAATGCAAATGAATGCATGCTCAACAGGAGGGGGAGGAACCATGCATAACCTGCGCAACCTGATATTCAGTCGGGTTGTGCAGAGTTGTGCATGCGCAACCCCCAACCTGCGCCTGCACAACCTTGAGCCAAAAAGGATCGTTGAGGGCCACCACAGGTGAGCTGCTGTATTGCAGGGCGCAACACAGCAGCTGCCACCCCTGGCTGGCCCCCAACTTCGGTCCTATGCCCACCAGCCCGATCTGGGGCATCACAGTTACATGAACCCCCACATCTCCCACAGCCCGATCGCGGGCAGTCACAAATACATGAACCCCCACATCTCCCACAGCCCGGTCGCGGGCAGAACCGTACATATGCCACCACACACATCTCCCACAGCCCGATCGCGGGCAGAACCTGTATAAACCCCCAGTGCCCGATCGCGGGCAGAACCTGTATAAACCCCCAGTGCCCGATCGCGGGCAGATTGTAACCCTCCCCACGAATAACTCCCTGGTGGTCCAGTGGACCCGTAAAGCCCGATCGCGGGCAGAATGTCAGCAGAACCCCCAAACATCTCCCTGGTGTCTAGTGTCCCCCCACCCACCACGAAGCCCCTCCACGCAGAGCCCAGGCACGCATGACAGTCCGTTTTGTGAACGATCATTCACAAATTCGACTGTCATGTACCCATGGGCTGCACGCCCACGGCCGTAGCTCTGCACCACCGGGCGGCAGCCCTACCGGACAGTCAGTCGGGCGGGCGGGCGGGCGGCAGGCGGTGGATGCTGTCGCCCGCCGCCGCGGGGGAGCGGGTGGAGGGGCTCGTGGGTGGGTGGGGGGACACTCAGACACCAGGGAGATGTTTGGGGGTTCTGCTGTGACATTCTGCCCGCGATTGGCTTTACGGTCCACTGGACCACCAGGGAGTTATTCGGGTTGGGGTTACAATCTGCCCGCGATCGGGCACTGGGAGGGTTTATACAGGTTCTGCCCACGATCGGGCACTGGGGGTTTATACAGGTTCTGCCCACGATCGGGCTGTGGGTGATGTTGGGGGCGACATGTAGTGTGTTCTGCCCGCGATCGGGCTGTGGAGGTGTGGGGGCATGTAACGTGATGCCCGCGATCGGGCTGCAGTAAGGCCGGTCCCCACGGCTGCTGCCTGGCAGGGTGGCCAGGAGCAAGTCCTCGATCGGGCGACCTACATGCAAATGGCATGCAAATGGGGCTATAAAGAGATGCAAATGGCCTCAAGGCTGTGCATAAATTATGGCCCCATTTGCATGTCACCTTTTGAATATCGGAAATTTGGCGATGGCGCAATGGTACTTGCGCCATCGCAAGTTGAATGCTCAACTCGCAACTTGCGGTAGCGCAGTTCCACTGCGCCATGCGCAGCAGTGTTGTGGTGGCGATTCAAAGGAGTTGCTCAACAGCGCAACTCCTTTGAATATCACGGCCACACCCCTGCGCAACTATTTTGAGCAGCGAGGGGCTTGCGCCTCAGACTGGAGCAGTTTGAATATCTGGGCCATAGTGTTAACACCTTCAAGGCACTATATGCTCAAAGTGTGTGTGAATGCTGCAACTGTCACCCTGTCTCCTAATCATTAACTACTATTAGCTTGCTCCCTAGAGTTTGGCCCTAAATATGACCAGCCATACCCTAAGTCATTTGTGCAGGTTTTATTAATCCATATGTATTTATCACTTCCAGTCCCTGTACCCTTTTGCACATTACAGGTAAGTCTTTCCAAGTCATCTGAACCCAAAATGTAAAATCTATACCCCTGGGTGGTTGCACCTTCACAAGCTGCCTGCCAAGACCACTCACCCGGTCTCTTCTCCAACAAATTACTGCTAAGGCCGCCAACCAATCGGATCACAAGCACCTTCCAGCCCATGCTCCCAATTGGCTTCTGCAGTTCCTTCAGTGATCCTTCCAATGCCAGTGAAAAATCGAATGATCTGCCGCACCGCAATACAGCTGTAACTGCTTCATCCCTGTCCGATGTAATCCTTCCACACGGCTAAAGTGCTTTTATTGGAAGTATGAGTGTTTAAGCCCCTTGAATCACTGACCATGACTGGCCACAGGAGCCCAGTGTATCCATTCCGCCACTGTCCTGTGACCTTCCCATGGTCTGATGGTATGTTGAACCTGAACAGCTAGCGATAGCGCCTAGCCCTGGATTAAATATGCGGTAAGTGCTGTTCCACCCGTGCTCAGTAGCTTGCTCCACACCTTTCTCCAGTATGCCATGGTACAGCCGCCCACAGCCCCAATGTAAGCTCTCCTGGGGATGCAGTATTAGTGCCTAGCAGGCTGCCTGCATCCTGCCTCCTCCAAGCATAATCACCTGCTTTACTCATTTGGCAACCGTCAAGAAAAAGCTGTATCACTTACTTCTGTCTGTCTTGATAGCAATGCCAGTGGCTTGCCTATCCTTTTTTCTATGAAAATCACTGTAACAATATCCATCTCTGTATCTCTATGGATTTGCCTGTTCCACTGCTCACTGGTCTTATTGATACTCTAGAATCACCTGTAATGTTATGTACGTGTGTTTCTGATTTGCACTTCCACTATGTTTTTATTCCCACTGTAAATATGAGTGCTTGTTTTGTAATATAATCTGACTTAACCAGGTCCATCTTGCAAATGAGCTTGCTCAATGATGTTCGCTTGATAAATACAGATTTGATTGATTGATTGATTGATATATGCAGAGGCAAAGTTTATATATTGATACAGGGCTGTGGGACAAGTCCTGATCTGTTGGTATATGTAGAGGCAAGTTGTGTATATTGATACAGGGATTGTGAGACAAGTCCTGATCTGTTGATATATGCAGAGGCAAGTTGTATATTGATAACAGGGCATGTGGACAAGTCCTAATCTGTTGATATATGCAGAGGCAAGTTGTGTATATTGATACAGGGACTGTGGGACAAGTCATGATCTGTTGATATATGCAGAGGCAAGTTGTATATTGACACAGGAATTATGGGACAAGTTCTGATCTGTTGATATACACACACATATGGTACTAGTGTGTATTGTACGGGTTTGTGGGACACATCCTGATCTATTGATATACACACCAGCAAGTAGCATATATTTATACAAGGACTGTAGGACAAGTCCTGATTTATTGATATACAGACAGATGCAAGTAGTGTATATTTATACAAGTCCTGCTCTATTGACACACAACTACACACCCATGCAACTAGTATAGATTGATGCAGGGCTTGTGGGACAAGTCCTGACCTACTTATATACAGACATATGCAAGCAGTGTATATTGAGAAAGGGCTTATGGAACAAGTCCCTGGTCTAACAATATACAGACATGTGCGAGTAATGTATATCGATACAGAGCTTGTGGGACAAATCCTGGTCTATTTATATATTCACAGGCAAGTAATGTGTATTGATATGGAGCTTAGGGACAAGTTCTTATCTATTCACAAATGCAAGTAGTGAACATTGATAAAGGACTTGTCGGACCACTCCTGTATCGATATACAGTATGGGTCACATATTTAGAGGAGATGTACTGCACATCCCTTGATAAGCCATGCATCTCTGGACTTGTGCGTGACATTGGGGGCATGGTAATATTCATAGGCCACCGATGCACCACACAAGCCTGACTGTGTTGCCACGCACAATATTTAACACGATATGCAAATGAGTGGTCCTCAAGCATATGCTGTATATCACAATATTGAACCCCCAAGCATAACTATGACCAGCTGCACCAGAGCATAGTTAAGTTATTGAAACCCTACTTTAACTACGTGTGGGGTCGGGTGATATCCTGTGCACAGTCCAGGGTCTGGTGCACGGTCTCTTCAAGCCTCGATCACCATTGTAAATTCTCGACAACCAATGAGCATGCACTATTTACTGTACATGCTCAGGTACTGAACAATCATGGCTGGCCATGGCAGGGTGAAGAGAGCTGTGCCAGTCGCTGGGACAGGATGGGGATGCGAGGTGGAGGTTACTGCCCAAAGGGTGGGGATGGGGGACACTACACTATGGGAAACAGTGAATGATTTTGGTTTGCATTTCCTACAGTGATTGGTGAGGGGCCTACACTATGGAAAAGGGGATGGTATTTTCTATTATTTCTATCAGTGATTGGGACTAGGAGGTGTCCCCACACTACAGAAAACGGATTGTGTTTGTTATTACACTTAGTGATCCAGGCCAGGAGGGGGTCCCTACACCACGGAAGAGGGAATCATGTTTATTTATGATTACACTCAATGATCCAGGCTTCAACACCCTAACACACGGAAAAAGGAGATCATGTTTCTTATTATTACACTTAGTGATCTGGGCTGGGGGGGTTCCACACTACAGAAAAGGGATTGTGTTTCTTATTATTACACTCAGTGATCCGGGCTGAGGAGGGATCCCACACTATGGAAAAGGGAATCGTGTTTATTTCTGATTACACTCAGTGATCCGGGCTCGGAAGAGGCGCTACACTATAGAAAAGGGATCATGTTTCTTATTATTATACTTAGTGATTCAGGCTGGGGAGGGGGTAGGCTGGCCCAGTGCTCGCCAGATGCAGCCATGCAAATGAGCCCATAATGGGCATAAATGACTCCTATGTGCCATGAATGCCCAATGAGCTCATTTGCATGTTTGGGCTGAATGTCACCTATGGGGCTGTGCACACTGGTATGCACCACCCATTCCCATATGTGGGTCTTCAGCACCACACCCTGGATGTGCTGTGCATTACATAGTGGACCCTTACTGTGTGCCGTGCATCTAGGGTTCAATATTCAAACAGATTACCTGGTCTGTTCAGATCTTGCATTGTGTTTGAATATTGTGGCTGGCCCATTTTTTGTGCTGCACATCATTTTGCATGTGCATGTGCCAGCTCTGAATATGGGGCCCCAAATGTGCGTGTGTGTGTGTGTGTGTGTGTGTGTGTGTGTGTGTGTGTGTGTGTGAAAATAGTTGGACTTACAAGGCAGATGGCAATTTGGCTGTGGATGTGAGCAGAGGATTTTGCTGGCTGCCAGTGCTTGGGTAGGTGGGGATGGGGACACTGGGGATACCACTGGGCACCAGAGAACTTATATATAATTAAAATATGATATGGTAAATGAGATTGGGGAGGAAGGGGTCCAGGAGACTACCAGGGAAGCAATGCTGTATATTATCAATCATACTGGCACAGGGTTGGGTGGTAGGAGAAACCATTAGACTACCAGGAAACTTTTGAAGAATTTATTCTGGCACTGGGATCAGGCATGAGGGTGACCACTAGACTACTGTAGTTTCAGCTTATGAGTTCTGAATTTGATACCCAGTTCACAGACCATACATGGATAATTTGTAATCTGGCACATCAAGAGACTATGCATGCAAACTTTTGTGCAAATTCATTGAAACTATTAAAGTGCAAAGTTAGGGCTTTAACATTAAACTGCTCACTCATCCCTAACTATAATGGTGATACCCACCACTATAATCAACATATGACTTTGACATGTGCATTACAGAGAGATCAGATACTGCTTAGACTAATTATTGTATATTACTCATCAGTGTGGTACGCTTAACATGTGCAGCATGGAGAGGTCACATACTGTTCAAAATATCCTGTATATTATTTATCAGCATATCACATGTGCATTACAGAGATTTCTTACTGCTCAGAATACCATTGTATGTCATTCTTCAATATATCACATTTAACATGTGTGAATGGAGAGATTACACACTGCTCAGAATATCCTTGTCTATCATTGGTCAGCATGTCTTATTTAAAATGTTCAGTACGGAGGGTTACATACTGCTCAGAATACCCTTGTATATAATTTATCAGTGTATCACTTCTACCATGTGCATTACAGACAGATCACACATTGTTCAGAGTACCATTGTATATCATTAAACACTATAACACATTTAATGTGTGGAATGCAGAGTTTTCTCACTGCTCAGAATATTTATGTATTTAATATTTAAAAATGGGTAACGGAGAGGCACAGTAAGCTGAGGTTCATTTCCATGTGTGACCCAGGAGATGGGGAGAAGCACAGTTACAAACAAAATACAGCCAGTCAGGGGCGGGTTACAATGAGGTAACAGAAAAGCACAAGTTGACTGCAATACAGACAACATAGCAAAACATTGCATATGGAGAACAAAAGAATTAGCATACAAATCATCTGTGCAGACTGAGCAAACTCAAAGTGTGTAGTGACAGAGTGATTGAAGGCTGAGCTGGTGCTGAAAATAGGAGTCAAACTGGGTTGATAAACTTCAATGAAGTTGACAGAACTATGAGACTAGAGGTTGAGAGAGGTAAGGTGTGGTCATAAGTCAGGCAAGGGTAAGTAAGAGGTCAGAAAAGTGCTGGCAGGAGCAGGGAGAGAAAATATACATTTTAGCTGGCATCTAATGGAGGGAAGGGTGAGAGATGCATGGAGGAGGGTAATAGGTTTACAGAGCAAGAGGAGGTGGTATGAGAAAGAAACTTTCCTGGCTGAGAAATGGGTGGTGAAGGGACAATGTGCATGGGTCTGCTGAATGCAGGAATAGAAAGAGGAGGGGAGGGATGGGGAGAGGAGATGACATAGGTATGAGTGGAGTGACACAAACCAGTATTTAAAGATGAGGGAAGTGCAGTGGGACTGGCAACATGAGATGAGAGGGAGGAGTAAAGGGGAGCAGTAGTGAGTACGAGAGGCGAGAGTTGGTAGCAAAGCGGTAGAAGGCATTGCAGAGGTGTCTATTCCATCAATGGAGTTGAAGGGCTATGCCATAAAGCACATCCATATTTTTGAAAACTGGAGAATCATTTTGGTGACCAGCTTTGGAGAACCTGGGGAAAGGGCAGTCCCTACTGTGGTACAGGGCACCCAATTTGGGGTGGAGTTTGGCATGGATGGCATCAATATGGGCAGAGAAGTCAAGCTTGCTATTTAACCCACGCTGAGGTACTTGAAGCTGGAACTTCTTCAAGTGGTGTACCCTCAGCATGAAGAAGGCGAGAAGATGGACAAGGCAGGTCAACTTCTGGCTGGTACCAAAGATCATAGATACCACATTTTTTGTGTTGGTCCAAAGTGGGCTGCACTGGTAACAAGGCAGAACACTGAAAGTCTTGTTGAATTGAGACCTCCAGAAATGCAGTTGGAGGACCTGAAATGTAGAGAACTGTGTCATCTGCATACATGTGAATATGTTAGTTGGCAAAGGATCAGGGAGGACATTAAGGAAGAGACAGAAGAGGACTGAACCCAGATGAGCCATGTGGAACCCTGGCCTGGATAGGGAGGAGTAGGGATATGACACATTCTAGCTGTACTGACTGTTGATGGTCCATGAGGTAGGAAGGAACTAGTCAACAAAGGAAGCTGAGAGGCTAGATATCATTTACACAGCATATTGCTTTTAACATGTGCATTACAGAGAGATCACATACTGCTCAGAAAACCACTGTATATAATTTTCGTGTATCACATTTAACATGTGTGGAATGGAGAGGTTCACACTGCTCAGAATATCCTTGTATATCATTCATCAGCATGTCACATTTAACATGTTCACTATGGAGAGGCCACATACTCCTCAGAATATCCTTCCATATCATTCTGCAACATATTATATTTGACATGTGCAGTATAGAGGGTTACATACTGCTCACAATATCCTTGTATCTCATTCTGCAACATATCATATTTGACATGTACAGTATAGAAGGATCACATACTGCTCAGAATATCCTTGTATATCATTCTGCAACATGTTATATTTGATGTACAGTATAGAGGGTTACATACTGCTCAGATTATCACAGTATATCATTCTGCAGGGAGCATTATGATTGACTGAAACTCGTTGCCGTGAGTTTCATTAGCCGACATCATTTGACTGACACACTGTGCTCCAACAAACTAAGTTTGCCTGTGGTGGAGTTAGTTATATAGCAGCAGTGGGAGGCAAAGCCTCGAAACATAAGGCAAACTTCTGCCATGGGAAAGCTTTGCCTGGTCGGCAACCGTGGTTTCAGGCTGGTGACATCGATACTGAACTTGGGGAACATAGTTTCAGTATTTCTAAGTATATCCCATTCTGCCGCATATGATATTTGACATCTGCAATATAGAGGGTTACATACTGCTCAGAATACCCTTGTATATCATTCTGCAGCATATGATATTTGAAATGTGCAATATAGAGGGATTACATACTGCTCAGAATATGCTTGTTGAATTGCATGTTAAATTAAGTTGTTGTTACCTCTATGGTCATTCTTATGGCTTTCTCAGAGTAGATAATATTACAAATCCTATGGCTACTTTGAGTGAAGGAAACTGACAAATATCCACTTTTAACTTATTTTTAACCTTTATTGGCCATACAAATGCCTTCATATTTTAGCAAATTGATTATTATAAGTCACATTTTGGAGTGCCCAGTGATACAACAACCTAATGTATCCAAGCTATAGTACCCTGTAGAGGACTGGTTAAGCATCTTTATCTCCAGTTATAATACAACATCAGCATCAGCTGTTTGTACAGATTGACTGTAAACATTTACCTTGGTGGTGCAGCCTGTGTGTGTGTGTGTGTGTGTGTGTGTGTGTGTCTGTCACATGCATGCCTGTGTGCATGTATGTGTGTGCATGTTGTCTCAGTAACACAAGGCAGTTAGGAGGACTATACATACCCTCCCCATACCTGTGCTGGTGGGAACTGTACAGTGGGAGAGACCCTTGCATTCCTTGCTACTTTTATAGAGTTGGTGGTTTGCCCTGTACCAGGTGTGAAAGGGGCCACAATTTTAGCTCTTCTTGCTCATGTCAAAGTTGTTTAGTTGCTAGAACTCTGCCCCTAAGTCAGTGCATTTTCTAATTACTGTTGGTACTTCAAGAGATCTCCAATGTCTGAGGAGAAGGCTTTTACCTCCATACATACCTCCACCACCTGCTGGATGAGGTAGGAGACCCCTGGCATCTGGGACATATTTCCTAGAATTATCAGTTTTGGGTCCTTTGGAATTATATTTTCCAAAATATTGCCCTCATAGGGATGGAGTTTCAAAACATTCTGGATCCGCTTGTTCTATTTTCAGCAGCAAGACTGCATTTGTGTCTATCAAGGTGGTCTTATATTTTCGTCCATCTGGCACAATGAACATATAAATGAGATTCCTGTGGCATTTACTTCTATTTATAAATGCAGATTAATGGTGCAACAACCGCTGTGGGAGATGGCAGCTTAGAACTGGTGAGAGCTGTACTCACAGGTTAAATCCTCATAAAATCCAGCTTAACACATTTCCTACCATCAGATAAAATCATTGTTTGGTTCATCTGGTGGCCATCTATGAAATCATCAAGTCTAAACAAAATTGTTGAAAAAGCAGCAAGTTATGCACACTGCATGTGGCTTAGTGATACACTGTACAGATGGCTACAAAGTCTAACTCATTGAAGGCTGAAGTTTTAGAAAATCATTATGTTTAAAATACCAAGACTCACTCTACCCCATCACAATTAATCCTTTACCAAAGTCATGCTTAAATACTGGTGCTTCTACATCCATACCACTAAGCTTTTAATGCCAACATGTCACTTCTGATGTTATGAGCTCCCCATCCTTGAAGTTCCATTCCACTTGTAGCAACCCCACCCTCTAAAACCAGGTAATTTTCCAGGAAGCAGCTCTTTAAACAGCTGCTAAATAGCTATAATTCATTATTTGTGTTTTTGATGTTAAAACACTCCTGCTAGCCAGACCTGATGCACAGAGAAAGCAAAAGTAGTGAATTAGAGCTATTTAGTAGCTGTCATCTTACAGAAACCCCAGTTAGCTTGCTCTCAGGTATCTGCTAAACCAACTGTTGACATTTGTGCTCCTGGATAAGAACAGTTACAAGGCTGTGCTATTGCTAAACTAATTTTAAAGCAGTATAAATGCTAAATCTAAGGGTGTGGCTACATCACTGTCACATGAGACAGGGGTATCGAAGAGAAAGAAAGCCAAAACTATTTGTTATGGAGATCCCTAGGGTCGAGAAACTACCATACAGCTAGCAAGCTAATTTAGGAAAAACTCCTACTAGCAGACAGAGGGAAGGACACACTAGGATTTAACATACATAGCAAAACACTCTACAAAACATATGTTTTTGACATTCTGGTGGACTACTCCTTTAACTTTCTGTGGTCTCAATTAACTCCTCAAGCCAGAAGTAAAATAGTGCTCTAAAGCTTCTTATATACTACACACAGGCACAAAACTGGAATAACAGGATCCAAGGAGTATAAACTCAGCAGGAATGTTATGGGGATGGCAACTCTGATAGTTCCAGTCTTTCTTTCACTGATAGAAACTGAGCCAGGAAAAAGTAAAATACATTTCATCACAGACTGTTTGTACCAAGTACATGAGCCTGCATGATTTATCTGTAAAGGCAATTAAAATGTATTTCTAAATGCATTACTAACCAATGCTTTCAAGGTTTGAAACTACTAAAAGACTATATATATATATATATATATATAGACAGACAGATAGAATATGGTAAACAAATATTGTTAATCCCAAAAGATGAACTTTGTTTTTAGTATATAAATGTTTAAGAAATACATGAAAGCTGACTCTTTCCTTTTGAGACACCCGTGACTCTGATAATCATTTGTTCCAAGGGTTTTTAAGTCAGTTTGAATGCATTAAGTATTATCTGTTCTCCTAGTCCTTTCCAAAATGCAGGGACTTCACAGATTTGTTCTGTTCCTTGGCCAGATACCAAACTAGTGACTCTTCTTTCAGCATGATAGGATCCACCTCATGCCCCTCCACATGAATAAAAAAGGTGGGCTGGATTTTAGAGCTTCTTGGTGGAGGTGGGTTGAATCTTACTTCCCCAAAAACAATGCTGTCTCCCACTGCTCAGGTTCCAGTTCTTGTACCACCTGTTTAAGAAAGAAAATAGTACCCTGCAACCATTGACTAACATGAAAGTGCATTTATTTTGAGGGTGGAAAACATTTCTTGGAGAAGGGTAAGGCGAGGAGACTATTTACACCTTCAGTCAGTTCCACGGACAGAAAACATGACATCACTCCTTTTGTACATGCAATATTCCTGTTGGCTCTGCCCACAATCATAAAAAGGCAGCTCTCCCTTCCTTTCTTCTCTCCTGAATTGCAAAGCAGTTTCTGAAAGGAGTCATATAAAACCAAACTAATTTTCTAGCCTTAAAAAAAAAAAAAAACTACAGTGAAAGAGCCACCACAATTTGTGAATTGCAGCAAGGAGCAGTCATGTGCGTAGGGAAGGTCTGGGCCATTTGCATTCTTGCTTTGCATGACGAGGCTTTTGGCCTGCTTGAATTTATTTTAGCTAACTGCAAGGCACTGAAGTGCTGAGACACCGAGGCAGGTTCCAGTCCATAGTCCCCAATGCCAGCCTGCTGTGTCCAGACCTGTCTGTGTTTTATGGAGTGCTTTATCTTTTGTCACACTGACTGAATAGGAATTTGTCTTTGCTAAGCAAATGGGAAGGAATCCATTGTCTAAATTTCTTATGTAACAAGCTAGAAAATACAAAACAACTGTTTTAAAATATAGCCCTGCCTTTAGTGCCTTATAACATCAGCCTTGACTCTTGGTAGAAAAGGCTGAAAGCCTTTGTTGTACTGCAGAGAACACAATCATACTCATTTTTCAGAACTGGGAGTCTGGAAAGGCATAATATTGATTAGGACCTGTGAGGAAGGTTTGACATAGAGTTTTACTGATACTTTAATTTTTGCTTATTTGAATTAAGAAGAGGCTAGCAGGATTCAATTTCAGGAGTCTTAATTTTATAAGCAGAGGGAGTAAACTACTACCAGTTGCTTTCACTGTGTTAGATCACTGGAGTAGAGACCTAGTATTTGAAATTATATGTTTGCACCTTTTAGAATTATACTTTGGTGAGGTTTGATTTAATTATTATTCATGGGTTCAGTGGAGGGATTGTGTATTCAACCCAGACAGAGCAGACTATCTTCACAAAAAGGCCTGCTTACATCACAGGTGTGACACTAGTAAATTAAGGGTTTCTGTGTGGAGATTTTCAGTACTGCTTTAGAGATTGGGAGTTTAAACTCAGAGGGATTGATAACTGTTTACTGTTTCTTTCCGTGCACAGCTGACTTGTTTAGTGGCTTGTTGCTTTCAGAGCACAAATCACCAGACTGTACTGAGGCTGGGGAGGTTTACCTGTGTTTCACTCAGCTGCTTCATGTTTCTCTGTTTGTTTAGCAGGGTAATTTCTCTGTTAAATTGTTGTGTAGGTTGTCTTGCTGACAGGAAGGTCAACACTCAAAGCAGTGGTGGGTCAGAGCTTTCATCTGATTGTTTTTGAGAGGGGCACAGTTTGAGCCCAAATCCCCTTCCCCTCACCCACCCACCCCTGGTACCATTTTATACCAGGGGTTCTGACATCATTTCTTAAATGGGGAAGGTGCATACCACTGTCATATCCTTTCCTGAACACTGCACTGATGATATAAGCGTACACATTATATAATATATGTATATTTATATGTAACAAAACAATAACTGAAAGGAGAGAGAAAAGACAAGACAACAAGATAAAAAGAAAAAAACATGCAGAGGATAAACAGGAAGATAGACAGACATGTGGGCAGTAGTGCGATGTACTGGCTGTGGGGCAGCAGTCTTCCAGAGTCTTTCTGGAGGCTCAGATGCTGCCCTATTTGCATGGCAACTCTCTGCCCTGAGGGAGGAGATTGCCTGTCTTCAGGCCTCACTGGACAGTAGTAAGGGAACCTCTCCCACCCAGGGAACACTAGGCCACCACCACTGCCTCAGAGAGTGCCAAGAAAGCACAACAGTTGTACCACAGTGGGCTCAGGGAGGGTGATGGTGGTGGAACAGAGGCCCACCCAGTCAGTTGTACCACTCCACAATCCATACACCATTCTGGGGAGCATAGTTCCCCATGGATGCACCCGAGAGGAGACTAAGGAGGTTGTGGACAACTGTCACATGGGAGGCCCACAGGAAGGAGGAAGAGGACACCACAGGAAATGAAGCAGCTCCTGGTGGGGACTTAATTATTAGAGGGATAGAACCAGGGGAGCAGGGAAAACTGAAGTAAGGTGCCTGCCTGGTGCCATGGCTTGAGGGCAGGAAGCACATCCTCAGGATCACGAGAACAGCTGCACGGGATACTGAGCTGGACATCATTGTCCACCTAGGGATGAATGACTAGGCTCATCATGAGATTAGAGCAGTGCAGGAGGACTTTGTAGAATTGGGAGGGGCCTAAGACAAGTAGCACACACAGTATCCTTCTAGAGGTGTTGCCTTCTATGGCATGGGGAGGCAAGCACTTTGCACCATGCGATTCAATGAATGGTTGAAAAATGATGTGAGCACAGGGTTTGGATCATTGGGGACTGGGTTCCACCTGAGGATACCAGCCTATACTGGCAGGATGGTCTGCATCTGTCCAGGAAGGAACAAGTCTTTTGGGCAATCGGTTTAAATGCTTCATTGGCAAGCTTTAAACTAGTCAAGGGAGGAGGCACTGATAAGCAGCAGAAATTCCCAGCCTCCCTACAAAAACAGGGCACTAAATGAGGAAAATACCAAGGTAGAAAGGCCAGTGGGGATGCTGCTACAAGATGTAAAGCCATCAAAAAATGGAGAGCAATGAGTACCAATACCCTTAGTCTGGGTAACAAGCTTCCTGAATTAGTGGCCTTGTTGGAGGAGGAACATTTGGATATCATAGCAGTCACAGAAACATGGTACACACGAACCATGACTGGGATGTAAACATACCAGGATACATTATCTACAGGAGGGACAGGGAGGGTAAAAGAGAGGAGGAGGAGGAGGAGGATCTCTCTACAAAAGGAAGGAATCAAAGTAACAGAACAAAAGGGTAAACAGGGAGGAGAAGAAGTACTGTGAGTCAATTTGGGACAGACAATGGCACCCCAATCCACACAGGGTTGTACACTGACCTTCCGGGGAGGAAATGGACAAGGAAATAATAGAAAGTGTACTTAGAATGGCAAAAAAGGGAGATATTGCTGATGGGGATCTGAATATGCCAGATGTTAACTGAGTGCAGTTGCAGTAGCCACTTCTAAGAGTGGGGTTATTCTAGTTGCCCTGTGGGCATGCCTTAGACAACTAGTATTGGAACCCACTCAAGAGGGAGCAGTCTTAGACCTGGTACTATCAAATGGAGCTGGAGAGAGGATCATAGATGTAGAAGTAGGTAGCCATCTGGGAACTAGTGAACATCGAACAGTGTGGTTCACGATAAACACAGCAATAAGTCAAAGCCATACAAGGCAAAAGTACTGGACATTAGGAGGGCTGACTTTGCCAAAATGGGGGCAGGGCAGAAGCAGAAAACTACAGACCTGTTAGTTTAACCTCAGTGATAGGGAAAATGATGGGATCATTTCTGAAGGAAAGAATTGCTGAGTACCTAGAGGCCAGTGGGGCACAGGACCAAGGCAGCATGGATTCACAGTGGGAAGGTCAAGTCAGATGAATCTAATAGCTTTTTTGACTGGGTGACCAAATTAGTAGGTCAGGGAGAGGCTGTGGACATGGCCTACCTAGACTTTAACAAGGCATTTGACACAGTCCAACACAAAAAATTAATATACAAGTTAGCCAGCCTGGGAATTGGTCCCAAGATGTAGCCTGGGTAAAGAATTGGCTGGAGAACAGGACACAGAGGGTACTAGTAAATGAAGTCCACTCTGAAGAAAGGGGTTACTAGTGGGGTACCGCAGGGTTCAGTATTAGGACTAGTCCCTTCAATGTCTTTGTAAGTACATTGCAGAGGGACTGAAGGAAAGAATGTCTCTGCAGATGACACAAAGATCTGCAACAGAGTTGATACACAAGGTGGGGTGGAAAGGATGAGAAGGGACTAGGCAAGGTTGGAGGAATGGTCAAATGTATGGCAGCTTAGATTCAGTGCTAAGAAGTGCAAGGTAATGCACCTGGGAAACAAAACCAGGGAAGAGTACACAATGGTGGGTGAGAAACTAACAACAGAAATGGAAAGGTACCTGGGCTAGTCATATCAGATGACCTAAAGGTGGGCAAGCAATGTGAGAGGGCAGTAAGGAGGGCTGGGGATACTGGGATGCATAGGGAGAGGCATCACCAGTAGAAAACAGGAAGTTGTTATCCTCTGTACAGACAGCTGGTGAGACCCCATCTGGAGTACTGTGTGCAGTTCTGGAGACCCAATCTCTGCAAAGACATAGACAGGATGGAGGCAGTCCAAAGGAGGGCAACTAAAATGGTGCAGAGTCTGCACTGGAAGACATATGAAGAGTGACGTAAGGAGCTTAATATGGTAGCCTTGAGGAAAGGAGGGAGAGGGGACATGCTAGAAACTTTCAAGTACCTCAAGGGAATCAACAAAGTCCAAGAGGGTACCATATTTCAGAAAAAGAGGTGTGCAAGAACAAGGGGGCACAATTTGTAGATGGGGGTGGCTCAGAGGTAATGTAAGGAAGTATTTTTTCACGGAGAGGTTGTGGATGCATGGAATGGCCTTCCTGAAGAGGCTTGGAGTAAAAACAGTGGTGGAATTCAAGCATGCATGGGACAGTCATAAGGCAATTCTAGGGGTGGGGTAGGAAGAAGTAGGCTGTTGGTCAACTAGGATCTGCAGCTTATCCATTAGGTAGGAAATGGGCAGACTGGGTGGGCCAAGCGGTCCTTATCTGCCATTAAATTATATGTTTCTATGTTTCTATGTTTTCCGAAGTATCCATATTGTCTTTGTACTATTATGGATGTTTGTTTGACTCGCAAGTGCTCAGAGATGTTTTCTCCAAATAATCGAGATTCAAGACTGTTTTCTAAAAGCACTGCAGCTAAAAATTAAAAAAAAAACTTGTAATTAGGAAGAAAAGGCTATTTAGAAGTGTTATAACACAATTACATGGGACTATAGGTTTGTTTCACATTAATATGTGCTGCTTAACACATGAAAATATTTAATGAATAGTGTAGTAAACTATGAATTTGTCCAAGTGTGAAGAAGGATAATTCTACATCTCAGTGAGCACTGCCGTGCGATTTGTTGTTTCTGTTTTTGTTGTCTGGGAATGGACAACTAGATCTAGACAATTCTATTTTCAGCTTGCCTTCATCCCTAGGCTAGTGGGGAATCATATGGTTAGCCAGCTAACGTGATTTAACCGCATTAAGCTGTTAGTGGTATTTCTAATTACTGTTTCTGTGTAGTCTTTTTCTTCTGTTGTATGTGGTTTGGTTTGATATGAGGGACTACTGTGGCACAGTCTTGGTTATTGAAAGAAAGAGTCACAGTGATTTTATTCATTGGTGCTCAGCTGACCAATATGAAGCACCATTGTTTGTTTTTCATTTCACACTTTTTATACCCAGTGTGTCAGAATCCCAGTTATATACATTGAATATGCAAAACTGACCATTCTTGTTCTGCACCATGCCTCATCATCACAACAGCAGTGGGTGGAATCTATTTTATGCCTTATTTTGTTATGTGAGTAAACAAACCGGTGTTCAGATGTTCTGTTGTGTTTTTGGGAGATTGTGGAAGATTGTGGAATGCTGATTAGTTATTGGGTGTGTCTGTGGTGCGGTAGGGCAGTTAAACTAAGCTGGGTTAACCAGATTATGTGTGTGGAAAGTTAAGGTTGCTTTTGGGCAGTAAAGGTCAGGATTTCTTTTCACCTCTGTATTCCCTCCTGTACACACCCATATGCAATTAATACTTTTATTACCTTAGCACTTATAAAAGAATTATAATAAACCTCCGATGTGCACAGCATTGTAATTATACTTCTCAACCACCTCCCCACTGGAGCACACTGGTAATACTGTGAGAAAATGATGCAGTGCCTATCCCTTAATAGAGCAGTAACTGACTCTTACTACTGTAGTGAAAACTTCCAATCCAAGGTCTATATCTCTGCTCAGTGATGTAATAGAATCTGTATAAATCCCATGGGTCCCATGGGATTTAGGCAAATGCTGTATAAAAGCATTGGGTACTTACTGTACACAAGTCAACTATTATGGATGGGTAGTGCAGCATCATTTTCCTGGTATTACCAGCATGATTTGTGGGGCAGCACCACCATAATTAAAATACAGGATGCATCATAGTTTTAGGAATTTTTATGAATGTTCAGGTTTGAAAGTATTAATTGCATATGGTGCCTATATGAGGGATCAGAGAGGTGAAGCCCCAATCTGTCCATAAGTCATTGCTTAAAGTTAGTTTAATGTTATTTACACTCATGAGAGCCCCCCTTACACACATGCATGCACGCGGCACACACACACACATTCACTTAAAAGCAAGTGCTATTTAGAGTTCCAGTTGCTTGTATTTCAGTCATTATGAAAAATCCTGCCCCTCTTATCCCAACTACTTTGTCAGAGAACTTCATACTCCTTACCTTGAAAAATTCTTGTGAGGAGGTGTAACATTACACCTAGAATAAACTAGAACACATTTTATGTACGTTCATATTTGATTTTATTGAGTGTATTGAATATGTTTTATGTTTGTTCTTGCTGTACAGCGCTTGAAATTTTGAAAGCGCCAATTAAATACATTTTTTATTATTATTATTATTATACCCTATGGTTTCTGTCGGCCTGGGTGGCCCCGAACGCGCCTCTTCACTGTTATGACACGAAAAATTAGGACTTTTTTCTTACTTTGCCCCTGTAGAAAAAAATAACCATGCACCTGACTTAAACATTCTGAAAGTAGCTTCTCTTGCAATGTTCTAAAGCACATGGCAAAGAATTCAGTCCTCCACAAACTTCCAAGCCTCATCTATGAGTCAGAAGTTCGTTACAGGCTTAGCTCAGCAGTCCCAACACACAGAATGGCAAACAGTTAACAGAAAATGTAGAGGTCTCATTATGGTCTGGTTGAAGCCATTATGTTCTCTCCAAAGCAATCATTTAGCAAATAGCTAAGCAATGAACCCCTAATGGGTTCACGTTTCTCAATAATGGTGGAGACCTCTGCCTTTACTGCAGAGGAAGAGGAGGTACTGCCAATCAACACAGAGCACTCAGAGATGCAATCATATCACAGGGGCCCTAGCAAGGACCCAGAGGGAGCACACAGGAGGAGGTGACCCAGGAAGGAGACTGATTGATATACCAAAAACAACACCAAAGCATTTTTGCTTTCTTGTAAACAAATAATCTTTTTTTTTTTAAAGAAAGTTTTATTTCTTTTCAAAAGAATAACAAACAGACACAAAAACCGGAAACAAGACACCCCAAAACTGGCTGTGCAAACTATATACAGCCCCTATATACAAACACACTGGATACCCCACCCAAAACAACCCTCACCAAAAAAACCGAAGTTAAGATAGACTAAATTAATAGAGACTACTACTAATTGATACAGTTCTTTCCCTCACACTCTCACTTCCCAATAACCCACTCTCAGCTTTAAAAAGGAAAACAACTCAAATCAGATTTAATCTCAGCCAACCAGGGCGGGTATCCAGTGCAACTCCTGAAAGAGAGAGAGTCCCAATCCAAGGAAATTCACCATCCCCTAGCTGTCATGCTTCATCAGTCCTGCGTCCCATTCAAATTAAATTAAAGCTCCTACCCTATCTGACCTAATAAATCCTCCATACTGTAGGGGACCTTCTAAAGATAACAAGATCCCGATACCCAGTATGCCAATCCCTTGGTACATCCTCCAACTCTACCAGTTACATCTTGCAGCCTCCCTCTCAAAGACAGGCCTCTAATCTAGTACTCATAACAAATAATCTAACCAAGATGCACATAGTCTTATATTCATAATAACATATTTACTAAATTGATAGTTTCTCCTTTTTTCTTGTATGGCCCCAACACACTATAAAACTGGAACTGTCCAAAACAGTACAATTATGGAATATGCCAGCTATGAATATGCAGTATAATAAATGTGAACTAAGACAACAGTGTTAATCCCCTAACAATCTAATTTGGCATATAATATTTTATATACTCCCAGTGCCCTAATGCTAAGATCTTCACCTTCACACTTTCTATCCCTATTTCTATATACATCATGAAGAAGATATGTATGTCTCACACTCCCACCCCAAATTGCTCCCCTTCTTCCTTGGTGGCCCAACAGTGATAACAATCTGCTTGACTATGGATGAATGGAACTTAAGGACAAAAACAAACAGGAAAAGGGCAGAGATAAGACTGAATCAGTGGCAATAAGGGTAAACCTTGTCATTCATGGATCACATATCCAAACTGTCTTAAATTAGCAGAACCTACAACATGAACTTATTGTTCTAATTATCTTATTTAATGTTAGTCTTTACCTTGTTTGCTTATAAATAGTAAACCGGTAGATTATATAGTACTAGTAATAATTAGATTTAAAGCCACTCAATATTGCAGTACATAATAGAAGACTTCTACATGGTACATATAGAAAGATATGCTCTATCTGTGTTTTTCAAATGTTCTGATCGATTACAATAGATTTAAGGGAAGGAGTACATATATGGCTCACGTAAGTCTAAAGGATTAATCCCATAGTAATATTAAATGGTAAATTTCCAAATGATAATTTGATCCAAAAAGAATAACTTCAATGGTTGTCATAAAATATTTCATGGCTACATGTAAGCTCTGTGACACAGATCTGTTAGAAACATAAGAATACTTTATTTTACAAATAACTAATAACATGACTGTTAAACCATATTTCCTGGAATGTAAAGGAACTAGGCTCTCCCATCAAAAGGAAGAAGGTGCTTCCTCAGCTATGAACATGAAGGCAGAACTGGTTTTGTTCACAGGAATTTGTTCAGGTTGCCCAAAGATTCAAAGATCCATCTGTTATGATGTTGGGTCATCCAAAAATACTAGACTCTTCACATAAGAAATGACTGGACGGACTCAGAGCATGTTCAGAACACTTTTTCTTTTATTTAGTGGCTTCACATCATGATCTTGGGTGACAGTTTCATGGCATCAATCAATCAACCAATCAATATTTTATTTATATAGCACCCATCTCCATTTGGATTCTGGGTGCTGCACAATAAGGACAGATTCAAAACATTTACAATATAGCACACACATTTAAAAAACAACAACAACAACAACAATGAAATATTTACTGATAACACAAATCTCTTCTCTACTTAAAATGTTGACCATTTTACATAAAATTCAGTTAAATGCCTGAGCAAATAAATGATTTGAGGCCCTTTTAAAGGCTTCACCAAGGGGCATCCCTCAGATGGCCAGGCAAGTAGTTCCACAGGACAGAGAGGCCACCACAAATGCTCTATCTTCTGAGTGCCGTAGTCTTACCCTGGCAACTCAAGAAGGCCACCTCTGGTAGAACGGAGGGCCTGAGATGGACAGTAGGGCACAAGGAGCTCTGGCAGATAGGCTGAACCCCTCCTGTGCAGGGTCTTTTAGGTAAAAAGCCCGATCTTGAAGACAACTCTCCACTGAATCGGCAACCAGTGCAGTTTGCAGAGTGCTGGGTGATATGCTCACATCTTTTCACCCCAACAATAGTCTCATTGCCTCGTTCTGCACCAGCTGCAGTCTGCAGAGGTTGCCTCAGATAACACTTGGTACAGGGCATTGCAGTAGTCCTACCTGGAGTCAGGTGACTCCTCTGTGTCCTCCCACAGAAAACATAGAGGCATCAACTGACTAAAAGGCCTGGATTGAGAAAGAGGCTTAACCACCCCAAGACAAAGAGGATGAGATGTCAGAATATAAACAAATAGATGAAACAAAAGGATAAAGAAAGAGCCATTCCAGGAAACTGAATGCACTACTAAAGAATTACAGAAAAAGTGAAAATAAAGAAACACAGCATTGCACCTGAGAAAGTGACAACACCATGAAACTGTCACTCAAGATTATGATGTGTAAAGTCACTAAATTAAAGAAAAAGTGTTTTGAACATACTTTGGAGTTCATTCAATCATTTCTTACACTTAATGAACTGGTTTTGTTGCAAGAAACCCATTTATTACCTGCTGAGGCAGAAAAATTAAAGGACGGGTGACATATTTCAGAATTCAATTAATAGTAAAAGAAAGGCATAGAATTCTTATTGAAAAGGCAATTCATTTCTTCCCTCAGCACACAAGACAGATGTTAATGGAAGGTGGCAAATTGTGGAAGGGGTATTAGGAAGAGTTGAAGTGGCATTATGCAATATTTATGCACCTGATGGTGAATCTAGTACCTGCAACAATTTCATGACATAGCAAAATTAGATGTGATACAATAATTTTAGAAACACAGACTTTGACAGCAGATAAGGACCGCTTGGCACATCTAGTCTGCCCATTTCCTACCTACAGGATAGGCCGTAGATCCTAGTTAACCAACAGCCTATTTCTTCCTACCCTCCGCAAGAATTGCCTTATGTCTGTCCCATGCATTCTTGAATTCTCCCACAGTTTTAGACCCCACAACCTCCTCAGGAAGGCTGTTCCATGCATCCACTACCCTCTCTGTGAAATAATACTCTCACATTGCCCCTGAACCGCCTCATCTTTAAATTGTGTCCCCTTGTTCTTGCATGTCTCTTTTCTGAAAGATGCTACTCTTCTGGATTTTGTTGATTCCACTGAGGTACTTAAAAGTTTCTATCATGTCCCCTCTCCTTTCTTTCCTCAAGGTTATACATATTAAGCTCCTTTAGTCTCTCCTCATACGGCTTCTCTTGCAGACCCTGCACCATTTTAGTTGCCTCCTCTGGACTGCCTCTATCATGTCTATGTCCTTGTGGAGATGGGGTCTCCAGAACTGGACACAGTACTCCAGATGGGGTCTCACCAACTGTCTGTATAGAGATAACAACTTCCTGTTTTCTGCTGCTGATGCCTCTCTCTATGCATCCCAGTATACCGCCAGCCCTCCCTACTGCCTTCTCACATTGCTTGCTAACCTTAAGGTCATCTGATATGATTACCCCAGGTCCCTTTCCTTTTTGTTGTTGTTACTACCTCCCCCATTGTGTATTCTTCCCTGGGTTCTTGTTTCTCAGGTGCATTAATTTGCACTTCTTTGCATTGAATCCTAGCTGCCATACTTCTGACCATTCCTCCAACCTTGTCAAGTCCCTTCTCATCCTTTTCACGCCTCCTTGTGTATCAACCCTGTTGCAGATCTTCGTCATCTGCAAAGAGGCATACTTTTCCTTCCAGTCCTCTGCAATGTCACTTATGAAGACATTAAAAAGGACTGGACCCAATACTGACTCCTGCGGTACCCCACTAGTAACCCTCTTTCTTCAGAGTGGACTTCATTTACAATTACCTTCTGTGTCCTGTTGTCCAGCCAATGTTTTACCCAGGCTACCACCCTGGGACCCATTCCCAGGCTGGTTAATTTGACTATTAATCTTTGTGTGGGACTGTGTCAAATGCCTTGCTAAAGTCTAGGTAGGCCATGTCCACAGCCCTCCCTGATCTACTACTTTGGTCACCCAGTCAAAGAAATCTATTAGATTCATCTGACATGACCTTCCGCTGTGAATCCATGCTGCCTTGGGTCCTGTGCCCCACTGGCCTCTAGGTACTCAACTATTCTTTCCTTCAGAAGTGACTCCATCACTTTCCCTACCACAGAGGTCAGACTGACAGGTTTTTAGTTTCCTGCCTCTGTCTTAGTCCCACTTTGTGAAGGGAATCACATCCTCCTTCCTCCAGTCCTCAGGTACCACACCATCCTCCCATGATTTATTAAAAGAGTAGCCAGTGACTTCGCTAGTTCCCCTTAACTCTTTTAGAATTCTGGAGTGAATTCCATTAGGCCCATTGCTTTGTCCACCTTCAGTTTTAGGAGTTCTTGCAGAACCCTTTCTTCTGTGAAAGGTCTGGGATCGACCCCCTATCAAGAGTGCTTCTGTTAATTGGATTAGGCACTTCCTCCTCTTTGTAAATACTGAGCAGAAATATTCATTCAGTATCCCTGCTATTTCACTGTCCCTCTGCCCACCCACGCTCATTCTATTCAGCCTCACTATCCTCCCTTTGTCTTTCTACGATCGCTGATGTACCTATAAAATGTTTTATCTCCCTTCTTAACTGAGTTGGCTATCTTTTCCTCAGTTTGGGCCTTTGCTATTCTGACTTCCCTCCTTGCTTCCTTCTGCCTTAACTGGTACAGCTCTCTGTCCTGCTCCTTCTGTGTTTCCTTATACTTCCGGAATGCTATCTTTTCTTCCTGACTTTCACAGCCACCTCTTTTGAGAACCATAGTGGCTTTTTCTTTCATTTTAATTTGTTTATTTACTTCACACAAAGGCTTGGTGCCACTGTGATGGCAGTTTTGATGATTCCCCATTGTTGCTCCACACCTCCTTCTAGTCTGTTTGCTAGTGCTTTTCTGAGGCACTCTCCCATCTTGCCAAAGTCAGCCCTCCTGAAGTCCAGTACCCTCACTTTTGTATGGCTTCACTCTGTAGCTGATTTTAACGTGAACCACACCGCTTGATGGTCACTTGTTCCCAGATGGCAACCCACTTCTAGATCTGAGATCCTCTCACTGCCCCTGCTTGAGAGTATGAGGTCTAAGATTGCTTCCTCACGAGTGGGTTCCAAACTAGTTGTCTGAGGCTCGCCACCTGTAGGGCATCAAGAATGGCCCTGCTCTTGGATGTGGCTGCAGCAAATGTGCTCCAGTTAACATCTGCATATTCAGGTCTCCCATCAACAGTATCTCCTTTTCTGCCATTCTAAGAATGCCTTCTATCATATCCTTGTCCATTCCTCCCTGACATGGGGTCTGCACACAACCCCTGTGGGACTGTGGTGCCCTTTCCAGTCTCCAAGGTGACCCACAGTGCCTCCTCTTCTCCCTGTTTACTCTTTTGTTCAGTTGCTTTTATCTCTTCCTTTACATAGAGAGCTACTCCTCCCCTCTTCTCCCTGCCTGTCTCTCCTGTAGGTTATGTACTCTGGTATGTTAACATCCCAGTCATGGTTCTCTGTGTACCATGTTTCTGTGACTGCTATGATATCCAGGCATCCTCTTCCATCAAGGCCACCAACTCAGGGAGCTTGTTGCCCAGACTATGGGAATTGGTACTCATTACCCTCCATTTCCTGATGGCCTTACTCCTTTTGCCCCATCCTGTCCTTCTTGCCTTTGTCACTTTCTCCATTTACCCTGCCCTTCTCCTAATGACACCTCTATGTTGGTGTTCACCGACTTACTACCATGATTTTTTAGGGCTAGGATTTCCTGCTCTTTCCAGTGCCTCCCCCATGGCTAGTTTAAATGCTTGTCAATGAAGCATTTAAACCTATCACCTAGGATCCTGGTTCCTCCTGGACAGATGCAGTCCATCATACCAGTATAGGCTTGCATCACTCCAGGTGGACCCCCAGTCCCAATGAAGCCAAATTCCTGAGCTCCACACCAGTTTTTCAACCACTGATTGAATCCCATGGTGCAGAACACTCTAGCCTCTCCTACACCATAGATGGGCAGCACCTCCAAGAAGGTTACCGTACGTGCTACTTGTCTAAGACCCTCCCCAATTCCACAAACTCTTCCTGCACTTCTCTAATCCCTTTCTTAGCCAGGTCATTTGTCCCTAGGTGGACAATGACATCCAGCTCCCTCCCTGTGTAGCTGCTCCAGCAATCCTGAGGATTCGCTCCCTGTCCCTCAAGCCATGGCACCAGGCAGGCACCTTACCTCCCTTTCCCTTCCTCCCAGTTCTACCTTCCTAACAATGGAGTCCCCACCAGGAGTTTTTCCTTCCCTGCTGGGTCCCCTGCCACCCTCCTGTGGGCCTCCTTTATGGAGGTTCCAGCATCCTCCTTGGTCTCCACTTTGGGTGCCTCCATAGAGGAACCACACTTTGCCAGAATGGCATAGGAATTTTGGAGAGGTACAACTGGAGGGATGCGCCTGTTCCACCACTCACCCTCCTGAGCCCACTGTGGTCCAACCACCCTCTTCTTGGCAACCCCTGAGGCAACGGCAGTGGCACTGGTGGTCCCTGGATGGAAAAGGAGGTCCCACAAATCCTGGCCAACTTGGCCTGGAGATGAGCAACCTCCTCCCTTAGCCCAGAGAGGTGCCTGCAGATGGGACTTCAATCTAGTCCTGGGTCATGATAGACATACGTAACCTTGCAATTAAAGAAACAAATGTTAAGACTAGGAAGAGTCTAAAGATAGAATGAAAGACCTGGGTATTGCAGATGTATTGTACCTTGTGTACCCAGATAGAAGGAATCATTCTTTTTATTCTTCTTGACACAATACATACAGTAGAATATATATTTTATTGCCATCTAAGCCTCTAATCAACAGTGTTATTAGATCAGGCATTGGCTCATGAACTTTATTTGATCATGCCCCCATTTCTACAACAGTAATTGTAGACACAAACTCCCAAAAATCATCTAATTGGAGATTTAACCGCACCCTACTGAAAGACAGTAACTTCAAAACATGGATTAAAAAGAAGCAAAAGAATTAATTGATATAATGATGATGGAGAACTTCACAAGCTACCCTATTTGAAGCTTATAATGCATCTATAAGGGAAAGAATTCTGACTGATTTTTCACTGAAGAAAAAGAAAGTGAAAGATTCTTATCAAAAGAAGGAAAACTAAGAGAACCAGAGAACTCACATAAACAGAACAAAGAAACTCACATAAACAGAACAAAGAACAAAGGAAAACGTACTCAAAGGAATTATCAGAATGAAATTTGAATAAATAAAATTTATACCTTATTTAGGGCAAAACAAACTTAATGGAAGTCAGCAGAAAAAGCAGGTAGATTGCTAACATATAAACTGAAACAGATACAAAGCAGGAATACTATAGATAATATAATAGACAGGAAGATACTGACAGTACCTAAAGATATCAACAAGATGTTTTTTTGATTTTTATGAAGAATTATATAAGAATCAGAACATTAGTGATCAAGGAAGATTAGACCTCTTCTTAACAACTGTTAATTGACCCAATGTTTATTTATTTATTTATTGAATTTTGTTGACTGGGTAAGTCACTGAGACTAGAAGTCCCTTCAGGGTGACCCAGGGTGGGGATATAGATGGCAACCAACTGAAACTGAACCAGATTAAGCTGTTGGCTGTATTTCTAGTGAATGGGGGTTTGGCCAGGACACCAGAGAAATTTCCCTTACTCTTTTGAAAAGTGCCATGGGATCTTTAATATCCACCTGAACAACCACCAGAACAGGCAGATGGGACCTCGGTTTAACATCTCATCTAAAAGATGGCACCTCAGGAGTGTAGCACCCCCTCATGCTGCACTACAGTGTCAGTATTGGATATGATAACCTAGTGCCTGGTGTGGGTATAGAACCCACAGCCTTCTGATGTCCCGGTCTCAGAGGTGAGTGTGTTACCTTCTGAGCCACTGACACTGACAGACAGCAGATACAGGCAAACAAAGATGGGGTATTGATTTATGAGTAGAAGAAATAAAATGGACAATAACCACTATACTTCAAGTAAAGCCTAGGGTACAGGTATATTACAATGATAATTGTATAGCTTGTTGAATGGATAATCTCTCTATTAACAGTATATAAGGAGGTGGACATTAGAGCAAAACTCCCACCAACAATGCCTGAGGCAATAATTAGTCCTATATAAGAAAGACAAAGACCCCATGCACCCAGTCAGCTATTGCCAGTTTGTCTTCTTAATGCAGATTACAAAATAATGGCCAAAACACTTGCCAATAGACTACAGAATCTCATTGATCCTCTATTATACAGGGACCAAGTAGGTTTTATCAAGGGGAGGCATGCTTTTGAAAATATCAGACAGCTTTTCTCAACAGTATGGGGTGCTTCTAAATGCAAAGTTCTAGCTATATTGTTATCCTTAGACACCTAGAAGACATTTGATTCAATTGAATGGAAATATTTATGTACAATATTGAATACATTTAATTTGTGGTATACTTTTATTTCCTGGTCTCAACAATATACCAGTTGCTGACAACAAAATATGTACTAATAAAGTGTTATCAGAAAACATGGAACTAAAAGAGGGACCAGACATAGATGTCCTTATCACCATCACTTTTTGTTTTGCCATAGAGTTTTCTATGCCTAAGAAGACAAAACCCATTCATTACAGGATCAACAATTACTAACAAGATTACAAACGTACTAGTATATGCATATGACTTGCTCCTATTTACATCCAGTCCACAGAAATCATTAAACCACAGTATGGAAATATTAGAAGAATTGAAACTCATGTCTGGTCTCTCAGTTAAGTAGTCTAAGTCTGAGGCATTTCCTTTAAAATGTTAAAATGGAACCCCCAAAATGAATATGTCTAGAAAGGAAATATAAATCATCTGAGAATATATGATGTGTGAGAATATATGATGTATCTGGGCATCCAAATTCTGAGTATTCTAACAAACTTGGTTAAAGTTAATACGGAACTACTTACTAAAAGCTATAACTAGATCTAGAAAAATGGGTAACTCATCCCTTCCCTATGGGGAAGTCAATGCCCTAAAATGATAGCCTAACCTAGGATCATGTACCTATTAGAAAACATTCCTATGAATATAAGACTAATCCAGTTTAATAAAATATACTATCTAAATAAACAATTTTTGGGGAAAAGAAACCTTCTAGGCTGAATGAAACAAATTGAGAAGGACTTGGGAGAAAGGGTAAATGAACTTCAACAATTTTAAAATGTATAATCAAACCTTTAAATCTAGACAAGCAAGTTATGGGTTCCTACCAGAACAAAACAACTACTATGGATAAAGTACAAAGAAGCCATAGTAAAACCATATTCTCTGCTACATACGATGGTAGCTATATTCCCCTAACAAATACGTACACATCCATACTTTTCTCCCTCCTACACCGATTGCCCCTTCAGCTCTATGGTCCTCCCAACCTCATCACTAGCCATCTCTGGGACTTATCCATGGACCCACCTGTTCCTCCACAGATGGCCCCCTGTGGTGGGGTATTGGAGTACCCCAGCCCCTCTGGATGCATTGCCTGGTCAGTGGATCAGTGTGCCCAGTAGGCAGTGTGGGTCTGTGGGAACTGGGAGTGCCATCCTGCCAGTTGGTACTCTTTTCCCCTGTTCTGCTCACTCCTCCTGGATGCTCCATGGAGGTGATGGTCTGCTGTATGCATGCCAAGAGTGCCTATGTCTCCTATTGTGGAGTGTTCCCTACCCTGGTGCTGCAGTCATGTCACCACGCATGGACATGTAGGTGGCAATGTTGTAGTGCAACATACCTACATCCTTCCACGGAGGAGGAGAGCATCCTCTGTGACATTAAATCTCTCCCCAGCTGGCTTCTGGTGACACAAGCTCATTCACAAACCCTGGTCACCAATGTGTCTCAAGCAGTAGCTGTACCCCTATACCAATGGACCAGCTCACATACATCCATGCTTAAAATCATATGCCAAGTCCTGTGACTAGTTCACTAAATTGTTAATCTCCACAGATTCCTACTGAATTTACTCCTTATGGAGAAATACAAATGTGATGTTTGAAAAGAAAACCTTGATTAATGGCATCTGGAATAAAAAAGACATTAAGATATTAATGGATGTAGTAGACCCTTTAGCCAGAGTCTTACGTCCGCTCTGAACTTAGAAACAAATTTAAGCTCCCTTTGCACAATTCCATACTTGCTACAACTGAGAAAAGCAGTAATAAACATTCTAAATAATGACTATTATGTACACATAAATAAGGCCTTTGGAAACATGAACACAATAGTGAGAAGTAAAGGACGGGCAGGAAACTAGTGTAAATGCAGACCCAGAGCCAACCTAAAACCTAAAGAAATGTGAGAAAGGAACTGCATATACAATTGAACAAGATACATGGGATCAAATATCAAAAATCTCATACAAGTTTAGCAAACACTTTCAAGGTTGCCTGGTTCAGTTAAAATTATTCCATAATTATAATGGTGTGGTAGCACCACTATAATGAAGTTAGGGTTGATGATGGTTCAACAGATTTGAATGAAATTTTACATGAATAATCCATTGACATAGGTCTGTTGATGTGGCAAATTTTGTTTGAATCAGTTGTGTAGTTCTGAGAAACAAGAGTCTGAAAAACCCTTAAAATGATGTGCATGTTGTTTCTTTGTCCACTGGTATCTCAGAAACTATTTTCAATTGTGGTCTGAAATGTTCAGGGTAGAAAGCCTTTGCCTCACAGATGTGCCTTTTGAAGGTTTGGTGAAAAAATTTAATCTATTTCAAAGGTATTAAATGTTGAAGTTCCTTTGTTTTCAAAGGAGATTTTAGATGGTAGTACAAAATGGATTCTCTGTCACAGGAGCTAATCCATTTTCGCAGACAGGTCATCCTCCGTTGCAGGATCCTAATCCTTTGCACAGATGGATCATCCTGTGTTGCAGGTGGGACATTCATTTTCATAGGTCTGCCATTTTGTTTTTCACTTAGCAAGAGAAAGATACTAAAGAAAACACATAATAATGAATGGAATTGAAATACAAACATCAGAACCGAACTAAATGGGACCCGCTTAGCTGCATTCTGATGTTTTTGTTTCTTTTAAATTATGGCCAGAGACACCATTTCTGGGCATCCAAGATCCCAGGTGCCCATCTTAGCAAGAGGAACACTTCTCCTGTGTTCTGTGTACAAGAACAGTGGGATTATATTGACTTCTCCAGCTGTAGCTGGAACTTGTGCTGCTGACTGCAGTTTCAGGTGTGAGACGCTTTTCCTGGTGTCTCGTGGCACCGCCTCACCCTCCGATCCTCATGTTTTATTTATGCATTTCCTGTTGGTGTTAGTGGTATCCTCCCACCCTCCTTTATGTATGCTTGGTGTCCAGTGACACCCCACCCTCCAATCTCCATATTTTACTTTATTTTCAATTGGTGGTTGGTAGCCCCTATGCATTTTTATGTGACAACTCCAATAAAAAACAGTCCTCAACATCTTTTTTTAAACCTGAAAACCATCCTTCATGATCCATGCTGTCCCCTCTCCCCATCCTGACCCTCCCACTGAGCACCCATCACCCCACCCACCCCTTACCCTATACTTACTATGGAAGGTCATAGGCAGTCATCTCCTGTGGACTGAGACACGTCTGCACCCTTCAAAGCTGAACTAAGGAATCAAAGTAATTGCTGTATAATGTATTTCAATGGCATTTTGAATTAATGTTCATAACTTTGCCATTTTAGGAATTGTTTCACCGAATTTTCAACATGGCCTTTTGGGATTGTGCCAGATAACGCTGGCACTGTCATTTTCATTAACTGGGCCTGGAAGGTGATTTCACACTTTCTGCATGAAATCACTTTTGGGACAGAATAACAAATTTACCACCAGTGTTCCTGAGGTGGGGTCCCAAACATGCCATGTTGAAAATTTGGTGGAACAATTCCACAAGTATTTGTCAATGCTAATATTGCTTTGCCGAATGTGCTGTTTAGGTATCTGAAGTGATAGCACCATGCCTAAGAACTGTCATGTGCCCCCCAAGACATCTACCTTGTCTTTCTGTTCAGTATTCACAGAAGAGGGAGGGGCAAGGGCCACAGCAGTACATCAGTTGCAAGGGTGAGAGGTGGACAATAGTTCTTCTCAGGTAAAAGAGTCCTGCAGTAGCTCAATAAACTGAAGGTGGACAAAGTGATGGGACCAGATGGCATACACCAAGGATATTAAGAGAACTGTGAAGGTGATAGCAGTACCTCTGGCAGCTACTGTATGTTCACTTAGTCATTCAACACAGGGTGGTACCAGAGAATTGGAAGAGGGTACATGTGGTCCCGCCACACAAATCTGGCAGTGGGGAGGAGGTGGAAACTATAGGCTGGTCGGCCTCACCTGAGTAGTGGGGAAGATCATGGAGACATTGCTTAAAGAAAGGACAGTGGGGCATCTAGAAGCCATCGGAGCCCAGAACCAAAGGCAACATGGATTCACAGTGGGAGGTCATGTCAGAAAAATCTAGTTGATTACTTTGACTGGGTGACAAAGGAAGTAAATCAGGGTGGGCAGTGGACAATGCTTACCTTGATTTCAGCAAAGCCTTTGACACTGTCCCATATAGGAGGCTGATAAACTAGTTGAGTAGGCTGGGCATTGGGGAAAGGGTGGTTATCTGGGTTAGAAACTGGCTAACAGACAGGAGGCAGACAGTGGTGGTAAATGAGGTGCAGTCTGGGGGAGAGGTTGACCAGTGGGTGCCACAGAGATCTGTCCTGGGGCCAGTCCTGTTCAATGTCTTCATTAGTGACATTGTAGAAGGACTGAAGGAAAGGTCTGCCTGTTTGCAGATGGCATCTAGATCTGTAAACAGTGGATACCCCCGAGAGGGTGGAGAAATGGAGAAGGATCTGGGAAGCTTGAAAATGGTCTGAGGACTGGCAACTGAAGTTTAATTCAAACAAACATTTGTCAATGCCAAATGCTTGCTTGCTGGCATTGGCATTGGTAGTATTGAGTTAGAGCTGCATAATAGCAATCGCAGTGAAGTATTGAACTGCAGCCAACCCCACCACCACCCTGCAGAGACTGACAGGCATTGGGGTGTACTTTTGGGTCTTCAGGCATAACAGCCATGCCATTTCACCACACCCTACCCCTGCAGACACCGACAAGTGTCACAGTGTGCCTTGGGGTCTTTGGGCCTTAAGCTCGCCCCATTCCATAAGGAAATATGGTGAGATGGGTGCAGTATAGGAGAATGGGGTGAACTTTGGGGCCGAAGAGTACAAGGCACACTTCAATGCCGTCACTGGCTGTAAGGTGTGGGTGGGGGTGGAATGGTATGAGCATTTCAGGTGACAATCCCAAGTCACACCCCTGATGCCTGTCAGTCTCTAGGGTGGGGCATTACGGCCAGAAACCCTAATGCCCCAATTTTTCAACATGTTTTTGTGATTCCCACTCATGAACAGTGGCAATATCAGTTCCTTAGCTGAAAGCTGATTTTGCACAGCGACTATGCCATTTGGCACCACAGGTGCGAAAACATTTCGAACAGGATGTGAAAATGACAGTTGTACTGATCGTGAGGAGGTGTACACAAATGGCAATGTTGAAAATCTGGAGTGAAAATATAAAAACTGGTGAAGTCACAAGTGTGCATAGAAACTGTAATTAGTTTGGGATTGTTTACAGCTGATTGTCAACACAGGCATTTTGGGACCTCCACTCATGAACAGTGTCACTGTGATTTTCGTAATCTGTCCCGAACACTGATTTCCACAGTGACCACGCATTTCTGTGTCGGAAGTGCAAACATATTTCAGCCAGAGTGTGAAAAATGACAGCTGTACTGTTCATAAGGAGGTGTGGAAAAGTGCCACTGTAGAAAATCTGGACTGAAAATATTGTAAATTCGTGAACTTACGGTGCGTGGAAACTGCATGAATGCTGGGGTGGGCTCCCCAGTGTGGTAGCTGGAAGGTTATTTTTTGGGGGTAGTGGAGCCGATGGGGATTGGGCACCCCATCAACCATACAGATGTTTGCCACGCTTGGGGTGGGCTCCCAGCATGGCAACAGGCAGTCAGGGTTTTTTGCAGAGGGGATTCAGTGCATCCGACGAGGATTGGGCACCCCGTCCACTATACAGACTTTTGCCACACTGGGATGGGCTCCAGTGTGGCATCTGGAAATCTGTTTTGTTTTGGGGGCAGTGGAGCTGATGGGGATTGAGCACCCCTGTCACCCATACAGTGTGAGTGAGGGAAGTGCATGAGACGCTGGGGCGGGCCCCAGTGTGCTACTTAGGTATTCAGGGTGGGGGTAAGAACTATCTATGACATTTCAGATGCATTTTGACATGCAGGCAATTTGCATACTACTAACGTCAGTATGCAGATTGCCTCACTGCTACCACTGCTGATTGCAGCGTTTTTCACTTTCATCTGTATGCCACTGCATCTGAACTGCTGTCATAGACAGCTCCAAAATGTATTGATGCGGTGAAGTCTATAGCTCAGTTTCAAAACTTTTTGTCAAAGCAATCTCTAGTAGATAAGAAAGCCACCGCTCAACTAATAGAACGTCTACTAGTTGACCAGCTGCTTTCATATATACGGAGATTGCCTTTATGACTTAAAAGTTTTGAAACAGCCCTGTAGACTTTAATGGGCATGCTTCCTGGTTACATGTCATAAAACATCTGAGCAGAGGGATGTGGGTTGGCAGATCAGGAAGTGGACAGGATTGGCTTGCCATCAGGCTCTGCCAGATTTATGATCTCTTCCTAACAAGACTAATTAAATTTCTTTTCTAGTTGAGAGAACTTACGCCACCTTCAGATAACAGCTATAAAGCCCAAAAGTACCCCCAAAAAGGTTTGACAAATTAACTTTAAATCAGCTTCCAGCATGATTTCCATGTGCTCCCATTTTCACATGTAGTTTTTCAGTGAAAACACCACTTTTAAGATGGCCACAACTGCTTATACATTGGCCATTTCAAATTGTTGACATGGCTAAAATGTAATGTTATTCCACTAGATTTTGCATAACAGTTAAGGCAAAATACCATTTTCATCATGCTAGTATTCAGATGGGAATACCACTCCTCCATGCCTCCACTCTGCAGTTCAATCTATAGCATGGTCATTTGGATAGACAAAATACCAGACTTTGTGACAAATACCAAATTTGGTTTTAGTATTTGCCTCCCGCAGGCTGGCTCAGCGAAAGTTCTGGTTACAATATATTACTGTATACCCATTACACAACCAGGGTTGGTGTTTTCTTGATAAAGAATTGTAAGCATGATACAGGACTGGTGGAGGTCCATTATGCAGTTTTGGAGATATCACATCATTCTCAGATCTCCAGTAGCAAGAAATACATGGTGGCATTCAAAATATGCACTTGGGACTATGATGCGTCCACTACAGGCCACTCAGTCCCTGCAATGCCCAGCTGCTTTGACTCCCTCCCTTCTGGAAGGGGATATACATTCACCAGTAACTACTCCAATCACCCTCATTCAGTCTTCCAGTGTACGTACTCACTTGATTCACCCCACCCTCTCTTGCTTTCTTAGTCTCCCTCCATTCATCTAGTGCGCCATCACATGCAAGTATTGGTACATCGGTAAGTGCTAGTCAGTGACTGTGGGCTAGATTTCCAACCAGAATGACTGACATGTGTAAACAACCACCCATTACATTACACGAGTCTTAGGGAGAATGTACACCAGATTGAATCGGAAGGTGGAAGGCACAAGGCCAACGGCCAAGTGACTTTACACAATTGGAAACTGAAGACAATACATGTTCCTCATGGCAGGATCTAAAACAGAGTTCATCCATCCCTGCTTTAGGTTTTAGTGAGAAATACTATACCCTCCCTGTGCTGGCCATTTTAAGATACAGACAGCCTTAAATGGGAAAAGATGAAGGGGCCTAGGGCAGCAGAACTGTAGCAGTATGGCAAAATTAAAAATTCCCTGTGAAGCATTAGGGATCAGTTTACTAGCCATGACAGGATGAAAGCCTGAGGGAAACTGAACACGACCGGAGATCTCAGGTTTAATCCTGTGCCACCAGCACTAGAGGCTCACTAACACAACTGACTGAGCCATTGTCAGTGGCTCACAGCTGCCAGATCGGTGCTCCTGCCCACGCAGGAATACTACCATTTGAGCACTTTTCCACTGCGTGTTGCCCCACGTTGCTCTTCCTCTGGTTTGCAGCATGGTGTAGGTGGTTTCTTTGCCATCTGAACAGCCAAACCACCTGCACCACTAAACATTCCCCATCAAACCTACATGACAGAAAGACAAAGGGCGTAGTAAAATCTAGGCCGTAGAACATGGCTCTGGAACTTTATTAAAATGATTTTGAATGATTACAAAAGGAGCCGCTGCAGCAAAGTGTTATGTGAACGAACCTTAGAGTTACAGAAAAGTCAGCAGAATGCCAAACACCATTTACTGCAGTACAGCAAACTTGAGCAGTGCAGGCTATTGAATCTTCTACTCCAGCAGGGATTCAAGGAATTGTAGTTACAGAATGATTGCAGCAGCAAACGAGCAGTGCAGGCTATTGAATCTTCCACTCCAGCAGGGATTCAGGGAATTGTAGTTACAGAACATCAGATAGAATCAGTCTGATGCAATCAACTATACAGCGAGTAAACAGCAAGTAAAACGTTTTACACACAAAGTGCAAACTGGCTCCAGCTCCTAGTGCTGATTATTTGTTCTCTTTAAACAATTCTTTACATAGTTTAACAAAATTCAGGTAGTTTTGGCAAGCATTGAGGCAATGCTCAGCTTTGATGCTTATAGTTTTAAGAAACTATGGAGTGCGCTTTCATCAATGTAATTCATTTTATGGCAAATAACCTACAATATAATTATACAGTATATTCAATGCAATTTCTAGTTGCTCCCATTTATGTGTAGCTTTTCAGTGAAACTAAAGCCACTTGAGATGGCTACAACTGTTTACATACTGGCCGTTTCAAATAGTTTGCAGTGCCAAAATTTAACAGTATTAGAATTTAATGGTTATTCAGTGAAAACTAATGGCTCTGCAAAGCCCTAATGTAAGTGATTTAAACTAACTACAGCTACTGTTTACAGCATGGTAAAGATATGCACTCTGGACCTTTTGTCTGCCCATTACAGGCCACTCGGTCCCTGCAACGCCTGCTGTTGTGTCCCTCCCATCCCATTTTCTGAATGGAATATGTACATTTCACTAGCAACTACTTGTCATCACACTCGCTCTTCCAGTATATGTGCCTCTCGATTCCTCCACCCTCTCATGCTTTCTCAGTCTTTAACCCCCAAAAAACTGCAACTACATTCTTCTGCCAGTCAGGTGTATTGCACAGAAACCTATACTTTCACACGTGGATAGAATGCATTTGGTTACTACAGGAAACTACACTGCTCATTACTTCAGGGACGCCTCACTCCTGTAAGGACTTTGCACCGCAGGGTTGCAGTTCAAATAAAAAAGTGCTACTAGTTTATAACCGCACCTTTCCTCGCTGGTTGTTTTGCTGAAATGGCATGAGTGTAAAACTTTATTAACATTTTTAACCACGCAATACAATATATGAGACTGCAAGACCTCCAAGAAAATATGAAGCAAGAAGCAGCTATGCACACACATTTTAAGAACGCAGATCACAGTGTCTGGGACCAATGTCCAAGAACCCCCAAGACTAGCGCCCAGGGTGGACACATAAGCAGTACAGGGCTTGCATTACAGAACTTTCGAAGTTTCATGGTTTGCACTGAGATCCTAAAGAGAGGCCTTGCTGAATAATGTCATCTATCCTAACCTCCTGCTCGGTATACTACAGTTATTTACGCTGGCAGGAGAACTGAAAGAAGCGCTAAATGCAGGAGACTTGGAACGGTGCCAATTGCAAGTCAAATATAGGTAGAAGTTCCCTGTAGATGGCTCTAAATGCCACTAATATACAAAAATCCCAATAGACCTTTTTCTTTAGGAAGCAGCCAGGCAGGAACTTCACGCAATGCTGGTCTGAAGTAAGTTGAACACACCGACTGGACTGACCACGCTGTCATAGTGCTGAGTCTGCAGTGCCAACTGTAAATGACTCATCTTGTCATCTGTGACTGTCGAATTTTACTTAGAAGGGCGCTGGCACTGAAGGAAGATGAAACAGAATCCAATTTGCCGCCTCGTAATGAGCTATTTCTTCACGCTCGCACCTCTGCTGCCTGTACATACAGTTGATTGGTGGTAATCAGCTAGCACTGTGATTGGCTGCTACTGGTTGGCAGTTTTTACCACCAATCAACTGTCTGTTGTCACCGTCTGCTCCTACTTTGTTTTTACAGGCTCTGAGCCCCTGAAGCCAATCACCATTTGCAGAGCAAGCACCTTTTTAAAACTGATGGTCTGGTGGTTTCATTCAGTCTTCCCTGCCCAGTTCTCACACACACACAATTGATTCAGAACCTGCCCGACCCCAGCCCCACCATAAAGAGTTTGAAAAACACAACTTTTTCCGTTCAGGACCATAAAAAATGTAACTGTAAATACATTTTTATTAGTAGACTTCAACAATATTGGGGAGGGGAGCACATGCCCCTCAGGCCCTATGGGCATGATGTCACTGTTTGTGGTGCATCATTTAAGCTAAAGCTTCTCTGGTTCCTCCTGTAATCTGTGAGGCTGATAGCAGCACAGCTTAGCCAGTCACATTAGCATGGTCACTGGAGCCTGGCTTGAAGAAATGCAAAACATGAGGAGACAGGAGGGTCAGAGGGACAACAAGGAGAAATGAGGTATGGGGAACACATGAAACAAAAGGTGTGTGCAGGGAGGAGGAGAGACAGCAAGGAAAACGGAGCAATGTAGGGAAGGGGATGGTTTTATGTATATGAAATAGAAGACGTGTTCTCTTATTGAGTGTTTCATTTGTTTCAAGTACACAAAGTTTCCACCCATAAACTGTAAATCATTGTCATACTTAGCTTACATAATAGTTGATCTGTCATGATAAGCCCAATGCAGCTTGACCTGTATTGGGCTAGTCAGTGACACTTCTGCAGTGCCATTCTCTGTAGCAAAACATTTTGTGCAAGCGCAAGCAATGTAAAAGGAAGAGAAAGGCAAAAGGTGGATGTAATTAGGTAGTAGATTCAGTATTCTGAAGCTTTGATAGGTGGAGGAGGTGAAGGCCCCCACCTCAAAGCCACCTCACAGTTCAGACCGATACTAGTATGTTTGCTTGCCTTGCAAATGAACACAAGCATTTGTCAATGCCGAATGTTGCTTGCTGGCATTAGCAGTGGAAGTGCAGGAGTTAGACAGATGCAGTATAGGAATGGCAGTGAAGTATTGAACTGATGCCAACTCCATCCCCACACTGCAGAGATGGACAGGCATTGAGTGTGCCTTGGGTCGCCACCCATAAAGTCATGCCATTTCACCACCCTACCTCAGGCAGACACTTACAAGTGTTGAGGTGTGCCTTGGGGTGTTTGGGCTTTACACTTACTTCATTCCATAAGGAAATTCACTGAAATGGTGCAATATAGGAGCATGGGATGAACTCTGGGGCCAAAGAGTCCAATGTGCACCTTGATGCCTGTCACATCATTCTGATCTGGTGCTCACAAATGGGGAGCATGAACAGGAAATAATGGTCAGGAGCCACTGGGTGGAAGTGATCATTGTGCAGTGTGGTTCCAGTTGGATATGGGCAGGAAAGCATACAGACTGAGACCAAAATTTTGGATTTCAGGAGGATGGACTTCTGAAATGGGTGAGGTTCTATGAGCCATCTAGTGGGCATCAGAGCAGATATGGGGTGGACCAAAGGTGGTCCATCATTAAGGAAGGAATACTAGTTGCCACAGATTGTGTGTGTTGGGTCTCAGGGAAAGAGACAAGGGCCAAAGTGCCCAACTGGTTCAGTTCTGGGGCTGCCAAGGCAGTAAGGGAAAAGAGGTTGGCCTATAGAAAATTCAGGAAGACCAAGACAGAGATGGATAGAGAAAATTACCTAAGGTTGGCTAATGAGGCAAGTAAGGAAGTACAGCTAGCAAAGGCACAGAAGAAGCTGCCGATAGCTGAAGGAATTAAGAAGGAGAAGGCTTTCTCACTATATCAGTGAGAAAAGGGACAAGAAGGAAGGGATTGTTAGCTTAAGAAAGGCTGAGTGGGAGGAGGATAATGGAGGAAAAGCAGAGACTTAAGTGAATACTTATTCTGTCTTTACCAGGGAGAAGGACGGATCAGTGCCTTCAGGAGAAAAGAGGAGGGAGGAGGGAACACAGATTTAGTGATTGAGGTGGATAGAGTGAGGAGGGTCTGCTGGCATTGAAAGCGGACAAATCACCAGGCCCGACACAGTACATCCAAGGGTACTGAGGGAACTGGCTTGAGGAACTGGGCAGGGCCACTTGCAGACCTATTTAATAGTTCACTAGAGTCAGGCGGGTACCGCAGAACTGGAGAACAGCTCATGTAGTGCCCATTCACAAAAGCAGTCCCAAGGATGATCCAGGGAATTACAGACCAGTCAGTCTGACCTCCATTGTGGGCAAGCTCATGGAGACTATACTAAAGGAAAGGTTGGTGGAATATCTAGAGGAGCATGGTCTCCAGAATAAGAGGCAGCATGGGTTCATGGGGAGATCATGTCAAAGAAATCTGATTGACTTCTTTCACTGTGTCACGAAAACAGTAGACAGGGGCCAAGCGGTAGATATCCTCTATCTTGATTTCAGCAATGCCTTTGACTCTGTGCCCCACAAAATCTGATCAGGAAGTGGTGGATTTTGGAGTTGGGAAAAGATGGTCAGATTGGTGAAAAACTGGCTGAGAGACAGAACCCAGAGGGTGGTGGTGGGGAGAGTTATCTGGTACCAGAGAGGTAACCAGTGGGTCCAACAGGACCTCGCTGGGGCCGGTGTTGTTCAATGTCTTCATCAATGACATTGGGGATGGCATTAAAGGCAAAATGTGCCTAATCGCAGATGACACTAAGCTCCATGGGATAGTGGACACAGCTGAAGGAATACAGGACCTACAGGAAGATTTGGAAAAGCTGGGGAAGTGTCCAGGATCTGGCAGCTTGGCTTCATGCCAAGAAATGCAAAGTTATGCATATTGAAGCCAAGAATCCCAAGACTGAGTATTACCTAGGTAGTGTCCGAGTATCTACATCGGAGGAGGAGGAGGAGGAGGAGGAGAAGGACCTGGGAGTAATTACCACTAGTGACCTGAAACACTCCATGCAGTGAAAGAAAGCAGCAGCAAAGGCAAACAAGATGCTGGGATGTATTCTAGGGGGATCAGTAGTAGGAGAGAGAAGGGTATACTGCCCTTCTACAGGTCACTGTTAAAGCCTCATCTAGAGTATGGAGTTCATTAACCTGCTGGACAAGATCCAGAGGAGGGCTACAAAGATGATAGCCGGTCAACAGGGCAATGCATACTAGAGAGGTTGAGGGCACTGAACATGTACTCGTGGAAGATAGGAGAGAGAGACGGGTCATATTTGGGGCCTTCAAGTACTTGAAAGGGATAAATAAGGTTGATAAAGAGAGTCTCTTTAAGGTGAGTGGCAACCATCTCACGAGGGGGCACAGTCTTAAGCTGGAGTGTGGAGGTTTAGGAAGGAGGTCAGAAAGCACTTCTTCACAGAGATGTGGTGGACACTTGGAATGTGCTGCCAGAAAAGGACATCTCATTGAAGATGGTGGGCAGCTTTTAGAGAGGCTGGGATAGGCATAGGGGAAGGTAAGGATCATGGGTAGGGAGGATGGGAGGAGTGGGGAGGGAGGGCAGGGACACCAGCTCAAGCTATGGACCCTACAATATGATCAGACTTGATAGACCAAATGGCCTTCTTCTGCTGACTTCTTCATATGTTCATATGTTCATATGTATGTCACTGGCTGCAGGGTGGGGTGGGGTGGAATGGCTTGAGACATTGTCAACAATCCCAAGTCACACTCTGATGCCTGTCAGTCCTACAGGGTGGAGTGTTATGGTCGGAACTCCTAACACCCAGGGTGCTTCTTGGTATTTTTAATCCAAGTTTTCAACATAGGCTTTTTGTGACCCCACCACGTGAACAGTGACACTACCAGATCATTAGCTGAAAGGTGATTTTGCACAGCAACGTGTCATTTGGCACCACAGGTGCTAAAACACATTTTGAACAGGATGTGAAAATGACAGCTGTACTGTTCTTGAGAAGGTGTAAAATGGTAAAGTTGAAAATCTGGAGTAAAAATATAAAAACTGATGAAGTCACTTAGCATGAGTAAATACTGTGCAACGACACCGTAATTATTTTGGGGATTTTTACACCAGATTTTCAACATAGGCATTTTGGGACCTCCGCCATGATCAGCGCCACTGTGATTTTCTTAATCTGTCCCAAACACTAAGTTTCCCACAGCGACCGCTATTGTCTCCCAGAGCCCTGAGCGGCAATTCAAAAATGGCAAGGTGCGCTTCTGCCGCCGACTGAACTCACAAGCTCCCACCGCCTCGTGGAACTCACCCAGGACCAGCTCTCAGGTACCACCACAAATTAAGCTCGCCTGGCAGCCTGATTGGCTGCAGCCCTTGTAACCAGCTCCTGATTGGACGCCTGGTCAGCGGCTCACCCAATTGGTGCACCTTTCTCATTCTGTTCTACCAGCTTTTGCCTTACTGTGAAATGACTGTGATTCTAATCGCTACTGCTGTTTTTTTACATTTTACATTTTGTCTTTTGCCCACTTGTTATTATTCACAGCTGCAGTTTGCCTACTCTGTGTACTAGATAGAAGCTTAGCTAACGTTACGCCCTACAAATGTTTCAAATTGTTCTCTAATGTGCATGCCTGTAATACTGTCTAGCTTAGCCCACGTTAGTCATAACACTGAGACCCTCAGTCTACCCGTTCCCTTGCTTGTGTATAGTAATCCTTGGAAATCGCTACCTGCTTTTTTCTGTTTCTTTCAGTTTTTGACTATTCCCCACCTCTCTAAATTGTTTCATCCCTCCACTCCTTGCAAACCATTAACATCAGCTTGAACTCGACCTCACTCCCACCCCACTCCTCAATTTCTTCAAATTGTTTCTCTGCTAACACCTTTCCCTCCTTTGTCTCATCACAGCCCACCCCTGTCTAGTCTATTCACTTTTTCTTTTGTCTCTAGTTCTCACCCCCACCCTCCTCTGCCAGTCTGCCGCCAGTCTCCTCCTTCTTTGGACTAAATTACCTCTGCTAACCTTTTTACCCTTTCCTCTCTTTCCTTCCTAGATCTCTCCCAGCAGCCCTGAGCGGCAATTCAAAATGGCAAGCGGTACCTTCTCGGCAGCAGCCGACTGAACTCACAATCTCCCACCACCCTAATCTCTACGGCTGTTTTTTCCTCCCACACCCCACCCCTCCCAGGCCTTCTTAAATGCTCATGTGCCCTTCTTCCTCTAACTGCCCCACCGCTATTGGCTGTCTCAAAACTCTACTGTTTAACTGACCTTGAGTGTCAATACAGCTAAGTTAATTCTGTATAGCCACCACTGTCCTCTCACTGACACACACCCTTTTCCTCTCGGCACTACTCTACTTGGCAAACTTTCACACAAATCTGCTTACTTCGACATCGCTACTTACTTTGGTTAATTAAATACTAAAATGTTGCCCTTTACTCTAAACCTCATCCTTATGGTGTTCGCTGTTCTCGCCCACCCTCTGTCCCCTAAGCCCTCACTTCCTCTACAGAAACAAAATGCCATCCTCTTCTAGTTGTTAATCAGTTATATCCCTCACCCATACCTTTATCCTGGTCTCACTCGCCCACCTCCCTGTAGCCTCTCTGCCCAAATGCTGATGTACTTCACACTAATATGCTTACTTAGCTCCTGGATACCGCCAGACATTATTAAATGCCATTCCTCCAGACTGTTATGTAAACACTCTTGGTTCAAGAGTGCTAAGTTGCACTATTTTATTATTGCCTCCTACTCTTATCGGCTGGTGACATAAACCCTAACCCTGGCCCAGCCCAATCACCTCCAGTGGCCAGCCCTGAACCATGACTCACAGCTCTCCCTAATGGCCTAAAAATAATACATATAAACATACGTAGCCTCCTCCCTAAAGTGGACTTGCTACAGCCCCTGGTGGCTTCACTAAACCCTGATATAATTATAATATCAGAAACATGGCTAAATAACAAAATCTGCAACTCATCTCTCACTCTCCTGGTTTCATATTATCATGCCAGGACCGGCTAGGGAGAGGTGGAGGGTAGCAATCTACGCTGCCTCTTCCATCCAATTCACCTCTGTATTTTCTAGTGCTGTACTAAAAGCATATGAGGTCCTGATGTTACAAATCTCTCTCCTTCTCCAAACCTATCTTTTAGCAGGCACCATCATGTCCCAGCTCCCAACCCAAAATTGCTACCAACCTCTTAGCCACCCTAGCTAACCTCTCTACTGCTGGTGAATTATATATTATGGGTGATTTCAACATAAACTGGTCCACCATAACTAACAAAGCGCAGAACGCTATACATGCTCTTAACTTATCTCAACTTATCCAAGACCCGACTAGGTTTAACCATAAGACAGGTAACCACCTCACTGACTGGGCCCTCACCTCTCACACCCATAGGATCATAAAATCTGGTACTCCAGCAGACGCTTTCAGTGACCATTGTATGACCTTCCTGGTTCTTAGAGTTCAGAAAGTCAGTGCCCCTGCAAAGCTCTACAAATCCGCTTCAGACAAATCCTCAAACATCGCTTCCCTGCTATACAATCTGTCCTACATTAACTGGGCACCTATATCCAATGCCAGTGTAACCCCCTGCAAATGGGGTTCCCAAAGATCTCCAGGAGCTTGCTTGAATGCTCCAAGCCTGAATGGTGTTTGGCATTTAAGCCATTTATCAGTGAGTGTTTTTAGAGCCTCTGGTACTGTCTTTAAGAGCTGTCTGCTTGCAGACATAATTAGTTTGTATGGGGGACTGTGTGCTTCTGAGTACCACTGAGCTGCTGCCAATTCACTTAATTTTGCAGTCACTAGGAGTGCAAGGAACTATCTGAAAGATGTAACTGTTTACCAGAAATTATTTAGAGTAATAATGAAATTACAGTTTGTCTAACCTGCTTTCTTTGCAGTCAGAACTGTGTCTGCTAGTTCCCATTCTAGTTTTGAACTGCTGAACTGGACCAATCAGTGTGGGGTAAGCTAGCTCTAAAATGGTGCCTTGGACGAATCAGAACTTGGACTCATAATCTGAGCCAGCCACAAGAGGATTGTATGGGCAGTGACTCTGGGAGATGTAGTTTAGACTTCAGTGCCTTTTGGACCAACAGCAGCAGTCTATTGAGTGACAGCCAATCCAGTCAAGAACTGGGAGGAACTCAAAGGAAGTGCCCGTTTTGTCGGTTGGAGTTCAGTTGAGCTTTGGCAGTGAAGAAGGAAGGAGCCCTGTACTTTTTCAGTGTGCAGTTTTAGTCAAAAACGTAAGGCCCAGAGTTCCGTCTGCAGCTTGTTAGGACTGAATCTGTCCTGTGAAAAGAATCAAAGGATCTCTGAAGAGTAGAAACCAGGCTCACCCTGTAGAAGACTGGAGGAATTGCTGAAAATTACATCGGTCTGTCAGGAACTGAATCTGCTGTGTGTTCTCCCTGTGCAGTAATTACGATCGGGATACAGATGCAGCCTGCCTGGTATAGTGCTTTCTTTATATAAATGTGTGAAGAGGTTTGTGTACCTCAAGTGAGCCCTGCTGACATTGAAGGACCCTATCTTATTTGAGGTCGTGAGTACTAATTCAGGGTCGCCCCTGTTGAATTGCCACATTAAATCCAAATGGAATTACTGTACTGCTGACTGTTTAATTTTCCTTTTCTCTGTGTGAAAGGGCCCCTACCAGCTGCCACGGTTTGACTAGCTACTAGGGCTTGGGTACCCAGGGACAGTAACTGATAGGGATAGGCCTGTGCACAGAGCCATAGGTAGATTATTAGAGTGATAAGCTAATTAACCTGATTTCCCGTCCTTGTTATATCCCCTAATAAATCAGAGCTGCTTGTTTCAGCAAAGTTATACTGCCTGAGGTATTTGTCTATGTTAAAGTACTGTACTGTGATTGTTGCACTGTATCTCATTTCACAGGAGGTCCCAGTGCCGGAACCAGTCCTGGGGTAAGTGTATACTGTGAAGGTAATTCTGATATATGTGTGGGCCACTAGTGGGAAGAAAGGGTTGCAGTGTCCCAGAGGGCTGTGACCAAGTTAGTTTAACTATTGCAACCCTGACCTCTGGGTGGAGGCACCACCATTGGATCCAGGCCCTCAACCTGTTAGTGGCAAATCAGGCAGGGTAGTGCCCTGGGATAGCGCCATCTAGGGGTTACACCAGTAACCTGGATGACGCAGCAAACTACTTCAGAGACTGTTTCCTTGAAGTCTGGGATCACCACGCACTGCTACGGCGAGTTCGTGTCCGAGGTAACCACCTCCCCCGGATCTCTCCAGAACTCATCACTGTCCAAAGAGCGTGATGCAACCTGAAGTTCTATAAAGCACAAAGCTTCTTAAAGACTACAAGGGCTCACCGAGCCCTCAGAAACAAATGCATGAAAGCCACTCGCTCCAGATCTACCTTTAACTCTAATATAAACAATCCATCCAAATTTTGGAAAGTAATTCACTCACTTTTCTCCACCAGGCTCCACCTCCCTCCCCTCCTCAAAATAAACAATAATGTCATCACTGACCACCCAAGTATTGCTGCAGGTTTTAACTCCCACTTTACCTCATGCGCTGATGCTCTTCTAGGCTCCCTTCCAAACACAAATTAGTTGCTAACCACCTCTATCGGAAGTCCACCTGCCCCCACACAGGTTTTTCCTTCTAAAATCCTACCATCTGATATGCTGACAGCCTGGAAGCCTTAAACCCGAACAAAGATAGCTCCTGATGGACTGGACCCCAAGTTACTAAACCTGTCTGCTACAGCTATTGCTCTCCCACCATCTGCTCTTCCTAATGTATCATTTCAACTAGCTGACATTCCTCTTGGGTGGAACATGCAATCGTCCTCCATGCCCAAAGGAGACGATACCTCCTCCCTGGGAATTGCCACCTATATCACTCCTCCCAACGTTAGCCAAACTACAGGAACAACTAGTCCTAGCCCAGCTGTCCTCATACCTATCTGAAATCAGCTTCTTCACCCAATACCAATCTGGTTTCAGAAAACATCACTCTACTACATCACCACTACTCCGGATCACTGAGATGATCCTGACAGGCATGATTAGGTCACATCACTACTGCCATTTTATTGATCTTGCTAAAGCTTTTGACACCATTTCCTCCCTCCTTCTATGCTCCCTCTCAGCAGTGGGGGTGTCTGATCACCATAAAATGGTTCAATGCATACCAAATGACCATTCTCAATTGGTAAAATGTCAGACTACATCTCTCCTCCTCTACCCATACATACTGGTGTCCCCAGGGTCCATACTAGGCCCGATCCTTTCTCCATTTTCCCAAATGATCTTCCTTCTGTCTTTACTTTATCTTCTATATATATATATGTATGCTGATTATACGGTTCTTTCTCCTCAGGGCCATCACCCTTGGATGTTGCCTCCAGGCTTCAAAGTGACTTCATAATGTCCAGAAATGGTTTCACTCTCACCAACTCTTCCTAAATGCCAAAAACAGTGACCATGACATTTGGCACGAGACAGAAACTGTCAAGGCTCCCATCTGTCCCTGTCTTCACTACTCTTGATGGCGCAACTTTAGATACCACACGACATCCTTCAGGTATCTGGGTGTATGGCTGGACCAACATCTCACTTTCTCTGACCATATAGATGCTATAACAAAAAACTTTACCCCAAACTTGGCACCTTATTCAGAAACCGCCCTGCCTCCTGACTCAGGCAAGGCGGAACTGATCAAAAAATTATCCTCCCTATCATTGATTACTGTGATATCGTCTCACTGCTCTGCTCCTGCCACCTCCTTAGCAAACCTGGATACACTTTAATTCCTTCTGTCGATATGCAATGGATGCTCCTCCTGACCCATCACTGTCACCTGTATCGTGCTTTTAACCTTCCCTCCCTAGCTAATAGGTGACTGCACCACTGTGCAAATTTCATCTCTAAGTTCTGGATCGCACACCCTCCTTATCTCACTTGTTCACCCCCCACCTACACCACTTCACCTTTTAAGATCCCATGACAACAGAACTCTGTCAGTCCCTGAGATCCACCTCAATTGGCCAATCTTCCTTCTCTTACCAACTCCTAAACTGTGGAATGCTGTTCTTCACAAATCTCTCCTCCTCCTCCCCAGGCTCTCTAAACAAAGCACTATATAATTTCCTCTCTGTAAACTGCACCTGCCCCTAGCTCCCCCAGTCCCTCACCCTTCTTCTATTAGTCATCTCTTACCTCATCACTGCCCTGACTGGACTTTTTCCTCCTTCTTGTCTTTGATGGTATAGCCTATCAATCTCTTTCTGGCAATTTCTCCTCAGCTTGCAGGACTCACACTGTTCTCTAGCTCCTTTGTTTGCCACATTTTTAGTTTCCTCTCATTGTTTTCGTCTTGCTTTATAATAGTCCTCATATTGTAAGCCTCTAGGAAGTTTGGAATACCTTAGCCACTATTCTGCCTCACCTCTAGGTTATAGAATAGGCGAATCCTTGTCTACCTTGTAACTACCCATGCCTTTATGCTTGTTAAGCCTTGCTTTATATGCCTTTGTGTAAACTGCTTCTGTGCTATTGTGTGTACTATTGTACTCCATGCCATTGTATGCTTATAATCCATGCCTTAATGCTTCTTGTTTAAACTGTTTCTGTGCTATTGTATGTATTCTATATTACTATGTAACTCCCTACCCGCTCCCCAGGTCGTGACGGAGACGAGCAATTTGTTGTTCAGTGTACCTTACCTGGTGAAACTTTCAATAAATAAATTCTGCACTGGAAGTGCAAACACATTTTGGCTATGATGTGAAAATGACAGCTGTACTGTTCATAAGTAGGAGGAGTGGAAAAATGACAATGTTAAAAATCTGGAATGAAAATATTACAAATTCATGAAGTTATGAGGGTGCATGGAAATTGCTCAATACACACTCATAACACAGTCATTTTATGGACTTTGTCACCAAATTTTCAACATAGCCACTTTAAGATCTTTACTCATGAACAGTGTCACCATGATTTTCTTAATCTGTCCTGAACATTTATTTTGCACACCACTACACCATTGTGCACTACATGAGTGAAAACAACAGTTCGGTGAGATGTGAAACATGACAGCTGTACTGTACTGTTAAAAACATAGAAACATAGAAGTTGACAGCGGATAAGGACACGAAGGCCCATCCAGTCTGCCCATTTCTTTTCTACCTTATAAATGTGCCATCTGCCTTTGCTCTGTCAATGGCCTATCGCTCATACTCATTTGTATTGCTCCCTATGCCTATTCCATGACTGTTTGAAGCCCTGCCCTGTATTCATATCCACCACTTCCTGAGGTAGGCCGTTCCATGCATCCACCACCCTTTCTGTGAAAAAGAACTTCCTCACATTACCCCTTAATCAGCCTCCTCTAATCTCTTGCTGTGTCCTCTTGTCTTGCTATTTTTCTTATATTGAAACATGTTAGACTCTTTCACCTTGTTAATGCCCTTAGGGTGATTGAATGTTTTGATCATATCACCTCTCCCTCCTTTGCTCTAGGCTATACATATTGAGCTCCATTGATCTGTCCTCATATATTTTCTGATGCAGTCCCTGCACCATTTTGGTTGCCCTTCTCTGGACTGTCTCAATTTGTTATAGTCCTTGTGAAGGTGTGGCCTCCAGTACTGCAGGCAGTACACCAGATGGGGCCTAACCAGTGTCTTGTAAAGAGGGATCATTACTCCTCTTCAACTTGTGATACCGCTACTAATACACCCTAACATCCCCTAGCCTTACTCTACTGCTTCTTAGTGGTCTGCTTTGATGATTTCAGGTCATCGTGATGATGATGCCCAAGTCTCTTTCTTCCCTTGTGACTGCCAGCAACTCCTCCCAGCCTATAGGTGGCTTCAGGTTTCTCTTCCTATGTGCATGATCTTGCACTTCTTTGCATTAAACCCCAGTTGCCACTCTTCCAACCATTTTGCTAGTTTATCCAGATCTCTTCTCATTCTGCCCACCCCACCTGGATCATCTACTATGTTGCTGCTCTTGGTGTCATCTGCAAACAGACAAACCTTACCTCCAGTCTATCTGCAATGTCACTGATGAAGATATTGAAAAGGACTGGCCCCAGGACTGATCCCTGAGGTACCCACTTGTGACTTGCATCTCTTCTGACTGTATACTGTTTACCACCACTCTGTTTTCTGCCTGTCAACCAGTTTGCCATCCACTTGACCAATTTCTGACCCACCCCGAGCCTACCCAGCTTATTAATCAATCTTCTATATGGAACAGTATCGAAGCTTTGCTGAAGTCAAGGTAGATGACATCCACTGCTCCCTCTTGGTCCACTACTCTGGTTACCCAATCAAAGAAATCTATGAGATTAGTTTGACAGGACCTTCCTTTGTAAACCCATGCTGTCTTGGATCCTGTGCTCCAAGGATTCCAGGTGTTGCACTATCCTTTCCTTAAGGAGTGCATCCATAATCTTGCCCACTACTGAGGTAAGACTGACTGGTCTGTAGTTCCCTGCCTCCTCCCTGCTACCACTCTTGTGAAGTGGGATCACATGAGCCCTTCTCCAGTCTTCTGGGACTTCTCCTGTGCTCAGAGACTCATTAAACAGTTCTGATGATGGCTCTGCTAGTTCCACCCTAGCTCCTTTAGTACCCTGGGATGTATGCCATCAGGTCCCATTGCCTTGTCCACCTTGACCTTATCGAGCTCTTGTAGGAGCCTTTCTTGTGAAGGGACTAGTACTCCTCTCCCCACATGTCCATGGTGCAGAGCTGTGGGCCCTGCCCTACCTTTTCTTCAGTAAATACTGAGCAGAAGTATTTATTTAGGATAGATGCTTTACATGGTCCTCTTCCTCACACGCCCCTTATCTTCTTGGATCTTAGTATACTCCTCTGGACTTTCTCCTTTCACTAATGTATCTATAGAAAGTCTTGTCACCTTCTTTACTGTCTGTGCTATAGTTTTCTCAGTTTGGGACTTTGCCGCCTTACTGCCTTCCTTGCTTTCCTTAGGGAAGTTTGGTATGCCTCCTATATTCATTACACTGCATTCCCTTATATTTCCTGAAGGCCAGCCTTTTGGCTCTGACCTTTTCTGCTTACTGTTTTTGAGAACCAAAGTGGTTTCCTTCTTCTTTGCACTTCCTTTCTCTCATAAGGAGGAGTAGTAAATGGTAATGTTGAAAATCTGGAGTGGAAATATTGAAAATTCTCAAAGTTACGAGCATGCTTAGGAACTGCACAATGCTTAAAACAGGCATTTTTGGGGAATTTTGTCACCAGATTTTCAATATAGGGTTTTGGGGCCACCTCATGAACTGTGACACTGTGATTTCATTAATCAGTCCTCAAAGGTGGTTCTACACAGTGACTGTGGAATCACCTTTTGGGACAAATAACAAAATGACAGTAACTAAGTTCATGAGGTGGGGTCCCAAGAACCCCGTTGAAGAATTTGAGTGAAAAAATTCCCCAAAATGGCTGAGATATCCACTTGTTGAAAAACTATTTATGCCATTATAGTTCACCAGCATTTCTTCAGTTCGCAGTCAATTTTGAAGAGTGCAGACATGTTCCTGGTCTACCGAAAATCATCATGCCAGACTCTGGAGGTAAGCATGGGGTGAGGGAGGTGTGGGAGGTGGGCACACAGTGGGTGGTTGTGTGCAGGTTGGAGGAGGGTGGCACAAAAGATCATGAGGGACAGTTTTCTGTTTTACAGGTTTTAAAAAATAAATACAATGTGGGATGCTTTTTGCACATTGTCTATAGGTTCATAGGTAGTTTACAAGCACAGTAGGCAGTGACCTCTCATTGGTGGAAAATATATTTTTTTGACCTATGTATAAATCTAGTTTTCTTTTAAAATGGTTATAGAATTTATTTCAACTACCTCCTCTGGTAACGATTCCATATTAATATGACTTTTGAGTAAACTATTGACATATTTTATTTGTCCTATTTTGAGTTCCACTTATTTTTTATTATGAGACCTTGTAGATGTCATAGAAAGATTTGGACATAATCCAATAGTTTCAAATATCCTATTTTTTATTGAAAGAGTTATAAACTAAATGCAGATCCCTCTTAGTTTCCTATATGGCATAGAGAAAAGCTTCTGTTATTCAGTCTTCAACTATAATTCTGCCCTTTAACTTCTTTGATTTTCTTAGTAATTCTATATTGCACATCTTGTATTAATTTATTACCTCTAACTGAAGATGGATCACATACTGAAGAACAATACTCAAGATGTGGCTGACCAAACTTGAAAAAGAGGGATTATTACCTTTTCACTCCTACTTTTAATATTTTCAAGATACAGCCCACAATCTGATTGCTTTTCTTAACTATATTAGTAGTATGAGTTTTGAAGGATAAATCATTAAAAACAGTGACCCCAAATCTATTTCATTATCAGTTGTCTGTAATAGTGTGCTGTTAAAAGTGTAAGAAAAACATTTGCTTTGCTTACCAAGATGCATCACTTTATGCTTTTGTGCATTAAATAATAATTTGTTTTAATTGACCATGATTCTAAATATGCAAGATTTTCTGGAAATTCTGCGAGAGATTTGATCAGTTACAATGCCTCCTAGTTTACAGTCATACATATATTTTACCATCCAACATTGATTATTTAAAGGTAGTAAGGAAGATACCATAATATTGAAAAGCCATGCCCCAACACAGATCCCTGAGGGATGCCACTAGTCACAATTCTCATGACGATAAATAACCCTTCAATGACACTTGTGGTTTCCTGTCAGTTTAGGTTTGATCCAATTTACTATAAGATGATGTATATTAGTTTTAATTAATTTTAGATTAAGATTCCATGTGCCACAGAATCAAAAACTTTGGAAAAATCCAAGAAGACTATATCCACTGCAAGGCCATTGTCCAGAGCTTCATTTACTGGCTCCAAAAAGCTTAGTAAATTAGTGTGTCATGATCACCCTTAACAGATCCATGATGTGTAAGATCAATTTGTCCAGTGACAGACAAATGATCAATAATTCTGTTTTTAAGAGTCTTTCCAAAATTTTACAAAAAATGCAGTCAGGCTTATGGGCCTATAATGCTGATCCAAGTTTCTACTCCTTTTTATGTAGGGGGCTAACAATTGCTTGATTCCAAATAGGTATGGTTGAACCTGTAGTTACTGAGATATTAAATAAATATGCCAAGGGTCCTTAAGCTGATAACAGTATTTTTAATAAAATAGATGGTATTCCATCCGGACCTGCAGAACTATCTGATTTAATATTTGTAATGACCTCTTTAACATCATTTTGAGTAAATTGTTTAAATTCTTCCTCGACTTATGAGCAGAAGACACCATATTATCTTTCTTATTGAAAACACTTGTAAAATATCTGTTTAATCTATTGCCATTTCACCTTCATTCATGATAACCCCATCAGTAGTAGTCAGGGTTCAATGTTTGTAGGACTGTTTTTAAAGAACCTATGTAACTATAAAAATGTTTTATTATCCTTAGCTGATAGAGCTAGCTTTTCTTCATATTATTTTTAGATTTTCTTATTAAACTTTTACATTTGTTAACGGCTCCTTTATATATTGCAAAATTTTTGTAGATTGATTTTTTTTTGTATTTCTTGTAACATTTATTTTCTTTGTGATGCTCCATTTTATGGATTTGTTCAACCAGATGGGAGTTCTTTTGTTGTTATTGATTTTATATTTAGTCTCGTATGGTACCCAATAATTTATACAAAAATTTATTTTGGAATGAAATTTCTGCCAAATTGTTCCAAATTACAGTTGGAAATATCTGTGGACCAGTCCCATTTTCTAAATGTTTATTAATTTTAATATAATCTACTTTATAAAAATTTGATCTGTGTACAACCTGTACTCAGATAGTCACATTTTATATTAGCCTTAACTAAAACCATATTGTGATCACTATTTGATAGGATTTAATACTTTGACATCAGTATGTCTTCTGATATATTTGAAAAAACAAATCTAAGATATTATTTCTCCTCGTTGGTTCCTGAACCAGTTGCTCCAGATTATTTATTGTACAGAAGTCTAAAATCTTTTTCAAGTTTAGTTGTGCATTTCTGTTTGCCCAATCAATTTTAGGAAAATTGAAGTCTCCCATTAAGATGTAATTATTTGTGATATCCATTTTTCAATATTACACATGAAAAGATTATTATCATTACTATTTAAGTTTGGGGATCTATATTCAAGTCCAATTGTCAGGCTATATTTATTTGCTATCAGTACATTTGTCCATAACAATTCAGTTTCAATATTTTCAGTAACATTGTAGTTTACTGTGAGCATTTGTATTTGTTTATTATATACTGTATATAGCAATACCTCCTCCTTTAGAAATTGGATGATTTTGTAGATTTTAGTATAGCCATCAATATATGTATTCCAGTCCTCATTTTTAAACCATGTCTCACATACTCCACGATATCAATCTTTTTCTATTACAAAGACCCTTAATTCATCAATTGTGTTATTTAGACTATGGGCATTTACTAGTAATATGTTCATCAGATTTTTATTTGAAGTTTCTGATTCAGGAATATTTTTAACTTTATTTATCTTATTATTACTATCAGGACTATTTACCAAGACTTCACCATTATTGCACCCAGTTTTACAAATGTTCAGAGTGTCCAAGATCTTATGGCTTCTCCTCGAATGTTTAGTTTAAAAGTTTGTCAATATATGAAACAATATGCTTCCCAAATATTCCACTTCCTTTCTGCTCAAGTGTAATCCATCCCATGAATATTAATAATTTGATCTTAAAATTCTTCCCATTGGGTGATACACTCAATCTGTTGTTTTATGCACCAGTTCCTAAGCCAGTTATTAAACATTTTGATTTTACATTAATTGCATTTGAAGCTTTTGGGATTGGAAGTATCTCGGAAAAAGCAGTATTACACTTTAATAGTACAAGTTTATTGTATATTGCTACAAGATCTTGTTTTGTTTTTAATAAAGGCTCCTTGAAAATGTTATTGGCACCAGCATGAATGATTACAAGGGGCTTGCTTGTGTTACTCAGAATATTATCCAACATTAAGGTTATATCATTGATTTTAGTCCCCCACAAGATGACAGTGATCTGTTCTCTTTATCCCTTTGCAAACCATTCTATCTAAGAACTTTATTATTGAGTCTCCCAGTACAAAAACTGATTTTGACATTTGCACATGCTGTATCACTATAGGGTTCTATCTTCCATACAGGGAATTTCTATATTCTGTATGAGCATATGATTTTTGAGTAACATCATTTGTGCTAGAATTCTCAAGGAAAAGGGACTGTGCCATACATGGTTTATTAAGAACATGGTTAGCGGAGTTTGTAGTTAATATAGGCAATAAATGTTGATTTTGTTACTCTGTCCATCTGAAAATCCATTAGGAGGAATCAATGTCCTGGGAAATCATATTGTTTTGAATAACATCATTAGAGTTGGGAAGTACTTGGAAAGGGTTGTGAGAAGTTCCGATCCTTCAATATAATTTGGGATTGGCAGTAACTACAGGTAATATCTGTTGATCTGTATACATTTGTCCTTCTATAAATACTCCAAAATTATTGAAAATGTCAAAGCGATTTGTTAGTGGAATCCCAATGTACCAGCTTTCTATTCCTTTCTAGGGGCTTTGCATTCTGAACATTAAACCATTCATCTTCAGCATATGTTTCAGGCTCTCTTAGTCATTTTTTATTTTAGTTAACCTGAATAGAGTTATCTATAAAGAACTCTACTTTATTTTATACCAATTAAGGGTCAATTCCATTTGATAAGATTGCATTACTAGTAACTTCTTTAGCTAAAGCCATAAGTGTGGAACCCAGCATGTCGGCACACCAGGGTGTTTCTTTTGGGGACTGGAGGTGATGGGGATTGGGCACCCTGTCAGCCATTCAGTGTGCTTGGGGGTGTGTGCATTAGCCAAGGGGGATTGGGCACCACCTCAGAACATGACAAATGGGGGCACATCAAGCCAATGAGGATTGGGCTACTCCATCAGCAAATGAACCAGGGAGGCATGCCGACAGAGGATTGGGCACCCTTGGCTTTAAGAACTGGGAGAGGCAGGCGTGCTTTCCATTAGCATTGTGGGGACTGTGAGAGGCCGATGGAGAAGATGTTACCATAGAACACCACACAATGCAGCTTAGCTGCTGCAGTCAGGGATGCCTACGCAGCAAAAACAGCTGATTGTGTAGTGAGGGGCGCTCCCTGATTGTAACGAGTGTTTCTTTGAGCATAGTGACATGCTCATTAACTGCCTTCATTGACAGCATGCTCCTCTATTCACTGGTAGAGATCAGCCCAGAATGGACTGTCACCATTCGCACTGCACTGCCATGCCTCCACAACCCACTTGTGAAGGAAGTTGATGCAGTGTGTTTCTTGCACATGCATGCAAGCTACACAGAAATGTCTGAGTCATAAGTGTTTGTTGAAATTTTTCTATGCATGCACACAATTTTGGTATTTTTAATATTTTGACTCCAGATTTTCTGCATAGCCTTTTATGTTTGCTTGCGTGCATGTGCAAGAAACATAGTTCCACCATATGAGTTTTGTGGTGTGCCTCCCCACTTCCAATGCCCTGCACCTTTTGCAGGCACAGCTGCACCACACCAATGAATGTCCAAGCTGTCTATAACAGCCATTCAGATGCAGTGGCATACAGTTCTGAGGAAACCACTACTACAATCAGCAGTGGTACTCATGTATAATATGCATACTGCCGCTGGCAGTATGCATATTGACTATGTAAGCACTGCATCTGGAACTGTCATAGACAGTTCATCTCTGATCCCCATAGGATCCAGTCCCCCACAAACACCTTTTGATATCATGCTGGGAGCCTACCCCAGCATGTTCATGTGCTCCATCCACCCCTCAAGACACTGTATGACCGATAGGGTGCCCAATCCATCATCGGCTCCACTGCCCCTGCCAAAAGCAAACTTCCAGGTACCACACTGACCCCACCCCAGTGTGGCAGAAGTCTGTGGCCCACAGGGTTCCCATCCTCGTCGGCTCCACTGCTCCCCAACAAACTTGCAGGTGCCGCACTGGGAGCCCACTCTAGTGTGGCAAAAGTCCCACATCATGTTCAACAAAACAAAACACCTAGAACAAAAGAAATGGTCCCTCATTTACTGTCTTGCCCCTTCCCCAACGTGCACCTACCCTCTCGCGTAACCCGCCTCCACACCCCTTTACCTCATACTTACCTCTAGAGTCTGGCACGATGATCTTCAGTGGACTAGGACCACATCTGCATTCTTCAAAACTGTCTGAAACTTGGCCTGCTGGCACAGCGGTGGGATTTCCGCTTGCGGCCTTGTGACCGGGTTGAGACGGACCTGGATCGTCGGAGGGTCGGCTGGGAGAAGGATGGAGCATCCTACGGACTGCTCTCCTTCTCCAGGGGAGGGTGGGTCAGTGATCGCACTAGTGACTCTGGGCGGAGGCCCAGAGCCACACAGCCACCGACACTTAAGAGGACTTGGAGGCGGCCAGACATCATTACGTCATTGCACGCTCACGCCTCCCGGAAAATGGAAAATGGACGGCTGTCGGCGCCTACGCCCGGAAGCGCGTCACGGCTTAATTAAGCCTCTCCAGGCCGGCCCTCCGGTTCAAAAGTAGTGTCTGCGGGGTGCCCCCGCCCCTAACCCGTCCAGCGAGGTAAGCCGGGTACCGGAGGGCTCGAGGCCGTTCTGGAGAAGGTGGAGCTGCACGGGCTGATAGTCCTGCCGTCAGCGGCTAGGGCGAGGAAGGAATAAAAGCGTAAATAAAAAAAAACTGTTCAAGTAACTGAAGAAATACCGTAAGCTGTATAATGACATAAATGGTTTGTTTCAACTTTGGTGCATATCTCAGCCATTTTCGTGAATTTCTTCACCGGTCTCAACATGGGGTTCTTGGACCCCATCATGAATTCAGCCACTGTCATTTTTGTTATTTGATCCTGAAAAGTGATTTTGTGGTCACTGCACAGAACCACCTTTTGGGACTGAGTAATGAAATGACAGTGTCACAGTTCATGAGGTAGGCCCTCAAACCCTATGTTGAAAATTCAGTGAAAAATTCCAAAATGACTGTTTTACAGCGTACATCATGCAGTTCCTACGTACGATCGTAACCTATTTTCAATCTAGTTTTCAACATTGTCATTTTACCACACCTCCTTATGAGCAGTACAGCTGTCATTTTCACATCTTGCCCAAAATGTGTTTTGCACATGTACACAGATGTCTTAAAATGGCTATATTGAAAATTTGGTGACAAAAGTCCATAAATGACTGTTACGAGTGTGCATTGCCGGTTTCCACACCCTGATCATAGTTTAATATTTGTAATACTTTCAGTTCAGATTTTGACACTGCCATTTTCCACTCCTTATAAACAGTACAACTGTCATTTTTCACACCTTGGCTGAAATGTGTTTTATACTTCAGCAGAAATGTATGGTCACTGTGGAAATCAGTGTTCAGGACAGATTAAGAAAATCACAGTGACACTGTTCATGAGTGGAGGTCCCAAGATGCCTGTGTTGACAATCTGCTGTTAAAGAATCCCCAAACTAATTACATTATGGGTGTGTATTGCAGTTTCTACGCACACTCATAACTTCACCAGTTTTTGATATATTTTCACTCCAGATTTTCAACATTGCCATTTTACACCTCCCCATGAACAGTACAGCTGTCATCTTTCACATCCTGTTCAAAGTGTGTTTCGCACCTGTGATACCAAATGGTGAAGTCGCTAGCAAAATCAGTTTTCAGCTTATAAACTGATATTGCCACTGTTCATGAGGTGGGGGCACACAAAACCCATTTTGAAAATTTGGAGTGAAAATACCAACAAATGCCCAGGGTGTAGGGGTTTCCAACTATAACACACCACCCTGTAAAGACTGACAGGCATCAGGGTGTGACTTGGGATTGTCACCTGTAATGCTCATGCCATTCCACCCCATCAACACCCTGCAGCCAGTGACAGGCATCAAGGTGTACCTTGGAATCTTCGGCCCCAAAGTTCACCCCATTCTTCTATACTGCACCCATCTCACCATATTCTCTTATAGAAGGAGTAAGCATAAGGCCCAAAGACCCCAGAGCACACTGTGACACTTGTCAGTGTCTGCAGGGTAGTGTGGTGAAATGGCATTGGCGTTATGCCTGAAGACCCAAAGGCACACCCCAATGCCTTTCAGTCTCTGCAGGATGGTGGTGGGGTTGACTTCACTTCAATACATCACTGCCATTCCTGTTATGCATCTCTCTAACTCCTACACTACCAATGCCAATACAGCAAGCAAACATTTGACATTGACAAATGCTTGTTTACACCACCTCATGAACAGTAAAGCTGTAATTTTTCACTTACTGTCTGAAACATGTTTTCTTACCTGTAGCATGGAATAGGGGTTTAGCATGGATTAGAAACTTTTCACTTATAGGGTTTATGAGTTGGGGTCATAAGAAGACTATGTTCAAAATTTGTGGTTAACATATGAAAAATGCAAAAATTATGGCCATTCGTTGCAATTTTACTATGCCTGCTTGTAATTTTGGAAATTTTAAATATATGTTGACCACAGATTTTCAAAATAGGCTTCTTATTATCCCACCTCATGTTTGTCACAGCTGTCATTTTTAAATCTTCCCCAAAATGTGTTTTCACACCTGTGGTGGAAAATGGCATTGCAGCTGTGCAGAATTACATTTTGTCAGGGATTTGAAAATGTTCTGTACTGGGTATGAGGTGGAGTAATAAGATGGCTACCCTGACAATTTGGTCACTGTTGTCCTATAAATGAAAGTGCTGGGCCCAGATGGCCCTGCGCTCTAAAGCTACATACATATACACATCTTAGGAGGGTGGGAGTGCAGGGCCCTCTGGGCCCTGTGTTCCCTTGGACAAATATGGATATTTAATTTGCTATCTGAAAAGTAAGGAAATTCATTGCAAAACTTTATTAATGCATCAGGGTTGTTGCTAAAGCAACAAAAGTAGGGAAATGTGGTGTTAAGTTTCCAACCTGACATTCCACTCCCACCCTGCAGATACCAACAGGTGTCAGGGGTGTGCCTTGGGATCATCAGTCCAACACTCACCCCATTCTCCTATACTGTACCCATCCCAGCTTATTTACTCATGGAATGGGTAGCATTAGGGCTGACAACCTCAAGGCAACCCCTGATGCCTGTTGGTGGCTGCAGGGTGAGGGTGGGGTATTAGGTTGGAAACCCTAACATCACATTTCCTTCTTTATCACTTTAGTAACAACCCCAACTGATGCATTACCAAATATTTTACAGTGAACTGGTATTATGCCTTTGAAAGTTACAGACTACATATGCTTATAAAGAGAATCAAACAGACTTAGTAGATATGCTTTGGAAATGTCCTAACATCACATTTACATGGAAGTTAATCCAGAAAATGTATAAAAATTCAGAATGACAACATTCCTTTTGATGACAGAATATTCACACAAGGGATCACCAGCACCTTATTTTAGTTAAAACCATGGAGAAATTAAATGGTTATCATTAGCAGCACTAGGCTACAAATGCCTCTTACTAAGTCACTGGCAAGAACAAAATCTGATCAAAGCCAGTAGGGCTGCAAAATGCTGTTGGATGGGATGAGAAAGATAAGCAAAACACCTGAAAAAAGCAATGAACAGAGAAATGCCTAGAGAGGTGTGTAGCCTCTTGCAGCTAATTAATACAATACCAATATGCTTATTCCCACCTCCAAAATGGACAAACTGTGTATGATCTCTTGGCATGGTGCCCCAGTGTGTGGTGTTATGGAGTCACTTATCCCCATTGCCACAACCTGTGATTCAATGGTGACTGGTGTTGGTGCAGTATTGCTAATCTTGGTGTAAATCAGGCACTTTCCTGGATGAGACACCATCCAAAGCCCCTTGATACTGGAGCGTGGCCAGGCTCTTACATACCACTTCTGTTAATTGCATTTTATACATTTAATGCACAAACTCTGATTCTAATGATGCAGATTCTAGTACAGTATAGCCCTGAGGTTAGAGCAATGAACTGTGAATGAGCCTGACACACTCAGCAGACCTGGACCTGAACCCTGCAATCTCCACCTGAATACCGTGCAACTCTGCACAAGTCACTCGACCACTAAAGCACCCCAGGTCACCCCCAAAACAGACACCTGTGCCTAGTGGCTTTGCCTGGTTACCCAAGAATAAACTAAAATAGAAATAAAATAAATGAGCCAGTCTCTGCACATTTGTATGCACATTTAGATGCACAATCAGATGCCTGTTGTCCACTGAAACACCCTCCTACTTACTCTTGCTGGGGACAGCAATGATGGCAGCAGCGCTGCTCCGCTCTTCACTGCCTCCATTTGTGTGGTTGTCTGACGACTTTCTTTGTTTGAACTCCAGTGGCTTACTACTCAGATAGTATCTGCTGTTGAATGAAACTTGCCCTAACCTAGTTTTAGGGTAGCAGTGTAGATCTTTGCAATGTCCGTCAATGGGAGTTTGAAACTGCAGACGTGAATGCTGTTTCATTCTTTGCAAGGAGTTTTTGCATTAGTGTGTATTTGTCAACTCTTTGCTTTAAACAGACCATACTTTGCATTTTATTAAGTCCTGATGAATGGAACTTCAGTTTATTTTTGCATATTGCTGCATGCTACAGGTGATGGTAGCATTTGGAGCCTGGAAAATCTCAGAGAGAAGTTCTGTATTCAGGAGTTCTTGAGGGCTGTCAGAATGGACACCAGAGCACCACACTGTGAGTGCTGAGAGGCTTGCATTGAATGACTAAAGGTATGCCATCCTTGCCTAAGGGCTGGGGTATACATTTTATAGCGTGAGCTAACTACACTCAGATGAGCGATGTTTGTGTGTCTTTTATTAGATGCTTAGAGACTGCAGCTGTCTATTTGACCAATGTGGGGAATCGGATTCAGAAAATGTTGGAGCTAGTGGGAGAGTCTCACACAGGATGGTCACTGTCCACTGGTGGCTGAGTCCAGCATCTCATTTAGTAATGAAATGGAATGGAATATAATTTGCCCTATGAGTTTGGAGACAGATGATCCTGTTAGAGGGCCTGAGGGACACTGTTCTGGTGCTAAGATGCTTTAATAAAGGAAATTTTCCCTATCAGGTACTAGTTTTCATTCCTTTTTCCTACTGTGCTGAAGGTGAAGTTGAGCCTCAACGAGCCTGGAATCTGTATATTTTATTTCTAATTTGAACCTCTGGTATTGGATTAAGAACTCTGTTTCACAGGTTTGGTCTGCATTTCAATCTAGTTTTTATTATAGAGATGCTATTTAGTGACTCTGATATGTGTTATTATGTTTGTCTTCAATCCAAAAATCTTTATTTAACCAGGTGGACACTGTTGAGCGAAGCTCATTTACGAGGTGGACCTAGGTGGAACAAAGTACAACTACAGGATGATACACAACAGTTACAGTAATGAAAACAGCATTGGCATGAACAGTAATAAAAAGAAATAATGCAGATTAAGTGCTACAATATGTAGAATCACTAGTATGTACAACAAAAAGTGAAGAGAGAGAAACAAATAAAATACAATACACACAAATTTCAGTGCACAAGCATCTACACAAAGACATGAGCAATAGTAGGGCTAGGTATGGCAGATTCAGATAACCACAGTGTTGTACAGTCAAGCAGGTGTGCAAACAAATAGTGTTGCAGATGAGTTCCGCTATTATAATGCATAGGTAAGGGACATGAGGCAAGGTGAGCCATCAGGAACCACAAAGAGCAACTCTGAGGATACACTAAGGGGTAGGGGAAGGATGGGGGCAGGGAGGGGTGGAAAGGGGAAAGGACAGCTGATTATGAAAAGGGGTGTGAAGTGCTGGTTTTGATGTGAAAAGGTGCGAGAACAGGTTTTGATGTGAGGACTTCTAGGCAGGGCATGGGTGAAGCAAACTCAATACTGTAACAGGTCGGGGAAAAGAAAGAAGGAGGACAGAGGCAATGAATATGGAAAGGGGGGAGAGAGAGGCCAGGTAGGAGCTGGACCAGTGACTAAAGGAGGCCACGGCAAGGTAAATAGTGAACTCCAGGTGGTTAAGGAATCCATGATCAGGTATAGCAAATGCAGGGTTCTGTAAAATGATGAAAGTATAGTGTTTTGGAGGATGCTAAGCTAACAACATGCTTTAGTTTTAGGGTTTTTGCAATTTATTCCACAATAAAGGTAGCACATGACTGATAGCTGCACAGCCAAAGCAAGATCTGGCCTTATATACTTTCAAGGAGAAGTAGGAGGCACTTCTCAGAACATACCTGCTAAAAGTACAAGGTTGGTAGACAGTCAGAGATATAGTTAGGCAATTTATTTAAGAAGACTTTGTATGTCCAGAAGGCGGCTTTTCTTTGCCTGAAGTTAAGAGAGGACCACCTTACTGCCGTGGTACAACAAGCAATGGTGGGTGGAGTAGGAAGGTCCATTATAAACCTTAGGATTCTGTGATACAGCGATCAAGTTTTGATAGAGCTCTGGCAGGCGCTTGGTTGTACAGGAAGTCAGCGTAATCAAGGAGGGAAAGAAAAGTGGTTTGGACTAGCTGCATCCTGGCTTCCTGGGGAAAGACATTTTATCCTGAAGAAAATTCCAAGCTTTGATGAAGTTTTTATCAATTCTTCAATATGTGCCAGGAAGGACAGTCTGTTATTGAGCCATACCCCAAATATTTGAAATTTGTCTTGTACTCCAGTTGCTCACCAAGTATGGTAGTTACCAGAGGAAGGGTCCCAATCGAGGCAGGGTTAGGTAGGTTGGGGAAAAGGCAAGAGTAACATTGCTTTTGTTCTCTTGCATTCAAAAGTAACTTCTGATTTATGAGCTGACACTGCAGTAGATTGAATTCATCCTGAAGACTGAGTATGTTGCATCGGGAGGGTCCACTGACAAAAAGCACTGTGTCATCCACAAAAAGGTCTATTTGTGCTTTCTGATGGTGTCATCTATCCTATTAATACAGACTGCAAATAGCAGGGGTCCCAAGATGGAACCTGAGGTACTCCTCCCAGGACAGGCTTTAAGGAGAGACTTCACCTTCTGCTTTTACCTGCTGTGAGCATCCTATGAGGTCATTCTTGAACCATCTGATGAATAGAGCATCTAGGCCGATATATTGAGGGACGGAGGAACAGACTGTGATTAACTGTATCAATTGCCTTGCTTAGGTTCAAGAATACCACACCGACAAAGTTCTGGTTGTCCAACTGATGCTGCCAGTCATTAGTTACTTTGGCTAAAGCCGAGATCATGCTGTGCTGTGCTCTGAATCCTGGCTGTAAAAGATTGAGCAAGTTTGTCAATTCCAGGAAGTTCCAAAGCTGGGTGTTCACAATTTTTCCAGCATCTTAGGAGGATTGGTAGAAGGAGATTGGCCTGTATTTGTTCAAGTCACTGGGATCACCAGATTTGAACAAAGGGATAACATGGGCCATTTTCTAGATAGAAGGAAGGTCACCCTGAGAGAGAGAAAGGTTAAACAAATGTGTAATGGGCACTGCCAGGACGCGTAGTCTAACTTTAAGAAATATGGCCCAATATGGTCTGCTTCAGCACTTTTTCAACAGCTAGCTGGAAAAACAGATCTTCGACTTCCTTCAGGATTGTAGGTTGAAGGGAGAAGGATGGATTTGGAAAGGAGCTCCTTGATCATTGAGTCCAAGCTGAGTGCAAAGTGTACTAGCTGGGAGGTATCAACATATAACCCTGCAGTGACAACGTGATTGTTGAAGGAGTCTAGGATTGATTGTTTGTCAGTGAATGTGTAGTGCCGATTGAGATTTTTGTCGGCAGGCAGGCACTGGGGAGGGCCTTCGATATCCTTGATTAGTTTCCAGAATTTGGAGGAGCAATTGATGAAAATCAAATTGAGAATGGTAGAAATTAGCCTTTGCTTTCTAACCATTTTGTGCACAGATTCCTTGCCTCCTGATCAGATTTTAGTCATTCCCAAATTTAGTCTTGCAGGTCTTTTTCACAGCAGATCTCTATTACACAAGGCATCTTTCAGTTTGCTGGAAAACCACTGACAGTATTTTTCCTGACCCAGGTTTTCACTAATGGTGCGTGGTTGTTGAGAACGGCTAGATAATGTCTTGGATATTATAGGCAGCAGTTGCAGACTTTCTAGGTAAAAGTTTGGCCAGTACACAGAGTGATTTTGCTCTGAGATGAATGCACAGGGTTGAAATTGCATATACACCTTGTAGTGGAGAATTTGGGTCCTGAGGAAGAGGTGTGATTGCACCTTACATAGACAATGAAGCAATGATCACTAATGTCTGAGAAGAAGACACCAGCATGGGTGAATAAATGAGGTTCGCTAATGAGGATAATGTCTAACATGGTGCTGTTAGTAGGGTTGGTTTTATTTGGTTGTGTAATTTCATTGATAAGTTAAGACAGCCCGAGTGAGTCGCAGAAAGATTTTAGTGGAGAAGATGCACTGGATAGCCAGTCTAGATTGAGATCGCCTAATAGTGTGGTCTCAATAGACCTTTGTCCTAGGATAAGGGTTAAATGGTTTAACAGCTGCAACCCAGTGGATGGGGCCTATAGCAACTTGTCACACAAAGCGATGCACCAGATGCAATCTCTACCTGCAGGGAGAGACTTTCAAACTTGCTTGGGACAGAGATTGAATCTACGATAGAGACCAAGAATTTGCCCTTAATATAAATAGCCACCCACCACCTCTGGACCGCTCTGTCAGTTCGGAACAAAGTTTAGGAAGGGAGGTTTAATTCATTGCTGTTTGTTGCCAGGCGGCCAGGTCTCAGTGACAACCAAGACGCCAGAGACAGTGTGACATATCCAGGCCTGAATAGAAGTGATTTTTTTCAATAGACTACAAGCGCTAACATGCATGAAGCTTAACCTTTGAGGCTAGGTAGGTCTGCAGGAGATCCAATAGATGTTGAAGGGCCAGGGTTGAGTTCAATGTTTCCAGAACACAACAGTAAGAGGAGCAGGATCTTCTGAGTATTTCTAGAAGCAACTTTGAAGCTTAGTCCACGCCGCTTGTAGGGACTGTGGTTATGGCAGGAGGGTCCCTAGGGCTAAAATCAATCTGCTTGAATGTTACGTATAACAGGACCATACCAGCAAGGAACAGGGTGGGCAGAGTAAGATGAGGAGACACGTTAAAATCCATTAGGGTGGGCAAGTAAATTACCAGTATGCCGCTGTGAGTAGGAACTAACAACACGGGGGGGGTTGAGGCGTATATGAGATAATCAAGTAATTTCACAATATCAGCACAATCAGGCATATGGATGGAACCCATGTCATGGATGAGGACATACATGATGAAGAGTTTGATATGAGAGGCAAAAGTGCAGCAGATACAAACAAAAGAACACCCACACTCCACAGTAGTGGGCCTGTGTCCATGGTCAAAGATGTGCTGGTCAGTTGACAATTGGAGCGATTGAGGTTTGGTCACCTATTAATGGCAAGGATATTGGGTTCCACCAAGAATCCAGATATAAAATGAAATTAATGTCAAGAGGTTTGTAGGAGATGAATTGTTGAGAAGCTAAACAGGTCTGAAAAGTTACAACTTGAGGAGGAGTAACAATATGAAAGGAGGAGTAAAATAAGTGAACTGGGCAATGAGCCAATGTGGCCTGGATAGTGAGTCAATGAGGAGAGGCTTAGCAAAGTGAGGGGAGAGCAAGGGCATTTAAGGTGGCCTGGGGAAGGGGTGGGGAGAGGGCCGAAATTTGAAGTGAAAGTATCAGTCCAGAAAGCTCCCCGAGGAAGCGGGCTGGAACGCTGTTCTCCGTACCTGATGCTGGGCAATGGGGCTTCCGAGTGACCTGGGGTGCTTGGCTGCTTGATCCTAACCATGGCTGCGGTCACAGCCCAAAGAGGCTACAGGAGGCCTGAAGGTAGAGGGACAGACACCAATTAATAAAGCCCAAGAGAAAAGGGAGGGTTCTGTTGGAAACAAGGGGCACAAAAGAGCTGATCACTTAATTGTGTTTCTAAGACAGAGGGCGGTTCAGATTACAATCAAGGTGCCGCTAAGTCTGAGAGCTTTGGCTTGAAGAACAAAGGAAGAAAAGAAAAGTCGGGCAGACAGGGTCTGACAAGCTGGCCTTTGTCACCCAAAATATGTAACAGGCTTGCCAAGAGATTACAATCTTGCAGCAAAACAATCACAAATTGCATGTTGTTAATATGAGATAAGCTCATGTCAGGGGTCCGAGCAGAGACTGCCACTTCCCAGGACTGAGGGGACTTGATTAGCTTCAGCCATGAATTACTTCACTGCAAGGGTGCCACGCAACTTCCGCAACTTACATCACTGTCAAGACCTCGCTAGTGACTGGCAAGCAGTAGTCTAGACAAGGAAAGCTACCACAAAAGTAAATTAAACCATCACAATAACTTTTAAGAGTAAACACAATCAAAGGAATAAAGGCAAATAGATTTGGTTTGAAAATCCCAGGCAAGGGCGGGCCAATCAGGAGCGCTGCTTGACAAATTAGCCAATGAGCATGGATCCCAGATAGGCGCCAAAATTTGAAGTAAAGTATCAGTCCAGAAAGCTCCCCAAGGAACCGGGCTGGAGCGCTCGTACCTGATGCTGGGCCATGAGCTTCCGAGCACCGTGGGCGTTGCAGCATCTCCAACTGCAGCTGCAGTCACAGCCTGAAGGGGTTATGGGAGGCCTGATGCTGAGTGATGGGGCTTCTGAGCACCATGGGGCACTTGCTGCTTGATACTAACTGCAGTTGCGGGTCACAGCCCCAAGGGCTATAGGAGGTCTGATGCTGGGCGATGGGGCTGCTGAGTTCTGTGGGGTGCTTGCTGCTTGATCCTAACCATGACTGCAGGAAATACTGAGACTTCTATGGATGCTGTTTAGGCATGGGTAGCTATCAGAATTACTGGTCTGAAAACATAGATTCCTGCATTAATGGAGCTTTTTATGGAGCTCTTATGCTTGTTTTAGTAGTGACTAGATTTATACATAGACTTATTGAATTTTATGTATCTATATAAGTGGTGGTTAAGTTCTGAAATGTTAATATGCTTATTTTATAATTATATTTTTAGGACATTGAAAATGCAGTTTATTTTCCTGAAATAATTATTTTAGATCTTAGGCTAATCTAAGACTGTCTAGTAAATGTAAGCTCCATTTATATAGATGTAATATATGGATCATGAAAATAATACTATAGAAAATGGTGCAAAAATCCCTGTAATAGATACCATTTCCCATAATAGCACACTTCACTCCCAATATTCACTCCCAATACTATCGCTCAGGATTTAGAACGATAGTATTATCACTCCTGCAGAAAGCGCAAGCACGCCTGCCACCTCGCTGCCACCACAAGTCAGCTTCTTCAGCAGTCAGCACGAAGAATTTAAAAAATGCTCCGTGGAAGCAAACACCATAAAACTTTCCATTGGCAACAATAATATCTCTTTGAAAGCCACAAACAGTTACCGAAAACAGGCTACAGTTCATCTCTGAACAAGAAAATCAAAATACCTTAAAACAAAAACAGCCTTTAGCTGTTACTGTTACTAGAACTGTTTCTTCACTTTCTAATGACCTCTTCATACAGCTTCCACGCTTCTCATTCAAGCCACGCCTCAGCCTACACAACACTCAACAACTAAGACCTCACCACCTTCTCGCATCCATATATTACAAAATAGAGTTACAGTGAATATCATTAACATTCTGAACTTAGTTCAGATCTCCTCAAGCTTCGCCTTGCGTTACCTATGTCCCGAGAACCTTTAGATGGAATTACAGCCTTGTAATTCACTGCAACCTATCTATTATTCTATTTATATATAGGGCATTTAGAGCCCAGCAACTGAGAGATTTATGTAATGGAATCTTGACCAGATTCTACTAGTGAATAATTCAGAATCTGTTTGGGAAGTCTGATAAGTTAATGTTGAAGATCCTTAGGGTCTTCCAGGTAGACCCATATAAACCTGATACGAGTAGGCTGCTAAATCCTACAGGGAGTGATTGTAATGGAACTTATAGTAATGAGATGATGCCTGGGTTAAACTAGTCAGACAGGCTTCTAAATTCTGGCTCAGCTAGTACAACAAAGTGATCCAATACACACTTATGGATCCAGATCTTTGACTCAGGAAGTGAGGAGCATAGTATAAACTGGCTAAAGGTGCCTGAGCTGGGCCCCATATAAGAGGATGCGTGGCAGCATACACCGAGGGGTATCCCCTGGGATCAAGGGTAGGCATCGAACCGCAGTACAGGTGGGCCCCTACCAGGGTCCTGTGGCAGTGACTTATTAATCTTATTTGGTTAAAATAGCCATAAACTGTTGATTGACAGATATCGGAGCAAGGTCAAGTGTCTTGGACACAAGTTTTGTCTCAAGCTTGGTTAAATGAAGGTTCACTGAATGAGGAACGAACAACTGAAAGTGACAAGAAATCTTTATGGAGTGCCCGGATAGGCTCTTTTATAAATAAGAAAGTTAGTCTGTTGAATAAGAATTTGAGAGATACACTAATTATTTTAATCATCCTATTTTCTTTCAAATGGATTTAATTAGGTAAGATGTTTGAGCTACTGTAGATGGAGTTATTGGAAATTAATGTATAACTCACTTGTGGACAAAGGTGTTTTTCTGCACTTTTTGTATTTTAAATGTTTGAATATTCTATGTTGTAATGGTTGAAAAACCAATCAACAATAAATATACTTACTACTTACATTCAGATGCACCACATATTTGGCTGCACATTCAACTGTGCATTTAGCTGTACATTTGGACATACATTTAGCTGCAGATTCAGATGTGCAACACATTAAGTTGTACTGCACATTCAGATGCATTGCAAATGTGGCTGCACATTCTGATGCACATTCAGGTGCAAGTTCGGCTGCACATTCAGTAGCACATCGAAATGTATATTCAATTTTCCTTTGTATGCACATTTGAATGCGTATTTGGATGCATATTCAGATGCACTTTGGGATGCACCTGCAACTGCACATTTGAATGCATATTATTGAATCCTTTTATAGGTACATTGTAGGTTAAGGGAGGAATAGTGAAGATTAATAAAGGAGAAGGAGGTGGGCAGAGGAGACAGTGAAAAGGCAGAGATACTGAATGATTACTTTTGCTCAGTATTCACAAAAGAAGATGAGGAGGAGTTACCTAAACCAGACAATAGAAGGACTCTGAGTAGGTTGACACCAGTCCATTTACAGAAGAAAGAGTCCTGAAAGAACTCCAAAACTCAAGGTGGACAAAGCAATGGGGGCTTGACGGGATTCACCCCAGAATCCTGAAAGAACTAAGGGAGGACCTAGTGACACAACTGACCACACTTTTTAACAAATCATGGGAGGATGGGGTGGTATCTGAGGACTGGAGGAGGGCAGATGTGATTCCCTTCACAAAAGTGGGAACAAGGCAGAAGCAGAAAACTACAGACCTGTAAGTTTGACCTCAGTGGTAGGGAAAATGATGGAATCACTTGAAAGAAATAATTGTTGAGTACCTAGAGGCCAGCAAGGCACAGGACCCAAAGCAGCATGGATTTACAGCAGAAGGTCATGTCAGATGAATCTAATTGATTTCTTTGACTGGGTGACCAATGTAATAGACCAGGGAGGGGCTGTGGATATGGCCTACCTAGACTTTAGCAAGGCATTTGATATAGTCCTGCACAAAAGACTAATAATCAAGTTAGCCAGCCTGGGAGTGGGTTCCAGGGTGGTATCCTGGTAGCAAACTGGCTGCACAACAGGACACAGAAGGTAATAGTGAATGGAACACATTCTGAAGAAAGGTGGGGTTACTAGTGGAGTACCTCAGGGACCAGTACTGGGTCCAGTCCTCTTTAACATCTTTATAGGTGACATTGCAGAGGGTCTGGAGGGAAAGGTATGCCTCTTTGTAGATGACACAAAGATCTGTAACAGAGTTGATCGACAAGTGGGTAGAAAGGATGATAAGGGACTTGGCAAGGTTGGAGGAATGGTCAGACAAATGGCAACTTAGATTAAATGCAAAGAAGTGCAAGTAATGGCCCTGGGAAACAAAACCCAGGAGAAGAGTACACAATAGCAGGAGAGGTACTAACAACAATAAAAATAGAAAGGGACTTGGGGGTAGTCTATCAGATGACCTAAAGGTGGGTAAGCAATGTGAGAAGTCAGTAAGGAGAGCCGGGGATACTGGGATGCATAGGAAGGGGCATCACAAGTAGAAAAGGGAAGTGGTTATCCCTCTGTCAGCGTAGTTGGTGAGACCCCATCTGGAATACTGTGCAGTTTTGAGACCCTTCTACGCAAGGACGAGACAGTATGGAAGCAATCCAGAGGAGAGCAACTAAAATGGTGCAGGGTCTGCATCAGAAACCATATGAAGAGAGAATGAGAGAGCTTAATATGTATGTCCTTGATGAAAGGAGGACAGGGGGACATGATAGAAACTTTCAAGTACCTCAAGGAATCAACAAAGTGCAGGAGGGTAGCATCTTTCAGAAAAAGAGATGTAAGAACAAGGGGCACAATTTAAAGATATTGAGGATGGCTCTGGGGTAATATGAGGACTTTTTTCACACACGAGAGTGGTGGATGCAGGAACCACCTTCCTAGGGAGGTTATTGGGTTTAAAACAATGGGGAATTCAAACATGCATGGGACAGACATAAGGCAATTGTAGTGGGGGTTGCAGGAAGTAGGCTGTTGGTTAATTAGAATCTGCAGCTTATCCAATAGGAAGGGAAATGGGCAGACTGGGTGGGCCAACTGGTCCTTATCTGCCATCAATGTCTATGTTCTATGTTTCTATATGGGAACATACATTTGTTCTACAAATTAGAGTGCATGTTTGACTAAACATTTGGCTGTATAGTCAGCTGCACATTCAGATGTATATTCTGCTGTGCATTAAGATGTACATGTGGCTACACATTCAAATGCACATTCTGCTACGCTTCCAGATACATATTTGGCTGCACAATTGTATGCATATTCGGCTGTGCATTGGATGTCCATTTGACTGCACATTCCAATGCCCTTTGGTTGCACAAATAGATGCACATTCTGCTGCCAATTCAGATGCATATTTGGCTACACATTTGAATTCAGATGAATCTTTGAGATTTAGATGTCATTTCATGTGGATCTGTTTTGGGGCCTTTGCCACTTCTGAAACCCAACCCATGGCATCCCAGTTCAGGTCGCCATTTGACTTAGGCAACAGAGGCAGGTAGGTCTCTAATGAGTCCTTTTGAAAAGCCCCTTTCTCCCAAACAAAATGTTCAAATGTGGTAATAAACACGGCAGTTTTCCATCTTATTGTGGATTTTCTTGTTTTCTGTGGGTTTTGTGTAGTGACTTTCTTTTAAAAGGAGTTAATTTTACAGTAATTAAAAAATTATTTTGCAGGACAAATTTCATGTTATTGCTAATGTGGAACATGACAACTGTGTACAGCACACTTATCAATTTGACTTAGAACAAACTTTTACACTAATAAACTCAAATAATTCATAGCATTTGCATTTTGTATTTAGTGAGGAAATATTTTACAGAGAGGCAAAATAACCTGTCAGGTATCAACTAAGAATTGATTTGAAATCCATGTGTTGCCTGTATGCCAGTCTACTGATCCTACAGCAAATGTAGGTGAAATATGTGCTAACAGCTCAAGTGTGCATTCAACCTAATTGTCTTCTGTTAAAAATAAAATACATTGTTTCATTTGTAAGTACAGAACTACAGAATGGGTAAAGCCTATTAACTGCTGAAAGTGAAGTTTGTAAGGAAACTGTTTTGCATTTAATGATTTAATGAGGTTTAATGTAGTAATTGCATTAAATTGAATAATGTTGCTCGTTACACACTATGTTATTGTCTTATGCAATATGTAACATTACAAACAGTTTGAGGTAACAAACTGGGAATATGAACATTTAGCCTCATAACAATTAAGGACAGTATGAATCTGGAAATGATTTCCAAGAAACTTGGTGCAGCTTTCCACACTGAAAACATTCTGCAGCTGAGGCTGAACAACAATCTATTAGTTCCTTCTCCCTGATATTCTAGACCTTATATGTACTGTAGAAGTTTATCACTACTGCTGTTAGTAATGAACACTTTTTACATCTTATGAAACTGTTGTATGATACAAAACATTAAAACAAGCATGTCACATGACATCTTGGGCACAGTTTTCAAAAGGTTTGTTCAGGTACTAATGGATCTTTGCCTGCAAACTGGGCTTTGCACTGGATCCCCATATTTAAAAGGGCTGTTACATGGGCAAAAAGGGTTGGCACCTGCTTATAAAATAATGTATATGGTGCAAAGGGGAGGAGCATGGCCAAGAATCTATGCACTACCTCATATTCAACAGCTTTGCACTGTGCAAATGTGTTTAACACTGTCCTTTGTGCAGCACAAATACCACTGTACAAAACCCTGATTTAACTCTGGGCAACCCTAGTGGCTGCCAAAGGTAATGTAGCCACTAGCCGGTTGGCCACTGGGGAGCACAATGGCCTCCTGTGATACCTAAAACCTCCCCACCAATCGCCAGCCCATTCTGTACAATAATATCATCCCTGGTGCTAATGGTCCCTCCTACCAATCACTGGCCCATTCCATAAGATATATAATCCCTGGTGGTAGTGGTGCCCTCCCTCTGTTCCCAACCCCATCATAAACAATATGATCCCTCATGGTAGTTTTGCCCTCTTCCCTCTGATCCCAGCCCTGTCATGTAATGTTAGAAGTTGTGCCTCCCTCCAATCCCAGCCCTGTTGTACCTCATATCTCTGGTGGTAGTGATGCCCCCCAATTGCCAACCCTGACATACGGACAACCCTCTATGATGTTCAGTGGGTCCCCACAACACTGGGCACCCCCACTCACTCATATCCTCCACAGTGGTGCTGTGGGTGTCATATTGACTGGCATAGCCCTCCTCACACCTCCTCAGCCATCTACCATATGTACAGCCAGGAGCATGCCACTTATTTATAGGACAGGGTGATGAGTCGTGTCCTAAAAATAATAGGTGCACTCCCTGGCTGTACATACAGTGGCCAGCCAGGAGGAGATGTGGAGGGCTGGTCACTGTATGCACCCACAGCACCACCACTGAGGATACAGTGAGTGGTGGGAGTGCCAGTGCCATGGGAGGAACCACTGGATGCAAGGGAGGGGTTGTTTGTACTTCAGGGCTGGTGATTGGGGAAACCACTACCAACAGGGATAGAACATTGCACAACAGGGTTGGCATCAAAGGAGGAGAGCACCACTACCTCCAGGATATGACATTGTATGACAGGGTTGAGATTGAGGGGGGCACCACTACCACCAGGATCATACTGTTTGTGATGGTCTGGGATCAGATGGAGGGAGGGCACCACCAATAACTAGGGATAGTATTATCACATAGAATGAACTGGGATCTGTGGGGAGGGACCCACTAGTATCAGGGATTATGTATTTTACTGAACGGACCAGCAATCGGTGGGGGGACCACTAGCACCAGAGATTATATATCTTACTGAACAGGATGGTGATCATGGAAGAACCACAACATCAGGAATTATATATTTTACTGGACAGGCCCCTAATCAGTGGGAGGGGGACAACTAGCACCAGGGATATTACACATCTGGGACTGGGCAATTGACAGGACAGTGCCATGTTAACCTGCTTGCCACATATGCAAATGAGCATATAATGGCATTCTAATGGTCCCTTAGCACCTTACAAGCCCAATGAAATTATTTGAATGGGTCACTTTGAATTGCAAATAGTGCTCTGGTGCTATCCATTCTAGTGGTGTATTTTAGGAGCCCTGTCAGGACAGCACTTACTGGCTTAGTGATGGGCCAACATGGCCCCTATATACAGCTGAGTAGTGCTGGTGCTCTATTTGACTGAATATAGCATCTTCAGACACCTGGGCAGTCAAGGCACACCATAAATGTTTGTGCTGTGCTTTGTGCATATTTAGACATCTGGATCTATGATGCGAGTAAACAACTAATTTGCCAACCGGCATTATAGCGTGAACTCCTTGTTGACTGTGAGTTGCAGTCGGCAGGGAGCCAAACACAACAGGGACTGTTGTTTTCTTCAGAGGGCTTTGCCCTAGAACCCCCACAAAGGGGGCTCTTCCCCATTCTTATAGATACCAACTCCAAGTCAGAGTTGGTTCGAAAGGGGTGTAGGTCAGGGAAAGTGTTGCCCAATCTCAAATGCAACTTCTACAGTGACCTGGTGCTGTTGTCAGCAGTGATGTATGTTGGTGTAGAGGTTTTGCCACAGGAGGTGCATACCTGAATATCTGGCCCTCTTAGTCCTCTTATTACTTGGATGTAAGAGACTAATAATGATACATGACTGACATAAACATATGCAAGTTATTTTCTATTTTAGAATGTGACTTAATGTACTGTATTCTACCCACTCCCATACAGCAGCACTAATAACAAATTCCAGTTAAGTCACATCTTTTGCTTTAGTTTTTAGTGTATATTTATTTTTCTTCTTCTTCTTCTTCTTCATCTTCTTTGTCTTCTTCTTCTTCCTCCCTGCATTTCCTTTTTCTCAACAGATTAAACCTGAAGATCCACATCAAGTCAGGAAATGACAACAGAGTGCAGTGCGCTTGTGCAGTATGGTAAACTGCAACAATTGTAACTGTGCCTGTTGTTTGATAAATGTCACAAAAGTTTGCAGCTGTTTGTGGCAAAAAGCTTTGACACAATAAGAGGCAAAAAACAGACTTGTTACATATAAATCTACCAGATCTACAATTTTATGATGGTAGAACTAGTACCAAAATATTGCAACAATTTATATTTTGGATGAAGTTGTTCTCAGTGGTTTGCTCCACAAAACTGTTGCAGCAAACAAGTGTTTCCTAAGCAAATACAGTTTGTGTTCTAGTCAACAGAAGGTCAAAAGAAGTTCAAGGAATTAAGTTTTAATTGTAGGCATTAGAGTAATTACAACAAAACCATAAACCATTATCATTACTTCTTATTTGGAAGTAGACAGCAAATTGTTATCATCACAGATCATTACACTCAAGGTATCTGGGTGCTACAATACTATATAAATAATGCATCCACCTCAAGGTTTCCTAAAGCGTTCCAGTTGCAATGGATCTCCGCATAAGTCTTTGGCTCTTTATGATTTCTATTCATGAGACCATGACTATACGCCAAGGCTGCCTTCAACCAAAAAGCCAGAATGTGATGGGCTATGCAAGAAAGGGTGACATCATCATTGGTGGAATCTCCCAGTCCATCTTATGGAAGCTTCACCAGAGATCACCTTCACAAAGACTCCTAATTTTATACAATGTAAAACGTAAGACAATAATGTTATAATAATTATCATTATTTTCATCATCATCATCATCATCTTAGTCATAGTTCAAGAATTTAAAAATCCTCTTAAGTACAGTATATACTGCATGTAGATTTTTGTAATGAAAATCAAAGCACCATAGCATACTTTTATGGATTTTTTATTTTGGGGAGATGAATATTTCAAGTTCTTTATTTTCCTGCACAACAGTTTTAAATTAACTAATGAATTAATTAATTAGAATTTTCATCAAATAAGTGGTGGGATGCCCTCATGACATGTTATATCTTGTTTCTGTTGGAGTCCCATTGTATAGCAGGATATGCAAAGTGTATCCAGTATGATACAGTGCAGTTCATACTGAACCCCACACCAGTGAGTTGCTCTTGCATTTGTCATTGTATTTTTTGTCATACATTTTTGTTTTCCAAAGTAGAAATGACAAACAGAATGACAAATTACAGTATACTACCATTTAAAGTCAAATACATATTATATATGATACATTATGCAAGCTAATAACATAACTAGGTGTGGGTTATCTCCTGATAAGATGCCCAGGTGCGTTGTTAGGCATGAGGTGCTTGCAACGAGTGCCTTATGCACCTGGGCGTTTTTATCAGGGAGGTAACCCACACTCAGAGTGTGTTATAGGCTTATAAAATGGGTCCTTCAGTAAAATTAAATAGGATAAATGATTAAAATACAGAAAAAGTGTTCATAAAAGGTAGAATATAGGATGATATCATGGAGAAAAGAAGTCCTTGTCAATTTATTGTAATGGAGATGATTTCAAACAGAAGGCTGTGGTGTCTGTTAGTCCTCCCCCAGACACATATATAATCCATCAGAATATATATTTTCCCCACATCTTAGTTTAGCTGTATTTTTGCCGTGTGAGGGAATACCCAGTGATTTGTAATGACAGGAGGGGAGCGAGCATGTCCCATGTCAGCTGCCATAGTTAGCAGCTGTTGTTCATCGCGCTGTAAGGAGAATGTATAAGAATTTGTTTTCTCCATCAGGTATCTCGCCCAGTTGCTCACTACTACAAAATCCAGTAGAATATATTTTTTCCTCTGTGTTGTCACTCGAGTCTAGAAGCAGGAGCGAACTAGTTCCATGTCAGCTGCCATAGTTATCGACTGTTGTTGATCACGCTGTATGGAGAATGTATAAGAATTTGTTTTGTCTGTCACATTTCTCACCCAGTTGCTCGCTTTTCTGTAAAATGCACTCCACTATATTTTTTCCTTCGTGTTCTCAACTGAGTTGGTCATTTGTTCGCTTGTTAAGGGGGTGAGGATGGAAACAAGAAAATGGCGGTATTGAAAGGAGGAGCCGAGCTGAAAACGAAAATCAAAGGTACAAGATGAGCTTTACACACATAAAACGTTGCTTTGGTATAATTTTGCTGGAGGGGTGCTGCTTTAGTGTTGGGGGTTAAGTTGAATGATTTGAAGACAGGCATGATTTTTCAATTGCCATTTCCAGCTTCATGATTTTTAAGTGTGTTGTAGTGAGTTTACAGTGGGCAGAGGTCAGCGACATGTTAGGGTTTTTGGGCTGCAGAGAGAAAGTTAGTACAGGTTGGCTATGATATCGCCTGGTAAGGACACAGGTCAGAATGGCTGTTAGCTATTATTTTAAAGTCCCATTTTATAAAGTACAATACTTCAGTGAGTAAATCAACGCACTCAGAACTTCATACAAATATTGTAATACCCTAAATTTAAAATGCAATTGGTTGCCATATTAATTAATGAATAAATGACACTGTACTAGTAATTAAGGTATTTCCAATTGATTCCTAACATGAAGAGTTCCTAATTGTAACCTCTAAAAAGGGGTCCATATTCTGTTGAATAGATCATGTTTGTCAGCAATGCTGTAACTTATATGTTCACTGTTAACCAGTACTGCTAAACTATCATACCATTCTTTTAAAAGTGTAACTTTTGGGGATTTCCAATTTCTCAGTAATAATCTTTTTATGCTAATGAAGTCATACAAACCCATACACGTTGGTGTGTATCTAGATCACAGTAATCAGGAAAGCAGTCTAAGAGATAAAATGCTGGGGATAAAGTAAGAGATGTTCTAGTTAGGTCACTGCATATGTTATGTACTGCCAACCAAATCTCCTGGATAGCTGTACAATTCATAGCATGTGAAAAGCCCTTCATCTGATTGATCACAGTGCCAACAGCTGGAGTTTGAGACCAGGCCCAAATTGTATCATTTAAGCTGTGCATAGTAAAACCATGCAATATTTTAAACTGTATTAGCCTACCTTGAAGTTCTTGTGGCTCTGGCAAGCCTGTTTCCAGGTGCCTTCCCATTCTTCCAGACTGATGGGTGAACCTAGTTCCTCTTCTCAGAACTATTTTGCTCTAATGGTAGAGGCTGGGAAGAAGATAACAGATGTTAAGAACTTATAAACAAATCCTGCATTTCTCCTGATGGTACCTAGCTTAATTATTTGGTCCCATTCTACATTTTACCCCAATGATAGTCCTGTACTGGACGAATTTTATTGAGCAGATCTCTCAGCTGTAAATATTGATAAAAGTGTGATTTATGTATTCTGAAGTTATTCTGAATTTCCATGTAGAGAGCGGTGATCCAGTTTCTTTGTCAACCAAGTCTTTTATTCCATTAATGCCTGCTTTCTCTATTTATGTGTGGTTCATAGCTTAGTGCTTATGTTACATACTGTAGCTGGATGATGTAGATGGTGGTTGAATACAGAGGCCAGCTGGTAAGTAAGACAATGTTTGCCAGGTACTAGTAGTATGGAATGATTTGTGCTTAGGTAATTCAGAATAGACATGATCGAGTCAGTGATTATAGTGTGTGTAAACTGAATAGTATATGCAAGGTGTTAGATGCATGAACTGAAGAGTCACTTGTTTTGATTTGATAGTTTTTGGGCTCTTCTGTATCCCACCTGTAGGGAAGAAGCTTAGTCCAGTATGTGAGACCTTCGTGGGATAAGAGTGCTGCAGAAGGAGGAGGCATCAGGGAGGATAAACGGTGAGTGCAACTCACTCTAAGCAGAATGGTAGTCTGGTGCTTGGCTGAAATATGATGTGGGAGGAGTTTCCCCACATAACCACAGGCATGCGCCTTCACTTATGTGTGGTTCATAGCTTAGTGCTTATGTTACATACTGTAGCTGGATGATGTAGATGGTGGTTGAATACAGAGGCCAGCTGGTAAGTAAGACAATGTTTGCCAGGTACTAGTAGTATGGAATGATTTGTGCTTAAGTACTTCAGCATAGTCATGATCAAGTCAGTGATTATAGTACGGTGAACTGAATAGTATATGCAAGGTGCTTAGATGCATGACCTGATAAGTCACTTGTTATGATTTGATAGTTTTTGGCCTTTCTCTGTATCCCACCTGTAGGGAGGAAGCTTAGTCCAGTATGTGAGACCCCCAAAAATGATGATAGCAAAGATTGTTCTGTATCCAACTGATGAAGGAGTCGAGTAGGAAGACCCCCAAGAATATGAGTAGCTGTATGATCACCTCCTCCAACTCCGTAGAGTGTGACCAGTAGCACGCAGGACAGAAAAACCTTGGGGAACCTCTGATGACCCATGGCTACTGACCTGCCTATCCTTCTCAGCATACTAAAAGAGAGTAATCCAAATATTTTAATCTGCTAATCTGAACCCTCAGTTGTAGAACCCAATCCAGAGAAACTGAGAACTGAAGGTGTATCAAATCATGACATGTCAGGTGAATAGAGCAGGCATCCAAGTAGTAAGCTCCAAGTTCAGAATCCGTGAGCAGGCCGGAATGAAGTAGAGTGGAATCCATAGTTGATATGAATTTGAGCGACAAACTGCAGGTGGTGAAACATTCCCATAAGTGAGGATGACTTGTAATAATACGGGAATGGTAGAAGGCTTGCAGCAAGACTACTGACTGACTAATCCAGTTCCGGTAAAGTACAAGAGGAGTAGAGTATATTCCTAGATGATGATATAGAAGCCAGTGGCTGTAGATCTGAGCTGGAATCTTGACAGGATGTAAGGAAGTAAATCTGAAGCACTGGTGCAAGGTTAGGAAGCAGTCGTGAAGTATAACAGGCGAGTCCAATAAGTAAGTCAGTGGGTGGACCGATAACTTAGGAGATGAGATAGTAAGCAAGCAATGCACCAAGTTAGACAGGTGATACGGAATAGAACAGCTAGTTCCTCGGGTGACATGCTTATCCTTCAGCTGGTGAGGTAATTAAAGAGGTGGCAAGCTCCAGGCAACATGAAAACGCAGCCAGACCTATGGAGGTCTGCTGGTAGTAATAGAATGTGGCAGCTAGTCCTCAGTGGGATGCACAGCTTATCCATCAGCTGGTGAGGTAAGTAGAGAGGCAGCTAGCACCAGGTAAATGAAAGTGCAGCCAGACCTTCGTAGCTCTGCTGGTAATTAAATAGAGTGGCAAGTTAGGATGCATGGCTAGACCTTTGTAGATCAGCTGGTATAGTAGGTAGAGTGGCGACTAGCTCCATGAAATCAAGGAAGCGCAGCCAGACCCTTATAGTCTGCTGGTAAGTCGGTAGAGTGGCAGCTAGCCCTCAGGCTAGTGTGCACAGTTGGTCCTCACGTAGGTTAGCTGATTAGCATGAATGAGAGTATAGAGCATAACTGGGGTGACTAGTATGAGAAACAGTGAGATTGAGTTATACTAGTCGTAGTAGTTCTAGCAGATGAGGAATGGCATGGTGTGAGCAATAGGTAACAAGTTGGAAGCCAGGACCAGCACATGGGTCGGCAGCAGTAGTAGTAGTGGCAGCTGATGGATGCATGAACATATATGTAGTAACGAGGACTAGCACTTGTGTAATTGCATAAGGTACATAGGGATGTAAATAACAGGGAGTAGTCCGACCCCTTACATGGTGTGGTTCAGAATTCAACACTGAAAGTAAGGAAGCACAAATAATGTCCCATGTATGCAGACTCAGTCCTCAATCAAAGTATAGTGAAAGCTGAAATCGTAGCAGGAGGCCAGAGCCGAAGCAGACAGCAGCTTGGCTAGAGTATGGGTGTAATAAATGAGTGGACTAGGCCTGTGAAAGAAATCGCCAGAAGCATAGACCTGCATCATCCCCAAAATAAACTGGCATGAAACAGCCATGGAGCAGGCAGCAGTCGCTAGACGAATCCCAGCAGTGTCAAAACATGGTGGAAAATCCAGGTGGAAGCAGGTTCGAAATGGGTGCTCAGTGAGGATTGCAGTAGATATGTGGCAGAAGAGTTGCCAACTTGACGAGAGGCAATGAGCATCCTGAAACTGTAGTCAATGTTTGAGGCAGTAGTTCAATCAAGGAAGAAAATGGAATAAAGGTCAGCAGGGAGTCCTGGTGGAGTCAGCAGCAGTAACACCGGGAGTTGAAGTAGCATGGTGAGGAGCATCCATGGACTGAAGCAAACGTCTGATGTATTCCAGAAATAATGCAATGTAAAGCGGAGCTTAGGGAGCATATTTGGAAGGGTAGGTCTGATTAAAAGCAGTTCTGTAATAAGCATCCATGAGAACGAAAGGAGCTAGGCCTAATGAGGAAGCATGGCTAGACCCATACAGGTCAGCTTATGGAACCAAGGAGGTACATCTGACTGGAATGACGGTCAGCTGAGTACATGTAATAGTAGCTAAACCCAAAAGGCTAGCGTGTGGTTGGACCATGCGAGGTCAGCTGGCAAGATAAGTAAATAGTGCCAGCCAGCCCCACATAAGCTATCATGCACAGCGACCACATGTAAGTCAGCTGGTGAGCATGGCGTGTTGAGATCAAAACGAGCAGTGAGTGCTGAGACCTCGTAAGGTCGAATGTAGATTGAGTGCAACAGAATACCAGGCTGAAGCCAAGGGGGTAGTAGTAGGCATGAAGCAATGGTTTGCATAAGTAAGGAGCAAGGATTACGTAAGCAAGGTAGGTAGAGTGAAGTCCAGTAGAAAACTGTAGGTTAACATTGTCTAAATGCAGTCTTGGGGTCAATCCATAGCAATGCAGAATTAAAGCTATGGAGCCCACTAATGGTCCAATGTAGAACGCGCATACAGAATGAACTGGCACAGCTGCTGAAAAGTGCAGAGTACCAAGGCTGAACTATGATGTCAGTATACGAATTGAAGGTAATTAGCCAATATGGAAATGGTGAGGGTCAGCCCAGGAGGCACCGAGAAAAAACTAGTGAACAGCGCAATGAGATGATGACTCAGCTATCAAATTCCAGGTCCTTGTCGTATTAAAATTCATAAGACCAGGAGAGGAATAAGCCAGCCCAAACCACAATAGGTTAACTAGAAGCAATTGAGAAAGTCATTGCATGAGTGTAGAGGAATCCTGGTAAGTTTGACCCCCTCAGTAGCAGGGACTGGAGCAATGCATCTGAGATTATGGAAACCTGAAATGATTACAGCGATATTTTGTGCTCTTACATGGTCCTTTGTTTGTAGGAGAGTAGCACTGTCATTCAGAACCATGGTAGCATGGTTGGTGTATCCAGTGAATCTCGTGCAACAAGCAAGTAATATCGGGCATGAGTTGGTAGATTAGACAGAGGCATAGGTGAATGTAGGCAGTAGTAGCCTCCTGGTGTTCAACAGATGGGCCAGAGGGTAAAGTTGGAATGGCATGTCAATCGAGTCTTGTTCCCACAAAGCAGACCTGATGGCTATGGCTTGCAGGTGCTCACGGTGTGGAGTAATGAGCAGGAGAAGCAGGCTGTAATCTGGAGTGCTGAGTGGAGGCAAAAGGAATGGCGGAGCATTAGGCAATTCAAAAGGAGCAACAGCGGAGGGAGCCAGCGGCAGCAGGCCACAATGAAGAACTAGCTCTATGACAAGGTAAGGAACGACCATGTAGAGTAAAACTGCACGGAAGAAGGTGCAGGTAAATGAAAGATACCCAGCATCTGAGTTACGGTGGGTGAACTTGAGGCGTGTATGCAGAAGCCTCCCCAAGAGAGAAAATTAAAAGCCAGCAAAGACAGAGGAACAGAGCAGGAAGGAGGCAGGATGGGGAAGGAGGAAGCACACAAGGCAACAGCCAGGCAAACAGGGGAGGGGCAGGGGCAGGACCAGCCACGCCACTGAGGTTAGTGCGACTTCGCTTGAGGCAACTTGCTCTAAGCAGAGCGGTAGTATGGTGCTTGGCTGAAATAGGATGTGGGAGGCGCTTTTCCCCACATAACCACGGGCATGCACCCTTCAATTATCATTATTCAGAGTTTTCCTGTTATATGCCAGGAGTGGTTGGACCAAAGGGGTATGAAGTCTAGAGGTTTTTATCAGAGTTAATAATATTATTGACCTTTTTCAGTGTATGTGTAGGAATGAGAGGCATGGATTATCATTCCATTTATTTGGCTTGGCTAGGAATAGGAAGTCTATGAGGATATTAGATTCTAACAGAAAATGCTCCATTTGCAAAGATAAAGGCATAGCAGAGGTTTAAAACAAACAATGTGGCACTGCCTAGCTACTGTGCATGAATAATTCACAATGACACAGAATTATTACAGAATTTTTCCTAGAAACTTTTAATAAATTAGTCCCACATACAAAAGCACGCTAACTGACCACCCTGCACCGGCTTGTTTATACTGCTTCTTGTTTTTTCTTTTTGAATATAGCAGAGGTTTGCTGTGGGAAGTTAACCAGGTGGAGCAAAGTCTGTTTTAGTGCAAAGCCAGCTGATACCTTACCCACCATCGTAGTGCTAACCATCCCAATTCTTTGGGTGCTCTCAGCTCGTTTACCCCAAGTCTGGGGAGACCCGCTCCATAGAAACTCTCTAATGATTCCCCAAGGGTCTTAAAAAACATTTCTCAAGGTGCATAGGATGTTTTGAAAGAAATAAAACAATTTAGGGGCTATAATCATTTTAACTGTGCTGACTTTCCCCATAATGATAGGTTGAGCTTAGACCATTGTGCTAAGTCAACTGTAACTTCCTTTAGAAAAGGAGAATAATTTAACTCTATGATAGAAGTTGTGTTGGTTGAAACATTAAGTCCCAAGTACACGATGGAGTCCCTGTGCTATTTGGTATCTAATATTTTCCTAGTTCAGCTTTAATGATAGGTGAAAGAAGTCAACATAAGATTTGTGTTTTATCTCAGTTAATTACAAAACCTGAGATTTCAACAAATCCATCTAAAAGAGCATGAAGGCTTTGCATGAGTTAACTGGCCTTGTCAAGGTCATCAGCAAGTCATCAGCAAAGTCTAATGTTTTATGATCATCCTTCCCTAATTTAATACCCAGTATGTGTTGATCTCTGTTATTAGTTTAGATAAGCAGTTCAAAAACTAAAATAAACCGATAAAGGGATAAAGGATACCCTTGTCTTGACCCACAGTGTAAATTAAAGGGAGAGAAATTATTCCATTGGTAATAATTTGGGCAGTAGGGTTTTTGTAAAGCATAAAATCTAGGAGAAATTTCTCTCCAAAGCCAAATGCCTCTAATGATTTAATCAAATAATCCCAGTGAAGGAGTCAAATGTCTTAAAATGTCCAATGAAAGTACCACATAAGGGTATTTTGTTTTGTTCGCCAGCCAGTAAATTAAAAAGCTTTTGCATACAATCTGATCCTGATCTCCCTTGTCTGAAACCCTACCCGTTCTCTACCTGCCACTTTGATAATTATGTTCTGTACCCTTTTGCTAGGATCTTAGAATTTTATAGTCTGAGTTTAGTAAGGAAATTGGTCTATAACTGGAACATTCAAGCGGGTCCTTTCTTTTCTTTGGGATAAGGGCTATAAATGTTTCCTGCATAGCAGTAGTAAGTGTTTATTCACCTGCAAGTTTTGTAAAATAGAATTTTTTTTCATTGTTTAACCAGGTATAGCACACTAAGCTGAAAGCTTTTTACAGGAGCAACCTGGAAGCACAAGGCGTTAAGGATTTGCTTAGGGTCACACAGTATGCAAGTGGAAGCTGTGGGATTCAAATCAGGTCTGGTCTGCTGGATGTCACCAGATTTGTAGCTCAGAGCCTTAGACCACTGCACTATACTGCCTCAGAATGAAATATAAGAGTTAAAATAGTGCCTAAAGTTTTATAAATGTGCCTGATATTCTGTTCAGCCCTGAGTTTTACCTGAGGGACAGAATTAAAAGCCCATTTAACCTCCTGTTGAGAGACGTCTCTACCTAAATCCAATTGATCTTGGTCTGTGAGAGAGGATAGATCTAGATTATTAAGAAAGGAGTCAATCTGGCCCAGATTCTTTTTCCCTGGGTGAGCATAAATATCTGATAAAATGAGAGAAGCTCTCTATTACTGTCATTATTACTGGTCACCACAGTTCCTGTTTTTAGTCTGGATACCTGGTATGATATTCTTCTGTTGAATTTTTAAGCCTTGCTGACAGTAATTTGTCAGATTTTTCCCTGCTTCCCAATAGGACTGCTTTGTTCTACACAGTGCATACTCTGCTTTTGCTGTGTATACAGAGTTTATATCAAGCGTAAGGCAAGCTGTAATAGCTATTCACAATACTGTGAATGAGTCATTCATTCACAGTATTGTGAATGACTATTACAGTATGCACTGCGAGCCCATTGATCCACAGTGTGGAACAATAGGTCTACAGCTACTACTATAAGCTGTCATTCGTGGGCAGCCGGGTGGCATGCGGGTGGGTTTGTGCTGCCCACAGATGACAGGAGGGAGCTTGGTGGGCAGGGGGTCCTGTGTGGGTGGGGGTGCCACTGAACCACCAGGGTGTATGTACCTTAGGGCACACTTCGCTAACATGGCTATGGATGGGGTCGGCGGTCGCACAAGACTATCAGGGATAGAATAACTTTTCTATTCGGTGATCATGGCTACAGGGTGGAAGGGGTACCACTACAGTACCAGAACTATGATTTAATTTACATTACAGCTATCTCAGCTATGGGGTGGGAGGTGGTACCACTAGACTACCAGGGATATTGATAATGTTTCTATTCATCAATCATGGCTACGGGCAGGGTGGGGTCCCACTATACTGACAGGGTAATGTAATACCTATTGTTTAAGCGACAGCTCACAGATGGGGTACCCATCGACCCCCTCTGGCAGCATCAAGATGCCGTGCAGGGCACCATGCACATTGCACTGCTGGCCCTGCACAAATTCATACAAATGAAGCCATAATGACATGCTAATGGCTCATTTGCATCGCTCACACATTATGGCCCTATTTGCATACAGCCAACTGAATACCAGGGATTTGCACAGCGTAATTCTGTTGCACTGGCACAGATCCCATTCCTGGTATTCTACCATGTCCGGTGGATGCGCTGGCCATCCTAGTTGCAGAGGTGTATTCTCTGCTATAGTCATAGGTGATGCACTATGGCTCATCTCCATTGAATATTTCCCTGCTGCTCCTAACACAACGCAGTCGCACTGTGCAACCACTTTGCGCAATTGCCAGGCACATGTCTGAATACTGGGGCTATGGTGTGCATCTGTAGGACTGCACTTCACAAAATTTTTTTTTATTTGGGAGAAGGCAGAAGTCCAAGCGATCGGGGAAGTAGTAGCAATATGAGAGGAAAATATATATATAGATATCATACAAGAAAAAGAAAAACAGAAAGAAGAGTTAACTCTGGTGCATTTAAAAGCATATTTATATTTTAGTTTTGGAGCAAATAGCCTCTGGTTAACAAGGGCGGAAGACTCTTTCCTTATTCAATAATCTAAGTCCCTCCAACTGCTCATTATATGCCAGACATTCCTAATTATAATCAAATTGTTTAACCTTTTAGTAATGCAACTCTATATCAAGTTTAAAATAATCCTGTAAGTAGGCATCGATGCAATAATACATTTTTAACCTTATGAAGACACATCTTATACCACCTTACTTTATAGCACTATATTATGTCCAGACCAGCAAACACACAAGGCAGAATTAACAAAACTGGAGAGTGAGAAAAGAGGAGGAGGAAGGAAGAGTTATCTGGGGTTCTGGAAGAACCTTCACCCTATATAAACTCTTTAAACAGGTACAGACAGTCATAGCATATTAACACACCATGGGCTAGATATTCAAAACTTAGTGCTGGGCACAAACTGTTTCTTGAGGTTTAGTTCTGGGTTGGCGGGGGTCCGCTATAGTCAAAGACAAATAGCACCATAAGCTGCATTAGCGATGGGCAAAACCATAATGTATACAAGGGGCAAATTGAGAGGGCATGTCAGTGCAATGCTATATTCAGCAAATAGCGCTGCAGCAGTGGTTTTGCATGGCTTAGCGCAACACTTTGCATGGTGCAAATTACTGCCCAGGAAAGGTGGTCTTAACCCTGGGCAAACCAGCGCTCAGTGACATTGTGGCTTTGTACGGCATTAGCATAGCTTTTATGTGACCCTAACCAATAAGTATGACACATAGAAAAAGCTAGATACAGAGAAACATGTTGCTCACTGATGGCATCACAATGATGCCATCATCTGCCACCAGTCCCAGCCATGCCAGACAGTAAGTGATTACCCAGCTCTCAGTGGACACCATGGCAGTGTGGCTATACAGCACACACCTGCAGACCATCCTTCTGTAGACACCAACAGATGCCAGCACACACATACAGCACTGTGGGCATGAAAGGTGTTGAGGGAGGGTGTATGAGTGGCCAGGCTGTGCCACAGACTGGGTGTGGCCATAAGGCTCAGACACATCACACAGTGCACATGGGCCAGTGTTGGAATACCCCAACACCAGTGTGCCTGTCTGATCGCACGTGCCCCCAGCCACATACCGCACAGTTGTACAGACACCACAACACACACAGCCAGACATGTATATGTCACTGTGAGCATCCCATGCCAGAGGTGCAGCATCTGTGGGTCACACAACAGCATAACGGTAATGTCCGCTGTCAGTAAACACCTGCAAGTTGGCCTGTCACTCTCTACAGTGCAGTGGTCATCACTGCTCTACACACGATAGGCATTGCTGTGTCCTCATGCTACAGGCCCCTTGCTACTGTAGTGTTTAGGGTGAGCTAGCATGACCTACAGTGTGACAGTTGCATGCAGCACCACCACCTGTGCCTATGCTGTGTTGTCCCGATGCACAATATGCTATGCTGTACTGTATACATGTCACCTGCAGCCACCATCATGCACTGCCAGACTGACCTACAGGTGGAGCTGGGCAGACCCGGCCAGCCCTGTACTTCCAGACTGACCTACAGGTGGAGCTCTGATACCCTGCAGTAACTGTGGGCAAACTACATGCAAATCAAAGTATAATGAGATGCTAATCTGGATGTTTGCCCAGAGACTACCTAAGTAGGCTCATTTGCATGTCACTTTTGAATATAGCAAAGTTTAGCCCTGGACAAATGACTTAGCTCCGTACTAAACCCTTGCAGACGGTTAGCGCCACGAAACAGTTCAGGAATATTGTACAATTTTGCACACTGTACTTTTACATGCACTGCTGCCTGCAGCTGTACTGAATCCATACATTTGCTGGCACACATTGGCCACATAGATCACTTCTACCTACCTTCATGTCACTGTGCACTTGGCTGCTGTTGTGGTGTGCACTACCTGGTATTCAGAGCTGTCTTATTCCCAGGCTATGTTTGCACTGCACTCCAGCCCAGATTGCCTGGCTTCCTTACCATGCTATATTCAGCAGGGTTAGCACTGGAGTTATCCCTTTTAAATATAGTGGGCTACTGGGCCTGGGCTAATTTAGCACACTGACAGTGCTAATTTAGCCCTGGGGCAAAGTTTTGAATATCTGGCCCCATATGCTTTGTTAGCCTTCCTTAAAATAGACTGTAAAATGAGTTTTACCATTAACATTAACATTAGATTCCGTTGTTGATTTCACGACTTTTCAAACCTGAAGACAAACAGGTGCTTTTCAGTTGGATTCGCTTTGTCAAGAGGATTTTATATTAACTTTAAACTGTTAGATGTTAACAATTTAACAGGCCTCAATTACATGTTGTTCATACAGGAAGAGAAGTCCAAGAGTGCCTTTGTGCAGTCAGAAGTGCCATTTCAGAAACAGTGGTTCCTTGTGCATAAGATCCTATACAGGCATTCAAGGGGTGGGACTGGTAATCATGTAAGACATATTCGGTGATATCTTCTGTCGCATGTGTCTCCCTGGTTCAGGAGTCAACCTTGACAAAGCTGAAGAGCCCTGACTTTCTGCTTCTTCCTCTTTTCCTTGGATTTGGTACTGAATTCACTTTGGATGTTGAAAGACGAGTCTGAGCCCTTGCCTTCGTTGGATAGCAGGTGTCTCACTCATGGGTTCAAATAATTTGATGGCTGCAGAATGCAAGTGTGGAGTTGATGACTGCATGTAGTTCATTGCCACAGTGTGCTGAGCTGTCTTGCTAACATTCCGACTAAGTGGCTTGTCAGAGAGAGCTCACGAGCTTACATTAGAACGCTGTGTACCACAGGCTTCTATCATTATTTGTGAAATAAGATGACTGTTAGAAATTGCAAGTTTCTGTTCAAAAGACTGGGAGTCCTTGTATTTCTGTAATGAGTGCCAAACATCATTAACTGTTTCACATTTGATGTATTTGCCCCATCTTCTTGCACTACCACTACTGCAGGATATTTAAAATAATAAGACAGCCCAAGTCTTTGCAACTGTTGTTTGACTTCTGAAAACATCTTGTGTTTGTTAGTAATTTCAGAAGAGAAATCTTGAAAGATGGAAATATGCTCACCCTCCATAACAGGAACTTTTAACTCTTGCCATATGTAGACTTTCCTCCTTAACAGTAAACCATAGCATATACGCTTAGAATTGGTCTGGGCTTCCATTTTTAAGTTTAGGACCTAAAGATCTGTGGGCCCTTTCTATTTCCAAGGACCAGGCCATTGGCAGGCATGCAGTTTAGGCAAGAAGTTTTGAAGAAAATTAATCATATGTGGGCCTTCTAGCCCTCTGGAACACCCAGCATCCGTATATTGTTATGGTGCCCTGTTCTCAAGGTCATCCACTTTGTCCAATAAATAGGAAATGTGATTACTTTGTCTTGTGTAAGCTGTTAAAGGTAACTAACTGAGGGCCGTAAGTTTGGATGACTTATTATCGTTGGTATCTAATCTGACAGCTAGTTTCTCAGTTTTATTTGTGAGCCGAGGAGAAGTTTTTATTTCTGTGATGTCTAGCTTTAAATCCACCAGCATTTCCTCCATTTGCCAAATGTCCTGATTGCTTACAGTTGTATCAGACTATTCCTTGTTCATTTCCTCTGTTCCCATGACTTTGAATATTTTAATATAGTGTATGGTGGAACGTCGTTCTCCACCGAAATCGATCGCTTTAAACCTTGTAGTCACACATTACTAGTGACGTTCACAGTACAACAGAATTATGTTTCTACTGTACCGCGAACATCACACTGTGTGTCCTGCGCAGCATTTGACAGTTAGGGCTCACTGCATAGACAGAACACATGGCGAAAGCAGCAATATCGGGGCAGTATTAATGGTTAGTGAAAACGTTCACAATGTAAATTCTTTTCCCTTCTAGTAACTGTTTTTTTTCCCAAAAAACGACGTCCCACCATACATTATAGAAGATGGGAATAAGTTGACAGGCATTCACTTGCTAACTATGACAACGATTACCCTCGAGCCGCGCCTCGAGGTAATCCGCGTCATAGTGCCAACTCAGTGAAAGAATAGCCCTGTTGTCAACTGTTCCCCATGCACTATCCTATATGTTGTTGCACCTGTCGCCATCCTGACAGGATCTGAGGTGACAGAAGAATTTTAAAAACAGTGTAATTTTGTGACCACAATAAATTTGGATGACATTTTACATCTAACAGGAGGCCTAATGTTAAATTTAAATAATATTGATTTCTGATAGTTCATGAAAAGAGGGATTTGTGCTTTTTAATTATTTGAAAAAGGGCTGCAATCTGGAGCTGCTCATTTATCCAGCCATTCACTATCCACGCTAGGTCACGCCCCGCATTGTATTTTTAAGTGCTGCTGAATTTGGGGACAAAGCATTAGAACACCTGTTGCTAAAGAGTTGCAACTCTGGTTTGCCTTAAATTGTAACAGAGTCCAAAAACCTTCCTGTCATGTTGCCAAAGTCTTTCATAAAGGTTGTCCAATAGTTAGCTAATGGTTATAAACCAATACAATGTGATTTGCCAGTGCAATGATTATGTTAAAACAGTGGAAAAACAACATGTTGTCATGATAATTTAATGTGAACTGTATGGCATAACGACAATTCAGTGCAAAAACTAAGCGCAAATATTTCAGCGCAAAAAATACAGCATAAAATATTACATCACAAAGCACATTTTAGTGTAGTGCAATTACATCTCAAAGCACATTTTAGTGTAGTTCAACCACACCGCAACTGACATGGAAAACATTAATTATTGTGTGCATACCATGACTCCAGTGATAAATCCAACAATCCATCCAACAATCCTCACATAGTGTGTCTCCGTAGCCCTATATTGATGGTGCGAGATAATGTAGCCAATGGCTATCAGATGTCTGAATCTGTCTTTAGCACCCTCCCAGCTGCGTGCAAGTGTAGCGATCGGGGCAAGGGCAAAGAATGGGGACTTCAGGTCAGGCCTTAACAGTAAAAGGCGGGAGTTTCAAATTGTTACCCAGTTCACATCAGCTCCTAAGCTCACATCTGAAAGCCCCTTCCCCAAAATAGTAAGTCAGGTCTCCACTGAAAATGAGGTCACATTCAGTAATATTTTGTATATCACCTGATTTAAATAAAATGAATGAATAAGATCCTAATGACTCAAGGGAAGTCCATTGTTTCACATCTATTACTATGGAGCCAAGATCCAAATCAACTGTTTGATCAGACACTTCAGCAAAATATTCTCCTGGCTCTGGGGCTAATGGTTAATTGGCAGCTGCAGCTAACAGAAGACAAGCTGCACCACAGATCCATCGACAGAAAAAGCCCAGTCAGAGGTCTTCAGTGATGGAGGAGAGGACAGGTCCCTCTCAAAACAGCTGACACAACAGGCACAGGGTGCGGGGGCACAGGTCAGGTCCCTCTCTGTGGGGCTGTGGGTGTTAAGAAAGCAACGTTCCCATCTGAGATCTGCAGTCACCACCTGGACTAAGGGCTTTCAATTATTACATCCAGGAAATTTGCGCTGAACACGTCACGCTTCAATCTGCCTGCGAAGTAAATGATCGCTGTACTGTACACGCGGTAAATTACCACGCTTTAACATTTTGCACGAAAATTACATGGAACCAACTGTTCTGGATAGTAGAGTGTATTTGGACACACAGATGCTGAATCTGAATGAATACATAAATGCAAAGTACAGTACAAGACCATTCATGGAAACAAGGGAAGGCAGTTTACCATGCAGCAGGTAAGTGGATGATAACCACAGGAATTATGTACTACAGTCTTGTTGTATGATATTGTCAGGAAGCCACTTTAATAAGGAATTTAAACATAGATTATGGGACAGACACCAACAGAACTAGACAGCACAACCAACGCCTTCAGGGTCAACTCTTCAAAGGTTAAAGGAGTAAGTTCTTCTTTACTTGATGAGTCATAAGTACTGTATATGGAATGAGTAACTGGTAGCAGTCAGTGATAATACCAAATTATTATTGAAAAGTAATTGGATATAGTGTTTATTGTAGAAGGAACTAGCAGAATTCGGTCACTGAGAAGTGGGAGAGATCTCAGTCAGTAACTATGCCTTCTTCTCTGTAGACCTTAATGTGTTCAATGGTAGTCATACAAAGGTTTATCAGTATTGAGTTAATGTGGAGATATGCTGAGGCACCTGAGTTACAATTTCCATTAGCTGTAATGTGATTCTGCCTCAGCAGATTTCAGCAGTACCTCAGTACCTGGTCAACTTTTGTACAATTACTATTGTACCTTAATTTGTACCTTAGTGTACAAATTAATATGTTCCTTATTGTGTACCTTAATATGTGCCTCAGCGTACATTAGTATGTATTTTAGTGTGTAGCTCGATATGTATCTTAATGTATACCAAAGTCTGTATATTAAAATGTACCACAGTGTATACATTAATATGTAACTGTGTACATTAATATGTACTTTATATCACGCATCTTCGTACATTAATATGCACCTTAGTGTGTACATTAATATTTTAGTGTGTACTTGATATGTATCTTAATGTATACCTAAGTTTGTATATTAAAATGTACCACAGTGTATACATTAATATGTACCTCAATTTGTACATTAATATGTACCTTAACCCTTCAACTGTCAACAGAATTAGAATTTACTGAAGTTCTGGACTGATATATCAGTCTAAGGCTCTGTAAGGGTTAATATGTACCTTAGTGTGTACATTAATATGTTCCTTATTTTGTACCTTAATATGTACCTTAGTGTGCACATTAGTGTGTATTTTAGTGTATACTTGATATGTATCTTAATGTATACCTAAGTTTGTATATTAAAATGTACCACAGTGTATACATTAATATGTACCTCAATTTGTACATTAATATGTACTTTAATACATACCTTAGTGTACATTAATATGCACCTAGTGTGTACATTAATATGTACCTTAACCCTTCAACTGACAGCATAATTAGAAGGTATTGGAGTTCTGGACTGATATTTCAGTCTAAGGCCTGTAAGGGTTAATATGCACCTTAGTGTGTACCATGATATGCACTTTAGAGTGTGTATTAATATGTACATTATTGTGTACATTAGTATGTACCATAATTTATACATCAGTATGTACCTTAGTATGCACATTAATATGGTACTGGGTCAATATAGCACTACAGTAATGGCACAGGAAGAACCATGATGTGGAAAACACAAAAGGAATTAGAGTGACAGGGGTTTAATAGTGGTAGGAAATTACTGCTACCTGTCACGCTGTGCTGTAAGAAGGAAAGGATCATGTAGCTATGTGGTCTGGTGCCTGTCTGAGCTGCTCCTGTGGTGGAGTATCTAAGGCACCAGCACAGATGGAGACCTAGGACCAAGGTTTGGTTCCCTCCAGGTATTGCAACTTTTTGTGTGTGTTTTCTTTTAAGAAATTTACTCCCTCTTGAGTTTTTCCCTTCCCAAGTACACACCTACTCAGAGTATGTTATATTTAGACTGGGTGGTGCAGGTGGTGTAGCCCACAAAAACAAGAGACTTCAATTGCTTAAATGGTGTGTGCTGCTTTTGGTGGGGTCGATATTTTACCTGTGTTGTTTCTACAGACACTGTTCTCCTTGCAGCATTGATAGCACACCGTTATTGTCATCGACATTATGACCCCATGCCCATTAATAAGTATGTTAATATGTACATTAGTATGTACCTTAATATGGACCTTAGTGTGTACATTAATATGCACCTTAATATATACATTAATATGTACCTTAATATGTAACTTAGCATGTTCATTAATATGTACTTTAGTGTGTACATTAATATGTTCCTTAATGTGGACCTTAGTGTGTACATCAGTGAGTACCTTAATATGTAGTTTAGTGTATGTCGTTAATGTGTACTTTAGTGTGTACATTAATATGTACTTTCATGTGTACCGTATATGTATCTTTATGTGGATCTTAGTGTATACCTCAGTATGAACCTTAATAAGTGGCTTACTGTGTACATTAATATGTACTGTAATATGTAGCTTAGTCTGTACACTAATATGTACCTTAATATGTAGCTTTGTGTGTACATTAGTATGTACCTTAACATGTACATTAGTATGTACCTTGATATGGACCTTAGTGTGTACGTTAGTATGTACTTTAATATGCACTTTTAGGGTGTACATTAGTATGTATATTAATATGTAGTTTAGTGTGTACATTAACATGTACTTTAGTGTACATCAGTATGTACTTTAATATGTATATTAATATGTACCTTACTATGTAGCTTAGTAAGTACATTAATATGTACCTTAGTGTATACATCAGTATGTATCTTAATATGTAACTTAGTGTGTACATTAACATGTACTTTAGTGTGTACCATACATTAATATGTACCTTAATATGGACCTTAGTGGGTACATCAGTATGTACCTTAATATGTAGCTTAGTGTGTACGTTAATATGCACTTTACTGTGTACATTAATATGAACCTTACTGTATACATCAGTATGTACCTTAGTATGTAGCTTTCTGTGTACATCAGTATGTACCTTAATATGTACATTAGTATGTACTTTAATATGTACCTTAGTGTGTATATTAATATATACTTTAGTGTGTACCATAACATATCTTAATGTGGACCTTAGTGTGTGTCAGTATGTACCTTAATATGTAGCTTCATTTGTACATTAATATGTACCTTAATTTGAAGCTTAGTATGTACATTAATATGTACCTTAACATGAAGCTTAGTGTGTATTTGAATAGGTACCTTAATATGTAACTTAGTGTGTACATTAATATGTAGCTCATGTGTGTATTAATATGTACGTTAATATGTGGTTTAGTGTGTACATTAACATGTACTTTAGTGTTTACATTAATATGTATCTTAATGAGGACCTTAGTGTGTACATCAGTATGTACCTTAATATGTAGTTTAGTGTGTACATTAATGTGTATTTTAGTGTGTACATTAATATGCACCTTAATATGTAGCTTAGTGTGTACAGCACTATGTACCTTAATATGTACATTAGTATGTACTTTAATATGTACCTTACTGTGTACATTAGTATGTACGTTAGTGTGTACCATAATATATATCTTAATGTGGACCTTAGTGTGTACGCTAGTATGTACCTTAATATGTAGCTTAGTATGTACATTAATGTGTACCTTAATATGAAGCTTAGTGTGTATATTAATATGTACCTTAATATGTAACTTAGTGTACGTAGTATGTAGCTTCATGTGTATATTAATATGTATCTTAATATGTAGCTCAGTGTGTACATTAACATGTACTTTAGTGTTTACATTAATATGTACCTTAATGTGGACCTTAGTGTGTACATTAATATGTACCTTAATGTGGACCTTAGTGTACATCAGCATGTCCTTAATATGTACCATAGTGTATATATTAGTACGTATGCTGGTGTGTACTGTGATATGTACAAATCTCTGTCACTTTTGTAGAAGATGATACTCAGCAGGAAGCTAGAGCACTGTTGCCCCTGACAAAAACCTAATGGTCAAAGTGCTGGGGCTTGTTTGATAACAAGGGCTCCCTGTGTCAGTTTTCAATCTATGTGAACTGCAATCAATAAAGGTGCAACCATCTACCTATAGTCTGCAGAGTTCTTTATTTACATAGGTTGTCTTCAACTCGAATGTTTAGCTTCCTTCTGTGTGTGTTGTTTTGAGGAGCTGGGGTGCTCCTAGCACCAGACCCCTGCACAACTATACACATGTTCTCTAGTCTGACTTTATCAAAGAGGATGTAGGAACAAAGGTAAACAGGGATGCAGAATGGATTCACTTATAGAATAATGGGCATTATACAATGGCAAGAAAGAATCTTGGACTGTGATTGGTCAGTTTGGGACTGGACCCATGGCGTTATCCCAGCACATCGCCACAGGTCTAGTCTCAGCACTGTGAACCCATGTAGATGAGCATCAGCTTGATTGTTTTACTGAGCTTCAGCACATTGATTGTTTCATCTTCTCTTAAAAACAAAAATGTGTTTCTACACAAAACATCTTTAAAATTATTTTTTTATTCTGCATAACAACGAGCCATTGTATAATAGGAATAATGCACTCCAGGGTGTGTCGTCTTGGATAACACCACGCCTGGGGCATTGGACGATGCCCAACCCCCAGGCGTGGCGTTATACCAGCACGACACACACACCCTGTTGTGCATTATTTCTTTATCACTGACTGTTGCTGTAATCCATGGGTTCAGACAGCTCCATAAGTGTGTAACCCAACCATGTTGCACCCCAGAATATGGCCTGATGCTAATAAAGTGTTCACAGCTTCCCACCTGTTGGTCAAGAATAAGAAGTGCTCATTCAGTAGTACAAAGTAGTGTATACCCCACAGTGTATGTCTGTAGTTGACACTGCTAAAACAAAGCCATAAGCACAGCATGACAACACAAGGAAGAGAATTCACAAAAGGCTATAGCATATATGAAAGTTAAGAGCAAGTTTGTGTAAATCTATTCAAGGTGTGTAGAAATGATAAATGTTTTATAGACATGAGATTCCAGTATCCATTGATGCCTTAGTAGAAACTTTTATGTTTGTTTTCCCTCTTGTTTTCATTATTTTCTTCTTCTACAGATAATTATTAGTAAAACTAATAGGAAGGAAGGAAGGAAGGAAACATTTATTTGTTGAGTACCATTCCCAGTGACTCAGAGAAAATAACAGAGTATAAATAAAATAATGTACTCATTGTATAGTAGTTCTTTATCATGTATGTATGTATTTCTTTGCCATTTGTGCAACTCCGTGACCTGGGTCATGCCTAAAATGGTCCTTTGGATCAGTGTACCTACCTGGTAACCAAAATCATAAATAAATAAATACCCTCCCCACCATAGCCACAAAGTCCCCTGCAGCTCATTCTTACTCTGCTACTCTTCCTGCTCCTAGAAACATAGAAACATAGAATTTGACGCAGATAAGGACCGCTTGGCCCACCCAGTCTGCCCATTTCCCTACCTGATGGATAAGTTGCAGATCCTAGTTAACCAGCAGCCTACTTCTTCCTACCCCACCCCCTAGAATTGCCTTTATGACTGTCCCATGCATACTTGAATTCCACCACTGTTTTTGACTCCACAACCTCCTCTGGAAGGCCGTTCCATACATCCACAACCCTCTCTGTGAAAAAATACTTCTTAAATTACCTCTGAGCCACCCCCTTCTATCTTCAATTGTGCCCCTTGTTCTTGCACACCCTTTTTGAAAGATGCTACCCTCCTGGACTTTGTTGATTCCTTGAGGTACTTGAAAGTTTCTATCATGTCCCCTCTCCCTCCTTTTCTCGAGGCTATACATATTAAGCTCCTTAAGTCTCTTCATATGGCTTCCGGTGCAGACCCTGCACCATTTTAGTTGCCCTCCTCTGGACAGCTTCCATCCTGTCTATGTCTTTGCAGAGATTGGGTCTCCAGAACTGCACGCAGTACTCCAGATGTGGTCTCACCAGCTGTCTGTACAGAGGATAATAATCTTGTTTTCTACTGGTGATGCCTCTCCCTATGCATCCCAGTATTCCCCAGCCCTCCTTGCTGCCCTCTCACATTGCTTGCCCACCTTTAGGTCATCTGATATGACTACCTCAGGTCCCTTCCATTTTGTTGTTGTTAGTATCTCACCCCCATTGTGTACTCTTTCCTGGTTTTTGTTTCCCAGGTGCATTACCTTGCACTTCTTAGCATTGAATCTAAGCTGCCATACATTTGACCATTCCTCTAACCTTGCCAAGTCCTTTCTCATCCTTTCCACCCCACCTTGTGCATCAACTCTGTTGCAGATCTTTGTGTCATCTGCAAAGAGACATACTTTTTCTTCCAGTCCCTCTGCAATGTCGCTTATAAAGACATTGAAGAGGACCGGTCCTAATACTGAACCCTGCGGTACCCCATAATTACTAACCCCCTTTTCAGAGTGACTCCATTTACTATTACCTCTGTGTCCTATTCTCCAGCCAATTCTTTACCCAGGCTGTCATCTTGGGACCCACTCCCAGGCTGGCTAACTTGTATATTAATCTTTTGTGGGACTGTGTCAAATGCCTTGCTACAGTCTAGGTAGGCCATGTCCACAGCCCCTCCCTGATCAACTAGTTTGGTCACCCAGTCAAAGAAATCTATCAGATTTGTCTAGCATGACCTTCCGCTGTGAATCCATGCTGCCTTGGGTCCTGTGCCCCTCTGGCCTCTAGATACTCAACAATTCTTTCCTTCAGAAGTGATTCCATCATTTTCCTACCACTGAGGTTAAACTAACAGGTCTGTAGTTTCCTGCTTCTGCCTTGCTCCCACTTTTGTGAAGGGAATCACATCTGCCTCCTCCAGTCCTCAGGTACCACCCCATCCTCCCATGATTTGTTAAGAGGGTAGTCAGTGGTGTCACTAGTTCTACCCATAGTTCTTTTAGAATTCTGGGATGAATCCCATCAGGCCCCATCGCTTTGTCTACCCTCAGCTTCAAGAACTCTTTCACAACCCTTTCCTCTGTAAATGGGCTGGCATCAACCTCTGCATCCAGAGTGTTTCTACTGTTTGTTTTACGTACCTCCCCTCTTCCTTTGTAAATACTGAGCAAAAATATTTGTTTAGTATCTCTGCCTTTCACAGTCACCCTCTGCCCACCCTCCTCCCTTTATTAAGCCTCACTATCCCTCCCTTGGTCTTCCTTCGCCCCTGATGTACCTATAAAGGTTTTATCCCCTTCTTAACTGATTTGGCTATCTTTTCCTCGGTTTGGGCCTTTGCTGTTCTGACTGCCTTTCCAGCTTCCTTTTGCTTTAACTGATACAGTTCTCTGTCCTGTTCATTCTGTGATTCCTTGTACTTCCTGAATGCTTTCTTTTCTCTTGAACCTTCACTGCCACTTCCTTTGAGAACCATAGTGGTTTCTTACCTCATTTCATTTTGTTTATTTGCTTTACACAAAGGCTTGTTACCTCTGTGATGGCAGTTTTATTATTCCCCATTGTTCTTCCACCCTCCTTCCTGCCCATTTGCTAGTGCATTCCTTAGGCACTCACCCATTTTGGCAAAGTCAGCCCTCCTAAAATCCAGTACCTTTGTCTTTGTATGGCTTGACTCTATTGCTGTGTTTATTGTGAACCATACTGTTCGATGGTCGCTAGTTCCCAGATGGCTACCCACTTCTACATCTGTGATCCTCTTCATCTCCATTTGAGAGAACCAGATCTAAGATTGCTCCTCTCGAGTGGGCTCCAATACTAGTTGTCTAAGGCATGCCCCTGTAGGGCATCTAGAATAACCCCACTCTTAGAAGTGGCTGCTGCAACTGCACTCCAGTTAACATCTGGCATATTCAGATTACCCATCAGCAATATCTCCCTTTATCTGCCATTCTAAGTATACTTCTATCATTTCCTTGTCCATTTCCTCCCCTGAGAGGGGTCTGTATACAACCCCTGTGCGGATTGTGGTGCCATTGCTTGCCTCCAAATTGACCCACAGTGCTTCTTCTCCTCCCTGTTTACCCTTTTGTTCTGTTGCTTTGATTTCTTCTCTTATGTAGAGAGCTACTCCTCCTCTTTACCCTCCCTGTCCCTCCTACAGATAGTGTATCCTGGTATGTTTGCATCCCAGTCATGGTTCTGTGTACCATGTTTCTGTGACTGCCACGATATCCAGATCTTCCTCCTCCATCAAGGCCACTAATTCAGGAAGCTTGTTACCCAGACTACGGGCATTGGTACTCATTGCTCTCCATTTTTGATGGCTTTACCTTCTGTAGCGCATCCCCACTGACCTTTCTACTTTGGTCTTTTCTCATTTAGTACCCTGTTTTGTGGTGGGGGAGGCTGGGATTTTCCTGCTGCTTATCAGTGCCTCCCCTTGACTAGTTTAAAGGCTTGCCAATGAAGCATTTAAACCGATTGCCAAAAGACTTGTTCCCTTCCTGGACAGATGCAGACCATCCTGCCAGTATAGGCTGGTGTCCTTCCAGGTGGAACCCCAGTCCCCAATGAAGCCAACCCCCTGTGCTCCACACCATTTTTTCAACCATTTATTAAACTGCATGGTGCAAAGTATCCTTGCCTCACCCATGCCACTGACAGGCAGTACCTCTGAGAAGGATACTGTGTGCAACTTGTCTTAAGCCCTCCCCAACTCTACAAGGTCCTTCTGCACTGCTCTAATCTCATGATGAGCTAAGTCATTTGTCCCTAGGTGGACAATGACGTCCAGCTCAGACTCCCTGCAACTGTTCTCGTGATCCTAAGGATGCTTCCTGTCCCTCAAGCCATGGCACCAGGCAGGCACCTTACTTCAGTTTTCCCTGCTCCCCAGTTCTATCCCCCTAATAATTGAGTCCCCACCAGGAGCTGCTTTCTTTCCCTGTGGTGCCCTCTGCCTCCTTCCTGAGGGCCTCCCTTGTGACAGTTGTCTGCACCCTCCTTAGTCTCCTTCGGTGTATCCATAGGGGAGCTATGTCCCCAGAATGGTGTATGGATTGTGGTGTGGAACAACTGACTGGGGTGCCTCTGTTCCACCATCCTCACCTCCCTGAGCCCACTGTGGTCCAACTGCTGTGCTTTCTTTGCAACCTCTGAGGAAGTGGTGGTGGCTCTGGTGCTCCTGGATGGGGAGGTTCCCTCCTACTGTCCAGTGTGGCCTGGGGAAGGTCTCCGTACTACTGTCCAGTGTGGCCTGAAGCGGGCAACTTTCTCCTCAGGGCAGAGAGTTGTCTGCAAATGGGCAGCATCTCAGCCTCCAGAAAGACTCCGAAGACTGCTGCCCCAGGCCATTACATTGCACTACTCCACATTTTTTTTTTTTGTGTGTGTGTGTGTGTGTGTGTGTGTGTGTGATTGGTTTGTAATATAGAAATAGATATATATTTATATTATACAATGTGTATGCTTATATTGTCAGTGCAGTGTGCTAGAGAGGATATGACATATCCTAGAGGCTGTGTTGAGCCCTGTCTCCACCCGCCTCCTCCCTCCTCTACAAAGGCTGAGAGCCCAACACCTCAACACTTGCAGTCTTCTACTAAGAACTGACCACCAGAAACTGTGGATTCAATCCCTCAAACCACTGGTCTATGTTATCTCTGAGACATGGCCATCTCCCAGGACTTGAGATTTGTCCATTGTACTTCCTGGAGACTCCATGCTCAGTTTTCAAGGGACTTTGATCAGCTCAAGTGCCAGCAAACAGCAGCTTAGCCAAAGCATGGTGCACCAGGAATGATGCACCAGATTCTGGTACAGGAGGGTCCCTGAACATAAGTCCCACACTTGCAGCAACCTCTCCCATGGGACAAACACACAGAACATGGGAGCAGCTGGCAGCAAACTCTTGGAGCAAAGGCAAGTGGTCCCCCTTCCCAGACCCCTGGGTCATGTAAAGAATATCCCTTCCTGGTGGTCTAGTGGCTCCCCTCCTGATCCCTGATATCGCTTGATACAAATGTCAATATCCCTTCCTGGAGGTCTAGTGGCCTCCCCATCCACCCACCTCAGCAGGTATGGCCCACGACCTTACCCCCAGTCCTGAAACACAGCCAGCAAATGCCACAGCTCACCTTTCATCTTTGAGGCCAGCCACCAACTGAACATTTTCACTGAGCACAAACTGTAATTAGCACACGCCTGTACAGTACACGCCAGTGAATGTTCAATCAGCAGCCAGCCGTGGAGGTGAAAGGTGGCCATGCCAGTTGCTGGCTATCTTCAGAATTTGGAGAGTGGGGGGAGGCAATACTTGCTTGGGTGGATGGGGCCTCAGACCACCAGGAAGTGATATTAACATTGTTTGTGTGGGCAGCATCAGGGACGGGGCATGGCACCATGCTGCAAACAGGCAACCTCTCAGAGGAGAATTTCTAAGTACCCTTGATCAGCCCTGGCTGCATGGGTGGCACAAGCCCCATTTGCAGCAGGCAGCCTGTGGTTGATGCAGGCTGCTTTTGTGAATAGCTCAGGGGACAGTTTTTGATACAAGGTGCCATTGCACCATTCATGTTTGGTGCAGGCACCTTGTGTAGCTCTCAGGGATTTGAGAATTGAGCCCTTCATCTTTAGGTAGCCCTTCCCCAGAATTTGAGGCAGTGGTGCTGTGTTTGCAGTTCTCACTCTCTGATTTGAGGTTGTGCATCACATCTCTACTCTGGCCTTCCATGAACCTGTTATTGGTAAGTCTTTCTGCCTTTCCCTTTCCAATATTTATTGATAGGATCTATGTCTGACCCAGGACCACACCAGACCCTATTCATAACCTCCTGTCCTGTATTTGTTCCCTTACAGCTGACAGAAGACTCCTAAGGCTGAATTCAGTTTAACTGATCCTCTGCTGCTGCAAATAAACTCATTGAAAATGCCCAGTCCCTTCAACTCATGCATCACATCACTAAGCCTTCCAGACATAACCCTTTCTTCTCTAACCACTCCTTTATAGACTGGGTTTTCTCCTCCTACTCTCACTGCATTGTGAACAGATGTATCCTTCCTGGTGCCCTCAGTGACCACTGCATGTTCTACTGCATGCATAAAAATTCACCACCCAAAGCCCCCATGGTCATTTAGCCATGGTTCTATAGATTTCTTATATTAGTCTTACAGGTCTTAAGGTCACCTGTTAGCCATTCAGTCTGACCACTATGCCACTGGTCTTTCATCTCTACATGTACCAGTGTAGACAACACCCTTTCAAATGTTCATTCCAATTCTTCTCCACCTGGGGCAAACAATCTCTTCACAATACTCGAGAAAAAGGCTCTAACCTTCCCTGGGTTTATTCAGTTCATCACTTGCTGCAATGCTAGAAACACTGCTTGGCTCCTTCTTGAAGTTACTGATTAGTCAGTGAAGTTAACAAGTTATAGTTAGCTCTGTAATGCACACTCCAAGGCTACAAAGCCTGCCAAGTTAGAATAAACTAATTGCAACCTCAGAATAACACTTGGGTACTTGATACTCAGCACCCTGGTACATATTACTAGTACTCAGGTATCAGTTACACAGTACTCAGGTACCTGTTATTAAGCACTCAGGTATTCATCACTCATTACTTGGGTATGCACTATCCAGTACTGGGGTACTCATATCTTATTACCTAGGTATGTGTTACTCAGTACTTGGGTACTGTTACCCAGTATGTGAGTGCTTGCCACTCAGTGCTCACATGCTCATTTCTCAGTATTCTGGTACACATTACTCAGGTACTCATTACTCAGTATTCCAGTACACATTGCTCAGGTACTCATTACTCAGTATGCATGTAGTCATCACTCATTACTCAGTGCACATGTACTCATTACTCAGTATTCTGGTAAACATCACTCAAGTACTCATTACTCAGTAAGCATGTACTCATTACTTATTATTCAGGTGCTCATTACTCTGTACTTGGGTATTGGGTATCTCGTAAATATTTAACAATTTAAAAAATAAAAACTACCCATCCCCTAATGGCAAAGGCTAGTTGCTTGGTCACCGCCTTCCCCACTGCAATTATTTACCACCCTCCATGCCCCCAACATTGTCCTGGAGTAATGCTAGTGTAAAACAACCTGCCATCTCCTGGCACTGTGCACTGCGCTACTCAATAATTTGTATCGAATGTGCCATGTTTTGCAGGTGGAGTCTATGGCAGCAGAATTTAAACATTCCATGCATGTCTAGGAGCACGCAATATGATTTTCAAAAGGATTCTTCACAATTTGATTGCAGGGTCCAGTAAATACCAAGAGCTGTATAGTATCTAGATATATAGATACACACTGTACAGTAAGTGACATAAAGGCAAGAAATCCGTCCTCTGTCCTAATAAATATGTTTGTTTGATTGCTTGTGTGTTTATTTGGGGTTACTTTACATGCTGTTCATACAGAATTGCCCAGCCTGACTGAGATGCAACCTATAGTTTCCTTTTGTTTCCAATGGGGTTCTACTACTGCCCATTTCAGCGGCTGGGTAGAGTGGTGTAGTGGGATGATGTAACTTGCCCAAGATCACACAGTGAGTATTTGCTCAACTTATTTATTTGTTAACTGTGTGGGTACAGTAGTTCTGGGGACAGTTTTCAGGCATGACCCAGGCCATCATGATCAGTGGCAAATCCAGCATTAATAAAGATCCTGCAGGAGCAGGATCCTTCTAGACTTCTGCATGGAACAGAACCAATCCAACATAATATGATATATTTCAACACAACAAAAGTAATTGCACCACAGCCCACTACCAATAGTTACCATGTTCAGTACAAGATAATAGAAATGGAAGTTTTCTGACTGCTTGCTGACAGCCTATCCCCTTTTAGCCTGTCCCCATTCATTATGGCCATAGGACCCTCGTTAAAATCCTGGATCCAACATCGATCACGATGGCACATAACAGTGAACAGTAAAACACATACTTGACAAGAGATGAATAGCAGAAGCAATACAGTTGATTACCCAATTGGGGTGTATCAGACAATAATTAATTAATTACAGGAGTACCAGTTCAAACCACGATTAACACAGCAGACTAGAAGGCGACTCTTGACAAATGATTACTATGCCCAGGCAGCAGAGAAACATACATGAGATAGAAACTTTCCTAAGCTTCAGCAATATAGATATTTAAACAATGCTTATGAATTTACTGATTTGCCTGTGATCAGTTTGTGTCAAGGATGTATTTACTCACAAGTTTGCAAAACAGCATAGAGCATAGCATAGCATAATAGTTAGTGTAAGTAAGTAATCTTTATTTTATAGCGCCTTTCTTAAAATCAAGGCATTTCACAAACAGCAGTAAAACATCAATAAATACAAATATAAAAGTATAAATCAATTAAAATAATCTAGGAACACTTTTGAAACAGATAGGTTTTGAACTCTAATTTAAACCTCTGACAATCAGGCATTTTCTCAACTGACAAGGAAGAGAGTTACACAGGGTAGGGGCCCAAGCGAAAAGGCATGTGCACAGATGTCTTCAAACATACCCTGGGAACCTGTAGCATTCCCTTATTGGTGGATCAGAGAGGTCAGAGGGGTGGTAGAAGTCAGGAGTTCTTGCAGGTAGTGAGGTCTTAATTTGTGTAGGACTTTAAAGGTCAGAAGACCGACCTTAAAGGTGATTTGCCACTGAACAGGCAGCCAGAGCAGTCCGCATAACACAGGCTTAATATGACTGGACCTAGAAGTCCCAGTCAAAAGCCTAGCCACCACGTTGTACTAGCTGCAAGTGGCAGATATCAACCCCAGGAAGCCTTAGGTAGAGGACATTGCAGTAGGCAAGGCAGGAGGTGATGAAGGCGTGGACCAATGTTGTAAGGTCATCCAGAGGAACCAGGTGTTTCATTTGGGCGATGTTCCTCAGATGGTAAATTGAGGATTTGACAATGGCCGACACCTGAAATTTCAGGGTCAAACCATCATCAAAAACAACACTCAGGTTACACACCTGGTTGGAGGCTGCACACCATCGAGCCATATGCCCGATGCATGCCCAGCCCCAAAGCCTACCCCAGGACGACTCAGGATCCATGACCAATACCCTTAGTCTTGTCCGGGTTCAGTCTCAGCTAGCTGGTGCTCATTCAGTCCTTGATCTTGGTGAGACAGTTGTTAAATACAGAGGCTGTGTCCCTCTGTTTGGGTAGAAAGGACAGATACAGTTGAGTATCATCTGCATAGCAGTGAAAACTCAAACTGTATCACCTAATAACATCTCTAATGGCAGCATATACACTACGAACAACATGGGTGCCAATATGGAGCCCTGTGGGATACCGAACAAGTGCAATCTCAGTACTGTCTCTCTTCTGAAATCCAGACTGGAGAGCATCATAGACATTGTGGGTCCAAGGTGATCATTCCATTTGCGTCAGGACCACCTTCTCAATAACCTTCCCAATAAAGGAAGGTTAGAGACAGGTTGTAGTTAGCTAGCAAGCCTTAGTCCAAGGAAGGTTTTGAGGAGTGGTCACATGACTGCCTCCTTAAGGGATCTGGAAAGACAACCCTCTCAGGGACTCCCAAGCAATTTTAGCTAGGATTGGGCAGATAACATCTACACAGCCCACTAATAGGGTGTAGGGCCCAGGTGCAAACTACAACTGGCTGGGTGCAATATTTGGATGATCTGCACAATGTCCAGGAATTCAGATGGCTAAAGTCTGCCAGCTAGACTGGGTGCTTATCACCTCCACAGACCCTCGCAATCCCTCATAGTGACAGCAGTGTGGATAGCAGCCTGGATGCTGGCAACCTTATCTGCAAAGAATCACACAAACTCCTTGCATTTTGCCTGAGAAAAGGCCCTTCCAGGCTGGAGACAGACTGGATTGCAGTCTAGCCACAGTCCGGAAGAGCTGAGCCGGTTGATTCTTTGCCAGGAGATCTCCCTGGATGGAATTCTGCCTTCTTATGAGTGATTTCTGATTGATAGCCTTTATAATAATCTATAAATCTAAGCCTGTCGGCAGCCAGGTCAGACTTCTGCCATGCTCTCTCAGCCTTCTACCAACTCTTTGACTCCTTCAAGGAACCATCAAACCACAGGGGATTCTTGGCGATGAATGAGCAGTCAAACACGAACTGGAGCAATCTTGTCCAGGGCCTCTCCCACTGATATATTACAGGCCAGTATGAGATCTCCTGGACTCAACCTGATAGATTCAACACCACCATCAGACCTTCTGGGCAACATCCATAAAAGGGCGGTACGGACCATCTCCATAGGGGCAGGTCCATTCAGAGGCCATGAAGCTGAACCCTATGGTGTGATGATCAGACCAACTAACTGGTTCCACCCCAAGTCAGTTATCTCCAATCCCAGGAGGAACACCAGGTCAATGGTGACCCCTATATGGGTTAAGTGCACATGGTTATAAGACCTGGGTATGAATCCCATAAAAATCATAAAAATGCAACATTTTCCTTTACCCACAAAATGTTACCAGACTGATGATTCACTGTGGTGTGGTGTTAGAATTGTCAACCTACCTAAAGGGAGTTAAATGCAAGAAACAAAAGCTTTTGAAGTAAAATTCTTTCACAGTTAACTGATTCCAGCTCAGTAAAGCTAGTGATCCGATCCTCAATGACTTCAGCTGGTTAATCTGTCTTGGAGTTGTGGTTAGGCGGCAGCCAGCCTGCCATTGTATTAGTTACCCGTCTTGGTTTCATGCACTATGAAACCTAATACAATTTTAAAAATGCATAGAAAAACATAAATTTAAATTCTTTATTGGAAATTCTGTTCCAAATAATTGAATTACCTTCATACAATGTTTCTAAAAGAACAAAATTAGTTCAAAATTGGAAATACACAAATTAAATAAGTGCTGCCTGAAGAGTCAGTTGTAGCACATTTGTGCTACCTACAAATGAACAAGTTCAGGCCCTAATCCTGGGATTCTGTGCATCAAGAGACAGGGGCACAGTGAGCATTGACTTTGGGCGCTTCCTACCTCATCAGGGAGGAGGACATCTTGCCTGTGCATAACCTCTTCTTGTGGCCCATTGGAAGGGTGTTATAAAGCAGAAACATTGGGTTTAATTCGGTATCTCCTGAAACTGATTTATTTTCTGTTCATCTGGGATATGATTTGGAGGCGTTTCTGTCACAGACCAGGACATGGCAATGGCAGCAGGATCAGTGGATGGATTTGCTCAGCTATTACATGGTTTGCCCACAGAATGCCCTACAGGAGTTCCCCCAGAAAATGTGTGACAAGATGACGGGAGCCCTTCACCCTCATGCTTACTTAATACCTTATCTGGAACACCATCATAACCCCTCCCAGCAGTCCTTACCACAAAGCACTGGATTAAAATGTAGTAAGACTTGTCTCCAATGTGCCTGGCCTGTGAGACCCTGCCATTAGGTACATGACAAGGATGTAGACACATGTATGCTGGCGTGGAGGAGAGAAATGAAAAACACAGGCATCAGATTCTCAGGGAGAATCTTTGGAGTGGGAGAAATGTGACAGAAAGGAAGATGAACCCACCCATACAAGGAAAGACCCAGGGGATCAACTAGAAAAATGAACAGGATTCCTATTGGATATAATACAACTAGTATCTTTTCATACAGCAGGCAAAAATACTCAAGTGTTATCTATCGCCATGGAGCAGTTGGTCACCTGCTTGTTTACTCATTTGCAGTGTGTTAACACCTGCTCATCCTAAATCTATCTACATGTACGCTGACGATACTGTTTTATACAGTTCGGCAAAAACCCTGCTGCTGTGGAACCCAGCTTACAACATGACTTTAACCAAGTTCAGCTCTGGTTTGCTTCTCACCAGCTTTCTCTAAATGCCAAGAAGACAGTCTCAATGACCTTTGGCACCAGGCAGAGACTCTCTAGGCTCTCGGCCCTACCACTTTCTACACCCTTGATGAGACCGTCCTGGAGGACACCTCCTCATTTAGATATCTGAGGGTTTGGCTGGACTAGCACCTCAACTTCTCTTTGTATATCAATGCTATCCTGAAGAAACTGCACCCCAAGCTTGCTGCTCTGTACAGGAATCAAAGTTGCATCCGCTGACTGTGGATGAAATTGTCCAGAAGATGATACTCCCTATCTTTGACTACCGTGAGGTAGTGTATGGTGCTACTCCCAAATCTTCTGTGACCAAGTTGGACACTCTCTTTAACTCCTTCTGCCACTTTGCTTTCGACTCCCTTCCAGCTCCCACCACCTATGATCTCTATCACTCTCTATCTTTCTTCCACTGTCTTACAGATGCACCTTACACTGTGCCAAACTAACCTCCAAATTCTGGTTGAGTGCTCCCCACTTATCTCTCATCTTTTCTCTCACTCCACCTCCCCCACCCTCTCTCAGATCAAATGATGCATGCACCTTGATGGTCCCTCACCGCTCCACCCTCATTGGTCAGACTGGTTTTGCCTATTGCTTCCCTAAAATCTGCAATTCACTTTCCTCTGAAATCGACACTCCTCCTCCAACTAGTCCTTTACCTCCGCCCTACACAATTACCTCTCTCTCAGCTGTTCCTGGTTTAACTGTCCTTAATATCTACTCCCAGTTTCTGCTTCCTACCCTAATCCCCCGGCAGAATTCCCAACATCTGGTAGGGAAATCAGGAAATAGCTACCCCTCTCCTCATATTCACTTCTTGCCTCTCCTCTCTTCTCCACCTGCCTTTCTGGGTCATCTGTGAGCACATCCTATCCCATCCTTTTCACTCCAACAGCACTTGTGTACTACATCGAGCCTGCTCCTGATACACTCATGCACTATAAATGGTTCTGTCACTTTAATACTGTTGTGTATGTTTATAGGTTCTTTTGTTCATTTATGGATGTATCTGTAATTTACCAAGTTCCACTACTGTTTATTGTACCTTATCTTGTGTTCCAATTGTTGCTTAATCTTACATTGTTGAACTGTTTGTACAACCTATGTACTATTGTATAACTGACCATCCTTCACAACCCTATGTAACCCCCCCCCCGGTCTCTCCGTGAGACAAGCAACTTGTTGCTCAGTGTGCCATCCTGGTGAAACATTTCAATAAATAAATAAATAAAATTTTAGGCTACATAACTTTATGGTTAAAAGTGAAATGATGAACAAAATATCAGTGGTACTGACACAGGAACTATAGTAACAGAGAATCATCCCTGTTAACCAGACTTCAAACTTCAATTATAACAAGCATTTGTCAATGCTGAATGTTAGCTTGCTGATATTAGCATTGAACATGCAGGAGTTAGACAGTTGCAGAATAGGAATGGCAGTAAAGTATTGAATTCACACCTACTCCACCTCCACCTGCAGAGGGACAGACATTGGGGTGTGCCTTTGGGTCATCGCCCATAACGCTCATGGCATTTCACCTCACCCTATCCTGCAGACACCAACAAGGGTTGAGGTGTTTGGCTTGACAGTCACCCCATGTTATAAGGACATACGCTGAAATGGGTGCAGTATAGGAGTATGGGTGAACTCTGGGGCCAAAGAGTCCAAAGATGCGCCTCGATGTCTGTCACTGGCTTCAGGGTGGGGGTGTGGGGGTGGAATGGTGCGAGCATTACAGCTGGCAATCCAAAGGCACACCCCTGATGCCTGTCAGTCTGTACAGGGTGGGACATTATGGTTAGAAACCCAAATGCCCTGGGCGTTTGTTGGTATTTGCACTACAAATTTTGATCATGGCCTTTTGTGTCCCCACCTCATGACCGCTGCTCATGAACAGCAGCACTGTGATTTTGTTAATCTGTCCGAGCTTTGATTTCTCACAGCGACCATGCCATTCTGCACCAGATGTGTGAAAACACAGATCAGGTGGGATGTGAAAATGACAGCTATACCATTCATAGGGAGGTGTGAAGAGATGGCAGTGTTGAAAATCTGGAGAAATATTGAAAATGCTCGAAATTCTGAGTGCAGTATGTGGAAACTGGCAACGCACACTCATAACATAGTCATTTAGTGGAATTATTTCACCAGATTTTCATAATAGGCATTTTGTGACCTCTGCTCATGAACACTGTCACTATGATTTTCTTAATTTGTCCCAAACATTGATTTCCCACAGCGACCGTGTCATTGTGAGCAACATATGTGAAAATATATTTTGGGCAGGATGTGAACAATCACAGCTGTACTGTTAATAAGTGTGCAAAATTGACAATCTTGAAAATTTTGAGTGAAAATATTACAAATTAGAAGTTACAAGTGTGCATGGAAACAGCACAACACACTCTCATAACATAGTCCTTTATGGACTTTTGTAACAAAATTTCAACATAGGAATTTTAGGACTTCCACTCATGAACAGTGTCACTGTGATTTTCTTAATCTGTCGAGCAATGATTTCCCACAGCAACGCTAGTCTGCACCAGAGTGCGAAACACATTTCAACCAGGATGTAAAAATGACAGCTGTACTGATCGTAAGGAGGTGTGAAAAAATGGCAATGTTGAAAATCTGGAGTGAAAATATGACAAATTCATGAAGTACCGAGTGTGCATGGAAACTGCACAATGCACGCTCATAACACAGTCATTTTTGGAATTTTGCAGCAAATTTGCAACATAGGCTTTTTGAAGCCCGCCTTATAAACAGTGACACTGTTGTTCCATTAATTGGTCCCAAAAGGTGATTCTGTGCAGTGACTGTGAAATCACTTTTCGGGACCAAATAAACAGATGACAGTCACTGAATTCATGAGATGGGATCCCAAGAACCCCATGTTGAACATTTGGTGCCAAAATTCACACGGAAATGGCTGAGACAGCCATATAAGTTGAAAAAAAAAACTATTTTGCTATTATACAGCTTACTGGCATTATTTCATTTCACAGTCAGCTTTCAAAAGTGTAGACATGTTCCGGTCCACGAAAATCATGCGCCAGGCTCCAGACCTAAGTATGGGGTGAGAGGGGTGTGGGAGCTGAGGTGCACAGAGGGTGGGTGCGAGTTGGAGGAGGGTACTGAACTAACAAGGAATGTTTTTCTTTTACAGGAAAAAAACAACATAGGAGGGTTTTCTTGTTTTACAGGCAGTTTGGTATGCTGAGGTAGGCTCCCAGTGTGCCACCTGGTGTTTTCTTGGGGGGTCTGTAGCCGACAGGGGGATTAGACACCATTGGCACATTGAGGAGTGTTGAGGGGCAGGCGCATGAGCCGAGGGATTAGGCACCTTGGCACACAACAAATGGGGAGCATTATGCCAATGGGGATTGGGCACCTCTGTCTGCAAATGAACTGGTGAGGGGCATGCCAGCAGGGGACTGGGCACACCCATCATTTTTATGGGGACTGTGAGAGGTGGTGTATCGGAGAAGCCGCTGCCATGTTTATTGAAATGGGGCACCAAACAATGCAGCTGTAATTCGCTGCTGCCATCAGAGACCACCCAGCAGCAAAAACAGCTGATCGTTAATGACAGGGTGCTCCCTGATTGCAGAAACAATTTTTTCAAGTTGGTGGCACACTACACTACTGCTGTCATGGACAGCACGGTTGTCTATTGGTGCCACACAGACCAGCCCCAAAATGGACTGCTGGCATTGGCAACAACACTGCTGCACATCCACAACTTGCTACTGCTAGAATATGTTGCTACGCATGCACACAAGCAAACATAAAGGAAGTTTCTTCCCTTAAGGTTCCAAAGTTAAACCTTGTCAAAGTAACCATTCTTGAAAAGTTTTACAGTGTTATTTATTTATTTAAAATGTAAGAACCAAGGGCATAAATGTTGATTTCAAAGGAGTCCTGGGCACAAATAATATACATTTCACACTACAATCATACTATATAACTAAAATAAAAATAGAAGAATCTATGTACATAGAATAGCTGCAGACATGTATTGCACAGAATACCCAACTACTGTTTTAATGTTTCCTTTTGTTTATACTGCAGAGTGTAGATCTGTGCTGCACAGAATAATAAACCTTAATTTTAGCTTTTCATTTTGTTGTCAGCTCCTGCATTACGTGAAAAACATCCGATTTTGGAACAACATGGAAGAAGAATTCTTCTTTGATGCATATAGAACCCACCAGCTTCATATGACATTGTAAACTGGCAGGTGACCTCTGATGGCTCCTTCAGACATTTTGAGATTGGCCACTTTTACCACAAGGGCTTCCAAGGTCAGACCCTCTTCATTAATGAGAGCAGTATTATCTGGAATGGGGGCAGCAGAAAGGTAAGGAAAATGTGAATTATAAAGGTATTGGTATACACTAAGGTGAACTAATATAACTCTTAGCAATATAATGTACAGATGTATGGAGGACAGATTCACCTTCTTCAAAAGTGGGAGAAATTTTTCTGGATTGTTAGGTCTTTGGGGCAGATTAGCTCAACACAGTCATTGTGAAGGCAAATGACAAAGGAGGTAAATGTGAGGAGAATATTCAATCACAAAGGAAAATCAAAGGATACTATTATAGAAGAAGCAGGAAACCCTGTTATGACAGTGACTTCTAGTGGGGCTCAGGCAATGACGCTGGTGTCCTGAATAAACATGTGACATCTATTAGCTCAATCAAAAATATACTAACTGCTGGGACCTTTGCTTTAGTGATTGTTTGCTGGAAGGTTTGTCTTGTAATATTCTTCAGAGAGTCTTGCTTACATTTGTGTCATCCATGCATGTGAGGCCACTGTGAGAAGTCTTAAGGAAGCACAATTTGGAATGTCAGTAGTTGCTATCTAGTAGAAATGCCGCCTCAAGCAAGTTGATCACCAAGGTAACCAAGGATGGACCATACACCAGTATAAAACTCTTTCCTTTCTGTAAACCAATTTTCATAGGAACAGAAAATTCTGGCAGAAAAGACCTTTGGTCTATCCAGTCTGCCCTGTTAAACCCTGTCCTACCCCAAGACCTGTTGTCTAGTCAGGTTATTGCCCTTCCCTCCAGCACTAGTCCAACTACTATCCCCTGAATAACTATTGAGGCCTTTCACTTGGCACAAGCCGTGTTTCAAAACACTAATGGGTCTTACACCCACCACCTCTGTTAGTAGACTGTTAAGCGGCTCAACCTGTCTCTGTAAATAAAACGTTATCATGTCCTTCCTGAATCTCTCCCTTCCCCAACTCTGCCACTGCTGACACCAGCTTCCACTCATGCCTCCTTGTTTTGATTCTCCATTCCTGCTAAATATCTCCTCATCAACTACCTTGTTCATTCCTATCAGGAACATGAATGTCTTAAGCAAATCACCCCTTCCTTAGACAGGAAGCTCTAAATACTCACAGTAAAGACTTATCTGGGATTTAAACCCAGTGTCTCATGCATCACAACTGAGAATCATTCCACAGACCAGTAAGAGTCTCTTATGTTCATTAATTCATAAATAACATTTAAATCCTTATATAAATACATGGCTCAGCAAGGTAACCATTAGCTAGAATATTTAGGCAGTATTACATACAGAAGTAAAAACAGCTCCAGAAGCAAATGGTTTGATACCTTTCACTGCACCAACACAGAAGTTACAAAAAAAAAAAAAAAGTGTCTAAGCTTTTGAACCAACCAAGTCCATTCTCATAGACTTATGCCAGTTGTTTAGAGAATCACATTCTATTAACACCTATGACAAGGCGCAACTCGCCACAGGATTCAGGATCAGTTTTGCGGTGGTTAAGGAGTCTCAGGAAGACCAGATTGTTAACATCAAACCAACCAGGTATATTTTATTTTCTAATCGGTTGGTGACACAAAACTTTGGGCTTCTGCCCTTTTCCTTTTAAGCCTCACTGGGAAAATGAAACAAAAACAGAAATAAAGAGGCCTAACTCGGTGGAGCGCTTGACTAAACAATCCCTACCCTAACTAGAAACTCCTTTCCAGAAGGCTAGACCTTCTGGAAGAACACAAACAGTAAAACGGAAAACTCACAATGGAAATAACTTTTCTTTTGGCTAATTCAGGAGACCAATCTCCTGAGGTTGTAAGGGACTCCTGTTCTGGAACACATCCAAGCAGCTTGTCAGCCCTCTGCCCCTGCAGCAACTGCCTGCTGCTTTTCCTTCCTGTTTTAAAGCTCTCCTGTCTGTGCAGCTGCAGCTAATCAGCCAAATCAGCTGCAGCTGTACCCTGACTATTTTACTCAGGAAAACCCCTCTCCTCTAGTACCTGAGTTTACTACATATCCACCTTCCCAGCTCAACACTATAGGGTAGGGTGGCCTGTGCCGAGAGGTAGGGTTTTCGGAAAGTCCATTCGCATTTCGCTCAGTGTCCCCGCTCTGTGGTGGACCATGAAGTGGTACAGCTGTAGTGCAAGGAATCATCTTGTCACTCTGGCATTTTTTCCCTGTTTGTTTGCATCCACTTGAGTGGGCATGGTCCATCACCAGAGTGAATTTGCGACCTCATAAGTAATATCTGAGGGTTTCCGTTGCCCACTTCACTGCAAGGCACTCCTTTTCCACTATGGAGTACCACTGTTCCCGGGTAACAACTTCCTACTTAGGTACAGGATGGGATGCTCTTCACCAGCTACCACCTGGGAGAGTACTGTCCCCAATCTAACATCTGAGATATCTGTTTGCAGAATGAATTCTTTATCGAAATCTGGGGAGACCAGTACGGATCAGAACAGAGGGTCATCTTGAGGTCAGTGAATGCCTCATCCGCTGCTTCCAACCACCTCACGATGTCGGTGCTCTCGCCCTGGTTAACTCTGTTAATGGAGGCGGCCAGTGGCAAAGTGAGGATGAACCTCCGGTAGTAACCGACTAACCCTAGGAAAGCCCTCACTTGCGTCTTCTTGTTTGGTTGGGGCCAGTTTTGAATTGCTTCTACCTTCTTCACCTGGGGTTTCACCAATCCCGTCTAACCACATAGCCCAAGTATTTTGCCTCTGACAAGCCAATCTTACATTTGGCGGGGTTTGCTGTCAACCCGCTTCTCGTAACATATCTAGTATGGCCTTGACCTTCTGAAGGTGAGTTTCCCAGTCTGTACTATGGATAACCACATCATTGATACAGGTGGCAGCATAGTGAGTGTGGGCACAGCAGTTGATCCATCATGTGCTGAAAGGTCGCAGGTGCTCCATGCAGACCGATTGGGAGGACTTTGTAGTGGTATAAACCCCTGGGGTGATGAAGGCAGTCTTCTCCTGGGCTGCCTTGTGAGTGGGATCTGCCAGTATCCCTTCGTAAGATCTAAGGTGGAGTGGTATCTGGCCTTCCCCAACTGGTCGATCAGTTCATCAACCCTAGGTAGGGATTATGCATCAAACTGCAATACCTTGTTTAGTTTCCTGAAATCATTACAGAACCTCCAAGTATTATCCGGTTTTGGCACGAGGATGATGTGGCTTGACCATTCACTATGGGACTCTTCTGTGACATCAAACTTCAACATCCTCTAGACTTGGCTCGGTTCTTTCCTCTTGGCCTCTGGGATACAGTAGGGTCTTTCCCTTATCCTTACGCCTGGAGCTGTCACAATGTCACGGTAGGCTGCAACAGCCCGACCAGGTCATTCAAGAACACATCCCCATTTCGCTGAACCATTTCCACTGCTTCTTTGTACTGCATAGGAGACAGCTTGGGTGAGATATGGACTTGCTCCTCTGTTTTACCTTCTGACAGGAGTCTGACCAGCGAGACACAGCAGGCCTCCTGGTCTTGCCACGCCTTCAGGAGGTTAATATGGTATATTTGGAACTTCTTTATGCAATCAGTTTGGCTTACTTTATAGTTCACATCACCAACAGCTTCTATGACCTCGTATGGACCCTGCCACCTGGCTTAGTTTGCTTTTCTACTGTAGGAACCAGGACCATCACCTGATCCCCAGCTGGAACTTCCGGATCCTCGCCTGATGGTCATAATAAGTATGTTGGGTCTCTTGAGCCTTTTCTAAGTGTTCCCAGACAATAGGAGTGACCAGGGCCAATCTTTCTTGCATTTGGGAGATATACCCATACACACTGGCTCCTTGTGGCGGTTGCTCTTCCCAGTCCTCCTTTAGTATATCGAGGATACCCCTGGGCCAGCGGGCATATAACAACAGAAGGGGAGAATCTGATGGATGCCTGTGGGCCCTCTCGGATAGCTGAGCATTAAGTAGGGAAGGAGTAAGTCCCAGTCCTTTCCATCTCGGCTCACGAGTTTCACAACATCCCTTCAAAGTCTGATTAAATCGTTCAACCAGGCCATCTGTCTGGGGTGGTACACTGAGGTCCTCAGGGCTCAGATCTGGAGGAGTCTGCAAAGCTCCTTCATTAAACATGAGACAAAAGGTACCCTGGTCAGTCAGTATCTCCTTTGGGAATCCGACCCTCGTGAAGACTTGAATGAGCTCTTGGGCAATCGACTTCAAGGCCGTGTTACAGAGTGGGATCACTTCGGATATCTTGAAGTGTAGTCTCACGATGACCAGGATGTGTTGGTGGCCCTGGGCTGACCTGTCTAGGGGCCTATCAGGTCCATCGCAATCCTCACGAAGGGTTCATTGATGATTGGCAAGGGTATCAACAGGGCTCTTAACCTCGGCTCGGGGATACCAACTGGCATTCTGGGCATGAAGCACAGTACCTCCTTACCTTAGTGCAAATTCCAGGCCAGTAGAATCTTTGGAGTATCGCGGTACAGTATTTTTTCAACCCCAAGGTGTCCTCCGAGAAGGTGAGCGTGCCAAATCCAGTACCGCCTTCCTGTGCTGGCGGGGACCAGCAACTGTTCCACATCATGTTCTTCATTTGGTATCACTCGGTATAGGAGGTCATTATTTAACATGAAATATGGTCTGGGTCCCTTGGCTTTGCCTTCTACTGGCACCCGTTAATCTCTACAACCTCTGACCAGATATTCTGAAAGAGAGGCTTGTCTATTTGGTCCCAACCGAGGTTCCTGGAGGCTATCCTGAGGGTACTCAATTCAAGGGATTCAACTCTGTCTCCACTTCTGGGTCCTCCTCTTCCTCCCTACAACTCTCCCTTCGGGTACCAGACTGCTCACCCTGTTGTTCCTCTGGGGAGGTACTACCTCCCACCAGCACGGACCTGCCATTGGCAGCCAGTATCTTTGTCACTAACTTTTACAATCCCTGCATTACTTTTGTGATTTCCGGGACTTTCCTGCCTCCCATACAACTCAGGGTCCCAATGCCTGTAAGGGAATTAATTGGGTGACTCCTCTGACCCCTCAGGATTCTTAGCACCATAGCCTCAGTTACTGGGGCCCTGGCCTCCAGGTTCCCGCTCATGGAGTAATGTCTCAAACCCGGAAATCTCGACCCCACGGACAGGATACGCCAATCGAGGGAGGACCCCTACCATGACCTGTCTCTCCTCCCCTGTGCTTCCACGGTAACTAGTGCCATGAGGTAATAAAACACTGTGCCATGGACACAGGTGATCCGGTACATTTCTGGAAATTAATTTGGGAGGGTTGCACCAAACTGTGAACTATAAGGGTGACCTCACTCCCGGTCGACAAAGGGCCATAATGGCCTGTCCATTTACCTTATACCGCCTGGGTAATTGGTGTGAAGTGGTGACCACCTCTACCACATTAATCAAATGGCAGTCACTCTGTGGGGACCTACCCCAGTTGCACTGCATTGGTTCAACCCCATTCGGCAGTTGGCAATTACATGTCCCCACTCCCTGCACCCATAACAGTGGTAGCATTCTTGGGGTGATCCTGGACCCTTTGGGCTTCTAGGGTGGTCAGGTCCACTCTATTTTCAAACCCAAAAGTCCCTTTGTGGCCTCAGACTGCTCTTCAGTAGTCCTTCTCCCGGCCTTGTCTGGTCCAACCTCTCAGGGTCGGTATCTTTGGTTTGTAGTCCACCCCAAGTCCTGGGGTAGCTGACCCCAACATCTGGGGAAAGTTCCTTCATGGCATAATGCCGCTCCACCAAGGTGACCAGTTCATCACAGGAAGCAGGGTTGGCTATCCAACCCACTGCCGTAAGCTGGGCAGCAGTCCTCTTAAGAACCAGTCCATTACCAGGAGCTCCATGATTTTGGCAGCTATGGAGCTCAGGCCACAACCACTTCTTGGCCAAATGGAGGAGGTCATACATCTCAGACCGTGGCTTTGCACTCCCAGAATCTCCAGCTGTGGTACCTCTGGGCTGGCGGGCTGGAGTCATGCCAGCACGGGCCAAGATCTCTTCCTTCAGCCTTGGATAGTCAGTGGCGACTCCTCATCCAGATCATAATATGCCTTCTGGGCCTTGCCACACAAAATGGAGCTAAAATGCTGGCCCACTGTTCCTGAGGCCATGATTCATGAGTAGTCATCCTTTCAAAAGCGAGCAAATATGCTTCAATGTTGTCAGCCATCGCCATTTTCTGCAGACAGTGGGAAGCCTGATAGTCCAGTAACCCTCTGGGTAGGCCCTCCCAGGTGACTTTCACCCGGTGTGATCTCGATGAGATGCTTTTCCTGGAGGACAGCCCAGTCCTGGGCCATCTATGTGAGCAGCAACTGGTTCGTCTCTTGTTGAGCTTGGGTAGCTTTCTGCTGGGCTGCTGTAGCATGGATCAAGGCTTTCACCATGTCCTCCATGCCTGGTCTCCTTTACTCTGGGGTGGTTCAGATTCCAGCCAAATTCTCGCCAACCTGATCTCACTTCTGACACCATGTGTGACAAAGGCGCAACCTCACCATGTGATTCAGGATCACCTTAGCGGTGGTTAAGGAGTCTCAGGAAGACCAGTTTGTTAACATCAAACCAACCCAGTATATTTTTATTTTCTTAATATAAGTTGGTGACACAGAACTTTGGGCTTCTGCCCTTTTCCTTTTAAACCCCACTGAGGAAAATGAAACAAAACAGAAATAAAGAGGCCTAACTCTGGGTGGGAGCTGCACTAAACAATCCCTACCCTAACTAGAAACCCCCTTTTCAGAAGGCTAGACCTTCTGGAAGAACACAAACAGTAAAACGGAAAACTCACAGTGGAAATAACTTTTCTTTTGGCCTAATTCAGGAGACCAATCTCCTGAGGGTTGCTAAGGGACTCCTGTTCTGGAACATATCCAAGCAGCTTGTCAGCCCTCTACCCTGCAGCAACTGCCTGCTGGCTTTTCCTTCCTGTTTTAAAGCTCTCCTGTCTGTGCAGCTGCAGCTAATCAGCCAAATCAGCTGCAGCTGTACCCTGACAATCTTACTCAAGGAAACCCCTCTCCTCCAGTACCTGAGTTGACCACACACCCAGATCATACATAAAAAAACAGAAATAATTGTCATTGGTTTCAAAAACTTTAAAAATCACAGATTTAAATGAAAGGAACAAGATTCTACTAGTTTGCGACTGCTTGAGAAACCTTCTAAGGTCAAATGTCAACAGAAGAGATAAGAGGAACACTCAACCAGACAGTCCCACTAACTGAAATTATGAATGAATGAGTGTGTTATGTGAATACATTCTTAATTAAAAGCAAGCTCTTTAGATTTAATACCCACAAAATGCACGTTAAAATTTGATAGTATTGTATGATAAAAACTATACAATAGAAAGTTTCTATATATGGAAGTACAGGGTATAAAGAAAATGTCCTAAGTATGAACAACAGTTTCACGCATTCATGAGAAAATGATCTAGAGACATTTACTAAACTGTACTCTCAACCAGTTAACAAACTCCATAAACATTAAGACCTGCTGTGCTGTAACAATATTTTTAACAAAATAATATCAATTGTCAGTATTGGTGCCAAATAAAAATAAATAAATCTCTCAAGGACCCCTAGAAAATTAGTGCATGCATCTTAAAATGTTCAGAGTTCAATAAATAATGTGTCAGTATATAATCAAATTACTTTATGTACAGTATCAGTCTTAAGAATTTGAATAAAAACCAATGAAATTAACCCCCACCCAGGAAAGATAACTAGTAGAAGAAGTATGTATTCACTATATACGTGAACCAAGAATCCTAATACACTGTAGCATAATTATAACATGTACCTGAATATGACTACCTCAATATAACCACAACCCCCACTTTGTTACTCCATCCCTCCCCACACAACTCCCACAAAAACAACACACCATCCTCCTACCCCACCACACACACACCCACACCCACAAGACAACCCAACATCCCCAACCCCCTGGGTTGTCTTGTGTGTGGGTTGTTTGTGTGTGGGGACTAAAATAACTTTGTGTGTGTGTGTGTGTGTGTGTGTGTGTGTGTGTGTGTGTGTGGAGTAGGAGGATGGTGTGTTGTTTTTCTGAGGAGGGTTGTGTGTGTGTGTGGGATAATAAAGTGAGGGTTGAGGTTGTGGTTATATTGAGGTAGGCTTATATTCAGGTACATGTCATAGTTATGCTACAGTGTGTTAGGACTCTTGGTTCACATACAGAGTGAATATATACTTCTTTCTACTAGTTATCTTTTCCCGGGTGGGGAAGGAGGGTTTAATTCCATTGAGATTTTATCCAGATTCTTAAGACTGATACTGTACATATAGTAATTTAATTACATACTGACACATTTATTGAACTCTGAACATTTTATGATGCATGAACTCATTTCTAGTAGGTCCTTGAGAGAATTGTTTTCTATTTGGCACTAATACTGACACTTTATATTATCGTGTAAAAATATTGTTACAGTTCTGTAGGTCTTAATATTTATGGAGTTTGTTAACTGGTTGAGAGTATAATTTAGTAAATATCTCCAGATAGTTTTAATACTCTATTAATGTGTGAAATAGTTGCTCATACTAGGACATTTTCGTTATACCCCATATTTCCATATATAGAAATTTTCTGTTGTATAGTTTTTATCATACAATACTATCAAATTTTAACATGCACTTTGTGGGTATTAAATCTAAAGGTCTTGCTTTTAGTTGAGAATGTATTCACATAACACACTCATTCATAATTACAGTTAGTGGGACTGTCTCCTTGAGTGTTCCTGTCATCTCTTCTGCTGGCATTTGACCTTAGAAGGTTTCTCAAACAGTAGCAAACTAGTAGAATCTGGTTTCTTCCATTTAAATCTCCGATTTTTAAAATAGGTATTTTAAACCAATGAGAGGAAGAGCATGCTAGTGGGTGAGGGAAAGAGGTTCTATTGCTATGTGGTAGGGAGGAGGATTGGAATGACATGACATTTGGTGAGGGAAGTGGTTCTGTTGCTATGTGGTAGGGAGTAGGGTTGGAATGACGTGCTAGTGGGGGAGGGAAAGAGGTTCTATTGCTATGTGGTAGGGAGGAGGATTGGAATGACATGCCATTGGGTGAGGAAGTGGTTCTGTTGCTATGTGGTAGGGGTAGGGTTGGAATAGCGTTGCTAGTGGGGGAGGAAAGAGGTTCTATTGCTATGTTGTAGGGAGGAGGGTTGGAATGATGTGCTACTTGGGTGAAGAAAGAGTTTCTATTGCTGTGTTGTATGGAAGAGGGTTGGAATGACATGCTAGTGGGTGAGAAAGAGGTTCTATTACTGTGTTATAGGGAGGAGAAAAAGAGAGGGATGACTGCTAGAGAGTGGGCAGAAGCAAATTTGTTTATTATTTAGATTTTTTGAATTCTCTCCCTATCTGACACTGACTTTGAGCACCTGGTGTCAGAATCGGTGTCTTTGGGCAACTGGTTGGCTGCAAAGTTGTATGTTTTGTTAACATTTCCAACAACAGGTTTGGGTATGCAGTCATGGAAAGGGAGGGAGCTTCTTCAGTAGGCACCCAGTGTGGCGCACCACCTGCAACTAAAAGAAACCACAGGGAGGAGTCGGCTCAGGCAAAGCCTTTCTAAGTCTCTACCATTTCTGGAGGAATGGACTCACCACATATATTCTTCAATTTTCACAACTGTTATTTAAAAACATTGGTCACAGTACTGTTAAAATTACCTGTCAGTGTTTCGAAGGAAAATCCCTTTTCTCAGGGCAACAGTTACCTGCCAAATGATTTTCTAACCAAAGTGAACAATTTTTCATAAATCATCCTAATTCTTTATTTTTAAATATTTTCAGCCTTGTTGACATAGCCAGAGATCTTGCCTCTCCATGTGCTCTTTCCCAGCCTCAGCAGGGTGAACAAACAACTTGCTGAGTGTCCCTGTCAGTTGACAGATGGGGTCTTGACTTAGTCACCCTGCTGAGGTTGGGAATGAGCACTTGAAGAGACAAGTTCTCTCTAGGTATTCCAACAAGTACACAGTACTGTGACCAATGGTTATTAAATAAAAATGTGGAAAACTGAAGAATATATGTGGAGAGTGAACTCCATTTCTCCAGAAATGGTAGCAGTTCTTCAGTAGCCCTGGCATTATGCTCCAGTGGTCACTCAACTTCAGTAGCCCTGGCATTATGCTCCAGTGGTCACTCAACTTCAGTAGCCCTGGCATTATGCTCCAGTGGTCACTTGCCTTCAGTAGCCCTGGTGTTATGCTCCAGTGGTCACTCAACTTCAGTAGCCCTGGTGTTATGCTCCAGTGGTCACTCAACTTCAGTAGCCAGGCGCTATGCTCAAGGTGGTCACTCTACTTCAGTAGTACTAGCATTATGCTCAGGAAAGGGGTCACTCTACTTCAGTAGCCCTGCAATAATGCTCCAGGGTGGTCACTTTTCTTCAGTAGCCATGGGGTTACATTCCAGGGTGGCCATGTGGGGACAATGTTTTTAAATAATGTTTCTGCTATCAGATTCCTCACTTAGTGTCAGAATGGAAGAAGAGTTTTCTTCAGTGGCAGCAGGGTTGGCATACATTGCCTGCACTGTATTTTCCCCTGTACTCTTGTTGCCACAGATCACTTCAAAATACAGCTTGGAGTGTTGAGTCTGTGACAATTGTACAATAGAGTTTCACATGACTTGGGGATACCACAGCCAGTTTTTGTATGTATTTAATTTTGCCTCTTCACACAAAGAAAAACTCTAAACTAAATGTCTCCAACATTTCTGAGATTCTGTTCTAAAATACACAGTAAGCAAGTTTAATGACATTCCCTCAAAACAGCTGAGTTATACATGACCAAACATAGCGGTTTAACATTAAAGTGCCTACCAACCCTAACTGCAGTGGCACTAACATGCCACAGTAATATGGCCTTTATGATCAAGTACAAAACGGCACTCTCCACTCCAAAACATTCTGCACACAGTAGGATACAATACCATGAAAAATATTCTGTAATGAAGTGACAGGAGATACAAATTGTAAAATAACCCAGGAGCAAGCATTTGGCCTGACACATTTCACACACAATGCTTTTTCAAAGGCACTTTTTGTTCTGTCGAGCATAATCTACCACCCTGTATAATCCAGTAAAACAATCTCTGCACCAAAGGTCTCAGATAATGAAGGAGCACTGCAAAGTACATAGTATAGGTAATGTGGAAGCTGGAATGGGAATAAGAAGTAGTGGGAGAAATCAAACTAGAGTGGCACAAAGTTTCGCCATTCCACATCTCCACTGGAAGTACATTGCAGTCTGACAAAATGAATCCCTCATCAAAGTTTCTGCCAGATAACTTGCAGGATCCTAAAGGAGCCTGATGTAACCTAGTGGCAGATAATCTAATTTGTCCTGCAGGAAACAGTGACATCACTATCACAGAGTGCTGCATCCTGATATACAGCATGGTACAATTGGTATGCAACAGCCAGGCTACCTTTAGTTGACTCTCTTTTCTCATTCGATGCAGATCCCAATTTCTGTCTGCACTGAACACTGCCAACCAGGTTACAGGAAAGCAATTCTGTCTGGACAGCCTATATGCTGCTTTGACTGTGTTCCTGTTCTGAAGGTGAAATCGTAACCAAAGCGGTGAGTAATGCACATCCATGACAAAGATGATCTGCCCAGCACACAGTGTGTTGCCTGTAACATACACTATATCAAAAATATGAATATTGATGAACCTTAATCTTGCACATGTATATTTTATCTCAGGGTACACAACTGCACCATACTGCTTTTAACAGAGCATGCATTTTCAATATAAAACTGTTACGATAACATTTAGCTTCATAAACAAAGGGAACATGTTTATTGAACTCCAGAATGAGGGCCCACAAGTCAATAACCCAAACTATGCCTGTTCTTCTAAATCCTGATGGCGGTCGCTGTAGCAGACTATTTTATGCAGTTAATTCTGGAACCCTGTTTCTTTGCTTATAGACAATTAGCATATTTAGGCTTATCGATTTCAGGCCCTGAATTTGAATAACCTGACTGCTTGCTTTCTCCTTGAAACCTAATCAGACTTCACATAGTCTTTCATAGTAAATGTTCATCTATTTTAATAAAGCCCTCCCCCCAAATTACTGGTCATTCACTTGGGGTAGTCCCCAAATGCCAGAATATCAACTTAAAAGGAATGAAAGGTATGAGAGGAATCTAATTTTGTATACATAGAAACATAGAAACATAGACTTTGATGGCAGATAAGGACCGCTTGGCCCACCTAGTCTGCTCATTTCCTACCTACAGGATAAGCTGCAGATACTAGTTAACCAACAGCCTATTCTTTCCTACCCCCCACAAGAATTGCCTTATGTCTGTCCCATGCATTCATGAATTCTCCCACAGTTTTAGACCCATAACCTCCTCAGGAAGGCTGTTCCATGCATCCACCACCCTCTCTGTGAAAAAATACTTCCTCACATTGCCCCTGAGTCATCCCACTCTATCTTCAAATTGTGTCCCCTTGTTCTTGCACATCTCTTTTCTATTCAAAATTGTCTCACTCTACCCAAACTGCCTAGAAAAATATGAATTCAGAATAAATTTTTTTTATATATTTCTTGTTTTATTTTTTATTTTAGTTTCCAAGTTTCAAAATCACATAATCCTGTTTTTCTTTTATGAATCCAAGTTTCAAATTCACATGCTTCTGAGATTGTTCTTATAAGTACGTTTCAAATTTTAGTTTGCTCCTTCATCAGAGTTCTAAACAAAAATAAATTAAATTTATAAATGCTATTGTCAACATTTATATGTTTTTGAACTCTTAATATAAAAATAAAATTTATTATTAATACAACTCAATGTCAGGTGGAACAAACCTGCTTTTTCTGAAAGATGCTACCCTCTTGGACTTCATTGATTCCACTGAGGTACTTAAACATTTCTATCATGTCTTTAAAAGTTTCTATCATGTATACATTTAATTTATTTATTTTTATTTTATTTCTTTATTTTGATAATCGGGTAGATGCGCTGGTGTCAAGGGGCCTTTTCAGGCATGGTCCGGATACTAAGTCAAACAAAGGAACATGTAACAAATATACAGGCACAGTCGTGGCTGTCCCTACATATACGTACATACATACAGACAGACATACAGATATACATACATGCATATATACATACATACATTCATACATACAGACATACATACAGACACGTACATACACATGTACTATCGTATACATATGTACATACATATACATACAGACATACACATACATACATACGTATATACATACACACATACATAATCACATACTGCATGTATACATACATACACACATACATGCAGACATCCATACATACATACACACATGCATACATACATATGTACATACATAGCATACAAACATACATCCATACATACATACATCCATACAGACATACACACATCCATACATACAGACATACATACATCCATCCATACATCCATACATACAGACATACATACATACGTGCAATGCGTACATACTTACATACAGACATACATCCTTACATCCATACATACAGACATCCATCCTCCATACATACATACATACAGACAGACATACATACATAGTTGCCAGAAGATTAGGCTTAATAGTCTATCTTTTCTGGCTGATTCAACTCACTGGTAGTGTACAGTAGTTGCTCTATTCCCCATTTCCCTCACCTCTCTTCTCCTCCCTGTACACCTCTGGTGTTCACCATGCCCTGTGTCTGTCCCAACCCTTCTTGAAACTTCCCGCAGTTCCCATTTTTACGGATCACCTGGCAGTGCGCTGCAGGGTGCAACAACCCTCTCCATGAAATAATGCCCCTCACCTCTCCTCTGTGCTGCTCCTTGCCAACTTTAGACTATGGCCTCTTGTAGTTCCTCCTCACTGAACTGGAGCTGGCCCACCATGTTCCCTCTGTTGAATCCCTTCAGGTCTTTGATCGTCTCTATCCCTTCTGTCCTCTAGACAGTACATGTTCAGTTCTCTAAGACTGTCCTCATATGACAGCCCCTTTCCTCCCCAGACCACTAATCATCCTCGTTGCCTTCTCTGGACTCTCTCCAGCAGAGTGATGTCCTTTCTTGAGCAAGGGTGCAGAACTGCACACAGTACTCTAGATGCGGCCTCACCAGTGAGATGTACAGGGAGTATAACCACCCATCTCCTGGACGTTATCCTCTGGCAATGCACCCAAGCATTTTGTTTGCTTAAGCCACTGGTCCTGCACTACTCTGAATGGTTCCATTTAGCATCAATCATCACCCCAGATCCTTCTCCATTGAAGTGCCATCAGCTGCTCCTAAGTTGTAGTTATACTTAGGGTTCTTAACCCCCAGGTGCAGAACCCTACATTTTGTGTGTGTTAAACCACAACTGCCACACATGGGCCCAGTTTTCCAGCCTTCCCAGGTCATCCTATAGTGCCCTCCTACCCTCCTCGCGTCTACCACCACCACCCCAATTTAGTATCATCAACGAACAAACTAATTTTACTACCAACCCCCTCCCCAATGTCTGCAATTGACACATTAGAAAGGGTAGGCCTAAACTGTACCATATGGGACCCCCTGATGACCCTCTGGGTGTCGAGACTTTACCCCAACCACCACCCTCTGCTGTCTATTCCTAAGGCAATTTGCTACCCACCTCACCAATTTATCTCCCATCCCCAGTTCCTCAATTTCCAAATTAGCCTTCCGTGTGGGATCAAATTGAAAGACTTGCTGAAGTCCAGGTACAGGACAAAAACTGGCTTTCCTCCATCCAGGATTTTGTCACCCAGTCTAAAATTTTGACCAGATTAGTTTGACATGATTTCCCCAGACAAACTCGTGTTGGTTATCATCCTGAAAACCATTTACCTCCAGAATTCCATCCATTCTTTTAAGATGGCCTCCAATATTATCCCTACTATGGATGTTAGGCTGTCTGATCTGTAGTTCCCCAGATCATCCTGAGGTTCACTCTTGTGGAGGGCACAACATGGACCAACCTCCAGTTTAGAGGATACATCATGACTGGAGGAGGAATTGAATAGTTTCATCACTGGAGCCACCAGGACTTCCACCAGTTCCTTCAAAACCCTGAAGTAGATATTATTTGGCCCTGGAGCTCTATCTGCCCTCAAGGATGTGAGAGCCTCCCTCACCCTCCCTACCTGGATCTTCCCATTGTGAGAGCCCCCTTGCTTGCCCTCCTGTCCCTCTCCTGAGGCAATCACCCATCCCTTTCCCTAGTGAAAACCCATCCCCTCCTTCTCAGCTTTCTTATCTGCCCCCCCTCTTCTTCTGCTCCTAACATGTCTAAATAATTCCTTTTCCCCTCCTGAGTCCCTCCTAGGTAATCTAAGCTCTATTTAATCCTTAGCCGTTCTAACCTTTCTGCTAACCTCCTGGATATCCTCTGATAATCCTCAAGGTCAACCTCACTACTGGAACATTTGTATCTGCTAAAGGCCATTCTCTTATTCTCTCTCCTCCTGCACTTCCTGACCACTAGCAAGGTTTCCTAGCTCTGGCCATCTTGTTTTAACGCAGCAGGCACAGGTTTCGTGACCTCCAGGATGCCCAGCATCAGGCTTTCCCACTGCCTCTCCATCTCGACTCTAATTTTGCTAATATTCTCCCTGAGGTTTCTGCCATCTCCCCGTAGTTTGGCCTCCTCAAGTCCACAACCATGGTCTTCCTTTGTTTCCTCTCCTTTCCGATGTCAAGGTAAAACACACCGTGGAGTGGTCAGTACCAGAAAGCGGGTCTTCCACCCCGGATCCCTGACCGCTCATCGGCTAGGACCAGGTCCAGGATGTTTCCCTCCTAATTGGCTCTTCAACAAACTGAGTCAGATATTCTATCTGGAGTGCAAAGCACTCTTTGCTCCTTGCTGAGGAAGATGCCATGGAGCTCAGTCTGTTCCCAGCATGTCGAAGTCCCTTAATATTATATTTCCACCCTCCCCCACAGTTTTTCTCAAATTGTCTATCAGTTCCCCATACATGTGCTCCAATTGCATGGGTAGCCTGTAGACCACCCCAGATTAACTCTCCTCCCTTTACTATCCAGTAACATGGCCCATACTGCTTCCACATTGTCCTCCCAACTCCTCTCTGCTACACACTATCCCTTCCCTAACAAACAGTGTACCCCCTTACCCACTGTCCTATCCTTTCTAAGTAAGGCATACCCAGGACTTTCATGTCCCAGTCATGGTACTGGGAGGCCCAAGTTTTGTGACTGCAGCCACATCCACCCCTCCACCCAGAATGCCTGCAGCTCCAACATCTTGTTTCCCAGACTCTGTGCATTTATCAGAACAACTTTCCAGCCCCTCCCAGAATTTTCCCTTATTCTACCAACCCCCTTGCCCCTGGCCTCCACTCCTACCACTTTGGCCTTCACTTCTATACTCCTCCAGATTGGAGGAAGAGCCTACAACCTCCTATTTTGTCTCAAGAGCCCCTGTACTCTCAGCCCTCCCTTTGCCTAGTTTAAATTCCATTGCCTAGATATATAATCACCTAGCTTGTTCTTAAGGACATCCTTACTCAAGTGTAGCCTGTCCTAGAAAATAATTATTTGCTCTCCATGTACTCTCAGTCATCCACCAACTATACCCCATTGCCGTATACCACTCCCTTTAAGCAGCTGTTGATTTCCCTAATCTTTTGTTTTCTTCGAGAATACCCTTTGGTACTGGCAAGATTTCTGAAAATGCGATGGTGCAGTTCTCAGCTACGCATAATCTTGCCAGTTCCTGGTATCTAGCCTGCACTTCTTTCACACTGTTCTCCTCCACATCATTAGTGCAATATGTACCACAATGTGGGGCACCCCTCTGTGCTTTCTTACCAATGAATGCACAAGGTACCTACCCTAAACAGCATCATTCCTGGCATACAATCCACCCTTATAGAGCTCCCTTGCCCCCATTTGTTCCCCATCTGATTGCTATAATGATGGAGTCCCCCCAATACCAGGACCCTTCCTCCAGTGCCTTGCCTACTTTTACCCACTGCCTTCTCCCTGCATATGGAAGCCTTGCCTGTCCCCCTCCCAGCCCTCTTTCCCTGTTTGGCCCCTTACCCCCCACTACCTGGGCTACTCCCCCTTCCGGGTATGATCTGCAACCCTAGACCTTACAATTTCCTTCCCACACTCTACTAATTCCCCTGGGTCTGTGCTCAGCCCTGCTCCTAACTCCTCATTACGCCTAATCCCAACCCTTCCAACCTCAGCTGTTTCTCAGGTGCCCTACTTAGCCTCTGACCTACCTCTCCATCTCTCTCCTGCCCCCTCTTGCAACATAAACCTCTCCATCTCCTCTTGCTCCCTATGTCCTTTCCATTTTGTAGAGATGCATACCTGTTTTCTCACGGATCTACAATGCCGGTTCGACAACAATTTTGTCGACTGGCATCATAAAGATGGATTTATGTCGACTGCAAGTTGTGGTCAACATAAATCCAAATGGAAACCTGAGTTTTTCTATCAAGGGCTTTGCCTTCCAAATCCCCCATGTGGGGGCTCTGCCCCTCTCACCCTGTCCAACCTACAGATTATCAACTTCAAGTTACAGTTGATTTGGGGAGGGTGTAGGACCTCGGGAAGAGTGCCAGGGTCTCAGACTGAACTGTTGATGTTGTTGGCATCGACATGTTCACTGTAATAGTGTCGACATACAGGGGGCATACCATTTTTCTTCACTACAACACCCACTGCAGTGCCACCGTCTTTCCCCTTTACCCTACTGAGGCTGATATTACTGGCCCTCTTAGCTCCATCTCCCTTCTGCTCACTTTCCTCCTGACCACTTCCTGCCAACCCTTGTTTGATCCACCCACCTCCACAAGATTAACTTGAGTAGCATGACCCTTCCCCTCAATTTACTACCCTTCTCCTGTTCATTCCTGTGTTGTACATTGACTGATCTAGTACCTTCCCCAATTTCCATAGTTTTCCCTCCTCCCATTGGAGCATACAAAACTTTCCCCTGAGCTGCCAGACCCTGCCTCTTCTCCTCTGTGCCCCACTTCCATGGTTAAGTGGTCCATCATCCTCCTTAACTCCCGTCTCACTTTCCTGGTGAAACACCCTCACACATACAATGCATGTTCCTAATCTTGAGAGTATGTCCATATGCACAGTTGATCCACATTCTCTACATCTCACTATCCTACTATGTTCCTTACCAACCCCTCCATGTTTTATCCCCATATCCCTCTCTGTCTCTCTCTCTCTTTCTCTACTGTCATGCCCACTCCACCACTTCTTCCCCCACTGTTCCTCTTTTCTGGCCTCTCTATCTGCCTCTCCCCATATCCTCCTACCTTCCTGGCCACTCCACATCCTCCAATAAAATCAAAACCAGAAATCTCCTCAGGGGTCTATCTACTGCTTGAGAAGCCTGCTATTCTGATCGAGGTGAGTAAATAATCACTGGTGTCAGATGCCACTTATCTCACAGGGGTTTGTTACTGCTTGAGAAGCCTGCTATTCTGATCCAGGTGAGTAAATAATCACTGGGGTCAGACACCACTAATCTCCTCAGGGGTCTATTTACTGCTTGAGAAGCCTGCTATTCTGATCCAGGTGAGTAAATAATCACTGGGGTCAGACACCACTAATCTCCTCAGGGGTCTATTTACTGCTTGAGAAGCCTGCTATTCTGATCCAGGTGAGTAATTATTTATTGAGTCAGATATCACTAATGCAAACTTCTCTAGAAAACTATAATTGTTTTTATTTATTTATTTCTAGGATTAACACATTTGAACCAGAGGTTCTTTTACAAAGGTTCTGTCTTAACAGAGATGAGATCAGGCCAAACATGACAGGATGTAGAAGACAGTTACAGTTGAGTTCATAGTTAAAAGCACAACATTTTAAGTGGAATCACAAGCAGTACAGCAATCATAAGGAGTCTTTGAGAGACTTTGTCAGTTGGTGCAATAACAGTTAAGGTTTTAGCAAACTGGGTCTGGCGTAGGAGGGGCACTGACATGAAGATATGAGCAGCTGTAATGGAGGGATAGGGTGGATGGAGAGTGGACAACCCAGGGTGGAGAGTGGGTGAGACAACCTGTGGTGAGACAGTGGGGGTGGACAAGGGAGAGGAGGGACAAGGAATAACAAGGGTAAGGAGAACAAATGGAGAGGAGGGACTTGATGAGGTGTCAGATAGTGAAACCAGTTAGAGGTGGAGGATTATAGACAGAGAGGTAGAGAGGAGAAAGAGACAGTGGTCAACAAGTAGGTTAGGGAGGACAGTCTCAGCTAGCAAGGGAGATGAGGTGCTACCAGACCTTAAGCTTAGGGGCCTAGTTTAGATTCATTGGAGAGGTCTTGAGGGAGGCCAATTAGATAGGTTGGAGCCTGAGAGCTAAATGTTTTGCTGCACCTGAGAGGTCGACAGAAAGGGGAGTAAGGTTTGTGTTTTGGATTCACTACATGTGCATCGGGGTTATGAGTCAGTGTAAGTAGATGGAAAGAGGGCAGGAGGTTATGTGAAGGGTGATTTTCTTAGCCAACAGACAAGTTTGGTAGGTGACTACGCCCTTTGAGGCTGAGCCAGTTGGTAAGCTTGTGAAGTTCACAAGTATGAGTGATTTTGTTGGCACAAGTTACAAGCCTATGGGTCTTATAAGTGCGGTTGAAATTCTTTTTAGGGTAGTGTCAGAGGCAGCCCCATAAATGACTAAACCATAGTCTATTATGGGTAGGATATAACTGGTGGCAGCTAGCTGCAGGGCCTTGGGGGCCGCAGTGCCAGTGGTGGTAGAGGGTGCCAGTGTTAGCATTTACTACCTTGGCGACCTGGTTCATATGGTGGGAGTAAGTGATGGGGCAGTCCAGCAGGACCCTAGGTACTTAAATTCTGTTACTTGTTTGAGATGGAGGTTGTGATTGTTTTGGATAGACAGGGTGATGGTTTATGTTTATTATAGGGGTTAGTGAAATGCATAACGTATTTTTATAATTCATCAGTAGTTTGTATGATAGAAACAGCATTAACTGTACCCCTTTGTACCCTCTGCAGCAACCTACATGCAACATTTAAATACTTAGCTGGTTCATTCCACTGGGGTGTCACACAGTAGAGGTACACTGATGAGTCCTGGTGGGGCCAAGAAACATGTGTATGTGTCTTCTGTTAGCACCCTTTGCAGACCGTGTGAGAGGCCTTTTGACACTATGCATTTCCAGCATAATATTCTGTGGTGATTTGCATATACAGCCCATGATGCTTTGCATTATAGGGTTATGTGTGGTTTTGTATTTTTGAAACTTGGCTTCCGGCCAGTGCCCTTTGGAAACCATTGCCTCAGTGTTTGCGCACTGAGGTTCTTTATCTTTAGCTTGTTTTTTGTTTTTATTGGGTTCACCACAACATAACCCAGATAGACCATCTTAGGGTAGCTGGTTCATACCAGTGGGGTGTCACACAGATGAGGCAGACTGATGAGTCCTGGTAGGATGAAACATGTGTATGTGTCTTCTGTTAGCACTCTTTGCAGACTGTGTAAGAGGCCTTTGGCACCATGCATTTCTGCTTAAAGTTAAACCAGCATAATATTCTGCAGTGATTTGCATTATGAGGATATGTGTGATTTTATATTTCTTTGAAACTTGGTTTCCCAGCCAGTGCCCTTTGGGGTACCTATTGCCTCAGTGCTTATGCACTGAGGTTCTTTATCTTTAGCATGTATGTCTCCTTTACAGTTTCAGGGTCAAATACCACTAATGACTCCTTCTATAGATATTAGCTATGGATATAGACATTGTATATTAGGGTTCAATGGTCACATCTATGGTAAACCCCAAATTTTGAGCTATACTAACTTTGCAACTATCTGACCAATTCACATGACATTTTGCATGCCATTTTGGAGACCAAAAATGTATTGATGTTAGCAAGTTTTGTTCTGGTCAGAGGCGTGGGTGTGGAGATGTGCAGTGTCAAAAATGTCATTGCTACCTGACACACCTCTCCCATTGTAAAAGCTACAATCACCCCATGGGAAGAGGTGCCAGCCACCAGTAAGCTGCATCAAGGGCCCCCTGAAATCAATGCAACCATCACAAACACAAAACTGGCAAAAACACCGACAGTCGAGGGCAAAACTTCCACAAAGCAACGATGTTGCCGTCAGAGTAAACAATATGAAAATCCTGCAAGTTTCAAAATGTAATTCAGCTATGAATTAAAAAACAACTCAAATCACAGGACATTCATTTTTTTCTTTTCTGGCTTTCGGGAAACAAAGAAACATGTTGCTCTTTCCCGGCTCTCTCTTTCCGTTTCACTTTCAGAACCCTGATCTTACTGTTTGTCAGCGACACTGTAAAAACATCCCCAACAAAATTACTCTCTCTTCATTTTGCTCCATTTAAATATGCACTAGTACAGCTTACATTGCTGGACTCTGGACCCATGATTTCCTCAAGCCTCTGTTTCCCCAAACTGTAACCATCAAGGGCATCTCCTCACCTGCTTGCTGGCACCACTGCACAGTGCATACCTACCAACAAAGCACTATTTTTCCAAGTGTAATAACAAATCTAATAAGAACTAATAAAACATCTAAACCAACTTAGTTTTTCTTATTTTTCACACACAAAATATACAGATGTCCATTGTATAATCGCAATGTGCCATTGAGAATGTTGGTGATGCCAGGATTTACCCATGCCCTGGGGTGTTTTGGCCACTTGGCTGCACCTCATGGCCAAACAACACCCCAGGGCATGGGTAAATCCTGGCATCACCAACACCTCTTGTGGTATATTGCTTAAAACTACCATTTTTTGTCAAATTCGTTGTCATGCCCCTGCTCAAAAAATGGCTTGAGGTTTTGGTTGGAAACTTTCAGGTTATATAGGTATTGCATCACAGATGTGCCTTTTGAAGGTTTGGTGAAAAATATTAATCCATTTAAAAGTTATTACATTTCAAAGTTTCCCATTATTTTCTATGGGAATGTTAGATGTGTCTTGTAATACAAGATTCTTGTTTCATGAAACAGGTTCTTGTTTCACAAATCAAATTCTTGCTTGTGAAACAGGATGCTTGATCAAAATTTGTGAAGAAAGAAATTTTATATACAGTAGCTGTTCCATTGTCACCTCATAGCAAAGAAACAGTTTGGAATTTTTGATTAAAATATTCGTGGTAGAAAGGGCTTGCTCCACAGATTAGCATTTTGCTGGTTTGATGAAAATATATTACTTTGGATTGGAGTTCTACAGATTTAAATTTTGATTGAATTCCCATAGGATAACATTGTACTGGGAGGTTTACAGAGCTGTTTCTTAGTTACTGTGGTGTTAAGAAATGTTTTCAATTTTGCTCTGAATTTTTCAGGGTACTAAGGTTTGCCTCACAGATGTGCCTTTTGCTGGTTTGGTGAAAATATATTACTTTGCTCTGGAGTTCAGCGGCTTTACATTTTACCTAATTTCTCATAGGATAATATTGAAATGTGAGGTGTACACAAGTTTTTTTGTCACTTCGTGCATGGGAGCACAGGGCCTGGAGGACCCTGTGCTCCCACAAATATGGATACCATTAAGGAGTAATGCATGGATGGCAGCACAGGTCCGGAGGGCCCTGTACTGCCAAAGAAAAATACGGATACTACTAGGAACTGATGCATAAATAGCAGTACAGGGCCCTCATACACAAATATGCAGAGGGTATGAAGTGATGGGAGCACAGGGCCTGAGAAAAATAAGGATGCAATTACAATCTGTTTAAAAAATTATGGAAAGTTGGGGCTCTGCGCCCCACACCAAATAAGCCTTTGATAATATTTTCTCAAAAGTAAGGAAATTCTCAGCAAAACATTCTTAATGGACCATTACAATTCCAGCATCAAAAGAGGAAATTGTATATTAGGGTTCCCAACCAAATTATATATTAGGGTTCCCAACCTAAGACCCTACCCCATCCTTGGTTTCCAACCTAACACTCCACCCCACCCTGCATGCAGGAACAGGTGTGAGAGGTGTGCCTAGGATTGCAAACCCTAATGCTCACCCCATTCTCTTATTGTGTACCCACTTTAGCTTACTTACTCTTGGAATGGGATAATCATTAGATTAATATTTTAAACATTCAGGTTGTAACCATCGAAGACTTTCAAAGTTGGCACAATGATGGGACCTGTGGTCCTGGGAAGATACAATTTGGCAACCTTGTAGGTTAAGGCCTCTTTTTTTTTTTTTTGCCCATACCATCATGGGGAGCAGCATCCATTCCAATAGAACCATATTGATCAAGGGAGAATGTTGCTTTTAGCAATTCCAGTCTTGCATCGGATGCCAAATACCTTGAAATTCAGTAAAGTAGTCTCAGTTTTGATGCACAGATTTGACAGTGTTCATCATATGATTGTCAAAAGTGAGGCAGGGTAATGCTATACTTAGGTATTTGAATTCCTTGACTACTTTTAGTCAGATAGTCAGATTTGGGGTGGTGGTGGATGTCAAGATGAACAACTCTGAGACTTGTAGGAGGGCAGCAGCCAAGGCCAACAGGATGCTGGGATGCATCGCTAGGGGATCACCTCCAGAAGAAGGAAGTGATACTCCCCTGTATAACTGCTTGGTGAGGCCGCACCTGGAGTACTGCGTGCAGTTTTGGAGCCACACTTAAAGAGGACATTAACCTCCTGGAGAGGGTCAGAGGAGGCAACCAAAATGATTTGGGGCTTGGGGACAGGACCTATAAGGAGAGGCTCGAAGAGCTAAATATGTACACTTGAAGAGAGAAGGGACCGGGGACATGATAGAGGTCTTCAGGTACATGAAGAGGGTAAATAGGGAGGAACAGTGAGGGTGCTTCGAAGGAAGGAGGAGGAGGCCACTAGAGGGCATGGGTGGAAGCTGGAGGGGAAGATTGAGGGGAAAGGAGGAGGTGCTACTTCACTGAGAGGGTAGTAGAGCCATGGAATGCACTACCTAGGGGCTGGTGGAGGCAGAGACAGTGGAGGGTTCAAGAGGGGTGGGACAGGTACAGGGCAAGGGTTCAGGAAGCAAAATCCAATGCAGCAAGAATATCCAGAACTGGGAAGGAGAAGCCAGAGAAGGCGAGGGGACAGCAAGGTCAGCACCCAGGGTGGGGGCTGACCAAGCAATGAACACAAAGACCATTAGGCCTATTCTGCTGGCATTTTAGTATGTTAGTATGTTAGATACCATCTAAGGTTGAGATACTAAACTCTTGAGAAATCTTTTACTTTCAGGGCAGAACAGAGTAACATGTCTTTTGTTTTGGGACATTCAGGACCGTTTTTTATTTATAAACCATCTTTGCAGGGAATGGAAGTTGTCCCCAAGGACTTGGTTTATACTATTGATGTCCTTCCCATGTACATAAATGACTGTATCATCATCACAGAGGAGGGTTTTGGCAGTTTTGTAGATACTCTTTTAATTTCCTTTTTCTCCCTGTCAGGGTGGGCTGCTCCCTGCCCCCCATTACCTTGCATCCAGGGATTTACTTCAGTCCCAGTCTTCCCCTATAGCTTGCCTCCATGGTGGGGGTCAGTGACTCCCACCTGTTGATGGAACAGATTTGGTTTCGGAGAGAGTCCTTCAGCCTGAGTGTGGAGCTTGCGAGAGGTCGGTAGCATCCTGCCCCACCACCAGCCATTTTCTGCTGTTCCTCCCATCAGAGGAATGGATGTGCAGTGCCATCCAGATGTGCCTATGCATGCTCCTGCATGTAGGATATTGACAGCCACTGCTCCTCCACTGTTCACATTCCCCACATTGCTGTCCTGGCTGCTTGTACCCCAGATAGAGGTAAGGTGAATGCTGGGTTGATGTCCCCCCTCCCAGAGAAGGACAGCTGTCCTCCACATGCTTGATTCTCCTCTTCCTGGCCAACCCTCGATGACCCCAGATCACTCCTGACCATGGGTCACTGGTGTAGCACAGGTGTGACTTGGTGCTTCAGCCCTCCACACCACTGGGCTAGCAGTTTAGTAGATTTTTTGCAAGCTGTTGAGGAAGATAGTAAATAAAAGAGGACGTAGGATAGACCTCTGAGGAAAACCACAAGATATAGTACTTGCACTGAACATGTCTTTACCAACTTTAACAATTTCATGACCTGTTTTGCAGATAGTTAGATTACCAGACAGATGTTGAGCCCTTAGCCCCAGATCAGTAAATTTCCACAACAGCAAGTCATGGTCCACTAAATCAAAGCGTTGGTTAGATCCATGCACACAGCACTGGTCATTTAGCTCTTGTCCTTGGCATGGTGGCCCATATCTGTGACTCTAACCAATGCTGTAAAAGTTCTGCCGTCCTTTCTGAAACCATGCTGCTGCTCCTCACAAAGTAACCTGTGCTGCTCTAATAATAATAATAATCTTTATTTTTAATCGCCTTTCAGAAAATCAAGGCGTAGAACAGTCTTTAAAATACTGTACATCAAATAACACATCATAAAAATCAATAGAATAAATAATATCAACCTCATAATAAATAATAAAATCAGATCGGTTCAATATCCTCCCCAAAGCGCTTTTCTCCACAGAAAGGATTTCAAAGCTTTTTAAAGCCCCCACCATTGTGCACTCTCTAATCCAACAGGGTAGAAATTCTAGCGGTCGGTGCTGCGAATATGAAGGCCCGGCACCGAAGATTTCAAAACTACCCTCGGAATCTCTAGCAACCCCTCGTTGGCTGGAGCGGAGCAGTTGCTCGGGATATAAGGGACCAGAAGCTCTTCCAGGTAGTCAGGGCCCAGACCATGCAGGGCTTTGTAAGTTAGCAAACCGACTTTAAAGGAGATCCACCACCCAACCAGCAGCCAGTGCAGGCCCCGCAGCACCGGGTAATATGGCGAACGAAGGCCCCAGCTAACAACGGCTGCAGAGTTCTGCACCAGCTGCAAGCAGAGGATATCAACCCCTGGAAGCCCAAAGTAGAGGATGCAGTAGTCCAAGTGAGAGGTCACAAAGGTGTGGATCAATGTGGGTAGGTCTCCAGATGGAACAAGGTGCTTGATCCTAGTGATATTCCTAAAATGGTAAAAGGATAGCTAACGACAGCCAACATTTGTGCCCATAGTGTCAGCGGTTGTCAAGAATTACCTCTAGGTTGCCACCTGTTCAGAGATAGGAGCTCAACTGCCCCAGGAATAAACCTGAGGGATAATTTGTCCCCACCCCTATCCGGCGACCAGGATCCACGACCATCACCTCGTCTTTCCAGAATTCAACTTCAGCCAGCTGGACCTCATCCATCCTGGATTTCATCGAGACAATTATTAAACACCGAGAGTGCTCCATTCTGGTCGGTGCAAAAGACAAGTAGAGCTAGGTATCATCGGCATAACAATGAAACTCCAGCCCATACCATCTTCAACGTCTCCCAGGGTAAGCATGTACACGCAAAAACATGGGGGATAGCACTGAGCCCTGAGGCACCCACAGGACAAAGAGATAGGGTTGGAGGAAAATACCCCGGACACCACTCTCTGTGTTCTACCAGTGAGGTAAGACGTAAACTATCTGTGGACCAAATCTGAAAGCCCATAGATGTTTTCCAAGTGCTCAAGCAGTACCCCATGGTCTACAGTGTCAAATGCTGGTGACAGATCCAACAGGACCAAAATGGACCATTTTTCTGGTATCTCGTCATCAGGAGATCATTGAGCACCCAAACCAGCGCAGTCTCAGTGCTATGCCTCTTTCTAAAACCAGATTGAGAGGATCGTAGATGCTATGGATGGTCAAATGGTTGTCCAACTAAGTAGCCACTACTTTCTCAATTACCTTCCCAACAAAGGGAAGGTTTGAGATAGGGCTGCATCTGTCCGGAGGGAACCAGGATCCTAGGTGATAGGTTTAAATGCTTCATTGGTAAGCTTTTAAACTAGCCAAGGGAGAGCACTGGAAAGAGCAGGAAAATCCTAGCCGCCCCAAACAATCACAGTAGTAAGTGTGGCAAACACCAACATGGAGGTGTTGATAGGGAGAAGGGCAGGGGTAAATGGAGAAAGTGACAAAGGCAAGAAGGACAGGGATGGGGCAAAGGGGTAAGGCCATCAGGAAATGGAGGGTAATGAGTACCAATGCCCGTAGTCTGGGCAACAAGCTCCCTGAGCTGGTGGCCTTAATGGAAGAGGATGCCTGGATATCGTAGCAGTCACAGAAACATGGTACACAGAGAACCATGACTGGGATGTTAACATACCAGGGTACATAACCTACAGGAGAGACAGGCAGGGAGAAGAGGGAGGAGTAGCTCTCATGTAAAGGAAGGATAAAAGCAACTGAACAAAAGAGTAAGCAGGGAGGAGAGGAGGCACTGTGGGTCACCTTGGAGACTGGAAAGGGCACCACAATCCGCACAGGGTTGTGTACAGACCCCATGTCAGGGGGAAGGAATGGACAAGGATATGATGGAAGGAATTCTTAGAATGGCAGAGAAAGGGAGATACTGTTGATGGGAGACCTGAATATGCCAGATGTTAACTGGAGCACATTTGCTGCAGCCACATCCAAAACAGGGCCATTCTTGACTCCCTACAGGTGGCAGGCATTAGACAGCTAGTTTTGGAACCCACTCGTGAGGAGCAATCTTAGACCTCGTACTCTCAAACGGGGGCAGTGAGAGGATCTCAGATCTAGAAGTAGGTTGCCATCTGGGAACAAGTGACCATCAAACAGTGTGGTTCACGTTAAACTCAGCTACAGAGTCAAGCCATACAAAAGTGAGGGTACTGGACTTTAGGAGGGCTGACTTTGGCAAGATGGGAGAGTGCCTCAGAAAGCACTAGCAAACAGGCTAGAAGGAGGTGTGGAGCAACAATGGGAATTATCAAAACTGCCATCACAGATGCAACAAGCCTTTGTGTGAAGCAAATAAACAAATCAAAATGAAAGAAAAAGCCACTATGGTTCTCAAGAGAGTGGCTGTGAAAGTCAGGAAGAAAAAGATAGCATTCCGGAAGTATAAGGAAACACAGAAGGAGCAGGACAGAGAGCTGTACCAATTAAGGCAGAAAGAAGCAGGGAGGAAGTCAGAATAGCAAAGGCCAAAACTGAGGAAAAGATAGCCAACTCAGTTAAGAAGGGATAAAACCTTTATAGGTACATCAGCGGCGTAGAAAGACAAAGGAGGGATAGTGAGGCTGAATAGAATGAACGGTGGGTGGGCAGAGGGGACAGTGAAAAAGCAGGAATACTGAATGAATATTTCTGCTCAGTATTCACAAAAGAGGAGGGGAAGTGCCTAATCCAATTAACAGAAGCACTCTTGATAGGGGGTCAATCCCAGTCCTTTCACAGAAGAAAGGGTTCTGCAAGAACTCCTAAAACTGAAGGTGGACAAAGCAATGGGTCCTGATGGAATTCACCCCAGAATTCTAAAAGAATTAAGGAAGGAACTAGTGAAACCACTGGCTATTCTTTTTAATAAATCATGGGAGGATGATGTGTACCCGAGGACTGGAGGATGGCGGATGTGATTCCCTTCACAAAAATGGGACCAAGACAGAGGCAGGAAACTACAGACCTGTCAGTCTGACCTCTGTGGTAGGAAAGTGATGGAGTCACTTCTGGAGGAAAGAATAGTTGAGTACCTAGAGGTCAGTGGAGCACAGGATCCAAGGCAGCATGGGTTCTGGCAGGGAAGGTCATGTCAGGCCGAATCTAATAGATTTCTTTGACTGGGTGACCAAAGTAGTAGACCAGGGAGGGCTCTTGACATGGCCTACCTAGACTTTAGCAAGGCATTTGACACAGTCCCACACAAAGATTGATAGTCAAATTAACCAGCCTGGAGTGGGTCCCAGGGTGGTAGCCTGAGTAAAACATTGGCTGGACAACAGGACACAGAAGGTAATTGTAAATGGAGTCCACTCTAAAGAAAGAGGCGGTTACTAGTGGGGTACACGAGGTTCAGATTGGGTCCAGTCCTTTTTAATGTCTTCATCAGTGACATTGCAGAGGGACTGGAAGGAAAAGTATGCCTTTTTGCAGATGACACAAAGATCTGCCACAGGGTTGATACACAAGGAGGCGTGGAAAGGATGAAAAGGGACTTGGCAAGGTTGGAGGAATGGTCAGACGTATGGCAGCTAAGATTCAATGCAAAAAGTGCAAAATAATGCACCTGGGAAACAAGAACCCAGGGGAAGAATACACAATGGGTGGGAGGTAGTAACAACAACAAAACAGGAAAGGGACCTGGGGTAATCATATCAGGCGACCTTAGGTTAGCAAGCAATGTGAGAAGGCAGTAGGGAGGGCCGGGGTATACTGGGATGTATGGGAGAGGCATCAGCAGCAGAAAACAGGAAGTTGTTATCCTCTGTACAGACAGTTGGTGAGACCCCATCTGGAATACTGTGTCCAGTTCTGGAGACCCCATCTCGCAAGGACATAGACAGGATAGAGGCAGTCCAGAGGAGGGCAACTAAAATGGTGCAGGGTCTGCAAGAGAAGCCGTATGAGGAGAGACTAAAGGAGCTTAATATGTATACCCTTGAGGAAAGAAGGGAGAGGGGACATGATAGAAACTTTCAAGTACCTCAAGGGAATCAACAAAGTCCAAGAGGTAGCATCTTTCAGAAAAAGAGACTACAGAACAAGGGGACACAATTTAAAAGATAGAAGGAGGGCGGTTCAGGGCAATGTGAGGAAGTATTATTTCACAGAGAGGTAGTGGATGCATGGAACAGCCTTCCTAAGGAGTTATGGGGTCTAAAACTGTGGGAGGAATTCAGAATGCATGGGACAGACATAAGGCAATTCTTGTGGGGGCAGGAAGATAAAGGCTGTTGGTTAACTAGGATCTACGGCCTATCCTGTAGGTAGGAAATGGGCAGACTAGATGGGCCTAGCGGTCCTTATCTGCCGTCAAAGTCTATGTTTCTATGTTTCTATGTCTGTAGTTAGCGAAGTCGGGGTCAAGAAGCCTTCTTCAACACTGGTGTCACTACAGCCTCCTTCAGGAGCTGGGATATTCACCAGAGTCTAAGGAGCACCAGACTATCCTCGCTAAAACGGGATGATAATCTCCCACAGCCCATAATCAGGGCTGTGAGGGCCTGGGTCTAAACTACAGCATGTAGTCGCATACCTTGGACAATCCTCATAACATCTTGATATCCAGCTTTTGAAGAGATTCCAGGAACGAGGAGGAAAGCAACCAAGAACTGGTCCACGGCCCTTCCCATAGAGAGTGTTGCACGGATCTCAGCCTAATGTCTTCCAACTTATCCGAAAGAACCGACAAGTTCATCACACTGAGATGGTGAAAAGGCTCCATGAACCTGTAGACAGGCTGGGTTGCACAGTCTGTCACACGGTTGAAAAGAGTTGAGCCAGTCGGTTCTGTCGCAGCAATTTCCGGACAGGAACACTGCCTTATTACGGGTAATTGCTGACTGATAGAGTTGATAATGCTCTAGCAGTCTAAGATGGTCGGCATTCAAGTGGGATTTCTGCCAATATCTCTCTAACCTGCGTCCTAAATGTTGCATCTCCCTCAGGTCCTCATCAAACCATGGGGACCGAGGCTAAGAGAGAGGACACACACGAAATGGTGCAATGGAATCCAGAGCAGAGGTAATGGCCTTATTATAGGCCAGAACCAAAACCTCTGGATCCGTGCATATCACAGGGAGTTCTGATAGGTCAAGTGCTGCAGTTAGACCATTGGGAGTCACATCCGCAAAGGGGTTGGTCTATGGTGAGGTGCCAAAATTGAATCTCACAATGTGATGGTCAGACTATCCGACGGGTTCCACCTCATCCCGGAGGCCTCCATCCCCAAGAGGAAGACCAGGTCAAGGGAATGGCTGCATTTATGAGTGGCAGAGGTAACCATCTGTGAGAGGCCCAATGAATTCATCAATTGAGAAAGTGCTGTCCAAATTGCGAGAGTTCATCTTGATCCAGGCATTGAAACTGCCCAGCACCATCAACCTGGGGGACTCCAATACCAGGTCAAAGATGAAGTCCACCACTTCCTTAAGGAATGGCTTCTCATCTCGGTGGACAGTAGACAAGGGCCAGTCTATAGCCCCACCTGCCACTATGACATATTTGAATTATCTGGTTTCCTCAACTGGGACACTGGTAAGACCCAATTCAGTCTTGAAACAAATGCAAACCCCCAACCTCGGCGGTCCAATCTCGGACGGTGAATCACTGAATACCGGACAGAACTGCTGCCTCAAGAGCGGGCCAGCATTACCATCCAGCCAGGTTTCGGTGATGCAAGCCAGATCCGCTGTACTCACCAAATCCGCCATGATAGCAGTCTTGTTCTAGCGTATCTGGCATTGCATAGCACCGCCGAGTTGGACAGAGCACCTTGGATGCCCGGTCACCAGCCCATCATTACTAATGATGGTGCCCTTGAGTATAGGGGTCAAACAAGAAACCCCTATTCAGACCTCCATTTCACCCCAGGGTGCCTTCTGGGCTTAACAATCCCGATGCGAGTGCTCCCTTGACCATCCTCCACTGTTCACACCCCCACCCCTCCCCTCCTCCTACGGGCAATTCCAAGGCCCGACAGTGCTGATAGACTGAAAAAGCTAAAGGAGGGGAGAGGCGAGGGCATGAAGGGTGGAGGATGAATAGCGCATGACATGGGGTGGGGTAATAGTAAATATCCCCATCCTTCAACATGAAGCAAGATAATGACCTCTTACTCTAACCAAAACTAAAAATCCCACCCCAAAATTAAAATAACAATTAACCAAAGACACAAAATCTCAAACCCAAATAATCTTGACTTAATCCAAAATGTCTCAAATAGAACCCACTTTCCAGAAAATCAAAAGAAATAAACAATAAATAAATAAATTGACTAAGAGGACTAGCACTCACACTGCAAGTCTACTTAGCCCCGAGGCACTCTCACTGCACAGAACTAAAACATACAATAACTGTGAGAAAACAGGGACTCCCACTCCCGAAGCCTCACAATAACGGGCACTCTCATTGCATCGGATGCACGGATATAAAATAAAAATATTTTAATCCAAAGAGTAGGTTCCAGTCAGAAAAAAGGTCTGGCAATAACATAAAATTATAACTGAGTATAAAACCCAGAGACCCATCCAAGACCTTCCCAACACATAAAGCAGAGGTTCAGCTCTATTGGGACATCAGTACTAGTCCTTCCTAAATCCAGATAGTCGGCTCCCAAGTTCCAGAATGTTATACAGTTCAGCGAAAGCCAAACAGGGCTCCACTTAACAGCAAACTCTTCGAGAGCAGTCAAAGTACCAGTCACTCCCACTTTTAATTGAAAATATATTTCTCAATCCAGCCCCAAGAGGGTTAATAAATCCTCATGTCTGCATTTGGCCAAAGTCAGAATAAACCACATGGACCACACAGGCTAGGAGGTGCCCCAGCCCCCATCTCTATGGGTCAGCGCCTCAGAAAAGGGCAATAAAACGCCTACCCCAATGCTGCAGGCCCCGGGGCAAACAGAAGCCCAACCCTCCGTGAGCGCTGACTAACCCCTCACCCTCAGGAAAAGGAGACGGGAATCCCCCACACGGCAGTCCCAGGTCTTAACCTGGCCCAAAATCTCAGAGCCCAGCAGGTTCAAACAGAGTCTAACCAACAGCAATCACAAACCGTATTGTCTCCACTTTAGAGCGAACAGAATCTACTGAAGGGGAACACATCCAAACCTCCAGTTCAAATATTCAGTCAGTCCCTGTAAATCCTCCTGTAAAAGCTCCAGCGATTCACTGTCCGACAAAGCTGGGGTACATCAAGCAGCATTCCAAACAATCAAATTCGGTAAACAATAGTATTCCTGGGAAGATAAATAAACCAAAATGTAACAACTCACATCAATGAAGATAGCATCAAACCCTATGATACTGGTTCACTTCGGGCTGGTTAAATTCCAAGAATTCACTCCAAGAAAGAAAACACTGCAGTGCCAAGTATCCAGTTGTTTGGTCTTCAGTGGTGTATGTAAAGGCTCCTGTTCTCCCTGAGGCTGCCCCTTTCTCTGCCCCGAGGAGCGACTGCACACTATAATGGGTCCAGCGAGCTGTTGCTGTGCCGAGTCCGATGACCGGGCAACAATACAGCAGCTCGATCTCCCAATTCCTCTGTAACTGCAGATGTCTCTGCAATTGAGTCTTGTTTGCAGGATGTAGCTGATCCGGGAGGGGCTAGGATCTTTGTTGGATAAATACGCCAACCCTTTACTTCAACCACTACACAGGATCCAGATAGTGGAAGAGGATCCGTTGTGGTTCCGTTACAACACCACAGCAAAAACAAAATCCGAGCCACAGTTCCCATGGCCAACACTGAGAAAGAAGCTGGACAATGACATTCTCAGTGTTGGAGCTCCAAAATGTCCCCTGACAACCACCACAGGAGGCGCAGAAGTGCAGATCCCAAACAGAGGGCAGAATCGGTGTACACACTGCACAGTCGAAATCCACACTCTGGCGGTACCTCAATCCCTCAACGCTCACAGGTTCAACGCTTCTAGTATATACTAAACACTTAGTAACATTTACTAAAACTGCTGCAATAAAGAAATGAAATAAAAAACAATGAAAGAATGATTGAATGACTAAAAAGTAACTCATACTGGAGCTAAAATAAAGGCTGACCCAGCATGGTCGCCATCTTTGATCCATCTAGCTAATAAGTGAGTTGATTATAAACTATTCTCTCCTGAAATTGAACCAAGGCCAATATTTGGTTATTTATTTATTAAATTTTGGTTACTGGGTAGGCCACTGAGCCCGAGGTCCCTTTTTCAGGGCAGCACCCGGGATAACAATACAAGTTATAAGAATGAACAAGGACATAAGGAACATTTGAGGCATTGTGAGTTACATCATGAGGTGGTTACGTAAGAAAAATAGTGGATACAGGCATGGTTACAGGCATGGTAAAAGAAAAGCAGTGGATGCAGGCATGGGTACAGGCATGGTTATCATCATGACATGTAAGCAATTGGTAGTACTTTGCATATACTGTAGTTTATTCAGGGGTTACACGTGGCCTCTGGCGAGATCAGTCTGTATAAGGCAGGTAGTAGGAAAGTTAAGCTAGGAGATGGGAGTTGGAGAGGAGTGGTACCTTAGGAGGTTTAAGTGCCATGACAGTGGCATGTGCTTGAGGTACAGAAATATAGTAGGTCTGTAGTTATCCAGGAAGTTTGCTTGCAATTTTCTTCAGGGTACTATGGATACCAGTTTTTAGATATCAGGGATTATTTTGGTCTCAAAGATTGGTTGAAACTTTTGATAATAGGTATGCAATAACAGGATCTAGAATAGAGTCGTAAACAAACATTTTGTCAAGCGACCGTGCAGTGAAACTAGCATGTCAACTGCATTGCGTCGATACAGTTTCTAAGTTAAGGACATGTTTTCTTCAGGGGCTGCTGTGCCCCACACCCTCCCACTAAATATGATCAACCCCAAGTCAGAGCTGATTAGGGAGGGGTGCAAGAGTCTCTGAATACAGTGCCACTGTACAGTGCTGATGCCACAGCGACCTAGCGCTGTAATCACTATAGTGTCGGTCCCTGTCAAAATGCCACTGTCAGAGAGTCTACCACAATAACATACAATGGGGTGTACGTGCATTAGAGAATAGACACAATCCTTGGATGTACTGTTTAGTACAAAACTAAAGCTTAAAATGCTAAAATTATATATTGCAAAAACACCAGATGCACATGAATGAGCAAACACTGTACCTAAGATGTTATCATGACTCAGGTGTATAGCATATCTGTCTCTGGTACAGAAAGTCATGTGTTTTAGTCCTACACCAGGATTGGGGTCATACCTTAAATATTGGCACCCAAGTGCAGTAGAGGAGGTGTTGTGTTGTCAGGGTGTACTGTCTTTTGGATGAGACATTAAATGGATGTCCCATTTACCTGTACTGGTGGTTACTCAAGTGAAAGTTTAAGATTCCATGGCACTTCTTGAGAAGAGTATGGGAATTTCCTGGTATCCTGGCAAAACTAAACAAATACTTCTTACTGATAAATCAACATTTAAAATAAATCAGTAAACTACCCCATTCAAACAGCTACATAAACAAAATAGACATCACTCTAAAAATATATAGCCACAGAAAGCATTATGTTCAGTCTCCATAGTTCATTTTACAAACAGAGGTTTCATGCAATGCAAAGCACTAGAAATTTAAATTAACATTTAAAACAAAAGAATCCATTATCAACATTAAAATAAGTCAGATTTTCAGGTCTCCCCAGGAGTGCCTGCTACAGTTACATCCAGAATTTGGATACTGCCAAGAACACCTAAAAGGTGATCTAATTAAGCAGTAATGGGCGACAAGATGTGGGTTCGCTGGGATAACCTCACACCTAGTGCAGATGGGCATAAAGCCAAAAGCCTACTGCTTTTAACACCCCAGTTATGCCAGTAAAGCAACATTTTAAGGTTTCAAACTTTTTGGTTAGAAAGCTGAGGTAAAATAGCCTTTGAGTCAATGTCCTTTCATTCTAAAATGTTGCTGATATTTTGGGGGTACACTTACTATTAGAGCAGTGCAAAATGTTGGGGTACATTTACTGTTAGAACTGTGAAGAACATTGGGGTGAACTTACTGTTAAAGCTGTGCAGACTGTTGGGGCACCCTTACTGTTATAGCTATGTAGAAAGCTGGGGTACATTTACTGTTAGAGCTGTGCAGAACATTGGGGTACACTTACTGTTAGAGCTATGAAGAATGTTGGGATACACTTACTGTTAGAGCTATGAAGAATGTTGGGGTACATTTACTGTTAGAGCTGTGTAGAAAGTTGGGGTACACTTGTTGTTAGAGCTGTGCAGAATGCTGGTGTACATTTAGTGCTAGAGTTGTGCAGAAGGTTAGGTACACTTACTGTTAGAGCTATGCAGAATGTTGAAGTGCACTTACTGTGAGAGCTGTGCAGAATGTTGGGGTATACCTACTGTTAAACCTGTGCAAAACATTGAGGTGAACTTACTGTCAGAGCTGTGCAGAATGTTGGGGTACACTTATTGTTAGAGCTGTGCAGAATGTGAAATTGTGCCAGTAGAATTCATGCAGAAGAGCAATTCTCCTTCTGAAATGCTTTCAGAATTTCTTTTCTGAATTCTATGGAATTTCAAAAATATTTCTATCTAAACCAGAGAATGACTTGCCACAGATTACATAAACCATTGTATGATTTTCTACAGACTGCAAGAAAAGCATCCATGTTTTCTGTAAACATGGATTACTAATCTACAAAACCATTCTGTTTCAAAATGTCAGAATTCCGCTTCCAAAACAATGCACCAAAATTAGGAGGAATGTTCCAAAATTCCATGGAATTCCTTTCCATCAGTGTTTGAAGATTCTGCAGAGCACTATTGACTGGGTCTCCTATTTTAAAGGACATCCTTCTCCTGTCCTTGGTGTTCCCATGCCTCTTCTATATCAGGTCATGTCACGTCACACATCTGACATATAAACAAATATAACAGTTTTATTTTCAGTTATAAAATAGTGCATGCTGAGGATATAAAGAGACAATATTGATAAATATCTGCACTGGTACTGATTCAGACTTCTTTTGCAGATTCAAGTGTTTGCCTCAAGTGTCCAGATGATCACTGGCCCAATGAAAGACAGGAACAATGCCATCCAAAATCACGGAGTACCTCTCCTTTTCAGAGCTGTTAGGTCAAGTTTTAGTGGCCATTGCCATTTTTTGTGCCCTAATGACAGCATATGTTATAGTCATCTTTATTAAAGGCGTAGCACCCCATTGTCAAAGCCAACAACAGGGATCTCAGCTACCTCCTACTCCTTGCACTTGTCCTGTGTTTCCTTTGTCCATTGATTTTTGTTGGCCGTCCCATGCAGGTAACCTTGTAATCGACAAGCCATGTTTGGGATCATTTTCACTTTTGTGTCTCATGTGTGTTGGCTAAAACCATAATGGTTGTCATGGCATTCAATGCTACAAACCAATAGCAACAGGAAGTGGATCAGACCAGCTCTACCCAACACAATACTCCTCGTGTGTACTTTTGTTCAAGTTATTGTATGTATTTCATGGTTAGTTACTTGTCCCCTTTCCAGAGCAAAACATGAAGTCTCAGGCTGGCAAGATACTTATTGAATGTAATGAAGGGTCCACCGTTGCCTTCTGGTGCATGCTGGGATACATGGGGCTTTGGCCACTACAAGTTTGTGGTTGCCTTTATCTCCAGAAACCTGCCTGACAGTTTTAATGAAGCCAAGTATATAACCTTCAGCATGCTTGTTTTGTTAGTGTTTGGCTATCGTTCATTCCTGCCTATGTAAGCACGTGGGAAGTATATGGTTGCTGTCGAAATATTTGCCATTTTGTCTTCCAGTACTGGTCTTCTGACATGTATATTTGCTCCAAAGTGCTGCATTGTTATTTTCAGACCTGAAATGAACTCTAAAGAATATGTAATGGGAAAGGGAATATTGGCATTAGAAAAGGCAAGTAAAGCAAGCATGTGGGTATGCTGTTTCTTCAGGTTCAAACAGTTGAAGACTAAGATCACAGTTATTGGCAAATGTGATAAAATGTGAGATTCTGCTGCCATGGCTCTTATTTTGTTTGAAAACATTCTGCGAGTTATCAAATTTATATGCACTTCCTCCTGTTTGCCAGGAACAGTGCAAATCAGTGCTGATCTGTATTAACATTTGGGATTCCACAACCGTGATTCTCAGAGCAAGGAGCTTATGACAGATCATAACAACTTACTGAACATTCTTATTCATTATGTGTCAGGCTCACACAGAAAGTTCCATTAAAATCAGTGTTACACCAGCAAAGCATTCACATTTACCAAGTACAGTTCTTCCAGATACTCTGTACAAGGAGGCCAGGACAAGGGGACAGTTGGTTTCACTGAATGGAGAAAGATTCAAATGGCATATTAGGAAGAACTATTTCACAGAATGAATGATGAATACTTTTAACACATTGCAAGAGCATGCGCTACAAGTTGACACAGTAATGACCTTCTTGCTCGGACTTGACAGAAACAGGATTAACTGAATATTCCAACTGGACTGGTGAGAGGAAGGAACTTGGTGGAGCAATGCTCTTCTTTCCCTGAATCTCCATGTATGGACAGTATGTGTGTTTACACAACACTGTGGAAACATAAATGTCACAATGGCAAGTGATAGCTAACATCAGGTTTTCAGGATATAAGTTGCCACACATAATCATGTATAAGCCAGCCTCACATTCAAGTTGACCCCTTTTACCAAGATAATTTCTCTAAAAATATGTACTGTATACCTCATTTATAAGTCAACCACTGAGCAAATACAATTTACCAAATTATCTGTCCCAATGTCTGGCATCACCGAGTTATTTAAAATGTACTGTACTTACTGGTACTGGTAGCAACATGTGCATATTCAGGGGCCCAACAGTGGTAGAAGGTACTTACTGGTACTGGTAGAAACATGTGCTGATTCAGGGGCCCAGCAGCAGTAGAAGGTCCTTACTGGTACTGGCAAGAACAGGTGCAGATTAAGGGGACCCAATAGCAGTAGGTCTGTAACTCCTTAAGTACCCCTGGATGTACACTATACATATGGAACTTTATTGTGATGTTTCTGACACATTTTGGCAAATCTTAATGCCGTATCAGTCACTGTGCCTCCATAGGACACCGTCTGACATGAATATAGTAACAAATCAGACACTCTCTAGAACAGAAACAAGTAAAATTAGTAAAACGTATAATTTATTCAATGTGATTTTCTTTTAAATGAGAGGGTAACAATGGCCACAAGATGGCACTGCGGGATAAGGAAAGAAACTGGCCCTATACACTGTATTGGAAGAAACTGAGAACTGTGGAAACTGCATTCACTTTTATTTAAATAAATATTTCTAGCACACTGTCCTTGGCAGTGAAGGGCTATGAAGACATCATCTGCAAGATTATGTTTCTTAGAAATGGCAACAGCCTTATCCACTGATCTTATGATTTTAATTGTCAAGAATACAGATCGACAGTATGCATGAGTACTTTAAAAAATTTTAAACTTATTATTTATTTAGTTGTTATTGACCGGATAAGTGCACTAGACAAATCCTGCCTATTTTCTGGCGTGACCCAGGGAGGGATACAGATGAATGGCAACTGACCATGAACCAATTTAAACTGTTGGTGGTATTTTTAGTGAATGGGAAATTTGGCCAGGGCACTGGGGACATTCCATACTCATGCGAATATCTGAAATTTGCCAGCAGATAAAGGCCTAGAGGTCTATCAAGTCTGCTCGAATGTGCAGCTAGCACTCCTTATTCTGCAGCTGCCCTCCTTCCACCCTTCCCTACATTGATCCTCCCCTTGTCCTGTCCTATCCCTTTGAAGCAGACCACTGTTGTACTGGATACCACTTCTGCAGGTAACACATTCCACCCAGCTACTACCCTCTCTGTAAAAAGTGTCTCCTCATCTCCCTCCTGAACCTTCCTCCCTCCTCCAGTCTCATATCATGGCCCTGGTGTCCCTCCCTCCCTTACTTTGAACAGCCCATCTGTACCCATCTTGTTTATTCCTTTCATGTACATAAAGGTTTCAATCATATTCCCCTGTCCCTCCTGTCCTCCAGCAGTACATGTTCAATTCCTCAGCCTCCTCTTGTATGATGAGGTCCCTAGCCCTTTGATCATCTTTGTCAGCCTGTGCTGCATCCCTCCAGTAACTTAATGTCCCTCTTCGAATACGGGAGCCAGTACTGCATGCAGTACTCCAGGTGCCTCTAACCAATGACCTATAGAGTGGCAGAATCACCTCCTCCCTCCTCGAGGATATACCCTTTGCAATGCAACCCAGCATTTGTTGGCTATTGCAGCTGCCTTCCTACATTGTGCTGAGTTGTTCATTGACCCTGTAATGAGTACCCCAAATCCTTCTCCTCCTCTGTCTGGGCTAGCTGCACTCCCACCAGCTGGTAACTCCTTCTTGAGTTCATTATCCCAAAATGCAGCACCTTGCACTTTTTGGCATTAAACCCCAGTTGCCAGGTGTCTGACCAGGTTTCAAGCTTTGCCAGATCATCCTGCAACCCCTGCCATCCCCTAGGTCATCCACCACTGCTCCTACATTGGTACCATCAGCAAGCAGACTGATCTTGCTCTTGATGTCCAATGATATGTCTGCAATGAATATCCCAAACAACACTGGTCCCAACACGAGCCCTGTGGAACATCGTCATCATTACCCTTGGATGTGGCTCCCACCATCACCACCCTCTGTTGCCTTCTCTGAAGCCAGTTTCTATCCATCTCACTAGCTTTACCTGCCCCTGTGCCTTCTAATTTACTTCTCAGTCATCCATACAGCACCAAGTCAGATGCCTTACTGAAGTCCAGATACAGGACATCCATGGCCCCTGTCCAGTTGCCTAGTTACCCAGTCATAGAACTCCACCAGGTTGGTTTGGCAAGATCTGCCACATATGAAGCTATTCTGTCTGCTGTCCTGTAGTCCTTTGGCCTCTAGGAGGCCACCAGTCTCTCCTTCAGGATAGTCTCCATTAGCTTACCCACGATGGATGTGAGGCTCACGGTCTGCAGTTCTCCAGTTCATCCTTGTGCCCACTCTTGTGGAGGGACACCACATGAGCCATCCTCCAGTCCTGAGGTACATACCCTGAGTGTAGTGAGGTATTAAATAGGTCTGCCAAAGGTCCGCAAGGACCTCTGCTAGTTCCTTCAGTACCCTGGGGTGGATGTCATTTGGGCCTGGTGCCTTGTCCACCTTCAGTGCCTTCACACCCTCCCGAACTGTGCCCTCCATGATTTCCCATCTGTCACCCCCTCCCCCCGTTTCTGCCATTCCTCCCACTTGGGTGTCACCCCTCTTCTCCTTAGTAAATACTGAGCAGAAGTAATCATTTAGTGCTTCTGCCTTATCACACCCTGCTTCCACCCAACCCCTCCTTCCTAATCTTTGCTATGTGGTCCTTACAGCTCCTTTTCTCCTGATGTACCTAAAGAGGTCCTTCTCCCCTTCTTAATGCCTTGTGCCAGCCTGAGCTCCATAGATGCCTTGGCTCCCTTACTGCCGAGTCACCTTCTTGATTCTGTCAAGTACTCCTCCCTGTCCTCCCTCCTCCCTGTTTTCTTGTACCTTCTAAAGGCAGCTCTTTTCCTCCTTACCTTTCCATGACCTCCTTGCTCAGCCAGCTTGGTTTCTTAGCCCTAGCCTTCTTGCTCTGGGCCTTGTAGCAGGTTTTGTTGCCTCCACTATCCCCAGCTTTATGAGCTCCCACCTCTGGTTAGTGTCCATACTAGGCTGAATTCTGGCCAGGTACCCTTTACCACTTCCCCATCCTCCCAAAGTCAGCCCTCCTGAAGTACAGCACTCTTGTGTCAGATTCCACTCCTTCCTTGCCCATATCCAATGTGAGCCATACTGAGTGGTGGTCACTCCTGACAGCGGTTCTTCCACCGTAACTTCTCTCGCAAAGTCCCCATTTGTCAGCACAAGATCAAGGGTATTCCCTAACCTGGTTGGTTCACTGACCATTTGCAGCAGGAAGCTGCCCTGGAAGGCATCCAGCAGTACCTGCTCCTTCTGTTCCTGGTTGTTGGGGTACTCCAGTCCACTCCTGGCATGTTGAAGTCCCCTACAATCACCACACTACCCTTCTCACACGTCCTCCTGATCTGTCCCGCTAGTTCCCTGTCTAACTCCTCTGTCTGAGGTGGCGGCCTGTACACCATTCCCATTCTGAAAATCTTATTCTTGGAATCCTGGATTTGCATCTAAAGTGACTCTGTACTACCCTCCTCCCTTCCTTCCTTACACACTTCAGTCCTTCCTTCACATATAGTGCTACCCCCTTCCCAATCACCCTGTCCCCATACCTCTCAAACTTTTGTCACTGAAATGAGGGACATGGACATTTTGGACACTCAAAATGAGGGACAATGAGGGACACAGACTCTCAGAATGAGGGACACATCCTCAAACATGGAGATACAAGCTCAGAACACTGTGAAAACCATAGTGTTTACTTGTACAAAGTTTATTTGGGATTTAGTATTTTAGAATGTTAAGTGTTTCTGGTTTAAAGTCTGAATTTACAGCACATTCGCTGTGTGGGCAGCACCTTTTCCATTAGGGACGGATGAGGACAGAGCAATTTAAGGAGCAAAATGAGGGATGTCCCTCGTAATGAGGGACACTTGAGAGGTATGCCTGTCCCTACAAAATAACCTGTACCCTGGTACAGACAGGTCCCAGTCATTGTATTGGGTGGCCCATGTTTCTGTGATGGCTGCAATGTCCACCTCTCCCTCTGCCATGAGCACCTGTAAGTTCTGCACCTCTGCCGTTTTCCTCCCAAGGCTCCTAGCATTAAGGGTACCCACCTTCCTCCCTCCCCCATCCTGCCTCCTTTCCTAGCATCACCAATAGTACTTGCCATTTGTCCTTTGTCACTATTATGGGGGTAAGCTCATATGGTTTCCCAACATGTGTCTCTGCATGTCTCTTGCTCACTTGCCACCTCCGCTCCTAGTTTAAATTCCCACCTACCTCTATGTACTCCTCCATCCTCTGTTTCAACACTTTCTTTCCCTCTTCACTCAAGTGTAGTCTGTCCTTGGCATAGAGACTACTGTCCTCCCAGGTCCTCCCCAACCCCAACAGCCCATACCCTTAGCGCAACACCAGGTTCTTAGCCATCCGTTAAATTCCTCTATTCTCCTCTTTCTTGTTGTGCTTGCCTTGGGCACTGGAGTATCTCTGAAAAAGTTACTGATCTTCCTGCCCCTCACATAATTGTGCTAGTTCACAAACCTCCTCTGGACTATATCTACTGCCATGTCAGCCAGGTCGTTCGTCCCAAGATGTATAATTAAATGAGACTTGTCCCAGCCCCTTATAACATATTTCAGAACAGATTGTCCCACCCTTTCCACTTTTCAAGAGGTGCCCTGGGATCTTTAACATCCACCTGAACAGGCAGATGGGACCTCAGTTTAATGTGTCATCCAAAGACAGCACCCTCTGGAGTGTAGCACCCCTCGTGCTGCACTATAGTGTCAGTTGGGATTTAGCAAGTGCCTGGTGTGGGGATAGAACCCATACCTTCTGATCTCCTGGCCTCAGAGGCAAGTGTGCTTCCTGCTGAGCCACTGACATTGCTTATTAGGTTTACACATTCAAAATAGAGGACCCACCTATTTGCCAGTTTTAATATTCAGGATCTTTCACCCTGTTTAAACTATTGGAATTGCTAAAGGTGTAGACATTCCCCAAAATCCAGTATATAGGGGCCATAGGTGTTAAGCCTGTTAATGGCCTTGGACTACCCTCAACTGTAATGGTCAAGTTAAGGTTGTGCCCAGTGAATAAATGTTGTTTGAGCACCAGGGTCCAAATATTCAAAAGGTGTACAACTGCAGCAGCAATATTTGTGCTGCACTTGTGCTCGCGACCTGACCTAGCGGCTGCTATATGTCAGATAGTTTATCAGCACTATCTGACTGAATATAAACCAGTGTCGGCACAACACTAAGTCAAACTGTGCTGCCCTGACATGGACCTGGGCTGCATCCAGCCCACAAGGGATAGTACATCTGGACTGGATAGTGCGGGGCCATGTTAACTATATTCAACCACACCATGCAAATGAGACCATTGAGCACACTAAGTATTTGCATACCAATTATGAACTCATTTGCACTGTGAGAAGCAGCCCTTGGTGCCCATCTTGTGGGCACTTTACACATCATCCCTGGTGTCTAGCAGTACCTCCAGCCCCAATTGCTCACCCATGTTTATAAGACATCTCCCTGGTGTCTAGTGGCACCTCACCCTTATCACCCTTTCTGTATATATTTTAAACCTCTCCCTGGTGTCTAGTGGTACCCTCACCCAATCACCCATTCTATATATTACACACCATTCACACATGTCTAATAGCCCCATCACCCTGGATCACCCAGCTCATGTCCATATACTCTCCCTGGTGTTCAGTGGTACTCCCACCCCACCCCAAATGCCCATGGATAGATGGACTGGTGAACACTGGTGGTCAGTGGCCTTCACTTGCCCTGCCCTCACCCAGAACACCAGCCATCCATACCTCCCCTTACAAGTGTGTTCGTGGATGTGCATTTGTTCGATATAAAACCAACACAGCCTCCACTCACCTCCTCTGCTGACTGCCATATGAGCATATGACTGACAGTGAGCATGTGTACAGTATACAGTGTACTGTATGGCACCCACTGTCAGCTTATACAGCAGCCAGCTTTGCGGTTAGGAGGTGAGGAAGACTGTGCCATACTATATAGAGTAAATGCACATCTCTGTATACACTTGTAAGGGGAGGTACTTGGATGGCTGGTGTTCTGGGTGTGGGCAGGGCAGGTGAAGGGCCACTGAACTGCCAGTATTCACCAGTTCATTTGGTGACAGACCTTCAGGAGCAGGAGTACCACTGGATACCAGGGAGAGTATATGGTACATGTACTGTATGATTGAGGAGTGAGGGTGCTACTAGACACCAAGGCAGTTACAATATACAGAATGGGTGATCGAGGGTGGAGGGTGCCACTAGACACTAGTGAGATCTCTACAATCATGGGGCGGGTGATCAGGACAGTACCACTAGACACCAGAGAGGGATACAATATACAGAATGGGTGACTGGGAGTGGGAGGGGTTACCACTAGACAGCAGGGAGAAGTGTACAATATATGGAACAGCTCATCAGGGTGGGGGTGCCACTAGACACCAGGGAGAGATGTACAATACACAGAATGGGTGATTAGGACAGGGGGTACCACTAGACACCAGAGAGAGGTGTACAATATATGGAACAGGTATGCGGGGGTGGAGGATGCCACGTGACACCAGGGAGAGATGTACAATATATGGTATGAGTGTTCGAGGGTGGGGGTGACACTGGACACCAATAGAGGTATACAATATACAGAATGGGTGTCTGGGGGCCTGAAACTTCACCGTATGCCAGCAATCAAGGGTGGGTGGACACAGTACAGCCATACTGCCACTGGTGAGGTGGGTGCAGGCTTACCGCCTAGTTAAGACAATGTTTTTGGTGCCAGTAAATAGTGCTACTTTGGGTGCCGTTTACCACAGTTGCATACCTTTGAAGATGTCACTGCACCTGTATGCATGAGGGGCCCCCACATTTGGATGGGTGCAGCATTATGTTACTGCCTGGGTACTAATGGGTTTAGAGCATTCTACAGGGCCTCCAACTATAGCACCCCACAACAACAGCCACAAACCTGGATAGTGACAGCACTAACTTTTAATATCTGGCCCCAGTTGGTTAAAGGCTGAATCATCAGCCAGCCCACCAGCACAGTGGTAGTGCTACTGCTTGTGACACCAGCAATCCAGGATTGGGGCGTCTTTGGGTTGCTGGAGTGCCGGCCCAGGGAGGAATTGAGCACCTGATAGGCTGCTCTCCTCTTCCAGGTAGGATGGGTTGCAAGTCCCACCACTCTACCACCACCTGGGTGACCATGGTGGAGGTACATTGGGACTGCAGAAGCTAGGGAGGGAGGGCACTGGCTGGGATTCAGAGTGGTGGCACATCACAGCATGCTTTGCCTCTAGGATCCCTTCAGGTGCTGGCAATTTTGGGATGCCCAGAAACACAGGAAAAACACACATTGGTCACCAGTAGAGAGGACCCGGCTACCCCAGATGCCACAACTAGGCTCTCTGGGATCCAGGTGAACCACCCAACACAGAGTGATGGACTGTGACGGAGATGACCTGGGGTCCCCTCCTCCCAACCTGGGGGCAAACTGAGGTGCAATGAGGTAAGTTCACCGACAATCCAGAGGAGTTACCTGGGGTGAAACAAGAGGCTACCAGCGTGGGGCTTTCAAGAGTGGAGGCCAATGTGGAGATAAGGGGCATAAATAGTAAATATAAAAAAGGTTGAATCATCATCTTCACTACTTACCAACAGGGTTGCTTCTTTAATAATAACACCTCCTGACCAGGAAGTTCAAGCTGCAAGATTTGTTATTATTATTCTTATTTAGCCATTACATAGGTTGATTTCTGGATCACAGGTAGGAGACATAAATAACAAATATCTAAACCAATATAAGAATAAACTATTTTCCTAACAAAACTGATTTATTCCAATAAAACACAACAGATATACTTTGAACTAACTAAATGAACATATCTACAGCTTTGTGACCAGTACCATGGTCTGGCACTTGTTGAGGTAACTGAAAAATCTATGATGCCCCCAAAATACCATACAGAGCTGTTATAACCGACTTATGACAACCCACTTATGACATCAAGGAAGGGAGTGCACTCCGAGTCACTTACTCCATAGACTGTATTGGGCTGGTATACATTGGCAGGTATATGAGTATTGTAAGGCCTACCCAGAATTCCAGAAGGTTGCCCCTGTCACACAAGAAGATAAGGTGCCGTTGAATTTCATCCTAGTGGTGAGTGATCCATTTTGTATGGTAGTTGTGGATATTGTAGGGACCTCAGCTAAGAGTATTAAGGGTGACTGCTTTATCCTGATGATAGTAGTTGTGTGGATATTGTAGGGCCCTCAGGTAAGAGATTAAGGGTGACTGCTTTATCCTGCTTATGCATGATTACTACACCTGCTATCCTGAGGTGGAGCCACTCAGGAATGTGACAGCCCTGAGAGTTGCTGAAGAACTAGCAAATGTCTTCAGTTGGATAGACATGCCCCATGGGATATTGAATAACCAAGGAAGCAACTTTAATATTGCACTTTTTTAAATGGACATTGTCAGCTTTTAAAGGTTATTTTAGGTCATGTGTAACAGGTTGCCTCTGTTACCAAAACTCACAAATAAAGTGTTTTGAATGTCCCAATATGTGACATAATGTAAATGTGTACCTTTCTCATACAGTTTTATGCTCCAGACAAGCAGTCATACAAATGTGCATGCTGGGGATCTCGGCTCCATTTTTCAAAGTACGTTTTTGAAATTCTAGTGCTCGTTTTATGGTATCAGAGTTATGCTGATGCATTGCTATCAGAAGAAGGGGTCTGGTTAGAATTCCTAATGCAGCACATCTGTGTTGTTATGACAGAGTAGAGTCAAAACACAGCTTCCTGAAAATCTGTCCACATCCTCCCTATTTACTAAAATATGTTTCCTTCTTCTCCCTCCCCTCCTGCCACACTATTTTCTTGCTCCAAACAGTAAACTTTCTAGTTTTTGCTGCCAATGGAACTGCACTCTTGTGTGCTACCCCATTCTATGGCATTGTATTTCCTCTGCCTAGCACTTATTTGCTCTAAGGGATCCACACTGTTGTGTGCCTACCCCCACTGGGTGCCTGTGCATTTCTCTCTCTTTCTCTCACCTCCCCTTCTGTAGTTCATAACTGGGGCTGCAATCATATCTGAAAGCACCTTGGTATTCACATACCTGGTCACATATACTGGGATTCAGTCTGCAGACATGAATGTCTTTGCAGGTTATATTACCATCTGCCAGTTCAGTTAAATAGTCTTGTCTACATCAAGAACTCTCCTTCAGACACTGGCACTGCAGATCTTTCTCCTTGCCTCTTCCCCAAACTCTCAGAATCTTTTATGATTAAAAACATTCCTGCAAACAGAGCAACCCTGCCCAAGCAGAACACACTGCTCCATGACTCTGTCTTCTGAACACAAAAAGCCAGCACTGTTACTCAATGGCTCCTCATCCCTCTTCCACTGCCAATCTTCAGTAAATATTTAGTGATCTTACACTTATGGCACTTTTTATCTATACTTTCTGCACTTTTTCTCCCCTCAGCAGCCTCTATCTGCTCAACACTTCCAGCCCCATCACCTGGTTCTTCCCAGGATCATACATCGAGCAGTCCTGGCCACAGGATCAGCTGCCCAGCCACCGTGTGGAGCCTGCAGGGGTCGATCCTCATCCTGCTGCTGTGGGCTGTTTTTCTCCATTTTCTCCCAATTTCTCTCCATTGCTGGGGCAGCACATCAGTGTGCATATGTGAAGGCCTATGCATGCTGCAGAGTCCCAAGCACCCACCTTTTCATCAGTGTCCTCCCATTCTACCCTCAGGCCTCCACCTGGGGGCAGTCATTCGGCAGGGCAGCCAGGTCTCACTCCCTGGGAGAGGTGCTGTCCTCAGATGATCAGTTCTCTTCCTCTCTGGCTGACCTCCGATGACCAGCTTGCACCATGAACATGGGTCACTGGCATGGCACAAGGTAAGGCATGGATGCCTCAGCCCTCCATGCCACGGGGCTAGCTCTTCCTGTACAGCACTTTTTAGCAGTTCAAAATGTATTTACACTGAGGCAAGTACAACATCTTGTTACATTCAAAGAGTTATTGATGAGGCACCATTCAGCAAACATTGAAATCAGAAAAACAGTAGTAGTAGTAGTAAAGTTTATTTTATACAGGTAAAGATAGTTTGCATCATTGGGTCATAGACCCCTTTCAAGATGGACCTGTTTTCTTCAATTTTAAAAAATAACATAAATTACACAAACACAACTGTGTTACAACATACATTGTAATAAACATATAACAAGTTTTTTTTAAAATAGTCCCCAATACAAAACAACACATAATACAATTAAATTATATTAAAACAGTATTTCCAAAATTAAAAAAAAACCCTATAAATAAATCCTAATAATTTATATTTCCATCCATGGAGTATATCACCCATTGCAAATACATTTTATTTTCGATCCATTATCAATTGATCTCATAAAATGTTTATATTTTAAAAACAGGTACTGTAAATGCTGATGGCTGATGGTAAATGTGAATTACTAAATAAGCCTAAGGCAAGATAATGTCTCTGTCACATGCGCATTTCGTAGAAAGGAAATGGCTGTTCTATCACAATATATTGTAGACTGATGCAGACAGCTAAATAATCAGATAACCACAAGCACTCTGACTGTCAATGAGAGGCTGCACTTGAGAAGGCAGAAAGGGGAGGGTTGAGTGAGCTTTATGATGTGAGCTGCCTGTTGCCATGACTAATACAGCCACCTACCAGAAATAATATAAAAGCACAGTCTAATCATTACACTCACCCAATACCTGAAAGAATTGGGGTTGTTGCTGGAGCAGCAGACTGTTGTTGTAGATTTAGTTTTGCTTTGCTTTGTTTTTTGTGATTACACAAATAAATACATTTCTTGCCTAACATGCACTGAGAGTGTGTTTGGCCTCAGTGCCGCCACTTTCCTGACTGTCTTGAAAGAATTGTGATGCTTCAATGAAAATTAATATTGCAAAATGGTTAATCATCTGACAGATATTAAAAGGCAGTGAGGAACAATAGTCACCTCTTGTTTCCCCAATGCCTGTTTCATGTCTATGAGCTGCACATGGCTTTTTGCTCCTTTGTTCTATTTACAGCAGCACCACTGAATTCTGACACTTAGAGCACTTACTTTTACACAGTTATAAAAAGGGGAGTGATTGATCTTTATGAGGTGAGCTGCTGACGTGACCAAAACAACCAAATAAAAGAAAAATACAACACAGTCTAATCACAACTTGACTCTAACACAGTGCTTAAAAGAGTTACAACACTTCAATGAAGATGAGTCTTGCAAAATGTTTAATCATCTCAAGACATTAAACAGGCAGTGGGAGCAAATAACAAGAGTCACCTCCTATTGCTCCTATTGCCTGTTTCGTGGCTGTGAGCTGTGTATGCTTTTCACATTGTTGATCTATTGCCTGCAGCACAATTGAACTCTGACACTTACAGCACTTACTTTTGCACAGTGCCATCAAATTACACGTTGCTTACAGCCATATTGGCTCTGACCAATTCTGCTGAAAAGCAAAGCACTGAAAGTGCTAACAAAGATGTCTGAAAAAACTGAGCTGAGATCCTGAGCATGCACATTAGCTATCATTGCTGATGTGCATAGCATACTCAGGATCTCAGCTCATCCCTAATGAATCACCCACATTCACAAAGCCATGATTAATAAATTTATCGAAGTAAAACAGCTATAAGTCATTCATTGCTGACTGCCACGTGGGAGACTGATTGCAGACATGGATACCAGATTCCCTGTTCAGTTATGACATCTAGCTTAGTTAGTGATTATCTACTGTTTGCAAGCAATTTGCAAAGTACAAACACATGAGTTTTCAAATCAAATTTTTCACATTTTTAAACAAATAGAAACATCTTTGTTTAAAATGGCAACAAAAAAGAGATCCACAACAGGGTACTGTGTCCAGTGACGGCTCATCTGTTAGACATCTACTGACAGTGTGTGCAGTTTGTTTTCATCGGTAGGCGGTCCTATTTGCCAGTATTGAATATCTAGTTTTTGAACATTTTTAAATCAAACTTGCACAAAGGGCCAGATATTCAAAACTTTGCCCAGGGCTAAATTAGCACTGCCAGTGGGCAAACTTAGCCAGGCACAAAGCAAGCCATATTCAAAGGAATAACCTGGGGTAAACAGCTTCTGAATATAGCATGGGAATGAGGCCAGGCAAACTGGGCTGGAAGTGCAGGGCAAACTTAACCCTGGAATAAGACAGCTCTGAATATGGCACCAGGAAGCACAAACCACAACAGAAAAATAGTGCACAGCGATGTGAAGGTAGGTAGAGGTGAACTATGTGGCCAATGTGTGTGCCAGCAAATACGTGGACCCAGTACAGCTGCAGGTAGCAGCATATGTGAAAGTACAGTGTTCAGAACTGCAAAATATTCCCCAAACTGTTTGCACAGTGCTAACATGTTTGAGCAGGTTTAGTGCAGGGGCTAAACTGTTAGCCTGTGCAAACATGTTTGCCCGGCTAAACTTTGCCATATTCAAAGTGACATGCAAATGAGCTTACTTACATGGTCTCTGGGCAAACATCCAGATTAGCATCTCATTATGCCCTGATCTGCCTGCTGTTTGTGCCGGGCTAATGGTTTAGCCCTCCGCTAAACCAGCTCAAACATGTTAGTGCTGCGCAAACAGCTTGGAAATATTATAAAATTTTGAACACTACTTACACATGTGCTGCTGCCTGCAGCTGTACTGGAACAACACAGCATAGGCACAGATGGTGGTGGTGCTGCATGCAACTGTCACACTGTAGGTCATGCTACAGTGCACAGCAGACACTACAGTAGCAAGGGAGCCAGTAGTGTGTGGACACAGCAATGCCTATGGTGCATAGGGCAGTGATGATGACTGCACTATACACAATGAGAGGCCCAACCTGCAGGTGTTTACTGACAGTGGCCATTACTGTTACAATGTTGTGTGACCCACAGATGCTGCACCTCTGGCATGGGATGCTCACAGGTGACATATACATGTCCGGCTTTGTGTGCTGTGGCAGTTGTACAGCTGTGTGGTATGTGGCTGGGGCATATATTATCAGAAAACACACTGGTGTTGGGGTATGCCCAATACCAGCCCATATGCACTGCATGATGTGTCCCAGCCTTGTGGCCACACCTGGTCTGTGGCACAGCCTGGCCACCCATACACTCTCCCTCAACATCCTCCATGCCCACAGTGCTGCATGTGTCTGCTGGCATCTGTTGGTGTCCACAGAAGTGTGGTCCACGGGTGTGCTGTATGGCCACACTGCCATGCTGTCCACTGGAAGCAGGGTCACCACTTATTGCCTGGCATGGTTGGGACTAGTGGCAGATGATGGCATCATTGTGATGCCATCAGTTAGCAACATGCTTCCTCTATGTTTGGCTTTGTCTATGTGTCATATTTATTGGTAAGGGTTACGCAAAACCCATGCAAAACCCACACAAACACTGCTGAAGCCATACTGTTGCACAAAGCTGATTGCCCAGGGTTAAGACAAGCTTTCCTGGTCGGTAATGTGCACCACGCTAAGTGTCACGCTAAGCTCGACAAACCACTTTGCGTGGTGCTAATCACTGAATATAGCATTGCGCCTGTATTCATATCAATTTGCCCCTTGCATACATTATGATTTTGCCCGCGCTAATGCAGTTTGCCCGCGCTATTTGGCCTTTTGAATATAGCAGAACCACGCTAATCCCGCACTAAACCTGAGCAAATGGTTTTGCCTGGTGCAAAGTTTTGAATATCTGGCCCTAACTGTTTACAGTACCTGCCTGCTTTGAGTAAATTAATTTTGAAGTGCAGTGTGTATGCATATGAATGGCACTGATGCCAGAACATTTGTGTTGGCTAATTTAAATAAGTTGCCTACTATGAACAAATAGTCTGCAATTTTAATAGTCTGAAAATATTCCATGTACACAATAAAATGTATGCTATGAATACAACACACATAATTATCTGTTCATAGTAGGTAAATTATTCAAACTAGCCAACGCAAAACAATCTGGCATCAGTGCTATTGATATGCACACACACTGTACTGCATAATTAACTTGTTCAAACAATTAGATTACTCTAAACAACTAGTGAGCGAATGTTATTTAAAAAGTCTCAAAACTAGATATTCAATATTGATAAATAAGATCAACTACTGATGAGCACAAACTGCACACATGTAAGTAGATTTCTAACAGACAAGCCATCACTGTGCACAGTACCCTGTTTGTTTATTTTGCCATTGTAAACTGACTATTTTAAACACAGATGTTCGATTTGGTTTAAAAAAATAACATTTTCTTAGTTGAAAACGTATGTGTTTGTACTTTGCAGATTGCCTGTAAACAATAGAAAATCACTAACTAAGCTAGCGGTTAATTAAGCTCACAGACTTGCTGCCACTATGAACTCTGTCAGACAGCATGAACTGACTCTATTTTCCATCTCTGGCATTCAGTGTCAGCAAGTTGTTGTAATTTTACAATAAATCTCTTATTTACAGATCAAATACCAGACATATTGCTCAAGTCAAATCATGAGTATCATTAATAGAAATTCACCATCAGTATGACTAAAAGTCAATTAAATTTGTAAATCACTGTTACCATGGACTCTGTTTTACTTACACTGCTCATGAACAATCAGTCAGTTCCTAGCTGTGATTTTAGAAATATTGTTTTCTCAATAAATAATAAAAATTCACAAAAACTATAAAAGGGTGATTTGCCTCATGAAACACTGTCCTAAATAGCAAACAAGCCACAGATAATCTAGCATCTGGTGTTTAACTGAGAAAGAAAATACAGGGAATCATATTCAGATGCTTCAAACATTCTTCTTTATTAAATGGCCACATAAATTAGAAGACTGATAAAACAAATGAAGGATTGCCATTGATCTTTAACTGAAAGCACCATGAAAAAGTAAAACAGCCATGCATGGGGTTAAATTCCACTGCACCATGAGAAAAGTAAAACAGCCATGCATGGGGTTGTGTTATCACGGCATGCTTATTCACAGCATCCAGTTTGCAGCCATATTGACTCTGATCAGAGGTTGTTCTTTCAGAGGGATATCTTCTTGCTTAGAACTGTACAATCTTTTGGATAGCGCCTTATTTCATATCACCCAAAATAAATGTAAACATGTTCACATACAAGTTTTGTAACCAGGATTACACCAATACAGATGTGTGGGCAGATGAACATTGACAGCAGCTCAACGTAGCAGACCACTTACCCAGAATATCATGTTAAAACCGTGTCAAAAGGTACTAATTTACATTATCACACATATTAGGGCAATCAAAACATTTACTTGTGAGTTCTGGTAATAGAGGCAGACTGGTCACACATGACCAAAAAAAACAAAAACACTAAAGGCATTAATTGTGAAACATAGTTTGATTCTTTTAACCCTTGGGTTTCATTTGACAATAAGAGATCACACCATGTTTCTGTACCTGCCTTACTGCCATTTTAAATTATGAATACACTTTTACAATCTAAATTCAGAATGAGGGATAGAAGAGGAATATTGCATGATCCAGGGTTTCCTGTATAAAAAGCCATAGTGGTATGTGAGCTCAGATCACTGTGTGCCAAGATCCTGTAGAGGAAGGATGTGTCCTCTGACCTGGGGCTCAGAGAAGGAGTTCTGCTATCCAGCCTGGTGGTTTGAAGCAGCTATGCCTGTATAACTGACACCAAATAACTAGGAAGCATACTCAGAACTTTACCTGTTTAAGACAAATAAACAGAGACTTTATTGGAGAATTGAAAATTTACAAATGTAGCCACCAACCATGTTATCTGCCCTAATGTTTGTCAACTTGAGCATCTACATTGTGACATTTTTCTACTTACAGTAGTAGTAGTAGCAGTAGTAAAAGGTTATTCATGTAACATGAATCTGAAACTTAATTGAGCAAGCTCATTTCCAGTGAGATCCTAATTTCACAAATTACAATTAGTTATCTGCCTTCATGAAAAATGATGCATACTCAGTGCCTTGCAACTTTAATTCTGTATACTGCCCTTTTCTCTGTTCATCCTGAAGCCTCACTCAGGCCATTGAGTGTTACAATAATGTTCCAGTGATCTTGATACAAAGTCAACACAGGAAATGTAATGCATGCCTGAACAATTTGGATATCTCCAGGTATATCAACATATAGAACTACTGTAACTTGTGGCATACAGTGCCAGTCAGAGAAAATACAGGTGTATCTAGATATGTCACTGCTTATCTTTGGTCACCCCTGCTGAGCCACACAAAGAACATTTCAGCTACATTCTGTAGTCCTTAAATAAATATTTGGTGCAGATACACAGAAAGCTGGAGCTGGCCTTCTGCTGAAATGTTCTCATTGTATCACTGCAAAATGTCTGTTTAATGAAGCACAACATAGGTACTGTACTGTTCTAGCTAGCAGTTCAAGTGTTCAAATCATCAAGAACAAAACTGATCAAATATGGAACATGGAACACCTCTAGATACTTTGTCACCTTTCATCCAGACATTTCTCAGTATCTCTGCCAAGTCTCAGAACTCCTTGATGCCATCCATGGTTTCTGTCTCACCAAGCAGCTACCTTAAACCTCCTGCCTTTGTTTTGGTTCAGTCTCCCTCTCTGTGACCATGATCATGTTACATAACAATGCTCACACTCTTTATTTGCTGTGACCCACTTTGTGAGCATATTTTGAGTAATGTTTGGATGTACTGTACTTACTTTTAGAGCTGGTTTGTTTTTCTGTGTATATTTTAGTCTGTAACTATTCCTGTTGGAGTATGTCAACATGCTGACTGTTGCTATCTTCCCAGGGACCCCATGAAAGTGAGATGTTGAATTTCATAGGGTTAACCTGGTTGGAAATAAAGTGTGTATTACATTTCTTCCTTGTGTTTTGTTTGAAAATAAAAACATTGATGAAACAAGTTCATTTGCAGCAACAGCACCTGTAATCCCTAGAAAGCATCAATTGATGTTACAAAGGCTAATTTTTCATTTGATGACATAATGATGTTTAATAAGTTAGTTATATTAAAGTGTATAATGTGATTCATTTCAGCATCTGTTACATTATGTACTATGTAACTCTCTAAACACTTTGAGATGACAAACTGGGGATAACTCCAACTCTCCTTTTAATTAGAAAACAGCATTACAGATAACAACAACAGTGCTTGAGGATCTCCAAGAAAATGTATTCTTCTTTTCCACTGTTAGTGGGTTGCTAGTTATGAATGTCATGCTGAGTGCCAGTTGATTTAGTTCCTCACCACTCTTATTCAAAAAGCCTGTCACCAGAGGATCACATTCTAAAAAAATCTGTCTACAGGAGGTCCTCAGTTATTGACTGAGAGCTTTAGAACAAATGCTCAGTGGCCTGCTCCCTCCATCCTCTCTCATCCTGCTTCAGTCCTACCATTTTCCTTCCCTCCATCCTCCATCTGTTCTTCTCTCCATTCTCCTCTGTCCCTCCACCTCAATCCTCCCTTAGTCCCTCCACCCTTGCTCTATCCTCCCTCCATCTTCCCTTCATGCTTCCTCTGTCCCTCCCTCTTTCTATCCTACCTCGACTCCTCCCTCCATCCCTCTTTCCTCCTCCTCTGTCCCCTCCATTCTCCTTCCCTCTCCTTCCCACCTTCCTCCCTTCATCCTCTTCCTCCAGCCCTCACTCTGTTCCCTCCCTTCATCCAACCACCCTCTCCATTCTCCTCTATCCTCCTCCCTCCCTCCTCCCTTGCACCTTCTTTCTTTCTTTCTTTCTTTCTTTCTTTCTTTCTTTCTTTCTTTCTTTCCTCCATACTGCTCTCTCCATCCCTCCCTCCATGCTCTCTTCCTCCCTCAATCCTCCCTCTGTCCTGCTTCCTGCCCTCCTTCTTCCATCCTCCTTCAGTCCCTCTCCCTCCCTCCCTCCCTCTGCACCTCTTCCTCCATCCTCCCTCCATCCTCTACTCTCCCTCCTCTCCCTCCTCCTTCCCTCATCTCCTCCATCCCATCCTCCTCTCTCTCAATCTCTCCTCCCTCCATCCTCCTCCATCTCCTTCCTCCCCTTTCTCCCTTCCTTCCTTCTGTCCTCCTCTATCCTCCCTTCTCCCTCCCTCTATCTCCCTCCATTCTCCATAATCTACCCTTCTCCCATCCTTCCTTCCTCCTTCCCTTCCTCCCTCCCTCGCTCCATCCTCATTCCATCCTTCATCTCTCCCTCTCCACTGTCCCTCTATCCATCCATCCGCCATCCTCCCCCTCCCCATCCACCCCTCCGTTTCTCCATCCTCCCTCCCTCCCTCTCTCCATCCTCCATCCATCCCTTCCTTTCTCCTCCCTCCCTTCCACCTTCCATCCTCCCTTGTCCCTCTCTCTATCCATCACTCCTCTCTTTCTATCCTTCCTGCCTTGTCCCTCCCTCCTCTCTCTCCCTCCATCCCTCTCTCCCATCATCTCTCCTCCCTCCCACCATCCCCTCAATCCTCCTTCCATGCCTTCCTCTCTCCTCTCTCCATCCCTCACTCCCTCCATCTTTCCTCTGTCCCATTCTCTATACATCCCTCCCTCCTCCCTCTCTCTCCTTCTTCCTCCCTCCTCCCACCATCCCTCCCTCCTCCATCCTTTCTCCTTCCATCCCTCCCTCCCATCCTCTCCCTCCTTCCCATTCCTGCCTCCTCCATCCCTCCCACCATATCTCGATCTTCCTTCCCTCCATCCCTTCATCCTCCTCCCTCTCTCTCTCCATCCTCCATCCATATCTTCCTTCCCTCCATCTTCCCTCACTCATTCCCTCCCTCACTCCTTCCCCGTCCCTCATCCTTCCCTCAACCTCCTCCATTCATACCTCCATCCTTTCTCCCACCCAACTTATATCCTTCCCTTCCCTACCTCCATCTCTCCTGACTCCATCCTCCCTCCCTCCCCCTGTCCACACTCCCCATCTTCCCTTCCTCCATCCATCTTCCCTCCTTCCCTTCTTCCCTCCTTCCCTCTGTTCTTCATCCCCTTCCACAACCCCTCCTCCTACCTTCCTCCATCCTCCTCCCTCTCTCCCAACCTCCATCCTCCCTCCTTTCCTCCATCACTCCCTGCCTTCATCCTCCCTCCATCTCTCCCTCCCTCTGTCCCTTTCTCCCACAGCCCCTCTGTCTATCCTCCCTCACTCCCTCTCACCTTCATCCACCCCTCCTCCATCACTCTCTTCCTCTGTTCCTCATCCCTCCCTCCCACACCTTCCCTCCAACCTCCCTCATCCTCCCCCCTCCCAACCTCTATTCTCCCTCCTTACCTCCGTCCTCCTGCCTCCATCCTCCCTCCCTCTCTCTGTCCTTTGTCCCAACCTCCTGCAGCCATCCCATCCTCCACACTCTCTCCTTAACTCATCCTCCCTCCCTACCTCCATCAGTCCCTCCTCCTCCATCCTCTTTCCTCCCTTTCTCTCAGCCTCCATCCTCCAATCCCCCATCCTCCTCCTCCTACTCCCACATTCCTCGAACATCATCCCTTTATCTCTCCATCCTCCTCCCTCATCTCTCCTCCCATTTCTCCTCATCCATCCTCCATCCTCCATCTTGCACAGTTCTTCCCTCACTCCATCGTCCCTCATTCCATCCTTCTTCCCTCCTTTGTCCCTCCATTCCTCCCACCAGCAGTCCTTCATCTCTCCATCCTCCCTCCCTCCCCTATCTCTCCATGCCTCTCTCCATCCCTTCATCTCCTCCATCCTCCATCCCTCCCTTCTTCCTCATCTTCCTGCATCCTTCTATGCCTCCTTCTTCCCTCCATCCTTCTTCCCTACCTCCATCCATCCCTCCATCCCTTCCTCCCACCATCCTCTGTCCATCCCTACATTCCTCTTACTTTCCCTCCATCCCTGTCTTATCCCAGAGACTTGGACAGTGCAAGAATGCTAGGTTAAGTCCTTAGGAGGCTATGTGACAGGCTAGGGGAGAGGTCAGGATGGGAACAGGTCAGAAACTACAGATACAATGTAACTTGAAAATATTACATCCTTTCCTCCTTCCTCATCCCTCCATCCTCCTCCATCCTTCCATCCTACCTCCTTCCATTCTCACTCTATCCCTACCTACCATCCCTTGCTCCATCTGTCCCTCCCTCCCTTCCTTCATCCTCCATCCCTCCATCCCCTCTCTCTCTCTTTCCCTCATCCCTTCATCCCTCCATTCCCTCCATTACCCCTCCTTCTCTCTCTCTCTCTCTCTATCCTCCTTCCTCAGTCCCTCTCCCTCTCCATCTCTTCAGACTCCCTCCTCCATCCTCCTCCCTCAGTTTCTCCCTCCTCCCTCAATTTCTACCTTGAGGCAGTAGACTTGGGTGGGGTGGGGTCTCAGGATAAGTCCCAGGGAAGCTATATGACATGTTGGGAGGACTGGCTGAATATACGAACATACGAACATATGAAATTTGCCATCAGATAAAGGCCTAGAGATCATCAAGTTCTGCTCGAATGTGCAGCTAGCACTTCATCTCTGCAGCTGCCCTCCCTTCTAGCCTTCCCCTTCATTGACCCTCCCTTGTCCTGTCCCATCCCCTTTGAAGCAGTCCACTGTTCTACTGGATACCACTTCTGCAGGTAATGCATTCCACCAAGCCACCACCCTCTCTGTAAAAAGTGTCTCCTTATCTCCTCCTGAACCTTCTTCCCTCCAGTCTCATATCATGGCCCCTGGTGTCCCTCCCTCCCTACTTTGAACAGCCCTCTATACCTGTCTTGTTTATTCCTTTCATGTACTTAAGGTTTTAATCATGCCCCATCCCTCCTCTCCTCCAGTGAGTACATGTTCAACTCCCTTAGCCTCCTCTCGTATGATAAGTCCCCCAGCTCCTTGATCATCTTTGTTGCCCTGCACTGTACCCTCTCCAGTAACTTAATGTCCCTCTTCAGATACAGGTGCCAGTACTGCACGCAGTACTCCAGGTGTGGTCTAACTAATGACCTATACAGTGGCAGAATCACCTCCTCCCTCGAGGATATACCCATTGCAATACCACCCAGCATTTTGTTGGCCTCGTAGCTGCCTTCTTACATTGTGATGAGTTGTTCATTGACCCTGTAATGAGCACCCCGGATCCTTCTCCTCCTCTGTCTGGGCTAGCTGCACTCCCCAGCTGGTAACTCCTCCTTGGGTTCTTCATCCCAAAATGCAGCACCTTGCACGTTTGGCATTAAACCCCAGTTGCCAGGTGTCTGACCAAGTTTCAAGCTTTGCCAGATCATCCTGCAATCTGTCATCCCCTAGGTCATCCACCACTGCTCCTACCTTAGTATCATCAGCAAACAGACTGATCTTGCTCTTGATGTCCAATAATATGACTGCAATGAATATCCCAAACAACACTGGTCCTAACACTGAGCCCTGTGGAACACCTTCGTCACTGCCGTTGGGTGTGAGAGCTCCCCACCCACCACCGCCCTCTGTTGCCTTCCCTGAAGCCAGTTCCTACCCATCTCACCAGCTTTGCACCTGCCCTGTGCCTACTAACTTACTTCCCAGCCTTCCATGCGGTATAGAGTCAAATGCCTTACTGAAGTCCAGATACAGAACATCCACTGCATGGCCCTGTCCAGTTGCCTGGTTACCCAGTCATAGAACTCCACCAGGTTGGTTTAGCAGGATCTGCTCCATATGAAGCCATGCTGTCTGCTGTCCTGTAGTCCTTTGGCCACTAGGAGGACACCAGCCTTTCCTTCAAGATAGTCTCCATTAGCTTACCCACGATGGATGTGAGGCTCACTGGTCTGTAGTTTCCCAGTTCATCCTTGGCCCACTCTTGTGGAGGAGCACCACATGAGCCATCCTCCAGTCCTGAGGTACACACCCGAATATAGTAAGGCATTAAATAGGTCTGCCAAAGTTCCTGCAAGGACCTCTGCCAGCTCCTTCAGTACCCTGGGGTGGATGCCATCTGGGCCTGGCACCTTCTCCACCCTCAGTACCTTTAAACCCTCCTGAACTCTGCCCTCCATGATTTTCCCATCTGCCACCCTCCCCGTTTCTGCCATTTCTTCCCTTGGGTGTCACTCCTCTTCTCTTTAGTAAATACTGAGCAGAAGTACTCATTTAGTGCTTCTGCCTTATTGCACCCTGCTTCCACCCAACCCCTCCTTCCTGATCCTTACTATGTGGTTCTTACAGCTCCTTTTCTTCCTGATGTACCTAAAGAAGTCCTTCTTCCTCTTCTTAATGCCTTGTACCAGCCTACATTCTGTAGATGCCTTGGCTCCCCTTACTGCCCTTGTCACCTCCTTCGATTCCATCAAGTACTCCTCCTGTCCTCCCTCTCCCTGTTTTCTTGTACTTCCTAAAGGCAGCTCTTTTCCTCCTTACCTTTTCCATGACCTCCTTGCTCAACCAGCTTGATTTCTTAGCCCTAGCCTTCTTGCTCTGGGCCTTGCAGCAGGTTTGGTTGCCTCCACTATCCCCAGCTTTATGAGCTCCCACCTCTGGTTAGTGTCCATACTAGATTGAATTCCCGGCCAGGCACCCTTTACCACTTCCCCCATCCTCCAAAGTCAGCCTCCTGAAGTCCAGCACTCTTGTGCCAGATTCCACTCCTTCCTTGCCCATACCCAATGTGAGCCATACTGAGTGGTGGTCACTCCTGACAGCGTTTCTCCACTGTAAGTTCTCTCACAAAGTCCCCATTTGCCAGCACAAGGTCAAGGGTATTCCCTAACCTGGTTGGTTCACTGACCATTTGCAGCAGGAAGCTGTCCTGAAGGCATCCAGCAGTACCTGCTCCTTCTGTTCCTGGTTGCTGGTGTACTCCATTCCACTTCTGGCATGTTGAAGTCCCCACAATCACCACACTACCCTTCTTGCAGGTCCTCCTGATCTGTCTGCTAGTTTCCTTTCTAACTCCTCCGTCTGAGATGGTGGCCTGTACACCACTCCCATTCTAAGAATCCTATTCTTGAAATCCTGGATTTGCATCCAAATTGACTCCGTACTACCTCCTCCCCTTCCTCCCTTACACACTTCAGTCCTTGCTTCACATATAGTGCCACACCCTCCTTCCCAATCACCCTGCCCCACAAATAACCTGTACCCTGGTACAAACAGGTCCCAGTCATTGTATTGGTGGCCCATGTTTCTGTGATGGCTGCAAGTCCACCTCTCCCCCACCATGAGCACCTCTAACTCTGCAGTTTCCTCCCAAGGCTCCTAGCATTAAGAGTAACCACCTTCCACCCTTCTCCCCTCCCATCCTGCCCTCCTTTACTGGCATCACCAATAGTACTTGCCATTTGTCCTTTGTCACTGTTATGGGGTTAAGCTCATATGGTTTCCCAACCTGTGGTCTCTGCATGTCTCTTGCCCAGTTGCTTCCTCCCCACTCCTAGTTTAAATTCCCTACTTCTTCTATGTATCTCCTCCATCCTCTGTTTCAACTTTCTTTCCTTCCTCACTCAAGTGTAGTCTGTCCTTGGCATAGAGACTACTATCCTCCCAGTCCCTCCCCAACCCCCAATAGCCCATACCTTTTAGCACAACACCAGGTTCTTAGCCATCCATTAAATTCCTCTATTCTCAGCTTTCTTGTGCTTGCCTTGGGCACTGGAAGTATCTCTGAAAAAGTTATTGATCTTCCTGGCCCCCTCACATAATTGTCCTAGTTCCTCAGACCTCCTCTGGACTATATCTACTGTCTTGTCAGTCAGGTCATTCATCCCAAGATGTATAATTAAATGAGGCTTGTCCCTACCCTTCTAGCATATTTCAGAACAGACTGTCTCACCTTTTCTACTGTCATTCCTGGCATGGCCTCCATCTAAATGCGACTATGCCTCTCCCCTTGCTACTCCATCTGACTCCTCTTAGTATTGAGTCCCCAGCACTAAGATTCCACCACTCTTACTCCCTGCTTGCTTCCATTCATCTCCCTCTCTCATTTCTGGCTCCTCTTCCTCCTCCTGCAGATTATTTCCCTTTGCCCCTGTGTGCAATCCTCCCAGCAGAACTTCCCCACCGGGCTTGGTCCAGGCATTTATCAATTACTCCTCTAATTTCATCACTTCCCTCCTTCACCTTCTTGCTCTCTAGCAGTGCAAAACTATTTTTCTGAAGACCATTCACAAATGCCCTCCTTCTCTCTTCATAGTAACCTGTTCTCTCCTTTCCACTCCATGACTTTTGCCACTTCTTTGCCTCCCCTCACAGTCCCTATCTCCTCCTTCAATTTGTCTTTTGTCTCCTGACCTGGCTTCCCGGCAATCATTCTTCCTGGCCTGGGCCCCTTGTCCCTGCTTCCCTTCTTCTGACCTCTCCTCACCACTGTTGGCTTAAATCACCCTCCCTCAACTCCCATTCTTCCTCCCTCCAGTATTGGGCTAAACTCACCCCAGTCTGCCTTGTCTGTCTTAGTTCCTCCTGCAGACCCTCAATCTCCTTTCTGAGTTTCTTTGTGTGGTTGCACACTAAACATCCTCCCACTCCAGGCAATTTTAGAAAGATTGGTGCACTGCAGTTGTTGCAGCCTGCCACCTACCTATTGCTGTCGTCACCCACCAGAGACCCTCCACCCTTCCAGATGCAGGATACCAAACACTCCTTCAAGTCTTCCTCTCCCCTCTATCAGTGCAAAACATTCTTTTCTTAATTTCCCTTACCCCTTTGTTGTACACATTTAGATAGATTGAGCAACTGCTTTTTATATTCTAACCTTCCTATCCAAACTCAAAAAGAGACTTTAAGTAGCTATTGTACAACCTTCCTCAAACTCCTACTCCTCCTTTCCACAATGCAATAGTAATGCAAAGAAGTAACAATGAAAGCTCCTAGATTTGCAGTTACTTCCCTTCCACTGAGATAGCAGTCACCTCTTCACTGCTGCTGTTCCTTTTCTGGATGTCTGCTTCTGCTATGACAGGTGCATATCCTTTGCTCATTTGAGGAAGTGATGTTAGAACATCGGTATAAAGGAAATCATGGACCAGGGGTGGGTGGGTGGGTTGAGGTGGGACCAACCCAAGTCTTCCAGAAACAATCAGGCAGCTGAAGCCCTGGTCAGACCATTAGCACTCTTCCCCACTATGCACTAACCTTTGCAGCTAGTGAAGCCAGCAAAATGAATCACAATTCTACTCAAAGCCCCCAAGATAGGTTTGCTACCAAAAGAAACAGGTCTCCAATTCAAACAGCTTTGCCAGCAATACATCAAAACAGGCTTGAAATTAGAAGATATAGGTATCTGATTCAAAGAAACAGCCCCAGTTAAATCATACCAAATGGGTTTTAAATCAGAAAAATAGGCCTCTACAAATGCAGCCTGCTTCACAGTGAAACATCAAACAAATGAGCCCACTTACAGCCACCAAAACAGTTTTCAAAATTAAACAGCCCCTCAGCACTACCCTGCTAGCCCCTTAGAAGTAGTAAGGAAGAAAATAAATAACCTTCTACCAAGTAAAATCCACAAGAAACAATGTAAAACAACAAGAAGCTACTGTACTGTAACAAATTTGATCCTTTCCTTCTAGTTCCTTCTGAGAAGCCAAAGCAACTGGTTGCTGGAATATGGTTGGGTCTGAAAATTAGAGATATAATAAAAAGTGTGAACTGTAAATGCAACACACCTCCCTCCATCCTCCTCTTTTCCTCATTCCTCAATGTCTCCCAACATCCTTCTTCCAACTCTCTCACCCTCATTTTGTCCCTCCTTCCTCCATCCCTCTCTTAGCCAGTATACTTGGGTAGTACAGGAATGCCAGGGCAAGTCCCAGAGAAGCTAAGTGATGGGCTCGGGGACCATTCAGGAAGGGGACAGGTCAGGAGATTAGAGATATAATATCCCATATTCTCTCCTGCATCCCTTCCTCCATCCTCCTCCATCCTTCCATCTATCACTCCCTCCTCTCTCCCTTACCCAGTAGACTTGGGTAGTGCAGGAATGCCAGGGCAAGTCCCAGAGAAGATAAGTGATGGGCTTGGGGACCATTCACAATTAGGGCAGGGCATGAAATTAGAGACACAATATCTTATCCTCTCTCCTGCCTCCTTCCTCCATCCTTCCTCCCTCCATCCCTTCCTCTCCCTCCCTCCCTCCTTCCCTTAGTCAGTAGACTTGTGTAGAGCAAGAATGCTAAGGTAACTCCCAGAGAAGCTAAGTGGTGGGATAGGTGGACCGTTAGGATGGGAGCAGTTCAGAAAATTAGAGATGCAATATTAATTGAAAATTGAAAAAAGTGAAAAGTGAATCACAACATATCTCACTTCATTACAATCAGTAGGTAATAGGAGTCATGACATAAAGAGCTTGTTTATATTCATATGTCTAACTATATTCATTGTACTGGATGTACAGAGGGATGGATGCAAGTGTTTCTCTGTAGCATGCTTGCAGCATATATCCACAGCTAAAGATGCAGATATCTATGTTTTTGCAACATTAAACATTCTCTTTTATGATATGTCTTTGGCTGCGTATGTTTTTCATTCGGCTGGAAAATTAATACAAAGAGCATACAAAAACATTTTCTTTTCAATGAAATTCATCATTGTTTTAAATAACCTGGAAGCAAATCACTACAAATCACCTTCATTGGTCTTGTATGCTTTTTCATAAAAATTGTTATTGAGCATTTAAGACTTATTACAACAAAGGGTAACTATTTTCCCAAGCTATTGTTCCCCATTTTTAAGTTGAAATCAGCCATTTTGTTAATTTTTTTTCCCAGATCAAAACACATCATACCCCACACACACACACACACAATACCATAAATCTGTTCCTGGGTGTACAACACACACCCTTAGGTATGGTTATGCTTCCCATTAGATATTGTCGCAGTGTTCCTTTCTGGCCGTGAAATGTAACACTTTGGGGAAAATATACAGAAAAGTATCCCTGCTGTAGAAGACAGGATTGCAAATATTTCCACAGCCACCATGGACTTTCCTTTGGTACTTAGGTATGCCGGAATAAAAGAGAGCCACACACTGGCAAAACCAACATACTAAATGTGATAAATTTAGCCTCATTGAAACTATCTGGAAGCGCCTGCAAGAAATGCCACTATGAGACTAATGCTTCCCAAAATGCCTAGATAACCCAGTATGCACCAGAAAATAATGGCTGAACCTTCATTGCACTGGATAATTATTTTTCCATCTTCAATTGTCCTGTTCAGTTCACTGAAAGGGGAGAGTGCAACATCCAGAAAATGCCAATCAGAACCTGAAGTAATGAACAAAACCTACAATGGAATATGGGATCTTGGATCCTACCCACTTCTTTAGACTGCTAGCTGGCTTTGTGGCCTTGAATGCAATTACAACGATGATAGTCTTTGCAAGTATGGAAGACAAGCACAGGAGAACACAATTCCAAATGCTACTTGTCGAAGCAGGCAGCTCAAAGTTTGGGGCTGACCAATGAACAGAAGGGAACACAAAAGCAGAGCAACAGTGCCAGGAGGAGTAAGTAACTGAGTTCCCGGTTGTTTGCTTTCACTATTGGCGCTTCACGAATTTGACAAATATTGCAATCACCCGACAAAGTGGCCAGTGAGAAGAAAAACAGTGAAAGCAGTCAATATTGTACCCAGAGGCTCTTCATAAGACAGGAACTCAACAATTTTAGGAACACATTTCTCATGGCTTTCATCGGACCAATAATCCTCTGGGCATGTCATGCAGTTTGTGGAATCTGTAGGAAAGAAGAATGCACTTTGAAAGATCAACAAAATTATCTGAAGACTAAACAAAAGACAAAGTCCCCTAAAGTTAGTTCTTGCATGCAAAATGGCATAATTTTAGTGCCAGACCATGGATATCTGATGAGCATTTTCAGTCCGCATTTACTCATTTATGGTTTACTCATCTTCATCTCAGCATTTGTAGTGTGTTAGTCTATAATTTATTGTAGTGTTACTTTTGCTAATAATTATACAAGCCATGCAGTACACTGCAGCTTTATGTGTACCAACCATTGGGCTTACATTTAGTGACCATTAAGCATTTTTAGTACAGGCCTAAATGTAGTAACCATTAGGCAAGGTGTGCAGTGCAAATTTATATTGCTTATCCATTAGAACTGCAGTACAGTCCTATGTTTACTAACCATCAGACATGTGCAGCGCAGCCTTACCTGCACTGACCATAACACAAGCTGTGCAGTGCAAGCTTACCTTCTCTTAACAACTAGACAATGTCTTCAGTTTGGTCTTATTATTACTAACCATTAGACATGTGCAGTACTGATTTAAGCAACTAAGGCATGACAGGGGTGTGTTATGGTGGGATGACCCACCTCAGGGTGGGTTGAAGCTCGAGGCATAGCCGAGGGCTTCCACCACTCCTGAGAAGGACCATTAGCCCACCATAACACACCCTGGAGTGCCTTATTTGTGATTATGAAATGAATGATTTTAGTAAATTTTATGCATTTTAAACATAATACTTTCAGCTGGGCACGTTGTGCTGGGATAACGGCCCAGCTAAACAAGCTCTTAGTCATTCAGAATTGAGCATTCTTTCTACCCATTTCATAATTATGTTTAGTAACCTTTATACATGTGCAGTGCAGTCTTATGTTTACTAACCATTACACATGTGCAGTGCAGACTTGCCTTTACTAATCATTAGATAAGGTGTGCAGTGCAGGCTTACATTTACTAACCATTAGATAAGGTGTGCAGTGCAGGCTTGCTTTTACTAACCATTAGATAAGGTGTGCAGTGCAGGCTTGCATTTACTAACCATTAGACAAGGTGTGCAGTGCAGACAACATTTACTATTAGACAAGGTGTGCAGTTCTGGCTTACATTTACTAACCATTAGACAATGTGTGCAGTGTAGGCTTACATTTACTAACCATTAGACAAGGTGTACAGTGCAGGCTTACATTTACTAACCATTAGACAAGGTGTGCAGTGCAGGCTTACATTTATTAACCATTAGACAAGGTGTGCAGTGCAGGCTTACATTTACCAACCATTAGACAAGGTGTACAGTGCAGGCTTACATTTACTAACCATTAGACAAGGGTCTAGATATTCAAAGGAGATGCAGTACCTTGGAGTTGCAGTGGCGCATCTCCAGAAGTGCACCACTGGATCATATTCAAACCCTGGAGATGCACCGTGCGTCTCTGAGTGAGACAGTGCATCTATAATATATGTGTGCATCCCCAGGCGTGCCCATGAGTATCGCACATCAGGATATTCAGTCGAGATGTGTAGTGCATCTCCCTGCACATCTCAGAGATGTGCAGCACAAAGATTAGGCATGGAAGAAACATGTCTAACTCATAGTCACCACAGGTGGGCTGCTGTACTGCAGCACAGCACAGCAGCAGCTGCCAGCCTCTGGTGGCAACCCCCCATCCCTGATCATAAAGAAATGTAAACCCCTCTGTCCCTGGTAGTCTAGTGGCCCCTCCCATCCCCATGATTGTCCCCAGAGAAATAATGAAATAATATTCTGGTAGTCTAGTGGTACCCTCCCATCCTCAATACCCGATCATGCTGAAATTATTATTTTCCTATCCCCGGTAGTCTAGTGGACCCCCCTTCCCCATACCCTGATCACAAATGAAATAATGAATTGCTCTTTCCATGGTAGTCTAGTGGCACCCCTCCATCCCTGATACCTGATTGTGCCAAAATTATTATTTTGTCCTATCTCTGGTAGTCTAGTGGCCCCTCCCTTCCCAGTACCCCATACATGCTGAAATCCTTAATCTACACATACTATAGTAGTCTAGTGGCCCCATCCTTTCTCTGTACTCCAGTTGTGCAAAAATCCTTAATCTACCCATACTTTGGTAGTCTAGTGACACCCCATTCTCCATATTCCAATCATGCCAGAATACTTAATCTACCCATTCCCTGGTAGTCTAGTGCCCCCCTTCCTGTACCCTGATCATGCTGAAATAACTATTTATTCCTATCTCTGGCAGTCTAGTGCCCTCCTCACTTCCTTGTACCCCAATCATGCTGAAATCCTTAATCTACTCTTATCCTGGTAGTCTAATGGCCCCTCCTTCCCATACCCCAGTCATGCTAAAATAACTATTTATTCCTATCCCTGGTAGTCTAGTGGCCTCCCTCCTTCCCTGTACCCCAATCATGCTGAAATAATTATTTTTTCCTATCCCTGGTAATCTAGTGCCTCCCTCCCCATACCCCAATCATGCTGAAACAATCATTCTTTCCTTGTAGTCTAGTGCCCCCACCCACTCAGCACCCACATCCCACCCCACTGCCCCGTCCCATCAGTGGCAAGGTGTCCATGGTAGCACAGCCCACCCACATGTCACCATGGCTGCTCATCAACTGAACTGTCATGAATGACAGTGTACTTTACCTACTACATCTTATTGGTCAACACTGTTGACCAAGGACTTACAAAGCATACTGTAAGCTGTCCCCTGAAACCTGGGAGAAAACTGGTTAGTGAACAGGACACAGAGGGTAGTGACAGACAGAGTTCACTTCAAAGAAGGGAGGGTGACTAGCGGGATATCTTAGGGATGAGCACTGGGATCGGTCTTCTTCAAAGTCTTAATAAGTAACATAGCAGAAGAAATGGAAGAAAGGTCTGCCCTTTGTGGATGAGACAAAGATCTGTAACAGAGTACGACTCTGGGAGGGGTTGGGGAGGATAGGTAGGAATCTGAAAAGACCAGAGGAGTGGTCAAGGTATGGTGGCAGCTGGGTTCTAATGCAAATGAGTGCAAAAGCATGCACTTGGGCCATAGAAACCTGGGAATGGAGTACAAAATGAGAGAGTGATACTGACAAAAACAAGCAGAAAAGAGACCTAGAAGTAATTGTATTGGATGGCCTAATGGTGGCCAGATAGTTTGACAAGGCAGTCAGAAGGGTGAGTGGGATGCTGAGATGCATATAAAGGGTATCGTCAACAGGAGGAAAGGTGGTGCTGCCCCATATAGACTGCTGGTAGGACCTCACCTGGAGTACTGTGTCCAGTTCTGGAGACCACATCTCAGGAAGAACATAGACAGAGTGGAGGCAGTCCAGAAAAGGCTACCAGAATGGTACAGGGTCTGCATCAAAAGCCCTATGAGGAGAGGCTAAAGGAGCGAAACATATACACACTGGAGGAGAGTGGGAGAGTGAGGATATGATAGAGACCTTTCAGTAGCTAATAGTGGTTAATAAGGTACAGAAGGGGAGTATTTTTCAGGAAAAGGTGCTCTAGGACAAGGAGCATGCTCTGACGTTGGAGGGTAAATTAGAAGGGATGTAAGGAAGTATTTCTTTATGGAAAGGATGATGGATCCTTGGAACAGCCTTTCACAGAGGTAGTGGGGGCAAAAACAGTGTAGGATAAAGAGGAGGTGGAGTAGCTCTATACATAAGGGAAGGGATCAAAGCTACAGAACTAAAAAGTAAAGGGAGGACAAGAGGCACTCTGGGTCACCTTGGAGACAGAGAATGGCATCACAATCCGCACAGGGGTTGTATACAGACCCCCATCTCAAGGAAAGGAAATGGACAACAAAATGATAGAGGACATTCTCAAAATGGCTGAAAAGGAGATACTGTTGATGCGGACCTGAATATGCCAGATGTTAACTGGATAACATGTACTGCAGCCACATCCAATTGCAGGGTCATTCTGATGTCCTGAGGGGCAAGCCTTAGACAGCTAGTGTTGGAACCCACTTGGAGGAGCAATACTAGACCTGGTACTCTCAAATGGAGACAGGATGACAAATTTAGAAGTCAGTAGCAATCTGGGAACAAGCGACCACTGCACAGTGTGCTTCACAATGAGCACAACCATGGAGATAAGCCATACAAAACAAGCATACCGTACTTTAAAAGGGCTGACTTTGACAAAATGGGTGAATACCTGAAAAATGCACTAGCAAATGACCAAAAAGGAGGTGGAAGAACAATGGAGAAAAATCAAAACTGCCATCATAGAGGCAATAAGCCTTGTGTGAAACAAATAAAGAAAACAAAGCAGAGTAAAAACCACTATGGTTCTCAAAAGAGGTGGCAGGAAGGTTATGAGAAAAAGGCTGCATTCAAAAAGTATAAGGAATCACAGAAGGAGCACGACAAGGAACTGTATCAACGAAAGCAGAAAGAAGTTGGGAAGGCAGTCAGACTAGCAAAGGCCCAAACTGAGGAAAAATAGCCAACTCCAGTTAAGAAGGGGATAAAACCTTTATTGGTACATTAGGAGCATAGAAAGGTTAAGGAGGGATAGTGAAGATTAATAAAGAGAGGGAGGTGGGCAGAGGGAGACAGTGAAAAGGCAGAGATACTGAATGAATACTTTTGCTCAGTATTCACAAAAGAAGATGAGGAGGAGTTACCTAAACCAGACAATAGAAGCACTCTGGGTAGGGGTTGACACCAGTCCATTCACAGAAGAAAGAGTCCTGAAAGAACTCCTAAAACTCAAGGTGGACAAAGCAATAAGGCCTGACGGGATTCACCCAGAATCCTAAAAGAACTAAGGAGGATCTAGTGACACCACTGACCATGCTTTTAACAAATGATGGCAGGATGGGCGGTACCTGAGGACTGGAGGAGGGAAGATGTGATTCCCTTCACAAAAGTGGGAGCAAGGCAGAAGCAGGAAACTACAGACCTGTAAGTTTGCCCTCAGTGGTAGGGAAAATGATGGAATCACTTGGAAAGAAAGAATTGTTGAGTACCAAGATACAAAGGGCACAGGATCCAAAGCAGCATGGATTTACAGCAGGAAGGTCATGTCAGACGAATCTAATTGATTTCTTTGACTGGGTGACCAAAGTAATAGACCAGGAAGGGGCTATGGATATAGCCTACCTAGACTTTAGCAAGACATTTGACACAGTCCCACAAAAGATTAATAATCAAGTTAGCCAGCCTGGGAGTGGGTTCCAGGGTGGTATCCTGGGTAACAAACTGGCTGCACAACAGGACACAGAAGGTAATAGTGAATGGAACACATTCCAAAGAAAGGGGTTACTAGTGGAGTACCTCAGGGCTCAGTACTGGGTCCAGTCCTCTTTAACATCTTTATAGGTGACATTGCAGAGGGTCTGGAGGAAAGGTATGCCCTTTGCAGATGACACAAAGATCTGTAACAGAGTTGCTACACGGGGGGTAGAAAAGATGAGAAGGGACTTGGCAAGGTTGGAGGAATGGTCAGACATATGGCAATTTAGATTCAATGCAAAGAAGTGCAAAGTAATGCACCTGGGAAACAAAACCCAGGAGAAGAGTACACAATAGCAGGGGAGGTACTAACAACAACAAAATGGAAAGGGACCTGGGGTAGTCATATCAGATGACCTAAAGGTGGGTAAGCAATGTGTAAAGTCGGTAAGAAGAGCCAGGGGATACTGGGATGCATAGGAAGGCATCTAAGTAGAAAAAGGAAGTGGTTATCCCTCTGTACAAACAGTTGGTGAGACCCCATCTGGAGTACTGTGTGCAGTTTGGAGACCTCATCTACACAAGGACATAGATAGGATGGAAGCAGTCCAGAGGAAGGCAACTAAAATGATGCAGGGTCTGCAGCAGAAATCATATGAAGAGAGACTGAGAGCTTAATATGTATACTCTTGATAAAAGGAGGAACAGAGGCGGACATGATAGAAATGTTCATATACCTCAAGGGAATCAACAAAGTCAGGAGGGTAGCATCTTTCAGAAAAGAGATGTGTAAGAACAAGGCAGTACAATTTAAAGATAGAGGGGGATGGCTCAGGGTAATGTGAGCACATTTTTTCACGGAGAGAGTGGTGGATACATGGAACAGCCTTCCTGAGGAGGTTGTTGGGTCTAAAACAGTGGGGAATTCAAACATGCATGGGACAGACACAAGGCAATTATAGTGGGGGTTGCAGGAAGTAGGCTGTTGGTTAACTAGAATCTGCAACTTATCCAGTTGGTAGGTAAATGGGCAGACTGGGTGGGCCAAGTGGTCCTTATCTGCCGTCAAAGTCTATGTTTCTAAAAATACCTAGGATTGGAACAAGAGAATTGTAGGGGTAAGGAATTGAGGGAAGAGATGATGCCATAGATCAAGTGAGAACTACAGCACAAAATGAAGGAAAAAATTATAATATGGGCAGACTGGGTTGTGCGGCCCTTATCTGCTGTCACATGCTATGTTTCTAGTTTCTATTAGGCAGAGTGTACAGCACAGCCTTACATTTACTAACCATTAATCATGTGTAGTCCTAACTTATGTTTACTAACCATTAGACATGTGTAGTGTTAGCTTATGTTTACTAACCATTAGACATATGCAGTGTTAGTGACATTTACTAACCATTAGACATGTGTAGTGCTAGCTTATGTTTACTAACCAATAGACATGTGTAGTGCTGGCTTACGTTTACTAACCATTAGACATGCGTAGTGCTAGCTTACGTTTACTAAACATTACACATGTGTAATGCTAGCTTATAGTCACTAACCATTAAGCATGTAGTGTTAGCTTACATTTACTAAACATTAGACATAAGTAATGCTAGATTATGTTTACAAACCATTAGGCGTGTAGTGCTAGCATACATTTAGTAATCATTAGACATGTGTAGCACTAGTTTATGTTTACTAACCATTAGACATGCGTAGCACTAGGTTACGTTTACTAAACATTATACATGTGTAGTGCTAGTGTGCATTTACTAACCATTAGACACGTGTAGTACTAGTTTATGTTTACAAACTGTTAGACATGTGTAGCGCTAGCTTACATTTACTAACCATTAGACATGTGTAGTGCTAGCTTATGTTTACAAACCATTAGATGTGTAGTGCTAGTGCAATTTACTAACCATGAGACATGTGTAGAGCTAGCTTACGTTTACTCACCATTAGATGTGTGTAGTGCTAGCTTATGTTTACATACAGTAGATGTTGTCAGCAGATAAGGGCCTTGGGCCCATTCAGTCTCCTATGCCTCTTTCTAACGTTTAAGGTACCCAAGATGCTACGTGTTCTACCCCCATGTGCCTATCCCATTCATTCTTGAATCCCTGAACTGTGGCCGCCCCACCACATCCTGGGGAGACTGTTCCATCTCTCCACCACCCTTTCAGTGAAAAAGAATTTCCTCAAGTTCTCCTTAAGTGTTTTCCCTTTCAGTCTAATGCTGTGCACCTTTGTTCTGCTATTTTCCTTCATGTGAAAGATGCTTCCTCTGATATCCTGTTGACCCACTTAGGATGCTTGGTCTCTATCATGTCCCCCTCTCTCTCCTTTCCCTTTCAGGGAGTACATAATGAGAGCTCTGAATCTCTCCTCATACTACTTATGTTGTATCCCTGAAACCATTTTGTCAGCCCTCCTCTGTATCATCTCCATCCTGTCTGTCTTTTGGACATGAGGCTCCAGAACTGAACACAGTACTCTAGATGAGGCCTTACTAGGGAGTTGTACAATGGTACCACCACTTCCTTCCTTCCTTCTGCTTGTTATACCCCTCCCTATGCACCCTAGTATTCTGTTAGCCTTTCCAACTGCTTTTCACACTGTTCAGCCTCTTTAACATCGTCTTCTATGACTATCCCTAGATCCCTTTCCTCTGTGGTGGCCTCCAGTGTTACCCCATCTAGTTCATACTTGACCCTAGGATTCCCTCTCCCCAGGTGCATAATCCTGCACTTGTTTGCACTGAAACCCAATTGCCATTCCTTGGACCAGTTTTCTACCCTTTTCAGAACTCTCTCATTTTTCTATACCTTCTTGTGTATCTACCCTGTTACATAGCTTTGTATTGTCCATGAACAGGCTAACCCTCCCTTCTAGACCCTCTGCAATATTGGTTATGAAGACATTGAGGCGTACTGGTCCCAGCACTGATCTCTGGGGTACACCACTTGTTACTCATCCCTCCTGTGAGCTAACCCCATTTACCTGAACTCCTTTTTATATTTATCTATTGATAGTAAGGGATTACAATACCTTTGAACCAGAGGTTCTTTACAAAGTTCCACATTAACAAGGAGAGTTACAATAAGTAAGAGTACAAGCTTGGTGGTTCAGTTACAGAATCACAAAGTTACAAAAGTCTAGCCAAAATTGCTGTACAATAATCAGTCAGAAGAAGACCTTTTCAGAAAATTAGTGCAAGGGGTGGGATGTAAGTGCAAGGAAAAGGGGTGGAAAAGAAAAAGGAGGGATGAGGAGGGAGGCAGAAGAGAGGAAAAGGGATTCCCAGGTACAAGGGGAGATAGGGAGTGTGACAGTGGTGAGGCCAGGGTAGGGAGATGGAGACAGGTGGACACAGGGAGATGACAGGGAAAGGCAGTGTGGAGGAAGAAGCAGAAGAGAGGAGGAAGAATAGGATTCCATGGAACTTGGGGAGACGGAGAGGACGACAAGGGTGAGGCACATGAGTAGGGTGGATGGGGACAAGTGGACGCAGGGGATGACAGGAAGAGTGGCGATGGGGAGGGTGTAAGATGAGAGCAAAACTACAAGCAGGAGGCTGGAAGAGGTGGGGAGAGGTGAAGGAGAGAAGAAGAGTGGGGGACGTGAAGGGAGGAGATAGTATAGGGAGGGAGGAAGGGTGGGGAGATGAGGAGGCAAGAGAAAGCAGAGGGAGGAAGGGAGAGGGAGGAGAGGGAGAAGATAGGGTTGAAGGGGTGCAGGGCAGAAGCAGGTTTAGATAAAGCAGTCACAGTGGCTTTGAGTTAGTAGGTGTTGATGGAGTTTAGGTTTGAAGGTGCCCAGTTTGGTTCCGTGTTAACATCTGGGAGAAGACTGTTAAGAAGTCTGCTGGGCAATGGAGGTCCTGGTGAAGGGGATGAGGTAGGAGTGCTTGGAGGAGCACCATGTACACTTTGTTTTAGGCGCTGTCAAGATTAAGGTCTCAGTGAAAGGTGGAGTAAGGCCAAGACAGATCTTCTTTGTGAGTAGGCATGCGTGATAAGTGATCCTTTCTTTGAGAGAAGCCAGCTGGTTTCTCCTAGAGTTCACAGGTATGGGTCCATTTGTCAAATCCAGAGACCAGTCTGCGTGACTTGTTCAGTGCAAGTGAGATATGCTTCAGGGAGATGTCAGAGGCAGCACCATAGATGACAAGACCATAGTCGACCTTCAAAAGGACTGAGCTGGTAACTGCAATTCTCAGAGCCTCAGTGGTCATATATTGTTGATGTTGATATAGAATCCCAATCCTAGAATTAATGACTTTGGAAATTAGGTTAATCTGGAGATTATATGAGAGAGCAGTGTTCAGCATAATACCGAGGTATTTAAATGCTTGAACTTGCTCCAAAGGTTGGTTTTGGTTGTTACAGATAACGAAGCTGGCCACTTTGTGAGCAAGGTGGGGGTTAGTGAAGAACAAGACCTTGGTCTTTTGTAATTCATGAGCAGTTTGTGCTGCTCAAACCAGGACTCACCATTTTAAAGTTAGATTGAAGGTCAGCAGTGAACAAGTGGGATCAGGGCTACAGGAAAAGAGGACAGTATCATCCGCATACAGAACCATGTTGTCATTACAGTCAAAGGGGAAGATTATCAATGAACAAGATAAAGAAAGTGGGCCAAGGATGCAGCCCTGTGGACTCCTGAATGAGCAGGAAGATTGTTTAAGAGTGACTTGCTGTGTGCATCCAGCAAGGTAGCTACTGAACCAGCAAGTAACCTCAGAAGAGCCCAAGCAAGGGAGGAGTGGAGCAGGAGGAATGGTTCACTGTATCAAATGTCTTAGTTAGATCAATGTAGATTGATCCAACTAAGTGGCCATCATCTAGGCGTTATGGATGTAATTGGAGTAAGCCAGTAGGGCAGTGGTGGTGCTGTATGACTTTCTAAAGCTGTGCTGCTGTGGGCATTGCAGGTTATATTTAGTCAGGTACTCTGTGAGATGGTCAGCAACAATGCATTTGAGGGCTTTGGAGAGGGGTAGGATGGATATAGAGCAGTAATTATTACTTAGTGTCATGTGCCAACTTTTGTGGACTTTGTGATTACTGCAGCTTTCCAAAGTCTGGGAAATTGTTTATGGGAGAGAGATAAGTTAAGTATCCTGGTGAGGGATAAATGACAGCTTCAAGGGAGAGGTGGAGAAGTTTAAGGTCCAAAGTGTCACCACTGAACCTAGAGTTTCCAATGACCCTCTGTATGTATTTTTGTCTTCAGACCATGTTACACATCTGAGTAGAAGGGTGGGGTATTTGGTGTGAGGGTAGAAGTGGCAGCCACATGGGCCAAGCTAGGAGAGTCATAGAAATTGGGATGGAGTATGCCACTTAGGTCAGTAAATGCACTGGTAAAGACACTTGCTATTAGTTTGCAATCTTGTGTGTTCCACCATTTACTTGGAGCAGAGGGGCAAACTTTACTGGGCTTACCAGTGAGGTCCTTAAGTTTTCCCAGAAATTGTAGCTGTTGCCCCATGTGTTAGTAGGCTCACCTTTAAAATATTCTTTTTGCTTCACAAATTTCGGGTGCAGCGGTTTCTAGCAGCCCTATAAAGCTGCATATTACCAGGTTTCCTGGTGGCCTTAGCCGATGCCACAGATTATCCCTTTGTTTCATAAGGTTAATTAGGGAGGTATTGATCTAGGGCTGGAAGGACCCTTAGCCTTAGAGTTGTGGTATAGGGCAAAGATCACAGGCTTTGTTGAATTTGGAGATAAAGAAGGAGAGCATCATCCACATTATCAACAGTACTGAGGGGCACCAGTCACATTGAGCTAGATAGGTTTTAAAGTTTCGAGATTACCTTTTGAGGGCCTTATGGTAAATGTTTTTTCTGGTGGTTTGTTGGCCTCATTTGACCAAAAACACAGAATAGGGGAGCGATCGCTCATGGAATCAGGAAGGACCATAGTACCTGTGATCCTGTCCAGACCTACTGTGGAGGATTAGTTTCAGGAGAGAGCTAGTGCCAGACCTACTGTTGAATCTTGTGGGGACAGTCACCATCTGGGTGATGCCAAAAGCTGCAATGGCATCTTTAAAGGCACAGCTTCTGGGGGCGAGCCAATTTATGTTTTGATCACCCAGAATCACCATCTCAGAATGGTGAGGAGGATTTCAAGGTAGTCAGAGACCATTTTGAACCAGGAGACTGTTCTTGAGGGGTATAGACTGAAAATACAGTAAGTGATTTCCTCTGTTGTCCCAGAAACAATTTTGACAGCAGTATCTTGGAATTGTTGCACTGTGTGACAGGAATGAGGGTGAGACATTTCATGTGTTCTTTAATGTATAAAACACAGCCCCACCTTGTTTAGCTGCCATGTCTTGCCTGTATAGGTTATAGCCAGGCAAGGAGACTATGTTATCAGGGACAGCCATGTCTCATTGATGGAGAGAACATCAGGAGTATGTTGTGCCATCCAGACTTGAAGATCGGGTAGTTTGGGTAGTAGACTCCAGATATTGACAGAGGCAAATGTTAAGGGTTTGTTCTTGTGGAAGTATTGTGGTGGGTTATGTAGTGGGCCAGGGTTAGGAGGACATTGCTCAAGAAAACGAGAAGAAGTAATGCAAATATGTGTAGTGCTAGTATACATTTACTAACCATTAATCATGTTTAGGGCTAGCTAAGTTTATTAACCATTAGGCATGTAGCACTAGCTTATGTTTACTAATCATTAGACATTATAGTGCTTCTATACATTTACTGATCATTTGACATGTGTAGCGCTAGCTTACATTTACTAATCATTAGACATGTGTAGTGCTAGCTATTTACTAACCATTAGACATGTGTAGTGCTAGCTTATGTTTACTAACTATTATATGAGCGTATCTTATTTTAGCCAATCAGAATAAAGAGCTGTCAGTTATTATGTCACCGACTACAAAAGAATTCCCCAAAGTCAGTTATTCACCTAAATACCACCCACAGTGGATTAATCAGCCTAAAGACATGCCTATAGTTAGTTATTCACTAACTGAAAACAGAAAGTGAAAAAAAGTGCACATAGTTTTGTCTCCTTCTCCCAGCATGCGGATTAAAAATTGCTCATCCTTCAAAAATTTAAATAAAGAAATACTTGAACTTCCAAACACCTCTCAAATCCATTCCACAACCCCAAAACAGCACTTGATTATCTTTAAATTTCTGTTTCAGTTCTAATGTCAGCCCGAAGTGCTTCACTTTTTTACCGTACAATAGCAGCACTGTTTCTGGAAAGCTATCACACTATTTGAATACTGTAGCAATTAATATTACTCCCCAGATCTGTTCACTACAGTCTGGCTCCTCAATAGTTTTTAACTCCTCACCACCAATTCCAACTCATATAATAGTAACAACATTCTGTGAGTTGGAGCAAACGATCACAATAACCAGCTTCTGTGGAGGTTAAACACCTAGAGCTTCACTTCAGTATTTAATCATCCACAGAAGCCAGTTATTGCTTCGTATACTCCAATTCACAGAATGTTATCACTTAATTAGACATATGTAGCACTATCTTGTGTTTATCCATTAAACATGTGTAGTGCTAACACATTATTAACCGTGAGACACGAGTAGTGCTAGCATACGTTTATTAACCATTGGGCATGCGTGAAGCAAAACAAACTTTATTTGTAAAAGCACCTTTCTAGCAACCAAGGTGCATGTACAATACAATAAATAGATAAAACACATCAATAACTAACAAATACAACAATTTAAAATTCAATAAATACAACAGCAGCTTAAAAATCAAAATAAGCTAGGCTGAATAAATAGGTTTTAAGAGAAGATTTGAAACTTTGGACAGTCAGGCAATCTAGCACCCGATGAGGTGAGGAATTCCACAGGGTCAGAGCTACAAAACTAAATGACCAAGCCCCAGATGTCTTTAAATGAACCCTGGGAATCTCTACTGAGGGACCCAGGTCAGAGGTTTTCCTTAAACCCAATTCAGCTGTTTTTTATGACATAAATGCAGACAAAAGGCTCCATTTGAAATTATATTAAGTCTATGGGCTCAATTCTCAAAAGGGCTTAGATCAGAGCAAGCTGCAGCCAACAGCAGCTTGTGCCAATCTTTCGAAGCACCAGGGACCCTGCGCCAGATTATCTGTAAAGGATGGGTCCCAGAGGCAAAGTTTTGTGGCTTGTGGCAACTGTGGCTGTGCACTAAACAGATGGTATATTGGGGATTGCCGCAAAGCTGCAGGGTGGCTGTACCACTCAAGACCCTGGTGGTCTATGTCACCCATATACATTGCTACATATGACACCCTTTCTTAGTGGCCTAGTGTCCCTCCCAATCCCTGATGTCACCCTTATTGATTCTGACAAATAACCCCTTCTATGGTGGTCTAGGGCCTGCTCTTCCTGATCCCTGATGTCACCCGTACTCATTCTGACAAATAACCCCCTCCACTGGTGGTTAGTGACCCCCCACGCAGGTAGTGCACCCACCCCCTCCACCCCCTTCCTGAAATACAGCCAGTGGACGGGCACAGCCACCACCCATCTCAGTGGCCAGCCACCAACCGAACTGTCACTGATTGTCTTTCTGAAACAGTGTACATGCGTACACTATTCACAAGGCAGTCAGTGGCAGTTCAGTTGATGGCTGACTGCAGAGATGAGAGGTGGCTGTGCTGTTTGTCTGCTTTATTTCGGAAATGGCATGAGGGGTGGTGGCACTACCTGCTGGGGTGGCAGTTTACTAGACCACCAGGGAAGGGGGTATTTGTCATAATGAATATGGACAAAATCAGGGATTGGGGATGAAAGGCACTTGACCACCAAGGAAGGGTGTTATTTGTATCAATGCATATGGGGAACATCAGGGATCAGGGAGGGTGGTACTAGACCACTATGAGAGTTTTGTTTTATAGTTTTTAACATGGATGACATTGGGGCTGGGAAGGGAGACCACAGCACATTGCTGCAATGGGTCAACTCTCCCAGAGGAGAGCAGGGTGGGGACAGTAGGGATAAAGGAGAATTGCAGGTAACTAGGTCCCTGATCATGTAGGGCTTTATAGGTCAGCAAACCGACCTTGAAGGTAATCCACCACTGTACTGGCAGGCAATGCAGTCCATGGAGCACAGGTGTTATATGACTGGTCCTATAGGTACCAGTCAATAGCCTAACTGCCACATTCTGTACTAGCTGCAGGCAGTGGATATCAACTCCGGTAGCCCTAGGTAAAGGGTATTGCAGTAGTCAAGGCGGGAGGTAATGAAGGCGTGGACCAATGTTGGAAGATCATCGGAGGAACCAGATGTTTCAACTGGGTGATATTCCTCAGATGGTAGAAAGAGGGTTTGACAGCTGCCGACACCTGGGATTTAAGAGTCAGGCAGTCATCAAACATAACACCCAGCTTCTGTACCCAGTCTGAGGTAGTTAGCTGAACACCCCAAAGCCATGGTCCAGAGGGTAGTCCTGCCAACGAACCCAATGAACTGGGTCCACAACCAACACCTCAACTTTTTCGGGTTTAACCACAGCTAACTCACACTCATCCAATCCTGGATCTCGATGGAGACAGTTGTTGAAAACTGAAACAGCATCATCCTGACCGGACATAAAGGACATGTACAGATGAGTATCATTTGCATAGCAGTGAAAACTCAAGCCGTATCACCTAATAATTGCTCCTAACAGCAGCATGTACACTGCAAACAACATGGGTGACAGGATGGAGTCCTGTGACATCCCGCAGGATAGGGGAGTGGTGCTAAGAAAAAATCCCAGACACCACTCTCTGAGTCCTACCCTCGAGGAATGATCGAAACCACCTGAGGGCCATACCAGACAGTTCACAGATGAAACTGCAGGTGCTCCAGCAGCACACCATGGTCTACAGTGTCAATGCTGCAGAGAGATCTAGAAGGACCAAGATGGAACGGGTCTTTCGATCTCTAGCTATTAGGAGGTCATTTAGTACCCAGACAAGGTCTGTCTCAGTACTATGTCTCTTCCCAAATCCAGACTGGAAAGAATCACAGACATTGTGACTGGTCAAATGATCATCCAGCTCGACGCAACCACCTTCTCAATAACCTTACCCACAAAGGGAAGGTTACAGACAGGTCTGTAGTTTGCCCAACAGTCCGGGACAAAGGACGGCTTTTTAAAGAGGGCCAAACCACAACCCTCCTTCTGGTGATCTGGAAAGATCCCCTCTCCAAAGACTTCCAGACTATCTCGGCAAAGACCAGGCCGATTTATCCATGCAACCTACTAGGAGGGTGTAGGCCTGGATCCAAACTACAGTTGATTGGTTGCAACGACTGAATGACCATCACAATGTCATTGATTGTGGGTAGGCAAAAGTCACACCAGGCAAACTGGGCACCCAACATCTCCTGCTGACCACCACAACTCCCATTATAGGGAGGTCAAATGGACACCGGAGCTTATTGTGGCACCCTTTATCTGCAAAATATCAAGCAAATGCCTCACACCATTCTTGTGAAAAGACGCTCCTGGCTGGAGACAGATTGGATTGCACAATCTGTCCATAGTCAGGAAGAGCTGGGCTGGTCAATTCTGTGCAGCAGCAATTCTGGACAGAAATTCTGCCTTCTTATGGGTAGTTGCTGATTGATAGTCCCCATAATGGTCCATCAATCTGAGCCTGTCACATTCCAGGCCCGACTTCCACCAGCTCCTTTCTAGCCTTGATCCCACTCTCCTCAACTCCCTGGTCTAATCAAACCAAGGAGACCTTGGGCTAAGAATGAGGGGACAATCAGAGCAGGAGAATGGAATCCAGGGCTGCTACTGCCGCCTTATTATAGGCAAGTACCAGGTCCCCGGATCCATGCATTCACTCAGTAAACCCGATAGGTCCAGCACCACCACCATTAGACCATCTGGGAAACACCCCTCAAAGGGTGGTACTGGACCATCTCCATGGGGTCGGTCTACTGGGGTGGCTAGCATATGTTTACTAACCATTAGATATGTGTAGTGCTAGCTTACGCTTACAAACCATTAGACATGGGTAGTGCTAGCTTATGTTTACTAACCATTAGACATGTGGAGCTTGATTCTCTAAAGGGCTTAGATCAGTACAAGCTGAGGCAAACAGCAGCTTGCACTGATGCCCGTGAACCAGGGTCCTGCCCAATTTTCTATGGGGAGGGTCCTGGTGGAAAAGTCCAACTGCTTGTGGCAACCGTAACTATGCATCTAACAGAAGGCACATTGGGAGAGCTTGCTTGCCAAGCAGCAGGGCAGACGTGTGCCACTCTATGCCCTAGTGGTGTAGCGTTCCCCCTCCCCATTCCCTGATGTGACCCATTTTGATAAAGAAATATTATTGCCCTCTTCTCTGGCATCCTAGCAGTCCCTCCTGATCCCTGCTGAGATCCCATTTTGATAAAAAATATAATTGCCCCTTTCCTGGTGGGTCCAGTGGCCCTCCACCCCAGCAAGCAGTGCCCACCACCCACTTCCCCCACTCTGAAACAGGGCCAGCCTCCGGCATAGCATATCTCTCACCACCACGGCTGGTGGCCGACTGAACTGTCAGTGAGCATGAACTGTAAAGTGGACATGCTCATTGATTAATCAAGGAGCACTTGTACTTTCCAGTACACTTAGTGACAGTTCAGTCAGTGGCCAGCCTCAGGAGGTGATGGGAGGGCTGTCGGTCACTGGCTCTGTTTCAGGAGTGGAGTGATGGTGGTGGGCATTACCTGCTGGAGGGGCACTGGATCACCAGGGAAGGGGCAATAGTATTTTATTAAAATGGGTCAGCATCGGGGATCAGGGTGGGGGCTAGAACACCAGAGAAGGATTCAATAATATTTATTTTCAAATGGGTCACATCGGGACAGGAGTAGGGGGACCACCTCCAGTGGAACATTATTGTGAACAGACAACTCTCCTAGAGGAGAATTTTCATATCCTTTCACCAGCCTGGGCTGGTCTAAGGGTACTTAGAATTTCTGCATCTGGGAGAGTTCTGAGAAACCCACTTTCAGAGATTTGGCAGCTTGCATCTGCCATGGCCCTAGCTCCAAGTCGCAGCCCATTTTGGGGTGCATGGGTGGTGCATGCCTCGCTTGGGGCAGGCAGTCTGTGGTTGACACAAGCTGCCTTTGTGAATTGCCCCGGGGAACCATTTGGCCTAAGTGGTACATTACGTTATTCACTGGGATGCAAGCCCTTCCACCCCTGGGAGCTTTGAGAACTGGGCCTGTGTAGTGCTAGCTTATGTTTACTAACCCTTCAACCTGTGTAGTGCTAGCTTATATTTATTAACCTTTAGATATGTAGTACTAGCTTATGTTTACTAACCATTAAACATGTGTACCGCTAGCTTATGTTTACTAACAATTTGACATGTGTAGTGCTAGCTTACATTTACTAACCATTAGAAGTGTGTAGTGCTAGTTTATGTTTACTAATCATTAGACATGTGTAGTGCTAGCGTTATGTTTACTAACCATTAAACATGTGTACCGCTAGCTTATGTTTACAAACAATTTGACATGTGTAGTGCTAGCTTACATTTACTAACATTAGACATGTGTAGTGCTAGCTTATGTTTACTAACCATTAGACATGTGTAGTGCTAGCGTATGTTTACTAATCATTAGACTTGTGTGATGCTGGCTTATGTTTACTAACCATAAATCATGTGTAGTACTAGCTTATGTTTACTAACCATTAACATGTGTAGCACTAGTTTACATTTACTTACCATTAGACGTATGTAGTGCTGGGTTACATTTACTAACTATTAAACAGACGTGAGTGCTAGTGTACATTTAATAACCATTAGACATGTGTAGCACTGGCTTATGTTTACTATTAGTCACTGACAGAGCAATGTTAGATGTAAAAACCACTGAAAATTTGTAGTACAATTTTTGTTTACTTACCAGAATGATTGGCAATCTCACCCTTGGGGCAAAAGATACAGTCGAAGCAGCATACTGGTTCACCCTTCCTAAGTGTTTTCCTCTGTCCTTTCTGACAAATGTGACTACATACTGAACTTGGGACCTGGGTAGATGGAGCAAGTGAAAGTAAAGCTAACAGATCAGTTGCAAGAAACAAAATAAGATGCAGAAACCTTGAAAGTATTTGAGTGAAACTGCATGTCCTACTGTTGCCCTTTAAATAATATTACTGTGAATGTGTGTATGCATTTCAAGGACAGTGTCTCGGTTCTTATAAACATTGCCTCCTGCAGTAAATATGGAATAATGTATAGGCATCAGTGTGTTACATAGAGAATAATGTATGGGCAATCATGCAGCAAGGCTGTGTTCCATCGAGGAGTTGAGATGACAGCATATGGACCTCGAGGAAGCTCGAGAGGTCCATGCTGTCATCTCAACCCCGAGATGGAAAACATGCCAAGTTGTGTATGGTTGACCATATTTTACTTTTTATAGTATATGTTTTTACACTACAGTGACAGACCCCCACTGAAGTGAAAACAAAAATCTTGCCATTTCTTTGTTCTACTCCCATATCAAATTCCAATTACCAGACTTTTGAAAGATAAAAGGTATGACCGGGCACTGGGTGGTTAGTAAGTAGCTAGGTATAGCATAAATGAGAAATGTAAATTGTATGACCTTTGAACTGTGCATAACAACTGTTCAGAATGTCATAACAACACTTTTGAATGCACATAACGGTTTAGAATGTGCTTAAAAGGATTTTGAGCAGGCTGATTTTATACATAACAAAGGGTAACCATATACTATAAGATTGTTTCACATTTTTTTTTTTTTACATTATTTTATCCCTGCCTACCGGGCGTTCCATCCACTCCTTTGGGCAATCAGTCCTGCCGTTGCCTCTGCCGCGACCCACCATCCTGCTGCTCTAATGCTCCACTGACCTGGCATGTCCCTTTATCGAGGGCCCCCTGCCCCGGAGAGGGCGATGGGAGGGAGTATAGAGTGCCTAAGCACTCTCTTGCTTCTGGGCAGGCGTGGATACTGCAGCCCTGGATGCCTTGTGGCAGAGAGGCATGGGGAGGTGGGGCTGCCATCATCCGAGCGGAGATGTGCCATCTTTCACGTTTTCCTGGAGATCCCTCATTGTGGCGCTCCTTGTAGTGCCTCTGGTCTCCACCAGGGGCCACTACAGAGTGGAAGCACTTTCCCCATCCCACCCCAGGAGAGGAGAGCAGTCCTCGGATGCTCACTTCTCTCCCCTGCAGTCCATTCCCGAACCCAGGCCACCAGCGTGGTTCTTTCACATTTGAGGCATGTGATATAATATTAACCATGACAGCAAAGCTCAAATGGGTTATAAACATATCACACACTGAGGGATGTAAAACAATTCAAGAACAAGACGGATGTCCATTATTTTACTTTTATAAGTACTGTTTTGAGAAGAAAGGAGGAACTGAGATCCATAATACATGTTTGTGCCTTCACAGACATTTGTTATGGGGTTCAACAGTGATATCAACTTTCACCAGTAGCAATTATCACTTGTCTTTGCCCTTACTGACCTAATTCAACAATGCGCAAATCGAACAGCATGGGAGATTGCTGACTCATTTTAGTTAGACCAAAGGGAAGTATTTTTTTTTATTCACATTTTATTGAGTTTGTATATTTAAGTATAGTTAAAAACAAGAAAGCAGCACCCGGCCCAATGGTGAACAGGATTGAGGCACTTGTGTTTCAGTTGCCAGCATGCCAGTGACCAAGTATGGGAACAGATCTGGGTCGCTGGCAGTCAGCTGGGTGGAAGGGATTGAACAGCCCAGAGACTGCTCTTCTCTTGGAGGGAGGGGTGTTAGCCATCTCAACCTTTGACTGCTACCTGTTGGAGACCCAGTGGTAGTGCAGGCCACGAGTGACTCAGTGGGAGTGGCCATGGTTCACCCACATGTTAATGTGCCACTGCAGCTAAAGGGATTGGGAAAAGATGAAAAGGGGCTGGGGGGCTTAATGAGGCCACACCCACTATCCCTCAGACTGGTACCACCACAAGGCTGCCAGCTATCTGGATATGTGTACCTGGTGAAGGACAGCCCTCCCCTTCTGGACCCACCAGAGGGATTTTCTGGTGGCCAGGGATATACACCTGAGGGAGGGCACTATTCAAAGTTGTATCTGCTGATTTATGGAAGGTGGTCCCGGCTGGCTTTAGTAACCTGCTTACATTCACTGTTCTTATGCTTCTTTTCATAATTTCTTTTTATTGAGTTTTAAGTTTCAATGCATAATAAAGGTTCACAAATAATTACATTTCAACATATAGATTAAAGAGTATATCATCCAACTGTAGAACCCCTTATCAGTACATACATATCATTCATAAAACTTTTAAAAGATATCAGCATCTAATTATGTCTTGTAGTTGATGTTGGTTGGTCTATATATAGTACATAGAAGCACAGAATATCCCAGATCCCTCAGATGTGAATGGTTCACCCAACTGTTCTTATGCTCTTAAATGTGGGATGTCCTCATAATGTGGGGCAGCTGAGAAGTAAGTGCATGAATAGGGGTGATCACAGAATGTAAGCAACATGTCACTCAAATGCCTTCACAGAGAACTGATTGGTGAAAGAAGCTGCCAGTAGTTCTCATAGAGTGGAGGTGACTTTTTGCCATCCACTAGGTGGCACTGAGGGTTTTAACTGCCCATGACATCAGTGAGATCACCCCTGCTGGAAAGGCAGAGAGGATGAGGCTGCTGCTCAACTGATCACAGCTGGAGTTGAGAGGCAGCAATGGCAGCAGCAGGCAAAGGTGGGAACTTACTTGGACCATAATGGATCTTGTATCGTAGTATATTTAATAAACAGTCAGAGCAGAAATATAAAGCACTGGTGAGGTGATCTATCTGTGTATAATAACTGGTGGCCCTCCTTATCGCACCTGATTACCAGCGTGATCAAATGCCGTGAATAACCAGGCATGACGTTATACCCAGTTATGACGGTGCTTGGAGCACTGATGCTTTCACTTACACTTACAGTGCAACAGTGGGAAACATGCCACTCTGTAAGTCCTGGCACCAGTTATTACTAAATATACAGCATTTCATTGTTTTATGTAATTGCTGGGGACTGGTTTTTTTTTACAGCTGCAGTAGTTCAAATAAAAAGAGGAGAAACATAAATCTGTGTCTGAGTTTTATTTTATTTATAAAATAAATGTTCACGGGTATCACTAAACCTGGGAAATATGGTATTTAGTCTGAAAAACCTTCCAAAATCTTTCATTGTGTTTGCTCTGGTTAATGGTTGCCACGGAGATATTTAGTGAACAGTTTACTGGTCATCATATTTTATTTAAACCACGCTGCTCCATTTACATTTTTTCTATTCTGCTCTAAGATCGGATATGACTAATATTGATTGACCCTATTAGGGTTCAAGTGAAATGAATTGAAAAACAGAAACAGTCATAAAATCCAGTTACCAAAATAACTTTGCTATCCACAAGGAGATCCTTTTCACAAACAGCCAAGATGCTGAACGAATCTACTGTTGTGCTGTTGAACTGTTGGTATCCGTTGCTTGATTTTCCCACAAAATCCAAATAAGTGACATTCAATGATTCGTGGCATCTAAGCCAGGAGGAGCCAGTCTCACGCTGTTGAAATGATGCCAGAGAAGTTCAAAATCCTGGGTTCAAGTGTGAGCAGAAGAAAGGACACAAACTACAGCAAAGCCAGCTACTAAAGAACTTTTATCATCCAGAATTAGACATTCTTGCCAAGATTGTCAAAGTTAAAAGAAAGAAAGACAATGTCCCCACAAATAACTGGAAGTTTAAGTATTATTTTAATTTTAATATTTTAATTCAGCTTAGCTGGGAGGTAACATAGTGAACTTAACTTTTAATTACAAAATCTTGGGTGTATCAGTTAAGCTGAGTTTAATCAAAAAAAATACTTTTGCATGGTATAAGGAACTAAAGCAAGTTTTATATAGAGACATAAATAAATTAAGGAGGCAGTATAGCGCAATGGTTTAAGGCTCTGTGCTGCAAATCTGGAGACCTGGGTTTGAATCCACAGCCTCCACTTGCATACTGTGTGGCCCTAAACAAGTCACTTAACTTCCTTGTGGTCCCAGGTTGCACCTGTAAACACGTTTCAGCTTACTGTGTCTCCTGGTAAAATAAATAATCTAGGATACTGATGTAATGAGTTTGCAAGTTCTTATAGAAAAAGGGGTTATGTTAAATACAAAGTATGCTTAAGTCACAGTATATAGCCAATACCAGTTATTGTGATGAATCTAGCTCATTCGCTGTGTTGTTTATTTGTTGAAATATTTGTTTATATGATTTTCTGAAACCTTTGCTGTTTATGTTACAGTGCTTTTAATTATGTATACCAGGTATATTTATGCAAGTTAGAATATATAAAATTTTAGTACAGGTATTAATAAAATCTGTTTCTCATACCTTTTGGTATGACAGAATTTTTTACCATTATCTAGAACCTTTACAATAGGTAGAGTATAAGATTTGGGAATTCTATAATTACATATATGATTTGTGAAATATGTGTAGTGTATGGCCTGAGGCATAGTTGAGTGCCCATGATAAAATTAGAATTCTGACCTATTGTTACAACATATTTTTTATAGAAAAATAATTTTACTGTTTGCAAAAGTTATCCAAATTGCAAATGGTTTTGATTTTGTTTATTTCTTCGTGTACATTGCCTCTTTCGAGAGAGGCTTTTTCCTTTCAGTAAGACACAGACACAGTATTGAAAATCTGACTCTTGATTTGATTAGTTCAATGCCTATGCAGCCAGTAGTGTGTTATGCTTCTGCAACTGTATTACTTGTTTTGGCCATTCACACTCTCTATTCTAGAGGAATTAACTCCCATAGAGGTGCTGCAGGACTATTCCCTTGACTAAAGATACCTTAGGAAGCTTCTCGAGGAGAGATGCAATGCTGCTGGAAGAGGAGGGGAGGATGTTGGGACAAAGAAAAAGTGCTTCAGAAGGAGGCTGAGAGGAACTGCTTATATAGCTCAGGAAGGGGAGTGGCTGGCTGCTTGTACATTGAACTACAGGCCCAGCATTCCAATTTAATGAATTATGAAGCCAGTATAGTGTTATGCTTGTGTAACTGTGTGACTTGCTTTTGGCTTTTGCATTCTCTGTTCCAGAGGAATTACTACCCTGTAGGGGTATTAAAGTCAAGGAACCCTCAAAGAGGGTTCACACCTACAGGTGCCATGGGACAATTTCCTTGGCTACAGGTATCTTAGGAAGCATCCCAAAAGAAATATATTGGTACAAAGAATGTTAGCAATCGAGCCATGAGGCAGGGCAGAATAGGCGAAGGCAGCCTGAGAGGTAATGAAATGTGCAGATGAGCAAATGGCATGAGTATGATGGCTTGCACTGGAGATTGAGGGAGCCTCCTAAGTTAAAAGGGAATGGCAAGTAGGGACACCATCCACCTCCATCTAACTGCAGACCCTTCCACAGAAACTAGGGAACACTGACTACTACTAACTAACATTTATGACCTGAGGCATGGAGGAGAGAAAAAAACTTTTAAGGAGGAAATCTCTGGGAATCTAGGCCTAGGTCGCCTTTCCTCAGGCTTGGAATATTTTGTTTAGTGATGGCTCTGCTACTGCAATTTGGAAATCCAATTAAAGTGGGGCAGAAAATATTCCAATTTGGAGGAAAGCTCTCCTCAATCCCTCTAACAGGAATGCTGTGGAAGGTTGAGAGGCTACGCCACAACAATGGGCAACCAAGGTGGGAGGAGGACAGGAATGACTGCTGAGGAACTCACCTGGCCTACCTGCCCTAAAAACAAACCAGGTGAACCAGAGGCAGTTGTGGGGAGAATGCAGTGAAGGTGCCTCACTAGTAAATTAATACTAGAGCCAAGGAGATCACTGTAATTACCCTTTATGGCTAGTCTTAAATTCTACACCAGGAGCTGCCATTGAGTCTTGAACAGCTAAAGCTATATCCAGAGTGAGGACATTCCACCTATGGGCCAGGTGAGAAGGAACCCACTCCAAGTTTTGCACACTCAAGATGCAGACTTTATAGGTGCAGAGCGAGACCATCAGCTGCAGGGAGGCCTGAGCCATGGTACTTAATGGTCATGGTTGGCATGCCCAGAAACAAATTCAGAAGGAGCTGAATGAAGAAAGGAGTGTTGGAGACCCTGAGGGATGGCAGATATGTGCTTAGCAGGCATGAGCAGACTGAGTTGTGAGTAAGTAAATGATTGGACTCAAACATAGGTCTGTTAGATAGAGGAAGCAATGAGTGGTCCTGCAACTTGCACGTAGATCTGTAAGGTTGAGTAAGCAGTGGTTGGACCTGCATGTAGTTTGGAGGAGCAGCTAATACAAATTAGCAAGGGCAAGCTACCAGTCCCACTAGGAAGCCAATTAAAGATGACCAAATACTCAGAGGATATTAGAAGTGAAGGCAGGATTCAAACATGAGGCAGTATGCCACATGCCCATGGCTCCCCAACACCTTCAAGTCCCCTGCCATAGGAAAACAAGAAAGTGATGGAAGGTGCCATGACCCACATGCAGATATAAAACTAGTTTACAGCATCTGTGGTAGCTTAGCTGACCTCCAGAGCATATCTCTCAACCTCCTGCCTCCTAAATCAGGGACAAGGCTTAAAAAATCAGGGACACATCTTAAAAGTTAGAGATATCCTTTTTCTTGAGTCTTGAAAATGTATAGACTCCATCAAGAGGAGGTGATAGACAAAACCTTCTCATGCAGAGAGAACGTTTCTGGACCTTTGGAGCAGATACAGTAAGGCCTAATGGCCTTAGTGAAAGATGGGATTTTAAACCATTCCTGAAGTACAGATAACTCTAGATAATATTCCAACATGGCCCTTATGCCTTATATAGAATTTGTTATTATATTGAATAATTATAACTCTTATACACAGAGAATTATGTACATGGAGTATAAATAATGTTGTATCAGGTGATTTACAGTTGTTTATTGTTGTGTGTTTCTCTTCTTCTTTTAGATCTCTCACTTATTTCCAGTGCAGAAGGCCTAATATGAACAAATCTCCTCCCAAAACCAAGAAAAGGAAAAATAATTAGAAAGAATATTGGGCTTACAAGAAATATGGAGAATTATTTTTCATGCACATGAGGCATGATATTTAAATATGTGCTTTTAAAGCCCAACTTCAAATCAAATATGTTATTTAATCATGAAAATTTGTATCTAAAATGTGATTTATGTGTGATATCTGGATAAGTTACTTAATTTAGCAATATGATTATTGTGTTAGTGTATCCCTTGTTTAGGAGATCCTACACATGTATAAAATTAACTTTGATACTTAATTGAAAAGGCATTCTGGATATCTTTTCCTTAAATCAGACCTTTTTTCCTGCTTAATAATGTTGGAGTCACAATTTCTAATAGTCTGCATGTTGAAAAAAGTTATGAGTAGTGATGTTTAAAATGGTGTAATGTGAAGAAATAATTTTTCTGTAAAACTTTTTTATTAGATTATTTTAATTAATGGATGTGGGGTCACCTCCTATTGTGATGTCATGCACTCCTGAATGTATGAAAGGTGCAATCTTTTCACCTTGGTTTACACCTCAGAAACTTGTTGCTGAGGCTTAGGGGCCCCACTGTGGCAAATAAATCAACAATTGAGTTGAATAATTTTGGTCAGTGTTTCATTGGAGTGCTTCTATTTTTGGGTTACTTGAGAGTTATATGGTTTGGCAACCTTTTAAGACGCGAACCGACTTTAGATTTGAGCGAGCACTCTCTTTGTGAACTTTTCTGTTAAGAATGTTGGAGACATAACTCCAGGCTGCTTATCAGATGCCATTAGAAAACTGAAACAGCGTGTTAACTATTTGTTAAATATTGGTTGCCTATGAAAGTGGAGATTTGCACATTTAAATACTAAGTATTTAAACTGCTCCTTGATACTAGTTTAACTTGGGAATGTATAGTCTTCAAGAAAGATTCATACCTCATTAATATTACCCTTTCCCTAACAAATCGATGATTTACAGTTTTTTAACTTCTACAGACACTATTTGATGAACCGTCTCAGACATATGCCAGGTCTTCAGGTGAACTGCTTAGACTAAATATGTATCCATAAGAAGCCATTTTTACTATCTTTTTGGGGAAAAATATATTGAACTATAGCAACACACACACACACACACACACACACACATGCACACTTTCTATACACACCATCCTCATGGCCATAACATTCAAAATAAATATTGCATTCTAATATGTTATAAAAAGCTGTCAGTGAATACAGTGAAGTACAGTTTAGAGTAGATTTCCTTTAAATATTTCTTATCTTATATTTTGTACACACACACACAGACACACACACACACACACTACATTACACACCATCTTCATGGCCACAATACTGCCAGGCAGCCTGGGTTCAAGTCCCAGCTGAGGCACTTATTCTTTTTCACCTCTGTTTTATGTGTTCCATAAAATATGCACACCACACTCTTGTGTGATTGTTACAAGTAAATATTTGTGTTGCCATTGGGTTGTGCATTTGAGAAAGAGTAATGTGCTTGAGAAAAGTCCAGGTTCCATTTGTCTCAGTGGTGCAGCTGGTTAGCTTAATCAGGACTGTATTCTGAGTAGCCTGGGCTCAAGTCCCAGTTGAGGCATTTATTCTTCCTCACCTCTGTTTGTATGTGTTCCATAAAATATACACACCACACTCCTGTGTGATTGTTTTAAATAAATATTTGTGTTGCCATTAGGTTGTGCATTTGAGAAGAGTAGTATGTGCTCAGGGATGGACCAGGTTCAGTTGTCTCAGTGGCGCAGCTGGTTTAGCATAATCAGAATGATATTACAGGCAGCCTGGCTCAAGTTCCAGCTGAAGCACATATTCTTTCTCACCTCTGTTTTTATGTGTCCCATAAAATATGCACACCAGACTCCTGTGTGACTGTTGCAATAAAGAAACTGCTCATGTCAGTGACCACAGTGAAGTTCAGTTTAGAGTAGATTTCCTTTAAATATTTCTTATCCTATATTTTGTATCCTGGATAGCGCGAGGGGATGCTACATCTCATTGTCATAGGGATCTTCATTTACACATTTCTGCACTGTATTTACTCAGGCTGTCCCAGATTAGATGCAATATCTTGTTTTAGTGGGGTCATGAGTTTTACATTTTGATAATGCATTTCTTCAGGGTAGCCTAGTCCAGAGCCCCCATATTCAAAGGAGATGAGCAGCACATCCTAATGGAAATGTGAGATGTGCGTGCAATCTCCAACAATGCACCACAGCATGATATTCAAATGTGTAGGATGCACCTGCTTCAAGGAATAGGCCAACGTGCATACAAATAGTATTCCATACAAGTTGAGGGTGTGTTCCCATTCATATGCTGTGTTGTGGCATACCTAGTGGGAAATTGACTCCTCCAAGAACTTGCTGCCATTATGCTCCAAATATCTTCACCTTGTCTGAAACCTGGCTCACAAAAATCATTAGTGACTCCTCTGTTGCCATCCTGAGCTACACTTTGGCTCCAGGACAGAGCCACAAGAGGTGGCGGAGTTGCCATCTCGTCCAACTGGGCGTGCACTATTCAGTTATCCTAGCCAAGTCTGAACCTAAAATCTATGAATTAATTTTACTCCAGCTGACACTCCCTTCTAGCTACCAATCTACAATGCAGGAATATACTGCTGACCTGGTGCACCATCCTCTGCTGTCACCACCTCCTCAAGCAAATCTCCTGCCTAACCCCAACAGGGAACTTTATATTATGGGCGATTTAAACCACAACTGGCTAGCTCCTGCCCTCAGCAAAACCAGGACTGAAATTGCTGCACTAAACCTCTCTCAAATCATTACTAGGCCACCGGCTTAACCTAAAATCTGGTATCCACTCACTCCTCGATTGGGCTCTTACCACACCCTCACCGGATCGTTAATGCGGTATTCTTCCTGACTCCCTTAGCGACCACCACGTTACTTTTTAGTGTGCAAAATCCACCGCTCCAAATCCCCCCACTAAATTTCTAGTTCAACGCTCCTTCAAATCCCTCAATCTGGCCCCGGTGTTAGATGACCTTGCATTAGCAAACTGGGCCCTCCCCTATTATGGACTCCATTGATGATGCCTTTCAACACTTTAAAGACACTTTCCTCAGTGTCTGGGATAAACATGCCTCACTGCGACATACTAGGGTATGAGGCAACCACCTGCCATGGATCACCCAAGAACTGATTGCATGTCAAACCACCTGTGACAAAGCCTGGAAAAGCGCATAAATCCTCACGCCTCCCACAACATCTCCCGCACGCATGCTCGAAACAAGTGTACCAGAGCCACTCGCCTAGCTAAAGCAGAGTACTTCAGCAGCTCCCAACAGTCCAACCTAAATAACCCCTCAAAATTCTGGAAGGTCATTCCTCCCTCTTCACCCCACCAGCTGCCAATCCCACTCCAGTTCTAAATATTAACAACTCCATTCCCCTGAACCAACAGCAGTCACGACTGAGTTCAACATATTTCTCCACTGTGCTGCCTCTCTCCTCTCTGACTGCCAAACCCTGCACCCTCCGTGACGCTCTACAGACATAGCGAGACCTAGACTAGGCCTCGCTACTTTTCCTCCAATGACATCTCTGCAGCCGATGCCTTAGATGCACTACTGTCTCTCAACCCTTCAAAGGCAAATCCCCAGATGGCTTGGACCCCTAAACTCCTCTACCTCTCCACCACCACCCTAGCAACTCCGCTTGCCAAACTCTTAAATCAATCCTTTATTTGCGCTGACATCCCCCAAGCATGGAAGCATGCCACTGCATCCCCTCCCAAAGGAGGTAGCTCCACCTCCCTCCAACTAGCCCTATTTCCCTCCTCCCAGTACTAGCAAAACTACAAGAGCACCTTGTGCTCTCCCAACTTACTTCCTTCCTCACCAACTCTAATTTCTTCACACCACCAGTCAGGTCTCAGAAAGGGACACTCCACTGTATACTCTCGATAAGGCTTACCGACTCCATCCTGACTGGATATGGGCAGTGGGCTGATCACCTCAGCCATCTTTGTCGATCTTGCAAAGCCTCAACAATGTCTCCCACCCCATATTGCTCTCTTGTCTCACTGAATCAGGATTCTGTGTTGCCACCAACTGGTTCAGATCTTACCTCTTTGGCAGAACCCAGTCCATTAGAGTCACAAATGCTATCTCCTCCTACCTTCCCTTAACTACGGTGTCCCCCAGGGGTCGGTTCTGGGACCCATACTGTTCTCTATATTCCTAAATTACTTACCACTCATCTGCTCTACTACCTCAATCCACATGTATGCAGATGACACTGCATCACATTCTCCTTAGGCTCCAACCTTGAAGTGGTACAAACTAACCTCCAAGCCAACTTCAACAAAGTGCAGCAAAGGTTCAACTCTCACCAGCTCTCCCTAAATGTAAAAAAAAACATCACAATGATTTTGGGCACCACACAATGCCTGTCAGACTCCCATCCCTTCCCTATTTCCACACACTGGATGGTCAAAACTCAGAAGATATCTCCTCATTCTGCTACTTGGGGGTATGGCTCATTGCCATCTTTCCTTCTCAGACCACGTCGATGGTATTTCAAAAAGCGATGCCCCCATGCTCGGTGTGCACTTATAGGAACCGCAGTAGCCTCCCCGGGTCTGATGGGAACTGGTCCAGAAGATGATACTCCTCTCCTTTGATTACTGTGACATTGTTAAGTCCACCTATCTAAGCTGGACACACTTTTAATGCCTTCTGCCGCTTTGCTCTCGTGCCTCACCACCACACCACCACCGCGACCTCTACCCGTTCCCTGGCACTACCGTCCCTCTGATACCCCGCATTTCACACCGTGGTAACATGTATCTAGCCTATGGCTTGGCACCATCCTTCCTACCTCTCCTCTGTGCTCTCAGTTGCCCCTCCCTGCCAATTATCTTAGATCATGCGACTACCGCCAACTATCAAACCCCAGGCAGAAGATCACTGCCGGGCAAGCCGCTTCCTCACACCGGGTTACCCAAGCTATGGAATGATCTCCACCTCAAATTCAGCATTCCTTCTCTGCCTGCTATCTTTCTACCAACCTAGCTAACTTTCTCACCACTAATTGCTCCTGTACCTGAGTTCAGTCATGCCAATTGCTCCCCTCCCACTGCCTGACCAGCGGCCTTAGCTTTGCTATAAATGCTGGCATATCAACCACTATGCACTTTTGTCCTGTGCCTTTTGTCCTGCACCATCATGTGTTCTATGTCTCCTGTTGCTTATACCTGCATATTACTGTGTGCTAAATTTTCCCTTGTATTGCTGCTATATGTCAGGTAATTGTTATATGTTCCATACAATATCCAATGTACTCCATGTGTTGTTGCTTGTAGTTTAATGCAGTTGTATCCATATGCTGCTATTTGCCCCTGTTATTTGCTCAGTTGATAACATGCATGTTATCCACCCTTGTACCCCCTCTCCCCAGGTCGCACCGGGAAATGAGCATCTTGTTACTCAGTGTGCCTTTCCTGGTGAAACTATTTCAATAAATAAATAATGAATAAATAAATAAATAAATTCACCATCACAGTCCAGAACAGCATGGCCCACAGCTAAGCCATGAATAGCTGGCCTAAGCCAGCCAGCCACCCACAGGTGGGCTGTGAAAGTGCACCAGGTGCACAGCAGCCTGGCAACCCTGGTAGACTAAAGGTACCCCCTCCAATCCTGATCTATCCAACTCCATCTCCGAGGCGCCATAGTGTTGGGCCCCGGACCCAATGCATCAAGGAAACCATGGTCAATATCAAATAGCCTAGAGGACTCCCATCCACTGCCTTGGTACATAAACAACCCTGCTCCCCCATACCCTAGCTGTTGCGGAGACTGGCACTGCCCTCCATGCCTGCCACAGCCAGCCACTGACTGCACTGGACCTGGACTGGAGACCGTCATTCCAGAATGACCCAAGTGGCTATACCATACATAGGGGCACTACACAAGTTGTGGACCCACCAGTTTATGCAACTGTGTGTATGTCCCTTACAAACTGTAAGAGGAATTGACATACCTCTAATGCATGCCTTGTCGGCCTGTATCTTCCTGCTGTCATACACTCTTTCCCATCCTCCTTGTAACATTCCACCCTTCGGAATGCTGAGGTATCCTGGGTGCCATTAGGTGCAGTATCCTGCAATGGCATTTGTAGTGTACGCCCAGGCTATGGATAGTACATTTGTGGTTCCCCAATTGTATAAACAAATGGGAGGTTAGATGTAACATGCCTGTTCCAGAACCTGTGTGAGTGACTACAGCATCAGCTTTCACCCACACTGAGTAGTTTAACAGCACTGAGATGGCGCATCCACATGCGAGTGCCTGAGGTGTATGGCCACTGATCGTTATGTCCCGCACACATCTTGTACCTATGTGACACATTCTAGCATTCTACTGCTAGTGCTTCATCACCCGAAAATAAGATGGTATTTCTTCTGTGAACTATCCAGGCTAAATATATAGCAATCAGAGGCATATTCTAGGAAAATACATTTAAAAATCTATAAAAGGAAGACTGCATTGAAACTGCCTCTCAGCAGATCTGCATTATGCAGATTTATTAGAAATAATGAGTAAAAGCATCCTAAAAGCTCTCCACAGCCATATCTGCTCTGATCAGATTTTGTTGTGGATTGGTATGACTACTGAAGCTTTTTATTCTGCAAGAATTCTCCTGTATCCATAGATTTGTTGAATAATAACATCAATTGGTATGAAATCATATTTGTTATTTCTATTAATAGTCTGGGGCTAATATTATCCGGGCCAGGGGCTTTTGGTTTCAACAGTTTTATTAATGCCAGTATGTCTTCTCAGTGAAACAGATTGGGTTGTACTGAGGAGCTTTTTCTATGCAGTTATTGTTTCGTTTAGGATTGAAAACAGGGTGAAGTAATCATTAGCGATACTTACTGACTCATTGTCATTTATGATAGATCTACCATTCAATTATGCTATCTAGTTGTTTTCGCATTTTTAAAGTTATTAACATATGAGTAAAATAGCTTATGGTTGTCATGTGTGTGGGCTAATCTCATATATAATTGCTAGGGGTCATTTTTCACCAGAGCAATTATATAAAATAAACAGACAGCCCTATGGAGTCATGGACCAGTTCAGTTTCAGCATGGTCTGTAGCATCTGGTGAAAGAAATGTACATTTACTTTTTCTTTTTCAACAGCCAGGATAACGCCTGGCTCCTGATAAGCATTCACTCCGTTAGGTGCTAAGCTCGTTTTCTGCCTTATGTGGAGCAAGCAGGCAGTAAAGGAAACACAAACTGTTCTTGACCTTCTACCTGCCGCCTCTTTACCCTATAATTTCAACTCAAGATCTGTATAATTATTCTCTTTTTTCTTCTGTTTATGAAATTGCTAGGATTTCAGTAATTTAAACTAGTTTATTATAAACTGTTAAGATAGCCTATGTACTGTAATTCCTTCTAGGCTAAGTTTTAATACAGTATTTGATGTGTCCTTATAGGGTCTGTTTTCAGCTTAAATTAAGACTGTGTAGCTAGTAATTTGCTCACCCGTGGGCTTCTCTGCCCCCTCTGTTTCTCTTTTTCTGTTCACAAGCCGGCCCTAGCAGCCTGCTGCTCGGTCTCCCATCCCCACCCACCGATTTGGCTGTTGGCTCCTCCCCTGTCTATTGTGCCATCTGTTTCTCCTCTCCCTGCCTTTTGTCCCTTTTGTTATTCTGCCTATCAGTCCCCAGCCCAGCTCCTCTCAAACTCCCTCCCTTTTACACTGGTATTAATTCCCTTGTTTTTCCCCTTTTTCCAGGGATGAAAGCCCATTTGGGCATCCAGCACTCCCCACATCTTCAAGATGCACCACAGTTTGAAAAAGCACTGGCCCAACTCCTGGAAGACACTAGGTCAGGTGATCCAAATTTTAAATCTGGTGCCGTGATTCCTGATAGGTGCTCGCTCGTTTCTGCCTTGTGTGGAGCGAGCAGGCAGTAAAGGAGACATGAAACTGTTCCTGACCTTACTACCTGCCGCCTCTTACCCTATAATTTTTTTCCCACACTGGCCCCAACCTCTATTAAATGCATTCTAGCTCCTCCTCCTAACCCCTCTCCCCCATATTGGTAAATAGCAAGTATCACTTTTCTCTCAGCTGAACAACAGCCCCTTCCTACTTAGATCCTAAGTATCTATTCTCACAATTCTATAACTTCTACTTGTCATCCACCAGGGGCTCCCTACAGTTTCTCCTCTCTCAGTACTGTCCAACTAAGCTGTGTATTTCCTTATCCATCTGTTATCTCAGATTCTCTCTCTCAGCTGATCTATAAGAATACCTACCTGACAAAAATGTCCTCCTTTCTCTCCTCACCCTTGCACCTCTTCCTCTTACTTATCACTATGCTCTCTTTCCCATCCCAATAATTGCTCAACAACCCATCATGCTACCTCACTCCCCTTTCGATTCACCCACACCGCTCTATACCCTGCATCACCATAGCTATAGTGCCAACTCCTCCTACCATACCTGGAACCATTCATCAATATACCCTTCAGCCTTGCTCATGCCTCTACCATATTCATACCATTCTATTGTGACTCATCAAATTTCTGCACCCTCCAGCCAACTCCCTGCCTGCTACACTCTAAATCAGCTAAGCTATCATGGTTTAAAAGTACTCGGCTGCATTTCATTAGTACTCTCTCCTACTGTCTCTGCTGGTGACATTGATCCCAGTCCTGGTCCGCCCTCCATCCATCACCCTCCATGGCATCCCCTTCAAGCACAGTTTCACTCCCTCATGGTCTCAAGATCCTCCACCTTAACATTCAAAGTCTCCTCTCTAACACTGATCTCCTACTTCCTCTTGTTGGATCCCTTAACTCACTCACACCACAAGAGCTCTTTGAGACTTCCACTGCTTGTGTCTTGTATACTCTTTGCACTGTATCCTGGGCCCTTCTAAGCAACATCATGCCATAATCAGCATGCCACAAACAAATATGAATACCTCTTGAACGTGTAAGTGCTATACAGAAAATATGAGAGGTAAAGTTGTTCAGCACAAAATTACCTTTCTAACAGTGCCATGCAATCAATTGCAATCAATTTGGTTTTTATTTTATACTAGCTGAAATACCTCAAAACTCTGTTGTTTTTTCAAATTTATTCAAGGTGCTTAGGTGAGGCTTGAGGGATAAACGTCAGCCATGCACATCACACCTTAAACAAATGTGAATAGCTCCCAAAGTATCGTAATAGAATGTATCAGCAGCAAGTTGTTCTGACAAAATGACCTTTCTAACAGTGCTATGCAATCAGTTCAAGCAATTTAGTTTGTTTAATATTTAGGTAAACACTGCTGACTTCTCAGAAGTTTTCAGGCCTGTGAAAGTCAAGCCAGTATGTCTACAGTCGTTATTGGCCTGTGTGGCTATGCCTTCAGATGCCACCTACAGGCATATCTAGGCCTGAATGAGTTAACCCAGACTTTCTTATTGTGTCTGAGACATGGCTGACTAAAAAACTCAGAAACCTCTATCACTATCCCAGGACTGTAATTAGCAAGGATGGGGGCATAGCTATCTATTCCTCCTGCTCTTCAAACCTCTCTGTCCTATCAACCTCTGTTCCTTCCACCTACGAAGCACTTGTCCTAAGACTATCCCTACCCTTTTCTGTTCCAATTTTAATCGCGGGTGCTCTGTCCGGTTACACCATTCCATTGCTTCAGATCTAATTAGCACAATAGGGTCCCTCTCCTCCTTGGAAGAGCTATGCCTGTTAGGTGACCTCAATCTAAACTGACTGCCACCTACCTCAAGTAAGACCCATGGGACATATGGCCCCTTAACCTCTCCCAACTTATCATAGAACTGACAAGTTTAAACTACAAAACACTTAACTACACCTTAATAGACTGGGCCCCAACCTCCCACCACATAAAAAACAAGGGGCACAATTTGAAGATAGAGGGGTGGGACGGCTCAGAGGTAATGTGAGGAAGTATTTCTTCACAGAGAGGGTTGTGGATACATGGAATAGCCTTCCTGAGAAGGTCATAGAGTCAAAAACAGTGGGGGAATTCAAATATACATGGGACAGACATAAGGCATTCTAGTGGGGGTAGGAGGATAGGCTGTTGGTTAACTAGGCTCTGCAGCTTATCCATTAGGTAGGAAATGGGCAGATAGAGGTGGACCAAGCGGTCCTTATCTGTCGTTAAATTCTATGTTTCTACGTTTCATAGAGTAATCCAGTCTGTCTTACTGCCCGATGCATTTGATTTCATCATCATATGATTTACCTAGTTAGGAAAGTTCACAGACCCAAGGCACCCCATAAACTTATAACAATCCAATCCTACAAATATCTTCACCTTGCCCCCTGTCACCAGGATTTAACCCAAATAGACTGGGAGCCTGTAGCATCAGCCCAAACTATAGATGATGCCCTGGCATACCTCAAAGAGAATCTCATCAGTATCTGGAATAGATATGCGCCTTTAAAGCAAGTTAGGTGTGTGGTAGTCACCTTCCCTGGGTCACCCCTGAACTACTGCCTGTCAACAAGCATGAGATAAAGCTTGGAAAACTCACAAAGCTTCCAGTCTCTCTCAGGGTTACTCCACTTACCGACCACTCTGCAAAGGCTACACCAAGGCTATTTGTTTGGCTAAAGCTGAATATTTCAGTCCACCTTTAACTCTAACACAAAGAACCTCTCAAAGTTCTGGAAGGTGGTCCACTCACTGTTTTCCCCAAAACAAAACCTCCACCTCCACTACCCAAAATAAATACTCAGCTTGTGGCTGACCATCATATAGTGGCTGCAGAATTCAATGCCTACTTTAAAACCTGTTCCTCCTCCCTGCTAGCATCCTTCCGTGCCCACCCTACTGCCCCACTACTGCCAAATACATCCTCTAACAACACCAAATAGCAAATAATTTTTCCTTCTCTCTCATCTCTCCTAGCGACACCCTAAAGGCAATTCATTCTATGAACCCAACAAAAGGCAACTCCCTGATGGCCTGGATCCCAAGCTGCCTTACTTATCTGTCCTGCTATCTCTACACCCTGTCTCGATCTCTTCAACTTGTCCTTCCACACTACATCTATCCCTGCACCCTGGAAACATGCAACTGTCCTTCCCCTACTTAAGGTAGGTGATCTCTCATTTCCTGGGAACTATCGCCCATCTCTCTTCTACCCACTCTGGCTAAACTTCAGGAACACATTGCTCTTTCTCAACTCTCCCTTTCTTGATGAGTCTGCCTTCTTCATTCCCTTCCAATCTTGCTTTAGGAAGAACCATTCCACTACCATTTCCCTACTCAGACTCACTGACTATATCCATACTGCTATGGATAAAGGTCACATCACGTCTGCTATCTTTGTGGACCTTGCCAAGGCTTTCAACACTGCCTCCCACTCCCTCCTCCTCGAAGCCCTCTCAACAGCCAGCCTGTCTTCAACTGCCTGTAACTGGTTTTGAGCCTACCTGGTAGGTAGAACTCAATCTGTTTAAATAGCCAGCTGCACATCCCCATCTCTGCCTATCTCCACTAGAGTGTCTCAAGGGTCTGTACTTGGCCCATCCTATTCTCTATTTTCTAAACAACCAACCATCAGTATGCTCCTCATCCCATACTCATATGTATACTGATGATATGGTACTGTTCTCCACTGGCCTATTGTCTCCGATGTGACATCAGACTACAGATTGACTTCTCAACAATGCTCAACGATGGCTCAATTCACATCAACTCTTCCTCAACGCCAAGAGACAGTCTCAATCACCTTGGGCACTAGGCAGAGACTGTCCAGGCTACCCCCTACCCTCCTTCCACACCCTTATTTATTTATTTAGTTATTGTTGACCAGGCAAGTGCACTAGATAAATTCTGCCTATTTTCAGGCATGACCCAGGGAGGGGATACAGATGAATGTCAACTGACTTTGAACCAGATTAAGCTGGTTGGTATTTTTTTGATGAATGGGGGAATTTGACCAGGGCACGGAAATTCCTCTACTGCACCGGCAGTAGGGAGCTGGAGGAGTAACATGGAGCTCAGTCAGTAGTGACTGGATGGCAGTACGGATGGCCATGCTCTCGGAGCGTGTTGAGGAGGATCCTCTGAGAGGGATTGCTCTGTTGAAGGAATGGTGCAGTCAGCACCAGCGTGATCGAACCCTCTGAAGAGATGGAGAAGCAGCAGAAAGCTCCAGGAGCATTTCCTCAAAAGGAGCTTGAGTCTTTTAATTTTAAACATCAGAAGCCTGTAATTGAAAAAAAAGCAGTACCATGAGCGTTGGTTGCTGTTTCCATTTCGGAAGGAGAGATTAGAGTGGCACAGATGAGCGTTATTCTCGAGACACCGGAGGAAGAATCAATACAGGAACAGGCTCAGAGAGGGAAGCGAGACAGAGAAAGAGCATTGCAAGCAAATTAAAGAGCTGAATCACGATAACACTTCTTCTAGAGAACTTAAGGAGAGACCTACTGGACAGTGTGCATCCCAAGGTAACAATTTCAAATGCTGTTATATGAAGTGACTATTGACACTTTGGACAAACCGGAGATGTTACAAAGCATGGATTCAAAATGCATACAAATAGCTGGGACGGATGTAGTTAATGGGGTTGTGTGGGGAATGGGGTGACTCCTGTATATACCAAACAAAACCCTACCAACAGGATGGTGTTTCTGAATTTTTTCAATCAACGTCTTAGGCCTAGTGTGACCACAGTTGGAGAGACTGATATGGCAAAGAAACCAACTACACTTTTTTCAAATTGTCCTCCAGGAGTATCAATCAAAGCTGGTATGGTTGAGAAAGACATTTTTAAACAATCATTTCAATCTGAGGATGTACTTTCCTTGCATACAGGGTCTGAAGCACAGTCCTCACAGATGGAAGCCTGGTCTCCTGATCAAGCTTTAAGAGAGGCAGGTTGGACATTGAATAAGGGAGTTTGGCACCCAACTTCAGACTGGGACCCAACTTTGAATTTTCACAAGCTACACCAGCTTGGAAACCTCACATACCTCTGCCTGTAGTTTCTGAACCAGGGAAGGGAGAAATGAGGTTCAGCATATTATACCACAGACGGTTTTGATAAATCAGTACCTTTGGAAACTAATGTGCAGCAAAATGATGATTTAGTACATGCTTTACCAATTAAGAAACCATTGATGTCTGAATTGTTTTCTAGAACTAAACAGGAGGCTGCCCTCAAGGAACACTGTACGAATTAGATATAAGGGTGGTTTGGAAAGCAGGCCAGACAGAGGATATGTAGGGAAATGTTTGTTGAAAGATTCCCTTCATTTTCACCTAGAGAAGTCTTTGCATTTATAAATATATCCGAGAGGACAATTTTGATGTTAGTTTTAGATCTGCCCAAGCATTACATTTGTTTTGGGAAAGATATAATCAAGTAAAGTTTTCACCTCTGTGGTCACCTTTTTGTAATTCCCTGACAAAACCATTAATAAAATTTGTTACTATTATGTTTGGAACGAGGTGTGCATGTGGATGATATTTCATACTGGTTGAAGCAGAAATGTGAGGTCTTAAGCCCCCTGAAGCCATTTTAGATTCTGAGCAGTTTTGGACCGGGGTTGGAAATTCAAAGTAAAACTACGGCAAGCGGAGAAAGGAGTGGAACACATACCTAACTCATTCCTTTTGGGAAGAGATAGAGGGTATGTTTTTATGCAGGGCAGCCCAGGGCCTGCTACAGGTGTGGTGCTCTCGCACCCATCTGTCGAGTTCTTGTGATAAACCCCGATGTGAAAATTGTGGGGAAATTGGACATAGGGTACTTCAATGTGAGAACCAAATGTGGTGTGATTTATGTGAAGGTATTAGTCACGTTTTTCTGAGTGTGAGTGGGCTGCAAAAATAAACCATCATCAGGTTGTCCTGAGTCATTGATTCAAGAGGCACAAGATAAAGTCATTATACATGTAGAAGATGAGATCAAATCTCAAAAGGATCCAAATGTTAAAGGTTTAAATGATTCAAGTTTAAATGTGGTAGAGGAAGAGCAGTTGAAGCTACCTTCGGCAGATAATTTTGGACTAGAAGTCGTACAAAAATAACTGAAGGAATAGGGTAATACGTCCTTTTAGTATTAGTACCTGTACGTAGATCCTCGAGACATACTAAACAAATTCTGGCCTTCCCTGATTGAAACAGAATCAAATAATCCTTTTCGTATTAACTTCCTCATGGGTGATACAGAATTTAATAGTCAGCACAGCTTGATTCCCAACAAATACAAGATAGTCCACCTTCTCCTTTGAGAGTTTCTGAAGGCTATAAAGGAAGAAAAAAGAGAAAAAAGACAGTTAACAGATTTTTTTCTTTTCCCTAAGAAATGATCATTACCCTAGGATCTATAAATGTACACAGCCTTTTGAATTATAAAAGAAGGAAGTTAGTTTTGAGTATATTCACTCTCAAAATTTGCAGATTTGTTTATTGCAGGAAACCTGGATGTATTCTCTGGATCAAAGTAGGTTCTTTCAACGTGAATGGTGCTGGGGGCCTTATTACTGGTCCTTTGGTCAGGATTCAGCTGATGGGATAGGGGTTGTGTTTAATTCATTTCATTTTCCTTAGTTAAATTGATGGACGTAGTACCTGGCGGTTATTGATCCTTGATGGGGTATGGAAGTTTTGGCGTGCAGGTTTATTAACATTTACTGTTCTCAAATTAAATCTGAACGGATAGCTTTGTTTCATATGATTAGGCCATATTTGTTTACTTATATAAAATTTTTTATGCGGTGATTTCAATTGTGAACTTAAGTCACAGATAGGAAAAAATAAACCTAAGGAAAAGAAAAGATAGAAAAGTTAAAAGATATACTGTGATTCCAGAGCCTTAGAACAATTAATAAAAGGATCTGGTTTGGTAGATGGTAGAAGTAGACAAAGAGGAGGAGTAGATTTTACTTTTAAAAAGAATACATTTACTTCTACTATCAACTATATATTTCTGTCGGATTCGGTTGTTTTGAATTCTTTACTCTTCCTGCTTCTTTCTCTGACCATTTGCTTTTGTTGTGTAAAATTGGTCCTATGAGTTTGCAGATGAAACCAAGAGCAAGATGGAAATTGAATGCGACATTACTTCAGAGTCTAGAAATTAGAAATAAGTTTACTTTCCTATTACAGGCTAGATTGTCAGTAGTTTTTGTATGAAGATTTGGGGAATGGTGGGCTGATTCAAAAAGATTTTCATCATTTTTCAAAAATATTGGTAAAACTAGGGAAATGTTAAGTTTTACGTTATCTAAAATTAAGGCAACAATTATACGACCAGATTTCCTTTTCAAATATTTCTAAAATTAATAACTCTAATCAAATTACGTCCTGAAACAACAACTTAAAGAATGGCAATCTGATAGGGCAGATACTTTACAGGCTTTGTTTAAATTTGGGAATAAAAAGGTCCTGAAGGAGATCCTTATGAGGCCTTTAAAAAATATAGATCTAACACTACTATTGATGGTCTCAAAGATGAGAATGAAAATATCATTACAGAGCAGGAGACATTGATAAAGATGATAGAACATTTTTTCAGGTTCATAAACCCGTTAATGCTCCCAGTTGTTTACGGATAGAAAAATTCTTGGCAAACTTAGATAAACCTAAACATCTTACAGGTATAGGGGATTTGGTTTTGCCCATTTTGAAACAAGAAATCATTACAGCAATTAAGCAATTGAAATCTGGAACATCACCTGGTAAGGATGGCCTGACGATGGAATTATATAAAGCATTTTCTGATTTCTTTGCAACAAGTTTAGAGTTAGTATTTAATTTTTCCTTCTTTCTGTTAAGTTTCCTTTATGGTTTTGAAGGCCTCTTAATCTTTATATTTAAATCTGGAGACAGATATTTATTGGATAATTGGCAGCCTATTACTTTATTGAATTCTGACTATAAGATATTAATGAGTATTTTAAATGTCAGATTGAAACAAATAGCTTGTCAGGTTCTGTCCCCAAACCAATATTGTAGTGTACCAGGTAGATCGATTTTTCAAGCACACCACCTTATCAGAGATTGGATAGAATATGTTAACATGGGTAATCAAGCTAGTTGTATGGTATCAGTTGATCAAAGAAAAGCCTTTGATAGGGTATATCACCCTTTCTTATTATTAGTTTTATCTTATTATGGGGTGCACCACATTTTCGTAACTTGGCTTAAGGAGATATATAATACTAGTTTAACTTACCCTATGTTGAATACTATGATAGGTTCTGGTTTTCATATTCCTACTGGAGTAAGGCAGGGCTGCCCCTTGAGCCCATTATTGTATGTATATGCAATTGATATTCTGATCAAATATGTATCATACCAAGGATTATGGATGGTATCACAGTACCTTTATTATACCAGAATATAAAAGTACTAGCTTATGCTGATGATTTGTGCTTATTTTTTCAGCACCCAGATCAAATAATGTTATTTCTAGATTTAATGTTACAGTATTCTGAGGTCTCGAATGCACAATTGAATCCTTTTAAAAGCAGAGGATTATTTCTAGGAGCTCAACTTTCTGAATCTATAATTATTGAAGGTATTCATATCCACTGAACCTTTAAAGATACTTGGGATATAGTATGGACCTCAAAATTTGCCTTTATTGAATTGGGAAAAGGTTTACAATCTGTCGAGGCTAAAGTTAATATATGGAAACATTGAGATTACCAAAATTAAAGAGGGTTGCTGTCATAAAAAATTCCTTGTTCCATTATTGTTATATATTGCCCAGGTAGTTCCACTCCCACCTGTATTAGAAACCAGACTTTATAGTTTATTTTTTCAAATGTTGTGGGGTAATAGACTTAGCAATTAAACGTCATTATACTTACTTATCAAAACAAAGTGGAGGGCTGGGGATGATTGATCCAATCATTTTTTTTCCACTTTATTTATTTTTCAAATTTTAAGGGAATATGGGATTTGGACCAAAAGACTGATTTATTGTTATTATCAGTCATACTGGGAAATACCTAAAGGCTTGGTTGCACGATACCCCTAAACCTACTCCTACTTTAGAGGTTCCCGTTTTTCTTACCTATCATTAGGAAAATATATAAATGGAATCTAACAAAAATAATATACGAAGCTGTTCAGGAAAGTCATTATATAGTCTGGTGCTGACACTTTTATATTCAAATGAACCTGCTTTTAAAAACTGTCCATCCCAAAATATTAAAGCAGTGCTTACAAGACTAAACAATCCTAGACTACCCAGTTATATGTAGGAATTAACATGGTTATCTGTTTATGGTCTTATTGGGGTGAGAGGAAATGCTAAATATAAAGCTCGTTCTGAACGGATTGCCCTGTATCTACAATGTATAAATGTAGAGGAAACAATGGAGCATTTTTATTTGACTGTTCCTATGCCAAATCTTTATGGAAGTTTTAATGATTCAATGGGATATGAAATGGTTAGGTACAATTGATTATAATATTTTGGTATTAGGAAATTGTGCACATTTACAATCTAAATATGATAGTGGAACACTAAATATATTATGTTGTACCTTAATATATTACCTTTGGCAGGCTAGATGCCAATGGGTACTGTATCAGAAATTAATGCCTCTAGATGTTGTCAATTGTTTGATAAGTAACGCTATAAAACGGGTCTATCTAGCAGATGTTACCTTTGCATCACCTAGAACTATTCTGAATTGGTGGAAGGGTATGTTTTATTTTATTAAATACAAGTAATATGATGGAATAATGCTTGAGTTGAGATTGGTGGTTTAAATTAAAAAAAAATCCTGATGTAATTTTATAGGAGTAAATATATGTCCTATTACTTTATTTTTTTTTTTTTTTTCACTAATTTTTTTGTGTTTTCTTTTATATTGTATTTTATAGTCTAACTATGCTGAAATTTTGAAGTATTATGTGTGATTTAACACTGTTATTATGATTTGTTTTGATGTTATTATAATAAAAATTCCCTACTCTTTTCGAGAAGTGCCATGGGATCTGTAGCATCCACCTGAACTACCACCAGAACAGGCAGATGGGACCTCAGTTTAACGTCTCATCCGAAGATGGCACCTCAGGAGTGCAGCACCCTACCCTCATGCTACACTGCAGTGTCAGTATTGGGATAGTAACCCAAGTGACTGGTGTGGGATAGAACCTACAGTTTTCTGATCTCCTGGCCTCAGAGGTGAGTGTGCTACCTGCTGAGCCTATGACACTGACATGGTACTGACCCTAGACAGGACAAGTCTAGAGTACACTACCTCTTTTAGATATTTGGATGTTTGGCTTGACCAACACCTTAACTTTTCTGTACATATTGACGCCATCCTGAAAAACTGTAGCCCCAAGCTTGGCACCCTCTACAGGAACCGTGGTTGCTTACTGCTACCAGCTAGGCATGATCTTGTTCAGAAAATGATATTCCCTAAATTCGACTATTGCGACATAGTCTACAATGCTGCTCCCAAGTCTTCCCTTACCAGGTTGGGTCCTTTTTAATGCTTTCTGTTATTTTGCTCTTTGACTCCCTTCTCGCACAGATCACTGCTGTTTGAACCACTCTCTAGCTTCCTCCCTGAAGTGCAGACAGAGTCTCCCACTGTGCTAAATTCACTTTTAAATTCTAGTTTTGGACTGTTACCTCTCCTCTTCTTTTGCTACCCCCATCTCCTTCCACCAACTCAGATCCACTGACTCATGCAGTTTAGCTATTCCTCATCGCTCCACCCCCATAGGCCAGGAAGCATTTTCCTATCATTTCTAAGCTCTGGAATTCACTTTCACTACCTATCAGACTCTCCTCATTCCCTTCTTCTGTCTCCACAGCCCTATACAACTTTTTCCCTAAATGTATTTGCTTTTAGCCACCTATCAGACTTCCTCACCCTCTTCTTCTATCTCCACAGTACTACACAGCTTTCTCTCACCAGTCTGCACTTGTTTTAGGCCCCTCACCTCCCTCCATCCTTGCACTTTAAACCCTATCCACAATCCCCTCTTGCTCATTATCCACTACTCCTATCCCCTGACTCACCTTTACCTCCCCAGTCTCCCCTCCAGCTCCTTGTCTCTGGAGCTTAGCCCCCTGTTCCTCCCCTACCCTATCGCCTCCTTTCCTCTCCACCTCACTTCTCTGCTGGGATCCTGTGCCCTTGCTGAGTTCTCATCATCCTGAAGGGTATTAGCTTCCAGCTTTAATCTCTCTCTCTCTCTTCTCTCTCTCTCTCTCTCTCCTTCATTCCCTTCACCCTATTTGGTTTATATGCCCATCCTAAGGCTCCCTCCAGCTTCCACACTGGCTGATTCCCTCAGTTCCCTGTCTCAACCTCCTTCTTGAATGATGGTCTCCTCTTTGCACTTATAGACCCGGTCCCCAGTTACTTCCAATCACCTACCAAGGTTGCTTCATCCCCAGCCTTAACCTCCAACTGACTGTTACTTGACTACAACTAGGTGGCTTTAATTACATTAACTACTTTAACCTGATGTTCTGAATGTGCATTACTCTATGAATCGCGATGAATATATTAGCATTATGTAATTGCACTTGTATGTTAATGATTTTTCTTACTGTTCCTCCTCTTGTAATCCCTCCCTGGATGCTTGTGGAAATGAACTGGTTTCAGCTCATGTCGTCATTCCTGGTGAAACATTTTTCAAATAAATAATAAATAAATAACAGTTTTTTAGCCCCATTAATTTTTTTTGGTTTAAAAAATAACTTACTGCTGACTCTGAGTGACGGTGAACTGTGCAAAGCTGGGGAGTGGGGCCAGTGCAAAGAATCAGAGAAGCATGTCTGGCACAAGTGTGAAGGGAGGAAACCCAGCATCTTCTTGCCATTATAACCCACAGATTATAACAGGTGAATTATAACTGGGTTTCCTTATGGGAGAAGATGGTCCCAGTTATTATAAAAGTTCAAAAGGCACACCACTTATAATAAAAGCAGTCACAATTACAGAGAAACTGGTTGCTATTGAAGTTACATAACCATTTCTTAAACATGAACACAAACTTGCTAGACTTAACAGACACTGGTAAATAGTTGTAAGCACTTGGACCAACACAATCAAAACATAAGCAACTGTGCTAATGAAGTTTTACATCGTTCAGTGTGTGATGACAAGATTAATGTCTCAAGCTTCATTCTTGAGGTTTATGGGTCACAACACACCTCAAGTGTGGAAAATCTCTATAATACACAGTCTTCTAGGCATTATTCCCTATATAATAACTGGTAGCATTTTTCCCAAAGAGAAACCCAGTTATAATCTCACCGTTATAACCAGTTGGTTATAACAGCAAACATGTGCCGGGATTCTCGCTTACGTATGCACCAGCTGCGCTCTTCCCTTCCTCAGTGCCGAACCAGACACTTCACCAGTCAGTGGTGGAGCGGATTTGGGAGCCCAGGGTGCCATTCAGTCAATCATGGGCTCCACTATGGGCACTTAACAATAAATAAATATGGTGGAGAGGTATCACTATTCACACTGGGAAGCAAGGAGGGGTGACTGCCCCCAGCCCCCTTAGCTCTACCACTGTCACCAACACTAGAAACACCTGGCAGTAAGTAAAAACACTCATCTTTCATCACTGGAGTCTTTTCAATCTTTTTCCCTATTCCTTTTTCTCCTCATTGCCATAGCTATTCATCCGGAGGGAGTCCCCAGCCCCATACCCCAGCATCCACCATCTGGCGCTGGCATGTACCCCCAGGTTTACTCCCTTGGTAGGGCCAATGGAGTTCCCCAACCCCACCAGAGACTGGATCCAGTGTGGCCAGCACTGTGGCTAGCCAGGAGCGGAGCCTGTGAGGCACCCTCCATCATCTCTGCAGCAGCAACTATTTCCTGATTTTCTACCAGGCGATGAGTTATGCAGTGACACCTACAGAGTGAGCATGCATGTGTCTACATGGACTCCCTCCTAGTGTCTGCCCCATCTCCTCCCCATTCCTACTGTCAGTGCACTGTCCTCTAGCCTCCACTAGGGGCCAGCCAAACACTGACCTCTGGCAACCCTCTCCCCAGAGAAGGAGAGCAGTCCCTCGGATGCTCTATCCTTCTCCTCCCCACCGACCCCTGCGGCCCATGCTAATTCCCGAACATGGGTCACCAGCACGGGTGTGAGGTATGGTATCCAGCGCCTCAGCCCTCAGCACCACCTGGCCGGCTAAGTCTTTTCAATCTTTAATTTAAATATTTACTCCTTGATCAAACCTAACAAAAAAAGGAAACTTTTCAGGAGGTGCTTGGCCATGGACTGTGCTTCATCCTGACTGACCACAGCTGAACAGCAATGTATTTATATTTTACATAATTGCTGTGGCAAAGAAATGCTCCCCGGCAATTATATAAAATGAAACATGGGGTGGTGTGTTTAACTCAAGATTTTACACACACACTCAATGTTGGATGCTTAAATAAACCCTCTCGAGCTTTACTCTCAGGGTTTATATAGCATTATACTATGGCAAGAAAATTTCCTGACTCTGATTGGTCAGTCTGGGGTTGGACCTGTGTTGTTATCCCAGCATAACATCAGGGATGTGATGTTATCCAGCATAACACCACAGGTCTAGTCTCAGCACTGTGAACCAATATGGATGAGCTCCAGCATGATGAACTTATTCTCTTTTTTTTATGCCTCCTGTTAAGAAACTAAAATATTTTTCCACACTAAGAAAAATATTCTTTAAAATTTTTTTATTTTACATATAACAAAAAGTAATAGGAATAATAGCACTCCAGGGTGTGTAGTGCATGATTGACATCGCCACTTGGTAGTTAGTCGCACTCAGCCTCGCGGCCCTCGTGCCTAATCATCCCAGGCATGACGTTATCCCAGCACGACACACACCCTGTCATGCATTATTCCTTTATTCAACACCTTGGGGTGTGTAAATCTTGTTAAACACAGCACCCCATGTATTATTCTATATTTAATTTATTTCACCCCTAGCTATGATGTGCTGAGTGTTGGTGTATAGGTGTATGTGTATATGTATGTATATGTACATGTGTAGGGCTGTGTGTGTGTGTACATCGATGTGTGTGAGTGTGCGTGTGTGTGTGTGTGTGCACATATGCACATCAGCATGCCTTTCGTGTATTATTGTCTATATATGCATATGCCACAGTGTGTGTGTGTGTGTGTGTGCATCTGCATACACGCCAGCATGCTTTTGTGTGTGTTATTGTCTATATAAACATATGCCACAGTGTGTGTGTGTGTGTATGTGTGTGTGTATGTAGGAATGATGTGTGTGTCTTGTGTGTGTGTGTGTGTGTGTGTGTGTGTAGGGTGTGTGTATATACATAAGGGTGTGTGTGTGTGTGTGTGTCCATGTCAGCATGCCTTTGTGTGTATTAGTGTCTAAATATGTGCATGCCATAGTGAGTGTCTGTGTGTGTGTATCTGTCTGTCTATCTGTATGCATGTTAGTATGCCTTAGTGTGCATTACTGTGTACATATGAATATGTCACAGTGTGTGTGTGTGTGTGTGTGTGTGTATTATTGTTCATATATGTGATGTGCGTGTGTGTGTGTGTGTGTGTGTGTGTGTGTGTGTTGGTATCCACTTCACAATATCTCTAAATGTGGAACCAGCTGCTGATGGCATCAGCCAGCTCTTGTTCATTTCCTGTCAGCATTATTTAGACCAATATGGCTGCCCAATGTAATACATCGCAGTGTCATAGTCACTCATTACTCAGTAATTTTCTACATGCACAATACCCTCAAGACTAGTATTCCTGAAATACAAAGGCCTCCTCCCATCACAGTGGGCACTAAATAACTGACCTCTTTGATTCCACCACTCCATTTGATGGCAGTAACATTGATATGTATAGTGAACTGCTGAGGAGAATGAGATGATGCATTTCCAACTACACGATAACTGCTGGATCCATCAGGCAATATATTCAAATTTAAAAGGTCTGCAAAGGGGGTGGATCACCATTGGCATCAAAGAATAGCTCATCCCCTTTGGTGGTAAAGTGGACATTCTTCACATAATGGAGAATCTGTTATTACATAGAAAGAGACACATATGAGGTGGGGCGACAGGAAGAGAATTATGTTATAAATAGGTTAGTCCTGGATTATTCCTGGAACTAGGCATTCTTCTTAATGTACTTAATTAATAAATAAATTAAAAAAGTTATTCATTGAAATAAAGAAACTTTAATAACATGTACAGTTTGTATATACCTTAAAAGTAGCAGTGATGCCGCCGGTGGCGCTGAGGTTTGTGAGCGCAGAGCCACACCTGACGCCGGCCCGTGTTCGGAACGGCACGGGTTGCCGGGGTCATGGGCGGAGATGGATCGAGCGTCCGAGGACTGCTCCATCTCTGGGGTGGGGATTTGGTCGGCCGGTGCTTGTCTGACCCCTAGTGGAGGCTGGGATCGACAGCACGCCGCAAGACAAGAGGAGGGCGGACGTGGTAGACATCTTTCTGACTAGTGCACGAATGGAGCACAAGACTAGTCGCTGGCTGCCATTACACGCCATGGTCTGGCCGGGAGGAAAACAAAGAAAATGGTGCCCGGCAGCACGGCGTTATTCCTTGGTGCCATTCCTGGAGGACGCCTCCCTGGCATGGATCCATTGTGGTGGGTTTCCAGGTCACTCCTCACCACCCCTGCCGCGAAGGGTAAGTCGTGGGTGCAGAAGGGAGGGGGTCCTGCTGTCCGGGATGGCACCGGGGAATGACTGAGTGCGGGGGTTGTAGCCAGAGCTCCGAGGAGAAAAATAACACCCAAAAAAAAAAAAAAGTAGCAGTACAATGAAAAATGTTTTTCCCAAAATATAGTTTCGTTACAAGTAATACAAATATTAGCCTACCTGACAAGTCTACCTTTTCTGGGTACCTCTCATGCAGTGCACCATGAGACTTTTAATTATTGTTATAGTCTAACACTTGTTCGATCTATTATGCTATTACTAAGTCAAATGTGGTGGCCACCTTGTTTTTTGAACAAAATAAATTAAGACATTTATAAAATACTCAGGGTTTGACAGAACTGGAACATTTTACCACCACATAAAACTAGAATCTTTTATGGTGAAAAAAGGAAGGGTCAAATTTTTGTTCCACTGATGAAGAGTCAGAGTGACTTGATGAACCAGGGAACTGGACATTTGTTACCCGTTTGTAAATAAAAATGTTTCACTTAGCTAGTCTTTAGAGTGTGTTCACAGTTTGTTGCTTGCCTTTTGTACAGCTGCGCCCATACCGCGTAGCATGCAGTTACTGTGCATCTCAGGGTACATTTTATGCCTAGTTTTGTTGCACTGCTGCTTTACTATTGTGTGGAAACATAATTTAAGTACATACTGTTGATTGCAACACCATTAGGATTTCTTTAGATGATGAAATATGCTATGCCTTATAACAAGAACCTCATTAACTGTTCTGGGTCTTATATGTGCTACCTATTACTTTCGTTTCTCTCTTTGTGTCTATCTTTTACTGTCACATGGTCTCCTAGTGTTTGCACTTACTCTTTGTCATATGATTAGCAAATATTTGCTATAGCATAAGTATGTTTCTCCATTTTTATTTTCTTTTATTGTACTCAGTGCCAGATTATTTTCTACATTTGTACATTTTTACCTTAGTTCTTTATGTTTTTAGTTCTACATTTATGTGATAATCTGTATATTTTCTCCTTGTATTTTAAATAATCCCGCTATTTATATTTTGCTGTTGTTTGACTACTCTGTAGCCTCCCGGATTGTGCCTAAAACTAGTCATTTTATGGCTAGTGCACCTACCGTAAACAAAAACTAAATAAATAAATCAAAGAATCAACTTACATTCAAGAGAGGGTATCCATCGAGAGAAAACTCATTAACATAATCTATCGCTATACTTCATTCTAGTTCTAGTAAAACAAGATATCATTTGTCAGACTTTCAATATATGTTGTAGAGAAGTAAATCAGGTCTTCATAACATGATTCAATAGAGAAATGTGGGCCTCATGGTGCATGTCTGACACTAGTCTTCGAGAGTGGAAGCTTTGATTTAAAACAAATTGCACTAAAAAGGATTTATAAATGAAAAGAGTCCCCAACGTATCTATGGAAAGCACACCCAGTGTTTTCTAAATTGTAAAATCACAAAATGTTGACTCAAGGCTTACTGTTCAGAAGTACTGTAGGACATTAAAGAGATCTAACGGTGCTGTTCCACAGAACCACAAGTACAAGTACTCCTTCCCTCCCTAAATTGCAGCAATTACGAGACAATGGCAATCAACCAGGAGGTAAGACAAGAGATGTTGGTTTTAATTTTCAATCAAACTGGTGCTCTTTAAATACAGTTCTGGTAAAGAGCTCAATTAAATATAATTTAGTTCATTGGATTCTTGCTCGGTTATGAATACTTATCCCCCACTATTTACTGCAGTGGTGAACTATGTATGGTGCTGTATTGCTGCAGTAGTAAATCTGTAATAGAGGGAGTTCAGTACAAGAATGAATAGTATTCTCATAGGGCACTGACTCCCACATCTCCCCAGTGGTTACCCATGGCAGTGGTGTGGTGTTGTAATAGTAAATCTACACTAGAGTGAGTTCAGTGCTGAAGTTAACAGCTATTTACAGGGAGTATTCCCACAGGACACTAACACCCACATTTTCCCAGTAAAGAGCCTTGGCAGCAACATGGTGGTGGAATGCGAACATATGAGCATATGAAACTGCCAGCAAAACAAACCAACCAGTCTATCAAAGTCTGCTCCAAGTGTGCAGCTAGCATCCTAGATTACAGCTGCCCCAACCCCTCCTCCACTGTCCCTCCCATACCTGTCACAGCCCCTGCCACCAGACCCTCCCTCTTGCTTTGTCCCACTCCTTCTTAAAACTTCCTACATGATACCACCCCTCTGGTAGTGCATTCCATTTAGACATCACCCTCTCAGTGAAGTAATGCCTCCTCATCTCCCTCCTAAATCTTCCACCATCCAATCTTAGCCTGTGTCCCTCGTTTCCCTACCATATCTCAGTTTAAACACCACTTTGGTGCTAGGTTTATTTACCCCTTCAAATATTTGAACGTTTCAATCATATCCTCCCATCCCTTCTTTCCTCCAGTGTACTATTCAGCTCCTGCAGCCTATCTTCATAGGCCTTTCCTTCCATCCCCTGTAACACTTTTGTTGCCCTCCTTTGCACTCCCTCCAGTAAGTTTATATCCCTCTGCAGATATGGCCTCCAGTATTGTGTACAGTACTCCAAATGTGGCCTGACCAAGGATCTGTAGAGGGGCAGGATCATCTCCCTACACCTGGATGAGAAACCCCTTGCAAGACACCCCAGCATCCTGTTTGCCTTAGCTGCTGCTTTCCTGCATTGGACCGACTTGTTCATGCTCACTGTTACCAACACCCCAGGGTCCTTCTCCTCCTCAGTGGTTCCCAGCCTCACTCCACCCAATCAGTATTCCCTCCTAGGGTTTTGCTCCAGTACATAACCTTGCACTTTTTGCATTGAATCCCAGCTGCCACTTCTCTGACCATGCTTCCAGTTTGGTTAGGTCCCCCTGCAATTGTTTCCATCCAAGGTCCCCTGCAGTTGTTTCCATCCATCCTCTTCATCCACCACCACCCTCATTTTGGTGTCATCTGTGAACAGACTAACCCTGCTCCCAACTCTGTGTGCATTACTCCTTCATTTTGGATAGAATAATACTTAAATTGGTAATATTTCCATTTAAGGGTACTCTTGGTTTATTGCCCCTCCACCACCACCTGTGATCTTTTTCCTATTCCAATAGACTTAAAGAATACCAGGTTTAGAATTAGAATTATATAGCATTCCCTTATATAGGAAAGCAATTGGTCAAAGATCAGTTATTTTTAGGGCTATAGTGTTTTTAACAGCATACCTTTTTCAGTAACAAGTCTCAGAACAGTGAAAATGTTCAAACATAGGTTGACTCAGTGGCTAGATACTAAATTTGAGAGTAATTGCTTTCATTAATTGTATGACTGACCAGAATGTAAAATGTACCAGCAAATGTTATTTATAAGTATTTTTATGTGTTTTGTATTTAAATATTGTGTTTTGTGTTAAACTTGTCACTTGTGAAAACTGGCATTTTGCCCATCTTGCTTACAAGTATAAAAATAAAAATGAAATGAAAATATCTTAGATAAAGAGCCCAAATAGCACCAGGCCCAGCACCAAACCATGCGGCACACCGTTTGTCACTGCTCTCGGTGTCGAGAGCTCTCCCACAACCACACATTGCATCCTCCCTGTAGCCAGTTCTCTATCCAGTTTGTCAGCTTTCTCCCACCTTGCGGCAGTCAGCTTCTCCCCAGTCTCCCATGAGGCACTGTATCAAAGGCCTTACTAAAGTCCAAGTACAGGACATCTACCTCATGACCCCATCTAGCTCCTTGTTATCCAGTCATATTATTCTATAAAGTTTGCCTGACAAGCCCTCCTCGAGATGAACCCTTGCTGCCACTCATCCTGAAGGACATTACTCGAGGAATTACACCAGTCTCTCCTTCATTTATTGTCTCCATAAGTTTCCCATGATGGACGGAGACTGACAGGTCGATAATTCTGGCTGTTCCCTAGGCTCCACTCTTGTGTATGGTCACCACATGGACCACCCTGCAGTCCTGAGGCACACAACCCATTTCCAGGGAGGTGCTGAACACATCTGCCAGTGACTTTGCCAACACCTCTGCCATCTCCCTCAGCACCCTGGGGTGGATGCCATCAGGACCTGGTGCCTGTCCACTTTTAACACTCCTTAGACCCTCTAGCACTCTACTACCCATTATCATTATGTCTGTCACCCTCCCACCTCCCCACCCTCCCAGTCCATGGTGGTAATGGTCCATCCTTCTCCTTAGTGAAAACAGAGCAGAAGTAGTCATTCAGCATTTCCACTTGTTCCTTTCCCTTTCCACCCATTCCCTCCCACTTTATCCTCACTATATGCTCTTTGCACTTCCTCTTTTCCCTGACATATCTAAAAGTCCTTCTCCCTCCCTTTATGCCCTCTTGCTAACCTTAGTTCCCTGGAGGTCTTGGCTATTCTCACCCACTTGGCCACCACCTTGAATCAACTTCAAGAAACCTCCTTATCCTCTTCCTTCCTTGTTCTCCTGAACTCTGGTACACAGCCCTCTTCGCCCTCACCCCTGCAGTACTTCACTTTTCAGCCAGCATGGTTTCTGGCTCTGCCCTTCTTGCTCTAGTCCTGGTGCAGGCTACTGTAGCCTCTGTTAGCCCAGTTTTAATAACGTCTCAGTTTTGCTCTGCATCCATCTCCGCCTACATCTTTTTTTTTTTTTTTTACCAGGTGAGACACACTAAGCTGAAAGCTTGTTTACAGGTGCAACCTGGGAGCACAAGAAAGTTAAGTGAGTTGCTCAGGGTCACACAAGGATGCAAGTGGGGCTGTGGTTCAAACCCAGGTCTCCAGGTTTGCAGCTCAGAGCCTTGAACCACTGTGCTATACTGCCATTCTGGAGTCTCCCTTGCAGCATTTCTCTCATCCTCCCATAGTCCACCCTCCCTAAAATCCACCACCTTCGTGCCCATGCCTCCAAACTCCCGCCCAGTGTGGGTCTGAACCACACTGTTTGGTGGTCACTACCAGCCAGCGGTTCTCAACCCTTACCTCTCTCACTACCTCCTCATTTGTCAGTGCCAGCTGCAGTGTGTTAGCAAGCCTGTAGGCTCACTCACCATCTGTGTCAGGAGGCCATCTTAGATCACATCCAGGAGCACCTGCTCCTGGCGCTGAGGGTGGCAGGGTGCTCCACTCAACCGCTGGTTGGTTGAAATCCCCATTATCACCACACTCTCCTTCCTATACACTCTCCTTATCTGCTCTGTCTATTCCATGTCCAGTTTCCCTGATTGGGCTGGTGATCTGTATGCCACTCCCATCCTCAGTTTTCTACCCTTGAGTCCAGAAGCTGCACCTATGGTGCCTCTGTCCTCCCTATCTCCCCTCATCCCTTGTACATTTGATCCCTTCTCTCACATAGAGTACTACCCCACCCCTCTTCCAACCCCAGTCCTTTCTGTAAACACTATACCGAGGTTGCCAGGTCCCAATCATGGTACTTTCGGTGGCCCAAGTCTCAGTTACTGCATCAGTGTCCACATTCCCCTCTGAAAAGAGTGCCTTAAGTTCTGCAGTTTATAACCCAGACTTCTTGCATTTAGGAGACCACCTCCATCCGTACCCTTCTGTCCTCTCTCCCTCTTCTCCTTGGTCTGCTTCCTCCTCTCAGTGGTCCTCTCCCTTTATCCACCCTGTTATTACAGGGGATGGTGCATTCTGCACTCCACCCTGGGTACCCAGCATGTCCCCTTCCTGTGTCACTTTGTCTCTGCCTTTACCCATAGCTAGAGGGTGAGCTCTCTAGGCTCCACTTTTGTACCCTTTCCTATCAGCAGTCCTCTTGCCACCCCACCTCTAGTTTAAATCCACCTTAGTTGCTTTATACTCCTTTAATCCACTCTTTAGTACTCTCCTCCCTCCTTCCCCCACTCAAGTGTAGCCTGTCTCCTGCATGTAAGTCACTATTACCCCAGATCCTGCCCCAGTCTGTCATGATTCTTTTTGGCACCAGTCCCTCAGCCACTCGTTGAACTCCTCTCTATCCTTCCTTTCCTCCTGTGCTCGCACATGGTACTGGGAAGCCTCAAGAGAATGCCACGACCCTAACCTCCTCACCCTGCCTCACCCGATCCCCAACCTCCCATTCACCACTTCTACCATCTCCCTCTCCAAGTTGTTTGTACCCATGTGTAGCACTATGTGTGGTTTCTTCCTCCCTTCAATGTGCACTTGAGAAGTGCCTGTCCTGCCTTTCCTGTGGTCAACCTGGAAATAGCTTCAACCCATATAGGCTGTGCCTTTCTCCCCTTCTGCCCCATCTGATCCCTTTCAGTATAGAACCCCAGCACCAGTACCCTCCGCTCATGTCCCATACCTCTTCCCTCACTTTTACCCTTTCCTCATCTCCAGAGTCCATACTGCCCTGCCTGTTACAATCTCCAGCTGCAGCATCTGTGTCTCCTACAACCGCCTCCCCTGTTTCCCGCCCCTCTCACTGTCTCTGCCCTGCCCTTCTCTCTTCCTATCCTCCCTAATTACCTTACCAGTCTGCCTTCTGTCTTCTGGGCTTTCCTATCACTCTTCATCCCCCTCCCGCTGATCTCCGACCCTCCCTTACCCTCCAATGCCGACTCTGAGCACATATTACCTGCTAGCCCCATAGTGGTGTCCTCTCATCCTTCTTCCTGCCTGAGTCTTCCCCCAGTTTACCCTCCTTCCTTAATACCCCTCTCAACCATGCCGACCATCCTTTTCCTGCCCCTTCCAATTGCCAGCCCACCCTCCCACCTTGTCCTCCACCCCATTGGTATTTTCCTCCTCCCCTCCTCTTTAATAGCAGAGGTGCAAATCTATTATTAATCAATACACCTCCTACTTTGCATCCCCTGATGGTTCTCCCTCCAATATGCTCTCTCTGAGCCTCCCTGGCCCTCCTCTACCCACAAACAACTGTCAGCTCCTATAGTACTTATCACTATTCCACTGCAGGGGCCCCTTTACCTCATGCACCTCCCTTTCCCCCGCTCTATTCTGCCTGTGCCTCTGGTCCTGGGGTTGGTTACAGGCCCTATTTGCTCTGTCACCATCCCTTCCTTCCAACCCCTTCTCCTCCCCCTTCAGGATGACTTCCATCCTCGCTTGTCCTGCCTCCTGGGCTCCTCCCTAATCTCCACAGCCCCTCCTTTAAACTCAGCCAGCTGGCTACAAACCATACACCCCCCATCCTCCAAGCCCAGTCAAGAATCATTGGCACCCACACCCATGCACCCCCACCAGCCTTCCAAAGATGCCAGTCCTAGTAACATGTGGCCCCTGTCCCATCCTTAGTTTCTGACCCTTATTCACCAGCTTTCGTCCCTACACAAATGACAAGATCTCTTCCACTCAGTTCTTGTTGCCTCTGCAAAGTGACACACTAATGCCACCCAACCAATAGGGGTAGTGCAGTTTCAGTCACAATCAATCAGGTACTGTGTTATTATTCTGTAGCATGCACAAAGTATAGCTTACACTGTAGCACTGTTTCACCCTCAGATGACTATAATATCCAGATCCAAATTGCAGTCACAGGATTTGCTGTACTAGTCCGGAGATAACACAGTTCCACCCCTAGGTTGATTGGTCCAATCTCCAGAGGAGCTCTTCCCTTGTCAGCCCATCAAGACTATTTAATAAGGAGGTGGCGTTGGTGTGCAGGAGAAAATTTGCACTCAGATGATCTCCTTCTCGCTTCTTTCTCTCCCCTCTTACTGGTGCTGCTGCAGGCTGCCTGTTTACTAGGCAGCAGAGCCTGCAGCATTGGCACCTTTTGTTTTCAGTTTAAGTCCTCCTGAGTTCGAAGGCTCCTCCTCACTTCTCTCTCTTCCCTCTCACTGGTGCTGCTGCAGGCTGCCCATTAAACAGGCAGCAGGCCTGCACCATTCGTTATCTTTGTTTTAAAATGTAAGTCCTGCTGAGCTCCGATGAGCTCTGATGATCTCCTCTCCTCACTTCTGTCTCTCCTCTAAAGCTGCAACAGAGAGCTCAATGAAGGAATGAATAACCTTTAAAGAGCAACAGCAGACCTGTTTGTCAAAGCAATTCCCAAGTCTCCCCTCCCCCCCTCAAAGTTTGCTTACCTCCTAAAGACTTCATCAGCCCTTGTTTCAACATTTGGGGTAATTTGTAGAGTGCAGGGGTAACTCTACTGATTGCAATGGGAGCTGTATTTTCAGGGCTTTTTTCTTCTTAGAGGCTCTTTTTAGTTGAATGGTGGCATTCATTTAAACACCGTGGACCTTTAAAATATTTAAAAAGCCCTGAAAACTGCTACCACTGCAATAGAGTGTTCTCCCACACTCTACAAATTACTACATCACAAAACATTTGAGTGCGGGATGGTGCTTAGCAAACTGGACCAGGAAGGATCTGGCAGCTAGCTCCTCAGTATGAGGATTTACATCCTTCCCCAAAACAAAGTGTGCAGATCAAAGATTGAAACAAGGACTCCAAATTTCTGCAAGTATGGGACAAGCACACCCCACTAAGAAAGTCCTAGTAAAGTGCTCCCACTACCCTTGAATCATAGTGGACCTCACTGATCTTTGTAGATTTCATGATAATGCCTGGGCCCATTTCAAAAGTCATACTCCACGTCTGACCTCCTCACCTACAGAAGACTCAGAAATTCTTCCATAAAGACCATAAGGGCAGTCAAATCAGACTATTTTGACTCCAAACTCTAGAATAACCTTAAATTTGCTAAACTCTGGAAGGTCATTCAGTCCTTGACCCCCCTCCTTAATCATCCTCTCCTGTTCTACTCAAAATGGCTTACCTATCTCAACTCCATCCCTCCCTAGTTGCTTTTCACTGTAACAATTTCTTCACGTCTGCAATCTAGGTCAAGCTGCTGGCTTCTCCCTCCTTACCTCAGTTCTCCCCTCTGAAGCCTCTTCCAGCTGCTTTAATTTATTTCATGTTACTCTGCTGTACATCATTAATGCTCTTTCTCTCTCAGTCTCTCCAAGGGCCCTGGCCGTGATGGGATTGGCCCTAAACAACTCACCTCTCGGCCACTGCTATTGCTGTACCCTTACTTATCTGCTTAATCACACCTTTCTCCCTCGCACTGTCCCTCAGTCCTGGAATTTCTGCTACAGTACTCCTGCTGCACAGGTGCAGTGATCCTAACTCTCCTGTCAGCTATGTCCTGATTCCCTCCTCTAAACTCTTGCTCCATTACAAGAAAAAATGGTCTATTAGCTCTCTGACCTTCTCTACTCCACTAATTTCTCCTCTCATTTTAAGTCTGGTTTGAAAGAACCACTTAACAGTATCCTCCCACTGCATGTTACTGACTCCATCTTCACTGGGATGGATTGGGGACACATCACTGCTGCTATCTTCATCAACCTTACTAATGCCTTTGATTCATAGCTCACTCCCTTCTTCTAAAGAAGTTGAGATCCACAAGTATTTCAGCAACAGCAGTTGACTGGTTCAGATCCTACCTCTCAGTTGTCTCCAGTCAGTGCAGGTCAGTGGTGCTTTGTTCTCACCCCATCCAGTCCAAAGTCTGACAGGGCTCCATCCTGGGTCCCATCTTATTTTTCACGTTTCTCAACAACCTCCCTTCCATATGTGTTGTCTCGTATATCCACATGTATGTGAATGATATTATACTCTTTGCCTCAGATGCTGCATTCTCTACTTTGGCATATTTGCTACATCATGACTTGTCCGGTGCTGGATCTAATCTTACCAGCTCTAGGTTAACACAAAGGAAACTGTGTCCATGACATTTTGCACCAGCCAAAACTCACCAGCCTCTCAGTCCCTCATGTTTTCTCCACCCTGAATGGCACCCCCATGAGATTGGTATCTATTTTAAATATCCTGGTCAGATAGTAGGCTCAGTGTCTCTATTCATATTGATGCCATCCACAGCAAGCTTTACCCCAAACTTGTTTCCTCTACCTCAACAAAGATTGTCTCTTATTCCTAGTCTATTGTGAGCTGATCACAAAAGATAATGCTCCCAGTGTTTGACTTTGCAGATGTGGTAGATGGCATCACCCTGTCCTTCTCCCTTGTCAGACTGGACACCCTCTGCAATGCCTTAGCCATGTTGTTGCTAATGCTCCTCCTCATACTAATCACTGCACCATTTACACCTGCCTATCTCCCCCACTTACCTCCCATTACCTCATGCACTGTGAGTCACTAGTTAGGGCTGCAGGTAGGTGGAGCCTGCAGCCTCTTGCATTAGCTCTAAAATGAGGTACCAGATTCAGACCATGGAGCACTTCCTTTGGGTTTACAAAGGATCCTTCCATGTCTTTGTAGCCCTTCAATTTAACCCTTGCAGGGCTGCAGACTGCACATCTGTCCAGAGCTTAATCAAATAAATTAATTCTAGTTCTTTCAGCAGCCTAAGGGCTAAGAAACAAATGCTTTGGACAATAAGCTCTCCTCCCCACCTTGTAGTGCTTCAGTGAGTACAAGAAACAAACGTTTTCTTTTGAATCCAACTTGGTAAACAGTATTTACACATACTTTGATACATTTCACTAAACAGCAGTTAATTGCAACAGAATGACAGAACATGAAAGGTGTTGCATACCAGATTGCTGCTGAAGAGCTCTATGCCATTTAAATCTGCTTTGCTGTGCCACAGCTAATTTGCATAGTGCAAGAATTCCATATTGTGAAAATGAGTTTTATTGCAATTTGTGCAAAATATGAGTTTTACAAATAGATGGGGTCTGTTATGTAACAGAAATGAGCTGTAACATCACCAAAGATTCAAATGCACGGAGTTCTGAAGCAACAGCTCTGTATTTTGAAGCTTCTCTGTTCTGTTGCTGACTCATAGAAACACAGAATTTGACTGCAGATAAGGACTGCTTGGCCCCTAGTCTGCCCATTTTCCTACCTAACAGATAAGCTGCAGATCCTAGTTAACCAACAGCCTACTTCCTCCTACCCCCACTAGGACTGTCTTATGTCTGTCCCATGCATTCTTGAATTCTCCCACTGTTCTTGACTCACAGCCTCCTCAGGAAGCCTGTTCCATGCATCCACAACCCTATCCATGAAAAATACTTCCTCAAATTACTCTAAGCTATCCTCTATATTCCAACTATGCCCCTTGTTCTTACACATCTCTTTTCTGAAAGATACTACCCTCTTGGACTTTTTGATTCCTTGAGGTACCTGAAAGTTTCTATCATGTCCCCCTCCCTTCTTTCCTCAAAGGTATATATAGTAAGCTCCTTTAGTCTCTTTGTATGTCTTCTTTGTGCAGAAAACAAAGGCAAAACAGCTCCACTGCTGTAGGAGGGTGCATGAGAATAAAATCTTAAATATGAGCAACAAAATCAGCACACCTCCGCTTGGCATCACACAGGGCATATATTTTATTAAATACACAAGCAGACACTGCAATAAGCCAACATCAGGATACACCACACAAAAGTCTCGACCAGTTTTGTACTAGCGATACATCATCAGGGGGTCTGGTGCAGACCCTGCACCATTTTGGTTGCCCTCCTCTGGACAGATTCCACTCTGTCTATGTCTTTGCAGAGATGGGGTCTCCAGAACTGCATACAGCACTCCAGATGGGGTCTCACCAACTGTCTGTGCAGAGGCATAACAACTTCCTGATTTTTACTGTTGATGCCTCTCCCTATGCATCCCAGTATACCCCCAGCCTTCCTAACTGCCTTCTCACATTGCTTGCCCACCTTTAGGTCATCTGATATAATTGCCCCAGGTCCCTTTCCATTTTATTGTTGTCAATCTCACCCCATTGGGTACTCTTCCTGTGGGTTTTGTTTCCCTGATGCATTACCTTGCACTTCTTTGTGTTGAATCTAAGCTGCCATACATTCGACCATTCCTCCAACCTTGCCAAGTTCCTTCTCATCCTTTCCACTCCATCTTGTGTATCAACTCTGTTGTAGATATTTTGTGTTGTCTTCAAAGAGACATACTTTTCCTTCCAGTTCCTCTGCAATGTCACTTATAAAGACATTAAAAGGGCTGGACCCAGTACTGAACCCTCCGGTACCTGCTAGTAATCCTCCTTTCTTCACAGTGGACTTTGTTTTCTACTACTTTTGCATCCTGTTGTCCAGCCAATTCTTTATCCAGGCTACCACCTTGGGACCCACCAGGCTGGCTAACTTGTTTATTAATCTTTGAGTGGGACTGTATCAAAAGCCTTGCTAAAATCTAGGTTGGCCTTGTCCACAGCCCTCCTTTGTCTACTACTTGTCACCCAGTCAAAGAATCTATTAGATTCACCTGACATGAACTTCCCACTGTGAATCCATGCTGCCTTGGGTCCTGTGCCCCACTGGCCTCTAGGTACTCAACAATTCTTTCCTTCAGAAGTGATTCCATCATTTTCCCTACCACTGAGGTCAAACTAACTGGTCTGTAGTTTCCTGCCTCTGCCCTACTCTCAATTTTGTGAAGAGAAATCACATCCACCCTCCCCCAGTCCTCAAGTACCACCCCATCCTCCCATGATTTGTTAAAGAGAGTAGTCAGCGGTGTCACTAGTTCTACCCTTAGTTCTTTTAGAATTCTTGGGTGAATCCCATCAGGCCCCATTGCTTTGTCCACCTTCAATTTTATTAGTTCTATCAGAACCCTTTTTTCTGTAAATGGGCTGGTATTGACCCCTGTCTCCAGAATGTTTCTCTTATTTGGTTTAGGTACCTCCCTTCCTCTTCCTTTGTGAATACTGAGCAGAAATATTCATTCAATATCCCTGCTTTTCACTGTCACCCTCTGCCCACATTCCTCCTTTATTAAGCCTCAGTATCCCACCCTTGGTCTTTCTTCACTCCTAATGTTCCTATGAAGGTCTTATCCCCTTCTTAACAGAGTTGGCTATCTTTTCCTTGGGTAGGCCTTTGCTATTCTGACTGACTTCCTGCCTCTTTCTGCTTTAACTGATAAAGTTCTCTGTCCTGTTCCTTCTATGTTTCCTTATATTTCCTGAATGCTATCCCTTCTCCTTAACCTTCCTGCTACCTCTTTTGAGAACCATAGCATTTTTTCCTTTGTCGTGTTTTGTTGATTTGCTTCACACAAAGGCATGTTGCTCTCTGAAGGCTGTTCTGATTACTCCCCATTGTTCCTCCACCCCTACTTCTTGCCTGTTTGCTAGTGCTTTTCTGAGGCACTCTCTCATTTTCCCAAAGTCAGCCCTCCTAAAGTCCAATGCTTTTGCTTTTGTATGGCTTCACTTTATGGCTGTGTTTATCGTGAACCACACTGTTTGATGGTTGCTTGTTCCCAGATAGCTACCCACTTCTAAATCCAAGATTCGTTCTCCATCCCCATTTGAGAGTACCAGATCTAAGATTGCTCCCTCCTGAGTGAGTTCCAATACTAGCTGTTTGAGGCATGCCCCTTGTAGGGCATCAAGAATGATCCTGCTCTTGGATATGCCTGAAGCAAAAGTGTTCCAGTTAACATCTGGCATATTCAGGTCCCCATCAACAATATACCCCTCTTTACTGCCATTCTAAGAATGCTTTCTATAATTTCCTTGTCCATTCCCTCCCCTGAGACGGGTCCTGTATACAACCCCCATGCAGATTGTGGTGCCATTTTCTGTCTCCAGGGTGACCCAGAGTGCCTCATCTGCCACCTGTTTACTCTTTATTTCTGTTGCTTTGATCCCTTCCCTTACAAAGAGAGCTTCTTCTCTTCCTATTTTACCCTCCCTGTCCCTCCTGTAGATTGTGTATCCTGGTATGTTGACATCTCAGTCATGGTTCTCTGTGTACCATGTTTCTGTGACTGCCACAATATCCAGGCATCCCTCTTCCATCAAGGCTTCTAGTTCAGGAGCTTGTTACACAGACTATGGGCATTGGTACTCATCACCATCCAATTTTTAATGGCCTTACCCCTTTTAGCCCCATTCCTGTCCTTACTGCCTTTGCCTTTTGTATTTACCTTTGTTCTGCTCCTAATGACTTCTCTACCTTGGTGTTTACCTCACTAAGTACTGTGTTTTGTGGGGAGGCTGGGATTTCCTGCTCCTTTTCAGTGCCTCCCCTTGGCTGGTTTAAATGCTTGCAATGAAGCACTTAAACCTATCACCTAGGATCCTGGTTCCCCGGACAGATGCAGACCATCGCACAAGTATAGGCCTGCATCCTCTCCAGGTGGCTCCCCAGTCCCCAGTGAAGCCAAAACCCTGAGCTCCACACCAGTTTTCAACCAATTATTGAACTGTATGGTGTGGAATACCTAGCATCACCCTTGCCATAGACAGGAAGCACCTCCAAGAAGGTTACCAAATGTGCTACTTGTCTAAGACCCCTCCCAACTCTACAAACTCCTCTTGCACTGCTCTGATCCCATTCCTAGCCAGATCAATTGTCCTTATGTGGACAATGACATCCAGCTCCTCCCTCGTGCAGCTTCTCCCACAATCCTGAGGATTTGCTTCCTTCCCTCCAAGCCATGGTGTCAGGCAGGCACCTTACCTCCCTCCCTCTCTCCCTTCCTCCCCCACTTCTACCCCCAATGATTGAGGTCCCCACCAGGAGTTGTTTCCTTCTCCTGTGGGGTCCCATGCCACCCTCCTGTAGGTCTCCTTTGTGGAGGTTCCCAGCATCCTCCTTGGTCTCAACTGCAGGTGCCTCTATGGAGGAACCACTATCCACCAGAATAGCCTATGAATTGTGGAGAGTTACAGCTAGAGGGATGCACCTCTGTTTCACCATCCTCTCCTCCCTGAGCCCACCTTGGTCCAGCCACTCTCTTTCTTGGCAACCTCTGAGGTAGTGGAAGTAGCCCTGGTGGTTCTTGGGGGAGGAGATTTCACGAATCCTAGCCAGGTCAGCCTGGATATGGGCAACCTCCTTCCTCAGACCAGAGAGGTGCCTGAATATAGGGCAGCACTGCAGCCTCCAGAATGTCTCCCAGAACACTGCCACCCTACAGCCATTGCACTACACCACTCCCATCATGTCTTATTTGTGTCCCTCTCCTGTTTCTCTGTATGCTTACTCTCTCCTTACAACTCTCATCCTTCCTGTTCTGGGACAGCAACTTCCTGTATTCTTCAGTAGTCTCTTTCTTCCTTGCTCAGTGTCAGACCACCAGCACCTAGGGGAGAAAGAGCTACTTTTTCCTTCAAGGTTGACAAAACTAAATGTTTCTCTATGATCCTTCCTTCCTACTGCCAAACAGGAAGTTCCTGTTGTCAGTCAAATCCAGTGGCTATAAAAGTAGAACTGGCTTAGGGTGGGATGGAGGGCAGTTTGTAAGGAAAAGCGGTAGCTTTTTAGTTAGCTGCTTTCTGCTCTGAGAGCAAGATTTCTGTCTTCCAAAAGCTAGTAGCAGGAAGTTGTATTTGGAGTCACCTGCTTTTCTACTGCCTAAGCCACACACCCCAATTAACCTCTCTCTCCCTCCTACTGATTTAGCAAAGTAAGTTGATACAGTACCCTTCCCAACACAGAAGCACACACTGACTTTTCTTATTTTAACCCTAAATGAGACCCTGCTACTTCTAATAAAGTATCTGTTTGCTTAATCCCAACAGGCACTGACCCCTGCTAAGATAGAAGTTTTAAATTAGTAAGAAAATGGTAGCTTTTTAGTTAGCTGCTTTCTGCTCTACAAGCAAGATTTCTGTCTTCCAAAGCTAGCAGCAGGAAGTTGTAATTGGAGTCACCTGCTTTTCTACTGCCTAAGCCCACACCCCAATTAACCTCTCTCTCCCTCCTACTGATTTAACAAAGTAAGTTGATATAGTACACTTCCCAACACAGAAACACACACTGACTTTTCTTTTTAACCCTAAATGAGACCCCTCTACTTCTAATAAAGTATCTGTTTGCTTAATCCCAACATGCACTGACTCCTGCTGAGATAGAAGTGTTAAATTCGTAAGAAAATGGTAGCTTTTTAGTTATCTGCTTTCTGCTCTACAAGCAAGGTTTCTGTCTTCTAAAACCTAGCAGCAGCAGCAGCAGACTCTTTCTAAAATGCTCCATAGTTTCAGAAATAACATCTGAGAGATGGAGTGTGGAGCACAGTTGAGTTCTGCATGTCCAGGGTGCATTGCTATATGAGAACAGGGGCTGGCAATGAAGAGAGAGACAGGCTCAATGCTGATGTGCTTGCTGCAGTTTGAATGTTACAGCTCATCTGTATACCTTAAGTAGTTCACATTGACAGAATTTGCATTGGTTATGTGTGCAAATGGTACATTTTAGAAACAAATGGAGTTTTCTGCAGCAAGCAAATCATCATTGTAAGCCTCCTTTCTCATAAACATTGCCAGCTTAAGTTCTCATATGACACTGCATGCCAGATTTACTGAACTAAATCCATAGTTCGTAATACACAACATATAGTAAAACTAAACTGTGCATTTCTTATATATTTATTTATTTTTATTTATTTTTTGCTGACCAGGTAAGTGCAGTAGACAAATTCTGCCTATTTTCAGGCATGACCTGGGGAGGGATACAGATGAATGCCAACTGACCTTGAACCAGGTTAAGCTGTTGGTGGTATTTTTAGTGAATGAGAGAAATTTGGCCAGGACACTGGGGAAATTCCCCTACTCTTTTGATAAGTGCCATGGGATCTTTAACATCCACCTGGACTACCACCAATCCAGGCAGATACATCCAGAATCAACAGGTTTTACTAATAAGGTACTAATCTATTCCTGTAATTTGGCTGTAAGCGGGCTCCCCACAGTAAAGCTACACAATTGTGTGAAAGCCATGATAAGCTGAGCTAACCAGGTGCAAATCACCACATAGATTGTACCAGCCTGACAGTGCAGTACAAGTGGAAAAACAATGAATATAAAGATTACTATTTCATGGAAATAAAATGTTCAGTAGCCTGATTTTCATACATTGCCATGCAAAAAACCTATATCAGTAACCCACGCTGCATTGTAAAATAGTATGGCCCAGATATTCAAAAGAGTTGCGCCATGCACAATAGGGTTGCACCAGCACAAGTCCAAAAATGTGCTATTCTGCAATATTCAGTGGGAGGCAGTTGCACTCCCAAATCACGCTTGAGCAACAGCGCAATGTTAATGAATGTATGCGCAACTGAAGGGGAGGAACCATGCATAAATGGTGCAGTGTGATATTCAACAACATGCACCATGCACAATAGGGAGCAAGCTGAAGTTAGCCCACAGCGGAAATGAGCCAAAATAAAAAGGAGCAAGGGAGAGGCGGAAGAATACTACAGGAAGGCACATGAGGCTGAACTCTAGCCAGAGAAACTGGGCAGCAGGGACACACAGGACAGGACAGGGAAGGGCACCTGGAACCCACAGGCTCAGGGAAGGTGTAGGAGCCACAGTGCAGAAGGGGAAGTACTTGCCACACAGCAGTGAGGCCAGCACAGTCAGGTGTTCCTGGTGCAGGGAAGTAGCAGCCAGGACAGCGGGGGAACACAGAAACAGCTGCCGGGGTGAACACAAGCCAGGGACATGGTCAGTGCCACCATCCAGATGGAGGCAGTAATGAGGGGGTGAGAAGGAGGGCAGCAGGGGCATGGCCATGGAAGGGCCTATCAGCTGTATGCTCCCCAACAGGCAGTACCGAGCCCACACCGTCGAGCTGTATAGTGATACAGAGATTGTGGGCTGGTACCACCTGAATCGGGCTCTGAGGTGGCTCTGTGAGCTGTGCAGTGATGTGATGCAGGCACCCACATGACGGAGCCATGCTCTGTTAGTGGAGATGAACGGTCAGCTTGCATGTGCTTGCTCACCACAGGTACCTTCCAGAGACCAACTGGGACACCACAGGCATAACCAAATTGGCTGCGTCATGCCACCTCACCCAATTCCTCAGTGCACTGCTGCCACATGCTGCAGAGTATATCCATTTCCCCAGCACACCGGTGGAGTGCACAGCAAACATAAAGGAGTTCCACAGGGTAGCATGTATGCCTGGCACACTAGGGGCAATAGACTGCACCCATGTGACCATCCGCACACCACCTGGCCTGAGGGCGCACATATAAATGCAAAGGCTATGCTAGCATCAACTGTCAGGTGGTGTGCGGTGCCAGGGGCATAATCAATGTCTGTGCCATGCACCCTGAGGAGCACATGATGCCTTCATCTGGCACCAGTCAGCACTGTGCCACAGATTTGAGAGTGGGGATATCCCCACTGGCCACCTAGTGGGTGAGTATGCAAACCACATGGACAATCATAGGGCCTGGGGCATGATCAGAGGTGACATGGGTAGTGGCCTACATGGCCCAGGGCAGGTGATGCTGATCACCAAACTAACCTCCACCCTTTACACACAGGTGAGAGTGATACCAACTCCGTCCCTGGCTGCTCCACACCTACCGGTGGCTCAGCGACCCCATTGCAGCTTAGCGCTACAATGAGGCACATGCTACCACACATAATATCATCGAGCAGGTGTTCGGGATGCTGAAGGCACGTTTCCGTTGCCTGGACACCTCCAGCGGTGCCTTACAGTACAGCCCTCAAAGGCCTGTGGGCTATTCCTGGCCTGTTGCATCCTGCACAACATGGCCAACGAATGTGGGATAGCCGTACAGGTCAAAGAGGAGGACAGCGATGGGGATGATGAGGACACCGGTGACAATGGTGATGGGCAGCCCCCTGGGTGACGGGACCCCGACTGCTCCAGCTGGCACAGCTGCACCGGGACACCATCACGGAGCAGCACTTCAGCCAACCCAGGTAATTCATGGGGCCATGTGCAATCACCAGTGGCAAAGGCACAACCCACAAACATGCATGGACACACACCAGGGTGCATGCCTTCAAGGGAAGTGGCCGGGCATGGAACCACACACACTACCAGGGATGGGTGAGGTCTAACATGGCACGTGGACAGACATACACACACACACACACACACACACACTACACACATATACACACAACACACCAGACATGCACAAAGGGTAGGAGGCACACCGACCCAGAATACCACACCCTAGCCACACACATGTCCACAGACCACCATGCCCACTGCCTGTCATTTGTACGTATATCAGATCTTGAGCACCATTGCACATTGGTGTACAGCACAATGTAGGCATCATCATGCATATGCAACTGTGGACAGCAGCTGGGAGGGTGTGCAGATGGACTGTGTGTCTGCAGTAGGGCCAGGTACCCACCTGTGCATTGCCTGCTGAATGACACAATGTACACAGGGCAGCATCAGACAGGAGCCACGTTGGAGACAGGTCAGTCATGCGCCACAATGCCCTGGCCACTTGGATGTGAGGGTGGCCCCACGGGGACCTGCCAGCACTGACAGGCTGACCACTGGCCTCATGGGGTGGCACCGATGGTCCCCAGGGTTCCACTGCATGAACATGACCGTGCTCACACAGGGGTTCGCAACACACTGAGCATGCCTGCCCCAGGCGTGCTCAGAATGCCCACAGCCGAACCCGGTGTCGACAAGGATGGTGTTGCATGATGCCAGGAATGGGGGTGGACAGTGCACTGCATGGTGTCTCGATGCATGGGCAAATAACTGTGTGCCCAAAGTGGCCATGACAGCAGTGAATGCCTGTGTCTGCCTGTCAATGGCAGCGGTCACATCCTCCGCAACCGGTCCATCCCTGCCAGGATCAGAGTGGTGTCTCTGCTGTGACCTCCTCTGCCCACTCCAGAGCTGCATGCAGTGCATCCACTGATGTCGCAAGCTGCATCTGCTGGTTGACTGAAGATTGCAGTATGGGTGTGCTCATCCAAGAGGTCATCTGCCTGCTCAGCATCCTGTCCCTCAGGGTGTGTGTGGCTCTGATGCTCACCACCCCTTGAGGGTGGGCGTTGCACACCAGGACAAGGTCTGGGCATGTCCACAGCCGGTGCACTGATGCTGCCTCCTGACACTGTACCCCAAGCCCATTGGCTGACTGCTGATGCTGCCCTCCAGCTGCCACTCCCCAGGGCTCACTGGTGCCACCACAGTGGCTGCAACAGTCCCACTGTCCAGTACACACACCAGTGCTGCCCCACTGGTGCTGACAGGCACAGGCTGGGACTGTGATGACACGAGGCCTCACAGCGGCACCACCCACAGCCATGGACGCGATGTTACCTGCTCTGTGGCCATCCTGTGGCACACACGCAGTCACTGCCCATGCCGTTAGCGTACATCATTATCGGTGACGGACCCAGCACCAGCCCGAGTCACAGCATGCTGGCATCCATGGAGGCTTGGCGTGTTGGGTCATGGGCAGGGCCTCCCGCACCTGTTCCAACAACATCAGTCTGGACAGCCAGGTGGGCCCACTGTCGCGACTGAGCCATGTATACCAGTGGAGGTGGATGGGCCTCCTCCATCTCCATCTGACTGGCCTCAGTGGAGAGGCCCACCACCGCTGACCCATGCAGATGCTTAGATCTGTAAGGAAAACAAAGTCGCTACGCAACTGCGTGACCTACCCTGCCCCCAATAGATAGACCATGACCTACCATGCAGTGACGGGCTACCACCCATCTGGAAGCTACCACCCGAACACCCTCAATAGCACAACACTGCATGCTGCCAGCAACCTCTCCTCCTGTGGGGTCAGGCGTAGCACTTCCAGCTGTCCCCACCTGTCGCAGATCGTGGCGCCATGATGGCAGCCACCTTCTCCTAATCATCCTCCTGTCTGTGCCCATCTTCTTTTGCACTCCTGCACAGAGTGCTGGTGGCTGCCATGCAGGTTCACAGCATGTGCCACCTCCTCCCATGCAGCAGCACGGGCCTGTGGTGTTCCCTGGTGTCCACTGGAGAAGCAGCTCCTGGTCCAGGTAGGCCTCAAACAGGGCATCCAGCTCGGCCTTGGTGAAATTTGGCCACCTCCTCCTCACAACTCTGTTCCTCTTCTCCACAACCTCGCCGGTCATGATTCAGCTCTGTGAGAATGAAAGTTGTTACCTGTGACTGTGCAGTCCCATGCATGTCCCAAAATCCACAGTCCACACTCCCAAACAGTATGCAACTCACCAAGACTGCAGTACCAACTATGGCCAATGTAGCCAAATGTCGCACTTTTATAGTGCAACCCATTCAAATGAGGTGAGGCGAATTTAAGTGGATGTAAATTGCAGTGCTGCACCATTGAATGTCTGATTAGCTGATTTGCATATGACGGCTGAATATCGCGCTTTGGCGCTTTGTGCAATGTGTTGAACGTACTTGAGCCAAGGGTGCAGTTCTGTGACATGGGCAGTACACACCTAACTGCACATGCCCGGTTGATGACATAGGCACCTGCTGCGCTGCTGATGTGCTGTGCGTGGGAGGCAATGCAGGCACAGCCACCACTGTGCCAGTGGTGCTACAGCAATGTTCACCTATATGGCACTGTGGCATGTGGGCATCATAGGGCGAGGGGCAACAGCGCGGTAAGCCATTACTGAGGTAGCACACAGGCACCCAATTGACTACATGCATTGGGTTCCAACCGTGCTGTGCCTGTCCATGAGCCAGAGACCCTTGACCTTGTGCCTGACCTTGCCCCTAGGCACAATGCATCAGGCATAGGTGCACCGCCATCACGCTGTTCAGTGACAGCATGATAGGGAATGGCAGTGCTGTAACCCACAGCATCTGCACATGGTGGAACCGTGCTGCAGAGCACCATTTTGAACCTACTGAGCAAGAGAGATGGCACGGAGGAGAGCTGCCCAGTGGAGCCAGATTGAAATGGCAAACCTGGTTGCCATTGTTGAACCACTTTTTGGTCCACTGTTTGGGAGGCACCCCTGGACAGGTCTAGGGCCAGGTGTGGCAGGAGGTGGCCGCGCCCTGGAGGAGGCCACAGGAATGGGGCGGATGGCAGAACAGTGCCGCCACAGGTATGGGGACCTGAGGCAAAGGGACCCGGACCTGCTACCCACCTGGGGCACATGCCAGGAGGGGCACAGTGCCATGTCAGGTGGTGTAACATCCATACACTTTTATCTTCCATATGGGTATCACAGTTGCATGTGTCCAGAACATGGGGACCATCCGTGTGTTGGCTGTGGTGATGTTATCAGGTGGGTGGGTGGGTCTGGCTGGGTGGATTGCACACACATGGGGGCAGGGGACTTTGCTACAGGATTGTACTGATGTTCCTCTCTCCATGTTTGCACTTTAGGGCCAGAAGAGATGGCTGGTGAGGAGCAGAGGCGCCAGCTGGAGGACTGGAACAATAGGAGGGGCGAAGGTCTACAGCACAAGAGGGACCAGCCTGATGATGGTGAGTGCCTTACCTCCATGATTACTATTGCATGCTGTGTAACAGGGCGGGCAGTGGGGCATGGCCACCATCCATTGACACCACTGCCATGCACGCAACTTGTTACAGTCAGCACTGTCCAGTGGCACTGCATGTCTGGGAGTGCATCAATGGTGGTCCATGCGCACCAGGTATATGGCTATGCCACTGCCTTCGCAGACACATAGCCATGTCACTAAACAGCCATGGTGGTGCTGTGTAGGACTTGGCCGGTGGTTGTGTGCAGTGGTCTGCATGACTGTGTGCACCTGGGTGGGAAGGTCTTGTGGACACGATCACTGTGGGTGGTCACACACCATCACAGAGGCATGTCCCACGGCTGTATGCCATGCACAGTGGGTGGGCTGTATGGGGCTGTGCATTCACACCTATTGACTGTGCTCCTTGTCCTAGGTGTCCAGCATCTGTGCATGATCAGGGAGGTGCTGCAGGAAATTCTCACTGTGGCCAGGGCATCGCTGGACATCCTGCAGAGGATTGAGTGGCTGGGGTGAGGCAGAGGCCTGGAGGCGGAGCAGCTGGAGCGGGAGCGGGTTCCCACTGACCATAAAATGCCACTGATTTCCCTACCCTCCTGGACCCACCCTCACACCCCTCCTTTCCTGTACCATTTGTTCACCCCTGCCCCTTACCTCCCCCCCACCTTGTTTGTGGCCCCCCCCACATTTGTACATAATTGTATATAGTTTTGTTGGATGTTTTGATTACAGTTCTTTTGATATGAATACTGTGGTGGTCTCTAATTTGCAGTGGGCTATAGGTGCTCAGTTGCAGTGGTGTGCACGGCCAGGGGTGGTGCAGTCATGGGCATGTGTGTGTGTCCGTGGGAAGTGACTATGGAGTGGGAGTAGCTATCAGTCAGTGTCTGTGTGTGTGTTGTTTCCTGTGCACTGGATGACTGTGTGCAGTGGTCTATGTGCATGCTCTGTGTCCATGGTGTACCTGTCAGCCCATCCATGGCCTGTGCAGCTGACACTCTTGCATGTCTGTGACCTGCACGGTCTGCTGGCATGTCAGTGGTCACTGTCCATACAGAGCAGCCACTGACCCGGCTACAATGCTGGGTTGCCTCCTGTCACTGGTGTGGTGCATGTCTGTCTTGGGTGATACTGTGGCCTCTGCTGTTGTTGTCCTGCCTCCATGCTGTGGCTTGTGTGTTGCAGGGATGTGCACAACTGTCTGTGACTTGTGCTCGGGCAAATGCTGGTGGTGTACAGGTCCACATGCCTGCACAGGGTGGCTGGCACTCCTGTGCCACAGGAAGACTGCTGACCATGTGTACACAGTTTCCATGGGCTCACGCTGGGCTTGGTTGCCCTGCTACTGCGTCCCTGTGTTGGTGTGCCCTTGGGTATGGGTGGGTGTTTGTCCATGCACTGTGTTATCTGGAGTGGTGCATGCTTCCATGCACCACTGTGGGTGTCTGCACTGGCTGTTGTGGCCAGTGCTGGGTCAAGAGTGTGTCCTTGGGAGGGTGTGCAGGGTGCTGTACCACTGGTGGTGGGGTCCGGGCATGCCCTGTCACGTGTGGGGTACCTCATGTGCCGACACATGATCAGCCTCTCAGCTGTACCTCAGGGGCTGTGTGGTGGCACTGTGTATGCCATCATTGCATCGCTGCATGCTGCCACCTGCTGATGGGTGCTCATGGTAGGGCTGCCTTGCATGGTTCTGTGGTGCACAGGGTTACATTGTCACAGTGGGGAGGTGGTATGCATGGGGTATCCTGCATTGGTGGACGCTGCTCCTGGGCAAGGTGTCTGGGGTCACGGTGCAGAGTGTGCTCTGCATTGGAGGGATGTGTGGCATGGTGTGGTCAGCCCTCCTTGTGTGCCAGTCACAGCTTGCCAGGGGTGTGATGGGCACCATGGCCCAGCTGTGGGTTGGTTGCTTGTCTCCATGAGCCAGTGGTTATTCCAGCCCTCCCCAGTTGTGCAGTGCATGGGGTGTGGGGACGATGTCTGTTCTGCTGTGTGTTCCTCTGCCCATCTGTGGCATGGGTGGTGGGCCCCTGCATCCCTGGTTGTACTGTTGCATTGCTGCCCTGCTGCTGGGAGTCCCTGGTTGTGCTATGGCACCTCTGGCCTGCTCAGCTGAACATCCCTTATTGTGCTATGGTGCATGAGATATGCTCAGCTTCCTCTCTAGTTGCGCTATGGTGCAGGTGGTGCGATATTCAGTAGTCGGTTGTAGGCACATCTTGGCCAGCTCAGTTTTGAATATCACGCCCTTGTGCATGGGTGCAATGGACTTGCGCTTGCTCCTGCTGTTGTGCACTTTTGGGCACAGTTTGAATATCTGGGTCTATGTGTCTAATCAATCAAGTGAAACTACAGAAACACAGGTAAAACCAAAATGCAAGAGAAGCTGTATCCGAGGTTCAAATTGCAACATAAATATTATAAACTTCTTTTTCTCTACACACACAGGCATCTGCCAGTTTTGAAGTAAAAGTAGAATCAACTGCCTCTGCAAGCAATCAAGATAATAAATTTGCAACCCAAATTCAAACTGAAAATACATTTATTTCCACAGACTGGTGGTGGTGGGGGTGCTTTGTGACAGACAGGCTTACATTTAATAATGGTAACAATGGTAACAGTAGTAACCCCTTATAAAAGGGATATTAATTCTAAAAGATAGCCACAAGCATCGTTAAGAGAGCAGTGATTCAAGACTGCCAAACTGCCTGCATTTTACAGAACTCAAGTAAATTCACAAATCTTGTTTTGTATGTATTTATATCACTTTCTACCATTATTCCAAACTGATTGCCCTTTCAAACCTTTAGTTATCACCCTGATTATAAAACACATTCTTGCCAAAGTAAGGTTATAGCAAAATATCCTCTCTCTCTTGGTATTTTGCAAAGTTTTGAGACTTGGAAATATGTAAAACAAATAAATATCTTTCAATCTAATTTGCAGACCTAGACATAATACACATGCATATATCCTCAATGTGCTGTAGTCCTTGAAAATACTGTGGTTTTCTTTGTTGAACTTTAGTTCAGATAAAATAAAGTCTGAAGTTGCTCCATGTGAGCTGGTAGTCCTTTACAGCTATGCGGAGCATGAGCAGCTGGGTGTGGTTTGGGAACACCATTCCCCTCCACTCCCTCTCTTTCTCTCTCTCTCTCACTCCTCCTCCTCCCATGTCTGTTGTAATTCTGCTGGCTTGATAGAGGTGCAAGGTAGATGAGTGTTCTTTTAGTTCTGTGTTCATAAGAATTATATGAATGACAGTGGTTTTATATCAGAATCATTATTCATACCTGCATTTCAATAAAATTCCATGAACCCCCAGGGTACAGTTTTGTTTGTCCTTTTTATGTTTTTGCTTGCCGCGTATCTAAGAAACAGAATGCCATCATCGAGTTTTCGGAGGTGTGTCACCCCTTCCAATTCAGCCGCGTGTTGGCAGGCGCGCCCCAGTCCACCAAGGCATGCTGGAGCTGTCTATGACAGTTCCAAAATCTGTAGTGGCATATAGTTGAAAGGGGAGCTACGCTCAGTGAGCAGCGATAAGATATCACGTGCTCATGTGCAGCTCCCCTACATACACACAACAAACACGTGACGATACTGCATGCTGCCCCCACGCACATACTGTATAGCCGGCGGGTGCCCAATCCCCTTCAGCTGTGCTGTGCTCTCCCCAAAGCTCTTTCCATATGCCATGCTGGGTGCCCACCCCAGCATGGCAAGTTATCATATAGCTGACGGGTGCCCAATCCCGTCCGGCTCCACTGTCCTCCCCGCCCCCAAAGTACTCAGTGCCATGCTGGAAGCCCACCTAGCATGGCAGCAGTGATGATAATAGCAACGGGTGCCCAATCCCCATCGGCTTCACGCCCCCAGCCGTCCTTGTGCCATGCTGGGGCTCACCCCAGCGTGACAAACGTCCCGCATCATCTTTTAAAAAAACCTGAAAAGCAAAACGGTCCCACGCAGTCTCCTGCCCCCATAACCCGCACCCACTCACTGCGCACCCTGCCTCCCATCAACCCCTCACCACATACTTACCTCCGGAGTCCGGCACGATGATCTCCCGTGGATCGGGAACACGCCTGCACTCTTCAAAGCAGACCGCGAACTGAGGAAATGCCGTGCAAGCTGTATAATGGGATAGATAGGGTTTTTCAACTTTGTTGCATATCTCAGGCATTTTTGGAATTTTGCACCAAATTTTCAACATGTGGGGTTTTGGGACCGCTTCTCATGAATGATGTCACTGTCATGGCGTTATTCGGCCCAAAGGGTGATTTCTGCAGTCACTGCGCAAAATCACCTTTCAGGCCCTGATTAACAAAATGACACTGCCAGCGTTCATAAGGTAGAGCTCTCAAGAAGCCTATTTTGAAAATTTGGTGGAAAAATTCCAAAAATCACTGTTTTCTGGCGTGCGGTTCCTACGCAGGCCTCGAAGTTCGTGAATTTCCAATATTTTCACTCCAGATTTTCAACATTGCTATTTTACCACACCTTCTTATCAGTAGTACAGCTGTCATTTTTCACTTCTCACCCAAAATGTGTTTCCGCCCATGTAGCGTATAATGGCACAGTCGGTGTGAGAAATCAATGTACAGAAAAATTAAGAAAATCCAGTGACACTGTTCATGAGCAGAGGTTTAAAAATGGCTATGTTGAAAATTTGGTGAAAAATTCCTAAAATGACTGTTTTCTGACGATAAATTTAGTTCCTCATGCGCGGCACCGTAAGTTCTGCGATTTTTATATTTTTCACTCCAGATTTTCAACATTGCCATTTTACCACACCTCCTTATGAGCAGTATAGCTGTCATTTTCACATCTTGCCCAAAATGTATTTTCGCCCATGTAGCACACAATGGCGCAGTCGGTGTAAGAAATCAATGTATAGGACACATTAAGAAAATTACAGTGAAACTGTTCATGAGCAGAGGTTTTAAAATGGCTATGTTGAAATCTGGTGAAAATATCTCCCTAAAATGACTGTTTTGACGATGCGTCTGCGCAGTTCCTGCGCCGGTAAGTTTGGCGATGTTCAATATTTTCAATCCAGATTTTCAACATTGCCATTTTATTACACTTCCTTATGAGCAGTACAGCTGTCATTTGTCACATCTTGCCCTAAAACATGTTTCTGCCCATGTAGCACACAATGGCGCAGTCGGTGTGAAATCAATGTATGGGACTATGGGACACATTAAGAAAAATCACAGTGACACTGTTCATGAGCAGAGGTCTTAAAATGGCTATGTTGTAAACTTGGTGAAAAATTCCTAAAATTACTGTTTTACTAGCATGTGTTGAGCAGTTCCACGCACGCCGTAAGTTTGCAAATTTCAATGTTTTACTCCAGATTTTCAACATTGCCATTTTATAACACTTCCTTATGAACAGTACAGCTGCCATTTTTCACATGTTGCCCAAAATGTGTTTTGCACATGTGGCGCATAATGGTGCAGTCAGTGTCGAAGCAATGTTTGGGACAGATTAAGAAAATCACAGTTACACTTTTCATGAGCAGAGATCTTAAAATGGGTATGTTGAAAATTTGGTGACAAAAGTCCATAAAATGACTGTGTTATGAGTGAGCATTGGCAGTTTCCACGCACCCTTGTAAGTTCATGACTTTGTAATATTTTCAGTCCAGATTTTCACCAGTGGCATTTTTCCACACTTCCTTATGAACAGTACAGCTGTCATTTTTCACAACATGGCTGAAATGTGTTTTCACACTTTCAGGCGAGATACGTGGTCACTGTGGAAATCATTGTTTGGGACAGATAAAGTAAATCACAGTGACACTGTTCATGATCGGAGGTCCCAAAATGCCTCTGTTGACAATCTGCGGTAAAAATCCCCAAACTAATTACATTATGGGTGTGCGTTGCACGGTTTCTATGCATGCTCGTGACTTCACCAGTTTTTAAATATTTTTACTACAGATTTGCAACATTGCCATTTTTACACCTCCCCATGAACAGTACAGCTGTCATTTTTACATCCTGTTCGGAATGTGTTTGCACCTGTGGTGCTAAATGCCGTAGTCGCTGTGCATAAGCAGCTTTCAGCTAACAAACTGATATTGCCACTGTTCATGAGGTGGGGTCACAAAAAAAATGTTGAAAATTTGGAGTGAAAACACTAGCGAATGCCTGAGGTATTATGGTTTCCAACCATAACGCCCAACCCTAGAGAGAATGACAGGCATCAGGGATGTGACTTGGGATTCTTGCCTGCAATGCTCATACCATTCCACACTCTGCAGCCAGTGAGAGGGCATCGAGGTATGCCTTGGACTCTTTGACCCCAAAGTTCACCCCATTCTCCTATGCCACACCCATTTCACCGTGTTTCCTGATGGAATGGGGTGTGCGCATAGATCAAAGACCCCAAGGCACACCATGATCCTTGTCAGTGTCTGCAGGGTAAGGTGTGGCGAAATGGCGTGCTACGTTATGCCTGATGACCCAAAGACACCCCAAATGCCTGTCACTCTGCAGGGTGGTGGGATTGGCTTCAGTTCAATACTTCACTGTCATTCCTATTACGCAGCTCTGTAACTTCTACACTACCACTGCCAATGCCTGCAAGCAAACATTCGGCATTGACAAATGCTTGTATTGTACAGTATTAGTAAACAATGTGTTGTCTCTCAGAACATATCACCTCAGAGCTTTTGAATAATTCTGTTGGAAAACACACAATATCATCAAGAAAACCACTAAAGACAGGGAGGCTTTAGAGGATATATTACTTACACTGATGATCCAACATCCAGTGAAAGTAGCAGTGATTCAGAAACAGATACTGAGGTATTGTGGCCAGCTCTCAGTCATATAAAAGTGCAGGACACAGAGAACAGAATACCATAAAAAATGGTTTGGTGGTGGATTCAGTATCAAATGATTACCTGACATTATTCCAATCTCCACAACCATTAGTAAGTTAAATGAAGTCACTGCAGAATTACACAGTAACAAGCATTTGTCAATGCCAAGTTTTGCTTGCTGTCATTAGCAGTGGAAGTGCAGGAGTTAGACAGAAGCAGTATAGAAATGGCAGTGAAGAACTGAACTGATGCCAACTCCTTCCCACCCTGCAGAGATGGGCAGGCATTTTGGCGTGCCTTTGTGTTATCACCCATAATAGTCATGACATTTCACCTCACCCTCCCCTGCAGACACTTACAAGTGCTGAGGTGTGCTTTGGAGTATTCAGGTTTACACTCACCTCATTCTATAAGGAAATATGCTGAAATGGGTGCAGTATAGGAGAATGGGGTGAACTCTGGGAGCCAAAGGGTCCAAGGGACACCTCGATGCCTGCCACTGTCTGCATGGTGGGGTGGAATGGCATGAGCATTACTGTCGCCAGTCCCAAATCACACCCCTGATACCTGTCAGTCCCTAAAGAGTATTTTTACTCAAGTTTTCAGCATGGGCTTTTTGTGACCCTACCACATGAACAGTAACACTATCAGTTTGTTGGCAAGAAGGTGATTTTGCTCAGCGACTACGCCACTTGGCACCCAGGTGCAAAAACACATTTGAAAGGATGTGAAAATGACACCTGTGCTGTTCTTGAAGAGGTGTAAAAATGGCAATGTTGAAAATCTGGAGTGAAAATAAAAAAACTGGTGAAGTCACAGTGTGTGTAGAAACTGCGCAATGCACACCCATAATGTGATTAGTTTGGGGATATTTTACAGCAGATTTTCAATACAGGCATTTTGGGACCTCCACTCATGAACACTGTCACTCTAATTTTCTTAATCTGTCTAAAACACTCATTTCCCAAAAGCGGCGCTATTCTGCGCTGGAAGTGTGAAACACATTTCAGCTAGAATGTGAAAAATGACAGCTGTACTGTTCATAAAAAGGTGTGGAAAAATGCCAATGTTGAAAATTTGACTGAAAATATTACAATTCTTGAATTTATGAGGGTGCATGGAAATTACACAATGAACACTCATAACACAGTCATTTTATGGACGTTTGTCACCAAATTTTCAACATAGCCAGTTTGAGACCTCTGCTCATCGCACTACATGTGCATAAACACATTTAGGTGAGATGTGAAAAATGACAGAAGTACTGTTCATAAGAAGGTGTGGTAAATGGCAATGTTGAAAATCTGGGTGAAAATATCAAAAATGCTCGTAGTTACGAGTGTGCATGGGAACAAGCGTAATGCTTCTCGTATAACTAGTCATTTTGATTTTTCACCAATTTTCAACATAGGTTTTTGGGGCCTACCTCATGAACTGTGACACTGTCATTTCATTAGTTTGTCCCAACAGGTGGTTCTGTGCAGTGTCATCAAAATCACCTTTCAGGACCGAATAACAAAATGACAGTGACCGAGTTCATGAGGTGGGGTCCCAGAACCCATGTTGAAAATTCAGTGAAACAATTCCCAAAATGGCTGAGATATGCACCAAAGTTGAAAAAAACATTTATGCCATTATACAGCTTACTGGCATTTCTTTAGTTCGCGGTCAGTTTTGAAGAGTGCAAACATGTTCCCAGTCCAACAAAGATTACCACATGGGGCTCTGGAGGTAAATGTGGGGTAAGGTGGGCATGTGGGAGGTGGGGTACACAGAAGGTGGAGCACGGGTTGGAGTAGGGGCAAGAGAATCAACGAGGCACCTGTTTTTTCTATGTTTTTACACAGATGGCCAGGGACTTTTTGCCGCACTGGGATGGGCTCCCAGCTTGGCACCAGGCAGTTTGTTGGGGGTAGTGGAGCCGATGGGGATTGGGCACCCCGTTGGCCAAAGACTTTTGCCATGCTGGGGTGGGCTCCCAGTGTGGCAGATGGAAGTTTGTTTGGGGGAGTGGAGCTGACTGGGATTATTAGGAACCCCCATCGGCCATACAGTGTGCTGGGGAACACATGAGCCGAGGGGGATTGGGCACCCTCGGTAAAACAACAAATGGGAGAGGTGCATTATGCCAACAGGGATTGGGCTACCAGGAAACACAGAAACATAGACTTTGATGGCAGATAAGGACCGCTGGCCACCAGTCTGCCCATTTCCCTACCTATTGGATAAGCTACAGATTCTATTTAACTGGGAAGGGGTCATGCTGACGGGTTGCTGGGCACCCGTCTGCTTTTTACTGAAATTTTCCTCCAGGAAGGCACACTGAATGGTGGGCGGTGGCTTTCCATTGGCTTCCTGGGGACAGTGAGAAACAGGCAGGAGAAGCTGTCACCATCAGGACACCAATCAGCTGTTTATGTAGCTTGTAATGCACCAAAACAGCTGATTAGTGGTGACATGGCCTGAATTTCCTGACGATTAAGGCATTCTCCCTAACTGCTGAAAGCAATGTGTTTCTTGCATGCAAGCAACACAAAAATGAAATGTGTGTTGAGGCAAGTATCAGTAAAGGATGTAAATATCAGGGGAGGAAATCTTTGAACACACTGTGATTTCAGTCAGCAGTGGATAAAAGAATATGTGTTCCTGGTGTGACATACAAGCAGCGGTAATAGAAATGTGCCCTCCACCCTAAAAACACCTTACTGTCTGTGTCTTCATTGCAGTGTAGCAGTAATGTAATTACATACAGACAAAATGGAAATTATACTAGGGCAAGTGGTCATCTTGAGAAAATTGATGAGACACAACCAAGTGTCACAAATCAGAAAAATCTGGGGAAAAAACAATGTCAACTGCTCAAGGCAAAATAAGAAGCAAAATGCCAGGCTCATACTAAATTTCAAGCAGCATATACATAGATGCATACATAGATACATAGACAGTGTCGGCAGATAGGGAGCTATGGCCACTGAATTCTGCCCATTTGAGCTTGTAAGTTCAGTTTATGTTTTCCAAGAAGTCTGTTGCCCCCTACCCCGACCTCCAGAATTCCTTTATGTCTATCCCATGCATTCTTAAATCCGTGATTGTTTCATCCCCACCACTTCCTCCGCAGGGTGTTCCACTTGTCCACCACCCGTTCTGTAAAGAAATTCTTCCTTACGTTTCCTCTAAATCGTCCTCCCTCCAACTTCATCCCATGTCCTCTAGTCCTGGAACATCTTTTCACTTAAAAATAGTGTATTCCTGCACCCTGTTCCTCCCTGTAAGATACTTGTATGTCTCTATCATATCCCTCTCTCCTCCTTTCCTCCAGGGAGTACATGTTCAGTTCCTTCAACCTGTCCTCATAGGACTTGTGATGCAATCCATGCACCATCTTTGTTGCCCTCCTCTGAACTTCTCTATCCTGTCTATGTCCTTACGTAGGTAAGGTCTCCAGAACTGTACAGTGTACTCCAGGTGGGGCCTCACTAGTGTCTTGTATAGTGGAATTATGACCTCCCATTTCCTGCTGGTGATGCCCTGCCTATGCATCCTATTTGCTTTACCTGCTGCCTTGTCACACTGTTTCCCTGCCTTGAGGTCAGCAGAGATAATAACCCCAAGATCCCTTTCCTGCTTGGTACATTTATATCCTCACCCCCAACTGATATATTGTGCCAGGGTTTTGTGCCCCATATGCATTATCTTGCACTTCCTTGCATTGAATTGAATTAAATATGACCAAGAAGAGTGTAGTCAGAGTGACAAGGGGCCTAATCCAAGTCGGAGTATGCTGGCACAAGCCAAAATATGCCAAACCCTTGGCATATCTGGCACTTACGCCAAGTGGTATGCCAGACCTGATTCCAGGAGGTGGCGTGTACCATGTCGGCTGCAGGCTATGCCAACCATAGGTTATGCCACCCACTACACCCCAGCCCACAATGACATGGCACAAGTGCAGGTTACAGCAGCAATAGCACCCAATTCCAAGATGGCATCTGCTGTAACCCACTGTGGTGATTCCAGGAGCCACGCTGTTGGAGCAAAGTTAGAGCAGCTCAGAGCTGCTCTAAAGGAGCATCTGATGGTGCCATCCATTGGATGCCTGCTTGACAGTGTAGTGGCAATGGCATCAATACACCCTTTGTGCCCCCACAACCACCACATCCATGCCCTCACCCTGAATGTCAAGGACCACCAGGTGTCCGTGTTTCAGTGCACCCCTACCCTGTGCTGTATGTCCTGCCCCACCATGCCCCCTGGTGTGTGTCATGGTGTTCTGGGGTGGGGAAGCTCTGGGAGGCCACCAGGAGTGGTCCACGACTTTGTGCCATGTGGGGCTTTTGCCATGCCGGTGGCATTAGACTCCGTGATGGTGCATCCCGCATGTAACAAGTACTGAGATCCAACCACTCTTGAAATGTTGTGCAGGGTCTCTGCTGTAGTGGTGAGTGTTGCAGCTGCACTACGGTGGTAAGTTGTGACATTCAACTTGAATTGGTCTCCTAGTCTGTAGTCCAACTGCAAAATGAAGTAAACATGTAGTCTCAAAGGAACAGTAACAGAAAGTCCACAGATGCCAGCCCGTTGGTGCAGCGGTGATTTCCGCTAGACGCCAGGCGACCCGGTTGAGAACGGACGGATCGCGGAGGGTGGGCCGGGGAGAAGGATAGAGCTTCCTATGGACTGCTCTCCTTCTCCGGGGAGGTGAGGTAGCAATCGGTATGTGCGGACCTGGTGGAGGCCGGGAGCGCAAGCGCTGAGCTTGCAGTTCCGGGAGGCGGGTGACGCTGGCATCATTGCACGTCCCCGCCTCCCCAACGAAAAATGGTGGAAATAGGGGAGGCGGGCAAGGACCACTGTAGGAATGAAGCCCTCCCGGAGGACCTCACCGCCACCGTCTCAAGTGGGTCCCCAACCAGACACTAGCCTGTGGCTACCAGGAATGAGGGTCACGGGCCCCAGCCCTCCAGGGGGGTAAGCCGGTGACCGAGGGATCCTGCAACCAGACAGTGGTGGAGGTCTCTGGGGCCGTGACCAGAGCCGAAAAAAGACGGGTCCTGCTAAAAAAAAGAAAGTCCACAGAAGTGCAAACTTTAAATGTTGTCAGTGACCCAATGAAACTGAATGGTCAAGCACAGTGACAGATACATGTATCAGATCATTTTGTTTTCCAGTAGGTGTAGTTCACTGCTTTCCAGGTGAAATATTTGAATCTTGGGGAAGGGACAGTGCTTGGTTTCACACTGCCTGCATTTAGTCTTGGTGAATGTTGAGGGACTGCCAGAACTGGGGACTAAAGTCTTTTGTTTATCTACATTTTTTTTTTTATTTTTATTTTATTGAAATCTAGGATTACAAATATCTTTGAGCAGAAACTGCTCATTTACAAAGGTTCCACATCGAAGGAATGGGGTATACATACATACATACATACAAAGGTCAACATAGTAATACAAAGTTACACAATAAAAAGTAGTAGAGTCTGAGGCTTAGGAAATTCCAGTAATTCAAAATGTGCCAAATGTTAGGTAGCATGGCATACCAGCCAAGGGCAATCTTAGAAATAAGTGCTGCAGGTGAGGTGGGGTGCGCCGCAGGAAAGCCATTGTCGGAGGGTAGAGGGTGAGGGTAAGAGCTCTAAAGGGAGAGAGGGAGGGATAAAAGTCAGGAAATGCCTGGGGAGGAAAGGAAGAGGGCAAGGGGGTGGTAGGAGGGGCAAGGCGGGAGAGGTAGCTGTCAAGACGAAGTGGAGGGCAGTTATCGGTGGGCCCCTGATTAGGTGAGGCAGTCACAACGACTAGTTGAAATGAGATGAAGTCGGAGTTGTCTCTTAAAAGGGCCAGAGCAGCAGCAGTAAGAGCTTCTTTGTTGAGAGTATTGTACCACTGTGGTGCTCTGTGGGCAAAGGCCGTCTGTCCCATGGTAGTCCGAAACTGGGGACAAGGAAGGTTAGTTGTTGTGGAACTTCTAGTTCGTTGGTGCTGTGGTGGTCAATAAGGAACTTTTCAATGCCCTGGGGCATGACTCGAGGAGGACTTTTGGCTAAGAGGCAGGTTTGATACTGTATCTGGCTGATGAGAGGAAGCCATCCTGCCTGAGTGTACAGGTCACAAGTGTGTAAGTTGGTCAGCCCCAGTTAGCAGCCTGCATGCTTTTTTGAGTGCAATTGTAATTCTTCGGAGGGCAGAGGCAGAGGCAGAGCCATAAATTGCTAGTCTGTATCGATGATGAGGTGACAGAGCTGTTGATAGCCAACCGAGAGTGTCAGGGGTCATGCAGTGTTTGTGCCTGTAGAGCAGGCCTATATGGATGTTGGTGGTTGGTGACAGAATCTATGTGCCGATGGTAGGAGAGTGAGCTGTCCAATGTGACACCTTGGTATTTAAAATCAGAAACGTGTTCAAGTAAGGTCCCTGTTTGATTTAGGATGGTGAGGTCACGGATTTGTACTTGCTCCTGGCATTGTAGAAGGTCATAACCTTTGTTTTGCTGTAGTTTATGACCAGTTTGCATGACTTGAACCATTCTTGATGCACATGAATTCAAGCTGTAACTGTTTCTCAAGGAGCTCTGCATTCTGGTGGTTGGCGAGCATGACTAAATCATCTGCATGAGCAGTATTTTCTGGTGGCAGACACTGGGAAGGTCATTGAGGAAGAAGCTGAAGTAGTGGCCCCAGGATGGACCCTGTGGGACCCCTGAAAGGACTGGCTTTTCTTCGAGGTGACACCAGCAATCCTAACCTACTGGACCCTCTCCCCAAGGAAGCTTGAAAACAGAGAAGCTTCATTGGAGAGCCCAATGTTTGATAATTTCTTGAGTAGGGAGTGGGTGGTTCACAGTATCAAAGGCTTTACATAAGGTCGATGAATACTGCCCCTACACCAGTTTCCTTGATTGAGTGTGGTATGGATGAAGCCCGTGAATTCTAATAGTGCAGTGGTGGTACTGTACTCTTTTGGAAACCATGTTGCTCAGGACACAGGATGTCATATTTTTCCAGGTACTTGACTAGTTGGTCTGAGGCTATGAGCTCCAGGGCCTTAGACAATGGAGGGAGGATGGAGATAGGTCTGTAGTTGGAGTGCAGTGATTTGTCTCCACTTTTGTGTACCGTGTGATGGTCGCTTGTTTTCAGTGAGATGGGAACTGGGACATCCTTAGTGATAGATTGAGGACCTTTGCCAGGGGTTCAAGGACTTCTTCAAGGACAAGTGCTAACAACTTCAGGTCAAGGGAGTCAGTGCTATAGCCTGCATTGTGAATGGCCTGCGAATAAAGGTTCTGGCTTCATGCACTGGGATCTCCTTGAAGTAGAATTGTGGGCAGGGTGTAGGAGAGGAGTAGTTGCAGGAAGGTTACTACTAGAGGGGCATCAAAGAAATTAGAAGGAGAACACTATCCAAGTTGGAGAACGATTGTTAAGTGTAGTGGCTATTGTGTACAGGTCAGATGTTGGTGTTCCATTTATGTTGAGCATGGTGGGTGGTGACTTAGGGTCCTTGCCTGTAAGGTCTTTCAAATTACTCCAAATTTTTTCCATCACCCCAGGAGTTGGAGAGAGCTTCTTGAAGTATTTGCTTTTGGCACTCCTAACTGCCCGTGTGCACTCATTTCTGGCAGCTTTATACTTTTGAATATCCCCAGGTTTGGATGTTGCACAGGCACAGTGCCAGAGATGATCCCTATGTTTGAGTAAAGTGCTTAGATCAGGGGTTATCCAAGGGTTAGCTCTGCCCTGACCTTCATCTTTTGAGAGGTGCAAGATATTGCAGGCCACAGTGAAGTGGCTGATGAAAAGGTCTAAGGCTTGGTTTACAAGTACAGTGTGTGACTGGTGAATAGTAAGGACTGGCACCACTGGAGACTGAAGCCCTCTATAAATCCATAGGGGCAGATGCAGTGTAGAATAGACAGCCCATGGTTTCTGCACTGTGATATATATAGTGCTGATGAAAGGTGGCAGACTGACAGCACTAGAGGCTGAAGCCTCTGTTTATCCTCATGTAGGTACAGCATGGGCAGGGACAGTGCAGGTCTCACACTGATGGTTTCAGTGCTGGCAAAAGCTAAGAGATGGAAAACACTGGAGACCACTCTACTGTCTTCATGTCCACAGTTTCCATTGGAAGGTCATTTTAGAAGGCCACTATCTTCTGGGACAAAATATACTTCCAAATGTTACCCTAAACTTTCCATCTGTACCTTCAGAACATGTCCTCAGTGTCCTACTGGAGAACATATCAATATGTTCAATCCTGTCAAAACCCCTGAGAATGGGAAGACTGAGATCATGTCCCATCTCAGCCTGCTGTTCTACAGGGAGACGATGGTAACAACTACTAGTAAACATAAATGTGGATATTATCTGTTAGATCCTTCCAGGTATTCCTGTTTTGAAAATGTAGCTTCCCTTAACAGTGATATCTAAACAGAAAGCCCACCTCAAATGTATTTTTATTTTTAGTACTGAACACATTCTCTTTACTGCTGCAGTAAATGTAAACACTGGAGGAGATATGAAGAAACTGATAAAGGGAAGCTTACAAAGGATGTCAGTAGGCATTGTATGTGACTTCATAGATATACAGAATTAAAAATGCTACATATATTCACTGCCACTAAGCAAGTGGCAGATGGGGATTTGTCAACACAAGAAAAGGTCATGGTCTGTACTCAGAGAGGAGTGAGGTCAGTTTTCCTATGTGGAACAGTGACCCACAGGGTGTAAAAAGTTGGAGTTATTGAAAATACGATGGATCATAATGGTCTAAAAGCCCATTTCTTAAAGCAGCAGTTTTGTCATCAAGGAAGAAAAAGGTGGGTCACAATTGACAACCATCTGACGTTTTCACAATCCTCCATTCAAAAATGAGTACCAACACAATTTAACTATCTGCAGTATAGGACCGCACCAAAGAATTCAGTATCTATGCCAAGCTGGTGTTTCTCTGCTTGACATATGTGTTGCATTCTTCGGCGGGTCTTTACAGAGTACAGTGCCACACTAAATTTTCTTGACCTTATCCTCACTTCCATCCGAGTGCACCCTAACCTCTTTCTGCCCTGATAGCATGATATTTATGGCTTGATTAAGTAAAGCTGTATCAAATCCCCCACCCTGGACCAAGTGAAACTTATTCAATGCCAAAAAGACTAGCAATGCATTCCTGGCCTTGAATAAATTTAATATGGGGTGGTATTATACTTTTCACATTCTTGTGTTTTGTGATTATAACATGTTCACCTATTACGTTATGAGGCTATGATGAATTTTGAAAATGCAGGCTAATAACTTTGATAATATTCAATATTTTTACCACACATTTTCAACATAGCCAATTCAATACAGAGACTCATGAATGTGACAGCTGTCATTTTTCAACTCCTGCCCAAAATGTGTGTTTGCATCCCAAAAGTTGATTTTGCAGTCACTCGCGACATCACCTTTAGGCCAGTAGTTGAACATTTTCCCTGCCCTTCTTTATGAGGCAGGGTCATCACAAGCTGTGTTCAAATTTGGTGTAAAAATATTAAAATAAAATAATGATAAATATTTTTAACCCAGATTCCTTTCCTGTAGCCCTCATCAGCTCTGGTCAGATTTTTTAAGTACTGGTTTTACTCTCTGCCCTCTTATCTCTCCTCTCCCCTATTCGCTCTACGTCTTATTCTCTTTCCTGTCATGGCTTTCCTACTTTCTCCATACCATGCTCCAACTCTGCTGCTGGAAATCTACTCACATGTTCCCACCATCTGGAATAATCTCCCTCCACCCCTGTTATCTCCCTTCTCTTTTCTCCTTCAAATGTCAGTTTAAATTTCTTGCTGCCCCGTCCTGCTTCTGCCCTGGCCTTGGTTAATTTTGTCATGCTACTCTCCTGTACTTCAAATCAAATCAAATCAACTTTATTTATATAGTGCCTTTCAGAGTCAAGGCGTTGTACATAAAACATATACATAATATAAATTAAAACAGAATTAAAATATATCAACCATAACTAAATAAAAGCTAAACTAAATAATTATGTTTTTAAACCAGCTTTGAAACTGTCGATGGTTGGGCATTCTCTCAACCAATGAGGTAAAGAATTCCACAGGTTGCTGCTGAAAAAGCAAAAGCACAGGATCCTGATGTCTTTAATGGACCTAGGGAATCTCCAGCAATCCCTCTGATGGAGACGGAGAGGATGGAGGGGCAATAGGGAATCAGGAGGTCTTTCAGGTAACTGGGTCCCTGATCATGTAGGGCTTTAAAGGTTAGTAAACCAACCTTAAAGGTGATCCATAGAAACATAGAAACATAGAAGTTGATGGCAGATAAGGACCGTAAGGCCCATCCAGTCTGCCCATTTCTTTTCTACCTTATAAATGTGCCATCAGCCTTTGCTCTGTCAGTGGCCTATCTATTCATAGTCATTTGTATTGCTCCCTTATGCCTATCCCATGCCTGTTTGAAGCCCTGCACTGTATTCATAGCTACCACTTCTTGTGGTAAGCCATTCCATGCATCCACCACCCTTTCTGTGAAAAAGAATTTCCTCACATTCCCCTTAATCGCCCCTCTAATCGTGACAAGTGTCCTTGTCCTGCTATTTTTCTTATATTTAAACATGTTAGACTCCTTTCACCTTTGTTTATGCCCTCAAAGTGTTTGAATACCTCGACTATCTCCTCTCTCCTCCTTTGCTGAAGGGTACATACATATTGAGCCTCTGTTAATCTGTCCTCATATGTCTTTTGATGCAGTCCCTGCACCATTTTGGTTGCCCTTCTCTGGACTGCCTCAATTTGGTTAATAATGCTTGTGAAGGTGTGGCCTCCAATACTGCAGTACTCCAGATGGGGCCTAACCAGTGTCTTGAAAAGAGGGATTATTACCTCCCTCTTACGGCTTGTGATACCCCTACTAATACACCCTAACACCCCCTAACCTTACCTACTGCTTTAGAAGTTCTGCTTGGATGATTTTAGGTCATCAGTGATGATGATGCCTAAGTTTCTTTCTTCCTTTGGACTGCTAGCAACTCCTCCCAGCCTATAGGTGGCTTCAGGGTTTCTCTTCCCTATGTGCATGATTTTGCACTTCTTTGCATTAAATCCCAGTTGCCACTCTTCCGACCATTTTGCTAGTTTATCCAGATCTCTTCTCATTCTGCCCACCCCATCTGATCATCTACTCTGTTGCAGATCTTGGTGTCATCTGCAAACAGACAAGCTACCCTCTAGTCCATCTGTAATGTCACTAATGAAGATGTTGAAAAGGACTGGCCCCAGGACTGATCCTGAGTAACCCCACTTGTAACTTGCATCCTTCTGACTGTATACCATTTACCACCACTTCTGTTTTCTGCCGTCAACCAGTTTGCCACCCAGTTGACCTACTTCTGACCACCCGAGCCTACCCAGCTTATTTATCAATCTTCTATGTGGAACAGTGTCAAAAGCTTTGCTGAAGTCAAGGTGGTGGTGACATCAACTGCCTCTTGGTCCATCATCACTTGGTTACCCAGTCAAAGAAATCTATGAGATTAGTTTGACAGGACCTTCCTTTTGTAAACCCATGCTGTCTTGGATCCTGTGCCCTATGGATTCCAGGTGTTGCACTATCCTTTCCTTAAGGAGTGCCTCCATAATCTTGCCACTACTGAGGTAAGACTGACTGCTCTGTAGTTCCTGCCTCCTCCTGCTACCACTCTTGTGGTGCGGGATCACATGAGCCCTTCTACTGTCTTCTGGGACCTCTCCTGTGCTCAGGGACTCACTAAACAATTCTGCTAATGGCTCTGCTGGATTTCCTCCTTTGGCTCCTTAAGATGCCCTGGGATGTGTGCCATCAGGTCCCATTGCCTTATCCACCCTGAGCTTAGCAAGCTCTTGTTGGACCCTTTCTTTTGAGAAGGGAGGTGCTCACCTCCCTCCCCCGTGTCCATGATGCTGAGCTGTGGGCCCTGCCCTATCTTCTTCTAGTAAATACTGACAAAAGTATATATTTAGGATAGATGCCTTTACAGGGTCCTCCTCCTCCCATGCTCCATTTTCTCCATTAAGCTTAGCAATACCCCTCTGGACTTTCTCCTTTCACTAATGTATCTATAGAAAGTCTTGTCACCGTCTTTTACTGTTAGGTGCTAGTGTTTCCTCAGTTTGGGCCTTGCCCACCTTCTGCCTTCTCTGCTTCCCTTAGGGCAGTTTGGTATGCCTCCCTATCTTCATCCCGCTATGTTCCCTTATATTTCCTGAAGGCCAGCCTTTGGCTCTGACCTTTTCTGCTACTGTATTTGAGAACCAAAGTGGTTTCTTCTTTTGCACTTCCTTTCTGTCTAACACAATGGGATATTGCTTGAGTATTGCATCCTTAATGCTTGCCCACTTTGCCTGTACCCCTCACCTGTGTTTCTTTTTGCCAGGGCTAGCTTAACTCTGTTGGTCATCTTATCAAAGTCAGCTCCTCTGAAGTCCCATATTTTTGCTTGGAATGGGATGATTAGGATGGTAGCCAAATTGAACTATACCATGTGATGGTCACTGGCCCCAGGTGACCTTTCTACCTGAGAGCTTGTGATCCCTTCTTGTTAGTCAGTACTAGATCTAGGATAGCCCTGTCTCTTGTGGGTTGCTGTACCAGTTGTTTGAGGCCCTCCCCTGCAGGGAATCCACTATGTGTCTTGTTCTGGCAGATGTTCCTGCTGGTATTGACCAATCTGTATCCGGCATGTTGAAGTCTCCCAAGAACCTCCCTTTAGCTGTCATGTTTTATATATCTTCTAACAGTAATGTGTCTATGTCCTCCCTGGTCTGGGGGCCTGTAGACAACCCAGTTCTTATGGCTGTCCCATTTCCTGTTTCCAGGGTGACCCACAGTTCTTCTGGCTCTTATGTGTATTCTGAATTTCTGTGGCTTTGATATTTTCATTGACATACAGGCCACTCCATCCTCCCCACTTTTTGCACCTCGGTCTCTTCTGGAACAATACATAGCCAGGTACTGAAGTCTCCAAGTGTGGTTACTGGTAAACCACGTCTCACTAATTGCTACTATGTCCAGTTTAGCCTCTGACATTATTGCCTGCAGGTCTGGGATCTTATTTCCCAGGCTGTGAGCATTGTGTACATGATTTTCCATTGGCCAGATTTTTGCGTGTTAGTTGTTGGGTGAGGTTTGGCATTACCCCTGTGCATCGTATGGGGAGACAAACTTTTTCTTACCTGGTGATGCAAATGAACTGCAAACATGCTGAATCCTGTTTGACCACTAGCTGAGGGGGGAGGAGTGTTCTTCCCATTCGACGTATGGCGTGCAAACTTCCTCCCCATTTGCTAGTTTAAATATTCTGTCAAAGACGCCAAACTTCTGCCGCAATGCACTGACTCCCTCCTTAGTCAGATGCAGTCCATCAAATTTAAAGAACTTTTCTCCCAGAACTGTTGCCAGTTCCTACAAATCTGTGTCCTTTTTCTGGCACCAGCCCTTGAGCCATGTATTTAGCTCCTCATCTCCCTTTCTCTGACCTTCCGTCCATCTGCTCCCTCTCCCAGACTGGCAGGATCTCAGAGAAGGAGATGCCAGATGAAACAGATGATAGTTTGTCACCCAGCCTGGTCAGGTGTTCCTTGGTCTCCACAACTGACCAGCTGGTGAGATCATAGTCCCTATGTGTACTAGGACATCAATGTTTTCTCCTGCTTGGTGAACACTTTAGCACTGCGTCAGTGTCTCTCCATGCTGATGTACTTGAGACATCTGACCATTACCCCTGGCTGGAGATGGGTATCAACTCCCGAATCATGGAGTCCTATGATCAGAAGTTTTTGATTTCTTTTGCTTGTTTTGTTTTGGTTCCTGATTTGGGTGAGTTTTGTTGTGCTAGCTCCTGTGCCACAGTGTCCTGCTCTGCAGTGTCTTCTGCCCTTTGTTTGATTTCAGAGATAGAGGCAGATACCTGTTTGTAGTGTTTATATGATTTTGGAGGTAATGTGTTGAACAGCAGAGAGATCCACCACCAAACAGGCAGCCAGTGCAGTTCGTAGAGCACAGGTGTAATATGACTGGTTCTAGACATCCCAGTCAGAAGCCTAACCGCCGCATTCTGTACCAGCTGCAGGCAGCGGATATCAATCCCAGGTAGCCCTAGGTAAAGGGAATTGCAGTAATCAAGATGGGTAGTGACAAGGGCATGGACCAATGTTGGAAGATCACCTGAAGGAACCAGGTGTTTCACCCGGAGGATATTCCTCAGATGGTAAAGAAGATTTGATGACAGCTGACACCTGAGATTTTAGGGTCAGACTGTCATCAAAATAATGCCCAGATTACGCACCTTATCGGAGGTAGGGAGTGACATACCACCAAGTAACAAACCTGAAGGTTGTCCAGCTCCCCACCTGCCCCGGTGACCTGGGTCCACTACCAATACCTCAGTCTTATCCAGATTCAATCTCAGCCAGCTGGAACTCATCCAAGGTCTGATCTCAGCAAGGCAGTTGTTTAGCATGGAGAGTGCATCATCCTGGCTGGGCAGAAAGGACAGATACAGATGGGTATCATCTGCATAGCAGTGAAAACCCAGATTGTATCACCAGATGATTTCTCCCAATGGCAGCATATACACTGCAAACAACATGGGAGCTAAATGGAACCCTCTGGTACCTCACAAGACAGGGAGTGAGTGCCAGAGAATAAATTCCAATGGCAACTCTCTGAGAACTGTCTGTGAGGTAAGAATGAAACCATTTGAGGACTGGACCAGACAGTCCACAATAAACCCATGAGCACTCCAACAGTACACTATGGTCTACAGTGTCAAATGCAGCAGAGAGATCGAGAAGGACCAGAATGGTACGTCTTTAGATCTCTAGCCATTAGGAGGTCACCAATACCCAGACAAGGGCAGTCTCCGTGCTATGCTTCTTCCTAAAACCAGACTGAGAGTATCATAGACATTGTGAATTATAAGATGATCATCCAGTTGCAACGCAACTGCTTTTCAATAACCTTACCAACAAATGGCAGGTTAGAGATAGGCCTGTAGTTAGCTAGACAATCTGGATCCAAGGAGGTTTTTAAGGAGTGGTCAAACAACTGCTTCCTTGAGGGTTTAGAATGACCCTCCAAAGACTTCCAGACAATGTCAGCAAGGATTGGGAAGATAACTTCTACATATCCTACTAAGAGAGGGTAGGGCCCGGATCCAAACTACAACTAGTTGGTCATAATATCTGGATGATCTTCACAATGTCACTGAACTCCAGCCGGCAAAAATCTGACCAGACAGACCGAGTACATGCCACTTCCCATCAACACTGCAATCCCCATAGGAGAGGTCGGAACAATGCCAGACCTGATGCTGGCAACCTTATCTGCAAAAAACTGAGCGAACTCCTCGCATCTTAGCTGAGAAAAGCTTCTTCTGGCTGGAGACAGATTGGATTGCACAATCTGTCCACAGTCCGAAAAGCTGAACCGGTCGGTTCTGTGCAGCAGAAATCTCCCTGGACAGGAACTCTGCCTTCTTACGGGTGATTTCTGATTGATAGCTCATCATAATGTGCATCAACCTAAGCCTGTCAGCATCATTGCTGGACTTCTGCCAGGCTCTCTAACCTTTGGCCAATTTGCTTACCCTTTCAAGGAGCCATCAAACCAAGGGCTCCTTGGATGGAGGGTGAGAGGCCAAACATGAACAGGAGCAATGTTGTCCAGAACATCTCCACAGCCTTGTTATAGGCTAGTACAAGATCATCTGGACTCATGCATTCACCCGACAAACCTGATAGATCCAGTACCACCATTAGGTCATGGGGTTAATACCCTTAAGGGGTGGTACGAACCATCTCCGAGGGGCAGACCTATTGGGGGCCCTGAAGCTGAACCCTATGGTGTGATGGTCAGACCAGCTGACTGGTTCCACCCCAAATCAGCAATCTCCATACCCAAAGAAAGATCAGATCCAATGAATGACCCCCTACTGGGTCGAGGAGCTAATCACCTGTGTTAGGCCCAGCATCATCATCAGCTGGAGGAGATTTTGACCAAAAGGCAAGAGTTCATCATTGACCCAGGCATTGAAGTTCCCCAGAACTATCTGTCTGGGGAACCTCAACACCATCGACGATGAAGTCTGTATCTCCTGCAGGAATTCTCAACCGTCACCTGGTGGATGTAAACAAGGAGAATCCCACAACCTACACCCTCTCCCAGGATATACTCAAAGGATCTGGTACTTCCTAACAGCACATCCACAGGCCCAGCTCAGTCTTAAACATAATGGCCACACCCGGCCCCTCGATCCAACCTTGATGGTGTATCACTGAGAACCTGAATGGAACTGTCGAGGCTAATATAGGCTTGGATTTTCATCCAGCCAGGTCTCAGCGATGCAAGCTAGATCAGTTGATCCAACAAGATCAGCTATAAGATGTCTTGTTTTAATAGATCTGGCATTGCACAACAACGCAAGGTGAGATGAGTTGTCGAGAAGACCTGGCACCTGTCCATTAACATCGGAACCTTTGGTATGGGGATAAGACAAGAATAACCCCTATCCTGACCCAATTTCACCCCAGGCATCTCCTGAACCCCAAATCCCCAATCTTCCCACCCCTTCCTGTCCCCCAATAGGCCCAGCTCTCACCTTGCCTACTCTTCCTGAGAATGCCCAATGCAGGACACCTAAAATAGGTGTCATATGACAATGGGGCATTCAAAGGCATAATTCCCTGAGCCTGGTGGGGAATAATGCCAACCATCGCTGGAACTGCCCCAACACATTATAAACAAATAAACAGGAGAGGAAAACAGAAATAATATCAAAATAAATCTATAAATATCAAATAACCAAAAATAATAAATTACTCCTTCACTCTCTCTCACAGAGGAGGAGTCAAACAAAAGACCAAACACTATTGCACATTAAAGAATAAAATAAAATCCCAACCCAAAATATAACCAAAATAACAATAAAACAATTTTGATAACTGCAATAAGTTTGATCATCTGATTTTGTCCAATAAAACACAATGTTCAATATCTTCAAAGATTTTTGCTGAGTTTCATTTGAAACATTTTAAAACAGAAAATAATAATAAATCCAAACTAAGAAAATGTGGCACTATCACTACCACAACAAAGGATGATAAATCCAGGCTGAAAAATTGTGGCACTCTCAGTATCACAGTGACTACAATTAAATTTTATATGAATCTCTGGTTCCTACAAGCTGTCTCTCACTACTTCCAATAAAATGTAATTATAGTACCTGAAGAAGTTGAAACACTGAGTAGGATAAACAAAACAGCAAACCCTTATAGGTCAGATCGAGGAGAATGATCACATAATTCTGGCCAGAAAAAAGAGCCCAGAACAAGAGACACCCCACTTAGCCACCAAAGCCAGTAAACTAGGAATGGCGAGGAGCAGAGGAGGATGATTATCCATCAGCCCCTCCGACTGGTAGCTTCAACCTCCATGGGAATCTCAAGAGTTGGGTACCCAAATTCCACTATGTCAGGCTCTGAATCGACGAGTTCCAATCCAGATTCAGCTCCACACACTCTCGAGATGAATATCGAATAAAACTCAGATGGCAATCAGCAAAACAACACTAACACGGCAATCCAAGAAAACTGCTGTCAGCATCCAACATCCAGAAGACCACCAGCTACTCCAGGGATCCGAGTCCACAGCATGAAAGCAACCACCACCAGAGAACGAGGAAAGGCCACCAGATCCAGATTCGAACCTGAGAACTCCAGAAGTCATACAGGCGTCCGAAGAACACTTAATGAAAGTACAAGTTTTATAGCAGCAAATATAACAAATTTATGATGAATTTAGAAGAAAGGGTGGCAAAGCTGCTCCAAAACATAAATCCGCCAAAGTCCACAGAAAACAGCAGAACGCCAATATCGCTGTAATGACCAGATAACTAACGGATAAGTCTGATGACAGTTGCAAAAGTCTTAAAATGATCCAAATTAGTTGCAGTAATCAAACAAAGAAATAAAACAACACTAAAATAAACTTTAAAATGCTAAAATAGAGGAGCTTAACACAGTGGCAGACCCAGCCTTAGCCTTAGTGTTCCTAAACAAGTGCTTTCATTTTGATATGCTAGCCATTATGTTGTTTATTGTATTGTATTTATTGTTTGTGTATTTTGCAGCACCTTGCATTTTTCTACTATGTATACCTTGCATATTTTGCCTATGCATTGTATATTTTACCTATGTGTTGTATATTTTGCCTATGTATTGTATATTTTGTTTGCGTTGTATATTTTGGTAGATGTGTTGTTTATTTTGCCTATGTGTTGTATATTTTGCCTATGTATTGTATTATTTTGTCTAAGTGTTATATATTTTGCTTATGTGTTATATATTTTGCCTATGCGTTTATACTTTGCTTATGTGTTGTATATTTTGCCTCCCCTGCTTCTCTTTCTTAGTTCACACCTGGAAATTTGCCTTGCTCAGTGTGCCTTTCCTTATTACCAGTTTTTAATAAATAAATAGTCAGGAGTACTTGTCTGGAGCACCATGGTCAGCTGTCAGGCTGCTCTTCCTATTGGACAATAAAGCAAGCAAATGCATTCCTGTTGGGTTGAGTGCTGTAGATTAGAGCTCAACAATTCAGATTTGTTTTGCATCTATACAGTATGTTGTTATAGAGAAATTATTACTATACCTCCTTTTGCTAGTAAAACAATTCTTCTCATACCTGCCATGACTGGAAAGTGCTGACATTTGCACATGATCCCTTAGCAAATGGCCCCTGACCAGGTGTGCACTTGAACAGACTATGAAGAGCATGAGCCAGAGCATAGACTGCATTGTAGGTGGTGTAACTTATTCTGCAGGTTATCAAAATCAAAGAGAGTCATGTAAATATCTTCCAGTGTCTCGTTACCAGTGCAAGGCAAGGATCCATCTCTTGTACCACCATCTGCCATTATCTGGCTCTTGCTGCTGCTGTGTTCTACCCAATTGCAGCCAAACACTTGCTCCCAAAAGTGTTGTACAAAAATATCATATGGAGATGTACTGGGGTGGACATCATGGAGAAACTCCTTAGCCCAGGGATCTCAGTTTTGAAGGGCAAACCTAATGGTACCATTCAGTATTGCCCTGACTTGTTTCTTGTAAGTATCTGGAGAGATGAGCCAAGCAGAGGATGCAATCCAGACTCTCGATTTAAGTTTGCAATGCCAGTTCCTCCATTAAGGGATCATCCAGCATAAAGGTGTACAAAACTATAACATTTGCTGTTGATTTCTTTATCAACTCTGTAATCTGAAGAATTTTAGAGGTGAGCTCTTTGAGGGATCACTTGGAAGAAAGCAACACACCCTCCCATTCTTATTATCTCCTTCTGTACAGTCTGACTTCCAAGTCTATAAAAGTCATCTTCTGAGGCCAGGATTCCACCCAGGTCCATCCAAAATCAAGTATCATTTGAGACAGCAAGTATGACTCAAAGAGGCTGTTTGGGACAGTCCGAAAAGGATGGAAATTGCAGTTTATCACTGAGCAGTGAGAGAGCTGATCCATAACTGATCTGCCAAACAGCAAGAAATCTAATGAATGCACTCTATGTCTCCGTTATTCCTTTATAAATCAATCTGTATGTAAACTCAGTGTATGATATACACTATGCTGATATTGCATTATACATTAATAGTGAGTCTCAATAAAATCTAGATGTTATATTTTAGTAAAGGATATTCAAGCCTAACAATAATCAGAAGAGTACTGCAATGCACTATCCACAGTGTTTGCATTGTTAAACTAGCTGCAAAATTACTATGCTCATAGCAAGGATGGCATGGAATTACTAAACATGAAATTAAGATTTTGTTTGTGATTGTTGAAAGCTTGTAAATTGATTATTTTGAGCATGAAAAATGAGAAAAATGTTATTAATCTAGTGTAAATGGAACCAAAATATGAAAAGTTAAAATATTTTGTTTTAAATAAACGTATTTAAAAAAAAGTTTCTTAATGTAGTTCACTATATTAATATTATTGTGAAATGATACTGAAATACAGAAAAGTAACAAAAGTGATTGGAATGTAACTAAATCCATTTATATATAACAGACTACCTTATTCAGAATTATGGTTGCACAGCAGTGACACCATAGTTAGAGCTGGGCAGACACTTTAATGTTAAATTGTGATTTTCAGTATTTATATTTCAAATGTTGCTTGACAGAGTTTCACAACATTTTCAAAACAATAAATTCTGGTAGAGCATCTCTTGATCTGTCAGTCTTGGTGACATTTTATGTAGTGTTTTCTTTTTTTTTACTAGTTAGTGGCAAAACATGTAAAAGTTACTAAATTACTAAAATTACAAAGAAGGTCCATGAACTCCGCCCTAATGGACTTCAGCAACCTGGTAACAACATCACTAAATCAGGGCAGGAGCACAAGGGCAGTGTTTGTGGACCTTAGCAAGGCTTTCAATTTGGTACAGCATGAGTCCTGTTACAGAGGTTGTCTGATATTGGGTTACAGGAATTCTGAAGTGGTTTATGTCCTACTTGGTTGATCACAAATAATGTGTCCAGTATGAAGCTGGCGTCTCAGATCTGGAGGATATAAAAGAGTTGTACCACAGGGCTCAATATTGGGCCCTGTATTGTTTAACATTTATGTCAATAACCTAGTAACCCAGATGAGAGGAAGTGAGATCATGCTCTATGCAGATGATACAGTTGTAGTGGCTTCTGCAAATAATCCTGAGGACCTGAGACAGCAGCTCCAGACAGACTTTCCTAATCTGAGATGTGAATGAGGACTCTAGTTTAATAAATACAAAGAAAACACAGTGTATGAAATTTTCTGCAGGTTTAAAAGAAAACAAAAATGCTTGATTTGCAAATAAGCTATATAGATGGAACAATGGTTCAGAATGTAACAACTTACAATACTTAGGAGTCCTTGTGGACTACCGTTAATTTTTCTCAGAGCATATCCAATCCAAACAAGAAAGTCTATCAGAAGATGGGAGTCCTTAGAAGGATGTCCGGTGTTTACCCAGAGACACTAGAGCTAGACTGGTGAAGAAATTACTATTACCTGTGGTAGAATATGGCCTTCCTATATATATGCATTCCAATCAGAAATCTTCGCTAAACTGAACCAACTGTATTATAGAATGGGGAATTTTATAATAGAAAAAGCTATGGGTACATCACTGTATAGTTTTTCAGGAAATTGGTTGGCTTCAACCAGCAGCACAGAGGAATACCTTCTGGTCCTTAGTCTGTCACAGACTAAGCCATCAAAGAAATAGACAACACCCACTGGTACATCTAATACAATTAGAAACAAATCAACCATGTATGATTAAATTAAGGAAAACTTCATTGGAGATACCTATGAATAGAACTTTAAATAGGATGGGGACATTACACTTCAGAACAGTCTGGCTAACTGTGATACCTGATTTGACAAATTTAAATCCATGTTGCATAAATACATGAATGTTCAATGCCAATGTTTTAGATAAATGTTGAGTGTGTGTTTGATATTGTGATATAGCTGTGCTAATGTACTGTATTTTCACCATTGTTAACTAATGAGAACAAATGTTGTTTTCTATGTCTGGTAATTTGTAACCTTTCATAAACCACAGGAATTTGTTGTAAATGGGGTTGCTTTTCCCCAACAAGTGACCCTGTATAAAAATACATTTTTATCAAATCAAATCAAAACTTTAAAAAGTATAATCGACTCACATACTACTGCCTCTGACATGTGCAAAACAGGGAATGGCACATGAATTGCCCCTCCTCATGGCTCTGAGCTAACACTGACACTACTATTGCTCCACTCACATGACCGTGGTTGGAGCCCATCCCTGATGCTCTAACTATTGACGATGTGCAACCTTACCTCCCACCTCCTTTCTAAAATATGCTCATTTGCTGTTTCATTTCAAAGAGCCAGTGGTCAACAGTCCATCTGCTATCAACAGTACCATCATTAACACCTTTGTGAATGTACCATGCTCAGATTGGAGGCAGCAGGAGCCAGAACCAGAAAGCAGCCAGCAAGGAGGAGGCGACCTCATGGCTCAGGGAAACTGTAAAAGTCTTATCCAAGCCAGCCCACTGGCACAGCGTAGCACTACCACTCTGTGATGCTGATGACCCAGGTTCAGGAACAAGAACAGGGAGTTGAGGGCTGACCAGGGGAGGAGGCTGAGCATCCCAGGGACTGCTTGTCTCTATGGGAGGGAGGGGGCTGAGGTTCAGCTCTTGACTGCCCAGGCGGAGGCCTGGGGTACAGCAAACACCCAGCCACATTGCATGGGGGAGGATGCAATGGACATCAGCAGTTACACCACGATGTCGGGCGCATGTCACAGCTGCAGAAAAAGGGAAATAGTTCCCCAGATGCTGGAAAGATGGAGTACCAGTGCAGACCCCACTGCTCACACCTGATTGCCCCAGCCAGACCCGACAAAACCCAAAGGTTCAGGGTGTAGGGCTCCACCTCATCCCCCAGGGGAAAACCAAGGCTCCATGAGGGTACTGGAGGGCTCCAGGTAGGTGCAAGAAGCAAGGACAGACACCATAAATGACTCGATGGTGCAGGGCTTGGAGAGCTGGGGAGGAAAATGCGCAAAAACAAAAACTTATCAAAAGCTGTAGATCACTTTGGGAGGGTGGAAAGTGAAATGGAGACCAGGAAGAGCACTGGCTGTGAGGAGGGTTCACTGTGCATCACGTGACCTCCCACAGTCAATAGAGCACTGCCAGGAAGACAGAAGGTTCTGCATAAGGCAGCCACCATCAACATGTCCCAGCACACACATGTCACAGCGAGTGAGTGAAATAGCAAAGGAGTGGAACAGGTGACTGGCTTCTAATGCATCAGCAGGCACCCACAGGAAGAAGTAGGAAAATAGGAGGCTCTGTCAAGTCACTGAGGTAAGGTTCCTGTTCAACCCTGTTGTAACACTGACTTCAAGGAAGGGAGGAGAGTGAAAAGCAGGCCAAAACTGGGAATAGATGCAACATCCTATCTAGGGTAGGGGTATAAAGGGATTTAATGAGGGTATAGAGAAACATTCACAGCAACCTATCTAGTGTCAGATAGCAAAGGGTTAGGGGAAGGTGAAAGAGCTACTTACTCATAGGAAAAAGCAGAGAAGGGGAGGGATAAAGAAATGAGGAAAACACTTCATTCAAGAGGGAACTACTTGCTGAGTGGGTTAGAAGAAAAGCCTTATCTAGGATAAGGGTACAAGGAGAAAAGCAAACAATATAAGGGAAAACTAAAAACACCCCTATCAGCAGTGAGGGTAAAGGAATTGGGAATACTGGGCATGGTGGGTTGTGGGAGGGTTAATCCATGTTGTGGTGACAAGAAAAATGTGACCATCATTAGGGCACCAGCACAATGCCGATGGCAAACATAGCACCTAGCAATCATGCCCCAACCCCCATTGCACCCCAATGCCCCTGGGCATGTTCTGGCTGTTTGTACCCCCACTTCAGAGGGACTTATCCCCACACTCCCCATACTAATATAATCACCCAGGTCAGAGGGGTATGGGGCAAAGGGCACAACATCTGGACAATGCTGTCCCTGCCAAGTGCTACAAAATCCAGTTCACCAGTATGACAGGAGAAATGGTTGCGGCACCTAACTGCATCACCCACATAACGGTATGCACTGAGGAAACAGTTTTCAGAGAGACCTTCTGGAGACTGTGGTGCTGTCCAATCTACACACACCTCTCTGGCTGAGGGAGCAGGTTGCTAGACCCCAGACCGAGTTGGCTGAGATTTGGGGACCTCTTCCCCACCCAAGGACCACCAAGTCTGCGACCATTACTTCCAGAGGATGCCAGGAGGAGAAATTTGATTATGGTGGGCTCTAGAAGAGTGGGGGTGGTGGGTCAGGAGGCACATTTCTCAACCTGTACGACTACATAATTCCTATGCCACTCTGGCAGGCCGGATTGTTGGGAGGAGGCACCTGTGGTAGTGACCAGGAAGGATGTGGCCTCTGTAGTGAAACCCCAAGAGAGTGGCAGAGGACCTGAGAGGAAGAGGAAACAACTTCATAGTGGGATTTGATTGTAAAGGGATATATTTGGTAATAGGAGGTAAAGGGAACAGTGTTTAACCAGGAGTAGCACACTAAGCTGAAGCTTGTTCCAGATAAGACCTGGGGAGCACAAGGAAGTTAAGTGACTTGCTCAGGATCACACAGGAAGGAGAGGGAAGTGGATCCTTCCTGATGCTTGCTAAGTCGGCAGGGCAGGAGGGAGACATGGATGCCACTGTCAACCTGGGGACTAATGACCTGGCTAGGGACAGAGCTGGGATATTTTAAGGGGGTTTAGGGAGCTGGGGAGGGGTCTTGGGCAGTAGTGGTACTGCTGTCTATGACAGTGAGGAGAGGGTTCTCTAGCACCTGGTGCTTCAACCTAGGTTGGAAGGAAGGCAGAGAGAAAAAATTCAGCTGCACTGCCGGACTGAAGCCTACCTTGAGGGATAAGAGCCTATACAGGGGTGATGGCCTGCATAACTCTCATGAGGGGAACCACAGTCCTCAGTGGACAGTTTAAATGTTGTTTTGATAAACATTTAAACTAGTTGAGGGTGGTGATGGAAAGAAACTGGGAGACATAAATTGCCCCACCACCCCCCTGTCCACAGATTAAACTAGAGAGTAGGGAGGACCTGAGGGTAGATTAACCCCAGTGTAAATTTATAAAATAAGCAAGGTGGTAGAAATGAAGGGGATGGGAATGAGGCATTAAAAAGAGGGTGGAAGGAGGAGGTCAAAAAGAAAAAAAAAAGGGGGCTAGCAAGCAGAGCGTAAAGAAATCTGAGGGCCATATGTGCAAATGCTAGAAATCTAGGAAATACATTTGTTATTCTATGGTAACCTGGTACAACCCACTAGGCACACTTCCAGACACATGATCCATCATGGTAGAGGCTGACTTGATATTGTTGCCATTATCATCGTCATGGTGCACCGAAACCATGACTGGAACATGACCGCATTCAGTTCAGGAAGGACTGGGCATGAGTGGGACATGACTATACCAGTTCAGGAAGGACAGAGGCAAGACTGGGACATGATCATACCAATTCAGGAAGGACAGGGTGCATGACTGGGACATGACCATACCTGTTTGGGAAGGACAGGGTGCATGACTGGATCATGAACATACCAGTTCAGGAAGAACAGGGTACATGACTGGGACAAGAACCTACCACTTCAGGAAGGACAGGGTACATGACTGGGACATGACCCTACCAGTTCATGAAGGACAGGGTGCATGACTGGGACATGACCCTACCAGTTCAGGAAGGACAGGGTGCATGACTGGGACATGACCCTACCAGTACAGGAAGGACAGGTGCATGACTGGATCATGACCCTACCAGTTCAGGAAGGACAGGGTGCATGACTGGAACATGACCATACCAGGCTATACACAGTTCAGAAAGGAAAGGGTGGGAAGGAGGTGTGGTGTTTTTTTATAGAGGTTTTTATACTCCAGGGCTGACGGGCATCTGTTCAACCCCTGTCCCCTAGTGCCATCAGATATCCTTCTTTTTCTCTCTTCTGGGTGAAAGGTGGTTCCCCAGAGATTGTCTTATGTTCTTCACCCCAGTGACTTTAATTCAGAATTCCTCCTCCCATCAGATTGGCTGTGCAGGCCATGGCACTTCAAGCAAGGCTCCATGTAACCTGATCCACTATGTTTCCATCAGTTTTCCTTTCCAGCCTGGAACCGTGGTGCAGCACAGAAGCACATACATGTGGAGGTGCACATGCGCTCTGGTACTGTGGCCTCCTCCACCCACCCAGACATCCATCTAGCCTCTGAGTATTGGTGCTACCTCCAGGCCTCCATCTGATAGCAGCCAAAGCAAGAAAGGTGAACTATCCTGCCCAGGAGAGGAGATCTGCCTGTCAGCTGCTCTCCTTCTCCCAGCCCCCACCTGCCACTGGCACCCAGGCTTGTTCAACTCCAGTCACAGGCATTGCACAAGGCAAGACGCTTTTGCAGCCCCTCAGCTCTCTGCGCCACCAGGCTGGCTGGCAGGCATGTGGTGCTTATCTGAGGAAAGTATAAAAGCAATGAAGATACAGGATATACAAAGGGGGCAAGGTATGTGGTTCACGCTGTATCTGAAATGGAACCACTAATTGCCCTGGCATGATCCACAAACCTCCAGCACAGGAGGGGAGGGTAGATAAGGTACTGGTGGAAGCCATTGGCAAGATGGCAGAAAAGAGAATGATGCTAGTGGGGACTTCAATCTCTAGATGTAGACTGAGAGCCTCCGGTAGCAGCTTCAGCTAGAAGCAGGGACATGCTGGACTTCCTGCAGGCGGTATTCCTCAGGCAACTAGTCAGGAAGTCCACTCATGATGGGGCAATACTAGACTTGCTACTCAGTAACAGGGACAATGTTGCAGATGTTAAGGTGAGAGATCATCTAGGGACCGGTGATCACTGTACAGTGTGGTTCAACATAATGGATCCAATATTCAAAGATTAGCACAGCCACTAATAGGACTAAAGAGTGTGCTGACCCGGATTTGTGCTGGTGCTCTCAGCCAAATCATATTCAGAAGCTCCAGGAGTTCCAGTTCAAACCAGCAGCACCAAACCACTATAATATCACCTTGCCTTTGCAAATGAGGAGGTCACCCATGCATACTGGTGCAGTACCTTCAAAGCTTTGTGATGATGGTCAGTAGCCTTAAGTGGCACTATTTACCACATCTGAAAACCTCTTGTTCCATACACATTTTATGTTACTGTGGCCAGGGCAGGCTGCAGCTCCCTTCAGCACTGGCCTGCTGACCCTCACCATCCTACATCTCCCCAGGACTTACATGGTCACCCTGAATACCCCACAGATTCTCCTCCATGGTGTGGTCAGAAAGAGCAGACTGTCCCCTCCCACCAAAGTACAAATCCAGTTTTGGCCTCCGGGTCCTAGTGATGTGGTGGATGATGGATAAGGAGCATGGCTTACACTAGCCTGCCCTGCCATCATTTTCCTCCATTTGTCCTTCCCCACACTGAGACACAGTCATCAATGTGCTCATGCAGAGGCATTCCAACCCACACTGCCACTAGGCCTCCACCTGGTGGCAGTCATTCAGCTGAGCAAGCAGTCCTCCCTTCCCATGAGAGGATAGCAGTTCCTCGGACACTCGATCTCCACCCCCACTGACCCCTGGCAACCTGAGCTCATTCCCAAACATGGGTCACCAGCCTGGAGTGAGTTGTGGTGTTCAGTGCTTCAACCCTCAGCGTGACTGGGACAGCTAGAAACCACTGCAAAAGTTACTAAGCCTGCACCCCAACTCCCCAAAGACAGGGTGGTTGTACTGCAGCTGCCTGCCCCTCATCATCCATTTCAAAATAGAAACAAATCCCTACTGTCCAGTGGCTCCCCTGAATCATCCATTCTATGATTGTAAATAATTCACTGACGTGTAGAACCCCACCACCCACTGTCTCTGGGACTTACCTTGAGGACCCACCTTTTCCTCCTCTGCTTTCACTTGTAGCAGGGCCATTGAGGGTTCCTAAAGCCCCTTCTGGGTGGCTTTGCTCAGTGCAGTGGTCCTGTGTCCAGTAGGCAGTGTAGGGTCAGCAAGAGTCATGGGCATCATTATGTTGCCAGCAGTGTTTTTCCTGTGTTCTTTCCCTGGCCCAGAGACTTTCCATGGAGGTGACAGCTTAACATATATGTGTTGTTGGACATGGTGACATCTTCCATCTGGAGCATCACCCAACCAGAACTTCTGCTCCTAGCCACACTGCCACCAATGGTCACCTAGGTAGTGGTGCTGCGATGGAACAGGATGCCCTCCTCCTTGGAGGAGGAGGAGGGCATCTGCTGGGATGCTTGATTCTCCATACCCTGGCCAACTCCTGAGTGGCCCCTGTTCACTCCCAAACCAAGCACACTGCTGTTCTGGCAGGTGAGGCATGGATGCCTCAGGACTCCATGTCACTAGACTGGCCCCATCCTTACAGTAATGCCCTGGGTGTCTACTGGTACCCCAACGCACCCCATATCACCTGTTTACAAATAATATGTAAGCCCTGCTGTCTAGTGGTTCCTCTACCCCATCAAGCACTCCTTAACAAAATACATGACTATTGGTGGTCCAGTGTCCCTCCCACCCATCCTGCTCACTCACATACCGTCCAACACCCCTTACCCAGATGGCCAGCGATCAGCAAAGCCCACTACAGTGACTGGCACAGACCTCCTCTCACATCCTTGGCTGGCCACTTTTTGAGCAGTCAGCATGTACACAATACTGTATGTAGTTGTAAATGGGTGCTTATGATCATGGGTACCATCTAGACACCAGAGCATTATTAGGTTGGACAGGAATGGGTGATCTAGGGTAGGGTACTGCTAGACACTAGGGAATATTTACAATCATAAATGGGCAATTGGGGGTGAGGAGAGCTGCTACACATCAGGGAATCATAGAATAGGCAATCATGGGGGGTGTGGGGTACTGCTAGACACCAGGTAACTATTCACAATTATAGAAAGGGCAACTGGGGGTCAGGGGCACACTAGATCACCAGGGTGAACATGTTCATTGGGACTGGTGCTAAGGGGCTGCTGCACCCCATGCAAATGAGCCCATAATCTGTATGTGAGTGACCCCTTGGCACCTTGCATGCCAAATGGGCTCATTTTGCATGATGTTTATTTATTTATTTATTGAAGATGTTTCACCAGGAAAGGAACACTGAGTAAAAGATGCTCGTCTCACAACCTGGGGAGGAGGTTTACAGTGGAGGAAGATATACATACTACAGTTGAAATTAGGAGTAGAGCAATACAGACAATGAACATAATTGAGTGCAATTTCATTTCACTTGTTACATAATGAGAACAGTACAAAACAGATCATCAAGAACAGTGGTATATATAACATGGGTACACATCTAGGTCGATACATGATTACATAAGTGCCAGTAACAGAACTTGAACTGAAGCGAGATGCACCAAGTTGTGGCTGAATATAGCCCACAGGGTCTTGGCACTATCTCGTTTAGGCAGCTATTCCTTGTGGGCTATATACAGCCCAGGTCCGTGTTAAGGCAGCACAGTTTCACTTAGCACTGCACCAACACAGTCTGATATTCAGTTGGATAGCACCATCCATTATCCACCCCATCCAATTGAATATAAAAGCCACTAGGTCAGGCGCAAGCACGCACAACTATTTGCACTGCACTGGCCCTCCTATTTGAATATCAGTCTAAGGATGGATGTGGAATCAAACCACACAAGGGTGAGGGTCCTGGACTTCAGAAGGGCAGATTTTAAAAGAAGGTGAATGCCCCAGGGATGCCATGGAGGGGATTGACCTGGATGGGTGGCGGAACAGTGGATGAAGCTAAAGGAAGGTAGGCATAGCAAAGGCAACAAACCTCTGCACCAAGCAAGTGAGCAAAACCAAGAGGAAAAAGAGACAGCAATGGTTCTCAAATGAGGTGGCTGAAAGGTAAAGTCTAAAAGGACAGCATTCAGAGTGCATAAGGAGACCCAGAGGAGGAGTAGAAGGAGGAGTATCATTAGGGCATAAATTGAGGATAGAGTAGCCCAGTTAGTAACAAAAGGGACAAGACATTTTTAGGTATGTAAGAAAAAGAGAAGACCAGGAGGGATTAAAAGTTTAAAAAGGATAGGAAGGATCATGCAGTGGGGACCAGAAATGGCAGACATCCTGAACAAATACTTTTGTTCAGTGTTCACAGAGAAAGGAGAAGAGGAGGGCCACCAAAAGTAACAAAGCTTTGGAGGGAGGAAGGTGGACACTGGTCCTTTTTGGAGGAATCCTGAAGGGACTCACAGATCTGAAAGTGGACAGATCAATAAGGCCAGACAGGGTGCATCCAAGGCTATTGATGGATCTCAAGGAGGTGCACCTCTAACAGTCCTGTTTAAAACTCACTGGAAACAGTAGTGGTTCTGGAGGACTGGAGGAGGACAGGTGTAGTCCCACATATTGAATTCCATGCAGCTGTGTGATATCATGCCAAAGTTTGGAGGTAGCCCAGCAGTGTGCAAACTTGTAACACAATTGTGTGTGTGTGGCAAACACAGTGGTATGTTCATCACAAAATTATGCATGTACCATGTTCCAGTTCAAGCTGCCATAAATTGTGGAAATTATTACAAAATGTGAGCCTCTTTTGAAATGAAGCCCAAATTGTATATTGGTGGGGGTGCTGATGGGTACACAAACTTGTCCCCCATCAGTCACCTCACATATGCAAATCAAACTCTCTGTTTGGGAAATTGGGCATTTTAATGCAACTCTCAAATTGCATGAAATTTCATGAAAAGCCTGTACCTTTCTTGAAAACTGTAAAGCAAAACGTGTTAATTTCAGTTATGAACATTTTTGTCGACACCATAATATCAATGTACTGGGATTTGACCACAGCCAACATTGCACATTTTACAAAAACACACAAAAATCCTGTACCTCTGATTGGTCAGCTAAGGCCTTCACCTGTGGGTGCATTGTGCAATAATCCATGACTGAAAAAGAAATGTATAAATAACATAATTAAACACATTTTCAAACTTATTTTACACATGGGTCCATTGTATAATTCCCAATAAGGCACTTCAAATGTGGTTAATTAGGGTATCACCCACTTCTCATGTGACTAAGTCACTCCAGTTGCACTTCATGACACATCGAACCATGATGTATGGGTAAATCCCCTAATAACCCATGCCCTGTCATGCCTTATTGTGTAATTATATTGGCCCATCCTCCTGTTTTCTATGTGTATAATGTAGACATCTATATGCCTGTCCTGAAACTGATGTTTGCACGAGTATCCAATGTAATCCTTCACATCTGACTTTTGCAAAGTAGCCTTTTCTGGATATAAAATTTGTGTGTATCGATACTTGTAAATATCAGTGTAAAGCTAATGAACACATTGAAGAAGAAGAATCAGCATTTATACAGCGCTTTTCATACACATTGTATCCCAATGCACTTTACAAGCAATGACAGAATGCTAATGAAGTAACTAAATGTGTAGTGGCAGCCATTTGACATTTCAACACCCACACACAGACTTGCACAATTGCATGAACTGGTTTTGTGGGAAGCGGAATGCTGGCCAGGACACAGAAGAAATCCACTACTGCTGTGAAAACTGGCTTGGGTTCTTCAACTTCCAACTGGATAGCCATCAGGACAGCACCTGAGATGGGTGGAAGGGACCTTGGTTTAACATCTCATCCAAAGGACAACACACCCAACAGTACTGCACCCCCTAATACTGCACTTGGGTGCCAGCATTTAGGTGTGAACCAAATCCTGGTGTGGGTCGAGAATCCATGACCTTCTGGCCCAGAGGCAGATGTGTGACCAACTAAGCCATGCTGACATCCCTGACATGGCTGTAGCTATTGAAGTTTAGCTGCAGACACACAGTACTGCATGTGTGGTGCCGTACATTGCATGCCTCTACCTGTGGGTATCTATAAAGGCCCAATATGCAGCCACTGGAAGAGAGGAGGCTGCTGGCAATTCTCCAATGATGCCAGCAAGCAATGGACGTCCTTGACAACGGAAGTTAGAACCAGCTGCTGCCGTCCAGTTAAAATCCACATGATCCCCTGAATGGCTTTAATCTCTGAGTAACAAGAGTCATAGATGGAGAACCCAGTGTGATATTTGGCAATAGGGCAGGATTATGGTTAATCTCTATTAATGGCAAATCATCGTCAGGGCATACTGGTACACTCGTATGCTGAATCTGCAAAACAGTCATAAGGAGATTGAAAGTCATGCTTTATATAGATACATAGATATTAAATACACAGATTGTGATGGCAGAGATACTGAGATACATAGATTCTGATATTAGTTAAAGACTCGTTAGTCAATCCGGTCTGCCCTCTTATGAAGTGCGATGGAAATGGTATCTATTTGTTGTATGGCAATGTACATCATGATCTAATTCAAACAAAATGAGCAGGGTTTTTAAAAGGTCTGTCCAAGATCCACTTCATGAGATTTAAAATGGAGAAATCCATCCAAGCTGTTAGACTGTCTACTAGAGGTCAAACTGCATACACAAAGAAACAGTTATATTAGAAAATGATGCAAGTCCACCATTGTGTCTTTTGTTGCCAAAAATTGTGACTTTGTGTTGCAAACAGATGCATTTTTGAAAATAAGATTTATTTGTTTATTTAGCTTTTGTTGACCAGGTAAGTACAGTAGACAAGACAGTTGCCTATTTTCAGGTACGACCGGGAGAGTACAGGAATTAAGATTTAAATACATAGGACAACATGATACAGATTACAACATCTTACAAGTCATGTGAGGACAAAAAGATGCAGGACTTTGTATACAAGTAGTGGTATGTTGAATTTTCAAATTCATGCGAATGGAATTTCACAAAATGCAGCCAGAATTTGACAAATGTCATTGGAAGTAGAGCAGCAGAATTCTGTGGTGGCATAATGCAACAGGTTTTCCACTACAGTTCTGCAGAATTTAATTCTGTGTATCTCAATATATTCTGTGGAAATGGTCACAGAATGATGTTTCATAGGAAAATGTTGTGCCATGGAATATAATTACATGAATCACAGCAGGTGAAATACTGTAGAATGAACAGCAAAATTCTTGTGGAAATTCTAACAGTGCAATAGTTATTCTGTACCAGTCCCACTGGCAGAGTTCCACATTCCGCACAGCACTGTACACAAGTGATAAGATGCAAGCAGATCATGAACTGGCATCTACATCAGACCTTTTGAAAACCTGGCCAATGCTTTTCTGGTTTCATTGATAACATAAAGGACATTGGATTGTCAGGTGACGTAGCCACTACTGCTATACACCAGAAATAATATACCTTTTTTGAACCAATTAAATGTTATATCTATGGCAATATTTTGCAATAAAGAAAGAAATCTGGATGCCAATATCATCTTAATGCAATAACCTTCCTCCCCAATAACATATTAAGTTTTCCCCATTTAGTCAAATTAATATCAGCCTCTTCTAGTAAAGGTCTTATATTGTTAGCCACCAGATTTTCTAGCGTATGTGGTAAGTAAATATCCAGATATGTAATACCTCCCCCATTTTAAATTGTATTGGTAGAATAATGACTTATAGTCTTCGTGGCTACTTTTCAGTGGGAACAATTCAGATTTCTGCCAATTCATAGTTAGCCCAGAAATTAATTTCAACTCCTCAAATAGGCTGATGGTATGTTGCACAGATGTATGGGGATTTGACAGCGTCAGTAGAATATTATCTGTATAAGCCACTATCTTATGTCCCAGCTTACTGAAATTAATACCAGAAATCCTGGAATATTTCTGAATGAGACATAATAAAGGCTGTAGAACCTATATGAATAGTAAAGAGAGAGGTATCTTGCCTTGTACCTCTTTCTAACAAAACTTTTCAGAAATAATCTTGTTAGTGCATAGCGTAGCACTTGGGGCTTGATATAACAAAGCCACTTTTTGATATAAACTCTTCCCATAGCCCAAATGTATGCAGCGCCACATATAGGTAATGCCATTCTATAGAGCCAAATGCTTGTGGGCATACAAGGATAGCAGTACTGATGAGTCCTGTAGTTTTGGAGCTCTTCACATAGTATTAAGTATTCTCCTAATATTCTCCCATCTATATCAGCCCTGAATAAAGTCCACTTGATCCCTGTGTATGTGCAGTCTCAAAATATTCTGCAATCTTATGGCCAGAAATTTTTCCACATTTTATACTCCATATTCAGAAGTGAAACTGGGTGGTAGTTAGCTGGGTCTAGTAGTAGTCTTTGCCTTTTTTTCAAGAGGACTGTAATAATAGCCTCTGACATAGACAGTGGCAGAGTTTTATCTCCTTCCATTTCAGCAAAACTTTGGAGAATAGGGACACTTCCTCACTAAGTGAGGAGTATGTTTTGGCAGGTAACCCATCCAAACCTGGGATCTGGCTTTAGAAAAATTATCAATTACTTTTCTGATTTCTCCTATTGTAATATCTTTGGATAGCTTTATTATTTTTTTTAAAAATAAGAGATCTTAGGCAGGTTGACTCTGGATAAGAAAGTTTTAAATTTGTCCATGCTTTGTTTTGTCTACTGTAGTATAAATCTGTAAAATTTCAAGAACACTTTGTCTCTTTGTTACCAGTAAGAATATTTTAGGTTCATTTTTGGTTCTACTGATAACATTTCTGTTTTGTATTTGTTTTAATCTTTGTGCTAAAAGTCTGCCTGCCTTCTCCTCAGATTCCCAATAAGATTGCTGCATCCTGAATAAAGCAAACTCAGCTTTTCAGTATGCATTTTATTGATTTCATATCTTAACAAAATTAGTTCCTGTGAAGGCTATCATCTGACCCTTTTAATTCTTCTGCCTTTCCTCCAGCTCCCTTAGTAGTTCTTCCTTCCTGTGTAGGGATTTCTGACTTCTCTTTTTCTGTGACGAAAAGCATAATATTCTCCCCTAAGTATGCTTTAAAGTCCTCCCATAAGGTAACATATGAGGTTTCCTCATTATTATTGATGTCAAAGAACAGTTTTGTCTTCTCCATTATCCAAGGTTTGACATAATTTAATAAGGCACAATTAAACCTCCAATGAAATGGGTTTTCAGTGTTGGGGACCAGATTTAAGATAATTGACATGGGTCATGGTCTGATACTACAATTGTGTCAATATCTGATCTAACCAAATTATTTACCAGTCCATTAGATATCAACAGCATATCAGTTCTGCTATATGTATTGTGGCAATTAGAGTAGAATGAGTAGTCCCTTTTATCAGGAAATTTTATTTTATTTTTTTATTTTATTTTCATTTATTTATATTTATTTATTTTTACCAGGAGGCACACTAAGCTGAAGCTTGTTTACAGGTGTGACATGGGAACACAAGAAAGTTAACTGACTTGCTCAGGGTCACACAGTATGCAAGTGAGGGCTGTGGGAATATCAGTCTCCATGCATCCACAAGGCCTAAATCACTCATTCTTTCTAAAATTGCCTTCCTGGCTTTAGTGTTAGTTTCATATCTTGTGGGATTGCTTTAATAACCCTATTATCTAGAACCATGTTAAAATCTCCCCAAAATGACATTTGTATTGGCATTCTTACTGAGTTTACCAAAAGATCAGGAAAATGGTACTCGATTCTCATCTCGTAATGCATATATGTTGCATAAAGTCAGTTCAATACCATCTAGTGTTCCTCCTAATATTTGCCACCTTCCATTTGTATTAACCTTGTGATATGAGAGAGCAAGAGTATGTTTCTTATTGATAAATATAGCCAAGCCCTTGTTCTTTTACTAACAGAATTGTGATATACCTGCATGTCTCCCACCCATGATTTTTAAAGTTTGATGGCTCTTCTGGTAATAGATATATCTCCTGAACCATAGCAATATCCACCTTTAATTTGTAAAGATATTATATTAGAAGGTTCCTATGGGAGGGTAAGAAGGCTAAGGCTTAGCCTAGGAAACTCAAGAAAACCTGGCAATTAGGAGGTATGGGACTTCGGATTTCAAGCGGTATCACCAGGCCTTCTTATATAAACAAGTATGCCACTGGTTTCAACATGATAGGAACTCCCCTTTGTGTCAATATGAGTCTGAAGTAGTGCACCCATACTTGTTATACCACCTTATGATAGAAGTATTCCCATCTGAGATATTGTCACACCCATACCTGAAAGCTAATGCAAGGAACACAAAATAGCTTGTCAATTTCCTAGCAAATACTCTTTTCCCTATTGAAGTGCTCCTCTCTGAAGAAATCCTAATATTGCTACGAGGAGGTGTACACTGACAAATCCATTATGGGAGAGTTGGGGCATTTCAACCATATGGGACCTGGTAGATCACAGGAATGGCATACCCAGTCCTTTATGGAATTTAGAAACCTATATAAGCTACCTCATACAGAGTTTCATTCCTTCCTTCAAATTAGAGAAGCTTTACAAAATATTTTGGACACAAATTATACCATATATCCATCAAAAGTAACTAATTTACTCAAAAAGCAAGAAGCAAAGGTAGGACTAGTAAAATATATAAATTATCCATTGAGACTAGTCTAGGTGTAACAGAAAAGGTCAAAGACATATGGAGGCTAGTCTAAGTTATGTGGTATCTCAACAGTCTTGGGATCTAACGTGCAAAACACATATAAGACTAGTAAAGATATAGAAGGCCATCTAGTACAGTTCAAAATTCTACATGATTGGTATTATACCCTGAAAAACTATACAAATTAGGCCTGACAGACAATAACAAATGCTGGATGTGCGCTGTTAATGCCAAGGTTGTTACACGTGGAACTGTCAACTAATTAGACCACTCTGGCTAATCATTTGGAAATCAAGTCCTTGGTAAGATTATTCCCTTTGAAGCTGAGATTTTTATAATAGGAGACACAGATAGGGATTACTCATTACGCTCCACAAGAAAGAAATGGTTGCAGTTAGCAGATCTAGGATAAAAGAGGCTGGTTTTAAGGCATTGAAGGACAGTCACCCCCTGGGTTGGAAGAATGGGCCAAATATTTGTTGAACTTTGCCATAAATGAGACAGTTAGTTATCCGAATACAGAACACTACACAACTATGAAGACATTTGGAATTCTATTTTCAATGATTATCAGAAAACTGAAGGATTTAAGTGATAGTTTCTGTTTATATTAATAGAGACAATGGGCCAGATTCTCAAAGCCCTACATTGGATGCAGGTGCCTGCACCAAAACAGATATGGTGCAAGGTGCATCTTGTGTCCATGATTCTTCTCCATGTGATTTACAAAGGCAGTCTGTGTCAAACACAGGCTGCCTGCCCTAAATGGGCCGTGCACAAGCCCTGCACCCAGACATGGGCTATAACATGATGCTTGGGGCCCTGCAGCAAATGCAAGCTGCCACAGCCTCCAAGTGGGATTCACAGAACACCACGAGTGGGAGTATATCTAAGTACCCTTAGACCAGGCAGGGCTGATTTAACAGGGCTTAGAGATGTCTCCCTAGAAGGACTGCCCTTGTGTGGCATTGTGCAGATGCCCAGGCACCATAGTGGGCCCACACCATGACACCACAACAGTGCCATATGCCACCCTATACCTGGTGGTCTGGTGGACCCTCCTCCCACCTGCATATGCCCATTGCCCACTGCAGTATCCTGGTGATATAGCAGCCCACACCCCACCCTGGCATGAGCCACCCAACTCCTCACACACCTCCATCCTGTACCTCAAGCTGGGCCTGGCACAACCCTCCCACCACATTGGCTGGCCCCAACTGTACAGGTACTGTGCACATACCACAGTACAGTAGGCAGCCACGCACTGTACACTGGGGTGTCACTGGCACTGTGCACACCTGCCTTCAGACTTATGGCAAGCCCTCCCCATACACCATGCCTGTGGTGCATATTCTGACTTGCCACAGGCACAAGGACATAGCCACCAGGACCCTGCCTGTTTGTGAATCCAGTGCAGGGTCCCTGGCACAGGGTGAATTGGCACAAGCTGCTGTTCACTACAGCCATGTGGACACTGGCCTTTGAGAATCGGCCCTATGAATCAAGACACAATTATAATGGTAGTTTACATAGGACAGAATAGAATTTTAGATAGAAGTACTACATATTTGATGGAAAAGATAAAAATTGATGATTTATAGTCATGATGATTTTATGTATAAAGATACCTATTATATTGATACTTGTTTTAATGTGATTTCTTAGATTCTTACATTTTCTGTGATCTATGATTGTAACATCTTATTGAAAATAAAATAAAAAATTGTCCAAAAAAAAAAAGAAAAGAAATAATACAAGATGAAGAAAACTGAATAAAATTATTTTAAATACATTTGGGAAGGGACTTACCAAACGATCCATCCAGGATCTGCTTTATTTTCAATTTTATTTATGCATTTTGTCTGAAGAAAATACCATTATATCCTTTTTGTTGGTTTTACTTTGACCAGGAAAGATACACTAAGCTAAGGCTTGCCTTCAGGTACATCCTGGGAACAAAGGGAAGTTAAGTGACTTGGCCATGGCCACACACACTATGCAAGTGGTAGCTGTAGGATTCACACCAGTTCTACAGCTTTGCAGCTCAGTGCTCTTAACCACTACACTAGACTGCCTTCCTCCAGGTTAGATATATTCTAGTTAATACATAGAGAATACTGGTTGGTAACCATCCACAGTCAGCCTGTACTGCCACAGAGGGTTCTGATTACATCAGACCTGAGTGTGAAGCTCAAGAGGTTAGATGTAATCAGAAGCCTGAGGTAAGGCAGCACAGGCTGGTTGTGCATGTAGTTGCACAAATAGTAGATTTTATAGTGTATAATGTTTATTATTCATTAATATTAATAATAAAAATAAAATGTATTTATATAGCGCAATTCAGTGTATATCAAAGCACTGTACAAAGTATTTATAAATGAAACACCACTCATGCTGTAGATATTTTTGTGCTGAACAACTTTTGCACTCACAGTACCATGCTATCATTTTTCCTTTTAAAGGTATTCACATTTCAATATGGTTAATACTGCTAGTATACTGTACATCTGCAGAACTGGTATCTGTCACTTGAATGACATAATCAAGGCAGTCATTTTAGGATTTTAGAGCAGGATTTTTTTAATCAGGAGAGGGGTTGTTTACAATTTTCAGATGCTATGAAACTGAATGTATCCTACTTTAATAAGTGCAGTTTCAGTATAAATGTAAACAACAACAGCCTCTCCTTTACAAGCCTATGGAGTAATTAAAAAATGTGTAAAAGATGGTTTAGGTGTCTTTTGAGCACAAAAGTCCTTATATTCCTGGGCAGGCACAGTGTGGGATTACTTTGTGTCCATAAATAACCTCCCATGATAAGCAACACGCAGGAAAACAACTTTGCTCCTGTTGTCTTTTGGGAAGAAAAATACAGTCAAATTGCCAATACAGTCATACTGAGCCAAGTTAGAAATTAAATGCTTTCTGAATTACTAATTCTCATGGGCTTACCAAAGTTACAATATAAATCCTTCATTTCATGGCCACAAGTTCTCCACATAGAGATCTCTCCATTCATCCAATAAAACTATCCTGACTCCTGAAAAGGGTTTACCAAAGTGTGACATGAGGGTTACATTTTAAATTATTTCTAGATTATGTTTGTGATGCATTTCAAGATATTATGTCCCAAGTATGAAAAAGAAACATATTGGGACATAAAAGGCTCACAGGTTTCTGAGATAAAAGAACTACATTGTGCTGAGTGTAACAAGTGATACCACAACTGTGGTGAATGTAATGCTTGACACAAGACATTTATTTTAGCAGAAAACTTTAATAAACATATGTAATGAGTTACATTAAAACATGAGAAACAAATATTTACAAGAATTACATTAAATTAATTGCAAATTTGATGTTTTGCACCATGTACCATGGTGAATGTAACAAGTGACACCACACTTATAGTTTCACTTAGTAAACGGTACTAAACATACCTAACAACTACATACTACTGCTACTGACTGACATACTGCTATAAAACATTGAAAAATTTGACAATTACATTACTGGTAAGGTGTGATGCTTTATACCACATTCTATGGTGAATGTAATACACCACATATTGTGGTGAATGTAACGATTGGCACCACACATTTGTTTCAGTTTTAAAAGTTTATTAAACATGCCTAATGGCCAACATGCTACTACTAATAACTGACATAGTGCTACAAAACCTGGAGAAAGTTGACAATAATAACAGTACTGACAGGTGTGATGTTTGACATCACATACCATGGTGAATGTAATGAGTGACACCACAAAGAAAATCTATTTTAACCCCCACAAAATATACACAGTATAATCCCTTTGCAACTGATTCCCAGCACTTCCCTAGGCATACAGTTTTCACTGAATTTGGTCTCTGAAAATGTGTCCCACAATCAGTGAATGATGGTAACCGAAGCCTACCTGTGGTGAATGTAACTGCAGTCCTCTTTGTTGCATGCAGTGCTTATCTTCATGGAATGTAGCTCTACAAAATGGAGGAGCCACATGCAAACAATGGATTTTAAACCACAATTCAGCTCCCCTCTATGGCTGCTGCTTGGTTCTGAGGGACAGGTTATGACTTTGCAACTGTTACAGACTATCAGGTAAACATGGGGCCTGACATGACTCCAAGTAAAGTGAGGGTCAAAGGTTGCTCTCCTTTCTGTGGGAGAGGTAGACCAGGTGGTAACAAAGTCAATTATCACAATTCTATAGTAATGTTATTTATCTGCTCATATAGCCAGCTTTCAGATTTAGTCAAAACATCTGACTGACAGTTCTTGATTTTAAAATGTGCTGTGCACTGTATGGTGGGCAGTGGTAACCCTTTTCATGAACGGAACCCAAATATAAAGCAAGAACACTTATAGTCTCAGCATTGAATTATGTCTTCAGCTTGGCCACAAGTTTACAAGCCTCTGCAAGCTTTGTGCACAGGTGTATTTTGATTTTGCTTCTGTATACAACTTAAATGAGTCAGCAAAATTAGGGCATGGTATGTGCTCAACTCTCTCAGTTGTTCCTCAGTCTTTTGAAGCTCTTACAGTGAGATCTAACAGTATCTGGGCACAGGTGCAGTGCTGAATCCTTAGAGGTGGGCAAGCCAGCAATTTTTCACCAGCCATACTGAGGCTCTGGCTTGACTCGATGAGCTAATCTTGAACTGAGCCAGGGTTGCTGCAGGCTGTCCTCTATGATATTGTCAGGAGCTGCAAGTGAGGAGTTGAAAGCTTCCACCACTGCAATAACTCTTCAGGCTGACAAAAATGCTTGCTTTAATCCTGACTCAGCTTGACCCTGACTCTCAATTACCTATAAGGGTAGAGCAGAACCAAAGTCAAGCACTAAGCTCCAGCCAGGCTCAAGTCTGCCTTGGGTTGCCCACCTCTACAAATACTCCCATGAAACCTGACCTTTTGTTTGGCTGCCTGAAATACCTCATCCCGCTCTGCTGTGTTTCTTAGCACAAGGAGCTCTGTGAAGCTTTCAGGTCTAGCCACTGAGTATGTTGTCATGGCATTATTCTGCAGACTTCCAAGATCAATAACTGCTCAATAAGTTGCATTTCTTCCGCAACTATCTTCCAGAAAATACTCTGGGGTTCTTTGTCTCTGCCCCTGCCAGTAAGCCAACAGCTCTCACATTTACTGTATGCTTTAGCCTGGTTTTCAAGATTTCCAATTTGTTGTCTTAAAATAATATTTTCTTTAACCATCCACTGAAGTAGCATGCATTGGTTTATCTCTTTGACTTGCACAATTTTGCTATCAGTCTTACCATATGCATTTTAGGTCCATAGTGTGAGCTTTAGAGGCAAGTCTTTCATTCATTCATTTGTCAAGTGCTTGTATGGCTTTTAAGAGGATGCATTGGAAAGTTGCAGGCACTCTGTTCTTGAGAATGGTATTTCAGGATCATTCCTGGCTTCTGCTTTATTTTATTTATTTTATTTTACTCTTTGGTAACCAGGTAAGGCCCACTAGGCACAAGTGCCTGTTTTCAAGTGTGACCTGGGAGTACTGGGAGGTAAACTGACTTTCTCAGAGACACACAGCATCCAAGCATAGGCTGTGGAATCAAACCCACATCTGCTGGATGTACTCAGCTCATTGCAGTTCATTGCTCTAACCTCTATTGACAGCCCCAGATTTTGGCAGGGACCCTTCTGTGACAGTTGCTCCTATAGTCTCACTTATGGTGACATGACCCTCAAGTCCAAGATCAAAATGCTCAGCCCTGTCTGTGTTAGCTAGTTCCATCAACATTCTGTGGGAAAACACAAAGCTTAGGACTTGAAAAGAAGCAATAAGAAGCAATTATCTGAAGAGCTGTTTCATGTTCAGTCACTCTCCCCTCACCCTACTTTTAACAAATCACTTGCATCTATGTGTGTCTGGTTGGTCTAACCTCTCTGTCAGTCTTGCTAAATTTGCGTAAAATCAGTGGCAACTGGAATTTGTGCTATTGATGGATATATATATGCTTTGGAATGCAATCATATCTTTAAGTCTTACCACAATTCTGGACACTATTTTGAATGCATATTCAGACACAGAAGCAAGTAAAGCAGCAGGCAGATGAGTCTGAATCTGAAACTTCTTTATTATGTTGTCTAAGTACCAGTTGGGTCCATTTTGGAATTATGTAACTTTCAAACATAAAGAAAATACTTCCAGAATTTATGCAAAGAACTTTTCTATGGCAAATAAAAAGGAAAAATAGGAGGTGTATAATTTTTAATTACGTTTTGAACTATCATTTTATATTTCTTGGAAGATAGTTTTTTTTCTTTTTAGAAATAACTACTTGTGTTAGCTGCCAATCATCCATCTCACAGAATATTAACGGTAATAATTTTAAAACAAGGAAGTATTTGATTTCCATAAAAAGCAGAATGATCTCTTAAGGTGGGCATATAGGAGTTGTTGACTTTTGCTGAAAGAAGTAACCTAAAAGAGCACTCCATGAGTGCTGCTACTTCTTACTGATGTATTTCTTATCCACAACCATGTTCCCTGATGAAGTGCAACTCTATGTTTTATCTTATAAATAATTAGAAACTTCTAGATGCTTTATTTTGTCCTTAATAGATCATGTCGACTACAATCAATGTCTTGTGTTTCAATTATGTTTACTGGCTTGTGTGTTGATTATAATTACTGACTATCATATTGATTATGATCATCAACTTATGAGTCAATTATATTCATTGACTAGTGTGTTGACTGTAACTGTTGACTTGTGTATCCATTATCATAGTTTGTGTGTTCTTTCCTATCATTGCCTTGTGTGTCAACTATCAGCATTGGCTTGTGCAACAGTTATAATCATTGGCTAAGTTTATTATGATCATTGACTTTAGCGTCTCAGTTATAATCATTGACATGTGAATTATCATTGTTGATGTGTATGTCAATTACAACTGTTGGTTTCTATGGCTCTAGTGAAAGCTGCCATAAAGCACCACATTAAGAATTCAGAATAGCTCTATATTTTCTAATCATCATGCTCCAGGACTCTTCTGGGGAATAAAATTGTGCAAGAGAAAAATTATTTGTAAAACTATGACAGGCCTAGGATGTAGCTGTTTGTTTAACTTGGCTGTATTAATTTGACTTTATTGGATGTCAAACTTAGTTGGGTCTTCAGCATAGATGAAACACCTTTAAAAGTAGATGCACACTTTTGAAGTTATGTATTAATATCTCAAAATTATATTTAATTTTTGCAGGACAGTATGTGAGAAACATTCTTGGTTTCTCAATTCAGAGAAATTATGGAAACTGAAATCATATGATTAAGGTATTCAGGATAAAACCAAAAGTATTGTGGCTGTACTAAATAATTGTAATCACCAATATTGAGAGAAATGCATCTTGGGCATGCTTCAATTCATAAGTGCAAAATACAAGGCTTCAGTCCTACTGTATATGGTGCCCAACAATGAGACATGGGAAAATTCAACCCTTTAAAAAATAAAATACAAACTTTATAAAACTGTATTGCAGGTGCATTCTGTTCCTAACACATTGATTAGAGCTCAGCTGGGACAACTTCCTTTGAAGACACAAGTTAACTATATAGAGAATAAAGTATGGGTTGTGTGTATGGCGTGAGTTTACACACACACACCGAATAGATGCTCATAAACCCGAGCGAAGCTTGAAGGGGTTTATGTCAGCATCTAACCCCGAGGTGTGTGTAAACTTCAAGTTTAAACACACTAACCCATATTTTATTTTATATAATTGCTGGGTTTCCTTTTCGCTCAGCAATTATGTAAAATAAAGACTCTTGTAGTGCAACCGCAGTTCAGCTTAGTGTTACTGTGGTGCTGAAATGGAATCCGTCCATGTCTTTTAAAAATGGCTTACCTCTGCCTGAGTGCTTCCACATCTTTCAGAATAAGCCTTAAGCCCGTTGATGAGCCCAATAGTCCTTATCGCCGAGTTCTTCTTGCGGTGCTGTTTTTGGAAACACGGAAGCAGCGAGCGATCAGGAATATCGCTATTGCTCCATGGGCATGTCCACAGCAAGGAAACTGTGCGCTGTTTGCTGTTATAAACGCCTTTATAATGGCAAATTACGCACGGTTTCCTATGGGAAAAAGGGGAAGCCAGTTATTATAGCATTATTAAGTACTGGTTGACTCATACATTTTATACCTCTAGAAAATATATTGAGGCAAGCATCTCAAGAAAGAAAAGCAACTTAAATTAATCATTTTATTCTTCTTGGTTATCAAACATATTTTTAGCTGACTGTTTGTCTATAAATCTCTATAAATTTTGTTAGACTTACGATATCAAAATGTAAATTAGATATTAGGAGGGCTATTGGTTACTTAAGATTTATTAATTATAAAATGTCACCTCGTTAACACTTTTGTAAGTATCTGATGCTCTTGCTTTGATTATCTAATGCTTTTTAACTGATTTTATTTAATGATGGCGTATTTATGTCAAATAAATAAAATTGAACATAGAGTTGGCATATTTATGTTGAACAAATACTGCAAGCAAGAACATTTGAAAACCTGAAACTTGATTTTATTGGATTGCTTATATTTATTAGTTTTTACTGGTAAATCCTTTATTATTACTGTTACTTTAAAAACAGTTACCTGTGGTATTTATATGTTTTCCTTGTTTTATTATTCTCCTATAAAGCACCTGAATCCTGGAATATGGTGCTATGTAAACAAAATTGTCTTGCCTATTTTACTATCTACATCCTAAATGTATCATTGTCAGCTGTAAAATCTGCAGGAGTATTCAAGGAATTTGAGTGATCCTTAACCATGATAAATATTGCAACAGGCCCACTGCAAAAGGACCCGTCAGTCTCATTACCTGCATTAGAATTCTTACACTTACCTCTTGGAACTTTCAACTTTCAAGTTGCATCCATTTTTCCATTCACAAAAAAAATACATGTGTCTGAAAATGTGTTTTAGAAACATAATTAAGTGTTACTTCAGCTCCTCTTTCCCTCTTCAAGCTCCAATACATATATAAAAAGGAAGCATTCCTCATAGTTTTAGTTTTAGTGTTCCTTTACTTACAGTGAAAAATCCCCAACAAGCCTTACCTGTTTATCATGAACTCTCTACTGCTTAATTTACCACAGAAACAACTGAGGTCCTAGCTCCATATTAGACTTCTTGTTGTGAGTGCATGGTCCAACAGAATTATGAAGAATTTTGAATTCTTGTAACCTAGTAAACATTGTGTGTGTGTGTGTGTGTGTGTGTGTGTAAGTTTGTTTGTTAGGGAACACAATAATCAGAATTTTAATTCTTGTATTCCAATGGTATTGTGAAACAAATCTGTCATCAGATTTGCCAATGGAACAATTTTTAAGGCAAGGAAGGGATTGATACCACTCAAAATAAAAAAACTGATCTACAAAAGTATCTTTACATATTGTATTTAATGTCTTTATAGGGACTGGAAGGAAAAGTATGCCTCTTTGCAGACTACACAAAGATCTGAAACAGGGTTGATACACAAGACAGGGTGGAAAGGATGAGAAGGGACTTGGCAAGGTTGGAAGAATGGTCAAAAGTATGGCAGCTTAGAGTCAATGCAAAGAAGTGCAAAGTAATGCACATGGAAAACAAAAGCCAAGGAAGGGTACACAATGGGGTGGTACTAACGAAAACAAAAAATGCAAAGGAGTGGGGTAGTCATATTAGATGACCTAAATGTAGGCAAGCAATGTGATAAAGCAGTAAGAAGGGCTGGGGGATACTGGGATGCATGGGGAGAAGGATCACCAGTCAAAACAGGACATTGTTATCCCTCTGTACAGATGTTGGTGAGACCCCATCTGGAGTACTGCATGCAGTTCTGGAGACCCCATCTCCACAAGGACATAGACAAGATGGAGGCAGTCAGAGGAGGGCAACTAAAATGGTGCAGGATCTGCATTAGAAGCCATACTAAGAGAAACTAAGGAGCTTAATATGTGTACCCTTGAGGAAAGATGGGGAAGGGGGCATGATAGAAACATTCAAGTACCTCAAAGAATTAGTAAAGTCCAAGATGGTAGCATCTTTCAGAAAAAGAGATGTGCAAGAACAAGATGAAACTATTTGAAGATAGAGGGAGATGACTCAGGGGCAACATGAGGAAGTATTTTTCACAGAGATGGTGGTGGACACATGGAACATCCTTCCTGAGGAGGTAGTGGCCAAAAACAGTGTAGGGAATTCAAGAATGCATGGGACAGACATAAGGCAATTCTAGTGGGAGGTAGGAGGAAGTAGGTTGTTGGTTAACTAGGATCTGTAGGTTATCCAATTGGTAGGGACATGGGCAGACTGTGTGGGCCAAGTTGTCCTTATCTGCTGTCAAAATCTATGCTTCTATGTTTCTATTCTATTTCAAGTATTTTTATTTCTGCACAGAGGGAGACATCTTATAATCATAACATGGCACTCCAGGGTATGAATAGTTTTGGATTCCTTACATCTTGTGTGTTTAGCACTTGGCTATGCCTCGTGCTGTACCACCTGGACTTGTAGCTAAATCCCCCAATGCCCCATGCTCTGCCATAGTTTTTGCTTCATTATCTACTGTACATTCTAGCTGCATCACCAGCTTCTTTCAATTGTTTCCCATAAATCATAGGCTCCACACATTGCCCTGGCAGCCAGACCACATCAGAAATAACATTTTACTTACTGTCACTTTCTATCACCCTTAAAATAATTGGCATCATCATTTTAAATTTCAGCACACTGTGTCTACTAGAGTATGGGACACCATCTAAAGCAAATAGTAAACACTAATAACCTGTTGTAAATTCAAATTTAACATGAGGATACTGTTAATGTCAGAAATAACTTTTACTCAAGTTGCTTGACCACTATTGACTTCACTCATTCAGGTATCAAACAACACTCCCAACAGATGTTTCTGCTATCAGAATGAGCTCCATTTAATAGTTCCTATTTATATAACAGGCAGAGTTTAAGTGTATGATAAAATGTTATTTTGAGTGAAGAAGTGTTCCAAATTAAGATAAATTATTTATCACAGTTGGAACATGATTTAGAAACATAGAAACAAAGAATTTGATAGCAGATATGAACTGCCTGACCCATCTAGTCTGCCCATTTTCCTACCTCCTGAATATCCCATAGATCCTAATTAGTTTTGACCTACCCTCTCTTCTTTGTTGCTAGGGTTCCCTATTTCTATCCCATGCATTTTAAATTCCTCCACCATTTTCTCCCTCACTACCTCCACAGAGACTGTTCCATGTATCCACTACCCTTTCCGTGAAGAAGTACTTCTCATGTTATCCCTGAGTCTGCCCCCCAGCCTCATATTATGACCCCTGTCCTTGAACCTCTCTTTTTCTGAAAGATGCTACCCTCTTGTATCCTATTTATTCCCTTGAGGTATTTGAACATTTCTATCATATCCCCTCTCTCTTCTCACCTCCAGAAACTACATATTGAGGTATTTTATCACATTTGGAATCCCTTGCAGTACAATACAACAAGTAATCAATACGCTATAGTGACTTGTGACAAACTCATCCACACTGTATAAATGGAATACAGCATGGACTTTTGCTATAGACAAATGTGTCTCTCATCCCTTGTTCTAAATGGACATGCCTGACTGTGCCTGTGACTTCACTTCACTCTGCTACTTATAATGTCAGACAGTTCACTCATAACTCAAGATAAAAAAATATCTGCAAGCAACCCATGTGGTGTCCCATATATATAACTCTTAGTACTTCTTTCCACCCTACTGTACAAAACTGGAAATATAGGACCTTACCAAAAGGAGAGGATTCATCTGGATTGGGATATCCAGCTAAATAAACTGTAAAAAGAGAATGGAAAAAATGCTCCAACTTACCTTGCATTGTATTGAGTTGGGTGGCTCTGTGAAGTCAGTTCTGGGAGAACCTTTTCCAGATGAACTGGAAATAATCCACCAATAGTAATGTCCCCAGTTGTGGAGTAAGCCCTGCCATCAAGGCCCCTGAGTCTGCACCCCTCTTGTATTGGTGTACAGAGTGTTGAGGAGTTTTATTAAAATTGCAATGACCGCCATCAGGGAACCGAAGCTAGAAGAAATCATATCTGAGAACAAAAGTTCTTGATTCTTAGCTCACAAGGTTTGCATTTCTGGGAATGCCTATAAAGAACCTCAAATAAAATAACAGCAGGGTGTTGTGGTTCAATAACTGAATGTTTCCTTCAATTTAGATTCTGTATTATACAGCAGACCTGAATATGTATGTTTAGAAAAGTAACACTTTTCATACTAATGGTGGAACACAAAATAGTAGTATAATACTTATGAGTTTTTGATGATAAAACACAACAAAGAAAAGCACAGTGGTCTGCCTGATACTTTTGAGAGATATGCAGTGCTTTGTTTATATAGATTTAGCTTACATCAAAACAAACAGCATAATTATACACTGACAATGGAAAACAGCTTGTTGACCAGCTAGAACTTGTAGTAGTGATAGGTTGTTAATATTTCCACTCTGCTTGCAATCCAAACACTTTAATTGCATTCATGAAAACACATCTCATGCAATCTGATCTACAGTGCACTCTAATGTGGGGCAAAATTATGAATTAAAATAGATAATAAATGTATTCATTAACTGATGTTTTCTGTACTACACAAAAGCACTGTGCTATTGTGGATTAGCTGTGGGGGACAGAAAAGGTGGATTCGCCTTTCTAATCATGGGGCAAAAGATGTTGCTGTAGTGTTGGCCAATTAATAACATCACTCAGTATAGTGCTGTAGCTCTATTGGTGTTTGATAATAATGATTTATCTTCTGTAGCATTCTAATGAACAGTATAGCAATGAAGGCATTTACTAATGTGTAAATTTATTCAGACAATTTATAAAATTATTTGTTTATTATTACAGTTATTTTTACCTACACTATCATCATCAGCTGTTCACGTGTGGGGGAATAAATTTGAAGAAATGTTTCCATATCTAGCTGTATACAGTATTGGGCAATTCTAAATTATAATCCATTATTTAGATTATATTCCATGTACCACAAACAAAATGTTACAAGGGTAGCAGGTAAAATAGCATTTAGACAGAAAATACATATGCAGTACGTGACCCTGCTTAGCAGATGCACAAACATTCACATGTACCCTTACCAGATGCATACAGCACAACTGCCATAAACCCAATTATGCAAGCATGAACACCTGCATACACGCGCGTGCACACACACACACACAGCACTTTGCACAAGGTGGTGTGTCAGGTGAGAATCTGATGGTGTTTCAGTTCATTTAGTCTCCAAATACACTCATTCAGTTTAGCTATTTAGTTTGAGTTCATGTCACATGACCTGTGAAGAACATTTTATAAACAGCATCACTACAAAGACTGAAAATCAAAACACCAGAGTCAGGATCCAGGACTGATTGCCCAAAACTCAGGAATCCCAACACCCAGTAATTGCCCGTGGTGGAGTTTATCTCAAGTTGGGTGAGAGCAGCAGCCCATGAGAACATGTAAAATCCTCTGCCCCAGGAAATTATCAAGTGTAGGGATTCCAAGTTTTGGGTGATTAGTCTCGGAATCCTGACACTCAGTATTTCGACTTTCAGTCTTCGTAATGAATCCTCATAAACAACACTTGCACTTCAAGTAGTTTATTTGCATCCCCTTTTGCCTATTTCCTCACCTTTCTTATATTATTCCTCCCTTCTTCACCACCTTATTTATTTTCTGTATTTCCTACATTCAAGTGATGGAATATTTACTATGGATTGAATAAAAGAATTCAAATCTCTGCTCAGCTCTACTGGAAGAATGCTTACTCCACAAGCACAGAACAGAAGGCCACAGCTGGAACCAGGGATTTTGTTTTATCTGTAGCAAGCTAAACATTAGAAATTTCCCTGGTAAGCAGGTGAAGATAGGAGGGTTTTCTTTCATGGTTAGCAAAGAAATAATAGAAATTGAAATTGTAAGTACTGTAGTGTGACAGGGTTGTATAAGACCCTGTCCTATTTGTTATACAGAGAGAGTTAAAAGCAAGGATCTGTTTTTCTGTAACTTGTCTATCTCTTCTCTATCTGATTGCACAAACAAATTTTCCTTGTGAAACCTTGGAACTGACCACTGCAATGGTCCCACAATGTTCCCCAGTTATCTCCCTTCTTTTTACTTGCTGTTTCTATTCGTTCTTTCCTTCCTTGTTCTCTGCAGTGAAAACCTAAACTGCGAAACTGAGATCCCTTGGTTTGCAAATGTAAATAGTTCTGTTGTTGAAATGAATTGCAGAAAGCTATTCGGTTTATCTGGAAAATGGAGGTACAGTTTAACAAGACCAGGATGCAGATTTAATTGCCAAGTGCAAACATTTTATAAAAAGAGGCAATGTTTGTTTAGAGGATTTGTGTGGGGGAGAGGGAGAGGAGAGACAGACAGACAAATAAAGATTGAGATTTAGATTTAGAGATAGCCTCAGATGAAGGACTTGGTTTGTTTGAACTGCCTGTATAAAGCAATTCTGCACAATTTTATTTATTTTATTGTTATTGATAATAATGAAATGCCACTTGTGGATTTTATGATTTCTCCTGGGTTGTCTATCTTTCTGACCTGTGTCTTGACAGCGGCTGATGTTAGCAGTGGGATCTTCACTGTTCATACTCTAAGCCAAGCATTTTGTGTGAGGTAATAGACCCAATACCAGGAAAGCATAGAAGAAAGATATTGACCCTGCAATAGCAAGCTCATGAGTGATTATCAGAAGGATGGCATCTGAACTAGTGGCAGAAACAAAAGTCCAAACTAAGACTGTACAGCCGAACCAGTGATGGAAGAAGAAGAACAGGCAGGGACAAAGCCTGAAAGCATGTCTGCCTTCTTCAAATGGTGGCTATACAAAAAGGAGACAGAGAGGCAGAAAAGAACAGATGCAGTGACAGGAGCAGAGAGAAAGAAGAGGTGCAGCCTTGTCTAAATGCTTTGCAAGCTATCAGGGCTGGAGAATTTGGTACAGGTCCAGCAGATCAACAAAACACAAACAAAAGACATTAAACTTATGAAGTTGTGTCCCTCAGATGATATCGAACCATACCTGACAACTTTTGAAAGGGTTGCTGAGCCTGCCAATGAATAAAACAGCAATGGGCAATCAGGCTGGTACCTTATCTGACAGGCAAAACCCAGCTTGCCTACAGCAATGTGGATATTCCACAGTCAGACAACCATGACCTAGTGAAAAGAGAATTCCTTAAAAGATATGACATCTCAGGAGAGACCTGCAGGCAAAGATTCTAGTCCCTGAAGTACCATCCAGTCGATAATCCTCAAGTTGTCTTCACCCAGATTAAAGAACTCCTCATTAAATGGCTCCAACCAAAGGCAAAGAGTTCTACAGATCACTGACATATTTAAAATGGAAAAATTCATCAATATCCTTCCATAGACATGCAGCTCTGGGTAAAAGATCACCTACCAGAAAGTGAGAAATGGGTGTTTCTTTCATTGAGAACTTTCAGATGGCAAGACAGACACCACAGCAGCAAAGTAACACAGCCAAGGAATGGTAAGACCCTCTTTTCTGGATTTAACTCCAGATCAGATAACAACTCTGATGGGGCAAACTAATCTGCATCCTGTTGTCATTAAGAAATAGCTGCTGTTTTACAGATAAACCTAAATAGCTTTCTGCAATTCATTTCAACAATAGAACTATATACCTTTTTAAACCAAGGGATCTCAGTTTCACATAAAGATTCACATATAGGTTTTTCAGCAGAGAAGCTAGGGAAGAAACAAAAATTTAACCAGCAAGTAAATGAAGAGAGATACTGGTAGAAATTGTGGGACCATCAGAGTGGCCAGTTCTGAGGTTCTATGAGGAAACTTTAATTGTGCAATCAGACAGATGAAAGATAGACAAGTGGCAGAATAGGAGAGGACAGAAAAATAGATTCTTGCTTTTAACTCTCTGTATAAAAATGGGACAGAGTCTTCACAACTCTGTCTCATGTAGTACTTCATTTTCTAAATTTCTGTACAGTATGTGTCTGTCAGAAGAGAAGAAGAGAAGAAAGAAAGAGAAGAAGAGTTAGATCCAGAAGATGCCCTGGGGTGAAATAGAGTCTGGAACATGGTCTCTCATGTCTGGTCCCCATACCCAAGGGCACCACCATTTTTGGTGGGCAAGTAGTCGTGGCTGCCTCTGAGACCTGTCCTACTGGAGTGGTATACAATACCAGATCAGTTAAAAGCAAGACTGCAATTATTGCAGATCATGTTGAACAACTGATCTGGCTCTGGATCACGAGAACTGGCTGGATGAAAATGCTGGCCTCACATTGAGGCTGCAATTCTGGCCAGATACTGGTGATACACTACTCAGGATTGGACTGTGGGGAGGTTGCAGTCTGTTTTAAGACTGAATTGAGCCTCATGGGTGTACCAGTTGAGGAGGCTGAGTCATCTGAGTGTAATTTAGTAGCAGGAGTAGATTGTAGGATAGCCCTCATCTACCATCCTCCCAGGGATGAGAAGCATTTCCTTCAGGAAGTAGCGGACTTCGTGATTGACATGGCATTTGAGTCACCCAGACTAATGGTCCTGGGTAACTTTAATGTCTGGGTCAATGATGAACTCTAAATTTGTGCCAACTTCCTCCAGTTGATGATATCACTGGTATTACACAGATTATTACTTCTGCTATTCACAAACATGGTCACTCCCTTGATCTGCTTTTTCCCTGGCGATCAAAGCCTCCAATTTGGGGTGGAACCTGTTGGTTGGACTGACCATTACACCGTGAGGTTCAATTTTGTGCCCCCCTTCATAGGACTACCCCTATGGAGATGGTCAGATACCACCCTTTATGGGATGTGAGCCCTGAAGGCCTTGCGGCTGTACTTGACCTCTCAGAGTTTCCTGTGGCAAGTGGGAATCCAGAGGCTCTGGTGCTGGCCTATAATAAGGTATTCTCCACAGTGCTGGACTCTATCACTCCCATCTGTGTTCATCCTCTCTCCATTCGCCCTCAGTCCCCTTGGTTTGATGGGACCTTGAGAGAGTTTCTGTGACTAGGACAAAGGTTAGAGTGGTGCTAGTGGAAATCCACCTTGATAGTGAGCACCTTTGATTGTTAGAATATTATAAAATCTACCAATCAACAATCTCCCATTAAAGGCAGAGTTCCTGTCCGGGGAGATTGCTGCTGCTCTGAACTGACCGCCCAGCTCTTTTGAACTGTGGACAGGCTATGCTGCCCAGCCTGCTTGCAGTCTTGAAGAGGTTTTCACAATTGGAGTGTGATGAGCTTGCTCGGTTCTTTGCAAATAAGGTGACCGACATCGGGCGTGAGATCCGCCTGACTCACTCTATGGGGACACTACTGATCCGTGCTTGGTCACTGTCCCTCTCTTTCCTGGAATACCTTTGATCCACTGGAGTTCATGGATGTCATGCGGATTGTTTAGGGTATGTGCCCTACATGCTGTAGTTTGGACCAGGGCCCAATTCCTGATTATGGGTTGTTGTGATATCATCGGCCGGTCCTGGTACAGATAGTCTAGTATTCCTTGATTTGGGTGAGTTCCTAGCTCCCTAAAGGAAGTGGTGGTGACACCCCTACTGAAGAAAGTTTCTTTGGACCCAGACTCTCTGGCTAACTACAGACCAATCTCAAACCTCCCTTTCTAGGGAAGGTAATTGAGAAGGTAGTGGTGGTACAGCTGGAGAACCACTTGACCATCCATAACATCTGTGAACCTCTCCAATCCAGTTTTCAAAGAGGCACAGTACCGAGCCTGCACTGGTTCGGGTGCTCAATGATCTGATGGCTAGAGATCGGTGCTCCTCACTCTATCTCTCTTCAGATTTCAACACCATGGACCATAGTGTGCTTCTTGAGAGCCTGAGGCTCATCTGTGGCCTGACTGTTACAGTCCTCAGGTGGTTTAAATCTTTCCTCACTGGCAGAACTCAGAGAGTGGTGTCTGGGATTTATTCCTCTGACCCTCTCTCACTGTGATGTGGGGTTCCTCAGGGCTCAGTGCTGTCCTCATGTTGTTTGTGGTGTACATGCTGCCCTCGGAGACATTATAGGATGGTATGGGCTGAGGTTTCACTGCTATGCTGATGATACCCAGCTCTGCCTGTCTTTGCACCTGACCAGGAAAGTGCTCTCTCGATATTTAATAACTGCCTTGTTGAAATCCAGGACTGGATGAATTCCAGCTGGCTGAAGCTGAACTCGTTAAAGACTGAGGTGATGGTTGTGGATCTGGGTTGTCAGATAGAGGGGTTGGGGGCTGGTCAGCCTTCAGAACTTTCTTACTGGCTCCCAGCTCCTTACCTCCAAATGGGTGTGGGACCTAGAGATGGTGCTGGTGACAGGCAGACACTGTGATCTCAGGTGTCAGCAGTCATCAAGTCTTCCTTTTCCCATCTTAGGAACATCACTAGGATCAAGCACCTTACTCCGTCTGGTGGTCTTCCCATGCTGATCCATGCCTTCATGACCTCAAGCATCGATTATTGCAACTCCCTTTACTTGGGGCTACTGGGGTTGATATCTGTCACCTGCAGCAAGTGCAGAATGCTGCAGCCTGGTTGTTGAAGGAAGTTTCTGGTCATCTCACAATACACTGGTGCTGCATAGACTGCACTGGCTGCTGATTCGATGGTGGACCACCTTCAAAATTTGATTACTGACATACAAAGCCCTACATGGACTTGGTCCTGACTACCTGAAAAGCTTTGGGTACCCTATTGCCCCAAGTGATGGCTCCATTTGGCTGACGAGGGTTTGCTAGAATTCCGGGTATCTTTAAAATATTCAGGGGCCCGTGCTTTTATGTAGTGGCCCTTGCCTCTGGAATTTCTTCTCCATCAGCTTTGAGAGTGTGCGACCATGGGGTTTAAACAGGCACTCAAAACCTTTTAAGGCACTAGGTTCATCTTAATTAATCTTATGGAAAAGGATTTTAACAGACCATTTTACATTGTTTTATAACTTTGTCATTGATTTTATTAACTTTTATGTATGGCGCCTTGATACATTGACAGGAGCTTAATTGAATAAAGATTGATTGATTGACATAACATTTATTTTTTATTTTTTAAATTTAGGGCAGTTTCATTATAGAGCCTAGTTTTGTTAGGGCTGCCTTTGACTGTCCCCATTGCCTGCTGATGTATATGTTCATTGTTGAGCTTTGGAGATTGTCGGCAGGAGATATGAGGTCGTGATCTCAGGGGAGGGCAGGGTGACTAGATTGAGGTTGTGGGGACAAGAAGATGTCCTGGGCTGAAAAGGAGACTGGAGAGGGGTCCACCCTGTTTGGTCTCCAAACCAAGGGCTCCACTTTGTGTGGGCAGGTGGCTCGGTCAGCGCAGAATCTCATCCAACCTAGGCTGTGTAATACAATGCCAGATCCATTAAAACAATGGTTTGTTGGTTCATCTGATCTGGCATGCCTCACTGAGACTTGGTTAGATGATCATGCGCCCCTATTTTGGAGTCAGTTGAGCCAGCTGGGTTCTCAGTGATACAACGCCAAGTTTGGATCAAAGGGTGGGGACGTAGCCATCCATTTTAGAATAGAATTGGGCTTGAAAGATGTGCTAGTAGAGGAGACCAGATCCTTTGAATGTATCCTGGGTGCAGGTGTGGGTTGTAAAATTCTTCTCATCTACCATCCACCAGGAGATGGGAAGCAATTTTGCAGGAGAGTCACGGACTTCATTGTCAATATGGTGTTGGGCTAGCTCAGAGTGATGTTGCTGGGCAACTTCAATGCCTGGATCGATGATGAACTCTTGCCTTTTGATCAGGACTTCCTCCAACTTATGATATCATTGGGCTTCACACAGGTGGTTACCTCTGCAACCCATAAATTAGACCATTCCTTGGATCTGGTCTTCTTTCTGGGAATGGAGACCTCCAACGGGTGGTGGAACCTGTGATTTGGTCTGACCATTTCACTGTCAGCTTCACTTGCCCTCCCTTATAGGCCTGACCCTGTGGAGTTGGTCCAGTACCACCCTTTGAGGGATGTGACCCCAGAAGGCCTAATCATGATGCTAGATCTCTTGGGGTATCCAAATGTGAGCAAGGGTCCAGATGCCATAGTATCTGCCTGTAATAAGGCTGTGGTAGAGGCACTGAACTCCTATCACTCCTGTCTGTATTCACCACCTCACCCTTCGCCCTCAGTCCCGTGGTTTGATGGGACTTTGAGGGAGATGAGAAGAGGAGAGAAGGATGGAATGTTGCTGGTGGAAAGCTGGCCTTGATGCCAACAGACTTAGACTGATGGCTTATTATTCGGACTATCAATCAGTTATCTCCCATAAGAAGGCAGAATCCCTTCCCAGGAGGTTACTGCTGCATGGAACTGACCAATTCAGCTCTTTCAAACTGTGGACAGGCTGTGCAATCCAGCTTGTCTGCAGGTCCAAAAAGCCTTGTCACAAGATAAATGTGATGAGTTTTCACTTCTTCGCAGATAAGATTGACAACATCAGGTCAGAGATCTGTGCATCGTGTTCCAATGGGCACTGCAGTGATCGTGGGAGGTCATGGATCCTCAGTTTGACTGGTCAGTTTTGAGCAGCAGGAATTGTGTATGTCATGAAGATCATCCAGAATATGTGGTCGATGGTATACCATGATGATAGTAAATGCATATGGGTGACCGTCAAAACAACGACTCCATATGAGGGTGCTGTCATCATGGGCGATCCTTTATAAAGCATTGTTGCAATGTAGAGGATAGGGTGGGCAACAGGAAGGAGGGAGGTTTATTTATGGGAAATAGAGGGATAGGGAACAGGGTTGTAACCCTGTAGTACACCTGCTCTGCCGAGTCAACCGTGTGGTGTGGTGGGTAGGGTGGTTGGCTCCAACGGAGCAGGTACTGGGTTCGGGACTGGGTCGGGTACACTTTGCTATGTCCTGTGGCTGCAGGACTTTTTTTTAAAGCAGGCTGTGCCCCTCCTGACATGTACCCCACGGAGTTGAGAATCTTTAGATAGGGTGCTGAGGTTGGTGAAGCTCCCTGAAGTGTGTGGTGTGGGGTGATGCAGTCCCCACATGCACAGTTATCCCAGTCACCTTTAAGTACATATTGCTGAATATGTTTTTGGTGATAATGAACTCTTGGTAATAGGGATTGCCTTTTGGTGATTGCTGTTATCACACAGAACCCAGCTGACCTGCTGTACTGTAGTTTGGACCCAGGCTCAACCTGCATCCTTATAGGGTGCATTGAGGTCTCAGACCAGTCCTTGCAGAGATAGTACAGTGTTCGTTAGAAACTGGTGAGTCTCCTAACTCCTTGAAGGAGACAGTGATGAGTCCCTTACTTAAGAATTCTTCTCTGAACCTGGACTGTCTCACTAACTACAGATCCTTCTCTAACCTGCCCTTTGTGGCTAAGGTTATTGAGAAGGTGGTAATGCTGCAGCTGGAGGATTACTTTACCATCCATGACATTTGCAATCCTCTCCAGTCAGAATTCAAGAAGAGGTATAGCACTGAGACTGCCCTTGTTTGGGGTGTTCAGTGATCTCCTGATAGTGAGTGATCAGAGGTCTCATTCCATCTTAGTCCTCCTTGAGCTCCATGAGGCATTTGACACTGTGGATCATGACATATTGCTTGAGCACCTGCAGGGTGATCTGTGGATTGTCAGGACAGTCCTCAGATGGTTTCATTCATTTCTCACTTGCAGGTTTCAGAGAGTAGTATCAGAAATTTATTTGTTTGATTCTTTCTCCTTGCCATGTGGGGTTCCCCAGGCTCTGTATAATCATCTATGTTATTTGTGATGTATATGATGCCTTGGGGACATTGTAAGGTGATGTGGAGCTTTCACTGCTGTGCAGATGATACTCAGCTATACGTGTCCTTTACACTGCATACTTAATAACTGCCTCTCTAAGATCCAGGAATGGATGAGTGCCAGCTGGTGAAAGCTGAATCCTGGCAAGACTGAGGTTTTGCTGGTGGACCCAGGCCATCGGGTAGAGGGATCTTCAGTGGGACGGAACGCCAGGCTTTTGCTTGGTGGCTGCCAGCTGGTGACCTCTGAATGGGTGCAAAGTCTGGGTATTATTTGAGATGAGGGTTGACTTGAAATCTCAGGTGTCCTCCATCATCAAGACCTAATTTTACCATCTGTGAAATATCGCCAGGATAAAGCATCTAGTTCCACTCAGCAACCTTCTGATCTTGGTTCATGCCTTTGTGTCCTCTTGCCTTGATTACTGCAATGCTCTGTACCTAGGGCTATGGGGCTGATATTCACTGCTTGCAGCTGGTGCAGAATGTTGCGCCAGGTTGCTGACTGGGCTGTCTCAATCTAGCCATATCACACCTGTTTTGTGCAAACTGCACTGGCTGCCACTTCAGTGGTGAATCACCTTCAATGTCGACTTGTTGACCTATAAAGCCCTACATGGACAGGGTCCAAGCTATCTACAAGATCTCATTCAGCCCTACTGCCCCTCAGGCTGCTCTGTTCTACCAGTGAGGGATTGCTAGAGATTCCCTGGGTTCGTTTGAAGACCTCTGGGGCTCAGACTTTTGCTTTCATAGCTCCTACCCCATGGAATTCTCTACTCACTGGTTAGAGGGTGTCTGACTGTGGAGAGCTTTAAAGCAGCTCTAAAAACATATTTATTTGTGCTTGCTTTCTTAGTTTATTAATATTTGATTGTTTTTAAACTGAGGAGTTTTATTGCTGAACTTCATTTGTTCTAATCTTTATAAAAGCGCTTTGATACCTGTTGAATTGCACTTATCATAAATAAAGATGTATTATTATTATTATAGTTGAAGGTTTTAGTGAGTAAAGGGACAGACATGTCTATGATGGCAATCATGGCTGTGTCATTAGTATTGATTTTAGTGTGAAGAGGTTGCTGGATCTTTATCCAGTGATGTTGTGCTGAGGTAACAACACTGGTAAAGATGGTCCTCAACCAATCAGGTTTCATAATTTTAAAACCCATCGTGTAACTTGTTTTATAGCTAATTTTGTAATTAATGACTAATGTCATTAAATATGTCCAATGTCAGCTACTTACAATTTCTAAAGATCTCTTCTTTTGAAGTTATCTGTTGAATGTAAATACTGGATTCATGATGTGGCTCTATTAGGATGGTGTTAAGATCGCTACCATGGTAAACAGCACAGCGCCTACCAAGATATTTATTTGTTTTATGGCAGACATCGCACAGGAGCTAAAACTTTAAAAACTTCATCATCCAGTAACTTTTAAGGAAGGAAAACAAAAACAGGTATCTTAATATTTTGCCCAGAATACAATATTTCTGAATAAGACTAGCAAACATCATTGCTTTCAAGAGTTTCGCATGGGCTTCCAAACTGTGAGGAAGACTATCCAGAAACGCTCAATTAATTTTTAATCATGTCTGTTTTATATAATGCCAGGGTTTATTCTCATACTGGGATGTTTTATAGTGGAGCCATGCCTGTGGGTTTGTACTGTATAGCTATATTAGCATGCCTTTAATATTATCAAATAAGCATTTAATACATTATCTGGCCATTCCATGATAAGCTATCCGAAGACCAGTACCTGAATCTACACATAATTATTCATGCTTATTTTCAGTTGATAAACCGTAAGATACAGAGCTATGCTTCATGGAATGCCAATAGGACCCTTACATCCTAAAGCTTCTGTATTCATTGTAGTACATACAGGTGTATCGCCTAATGCTCAACAAGGTACTATTTGTGTGTTTCCTGTATATTTGAGGTCTGCATAACTTTCATGTCTTTTCATTTCTTTTGATTGCTGTATTATGACTGCCTGTCATTTTTTTTCAGTGCATATGGCAAGTCATTATTCGCTGTAGTAACAGTCCATTTCTTATGGCACACACACACACACATACACACACAAACACTCAGCAGCAGATGCACACAAACACACACACTCAGCAGCAGCTGCCCTCTCAAGTGCAGCATTCAGTCAGATGACAATTTTCCTAGAAAAAGACCATCACATTAAAACTAATGAACAGGTACAATTTCTGAAAAATTGCACAAAACCTATATTACTTTGCAACCAGGATTAGTCCTTTGTAGTCTAACTCAGTACCCAGAGTGAAAGAGGATCAGTTTTCAACTGAAAAAAGCAACACAATAGGTGCTTGAAATTAAACCGCACCTTTTTTTTTTGCAATAAAGATTACATTGGTTTAAAGAGCATCTGATGCCACTGGGAAAACTTTGGAAAATGTAATACTGAGACAAGTTTAGCTTGCATTTCAAATATCTTCTATATCATTTCCTCTCAGTTATTTATTACTGAGGAAATTCACATGAAAGAGGAACTTTTGTAAACATAAAGCTGGTTCTCACTTGAATCATAATCTTCTGTTGTGATGTCACCGTCTTTTGTCATGGTAATAACTGTGATATAACAAGCAGAATATTATAACATCAGGTTGGGAATAAGCAACAGGAACTGATGAGTTTGCAAAGAACAAAGATGCATTTTTCATATACACGACCTCAGTACTATGTAATGGGAAGAAAATACAGAACTAATGTGAAATATATGCTGAATTAACATACAAACATACAAAGAAGCCAGCAGAAGAAGGTCACTTGGTCTATCAAGTCTGCTTGTGTTGCAGGGTCCGTAGCTTGAGTTACTGTCTCTGCCCCTCCTCCCACTCCTCCCTACTCATGACCTTCACCCTTCCCTATACCTATCCCAGCCTCTCTTAAAGCTACCCACTGTCTTCAACAAGAGTACCTCTTCAGGCAGCACATTCCAAGTGTCCACCACCTCTCTATGAAGAAGTGCTTCCTGACCTTCCTTCTAAACCTCCTCCCTCTCTCCAGCTTAAGACTGCACCCCTCATGTTATGGTTACCACTCAGCTTAAAGAGACTCTCCTTATCAACCTTATTTATCCCTTTCAAGTACTTGAATGCCCCAATCATGTCCTCTCTCTCTCTCTCTCTCTGTCTTCCAGAAAGTACACGTGGAGTGCCCTCAACCTCTCCTTGTACACCTTACCCTGCTGACCAGCTATCATCTTTATAGCCCTCCTCTGGACCTTTTCCAGCAGGTTAATGTCCTTTTGAGGTGTGGGCACCAGTACTGAACTCGATACTCTAGATGTGGCCTTACCAGTGACTTCTACAAGGGCAGTATAACCTCCTCTCCTACTTTGATCCCCTAGATATGCATCCCAGCATCTTGTTTGCCTTTGATGCTGCTTTCTTGCACTGTGTGGAGTGTTTCAGGTCACAAGTGATCATCATTCCTAAGTCCTTCTCCTCTGATGCAGATACTAGGACTCCACCCAGTTAATACTCTGTCCTAGGATTCTTGGCTCCAATATGCATAACTTTGCTTTTTGGCATTGAATTCGAGCTGCCAGATCCTGAACCAACTCCCTACTTCCTGTAGGTCCTGTGTCCCTTCTGCTGTGTCCTCCTCTTTCCTGCAGATCTTGGTACAATTGTGTCCAAATGTAATGGTTTTGAAAGTTCTGCTTGAGGCATCAGCCACTCTTTAAATAATATAAGAAAAATACTGAGATATTTTCAGGTTAGTTCCACCTGAATATATACATGTCTTTTTGGAAATGAATTTCATCATGAAGCCTATCTGGATTTAAAAGTGTTTCTTTTCTAAAAAATGGAGAAGTGCTAATTGTTAAGGTTTAGAAACTTATGTTTATTCTTTTTGATCTGTTTAGAGAAATTTGCTCCACAGTCTGATGAAGGAACCTTTTTCTGAACTTTACTGAACATTTTTGGAGCTCAACTACATGGAATTTCATTCTCTGAAGACAACATGTATTAATAAATATATAATAATATTTATGAAATTGTTGTATGCACTTGTTTCTATATTTACAATGATATTTAGGGTTGAGATAGGTTCTTCTGTTTAACAAGCAAAAAATACAGACCATATCATAAACTAAAACAGTAAAATACAATAATAAATATGACATACTGTAAGTACATATTTATTTATTTTATTTATTTGCTTTTGTTAACCAGGTAAGCACACTAGACAGCCAAGTGCCTATTTTCAGGTGCAACCTTATCTCAGATCTTTCATTCAGACTGTGGCAGGATCATGCCATGTCCCATTCCTGTGTTCTCATTTATATTAGTTATTTATGAATTCATAAAAAGCCCCATTGTATGAGCTTTATTTCAAGGGAGTCTTGGAAGAGATCCAATATGGTTTACTGGAGTTGTACAAGTTCTCTGTGTCTTGGGCGAGAGCAACCCTGTAGCTTACTAGGTGACCTGTCTTTTTATTCAAACAGTATTGCTTTAAATTGTAAAAGGATTTGAATCCCCAGAATCCGTGTTAAATGTGAGGGTCATTTAAGGTTGGTAGTAGACCCATTTAGCCAAGCCTGGGTTACTGGATGTATTGGCCTTAAAAGGCCCTGGCTTAAAAACAGCATAAAGGTGCCATGGAGTCTAGAGTCCTATTGTCTTAGGACTTCTGCATCTGAACTAGGAAATTACAGCTTAATGGGCAGCCGCTTAGGTCTAAATGGTTTGTTGGGGGCAGAGGGTAAACAAAGGACCTTGGACTAGCAAAACCAGCAGAGGGTGAGACATGCTGACTCTGTCACAGGCCTGGGGCCACCTGTCTTGCCACCCCAATAAGAAACTGCACAGTTAAACTTTTAAATTATAACATGGAGAGCTGGTTGGTCTTTTCTCAGCATGTGACGAGGCCAGTCTATCACAAGGAACACCAGGGCAGGACTTTTGAGCTTTCTTAGAAAAGCCTGCAGAGCTTTCAGAAACACCTTTACTCTCTCAGAAACTCTTCTGGAGGCAACAAGGAAGATTTTGACCCCTTCCTATATTTCCACCAAACAGATGGGAGAATCAGCAACCTGCTAAGAACACTTTTCATTTCCAGGAACTAAGGACTTTTTCAAGGTAGAACTATATTCACTAGATTTTAAACAAGATATCTTTTTGTATATTTTCAACTTTCTTTTCATATCCTGTAACCAATACTAAGAAAAGTATTTAATTTTTTAGTATGTTATTTACAGTACTTATTGACAATTTTGTAAAGCTTTTGGCTTACTTTAAACTGATTCTGCCAACGTCTGTTGTGTGTGTGTTGGTTTGGAGAAAATTTGTTCGAAATAATCTATGCCTGTTTAATGCGTGAAAGCCAGATGCTGCTGAGACAGAATTCAAGAAGGGACTCTGTGAATGAAAGGAGGGGATACAAAATGTTTCCCAAGGGGTCTGTGAGGTTAGAACTGGTCTCTGCATTTTTCTTGGAAAAGGCACATATAGGGTATATAGGGCATCCCTGAAGTTCTATCCATGCCTGTGGTTGTCCTAGCTCACTGCATGGTGGCCCAGAGGGTTATTTCCCAGGAACACAGACTTGGACTTACACAGTGTTTGCATCCCTCACACAGAGATAGGAAGACCAGGAACTCCTTGGCAGATGATCAGTTGTGAATCAGTAAGTGTTCTGGAAGGACAGGAGAGGGATTATTCCTGACCCAGATCACTGGGGATTCACTGTAGCCCAGGGACTCTGCTACCAGAAGTGGGCTTGTGACACAGGCTTCATTTAAGTATTAAGAATTAATAACATAGGTAGTATCTGAAGTGAAATTTAAAGAACAGAGCTCATAAAGCTTCAATATCAAAGCAAAAGTATCAATCAAATAACAGTAGATAATTAAATTGTATGCTCCAAGTGCAACTAGTAAAGTATTACAAGTTCAGGCTACTTAAAATGAACCCCAAATTATTGAAAATAACTGAAGCTTAGCTGTAACACCCATGTGATTATACCATTCAGATACTGAGGGAGATGCAGACAATTTCCAGTGAAGCAAAAGCAAACATTTAATGCCTAAAGAGACAGGTAATAACTAACTTGATGTCCATTCAAACATGAATTGTCTGTGTCTATACCTAAAAGAAGCATGATTGAGCAGAGAGGGATTTTAGTATTAGTGGTAGAAGAACAGATTCCTAGCATTGAGTTCCAGAGCTGACTAATGGTAGGGCAGTACCAAAGTATATGCCAGCGATATATATGCATGCACTGTACCACATCCCTAGCAGTTTCCGCCAGAGAAAAACCTAGTTTTTCTAGTTTGAGGGGTGTAGTACTATGAATACAAGATTTTAAATTGAATTAATCTACCTTGCATCTCCATGGCTTTAAATTTTTCTTTTTGGCTACCATCTGGTATGTCATCAGTCTGTCCCCTGCCAACCTCATCCCCGGACTTACCTCACAACTCCCTGGAGTGCACCCTGGCTTACATCCCAGGTCAGGACCACCGGGAGGACCCACCACTCCCTGAAGAAGGAATGAGGCTGATCTGGGGATCAAGTGTCTCAGAACATTTTGTGGGCATTGGCGGGGCAGACATCCTCCTTGCTCAGCCTGGTAGTTATTTTTACAAGTCATTTCAGGGGGCATACTTTGTAATGATATGGTGACTCATGGCTGAATGTCTGTCATGCTGCCCAAGCTTGCAGGCTCCAGCTGGCAGACCCTAAAATTTGGGATAGTTAATTTATTTCTAATATGGATTTGAAATTGTTGAATATTGTGGGTCTCTTTGTTTTTATTATAAGTACACTGCAAATATGTACCCTAAAAAGCCAGAGACTGTAAAAGTGACAAGCTAGTTATCAATTGAACTAGGGAGTCATTTGACATCTCCCTACAGACCTATAAAAACAAAGGCAGAAGAAATCTGTTTACTGAGATCAGAGAAGTCCTAGTGTTTAGGACGATAAAGGTCCACAACCAACTCTGAAACACTTAGATAGAATAATGTGGGGCATCACTGGTACTTGTGGGGAATATTATGATAAACCCTGGCCCAGGAAATCAAATTATCTCCATTTACCATAATAATTCTAGGAGTTTAATAAAAAAATGGATCCATTTAAAGATTGGGTAGAGATGGTGGGCCCAATTCCAAGATGGCATACGCCCGGTGAAAACCGAGTTATGCCAAACCCCATGGTGTAGTTATGACTTGCGCCATGCATTATGCTGTTCCCTATTCCAAAAGGTGCTTGCATAATGTCAGCTGTGGGCTATACCAGCCGTGGATATGCCACCACTATGCTGCAACCCACAATAACATGGCCCGAGGGTGGGTTATGGCAGCAACTGCACCCTATGCAAAGAGGGTGGCTGCCATAACCCACTTATGCATCTCCAGGAGCTGCAATGGCAGAGCTAAGTTAGAACACATCAAACATGCTTTAAGGGGCATCTGTCAATGCCATCTGATGGATGTCCACTCTGCAGCACCATAGCAAGGGTCACACTGTGCTCCCCATGCCCCCATGAACATGGCCATGCCTCCCACCCCGACTGTTGGGGACCCCTGGGGTCCATTCTCCACTGTGACTACCCAGATTCCTGTGCCACCTGTAAAGCCCCCATGCCCCTGGTGTGTCATGGTGTTCCAGGGTGGGAGGGACTCAGGAGCAGTGCGCAGTGAGCTGTGACTTGTGACATTCTAAGGCTGTTATGCTATGCCTGTGGCATTAGCCTTGAGTGGCACAATCACAGGTCATAAGTGCTGGGATCCTGCTGCTCTTGGAATACAGCACAGGATAACTGGCATAGCAGCAAATGTCACAACTTGTATTCACCAGAGAGTTGTTGCATTCATCTTGGAATCATCCCTAGTGAATCCTGATATAGTCATATTGACAGAGACATGGTTAAATACTAAAACAGCTTCACAAGAAATTGAATTAAAAGAACATTATCTTTACAGACTAGTCAGAAATACTCAAGGATGAGGGATTTTAACATACATAAAGCATAATTTAGGGCCATCAACTCAGCTATTTTCAGTTATGCCTCAAGGCATTGAATGTATGTTAATATATTTACAAGCTCTGAATGTGGTAGTGGAGCAGTTTATTCCTCAAAATCAAACCAGCTGCATTTGAACCGTTCTCTCAAACTGTACTTGAGCAGGTTAAGAATAAACAATTAATCATGATGGGAGATTTCAATGCAGATTGGGGTTGTCCAGGAGGTAAACGATTGGATGAAGCATTCCAAAATTACATTTAAAAGAAATAATAGATGTCCCTACTCCATAAAAGCAATCTTATGAGCTCTGGAAATATACTTGATTTAATATTTGTTCCCCAGACATGGAAATACTAACCAAAGAGGTTTGTTCTCCAAGTTTGGGTGACTGTTGTGTTATTTCATGTATAACTAAGCTAACAGGAAAATGACAAAGGACCCCCACACACACACACACAGGATTATAAAGAGAAGTTTTAAAACTAAAGTCCAGAAGCTCTTAAGAGAGAATTAATCACTCAAAATATCCACAGAGTAGCATTAATCCCTGACATAGATATGGCAGTAGAATAATTTACAACATTTGTTTCACTGCTTGTAACAAGTGTGCACCTGAGAGAGAATTAAAGAAATAAACCTAATCGCCTCCTTGAATAACTGAAAAATTAAGAAACCAATAAAGGAGAAGCATAAAGTATGAAAACTGCAGATAAAACTCTAGACAAAAAAACTGGGAACAATTTAAACAGATTAGGAATAAAACAAAACAAGAAATTAGGAAATTAAAAGGCACATATTTTAGGCAAAAATCCAGAATACCACTAACCCTTGAAATTACTGAAATTTGATTGAAAGCTTAGTAAATAAAGGGAAATGTCAAATGGGATTAAATCTAGTTGAAATGGTATAAGCGTAACTGAAGACAGGGCAGCAAGGATTTTAAACGATTGCTTCATCAATCTTCCAGACCTTAATTTGAATGAAAATGTGCAGAATTTTGTTTATATGAATACAAGAGCATATGACTGTAAAACACAGAGGCCCAGATATTCAAACTGCGCTCAAAAGTAGCGCAACAGCAGGGTAAGCACAAACCAGTTGCGCAAATGCGCGCACAGGTGCGATATTCAAACATGGAGCAGAGCAAATTGCGCAAGCAACCAACGTCTCAACATCGCACATGCTAGCCATCGGCGCAACCAGGTAGGAGATGCTGAGCCAAAATGCTGCGCTATGGCGCAACCATGGAAGCTCAGCTGAGCAGTGCAGGCTGCCATGGCGCAAGCACAGCCCCCAGAGCAATGGAACTGCACATCCAGGGAGGCAGGCTGGGGCCCACCGCCAGCCATGCACACATGGGCACAGGAACTCACTGCAGAACCCACACCACACTGGCACACCCCAAGCACAGCATCACTGGGGTGGGACGGATGATCCACGTGCCCATGGGGACAAGCCAACTAAAGCATAGCAGAGCCATGACACCCCAGCACAACCACTGGCAGGCAGAGAGTGCCACACCCAGGGGTTGACAACCACAGTGCACATCAGTCCCCCGTACGCACAGCACAGCGTGCACCGTGCCCCAAGACACCGCTCATGTGCAGTGACAGGCACTGCAGGAAACACCATGCACCCCCGTCCACCCGCCAACCCCATGCTGCAGAGAAGCAGACCAGCCAGACCCACCCTGTGCACCCAGCAGTGGGTGGCAGCAGATGGCAAGAGCAACAGAAAGGCAATGCTATGCTGGTGATACCTCCCCATGGACACACACACACACACACACACACATATACCCAGGACCATAGTAGCCCAGATGGCATGTACACCCCTGCAACGGAGCACCCAGAGCCAGTTGCAAAGCAGACACCAACACAGCAGTTGTACCAAAATAGAAATGTATATTTAAATAAAAACAGTGAACAACAAAGGTCGAACTATGTACAAGTTGGGGGACGGGTAAAGGCAGGGGTGTTCAAGGGAGGGAATAAAAACTTGGAGAGGGAAGGCAGGATGAAAGGGATGGGTGAAGGTGAAATGAAAGGTGGGCTACGGCCCAGCTGGCTCCTGCTCCTCCCCTCTGCTGGCGCCCCTCCCAGTGCCTGCGCCATTGCCTTCTGGCGCTGTAGGGCTTGCAGGACCTCCTGGCTGTCCATCACCACCTGGGTCAGGCGCCCAGATCATGCACCATGCGCGCAGCACACCGAGACCTAGGAAAATGGGAACACAGTCAATGGCTGAGACTGACCACAACCCTGAACACCACCCAACCGCAACCCATCTAACCCAATGTCCTGCACATGTGATGGCATGCACCCACCCACAGTGAACATGCATGGCCATCACAAACAGGCGGCACCAGCCATGCTCACCACCGCCCACACACACTGCCCACGTCAATCACAGTACAAACTAGGCTGTCATGTGATGTAGCAACGGTGCGATGCCAGTTACACAGCTATGTGCCCAGTGCATGCCTGGACCACCTGTGATGCATACACAGATGTGTCGTGATGCTGCACTGTGATGCAGGTCACCTGTGTCCACGCCTACATACATGGAGACATAGACAGTGTCAGCAGATAAGGGCCTATGGGACACCCAGTCTGGCCATTTGGCCTTGTACGATCACTCTCTTGTCCTATAAGTCCGCTCCCCTCACCCTGACCTCCAGAAGTCCCTCATGGCGAACCCATGCATACATATATCCCATGACCAAGTCAGCCCCACCACATCCTCTGGCAGGGTGTTCCACTCGTCCACCACCCATCATGTGAAGAAACACTTTCTCATGTTCCTCTTAAACAAGCCCCCAACTGCATCCCATGCCCTCTAGTCCTGGAACATCCCTTACGCTTACAAATATTGTTTCCTGCACTCTGTTCCCCCTGTACAATACTTGTATGTCCCCATCATATCCCACACCCTGCTCCCTCCAGGAGTACATGTTCAGTTCCGTCAACCTGTCTGCATAGGACTTGTGATGCAATCCATGCACCATCCATGTCGCCCTCCTGTGAGCGCTCTCCACCCAGTCCCTGTCCCACGCAGGTATGTTCTCCAGAACTGTACACTGTACTCCAGTGTGGGACTCACTACTGTTTCGTATAGTGGAACTATGACCTCCCTTTGGTTGTGTCCAGCATGGTTGGTGGTCCTGCCCCCAGCATGCAATAGCATCCATGACGTAATGATACTCACACTCCTCCAGCAGCTCGGTCTGCCACTGCTGCTGCTGTTGCTGTTGCCGCTGCTGCTGCTGATGCTGCTGCTGTGGCCCGACAGCCTGTGGCACTGGGGCCCTGGCATGGCCCACATCACCATTGTCCGGCATCCTCACCATCCGGCCTGTGGGAGACATATGGTGAGACAATCATCAATGTGACTTAAAAGCAGAGTGCCCCTGCCCCAGTGAGACTGCCTGCCCACACAGCCATAACCATCCATCGCACAGCTGCACACTGACACACCGATGCACAGCCACCCAGGCACACACACACCCCTACAGAGAATATAGGTGAATAGATGGTACCTCCGTGGCCTAGGCACCAGGCCCTGCTATGGCAGGGAATGCAGCCCGTCAATAGTTCTGGGTCCCTCCAGTGGAGATCACTGTACGGTGCCGGCACTGCTCAGCAGACCGGCCCGGCCAGTGACCCCCACCAGGTCAGTGGCCACTTGCTGCCACAAATGGGTCCTAGGTCCGGTGGGGGGCCTCACCATATAGTCCCTCATAGTGGGGCTCCACTAGGGCCACCAGGTTGGCCACTTCAACTGGGCTCCAGGACACCGCCCTCCTCCTAGCCATGGCCCCAACTTTACAGCAGGCAATATGGCACCCCACTGCGCTGTGACCCCACGTGGAGTTGTTGCGCAATAGACCAGCACAGGCTCCAATCGCGCTGTTAGCATAGGCCCGTCCCTTTGTAGGCGCTGTAACCAGACAGCGCAATAGGGACGCACACATGGCATGCCCACAGCGCCAGGGGTCAGAGGGCATACACAAGGTCACGGCAATGGCGGAAGGCTACGCACAGTGCCATGGGATGTATAGGCATCCCTGCGCGACTGCTAAGCAGAGCACCAGTGCCACAGTGGACTATCGCACAGAAGTGCCACAGCGCCATATAGTGCCCAGTGCTGTGGCGCCACTGGCACAATGGTGGCCATGGCCAGAATCGCCTATCGCGCTCAGCAGGTCTGCAGCGCATCGACGCTATGCGTAACCTGTCTGGGCATGCAATGCAGTGTAACACACAGCCACAAACATGCGCCATCGCTCAGCGGACCTTCCCTATTGCGCTAAGCGCCAAATACGCGATATTCAGCCGACATATGCAAATCAGTCGATCAGCCATGCAAAGGCACAGTGGCGCGATTAGCATGTCATTAAAGTTGCGCCACCCCATTTGCATGTGTTGCGCTATAAAATGTGACACTGGGTTGTGGCGCCAGATTTGGTTATTGCAGGTGAGAGGTGAGTTACATGCTGTGATGCTCAGGACAATGCTCATGGGCAGGGGTGCTGGAGGATGTCATAGGTTGAGGGGCTGAGCATGATGAGGGCACAGGAAGGGCAGAGGGCACCCTTTCCATCAGTATCTGCCATGCGGAGAGGAAAGGGGCTTCTGCCCCCCCCGGCCTGCAGCCATGCTCATGGGGAAATGCTGTGGACTGCACAGTGATAGGTGTCCACTTCCACCCATACAGATCACCATGACTGACGAGAACCAGGCTGAGGCTGTGGACGGCGTGGAGGAGGCTGAACTTCACCACAGCAGAGACTGAGGCCCTCTTCCAGGCCTACCTGGAGGATGAGCCGCTTTTGAGTGGGTGGAGGCACCCCTCAGCAGCATGCAGCTGCATGGGAGGGTAGCTCTGGCCGTCAACCTGCCGGAAGCCACCAGCGCTCCGTGCAGGAATGCTGCAAAAGATGAGGACTGACCGCAGGAGGCTGAAGGAGAAGGTGGCAGCCTTCAGGGTGGCACATGCTGCCACTGGTGGGGACCACCGGTGGTGTTGCAGCTGACCCCAACCGAGGAGACACTGGTCGCGCCATGCAGCTGAGTGCCATTGCGGGTGTTCCAGGCGGAGGATTCCAGACGGGTGGAAGCCCATCACTGCAGGTATGATATGGTGATGTTGTGGGGGGCTGTTGTTCACATGCACTCACATGTACTCTCTTTCTGTTTCAGATCCTGTTCGTCTGCAGGAGACGGTGGTGGTGGGTGCTGACAGTGAGGCAGACCTGCTGGACCAGGAGGAGGGACCATCCACCTCCGCCAGCAGCCTGCAGGCACTGCAGCAGCAGGCCGGCTGGCCCAACAACTCCGCCCGGCAGTGATACGGGTGCAGGGTGCACAGCCTGTGTCACAGCAGTCTGGCATGCAGGTGTGCCAGCATGCTGTGCCTATGGCAGTGGCACACCGGCACTATTGATGATAGCAGGCCTGCAATGGCCAGTGATAGGTGTGTGTCCCACGAGGGACACATGGCAGGCCAGCACGTGCCCCTGGCCCGTCCTGCTCCACACCTGTGTACCAGCATCCTGGCACAGTCACAGGCTGGGCCTGTCAGCACCGTGGGGCAGCATCGGTGGCTGAGCAGGTGTCTGGCACTGTTGACAGCACAGGGTGGAACAGGTGGACCTGGGGCTCAGCAGTTGGAGGGCAGCAGCAGTTCCACACCAGGCCTGGGGGACAGCGTCAAGCAGTGGCACTTGTCCACCACCCTTAGATCCGCCCATACCTGGTCCTGGCGAACAGCGGCCACCCTCAGGGGTGCTGTGCACCAGGACCATCCACCCTGGGGGTCACGATGCCATTGGGGCACAGTACCCTTTGGGCGCACACACCGCCTGCTGCAGGAGTCGTACAGCTGCAGGGGCGGGTTGCAAGGTCCGTGGAGGCACTGACTGTGTCCGTGGAGCGGCATAGCAGGGAGTGCCTCGGGACGGGCCGAGATGGTCCATATGCGGACGGATGTGACCGCTGCCATCGACAGGCTGACCCAGGCAGTGGTCTCTGTGGCGACCGCATTGACCACACTGTCTGGTGACCCTGTACCACGCACCCCACAGTGTGCACTCCACTCCCATTCCCGGCGTCATGCGACACCAGGCCTGTCGATGCGGTTTCTGCTGTGGGCATCCCGAGCACCCTGGTGCAAGTTTGTTTGGCGGGATGCAGACCCTGTCGGGCAAGGTCGCGTCACGCACTGGGACCCCTGGTGGCACTAGCGCCACCCGATGTGGCCCCTGCACAGCCTGCCAGTGCTGCTAGGCCATGGCGGGGCCACCCACGCATCCATGGTGGCGTGGGACAGTGCTCCTGACTGAGCTGTCTCTAATGCAGGCCCTGTCTGGTGCTGCCCTGTGTGCAATGTGTGTCATGGTGGGCAGTGCACTGCTGGGTGCTCTGCTCACCAAGCTGACACACGGACCACCTGCACACTCTCCCAACTGCTGTCCACAGGTGCGTGTGGATGATGATGCCTGCATTGCACTGTACACCAAGGTGCAGGTTGCCCAGGTCCTGACACACGTACGTGGACAGTCCAGGTGGTGAGGTGGTTGGTGGTGCTGTGTGTTGGCGTGTCATTTCCGCAGTGCTGTGCTGCTGCCTGTATGCTGCCTGGTGTGTGTGTGTGTGTGTCTCCATGTGAGTGCTCACCTCTCTGATGGTGTGTTGGTATGCCTGGACCCTTCAACTCCCTGACCTTCATGCACGGTGTGTTCCCTGTGTGCCTGTGGTTTCGCATGGACAGTGTTGCTGCACATGTCCCCTTGACTTACCTGTGTTGTGCGTGGTGCTCTTCTGCAATGGTGTCCCGGTGCAGCTGGGCCTGCCGTGTCAGTCGGGGTCCCTCCGTCCTGGGGCAGCTCATCACCCACATCACCGGCGCCACTGGCGTCCCCCATCGCTGTCCCCTCTTGGACCTGTACGGCTATCCCATGGTCTTTGGCCATGTTGTGCAGGATGCAACAGGCCAGGAATATCCCACAGGCCTTCTGGGAGCTGTACTGTAGGGCTCCGCCGAGGTGTCCAGGCATCGGAAGCGTGCCTTGAGTATCCCAAACACCCGCTCTATGATGTTCCGTGTTCGGGTGTGCCTCATTGAAACTGTGCTGCGCTGGGGTCGTGGGGCGCCCGGTATGGTGTGAGCAGCCAGGGATGGAGTGGGTATCCACAGTCACCTGTGTGGAGATAGTGGAGATCAGTGTCAGGTCAGGTCCATATTGCCCATATCCTTGTGTGCCACTACCATGGCACCTGTGTCATTCCACCCTTGCACAGAGTTTGTATTCCATACATGTGTACTCACCCACTAGATGACCCGTGGGATGTTCCCTCTCGAATCGATGGCACAGTGCAGATTGGTGCCATATGAAGGCATCACGTACTCCGCCAGGGGTGTGGCACAGACATTGATGATCGCGCAGTGGCATACACACCACCTGGCAGTTGACACTCGAGAAGCCCTTCCGGTTGAGATACGCTTGGCCGTCGGGGCCAGGTGGCGTCGGCGAATGGCCACATGGGTGCAGTCTATGGCCCCTAGCATGCCAGGCATATGTGCTACCCTGTGGAACTCCTGCATGTTTGCTGTACGCTCTGCGCGGTGCTGGGGAAATGGATGTACTCCGCGGCATGAGGCAGCAGTGCGCTGAGGAATTGGGTGAGGATCGTGGCGTGGCCGACTGCATAATGCCTGTGGTGTCACCTGTCGGCCTCTGGAAGGTGCCCGTGTGAGCAGGCACATGCAGGCTGTCACCTTGGTCTCCATGGACAGAGCATGACTCCGTCGTGAGGTGCCTGCATCACATCACTGCACAGCTCACTGAACCGTCTCAGTATTGCCTGTTCAGGTGGTACCGGCCACAATCTCAACATCTGTGTACAGCTCGTAGCTGATGCGGGCACGACATCGCTTGTCGGGGCGATCGACACAGGCCCCTCCGCTGCCACGCCCCTGCAGCATGCTGTCTCACCTTCATTACAGCTTCCATGTGGAAGCTGACACTGTCCATCTCCCTGGCTCCTGCCCCCCAGCTGCTGTTCCTGTGTTACCCCACTGCCCCACTGCTGCTTCCACTGCACCGGGCACCCCACTGGCCTCTGTCCTCCAGACCCACTGTCCCTCTCTGCCCTTCCTGCTCCTGTCTCTGTCTCTCTCTCTCTCTGTCTCTCTGTCTCTCTCCCTGGTTTGCGGCCTGCTAGAGTTCTTGCGCCGCTCCCTTGAAGCCTTTTATTTTGGCTCACATCCGTACAGCGCATCCTCCGGCTGAGCTACCTCTTGCGATTGCGCAAGTGTTCAGATATCGATTATGCACTTTATGCATGGACCTGCACCGGGTTATGCATGCCTTCATTTCCATTGTGCTGTGGCTCAGCGTGTTTCGGTGGTGTAACTGGCCCCTTCTCAATATCGCAGAATGGCGTATTTTGAGTTGCATGACACGTTAACCCTGTTCGCATGGCGCAACCTTTTGAATATCTGGGCCAGAATGTTCCTAGATTTAGGTATAGAAAAATTACTACTAGGGAGGTTATAAAATAAATAAATAAATTCAAAAATAAAGCAGAAAGTCTGAATAAAATTGAAGCTAGATTCTTGAGGGCAGTGCTGTAGTGATAGGGTGGCCATTAACTGATTTATTTAATTTAAGTTTAATCCAGGGGTCTTTCTGAGAAAATGGCAAATGGCAAAATTATCCCAGTTATTAAGGAGGATGCATCAAACCCATCAAATTTTAGACCTATTGCTCTTCTATCAATGGTCTCAAAGTTGATGGAATGATCTGTCCATTCTCAGTTGATGAAATATCTTGAAAGGTACAATAAACTGATGCCAGCCCAATTTGGATTTAGAAAGGGCAGTCCACAGAGGCTGTGCTCACTGACTTTATTGATTAGAGTGCTTCCCCTTAGATGAGGGATGAGCTGTGGGAGCAGTCTTTGTGGACTTAAAAAGCTTTGACCTGGTAAATCACAGGATGTTACTAGATCCACTTGAGGACATAGAGTGTCTGACTATCCCTTAGTTGTGGTTTTCCTCAATTTTGTGTGAACATATGCAATTGGTTTCTATTATTGCTCACCCTTGGCCCTTATTTCATGAGGTGTTCCCCAAGGTTAATTTTGGCCCCTTAATGTTTTTGATTTATATGAATTCTTTAGCAAAATTTATTCAGGATTCAAACATTATATTATATGCTGATGACACCGTGTTTGTAGCTTAGGAAGAGACTTACCTTAAGTGGAACAAAAGCTCCAGGCTGACTTTGATGTATTACAACACTGGTTTGGGGCTAAAAGATTATTGATGAATACAAAAAGACCCAAACAATGACATTAAATCCAAGACAAAGTAAAAGCCTAGTAATAGAGCCTGTACTCCAGGTTAAGTCTTTAGATGGGACGTTTTTAACACTGATTACCACCTATAAATATCTAGGGATGGACTTTGACTCATGTCTTACTTTTAAACAACATATAGATAAATCAGTAAAGAAAACAAATATGAAATTAGGCTCATTAAGAAGGGCTTCTTTTTGTATGACTAAAAATGATTGATTATAATTATCAAACCAAATGCTTATCCCAATATTGAACTGTGGATGTCAGGTGTATAATTTTTCTACTAAGAGATCACTACTACTACTACAACTACAAAGCTGGATGCTTTATATCATGAGATAGGGAAATTTGTTTTGTGATATGACCCCACTGTTCACCATTGTAACCTTTATAAATCATTATCCTGGAATTGATTACAACATAAAAGAGATAGGGCATGGGCTATTCTGTTATATAAAATTCTGAAAACTGAAAACCACGTAAGCTTATAAACTTTGTAACTTGGTCTAACCATAAATTTAGCTTTAATACTCTTAAAGTTCCAAAACTCAAAACAACTATGGGAAACTTAAATTTAAATATCATGCTGCCAATACCCAGAACAGTCTGCCTTCTGATTAGAGATGCTTGAGTTAATAGTCAAAGCTTTTAGTGATAAAATAAAACAGGATTCTGTGCATGTTAACAAATGTCTTTAAAATTATTTTGGCTTATATATGAGAAACTGACTGTAATGTGTTTGTATTTGATTAACTTAAGTTTATATTATAAATGTTTTAGACCTTGTTAGTATAATTTGTAACATCTACAGGTTCTCCATGAAAACAGGGCTTTATAGACCTATGAAGAAATTTGAAAGTCAAATTGAAGCCTGTGAATAAATGTAGTTTTACTACTACTACTACTTACTACCTAGCCTCTGCTAGGAGCCACTTGAGCAGTGGGTGCTTCTTCACCCTTCTGCCAGAGGAGAGAACCATCCATGGGACACTCAGGCCTCCTCCCCAGCTGGTCCTTCAACTCTCGGACTCACTTCTGAACCCATGTCATTGGCATCACAGTGGTAGTGCTACCACTGTGCCACGTGGACACTTTCTTAGCATTTTCCCAAGTTGCCTGCCATTCTTCTGGAGAAATTGAGATAGTAAGTTATTGTTCCCATTTAGCTTTGGATGATAATGCTAGCTGTTCTTTAGTTTGGGAAAATATTCTATAAAGGAAACTAGCACCTTTTCTTAAATTAGTATATCTTAGAATCTGGGCCCAACTGGGAAAGTCAGGAAGGGTACAACTGTCTCCAATAACATGCTTCAGTGCATCCCTCAATAGTAGGTAGAAACAGAAATATAAACTATGAACTTTATGTTTGTCCCTGAGTTGCCTGAATTGCATTAGTATTCTGGAATCTGTATCTATAATGTCAGATAGGTATTAATACCAAACGTACTCCACCCAATACCTGCCAGAACGGAGCCATTATACAAAATGAATGAGCTATTCCATATGTATAAAGTGCTGGAGGGTGCAATAGTAGGATATACTGGTAGATATATCACTTTAAGGACTTTAACAGCACCTGAGAGAAGAAAAGTTGTCCCTGAGAGAAGGTGGAAGAGTGGTAAACATAAAGTCTATATTATGAAGAGTTAGCAACTGTGCTTCTAGGGAAAGCCATAAGGAATGTTCTGCTTTGAGAATATATGCAGTTGAGTATGTGGCAGTGTTTATTTGAAGGAGGAAGCACAATAGTAGCTCTTGCACCAAGGTAGTGAAAATCTGCCAGCTTCAGGGGTCTTAATTTGGAAATGGAGGGTCGGTTATTTTCCTATAAGAAGAACTTGATACTTACGTCTAATTCCTTAAAATATTTATTGTCTATTGCAAGAGGTAGGTTTTGCATGATATAGAAAAACATGGACACCATTGCCATTTTAATGGTGTTTATTTCCCCATCAGAGAGAGCTTTAATTTCTCCCATCTTTCCATGTCTGCTTTAAACTCTAATAAGCAGATCGATAAATGAACTTTGGAGGTCAACTTTAGATTATTGTGGACAGTAAATCCCAGATACTGTAATCTATCAGAGAGCAACTTCCTAAAATGGGTTAGGAAGACTGTTTTCAAGTAACTGAGGCAGTAAAAGTGCACAACTTGAATTTTCTCCCAGTCAGTTATACTAACATACTAAAATGCAAGAAGAATAGGCCTAATTGTCTTTCATGTCTGCTTGTTTGGTCAGCCCCCATCCTGAGAGCTGACCTTGCTGCCCCCTCACCCTCTGGCTTCTCGTTCCCAGTTCCGGATATTCTTGCTGCACTGGTTTTGCTTCCAGAACCCTTCCCTGTACCTGTTCCACCCACTCTTGAACCCCCACCATCTCTGCCTCCACCAGCCCCTGGGCAGCACATTCCGTGGCTCCACCACCCTCTCAGTGAAGTATCACCTCCTTCTTTCTCCCTGAATCTTCCCCTCAGCTTCCACCCATGCCCTCTAGTTGCCCCCTCCTCCTTCCTTCAAAGTACCCTGACTGCTCCTCCTCTATTTACCCCCTATATGTACCTGAAGACCTCTATCATGTCCCCCAGTCCCTTCTCTCTTCAAATGTGTACATATTTAGCCCTTCAAGCCTCTCCCCATAGGTCCTGTCCCCCAAGTCCCAAATCATTTTGGGTGCCCTCCTCTGGACCCTCTCCAAGAGTTTAATGTCCGTCTTTAAGTGTGGCCTCTAAAACTGCATACAGTACTCGAGTGCGGCCTCACCAAGCAGTTATACAGAGGGAGTATCACTTCCCTCCTTCTGGAGGTGATCCCCCAGCGATGCATCCCAGCATCCTGTTGGCCTTGGCTGCTGCCTCTACAAGTCTCCAAGTTGTTCATCTTGACATCCACCACCACCACCCCAGGTCCCTCTCAGCTATTGAGACTTGTAACATCCCCCAGGGTGTACACTTGGCCTGGGTTTCTGGCCCCAGGTGCAGTACCTTGCATCTCCCTGCATTGAACCTCAGCTTCCACTTTCTAAACCATCTTTCCAAAGCCTCCAGGTCCCCTGTAGGGCCACCTCCCTCCTCCCCATCCACCACCGCTCCCAGTTTTGAGTCATCCAAAAGAGACTCATCTCACTTCTGATACCTGTCCTTATGTCAGAGACGTAGTTGTTGAACAGGAGGGGCCCAAGGACTGATCCTGTGGGACACCACTAATGACCCTCTTGGGGATGAGACTATCCCACCAACTATGACCTTCTAGGTCTGGTCCTGGAGCCAATTGCCTATCCATCTGATCATCTGGTTCCCCACCCCATTTCTCCCAGCTTATCCAACAGGTCCCTGTGAGGAACAGAGTCAAATGCCTTGCTGAAATCTAGAAAGAGGATGTCCACTGGCCTACCCAGGTCCAAGGCACTCATCTCCCAGTCATAGAACTCCACAAGGTTTGTCTGACATGATTTCCGGGACAAATCCATGCTGTCTATCGTCCAGGCACCCTGACTTTTCCAGGTCCCCCCTAGCTTCTCCTTGACAATGCCCTCCATCACCTTGCCCACCACCAATGTCAGGCTGACAGGCCTGTAGTTCTTGCCACCTCCCTTGATCCCCCTTGTGGATAGGCACTATATGCACCATCTTCCAGTCCAGGGGCACTCACCCTGTCTTCAGAGACATGGTGATTATGAGGCCGATACTAAACCAAAGTAATGTAAAAGGGTTTTGACTGTGTTATGTGAGTTTAGGGCCTGGTAAAGTTAAGAGAGATCATCTGCATAAGTAAATACTGTGTTGACAATTTTACCAACCTTAATCCCAAGAATGGAAGGAGAATTAATAATGAGCCAAATCAGGGGTTCCAAAGCAAGATTAAAAAGCTATGGTGAAAGCAGGAAGCCCTGTCCTGTTCTGTAGAACAGTTTAAATGATTGGGAGCTTGTACCATTATTGATGATAGCAGCAGAAGAAGTTTTGTACAAAATCTTAATCCAGACTCCCACTGAATCCCCAAGGCCAAATTGGGCAAGGACTACAGTCAGAAAGTTTCATTCTAAAGAATCAAATGCTTTCATCATATCCAGTGAAATGGCAAAACTAGGAATTTTATTCTTATTGACACCCAAATGACATTAAATGGTCTTTTAGGTTATCTGCTCCTGGTTTGCCCTTTGAAAAACTGGTCTGCTCTTGTCCCAGTAGCTTATGAGTAAAGGTTGTAGCCTACTAGGTAATATTTTTACCAGAATTTTATAATCCTAATTAAATAGAGATACCGTCCTGTAGTTCATACAATCTGACTGATCCTGCCCCTTTAGGTGGAGAGAAATAAAAGCTTCTAACTCAGAAGGAGGAAGAGAACCCTGAGTCCATGAGTAGAGAAATGTTTCATGTAAAGTAAGGGCTATTTGTGAAACTAGTAGTTTGTAAACTTCCCCAGGAATACCATCAGGTCTGGGGACTTTCTCATTTTAAGATTTTGTATGACTGATACAACTTCTGTGACTTGAATAAGGTCTCTTAACATATTCAAGTCCTGTTTGGAGATGAGGGAAGACCAACATTATTAAGATATTCATTGATTTTGCTTTCAGTACAAGCGATCTTGCTTTTATAAATATTCTCATAAAATTCTGTTAAAACTTTATTCATCGCTGCAGTTTTGTTTTGAATTCTAATAATCACATTACTGACCTGCAATTTCTTAACCTGTAAGCCAGCAGTTTACCAGCCTTTCTCCCAGATTCCCAAAGGATTGTTTGGGTGGAATACTGCAAATTCCAATTTTTGTGTATTGTGTTGGTTGATTTCAAATTTAAGTTTAGTTATATGAGTAACAGTTTCCACCTATCCTCAGGATCCTTATTATAGCAGGTTACAGCCTCTTTAAGCTGTGTTGCTAGATCAGCCAATATTTTTTGTGCTTTCTTCTTTTAGAGGAGGAATAACCTATTACCCATCCTCTAAAGCATGCCTCAGGGTCTTCCTAACAGGGTTGTTTACATCCCTGTGTCATTAATAGTTAGGAAATAATTAATGGATCTCCCTTTACTATACAGAGACTGTGGTATAATTTGCTGATATAAAGGAGCATTTATATGGCAAACATGTGCACGTTCTCCTCCCTCTGCACTGCGCCCGCTGCAGTGTCTTCCTTCCTGAGTTGTCACTTCCTTCTCATTGGCAACCAACCCACCAAAGAAACATGGTGGTAAGTTAACTTTTTAGTGTATTTTCTACACATAGCAGCATAAAGAGATACTGAAGAAAGGGAAGCCTCCAAAATATTCACCGAATAAAAACTGAAGTTGACCGTGGGTGCACCAGAGCTGCTCCATTTTATATATATAACCCCAGACCCCTGCCTTTTGCAAAATGACAGGTGGCATGCTGTTGAAACTGACAGCAGTACCTGGTGGGGACTGGGTTCGGGGAGGATAGGTTACTCGGCACAGGGGCCAGGTTTGGCTACTCTGTACAGGGCACCCGAATAAACCGAACACTGGAAGCAATAACTGTAATGTCCAAAACCAGGAATGGGATTCTACAGTGTGGCTTTTATTCACATCCAAGCTGAAACAAACAAAGCATAGACGGACCCCACAGGGCTACATTCCTGGTAATGCAGATTAGAGACAACAGAACACTTCTTCACTATTTCCAGCCTTCAGGCTCTGAACCCTGCACACACAGCCCGGACTTGCATGCAGCTTTGGGTACACAGCCTGACTTGTACACTACTTGGTTTTCCCCACTGGCCCGGCTCCCCACCGCCACTTTGATCCATGGTCCATTTTGGGAAATGAACCAGTTTTCCTCTTGTGGCACCCCAAACCACCTTAGAGCCTCGACTTCAGAGGAATTTTCTTTCCAATCCCACATCTGGGTACTTCCCTCATCACTGGCCAAGTGCATGAGGCAAAGTAGAAATCCACAGAGCAAATCCATAGAGGTGGACCTGGTCACTAAAGATGGGGGTCTCCCACCTCCAGCTCCCACAATCCACACCCGGCTATTTCTCTGGAAACTAAACAACTCTTTTCTGAAAGCTTGGCAATGTAGATTACTGGGTAGACGTATGTCACATCTCCTCTACATGTTTTGACTTCCCATATGTACTGGACTTGAACATACTTTTACTTTTGGCTAAGCCTATTACTCTAGGCCTCTCACTACTACAGTAGTCCAATCCCCACTATCACACAAGTCCCAGGGTGAAAACATGGGCCCTTTAGAAAGAACAGAAACTCACCCTCCGGTTGCAGGTGCCCCACAGGTGATTCACAAAATCTTCTTGTTTCCCAAAACTCTTGAACAAATAAGGCAGCTTCTCCACTAGCAGAAAAACCAGGGGTTGCCCTGGAATATGCAGGAAATCTTCCTGCCCCATCCCTGAGGGATGGGGCACTGAGACCCAAATCAGCAGTCTCCACCACTCTAAAACTATCTTCTGTGTCTCTCTTTAGGTGGAAACACACACTTTTTCTTAATGTAGCCTATGCCAGGGCTGAGGCTCCAAGAGCCTAACGAAGAGCTGCTGTGCACCCTTTCAACAAGCTCCAAACTCCAACTGACCTACAGACTACTTGTAAGCTGCATTGTTTAAAGATACGAATGAGACTGGTCTGGTGACGGAAGAAATTTATTTTTACCTAGGTACAATGGTAATGCTAGACACAGATAATTTCTTCAGTGTGACAATGGAATGCACAAGCTTATATACTGATTATTTAGGTGTGGTCATTTCCTGAACAGGTAATTATTAGCTTACTGACACAAATGGCCATAGGTGTGGCAAGCATTCTTTGGGAAGTAACTAGGAGAGACCAAGCCCAATTATGGTCTGACTGGTGTCAGCAATGTTTTTAGTCCGTCCTCCATTATGTGCTATCTCTGCCTGCCCAGATAAGGAGACATGGCTTTATGTTTGCTTATGTGTTTGCTCTGTTCCTTCTTCTTATGACTCACCCAAACCACAGCTCAAGGATACATCTAGTCTTACATTATAATATTACAAGGGTGCCAACAAAGGTTATATAGGATAGAACTATAGGGACAGACTCCTCTGTCCCCATTACATTCCCCTTTGGCACCATATTGCCAAATTTGAAAATCAGACATGTAGTAGACAAGCATTATACAAGGTAATTACCCTGCTGGGTCTGGTCAGACTAGATCATGTGATTTTGATGTGATATAAATATGTAGAGTGCGAGCAATATCTGTTTATTATAACAATTCCATGTAGGATTGAGCTTCCCCAGTCACCAAAGATGCTTTTTATCCATTGGAAAATGACCCAACAGCTATCTGTTGGAGCATGCTCAGTGAGAATACGCTGTTGTAATTTTGTACCCCTCAATTACTTGTTCCAGTTCCTCCGAGTTGTCTGGTATATAGGTACAACATTCTTCTCCAATAATAGCACAAACTCCACCTTGTGCTGCTAATACATAATCAAGCGCTGCTCTATTTTGTAATGTAACAATTCTAAGTGCCTTAATTTCTGCCGTTAATAAAGCAGTTGATAGTAATGTTTCATTGACTAATGTTTCTAATTCATAGCTTAGCTGATCAATATAATGCATTGCTTGGACCGACCCCCACCAGGGAAAATTCCAGCTCAAATTTCTCTCCTACTGATATTCATTTGGAGTCTTGTGGCACTTCCTGTAACTCCCTTTTAATACGGTTTGTTGGTTTAGGGTGGCTTGAGTTTAACATTATGTGCATATTGGCCCTGGTTTAGAGGGTCCCTAAGTAATAGCATCCTTCCCATCCAAGTGGTAAGTAAGTGTAGCTTTAAATCCACATACCCAATATAGCCCTGTGACAGAGCCAAGCCCCATGTTACATAAGTCCGGGAAATACAAATTTGTTGCATTGGCTAAATAGGTGCTGTTGGTGCAGCTACTGTTATTACTAGTGCTGTTGCCAGTGTCATTACAAACTGTGACAGTTAGGGTTTAGTGTATCTAACGTCAGGGTAATACTTGGAGGTACAGTTTTGGGTTGATCCAACATAACTTGAACTTGTCTTAGAGCTCATATTTTACATATACAATAAGGAATTGCTGGTGTCTTTTATGGTCAAGATGAATAACAGTTGGCCCATCAGTTGTCATGTTTGGTGAGCTGTACCAGTTATGTGGTAGTACAGAGTTATTAAAACAGATGCATTTACATTAGGCAATACATACTGTACAAAGTTTGAGTCATTGATTTTTGCCATTGTGAACAATAGTTGGTATGTATCATACCAGTCCAAAGGATTTGGTCTCAAGTGGAGTCCAATGGCTGATGAAAAGGGTGAGTGTGTACACATATAACAGTCAGTCATATTTGCATTATTTGCATACAGTCTCATTAAAGTCCACCAGGTGTTTGTGGTATGGGTGAATCTCCGCTCCGTTTATACATTTTGAGGTCACTTCCTGTTCTCCACAAGAAGAAAATTGTCCCGCCACACATATAATTATGGTGATGGCAGTTTTAAAGTTCATGGTGTCCTGTTGATTCCTTTGTCAGCTGCAATAAAAAAAATAATATTGTGCATTTTATATTAAACCTTTAGTTATTGTGTACTTTGTTTGTAATCTTTTTACATTGGTCTACGTGGACCCAAAATTCTGACTTTTTCCTCATTTCACATCTCGACACATATATCACACTTTCCCCAAGGGTATTAAGGACTGGTATGGTCCCAACCAGTTTGTATCCTTCCAGGGTTTTTCTGTTCCCAATTTCTAACCATTACTATATCATTAATGCGTATTGGTATTCCATATCCTGTTTTAGGGCTTTGTATTGTTTGTTGTACTCATGACTGTTTCCCATATTTAATTTTCAATGGTCAATGGTCAGTCGGTATTTACTATTGAGTTTTTTACTGGCCAAATGGGGCTATTTGCCGTGGAGCAAATAGGCCTCAATACTCCTTGTTTTAGGAGATTGAGAATAACAGGCTGTATTCCTTTTATGGCTTCTTGTGTAAGGGTACTGTTTGGTATGCCCTGGGTCTGGCCCTCGATAGCTATTTCTGTATCCTTACTTTCCCACAGTCTGTCCCAGATTGTGCCCATACTTGTGGGTATTTTTCAAGCACTTGTTGCATATTAGAATAATTGACTGCTGGCACAGCCAGTTGTTTATTACTTTTCACTGACCCCATATATAACTTTCCGTATCTGGGGGTCTCACATTTTCCTCCTTTATTTTGCCAAATACATGTATTTGTTAAATCAATAATTAGACTATGTTTTTTAGGAAGTCAATCCCTAGGATGTGACTCTCGGTCCCTCCATGCAGGACCACAAAGGTGCCTTTACCAACATATTTTCCTTCTAAAATACTGATGTAGGTTAGAAAATCTTCCGCTGAAGGTGTGTCCTGTGCACCCTTCAATTAGAATGGGCTTCCTTTTCTCATCCAGTGGTATGTGCATATTTAACAGCGAGATGGCTGCCCCAGTGTCCACTAAAGTGGTTATTGTTCTTCCCTGCACTTTTAGCGGCACTATTGGTCTCCCCTGTTTATCAAAGCTTACGCCTTTTACCCATTGCACTAGGGAGGCGTCTGGGGCCTCTGCCCCTACTGTTCTTTTCCTTAATTGCTGTGAGCCTCCTTAGGAGGTATTCCTCCCTCCTCACTATCGTATGGAGGGGCAGTCAGTTTCTTTTTCGGCTTGTCCCAATACCAGGTTAAGCCTAGTTATGAGATCTTGAACTTCGTCCGACCCAGCTCCTGGTCTATATCTTGTATGGGTTCCTGAATCCTTTCTTTGTGGGTCTGGCCCTTCCCCTGCCTGTTTGTCTTGGTCCTGACCTCTCTGCCTCCACCTTTGCCCAACAGTCGCTCATGACGTGTCCAGGCTTTTTGCAGTTAAAACACATCCTAGATTCTCCTTTGTTCCCCTTCATTTTTCCAGGTCACCGCTGCTACCTCTGCTTTCCTCTCCTCTCATTGAAATAAGTTTCCAACAAGGTTATACATCCTTCCTGGGTTGGTGCCATTATAACTACCATCCTAAGGGTGGGTTCTAGGTCATACGCTGTTACCCACAGGTCTCTAAATGTGGTGTCATCCTCCGAAGGGCAATCCTGCCCTCCATATCTCTGATATACTTCAAAATCCTGGGAATGAACACTCAGGGCCTCCCCGATTGTGGCTTTGTTTGTAAAATCCTGTCCCAGTCTACTTCTTGCTTGGCGGATTCTGCCCTTGCCTTTCTTATGGCCTCTACTACCTCACTGTAATCTGCCCAGGAGTTGACATTGCTCTCAGCTTCTGGGTGTGTCCTGTACTGTTGATGGCATTGCGTCCGCTATGGTGTGAGGCAGTTTAAACATCACCAACCGGCAGATGTCCTGATTTGTTAACCTACAAGTGCTAGTTAACTGTTTTAGTTTCTGTCTCAGCTCTGACAAATTGGTTTTATGGTCTATTGGCCCTATCATTGTGCCCAGTTTTGTCATCTCATCTATAGATAAATCTTTGATCTTAGTTTTTGGCTCTGGATCCCGGGTTTCTGCTGGGTTATATTCTTCTTTACCTTTTTTTCTTTTCGGGCACTTCTACCCAATTGTCTCCTCCATCTCATACTTCTTTTCCTCTACCTCCTCTGTCCATTCTTCCTTACCTTCGAGCCCTCCTCCTGTACCTGCACCATCCTGGCATCCTCATCTTTCTCTAAGAGGTCTTCCAACTGTTTTGCCTTAGTCTCCCATTTCTTTCTTCGGCTTCATATTTATCAGCCTCTTCTTTCTTTTTCTCCGTTACTTCCTCAGTTTAGCTTTTGCTTGTCTTGCTACTAGGTTAACTAGTTGTTCTTCTAGTTGGTGTCTTGTGACAGTCGACATTGTGCCCCCGGTGCTCTGTCCACGGGTGGTCATGGGTGCCATCTTTAAGGGGCTGAGACCTGTGCTTTTAATTCCTCACACTTGTTTTTAGTTTTGAATAGTCTCAGTCGCCTCCTTTAGCTCAGCATACAACCGCCTGGTCTCTGTCACATGTTCCTGTGATTGTTGATCTAACTTCATGTGTAGCAAGGAATTATCCCTACTCATAAACACAGATCATCCTGAGCTTTGGTCTGTTGGCTCTGTTTTTGTCCTAACTGGGTCTTAATGGTGTCAAGTTCAGTTAAAGGGACGGTCTGCTGAAATTTTGCTTGCAATAATTCTAACTCTTCCTCCTGTTTTTGTTTACTTATTTTAAACCTGCATTCTCTGTTACTTGTTTTCCAGCCTGTACACTACGGTTTGATTATACTGATACAAGCCTTGTAAGGCATTAGCAAAATTTCCTTTCTCTCTTGACCTTCTTGTTTCTGTCTGCCACTTGTTCTGAGAAATAGACCTGTGGGGATGTCTTCCACGGGGTCTCATATGGCCCCTGTTTACAATATTTCCCACAATTTCCCTATTATAGTTTCCATACTCATTTTGTCCCTTTGGTCTACTTGGATATTTTCAACAGGGTCACCCATGCACTGATGCCTTCATTTACTTAGCCAAGGTTTATGACCCTTCTGTACCCCGGCTTGCAAGTCCCAGCAGCCCACTCATATACCTTGTCCCATGAGTTCTTACAAGGTTATACCTTATAGAGTGAAAACTACTACTTTAAATACTTTTAGTCAGAACAAGAGGATCGAAACAAGAGGTTAATACATCACCTAGTGTGCAGACTGGGTCCCTTCTGTCCTTGTAGGTGTAGTTGATTTAGTCACTGGACCAAGTCTCGGTCCACCTTCAGCCAGGCAAACTAGTCGCTGTTCCTCAGTGTTAAACATGGAGCTGGTTCATCTGTCCCGCGGTCGACCGCTCCGGCGCCTATGGTTTGTTAGCAACAGTGATCCAAGTCACGGCACAAAACTGTAAGCTGCGCTGTTTAAAGATACTAACGAGACCGGGTCCGTGATGGAAGAAATTTTATTTTTACCTAGGTACAATGGTAATGCTAGACACAGATAATTTCTTCAGTGTGACAATGGAATGCACAAGCTTATATACTGATTATTTAGGTGTGGTCAATTCCCTGGAGCAGGTAATTATTAGCTTACTGACACAAATGGCCATAGTGTGGCAAGCATTCTTTGGGAAGTAACTAGGAGAGACCAAGCCCAATTATGGTCTGACTGGTGTCAGCAATGTTTTTTAGTCCGTCCTCCATTACATGCTATCTCTGCCTGCCCAGATAAGGGACATGGCTTTATGTTTGCTTATGTGTTTGCTCTGTTCCTTCTTCTTATGACTCACCCAAACCACAGCTCAAGGATACATCTAGTCTTACATTATAATATTACAAGGGTGCCAACAAAGGTTATATAGGGATAGGGCAATATGGGGACAGACTCTCTGCTCCCCATTACACTACTGTTCAAACCTCCCAACATTCTACTTCAAATCCCTGCTGCAGATTCCATTGTGGCTCAAGCAGCTGCAACAGTTCTATGGTGATGTCAACCCTCAGTCTCAGCTGAGACTAAGAACAGAGTGAGACAGTGTGAAATCCATTTAACTGGAGTTTCACAAGCTCCCTTCCCTGCCTATCACTAGGTCTTACTGGGATTCTAGTAACCCCGGTAACAAGGGGTTACACTCACCCTTGACCAGGAAAATGCATCTGTCCGCAGTCATTGTTTACCTGGTTTGAGGCCATCCCACCCTATGTGCTACCTGTGGAGGGGGATGATCAGGCCCCTGCTACCATGTGCGAGCACAGGCAGGCAACACTAAGGGCCTAGAGGCCTTTAGCTGACATATCAGACTCTACTCTATCCACTTACTATGGATGCCTAGTGGCTCTGGTAGAACTGTCCAGAGCATAGCCCTAATAGCTCAGCACTGCAGTCCCTATGGCGTTCAGGACCACAGCCTGTCTATCCCCCAGCCCTCTAGGGAAATCTGTCTGCCTCCTACTTAATACCCCCAAAATAAAACAACCTGGGGACCTCCCAGACCTTGGGCACCCTGCAACCACACACCAAGAAAACAATACCACATTATTACATCACTTTACTGCCTCCTCCCTACCCCCACAACCACACCTGTGGAAGGAAGGGTTAATACAGTAACAACAACAATAACAACACCACAGTACTTTAAATCACTACACACTAAAGTACTAGTGAGGAACTCGATGAGCCCCTCCTCTCTTCTTGTCTCTTCTATCTTCTCCAGGCACACCTGCAAGAAAAGAAAGACAACACACACTCTAATTTGCATACATAGTCTACCTAAACCCCTACCATCAAAACACTGAAGAATCCCAAAAGATTTTTTTAGAAAAGGTAGAAAAACAGTATATACACTAGAAAACAGTAGAAAACAATGACATCATTTACAATACACATTTGGGGGAATGGAGTGCCCTAAAGTCCCAACTAGTGACCACAGTGCCCGAAGGCTAGTCCATTAAAGAGTCTGTCCTAGGTCGGAGCCGGTGAAGCACAGTTCTAACAGGCCAAAGTCCCAAAGGGGAGAGTCTTTGAGGACAGTTCACACATTTTGTAGTCTGCTAGTGTAGGGTGTGTACTGCAATGTCATAAAGATAGAAAAGTTCGGACTTACCAGCCCCTTGTAGTATGAAAATTCTGAACCGACCTGCACCTCTGATGAAGACTGTCCCTGCAGCATTTCTTCCAATACAGCTGGGGGACATCTTCCGGGAACCACAGGAAGGCACATCTGGGAACTGCTGGGCTGATGTCATCTCTGGAGATGGAACCTTAGAACAGGAACAAAAAGAAACAGCTGGTCTGGCGTCATCCGATTACCAGTCGATGAAGCAGGATACAGCTGGGCTAGTGTGTCCTCTCTGGATCTGAAGTCATCTGGTGGGCCAGTCAATGGATTCTGGAAAGGCCAGTACACTGTAGAACTGATGAATGTGGGGCACCTGAGTCCTGGATGTCCATACTGGTGGATCAATAAAGGCACTTCACAGGCTGGTGTGGCAGTATTGACTACCACTGCTTGGCTTTCCATTTAGTAGGCACGGGCACATTTGCTGGGAGGTCCTAGCATTGAGGCCAATAGTACCGGGGGTCAGGAGCTTGAATTATTACCCCATCTGGATGCACATAATTCACACAATGGAAGGTTTCACGTCCCTCTCGTCCACTATTCGCACTCTGTCCATAAACAGTGTTCTGCCTCTCTTCCACTGGGTGTATTTCTCATGAAACAGTCTGTTCTTTACATGCTTGTTTGCCCCAGGATGCACACCTTTCACTGCTTCGCCCAGATCCAGGATTTCCTGCTGTTCTCAATCTCCTCCCAGACTTTCCGAGGAAAGGTAGGAAAGGTCATACCATAGATCTCATTCACCTTCTCTACGAACCAGTCTCTCCTCTTTTCTAGCTTTGGTCAACCTAAGACTGCTGGCCTGGCTTGGGGTGGCCAGTCCTGGTTCTGCCAGCTATGCATCCTTAATGAAATTAAAATGGATCCCTGACTTCTTCTTCTTGCATAGCCAGGGCAGTGGCATCACCACTCTCTTCCATGCATTCCTCCAAGGCTAGATCTTGAGGCTGTGTCCCTGTTCCTTTTCACAAGGCCACATAGGTTCCCCTCATCTTCCTCTTCACTATGATCTGAGCCCAGGAGTGAGCAGTCATCCTCACTCCTGAGACTATCCACTCATCAGCACTCAAAGCTTCAGGTTTTAAGCACAGGATCGCCTGTAAAACTAGTGCTGCACATTTGGCTTCAACTCACAGTCTCTCTCTGGCTTTAAACTTTAAACTGATGCTGAACTCATTACTATGCACACAGTCAATGGCTTAACAGACTTGCACTTGCTGGCAGAACTTGATACAGTCATTACTTGCAAAGCGACTATGCTGCTGCACAATATTTTGCTGGCATTGGGCAGAAAATCACTGTTTGAGCAATTTCACTGTTGGTACTTACTGCTATCAGTAGCTGTTAGCTGCGATGAAAAAAGGCCTGCAGCCAGTCTTGGAGGCCTCAGAACAGAAATGGGTGGGCAGTCCTGCTGATCGTCTCCTCGACCACCACACTTGCAATTCAGATGATTGATTAGCGGGTTGAGCCCAATTTTGAACAAAACAAGTTTATTTTAAACGTTTACAGCACTTTAAACTTCATGATGCTCCTCCACCAGCCAGTACATGCACTCCACTCACACTCCCTCTCGAATACTGCAGCAGTCACTGTAGAGCTGGCTGAGGGCGGAACTGATTGCAGCCTCACCAATCACACTATGCCATGCAAATGAGCCTCTTCTTCCTCACGAGTGCTCTTCTCCTCACGATGATCGTCAAGCAGGCAAATTTAAACTTAGAAAGCATTTTTTTCTCAACTGACTCCACGGCGGGAGCCCATTTCAGCCATTTAACATAGCCATTCGCACTGCAAGTCTCTCAGTTCATTTAAAAACATTTCCAACATCCAGGGCACAATTTTCCTGTTGCTACCCCTAGTCTTCCACACTTTTCTTTACCACAGTGCTTTAAAAGTAGGCAAAAACACTGTAAACAATTGATGCAGGACAAGGGCACGCTCTTTTAGCTTTACTGCTCCTTGGTAAACTGTTGGCATTTTAAACAGCAGCATAAGATCCACAGCACACAGCGACACACTAGGTAAATTGCTTCAGCTTTTGAGCTACCCACTGCCAGATAGCCAAAATGCTATCCCCTGCCAAGCACCTTCCTTCCAGAATAAAATCCAAAGTGGTGCCTCCATTTTTGTAACCCCGACCCCTGCCTTTTGCAAAATGACAGGTGGCATGCTGTTGAAGCTGACAGCAGTACCTGGTGGTACCTGTTCAGGGAGGATAAGGTTATCGGCACAGGGGGCTAGGTTTGCTACCCTGCACAGGGGCACTCAAGTAAATCCAAACACAGGAAGCAATAACTGTAATGTCCAAAACCAGGATTAGGATTCTACAGTGTGGCTTTTATTCACATCCAAACTGAATAAGCAAAGAATAGATGGACTCCCACGGGCTACATTCCTGGTAATGCATATTAGAGACAACAGAACACTTCTTCACTATTTCCAGCCCTCAGGCTCTGAACCCACCAGGCTCACAGCCCGGGCTTGCATGCAGCTTTGGGTATGCAGCCCAACTTACACTACTTGGGTTTTCCCACTGGTCTGGCTCCCCGCACGGCCACTTGATCCACAGTCCATTTTGGGAAATGAACCAGTTTTTCTGTTGTGGCTCCCCAAACCACCTTAGAGCCTTTAACTCCTAGAGGAATTTTCCCACCAATCCCATGTCTGGGTACTTCCTCATCACTGGCCAAGTGCATGAGACAAAGTAGAATCCACAGAGCAAATCCATTGAGGTGGACCTGGTCACTAAAGAGGGGGTCTCCACCTCCAGCTCCCACAATCCATACCCGGCCATTTCTTTGGAAACTAAACAACTCTTTTCTGAAAGCTTGGCAATGTAGATTACTGGGTAGACGATGTCACATCTCCTCTACATGTTTTGACTTCCCATATGTACTGGACTTGAACATACTTTTACTTTTGGCTTTACTCTAGGCCTCCCACTACTACAGTAGTCCAATCCTCGTATTACACAAGTCCCAGGGTGAAAACATGGGCCCTTTAGAAAGAGCAGAAACTCACCCTCCAGTTGCAGGTGCCACACAGGTGATTCACAAAATCTTATTGTTTCTCAAAACTCTTGAACAAATAAGGCAGCTTCTCCACTAGCAGAAAAACCAGGGGTTGCCCCTGAATATGCAGAAAATCTTTTCCTGCCCCATCCCCTGAGGGATGGTGGGGCACTGAGACCCAAATCAGCAGTCTCCACCACTATAAAACTATCTTCTGTGTCTCTCTTTAGGTGGAAACACACACCTTTTTCCTTAATGTAGCCTTTATGTCAGGGCTGAGGCTCCAAGAGCCTAACAAAGAGCTGCTGTGCTTCTCTCAGCAAGCTCCAAACTCCAACTGACCTACAGACTACTGTTCAAACCTCCCAACATTCTACTCCAACTCCCTGCTGCAGATTCCATTGTGACTCATGCAGCTGCGGCAGGTTCTATAGTGATGTCATCCCTCATTCTCAGCTGAGCCTGAGAACAGAGTGAGACAGTGTGAAATTCATTGAACTGGAGTTCACAAGCTGCCTTCCTGCCTACCACTAGGTCTTACTGGGATTCTAGTAACCCCGGGTAACAAGGGGTTACATATAAATTCTGTAGCCAAAAGAGACCAGCAATTATATAAAATTAAATATGGTAGTGGTGTGTGTGTAAATTCAAAGTTTACAGACACCTCGGGGTTAAATGTTTTGCTTTCAGGGTTTATGTAGTATCTAACCCTGGGTGTGTAAACTCTTGTTACACACACATCCCCATACTTTATTCTATATATCATTCAACACTGCCTGAATCCAGTCACAGAATTCTTTGTTGTGAATCAGTGAAATGTTAACTCTCTATCTAAATATTTTTTCCCTTGTTTAGTGAGAGTAAGATGCATACAAATTGCAGCATGATATGAAATTATTATGTTTAGGATTTCAACAGAGAAGAACGAAATCCTAAGCAATGGTGACAAAAGAAAATAATCAAGTCCTTTGCTAGACCCATTGTTATTAGAAATGAAAGTATAATCTTACCATTTAGGTGAGAAGTATGCAAAGATCTGCCAGTCCAAAGTCTTCCTGGATTCTAAACGAGGCTTTCCAGGCAGGAGTGGGGGTTAAGTTTGTTGGTAACCTAGGAGAAGTCCTGTCCAAAATGGGGTCCAGGACCTCATTGAAGTCACCCTTGAACTATTTTGAAGTTTGATATGTCATTGAGTTGGAAAGCTACTGAGCTAAAGAATTTCTTTGGTCCAAGTTAGGAGCATATGTGTTACAAAGTGCTATGGAGGTGCCTTCAAGGAGACCTGAGAATCTGAACCTCCTCCAGGTCACATATATGGTTATGTTTAACAAAATAATTATTGTTTTATTAAAATAGCTGTTCCCTCTTTTTGGAAGCATATGAGCTATGATCTAGGGCCCTGATATTCAAAGGGTTGCATCTGGTACAACCCGCATTGCGCCCCGTGGGATATTCAAATGGCTGCCAGGTGCAGCGCAAGTCCCGATGCACCCGGGCATAATGTTATCCTAAGCAGCGCAGATGCAGGGGCATTCCCATGCATATGCGGCAGATCCTGATATTCAGCCCAGGATGTGCAGCACATATGCTGGTGCAACTCTGCACTGTGTCGCATGGGGGACTCAAAGTTGAGCCCCAGAAAACAGGAGCAAGTCCCAACCATGCACAGACGGGCTGCTGAATTGCATGGTGCAACACAGCAGCTACTCAGTCAGGTGGCCATCCGCCCACCCAGAACACTGTTGCCAGGCACATACACCCTGGTGGTCCAGAGGACCCCCACCCCGTTCACCTGATCATGGACTGTTGTAATATTAGAGAAACCCTGGTGGCCTAGCAGTAACCCCCTTCACCAGATTGTGGCTGCTGTGAAAGAAGGGTTACCTGATGGTCCAGTGGTACCTTCATCCCCACCCACCCACAGGGTCCCCACCACCCAGCAACCCCCCATCATTGGCAGGCGTCAGCACTCCACCCGCATGCTGCCTGGCCACCTGCCAAATGACAGTGTACAGTATGATCTGTATGCCTTTGGTCCCTCTGATCGACATGCAGACCATATTGTACTACACAGGCCTGATATGAATGAACGCATTCATTCACATATTATGCCTGTATAGTACAGTATGGTCTGCATGCCCATTGGTCCATGCAGTGGACCAATAGGCGCACAGATCATACTGTACACTGTCATTCAGTGGTGGCTGGGCAGCATGCAGGCGGGTGCTGTCGCCCACCGATGATGGGGGCTGCTGGGTGGCAGGGGACCACTGTGGGTGGGTGAGGAGGGGATACCACTGACCACCAGGTAACTCTTTCTTTTCACAGCAGCCCACAATCATGCAAGGGGAGGTTACCACTAGACCACCAGGGTTTCTCTCTAATATTACAACAGCCAGTGATTGGGGTGAATGGGGGATTACTGCTAGACCACCAGGGAGTGGTATGTTGTATACAGATGCCCGCGACTGGGCATATGTGAGCAGGGGCCTGCATTAGCACAACAGGGTGTCAATCCCCAACAGCTACAGCTTGGCAGGGGCCAGGCACAATTGCTGGGATTGGCATTTGCATGCAAATGGCGCTATAATGACATGCAAATGGCCCCATTTGTGCCTTTGCATGCATTATGGCCTCATTAGCATGCCCCAGGTTGAATATCACTGGTTTTGCACCTAGCACAACAGCACTTGTGCTGGCGCATCCCCTGCTCCATTTCTGTGACTTGCCGTGGTGCAGTGCCACTGCGCCATGCGCGAGTGTGTGCACCCTCCATGCCATATTCAACAGTGCTGGGCCATGGCGCAGCACCGCTGAATATCACCTGGTCCTTGCCCTGGTGCAGCCCTGTTGTGCTGTGCCCAGGCTTGCGCCACTGCCTGGTGAAGTCTGAATATCTGGGCCAACTTGTTCAATCCCCCTCCCCAAGCTTCTCCACCACTATGGATAATAAATGGGTATTTTGAAGGAAGACTGTATCTACCTTTGTTTGTAAAGGTAAGACAAGACCTTTATCTTTCAATTGGTGACCCTAAACCCTGAACATTCCAAGATCATTTAAAAGGCTTAGACATAATAAAGAAAATACTTTCTTTAACCATCTAACAGTAAACTTGTTAATTGCATAGAAATCAATACAATATTCTTCTAATAGCAAAAGGGTGAAGGCAACAGAGACTATCCTAATTAAAATAGCAAGAAAGAAAATGAAGAGAAAAATAGTGTTTAACACTGTATTATAGTAATACTATTAATTATTAAACACTATAAGGTAAACAAATAAACTGGACTTGACTCTAACAAAACCACAACTTCTTAGACAAATAATAGGTACTATACAAAAGCACCTTAGAATAATAATATAATAAAGGAATATGAATTTGCAAGAAAACTTTTCCTCTATCAACTCCTTGTAGGCAGCAACAAAGCTAGTGCTGCTTCATCCTTTTAAACTCAAGAAATTCACACTGCAGTGAAAGAAATCAGATTTATTGTCCTTAAAAGTAAGGAAAGCTCATCATTTGCATAAGGGTTCAAAGCCAACAGGTATTGTGGGAAAAGGTGATAGTAAGTCAGGGAATGAAAAACAGCAACTCAACAATAAAGGGAAAGAGAACATTGTTTAATCTGGAGTAGCACACTAGCCTAAACTTGTTTGGAGATGCAGCCTGGGAGCACAAGGAAGTTAAGTGACTTGCTCAGGATTACACAGTATGCATCTAGGCAGCTGTGGGATTGAAACCCAGATCTCTAGAGCTGCAGCTCAGAGCCAAAACTCACTGCACCACACTGCCTCCTTAATAATTAATAAATTAAAATAGCAACCATCATTTCAGCAAGTTGGTAATAATAGTACACGCTCATATGAGTGCTGTTCTTGTCCTAATGTCTTTGTAATGGTTTGCATTATGACTGTGAGTAAGTCTGTTTTTGGGTGGGTCGGAAATTCGTATCTCCCTTGTGACATACTGGGTAGAGTAGAGTATGGGTTAGGTAGGGAGTCCTATGGCTGATTTGGACTTTGTGTTCAGATCTGCCTGTTTCTGGCAGTATTGCAGCTTTTAGGTGTCACATTTTTGTTTTTATTAAGCTAACTGAACTGTGCGAATAATACTGAGGAGTATTTACATTGCTGTGGTGATTGTTGCATTTTCAGTGATATGTGTGTGTGTGTGTGTGTGTGTGTGTGTGTGTGTGTATATATATATATATATATATATATATTATGGTAGCACGGTAGTGCTACCATAGTTAGGTAGTTAGGGTTGAGGAGTCATTTACATGTTAAACCTAAACTTTTGCACCTTAATAACTTTGCAACTGTTTGACAGATTTGCCTGAAATTTGGAATACACAATCAAGACCTATATGGCCTTAGATTTGCCATGCTTTGTACCGGTCAGATATACGGCTGTGGAGTTATTAAATGTGATCTGCGTGTACGCTTATGCTTTTTCTGAATTCTACGGTCGCGCTACTACAGGTCGACGGGTTTGACAAAACTGGTCCAAAATCTTCAGGGAACGTGGCCAGGGTCCCCTGTGCCTTTCAAGATTTCTTGTGAAAAATATTAAACGGTTCAAAAGTTATTCAAAAACAAGTTCCCATTATAAGTCAATGGGAAAAGTTAACAAAAGTTCGACAGTGTCGCAATGCAGTTTTACTTTCGCTAATGGCCCTTTTACTGTCGCAAATCTGCCATTTTGTTTTCAGTTAGCGATCAGAAAAATGCTTGGCATTTAAAATTGGGACCCTCTATCAACCTAATTATTTTGTATTCACCTAGTCGGACCCTGAGGATGCTAGTCATGTCTTTATTTTGGTTAAAATACCCCAGAAATATGTTTTTCAAATTTCTGGAAAAGTACTTTTGCAAAGTACTTTTCGTGCTCATGACATCGAAATGAATGAATTTAAAGCTTTCTAAATTGCAACAGCATTTTCAGGCTGTGGAAAATGAAATTCTTTGGCACCTGCTGCAAAAGAACGGTTTGGTGTTTTGGGCTGAAATTTGAGGAACTCAGCCAACATCTCACAGATGTGCCTTTCAGTGTTTTGTTGAAAAAATATTACATGGCACCAAAGTTACAGCACTCCAAAGTTGACACTTTTTCCCATAGGATAACATTACGGTGAGCAATGCATTACAGGAATCTTTGGCACCCTGCTGCAAAATAACGGTTTGGTCTTTTTTCCTGAAATTTGGGAAAATGATAATTTATGTGACTTTTGCATTTTTTTCTATGTCATACTGTTCCTGAGATATAAGCAATTTAGTATTCCAAGTCCTCACTTTCTGTTCCAAGAGTCATTATTTTACATGCATTGTTTGTACTCACTGTCTTTGTCTATGCAGCTTTGGGAAAACCAGACTGTGCACTTATATTACTGTTATGATTACTGTTTCCATTTACGGTTCCTACCTGTTTCACTTAGTGTTCACCTCTATACCACCATGTGCGTTACCTTTTCCATTTTCATTTGTGGTTCCGTTTGCATTGTTTTTAACATTTGTGTCTACAGTACTGTTTCTGTTTTGCTTTGCATCACCATGTGCATTACGATTTCGTTTTGTGGACACAGTGTTGCTATGTGAGAAGACATCATGTTGCGGGAGAACAGGGCCTGCATTACATGGTGGGAGTGTGGGGTCCAAGGGACCCACGCCCGCTGCTCCATTCAGTATTTCTCATTATCATTCTCAAAAGAAGGGAAATTAGTGGCGAATAACTCTGTTTACTGTATAAGTTAGGGTTGTTACACAGCGACAAAGGCAAGGAAATCTAATGTTATGGTTGAAACCCTTGAAACCCTTGCAGCCCAGTCCACCGCATTATGTGGTATGAGCTGGGACCACGCTGCCACCGCGCATTACTTTCACTATTTTTTTTGTTATGATTGTCAAGAAGGAGGCAAATTAGGGGCAAACACTCCATTTACTGGGCACTTAGGGTTGTTCCACAATGACAAAATCAAGGAAATTGATGTTAGGGTTGAAACCCCATTTGCACCACTTCAGCCACCCCACGCATTATGTGGCAGGAATATGGGGCCCAAAGGGCCTACGTTCCTGCCACCACATTATATTCACTATTTCTCATTATCATTCTCTAAAAGAAGGGAAATTAGAGGTAAAAACTATGTTTACTGCATAAGTTAGGGTTATTCCACAGCAACAAAATCAAGGAAATTCGATGTTAGGGTTGAAACCTCTTTGGCACACCTCAGCCCACCCGCCGCATTACGTGGTGGAACATGGGACCTGAAGGGCACCTCACTCCTATCACTAGTACATTTTGTATTTCACAGTACTGTATGTGTTTGTGTTTTGTGTGGTGGGAGTGTGGGGTTGAAGAGCCCTGTACTCCCGCTGCTGTTTCACAATTTAGTATATTTTTAACATTTGTCTTTACAGTACTATTTCTGTTTCTGTTTTGCTTTGCATCACCATGTGCATTACAGTTTGTGTTTGTGGGCACAATGTTACTATGTGAGAAGACATCACGTGGCGGGGCGTGGGGCCCTCCGCTGCTGCATGATATGCTGGGGGCGTGGGGTATTTAACAGTACTGCTTGTGTTTATGTTTTGTGTGGTGGTAGTGTAGGTTGAACGGCCCTGTGCTCCCATGCTGTTTCACATTTACTGTATTTCAGAACTGTTGATGTTCGTGTTTTGTGTTGGAGGAGCCGGGGCCTGAAGGGAACTGCACTAATGTCACTCTATTACATTCAGTATTTTCCAGAATTGTTTATCTTTGTGTTTTGATTTGTGCTACCATGTGCATTTACATTTCTGTTTGGTGCCACTGTTTTAGTATGTGTGAAGACATGACATCACACATATTCCTCCTGAACAACAGTGACACACAGAGAGACAGACACAAATGGATGCGGGTGGGAGACATGGTAACAGGAACAATACAGACTTGCTGGATGTTGAATGAAGAGCCAGAAGCAAAGAAGGATGGTGCAGACTCAGTTGTACAAGTCCCTGATTACAGGTAAAGTGTAGTTAGTATTGTTGTCACTTGAATGGCTTCAGCCAGGTAATGTCTCTTCAAACTGCAACACCAAGTACTGGATCATTAGTAGAGATGCACAGCACAGCTGAGTGTATGGACATCAATGGTAGACATCAGTGATTTCAGGGACACTAAAGTTAGTACAGTTAGTGTTTGTGTTGACTGACACAGGTAATAACCCCTACCCCAAATTTTGTACTGCATCATGAGAGCCGATGCAGCAAGAATGAGGCAAGCAACATGAATGGTAGAGTTCTGTAATTGTTGATACACACACGTAGCACAGTTAGGATTGCTGTGGCTTCAGACAGGCAATTTACACATGCATACCAGTTACTGATACTGACTGTACAGTCACAACTGCATGTGCTTACGTTGAGTGTCACACAGCTCTCAGGACCAAGTATTGCACTCTAACTGTAGACTGACAGTAAATGTAAGTGCAGTACATGGTAGTTAACTTAGTTAGGAATCACAGGAGATCTGTGACTCAGTGTATGAACACCTAGCCCACGTATTGTACACTGGGTTGACAGCACAGAACAGAAACAAACATGGAGGTTAACATTGTGATGGAGAACTGCTGTTTCACAGCACTTGCTGCATCCTAAGTAAACAGCCACAGGAAATGATACACAATGTACATCAGTTGTACAGCTATCTGATTACAGGAATAGTCCAGTTAGCACAGTTGCCACCTGAATGGATTCAAGTAGGTAATGTGTCTATAAATGTGACTTAGTTACTACATTTTAAGTGGAGATACAGAACACAAGTTAGGAATGTACATGTCAGTCCACATACACAACACAGGTGAGTATTTGTACATGACTGGCACACGTCACTGATTTCAGGTAAACTGAAGTTAACTTAGTTAGGATTTGCATGGATTTAGGGGAGTCATGTGATGCAAGTTCCGTGGTAACAGCCTGGTCGAATAGCTTCAGCCTTCTACTCCATTATAAGTCTTTATTACATGTATTCCAGAGGATCTACTTCAATAATTATTCAGTTTAATTCAGCTAAAGGTTTCTAGAACGTTGTACATGGAAATTGGGGACAGATGGAAGCAGAGATGAGAAGAATTCCACCTAAACATACCGCCAGTATCCCCAGTGAAGGCCCTTCTGAAAAAGCCAGAGTTTCCATACTCATGGGAGGCCGGAGACTGAAATTAATAGTCCGGAGAATGAACCCCTGACATTGGCACAATTTCTTGCCAAATTCAAACCTTTTCCGCTCGAGCTTTACTCGTAACAGAAGAACTGAAAGCTGTAACTCAGGCCTTAGAGGCTTTATCTCGCATGGGGATACAGAAATTAAAGTTACCTCCTTGGAGAAGCAAGTGCTAAACATGAACGGAGATGGTGAACCTGAGGCAAAAAATAACTAAAATGGAATTGAAAATTGAAGACCTGGAGGGACGGAGCAGAAGGAACAACATGATAATCATTGGTCTCCCGAGAAAGAAGAGGGAGCAGACACAATCTTGTTTGTTCAGAAACTCCTCATGAAAGATCGCAGGCCCTACGCCCTTTGGAAAAAATTACACGATCAAGAGGGCTCACCGGGCATTACGGGCAATGCCACCATCAGGTCCCTCTGCATGCGTCTGATTTTCCGGTTTCTGAACTATCAGGCAATTTGTACTGTCTAAAATTAAGGAACTTAAAGAAGTGAAGTGGAGGGGACCCCGTTAAGAATCACATAAGACCTGCCGTTATCGGTGCATCAGAAGAGAGCCAGTACCACCTGATTGTAACCAAATTGATAGCCTCAAGTACCCGCTTAGAATGGGGTACCCAGTGAGACTAAGTATTACTGTCTGGACAGTGGTCCAGCTTTGAGGATGCCCAGTCAGCGAGGAAGGGTTTGCAGGAAGCCCTCCCAGATTTATTCAAGCAAGGGTGAAAGAGGAGAGGAGTATCAATCTTTAAAATTGAAAGGAACTATTAAAAGTGTGTTAAATAAATAAAGACAAGAGAGGAAACAAGATGGATTAGTCCCTAATGTAAGTAAAATCACGGGCTACAGGAGTAGTTAAGTCTGTTAATCCTGCAATCGGTTCTGTCTATTCGTATTTCCAGCAAGATGCAGATTCCCCACTTCGTCCTATTTAGGAACTCGTAGCATTGGAGCCACTTCTCACTTTGGGGATCTGAAAGGAAGACCTGGTAGGCAGTTATATTGGGGTTTTAGCTGCTTTCAGAAGCTGATTGGAACCCGCGGGAATCTGGAGAACCAGGAAAGGCATTGATGGCTTCAGACCTCAGCGCACTCAAGTTGGACTGTATGAAGTATTTGTCTCTAGTAACAGCATTCCTGATTTGGTTTATTAGGGATCCGGTCAAGAGGAACCACCTTGTTGCTTGGGAGGTCAAGAAGGCTGTCTTCATGAATCTATCCTGGGGACCCCGCTACTCTAGGCAGTCGACTGGAGTCTGAATGGAGACTGGTATTTAATCATCGAATCTCCTCGTTGTGATCATTTAAGTTATTCTGTTAAAAGGAACTGAGACTGTGTCGCTTATTAACCACAAGAGGGAGCTCCCCAATACTTTTCCCTTTAGTTAGTGACTGTGATTTTAACGGTGTGGACTGAAGTGCAAGTCTGTTTAATTTATTTTAGTTTTTCCATTCTCTCTTTCTTTCCTTTTTTGTAAAGAGTAACCCAAGATAGGGTCTGGGAGTAACTGTGACTGAGGAAGTAGTGACTTCAAAGGCATATATGTATGCTAGGGGGTATTTATTTTAACTTCCTCATACTTCTGGAGAGGGGTATAGTCCTCGGGCTGTGCAGTATAACAGCATGCTTTATTCAGTTTTATTGTAATCTGAAACTAAGGGGTCTTGCTTAAAACATTTGTGGAATTGGGATGGGGCTCTGTTTTGAGGAGGTTTCAAAGGATAGAGACCTGAAGTAAAGAATTTGATATTTGTGTAAATGGGGCAATGAAGGAACGGACTCTTTTAGGTTGGAGATCAGCTGATGCATCAATTTATTTACTAATGTAAGTTTGATGCTTAATAGTTCGTGGTTAAATGACCTTGTTAGGTAAACAATTTTTCCTTTTTTTTTTGAGCTTTAGACGTATGCGGTAGATCTTAATGGTTTTCACCTATTAGAAAGTTAGATATATAATGGTTAAAGGAGGGAGGATGGAGGGAGATCAGGAGGAATGGAATCTTGGATATCATGGGCTGTAATGTTGTTTTGTTGGGAGGGAAAGATTATACCTGAAACATATATGGGTCAATGTTGTATATGCAGTTGGGGACAAGAGGACTAGATGGGGATTATATGGGATTACTAGGTGAAACAGAGATGAGGGAAGGGGAAAAGTAGAAATGGACTAAAGGAGAAGTGCAAGGAAGATTGGTTCATCAGGTGGTGCTAAGGACAAAAGGAGGGTGCTATGGAGGTTAGTATTCACGGTATCATACTGGGCACTTGGATAATGGGTAGCACATATGAATTTATCATGTGGAACATTAAAGGGCCAGGAAAAATAAAGAGATATAAGGTGTTGAGGCATCTGCAATTACAAGGGGTCAGATAATATGTTTACAGGAAACACATTTACTTGAAAGGGAATCCAATTTGTTTAGATGTCAGTTTGTCAGCCAAGTATATACTGCTGGAGATAGCACAGCTAGTAGGGGTGGCTATATTAATTACCAGGAACATTGCTTTCGTGTGTGAGAAGCAACTGACAGATCCTGGTGGTCACTACATAATTATAATAGGTCTCTAAATCAGACTAGGATAGTGTTAGGCAGTGTGTATGGCCCAAACGGAGATTCACCGGCTTTTTATGGAATTATTAAATGTTTTGTCACCATTTCCTCACCTGCCAATATTGCTGGGTGGAGACTGGAACTTACTATTTATTCCAGATTTGGATAAAGAAGGTAAACTAGGTAAGGGCCTCTCACCGACACAAAGAGCTATTAGGGACCTGTCCGACAATCTGGGTTTGTGTGACCCATGGAGGGTGTTATATCCTTCCCATAAGGAGTTTACATTCTTATCGGAAGTCCACAAATCCAGGTCCCGAATTGATTTTTCTTAATGAGCCAGGTATGCTTCCTGGATTGGTGCACAGCAATATTACTCCGGATTATCTCAGACCATTCTATGGTTAGTTGCATCCTTAATCTTGTTCCTAACATTCTTAGACAGACCATCTGGAAACTAAACAACCAACATCTCCACTGCATGGAGATAAGAGATTGTATAGTTCAGAGAATTGAACAATATGAGAAAGAAAACTGCAATTGAACAGGTAGAGGGATATAGAATGGAGTGCACTGAAATGTGTATTAAGGGTGAACTTATTCAAATCGCAGCAGCCAGGAAGAAACAGAGAGAAGGCAGGGCCAGGCAGTTGTTGACACAGATTAGAGAAATAGAAAATACTCTCTCAAGGGTGAGCCAGTAGAGATTAGGGAGGAGCTAATCAGACTGTGGCATCTGTATGAGAGATTTTAAAAGATAAAGTGGAATATGCCATTGGTAAAACGAAAGCTTTATATTTAGATCAAGGTGAAAAATCAGGACAGCTTCTTGCTATGCGCTTAAAAGCAACAGAAGCATCCAGAATTATCCAAAGTATTACTTCCTGACAGATGGGTCTATTAAAACCTCCCTTATGAAATAGTTAAAGAATTCAAGACTACTATAAGGATTTATATAGTCCTATGAACCCCCGACCCAGTAGTGAAGAAGTAAGGGCATATCTTTCCTCATGTAAGTTGCCTCTGGTGCCAGAGGATCAAAGGAATGCTCTCCTCCCCATTTCAGAAACTGAAATTTTAAAGGCAATCCAGATGCTTTCATTAGATAAAGCTCCGGACCGATGGTTTCTCACCTAATTTTATAAATGTTTTGCTACGAGTTAAGCCCAGGGTTAAAAAGACTATTTCAGAGTATACTTTCCTCTGACACAGTAGACAACCATCTGTTTGAATCCCTGATAGTGCTTATCCCAAAAGAAGGAAAGAACCTGATAAGGTCTCAAATTATAGGCCTATATCATTAATCAACTATGATGTCAAAATCTTAGCAAAGATTTTAGGCGGTTCGCTTGAAAGTTATGCCTAGGTTAATTCATCAGGATCAGGTTGGGTTTATGAATGGCAGAATGGCCTCAGACCATCTCTCTGTAAGCTGTCTCATGTCTTCTCTGCATCCAAGGATAGTAAATCTCCATGTGGATTGATGTCTGTGGATGCAGAGAAGGCGTTTGACAGAGTGGATTGGAGGTTTTATTTCTGACTATGGAGAAATTTGCATTCCACTTCTTTTATTAATAATGTGTTTGCTCTATACAGACATCCGTAGTGCTAAAATATATTGCAATGGGGTATTCTTGTCAGGGTTTCCTTTATTCGGTACAAAACAGGGTTGCCCATTATCGCCCTTTCATTTAATTTATATTTAGAACCCTCTTATTTAAAATCAGATAAGATCCTAGGGTTATGGGGATAAAGATTGATCGCAGGAGTTTAAGATTTCCATATGCGGATGATATTTTGCTTCATGTTACCCATCCTCGAACCTCAATTCCGCTGTACTGAGAATTATTGCAGAATATAGCAAGCTATCCAATTATAAAATTAACGTAGGGAAAACCCAGATATTTCCACTTTACATGAAGGTATATAGGTCAGATATGGCGGTCATGGGTATGCAGTGGGCTCCACATACATTAAAGTATCTAGGAATCTTTCTGGTGAGAACGCACTATAAATTAATGAAACTTAATCTGTCTGCTCTTAGGAACAATATAAAGCAAGATCTTAATAGATGGGACAGACTTCCGCTCTCTCTCTGGGGAGGATTAATATAATCAAAATGAACATTTTACCTAGGATTTATTACCTCTAAACATGCTTAATGTGTGCTACCTTTAAAATGGTATAAGGCATTACACTCAATTATTTCAGATTTTATCTGAGGGAAAACTCCCCGTCGAGCCTACTATAAACTGGTTGCCCAGAGAGAGAGCGGTTAAGACTACCACATTTTAGATTATATTATTCAGCAAGTAATGTCTGTAAATATTTACAATGGCTTGTGCCTCCCATAGAACTTGAGTCCCTGCCTTATGTACCTTCTTGGGTTAAATTGGACATAGAATTGATAAGGGATGCTGGTATAGATCTGAAAGCTCTTCTCTATTCTACTCCAAGAATACTGCCCCCTAAACTAACAGTCACCCCAATAAAAGAGTTCTTGTGTATTCATAATCAGTTATGTGCTTTCTTGCATTATTCCTCGAATACAGATAGACACCAACCAATATGTCATAACCCTAACCTGAAGATTGGAGGAAGAATGATAACAGAATCCTGGCTCCCAGCTGAAAGGCTTGAGGATAGAGGATATTTTACAGGGAACAGGTGTCTTCCAGTTGCAGAGCTACTAGTTAGGCATCATATGGGACCTAATCAGACTTTCAGGTATATCAGCTCAAGCATTTACTTGAGCAATTTAAGCATAAATATAGGAAGGGCACTTGATGGGGCCTGGTTTGAATCTTTGGCTCCAGATGGTCTAGGAACTTACGCGGTTTCAAAGTATACTAGATACTGTATAACCAAGCATACGTAGATATTGATAATAAACCTAGATTTTGGCTAGGTCAACTGGAGCCAAGAGAGGAATTGGGATGAAATTTGGCACCACACATACCAATAAGTAACCCAGGATAGGTTACGGTTATGCAGTTTCACTTTTAAACAACCTATTTTGGACCCTTCTAAATTATATAAAATTGGACGCAGACCTGATCAGTCATGCTCTCATGTCACCATGCAGTTGGGGACTTATATCATATCTTCTGGGAATGTCCACGGTCAAAATGCTGTGGGATGAAATTAAATAAGGCAGATCCATTATTAGGCGTTGACCAGTATTTTACCCCAGAAGTCTGTCTGATAGGTGATTATACTGGTATCACAGTCAAAGTTAGAAGATATTATATGGCCTTGATTTCAGCTTCACTTAAGAAGGTGGTGCTAAAGCATTGGTTGGATGACACCCCAGTTACTTACACGGAGTGGTTACAAGAACTGCTATCTAACTTTAATTTGGAAAAATTTGGGGCTAGAAGAAGGGATAGTCTTGCAAAATTTGAATTGATATGGAGCTCCTTTCAAACGCTTTTATTTGTTCAGTCCAGGCTGAGTACTGAAGGTAACATAACACTGGTAAGCATACTGATGAACGGATCTTCCCAAGGCATATTAGCAGGGGGAGGTGAGAGGTTTGGGAGGGAAGGTTGGAGGATCATAGGGAGGGGGAGGAGGTTTTACAAGAAATGTCTAATTTCTTTCATAATGCAACACAGGTTAGTTCTTTTTTTATGCTAAATAAGTCTCTGTTGAAATGTCTTTTATTTTCGTTCTGTTAATAATAAGCTCAATAAAGTTGAATTTAAAAAAGGATTTGCATGGATTTAGGCAGCTAGAGCTGCTGCGCTTCTCAAAATTTGTAGTGCATTATGACTGGTTATCTATAAGAACCATAGGGTACTGGAGATCTATGGCACACCTCTGTAATTGTAGTTAGAGTGACATTGCCACAGTTAGGAGTTGCAGAAACTTAAGCAGGAGTTGAAGTAGACATAGCAGTGACTGCATACTAAGTGTATAGTCACAGCTGCATAGTGTTAGGTAGTGATGTGCGGCACCTTGCTGCAGTAATTACTACATGCTGAATGTAGAGGCACAGGAAAAGTAAGTGCATTCTGGGTTTTTACACTCTTAGGAATTATGGAAGTGTGATATGCAATGTACCACATTGTTGCCTATGCAGTGGATACTGAGTGGACAGCATAACAGCCCAAAAATTCATGGACACATAGTTACTAACATACTAACATACTAAAATGCCAGCAGAATAGGCCTAACGGTCTTTTGTGTCTGTTGTTTGGTCAGCCCCACCCTGGGTGCTGACCTTGCTGCCCCTCGCCTTCTCTGGCTTCTCCTTCCCAGTTCCGGATATTCTTGCTGCATTGGATTTTGCTTCCAGAACCCTTCCCTGTACCTGTACCAACCCCTCTTGAACCCTCCACTGTCTCTGCCTCCACTAGCCCCCAGGCAGAGCATTCCATGGCTCCACCACCCTCTCAGTGAAGTAGCACCTCCTCCTTTATCCCTGAATCTTCCCCTCCAGCTTCCATCCATGCCCTCTAGTGGCCCCTCCTCCTTCCTTTGAAGCACCTGGACTGTTCCTCCCTATTTACCCTCTTCATGTACCTGAAGACCTCTATCATGTCTCCCGGTCCCTTCTCTCTTCCAATGTGTACATATTTAGCTCTCTGAGCCTCTCTCCTCATAGGTCCTGTCACCCAAGCCCCAAATCATTTTGGTTGCCCTCCTCTGGACCCTCTCCAGGAGTTTAAAGTCTTTTTTAAGAGTGGCCTCCAAAACTGCATGCAGTACTCAAGGTGCGGCCTCACCAAGCAGTTATACAGAGGGAGTATCACTTCCCTCCTTCTGGAGGTGATCCCCTAGCAATGCATCCCAGCATCCTGTTGGCCTTGGCTGCTGCCCTCCCACAAGTCTCAGAGTTGTTCATCTTGACATCCACCACCACCCCAGGTCCCCTCAGCCATCGAGACTTGTAGCATTTCCCTCCCAGGGTGTACACTTGGCCCGGGTTTCTGGCCCCAGGTGGAGTACCTTGCATTTCCTGCATTGAACCTCAGCTTCCACTCTTAGACCATCTTTCCAGAGCCTCCAGGTCCCCCTGTAGGGCCACCCTCCCCTCCTCTCCATCCACCACCGCCCCAGTTTTGAGTCATCTTCAAAGAGGCTCATCTCACTCCTGATTCCTGTCCTTATGTCAGAGACATAGGTGTTGAACAGAAGGGCCCAAGGACTGATCCCTGTGGGACCCCACTAATGACCCTCCTTGGGGATGAAACTATCCCACAACTACGACCCTCTGGGTCCAGTCCTGGAGCCAATTGCCTATCCATCTGATCATCTGGTTCCCCACCCCATTTCTCCCAGCTTATCCAACAGGCCCACATGAGGAACAGAGTCAAATGCCTTGCTGAAGTATAGAAAGAGGACGTCCACTGGTCTACCCAGGTCCAAGGCACTCGTCACCCAGTCATAGAACTCCACAAGGTTTGTCTGACACGATTTCCTGGGATGAATCCATGCTGTCTATCATCCAGGCACCCTAACTTTTCAGGTCCCCCATAGCCTCTCCTTGACAATGTCCTCCATCACCTTTCTCACCACCGGCGTCAGGCTGACAGGCCTGTAGTTCCCTGCCACCTCCCTTGATCCCCTTGTGGATAGGCACTATATGTGCCACCTTCCAGTCCTGGGGCACCCACCTGTCCTCAGAGAGATGGTGAAAGCTCCACCAGGGGTTTCGCCAGGACATCCACAAGTTCCTTCAGCACTCTGGGATGTAATTTATCTGGCCCCGGTGCTTTCTCCATCTTAAGGGAGCTGAGGGCTTCCCTCACTCTCTCTGCTGTGATTTCCACTTCCGGCACTCTTCTCCCTGCTTAGCACTTTTGTTGCAGTTGATTTGCATGCTTAATAGAAACAACAGTTATGTTTTAATGTTGTTATGCTATTTTCAGTAAAGACTCAACACAGGTGGATATGTTTTAAAAAGATTTATTGCCAATTGGTGAAACAGAAAAAGGCCCAATTAAGACTGTATTAATTTTACAAAATCAGTCTCACAATACAATCTTTGTATGTGTGTAATCATTGCTTGGAATATATGTAAATGTGTCACATTAATAGGAACTAGATTATATGAACTGGAGCAAGTATGTGATATTGTAATAGACTATAGAGAGAAGGTGGCATAAGAAGGTAATTTGTTCTATTTATTGTGATTGTGTTACAAGGTACACATCTTGAGGTTAAGTGTTTGCTATCTCTGCAGTGTTCTCCCATCTTTTGCTGGTGGGGTTGTTATCTACCTTCTATGCATATACCTGGTTCTTTAATTGCTGTTCACTGTCTTTAATCAGGTTTTCTGTGTTTACAGTGACGTTTAAGTGTTCACTGCTGTTTGTGGGAGGAAGTGCTTTGACATTCCTACTGTAGTTGTGACACTCAAGCTTTACCTGTGGCTCTTCATTGTATATTTGATACCAATCTTGAAGAGTCTTTGTGTAAGAATGTTGTCAGTTTTTAAAGTAGTTGAATATTCTAGTTATCTGTCGTCCATTACTTGTGTCCTATGTTAATAAAGGTATGTCAGAGCTTATAAGCAGTGATTACACACATGAAACAGAATGTGTAGTTGTTACTGTGTGACTGATAATGTGGATGTTCCTGGGTGGAGAAAACGACACTAAGTGTTTAAGTAATAGAATATTTAAGAAATCTGATTTCAGTGACATTAGATTACTGCCGTGTTCAGTTAAATATTTAATGATATGTCACTGACTAGTCGTATATGGAAATTCCCACCCAACCCCTCAATAGAGGCAATCATAAATATTGTCAGGAACAGGTATGAAGTAAGCTGTGATCAGTAACAGTGTCTGATTTACAATTGTCAACATTGTTTACATAGGCTAGAAATATTTGTATGGCAAGTACAAAAAAGTCATATTATTACAGGAACAAAAAGCATTATTCTCAATTGTTACATTGGTTTATATGACAAAGAACCTCTGTGCACAAACACTGAGGCAAGGGTTACCCAAAGGGCATTTGGCTGGGAAGCCAAGTTTTAAGAAAATACACAATCACACATACCCCCACAATGCAAAGCATCATGGGCTGCATATGCAAATCACCACAGAATGTTATGCTAGTCCAACTTTAAGCAGAATTGCATGGTGCCGAAAGGCCTCTCACACAGTTTGCAAAGGGTGCTAACAGAAGACATAGACACGTGTTCTCGTCCTACCAGGACTCATCAGTATGCCTCTGCCTGTTTGACACCCCAGTGGAATGGACCAGCTACCCTAGAGGCAGTGTGCCTTGGATATATTGTGGTGAACCCATTAAAATAAAAACTATTTAAAGACAAAGAACCTCTGTGCGCAAACACTGAGGCAAGGGTTACCCAAAGGGCATTTGGCTGGGAAGCCAAGTTTTAAGAAAATACACAATCACACATACCCCCACAATGCAAAGCATCATGGGCTGCATATGCAAATCACCACAGAATGTTATGCTAGTCCAACTTAAGCAGAATTGCATGGTGCTGAAAGGCCTCTCACACAGTTTGCAAAGGGTGCTAACAGAAGACATAGACACGTGTTTCATCCTACCAGGACTCATCAGTATGCCTCGTCTGTTTGACACCCCAGTGGAATGGACTAGCTACTCTAGAGGCAGTGTGCCTTGGATATATTGTGGTGAACCCATTAAAATAAAAAACTATTTAAAAGACAAAGAACCTCTGTGCGAAACACTGAGGCAAGGGTTACCCAAAGGGCATTTGGCTGGGAAGCCAAATTTTAGAAAATACACAATCACACATACCCCCACAATGCAAAGCATCATGGGCTGCATATGCAAATCACCACAGAATGTTATGCTAGTCCAACTTTAAGCAGAATTGCATGGTGCCGAAAGGCCTCTCACACAGTTTGCAAAGGGTGCTAACAGAAGACATAGACACATGTTTTGTCCTACCAGGACTCATCAGTATGCCTTGTCTGTTTGACACCCCAGTGGAATGGACCAGCTACCCTAGAGGCAGTGTGCCTTGGATATATTGTGGTGAACCCATTAAAATAAAAAACTATTTCAAAGACAAAGAACCTCTGTGCAAACACTGAGGCAAGGGTTACCCTAAAGGGCATTTGGCTGGGAAGCCAAGTTTTAAGAAAATACACAATCACACATACCCCCACAATGCAAAGCATCATGGGCTGCATATGCAAATGCATATGCATATGCCTCTAGGGTAGCTGGTCCATTCCACTGGGGTGTCAAACAGACGAGGCATACTGATGAGTCCTGGTAGGACGAAACACGTGTCTATGTCTTCTGTTAGCACCCTTTGCAAACTGTGTGAGAGGCCTTTCGGCACCATGCAATTCTGCTTAAAGTTGGACTAGCATAACATTCTGTGGTGATTTGCATATGCAGCCCATGATGCTTTGCATTGTGGGGGTATGTGTGATTGTGTATTGTTTATATGTTACTTCTGAACTAGTAAGTAAAAAATGTGCATGGTATGCTGTCTTTATCAAAGACATGGTGCATTGAACTTAAACAGTATAGTACTGTATTATATGTTAAAATTAATTTGTACTTTACTCCTATAGTAATACTTTTAGTAGAACAATAAAAGTAGTTATCAACAATGACAAGGTGGAATAAGAATGCAAATATTATTTACAAGTAATTGCAAAGCTATGGCAAATTCAGTAAATGGAAAGATGCAATCATTCGTTATTTACACTTGCTTCATTTAACTTGTATAATGAATAAAGATTGTTATTTGTACATATCTACAGTATCAGTATTACAAGTAAAGGAGGCATAGCTCAACACTGTTGCATGGTAAGGGAATGATGTTGTCGTCTACATGTCAACAGTTAACAGACAAAACAAGTGGTGATAGACAACTTGTGACAGACTGCACTGTTTGGTGAATGAGACGTGCTGCTCAGTTATTTACGACTGTAACTGAGAACTTGTATTTATCTGCAGAGAGTAACAGTTTAAAACTGGCAGCAACTTGTTGTTATGTATGGGTATGATACAGTAACAATAAAAGATATGTACAGAAGAGGAGAGCAGTAAGGCCTCTGTTTTGAGATGTACAATCTTTGATAGACATGTAAGCATGGCTTCTCTAGTGACTGTGAATACTGTTGGCACCGATTGAAGCCACTACAACAATTTCCATGTTGTCACTGATCCACACATGATCTTAGATGTCATAGTGCATGAAATGTAGGCCAGTATAGCATTTTGTTGAAATGCTATGGTTTATTGAGAGTCGAGATTGGAAACAATTGTACTGACCTACAACTGTTTCTGTCACAAGTAGTCATTTTAAAATGCAACATGTTCTGTCCTATTCTTCTGAAATATGAAGGGCATCATAATTCTTCAATAATAGAAGATATGCATTTTTAAGTGCCGTGGCAGTCTCTGTTTAAAACTGCTTGTAGAGTTGTCACACTCTACCCATCCAGTTCTGTACCTCAGTAAGCAGGTGTAATGACCAGAATGCATAGATTGGCCATGGTGATGGATAATACTATGAGTGTCAAATACTGATTGGTTAAAGACTATTCTACCAGCTGTGTAATCTGTGATAGAAGTGTAAACTCTGAGCCCGTTGGAGTCAAACCTGTGCAACATAAGCAACAGATATTGAGATGAACTCCTGAGACATATGGACTGAGTGCATCTGCCTCCACACCTTTTACAGGAGTGACCACATTCAGCATTGGTGAATAGCTGTCGGAATTTGACACTTTTGGCTTGAGGGACAAAAGAGTAATCCACAGCATGTTTTCTGTGGTTTCACGCTGTGAATGACCTCATGAAACACATACATATTTGGTTACATATGAAACTGTGAAGTAGTGGTGCATTGGGGTGCCATCTTCATCCAAGTTGTTTATGACAGCCATCATAAACTCACTAGTGTCTTGCTGTGTGTCAGCAGCAAATGTACTACATCCATCATATGTACCTAACAGCTGTCGAAGTGGTGTTAGTGGCTGTACATTGTGAGACTGGTCAGACGTCATGTTGATTATCTATTTCAATGCCTTTGATAGGGCATTGTCTTGTGAAGCAGATATTGCCTGCACAAAGTGTGGCATGTGTAGAAAACTTGCATAGCTGAGTTAGCATAGCAGTTCACTCTAGTGCTGTTGTCAAACACTGGCACCACGGCTACACCAACTGATTTCTGACAAATTGCTGGTAATTTGCGAATGTTTACTTGAAGTTGTGACCTTTTGTTGAACTCTTTTTAGTTGAATCTCTTCTGGAAGCTTGTGGCTGTTTATTGACACCTGTAGATTTTGACTGTATGATGAGACAGCCAGATTTGTAGGCAGTGGTACTAAAGACATTTGTGGCTGATGTAGAGTAGGTAACCTGTTGTACTCAAGAATACATAGTTTGTCAGCGCATCTTTTCTGAGGTGCTAGAGTTATAATCTGCAACCCAGAAAGACTGCGGACATGTAAAAGTGCCACGTAGCTCATGCCATCCTTGAAAGTGTCTGTACCTATGTCCACCATTGCTGAATCCAAACTCAAGCCCTGAGATTTGTGAATGGACACAGCATATACAACACATAATGGAAATTATTTCCTGTTTACATAGATATCCTTAAATACCTGGAATTTTATGTAGGTCCATTCTATGTGTACAGGCTGTTACATGTTGTCAAAGTGAACTACAAGTGTCTCGATATATGTCTTCTGGACATTGTAGACAAAGTCAGTAATGTTTCCCATGGCACCATTTACCATGCCTTGTTCAACATCTAGATTACGTTGCAGCATGATATGTGCATTCTTACAAAGTGTGAGAACAGCTTCAAGGCCAGCTGTGCGTGAAACATCTGACTTGAGTTCACTGAGTCATTCAGTCATCTTTGCTACTAGATTGCGACTAAGAATGACACCATCAACTCTATTAACAGCATGCAGAGTTAGAATTTCTTGGTTTTCTCTCTGCAGCATTAGATTGTTGAACTCAGTGCATTTCTTTAGTCGTGGCATAAGACACACTATGTGTGTCCCTATAGAGTAGACATCACTGAAAACATTACATGCTGTTTCTATGGATGCAGTATCTACTGTGATTCTTCAATTGTTTAACATGCAAACATGTTCTGGTGATGGAGAACCTGTGCAGCTTCATCTAAAAGTGATTTGTAAGCCAGATCACCGCTTTGGCATGTTCTCAGACAACTCAATGTAGGTAAATAATTCCAAATGTTATAGCCTGCAATGCAGCTGAGAATATTCTTAGCTTGCTTGGCAGTTAGAGTTGTAAATACATGCTCTGCATTGACTGGTGCAAGCTGTAAAAGGTCTCCCAAAACAAGAATACTTTTGCCACCAAACGGTACTCCATCGTCAGTACCTAAGATCTCCTGTAGACGTAGATGAATACAGGCAAGTATGACATTGGAGACCATGCTGATTTCATCAATGATCAGTAACTTCATCTTTGTGAACATGTAACGGAGCTGAGATGCAACCTCAAATGACAGTTTACGATACTCTCCAGTTCTGCCATGTTCCACTGGCACCATAAAGAGACGGTGTAATGTAACTCTACTAATGTTGTATGCAGCTAGTCCTGTGGGAGCAGCAACAGCAACAGACATTGATGACCCTATTAGGCTCTCGTATTTCAGCAGTGATGGCTTCAGTAAGGAAACTCTTCCTGTGCCAGCTGAACCGCTAACAAAGATCAGTAGTGGCTTATAGTCACGACAGTCACATTTTTTTGTTTCATGTTGTAGCCTATGTTGGACAGTGCCAACTACTTGAGAGTGAACTGTATGCTGCTGCTGATTTAGTCTTTCTCTCAGGTCAGCTGGGTTGACAGTGGAGTGTGTTCCATGTTACATGGCTCTCTCAATTTCGACATTAACACTTGGGGCATTTAAGGGCAGAGGTTCACCTAGAACAGCTTGTCCTTCTGGATCAAGGTTGTCTTGTGAACTAACAGGAGTGTCTTCCTGAAGCTGCTTCTCTGCCTTCTCAATTTGTTCTTTCTCAGCCTCTAGTCTCTGTATGTATGTATCTGAGTATTGACTTTTGAAAGTATCATAAATCCGATTGAATTCTTCCTCGAATGTATCGCAGTCACCTTTAATTCAGACTCACTTCTCAGGGTCTAAATAGGAATAGGAGAGCAAAGTAGCAGTGTTCTCTGCTCTCTGATGTGCCTAGATTCAATCTACAGTGGTCTATGAGCCATGGCTTTTGTCTCTTTACGAGACTGCCATCCACTCCATTCACCTTGTAAATCTGATGTGTTGAGTCAGGTGATATATCTGCCTTGTAGTCATACCACTTAGCCACCTGAAAGAGCACATATCATCCATGTCGTCATGTCTACAGGGGTAGTATGTGTCTATCAGGTTATTCTTCAAGATCTGTTTTGAAGAAGGTCTATCGCAGCAAGCTTCTCAAATTTGGCATGCGGAATCAGTACACGCTTTGCGTTTCTCTTTGTAGTTTACACTGAGAAACCGAACAGCATCAGATTTCCCATACAGATGTGTACCCATTAAACAGTCACTGGCTTCATAAACTCCACATTCTCTGTGTGAAAGAGTCTTCAAGCCCAATGACCAGAGCTGAGATGTCAGGCTTCTGCTTGAACTGGAAATATCTTCCCAAAGATCTTGCAAGCTAGTCTGCTCATGTTTGGTAATGTACAAAGTGACATACCACACCAGGGCCAATGAGTTATCAGCCACAAACTGAACATCTATGTTTGCTTGCCACATTAGGAGAAGAGTTGGGTTGTAGTCATTTATGTACACCTCTTTCTCATCTCTGGGTAACTCGTATACCCTCTTGGTTGATTTTTGCCTTTAAGTGGTGTCACATTGCTGAGAAAAGGTCATTCATGGCACCATCCTAACAAACTCTTCTAGGAAATCCAAAGCGACATTGTGTGTACCAATTAGATTTGTTCTTGACTACTCGCCGGCAGTATTTTGCACAAATATGTCACTGGAACATTTGCACCAACTTCCATAATGTAGGACTATCATACTTTTCTGAAATGTGACAAGTGATATATTTCTTGATGAATGCTAACACTTGTGCAGCTTCATGTTCACCTATGTGTGGAGCATCCTTGATCCACAATAACATATGGATGTGAGGAGCACCCGTGCTTGATACTCCGTCCTCCAAAAGTAATGCTCCACAATACGAAGAGGTGGATTGTGCTTTGACAATATGAAAGTCAGAATGTCAGGGAACCGCTAAAATGTCTTGTGACAGACACAGGATCAAGTGAACACATTTCTCCGACAGTCATTGATGAGATGCCGTCGACATCAGAATTTCCCACTTCAGCAGTTCAATGAGCTTGTCCCAGGCATATTCAGCACAACTAAGTGTGACAAACTATGTGGCTGCACCATACTCTCACAGTATTGTCATCACTTCATACTGTCTGCGATACCAATATTCTTTGGTACTTGAAGACTTGAAAGAATAGAAGACAGATTCACTTGCACATTTTCATCTTTCTGCTTTAATTTCTCTAGAAATTGAACAGCTGTTATTATATCTAATGGACTTGTGAGACGAATAGTATGTGCAATTGATGCAGGCAGAATGCTAAGTTCACTCTCCCAGAGGAGATGAAACAGGTACTGTATGTTACATCTGAATTTGCCATCTTTACTGAGGACACGGGTAGTGTGGTACTCAGCACCCAGTACACCCACTTCTCTTTCATCTAGGTGTCCACCTGACCCTTTTAGGAATAGATCTGGGAAACAGCGTGCTTCTAGTGCTGCCTCCCAAATGCTGAGAGGCTCACCTTCCACCTGTTTCATTTGATAAAGATCAATGTTGTCTCCTACTGGATCTCTACTATGTAGTGGGTGAATTGTGTACTGTTCATACACATTGTCACTTGTGTGTCCACTGACCTTCTCAATGATTGGTTTAGGTTTTCTAATAGATCATGTTGGAGAGAGAAACTGGTCATCTGATCTATCTCAAGGTCTATATAAAAGGGAGTGTTACTCTTTAAATAAGTAAGAGCATGCTTGACCTTTTGTACATTGACAACATCTTGCCAGATGACCTTGGACTTTGTTGGAACACCATTTACGAAAATAACCAAACTATTTTCTGTAGAGATTGCTTCCACATTTTCCCGTAGAGGAAGTGATAGGTACATCACGGAACCCTGTAGAGATCTAACAAGTTCTTTCTGTGGAATGTTCTGTGTCTTTGTGTTCAGACGTAGAATGGTTTAGAATGGTTTCATTGTCTGAATTAGAATGTGCTCAAACATATTCAATGTTGAAATTGCGCTTGGTGTGACATGTGCCTCCATATTATTCAGCAGTGACCTTGGTGGCAAAATGTTACACTTTAGTTTGGAGAAACAGTGATTGCAGAGTAGAATGGTGTTTTCTAAGTGAAAGTCAGATTTCATCAGCAAAATGCTGAGAGACGTAACCACATGGCATTGTATGGTGACAAGGTTTCCAGGTTAACTGTGACAGTTTGTTTAGTGTAGCACAAACGGTCACATGAGACCTATACAGAGTCTGAGACTTTGCCAGCTTAAATTTTACTATTTCTTTGCTGTACTGTCTCAGTATGTCGTCTCTAAGACTGAAACTGATGTTTCATCAGAAGTGTTAAACTGAGAAATTTGTGTGTCTGGTATGGAAGTGACATGTTGCAGTTGTTTTATGAATGTGATGGCACCCTGCATGTCACCTGACTGCAATAAGTCATTTAGACAAGTGTATTGATTTACAACTCGTCGGTACTTCATATACTCTGTATACAAAGTTTCGCATGCCTGTCTGATGCACTCCAAGCATCCATGTTGTGAAAAAGACTATCACAAACACCACTATCGAGACATGCAAGTGAGTGACCCTAAGTCCAGTATGTGGTCAAATTTTACAATGGTCAATTTTGTTGAACAGTTTATATCTTTCTTTGCGATCTGTAATCACAAATAGGTTGACAAACTGTGCAACTTTTTCAAATGATGCTTGCCTACGGTTGCAGGTGTCATCACATGCCCATGACAGACAGTGCCGTTTATTGGACACAGTGGTTGCATCACAGTCCTCATCTGTGTCCATTGCAGTGTTATCACAGATACTGAGAACATTGACCAGTTTATTGGACTCATCAATGGTGAACTTGAGTTCCTTTTATGGAATGATAAGATTCTTCCCAGAAATATGCCTCTGAATGCTGTGTGTGCATCTAGTGACCTGTGAAAACATCATAGAAATTGTGTACAGTCAAAGAAGAATACTGTTGTAGCCTTTTTATGTCATACACAACTTTTCAGAATTGTTCAAGCCACAGAGACATCTTATGCCACAAACATTGCAGTACAAACACTGCTCTGTTAACAAACGTGCATACTTTGAGATGCAATTTCATCAAAGACAGATGACTCTTTGTCTTTTTGTGCTCATGTCTCATCACAGCAGCAATAAGTCTGTCAATCTTATATTTAGTTGCTAGTGATCGAAAATACTTTTGCTTTCTCAGATGAAAATCACCAGGTGTGAGTTTACGCTGCTGTTTTGGAGGTCTATTTATGGTTGCAGTTACAATGGTTGTGCTTCATCTGAGAGATCTACACAACTGTTGCAGAGGTAAGCATTTTTACCTGCTCTTGAGGCAGTATGTGATTTTGATGCGCAATGAGTTATAGTCGGGGTAACTGTTGCAGTGTTGTTCTCTTCTCTTCATATTCTGGTGTCACATTGTGTTATCTTTAACAGCCTTTTAGCAACAGTGAATACTATGTTGCCTGTCTCGTTTACTTATACATCTACATCTGTATTTAGTTGGTATTTTTCTTATGACAGCCCACAGTGGGAGAAGCAATATTACAGAAGTATCAGGCACCTGTATGAAAGACAGAGAAAAGACAATGTTACTGTATGGCTCTGTTCATGACTTATAACATTGTTCATTGATACATCTGATTTAAGTATCGCATCAATTAAAATAATCTAGTCTTACAGTATAAGCTTTTTATCGCATAAGGTATTAACATTGTAACAGTTGCATTTTGTTTCTGTTATATTGTCTTGCATATCTTTTTCAGTATAGCATCTAGATTTTGTTTTGTATCATTTTCAATGTCAAGTTTTTGACAATTTGTATTATTCAGATACGTAGACATAGCTGATACTGTCACACTGCTTGTAACACAATGACTTTATTAATGTTCTGTCTGTCAATTAGTGCCACATTGCTAAGTCAATGTAGCACACTTAGTCGGAGTTAGTCCATATGTATGTTTACATGTGACATTGTTAAGGTTGAATTTTAACACAACTGCTAATTAAATTACACCACTGTCATTTCTGAGTTGCTTGTGAGATGCTTTTATGTAGCTGCAGTGACCATCATTGCAGGTGTTGTGTGAAAACACTGTTCAGGGTGTCTTGTTGTAATAACAGTCAAACTGTTCATGAGTAGAGGTGTGGAAATGAGTATGTCTAAAATTTAGTAGTGATAGTCTGTTATATGACTGTTTATGTGAGTGTGCATATGGACTTCACTAGACACATTTGTAAGTTGGTGTGTTTGCAGTATCTCCATATCAGCTTGGGAAGATTGCATTTACATCCTAAGATGACATTGTTGGAAATTAGCTGTCAATGGTGCATACAAATGACTGCTTTGTGAAGGTGCTTAGCAGATGGGAAACAATGCATTACTACAAGTCAGTTGCTCTGTGACGTTGTCACTGAAGATTACCACCTGTTTTGTGGGTGTGTTTACAAAGTTACAATACTATGCTTGTCCACTTGTGGCAGTCCCAATACTGTGTAGCAGTGCTCAGCATCAAAATTTATTTTTGTCATTAAGCATCAAATTGTGGTAAAATAGACAATTTTGGAAAAATACTGTTGAATGCATGAAAGTGTTGCAAATAGTAGTGTCGTGCATTCAACAGTGTACATAAACGTTACTTTTTGTGTGTTTGACAGTATGTCAATAAATATTGTTGAACTGGAAAGGTTTCAAGTAAAAGTTACTTTTGTGCATTTGAAAGTGTTTCAAAAGTGCTTTTCTCGCAGCATTTGACACTGTCGCAAATTACTTTCGTATGCTCAACAGTTTCATAAATTTCCAAGCTTGGGAGTGGTAAATACATTCATTATCAAATCAGATCTCATTGTATTTGACTGACAGCTTGCTCTACCAATGCAATGCAAGATTTGTCAGGCCATGTGAGACAACCAATCAGAGATGGACAACACTGAAGAAGAAGGCAACAGCAGCCATCTTAGTACTAAATGAGAGACAGCATTATTCAAAACTGTAAGTACTGTATATTTTAAAAAACATTTCCTAGCATTAAAAAGTGTTAGCAACATGTTAATACCATTAATCAAAATGCTTTTACTGCTGTATTTGATAATGTTACTTGTAACAATCTAAGTTGTTATATTATTTAGATCAAACTGTTTAAAGTCACATAGTAGTTTAGTACTAACGTACATATACAGCTGCAAATAGAGAGAGATAGTAAGCTGCATGTGGACCCATAACAGAAGAGGAACCAATCAGACATGGCTGTGTGGTTGTAATTCTTTAAAACTATGAAAAACTGAGTATGAGCACCACAGCACAATAAAAATGACTTGTAAGCGGAAATAAAAATCCAAATTTTAATGCAGACCAGCACCGTACACAACAATACAAAGGACGAATGTTTCACCTGGCAGGCTGCCAGGCTTCCTCAGAGTAAACAACAGCATTGCAATGCATTGCTTAAATACATTATTAACTATATCATGTGATTTTGGATCCACTAATGTAGATAAAGAACAGGTCATTGGTTAATATACCATTTAAATCTTAAAGACACACATGATTAATCCACTACTCAAATACTATTACTAAGAATCACCCTAAATATGTATTACAATTCACATGGTGACCTCGAAATAAAATGTTACATGAATATCTACATATTAATGTGTGTCAATTATTCATGTAACTAGAAATAAAAGAGGTAACCAGGCACAACCTTTTTATAATAATGTCTGGGGAAAACACAGAATGACTGTAATTTTTATGTCATATTTGGGAACTAAGTTTATGGTCCATTTCAACATCTTGTCACTAGAACCAAAATAAAGTAATTTATTATTTTACTTTAAATGTGTGACTCTGTTTCATTTTGCGGGCCCTAATAGTAATTCTCACAAATCATTTATATTTTTAAAAATGCTGCAAGTTCAATATTCTCATTAAGACCCTTGTCAGAGCAAGCCTCCAACGTGTAAATCCAAAACTTTCCCTCTGCCCTATTTTTTGTTAAGGTCACCCTCTAGGGCCCAGAGAGACCAATTCCAAACCTAAAAATTTAAATTATGTTTACTTGGACCATGTTTCAAAATGTGTTTGACTATAGCATATGACGATCAAGTTTTTCCACTGCCCTACATGCTCACCTATTCTAACTTTCAATTTTTCATATAGGTGCGCCCAACATAATAGGCTCCACATTCACAAGGTCAAAGTATATTACTCCAGTACTGTTACATGTGATAAAATCCTTCAATACTACACTGTTCCCGTAACCAGATGTTTGAAATTTTACAGCAATTAATATATTTACAGTATAGACATTTGCCACATCTATGTGTCCCCTTTGGTTTTGATGTTAACAATCCTTGTTTGTCATTAATATTGGTCCCTACTTCATTAGACACAACATAGTCCTTTACACTTCTACATCTACAATATACCACTTTAGGTCCATTTTTAAACATCTCTTTCAATTCTGGTTCTAGTTCTAAAATGGACCAGTTCTCAACAATAATCTGTTTTACTTCATCTGCTCAGCTAGAAAACTAGTAACAAAGGGACACTCAGTCTTAGGTTTAACACCTTGTTTGTAAACCAAAATTTCATTTCTATCCAACTCATCTGCTTTCCTAATGGCAGATGCTATACTACTATTACTGTACCCTCTATTTTTAAAACGTTGTATCATTCACTGCGTTTTATTTCATATTCTGAATATTCAGTTCAGTTTCATAAGGTTCTTATCAGTTGACTTTTAGGTATGTTGAATCTGGTATGAAAGGGATGGCTTGTTTAAAACTGCCTATGAAAAGGATGCATTTTCCCACCTCTCAATGTTTGCAAATGTTAGCAGTAGCAGAAGTCTAGTGATAATCAGTGCATAGCCTACATTGGTTAATGAAGCCAGAGCACTAGCCAATGATTTGTTTTATTTGTGTGTTATTAATTAGCCCAGTGAAGCTGTCTTGAACTAAAGAGGAAAAATATCAGTTTGACTGTCAACAGCCTAGCTACTGCAGGGTGAACACTGACTTTTGGTAGCTCTCTGTTCACTTCTGAGTTTACAAACTGAGAATGGCAGAAAATAGTAAAAGGATTTTGTGGATAGTTGGAAACAGTATCGTGAGACGAGCATTTGAGTATGCTCACAATAGTTTGGGAGAAACCTGCAGCTCCCAAATTGCTCTGTGACATGGTTTGGTAAGGATGGAATGAGGTGGGAGCACCTCATACCAACCATGCAGAGACTTTGCATACTCAGCCTCATCCTGACATATTGCTGATACATCTTGGAGGCAATGATTTGGACACCAAACGCTGGGTAGATTTAGTAACAGAAGCAAATTGGACCTTGCTTCTATTATGAGTATGTTGCCTGCCTGTATTATCATATTTTTGGATATCACAGAGTGCAGGGTCTGGCAAACAGAACACCATGTGTATCTGATTGACAGAGCTTGAAGAAAAGTCAACATACAAATATCTACATTTCTATGCATGCATGGAATGTACACCATACATCACCCCAAAATTGAAGTATTGTTATGATTGGCTATACGTACCAGATGATGTACATTTCTCTCATGCTGGCAATTGCCATTTCCTGGGAGACCTTTGAGATGCAATCCTCAAAGTCCTCTAAGAATGCCTGACTGATCAAATATGAAAGTGTTAACAAAGGTTCTTTTCAGGACCAAAAAATGTGGTCAAAATACAGATCAGCTGCATTCATCAGTCACACACATGTAACGTGGGTTGGAAATGTTTAGATTGTGCCATGCTGTGTTACAACACTGGGGAAAGTGGAATAGCAATGCAGTATGTTGTTGATAGCACACAATTTCATGATGTAGTGGATTGATTAGAATTGTTAAATGTTTCAGTCTGTAAGGCACATTGAACATGTTGCTGTGGCACTGCACAACTGTAGGTGGGCAGAGAGGAGTAGGGTGTCAGAACAGTGAAGGTTAGTGGTGGTAGGCTTACGCATTGCACTATTTAGTACTATACGTGCAAATGCAACTATTATACATGCAAAGCATAAACACAGGTATTTTGCATATTTTAAGGCATTATTGGTATGCAGGTGTCCTCTTTATTAATGAGTTGTTGCTGGTATTGAGTGACTCATGATCTGTTGTCTAGTAATTCCCCTCCAGTAGCTTGCTGGTAATGTATTACAGCATTATTTTTTCTTTATGTTGCCACACTTGCACAGCAAACATCTTCCGAGAGTCTGGTGAGTTGAAGGCACCATCACTGTTTGGCAAATGCAGGTATGCACCAGTAGGTGCGGCCTGTATTGCTCAATCAGCCTGCATGCCAGTGCAACACTATGCATACATAATGGGGTGAACACATCTAAGGAAAGGTCCGCTGCAATCCTAGCAAAGCTCATCAGAATCAGCGGTCCTTTTCTTGTCGTGCTTGCTGACATTATGTGGATGGTTGGTGAGTGGGCTCCGCCAACTTCTGCCAACTTTGGTGTCAGTTTAACCCTCCCACTGTCTTTGTGTGGTGATGGGAGCCCACTCCCTGTTGGCATACCTCACCTTGTTGTCTGGGACATATTACTAAAATGACAGTGACATTTTCATGAGCATAGGTCCTAAAATGGTTATGTTGAGAATTTTCTAAAATGCTCCATAAAATGACTATGTTATGAGTGTGCATTGTGTTGTTTGCATGCATGGTTGTACGTTAGCAAACTTCTAATATTCTCAGTTCACATTTTCCACAGTGTCACTGTTTTGCATCTCCTAATGAAAGCACATCTGTCATTGTTCACATCCTGACCAAAATCTGTTTTCACAGCTACGGTTCAAAATGGCATGTCTCTTTATCAATAGTACAGCTGCCATATTTTAACAGCCTGTCCAACACATGTTTCCGCAGCTGTGGTGCACAATGGCGTGCTCACAGTGATGTCACCTTTGAGACACATTGACAAATCACATCACTATGTGTCTCTAGCCATGCCACTCCCACTGTTAATGTTAGTGTCACATCATTTGCCATTGACAAATGCTTGTTTTAAAAACAAATGGTGGTAGTACAGTTTAGTGTTGCCTATAATGTTAAAATGGGTAGCGTTTCCTTAAAGTTATGGTTTATCACATTGTTAGGTCTAGCTTGGTTGAAGATACTAATGGTGTCACATGGTCAATAGCAGTATGTATTGAGCCTGCATAATAGTAATAATGTTCCACAAAACAAGGCATGTACTAAGTCATTTCTGACCCAAGGTACTTGATGGCATAGTGAAATGTGCTCTTGGCATTTTAAGCACACAATTGCATACAAAATATCAAAATACATTTTACAATGAGACATAACAGTGATGGATATCTTTTTATGTTTCCATTGCAGATCAAAACAATAATCATGAGGCAGTGGACCTTGTGAGAGGTGTGTCTGCTGCTTGAGCCAGTCAAGTGAGGGAGTGCCCACATCTTAATCGAACACTGAACGGAAACCTGGATGCAATGTGGAGGAGCATAAACAGTTACCTATGTCGTTGAAGCTTAAAAACAAAAATATCACACAACTAAAGAGGAAGTGGAAGCTGTTGCGCCAGCGTTTTTTGTATTAAAACAGTGGGAGGAGATACTAGACAATGATACTTGCTGGTACTACCGCATATGAACGTGGGAGGCTGCTGGGAAACGAGCTGTGGGGAGCAGCTAACCCATCATAAGTTTCTCAACAGAACTTATTATAATGCATGTGTCTTTCTACAGCTTTAGATAGATACCATTACATATGCTATGAAGTTCATAGTACATTGTGTTGTAGTTCAACTGTGAAGTTTAGCTGAGTGACTAGATAACAGCACAATATGCTGATGATAACGGTGTGGTGACTATATAGCATCCATTGTATGTAGACAATATTTTATTTCATGTACATTTTATATAGCTATCATGTTTTGTGACTGTAGTCAGTTCATGCTATTTTTTACCTTAATTTTGTTCTGTATGACTCTGTGTATGAGGTGCCATAATATGCAGTTATGCTAGTTAGTAATGGTAATTTTAGTATTTCACAAGCTGTTAAATAACTTTGTAAACTTTGAGATTGTGGTATTACAAAACACAATGTACATGAGTTGCAGAATTTGACAGATGCAATGCAAATAGTGTTATTTTTAGCATGTAGCATTATACATGTTGTTTAGGTATCTAATATGAAATGTGGTTAAATCCCCATTAGTAGTTACTAGACTATTGTGAATGTCTTGAGTTGTTGTTTAAATGTTGTCCATGTTACTGTAACAACTAGTTACGCTGATTGTATTGTTGTTCTGTACTGCTCTCGAAACATTCTTTTAGACATTAACAGCACTTGCAATTGAATATGTACCCATAATTTTGCAGTGTGCCAAATGACAGGCAATGTTAACTAATTGAAGCAGGTTTAATGTTTGCATCAAATGTTAAAATGTGATGCAATTAACATTCAAGACTTAGTAGGTCTATTTTGTCTTTTATCACAGGCCAACATGGACTCCCCGCCTGCCTGCGAGGTTGCACCAGCGCAGCGTGAAGCTGTGGATGGTGGTCACTCGGACACCGACTCTGTAATTGTTGTCGAGCCACGGTAAGATACAGATATAAATAATTGTACCATGTAATTGGGGTGGTAAGAGGGTGTCATGTAAGAGCTACCTAAGCTGCTTACCTCAATTCTTTGTAATTACTATGTAGTGAGTAAGTATTACTTGATGCATCTATGTAGTATTTGTGATTGAAAAATGGGTTTGGGGAATTGTTTCACCTGATTTAGTAAGGCAACCAGACAGCCAGTCTGCCATCAGGCAATAGAGACCAGTGAAGAATAAGTCCTTGTGTATACTGCCTGACTAGGTTCCAAATCATTGCTGAAACATTCATATTGCAAAAAACAACTGTTTTTCTTACCATGTAAGTGAACCACACACACAGACACACGCAATATACACACACAGACACATTGGGCATAGCAGTGTCACACTCAGTCCTGCTGTTAGGTCTTAATTGCACATGTCTCATATGTTCCTTTGGCTGCCCGCTGACTTAGCTGTGGCACATATGTTTTTGCTCAGGTAGCAAAATAGAAAATACCATGTCAGAAGTGGTGATTCCTCATTAGGGTCGAACACCCCATGCACCACCACTGTTACTCATCAGTGTTAACCCAGCAAAGAAACAAATGCAAAGAGTACTGCAGAAATGGACAACTATACTTCAAATGTTCAAAGTATGCCAGTTTGTGGCGTAAGCTTTAGCAAACTTGTTTTTGCAACATAGGGATGTGGACTGATCAATATTCAACAGAACTACGATATGGGTCAGCAGTGTTGAATGTTGCACACTAGGCACTCCCCATATGCATGGCACAGCACAACTGCACTAGCATAGGTGGCTAGAGTACAGTTTAGGAAATCAGTGATACAAGTCACATTTTGCCATGAACAGTAACCAAAATATTGAACAATTACCATGTACAAGTGCCATGATGCATGTAAGGTGCACATGGGCCCATTAACATGTCATTATGGACCCATTCGCATGCAGGCACACCATTCCCTCACGCTTTGTGGCTGATGCCCTCCCAGGTAACAGGTGATGGGGACTTAACCACATGCAGCACAATCACAGGCATTTGCAGTTAAAACAAACACTATTCTGTTCAATGTTCTTGGTGCTGCAGTGGAACGCTATTCCATCGACCACGGGTATCTGTAGAAATAGATGTGAATTATCCAATATCCTGGTGGTACAGTGGGCACTATCTGTCCAATCGTGTCCATCTGTATAATGAAAAAGACTTTGTACGATATACCTGGTGGTACACTGAAACAATATCTTCATGTTCATGGGTATTTGTGGGAACAAATAGTTTCAATGTACCTGGAAGTGTGGTGGTGCTTCCACCACCTGCCCACTGAGATACATCAGAACGCTCACCTCTGTTCAGCCATTGGTCAGCAGAAGCCCACCTCCTCACGGCACAACAGCTGTTGACTGATAGCTTGGTACAGCTGTATGCCCGTTGGTGAACAGCGTGAACTGATGGGTGTATAGACCATACCATACTACACAGTCCACCCACTTGCCGATTGTACAGTACATTGATAATGTGGTTGACGTTTCTCTGTACCTTGCATGTGAGTATGTTTGTAGGGTAAATTTCTCTATATCCTGGTGTCCCACTGCCCGACTGTCCAGGTGATCATTGGTAATGTTAATACAACATTTACCACTAACCCTGGTGCTGTACTGTGGGTATCTGACTGGTTGCAGCCAAGTAACAGAAAAATCAGCTGTTTCCCTGTTACTACAGTTGACATGTGTTCTCAATTGTGCATAAAAGTACAAATTACAGTTAACTGTTACCTGTGTTAGTACAGTGGAAGCCCTCCTTGGCTGATGAAATACATACTGTTATGCCCCCCTTGATGAATGGCGGGCACCACCACCCAGCTGCTGCTCTGCAGTCTGCTGCCCAGCACTGGCAGTATGGCTGTATGTTCATAATTAATTGGTGTCAGCCAATCATCATGCACGCATATATTGTTCTCACAGAACACGATCTGTGGATTGATCAATTCACATGTCTCTAATGTGTACTATCATATGTCCTGTGCGCCATTAGATTGCAGTGTCTGACAACGGATCCACAGTCCTAACAATGATTTAACTTGACATATGGTGGGGTGGGTAAGTGACTGCTGTCCATCGCTAATGGTGGGGTGTTTGGTGTAAGAAGTTAACGGTGGGTGGAAGTGGTGTCCATTACATATTAGCCATGATGTTGTTTTTTTTTTACCTGTGATTGGCAGACATGTCCACAGAATCACCTCAGATATACATTAATTTTATAGAACTTTTCACAGGATTGGATGAACAGGCCCACTGTAACTGCAAGGATATAGCTTTATGTTATTGTAGTTCAGCGTTTATTTGCTCTGTAGGTACATTCATGTTATGCAGGTGGTTTTTGTACAAGAACTGCTGAGTGCCAGTGTATCTGGGTCAAGTTTCGTGGTATTGGAGTGATATGTATGTAAATGGTCTAATAATGACATCCACGTGCCCATTTGCACTGTCATCTGTTGTGCCCCATTTTAAGTAAAGTTTCAAATATTGCTTGTTACTTCAGCTATAAAAAATGCAACTAGTGGCACTGTATCACTATGGTGCATTCTGGGTGCTGATTCTGGCATGCTGCAACTGTGCTATGTGCACAGATGATGGCCAGGGTGTGGTATTCAACATCGCTTGGACATGGTGCACCTGTGTTGAACATCTCCCAGTGGACATTACTGCACAGACATGCCTAGCTCTACCCAGGCTTACATCATAGACTGACACAGCTTGAATGTCTGTTTATCTTGTAATTAAATATTTTAATAAAGGGAGTACATATATACTAGGGTTGTGCAACATGTTTCATGCTATGCGTCCAACGTGTCATTTGTGACTGAACCACAGCAGTCATGAGACATCCACAGTGAAAAAGACCATGTTTCAGTATGTTACTTGGGAACTGTAACAGAAAAACAGTGGTCCTTCATTATATTTATAACGATTTCTTAGAAACGGGTATCATATACACAGATGTACGTCAGTCATACACTTCTCAACTTGGTTTAGCTGAAAAAAACAGTAATTGTACATATCAGTTGTGGGTTGAAATAACATATACAATACTGACGTAGTATTATCTCTGAATTGCTACATAAGTAAATGTTGTTGTCATTGCAGTGTGAGAATATATTAGTCACATTTGAATTGTATTTGTGTGCTATGTAATCGTATGAATGACTAATACAGCCACTAACTACGATATATATATATATGTAACCTAGATTTTGTGTAGTCTATGAACACAGTTGTAAACTATTGCTTTACTGGTCACTCATGTGATACATACTGATGTCACCAGATACAAAATGGTCAAAAAAATTAATGTTAAGCAGATAGTGATTTGAGATAAAAAAAAGTTTTATTTCTTTATGAAGTTTGGTGATATGATCCATGTATATGCGCATGAGTCATGATTTTGAAACTGTTTTGTTGTTATATATTTACAAAATCTGTGAAGTTGTCAATGCAAGTATTCTATGTGCATGGTGACACTGCTGCACAAGCAGGGAATGGGGTGGATATTACTAAATGGGTGTATGGACATGTACAGTAATGTACACACATACTGTTAAGATCACAGTGTGGTGTAGAATAATGATGTGTCTACAAGTTGTAGGAATTCTCTGTGCCATTGTTGATACTGTTCATGTAAGTCACTGTCTACCTGTACAAATGAGAAGAGTTGCTGTGTGCATGTCACTGTTGAATACTAACGTAACATGAAATAAACACAGAAGTGTAACTGGCTCCGGACATGTTTAAATATTTTATTCTTAAATAATAGTGGTATGTGTAATCATTTTTTTACTTGTTTATAATAAACCCAGGAAGCTGAGGTTGAGAGACCAGTGGAGGTGAAGCAGGAGCCAGACACCAGCTCTCCACGTAAGTACCATCACAGCAGATATTTATACAAAACATAGTGTCCCAGTATAGTGCTCCAACAATGTATGTACACACAGCCAGCATAGGGGAGGATGAAGGTGCAGCTGTAGCTTGCAGGTCAGTTACAGCAGTCAACTGTCATGTTGGACAGTGTGATGTGGTACCCAAGCTGTGAGTCACAATCGTTTAACATTTAACTGACTAAAACGGACTAATTCAAGTACAAGCAGTACTTCTGAATGTATAGCAACATAGTGAGAGTGCATCAAAATAGGTGTAACTGTCTATCACGTCTCCTTATTTGGACAGCCGCTGCCTTGTTAGCTGACCCTACTGCCTTCCTCTGAGGTTCTCTGGTTGCTCCTTCCGAGTTCCACATATTGTGAAGGCATTGAATTTTTAGTCTGCAGCCATTACTGTTATAACTGTCTCACATCCTCTCGAACTCCTGTACCATCTCTGCTACATCAGCCCCTGGGAACCACATTACATGGATCTACCAACCTCCTAGTGAAGTGCACCTCCTGCTTTCTCACAATTTTTCCTCCTCTGCCTTGCAGCCACATACTGTTGTTGCCCCTGCTTCTTACTTCTAAGCATCCTAACTGATGCTATCTTGTTTACAACCTTCATGTATGTGAAGAACTTTATCATGTCTCCCAGTACCTTGTCTCTGCCAATGTACTTATTTAGCTGTTCGTGCCTCTACACATAGGTCCTGTTTCCCAAGTCCTACATTACTTTTGTTGCCCTCCTCTGCACCCTATCCAGGAGTTTAATGTCTCTCTTTAAGTGTGGTTCCCACAACTGCATACAGTGCTTGAGATGATATCACGTCACCCACTTATATAGACGTACTCTCACTTCACCCTTCTGGACACAATCGCACTAGTGATGCATGCTGTAGTCCTTAGCTACTGCCCTGCAACAAGTCTCCAAATTGTTTAGTGTGGCATCCAACAACAGCCCCAAATCCCTGTTAGCGGTCAAAACTTGTAAGATTTCAACCCCCCATGGACACTTGGTATGGGTTTCTATGTCCCAGGTGCAGTGCCTTCCACTTCAGTGTATTGAACCTCAGCATTCACTGTCTAGAACATCTTTTGAGCCTCAGTACAACCTACAGACCAACTGCCCTTTCACATTCCACCAAAGTCACCAGTTTCCAGTCAGCTGCAAACAGATTCATCTTACTCCTGATACCTGCCCTTATGTCCGACAAGCGTGGTGGTGAACAATACGGTCTCAAGTACTAACCCCTTTGGGTACCTATTACTTACCATCTTGGAAATGAGACTATCCCACCAGTTATGAAGCTCTGGGTTTGGATCTGGAGATAATTTGCTATCAATCTGATGTATACCTACATCGTATGCTGCACATTGGGTTTCTATATGTTACATGCTATGAGAATGAGCATGCTAATTGTGTTTCATTATCTACTGTTCTGTTTAGATAGAACGGTAATCAACTGTGCCCTATGACACAGTAAATGGCACACTAGCATGCATAACTGTGTTCCTCATGGTGTAACAGTTATTTTCTTGTCCAGCACTTTGAACATATATCCTACTGTTTGCTTACATACTTTGACAACAACATGTTAGATTAAGTGCTTGGTAAAGTCAGTCAACCCCTAGTTACTAAACCTGTAAGATGTGTTCAAGTATTAGAATACCATTGTGGAACATGAATTAAAAAATCAGCTGTGATCATTCTTACTGGTCATGACATCTATCCCCAACACTACTGTCAAATGGATTATGCAGTGAGGAAGGCTTAAGCGTGTTATAGAGGTGCTTAATTAAAACAGAAATAAGAAACTTTCACTAATTGTGTTGATGACTAGTTAATCACGGTTTAGGACATTTTGCCATTTGGTAACAGTTTTCACCACACTACAGGCATGCAGATCACCAGAATAACATACAAATGACATTTTCTTAATAGATTACTGCTTAATCAATGCTATGTCAATAAAACAATAATTATATATATGGAAATATGTGCAGAGGTTAAATAACAACTTGACATGTGTGTGTCTTTGTGGCACTCGTCACAATGATGATGATCATGTACACATGTTTATATCTTAACATATTGTTGGTGTAGAGGCACTGGAATATTCTGTTGCAAACGTGTCGAAACAATATAGCCACAGATGCCAAAATATAGTTGTTCACATACTATGAAAAGGTTGTCTTACAGTATAACAGTGAACTGTTTATTATGCCAAACCATTTAGATATTGACTATTGCTGTATGGTAAGCAAAATAACAGGATATCATAGAAAGTTGAGTGTTGTAATTACTTTCCAAATGTTTAAACACACACCATAATATACTACGGAAGTATTATCACTGAACAGAAAAAACAAGAATCTATATTTGTATCACAGTTCTAAATTGTGTTAGTTGTGGCAACAAAATGTATAACTATTTAAGCAATAAGGCATAAGCAAAGGTTATGTAATGGTCTATTAAGCACTTCCTGGGGGTTTAATGTGGGTGAGCGTAGTCTAGTGCTACATAACCAGGGTGATTAGTTGACCATTTTACATAACACCTGGGAGTTTTATAGCTATTATTATAACAATGTTTCTACATAGTGTGACACCTTGTTCAGCATATGATTAGGCTGTATATGTGTTACTCAAACATTTACATAGGGTTTATACAATGTTCACAGCCAATCAGTAAGTTCAAATTCTCAGACGATTTTAAGAATACTTTATTACCTACATATTGTAAGGTGAAACACAGAAAGGACATCACTGTTTTAGGCTGATGTACTGATTAATGTTTTTGATTCTTTGTAGGGCCCGCCCGTGTGAAACTCTGTACTGGCCACTGCCGCTGTTGCGAGGCTTGAGCACAAGGTTGACGGTCTTAGAAAGATAATGTTGCGCCTTGAAGGACAGCAGAGAATGCTGTCCTTCATGGAGGCACAACAGCGGACCGTCAACCTAGTGCTTGAGCCTGTGGTGACAGTGACCGCTTTCACCATGGCCAGCACCAGCACTTCACCTCCACCATCACCTGTCCCATCCAGCTTCCGAGGACCAAGGGACCACTTCCACCACAGTCCGGTCATCTCCTCTGGAGGACACAACAGCTTCCACTTTTGTTGCCTCCACATTGCATCCAGTTTCCAGCTTGGACTACTCAAGCAGCAGCACACCTCTCGCAAGCAGTGGCTGCAACAAATATAACAGAGAACACTTTTAGAGCTATATATATATATATATATATATATATATATTTTTCTATATATAATAGTAAAATAAAAAATCATCTTTTATGTATTATATTTTACAAGTTTCAGAATAGTTCTATTTTATTTCTCTTCATTTTATATGTGAATGCTTATTCTTTTAATAATGTATTTTCTAAACAATAAGATATTTAATTTGAGTTTTACAGAAGTATTTTTTACTTTATAAAAAAATTTTGTTAACACTTTTCGCTTGTGTATTATTCAATTCTGGGTAATGGTTATCATCAATATTTGTTACAAAGGTTAGTGAACTGTGGTTTTATCATAACCTCAAATATTCTAGCAGATTGATGTGGGATTTAAATCTACATAGATATGTAGACTACTATATTCTTAAAAGGTGCCACTCTTTTTATATAAGCTTCATGATTGTGTCCATAAGGGTCTTGCAGGGATTATGTCAATGGACAGTTAACCAGCCTGTGAGTGTATCTGTTAGGCTGTACACGTTGAGTTATTGTACACCAGCAGCAGGTGATTAACAGCCCATAAGTACAACTGCTGGGCATTTATATTGTCTATATATTGTATAAGAAACCATTTGTCTTACCTACTTTGGCAAAAACATTTATATAGAAAGAATTCAAGCTTTAAACAGATAGTACATTTGAATCCTTGTAATGTTATGGACGTTGAAGTGTCATTACAACAACCTTGTACGTACATAACCAGCTATGAGTTCTGTCAATTTAATTTTTTTTGCCTAGAATAGACACATAGGAGGAAGATGTAAAATATGAATATTTAAGAGGTTGTTAGCAAATAGAGTACTACATTCTTTATGTGTCAGAAAACTAGGTATATTGATTGAAAAGATAATGAGTAAAACACTGTTACATTATGACTTAGTATTGACATAACAGTGGTAAGTGAATATATATATATATATATATATATATATATATATATACACACAATATGGTTGAGACGGATGTTGTCTTAGTCTTCATGACAGAAAACACTATTAGATGGCTTACTCTGTTATTCATTTTGGTGCATTTCGGTATGTATGTGCAGTAGTGGCACAGCAAAAATCATATAGCATTGAACTAATCATTCTTAAAAGACAGGATATTCATGGCAAAAACCCATTTAATGCATAAGTCAGGGTTGCTCCACAGTGACAAAAGCGAGGAAATTGGTGTTAGGTTGAAAATCCTAATTCCTAATTCACCCCCAACACACACACACACACATACACACACATACACACACACACACACACACACACACACACACACAAGCAAGTAGGGGAGGACCAAGTCAACACGACCAATGACAGACAACCAGCAGCAGGTGACAGAAATAAAAAACAATTGTCTAAATGTACTACGAGACATCCCACCCACCTGACCAGGTACTGCATGCTCAGTGGAGATCAACAGCAAAACTGAGGCCATGTATACCAAACATACACATCCCTGATTGCAGGTGCACACAATGTACCACACTTAGTAGTTGCATGACCTTACCTAGTGATGCACCACACACCACCACACCTGATGGGCCACCTCAGCAGTAGACCACAGGAAACCTAATGAGTTGTACAGGTATGACATGTCTGTTTGACTTCATTTAACACATTCTACCCCTGCTAGCCACGCAGTACCTTGGCAAGGCAGTGCCTCACCCACTCAGAACATCTCCTGTGTAGTCACTGGGAAGCAGCAGTTAACATTAACCCATGAAGATCGACACTGTTACTTGATGATTGCAGCCATCCAAAGGTTAGTGTTATTATAACTGACAGGCTCTGTGATGGGAATTACCCTCCGTCCCACAACACTTATCACATTGTGACTCAAATGTAGACTAATAGAAAATCTGTTTATATCTACACTACATCTACTTGACTGTTGTTGTAGAACAATCAACATAGATAGCACTTTGATAGCATCAGTGACAGAACTGTGTCAAACCCAAAGACTAGGTACTATAGCCTGAGCATAGAACAACTACTAAAAAGTGAAGCTGTGTGCATAAGTGATATAGAACAGTCATTGCAACAATACTAAACTTACCACAATTTCAATAAGTAAGATCAGAGAGTCAATGACATTGTGTTTAACAGGTAGTACATCTTCAGTAAGTACCTGCAGGAAAATTGAGTCTATAGCTATCTGCGACACACCTACGCCACTGTTGGTTCAGTAATGTTAGGATATTCAGAAGTTGTTTGCCTTCAGCCAGTTAATAACGCTTTTCTTGCAATGAATAGTTACTGCATTTTAGTATACTGACACACTGGCGGTATATATATCTACAGCAGCAGTACACCTACATCACTAAATTATGTGGCTGACATTGATATTTGGAGTTGCACATCCCCGTGCAGACAATCGTTTTTCATGCCTTGACATCAGCCTCTCTATCTTGAGTGTACAGTTGCAGTAAATTCACCACTATGTAAATCTCATAGTAAATGCAACAGTATTTTTACCTTGATGGTGGCTGTGTCTTATTGTAGATTTATCTTGCTTCCTAAATTTATTTTTAGTTATTAGTGTGAAAAGCTTTGTACAACTGCAATCAGGCAAACTGCATCATTGATGTCCAGTAACGGTGCAGTACCAGTTGTGGTGGGGTGCGGGCATCGCTAGGTAAGGCCATGCAACTTCTAAGTGTGGTACATTGTGTGCACCTGCAATCAGGGATGTGTATGTTTGGTATACATGGCCTCAGTTTTGCTGTTGGTCTCCACTGAGCATGCAGTACTTGGTCAGGTGGGTGAGGATGTCTCGTAGTACCTTTAGATAATTGTTTTTATTTCTGTCACTTGCTGCTGGTTGTCTGTCATTGGTCATGTTGGCTTGGTCCTCCCTCAACTTGCGGTGTGTGTGTGTGTGTGTGTGTGTGTGTGTGTGTGTGTGTGGTGTTGAGGGTGAGTCGTAGTTAGGGTTTTCAACCCCAACACGAATTTCCTCGCTTTTGTTGCTGTGGAGCAACCTAACTTATGTATTAAACAGAGTTTTTGCCATGAATATATATATATATATATATATATATATATATATATATAGCACGTAGTGCTACCATAGTTAGGTTGAGGAGCCATTTACATGTTAAACCCCAAATTGTGCATCTTAATAACTTTGCAACCATTTGACAGATTTGCCTGAAATTTGGAATACACAATCAAGACCCATACACCTTGGGATCTTCCAAGTTTCGTACCAGTCAGATGCACAGCCGCGGAGTTATTAAGCATGATCTCTGTGTGCGTTCTACGCTTTTCTGGAATTCCACGGTCACACCTACAGGTCACACGGTTTATGCGACCAGTCCAAAATCTTCAGGGAACATGCAGCCAGGATCTCCGATGTGCCTTTTAAGATTTCATGAAAAATATTAAGCGGTTCAAAAGTTATTCAAAAACAAGTTCCCAGTATAAGTTAATGGGAAAAGTTAACAAAAGTTCGACAGTGTCACAAATGCACTTTTAGTATCGCAAATGGCCCTTTACTGTTGTAAATCCATCATTTTGTTTTCAGTTAGTGATCAGAAAATGCTTGGCATTTAAATTGGGACCCTGTAGCAACCTAATACTTTTTTATTTACTTAGTCGGGCCCTGAGGATGCTAGGCATGTCTTTATTTTGGGGTAAAACACCCCAGAAATATGTTTTCAAATTTCTGGAAAAGTACTTATGAAAGTACTGTCGCACTTGCAACACTGTCGAATAAATTTCGAAAGCTGTCATGAAATTGCAACAGTACTTTTCTAGGCTTTGGGAAAATGACAGCAATTCTTTGGCACCCTGCTGCAAAAGAACGGTTTGGTGCTTTGGCCTGAAATTTGGAGGGAACATAGCCGACATGTCACAGATGTGCCTTTCAGTATTTTGTTGAAAACGTATTACATGGCAGCAAAGCTACAGCACTCCAAAGTCAACACTTTTTCCCGTGAGGATAACATTACGGTGTCCAACGATTGCAGCAGTCCTTTGGCGCCTGCTGCAAAATAACAGCTGTTTTTGGGCTGAAATTTGGAGGTAAGACAGCCAACATCCCACAGATGTGCCTTTTATTGGTTTGGTGAATAAATATCACGGGGAACCAAAGTTATGGATCTCGAACTTCTCTTTTTCTCATAGGATAACATTACAGCGTTCGTGCATTTCAGGGCCCCATCTCGGAAACGGTGCGAGATACAGACTTTTCATCCCCTAATTGGGGCAAAGTACAAAACTAGCCAGGAAAGTCATAAATCATATGACTTTTAATTTTTTCTATGTTGTACGGTTCCTGAGATATAAGCAATTTAGTATTCCAACTCCTCATTTTCTGCTCCAAGACCTATTATTGTGCATTTGTTCTTTGTACTTACTGTTTTTCTCTATGCAGCTTTTGTGGAAAGCCAGCCTGTGTGCTTACATTACTGTTACTGTTGCCCTTTCCGCTTGTGGCTCAGTACCTGTTTCACTTATCGTTCATGTGCACACCACCATATGCGTTATCGCTGCGTTTTCATTTGTGCTTGTGTTTCCATTATTTTTGTCATTTATATCTACAGTACTGTTTCTCTTTCTGTTTCACTTTGCGTCACCAGGCCCATTGCCATTTGCATTTGTGGGCACCATGTTACTATGTGACAAGACATCACGTGGGACCATTCCGTCTATGCCACCATGTGTGTTACCCTTTCTGTTCTCATTTGCAATTGTGTTACCATATGCGCCACTGTTAGCTCTTCTGTTTGTGTTACTGTTCCTGTTACTATGTCACAAGACATCACATGGTGGGGTCACGGGGCCTTCCGCCACGTATTGTACTGCACTTAACATGGTGGGAACAGAGCCGCTCCCACTGCTGCATTATGGTGGCAGTGTGGGTCCCGGAAGGGCCCCGCACTGTTGCCAGTGCATTACATTCACTATTTCTCATAATCATTCTCAAAAAGGGGAACCGGAGGCAAACAACTCTTTTACTGCATCAGTTAGGGCAGTATGTGGTGGGAGCATGGGGTGTGCTTTGCTGCCACATTATGTGGCGGGAGTGCGGACCTGAAGGGCCCGTGCTCCCACATCCACATTATGGCGCTGCTGCCAGCACATTACATTCACTATTTATCATAATCATTCTCAAAAAGAAGGGAACTTAGAAGCAATCAAGTCAATTTACTGCATCAGTTAGGGCAGTATGTGGCAGGAGTGCAGGGCGTGCTTGTGTTGCTGCATTACATGGTGGGGCGTGGAGCCTGAGGGCCCCATGCTCCACTGGTCGTATTTTGTTGCCACATTATGTGGCCAGCATGGGTCCCTAAGGGCTCCTGGCGCTTGACACCAGCTCATTACATTCATTTATTTGTGTACGGTACTGTTTCTCTTTATTTTGTTTTGTGTCACCATTCGCATTCCAATTTGTGTTTGTGGGCACAATGTTACTATGTGAGAAGACATCACGTGACAGGGCCACAGGGCCTGAAGGGCCCTCTGCTTCTGCCACCGCTGTATGTGGCAGGAGGTGGGGTGTGCCTCTGCTGTCATGTTATGTGGTGGGAATTAATGGGGCCTGGTGGCCCCACGCTCCTGGCACTGTATTTTGCTGTCACATTACATTGCGGGCGTGGACCTGAAGGACCCCATGCTCCCGCTGCCCCATATGTGCGTCAGCATGGGTCATGTGTGTTACCCTTTCTGTTCTCATTCACGATTGTGTTACCATGTGCACCACTGTTAGCACTTCTGTTTGCATTTCTGTTGCTGTTACTATGTCACAAGACATCACGTGGCAGAGTGCAGGGCCCAAGACCCCACACTCCCACCGTAACTGCCGCATAATGTGGCAGAAACACAAGGTCTGAGGGCCCCGTGCTCCACTGCCGCAGATTATGTGGTGGCAGAATGGGTCTTGAAGAGCCCCGCACTGCTGCCAGCGCATTACATTCACTATTTCTCATAATCATTCTCAAAAAGGGGAACTTAGAGCAATCAACTCTGTTTACTGCTGATTAGGTCAGTATGTGGTAGGGCGTGGGGCATGCTTCTGCTGCGCGTATGTGGTGGGAGTCGGGACCTGAAGTGCCGCCTCCACTGCCACATTATGTGGCGGCAGCATGGGTCCTGAAGGGCCCCGCACTGCCTCCAGCACATTACATTCACTATTTCTCATAATAATTCTCAAAAGAGGGAAACCTAGAGGCAATCAACTCCATTTACTGCTTCAGTTATGTCAGTGTGTGGCAGGAGCATGGGTGTGCCTCTGCTGCCACATTATGTGGTGGTAGCATGGACCTGAGGGACCCCGCGCTCCTGGCACCGTATTTTGCTGTCATATTATGTGGTGGGAGTGTGGGACCTGAAGGACCCCACGCCCCACTTCCCATTATGTGGCAGTAGCATGGGTCCCGAAGGGCCCAGCTGATGCCAATGCATTATATTCACTCTTTGTGTACGGCACTGTTTCTATTTTGTTTTGTTTTGTCTCATTATTTGCATAACGATTTGTGTTTGTGGGCACAATGTTACTATGTGAGAAAACATCATGTGACAGGGACCACGGGGCCTGAAAGGGCCCTGTACTCCTGCTGCTGTTGTATGTGACAGAGCGTGGGGCATGCTTCTGCTGTCGCATTATGTGCTCCTGCTGCTATATATGTAGTATGTTTCAGAACTGTTTATGTTTGTGTTTTGTGTGGCGGGAACGTGGGGCCATCCCGCCACTGTATTACATGCAGTGTTTTTCAGAATTTTTTATCTTTGTACTTTGCTTGTGCTACCGTGGTATTGACATTTCTGTTTGGTGCCACTGTGCTACTGTGTGTGAAGACATCATGTGACACCTATTCATCCTGAGCAACAGTGGTACACAGAGAGACAGGCACACATGGAAGTAGAGGGAGACCCATGATAACAGGAATACTATAAGACTTTCTGCATGTTAAGTGAAGAACCACAGGCAAAGAATGGTGATGCAGATTAGTTGTACAACTTCCTGATTACAGGTAAAGTGTAGTTAGCATTGTCACTTGAATGTTTTCAGCCAGGCAATGTCTCTTCAAACTATGACACCGGTACTGGATCCTTAGTAAACCCCACAGCACAGCTGAGGGTGGACATCAATGGTAGACATCTGTGATTTCCAGGGACACTCAAGTTAGAACAGTTAGTGTCTGTGTTGGCTAAGATAGGTAATACCCCTCCCTCAAAGTTTGTACAGCATTATGAGTACCAATACACAGCAATATTGAGGCAAGTAACATCAATGGTACAGCTCTGTAATTGATGTACACATAACAGCACAGTTAGGGTTTCTATGGGTTCACACAGGCAATTCCCAGGGCATACCAGTTACTGATTCTGACTGTCCATTCACAACTGCATGTCCTTATGCAGGATGTCACACAGCTCTGTAGAACAGGTACTGCACTCTGACTGTTGACTGACTATAGATGTAAGTCCAGGACATGTTAGTTCACTTAGTTAGGAGTTACAGAGTATCTGTAACTGAATGTATGAACACCTAGCCCACATATACCACACTTTGTTCACAGTGCAGAACAGAAAATATGGAGGTTAACAGTGCAATGGGGAGCTGCACTTCCACATTACTTGCTGCATCCTAAGTAAACAGCTGCAGGCAAAGATAGGCAATGTAAATCAGTTGTGTAGATCTCTGATTACAGGAATAGTCAAGTAAGCACAGTTGGAACTTGAAGGTATTCAGGCAGGAAATGTGTATACAAATGTGACAGTGGGTACTACATTGTAAGTGTAGATACAGAACACAAGTCAGGTAATGCACTTGTTAGTGGATATAGAGAACTCAGGTGAGGGTTTGTACGTAAATGGCACACATCACTGCTTGCAATACAACTGAAGTTACCTTACTTAGGATTAGCATGGTTTGTGCAGCTAGAGCTGCTGCACCTCTGACAATTAGTGGTGCATTATGACTTGTTCAGTGAAGTTGCCACAGTTAGCAGTTGCAGAAGCTTAGCCAGGGAATCGCAGTAGACATAGCAGTGACTGCATCCTAAGTGTATACGCCACAGCTGCATAGTGTTAGGTGGTGAGTGCGGCACCTTGCTGCAGTAATTACTACATGCTGAATGTAGAGGCACAGGAAAGGTAGGTGCATTGCAGACTTTTTACACTCTTAGGAATTATGGGAAGTGGACATGCAATGTGCCACATTGTTGCCTATGTAGTGGATGCTGAGTGGACAGCATAGCAGCCAAAAAATCATGGACACAGAGTTGTGGCACTATTTGTTGCAGTTGATTTGCATGTTAATAGAAAGAACAGTTCTGTTCTAATGCCATAACGCTATTGTCAGTAAAGACTCAACACAGGTGGTTATGTTTAAAAAAAATTATTGCCAATTGGTGAAACAGAAAAGGCCCAATTAAGACTGTTTTTACTTTACAAAATCAGTCTCACAGTACAATTGTTGCATGTGTAATCATTGCTTGAATATATGTACATGTGTCACATTTATAGTGAGTAGATTATATGCATTTGAGCAAGTATGTGATATTGTAACACAGTATAGAAAGAAGGTAGCATAAGAAGGAAATCGGTACAATTTATTGTGATTGTGTAGCAGGGCACACATGTTAAAGTTCAGTGTTTGCTGTCCCTGCAGTGCTGTCCTATCTTTTGTTGGTGGGGTTGTTATCTACCTTCTATGCATATACCTGGTTCTTTACTTGCAGGTCACTGTCTTTAATCAGGTTTTCTGTGTTTACGGAGACATTTAAGTGTTCACTACTGTTTGTGGGAGAAATTGCTTTCTGACATTCCTACTGTAGTTGTGACACTCAAGCTTTACCTGTGGCTCTTCATTGTATATTTATTACCAATCTTGAAGAGACTTTCTGTAAGAATGTTGTCAGTTTTAAAGTAGTTGAATATTCTAGTTATCTGTCATCCATTACTTGTGTCCTATGTTAATAAAGGTATGTCAGGAGCTTATAAGCAGTGATTGCACACATGAAACAGAAATGTGTAGTTGCTATTGTGTGACTGATAATGTGGATGTTCCTGGGTGGCGAAAACCATATACTAAGGGCCAGATATTCAAAACTTTGTCCCAGGGCAAAATTAGCACTGCCCGGTGGGCAACTTAGCCCGAGCACAGAGCAAGCTATATTCAAAAGGAATAGCCCAGGGCAAACAGCTCCAAATATAGCATGGTAATGAGGTCATGCAAACTGGCTGGGAGTGCAGGGCAAACATAGCCCTGGAATAAGACAGCACTGAATAAAGCAACCAGGAAGTGCAACCCACAACAACAACACAGTGCACAGCAACGTGAGGGCATGTACAGATGAACAACGTGGCCAATGTGTGCCAGAAAATGCATGAACTCAGTACAGCTGCAGGAAGCAGCAGATGTGAAAGAACAGTGATCAAAACTGTACAATATTCCCCATACCATTACGCTATGCTAACACATTAGCGTGGCATTAGCACAGAGCTAAGCAGTTAGCCCTGTGCAAAACACATTTGCCCGGACTAAAATGTGCCATATTCAAAAGTGCCATGCAAATGAGCCTACTTAGGTAGTCTCTGAGCAAACAACCGGATTAGTATCTCATTATACCCTGATTTGCATGCAGTTTGCCCAGCGCTACTGCAGAGTCCCACAGAGCCACCTGTAGGTCAGTCTGGAAGTACAGGCTGACCAGGTCCAACCGCAGCTCCACCTGTAGGTCAGTCTGGCAGTGCACAATGATAGCTGCAGGCTACATGTAAACAGTACAGCATAGCATAGCATATTGTACCCCAGGGACCAGACAGCATAGGCACAGGTGGTGGTGGTGCTGCATGCAACTGTCACACTGTAGGGCATGCTACAGTGCACAGCAGAAACTGCAGTAGCAGGGGCCAGTAGTGTGTGGACACAGCAACGCCTATGGTGTGGGGCAGTGATGATGACTACACTATACACAGTGAGAGGCCCAACCTGCAGGTGTTTACTGACACTGACATTACTGTTACACTGTTGTGTGACCCACAGATGCTGCACCTGTGGCATGGATGCTCACAGTGACATGTACATTTCTGGCTTTGTGTGCTATGGCAGTTGTACAGCTGTGCAGTATGTGGCCGGGGGCATATATTATCCGAAAGGCACACTGGTGTTGGGGTATTCCCAATACTGGCCCATGTACACTGCATGATGTGTCCCAGCCTTGTGGCCACACCTGATCTGTAGCACAGCCTTGCAACCTAACATGCTCCCTCAACATCCTCCATGCCCACAGTGCTGCATGTTTGTGCTGGCATCTGTTACGCCCACAGAAGTGCGGTCCGCAGGTAGCTGCTGGCACACACTGCTGGTGCTGTCCACTGGCGGCAGGGTCACCACTTACTGCTTGGCATGGCTGCGACTAGTGGAGATGATGGCATCATTGTGATGCCATCAGTTAGCAGCATGCTTCCTCTATGTTTGGCTTTATCTATGTGTCATATTTATTTGTTAGGGTCACGCTAAACCCGCTAAAACACCGCACAAAGCCATAGTGTCACACAAAGCTGATTGCCCAGGGTTAAGACAAGCTTTTCCGGTGGTAATGTGCACCATGCTACGTCGCGCTAAGTCACATAAAACCACTTAGCACGGTGCTAGTCGCTGAATATAGCATTGCACCTGTATTCATGTCAGTTTACCTCTTGTATACATTATAATTTGCCCAGCACTAATGCAGTTTGCCCATGCTATTTGGCCTTTTGACTATAGCAGACCCGCTAATCCCGTGATAAACCTCGCAAACGTTTTGCCCGGCACAAAGTTTTGAATATCTGGCCCAAGTGTTTAAGTAATAGAATATTTAAAAATTTGATTTCAGTGACATTAGATTACTGGCATGTTTAGTTAAATATTGAATGATATGTCAGTGATTAGGCGATATGCAAAATTCCCACCCGACCCCTCAATAGAGGTGATCATAAATATTGTCAGGAACAGGTATGAAGTACACTGTGATCAGTAACAGTGTCTGATTTACAATTGTCCACATTGTTTACATAGGCTAGAATAACTTGTATGAGAAGTACAAAAAAAAGTCATATTGTTACAGGAACAAAACATTATTTTCAATTGTTACATTGGTTTATATGTTACTTCTGGACTAGTAAGAAAAAAATTGCATAGTATGCTGTCTTTATCAAAGACATGGTGTATTGAACTTAAACAGAATAGTACTGTATTATATGTAAAACGTTCATTTGTACATTACTTCTATACTAATGCTTTTAGTAGAACAATAAAAGTAGTTAGCAACAATGACAAGGTGGAATAAGAATGCAAATATTATTTACAAGTAATTGCAAAGCTATGGCAAATTCAGCTAATGGTAAGATGCAATTGTTCAGTATTTACACTTACTTCAGTCAACTTGTTGTATAATGAATAAAGATTATTTGTACATATGTATAGTATCAGTATAACAAATAAAGCAGGCATAGTTCAACACTGTTGCATGGTGAATGAATGATGTTTACATGGCAACAGCTAATAGACAACTACAAGTGGTGATAGACAACTTGTGACAGAGTGCATCATTTGGTGAATGAGACATGTGTTGTTCAGTTGTTTACAATGGTAACTGAGAACTTTTCTTTATCTGCAGAGAGTAATAGTTAAAACTGGCAGCAACTTCTTGTTATGTATGGGTATGATACAGTAACAAGAAAATATATGTACAGAAGAGGAGATGCAGGAAGGCCTCTGTTTCAAGATGTACAATCTTAACAGACATGTAAGCATGGTTTCTCTAGTAACTGTGAATACTGTTAGCGACTGACAGCCACCACAACAATTTCCATGTTGTCACTGATCCACACAAGATCTTAGATGTCATAGTGCATGAAATGTATCTGCCAGTATAGCATTTTGTTGCAATGCTATGGTTTGTTGAGAGTCGAGACTGGAAACAATTGTAGTAAACTACGACTGTTTCTGTCACAAAGTAGTCATTTTAAAAATGCAACATGTTCTGTCCTGTTCTTCTGAAATATGAAGGTCATCATAATTCTTCAATATTAGAAGATATGCATTTCTTAAGTGTCGTGGCAGTCTCTGTTTGAAACTGATAGTAGAGTCATCACTGTCTACCCATCCACTTCTGTACTTTAGTAAACAGATATAATGACCAGAATGCATGGATTGGCCATGGTGATAGATTATACTGTGAGTGTCAAACACTGATTGGTTAAAGACTATTCTACCAGCTGTGTAATCTGTGATAGGAGTGTCAACTCTGAGCCCATTGGAATCAAACCTGTGCAACATAAGTAACAGCTATTGAGATGAACTCTAGAGATGTATGGACTGAGTGCATCTGCCTCCACACCTTTGCAGGAGTGACCACATTGAGCATTGGTGAATAGCTGCCGGAATTTGACACGTTTGGTTTGAGGGACAAAGAGTAATCCACATGTCTTCTGTGTTTCACGCCAGAATGGCCACATGAAACACATACATATTTGGTAACATATGACACTGTGAAGTAGTGGCACACTGGGTGTCAGCTCTTCATCCAAGTTGTTTATGACAGCCATCATAAACTCACTAGTGTCTTGCTGTATGTCAGCAGCAAATGTACTACATCCGTCATATGTACCCAACAGTTCTCAAGTGGTGTTAGTGACTGTACATTGTGAGACTGGTCAGAAGTCATGTTGATTATCTGTTTCAATGTTCTTTGATAAGGCATTGTCTTGAGAATCAGATATTGCCTGCACAAAGTGTGGCATGTGTAGAAAAACTTGCATAGCTGAGTTTGCATAGCAGTTCACTCTAGTGCTGTTGTCAAACACTGGCACAGTGGCTACACCAACTGATTTCAGACAAATTGCTGGCTGTGAATGTTTACTTGAAGTTGTGACCTTTATTGAACTATTTTGAGTTGAGTCACTTCTGAAGCTTGTGTCTGTTTGTTGACACCTGTAGATTTGACTGTATGATGTGAGACAGCCAGATATGTAGGCAGTGGTATTAAAGACATTTGTGGCTGATGTAGAGTACGTAACCTGCTGTACTCAAGAATACATCGCTTGTCAGGTCATATTTTCTGAGTGCTAGAGTTATAATCTGCAACCCAGAAAGACTGTGAACACATGAAAGTGCCATGTAGCTCATGCCATCCTTGAAAATGTCTGTACCTATGTCCACCATTGCTGAATCCAAACTCAAGCCCTGAGGTTTGTGAATGGACACAGCATATGCAACACATAATGGGAATTGTTTCGTTAACATAGATATCCTTAAATACCTGGAATTTTACGCAGGTCCGCCTATGTGTACAGGCTGTTCCATGTTGTCAAAGTGGATTACAAGTGTCTTGATATATGTCTTCTGGACATTGTGGACAAAGTCAGTTATGTTTCCCATGACAACGTTTACCATGCCTCGCTCAACATCTAGATCACTGCAGCATGATACATGCATTCTTACAAAGTGTGAGAACAGCTTCTAGGCCAGCTGTATGTGAAACATCTGACTGAGTTCACTGAGTCGTTCAGTCATCTTTGCTACTAGATTATGACTAAGAATGACACCATCAACTCTATCAACAGCGTGCAGAGTTAGAATTTCTTGGTTTTCCCTCTGCAGCATTAGATTGTTGAACTCAGTGCATTTCTTTAGTCATGGCATAAGACACTACTGTGTAACCTGTAGAGCATACATCGCTGAAAGCATTACATGCTGTTTCTATGGATGCAGTATCTACTGTGATTCTCTCATCGTTTAACATGCAAACATGTTCTGGTGATAGAGAACCTGTGCGAGCTTCATCTAAAAGTGATTTGTAAGCCAGATCACCACTTTGGTGCATGTTCTCAGACAACTCAACGAGGTAAATAATTCCAAATGTTATAGCCTGCAATGCAGCCGAGAATATTCTTAGCTTGCTTGGCAGTTAGAGTTGTAAACACATGGTCTACATTGACCGTGCAAGCTGTAAAAGGTCTCCAAAATAACTATACTTTTACCACTCAAATGGTACTCCATCACAGTACCTAAGATCTCCTGTAGATGTAGATGAATACAGGCAAGCATGACATTGGAGACCATGCTGATTTCATCAATGATGAGTAACTTCATCTTTGTGAATATGGAATGGAGCTGAGCTGCAACCTCAAATGACAGTTTATTATACTCTTCAGTTCTGCCATGTTCCACTGGCAGCATAAAGAGATGGTGTAATGCAACTCTACCAATGTTGTATGCGCTAGACCTGTGGGAGCAGTAACAGCAACAGCCATTGATGATCCTGTCAGGCTCCATATTTCAGCAGTGATGGCTTCAATAGGAACCTCTTTCCTGTACTAGCTGAACCACTAACAAAGATCAGTAGTGGTTTATAGTCATGACAGTCACATTTCTTTGTTTCATGTTGTGCCCATGTTGGACAGCACCAACTACTTGAGGTGAACTGTATGCTGCTGCTGATTTAGTATTTCTCTCAAGTCAGCTGGGTTGACAGTGGAGTGTGTTCCATGTTGCATGGCTGTCTCAATTTCTGACATTAACACTTCTGGGGTATTTATGGGCAGAGGTTCACCTAGAACAGCTTGTCCTTCTGGATCAAGGTTTTCTTGTGAACTAACAGGGTGCCTTCCTGAAGCTGCTTCTCTGCCTTCTCAAGCTGTTCTTCTCAGCCTCTAGTCTCTGTATGTACTGTGTGTCTGAGTATTCACTTTGAAAGTCTTGTAACTGCAATTGAATTCTTCCTTGAATGTATCACAGTCACCTTTAATTCAGACTCACTTCTCAGGGTCTAAATAGGAATAGGAGAGCAAAGTAGTAGTGTTCTCTGCTCTCCAATGTGCCTAGATGGAATCTACAGTGGTCTATGAGCCATGGCTTGTGTCTTTATGAGACAGCCATCCACTCCATTGACCTTGTAAATTTGGTGTGTTGAGTCAGGCAATATATCTGCCTTGTAGTCATACCACCTAGCCACCTGAAAGAGACACATATCATTCATGTCGTCATGTCTACAGGGGTAGTATGTGTCTGTCAGGTTATTCTTCAATATATGTTTTGAAAAAGGTCTACTGCCAGTGAACACCTCAATTTTGGCATGAGGAATTAGTACATTTACATTTCTTTTGTAGTTAACGCTGAGAAACCAGACAGCGTCAGACTTCCCGCACAGATGTGTACCCATTAAATGGCCACTGGCTTCATAAGCTCCACATTCTCTGTGTGAAGGAGCCTTCAAGCCCAGTGACCAGAGCTGAGATGTCAGGTTCTGCTTGAATTGGCAATATCTTCCCAAAGATCTTGCAAGCTAGTCTGCTCATGTTTGGTTGTGTATGAAGTGACGTACCACCAGGGCCAATGAGTTATCAGACACAAGCTGAACATCTCTGTTTGCTTGCCACATTAGGAGAAGAGTTGGGTTGTAGTCATTTATGTACACTCTTTTCATCTCTGGGTAACTCATACACCTCTTGGTTGATTTTGTCAAGTGGTATTGCATTGCTGGGAAAGGTCATTCATGGCACCATCCTGACAAACTCTTCAGGAAATCCAAAGCGACATTGTGTGTACCAATTAGATTTGTTATTTACTACTACGGCAGTATTTTGCACAAATATGTCACTGGAACTTTGAACCAACTTCATAGTGTAGGACTATCGTACTTGTCTGGAATGTGACAAGTGATATATTTCTTGATAAATGCTAACACTTGTGCAGCTTCATGTTCACCTGTGTGGTGCATCCTTGATCCACAACAACATATGTATGTGAGGGCACCCGTGCTTGATACTCCATCCTCCAAAAGTAATGCTCCACAATACCAAGAGGTGGATTGTCCGCTGACAATATAAGCCAGAATATCATGGAACCGCTTGAGAAATGTCTTGTGACAGACACAGGATCAAGTGAGCATATTTCTCCAACAGTCATTGATGAGATGCCGTTGACATCAGAATTTACCCATTCAACAGTTCAATGAGCTTGTCCCAGGCATATTCAGCACAACTAAGTGTGACAAACCATGTGGCTGCACCATACCTCACAGCATTGTCATCACTTCAGATTGTCTGCGATACCAATATTCTTTGGTGCCTCAAACACTTGAAAGAATGGAAGACAGATTCACTTGCACATTTTCATCTTTCTGCTTTAATTCTCTAGAAATTGAGCATCTGTTATTCCATCTAGTGGACTTGTGAGACAAATTGTATGCACAATGGATGCAGACAGAATGCTAAGTTCACTCTCACAGAGGAGATGAAACAGGTACTGTATGTTACATCTGAATTTGCCATCTTACTGAGGACATGGCTGATGTGGTACTCAGCACCCTGCACACGCACTTCTCTTTCATCTAGGCATCCACCTGACCCTTTTTGGAATAAGTTTGGAAACAACGTGCTTCTAGTGTTGCCTCCCAGATGCTGACAGGCTCACCTTCCACCTGTTTCATTTGATAGAGATCAATGTTGTCTCCCACTGGGTCTCTACCATGTAGTGGGTGGACTGTGTACTGTTCATACACATTGTCACTTGTCTGTCCACTGACCTTCTCAATGATTGGGTGACGCTTAATTGATCATGTTGGACAGAGAGACTAGTCATCTGATCTATATCAAGGTCTGCATAAAAGGATTATTACTCTTAGATAACTAAGAACAAGCTTCACCTTTTGTACATTGACAAACATTGCCAGATGACCTTGGACTTTGTTGGAACACCATTTATGAGAATAACCAAACTATTTTCAGTTGAGATTGCTACATTTTTCCTGTAAAGTGGTAGAATACATCACGGAACCTTTAGCGATCTAACAAGTTATTTCTGTGGAATGTTCCGTGTCTTTGTGTTCAGACGTAGAATGGTTTGGAATGGTTTCATTGTCTGAATTAGAATGCGTCTCAAACATATTCAGTGTTGAAATCTCACTTGGTGTATCATGTGCCTCCATATTATTCAGCAGTGACCTTGGTGGAAAATGTTACTTTTAGTTTGGAGAAACAGTGTTTGCACAGCAAAATGGTATTCTCTAACTGAAAGTCAGATTTCATCAGCAAAAATTCTGACAGATGGAACCACGTCATTGTGTGTGACAAGGTTTCAGGTTCATTGTAACTGTTTGCTTACTGCAGCACAAACGGTCACATAACACACATACAGAGTCAAACTTCTGAGACTTTGCCAGCTCAAATTTTGCTATTTCTTTGCTGTACTGTCTCAGTATGTCACTTTCTAAGACTGAGACTGATGTTTCAACAGAAGTGTTAAACAGAGAAATATGTGTATCAGATACAGAAGTGACATGTTGCAGTTGTTTTAGAAATGCGATGGCACCTGCATGTCACCTGACTGCAATAAGTCATTTAAACAAGTATACTGATTTACAACTCGTAGTACTTCATATACTCTGTATACAAAGTTTTGCATGCCTGTTTGATGCACTCCAAGCATCCGCATGTTGTGAAAAATACTATCACAAACACCACTATCGAGGCATGCAAGTGAATGACCCATTAGTCTAGTATGTGGCGAATTTCGCAATGGTCAATTTGCTGAACAGTTTATATCTTTCTTTGCGATCTGTAATCACAAACAGGTTGACAAACTGTTCTACTTTTTCAAATGATGATTGCCTACGGTTGCAGGTGTCATCACATGCCCATGACAGACAGTGTTGTTTATTGGACATGCTGATTGCATCACAGTCATCATTTGTGTCCATTTGCTGTCATCACAGACACTGAGGACATTGACCACTTTACCAGACTCATCAATGATGAACTTGAGTTCCTTTTCTGGAAATAATAACATTCTTCCCAGAAATATGTCTCTGATTGCTGTGTGTGTACATCCAGTGACCTGTGAAAACATCACAGAAATTGTTAACAGTCAAAGAAGAATACTGTTGTAGCATTTTTTGATGTCATATAAACTTTTCTGAATTGTTTAAGCACAGACAGCTTATGCCACAACCGGTTGCAGAACAAACACTGTTCTGTTAACAAAGGTACCACTTTGAACACGAATTTCATCAAAGACAGATGGCTCTTTGTCTTTTCCATGTCTCATCACAGCCACAATAAGTCTGTCGATCTTAGCTTTACTTGCTAGTGAACGAAAGTACTTTTTGCTTTCTCAGATGATAATCACCAGGTGTGATTTTACGTCATTGTTTTGGAGTTCTGTTTATGGTTGCAGTTACAATGGTTGTGTTTCTTCTGAGAGATCTACAAACTGTTGCAGAGGTAAGCATTTTTACTTGCTCTTGAGGCAGTATATGCTTTTGATATGCAGTGAGTTATAGTTGGGTTCACTGTTGCAGTGAAGGTCTGTTTCTGTTCATATTCTGGTGTAACATTTGTGTTTTTGCCAGCCTTAAGCAACAGTGAAGTACTATGATACCTGTCACATTTACTATGCATCTACGTCTGTATTTAGTTGGCATTTTTCATATGATAGCCCACAGTGGCAGAAGCAATCTCTACAGATGTATCAGGCACCTTGTGAAAGACAGAGAAAAGGCAATGTTACTATATGACTCTGTTCATGCCTTCTAACATTGTTCATTAAGACATCTGATTTAAGTATTGCATAAATTATAAAATATACTATTTCAAGCTTTTAATCACATGAGTTATTAACATTGTAACAGTTGTTATTTCTGTAATATTGTCTTGATATCATTATTACTATAGCATCTAGATGTTCTTTCAAATGATTTTCACTGTTAAGTTATTTACAATTATTATTTTTCAGAAACATTTATATTGCTGTTGTTGCCACACTGCTGGTTACACAATCACTTTTTAAATTATCTTTCTGTTAATTAGTGACACATTAATAAGTAAACTTTGCCCACTTAGTCATTGTTAGTGCATTATGAATATTTACATATGAGAATGTTAAGGTTGGTATTTTAAAACAACTGTTTTAGTGATTACAGAGCTGTCATTTGTCAGATCCTTGTGAGATTTTTTTTGTTGTTACAGTTACTACTGTTGCAGGTGTTGTGTGAAGCCACTGTTCAGAGCGTGCAGTGATAATGACAGTCACACTATTCATCAGAAGAGGTGAGAATGAGTCAGTTTAAAATTTGGCAATCATAGTCTGTAACATGACTGTTTATGTGAGTTTGCATATGGACGTCACTACACACATTTGTAAGTTAGTGTAGTTGCAGTATTTCCATGTCAGTTTGGTAACATTGCATTTACGTCCTAAGATGACATTGTTGGAAAGTAGTTGTCAATGCTGCATTAAAAATGATTGCTTTGTGATGTGTAACAGCTGTCAAACAATGTATAACTACAAGTTATTTGCGCTGTTCCGTTGTCACTGAAGAAATTCACCTTTTTGTGGGTGCATTTACAAAGTTACAATACCATGCGTTTTTCACTTGTGACACTGCTAATGCAGTGCAGCACTGTTCGACATTCAAAAATTTGGGTATTGTTCACTAAGCATCAAATTGCTGTAAAAATAGACAATTTGGAAAAATACTGTCGAATGCAGCGAATAGTGTCGCAAACGAGTGGTGTCGTGCATTCAACAGTGTCGCTAATGGTACTTTCGTGCATTCGACAGTATGGCCAAAATAATGTCGCACTACGAAAGTGTCACAAAATTTACTTTCATGCATTCAAAGTGTTGCAAAAGTACTTTTGTGCATTCAACACTGTCACAAGTTACTGTAGATGCGTTCAAAAGTGTTGCAAATTTTAAACTTGGGAGTGTGAAATGGATTCATTATCGAATCAGATCTGATTGTATTTGAGTGACAGCTTCTTCTACCAATGTAATGCAAGATTTGTCAGGTCATGTGAGACAACCAATCAGAGATGGACAACACTGAAGAAGAAGGCAACAGCAGCCATCTTACTGCAAACTGAGAGACAGCATTTTCCAAAACTGTAAGTACAGTATATTTTACAACACAGTTTTCTACTATTAAAGAAGTGGTGGTAACAAGTTAATACTATTAATCAAAATGTTTTTTAGTGCTGTATTTGATAATGATACTTGTGATAATCTAAGATGCTGTATTATTTGATAAAACTTTTAAAGTCAGATAGTAGTTTAGTACTAACGTGTACAGATGCAGCTGCAAATAAAGGGAGATAGGAAGGTGCACGTGTACCAATAACAGAAGAGGAACCAATAAGACATGCTTCTGTGGTTGTAATTGTTTAAAACTGCCTATGAAAAGGATGCATTTTTCCCATGTCTCAATGTTTGCAAATGTTAGCAGTAGCAGAGGTCTAGCAATAGTCAGTGCATGGCCTACATTGGTTAATGAAGCCACAGCAATAGCCAATGATTTTTTATTTGTGTGTTATTAATCAGCACCATGAAACTGGCTTGAAGTAAAGAAATAAAATATCAGTTTTACTTTCACTACTGCCTAGCTATGGCAGGGTGAACACTGACTTTTGGTAGCTCTCTGTCCACTTCTGAGTTTAAAACCTGAGAATGGCAGAAAATAGCAAAAGGACTTTATGGATAGTTGGAAGCAGTATCGTGAGACGAGCATCTGAGTATGCTAAAAATAGTGATTATGGGAGAAATCTGCAGCTCCCGAATTGCTCTGTAAAGTGGCTTGGTAGGGTAGAATGAGGTGGGAGCATCTCATGCTAACCATGCACAGAACTTTTGAGTACTCAGCCTCATCCTGACATACTGCTGATACATCTTGGAGGCAATGATTTGGGCACAAAATGCTGGGTAGATTTAGTAACAGAAGCAAAATTGGACTGCTTCTATTATGAGTATGTTGCACCTGTATAATCATATTTCAGATATTACAGACGTGAGGGTCTGGCAAGCAGAACACCATGTGTATCTGATTGACAGAGCTTGAAGAAAGTCAACATACAAATATCTACATTTCTATGCAGCTATGGAATGTACGCCATCACGTCACCCTGAAATTAAGTATTGTTATGATTGGCTATACCTACCTGATGGTGTATACTTCTTGCATGCTGGCAATTGCCATTTCCTGGGAGACTTTTGAGATGCAGTCCTCAAAGTCCTCTAAGAATGTCAGACTGCTTGAACAAATTGAAAGTGCAAACAAAAAGGTTCTTTCAGAACCAAGAAATGTTGGTCAAAAAATAGAACAAGTGTAAACATCACTCACACAGATGTAACAGATGGGTTGGTATTATTCAGACCATTCAGGCTGTGGAACAACACTGGACAAAGTGCAGCAGGGATGCAGCAGGCTGTAGTCAGGGCAATATTTAACAGAGATGTGCCATGCTTAGCATTGTGACATATATTTAACAGTTACCCTGCATTGTACATGTTACTCTGGCAGTGCTCGTGTAACTGGGTAGAGAGTAGTAGGGAACAGAACACTGAAGTGCTGTGGAGGTAGATTTGAAGATCACACTGTTTAGTGGTATGCAAGGAAATTGAGACAGAATGCATGCGAGGTGCCAACATATGTATTTTATTTTATCATGCTGTCAGTGGTATGTAGGTGTCCTGTTTATCATTCTCTTGTTCCTTGCATTGTGAAACTCTGCACTTTTTGTGTAGTGATCCCTCATGGAGGTTGGTGGTTATTTCTTTCTAAAGTAACTGTTGTTTTCATCTTAAAAATACTGCTGCCAGTACAGTGAGTATAACACTTCACCTTATGATGGCTCAAGTATTAACAGTTTACCCAAGCTGTCCCTGATCACTGTACTTGTTCACCCAAATTGGGTGAGTAACAACTGCACTACAGCAGAACGGTTATTTTTAAACAGAAACAGACAATTTTGGTGACGGGTTTGGGTGAAGTGTTGTATGATGTAATATTTGACTTAGCAAAGCCACAGTTGGTGAGGAAGGGTGATGCCAACATACAGTTGTGCTGGGGCTTGGGTACCACCCATATGGTTGCTGTCATGTTGTTCTGTACAATGCTGCAGCTCCACTGGGTTGTCATAGATACATAGATACATAGATACATAGACAGTGTCGGCAGATAAGGGCCTATGGCCCACCCAGTCTTCCCATTTGAACTTGTAAGTTCTAGTTTATGTTTTCCTAGAAGTTGGTTGCCCTTACCCCTGACCTCCAGAATTCCTTCATGTCTACCCCATGCATTCTTAAATCCTGTGATTGTTTCAGCCCCACCACTTCCTCTGGCAGGGTGTTCCACTTGTTCACCACTGCGTTCTGTGGAAATTCTTCCTCATGTTTCCTCTGAATCATCCTCCCTCCAACTTCATCCCATGCCCTCTAGTCCTGGAACATCTTTTCCTTAAAATAGTGTATTCCTGCACCTGTTCCTCCCTGTGAGATACTTGTGTGTCTCTATCATACTCCTCTCTCCCTCCTCTCCTCCAGGAGTACATGTTGAGTTCCTTCAACCTGTCCTCATAGGACTTGTGATGCAATCCATGCACCATCTCTGTTGCCCTCCTCTGAACCTTCTTTACCCTGTCTATGTCCTTACAGAGGTATGGTCTCCAGAACTGTACACTGTACTCAGGTGGGGCCCCACTAGTGTCTTGTATAGCGGAATTATGACCTCCCTTTTCCTGCTGGTGATGCCCTGCCTATACATCCCAGCATCCTATTTGCTTTACCTGCTGCCTTGTCACACTGTTTCCCTACCTTGGGTCATCAGAGATGATAACCACAAGATCCCTTTCCTGCTTGGTGCATGCTATATCCTCACCCCAACTGATATATTGTGACAAGGTTTTTGTGCCCCATATGCATTATCTTGCACTTCTTTGCATTGAATTTCAACTGCCAAACCCCTGACCATTCCTCAAGTTTCTGCAGGTCCCTTCTCATACTGTTACACCCTCTGGTGTGTCTACTCTATTACAGAGCTTTGTGTCATCAGCGAACAGTGAAATTCTGCCTTCTAGGTCCTGTGCAATGTCACTGATGAAGATGTTGGACAGGACCAGTCCAGCACTGATCCCTGTGGTACCACTGGTCACTCTTCCCTCTGGAGTGACAGCCATTTACACCACCCTCTGTGTCCTGCCACCCAGCCAGTTACCTACCCACCACACTACTGTCCTGCCCACACCATATTCCCAGTTTGTGTAATAGTCTTCTATGTGGCACAGTGTCAAAGGCCTTGCTGAAGTCCAGATAGGCCATGTCCTGCCCTCCCTGATCCACCTCTAGTCACCCAGTCAAAAATTCAACAAGGTTGGTCTGACGCGGCCAGCCCCCCTGGTGAAACCATGCCTTGTGGTCCTGTAGTCCATTGACAATCAGATGTTCCACCAATCTCTCCTTCAGTAGTGCTTCCATGATCTTCCCCACTACCGAGGTGAGGGCTGACTGGTCTGTAGTTCCCTGCTTCTCTTTGTTCCTGCTTTTGTATAAGGGGACTACATCTGCTGTCCTCCAGTCTTTTGGGTACCTCCCCTGTTTCCAGTGATCGGCTAAACAGGATAGCCAAGGTTCAGCCACCACCTCTCTTAGTTCTTTAAGGACCCTGGGTGCACCCCATCTGGCCCCATTGCTTTATCAACTCATTACTTCCAGTTCCTTCAGGACCATTTCTCATGTAAAGGACTTGTGTCCATTTCTGCACCATTCTCACAGTAATGTTTATTTATGGCAGCTGAACAATGTACAGTACAAGTACCAATTGTGTTTGCTGATGATAGTGTTATCACAGCATCAATATCAGGATATTTAAGTGTGTACACAAGTGTGACCATGCTATAATACAACCTTTGTAGTAAAAGAATGCTCAAATGTTATGTGGTACAACAGTTGTGACTACTCATTGATATATTATATTCTGACAGTATTTTCTGTGTATGCATGTAAATATTTTTAATAATGGTATCAAAATTAATAAGATACAGCTGTTAACATTTAACCTGTGAAACTTAATAGACGAAAGTCATATATTTCAGAGAACATGGCAGTAAAATAGTATTATTTGTGGGGTTTCTTATCAGAAAATGAGAATCTGGAGCCTGAGAGAGGGTGTGTGCGTTGCTCATGGCAGTCCAGGCACAGGGGTGCATGCATTCTTATGTGTAGCACGAACCAGAAGTTGGACAGTATGTGGGCGCATACACACTTATTTACATGTTATACTGAAAATTTGGAACAAGACACCACTGCAGTGCAACAGGAAGTGGGAAGCTGTTGCAGCAGTGTTTCTGCCAACTGAAGCAGAGGGAGGAAATACCTGATCAAGACACGTGCTGGTACTACCTCGCTATGAGGAGCTTTGGGAGCGGCTGGAAAGCCACTAGCTGGGGAGCTGTTACACACAGTAAGTAAAGTAATCACTTTTTCATTATCGTACTAGTTGTGTTGTATTGTGGTCTACACACATTCTGCAAGCACTATACCACCCAATGTAGTTGTGCTAATGATAGTATCTGTTTGGTGTTGTAGTGGTTCACCCACCCACTAAGTGCAATGTGCAATCCCTGTAGCCACTTACTCAAATGATTTTCTTGGTGTTTTAGTGATGTGCTCACCACCGAGGCATGATTGCAAACTGTCAGTAGTCACACAATGACAGGAATATCTGCTGTTGTAGTGGTGCTACCCTACCTAGAACTGTGCTGCCCATCTTCCTGTACCAGAATTGACAGATCGGTGCCAAACAGCTCAGGAGTCTTCTGACCACCATAGCTGTCTGATGACTGTGGTATGCATGACTGCTACTGCAGTCTCTAGCCAGTTGTTATGGTGAGAGGAGAAGTGACCTGCCTCGTCAGACCCGTTCCTACTCTGTGTATTGGAGGATGGACAGCACTTCAAGTTTGGGGCAGTAAACCACTAGCTATTGCTGTCACATTTGAGTGTTTTGAGTCATGGAATGTGGTTTGGGGGCTGGGGAGTACTAGTTCCAGTAAACAATACTTTCTCATGGCGACAGGGTTGAAATTTCAGTTGGGGGTGGGTGTTCCACTAGAACAGCAGGTATATTCTGATGTTAGCATGACAACGAGGGTGAGGATCGTGCTTAGGGGTGGGGCTACCAGTACAACTGGAGGGATATCCGTTCATTAATGTACCTACATGGGTTAGAAATTATGATTGGGGTGGGACACTAGTACAAAGTGGGGCAATCCTTACAAAAAATGTGGTATGAGGTTTGGGGATTGCACTTGGGGAGTGGGGGAGTAGAGGCACTATACTAGAAAAAAATTGAATAATATTTAGAATGGGTAAACAGGAGTCATGCTTTGGAGTGTCAGGTACAGTACACTGCTGGGGTGACTTGTTTGTAGCAGGCAGACATATAGGTGTTTGGGTTGTATGCAGTCATACTTAGTGACTGTCACTACTATTCAGGTTGGGTCCTGATTAAGGCTGTAGATGTTCATGTGTCCATAACAGAATATGTGTTTCAGTGCCACAAGAGTGGGGATTACTCTCACACATCCATCTGATAATTTACCGTAACAAGATGCTGCTGTGCCTGAAGGTGCTTCTTAACACTAATCTCCTTATCGTATGGCATTCTGGTCTACAATCCCTAAAGTGTGTCTGTTATTATCACTCTTTGCTCTGATCCTTTGGCCTTGTCCATTCTGTTGTTCAAATTACATCCTAGTTCGCTCAGTTTAGTGTTACTGAGTCTGGGAATCTCTATGTCTGATAGGGATTTGAACTATGGTGTTATTTTGACTGATGTCATTAAGTCTGTGTATGCTAATAGATAGTTATCATAGTTAAACATGTGGCTCAGTGCAGCGTTATTAATAATGTAAGATTGAATTACTTGTGTTGCAAGGGGAGGTCACTTCTCATGTTAACTGCATGCACTAGAAATGATAATACCTGATGTACAGGTGACAACCATAGTGTGATCATCTCTTATGGTTGCTAGGGTAACTGTTTACTGTCTTGGGCTGTGCTATCGAGGGTTAAGTGTCACTGGAGTAACCACTTGAGGTGATTTTACAATGGTTATCAGTCGTATATCAGGTATTAGCATATATCTCTTAAACTGCTGTTATATGGAAGTGTATACTGAATATAGAGTACTATTCAATTCAACAGCAATGGTTATCATATGACTTACACTTTGAACTGATAATTTGAATGTCAATTACTTGTTTAGTTGCAATATTCATAACACATGTGCCATTTAACATGTCTGTATCATGACTGGAAAATACTTGATAAAGGAACATGTTAAGTAACAGAAATATGTCAATTATTTATAGAAAGTGCTTCTAAATAACTGATGATTAAAAATACAGTTACTAAATATCCTTTTATATTAATTTCACAAACCATCAGAGGCACTCCCACCTGTTGCTGAGGTAGTACCAGCAAGTGCAGAAGCTGTGGAGGCTGTGGAGTCTGACTCCAAAGTGTGATTTTGTGGAGTCAGATGATAAGAATGCATCTGTTTTCATAATGTTGGCTATTGCCTATGAGTACTTGTTGGGTATGATAAAAGTAAGCCTTCTTGATAAGTGAGAAACAGAGAGTTAACAGGTTTTCCCTGGGGCTATAATTAAGCAATAATGCCCAACAGGGTGTGTGTCGCTGGGATAATGTCACTCCTCAGGTGCTTGGGCACGAGGCCACAGGCTGAGCATGTCCAACAGCTGAGGCCTGATGATATCCCAAATGACAGACACCCTGGAGGGCATCCTTATACTCTAATGGTTTGTTGTCATACAGAATAAAAAATCATTTTAAACATGTTTGTGTGGCAATAAATTTCTGTTTTCTTAAAAGAAGATTAGACAATCAAGCTGATCATCAAGCACAGTATCAAGCAAAAGTTCATCTACAGGTTCACAGTGAGGGTAAAACTAGACCCGTGATGTTGTACTGATTAAGATCACGGGTCCAGCCCAAGACTGACCAATCAGAGACCAGGATTTTTCTTGCCATTGTATGATGAGTAATGTCGAACTGACAAAATAATGCTGCAGCAGAAACAATGGTATATTGACATTGAATAGGTCATGGGAAAGAACATTGTAATGCTTGTGATAACTTAGTTTACATTAATACTGTCACACACAGTAAGTTAAAACACAAACAAAAAACAATGGCTGCCCAAACTGAGGTAGGTGCTGTATTACACATTGCAAGGGAGGAGCTGGTCCCTCTGAATACAATCTGATCTCTGGCACTATTGTGTGTTGCTATGATACCCCACACATGCTAATGCTAGACTATGCACAGCTTTGCAATCCCTGATTGGAAATGTTGCTGTACTGAGCCGATGTTGTCTCTGCTGCTGTAAATATATTCCTCGGGGACTAGTGCACAGTCATCTTGCAAAATTCTGGTTTTCAATGACATACATATATAACATGGCTTGTGCACTATACCCTTGACAGAAGACAAACATGTGGTTCATGGATTTATCTCAGTCCTACTGGTGCAGCAGTTAGCCCCCAACATGATTGTGGGTAATAGGCTGAGACTGTGGTGTGGTGCATAACGGTACTTGTCTAACTACCCAGACAGTCACAGTTGCTGCCCTACTCCACCTCCCTGTAATGTTGGTCAGCAGCTACCTACCTCCAACCCATCTGGCTGAACATAGTCTGACAACATAAAGTATCACTGTGTATACATTGGCACACAGTGTGGTCAATAGACATGTTGCATATAGTGAAGTAGACTGTCCCAACGTGTTAATTAAACCACAAACTCACATATTAGGACTGTGTAGTACACTACAGTGTGTACAGTCAGTGTTCATGTTGCATAGCACTCGGAGTACAGCCACACTCAATGCTATCAGTTGTTGGGTGTGTACCTGTTTGCCAGGTGGTAAGCTGCTTTCTCCTGCTGACTGAGGGAGTGAGCAGGTTGGCATGACACTGAGTGGTAGGGTTTGTAGGGGTACTGGTTGATTGTATTTGCTGTAATTGGCCTGGATGCAGCCACTGGGCCAACAAGCATAATGATTTATCAATTCATGTCACAATGAGGTTGTGATAAGATTCCAGTGCACCTCTAACTTTAAATATAGCATGGTAAGTCTGAATTTGCCCATGGGTGGGTGCCAGATGGACATCGCAGTTATGTATATGTAAAGACCATGAGTGGGTGATAGGTTTTGGTTCACTGCATAAGTATGGATATTTCCACACAATAACTATGGGTGAGTAGTTGGCTGTACTTTACTAACAGGGATATTTTATTATAGTAAGACTGATTAGGTGATGGGGTTGCCTGCAGTGGTCTACAAAGGACACTTTTATGTTGTGAGGATGTATTTCGACTCACGGGTGCATTGAAGTTAAAAGGCATGGGCATCATCATTAAGTGGTCACTGTGTGGCACCATGCCACACACAAGTAACTGTTAATTGGCTTGCTTGTATACTAACTGGCCCACATTGACACAGAAATATTAACATTTGTAGTTTCCATGTAATATGTTAACATGTGGGTGTCCATTGCTGAATATTGTGGTTGATGTATGTAGTAAAACAACACTGGTGCTGTGTTGTCAATGTACTATTGTCTGTTGACTTCAGTGGCACAGTGCCACTGTACAATGCATGATGCAGGTGTTAGACGTGCACATTTTATTGTACTGAACATGTTGCAGCACTGTTTGCATTTTGCTGTGTAAACTTTTTAAACATCCAGTACTGTTAAAACAAGGATTGTACCACTTTCTGATGCAGTCGCGAATACTGTAGCCCTTCTGTATATTGCAGTTTTCATAGTACTATTTTAACAATGCTCTACTCTTTTGCTATTTAGAATTTTCAGATATAGTTGGATGACAGTAGTGCAGTATGTGATCTGTATGTAATACAGTAAGAGTTGTGTTAGATATCAAAATATTTCAATTATGATAATTACATATAATTGTGATATTTTTATAGTAGCCTCTGAAAGGTCTGGTGACACCAGTGGTGCAGGTGAAGGAGGAAGAGAGTGCTACTGTCGAACATAAGTATAAAATCAGAAGTATATAGTTGTTATGTTATGATAAGTACATTTTATTACAAGTTATTTCCTATTATACAATGGCAAGAAAATTTCCCCTATTCTGATTGGTCAGTGTGTACCTGGCACAGTGATGTTATTAAACAATAACATCACTGCATAAAGACCAGGCACTCAAATGACCTCTATAAAACACTCAGAAATCATAGTGCACTTATGTTATCGCCACAGCTTTCCCCCTAACCCAGCATCTTCACTGACCCAAGTGCCCCTCCTCCCACACACACACACAGCATTTGTCCATCGACCTCCAAGCAAATCTGTAGTTTTAAATTGATTTAGTGAGAAATAACATATTTAATTTGAGATTTAGCACCACTGGCTTAAATGCTGCTGGCTCCAAAACATAATGCAGCATACTCTTACTCCTTCGCGATACACTCGCTGCTTTCCAGAGAACGCATGCAGCGGCATTTATCCTAAACGCTCACTGTCTAAGTAACTCCATCAGCAAGTAACATACTGCTAAAAATAAAAATGTTTCACAGAAACAAATAAATCATTTTGACATCTCCTTCTCACCTCCTCTCGAATGCCTAGACGGGTTGCTCCACACGCCACTCGTGCTCCTCCCAAAGCAACGGCCACGCACTTTTGGCCACATTTAAATAAATAAAATCCAGGTGATTAATCCAGATAAAAGATTGTACACTACATAGAAACATTTGTTTTTCCTCCCACTTATGAAGTTACGATTGCTTCTGAAAACCGAAGTAGAATCCGCCCCGACGTGGTCTAGTCTCCAGTCCCACTCCTGTTTCAAATGATGGATAACAACATAAAAAGTATCAACAGAAAATAAGAGCTTCAAAACAGTAGCTCCACAATCAAAACTAACATGGGGGGTCAGGCCAAGACAGGATAGTAAACAGTGTTTTCACATACTTTGAAGGGACTACTTTTTGTCAAATTCTAACATTATCAGTTTCCAACAAATAAAATTCATTTAAAACAAAAGAGCTTTTTCTGTTTATTAATTAAACACCATCAAATAAAATACACAATGAGCCATTGTATAATAGCAATAAGGCACTCCAGGTGTGTTGATTACGTAATAACAGTCACTCCTGGTGGTGGAAGCACTCGGCTTCCTCATGCTTCAACCCACCCCAGGAGTGACGTTATTACATGATAACACAGACCCTGTCATGCCTTATTGCTTAATTATATAATGGGCATAAAATGAAGTATGATTTCTCTCATCTCATTGTCTATCTGACACAGCTCTGCCATTGTAAAACTGCAATCACCACATGACAAGAGGTGGCAAACAGCTGTATCTCTAAAACCCTTGTGACCGCTGAAATTGGTAGACAAAACTACCATATTGAACACCGCCTAAGCTGCTGTCTGCTGCAGCTCAGTAAAAATGTAAACACACTTTAGTTTAATAATTGTACTGCTACACAAACTAAGATGACAGCCAGCCTCTTGACTGATAACTGTGCATAAATCACTATGACACCCATCTCGGTTCACACGGACAACATCCTTGTCACTTGCATACACACCGATTCACTAAATAAAAGACAGTGGTTGTTAAAACAAAAGCAAATGGGTACCTCATTTGCATTAACAGACAGAAGCCTACAAAGAGCAGAGTACCAAAATCAAGCACAAGACATTTACGTCTGCAACGTGCTGTCCAATGCCGTGTTCAGCATCTCAACTGGCTGCTTGCTCACAAAGCATACCCTGAAAATACAGTGCAACCGAGAATAATGAAACAAAAGTACATATCCTCCGTAGCAGGGCAGTGTAGCAATCAGGAGTATTTTTCCCAGTGCAAGAAGTACCATAGTAACATTGCATAACCATAGTGGAAATTAACCTTGATTTACTACTTTTTATCTCACCCCAAAACAGGCTAGTGTATAATTCCAATGTGCCACTTGAGGATGTTGGTAGTGACAACATTCCTACACATGGTGTGTTCGTACACTTGGCTATGCCTTGTTGCCAAACAACACCCCAGTACATGGGCAAATGATATACCATTTCATGTAATATTGCTTAACTATATGGTAACTGAATGCAGAATCATTATAACTGTTTTGAACACTGTTTGTGGTAAATATCATTTAAGGGTTAGAGACAAATATCTGGTCTGTGATGTGTACCAGTAAGTTGTAACTCCGTATAACGATTTTCCATTATCAAACTGTAAACGATGGATTGTCGATAAAAAAAAAGTTACATTTTGAGGGATAGAGAGTCTGTACATAATTCTAAGTAGTACTTACAACATTTACTGTTGCTTTATATTCCACTATGTTATGATGTGGCAATAAAAAGGCAATGTTTTATTGTATTTATTGTTTAAATATTGTGGTTTGATATGTTTTAATGTAATGTGTTATTGAAAGAGTTGGTGAAAGAACTGACAGGTCTGATATTGAAATGCTTACCATTTATTGTGAGATACTATGTTTAACATTAGTAGAAGATGGATCTTAAATATTTGTTGTAAACAGCGACAGTAGAACAGTGGTTTTAACTCGTTGCTATGTAACAGAAATTATTGTAATTAACATTGACTAATATGTACTACCTGATGTTACAGTGTCAGGGTGCACAACAGACATATACAAATAAGAACTAGTTCACAAAACAGTACATGTACATTGTGGTAGTTGCACAGACTTTAGAGGATAAAGGAATTTAGTTTGCTCTATAGCTTACTGTGACATACATAGTTAGCAACCATTGTATGAATCAAAAATCTGATGCATAAGGTTATATATAATATTAATATAGCACATGTACAATTTCTAAACATTTACAGTACTAATTGACTAACAGTTCATCATATGTGACTGATATTATATATTCAGTAAGATCAGTAACTTTTAAGAATCACTACTTCAATGTATATTCTAGTAGCACAGATGGATGTCTGCTTATGATACATAAAAGGAAAAGATAATATCATGATTAGATGCAACAGAAGAAAAAACTGAATATTTACAAGTATATATTAATGGCTATTTTATTTGTATCTTTACAGAAGAAGATCACGAGGAGAGATGCACTGTACACTGCTGCTGTGCTGCAGGCTCGAGCAGAAAATTGATTCAATTAAGGAAGAAACTGCTGCGCTGTGGAGGGGCAAGATAAATTGTTGTCCCTCTTTGCAGCGCAGCAGGCAACCATAAATTGATGCCCGAGCCTGTGGACACAGCAGCAGGTGTCAGGTCTCGAGTAGCACTATTCACCTGCACCACCAACAACAAGTCACACAGAGATGGACTAACCAGCCTCCACAGCTTCATGTGTCTCCCCCCTCTGCCATGCTGCAACAGCTTCCACTTCTGTTGCACCTCCACATACTGTCCAACTTCCGGACTGGGCTGCCTCGAGCAGCCCACACCTCTCTCTTTGATTGACAGTGTGTTCTTTGTACATAGTTTAATACTTTTATGAATAATAATTATGTTCCTTTTAAATGTTTAAAATGACTATTTTTTCAACATATTTATTTGTAAAAGTTTTTTGTTAAAGTCAATTTTTGCATTTCTTATTTTACTTTAATAAGCATTATTTATTTTTGTATGATACACAGATTTTATACTTTGTAGCACATGTGATATTTTATATGTTTTATAATGAAAGATAAATAATATTATATTTTCCTTAAAAAACATGGCTTGTGTTTCATTTTCCTTTATGGGTAGCATCTGTCAAAAATGTTTCATTACAAAGTATTTCCTATACTGATTTTATTACAAGGTGTAACTGGTAATATTCTCTAAAACAGTGCAACATTTTAAACAGCCTTATGCTAATCTCTTATTTCAGATGCCTGTAGAGCTTAGCAATATGCTGTTCAATATTTCCCATTGTTTTAGAACATATAAATAGTATTATTACAATGCAGGACTATGACAGATTATGGTCATGATGAGTTCATAACTATGTAACTAGATTTCACACTTTGGCAGATGTTGTGGTACAGTACAGTGCTGCAAGGTCATAAGGATAGTGTGAACATAATTGTGGAGAAACCATTATTGTCTGATTAAGAACAATGACTTTTGTTATGCAGTACAAGATTAGAGACACAGCAGAGTTTAACATACTTAGATTGTGAAACACATACAATTTATCACTTTCTTCAGAAAAATGTTAACATGAATACAGTTTTCTGAACAATATCTTTCAAGCCAAGTTAGAGAGGTACAACATGAGAAAATATAGAGATCTGTAACAAAGTTTGACACAAACATGTTGCCATATGCTGTGTTGTATGAAATACTAACAGTTACTGTAAAATCAAAGAATGTGAAAGAGCAGCAAAACATTTTTGTCTGTAGTATACACTGCTAAGTAGATGGAAATAAAAACCAGTAATAGAAATGCATCACTAGATAGATTCCCAACACAAAATACTATGGGCTGGATATTCAAAGGGTTGCATCATGCTAATAGGGTTGCACCTGCACAAGTCCAAAATTGCGCCATTCTGCAATATTCAGCAGGAGGCAGTTGCTCCCCAAGTCATGCTGAGCAACAGCACAATGCTAATGAAGGCATGCTCAACTGGAGGGAGGAACCATGCATAAACTGCACAGCCCGATATTCAGCTGGCCCATGCAGAGTTGTGCAGGCGCAACCCCCTATCTTCGCCTGCACAACTTTGAGCCAAAAAAAAAGGATTAAGTCAAGGGCCACCCACTGGTAAGCTGCCACATTGCAGGGCACAACACAGCAGCTGCCACCTGTGGTGGCCTCACTATTCTCTGTACCCCCACTGCAGCCCGTCGCGGGCATAATAGTAACCCCATAGCACGATTGCGAGCAGAACACTCCCCCCCACCCCCGACTAGCCCAATCGCGGGCAGATCTCACTCCCCCGACTGGCCCGACGGCGGCAGAATGTAATTGAACCTCACTCCACTGGCCCGATCGTGGGCAGAATGGAGTTCAACCCCCAAAGACCAATATCCCTGGAGGTCCAGTGGACCGTGAAGCCCGATCGCGGGCATAAGGTCAAACCCACCCCACAAAGTCCAATTTCCCTGGTGATCTAGTGGCCCCCACCCCACCCACCACGGCCCCACCACCCTGCTCCCCATCAGCCTGCGGGGCGGCAGCACCACCTGCCTGCCACCCGCCGACCGACAACAGGTAGGGCTGCACACCCATTGGTTCAGAGCAAGAGCCAATGGGCATGCAGCCCATACCGCATAAGGCAGTTCAGATATGGGGTGGTTTGACCTTATGCCCACCATCAGGCTTCACGGTCCACTGGACCACCAGGGATATTGGTCTTTGGGGTTGAACTCCATTCTGCCCACAATCGGGCCAGTTGGGGAAGTGAGATCTGCCCATGATCGGGCTAGTTGGGGGTGGGGAGTGTGTTCTACCCATGATCAGGCTAGTTGGGAGAGGGGTTTCATACATTATGCCCACAATCGGGCTAGTGGGGGAGTTTACTTCATGCCCATGATCAGGCAGCAGGGGCGTCAGTCTCGATGGCTGCTGTCTGGCAGGCGCCAGGCGCAAGTCGCCAGGGATCGGCGTACTTGCATGCTGATGGCATGCAAATGGGGCCGAATTAGATGCAAATGGCCCCCTGTGCACCTTGCATAAATTATGGCCCCATTTGCATGTCACCTTTGAATATCGGAAATTTGCACATGGCACAATGGAACTGCCACCGCATCTGAATGCTCCACTCTGATCATTTGCGGTGGCTAGTTCCACTGCACAATGCACAGTGGCTGTAGATGCGAGTTCAAAGGAGTTGCTCAATAGCGCAACTTCATTGAATATCGCCTGGCCACACGCCTCGCAATTTATTTGAGCAGTGCAAGGGCTTGCACCACAGAATGGTGCAGTTTGAATATCCAGCCCTATGTGCTCATAAGACCTTGCAAGTATTGATGTGTCTAACTTTTCATTACTGTGGGTGGAAATGTTGGTTCAGGATTTTTAGACACTTACCTTTGATATTTCATAATTGAAATACTGTGGTAGGTTAAAAGCATCCCAAAGGGTGTACCTCCACTACAAATGCATAATGTAAATAATTAACTGGTAGTGTGGGCTTCAAAGTATTTTTGTATGACCACTCTATTTATATACCAGATTACATGGTGTGAGTGTCAGTAGCAGCACTGCATCCTTGCAGGTGATCTTGTAGTGATAGTGTATATCTTGAAGGACCTGTCCCTGTACCACTGCATGTATATGACAAATCAGATACTGTCACTGTATGGCCAGTAGGACCTATACTGCCAGAACAGTATTCATACACCAAATGATATTATGAGACCGTAGGGGCAAAAGGGTCCATGGTACCACGTCTGCATTCATACAGTGAATGATTTGTTGGAATTCTGTGACTGCAGTGCCATGTCTGTATTTACTACTTATACTTTCCATTCTTAAGAAGAAGGAAATTCATAGCAAAAACTTTGTTTAGTGCATCAGTTAGGGTTGTTCCACAGCGACAAAAGCAAGGAAATTTGGTGTTAGGGTTCAAAACCCTAACTCCGAATTCACCCGCACCACACACACACACATATGCAAGTAGGGGAGGACCAAGGCAACACGACCAATGACAGACAACCAGCAGCAGGTGACAGAAATAAAAAAAATGTCTAAATGTACTACTGACATCCCCACCCACCTGACCAGGTACTGCATGCTCAGTGGAGAGCAACAGCAAAACTGAGGCCATGTACACTGAACATACACATCCCTGATTGCAGGTGCACACAATGTACCACACTTAGTAGTTGCATGGCCTTACCTAGCGATGCCCCATGCCCCACCACACCTGGTACTGCACCATTACTACATCAATGATGCAAGTCTCTGATTGCAGCTGCACAAAGGTTTTAACACTTATGAGTAAACAGAGCTCACGACAACAACATCCATTTGCTACAAGATGCATCCATGGTCAAGATACAAGAACTGTTGCATGTAAGAATGCAATTTATGTCATACTAAATTTAGTGCAGCTGTACACTCAGGATACAGAGGTTGCTCTTGAGGCATGGGAAAACTAGTCCCTGTACAAGGATGTGCAAGTACTAATGTCAGAATCACGTATACAGTTCAACTGATATAAGTCTACTTCTGCTGTACATATATGTAACTTCACTGAGTCAGTATATTACAAATGCAGTAACTGTTCTGTCTAACAAACAGTTTAATTACCTGGCTAAGGAAAGCAAATTCTAAATATCCAAACATAACTGTTGCTACAATGTCGTAGGTGTATCATGGCTGTCTTTAGGCTCAATTACACTGTAGCTCTTTACTGAGAATATACTACCTAGTAAAGACAATGGCATTGACTCTCTGATGCCTCACTTATTGAAATAGTGGTAAATTTTGTATTGTTGCAATGAGCGATCTATACCACTTATGCCCACAGCCTCACTTTTTTTAGTTGTAGTACACTCATGTTGTAATACCTAGTCCTTAGGTTTGACAGACTATTCTGTCACTTATGCCATAAAAGTGATAACTATGTTAATTGTAGTACAACAGGAATAAAGTAGATTAACCATAGATATAAACAGAATTTTTTACTATAGCTTTTAGTCACAATGGGATAAGTGTTGTAGGACAGAAGGGACATTTTCTATCACAGACTCTGTGAGTAACAATTGTACTAACTTTTGGAAGGCTACAATCAGCGAGTTACAGTGTTGATCTTCATGGGTTGATTTACGTGAGTTGTCCATTAAGTACACAGTGCGTGGTCTGAGTGGGTGGGGCACTGCCTTGCTAAGCTCCTCCAATGCCTACCAGTGGAACTTTGTTTATACATGAAATCAAGCACACACATTATACCTGTACAACTACTTACTTTTGATGTGCTCTATCACTGAAGTGGACTACCAGGTGTGGTGGGGTGGGGTGTGGGGCATCGCTAAATAAAGCCATGCAACTACTAAGTGTGGTACATTGTGTGCACCTGCAATCAGGGATGTGTACGTTTGGTGTACATGGCCTCAGTTTGCTGTTGATCTCCACTGAGCATGCAGTACCTGGTCAGGTGGGTGGGGATGTCTTGTAGTACATTTAGACAATTTTTTATTTCTGTCACCTGCTACTGGTTGTCTGTCATTGGTCATGTTGCCTTGGTCCTCCCTCTACTTGCATATGTGTGTGTGTGTGTGTGTGTGTGTGTGGCTGGGGTGAATTCGAGTTAGGGTTTTCAACCCTAACACGAATTCCTCACTGTTGTCACTGTGGAACAACCCTAACTGATGCATTAAATGGATTTTTTGCTATGAATATATATATATATATATATATTTTTTATTACAAAATCTTCATCAATACACCGTTAGGGTTGAATCATCAAAAGCAGGAAAATGTAACCTTAGGGTTCCCAAGCATAAGACTGCACCCCACTCGCATGCAGAAACAAGTATGACGGATGTATTTTGCATTGTGAACCCTAATGCTTACCCACAGTCCCATACTGTGCCTATCTTACCTTACTCATGGAATGGGAGAGCATCAGAGTTTACAATGCCAAAACACATCCATCATACCTGTTCCTGCATGCACAGGGGAGTGCGGTCTTATGCTTGGGAAACCTAAGATTGCATTTTCCTACTTTTGATAGGTTCAACCCTAATGGTGCATTAATGAAATTTTCTGAAATGAATTGCCTTACTTTTCAGGCACCTGTAGCTTACTTATTCCTCCTTATTTGTCTGTAGCTTTTGCATTTTTATATTTTAACCCTAAATTTTGAACAAAGTCTTCTTATGAACCATCCTCATAAACCCCATAGGTAAAAATTAAAATCTGTGGCAAAATGCAATTCTGGACCACTTGTGCAAAAACACATTTCAGGCATGAAATGAAAATGACAGCTCAACTATTCAAGCGGTGGTGTGAAAAATGGCTATGTTGAAAATTTAGAGTGAAATATTGAAAATTATCCAAGGTATTCATGTGCATAGAAATATTTCAATGACTTCTCATAACTCAGCCAATTTTAGGAATGTTTTCACCAAATTTTCAACATGGGCTTTTGGGACCCCACCTCAGGAACAGTGGCACTGTCACTTCATTACTCAATCCTGAAAGGTGATTTCATGCAACAACCACAAAATTACCTTCTGGGCCTGAGTAACAAAATGACAGTCATATTGTTCATGAGGTGGGGTCCCAAATAGCCGAGGTTGAAAATTTGGTGACAAAATACCTACAAATGGCAAGATATCAACTTAACTTGATATGCCATTGAAATACATTATACAGCACTTACTGTACCTTGATTCTTCAGTTTGCAGTTTGGCTTTGAAGAGTACAGGCATGTCCCAGTCCACAGAAGATAACAGTGGATGGCCTCCAGAGGTAAGTATGGAGTTAGGGGGTGTCTGGTGGTGGGTGCTCAGTGGGAGGGTGGGGATGGGGGAGGGATGGCAGAGACGATGAAGGACTGCTTTCTTTATTTCAGGACCAAAAACACAAAAACATGCTGAGGACAGTTTTGTCTTTACAAGAAACAAAAAACCATTTGGGCACACTGGGTGGGCTCCCCAGTGTTCCACACTTTGAGGGTGTTGCAGTGCGGACATGGGGTTTGGGCCCCTGATCTTGGCAATTTAAAAAGACAGAAGGGACTAAGTCTGGGGGCATCTGACACTGGAATGGCATCTCAATGTCAGAGTTAATGAAATAAATAAATAAATAAAGAGGGTGGGTGCCACTAGACACCAGGAGGGAACAGTGGCCAGTAGTAGGTGGCTGGGGGTGCCACTAGACACCAACATTTTCAGACAACAACACAAAGTCATTTCTGAGAAATGGCTGTAGAAAGAAAACATGCAAATTTAGGATTTCTTTGACAGTTTGGATCTCCACAGCCTCACAACAGATGTACACACAATTTGGAAGCTCAAAAGACATAACCCTAGAGATAATGTATGCCAACATTTGTGCAAATCCATTGAATGGTTCCAAAGTTATTAAGGTTCAAAATTCATGATGGAGAAGGCTTCCTATGACACTATGTAACCCTGCCTGCAAAAGCAAGACACTTATGTGTGAAAACAAGATACCTTTTACAAAACAAGATACATGTTTGTGAATACAAGATATTGTGAAAACAAGCTTGTTGTACAGTACTTTCACGTTTACACTTATTTTTCCCATATGAAATAATGGAAAATTAATACTTTAATAACATTTTAATGGATTAACATTTTTCACCAAACCTTCAAAATGCACATCTGTGGGGCAAAGAAAATATCAGACCACAAGAAAAAGCCATTTGGAGAAACAGCTGTTGAAAGAAATTGTCAAAATCTTAACATTTGTGTTTTCACCACTCTGTATCTCAAAAACCACAATAGGGATTCACACAAAATTTGACATGTCAGGAGAGCTTCCCTTAGCAGTAAAGCATGTCAGATTTCATGCATATATGTTGTACTGTTGCAAAGTTATTGAAGTGCAAAGTTTGAGGTTTAACATATATATATTTTTTTTCAGGTGAAGCCCACTAGGCACAAGGCCCATTTTTAGAGGTGACACAGTAGCACTGGGGAGAATAAATGACTTGCTTAGGGTCTCACAGTATGCAAGTGGAGGTCATGGGAATCAAACCTCACTGCCCCATCCTCCACATTTTCAACCTTTCTATTTTGACCTCCACTGTCCTGTCATGCTGGAAGCTAGCCCACATTCTTCCACTTTTTAAAACAGGAGACCCTTGTGATCTAAATAACTACAGACCTATCTCGATCCTTCTAGTCCTCTCCAAAGTCTTTGAAAACTGATTTATGTACAACTAAAGCAACACATGGAAACCTTCCTGCTCCAGAACCCAGGCCAATCTGGTTTCCGTTCTAACCATAGTACTCTTACCACCCTTGCCAAAGTAACAGATGACTGGGTCACCGCTATGGACTCTAAGAAGATTATGGGGGCTCTCTTCCTAGACCTAAGCAAGGCATTCAACACAGTAGACCACTCCATAATCCAACACAGCCTTGCCAATATAGGTGCTACTCCTACGACCGTATGGTGGTTTATCAGTTACCTTTCAGCGTTATTTCAGCCGACAGCTGGGAGGTCCTGAGAGTCAGAAAGTTGATCCCTTTACCTTGGAGTGTGAACAAGACGTTTTGGGGCGATTACACCTGCGCGGTGTGAGAGACTGCAAGCAGGTGTTACCTGTCAAGCCTTCTGGGTGAACTGGGGAGTCAGGTTCGTGTGTCCGTGGTAAAATCTAAATATCTCACACCGCTGCATGGCCAGGCGATAGTGAGTGGCCGTGAGCGCCACTTGGCACTGAAAATGTCCAGTTGATGTAGGAGGATTAGGCTTCTTTATCATGTTGTTGTATTTAAATTTGTAATATTTTAACTATTTAACCTCTCTGTAGGTTTGTTATATTTTAGAGCTAGGCTTGGTGGGTTATTTTTATTTAGTTATTATTTTTATTTAGATAGTTTTGTATTTGTTGTGCCTAAATAGATATGGGAGGATTGAGAGGAGTTAGGATAGTCTGTCATGGCTTGATGTTGCGTGACCTGCGCCCTTTCATCCCCTTCCAGTTTCTGATGTTATTATCAGGCGTTGTTGGGAGGTGGGGATTGGTGGGGCTAGCATTGGTCGTGCACATCGAGTAATCTTAGTTTGGGCCATGAGAGGATTGAAGTTGTCAGGTCCAGGAGGCACCCTGGGTTGCAACGGGCACATGGGAGAGGCCGGTCGTGTTTGGTGTCCATCCCCAGGGAGCCTATTAGATCAAATGGCCAGGTAACCTGTGAGGCTGCATCATCCCCAAATCCCTGAAGGCAGTGTTAGTAATGCCAGATCAATCAGAAATAAGACGGCAATTATTTCTGCCTTGATTTCATCGGGTTGATCTGGCATTTATCACGGAGACCTGGGTGGGAGGACGATGCGGGCCCAATCTTTGAGGCTGCAGTCCCCCGGGTATACGTGGTGCACTGTCCCAGAGTGAAGCGCAGGGGTGGCGGTGTAGCCATCTGTTTTAGATCCAGCCTGACCTTTACCGTGCACCCAGTGAGAGCTCCAGGTTCATTTGAATGTGTGGCCATCCGGGAGGACCTGGTGCGGGCTGCAGGGTCTTTCTTATTCTCGTCCTTCTGGGTTGATGGGAGAGTTCCTGCAGGAGGTTGCAGATTCGTTGCCGTTGCATCATTGGAATCCCCAGATGTGTTTTTCTGGGGATTTCAATGTTTGTACGATGTGAATAATGGACATGGTTATGAACTTTCCCGGATCATGTCCTCCTTGGTTTGACACAGGTAGTTACTCTGCCGACTCATCGGGATGGCCACATGTTGGACCTGGTGTTCTCACTGGGACTTGATATTAGTGATCTTAAGGTGAATCCAGTTATCTGGTCTGATCATTGCGGTTCAGTTCAGCAGGGGCTCCGCCATAAGCCCTTCCCACTGAGATGATCTGCTGTCGCCCTTTACAGGGTTTGACCCCTGAGGGTTTTGGCAGCAGATTTGTCTAGAGTGGGTGATGCATGCGCAGGGAGGTGTTGTGGTCGGAGTTGACGCCTATATTGAGGTGTTATCCGACACCATAAACTCCCTCGCACCTGTCCGATGTCTGACCAGGACTTCTTACAGGGTCACCATGGTTCGATGGTGAGCTCAGGAGATGAAAGACTGGGTCGGAGAGTAGCGCTGCTGGAGGAGATCCCGTCTGGATGCAGACAAACTGGCCCTCGTGCCCACTATGTTGGCTATCAGGAGGCAATCAACCGTAAGAAGACAGTGTTTTTGTCTGGGGAGATTGCTGCGGAAGAAACCGACCGGCCTCACTCTTCGGACTGTCGACAGACTTTACATCCTGTCTGTCTGCAGCCCAGAAGTTTTTTCTAACACGGATTGTGAGGATTTCGCCGGTTCTTTTCGGACAGGGTGTCTGCGATCCGGCTGGTGGTTCCTTCAGCCAGTAATGCTATAGCTGGCAGTGATCGTCTGATGTGTTCTGAGTGCACTCCGCCTGGTTGGGGAGAGTTTAGACCAGTGGAGGATAGTGAGGTTATTGAGGTGGTAACCAATGTGAGGCACACCTTTTGTGAACTGGACCCAGTGCCAGCGTTTCTTAATGAGATGCGTTGGCTCTGTTATTTCCCGATGTTTACCCGCGATTGTGCGGTGTTCCCTGTCTGAGGGTGTTTCTCCAGATGCCTTGAAGGATGCTCTGGTAGACCCCTCTTAAAGAAACCATCTTTGGACCCGGAGATCATGGCAAATTCAGTCCAATCTCTAACCTTCCATTTTTAGGAAAGGTTATTGAGAAAGTGGTAGCGCTTCAATTGGAAGAACACCTCAGTTCTCACAAGTTGTATGAACCTTTCAGTCGGCTTTTCATGCCAGACACAGTACTGAAACTGCACTTGTTCGGGTGCAGAATGACCTACTCAGGGCTAGAGATCGAGGAGACAAGACAATTCTTGTTCTCCTTGATCTCTCATCAACTTTGACACTGTGGACCATTGTGTGCTGCTTGCTCGCCTTAGGGATCTATGTGGACTCACCGGTAATGTTATCAAATGGTTTGAGTCCTTTCTTACTAACAGGAGGCAGTGGGTTATGATGGGAAATTTCTCATCTATACAGTTTGCTTCTCTGTGAGTTCCTCAGGGATCAGTATTGGCTCCAATGTTGTTCGCGGTGTATATGCTGCCTCTGGGCAGGATCATTAGGAAGTATGGCTTGAGTTTTCATTGCTATGCCGATGATACTCAGCTATATTTTCTTTGCCCAGGAACATCCAATGCAGTGGATGTACTTAACATCTGTCTGGCCGAGATGCGACTGGATGGCCTCAAGCTGGTTGCGGCTGAACCCTGATAAGGACGGAGGTATTAGTAGTGGAGTCGAACAGAGTTCGTGATAGGATGGCCTCTGACACAGAAACTGGGCTTGTCCTAGGGTCTGTGCCATTGAAACCTCCTCTTCGGTCGTGATCTTGGCTGATTCTGGACAGAGATTTAACATGGGGATCAAATATCCTCTGTGGTTCATACCTGTTTTACCATCTCAGAAACATTGCCAGAATTAAACCCTTGTTCCGTCTCTGGACCTCCCTACTTTGATACATGCCTTAGTCACATCTAGGCTTGATTACTGTAATCACGCTCTATCTCGGGGTCACGGGAGGATCTCTCGAAGATTACAGCTGGTGCAAAACGCAGCTGCCCAACTGTTGACAAGGCAGCAAAGTTTTGTCAATTACACCAGTTCTGCGTGGTGCACTGGCTGCGGTCAGGTGGAGAGTCCTCTTTAAGGTGGGTCTTCTCACCTATAAGGCCTACATGGACAGGGCCCTGGCTACCTGTTAGACCTTCTGTCACCTGCCCTCTCCTCGCTCTCTTCATTCATCCAATGAATGCCTACTGACCATTCCCAGAACTAGGCTGAAAACAGCGGCGATAGAGCTTTCAATAGCCGCAGCCCCAGTTCTCTGAATTCCTTTACCGACTATGGTCAGAGAGGCTTCATCAGTGGATGTTTTAAGGCCCAGCTAAAGACTTTCTTCTACTCTAAGGCATTTAACGTTTAGAGATGGATTTATTGTTAGGTTTTAAAAATTTTGTATTGATTTGTAGTAATTTATATTCTTTTTATGTTAAATATGTTTGTTTAAATGCTTGTATGGTGCCCAGAGCCTCCGAGATTAGGCGTCTTTTAAATAAATTTTGCCTTGCCTTGCCTTGCCTTTCAGGGAGGACACAAAAGTGAAAGCCGGTGGTACATTCTCCTCACCCCTACCAATCACTAGGCAGGTCCCACAAGGATCTATATTAGGCCTAATCCTTTTCTCTTATATACATCAATAAACTCGACCGGCATATAACTCAATCGAAACTCCACTTCTTTGTCGATTTCATTAACGGTGCTCCACATACTTGAAGCTTCTCTAACTAAGCTTAGGAGACCCTTCAGACTGACTCTTCGCCTAACTTGAAGCTAATCTCATTAATGCCAGACTTCTCTTAAATGCTAAAAAACAAAAACTATGATCATCTCCAAAAGCGAGCCCTCATTAACTTCCACCCTGCCAAAAGAATTTTTGATTTACATCCTAAGCCGAACCTCAAGTCACTTGAAGTTTAAATACCTCGGGTTCTGGATTGACAACAAGCTCACTTTCTGGAACATATAGATGACCTTGCCAGAAGATTAAAAATATGTCTAGGTTTCCTGTTCTGAAACAGGACACCTTTTCCACTCGACATCAGAACCAGACTTGTACAAGCCACATTCCTTCCACTTCTTGACTATGGGGACATAATTTACACCTCATCTACAACTTCAAATCTAAAGAAACCGGACATCCTTTATCACGGGCCTTGCACTTCATCACAAACTCCCTGTTTCAGATGCATCACTGTAACTTATATACAACTGTAGGCTGGACATCTCTTACTACCAGACATATGCTCCATACATCTGGACCATAAAACTGTTTCTCAACAAACTGCCTAGTTATCTAACTTCCATATCCACACTCCTCACAGCAGCTACTCACTCCAGGAACTTAGACTTTATTATGCTAAAGGTCCCAAATACCCGTACTACTCTGGGTAAGCGTGCCTTCTCAGTCACCCTCCCACCATCTGGAACCAGTTACAAACACACTTGAAACTTCCCAAGCTAGTCTTGCCCAGCTATTTCAAACTGCTATATCATGCAAAATAAAAGACATGTGTAACTGCAGCTAAGACCTATATTGTCTTGGCCTCTCATCACACAGGTCTTAAATGTCTGTGCTAGTATGCTCGATGGCGTCTAGAGGCTGTTATCTGTTGAGTACTTAATATATGCACTAAGTACTTAATGTATGTATGTATGTAGTATCAGCCTTGTCTGTATATATGTTTCAGGACCTCCTTGTGAATGAGCTTTCTCAATGGAGTTTTTCCTGCAATAAACTTGAACTTGAAACACAAGTCTGCTTGATATACCAAGCTCATTCACAGCTTGCCATTCCAACCTCTAGGCTATACTACCAGCTCAACAATATAGGTGTGGTACAAAAATGTAGAACAACAGTTTTATCCTATGTGGACTTGGTTGATTTAGAATAAGTGGAGAAAAGATGTAATAGTTTAAGAGTTCCAGTTCTGTTCTTCTATTCATTGGTAAAGTTTTATATATTCAATCACAGATAGTTACTGACAAAATAACTATCTTGAAACTTTAATCAAAAACCCTTTTGGCAGTATAGGAGTTATCTTTGACAATCCCATTCTTTGCCACTTCCATAAAAGTATTTTGAATTCTTTGTCACACTTTTTATTGCATTCTTCTTCTGTAGATTGCAGTTTCTATGAACATACAAACATATAAAATTGCTGGCAGCCTTCAGTTTAATACCAAGGCAGCTGCCCCTTCCATCCCCTCCCTCCATCCATCCCTCTCCCAGTCCTTCCCCTGTTGTATTCTTGTCCATACTAACCCTGCCCTGACTCTATCAAGTCTTGCTTAAGATCTCCCTGTCCTCAGTTCGATTAACTCCTCCAATAGTGTGTTCCATCCTGACACCACTCTTTCTGTGAGTAGTGCCTCCTCATTTCCCTCCTGAACCTTCCCATTTTTACTTCAGACTGTGCCAGTGACTCTACCTTCCTTTAAAGGGACACTAAATCATGCCTAGAGGAGCACAGTGCACAATATTGCTGTTTACCAAGCCTATCTGCAATTTCAGGTAATTAAAAACATGAATCCATAACTTTTTTCCATAGTATGCTTTATCCTGCTGGCACCCTACCCCACGAGCAGGCTTGCCTGGGCTCGGTGACCCTTACCTTCACCTGGGGATGCCCGTGAGTGGGGCCACTGAGGTGGAACTGAAGGTGGCTGGAGAGTCAGGCACTGAGCCCCAGCTCATACACTGGGGCCAGCAGATTTTTCTAATGGAATCCCTCAGAGCTTGTTCTTGTCTGACCTTGCATGACTGAGTGATCGATCAACAGCCGCCCCAGTGTTATCAGTAGCAGGCGTCATTACCTTCTAATAGTTAGCTTGTGCCGACTAAGTTATGCTCATTTGCCTTACTCTTTCATTGAGTGGCTATAGTTCATTTTTCATATTTTACTCTCAAATACTGAGTAAATGACAGTGCTGTGCTGTAACGTGTTTGTGTTCAGTGTTTATATTGTTCCTGGCTCCACACATAGATTAGATCAGACAGTTATTTCTCTCACTTTAATGATCTAGGAACTCACAGCAGAAAGCAAAGATCTATGATGTCACTGGCTTTCACAAATGGCACAGCTTTATTTCATAACTACAGCTGAAATATCAGTGGGTTATGCAAAGATATTTCTACAGGTTTTGCCATTTGTAAAGAGCTGTTACACAGAATGGTAGCTTCAGTTACATGATGCAAGTCAGTGTCACAGTAGGACACTACTTTGTGTTTCTGCCTCTGCTTGCCACTAATCTGTGCTTTAGCATTTGCTGCCATGGTGTTGTTAGTATTTTCTTATGTTACCTGTGATATTTAGAGTCATCCTAGTGATGTAAATACTAAATTATGGTGCATGAGGTTTGCACATGTTATGATTAGCTTATAAGACTTGATACATTCAGATGCCTTCTTCTTCACTTTGTTTTCTGTGTGCTGATTTATACAAGGTTTACATAAGCAAGACACAAGACAACATTATTTTACAGATTGTGGCAAGTAATGTACTGTACAACCCAATGTTCTTCTGCAATAAGCACAGTGTGTCAATCATTAGGCATGCAAGTAAACTACTCAAACAAATGTTCTCTAACTTTTTGATGGCCATTGTCCCATTATCTGCATGTTACCTATTTCATTTGGTGTGTGGTCTAAAAGACTAGTCTGTGGTGTGCTATCATGTGCCCCACCCACCCCACCCACACAGGCAGCCAGTTCCAGCTCTGGACTTTCTAGTTTACTACCAACCCAAAGGTTGGCTACCATAGTACTGTTTGACTGTTTCGGTGCTCTGCCATGCTGAATGCAAGTGTGGTTATTTACTGTTTGCCCTACTGCACCGGAATGATTTCTGTGTTTGTTAATGTTGGACAACATGTCTGAGAGCAGTATTCAGTGCACATGCAGTCAATGGTTTCCAGTGAGAACGTGTTTCTCTGTTGATATAACTTATCTGAGTTGTGTCTTCAGTATAGACTAGATGTTGGAGTAACAAGCAGTGAACGAGCTTGGTTCCTCAAGAGACAGACCTGTTTATTCCTACAGCCTACACTTGCATACTGTGTGACTCCGAGCAAGTCAGTTAACCTCCTCAGTGTTCCTTGGTTGCCAATGAAAGCATGTGTCTGTGCCTAGTGTGCCATACTCGGTTATCAAATAATATAACAAAAATGTGGCCTGATGTGTGTTGAGCACACAATGGCAATAGAATTATTAGGGTGTGGGGTGTGGTTTGCTGTTGCTTTTGGATGGGCAGTGCAGCACACTTCTTTCATATGAAGTGGTTGTGTCCCGTTGTGTACTATATCAGGTGTCATGCTTAACCATGCAGTTTTGTTTTGCATTGTTATAACTCATAACTTGCTAGCAATTTAATGTGTTACATTGCTGCAGGATCAAAATAGGATTGGCTGAGGTAGCAACATATTAATTATCACCACCAACTGCATATTTTTCTCTACGCTCAACTTCCCACTCACACGGGAATGTAGTCCAGTGACATATGTCCTTGTAACCTTCAACTAAGTTCCAAATGTGTTTTGTTTTACCAATCCTCTCAACAATACAGAATTCATCCATTGTATAATGTAAATACCAGCCCCTGGTCACCCAGACCATACACCATTAATTGATTGTTTCATAAAAAAAACAAAAAACTCAACCACCATTCTCCTCCATCCATCATCTTGGTGTAAGAAAACAAAATGATTTTCAATCATTTGTGTTCCACTACCCTCCTCCTCATGCCTCCTTACAAAGTCACAAAAAGTTGTAAATATTGCAACTGAAAGGCTGGCGAGTTATAGTGTTGTAACACTCTGTGTGCAGTCCATGAATGGCGTCTGTCTCTACCACCAATGCTTTTCATTAAGGCATGACATAAACTGCTGTCATTTCAGCTTGCACGGTGCCACTACTCTAACAGTCTTCTTTTTCAATAAATTTCACTTACCTAATTTTGTAACTTTATGTTACTATCTTACTAAGGGTGCATTGGTGTGAAGGCTTGCGGGTCTAGGGTAGTACTGTGTTACGGCAGCACCACCCTTCAATAGAACTTGACATTGCATTGTACCTAGGCACTTTGCATCATATGCAATGTCAGGAAATTATCACAGGATGTAAAGTTTACGTATGCATATGTGTTGTGTCTGTGTAGGTCTCTGTCGCGGTTTGATACTGTCGCATTCTATGTGGTGTTAGTCATTGTGTACTGTCTTCCATTGAACTTGTCTGTCTTCTGCTGTTGCTGTAGCTCTTCTCATACTACATCTGTCATGGACATGAATGATTACAACATGCCTCTCTATTTGTGTTGGATGTGAGAGAGTGGTCTTGTAATGTGAGTAAATGTATGAGTCATTACTGCATTCTGTTTTCATTGTGATTTCTGTATGTTTCCTTGTAATTTCAGTCACCACTGTCTGTGTCTTACCATGTTTACTATGTGCCATGCTAAAGAGTTTGCGACAATTAGTAATGCTGGTGTTATATTGTGCTGCAGTTTGTGATCACTGGCTCTTGTACTGCATTCACATGATGGCTGTTACTTATCTTTTCATGATTGTGCATACAGGCAGTCAACACAGTTACTGTTATCTACATTCATGCATTGACAGTTTGATGTTATGTGAACAGTTCCTTTACTGCCTTCATTGTCAGCAAGGTACATGCTGTTATGTGGACCTTGGTACCACCACCTCAATTGTCACTGACAGGTGCTTGGGCATGTGGACTACTGTTTCTGATCCTCCAAAGTGAGTGCTGATGAGTACACTTTCCTTGTTACCCTTACATAGCATTTTCTTATACCTGTGGTTACACTTCAATGTAACTCCTACTGTTTCCCCATGGTTAACCAGTGCCATGGTTATTGGTCTTGTCTGTGCAGTACTGCTTTCTACTTTCATTGTGTCATCCTGTGTTGGTTGTGCTACATGTGAGTATTTTCATACCCTGCTGTACTTGTACAGGTATGTACCAATGTCTCTTCACTCATAATGTTTTCTGTGTCATGCTGTGCTTCTTCTACCATGTTTTCTGTAAATTTTCATTTGTCATTTGTGAAGGCTTGAGTGTGTGTGTGTGTGAATTTTTATTTGCCTTGTGTGTGTATTTGTGGAAGTGTGTGTGAGTGTGTGCATCTCTGATGGTTTGTGTGTGTTTTGTGTGTCTTTGTGTGTTTGTCTGAGTGTGTGTGTGTGTGTGTGTGTGTACTGCTGCAGTGGAACAGTGCTGATGTATGGGATATTGTTTATGTGTGTCTGCGTGTGTGTGTGTGTGTGTGTGTCCTGCTGTGGTGGAGCAGTGCTGATGTATGGGATATTGTTTGTTTGTGTGTCTGCATATGTGTGTGTGTGTGTGCATGTCCTGCTGTGTTGGAGCAGTGCTGATGTATGGGATATTGTTTGTTTATGTGTCCTGCGTGTGTGTGTGTGTGTGTGTGTGTGTCCTGCTGTGTTGGGCAGTGCTGATGTCTGGGATATTGTTTGTTTATGTGTGTCTCGTGTATGTGTATGTGTGTGTGTGTGTGTGTTTGTGTGTGTGTGTGTATGTATGTATGTATGTGTGTGTCTGTTGGTTTGTGTGTGTGTTGGTGTCTGTTTTGTGTGTTTGAGCACGTGTGTGTGTGTGTGTGTCCTGCTGTGGTGGAGCAGCACTGATGTATAGGATATTGTTTGTTTATGTGTGTCTGCATGTGTGTGTTTGATGCTGAGTGTCTGTGTCTGTGTGTATGTCATGGGTTTTCTATCTGGCTGTGGCATCTTTGGTGTCATTCCTGCATCGTGTTAGTTAAGCTAACATTGCACAAACAATGATATTATCATATCCATTTTTGTCGACCTTGCAAAGCCTTCAACACCGTCTCCCATGCCATATTGATTTTGAGTCTCGCTGAATCAGGCCTCTCCATCACGGCCACAAACTGGTTCAGATCATACCTCTCTGATAGAACTCAGTCCGTTAGAGTCTGAAATGCAATCTCCGCCCCTCCTTCTCTTAACTACCGGTGTCCTACGAGGTCTGTTCTTGGTCCATTCTGTTCTCTATATTCCTAAATGACCTGCCACTCATCTGCTCTACTTCTTCAATCCACATGTATACAGATGACACTGTATTCTACTACTTGGGCTCTGCCCTGATGTGGTACAATCAAACCTCAAGCTGACTTCAACAAGGTACAGCACTGGTTTAGCTTCGCACCAGCTCTCCCTAAATGCAAAAAAACTGTTACTATGACCTTTGGCACATGACAACGCCTGGCCAGACTCCCTCCTTCCTACTTCACCACCCTGGATGGTCAAAAACTTGAAGATGTCTCCTCATTCTGTTACTTGGGGTCTGGCTCGACAGTCATCTCTCCTTCTCTGACCACATCAATGCTATCTCAAAAACTATGCCCATGCTCAGTGCACTATATAGGAACTGCAGCAGCCTCCCTCTCCAGTCGGCGTGAACTGGTCCTGGAAGATGATACTGCCCTCCACCGACTACTGCGACACTGTATAGCAGTGCAGCCCACCCCTATCTAAACTGGGCACACTTTATAATGTCTTCTGCCACTTTGCTCTTGATGTCTCTCCCTCACCCACCACTGTGACCTCTATCAAGCCTTGGCACTACAGGTCCTCGAAACCACCGCATCTCACTGTGCTAAATTTGTCTCTAACCTATGGCTCAGGTCCATCCCTCCTGCCTTGCCACCATGCTCACAGATGTCCCACCCCTCCCATCATCTTAGCTCTAGTGACTCCTGCCAACTTTCCCAGTCCCTAGGCAGAAGACCTCTACCCGGTCAAGTGCTTTCTCACCTGCTGCCCAAGCTCTGGAACGCACTGCCACTGCAAACTTGGCACTCCTCCTCTTTCTACTGTCTGTCTACCGCCTAGCAAACTTCCTTACTACAAATTGCTCCTGTTCCTGAACCTCCATGCCCACTATCCCTCCCCAATGCCTGACCAGTGGCCTTAGCCTTGCTACAGAAGCTGGCATATAACGCCAACTTTGCACTTATGTCCTAGGCCTATTTTGCCCTATGTACTGTGAATAACTGTGATATATGTCCTCTGTTGTTTACAGCTGTTACTACTGATGCTAATTTACCTTGTCTGCTGCTTCTTGTCACAAAATTGTTATTTGATACTATAATATCTAAGCATTCAATGTGCACTGCTTGTATAGTCATGCAATCATGTATCCTTATGCTGCTTTTTATTTGCTTCTGTTAACTGTTCACTTGATAACCTCGTGTTATCATATCCATATGTACCCCCAGGTCACACCGGCAGATGAGCATCTTGTTGCTCAGTGTCCCTTTCCTGGTGAAACAATTGCAATAAATAAATAATATCTCAAGGTTCCTTGGTATCAGATTACCTCTCAAGCTGTGCACTTGAGGTCATCTGTTACTAAGGCAACCTCTTGCTAGAAGAATATCCTTGTTATGTATGGCAGCTCGTACACAATCTCTATGTTGTTAATCAAATGTATTAGTACTAGCTGACCTGGCTGCACTAAGGGTTGAGGTACTGGATGCCACACCTTGCGCTTCACGCCAGTGACTGGGGTTCAGGAACAAGCCCAGGTTGTTGAGGTTGGATGTGGAGGAGAGGATCCGGCATCTACTGACTGCTCTCCTGTCCCTGGGATGGGTTCAGGGCTTGCACTGCTCTGCAGTAGTCCCTGATGGAAATCGGGGCACTACACGGGTGTGACGATCTAGAGGGAGAGTACAGCGGACATCAGCATGCACTGCCTTGACATCATTGCACATCTGTACTCCCAAGGGAAAATTAAAGAGGAAAATAGCAGTCAGTCATGGCAGTTTGATGGCTGTGCCTCCACACTCTCTTGGACCTGAAGGAATCACGCTCTGGTATTAGATCCAGGCTTAGTGGTAGAGGAATAGGGGAGCCCCACCACAGGTACTGTGTGTGCTAGCCGAGCAAGTGATCTGAGTGGGGTTGCATGGGGTGTGAAGGTTGGTGGCTGAACAATTGCATGCCAAGCTGTGGGAGTAGAAACATAACAAAAGAAAAATAAATATATTGGTACTAATGTTTATTTCTCTTTTCAGTTTTTGTTAGAACTTCCAGGTGGGCTGCATACTCTCAGTTCCCACACTGGATTCACCAGAGGTTGGGTAGAAAGGTGTAACATGCAATACCATCCTGTGCGGTGTGGTCAATCGTCACAAGTTTCCTGAAGAGTCTGGTAATTATATAGGGTACTATGAAGCAGATCAACACAGATTGGAATATTAGGAATACATGCTATTAACTACTTAATCCAGTACTTTTCAATGTATGAATTCAAGACGTTATAAATCAAATAAAGTGTTTATATGACAAAGTAAGAGGCAGATCATGAAATTTATCACAGCCTTTTCACATATAAATCTTGATGTAACAGATTACTATTTAAGTCATTTATGCTTACTGTCTGACTAACAAACAATAACAAGTTACAGAGACAGGTTTATTTTTCTTTGAAGTGACTGGTGAGAAAACAGACATTCATAACTGTCACTGTTAACAGTGGCCTATCCCAAGAACATCTTATACTGTTGCCTCCATATATAGTACAGAGGCACAGTTTTTATCTTCTAATTCACAGCTGATCACGTTAATGCTAACATTAACACTGTAGACACTTTTACTATACCAACAGAAATAATAACAATTAGTGGAACATATGTTTAACCTATATACAATAGTGACACATTTGCCCAAATGTCAACCCTGGAGTCACATTGGTTTACATGACTGTGTCACCCTACTCTGCATTCCACGAACACAGTCATGCAAGCTCGTGATGTCAGAGGTGCTCTCTTCTGACTTACTGGGGGAGGGGTGCATCAAAGGCATGCTGAATGTGGTGTTGTCACTAACAATGCCATGGTGCTACATTCAACATAAAAATGTTATTAGTAGGCCAAAACTAACCTTTTCAATACAGAGAACTTGCTCTATGCTATGTTCTGATATTTACCTATTGGGGAGCCTGCTTTGCCCTTAACAATGTACAACGAGATGTAACTAGCCACTGTTTGTTATTCCATATTCTGAAAACTTCAATTCATTCTCCTATATTATGCAATCAATAACCTTAATGACAGGGTATGGGGGCCGTGGGTATGTAATGCATGACTTGTTGCATTTATTACTGACATTGCTGCAGAGTGTCCTCAAAGCACTACAGGTGTGCATTAAATCCCCATAACCCCATACCCTGTCATGGGTAACTGCATTTATAACATGGGTTCTGTTTAAGAAACACTTTTACCCCTTTACTGTGCTGCCCCACCACCCACAAAAACACACATGCAACAGCAATGGAATGGGATCACAACTGCACCACACACACACACACACACACACACACACACACACACACACACACTGAGTCTAGCTAAATGTAATTTACATTATCAGCCTTCTGCTGACATTCAAGAGTGAGTACACAAATCACACAGTATATAAATATATATATATATGTGTGCGTGTGCATATATGTGTGTGTGTGTGTATGTGTGTGTGTGTGTGTGCACACACTTGATGCTCAGGGACAGGCACCACAGCCAGGCACCGGCATGAACCGGGACTGCTTACTTGCCAGCAATGCAGCTACTACTGACAGCAGTGAAGGGCACGTCCTTCCTGTGTCACACACAAACAGGGAGAACACTGGTGGACATCCACTGTGTGTATCTTGGGGGTTACTCTTTTTATAATCCAATATACTTTATTAAGTTTTAAATTTTACACACAAGGATAACACATTCCAAGAAACAAATAATACCAACAAACCAGACAATTACAAACTATGGTAATACAACCACAAAAGGCTAATAAAATGTTACAAAAGAAGGTTCCAGTGGAGTGATTCAACCCATTCCACCATACCAAACAGCCCAGCAACAAAAACTCTAAAAACAGACAATGGGGGCTTAAGGTACATCCATGGGCATATAACAATCAGGAAGATGAAGGAGCCGGATAAGCAGAGTCATACAATCCTCTACCTGAGCCTAGGGATAAAAAAGTGTGGGGGTAACTCTACAAAGCCTTTCCTGGTCACAGACATGCACTGAATACAAGGGAAGATGACATTGGATTTGTATGCAAGTTGTTTAGCATCTCTCTTTCTCTCGATGACTAGGGAACATTATTTGCTGACAACGCTTATGTCTTGACAGCACCCTCAGCCACTGTCAGTGTCATGCTCTGTTTGGGGTTGGAGGCCATCACACAGCACCTCCCTTCACTGTTGGATCAGGGCCAGCAACACACACATTTGAGCACAGTAAAACAACGGTGGCCTGCCACTGCCACTGTGGCACAGCTGACAGTAGTACAGCACACCATCAATGGGACAGCTGGCACAGTTACAGCACACCATCAATGGGACAGCTGACACAGTTACAGCACACCATCAATGGGACAGCTGGCACAGTTACAACACACCATCAATGGGACAGCTGGCACAGTTACAGCAGGACCATTACCAGCATGGTGCCCACCGCAGCTGCCTCACTCGGGCACATTATGTCATGGCTGCTGCTTTCCTTGACTGTCTGAAGACAGGACGAAACCCAACAGGTCTTACCTTAGTAACTGCAGAACTGAGCACTGAAAATAGAATAGAATGCATGGCCACTCAGAGGGGCTTCTCCAGTGGGATACCACATTGTCAGAAACCCATATTATAATGATATTTAAGGTTACTTGATTAAATTTGGATTTGAAAATATTTATTTTCTATTGTTGTGTTTTGATGGTCACCATTTTGTTACAGTTCTTTCAAGAAACCAAGAATTATTATTTATTAGCATGTTATGGTTTGTCTACATAATGCTAACAATTAGCTGGTGCCAGATTAGAAGGATGCTTACTTTTTTTTATGTGTACTCAGTCTGATACTTTGTTTTTGACCACATGAACTTAGCCAGATTATAGTATCGAATCGACATCACTGTACTGGGGAAAGCAGTCCTCCTAACTAAACCTTTTTGTTTGTTTTATATTTATGAATTACTATATTAAACTTATAATTTACAAATGCAAATATGTAAAGAAAGGGAGCCATATTTTATCAAAAGGGCCTCTCTATTCTCTTTTATGTAGTATATCCTCCAGTTTACCACAGTCCATTAAAAGAGCTAACCATTCCTTAAAGTGAGGTGCCCCTCGTCCCTCCAATGAAGAAGAATAACTTTTTGCAACAACCAGGGCTAAAGAGAAGAACATTTTCTCTTCCTTAGTTAAACCCATATCTGTAGATAAACTAAAGTAGGGTGCCAGAATCAAAAGGAATATTTTTTCTAAAAAAGTTTTTAATCAATTCCTTGATTTTATTTCAATACACTACTAAGGCTGTACATGATATCATCACATAAGATAGATTTCTCTTTTGATTTTACACTGTATACATACATCTGATTGCTCAGGAATTAATTTGCTAAGTTTGCTTGGTGTGTGATATAAATTGTGTATGATTCTGAAGTGGATTTGTCTCAATTTGGAAATTTTTGACACTTGCTCTGTAGAAGCTAGGACACGCCCAATTTATATATTGTATCGGTGTACTTAATTCCTGTGACCATTTTTGCCAACGATTAACATCCCCTTTATTTGTTTCTAATAATAACCTATAAACTCTTGAAATTGGCTTTTATCATTCTGAGGAGCACAGATCAAATCTTCTAAAGAAGAAGTTTTAATATTTGAATATTTCTTTTGAGATAAAAATCGCTTAATTGCAGATAGGTTAGGCAGCTATCATTAGGGAGGTTAAATTCAAATTTCAGCTCTTCATAAGTTTTAAGTTACCATTTTGTAAACATTGGGCAGGATATTCAAAGGGTTGCGCCATGCGCAATAAGGGTTGCACCTCGCCAAGTCAAATGCGCCATTCTGCGATATTCAGCAGGAGGCAGTTGCGCCACTGAAAATATGCTGAGCAACAGCGCAATGATAATAAGAAGACATACGCGAACGAAGGGGAGGAACCATGCATAAAGGCGAGTGCGATGTTCAAAGATTCTGTGAATGCACAACAGTGAGCAGGCGGAGTTAGCCGCACAAGCAGAAATGATCCAAAAACAAAAGGAGCAAGGAAGAGGCGCAAGAACGCCTACAGGGAAGCCACATAAGGCAGGGGAGAGACAGGCACAGGAAAAGCACGAAAGAGGGAAGGCCAGGGAAACCACACCACAGAAGAGGGCATGGAAGGTGTGTGGGGCCACACAAAGCAGAGGCCAGTAGGTGTACCGGTGCAGGGGAGGTAGCAGTCAGGACAGCGGGGAACAAAGCAACAGCTGCTGGGGGAACAAGCCAGGACATGGCCAGTGCCACCCTCCACATGGATGCCGTAATGGGGGTGAGAAGACATGTGGCAGGGGATGCAGCTGTGGAAGGGCCCATCGCGGGCGCGTTCCCCAACAGGCAGTACCGAGCCTGCACCAGCTTTGAGCCGTATACAGATACCGAGATTGTGGCCGGCACCGCCCGGAACAGGGCAATACTGAGGCGGCTCTGTGAGCTGTGCAGTGATGTGATGCAGACACCCACCACGACAGAGTCATGCTCTGTCAATGGAGACAAAGGTAACAGCCTGCATGTGCTTGCTCACCATGGGTACCTTCAGAGACCAACAAGGAGGACACCACAGGCATAACACAGTTGGCCACGTCCCGCATCCTCACCCAATTCCTCAGCACACTGCTGCCACATGCTGCAAGTACATCCATTTCCTAGCACTGAGGTGGAGCACACAGCAAACATACAGGAGTTCCACAGGGTAGCACGTATGCCTGGCATGCTAGGGGCAACAGACTGTAACCCATGTGGCCATAATGCTGACACCACCTGGCCCCTCGAGGGGCCGCCCACATGAACCGGCAGGGATATTCCAGTGTCAACTGCCAGTGGTGTGCGATGCCAGTGGTGCATCATCAATGTTGTGAAACACACCCTGGGGAGCACATGATTCTTTCATCTGGCACCAGTCAGCACTGTGCCACTGATTTGAGAGTGGGGACATCCCACAGGTCATCTAGTGGGTGAGTATGTATATAGAAATGACATATCGTGGGCATGGGGGTATGGCCAGAGGTGCCATGGGCGTGGCCCACAGGGCTTGGGAAGTCTGAAGCTGAACATGACACTAACCTCCACTATCTTCACACAGGTGACAGTGGATGCCCACTCTGTCCCTGGCTGCTCACACCACCAGGCCTCATGACCCCATTGCAGCAATGCTACAATGAGGCACATGCCACCATATGCAATGTCATTGGGGTGGGTAGGGATGCTGAATGTGCGTTTCCATTGCCTGGACACCTCTGGTGGTGCCCTACAGTATAGCCCTCAAAGGCCTGTGGGATATTCCTGGCCTGTTGCATCCTGCACAACATGGCCAAAGACTGTGGGATAGCCGTACAGGTCGAAGAGAGGAGACAGTGATGGGGCAGCCGGTGGCGCCACGGTGATCAGGATGGGCAGCCCCCTTGGCCGGCGGGACCCCGACTGATCCAGCTGGCACAGCTGCACTGGACATCATCACAGAGGAGCACTCAGCCAACACAGGTAAGTCATGGTGCCATGTGCAACCACCAGTGGCTAGGGCACAACCCACAGACATGCATGGAAACATACCAGGGGTGCATGCTGGCAAGGGATGTCAGGGCACAGGCACACACACACAACCAGGGAGGGTGAACAGTAACACGCCACATGGATGGACACACACACACGCCACACAATAGGCACAAATGCACAGGGGTCAGGTGCAAAGCCGAGATGGAACGTAAACACTAGCAACACACATGTCCACAGGCCACCATGTCCACTGACTGTCCATGTCGTGTGTCAGATGCTGAGTACCATCACACTTTGGTGTACAGCGCAATGCAGGCATCATCATGCACACGTGCCTGTGGACAGCAGCCGGGAGGTGTGTGCAGGTGGACCCGTGTCTGCGTGCAGGGCGGGCACCCACCGTGCACTGCCCACCAAGCACACAATTCACACAGGGCAGCAACAGACAGTGTCTGCGCTGGGAGACAGATCGGTCTTGTGGCACAGTGCCATGTCCGCCTTGGATGCATGGGTGGCCCGCCGAGACCCAGCAGCACTGGCAGCTGACCACGGGCCTCATGGGGTGGCACCGATGGTCCAGCAGGGGTTCCACTGTGCGAATGCGACCATGCCCACACAGGGGTCTGCAGCACACCGAACATTTCTGCACCAGGAGTGCTCGGGATGCCCACAGCTGAACCCGCATCGACAGCGTGGGTGTCGCACAATGCCGGAATGGGGAGTGGATAGCGAACTGCGCGGTGTGAGTGATGCATGGGCACCTGACTGTGTGCCCATTGTGGCCATGATGGCGATGAGCGCCTGTGTTTGCCTGTCCATGGCAGCGGTCACATCTTCCCGCCAAATGGTCAATCCGTGACAGGATCCTATCAGTGTCCTGCTGCGTCGCTCCTCAGCCCACTCCAGAGCCACACACAATGCCTCCACGGACGTTGCGTGCTGCATCTGCTGGTGGACTGATGCCTGCAGAGGCGGGTGTGTGCTCATCAAAGAGGTCATCTGCCACCTCAGCATCCCATCCTCAGGGTATGCGAGGCCTGATGTTCAGCACCCCGTGAGGGTGGGCGCTGCTCACCAGGACCAGGTATAGGCAAGTCCACAGGTGGTGCACAGATGCCACCGCTGAACCCTGAACTCTCAGTCCCGGTGGGCAACTGCTGCTGCCGCCCCTCTGCCTGCTGTGCCCAAGGGATCAGTTGTTCTGCCACTGTAGGCGCAACAGTCCCACTGTCCTGACCAGCCACCAGTGCTGCCCCTGGTGCTGACAGGCACAGCCTGGGACTGTGCTGACATGCTGGCACACACATCTGCACCAGCTAGGTCCATGGGCGTGAGCTGACCTGCTGTGTGTCCATTCTGGCACACACATGTCACTGCCTATGACGGTCGTGGTCTTCATCATTGGTGCAGGTCTCCGCCCCAGCCACAGTGTGCTGGCATCCTTTGACACCAGAATGCTGAGACACAGGAAGGGCTTCCCACACCTGTCTCAACGACATCAGTGTGGACAGCAAAGGCGGCCCACTGTTGCAATGCTCGACGTATACCTGTGGAGGTGGATGGTCCCTCCTCCAACTCCAGATGACTGTCTGCAGTGGACAGACCCTCCACCACCGACTCCTGCAGGCGCGGGATCTGTAACAGAAAGAAAAGTCATGTTACTGCATGTGACCTCCCTGCCCCCAGACAGACCATGACTTACCATGCAGTGATGGGCCACCATCCGTCTGGAAGTCACCTCCTGGAACTCCCTCTATGGCACTACAGTGCATGCTTGCAGCAAGCCTGTCCTCTGCCGGTGCTGGCCCCGGCCAGCCCCCCACCTGTTGCAGCACATGCCGCCTGATGGCAGCCACCTTCTCCTTCACCCTCCTCCTGTCAGTACCCATCTTCTTCCTTAACTCCTGCACGGGCGCTGGTGGCTGCCATGCAGGTTGACAGCATGTGCCACCTCCTCCCATGCAGCAGCACGGGCCTGAGGGTGCACCGCCGTCCACTGAGTAGTGGCTCCTGATCAAGGTAGGCCTCAAGAGTGCCTCCATCTCGGCCTTTGTGAAATTGGGCCTCGCTCCACCCACCATCGTAGTCCTCCTCACCCAGACCTCGCTGGGTCATTATTCAGCCTGTAAGGATGACAGTGGTTAATGTGACTGTGCAGTACAAAGATGTCCCTGATACCACAGTCAGAACCCACACAGCATCAACTCACAATAAACAGCAGTAACCAAATATGGCCACTGCAGAACATTGTCGCACCTACATAGCACAATCCATGCAAATTAGGTGAGGAGTAACTTTAATTAGATGCAAATCGCACTGCTGCACCTTTGAATGGCTGATCAGATGATTAGCATATGGTGGCTGAATATCACACCGTTGCGCTTGCGCAATGTGTTGAATGTGCTGAGCCAATGGCGCAGTTCTGTGGCATGCATAGTACACTCACTGCACATGCCCAGGTAGCTCGCGAGGCATCTGCCATGCTGATGACGTGCTGTGCATGGTAGGCAATGCAGGGCATGGCCACCATTGTGCCAGTGGTGCTATGTGTGAGGGTCACTACATGGCACTGTGGCAATGGGCCTCATAGGCACAATGGCACAACTATGCGATAATTCACTGTGGCGCTGGTACACAGGCAACCAATCGCGCTGGGCGCATAGTCATCCGATGGGCTATGCGCCAGCCTTGTGCTAGTGACCCATGACCCGCAGCCGACCTTTGCCCCTTGGCGCCATGCATCCGCATGGTTGCACCTCTATCAGGTGATGTTTGGTAACAGCGCTGATAGGGAATGGCGGTGTGTACCGCTCAGCATTTCCATGTGGGTGCTGTGCTGCAGTGCACCATATTGCCTACTATACTGTTTGGGATGGTACACAGGAGAGCCCCACAGTGGACTGCCATTGAGTTGGCGAACCTTGTGGCCTTGTGGAGCCACACCATGGGCCTCTGTTTGGGAGGAGCCACTGGACAGGGCCAGGATCCAGGTCTGGCAGGAGGTGGCCACTGACCTGGTGATGCCAGAAGGAGGAGGACCACAGAGCAGTGCAGGCACCATTATGGGGACCTCAGGAGGAGGGAGCCACAGCTACTTGCCAGTCTGCGATCGCGTGCCAGGAGGGGCATGGTGCCTTGTCCAGGTGGGTGATACGTCTACACACTGCATTGTCCTTATGGGTAACACTGTCTTATGTGTCCAGCACGTGGGAGGGATAGTCTAGGGTTAGCTGTAGTGTGTTTACAGGGTATGGGGTGGGTGGGTCTGGCTGGGTGGGTGGGCACACACATTGGGGCAGGGGGACTTTGCTTTGGGATTGTACTGATGTTTTTCTCCTTGTTTCCCCACAGGTGGGGGCCAGCGATGGCGGCTGAGGGAGCAGCAGCGGAGGGAGGAGGATGCAGCGGCCAGGAGAGTCGGGGACCAGCACCACTGACATCACTGGCCTGATGAGGGTGAGTGCCATGACACCACAATTACTACTGCATGCTGTGTAACAGGGTGTGAAGCAGGGCATGGCCACCATCCATGGACACCACTGCCATACATGCAACTTGTGACAGTCAGCACTGTCCAGTGGCACTGCATGTCTGGGAGTGCATCAGTGGTGGTCGCCCATGCACTGGGCACATGGCTGTGGCACTGCCTGCACACATAGCCACATTACTGTGCAGCCTTGGTGGTGCTGTGCAGGACATGGGCGGTGGGTGTGTGCAGTGGTCCCATGGCTGTTGCTGCCTGGATGGGCAGATCTTGTGGACCACGGTCTCTGTGGGTGGGCACACACCATCACAGGGGCGTGGCATGGCTGTATGCCATGCATAATGGGTGGGCTACAGGAGATGGACAGTCACACCTATTGACTCTGATCTCTCTTCCTAGGTGACGGCGACTCCTGCAGATACGCATGTTATTCAGGAGCTGCTGTGGGTGGTGAGGGAGTCCCTGCAGATCTTGTGGGACATGCACCAACATGGGGTCAGGAGCAGGAGGAGGCCAGGCGACAGCGCCAAGAGGGGAGGACTAGGCCGCCAATGATGTCCCTATGCACGCATAACACCTTCCCCTTGACCCACCCTCACACCCTGTCTTCCCTCTCCCATATGTTCACCCCTCCCTACCCCCCCACCATGTTTCTTTCCTTCCCCCATATGTAATAGTTCTGTATTTAGTTTTATTTAATATGTTGCAATATAATTATTTTGATATGCATACTGTGGTGGTCTCTGATTTGCAGCTGGCTATGGGTGCTCAGCTGCAATGGTGTGCACATGGCATCTGGGGTGTTGCAGACATAGGTATGTGTGTATGTCGTGGGGGCGTGTCTATGGTGTGGGAGTAGCTATCAGTCAGTGTCTGTGGTGTGTGTGTTGTTCCCTGTGTATTGGATGACTGTGTGCAGTGGTCCATGTTGCATGCTCTGTGTCTATTGTGCCCTGTCAACCAGTCCTTGGCCTGTGCAGCTGACACCCTTGCATGTCTGTGGCCTGCAAGGTCTGCTGCCATGTCAGTGGTGGCTGTCCATGCAGGTCATCCACTGTAACTGTCACAATGCTGGGTTTCCTCCTGTCACTGTTGTGGTGCATGTTTGCCTTGGGTGACACTGTGGCCTCATGAGTTGTTGTCCCACCTCCATGCTGTGGCTTGTGTGTGTTGCAGGGTTGTGCACCACTGTCTGTGACTTGTGCTCCAGGCATATGATGGTGGCGTCGGGTCCACAGTGCCTGCACAGGGTGGGTATCACTCCTGTGCCATGGAGGACTGCAGGCTGTGTGTGCTCAGTTTTCATGGGCCCACACTGGGGACTAGTTGCCACACTACTGCATCCCTGTGTTATTTTCCCTTGGGTATGGGTGTGTGTTTGCCCTGCACTGTGTTACATCGGTGTGATGCATGCTTCCATGCACCACTGTGGTGTCTGTGCTGGCTGTTGTGCTAGTGGTGGGTCGGGATGTGTCACTTGTCTACTGTGCAGGGTGCTGTATCAATGGTGGTGGTGTCAGGGGCATGCCCTTTCCGTGTGGGGTACCTCTTGTGCCTACACATGGTCGGTCTCTCAGCTGTGCCTCAGGGGATTGTGTGTGTTGGCACTGTGTCTGCCATTGTTGCTTTGCCGTGTGCTGCCACCCACTGCTGGGTGCTCATGGTGGAGCTGGCTTGTATGGTTCTGTGGTACACGAGGTTGCAGTGTGACAGTGGGGTGGTGGTATGCATGGGGTTTCCTGCAGTGGTGGTCACTGCTCATGGGGGTGTCTGGGGGTCATGGTGCAGGGTGTGCTGTACACTGGGGGGCTGGTGTGGCACAGTGTGGCCCACCCTCCTTGTGTGGCAGTCTCAGCTTGCCGGTGGGTGTGCTGGGGCACCATGGCCCAGCTGTGCATTGTTTGCTTGTCCCCATGGGCCAATGGATATTCCAGCCTCCCCAGTTGTGCTGTGTTTGGGGTGTGGGGCAATGTCAGTTCTTGCTGTGTGTTCCTGTGCCCATCTGTGGCATGGGTGGTGGGCCCCTCTACCTCCTGGTTGTGCAGTTACATTGCTCTGCTGCTGGGGGTTCCATGCTTGTGCTATGGTGCCTCTGGGCTGCTCAGCTGGACATCCCTTGTTGCGCCATGGTGCATCGTATCTGATCAGCTTCCCTCCCTAGTTGCACTATGGCGCAGGTTGTGCGATATTCAGACTTTAGCTGTTGGCGCAATTTGGCTTGCTCCTTTTGAATATCACGTCTTGCGCATGGGAGCAATGGACTTGTGCTTGCTCCTGCTATCAAAGACTTTTGGGCTTAGCTTGAATATCCTGCCCATTGACCCAAGTAGGTTAATCCAGACTTTTGCCATACAGAAAAACGTTATTAATTTGAGAAAATCTAAGGTTGGAGTTCATGTATAAAGAGAACACCAGGCCAGATTCACAGTTTGTCCCAAGAATGAACTAGCTGCTCTCAAAACCTAGATGTAGTCATTGTAGTATTCAAAATCTTACTTTTATATATTTTATTGTCACAGTTTACATACAAAGTTTGACATAGAGATTGAAATGGAGAGCGGAGGGCTTCTAATGCATCAATTACTGAATCAGCATCATCACCATGGTCTGGAAACCATGATGGTATAATCTCCACTTGGGCTGCCCAATAATATAATTTGAGAAGGAAGCCAAGACCTCCTTGCTCTAAAGGGGATACAACTTATTTAAACACGCTCTTGGTCTCCCTTTCCTCCAAATAAACTGCCTTAACATTTTATCAATTTTGAGAAGAAATGATTATCTAGGAATATAGGAAAAGCTTAAAAGAAAAATAACAATCTTGGGAGAATGTTTATTTTTAGAACATTTATCCTTCCTGTGATAGATAAAGGCAGACTTATCCATCTGTTCAAATCTGACTTTATATTGTCCAATAATTGAAGAAAATTTGCTTCATATAAATTTCCCAAATCTTTCATTAACGTGATTCCTAAATATTTTAATTCTGTTTTGATAGTTGAATTAAGACAGAATGCTGTATTGTTTATTTTATTACCATTATATATGGATTTTGTTTGCTCCAATTAACTTTATAATCTAATAGTAATGAGAAGTTTTCAATTACTTTGTCCAGTTCTCTGACATTCTGACCGGTTAATCTAAAAAATAAGGACATTGTCCCATATAAAGATATTTTACAAGGTGTCTGATTGATTCTCACTCCTTTAATAATAGTATTCTTTCTAACTGATAGGGCTAGTGATTCAATGTATATTGCAAATAATAAAGGTGATGGAGGCAACCCTAACTCCCCCTTTTAACACTAAATGATCCAAAAGATTTAGATTTATTTTTATCCTTGTTCTTGATTTATGATCAATCATTTTAATCCAGGTCAAAAATCTGTCCCCTAAATTCATTCTAAATAAAAATAAAAATAAAATGGCCAATACACCCAGTCGAATGCCTTTTCTGCATCTAACAATATAATTGCTGATTCTGTATGAGGAGATAATTCTAATATATTTATAACTTTCCTAATACTGGATGCTAGTCAACGACCTGGTAAGAAGCCTGTTTGATCAGGATGGATAACAGTACTCACAGCACTGGCTAACCTATTTGCCCAGACTTTCATTATGATTTATAATTCAAGTTCATCAGAGCTATTGGTCTATATGAACCAAGTTTTGTGGGGTCCTTACCTTTTCAGTATAAGAGAGATGACAGAATCATTCATTGATTCTGGAATGATACAGATTGCTCAGAGGCATTACAGAGTTGAAGGAGTACAGGTGATAACAAATCTATAAATTCTTTATAAAATTCAGTGGCGAACCCATCTGGACCCAGGGATTTATTATTTTTAAAGGACTGTCTCTCAATAATAAATGATCAAATCTCAGACATGAGTCCCATGGCTAGAAGCTTCCCTCAAATATTTATTTTCAGGGTGACGGTGAATGGGCTGAGATTTTAATTGCAACATATTTTATCTTAGACACATCATTTAATATTTCTTGTGATATAAGGAAATAGTCTATTCTGGAAGGTGTCTTGGATACAGAGGAGAAAATGAAATTTTTTCTACAATGGATGATGTTCTCTGAAGATATCTATTAATCCATGCCTAACATACACGTCTTCAAAGTCTTCATGGCCTTTTTTGTGTCTTCCCTACTCACAGATCTATCGAGACTTGACAGTGTAACATTAACATCCCTGCCTGTAATGAAAGGCCCTTGAAAATTGGATAAAGTAACAAAAAATTGTGCAAAAAAAAATCAGGGTCATCATTATTGGTCCATATACAGAACAGATTGTTAGTGGTTTAACACCTTTATGGACAGTAGCTATTACCTATCTTCCTAGAACGATGCTTACAATTGTGAACACAAACCATGACTTGGTAAAATCAAAAGTAATGGTCCCCAAGGGAACTGTAACTGAATGCTGTTGACAAAATAAAACAATGTAAAGAGCAGTTTGTCATATCTCTTTTTATTCATGTAAAGTTAAATATGCATTACTTACATAAATCCATAGAATGCAGTAGAATAATTACTTCTTTAACAGATGGCAATTGAATATGAATTGCAGTAAACAGTACATTCAGTATGTACTGTGCGGATTTAAGTCCTCTACATGTTGCTTTACAACATAGAATCAAGGACTGGCAGAATAGTGGCGGTGACAACAGATTAATCATTTCAGAAATGAACAGTGTAAATATTTACAGTTCTAAAGGATGCAGTCACTTGGCCCATTGTCTCCAGAACCCTGCCAATAAAGACATAAACAAGCTGAGTGTGGTTGCTCAGTTTGGCAAGTAATTGCTAAATATTCAAAAGTATCATTGTTTACAATAACAGTACGTCTTCAACATTTTCCAGTTTATAATCTCTTCCAATTAACAATTATCTACATTATATACAGCCACAATTTTTTCAATTCCTTACTTCTATTCATCTCTTCTTTTCTTCTGCCCTCTCAGATGTAAATCATGGGGGGCCTAACTTTCTTCCCTCTTTTTGTAAAGGGGTACAAACATACACACCGTGCCCTGCTTCTTGCTATCAATCCTGTGACACCTTTTTATGTTTTCCATTTTATCCCCCTTTATTTCCTGTCCTCATCCCCTGTTTCTTCCATCCATCTTCAGCAGTCCACTTCAGCCTGCCATTGTGTTCTACCTACCACAGTGGCACACTGTGCTCCACCTACCACAGTGCCCTTCTGCTTCTTCTCTCAGGGTGGGTGGGAAAAACTCATGGAACAAATTTGAGAGCTCCCTTGCTGTGCAGTCCCTTATGACTGCCCAATTAAGCCAAGCCCTTTGGCTTACCCTGGCCAATCCTGGATTGCCACCTCACTGTTCCCACCACTCCCTTTGCCCACTTCTTCTGTGACCTCATCAAGTCCACTTCCCATTTGTGACCTTATGCCCCTCTTTCTTGCCCCTCTGCTTCCCTCCCCTCCCCTCCCTCCCTGTTTCCTGGCTTTCCAACACCTCTTGTCCAGGCCTTGGGACTATGGGTCTGCCCCTAATTGGGCAACCCTCTTTGTTCCCAGAACCCTGCCAATAAAGACATACACAAGTTGTGTGTGGTTGCTCAGTTTGGCAATTAATTTACTGAATATTCAAAGATATCATTGTTACTTAATAACATAGTACATCTCCAACATTTTCCAGTTTACAATCTCTTCCAATTAATATTTATATACATTATATATGTGCAGCACATTCTTTTCAATTAATCACTTCTATTAATTTCTTCTTTTCTTCTGCCCCCAGATGTACATCATTGGGAGGCCAACCTCTTCCTCTTTTGTTGTAAAGGGCGAGTATACACCGTGCCCCTGCTTCTTGCTTATCAATCCTGTGACACCTTTTTGTGTTTTCTATTTTATCCCGCCTTTATTTCCTGTCCTCACCCCCTTTACCATTAGTTTACCTCCAGCTTGCGATGGATGGTGGACTTCCCCTTTCCCTGCCCTCTCATGTATACCCCATTCCTTCTTTTTTTTTTTTACTTGTTTCTATTTCTGAGCCAGCCATGCTTCAATGGCATTCGCAATTTCTGCACTAAACAGGGCCAGGCCCAGGCCTGAGAAGTGTATCCCATCTCCCGGTAGTATTCATCTACCCATTCCAGTATACCATGGTGTATGACTAATCCTCCCATACACTCCTGCCCACCCATGCATTCATGTGCTTCCAGGCCCTGTTCATCCGTTTGTGGCTCTTACGCCTGTCGCCAAACCCTTTGGGACATGATATCAGACCAGGCCAGAGTAACCTCCAGCCACCATTCCTTTATTTTTTGCAGATCCTACTTTATTTGATAAAATATGTCCAGCCAGGGTCTCCTTCCCAGGTCATTGCCACCCAGATGTAACGCGATCAGGTCTGGCCATCTGTGGTCCTTCCTAGTCTCCCTTAAGTTTGCCAGCAGCTGGGCCCACTTCATTCCCAGTAGGCCTCTCCATACCAATTGGTTCGTATCACTATTCAGGTACAGCTGCTTTCCCCTTGTCTCCTGGCTGCCCATTTCTCCACCCAATGTATAAATGAATGCCCGCAGATCCATGCCTCAAGCTTCTCTGACATTCCTGCATAACCATAAGCACACTGTTTAGTATATTATACTCTTCACACCCCTTTCCCCTTAGTCTACCTCTCTTCCTTATCTCTTGCACCTGATATGGGAAAAATAGAGATATCACTATTATATGATGTTAGTATGTACTTTTTATAACAGTCAGAGAGTCCACCTGCCTTTCTGCTTGATCTCTCCGGCCTGTTGCTTTGTACCGCCATCACCGAGGCCGCCCCAATCCAAAATGAGTGAGAGGAATATCCCTCCTCGGTTCCCCAGAAATTTCAGGCTCTTGTGTAAAACAGCTGTCACCTGGTACCCGGACACTGGCCTGCCATCCCGTGTATAAATATCAAGGACTTCCTCCTTTAGGGTGGTATGCCACGTACGTGCAGAACCCCTACTGGGCAAATGGTTGCATTAGGGTGTCTCCTTAACCACAGCTTGGTGCCCTGACCCTGCTGATCTCTCTTGATCTCCTAATAGTACCCCATTGCTTCTGCGGACCATTCTATGTCATCCCTGTGTAAACCCACTCCATCCATCTTCCTGCTTTGGCCTACCACTTCACTAAGTCTCAACGCCCCACTATACATTTGAGCGCACAGGGCCCTGAACAGCACGGCTTCACTCTTTGAGTTGCAGATGTGGTGTAGTGCCACCATCAACCTTGCCATCAACCCTTCTGATATCAGCTTCCTTTTGTCTTGCTTCCTCTCCACTCCACTTAACCAACCCAGCATCATACTGCAGATTAGGTTGCTTTTTGTAGAGTCCTCCCACCCTCTCAGTGTGCATACCTGTCCTTTGCCACCAGATTAACCCCCATGGTTGCTTGTGCCATGTTCTGGTTCCACCCTGCCATTATGAATCTGGCCACCTGCTCCCACGTCACTGCCCCACTTACCGGGCCCTCATACTGTTCTCAGAATTTTTGAAATGCCCTCCAAGAGGTTTCATATGCTCTAAGGGTCCTGGGGACCAGGAGTTGTGGAACAATAATTTGGCTCCCCAATCCATCATCCATACATGCAGACGGGATGGTGGTCTGCACAACTTCTACTCTGGGTGCAATGGTCTGGAATTTGTCCATCTGCAATCGGAAAGGCAATCAGCAATCACATTGTCCACACCATCAATGCACTTGGCCCTAAATGACATGTTCAATGTCAGCCCTAGCCACACCATCCTTCTCACCATCCTCGTGACTCTGTCCACTTCATCCTTTTCTTATTCAGTACTTCTACCACTGCCGGTTATCACTCCAGAACGTGACTTGTCTATTCTTAAGTTCTCCTCCCCAGATGAGCACTGCCACCCATATGGGGAAAATTTCCAGGAAGAAACATAGAAACATTGAAGTTGACAGCAAATAGGGACCACAAGGCCCATCCAATCTGCCCATTTCTTTTCTACCTTATGAATGTGCCATCAGCCTTTGCTGAGGTAATGTCTCTTATCACCCCTGCCTGCACCCATTCCCGGGCCATGGTTCGTGAACAATTTCCTTAAAAATAACCCCAGTGCTGATCCCACCTGCTGCATCCCTATGCAGCTGCAGGTCAGTATTATACAACCACTCCTCCTGCCAGAAGGTCTGCCTATTGTATGCCTCGAGGAAATGCTCCCATTTCACCATATCCTCTCTCGTCCCTGTATTAATGTCCACCCAGTGGTGGGGCTGTGTTGCCCCCAGGTTGCCCAGGCTAAATGCTGTGTGAGCGTCTCGGGGCAATGGCTCTACAAGCAAAATTCAAATGCAGCAGTAGCTGTTGTGCTTGCTGGAGCTGCACTCTCCTGCAGCATACGACCTTCCCCACTAACTCTTGTAATCTCTTGACTTTCTTATCTGGTAACCTGAATAGCTCCCAGATCATGTCCAGCTCCAGCCCTAAAGATTTTATCATCTGACTAGGCCCTTCTGTCTTATCCTCCACTAGTGGTACCCCACAACTCTTGGCATAAGGCCTTGAAATCCTTCAGCATTCCTTCTGCCTCCTTTTGCCCTTCCCCAATGAACAAGAAATCATCGGTGATGCACTACCATCTGATGCCGTACCATTTCTGAAACACCCATTGCAGCCATGTGCTGAACCTCTCAAATGTGGTGCATACTATCGAGGCACCCCATGGGCATGGCCTTGTCGAGATAATACATTCCCTCCACCTGGAATCCTAGCAGGCCCCAATCCTCCAGCCTATCTGGAAGTAATCATAATGCTGCTTCTATATCTGTCTTCACCAACCAGGCACTATGCTTGACCCTAGTAGCCATACTGCCTCCTCCAGGGTGGTGTATGTTACGGATACTCCCCGGTTGTTTCTTGGGTACTAACCCCACGGGGAATTCTCAGATTAGGCAGTGGGGGGGAGGCTAAGATCCTTCCACTCCCCGCTGACACCTCTTTCTGAATTTTTTGTGCAAGAGTTGCTTCTTTCCCTTGTACAGACTTGAAGTTCTTGCCCTCATCCTTCCTAACACCCTTAAACTGTAGACTAAAACCTGACTGAAAACCTGTCTGCAACTTCTTAACAGCCTCCTGATCTGGGTAGTCCCACAGCCACCCTTCTAGTGCCTCAACTCTAATGGGTGTGTGGGCCAGCTGAAACCATTGCCTAATAGGCTTTCAGTTGTCCTGGTGCCATGTTTGGTAGGTGTGCCCTCCCAACTCCCGTTCCTCTCCCCTGTTTCCTCTCCCCTTGCTGACCCTAAAGGAGCCTTGGTTTGGTCCAAAGGGCTGTTTCTATGAGATGTCCTGACTGCCAGATCCTTTTCCCCAACTGTATCTGCATTTTGAGCTGGATGGTGCCCCACACTTAGAACATATGTACGGAATCAGCAGTTAGGCCACAAGCAGACAACCTGTTGTATCCCCAGCAGGCCTTCAGTGCACGCTCCCCCTCTTTTTCTCCCTCGACCTCCTTTTCAGTTGGCCCCATGTAGATTTCTAGCCACAGGTCTGTTGCCTGGCATCTCATTTTACATCCCAAAGTGTGCCATCCTTTTCCTAAATTTCTCATTGGATCTTAACCAACTATGGCCCCTTTTTTATACACATTCTTTATAATGAGGGAGTAGGTCAATAGTGGGGTAGCGAGTTCTGGATGCTTTTCAATGACAAATGGCAGTGAATAGGTTTTCCTTTCCATGATTTGTCCTCCTCCCCTTTCCTAACAAAACTACCACCGCTGCCATGTCTTTCTTCTTGAAACTGTCCTTTTCTTCATACTTATCCATGTTATCAACATTTGCCAAGGTAAAGATATCGACATAATCCCCTTTCCAGATCTTTTTCTTTCATGGCTGTAGGCACCTGGTCCCCTAGCCAGACCCTCAGTGCCCCGATCTCTCTCCCCATCATGGCGCTCCTAGTGCCCCTCTACCCTGCCCCTTTGATTTGCCTAATGCCTTCTCCAGTTGCCCAAGTCCATTATCCCCATGCTTTTCAACATCTACTCAACATATTCTTTGACACTGCTCTCTAGTGTCACCACCTGATCCACCTAGTGCGGTTGGCTGTGGGGTGATGGGTCCCAGCTAGGGCACTCCTGCTGGGCCAGGTATGGGCATCAGGCCCTGTGATGGCATTACCGGCTCTGGCAGAGGGTAGAACCACAGAAGTAGGAGGCTCTGGCACTGGGGCCAGCATCGGCTCTGGGAAAGGGTTGCTGGGAGGTGGAAGCAGTGGGTCCATCTGCATTGGCACAGGGACCACTGCCCTGGGTTCCAGTTTGTCTGGCCCTTTTGGCACCCTCTTATTCTTTTTGCCCCTTCCTTTGCTTCACTTCCACTTCATGCCCTTCTCCCCACCATCCGGCTCCACCACCTCCAACAGCCGGTTTGCCTCGTCCACCAGATCCATCACTGGCCAATAACAGGCTTCTTTGCTTGGTTTCGATTTCTTTGGTGCCATCCTTCTGGTCTGTGGTATCTAATTAAGAAGAAAATCACACCAGATCAGTATTTTCCTTACTGGTATGTCAGCACAGGTGCCCAGGTTTGCATCCCAATGCCTTAACCATTGCTGTGTGCTGCTGACCCGCCATTCTCCAACCATCCCCATAGGCACATGCAGCCATCTACCACCCTCCCAAAGATGACATTTGTCTCCCCCAATTGCCCCCTGCTGACCCCTACTCCCTGTTCTTGTTCCAGTCATCCCTTGTATCATCCTGAATCAAATCAAGCTACAAGGAATGCCAATGTGGTCTGAGGTGCACCCTCCATTCCATGGACTCCACCATACAAAACATTTTTTTTGTTTTATGCAAAGTTATCAGGCACGCCTTGCTACACCACGCTTCATGCGCCCCTTCCTAAACCATATTAGACTGTTCTCCTTCCCCAGCTCCACCTCATTGTGTCCCCAAATGATACAGCTTCTGGCAGGCTTTGACTGCAGTCTTCAGTTTGCTGGAATCACTGAACTGCCACTGTGCTGTGGGATGGAGTATTGGATCCTCTCCGAAATCACCTATCATCACATGGTGTTCCAGGCCCCTTGCCTGTCTTGAAATACGCACTTTTTCTCTCTTTTTTTTTTTTTTACAATGTGCCTAAAATACACGGGAAGGGAAGCCACTATGTAGTCTGCATGGATCTGTTGGACCCCGCAGCTGCCTGTTAGAACCTGTCTTTGTCCCGGCCCCAGCACTGCATGGCAATGATGTCAGTGCCATGCCCCTTGTGCATCCACCTGGGCCCTTATTATTCTGTGATTCACCAAATCATGACCACAGGATGAGGGGGCTCAATTCTGTATCCTAGGAGCCCTGTTCTACCTGTTGCCCCAAGCTGTTGCCTCACTATTCTATGGCCTGCACCGCATGGTGATGATGTCAGTTGCCATGCCATGCGGTGCCTCTACTGAGCCCATTCTTCATCAACTCTGTCCACTGTTGCCCAACAAATGGATGGGGCTCATGCTGTAGCCAGGAGCCCTCTATCCCCTCTGCCATTGTCAGCTCTCGCTTCATCCCCATGGTCCTGTGCCACGTGGAGATGACGTCAGATGCCATCCCACATGGTGGGCTGAGGCCTCCTTCCAGTCTTAGCCTCTGTATTGCTCACACTTCTTTAATGCTCCCTCCTGCCATAAACCCTGATTCTCTGTGAGGAGCCCATACCTTGCAAAATCCTGCTCTGACCCCCACGTGGCTGAGTGCCACAGTGCTACCCAGTCCCTCAGTCCCTCTGTTCACTCTCCTGCTGCAGCTCCTCATGGGCTGTTAAATCCACTTCTCTGTGACTTGTTGCAACCCAGTATACTGCAATTTTCCTGGAGGATCTCCCTCCCCCGCTCAGCATGCCGCTCTCCTCCTGCTTGTCACCAGGGCCCCAGTTCAGCCACCTCACACTCGCTGAACACTCTGCTGCCTTGGGTCCCAGATCACCAGTGAAAACTCACAAAAATGCCACTTCCTGGCATTTTACTACCCTCTGGGTCTGGAACCCATTCAGGCACACACTCGCTGCCCTCAGCTCCCTTTCTGCCTATTCTCAGTCTCCCCCAAACCACAAACAAGCTCCCAGGTCTCTACCATCTCCTGCTGCTCACAGGCATGCTCCTTCTGTCCAATATCTTGCTTCATGAATCAAAGGGTTCCTTACCTTGTTCACCATGGTTTGCTCGCTTACTCACTTACAAGGCTTCCAAATCCTCCACTATGTCTCCTCAGGTTTTTCTTTTTCCCACTTTAACTTAGTAGTTATTTAAAAACCTCCTGTTTCTTTTTACTCAGAATACCTCACTATCAAATGCCCAGAGGCTCAAACCAAATTTGCCAAAACTGATGTGCATCTAGCAAAAACACTCATGGAGCAAATCTGTGAGCTCCTCTTGCTGTGCAGTCCTTAAGACTGCCCAATTAGACCCTGCCATTTGGCTTACCCTGGCCAATCCCAGATTGCCACCTCACTGTTCCCACCACTCCCCTTTGCCCAGCCCTTCTGTGACCTCATCAGGTCCTCCCCATTTTGTGACCTCATGCCCTCTTTCTTGCCCCTCCCTCCCCTCCCCTCCCTCACCATCTCCTGGCGTTTCTACACCTCTTGTCCGGGCCTTTGGGACAATGGGGTCTGCCCCTAATTGGGCAACCCTCTTTGTTTGACATTTATAATGTCATGTACAGGTAATCAAAGGAAATAAATAAAAATCAACAGTATGTACTTTTGTGTGAGGTGAAGTTTGCGTACCTCACGCACACTCTAATGTGTGTCATTTTGTCAAATCACTGTCAGAACTTATGTGTCTTTACATGTTACTGTAATACATAACAGTGTAAAACATTCATAGAATCCATAGTGTCATTACCGAAGTGCTATAGCGTGTTCTGATGACATGTCCTGCATGTAAAAATAGTACACCATTTCAATTTTGCTACTTTGGGACTCTTGACCTGTGACTCAGTATTACTTCTGCCTTATCTGGTCTTGGGTGCACGGCTATGTTTTTGAAAATTCTCTGCATTTCACTGGTGTTGGTTGAAGTTTACTTCTCTTGTGGTCCACAATGTCCTGGATCATTTTCTATAGGTATTGGTATGTCTTCCACTCTTTTATTGGTTTCGCAATCCTTGTCTTCTTGTTCTTTGGATAGACAATTCTGAACCTCTTCTCACCACTCTGGTTCTCTGCAACACGCCTGCAGACATTGTTGTTGTGATCCATCGTGGCCAACTGATGGCATGCCAACATTCCATCATATAAATATAGTGATGCCTCTTGGGCAGTACTTGAGAACAAGTGCATGGTATCGCCTCCAGGTCTCCAGTATGACAGAACATCATTGCTTTGGAGGGTCCAGTAAGAATTTTTGTTGAAGCTGACATTTTTAAGGCATTGTGAGCAGGTATTCATTTTTCAAGCCAAACCTTCTTTGTTAAACCTCTTTTGACATCTTTGGATAGCTGTGCTTTCTGAATTTTGGACTCCCAGATCAAGTGTGTTTGTTGGTAATGTGGTGGATCACAGATGTGAACATTTGCTCCAGCATTTCTGCATCACCATTGCAGTTACCACAGGACCTCAAGAAGTGGTTTGACACAGACCGTATCCAGTGTCCCAGTTTGGAGCATTGTTTCTTTTGGCATACGTGAACAGTTGCTTTTTCACCCACTTGTCAAGTGCCATACATCATACTGATGGTAGATGTTATGGTCGGTGTGTGCACCTTGTTTAAGGCTGCTGATCTGCATGTGCTGATCACTGGCAATGGTATGTACTTTGACTTCATTATTGAGCAGATACTTGAGTGATCACTTAAATCCTTCTTTCTCTATAGTTGTGGAAAATTTCATCTCCGTAACCTGCACCACTTGAAAGTTGAGTATCATTGAAGTGTCCTGGTCTCATGAGGGTGTACACTCCATACTTGGTGGAAAAATCCCAGAGAGTCACACTGACCACCGCCACACAACACTAAATTATCCTTGACTTCATTTTGGTCACTATTACCTCCTGCTGTGTCACATATGCTTTGTTTATCATGGGGAACAGGTACTTCCATTGGATGTTCATGTATGTCACCATTGACATACACTGCAGATTCAATAAGTAGCTTTTGTCTGGAATTTTTGAAATAAATTCCACTGTAAAAAATAGCCATTGCCAGCTCAAGGTTTCCGGCTGCCATCTTATGCCTAGTGGGCTGTGAGAACAGTTTGTATCATGACTGTTCCGACAGTACATTCTTACTACCAGCATTGATCCCAGGACATGTGTTTTTGTCCACAATGAGTGAACCACATACGCTACAACATTTAAAGAGCTACTTTAGATTTTCATAATGTACAATGAATTTCTTATTGTCACTGACTGTGTCAAAGATGAAGTCACCACCGCCATCATCATCACTACTATCTGAACCATCATCTGAGGTGTCAGGTTCATAATCAGCATCCCCTTCATTATTTTCCTCTTGGATTCTGAGCTGCTGATGTTATCCACCTCCATAAATATTTCTGACACTGTTATGTTTGGACTAATGTAAGCAGACTCATCAAAAACAGTAGGGTAGGTGTGATCTTCCATATGTCTCCAGCATAATTAAATTTATATTCTGGCTACTGGCATCCTGCATCCATGCATGATATGTCTTCAGTTTGTGTTCCTACTGAGCAAAATGTCTCATGAGGTCAGGTTCAGGAACATACTTATCCTCCAAAGAAATAAAGAGTTGTTATTTAATCCCAACATCAAGGGAAATGCTTACACTGTGAATGCACAGTCACAATGTCACAGCTGGAGCTTACACTCGATGTTGTCTCAATTTCAAACTTTGGAAAATATGGAGGATCAAACTTATGGTGTTCAGCATCTTCTGAAGCATTTCCACATTGTGCTGACTTGACTGCTTCCTCAGTAGCCTGTAAAGATATGTGTGATGTTATGAGTGCCATAGGTTGCTAACAATTTATTGTTATAGGCAACTGAGTTTAACTCATGGTATGTGATACTTCACCTCTCTTTTCTTTTCATCTCAGCACACCGCTCACTGCATGGCCTCCCTTGTTTTGGGACAGAGAGTGCATGAGAAAAAATGTTGGCACAGCATCCTCCTTTAGGATGGATAGTTTGTTTGGGTTCATGAATTCTGCCTGTTGAGGAGAAGGTAAAAGCTCTTTACTGTACAGAAGTACAACAGTTGTCTGAATTAATTGACATATTAAGCTTAGCCCATTTTTACAATCTTACTCAATTTCTTTTAAGAGACAATTGATATTCAAATCTAAGATTTGTGTGGGTATATAGAATTTTGATTCCTAAGTAAGTTAAACACTCCCTGCACCATACTTCTTTCCCCATTTCATATCTTGATTAATTTTGTTATTAAGAGGTATACCCTGAGTTTTGTTCCAGTTTATTTCAGACCTCTAATTTTGAAAACTTCTCTAATGTTCCTCAGGATACTGGTAGCTGTTCGAGGGTTGGAGATGGTAAGCAAAATGTCATCTGCAAAACAAACACTTTATTGCATATTTTCCTGCTTTATTACCTTTAATAAGTTTATTTTCTGTGAGTTTCCATACCAAGGATTGTAGAGCTAAAATGAATAGATGAGGAGAGGGCATCCCTGCCTTGCCCCCAATAAAGGAAAATTGATTAGAGATAAACCCATTTGTGATAACCCTTGCCACGGGTTTTGTATATAAGGTTTTAATGTGTGAGCAAAAGTTTTTCCAATGTTAAAATTCTCCAGAGTTACAATCAGGTACTCCCATTCTAGGAGTTAAAGGCTTTGAAAAATTATAATGCTTTGGCAGGTTTCTGTATCCTATTTGCTAGAATTGACAACTTAGTAACCTTCTCACATTCTCATAACCTTTTGGTTTGGTACAAAACCCTGTTCTTCTCCTACCAATTTAGTTATAATACCTTTAAGCCTATTAGATAAAATATTTGCCACAATCTTATAATCCATGTTTTAATAAAGAGATAGGCTGATAGCTTTCACACATCTGTGGATCTTTGCCTTTTTGGAATCAGAGAGATGTAAGCATGTTTCATAGATTCTGGCAAAGTTCCTGAAGAATGCCTCCTTATAGTTTGGAAGAGGTATGTCTGAGTACTTCAGTCTAAAGACTTGTAGAACACACCAGGTAGGCCATCTGGGCAGGCATTTTATTGACGGAAGATCCTTTAGTACTCTACAGAATTCTTCCATAGATATAGGTTTATCTAAAAAGACTGTGTCTGCATCTGTTAATTTTTGGTAGACATATACAAGTCAAAAAGGCCTTGATTTCCTCCATCCCATTCTTTTATTTACTCAAATATAATGTTTTAAAGAAGGTTTCAAATTCGTTTGAAATGTTATTGTTAGCTAGCAGGGCTAGGAGTTCTTTCAGACCCCTTTCTGAAGAGCAGGGCCATTCTCAATGCCCTACAGGTGGCATGCCTCAGACAGCTAGTTTTGGAACACACTCTTGAGGAGCAATCTTAGACCTTGTACTCTCAAATGGAGACAGTGAGAGGATCTCAGATCTAGAAGTGGGTAGCCATCTGGGAACAAGTGACCACCAAACAGTGTGGTTCATGATATACTCAGCTACAAAGTCAAGCCATACAAAAGTGAGGTACTGGACTTCAGGAGGACTGACTTTGGCAAGATGGGAGAGTGCCTTAGAAAAGCACTAGCAAACAGGCTAGAAGAAGGGGTGGAGCAACAATTGGGAAACATCAAAACTGCCATCACAAAGGCAACAAGTCTTTGTGTGAAGCAAATAAACAAATCAAAATGAAAGAAAAAGCCACTATGGGTCTCAAAAGAGGTGGTGGGGAAGGTTAGAGAGAAAAGATAGCATTTAGCAAGTATAAGGAAACACAGAAGGAACAGGACAAAGAACTGTACCAGTTAAGGCAGAAGGAAGCAGGGAGGAAGTCAGAATAGCAAGGCCCATACTGAGGAAAAGATAGCCAACTCAGTTAAGAAGGGGATAAAACCTTTTATAGGTACATCAGGGAGTTTAGAAAAGACAAGGGAGGGATAGTGAGGCTGAATAGAATGGACGGTGGGTGGACAGAAGGGACAGTGAAAAGCAGGGATACTGAACGAATATTTCTGCTCAGTATTCACAAAAGAGGAGGGAGGTGCCTAGTCCAATTAACTCTGGATAGGGTCAATCCCAGTCCTTTCACAGAAGAAAGGGTTCTGAAAGAACTCCTAAAACTGAAAGTGGACAAAGCAATGGGGCCTGATGGAATTCACCCCAGAATTCTAAAAGAATTAAGGGGAGAACTAGTGACACCACTGACTACCCTTTGTAACAAATCATGGGAGGATGGTGTGGTACCTGAGGACTGGAGGAAGGTGGATGTGATTCCCTTCACAAAAGTGGGAGCAAGACAGAGGCAGGAAACTACAGACCTGTCAGTTTAACCTCTGTAGTAGGGAAAGTGATGGAATCACTTCTGAAGGAAAGAATTCTTGAGTATCTAGAGGCCAGTGGGGCACAAGACCCAAGGCAGCATGGGTTCACAACAGAAAGGTCATGTCAGATGAATCTAATTGATTTCTTTGCCTGGGTGACCAACGTAGTAGACCAGGGAGGGTCTGTGGACATGGCCTACCTAGACTTTAGCAAGGCATTTGACACAGTCCCACAAAAGATTAATAATCAAATTAACCAGCCTGGGAGTGGGTCCCAGGGTGGTAGCCTGGGTAAAATATCGGCTGGACAACAGGACACAGAAGGTAATTGTAAATGGAGTCCACTCTGAAGAAAGAAGGGTTACTAGTGGGGTACCACAAGGTTCATTACTGGATCCAGTCCTTTTCAATGTCTTTATAAGTGACATTGCAGAGGGACTGGAAGGAAAATATGCCTCTTTGCAAATGACACAAGAGCTGCAACAGGGTTGATACACAAGGATGTGGAAAGGATGAGAAGGGACTTGGCAAGGTGGGAGGAATGGTGAGAAGTATGGCAGCTTGGATTCAATACAAAGAAGTGAAAAATAATGCACCTGGAAACAAAACCATGGGGATGATTACACAATGGGGTGTAATAACAATAACAAAAATGGAAGGAACCTGGGGTAAACATATCAGATGACCTTAAGGTTAGCAAGCAATGTGAGAAAGCAGTAGGGAGAGCTGGAGGGATACTGGGATGTATAGGGAGAGGCATCACCAGTAGAAAACAGGAAGTTGTTATCCCTCTGTACAGACAGTTGGTGAGACCCCATCTGAGTACTATGTACAGTTCTGAGACCCCATCTCTGCAAGGACATAGACAAGATGGAGGCAATCCAGAGGAGGCAACTACAATGGTACAGGGTCTGCAAGAGAAGCCATACAAGGAGAGACTAAAGGAGCTTAATATGTATACCCTTGAGAAAAGTAGAGAGAAGGGGACATGATAGAAACTTTTAAGTACCTCAGTGGAATCAATAAAGTCCAAGTGGGTAACATCTTTCAGAAAAGAGATGTGCAAGAACAAGGGACACAATTTGAAGATAGAGGGGAACGGCTCAGGGCAATCTGAGGAAGTACTTTTCACAGAGAGGGTGGTGGATGCATGGAACAGCCTTCCTGAGGAGGTTGTGGGGTCTAAAACTGTAGGAGAATTCAAGAATGCATGGGACAGACAAGGCAATTCTTGTAGGGTGTAGGAAGAAATAGGCTGTTGGTTAACTAGAATCTGCAGCTTATCCTGTAGGTAGGAAATGGGCAGACTAGGTGGGCCAAAGCGGTCCTTATCAGCCATCAAAGTCGATGTTTCTATGTAACAACACCTTACCTGTGACTCCTTGATGCCTATAATGTTATTTTGTAATAACCTTTTTTCAATTGGTAGGCTAAATGTTTACCGCCTTTTCCCCTGACTCCCAATCGACTGTCTCACCAAAAAGAGCATACTGTGCCCTGGCTGAGTGTATCTTGTCGATGTCATACTTCTGTACTGTGATGTGATTCAAAAGCTGCATGTTTGCCTGTGGTCCACATCTAAATTGTCATTCAAGGAAGCCAATTTATGTTCTTTCTCAAAGATCTTGTAATCGTTTCTTTTTTTTTTTTTGCTGCAGAAAAACGAATAATCCTGCCCCTCATAAATGCTTTAAAGGTGTCCCACAAGCAAGTGAATCCTACTTCCCATTATTGTTAATGTTAAAGAAGTCTGCTGCTTCTTGATTCACCCATTTAGTAAAATTAGGGTCCTGGAGAAATGAGAAGTTAAATCTCCATCTAGATAACTTGCTTCTTTCCCCACCCACTTCTAGAACTGATGTTGAAAGTGCATGATCAGATAGGACAATCTCCCTATCTTAGTTGTCACTACATCCAAAATGAGGATTTAGAGACTAAAATCATGTCCAATCTACTGTCACGAAAAATGCCTGTGAGAGTAAAATGTATAGTCCCTCCCTTGAGGGTTTAGAAGTCTTCAAGAATCTATTGTGGCTAAGTCCTCTAATAAAGAGTGTAAAGCCCTCTGTGAGTTTGTGGTCCTGATAACAGCTGGTGCCCAACTCATGTCCAATCCAAGGTCAAGTGTTTCATTAAAGTCCCCCATTAATAAATATAGCTTTAAGAGTGCTTAATCTTAACTTAATATCTCTAAAGAACATATCTTGTCCGGAACTGGGGCATATATATTACAAATGACTAGCTCCTCCCTTCTATTGTGCCTGATAAAATCTGAAATCTACCCTCTGGATCAGTATAGTGATCTGATTTCACAAAATGTACCCTTTCTTATTAAGATTGTTGTTCCTCTTTTTGTTTGTTGAAAATGCTAAATTCCACTAGCCACCCAAGCCCTGGCTAACTTTTCAGCTTCTTCCTTTAATACATGAGTTCTTATAGCATGTAACATCTACTTTCTCTTTTTGTCAGTAGTTAAGTATTTTTCCCGTTTAATTGGGGTACTTAGTCCATAACGTTCCAAGTTCCAAATGTCAAACTACCTTTGCTTAGTTCCCTCTTCTTATCAATTACTAACAAGAGCCCCAAAATCTGTTTTCCTATATTTCCAGAAGGCCCAATTATTTGTCTCTAATGAGATTAAAAACAAAAACAGAGATGTTCCATGTAATATATTTCAGCTATTCAAATTAGCACTTAAAACCCCACAAAAAAAAAACAGAGACTCAAATATCTTACTAATAAACCCAAAAACTTAGCTTATAAGCTAAAAGCTGCTGATCACTGGAATACCAAACTCCAATGTGACCGCAGGTAAAACAATTACTCCTCTCTTCAGTTAACTTCAGCTATATAGACTACTACTCTCCTACACCCATCAGTTTGTTACAACAGCAATGCAACAGTGTTGGATAACAGTAACAGGTATTAGAACTCAACTAAATCATACATTCATATCAGTTAAAAAAGAGATATGTAGTTGATAAGATAAGACAATTTCTATTAATGTATTCTTTTCTCTTTTTATAGTAATACATGTCAACCCTCGTGTTTTGGAGGGTGTTTAACTCTACTAATAGTCTGATATCTGATGGAGAAAGAAGAATCAGTATTTGACCAGTGTGAACGGAACTGAATCAACCCCTGAAATAAACACACCCTTGGCAGCCATTTAACATCATATTCTATAATTAATCATAGAAATGTGGCCCATGAATGGAGTCAGTGCTTAGTAGAGACAACTGCTGCTAAATTGGATTAGTGTTGTCATTCTTAATTATTGAGACAGCTTTACCTTTACTATAAAGAGTAACCATCCAATGTACCTTGCCAATATGGTACCAACTGGCAAAGACAGCCCGGTGACCTAACCGGAAGGTTCTGTATCCATTCTCTATTAGACATGTTGGGAAAACTCAGAAATCATGCACTCTAATATGGCAAATCTCATAGAAGTACCCAGCAAAGCCTAACAGGTGTTCTCTCTGCCCGATTAAAAACAGTGTAATATTTAGGTGACATCCGTTTAATCTATAAGTGAACTATCTCAATTAGTTAGTCTTAGATTTCTATGAAGACCATAACAAATGTGAACCTGAGCCATTCTTTTATTCAGGGGCCCTTACCTGAGCAAGAGGAGAACAAAATGATGACATGCCACAGTCTAGTGCCACATTCAACAAGAGGGAACCCTTTCTTAAACTGCAAACTGGTCAATTTGCTGATCATATTCTGGTGATATCAGGCCTATTTCATTTACCCAACAACTCTGGTTAGTGAAACGATGACTACTGGACCATAACTTCAAAAAGAATATTTAAAATAATTTCTGTAGCCCTGCCCAGGTGTAATAGTTAAACAGTGCAAACACAACCCAGACTTAGAATGAGAATAATAATATTAATGTGGATAATCAAACTGAACTACTAGCATTGAATAGAACACTTATGAGAATAAACCTGAAAAGATTGCAGCATCCCTAGATGTCTGTTTATTAGCCAGTATCTGAGCTACCGTTACTTAGTCTTATATTTAGGGCCAGTTGATTGTCAGCTCTCCCCTGTCTGGATTACAAACACCTTACCAGACAGCACTACGAATGTATTCCCTCAGTAAGTAAATCAATGTAGGAATTTCTGTAGTTCCCTTAGGCATCTCGGTATCCCTTGAGGTAGGTCAAAGTTCAAAAGAGTTGTGGATGAGCCATTAATCTGATTAACCAGGGATAGTCCTTAAATTTCTGCCAATAGTGCTTGTCCTTCCATCCCTTCAGGTCACCATTTCCTCTTCCTGGGTGAGTTCTTGCTGTACTGGGAGCAGAAAATGACTGGGGATGAAAAGGAACTAAAGGATTCCCGACGATTCCTGCTGCGGCTTCTGGTTGGTTTCCTGGTCCTCAATGAGATCCTGACTTCGAGCTCACTCGTTTTACTACTAAATGACCTCTCCTGTCCACAGCAGTGTTTATCTTCCTAACAGGCGGCGACTAGAAACTGAGGCATACATTGTGGAGGGTGGACTTGACAGAGAAGTAACAGCTTGTGTTGTGCTTACTGGCATCAAGGCCCAATCAGACCCTTTGATCCTGCGTTCTGTTGGCAAGCTCATGTCAGCATGTTGTTGGTTTTGGGACATGGGCTGTTTTCTAAATTCGTTGGTGACTCACGGTTTTGTTTTTGGATTGCTTCATGTTGCACTTTCCCAACAAAATGTCTCTTTGTGTCCAGCTGAGATTTTGCTTGTTTGAATGTTTCCAGAAAAGCCCAGGCTGAGTTAATTATAGTGCCACAGAACATTTGCTCCTGATTGTGTGCTGTATTACTAAAGTGGCTGGATACTTAATATAGTAATTAACACCCAGCTTCTGCAGCTCTTGTTTAATTCCATTAAACTTCTTTCTCCTGTGTACTATTTCTGATGAGATAAAGATATTCTGGCCCCTTTCCATATCAGTTGTTGCTTCTCTCTTGCCATCCTAAGAAGTTTCTCTCTAACTGAATACCTTAGAAAGTAAGCAATTATTTGTCTGGAGTATGCTCCTTTCTGAGGTTTTGGAGCAAGAGAGTGGTGTGCTCTCTCTATTTCAATTGGCCAGTCCCATACTGAAAGGCTTCTGAGAAGAACGTTTGGAGAAACTGTGTCATATTTCTTCCTTCCACCCCTCTGGTGCTCCAGTAATATGAAGATTATTTCTTCTCTCTTTCTATTCTCCAGGTCATCCAATTAATCAAGTATATAAACCAGCTGTTTGTCATAATAATCTGAGCTATCTTGTAAAACTGTAATGTCCTCTTGCAATTTAATCACTCACTCCTCTGACACTTCATAGCAGTTTTAAACCCCTCCATGTCATGGTGCAGCAGAGCCACAGAAGATTTCATTTCTGTCATATTTAATTTCAAGCCTCAAATATTTCTCTAATTACAGCCAAAGCTGACTTAGCTTCTGAGCGTGGAGAAGTGTCATGAAGAGGCAGTCTTGCATTGAAGTTGTCACTACGTTGTTTTAGGGCCGACATCTTGACAGAGCTGTGGAGTTTCTTTCCAATATCGTAACGTCAAAAATACTGTTATAGACACCTGTTTTTGCAAATTTTATAGACAAGTTTTATTTACCCACTGATACCTTTTGTTCACTACTGCTGATATTTTTAAGTGCTATTTGGGTGTTTTAAGGGAGGTTCGTCCTCAGTTTAATGTTAACCGACCATCTTTGTCAGCAGCGCATGCCGTCCTCAGGTACAAAACTTCTTTTACTTCCAAATTGGCACTGTTAATAACCACATGAAATGTGTTAGTTATGCTGAGCACATGTTTCCAACACATTTTAATCATGTAATTCACAGTCTACAATCCACAATGTGGGAGGTTTGGGAGGAAGGTCAGGAAGCAGTTCTTTATATAGAGGGTGGTAGACACTTTCAATGCGCTCAGAAGGGTGATCTCATTGAAGACAGTGGCCAGCTTTAAGAGACTGGGATAGGCATGGGGAAGATAAGGGTGATAGTTAGGGAGGATGGGAGGAGTGAGGAGGGGCAGGGACAGTAGCTCAAGCTGTGGACCCTGCAATATGAACAAACAAGTGTAATGCCCCAAAGTTGGCGGCACTACAGAAAAGGGAGTCAATAAAGAAACTAGGGGTTTACAGGTACAGGGTGCCTGCAGAGGTGTGGGCAGCAGAGGGCACAATCATAAGGAGCCCCTGAAAATAAAGATTCACCTCCTTGTAATGGGAAACTGTAAAATAATAGTAGAAAAGTGCCCTGTGCACTTACAGTATGGTCAAAAGGCAGATTTAAAAGCAATAGATGTCACAATGGCCTGGATGGAATGCTGTGCTGAGTGGCTCATGCACAGCATTCCACTCCAGCCAGTCTAGAACCAGGGAGGTTCATGTTTGAAAAATATTGTTTTCAGTTAGTCAGTTGATCCTGGGCAGTGGTAGAGGAGACAGAACACAGAAGTCAAGAGACAGTTCAGGGCTTATCTTGTGTTGAAGCCATCCCTCTGGGCTTGCTGTGGTCCTGTGCTGCCTCCCTGCCTGAAGACTCCCTGCTCTGCATTGGTTTGTGGTAGGTGGTGCCATGGGCACCACGAAAAGAAACATCCGTTTACCACAGTTTGGAGCTTAAGAGCCCGTTGTTTTATTATTTTAGCGCCCCGAGTATCCCTAAAGTTTATTTTGGTCCCTGTCGGCAGCCCTGCCAGCCGCATTGCGCCCGTATTGCCTGTTGGCCGTCTGAGGCCCCAGTTGTCCCCAGCTGCCTGAATCAGTCCCTCCCTCTGCCAGCATACCTCCCACCTCCCGGTCGCCTCCCGATGCTCCTTCCTACAGCGGAGTGGTGAGTCGGCGGCAGCACAAGAAGAGTGCTGACCACCTTTTGAAAAAGGAGACTGTTTTTGTTTTATTTAGAAAAGCTGCAGTAGGCGGAGAGGCAGCCGAAAGCACTGCAGGGGGCAGCAGGTCGTAAGGACCCTATTCAATATTCAGGAGGGGAGGCGGGCTAGTGACGCCCATAAGGAGGGGCTATCCATTGAGGCCTTTATAGCGGCCTTTTAATATTCATTCCTGGGGCAGGACTCGGAGCCTCAGGACTGAGTGACAGGAGGCTCTGGGAGCCTGCAGATTTAAAGGCGCCTGCCACTGGAGCACTTAAAGGGGCAATCCAGGCCCAATAAATAGTGGGGCACCAGGCCCAATAGGAAGTGGGGCACCAGGCCCAAAGTAAAGTGGGCACCAGGCCCAGTATTACGTGGGGCATCAGGCCCAGTATAAAGAGGCACCAGGCCCATTATAAAGAAGGGCACCAGGCCCATTATAAAGAGGGCACCAGGCCCAGCGGCCCAGTATTACGAGGGCACCAGGCCCATTATAAAGTGGGGCTCCAGGCCCAGTATTACGTGGGGCACCAGGCCCAATATAATGTGGGACACCGGGCCCAAGTCTTGATAGGGCGTTCAGCCCGAGGTAAAATGAGAGACATTAGGTCGAGGTGAGTTGGTACTGTAGGAGGCCCGGCCTAGCGGAATAGGTAAGCCAGCCTAGTGGTACTAAAGGGAGGCCCTGGCCTAGCATAGTAGGGCAAGCCACCCAATAGGAAGGTGGGGCACCAGGCCCAAAGTAAAGTGGGGCACCAGGCCCATTATAAAGAAGGGCACCAGGCCCATTATAAAGAGGGGCACCAGGCCCAGCGGCCCAGAGATATGAGGGGCACCAGGCCCATTATAAAGTGGGGCTCCAGGCCCAGTATTACGTGGGGGCACCAGGCCCAATATAATGTGGGACACCGGGCCTAAGTCTTGATAGGGCGCTCAGCCCGAGTAAAAGTAGGCATGTAGGCCCGAGGTAAAGGTTAGTACTGTAGGGAGGCCCCGCCCAGCGGAATAGGGCAAGCCAGCCTAGTGGTATCTATAGGGAGGCCCGGCCCAGCAGAATAGGGTAAGCCAGACTAGTGGTACTAAAGGGAGGCCCTGGCCTAGCATAGTAGGGCAAGCCAGCCTAGTGGTACTAAAGGATTCCTAAGCCACACGCACAGAAAGAGATCCTATTCCAGAAGACCCTACATTTAGAAACAGAGGTACGTTTAAGAGTGTTTGATTTGCCTATACTATGAAACTACTGTAATTACTGTACTGCTTATGCTGAACTATTGCCCTTAGTACTGAACTATTGTCCTAAGTACCTGAACTATTGCTCTAAACACCTGGACATTGGCCCTCATCAGTAACAGTTACTCCTGAAGTTATTTTGCCCTCCTCCGCAAATTATAGTATCATTCCACAGTTCTTTGGGCTTTATTCAGTTATATGGTTACTACTGTATGAAGACAGTCTCAATCTTCTACCACTGCAGTCTCATAGTGTGGTCTGTAACACTCATGTACTCAGAATCAGTCTCCACTCAGAAGAAGACGTCCTCTCAGCATTCTTCACTCCTGGGAGATCATCCATCAGCTCATCACGTCCATCCTGTGTGCGTCCGCTGAAGTTGAGTCCATCGCCAGTCATTACAAGTCGTACCCGCCGTTTCTTGTTTTCACAGCTTGAAGAGTACGTCTGCGAAGCATCATGACAGCCGTGCCAGTGTCGTTCCGTATGGTTCCTGTTCCAGATGTCCCGGTTGGTGCGCCTCTGCAGAAGAGTGAGCTCATCCTGGAGAACCTGGTCTGTGCCCTCCTGGTCATTCGCGAAAGTCGGGTCCATCCGAGCCCAATGCGGGATGCATCTGCGTTTCTTTGTTTTTGTTAGTTCCTGATCCAGGATTGCAGAGTCAACCATCATCTCTTCAGATTCTTATGGCTCCTGGTCCTGACAGAGTTCCTTCCAAGTTTAGCTGGCCTTGGAGGCCGCAGCATCAGTCAGGTCGTGGTAGTCCTCCATTGGATTCATCGCCACACAGATCTTGATCTATCTTCGTCCTTGGCAACCCTGGAAGTGGGTTTGGCCAAGGAACCCTTTGTTTTCAGTGTATCCTCTCAGGAACCAGTTGTTCTGGTTCTGCATTCCAGCAGCCTTGGAGAGTGGGCTTTGCCAAAGAAATATATGGTCTGTTTACCAAACCTCTCACCACCCCAGTGGCCTTATCTAGGTCTTTGCTGAGAATTGTGATTTGGGTTCTACAGTTCTGATTTGTTTCCTTGTAGCTACCAATGAAAGCAACGAGTGTACATGAAGATGACAGATATTTGGATTTTGTGAGAATTGGATGGTCATTGTAAAACCAAATATTGTATGGTGGGTAGTGAAGAACACCTGATTTCCGTCTATGTACTAGTTGCTCTTACAGGATACTGCTAAGGAATTTTAGAATATAGTGGCAATAGGCCATGGTGCACCCAGAGAAGAATAATCTAGAGTTTAGACATTTTAGAGTTTAGTTGTTACTGTTTAGAGATCTATAATGCTGTCCATACTTCATACTGTTTTTGTGGGTGGTATGTTTCTGTCGACCATGTCCTCCGTCCTCTCCTGTCTATAAACGTCTTTGCTCCATCCAATCTCTGTGTATGACTCCTGCCTCTCCTTGTCGGGTGATTCCACCAGTCCATCCCCATTCAGACCTCAAGCGCCCCTCGCCATCCTACCTGCTGAGGGTGTCGCTGGTGCTGCTGGTAGTGAGACAGTTCCCTTCACCACTCTGAGTGAAGAACCTGAGGTCTACCAGTGTAGCGTCCATCACACAAGATATACAAAATTGCCTTTGTATGCTGGCTTCTTTGTATGTTTGATTGTAATGTAGATGTGGTATGTAGCAATTATAACCCACACTGAAAGCAGCAGTGTGGTGATGTGAGGACATGGCGTGTGATATCACCATGTATGCAGTCACATTGTGGAATGATGGTGCACAGTCGACCGTGTGGATGCAAACATTGATATGCGAATACAGGTATGTGAAATGGGGTGGGCAGGGAATCTATGTGCTAATTCATGACAGTGACAGTGACCAACATAGACCATTACATAGTGGCATACATCCTATGTCACCAGTGTACATGACTATGTGGAGTTCATAGGTGTCACTCCATCACCCTCACCGCATACTGCTATTATGTGGTGTTGGAACCTACAGTAGGTATCTGCCAGCACATGTTAGCCATTGTTTTCAGTGCTGCTGTTGTCCAGCGGGTGATGGGTTGAGTTGGGTGTCAGCAGACATACAAAGACCTTACGCCAGGTAATGGGCATGGTATGGGATTGTGTGTGTGCATTTGGGGTTGAGGGCTGTGGTGGAAAACGTGGTCATTAACCTTACTCACAGGTTTCCTTTGAGAGCGAGTCTGTCTTTTGGGCACTGGACCATTTTGGCAGATACTACCCCAGGTGTAAAAGCCATTGGTGAGCTACCATGATGTCAGAATCCACAGGGTTCTATTCATGTGCTCTTGTACTATAAGTGGGCCTCCTCCACATCTAAAGATGCCTAAGTTGCCCCTTATATATTGAAAAGCTAATTCAACCTAGCTCTCTTTTCATAACATTGCTGTAACTCTTTTATGGATAGGCTGCAACTACCCACAGAGCTCCCACTGGCTACCTAGAGGCTAATGTGACACCCACAGCTGCAAACAGCAGAACAACATCACTTTTGTCATTGCTCATGCCTTATAGTAGATCATTAAACTCAGACTGGGTGTACTTATGCAAGCTGAATGAGATGTAGTGGTGCGTCCACAGACTAGATGACATTACCAGTGTTGCCCCTAGAAACCACACTGTAAAAGTGTGGACCAATGGGTCACCCAACACAATACAGTACCCTCACAGAGAATTCACCAATAAAAACAATGCAGTCAACTATAATTCAGTATGAAATGCAAATACTGAGTAGTAAAGCTCAGCACAGAAATAACTTTATTGGGGCAAGGAAACAGAAACAGGGCAAGGGGCAGGAAACTAGTAAGCTATATATATATATATATATATATATATATATATATATATATATATAAAGAATGGTCCCCGATGGCAATGGCTATGGCTCTAGGCAGCTAAAAAAGCATGTGTTGTGTTTGGAACTGTGTGGGGAGGGTTGTGGCTGAAGAAATTGGACATTAACTTTAAACATTACAACTTGGGTATGTAGACAAATATTTAATTGACAATGGTGTCACACTGTAAAATGAATATTCTGGTGGGGGCTATGGCTACAGAACTGGGGTGTTAACTTTAGACAACACAGCTTAGGTATGTGGACATACATTTGGGTGACAATAGTGACACTCTGTAAAATTAATACTCTGACAGGTGATTGTCAATGAGCTGCATAAACAGAAACTAAATATGTTATACAGTCAAATGTACCTTCAAATTTCTCTCAAAGCTGTGACTTGTAAAATGTTGTGAACACAAGACTGTGTTCCTACTAGTAACATCGGAAGGCTTTCCTGATGAATAGCAGCCTTTCACTTTGCCACCATTTCTTTACCTTTAGGGAATCTAAAGAAGGAAATCCCTCTGCAGTCTTTTTTCTTGGATGCATTAAAACACCCAACTGCACAGCAGTTAACCATTTCTTTATTCAGTATGATTTCTGCTTAATCAAATAGGACTGCTGACAAAAATAATTTAAATATGAGTTTTGTCACACTGCTGTCACATCTGCAAGCACACTACAGCCACTCAATTCATTCCCGTGGGCCTTGCTGAATGGCTTAACCCATCGGTGATGTCACAGTGCACATCGTGCATGTACAAAATGGCAGTTGCAACCTCTGTGATTTACAGGCTCAAGAAATGGCAAAAAATAACAATTATAAGAAATAGAGGCATGTGAAACCAATAGCAGTGATTAAGGTTGGTAATATTTACTGTAAATAATAACTTAGGAGGCAGAAACAACATGTAGTTTCCCTTTAAGAGAACAATCCTCTTTCTCTCTCTCTCTCTCGTTCTCTCTCTCTCTGACTTTGTTTATGCATTTCAAGTACTTAAAGGTCTTTATCATGTCCCCTTTTCCTTTTCTTCTGCAGCAAGTACATGTTGAGCACCCTTAATCTTTCCTCATAAGGCAACTCCCCTGTACCATAATCATTTTGTAGCCCTATGCTGCACCTTCAATAATCTTACATCCTTCTTGAAGTATAGGCACCAGTACTAAACACAGTACTTGAAGTGCGGCCTCACCAGTGATATGTACAAGGGCAGGAGGACCTCCTCCTTTCTAGAAGATCCTCTGGCAATTCATCCCAGCATCCGCTTTGCCCTTGCTGCTGCCCTCCCACACTGTGCTGATACCTTCATGTCCCCTGTGACTAGTACTCCCAGGTCCCTTTCATCCTCTGAAGCTGCTACCTGCACTCCCCAACCAGTAGCTGGTCCTGGGATTCCTGGCTCCGACTTGCATGACCTTGCAAAAATATATATCAGGCGTATCTATAGATTTGTATTGTTTTAGGTCATGAATGTGCAAAAATGTCAACCTAATAAAACATTTCTATAGTACTTGCAATACAGTATTTTTATTATGAATATTATTGTAATAATTAAATGTATCTTTCAATGCCATAAGATATTGCTGCTTTGAATCACTCAGTAGAAAAATATTGTATAAAAAAGTTGAACTCAAATGATACAAAGTAATTAATGATATAAAATAAACTGTACTCAATTGTGCAATAGAAAATGTACTCCAATTACACAAAATAAATTGTCCACCAATGATGCAATAAAATTGTACTCCAATTACATGAAATAAATTGTACTCCCATGATGCAATAAAAATTGTACTCCAATTACATGAAAGAAATTGTACACCAATGATGCAATAAAATTGTACTCCAGTTATATGAAAGAAATTGTACTTCAATCAGCTTTGATTATCATACTTTGCAAAAAAATTGGGAGAAGCTGAATCCATAACAAACACTCAGTTGTAATTTCTGTAGTGTTACCATTACACAATTAACAAGTAAAATGCACACTCAAAGCACACCAATCCAATTCTGGCATACAGTTTTCATTGTTATTAAATATAGTTTGTGATCATTAAATATCCATTAGGTTACATCACATATAATAGCAAAATTACATTTCAAGAGGATCATTCAGCGTAAACAAACATGTTTTGTTAATGATGTTTCAGAAAGGAGGAACAGCTTTATATATATGCTATATGCAAAACGTGTAGCTTGTCTTCCTTACTACCTTTGAAGCAAATCATGCTATATAAAAATGACTGTTATAATCCTGGATTTCAGCAGTAATTACACAGGCCACATACAAAGGAATGGCATTTTGTATGTCTTTGCCTGTTCTCATATTTGAGTATACAGCTTTTTGTAGCCTGCCTTTAAGTGGTTGCTAAGGTAAAGGATTTGAGCAGTGATTGGAAAAAATATCTCTGAGTGCATGCAGTGAACTGTAGTAGGTCATTGTTTTCCTGGTTATGTATTATAGAGCCCTGTTTCTAATATGAGGTTTAACAATGCATAATACCATAACATTTTAACTGGATGCTTTGTACATTTCTCATCTTACATACTCATGCAGTGTAGTGTTTAATGTAATCAATACCATAGCAGTATTAAAAATATGAAAGTTGGCATATTTGCATTTTGTCTTGCCTTTTCTTTTCTGTCAACAACACTGAAGGTTCAGGATGCAAAGCAAGGAGAAGGATTGTCAAAGATTCAAGCGAAAAGGAGATTTGATTATCGGAGGAGTTTTCCATTTCACTTTGGACAGGATTCTCCGGATCTGCAATTTGTGGCACTTCCTACCACAGTACCATGCAAAACGTAAGTCTGTTCTTCTGCTCCAGTTATATCTGTGATAACTATATTGTTACTATTTTTGAAAATCCTGTAACTTTAGCTTAGTCATAAATTAGTGATTTTGCACAGATGCTAAACCTGGTATGGTCAGAATAACATCTGCACAAATTTGGGAATTAGCCTCCCGGCAACATGTAAGAAGGCTTATATTTTAAAATGAGAAATGCACATCTTTCCAGATGTCAGTCCAGCAACTCAAAGAAACAGAATTTGCTGGCAAATAAGGACCGCTGAGCCACCCAGTCTGCCCATTCTTCCCTACCACGGTGTCACTATAGACATATTTGATCTCCAGCTCCCCTCCTTTCCTTTGCACTAAGATTCCCTTTATATCTATCCCATGCATTCTTGAATTCCACCCTGTTGTCCTCTCTCACCACCTCTGCTGGAAGGCTGTTCCAGGAATCCATCACACTTTCTGTGAAGAAGTACTTCCTCACATATCTTTGAATCCACCCCTCCACCTTCATAGAATGTCCCTTGTTCTTGAGCTCCTTTTTCTAAAATATACTTCCCTCATGTACATTATTTACCACTCATGAGGTATTTAAAGGTCTGTAAAGGTAGTTTTCAGTCCCTGTTCTGTCTCCCAATTTCTGTGTTTATGCCTTTCTACTCCATGAGCAGACTAAGCCTCATGGACTGATCCTCTCTTTCTTCTTTGTGGTAGTCTAAGTCTCTGGTTGTCTCCATTTGTATATATGCATTACTCTCAGTGCTATCAATTTACTCTGATATGTATCATTGTTCTCTTAGTTCCTTATGTTGGTGGTTATGTTTGACTGCTGCTGTTATTTCACTGTAACCTTGTAAATGTGTCAGCCATTTGCTGGCATCATAATGTTTCATACTTCTGTAATCCTCTGACGAGGAACCTATGTAAAGAACTTTTAGCTCAAAGGTATTTTCAAGATTATAATAAATAAATAAATAATAAAATGCACCCCTTCTTGGGTGTACATATTTAGGTTATTTAGTCTCTCCTCATAGGGTTTTGATGCAGACTGTGCACCATTTTAGTTGCCCTCCCTCTGGCTGGCCTCCACTGTATGTCCCTCTAGAGATACAATTGCTGCAAGACCTGATATGGTGCACTGGGCTTGTGGCAATCTAAAGGGATCGTCTGTCCCCTGCAGCAAAGACACTCACTAGACTATCATTCTGGGTCCAGCTTGAGTCAATCCCTCTTTACGTGGAGCTTGAGCCCAGGATCTGGTGCAAGCTGCCGTAACTCAAGTGAATTGTCAGAACTGTGCCCAAGATTATAAAACTGGGCACAGCTGAGGCAATCATCAATGCTGCAGCTGTGGTGGTGAAGGGTTTGATGCAGGGCTGGACACAAGCCCTGCATCACCTTCTATAATCCAGTCTGTGGTCTCCAGAACTGGACACAGTACTGTGGTGGGGTCTTACCAGTGAACTATACAGAAGCAACACCACCTCCCTCTTTCTGCTGGTGATACTGTCTCTACGCATCCCAACATCCACTAGCCCTCCAAACTGCCTTGTTGTACTGCCTGGTCACCTTTAAGTCATCAGATATGATGACCTCAGGTCTCTTTTCTGTTTGGTGGTCGTCAGTACTATTTCACCCATTTTGTGCTCCACCCGGGTGTCTGTGTCCTAAGTGCATTATTTTGCACTTTTCATATTGAAACTAAACTGCCATATCCTTGACTATTCCATGAGTTTTCTCAGGACTCTGTTCATCCTTTCCACACCCCCACCCACCCCAGCAAAATGCTTCTAGCTTTTCAGAAGAATGAGAGGACATTTATACTACTTTTACTATCTCCTTCCCTGCCAAATATTTAGTTAAGTTACAAGGAACAAAATGCCTTTTATGATTTTTGTGAACAATTATGGCATTTTGTCCTTGTATGTCAACTTAAGAGACAGCAAACAAAAGCAGACTGAATAGACTTAGAGGAGTCTTTTCAAATGGACACCATGAATGATCCCACTGAGATGTTTCCTCTGGATGAGCCGAAACTGGACAAAACAAGTTATTTGAATATTTCCTTGTAATTGGTTTTCAATACTTTTCAACAGCTAGATGATAACTGACTGCATATTTTTAAAATAAATCCCAAATATAGTTCATTACTAGTAGTTCAAAGGACATTTGACTGATTTACAGTATGGACTTTAAAATACTTATCTTGTAGCAGCCTCAGCTTATCTTTGAGATTAAATAAAAGATAACCTAGTTATTGTCTTGTGATGCTTTTGCAGACAAAGACTGCAAGCTAGGAAGACTAGGAAATATTAGAGGCAAGAGTGAAAGGTTCAGAACATGGCTGAAGGTATAGAATGAATGAAAATTAAGTTATAAACAACAGTTCTCCCAGATCAATATAGTTTTTCCATGTAACTCCAGGGCAATTTTCCTGGGTTTTCCTGTAGATTACATTGTTGCCTTCAACTGTCCTCAGCTCATCACAATACCACAGACAGCTGCAGAAGGAGTTAGAGAACAGGCACTGTAGGGTGCCAGGGAGTTCTAGGCAGCTACAAGAACTGAGTTATAGTGCTCCATGGGTTTCCCAGCACCCTGAGCACATGCCATCATCATGCCTGAGATATCCATATGAACAAACAAACATATGAAATTTGCCAGCAGATAAAGGCATAGATGTCTATCAAGTCTGCTCGAATGTGCAGCTAGCACCTCTTGTTCTGCAGCTGCCCTCCCTTCCACCCTTCCCCTTCAGTGACCCTCCACCTTATCCTGTCCCATCCCTTTTGAAGCAGTTTACTGTTCTACTGGATACCACTTCTGCAGGTAATGCATTCCACCCAGCCACCACCCTCTCTGTAAAAGTGTCTCCTCATCTCCCTCCTGAACCTTCCTCCCTCCAGTCTCATATCATGGCCCCTGGTGTCCCTCCCTCCCTTACTTTGAACAGTCCTACCTGTCTTGTTTATTTCTTTCATGTACTTAAGGGTTTCAGTCATATCCCCTGTCCCTCCTCTCCTCCAGCGTGTACATGTTCAACTCCTCAGCCTCCTCTCGTGATGATAAGTCCCCAGCCCCTTGATCATCTTTGTCACCCTGCACTGCACCCCTCCAGTAACTTAATGTCCATCTTCAGATATGGGTGCCAGTACTGTATGCAGTACTCCAGGTGCGGTCTAACTAATGAGCTATACAGTGGCAGAATCACCTCTTCCCTCCTCAAAGATATACCCTTGCAATGCAACCCAGCATTTTGTTGTCCTTGCAGCTGCTTTTCTACATTGTGCCGAGTTGTTCATTGACCCTGTAATGAGCACCCCCAGATCCTTCTCCTCCTCTGTCTGGGCTAGCTGCACTCCCCCAGCTGGTAACTCCTCCTTGGGTTCTTTATCCCAAAATGCAGCACTTTGTACTTTTGGCATTAAACCCCAGTTGCCAGGTGTCTGACCAGGTTTCAAGCTTTGCCAGATCATCCTGCAACCCCTGCCATCCCCTAGGTCATCCACCACCACTCCTACCTTGGTATCATCAGCAAACAGACTGATCTTGCTCTTGATGTCCAATGATATGTCTGCAATGAATATCCCAAACAACACTGGTCCCAACACTGAGCCCTGTGGGACACTGCTTGTCATTATCCTTGGGTGTGAGAGCTCCCCACCCACCACCACCCTCTGTTGCCTTCCCTGAAGCCAGTTCCCTACCCATCTCACCAGTTTTGCACCACCCCTGTGCCTAGTAACTCTCTTGCCAGCCTTCCATGTGGCACCGAGTCAATGCCTTACTGAAGTCCAGATACAGGACATCCACTGCATGGCCCCTGTCCAGTTGCCTAGTTACCCAGTCACAGAACTCCACCAGGTTGGTTTGGCAGGATCAGCCCCATATGAAGCCATGCTGTCTGCTGTCCTGTAGTCCTTTGGCCTCTGGGATGGCCACCAGCCTCTCCTTCAGGATAGTCTCCATTAACACCCACGATGGATGTGAGGCTCACTGGTCTGTAGTTTCCCGGTTCATCCTTGGGGCCACTCTTGTGGAGGGGGCACCATGAGCCATCCTCCAGTCCTGAGGTACACACCCCAAGTGTAATGAGGCCTTAAATAGGTCTGCCAAAGGCCCTGTAAGGACCTCTGCCAGCTCCTTCAGTACCCTGGGTGGATGCCATCTGGACCTGGTGTCTTGTCCACCCTCAGTGCTTCAAACCCTCCCAAACTCTGCCCTCCATGATTTCCCCATCTGTCACCCCTTCCCCCTTACTGCCATTTCTCCCCCTTGGGTGTCACCCCCTCTTCTCTTTACTAAATACTGAGCAGAAGTACTCATTTAGTGCTTCTGCCTTATCCCCTCTGCTTCCACCAACCCCCTCCTTACTAATCCTTACTATGTGGTCCCTTACAGCTCCTTTTCTCCCTGATGTACCTAAAGAGTCCTCCTCCCTCTTCTTAATGCCTTGTGCCAGCCTGAGTTCCATAGATGCCTTGGCTCCCCTTACTGCTCTTGTCACCTCCTTTGATTCCATCAAGTACTCCTCCCTGTCCTTCCCCTCCCTGTTTTCTTGTGCTTCCCTAAAGGCAGCTCTTTTCTGCCTTACCTTTTCCATAGTCTCCTTGCTCAACCTGCTGCGGTTTCTTAGCCTAACCTTCTTGCTCTGGGCCTTGCAGCAGGTTTTGGTTGCCCCTCCACTATCCCCAGCTTTAAGGCGCCCACCTCTGGTTAGTGTCCATACTAGATTGAATTCTGGCAGGTACCCTTTAACCACTTCCCCATCCTCCCAAAGTCAGCCCTCCTGAAGTCCAGCACTCTCGTGCCAGATTTCCTCCTTCCTTGCCCATATCCACTGTGAGCCATGATGAGTGGTGGTCACTCCCTGACAGTGGTTCCTCCACTGTAAGTTCTCTCACAAAGTCCCCACTTACCAGCACAAGGTCAAGGGTATTCCCTAACCTGGTTGGTTCACTGACAATTTGCAGCAGGAAGCTGTCCTGGAAGGCATCCAGCAGTACCTGCTCCTTTCTGTTCCTGGTTGTTTGGGTACTCTACTCCACTCTGGCATGTTGAAGTCCCCACAATCACCACACTACCCTTCTTGCAGGTCCTCCTGATCTGTCCCTTAGTTCCCTGTCTAACTCCTCCATCTGAGATGGCGGCCTGTACCCCACTCCCATTCTAAGAATCCTATTCTTGTAATCCTGGATTTGCATCCAAAGTGACTCCGTACTACCCTCCTCCCTTCCTCCCTTTCACACTTCAGTCCTTCCTTCACATATAGTGCCACACCTCCTCCTTTCCCAATCACCCTGTCCCTATGAAATAACCTGTACCCTAGTACAGACAGGTCCCAGTCATTGTACTGAGTGGCCCATCTTTCTGTGATGGCTGCGATGTCCACCTCTCCCTCTGCCATGAGCAACTGTCACTCTGCAGTTTTCCTCCCAAGGCTCCTAGCATTAGGGTAACCACCTTCTACCCTTCTCCCCATCCTGCCCTCCTTTACTAGCATCACCAATAGTACTTGCCATTTATCTTTTGTCACTGTCATGGGGGTAAGCTCATGTGGTTTCCCAACCTGTGGTCTCTGCATGTCTCTTGCCCAGCTGCCACCCCGCTCCTAGTTTAAATTCCCAACTTCCTCTATGTACTGTTCCATCCTCTGTTTCAACACATTCTTTTCCTCCTCACTCAAAGTGTAGTCTGTCCTTGGCATAGAGACTACTATCCTCCCAGGTCCCTCCCCACCTCCCCAACAGCCCATACCCTTTAGCACAACACCAGTTTCTAGCCAGCCAATAAATTCCTCTATTCTCAGCTTTCTTGTTGTGCTTGCCCTGGGCACTGGAAGTATCTCTGAAAAACTTACTAATCTTCCTGCCCCTCACATAATTGTCCTAGTTCCTCAAACCTCCTCTGGACTATATCTACTGTCTTGTCAGCATGGTCATTCATCCCAAGATGTATAATTAAATGAGGCTTGTCCCTACCCCTTCTAGCATATTTCAGAACAGATAGTCCCACCCTTTCTGCTGTCATTCCTGGCATGGCCTCACCCAATCGACTATGCCTCTCCCTCTGCTACCTCACCTGACTCCTCTTAGTATTGAGTCCCCAGCACTAGGATTCCACCCTCTGACTCCTGCTTGCTTCCATTCATCTCCCTCTCATTTCCGGCTCCTCTTCTTACTCCTGCACATTATTTCCCCTTTTGCAATACACCAGCAGAACTTCCCCCACTCTGGTTTAGTCCAGGCATTTATCAGTTACTACTCTAATTTCATCATTTCCTCCTCCACCTTCTTTCTCTCTAGCAGTGCAAAACTATTTTCTGAAGACCTTCACAAATGCCCTCCCTCTCTCTTCATAGTAACCTGTTCTCTCCTTTCCACTCCATGACTTTTGCCACTTCCTCGCCTCCCCTCACAGTCCCTATCTCCTCCTTCCATTTGTCTTTTGTCTCCTGATCTGGTTTCCCCAGCAATCGTTCTTCCTGGCCTGGGCCCTTCATCTCTGCTTCCCTTCTTCTGACCCTCTCCTCACCACTGTTGACTTAAATCACCCTCCCTCATCTCCCCTTCTTCCTTCCTCCAGTATTGGGCTAAACTCACCCCAATCTGCCTTACCTGTCTTAGTTCCTCCTGCAGACCCTTGATCTCCCTTCTAAGTGTCTCTATGTGGTTACACACTAAACATCCTCCCACACTCCAGGCAATTTTAGAAGACTGGTGCACCACAGTTGTTGCAGCCTACCACCCTACCCATTGCTGTCATTGCCCACCAGTGACCCCCACCCTTCAGATGCAGGATACCAAACACTCCCCCAAGTCTTCCCTCTCCCCTCTATCAGTGCAAAACATTCTTTCCTAATTTCCCTTACCCCCTTTGTTGTACACGTTTAGACAGATTGAGCAGCTGCTTTTATATTCCTATCCTTCCTATCCACACTCAAAAGAGACTTTTAGTAGCTATTGAACAACCTTCTTCAAACTCCTACTCTTCCTTTCCACAATGCAATAGCAATGCAAAGTAGTAACAATAAGCTCCTGGATTTGCAGTTACTTCCCTTCCACTGAGGAAGCAGTCACCTCTTCACTCACTGCTGTTCCTTTCCTGGATGTCTGCTTCTGCTATGACTGGAGCATATTCTTTGCTCGTTTGAGGAAGTGTTGTCAGAACCCTGGTATAAAGGAAATCATGGACCAGGGGCGGATGGGGTGAGGGGGTGGGGGTGGGACCAGTCCAAGTCTTCCAGAAACAATCAGGTAGCTGAGGCCCTGGTCAGACCATTAGCACCTTCCCCATGATGCACTAAACTTTACAGCCAGCAAAATTAATCACAATTCTACTCAAAGCCCCCAAAATAGGTTTGCACCAAAAGAAACAGGTCTCCAATTCAAACAGCTTCACCAACAACACAAAAAATAGGCTTGAAATTAGAAGATATAGGTCTCCAATTCAAAGAAACAGCCCCAGTTAAATCACACCAAATAGGTTTTAAATCAGAAGAAATAGGCCTCTACAAATGCAGCCTGCTACACAGTGAAACATCAAACAAATGAGCCCACTTACAGCCACCAAAACAGGTTTCAAAATTCCAACAGCCCCAAACAATACCCTGCTAGCCCCTTAGAAGTAGTAAGAAAGAAGAGAAATAACCTTCTACCAAGTAAAATCCACAAGAAACAATGTAAGAACAACAAGAAGAAGCTACTGTACTGTAACAGATCTGATCCTGTCCCCTTCTAGTTCCTTCTGAGAAGCCAAAGCAACTGACACCACACCTGATTCAGCTCCACCTCCCTAGCTGAGTGAGACCTGGCCAGACCATTAGCACCGTCCCCACTATGAGCTAAACTTTACAGCTAGTGAAGCCAGCAAAATGAATCACAATTCTACTCAAAGCCCCCAAATAGGTTTGCTACCAAAAGAAACAGGTCTCCAATTCAAACAGCTTCACCAACAACACATCAAAATAGGCTTGAAATTAGAGATATAGGTCTCAATTCAAAGAAACAGCCCCAGTTAAATCACACCAAATAGGTTTTAAATCAGAAGAAATAGGCGCTACAAATGCAGCCTGCTACACAGTGAAATATCAAACAAATTAGCCCACTTATAGCATGGCATTTATGAGGCTCCAAATTATGTTTTGAGCAGTATCACACCATTTCTGCAGACAGGAATTAAAACAAGGGGCCACACAGAGGAATGACATGACTTGATAATTTGACCAAATGACTAGATTAGCCATGACTGCACCGATTCCAAGCCCCAATGAAAAGACCAGGTCCAATGTGTGACCATGTAGGTGGATAACTGAAGCAACTGCCTGTGTCAGTGCAGAGATGACATCAACTGAAGGAGCTGTTGACCAAAAGATGAGGTTTACCATTGACCCAAGTGTTGAACTCCTCCAGCACTAAATGTCTGGAGCATCCAGCTCCTGGTTGGGCATGAAATCTGCCCGCTCCAGAAGCAATCACTGCCATATGGTACATGAGTATGATCCTTGTGCCTACACCCTCTGAGGAAGAGGAGTTGTTCTCAAAGTGCTAGCCTTGTGTGTAGCCTGGTCTGGTGAGGGGAGCATTGCAACAGACAGGTATTGTGTCTCAGTATTATTTGCCCACTTGATTTAGAGACTGAACACACTGTGTTCACAAAAGCCACAGACAAGTGCTCACACTATACTTTTTTTTGTTTTAGACAATAAAACCTTTTCTCCTTGGCATAGCCAAAGTAAAAAGACATACTGTCTTGGAGTGCTTTTTCCTTTGTTTGATCTTGCACACTATTTTGAAAAGCACCTGGTTTTACAATAGTATGCTCCTGTCCTACTGCCTTGATCCTATAGCCAACACCTGACTATCATTGCTAAAAACATGTATTAATAACATATTCAAAAAACTGATTTAATAGTGTAAATAATATACAACAGTGGCAACACATAAAATAGTATTGAGTGGCTGGACTACGTTTTTATTTAAAATTAGGTTTCTATCCCTATGCTTCCAAAGTTAGACCTTTCAAAGATTATTTTATTATACTGTAATGGGATAATTCTGGAACCCTTAGGGCTTAAAACTTATTTTCTTCTTAAATGAAGCTTGAGGTCAGCTAAGTTGATATAGCAATATAAGATATTGCTACAGCTACCATCTGTGGCTATATGAAATATAAAATGGCTCACTAATTTCTTTAGACTTTTATTGAGTTTAAACAGTTACAAAACAGACAGATATGAACAATTTGTGCTGTTGTGCATAGAATACAGTCAATTGATACTGATGTTATGAACCACTGAATAAAGACAATAGTCAGTTTATACAAACATATGAACATAAGAAGAAGCCAGCAGAATAAGGCCATTTGGTCTGTCTAGTCTGCTTGAATTGCAGGGTCCAAAGGTTATGATACTGACCCTGCTTCCCTCCCAATCCTCTCATCTTTTCCATCTGCCCTTTCTATGATGCTTACTTTCTCTTTAAATCTATCCCAGTTTCTTTTGAAGCTGCCTACCATATTCAACGAGACTACCTCTTCCAGTAGTGCATTCCAACTGACCACCACCCTTACTGTGAAGAAATGCTTCACAACCTCACTCCTAAACCTCCCCACAACTTAAGACTATGCCCACTTGTTCTTTTTATTGCTACTTAGCTTACAGAGCTCTTCCTTATACTTCAGGCTATACTTCAGGTTCTGAGACAGGATTTAGACAAAATTGTCCTTATTTGGCCTGGCTGAAAATGAGATACAAAACCCTTTATAATGTCTATTGTTCATCCATTCATCTCCATTGAGAGATTGTTCCACTGCTTGCCCACCCTTTGTTTAAAAATAATGTCTTGCTTGTCGTCCTGAAATTTATTGGTTTTATTTGCTTGTTATGCTTTCTTAGTGCATATAATTCCCATCCTTCCATGAAATTTAATTTGTCCATTAGTTCCTTATGTTCATAAATTTAAAAGAAGAAGAAGAAGAAGAAGAAGAAGGAGAAAGAAGAAGAAAGCTCCCCTAATGCACCTCTGCTCCGAAGCTATACAACCCAGATCCCTCAGTCAGGTGCTTCCTGTCTATGGCATGGGTGAGGCTAGGATGCTCTGCACCATGAGATTCAATCAATGGTTGAAAAACTGGTGCAGAACTCAGGGTTTTGACTAAGGGCCACCTGAGTAATGCAGGCCTATATTGGCATGATGGTCTGCATCTGTCCAGTAGGGGAACCAGGATTCTACTGATAGGTTTATATGCATCATTGGCAAACATTTAAAGTAGCCAAGAGGTGAGGTACTGAAAGGGGCGGAAATCCTAGGCCCCCAAAAATCAGAGTAGTTAGTGAGGTAAACACAAGCTAGAGATGTCGATAGGGAGAAGGGCAGGGGTAAATGGAGAAAAGGCAAAGGCAGTAAGAACAGGGATGGGACAAAAGGGTAAGGCCATCAAAAAATGGAGGGAAATGAGTACCAATGCCCATAGTCTAGGTAACAAGCTCCCTGAAGTGGTGACTTTGATAGAAGAGGGATGCCTGGTTATCATGGCAGTCACAGAAACATGGTACACAGAGAACCATGACTGGGATGTCAACATACCGGGGTGACACAATCTACAGGAGGGACAGGGAGGGTAGAAGAAGAACAAGAGTAGCTCTCTATGTAAGGCAAGGGATAAAAGCAATGGAACAAAAGGGTAAATGGGGAGGAGAGGAGGCACTGTTTGTCACCCTGAGACTGGAAATGGCACCACAGTCTGCACAGGGGCTGTGTTAGACCTCCGTCTGAGGGAGGAAATGGACAAGGAAATAATAGAAGGCATCCTTAAGATGGCAGAAAGAGGAAATATTGTTGATGTGGAACCTGAAATATGCAGATGTTAACTGGAGCACCTTTGCTGCAGCCACATCCAAGAGCAGGGCCATTCTTGATGCCCTACAAGGGGCACACCTCAGACAACTAGTGTTGGAACCAACTCAGGAGGGAGCAATCTTAGACCTGGTACTCTCAAACAGGAATGGAGAGAGGATCTCAGATCTAGAAGTGGGTAGCCATCTGGGCACAAGTGACCACCAAACGAGTGTGGTTCATGATAATCTCAACAGCAGAGTCAAGTCATACAAAAGTGAGGGTACTGGACTTCAGGAGGCTGACTTTGTCAAAATGGGAAAGTGCCTCAGAAAAGCATAGCAAACAGGCAAGAAGGAGGGTGGAGCAACAATGGGAAACATCAAAACTGCTGTCACAGAGGCAGCAAGCCTTTGTGTGAAGCAAATAAACAAACCAAAATGAAAAAAAACACCATGGTTCTCAAAGAGGTGTGAGGAAGGTTAGGGAGAAAAGATAAAATTCAGGAAGTATAAAAAACACAGAAGAAGTAGGACAGAGAACAGTACCAGTTAAAGCAGAAGGAAGCAGGGAAGGCAGTCAGAATAGCAAAGGCCCAAACCAAGGAAAAATAGCTAACTTGGTTGAGAAGGGGATACAATCTTTTATAGGTACATTAGGGAGCAAAAGACAAAGGGAGGAATATTGAGGCTTAATAAAATGGAGGGTGGTGGGCAAAGAGGGACAGTGAAAAGCAGGGATACTGAATGAATACTTCTGCTCAGTATTCACAAAAGAAGAGAGGAGGAGGTACCTAATCCAATCACTAGAAGCACTCTGGATAGGGAGGTCGATGCCAGTCATTTCACAAAAGAAAGAGTTCTGAAAGAACTCCTAAAACTGAAGGTGGACAAAGCAATGGGGCCTGACAGGGTTCACCCAGATTTCTAAAAAGAACTAATGGGAGAACTTGTGACACCACTGACTACCCTTTTAACACATCATGGGAGAATGGTGTGGTACCTGAGGACTTGAGGAGGGTGGATGTGATTCCCCTTCACAAAAGTGGGAGCATGACAGAGGCAGGAAACTACAGACCTGTCAGTTTAATCTCAGTGGTAGGGAAAATGATGGAATCACTTCTGAAGGAAAGAACTGTTGAGTACCAAGAGGCCAGTGGGGCACAGGACCCAAGGCAGCATAAATTCACAGTGGGAAGGTCATGTCAGATGAATGTAATCAATTTCTTTGACTGGGTAACTAAAGTAGTAGTCAAGGATGCCGGAAGATAGTAAAAAGCTGAGGGGCGGAGGATCGGAAGGGCACTTATGAGGGTACAAAGGGCACTTTTTCTAAACTAGTTTTTGCCATACAAAAATAAAAAGTGAGGGGGCTGCCATCCCTTTCACCCCACCAGTTCCTACGCCTATGGTAGTAGTAGACCAGGGAGAGGCTGTGGACATGGCCTACCTAGACTTAAGCAAGATATTTGACATAGTCCCACACAAAAGATTAATAGACAAATTAGCCAGCCCAGGAGTGGGTCCCAGGGTAGTAGTCTGGGTAAAACATTGGCTGGACAACAGGATACAGTGGGTAATAGTAAATGGAGACCACTCAAAGAGTTATTAGTGGGGTACCGCAGAGTTCAATATTGGGTTTGTTCCATTTTAATGTCTTTATAAGTGGCATTGTAGAGGGATCAGAAGCAAAGTATGCCTCTTTGCAGATGACACAAAGATCTGCAACAGGGTTGATACACGGGAGGATGGAAAGGATGAGAAGGGACTTGGCAAGGTTGGAGGAATGGTCAGAAGCGTGACAGCTTAGAATCAATGCAAAGAAGTGCAAAGTAATGCACATGGGAAACAAAACCCCAGGGAAGAGTACACAAAGGGAGGGTAGTAACAACAACAAAATGGAACGGGACCTGGGGGTAGTCATATCAGATGACCTAAAGGTTAGCAAGCTATGTGAAAAGGCAGTAGGGATGGCTGGGTGGATACTGAGATCTGGGGAGAGGCATCACCAGCAGAAAACATTAAGTTGTTATCCCTCTGTACAGACAGATGGTGAGACCCCATCTGGAGTAGTGTGTGCAGTTCTGGAGACCCCATCTCCACAAGGACATAGACAGGATGGAGGTGCCCAGAGGAGGGAACTACAATGGTGCAGGGTCTGCAACAGAAGCCATATGAAGAGAAACTAAAGGGGCTTAATATGTATACCCTTGAGAAAAGGAAGGAGGGGGGACATGATAGAAACTTTTAAGTACCTCAAGGAATAAACAAAGTCCAAGAAGGTAGCATCTTTCAGAAAAGAGATGTGCAAGAACAAGGGACACAATTTGAAGATAGAGGGGACGGCTCAGGGCAATGTGCGGAAGTATTTTTTCACAGGGAGGTTGTGGACTCATGGAACAGCCTTCCTGATGAGGTTGTGTGGTAAAAACAGTAGGGCAATTCAAGAATGCGTGGGAAAGACATAAGTCAATTCTTGTGGGGGTAGGAAGAAATAGGCTGTTGTTTAACTAGGATCTGCAGCTTATCCAAAGGTAGAGAAACTGGCAGACTAAGTGGGCCAAGCGGTCCTTATCTGCCATAAAGTCTATGTTTCTATGTTTCCTCATGGGTTTTATTTACTAACACATGGGCCAACTTTGTTGTCTTATGTTGTGGTTTTTCTGTTTTTATGTTATCACCCATAGTCAAACCTCATATACCATTAGAGAGGTGCCATCATTAAGGTTCCATAATATGGCTGCCACAACCAGTTCTCCTGTTATACTGGTGAACTGGATTTTCAGTGCTCAGCATGGACAGGGCTGTATGGGTGTTGCACCACTTGCCCCATACACCTCTGACATGGAAGTGATTTTATTATGGTTTTGGGAGGTGCAGGAAGCCCCCACAAATAACACACACTTGCCCCAGGGCATTGGGCACGACTGGGGACAGGTGGCACAATGGACAGGTGCAATAATCGCTGTCTGCATTGTGCTGGTGCCCTAATGTCCTCATCCTTTTCCCTGTGCATTGTGTGGACTTACATAAATATCACCTCTTGTGACCTGTGTGAAAAAATGTCATCTAATAGTATTCGTGAATGGCTATCTAGCTTATTATTGTACTCTGAATTAACATGTTTCAGTATTCTGTAAATCATTTGTAATATAAAGTCTTAAATCCTTCTCACTGTCAGTTACTCATAGTTTATTCCCATTTATAAAGCAGTCAGACTGTACATTATTTCTTCCTAAGTGCATTGCTGAATGTTTGCTGCAGTTAAATTCCATGTTCAATGCCTTAATCCATGCCACCATTTATTCAGATCCTACTCTAGGGCTTTGGCTTCCATACGTATGTTAACTCTCCCTCCTACCTTAGGTTCATCTGCAGACTGATTGCAGAAGTTGTTTTGTCTACTTAGGTCATGTATGAAGATTCCAAACAATACAGGGCCCAATACCAGACCCTGCAGAACCCACTAGTCATGATGTCCTCTGATGAGATATTGCCCTTCACCCTCACCCTCTGATTTGTCTCCTCTAATCATTTCTTTATCCAGTTGACTAATTTTTACTTAGCCCAATGTCTTCCATTTTGTAATTAATTTTCCATGCTACCCAACATCAGAGCTTTCTGAAATTCAAAGGATATTGTCCAAAGCATTGCCCTCATCTAATTCCCTACTGACACCTTCATAAAATGTTAACCGATAAGTTACACAGGATCTGCCTGCCTTAAATCTGTGCTGCAGTTTGTCTGCTATACCCTTGTTTTTGCATTCTTTCTCCAATCTGACTTTAATACATTTCTCCAATATCTTCCAGCTCCTGAGGTCAGACTAATTGGTCTATAATTTGTTGGTAATTGCCTACCCCCTTTTTAAATAGGAGCACTATGTCAGCTATTCTCGATCTTTGGGTATATGACAGACTTATTGATAGACTGTTAATGTCAATCAGAGTTAATGACATGTTGCTCTGCAAGAGTCTTGGTGTTATTCCATCTGGCCCTGCTGCTTTGTCAACCTTTAATGTTTTAAGCATTATATAACCTCCTCATTACTAATTGTCTCTGTTCCATTATGTCATGAATTTCAGGTATAGTTCCTTTTGCTGGAATACTGGGAAAGATTTCCTCAGCAGTTTCAATATCTTTAGAGACTATAATATTCATAATGTGGTAGTCCTATAGTATCCCTTTCCTCTTGGAATGAATGTAAACATAAAAGCTTTAATATTCTGTTTACCTGTTACTAACCTAATTGCACTGCCTGTTTTAGTAGTCTGGATTGCTCCTTTAATTTTACTTTATTTCTTTTAAAAATATACTTTTTGCTTGGTTATATGCTCTCTTTTTTCATATATATTTTCTCCAACTTTTGTTAAACCACGTTTGTATTTTCCCAGTTTTGTTATATAATCTCTTTGATATGTTTTTAAATATATCCCAGCACTTGGCTGTATTTTTATTATACATCCATCTCTTCCAATCCAATTTAGCTCTTGTCTCATAAAGTTGTAATTTCCTAGATATATCATCATTCTGCCTTTATTCTGAACAAATATTTGTGCACATATTTACTTCTGTCAATGCATAGTCAGATGAACAAAGCGGTTCCTAACTTTATACTTCATCTCATTCGGGCAATTAGTAGGAACTAACTCTAGTACATTTAAACCTCAAGCAGGTGTCTTGATTAGCTGTTTTACACTACTATCCCTTACTGTGTCCAAAAACAAACTCTCATTTATTCTTGTCACCTCTTCTTTTTTCCCAGTGAATGTCAAGTTGACTGAAATCTACTAATATTACTGTATCGCCTTTTTTTCTGTTTTTTTTTATTTCTTCTAATTATAAATGAAATCTTTCTTTACTGATGTTAGGTGAAATATAACAATCACCTTTTAATATACTAAAAGGCTTAATGTTATTTTTTCTTCTCCATAATTTATTTATTTATTTGTTTTTGTTAACCGGGTAGGGCACACTAGACAGCCAAGTGCCTATTTTCAGGTGTGACCGGGAGGGTTACATAGGTAGTAACATACAGAGTCAGTCACATGCAGTTGAGCAAAAACAGGATTAAACAGGAAATGGATAAGTCGGCTAACAGTATAGTACAAATTGCTAAACAAGAAAACAACAGGCGTTACCTGGAAATAAAGAGAAGCAAGGCATCGTTAGAATTGAAGTTGGGGACATGGACACGGATGCACACAATTATGAAGTAAAACAAAACGAATTTAGGTAAAACAAAGCGAAAATAATGACTCCAGATACTCATCCTGAGTGTTAGTGCTTAGATTTTCCACATTTAAATGCTCCTTAAGATATAAGGCAACCTTTCCCTTCTGTTTTTCCTGTATGTATGACTTTACTGATGACCTTGTACTGATGTGTTCCAGGTAACCTCAGGGACCCACCAGGTTTCAGTCATAGCTGCCGCCTCTGGCTTTTCTTTTGTCAGAAAAATTATGAAGCTGTCCAGTTTGTTAATGAAACTTTTGTGTTTAATGAGATAATTTTTAGATTTTTTTAAAAATACGCTTTTTGTTTATGTTCATTTCTATCCATCCCCTCACCCCAGTCACATGTTTATTTCCTTTGTAAGTGCCTTATGAAAGATCTTGGCCAGTATTTTAGCAGGTCCCAATGTTTCAGAACTCTAAGGTCTTCCTTAAGAGTCCAGTCATCTAGTCACATGTTTAATTTTCCTTATTTCCCTTGTTTCCTTTTTGATGCCCTTGGAACTGTAGATCTCAGACATTACTAGTTTGCAGTCTAATAACTTAAGTTATTTTCTTAGATTTATATTGTCCTGCTTGATGTCACTCTCACTTCTTCTACCAATATCATTTACTCCCATGTATTATTCTTTGTATTTGTTCCTGCTGATTTAGGGCTATCATGTCTGCTCAAGTGCACAACTCACAGTTCAGATGACTGCTGCTGCCCCTCCCTTTCCTTCCTGCCCTCCAGATTTTCTCTCCATGGTTCATCACCCTAGTCAATTCTCTCCCTACCTGTGCCTACCCATAAACCTATCCTATCCTTCTTAAAACTCACACTGAATCCAGCGAGATCACCTCCTCAGGCAGCATGTTCCAATTCACTACCACCCTTTCATGAAGTAATGTTTCCTCATCTCCCTTCTGAGACCCCCAGCTTCAGGCTATGCTGCCTTGTGATCCCCTCCCCATAAATTGGAGCATACCTTCAGTATTAACTTTGCTTATGTCCTTCTAGTATTTAAAGGTCTCTATCCATATAACCTCTGTCCCTTCTATCCTCTAGGAGTACATGTTAAGCTCTCTTAGTCTCTCTTAATAGGGTTTCTCCTCCATTCCCTGGATCATCTTGGTTGCCGTCCTCTGGATTCCCTCAGGAGCTAAATATCTCTCTTTAAGTATGGATGCCAGAACTGCACAGTACTCCAAGTGCAGCCTCACCAATGATTAACAATCATTAATTTTTCTGTCCAGATTCTTTTCAGTGTCTCTGATATGTGCCCTGGTGGGCATGAAACCATTCTTTTAGTCTTATCCTCCCTAAGCCATCCTGCCAGTATATCTGACAATAGGTCTCCAATAATTAGCACAATACCCACTGGTGTTCTGCCATTATTGTTGCCATTGTTTCCACTATCTAAATGGGCTAAAGCTTTGTAACTATTACCCATTCTATCTCAGTGATGACAGGCATGAAATATTCCTGCCCTCCTCCCTTTTGCACCGTTTCTCAATTACACAAGTGTCCATTCCTTCTCCTCCTCCTCCTTCTCTTCCTCCTCCTCCAGGCTTTCGTCCCTTTCTTATCTGTTCTGTTTTCTATTTGGAGCAACCATGTCCCTAATCTCCATTGTTCCTTTTATTTCATTCAATCCATATTTCTTATCATACTATCCACAAAATGTTCTAGTTGCCTAATCTCTTGTAGGTTTTTTATTTCATTCCTTAATATTATTTTGTCCTTTAAAAATTGACTTCTAAGCAATACTGACACAAAACTGCTCAGGTGAAACCTACTTTCCTTTTCCTATTATGGTCACCTGTTCAAAAACACACATTCTAATCTCCTCTCTCTCCAGTAAATTGCATCATCTGGACTCCCATGTTCAGCGTTTATACTGTATATTGCTTTTGTGTAATCTGCAGGCGGATGCCAGTGTTTTTTTTCTATACAAATTTTATATATTTTTCTCTCCATTTTTCCCCATCCCAGTTTTCAGCCACATGCATGCATGTGGAGATATCGCATGTCAGCAGCTCGAGACACCCTCCACAACCCACCCCTCCCACCTACAACTAGTGTCATAGAAACATAGAATTTGATGGCAGATAAGGGACCGCTTGGCCACCAGTCTGCCATTCCCTACCTAATGGATAAGCTGCAGATCCTAGTTAACCAACAGCCTACTTCTTCCTACCCCCAACCCCTAGAATTGCCTTGTGACTGTCCCATGCATGCTTGAATTCACCACTGTTTTGACTCTACAACCTCCTATGGAATCTGTTCCATGTATCCACAACCCACTCTGTGAAAAAATACTTCCTTACATTACCTCTGAGCCGCCCCACCATCTTCAAATTGTGCCCCTTGTTTTTGCACACCTCTTTTCTGAAATATGCTACCGTCTTGACTTTGTTGATTCCTTGAGGTACTTGAAAGTTTCTATCATGTCCCCTCTCCCTCCTCTCCTCGAAGCTATACATATTAAGCTCCTTAAGTATCTCTTCATATGTCTTCCGTGCAGACCCTGGACCACTTTAGTTGTTCTCCTCTAGACTGCCTCCATCCTGTCTATGTCTTTGCAGAGATTGGGTCTCCAGAACTGCATGCAGTACTCAGATGGGGTCTCACCAGCTGTCTGTACAGAGGATAACAACTTCCTTTTTCTACTGGTGATGCCTCCCTATGCAAACCAGTATCCCCACAGCCCTCCTTACTGCCCTCACATTGCTTGCCCAACTTTAGGTCATCTGATCTGACTACTCCAGGTACCTTTCCATTTTGTTGTTGTTAGTATCTCACCCCCATTGTGTACTCTTCCCTGGGTTTTGTTTCCCAGGTGCATTACCTTGCACTTCTTAGCATTGAATCTAAGCTGCCATACATTTGACCATTCTCCAACCTTGCCAAGTCCCTCCTCATCCTTTCCACCCCACCTTGTGTATCAACTATGTTGTATATCTTTGTGTCATCTGCAAAGAGACATACTTTTCCTTCAGTCCCTCTGCAATGTCACTTACAAAAGACATTGAAGAGGACTGGATCTAATACTGAACCCTGCGAGGATCCCACTAGTAAGCCCTCCTTCTTCAGAGTGGACTCCATTTACTATTACCCTCTGTGTCCTGTTCTTCAGCCAATTCTTTGCCAGGCTACCATCTTGGGACCTACTCCCAGGCTGGCTAACTTATATATTAATCTTTTGTGTGGGACTGTGTCAAATGCCTTGCTAAAGTCTAGGTAGGCCATGTCCACAGCCCCTCCCTGATCTACTACTTTGGTCACCCAGTCAAAAATCAATTAGATTTGTCTGACATGACCTTCCCACTGTGAATCCAAGCTGCTTTGGGTCCTATGCCCTTCTGGCCTCTAGGTACTCAACAATCTTTCCTTTAGAAGTGATTCCATCATGTTCCCTATCACTGAGGTTAAACTAACAGGTCTGTAGTTTCCTGCTTCTGCCCTGCTCCCACTTTTGTGAAGTGGAATCACATCTGTCCTCCTCCAGTCCTCAGGTACCACCCCATCCTCCCATGATTTGTTAAAGAGCATAGTCAGTGGTGTCACTAGTTCTACTCTTAGTTCTTTTAGATTCTGGGATGAATCCCATCAGGCCCCATTGCTTTGTCCAGCTTCAGTTTAAGAATTCTTTCAGAACCCTTTCTTCTGTAATTGGACTGGTATCAACTTCTGTATCCAGAGTGCTTCTATTGTCTGGTTTAGGTACCTCTCCTCTTCATTTGTGAATACTGAGCAAAATATTTGTTTAATATCTCTGCCTTTTCACAGCCTCCCTTTGCCCCCCATTAAGCCTCACTATCCTCCCTTGGTCTTCCTTCCTCCTGATGTACCTATAAAGGTTTTATCTCCTTCTTAACTGAGTTGGCTATCTTTTCCTCGGTTTGGGCCTTTGCTGTTCTGACTGCCTTCCCAGCTTCCTTTTGCTTTAACTGATACAATTCTCTGTCCTGCTCCTTCTGTGATTCCTTGTACTTCCTGAAAGCTTTATTTTCTCTCAAACCTTCCCTGCCACCTCCTTTGAGAACCATAGTGGTTTCTTACATCGTTTTGTTTTGTTTATTTGCTTCACACAAGGCTTGTTGCCTCTGTGATGGCAGTTTTGATTATTCCCCATTGTTCTTCCACCCCTCCTTCCTGCCCATTTGTTGGTGCATTCCTTAGGCACTCATCCATTTTAGCAAAGTGAGCCCTCCTAAATTCCAATACTTTTGCCTGTGTGGCTTGATTCTACTGCTGTGTTTATCGTGAACCATACTGTTCGATGGTTGCTAGTTCCCAGATGGCTACCACTTCACATCTGTGATCCTCTCTTCATCTCCATTTGAGAGTAACAGGTCTAGATTGCTCCCTCTCAGTGGGTTCCAATACTAGTTGTCTAAGGCATGCCCCTGTAGGGCATCTAGAATAACCCCACTCTTGAAGTGGCTGCTGCAACTGCACTCCAGTTAACATCTGGCATATTCAGATCCCCATCAGCAATATCTCCCCTTTACTGCCATTCTAAGTATACTTTCTATCATTTCCTTATCCATTTCCTCCCTGAGAGGGGATCTGTATACAACCCTGTGCAGATTGTGGTGCCATTGCATGTCTCCAAATTGACCCACAGTTCCAGCAGAAATATGGGACGGCAACAACCAGCCTGAGAGAGGAGACCTGCCCCATGGCTGCTTGATCCTGCTCTCACACTCCCCTGCACATGCCTGCTCCTTGATGGCCCGAGTTTGTTCCCAATCCAGGGTCACTGGCATGATGAGAGATAAGGTGTTCAGCACCTCAGTCCTCTGCATGGCCAGACTGGTGAGGCACCATTATTTTGATAGCTAAACTGGAAGCATTATCCACCCTATTTATCTCTCTCAAGCACTTGAAGGTCTCCATCATGTCCCCTCTCTTCTCTCTCTCTCTCTCTCTCTCTCTCCCTCTCCATCTTGGAGCACATGGTCCAGTCCCTCAATCTCTCCTCATATGCTTTATCCTGTTGACTCATGATAATTTTGCTAGCTCCTCTGGACTGTCTCCAGCAGGTCAATGCCCTTTTCAAGGCGTGGACACAAATACTGTGCTCCATACTGCAGATGTGGCTACATCAGTGACCTGTATGAGTTATGAATTCATTTGGTGTCCCTATTGGAGTGTGAGTCTGTTCTTGGGTATTTATCCATCTTTGACCACCTGAAATGAAATTCTCTGTTTACAGATTTCTTTCTTTCCATCCAGTGTTTATCCTTCTGTGCGGGCAGTGGTTTGTGTTGGCCATCCAATACAGGACACCTGCAGTCAATTGGGTAACTCCCACTTACCTAGTGGAACCACCACAGCTGGTGTGGGGGCTTCACCCAGCTGCAGCCCTCTGTTTATAAATGTTCTCCCTTATTCCCCAGAATCACTGGACAAGGATGTTGAGTTGGCTTGGAGGCATGAACATGTGCTTTGGCCGAGCAGACTCCTTCACCCACCACTGGCCTAGTGCCTGTTTCTTCCCTGCCTGCACTACCATCACACCTCCATGTGGTGGAGGTCAGAGGCTGGGAGACAACCTCCCCTATCCTGGTGAGGAGAACTGCCTAGCAGCCATTCAATCCTCATCCAGTCCCTCCCCAGGCTGATCCCTGGGCCCATGCTCATTCCCAAACACGGGTCACCAGCCTGGTATGAGATAAAGCATCCAGCGCCTCAGCCCTCTGCATCACCGGCCAGCAACCTGTTTGCAGATTTAAGGTAGCTGTTAAATATCCATTCTTCTAACATCTCTCAGTCTGATTATAAAACTCCTCTGGGATGGTGGCAGCAGGTTTAGCCATTTACTGGTAATGACATTAGGGGACACCACAGTGACTAGCCTATATGTATAAGACTCTCACTTTTGAGATGCATGAGGGTGTATGCCCCAAAAAAGAGTTTGAAATATCCTGGGTTTAGTTGTAGAAAGGACCTGATCCAGAAAGGTATGATTTTCTGACCAATATCACGGTTAACTGCAGGCAGTCCCAAAATATATGGTATGGTATGGAGTACTCTCCTGATTACAACCATTCACTAAATTTTTATGTCCTATTAGTTTTAACAACATAATATATTGGCATGTATAGATTAAGTATGTAGCAACACATATGTAGAAACAAATGAGAACTGTGCAGTTAGAATCTATTAATGTTGCTCAGACCCTACACTTTCATTACAAAAAATGTAAGGTTTGATGCCTAACAGTTCAAATATTATAGCTTTGAAATATACTTTAAGAACTATAAAATACTATAAAAGATTATTTTGGAAATGGTCAAGAGATACTGGTGGTTGTTATTTTCTAGTTTTGTGTTACATATGGTAATCATATAGTACTTGGATCCCTTTTTTTGCTCCCTCCTTCCCCTAGCTAACCACCCCTTCAGGTCGTCTGGACCCTCTGTCTGTTTGTAATTCACTGATGCCATCTGACACTTCACACTGTGACCCTCCAGGTAACCCAGCATATTCCTTCACTGGATGGGTCCCTTCCTCTGAGGGAGAAGGCACCAGTGGGGTGGCCACCACACTCTGCAATTGGCCCAGGTGTCGCTGAGGTGAGGTTGATCATCTAGGGCTTGGTGGCCACAGGAGCCAGTGACCTTCACCCGGACAGCAAGGGAGCCATTTCCTGGTTTTCTCTCTGGGAGTGGTGTGCCATAGATGTCAAGGTGTATGCTGACATCCACCACTCACCAGTCATCTGGGGCCTGACATCCTGCTGTGCTCCCAGCCTCCACCAGGGGTCTGCAGGCACTGGACCACAACCCCACCCTCACCCCGGAGAAGGTGAGCTATCACTGGGTGCTCCATCTTGTTATTCCCTAGCCAGCCTCCAGCGACCCGAGTCCGTTCCCAAACTTGGGTCGCCGCATTGCAGATGGAAATCCAACTGTAATGCTGATGGGCCAGGGATCCCTGTTAATACTTCTGAACACTGCTGATTTAAAGAAAAACATTAACTTCAAATAAAATGCATTGATTTATTAAGAAGGATTAAATCCACTTACACAATTTTTTCAATAAGCTGAATACAGCATAAGGAAACATTTTTATTTGCTCCATTGTTTTTATTTTAAGACACATGTAATATTTTATATGATGCAATTACTGTAAAAGCTGAGATCCAACTAATAATAATAAAACTAAAGTTCTTTAATATAATAGTAGTTCCTGAAGAAAAGCCAGCTTCAAATATTGAGTAACACATTATAAACATTTTGAAGTGTAGAAACATTTTGCCTGTTTACAAGGAATGACACACATTCTGTACTTATGCAACCATAAATGATATTCGTAAATGAAACCAAGACAAAGTAAATAGCTGCAGTATAGTAGGAGACTGTCTTTCTCTACTTTCTCATTGTCATTTCACCTGTTGCTCACCCAGCCCTTCTCTGAGTTCTGCTTCTGCCCTTCCTATCTCTAATCCGTTGTTTCATTTTTATCCAGACTGGACTTAACATGCTTTGGATGATCCATGTAATGGTCTTTGCTACTGAAGAGATAAACCAAAACCCACAGCTTTACCAAATACAACACTCGGCTTTCAGATATATGATTCATATGACACACTAGTGGGGGCCCTGGAGGGACAATGTGGCTCCTTACTGGAAGGGACCAGCCAATGCCAAATTACCGATGTGGGACAAAACTTCCTGACAGCCATAGTGGGAGAACTGCGATCTATGATGTCTATACCCATGGCAAGAATCCTCGGGCTGAACAGATATCCTCAGGTACAGTGATCAAATTTTTACAAAACATTACAATCTTATGTTTATTCACTTCAAATAAAAACAACAGTAACATTAAAGCATCCATAAAGTTTGCAGCACAAAGTGCCAGAAGTCGGAAATGTAATATCAGGGTAAAAATCCATTGGGCTTTGCTGAATCTGAGGTGTGGCATTCTTCTGGATTTGAGCCATCAGTTGGCACCGTGTTGGTGTTTTCCTAATTTTGTCACCATGACCAAAAGTTATTTGTGTGTCTGACTGTTGGGGCAACACTGCCATGTTGCATTTCTTACTTTTGAAACTTTGTGCTGGAACCCTAACCAATGTTTTAACAGTTTTTATTCCATGAATTGCCTTACTTTTTGCACAATGTATTTAACAACCACTCTTCACATGCTGGTCTGTTGGCATGGAGGTCTGAGGTGCTGCATGCCTCACCTCCTGCTGTGCTGGAAACCTGTGTTCATGAACAGAAGCAGCTCACTCAGGGGCAGGCTGGGAGAGGAGGATTGAATGTCCCAAGGACAGCTGTCCTCCTCCTCCCTCATGGAGTAGGGGTACATGTCCCACTTGGTGTCCTGATCCCCAACCTTGCTGGATGGTGTCCTGACCTCCATTGTGCTTGGATGGTATCCAGACCCCAACTGTGACTTGATGGAGTCCTAACCCCAACGTGGCTGGATGGTGTCCAGATCCCAACCATGGCTGGAGCGTGTCCTGACCCACAACCATGGCTGGATGGTGTCTGATACTCAGCCATGGCTGGATGGTGTCCCAACCCTCAGCCAAGGCTGGATGGAGTCACAGTCCCCAAAGACTCCACACCAGTAACAGGGCATCTTCTGGTCCCATGGCAAAGTATGCTGAATCATGATTGGCTGGCCTTTGGACTACAGCATTCTTTGTGAATGGCCTCCACTGGCTCAGGTCTGTGCCATGATTTGTGAATGCAGGGGCTTCTTCTTTTCCCTCACTGGATGCATTGAAATGGTTTCTCCCTGTATATGTTTGCTGATAGGAGAAGAGTATACTCTTCTGTCCAAAACACATTCACAATCTACACACTTGGAAAGCTTCACTCCTGTGTGAATCAGCTGATGACCAGTGAGATATACTTTGCATTTGAAACTCGTCCTATAATCTGTACACTTAGAAGACTTGTCCTGGTGTTAGTGTCTCCAAATGTTCAGGGATTTCTAGTGCCGTGACAATAACTGGACCCCATTCTTAAGCCAGGGCATATTCAAAAATCAGGAAATCAGTACTGTATTAGTCTTTGATGTTTGCTGAGCGCACAGTTCTCAGCATGCTCTGAGTCCCCAGGATGGCTTCCTTTTGCAGTTGACAAGGTGTCTCGGATATTGGTAGCATATTTAGAAGTACCTGAAAGTTATTTTGATTAGCCCCATTGCACTGAGCACTACTGGTATTAGGTGTGTGTGTCTTGTTCCACATCAGTTTAGTTTCTGTTTTCATGTCTAGGTATTTCATGATTTTGTGTCTCTTTGTGTGAAGGACACTGTAGTCACTAGTAGTGGCTACTTCAATAAACAGTGCTGCCTTTGTTCTTTTTTTTCTTCCTTTACAATGTCTGGTTTTCTTACTCCCACTTTCTTGGCAGTTGGTATTGAGTGATCCCATATGATCATTACTTCTTCATTCTCCATGATTCTTTGTGGTTTATGTTCCCAGTGTTTCTCTGCTATCTGTATCTCATAGTGTTTGCATAGTTACCAGTGGATGAATCTTGCTACATTGTTATGTCTTTAGTATACAGGCCTTCTGCCATGAGTACTTCATCGAGCCACAAAATGCACAACTGTTTCTAATGCTGTACTACAGAACCTGCACTTGTTTTCCCATTTTTTCTATGGATTTTGTGAGTCATTGTGTACGTAGTCCACTATCTTGGGTGCCATTATCAATTTCTTATCTTGTGGCTTATACACCTCTTTTTACCATTCATTGGTTAGTTCTTGAACAACCTGTGTTTGTTCCAGCAGTTCTCTGTATATTCCGTTGTAATTATGGGCTTTCCAGTTGTCCTTTTTCTCTGTGATCTTAGTCCTTGTATGCTTTTTTTCTGCTTCTTTGTACTTTCTGTTGTTGGTTGTTCCTTAACTTCACTGGTGGCTTAACATCCATCTCTGCTACCTTCCTGAAGGCTTCTCTAACTTGGTGATGGAGGTCATCTTTGGCTTGTTTTCTTCATGATGCAGGACCTTGACTATGTTAGGGTTCAGGGATATCAGTACCTTTTATTGGACCAACAGGTATCTTGTACAAAGATGGAATTATATACAATCTTATCCAGGAAGTAGATCACAGCACCAACATTGTGGAACAAGATTATACACTGCAACAACTACCAGTGAGCAACCAATCTGATAAAGAACTTACACAAGCTGAAACATCTGTATTATCCAGGGCTAAACGTTCTGCCCTACACAGGAGTTTGATAACATTAGATTATGTGGTGAGATGGAAGACTTTTAGATGGCTTCATCTAAAAGAGTACTTTTAATTAGAACAACACACAAACAACACATTATGACAACACAAAGAAAACATCAGACTGGACCCCTCAGAGTGGATGAAACTCCAAGTTGGATGCCTACATCAACTGCTTCCATGGAAGAATAAACTCCCAGATCCTAAGCAAACAATAGAAACTCCTGTATAATATCACACCACTGGAAAAGAGTGCAATACAAACAGTGAAAAAACAACCATAACATTGTAATAAAACAAGCTGACAAAGGTGGAGCTGTCATTGATGATGAACACAGAGGATTACATTAAAGAGGCACACAGACAGCTGTCAGATACAACTTGTTGTAGAGAACTCACAGAAGACCCTACTATACAATATACAGAAGAACTCAAACAAATCATCATGTCTCTACCAAACAACATCAATGAACAGTTAAATATACTAATTCCAACAAACCTACTCCAGGGACATTCCGTATGCTACCTAAAATACACAAACCAAGGAATCCAGGATGACCCATCATCTCTGGCATTGGCACACTCACTGAGAACATTTCAGGACTCAGTGAATCCATTTTAAAACCACTAGTAAGAGCTGCTAGCAGTTAGAGATGCATCAAAATTAAATTTTATCGACAAAATTGTGGCAAAATTGTCAATTTCATGGGTGAAATGTTTCACAAAAATGTGGTGGAATTTCTCAATTTTGCCAGCTCACCAGTCCACCACCAATAGAGAAATTTTGCCCACAGGAGGCGAGATTTTGCCTGTGGGTGGTGAAATTTTACCTCAGGTGAGATTTTGTCGGCTTGGGGTGAAATTTTACTCACAACCACGGAAGCGAAATTTCACATTTCACTCAGTGAGATATTTCATGGAATGTGTTAATTACGCAAAATATTTCACTGGTGAAATTTTCCAGTTTTGTACAACACTACTAGCAATTGCATTCAGGGCACCACAAATTTCTCAGGAAACTAAGCTAAATTGGACAACTGCCACCTAAAACTATCCTAGCTACAATGGATGTCACTGCCCTGTAAACTAATATCCCACATAAAGATCGCATAGCAGCACATCAGAAATTTTAAGGACAACACATCCATGAGGAGACATTCCAGTAACCACCATCAGCACCCTAATGAAATTCATTTTGACATACAACTCGCTTTTAATGGCAAGCACTTTTTACAGATCATGAGGACAGCCATGGGCACAAAATGGCACCACAATATGCCAATCTTTCATGGCCTGTCTAGAAGATTTTTAAGCACCACCTCTATAAACCATCAGTCTTCCTCTGCTATATAGATGACATATTCCTGATTTGGACAGAAAGTGAAGGCTCCTCAAAAATTCCATCATGATTTTAACAACTTTCATCACTCTATAAAACTGCTATTGAATACTCCCCACCAGCATACATTTTCTAGATACCACAGTCACTATCACTAAAATGGACATATACAAACTGTCTTTACAGAAAACCCACTGACAGACACTGCTTACTTACATAATTACAGCTTCCACCCAAATCATACAAAAATCTGTAATCTACAGTCAGGCAATCTAATACCATTGAATCTGCTCTGATGAGAGAACAAGAGACAGACAGCTCTCCTCACTTGAATTCCTTAATCCAGCAGGGCCACTCTCCAAGACAAATTGAAAGAGAATTTCAATGGGCCATACATATACCACAAGACAATCTGCTGGAATACAGGCAAAAGATCAAACTGATCGCACACCGCTAGTTGCCACTTACAGCCCCATGCTAAAACCCTTCAGCAAATTATTAAAGAATTATAACCCATGCTGACAGAAGATGAAACACTGAAGGACATCTTCCTGAACCATATGTCATTGCCTATAAGTGGCCCCCCAGCCTCTTGAACATAATAATTCATAACAGACTCCCAGCAGATCATATTAACTGAGTAACAAGATGGACAACACCATGCAACATGGCAAGATGTAAGACCTGCCCACATATGCACACAGACCACCATCAAGACAAGCCAGAATAGCATAATAAAATCAATGAATCCTACACATGTCAATCCAACAATGTGGTTTACCTAAGTCAGTGCAAGAAATGCAGAAATGGATGCTATATTGGGAAACTAGGCAACCACTGAAAACCATGATAAATCACCACCAACACACAATAGTAAACCAGGTTAGCAGAATACCAGTATGAAACCATTTTCACAAACAGATCACTCTTTTTGGACTTATCTGTCTTGATACTAAGAGGCAACTTCAAAACACACAGGACAGAAGGACATGAAATGAAATAGATAAAACGATTTAAATCTAACATCTGTGGACTGAATCAGGACATTGGATTTATGATACACTATGAGTAAACTGTAATTCTCTTGTTATTATTTTTTCTGAGTTCCTGCCTGCTCTGTTTCTATTACCTGTTCCTTACGTCCACCATGCCTCTCCTACATATTCCTCAGCCTCATTCCTGTTCACCCTTGATTGTTCTCACACTTCACTGTTTATACTACCTCACACTTTTATCTGAGCCTTTGTTGTTTTGTTTCTTCTATGTTCTTAGCTTCCATGCATTTCTTAAACATTTCCTACCTATTCTACACTTTCTTCCTACCTTCAAATCCTTGTATCTCAGATCTTTCATATTTGTCTTCATGTCTCATTGTCTTTATTACCCTTTCTAGCTTCCTTTTGTCTTCAGCTGACCTGTTCCTATTAATCATCCTCCACCCAGTTCTTCTCTACACATATTTATTTTGCTACTTATATGGACTTTTATCTCAAGTCTCCTTTTATCACATTCTTACTACACATCCTGCCATTCTTCTTTTTTTTATATTTACCTTACTTTTGCCCCTCCGTCTTCCATCAGGGTTCTGCCCTGGTCATGGTGCTCCTGAGACTTCCACCACCTAATGAGCCCTCCTCCCCTTCCTGCCATTCTTCCCTTTAAGTAATTATTTTCCTTTTATACAAATTGTTTCACATTAAATATAAATGCTGTTTATGTTGCTCAGTTTTGCTATTCACCTAAAGAAGGGACCTGTGCGGCCCTGTAAGCTTATGTATAATTCCATCTTTGTACAAGACACTTGTTGGTCCAGTAAAAGGTATCTTCCTTCCAGCATCTCTTGTATTCCAAGGACCAATACAGCCATAATCTCTTTTGTCAATAGGTATGTTTGTAGTCCCACAGTTGTGGGCCTGCATGTGTAACCAGTCTCAAAAGGCCATGCCTCCCTCAGGCATTAGTATTTATAATCTTGATATGCACTAATTTTGGAGTAGTTTTCTCATTTTTATATCTAGCTGGCCCAGCACTTTATGTAGCCAGTCAATCACTATGAACTGTATGATATCACAGGAAGGGGAGTTAATTTATAGCTTGGACTTTGTGTTGTGTTGTCAAAGCAGTTTTCAGTACAAGCTTCAGCTGTGTGAAATATTCCTTGCTGATTTTTGTTCATGTTGTATTGTTGTCCTTCTTCTGTTCCCAGATATTTGTACACTCCTCTTGCTTGAATTATTTTATGTCACGACCCTCAGTCAGGTTGATGTTTTTCTTTATGAGTTAACTTTCCTGCTATAAATGTTGCTTTGCTACATATGTCTGTAACCTCCATGCCATTTGGGGGTTACTAAATTTGAATCACTGTTGGCATTGGGAGGTGCATGCATTGCTAGGCTGGCCAGTGGGTGGGGCCTGGGCATCACAAGGAGGATGTGCCAACTTACAACAGGGAAGCAGTCGAGGGAGTTGGCGGTTGGTCATCATTTGAGAGGGAGAGGCCAGGTTAGGCCACCAGTCAGGGCCAGAGAGGCACAGTACTCCACCAGCCCACCCGGTGGAGCGGATCTGGTGCAGCAATGAATAGGAAGGTTTTCTGGAGACTGTCAGTCTCTAATCCTGTGAAGAGAAGTTGGTGGCTGCCATGGAAGGCCTGATGTGCAGAGGTGGCAGCAGAACACCAGAGGGGTCTGTGGTGCAGATTAGACCTCTTTCACCTGTCTGTGTCCACTAAGAGGTTTGGCTGCTATTTGTTTTGGGGACCACTGGTACCATGTGGGATTTGGTCACCACCCTGCCCAAGGATCCATGAAGCAGTTGGCCAGAGGTGAAAGGACTGTGCCTGAAAAGTTCTGAAACACCCAAATCTAGAATGTAAAAGTACTTGATGACCCTATTCCCATTGGCAGGGATATGTGAGTGTTGGGACTGTCAGGACTCTTGAGACTTTGAGGGTAGAGAGAGCCCAGTATAACTCTGACAGGAGAGTGTGCTTCCCGCTGGTCTGGGGTTCAATTCCTGGGTCCCCTATTCAAGTGTGATGCCATGGCCAATGGCCGTAGTCAAAGGGAATGCAGATGAACTGTAAATGTATATATGTTGCTCTCATGAGGGAATAAACTGTGGCTTGAGCCTTTGCTTTAAAAATAAACCGTTGGCATTTGCATCAAGTTCTGGTTTGATTAAATCATTAAGGTCAAGGGATTGCTATGATCTTGTTTTACACTAAGTGTTGTTTCTGGACTGCAGTTATGGTAAAGGCCCCTTCGGTTGTGCTCCGGTGTGTGGAGGCCATCAAGGTTACCACAGCAGAGATCAAGCTGCCAACAGAGAATCTCAATTCTGGCAAAATCAAAGGACTAAGGTACTATGCAAATGACCCTGCTATTTTGACGGTATACTGCCCTATATATGTCTATTTGGTACCCCTTCTCAGAGAAAAATTCAACCAAACCCCTAGACTGGGAGGGAGGGGCCACCTCACAGATGTCACCTCGGAGATTGGGAGTAGGTCTGCTGCCTGCCATGTAATTTTTGACTGCAATAATCCCCAAGGGCAGGAACTGTCGACAATGCTAAGTGGGCCAATAATGAAATATAGAGGCTGCAGAGTGGGTAACATGTCTAAGTCACATGTCATTCTGAGTATCATCAACAAAGGTCTTAGTTTGTAGTTGTGCTTTCAGTTGTTTGTTAGATGAACTATAAAGCATCAGCTCATCTACAAAGAGGAGGTCAGATGTGAGCTGTTGATTGTTCTGATTTCTGGAGTTCAAGTTGTATCCATAGCCCATGCTACTGATTAAGCTGTTTAATGGGTTTGGAGCAAGAAAACAGAAGCAGTGACAAGGAATCATCTTGGGATATCCTTGTTGGGCTTAATGCTTGTGGAAGAGTGATTCAACCTCTCTCGAGCTTTAATTGCAGGGGTGATTTATTACTTTCTTATAGAGGTTGTGATGAAGCTCATCAGTGTGAGATGGACTTTGTGGATTTGTAAATACACAATGACACAAGAGTGTGGGATGCTATCAAATGCTTTTTTAGTCACTTCATGCTACATTAAGATTTCAGCATTTTGCAGCTCTTCATAATGACTTTAGTACAGCAGGAGTTGGTCCTTTGTTCCATATGATTTTTGTTTCATGGCCTTTTTGTTCTATTGCAGTAGTGTAGTATCCAGTTCAGCCAACCTCAGTAAATAAAATATATATTATAAGGGTAGCTCTCTACCAATCACAGCACTCAGATATAGTAGTCAAATTGGTAGTAATAGACCTGACTCACCCAATATCATAAAAAAATTGTTTATTTCTTCACAAATAGAATATTCAAGAATACAGTGTCTGTGTTATTTTTCAAACATTTCAAACTTGAGTCCTTCATCAGTGAGAAACACTGCATAATTCAAAAATTAGAAATATTTACTACCATGTCAATTTCCCTCTAATTTATAGATTTCCATATTAAACAATATCATATTCCTCACCATACACTTTTCTAGCTCATTCTCTTCCTTTAAGTGACTCAGTTAAGTGTATTCTGTTGCCTGTAAAGATTTTCAGAAAAGACACGAATAAATGCCACTACTGTAACAATAGTATCAAACAGCAATATCCAATATAAATTTCAAATTCATATTCTCTGCCTAATAAATTAGCATTAGTTGTCAGTTCCTATTATCTGGGACAAAACATAGACCTCACTTTCATTAATTTATATCTATTTGTTCTGGTTACAGAGTGAAAAAGGGCACATATAGCAATGCAACCATATATTCTCTTTTAGTCTCACATGTCTTAATATAATGGCATATACATCAATAATAACAAATTCTCACTGTTAAATCGTTATAATGGATTATCCTCATCTTACTGAAGTTCATTTCAGCCTTATAAGTTCCTGAAGCGCTTCAACCTTTACACCAGGATACCCATCAAATTCAATATTGTATTCTGATTACCTGTACCAGTAAGAGTCATTTGTGTGATAGCACGCTCATCCATATATTCTAATCTAATATTTTACCCAACTTTCCTTTTCCAGAATGAATTGTAAACCATTCCACATATTGCACATACCTTCAAGTTTTTTTAGTGAGGTTTTATTATGTTCTTATCCATTGCTGTATGTCTTTGTTTATGTTCCGCTACCAGAGCCTCCAAGATTGGGCACCCTATAAATAAAATTGCCTTGTCTTATAGAATTGTCCCAGAATGCTGAAAACTGAAACGTAAATATGCCTAAAACTGTCCTTTTTATACAGTGTGATCCACAAACAGTTGCAATCACTCTATTCAATATACATTGTAATAAATTGTGGCTTCTCAAATAAATGCTTTGCAAGTGTTAAATGTTGATATAAAACACTTCAAAATAACTCAGAGAAACATACCTGTTCCTTCTCAATGTATTTGCTTCTGCTGTATTCTATTTAAAACAATAATGGATTACAGAGATTTGGCATTTATACATACATATATAGAAGTAAACGCAGTAACCAGTAATTTAAAGAATTGTAAAGCATTTTAAACTGCAGCATCCTTGTGGAGATGCCCAGCTTTACAACTCTTTGTCGCTTGTTGCTAGGCACTACTTAGTGAAGGTAGAGCACACAGCGATGAGTGGCTAGATCACATTATCTGGTATGCCTACCTGAGCATCCGATTCTCTACAAAGAAATATATGATTTATTAATGTGTAGAATGCTGAAGTACACCCCTTTGGACTGTGAGAGAGAGAGGTGAGAGCGATTCCCACAAAGAATAAAGATAAACTACAAAAAGTAAGTTTCTGCTTATCAGACCAATGGGCTAATATGCTGCAAGTACTGTAAGAATTGTTTAGCTGGCCCCAGTGGCGCAGAGGGTTGAGGCGCTGGATGCCACACCTCGAGCCCGCTGGCGACCGGGTTCAGGAATGGACTCGGGTGCTGTGGGTTGGCAGGGGAAGGAGAGAATTGAGCGTCCAGGAGGACTGCTCTCCTCTCCTGGGGTGGGTTAGACAGCCCGCTATGTAGCAGCTCCTGGTGGAGACCAGAGGCACTCAAACAGCGGCACAGGAGGGACTCAAGTAGAAAATGGAAAACAGCTATGGAGCATGCCAGATGATGGCTTCCATCCTCCACGCCACCAGTACTTCCGAGTCTCCTCCCCCCACAGCAACAACACCCTCGAGGCAGTAAAATAATAGCGTGCTGGTTTTTCCTCCTCCCGGTGCCTTGCCCCTCAATGGAGGGGGACCCACCCAGAATGGGATATACCGGACAGAACTCGGGGTCAGCTGCAATATGTGGAGGGAGAACTCCTGAAGAGGATCGCTGGAGGTTGGTGGAGACTAGGAGACCCGAAGGAGGGCAGACTCTGGGTGTCAGTGAGGCAAAGATAACAAAAAAGAATTGTTTTATACTCGAGTGTAACATAGAGGTAATGTGAATGGGTGTGTATTTTTAATTTTGAACACAATGCAGCAGAAGCAAATACATTGAAAAGGGACAGGTATGTTTCTGAGTTATTCTGAAGTGTGTGATATAAACATTTTAACATCTGCAAGAGGCACTTATGTGAGAAGCCATGATTTGTTACAATGTATATTGAATACAGTGATTGCAACTGTTTGTGGATCACACTGCATAAAATTACAGTTTTATGCATATTTACGCTTTATGTTTTCAGCATTCTGGGACAATTCCATACATTTTAAGGTATGCGTAATGTGTTGAATGGTTTACAATTCATTTCAAAAAGGAAAAATTGCATAAAATACTAGATCAGAATATATAGGTGAAGGTGCTATCACACAAGAGGCTCTTACTGGTACAGGTAATCAGAATGCAATACATGAATTTGATGGGTCTCCTGGTGAAAAGGCTGAAGTGCTTCAGGAACATATAAGGTTGATATGAGCTTTAGTAAGATGTGAGGATGATCCATTACAACATACAAACATATGAAGAAGCCAGCAGAAGAAGGCCGTTTGGTCTATCAAGTCTGCTCATATTGTAGGATCCACAGCTTGCTAATGCCCCTCCCTCCCTCCCACTCCTCCCATCCTCCCTATTCATGATCCTTACTTTCCCCATGCCTATCCCAGTCTCTCTAAAGCTGCCCACTGTCTTCAAGGAGATGACCTCTTCTGGCAGTGCATCCCAAGTGTCCACCACCCTCTCTGTGAAGAAGTGCTTTCTGACCTCCCTAAGCCTTCCACCCTCCAGGTTAAGACTGTGCCCCATAGTGTTATGGTTGCCACTCAGCTTAAGAGACTCTCCTTATCAACCTTATTTATCCCTTTCAAGAACTTGAAGGTCCCAATCATGTCCTCCCTCTCTCCCTCTCTGTCTCTCTCTCTCGCTCTCTCTTTCTCTCTCTCTCTCTCTCTCTCCTGTCTTCCAGGGAGTACATGTTTAGTGCCCTCCACCTCTCCTCATAAGCCTTACCGTGCTGACCCACTATCATCTTTGTACCCTCCTCTGGACCTTCTCCAGCAGGTTAATGTCCTTTTGAGGTGTGGGTACCAGTACTGAACTCCATAATCTAAATGCAGCCTTACCAGTGACCTGTACAAGGGCATGTATGAACAGTGAGAATTTGTTATTATTGATGTATATGCCATTATATTAAGACATGTGAGACTAAAAGAGAATATATGGTTGCATTATATATGTGCCCTTTTTACTCTGTAACCAGAACAAATGGATATAAATTAATGAAAGTGAGGTCTACGTTTTTGTCCCAGAAAACAGGAACTGACAACTGATGCTACTTTTATTAGGTAGAGTATATGAATTTGAAATTTATATTGATATTACTGATTGATACTATTGTTACAGTAGTGGCATTTATTTGTGGCTTTTCTGAAAATCTTTACAAGCACAAAATACACTTAACTGATCAAATCTAACTGATTTATTTAAAAGAAGAGAATGAGCTGGAAAAGTGTATGGTGAGGAATATGACATTGTTTAATGTGAGAAATATAGATCTAAATTACAGGGAAAATTGACATAATAGTAAATGTTTCTAATTTTAAATTATACAGTGTTTCTCACTGATGAAGGACTCAAGTCTGACATGTTTGGGGAATAACACAGACACTGTATTCTTGAATATTCCACTCGTGTAAAGAAATAAACTATTTTAATGATATTGAGTGAGTCGACTCTATTACTACCAATTTGACTATTATTTTGTTCTATTGCCATAAGTTTGTTGCAGCCTAAATGGTTGTAGACTCTGTCTGCATCAATTCCAGTGTACAGTTTATACCATACATTGTTGGCAAACAGGTTATTGGGTGATAGTTCTTGAGGAGATTAGCAGGTTTAGATTTGATCAGGAGTATGTATTCACTGTTGTTAGCCAGATGGGTGTCAGTTCAGGATGTGCATATAAATGGTTTTACAGGTGGCTAAGTCAGGTATAGGGATGTTAATACTTTTAGCCAGAAGTTGGACGGAGCATCTGGACCTGGAGTTTTCCAGTTGGAGGCCTTCTTTATCTTCACTTGTATCTCCTTAGCTGTTACTTCAGACCATTCTATATCCCTGGTACTGACATTTCTTAAGCTGTCTTTACTTCCTGGGCGGATTTTCAAGCGATTTGTGGATGCCGCCTGGTGCACCGTACATGGTGCAGAGAACTTCATGACATTCCCCTATAAATTGCAAGTTTCAGTCCTAGACCCCAGAGTCAGTTGAAAAACAATTATGACTGACTTACCGCATATTATGACTGATTTTTCAACTCGTTTGAAATTTCTGACTTCAACTAACTGAAGAAAATCCAACCAATTTTTCAACTTTCACCATCGTTGAATTTTATTATGTAGTAGTTTGTCATATTTTTTAACCCATTATATTTTTTATTAAAATTTTGACTATAAAAGTTAATAAAATGTATGGAAAAGTCCCCCCAAAATCAATGGAGCAAGCACACACAGCCTTCACCTTCTGACATCACAAAATGGGGCTGTATGTGCCTCTGTGGGGGCATGCTAGTAGGTTAAGGTCAGGAAGCAACTCTGTTTTTAGTATTTGGGATTTAGCGCATTATAACATCTTAAATGGGCAGAAACAAAGGAATTCTTTATGCCCTCAACTCTGGGGCAGGGTAGGTATTGCATATGTTGGAGGAGCAGCAACTAGTCAGAAGCAGATAAGAAGCTGACTGCTCTTTAAAATGCAAATACAAAGTGCAGTGAAACAAATCTACACACAGTAGGGACCCACTAAAGCACAATAACCAGTCAAAACAACAACAGATTATACTAAGTCCCTGAAAGTAACAAATTGAAGCAGGGCAGTAAAACAGTATACAGTATAGAAAAATAAGCAGCAGTAATACTAGTCACTTAGAAAAGAACTGTGAGTCTAAAATACAGTATAGGTAGGGCCTCTTAAACACACCACAGAAGCTAGAAAGGTACCCTTTTGCAAACAGAGCTAACCATCAATATATGTTAGTTTACTAGAAGTTAGAATCTGTGAGACTAAAACAGTTTATGGAGGACCCCTAGAAATACCTCCTGTATAGTATACTGGTATGCCACTCTTATGGCAACACCAACCAAGCAAAATACATACCTGTTGGCAAAATCAACACTTTGCTGACAGATCGCTGTATTGGTGTACCTGAGACAGGGGCATACTGTCTCCGTCCTGCACCTACCCGAATCAACTCCGACTGGGTTGAGAATCCAAATGATGGGGGTGGGGCAGAACCCTCGCATGTGGGGTTGGGGGCTAACAGCCCTGATAAAAAACAGGACCGGAGACACACAGGAATCATGTAGACCACTACTTGCGCCGACTTGATTTCTGTCGGCCTAATGCCAGTCAACATAAAGAATGTCGAACTCGGCATGGTACAGCCAGGTATGCCAGAACTCAAATGTATCCATGGCTTAAATTTAAAGCTAAAAAATTAATGCATATTAAAAACATTTTCTGACACAGTTTCTGAACTTGTTTTGGCTTTCGGCATGTACACTAATGTGTTTTTTAATTTTATTCATCTTGCCATGAGGACTTTAATATTTAGTCTATCTGATTCCTACAGTGGCAATCAAGAAACAATTTGTCTATTGGACACGACCAATCATGCTGCATGCTCTGGCCTTCTATGGTCAGGATCTCACCAACCGACTACCTGCACCTGGCCTTCTCCATGACCTCTTGGGAGTCTGACTTATTCACAATGCCACCACAGTCAGAGAGTCCAGCTGAGCCGCCAGCAGTAGATCGATGATGATCGATCACCTTGGCTTTTAAGTTCAGCCCTGTGCTCAAGCCCTCAACTAGCCAGACAAGCCAGCCCAGCATGCAGCAGACACACAGTCAGACTGAGTACTCCTTCCTACTGCGTAATGCCCAGCCCTGGTGGGTCTTGCATACACATCCCATACAGTACCTTGCTCACTGTAGTAGCCTGTTGCCAGTTCGGTCAGGTGTTGGGCGATGATTCGGCAGTGGCGGCTGGTGGCTCCATGGCTCAGGTTGCCACTGCCGCTCTACTCGGGTGGTGGTGCTGGTGTGCTTTGGAGCTGTGTGCTCCCTCCTCCCAATACGTACAGTCGGTCCCCAATCCAAACCCACATCCCCACTCCTGCACTCCGCACAGTGGAACTAGTGCACCTACTACTCCTTCTCCTTTCCAACTCTGAAAACCTGACCGAGGCTGAGTGGAGAGTCGCCCAAAGGGCTCAGCCAATAGGGTCATGGGCTGATCTCGACCATGACCAGACCACTGACTTGCTGCCTTTACACGATTGCTACTTGACTTGCAGGAGGACTGACTGGGACCTGCACAACCACACACTAGTCTCTCTCCGGGCACTGGACACATCAGGATGGTGGACACAGTTAATTTATTTTTAAATTAATGGCGAACAACCAAACTTCATCGGTGCAGAAAAACGCTGCTCACTCTGTTGCCCACACACCAACACAAATGCCTCTTCTCCTGACAGTCTCGTCTCCTACCCAGGCACGCCCTCCCTGCCATCTCATGCAGCCTGTCACAGACACTCTCAAGCTCCTGGCTCCTCCTTCTATCTCTCCTAATTGGTGGATGTTTCATGTCCAGGAGCCTGGGGTGCATTGTATTGGTTGTAAGGCTGGGAGCTGGCGGTTGAAGACTGTTGATATTTGCATCCCCTACCCCCAGAAAGAAAAAAGAGAAAACACACTGCAGTGCACCACAAAACAAACCTGGATGGGTCACAGAATCGTCAACTGCAGTGGATTTCAACTCCACTATTTATGACTGCAATCCAATGCAACTGATTGCAACTGCATTGAATTGCAACTGACTATTTCAACTACCGATGACTTCTCGGGTCTATTCAGTCCCTGCTCTAAAACACAAGTTAGACCAGTTCCCCTGGTCTAACTTTTACACCAATCGGGGAATCTCTTTATAGGGTTTGCACTACTGCTTTGTGCATGCTGCCATAAATTGTGTAAATGCGCAACTGCACCTAATGTGCTAAAATTTGGAGTAGGCTGCAATGAAATGTTTGGTGTAGTTGCTCTAAACACTGCAGTTGATGCAGGGCCTTTGAAAATCAGGCCCCTGTATCCACTTTGTGTATTTATTATGTTCAACTAGGTCTTAATCGATGTTTCTCCAGAATTTCTGTTTTTTCCAGTGATGTTGTTACTTTGGTTGTTTTCCTTTCCCAACTCCCCATAAGACTTCTCCCAGAGTTAGTGACTCCAGATATTCAGGGATTTCTAGTGCCATGATGAGAATGGACCCCATTCTTAAGCCAAGGCATATTTAAAAATCAGGAAATCAGTACTGTGTTAGACTTTGATGTATGCTGAGAGCACTCTTCTCAGCATGTGCAGTGTCCCTAGGAGGGTTCCTTTGCAGTTCATAAGGTGTCATGGATATAGTATGGAAAGTGTGTGGAGTTATGGAGATTTTATGCACCCCACTGTGTGTGTGTGGTGCCCCATAAACCCTGAGAGCAAAGTCCGAGGTGTTTATATTGGGTATCACATACCAAGGGTGTACATAAAATCCCTATAGAACCATACTTCTCCATGTTTTTATATTTTCTGGTTTTGGTGTTTTGGTTTAAATTGTCTTTTTGGCATTTTACAAGGATAACTATTACCACCAACGACAAGCTTGTCTTGCGCTAAGTGACCAATTGTGTAGCATAGTGAATGTCCAGCACAAGGATAGCTTGTTCAGTGTTTTTTCTGTTGATGCTGCGGTACTGTTCTGTCCATGAGCGACGGAGCTCCTAAACCACATATGTGGGTTTATGAAGCTGTTACACTGGCTGGCAGTGGTTTATAACCCCTAACCAGTAAATACAGTATATTAGTAGTATTTTAGATGTGCTGAAAGTTCTTTTTGATTAGTCCTTTGCTCTGAGCACTATTGGAATGATTTGTGTGTCCTTATTTCATATCAGTTTATTTTTGTTTGCATATCTAGGTATTTCATGGTGTTTCTAAGCAGGACACTATAGTAACTAGGGGTGGCTATTTTGATCAGCAATGCTACCTTTGTTCTTTTCTTCTATTACAATGTCTCATTTTCTCACTTCCACTTTCTTGGCAGTTCCCTGTGGGAATCAACTAATGACAGTTAAGTTATGCTTTATGACTGATTCTCTTCCCACACCATGCATTGAAAAGGAATACTCCTGTGTGAATCTGCTGATGTTTATCAACACTGGATTTACTTCTGAAACTCTTCTATCACTTGGTACATTTAAAAGGACCATCTCTTGTGTCTATCTTTTATGACCTGAGAATGCATGCTTTCATGTAAACATTTTTCATACTAGGTAACTTCAAATGTTTTCTCTCCTGTCTGCAACCTTTGGGGCCAGATATTCAAAAGTTTGCCTGGGAACAAAGCCTCGTTTGGAAGTGCAAACTAAGCTTTGCATGGATATGTCCTACATTCAAAAGCCTCTTAGCGCAGGGCAAACAGGGCTTGCACCTGGACAAACTATGGAGGGGAGTGCAATGCAAATGAAGGATCAGCAACCTGAATACTGGCGAACTTCAATATTCAGAGTATGTGAGCCATGCAAGGCCTTTTGTGCGGTCCCCTTATGTGGTGCAGATACCACCAACCAAAGTCACTATTTACTCCGCTAAACCCAAGTGATTGGTAAAGGAAGTGTGTCAGCCCCTACCCCCAACACAGTAGTCTCCGGTGTCCAGTGGTGCCTCTCCATCCAGTCCCACTCCCATATAGAGATTAGCAAGTTCCTGGTGTCTAGTGGTCCTTTTCCAACCTGAACCCATGCCTGATGTGTAAAGAATCATTCCCTGGTGTCCAGTGGTCCTTATCCCCAGACCCCTGTCCTATGTGTAAATAATAATTCCTTAGTATCCAGTGGTCCTTCCCCCCACCCAGACCCCTGCGGATGTGTAAATCAGAATTCCCTGGTGTCCAGTGGTCCCACTATAATGTGTTGGTGCTCATCAACTGCACACCCACCCACTTTGTTTACAAGGGCACCAATTTCTGTAATGCATTGTAGCACTGTAGGTTCTTTGCCTCTCTTCCACCCACAACCATAACATTTGGTACACACAGGACACCTGAAATTTACCTTCCCAACCAAACAATTTCAAGATCTGTGTGAGAGAGAGAGAGAGAGAGAGAGAGAGAGAGAGAGAGGTGCTGCACGGGACTGACCCAGGAGACTTCAGGAATGTGAGACTACGAAATTTGAAACAAGACTCTGACACACATTCAAGTAAAATGAAAGTAAGATTTGCTGAGTTGAAATGCCAACTTACAAGCACAGTCAGCATATGAAAATGCAATAACCTTTAGCCATTGCACTGCATTCATGTTGCATAAAACTGCATTAACAAGTAACTAGTAATGAAACTTCTTTACTCTCTTGTTCCCACAGGTTTAAACCCAAACAGAAAATAATTCCTGGAGAATGCAGGTTAATATACCACCCACCAGCCTCCAGCTACCTTCACTGCACTCAGCACTAAACCCCTCCTTGGGCTTAGTCACTGCACCTTAACTATTTTGCCTTAAGGGAGTACAGTGGCTACTAGGCCTTTACCCACCTCAGTTAGCCCACTCACCCCTTTTACACCAGCTACCCTCCCTGCAATCTAACACAGTATTTTACTTTGAAATCACTTAACACTCTAAGCAATTACACGCTACACATTTAACACTAGCATGTAACTTTCATCAGAAAGCATTTACTCAGAAACATTAGCAGGACACTTTCCCCTTCAGTCTTTCAAAATTCAGTCCTTCTGCAACTGGACAATAGTCCCTTAAATATAAGAAGGATTCTAGAATTCAAATATGGACAGTGTCCCTCTTGAAGCAGTCCAAAGTTGAAGAAAATGTTACTGTACCACTTCCCTTTATGACTGAAGAAAAGGATGTCCAGGACCACTGTGGAGTCAGCAGTGATCAGATGATATTGATCTAGAGGTCAACCTTGTCACATGAAGCAGCTTCACTCTGACAGGAAAACTGAAGACACTCGTGGAAAACAGGCACTTGAAGCAGCAGGCTAAACTACACTGTCCCTGAAATCACTCATTGCCCTACTGTCCCTAATAATGGGATGCAGGTGATCCCCTATTATCTTTAAATTTCACTGAGGGCTAGGCCATTAGGCCCTAACAAATCAGTAGCCTCTTCTGACTGGACTCCCTCTTGACAGATCGTCTTTCCAGATTGCTCTCACTCCTTGAACTCCCTGAGACTGAGCTGAGCAGTTCCTTTTATACCCTCTGAACATTCTTTTTATAAAATCATGGTCAGTGAGTGGACAACACCCTGTTTCAAAGCTCAGCACCAATCAAACTGAATTTCTGCTTGGAATTCTGCAGCAGCATAAGCCACAATAGAATCTTCACTTCTTGAATCTCAACTGCCTGCCTGAATATTCCGATGCTGCCTTGCCCTGTAAGCCTGGATCCCAATGTATTTAAATACAAAACCTTGTCACAAATAAATTATTAGATCATAAGGATTAAGCACCTCCATACTTTCCCTGTTTGAAAGTGCACTTTCTAATCTTTTCCCAGTATATTTTTCTTAGAAATTGATTGACAAGAACCTAGGGTCACTAAGGGCTAAAGCTCCTCACTTTGAATACAACAAATTGCTTCCTCTGTGAATTTTTCTCTAAACCACCACAAAACTAGCCATTTTCCTTTAAATGACATTCCTACTCCTGCCTGAGTTAGGAAATTTAGATCCTCATTAAGTTTGCTTGCATGCAAGTGCAAGAAACATAGTGCCACCATACAAGTTTTTGTAGGTGTGGCACTCCCACTTCAGTGCCCTGGTCATTTTGCAGGGGCGGCAGCAGGCACCAATGAATCTCCGAGCTGTCTATGACAGCAGTTCAGATGCAGTGGAATACAGTTGAAGAAAGACTGCTACAATCAGCGGTGGTAACGTGTAGGCAATTTGCATTTGCCATGCCATCAGCAGTATGCAAATGCGTAGGCGTTACCACCTTAACAGTGTTCTCTTTCAGCTATGCGCTTGGCTGCATCCTCCTGGCATGATGCACCCTCATTTGTTGTGTGCTGAGGGGTGCCCACCCTCGGCACATGCATACCCCCCAAGCACACTGTATGTCTGACGGGTGCCCAATCCCCTTCGGCTCCAGTCCAGTGCCCCTGAAAAGCAAACTTCAAGGTGCCACATTGGGAGCCCCCAGCGTGGCAAAAGTCCCATGTCGCCATGTGCTCCCCACACAATGTATGGCCAATGGGGTGCCCAATCCCATTGGCTCCACTGCCCCCTAAACAAACTTCCAGGTGTCACGCTGGGAGCCCGCCTCAACATGGCAAAAGTCCCTCACGTCGTCTTTTTTTTTTAAAACCCTGTAACAAAAGATAATGGCCCTCGTTGACTCTTTTGCCCCCAACCCACACCCACCCTCTGCGACCCTAATTCCCCACACCCCACTAACTCCATACTTAACTCCAGAGCCTGGCACGATGATCTTTGGTGGACTAGGAACACATCTGCACTCTTCACAGCTGACGTGAACTGAAGAAATGCCGTAAGCTGTATAATTGAATACATGTTTTTTTTCAACTTTGGTTCATATTTTGGTCATTTTTCAAATTTTTGCACCACATTTCAGCATGAGGGTTCTTGGGACCCCATCTTATGAATTCAGCCACTGTCATCTGGTTATTCAGTCCTGAAAGGTGATTTCGCTGTCACCACGCGAACCACCTTTTGGGACTGATTAATGAAAAGATAGTGTCACAGTTCATGAGGTAGGCCCTCCAAAACCGATGTTGAAAATCTGGTGAAAAAATTCCAAAAATGACTATTTTATAGGGTGCATTTTGTAGTTATTAGGCACACTCATAACTTCAACAATTTTAATATTTTCTTATTCCAGATTTTCAACATTGCCATTTTACCACATCACCTTATGAACAGTACAGCTGTCATTGTTCACATCTCACCCAAAATGTGTTTTTTGCACATGTAGCAACACAATGGCATGGTCGGTGTGAGAAATCAATGTTTGGGACAGATTAAGAAAATCTCAGTGACACTGTTCATGAGCAGAGGTCTTCAAATGGCTATGTTGAAAATTTGGTGACAAATGTCAATAAAATGACTGTGTTATGGCGTGCATTACGCAGTTTCCACGCACCCTCATAAGTTCAAGAATTTTAATATTTTCAGTCCAGATTATCAACATTGGCATTCTTCCACACTCTCCTTATGAACAGTTATTTTTCACACTCTGGTCAAAATGTGTTTTCACTTCCAGCTCAGAATAGCCCGTCGCTGTGGGAAATCAGTGTTCGAACACATTAAGAAAATCACAGTGACACTGTTCATGAGTGGAGGTCCAAAATGCTTGTGTTGAAAATGCTGTAAAAAATCCCCAAACTAAATTACATTATGGGTGTGTGCTCGCAGTTTCTCGCACGCTCGTGCCTTCACCAGTTTTTTATATTTTCACTCCTGATTTTTAACACTGCCATTTTTATACCTCCTCATGAACAGTACAGCTGTCATTTTTCACATCCAGTTTGAAATGTGTTTTACACCTGTGGCGCCTAATGGCACAGTCGCTGTGCAAAATCACCTTTCGGCTAATGAACTGATAGTGTCACTATTCATGGGTGGTCACAAAAATCCCATGTTGAAAACTTGGAGAAAAAATACCAAGAATTGCCTAGGGTATTAGGGTTTTCCACCATAACGCCCTACCCAGTAGGGACTGACAGGCGCAGGGTGTGACTTGGGATAGTAGACAGTAATGCTCATGCCATTCCATCCCCACCCTGACCCTGTAGCCAGTGACAGGCATCTAGGTGCATTTGGAACCTTTGGCCCATAGTTCACCCCATTCTCTATACTGCACCCATTTCAATGTATTTCCTTATGGAATGAGGTGAATGTATGCCCAAACACCCCAATACCCCGCGACACTTGTCAGTGTCTGCAGGGTACGGTGAGGTATAATGTTGTGACTGTCATGGGCAATGAGCCAAAGCCACACCCCAATGATTGTCCATCTCTGCAGGATGGGGTGGAGTTGGCATCAGTTCAGTGCTTCACTGCCATTCCAATACTGCATCTGTCTAACTCCTGCACTTGCGCTGCTAATACCAGCAAGCAAATATTTGGCATTGACAAATGCTTGTTTTCTCAGTGTTTTACTCCTCCTGGGACTGTCCCACAGGTGTTTGTCACTGCTGTTACCGGAGAGTACACACTTCACCTGGCTCCTCCTCCACCCTGCCTCCCTCAGCATGGATTCTGGGCTATTAACCTCCACCTTCACAGGTTAGTAATTTCCTTTCCTGAACTTGTGTTCACTCAAAACTATTTCCTTGTAGAGCACACCTCACTCCACCTGCCTGCCATGATTGATACAAATCCAACATAAAATGGCTTGGCAGTGCACTAGAAAAAAAGTTAGAACTGTCATTTCTCTCTAGCTACTGTGCAGCAAACATCTCCATTTTAAAACAATGCATTTCTGTGCCAAACAATGTATATATTTGTCACTTTGACTGTTCGCTAGCCCCTGTGGCAATTTTATATGTAATTAATCAGTTTTGAGTTTATTTTGTTGAGCTGATTAATCTCTGGTGTATTTGCTCACTGATCAGCTCTCCTGCCACTCTGAAATTCCGCCTAGCTTGTACTTCTGTGGTATGTGTGTGTGTGTGTTTCTGTGCGTGTACATGCATGCATACATGTGTGTGTTTGTGTGTGTGTATACGTGCGTGTGTGTGCTCATCCCCATTACATGCTGTGTGGCCCCATTCTTCCTTAAATAAAGAAATGGTAGCCAGTCCCTCAAATACTTTCTAGCACTTGCCACCTGCCAACTACATTGGTTTTAATTAGAAAAAATATCTAGCCTCCCATCAGTGCAAGGAGCACTCCACACGCGCTCTCTCTCTCTCGATTCTGAATATGGTTCAGCAGGCCTTAGCCTGCTGCATGACATTTGGCAATAGTTTAACACAGCTGTTGTGAGGGGATTCCCTCAGAGCACTGGTGCCATGCTCTGGAGCCAGTGCTCGGCTATTCCACTCTCACTCCTTGTTCTCTGTCTCCTGGCGTCTCGGCACCATGCAGCTGCCACTCTGCATTAAATCAACTCAGCAGCTGAGTTCACATTTATTTAAACCAGGCCCATGTCTAATTTTCAATAAAAACATAGCTAATTTCCTGATCCAGGCTGGCCTCAAACACTAGACCACCAGAACTGCTACAATAAGCTAAGATAACCTGTCACTAACCTGCTTGACTACCACACTTCTACCCTTAATTTGCCATTACTGCGGGTAACTAAGGTTACCTCTTTAATATCAGCTTATGTATGTGAATGTCAGTGATGGGAGAAGGCAATCACTCTGTCCCCTTGGCTTACTACTACACTTATAACACTAATAATATGCTCATGGCTATTTTATTCTCTTTACTCTACAAGGTCCACCCTCTCTCTCTGGCAGCACCCAGTTTCAAACCCATGACCTGATGACCTTCCTACACTAAGGTACCTAGTTTTTACTTTCTCAGTGGAACAGTCATTCTACAACTGTTACACTGCCCCCCTGCACCCATGCCCCATGGGTTATGTCATAGTCTCTGCTGTCCAATGGTCCTGCTCAGATCTATTCCCTGTATACTAAGATGACACCATTCCCTGGTGTCGGTGTATCCTCCATCCCAATCCCTTGTATAATACAGTAAAGCCATTCCTTGGTGTCTAGCTTACTCCACCCACCCACCATGTCAGGTGAGTGTCCACCACCCACTCCCCCATCCCGACCCTGAGCTGGCAACCATCACAGCCTCAGCTCTCCACCATGGCTGGCCACCAACTGAGCTGTCAATGAGTGTGTACTGTAACAGCTGATTGTACATTATGCACTCACTGACAGATGATTGACTGCCAGCTGTGGTGGAGAGCAGAAGGATCTGTGATCAGTGGCAGGGTTGCGATGGAGGGAGTGGAATAATGAGGCACTATCTGCTTAGCATAGGGTGTCTGCTAGACACCAAGGAATGACTTACTGTATTATACAGGGGATCAGGGATAGGGAGAGGGTCTACTAGACACCAGGGAATGGTTCTACTGTTATAGATGAGGGATCGGGGATAGGAGGAGTCTACTAACACCAGGGAATGGTTTTACTGTATTAGATAGGGATTGGGTATAGGGAGGGGGTCTGCTAGATGCCAGGGAATGCCTTTACTGTATTAGACAGGGATTGGGATGGGGATACACTGGATGCCAGGGACTGAGTTATGTTGTTATACAGGGATCGGGATGGGGCAGGACCACTGGACACCAGGGACTATTACATAACACATCAGGCAGGGTGTGAATGAGAGGAGAGACCACAGGACACCAGAGGAAGATTTATGTTTAACATCATGCTGGCAATCACAGGGAAGGCACTAGCACCAGGAAAGCTTATTTTTAACATTGGGTTGGGGATTGGGGCAACTAGTACCAGGGAAAGCTCTCTGAGACCGGGCAATTGGGGAGCAGGATGCAATCCAGTTCACTCTCATGCAATGAGTCGATAATGGTATTTTCGCAAATGGCCCTTAGGCACCTTGCATGCCCAATGGGCTCATTTGCATGGGATCATTTGAATATCAGATTTTTAGCATGTGTGAAAGTCACTATTGTGGCACCTATTTTCAGGAGCCATGTCTGTCCAGCGCTTATATGGATTAGTGCTAGGACATGGCACTACAGTCAGCTCTGAATAGCACTGGTGCATTATTCTGTTGAATATAGTATCTTCTGGCACTAAGGCAAGTAGAAGTCACAGTGCAAATGTTTGTACTGCACTTTGCACCTCTTTGACTATTGGGCCCTGATGTTCAAATAATATATTATTCCTTTTACACACATGAATTTCACTTGAAAGAATTCACTGCTGAATGATTTTGCTGAAGATGAGGGTGGTGTCTGAAATGCTTTTCACCCTTGGCACATTTAACTGGATTTAATATTTAAATTAATTTTTCATTGTGTGTATTCTCTCATTGCCTGAGAGTTCAACCTTCCTTGCATTGCATACACTTAAAGGGGCTTTCCTCAGGGTTAGTGTCTCCAAATGTTCAGAGATTTCTGCTACCATAATGAGAATGGACCCCATTCTTAAGTCAGGGCATATTCAAAACTCAGGAAATCAGTACTGTATTAGTCTTTGAAGTTTGCTGAGAATGGTCTTCTCAGCACATGCAATGTCCCCAAGATGGCTTCCTTTTGAAGTTTGTAAGGTGTCACAAATATTGGTAGCATATGTATATGTGCCTGAAAGTTCTTTCTGATTAGTCCCATTGCTCCAAGCACTATTGGAATGATTTATATGTCCTCATTCCACATCAGTTTGGGTTCTCATTTCATATCTTGGTATTTCATGATTTTGTGTCTGTCTGTATGCAGGACAATGTAGTCACTAGGGGTGGCTATTTCTATCAGCGATGCTACCTTTGTTGTTTTTCTTGTATTACAATATGTTTCCACAGTGTGAACTAACAGATGTTCCAAGGGTTCACTATTCCATATAGAACTCTTTCCACACTCAGTACACTTAACAGGCCTCAGTTCTGCATGAATTTGCTGATGTGTAGTAAGATGTAGTTTCTACGTGAAGTTCTTCCTATGCTTGGTACTTTTAGAAGGCTTCTCTAGTCTGTATCCTCTGATGGTCTGAAAGTTCAGTCTACTGCCCAATAACCTTTACCAATTGGGTACAGCTGATGTTCTCAAAATTTGTGTTTTATAAAAGTCAGTTGATCTAAGAAAATATTCTCACACATGGCACATTTAAAACCTCTTTCTTCTAAGGCTCTGCTGACATTCTGGAAGTTCCAACTGTTGATCCTTCTGACAGTCTGCTGATTTAGAGATACTGAGGGTTTTCAAGATACTCCTTGGGCCACCCACTCTCTTCCCTTCAGATCAACAGTGAAGAGTTCCTCATCCCTTTCTATCAGTGTTAACAAGAGTTCTGGTGGGATATTGTACCCTAATGAAGTCATAGTCTCATAACTGTATACACACACTTCCTCTCTATTAAAATGTTATTTTCTAATGGAAAAAAGTGTATACATAGTAAATATGAAGTTCTATATCACACAATATAACTTCAGTGCTGAGACAAGTAATACTTCTAAGCTTTAAACAACAAACTAAAATGAAAAAATACCTTCATACATATCTGGTACATTCATATGTTAGCTAATGATTAGTTCTATAATTCATAAATACAAACCTGTAGGAACAAAACTTAGATATTAAAGTATTTATTATGGGACTTCCGGTGGCGTCACCGTTGGGTATGAAGCAACTCTGAGCTCCCGGACGCGTGACTCAATCTACAAATCATCTGGCATGCTAAAGACCTCAAACGGCAAGCAAAAAGCAAGTAGTATTACTAAATATGAGTCAGGCTATGAAAATGAGGGGAAGGAGTGTAGCAAACAAAGCCATCATAGAAGATTGCAACGGACTGGAGCCTAAGTGCCTCCCTCTCGGGGCCTTGGAATCAGCCGCAGGCTCAGGTGGAGGGGATGAGCTGTCCTCACGACATAGCTCTCTGGATGGAGGGCTACTGCACACATTGTGAAAATGCTACAAAGAATTGACTCAAATGTTAAGGACACAAAGCAGGACCTGAAGCTCTTGAGTGGAGGACAATGGATCTGGAATCTGACCTTGGTGGGCTACAAGAAGATATGCTGAAATTGAGTCGGGCAGTGACTATTTGGCTGGAAGAGAATGTGAGCTCACAATTCAAGCAGAATATGCCAAATCTAGAGGATGCAGGAAAACCATCTGCATTTTGGCTTGGAAGGTAGTGAGCAGAATGACCCCATAGAATTCATTAGATCATGGTTAAGGCAGGAGCTGGGCATATCAGATATGAAACCATTAGAACTGGAATGAGTGCACTGAGCATTAGGCCCACGCCCCAAAAATGATGCACCCTGAGATCAATATTGGCAAAATTCAACAGATACCCAGTAAAGAGATGATTCTCCGAAAGCGGGCAAAGAAGGACTTGAAGCTGAATGGCAAAGAGTGTACGTTAACCATGACTTCTACCAATGACAATACAGCAGTGGAAAAAGTTCTAGTGGTAATTAAACAGTTAAGAGACAAACAGATTAAGGCCAAGTCCGATACCCCGCTAAAAATCCTCATCCACTGGGAGTCAGGAAGCAAGATTTATGACACATTATCCCAAGCCAACAAACCGCCCAAAAGTCAGCCTTTCCATCCCGGATTGTCAGCAAGAATTGATGGAACAGACCCTTCTGCAATAAAATGGGATACATCAGGCACAAAGAGAACAAAGAGCAGAAACCCACATAATTCTGAGCCAGATGAACAACTCTATAAAGATCTGATCCACCTAAAGCAAGTCCCTGCACAAGCAAGTAACCACCTAAACACTATTTTTTTCCTTTTATTTTTCTCTTTAGCTAGATGTGGAGACATTGGGTTAGCTCAGGTGGGGCCTGAAAGGGTTAACAATGGAAAGGAACTGATCATAGTCATGCAGGACGGGGACACTGTAAGTTTTGAAAAATGCGGTACTTGGTCTGTGAGCTCCATACCGACATACTGAGAGCTGATGGTTGGCTGCGGTGGTGATCCACTGAGCTTTGAACTTCCAGGACTAGGTTTGCGACCTTTGACTATCTGACTGTTTGAATCGATGTTCTCCTGTTAAATGTGGGTCACAGGCCATGCCACCTGACACACCTATAGGCTACCAGTGCCGCCAGCACCACCTAATGGAATAGTTAGAGCCCCCACAACTTGCCTATGTGCAGTGGTGATCCCAGGCAGGAGCACTGGAGCTCTGGTCAGCCCGCTACCTCTTATGACATCTCCAGGAAACTGCAGAAAGCAGGGAGTGTTTGGAGGGTTAGGTTTACTCAGGGCTCTGATCTCGGAGTGGTGCGAATTTTGCAATGTTTTTCCATCCTCCACTCCCACGATGAAAGCGCACCTCTGAGGGTCTCCAGGGAGGGGGTAAGTGAACAACAAATGTGGATCATATATGTACTTTACTATCACCAGTTGCATTCAAAAGAAGTTTGTTTACTTAAGTTAAAGTGTATTTTACAAATGAGCAACTGGCAGCCCTCATATGCAGGGTGCCAGAAAACTTGTTTAAGGGAGGCAGCTTTTTCTAGGGTGCCTGTTGTGATCCCAGCCCTCCACACATGCAATATCCTAATTCTGAGTCAGCAGAAGCGTGGATATTGGCGGCTCTCTTTGCTTAGCAGTGGGTTGAGGAAGAGAGTGTTTATTCAGCCCGCTATCTGAACCTGGAGGCAGTACTTTCCGCTCTATTCGTGAAGGGAGTGTGGGAGGTGAAGGGCTATAGGATTAGGCTGAACTTAGCCAGAAGGTGATACCTTCTGATAATGACCCATGTTAAGGTTACTGCAAATAGTTGTTGGAGGGAAGGGTTGAAGGGGAGAGAGGGAGGGGAGGGTTTATAACTGTTGTGAGGGGATCTGGGAACTTGCAGCGGAGGAAAAATAAGGCTCTGTATTTTATTAAGTTTGGTATAAGTACGAATGAGAGGTTAAAATTAATAGAAGGCAGTAATGGCTGGTAGATGACTCTCGGGAGCTGCCCTGGAGGAATCAAGTGGCAAAGAAACATCTTGGATGCTCAAATGGGGTCACTTAAAATAATATTAAATGGAAAGGGATTGAACACCCCAGCAAAGTGTGATGCCATTCTACAGGATCTAGTAAGGGCAAGATGTGATGTGAGTTGTTGCAGGAGACGCATCTCACACCCTTGGAGCATATAAGCTGGAGACATCTGTGGGTGGGTGATGTCACAGCCTCCTCTCACCCTAAAGCAAAAGGCAGGGGTAGCCATATTAATTAGATATGGTCTGGGTTTTACTAAGTTGAGTACACATGCTGACACAGAGGGAGATTAGTGGATATAACAGGGAAAATAGCAGATAGGGTATTACATGTGGTAAATAAATAATATGCACCCACTCCATGCAAACCACAATTCTTTAGACAGCTATTTGGGTATGTAGCTTCATTGGGAAAGGGCAAATAATTATGGGCAGGGTTTGGAACTGCATTGAGAATGCCAGTTTAGATAGATCGAGGGTGGAAACAGTTTGAGGGCACAGGCCCCAAAGTGTTATCAAACTTCAGATTGGAGGCTGGGCTGGTTGATACCTGGAGGGAGAAATTTCCACAAGTAAGGATTTTACGTTCTATTCCCAGGCCCAAAATTCTGTTCTGGGTTAGATAGATTCTATATTCAAAAGGCCTGGCCCATACAATTGCAGATCAGGAGATCTATCCCATCTACTTGTCAGACCATGCCAAAATCAGCTTAACTTTGAGGTTAGGACATACGTAAACAATCGGTCTGGTGCTTATGTGCTGGACTCCTGAAAGATGAAAAGTTTAACTCTAAATCCAAAAGTTATCCAAAACTACATTACAGAAAATACAGGTTCAGTCTCAAAACTGAAGTACATGTGGCATGGATTGTTTTGTTTCGGCTTTCTTTTGTACATATGCATCCCACAAAAAGAAAAGCTATGGAAACAAAAACAAGGCAGTTTAGAGCAACAGATTAAGGATTTAGAAGCATCACACAAGCAAGGGGGATGGACAGTATACTGAGAGAACTCAGAAAAGTAAGGAGCAATTACAACTAATTATATCTGCAGGACTGAGAATCAACTTAGATTTCTAGCCCAAAAATACGATGAGGAGGGGCAACAGGGCAGGGCGTTTGCTGGCCTTTAGGCTGCGAGCAGATGGCTGACAGACATATATCAACCATTACAAATACCTTGGACCCGTCCCAGTTAGAGACTTTATCAATAATATTGCAAAGTGCTTCAATTTTCTTATAGGGAGTTATATACTTGAGGTAAACATCAACCAGGAGGAGAAAATCAAACATTTTTAGAGAAATTAAAATTACCCAAAATATTGGCCCAGCAAGAGGAGTTCCTAGACTGCACCTTTACCCAGTGAGAGTTACTGGAAGTAATTAAAATCTGAAGCATAACAAATCCCCAGGACTCGATGGGCTCATTGGAGAGTTTTATCAAAAGTTTCAGAAGGAAATTGCACCCCTACTGCTCCAGATGTGTAATATAGTACACAAACTGAGCCCCTGATACATGGGCCAGAGCATTAATATGGTCATACCTAAACAGGGTAAAGATGCAACTCTGTGTAGCAGCTACTGACCCATCTCGCTCTTACATATTGATGTTAAAATCTTTGCCAAAATGATTGCCAATTGCCTCAGATGGTAATCGCAGTTAGTACACCGGGACCAGGCCGGTTTTATGCTGGAGACATTTGCATGATAATGTTAAGAGATTGTTAACCATCCTGGGGACTGTTCGAAGAGGCCAGAGTGACCCTCCAGCAGTGGTGGTCACTTTAGATGCCGAAAAGGCATTGATCATCTGGAATGGCCTTACCTAACAGAAGTGTTTAAAAATTAAATTTTGGCCTCAACTTCAAGCATGTGTAGCTGCCCTGTATGACAACCCACAGGCTCAAGTCAGATTAAATGGGTAACTTCCCAACTATTCCACATTGGTAGAGGTACATGACAGGGATGCCTTTCTCCCCTGCTTTTCGTACTGAGTATGGAGCCCTTGGCGAAGCCTTTAGGGCTAACACAGAAATTAATGGCATAAAAATCTATACAGTGGACAACCATATCTCATTGTATGCTGATGATACTCTTATATCTTCAGACACAGAGGCTTCTCTACCCAAAGCCATGGCCCTGCTAACAGAGTATGGTAGCTTCTTGGGGTTCAAAATCAATGAAACTAAGTCCAAGATTATATCAATTTGAGGAAAGATTTCCCCAAGGGTTAAAACTCTGACTTGGCTAAAATGGACTTAGGTAAGTTTTCAATATCTAGGCATCCAAATCTCATCCGAACTAAGCAAACTTTATTAGCTTAACCACCAGAAACTCCTTGAAGAAATTAAAAGAGATTGTGAAAGATGGGCGGTCACACTGTCACTTACTAGTCGAGTTGAAACTGTTAGGATGAATATCCTTCCTAGATTTTGTTCCTGTTTGACTCCATCAACATTAACCCACCAGGAAATTTTGGATTGACATTCAGAGAACACTTAAGAAGTTATATGGGCTGGGAAGAACCCAGATTGAACTGGGCACTCCTTAAGCATGACGAGGGGGACTGGGGTCCCTGACCTGTGGGGCTATTATAGAGCAGCTCAACTACAATCTCTAGTGGACTACCGGTTATGACAGAAAAACCTAGCTGAATCACAATGGAACTCAAGCAAATGAGGCTGGGCACCCTAGATTCAATCCTGTATAGTAGTAGTATCCCCAAGCTGCTAAAGACATTGCCCAACCCTTGGCTTAAGAATGTGGTGAGGACATGGCATTCGGTGATCTAAGACCTCAACCTGATAGGGATAATACCTTTACAAGGTGAAATCACTAGTGGCATTGATTTTCACCAGGAAAAGAGAATCTAGTATTTGCCAGGTGGAAGAGCAGAGGTTTAAAGTTTTTATCCAACTGTATGAAGGTATTTCACACTAAAGAGTTTCACCCAACTGAGGCAAGCATTTAACATACCACAACATGATTTCTATGCCTATTTACAGATAAGACATTTCACAGTCTGAAGCCTGGAAAGGCTATGTCATGCCTCACCCGGACCACCAAACAATACAGTTTCTTCTCAGTATACCCAACGGATAGTTCCAATTTGGAATTCACCCTTATGAGGTAGTAAATTGTTAAATTTGACCCAATTTAAAACTCAACTAGATATATATATATATATGAAGGACTCAAATTGCAACCCACTTAGCCTAAGTGGCATGATCTTAATGGGCTTGTCCTCGAGCGTGTAAATTATCTATGAACCTATAGTCTGGGATTGTTCCTAAACCACATTTGATTATTACAACCTATAAGATGTTCAGAATAAATCAGGACAAGTTTAAAACATACATTCAGCAAGTATGAGAAAAATAATTAAATGTGGCAGAGAACCTGATAAAGTGGGAGGTAGTCGAGGACTTGCTCACAGAACCACAACTTCACCCTTTTGGAGGAATTCCATTGGCAAGTGCTATACAGATATTTCAGAATCCCAGTGATTGCCAAACATTATGGGAGCAACTCAAGAAGTATGCTCGAGGACTGCGGACTCGATGGACTCATGAACATATTTTTTGAGCTGTCCCAAAGTCAATAGTTATTGGAGCAAAATTACTGATCACATGAATGCCATCCTGCAAGTTTGTGTCTCATGTGTCCACAGCACCTACTGCAGGTTGAGCCACCTCTGGGGCTACAAGGTTCTAAAGCCAAGTACATATGTCCAATATTAGTGGCGGTGGCTCAGATCCACAAATAAATTACTAAGCTGAGGCTGTCTGACAAGCCTCCAATGGAGGATCACTGGTTTGCTGGCTGCAAACAGGTAAAAGCATTGAAAAACTTACAGTCAACCTCGCCTCCAGCCTGATCTTCATAAAGCCAGGTGGTTGCTTTACCTTGAATATGAGAGTATAAGAAGAGGGCTTCAGTTTTAGATATATTAGCTAGGAAACCTTAGACAGATGAAAAGAGCCAAGTTGTAACTCGGCCCTGGGGGGCGTGGCTATTCCTTCCCACCCTACCAAATGGACATGTTCTGGAGGAACACTTGGCTCTGGGAAAGGGTTGAAAGATTAGGTAATTAACCTGAACTTTACTTAATCCCATGGGAGGTTAGAGACTGCCGCAGAGAGGAGAAAGGAAGGGAAGAAGGATTTAGAAAATACTTACTTTATTACGTTCCTTCCTTTTACTTTATTATTATACTGCATTATATCATTCATTTGATCAGTTTAATGACTGTTTAAATTCTAGGAATCTAATAGTCTTTAGTACGTTCCTTTATTAATTAAGCACTTAGCGACACTGTCCATTCATTGTATAAGTATACATATCCATTCAAACTGATTTTAGGACTAGCTGCTGAGATGTATTAGCGAACAGTTTGTTAAACTGAATATGTCTGTATTTATGTTGGTAATGCTGGTTTTACAAAATTCAGAAACTAATAAAATTCAATTAAAATAATATATTTCATTATATTTTGTCATATTACATTATTTTATTTTAATCATTATTCTATATTCCTTACAAATAGCTTACTACTGCTTGTACCACTGTTGATACTATGTTTAATATCTATCATTTGTGGAATGCTTAGATTCCTAGGTTGCCACTGAAAAGGGACTATAGTTGTCTCAAGCGGCCTACCCGATCATCAAAATTCAAATAAAATAAAATAAATGCTTAATTATTAAGTGAAGATAATTGGGAGGCATACTATAAGCCTCTGGTCATCATGCTATCTGCATATGTTTTCTAAAGCAATAAGGAAAATTTCTGCAAAAGAAAATAAAATACTTTCTTTTACTTCATTCTGCTAAAAGAAGCTTAAGGGATGTGCCATCCATGACTAGTTAAGCTGTTTTATTAAGGGACACTCTGCAGTTAGAGTCTAGAAGAAGATGCCCCTTGCATTCTGAGAGGTCAAAGGTACCAAAATACCCTTGGCAACCAGAGGTACATGGCATTAATTATGTTACAGCAAAGGCACTGCTTGATACAAGCTATCGTCTAAAAAGAAAAAAAAGTAGAAACTGTTTGAATTCCATTGACTTTAATGAAAAGGAAAATATTTTACTTTTGTAAGACCACTTTCATGCTGCTGAGATGAAATTTTCACAAGTTGTAGAGGGTAGCCTGTGATGTGATTGCCTGTACAAGGCGATGTCCAAAATGGTGATACTTTATGGTAGCGAATAGCAATAGAGGGAGGGTAGGGCGACCAGATGTGGGGCTGGGCGAATCTGGTGACAGATGTCACTATACCTACCCGCACATGTGGGGTGAGTGGCTGGGGTGAGCATGGGCTGGGAGGGGTGGAGGATGTAGGGGTGGCACTGCAGTGTGTTGCTGAGCTGCACTGTAACATCGGGGTTGGCCTGCGGTTGTGGTGGGTTTGGGTCTGGCGCTGGTGCAATTTTATTGTGCCCAGCCTGAAACTTTATTTTCTGTTCTCCCTGACGGCACCCCTGGAGTTGAGAATCTTTAGTGGGGGGGTATGGGGCAAAGCCTCCCATGAAGCATGAAAATGTAAGTCCATGGCACCATTGTGCTGTGTGTCGAGGATGTCAGAAGCGCTGAAAATGTTTTGCTGCTCTGACATCACGATAATGCGGCTCGCCCTTAGGCAGTTGTGGTTGCTGGTAACCCGTGAAGTGGGCGCATGAGGAGGGCACCATCCGTACGATGACACCTTCCCTGCGCAATCCACTCACGGTGACAGAAAGGTAGGTGGCCTGATGAGGGGTGGGCTAACTAGGCAACAGGATGTCACTATATGTACGTGCACAGGGGGATGGAGCGAGCACGGCAAGCATGGGCTGTGAGGGGTGGAGAGGCTGTAGGGAGTGGCACTGCAGTTGCTGGTTGAGCAGCATCGTGGCATCGGGATTAGCTAGTAGCTGAGGGGTTGAATACCGGGTTCGGGTCTGGGAGCTGGTGCAATTTTTATTGTGTTTGGCATGAACCTTTTTATTTTGCACTGCTCACACCCTGACATGCACCCCCTGGAGTTGAGAATTCTTAAGTAGGGGGCAGGGGTGAAAACTCCCCGAGGGGTGTGTGGGGGCTGGCCCAGCAAGCAGTAAAAATATGTACTGGTGCCATTGTGCTGGTGTGGCTGGGGTTGTCCAGGTGCGAAATGTGTTCGGCAGTTCTGACTGAGCTGATAACGGTGATCGCTTTAGGCGCTCGCTATCACATAAATCCTGCTTTAATACATAGAACCATTGTAGAGGAGATGGTCATTGCTTATCCATTCAAGTTGTGTAATTGCAGCATCTATACAAGCCTTGTTATCTGCAAGATGTTATGGTTTCAAAACTACCATAAATAAATCAGGCCATTTAGTCTTAAACAAAATCTGAGGTCATGGCCAGTTCAGATATATGATTCTTAATTAGGTGTCTGAAGAATATGTTGCTTCATGTGAAAGGGCTCTTCTACAAATTGCAAACAACATGACTTCATGCTTCATCAATTTCAAACTAAGGGATCTGTTCTCAGAAGGAAGTTTTCAACTTTACAAACTCTGTAGCTAAGGAAGAAACATATCCTTTCGAACTATGAGAAATATAGGTTAAGCATCTGTAAGCATTTTAAGATATCTACAAAAATCAAGTTTTATAAAACATTTCATAAACTCTGGACTTTATATTAAAACTGACTGTCATGTTTGTTATCTAAATAATCTAGATTTCAAACTGAGCAACAAAATATAAGTTTTATGTTTGTGTTAAAGTGCCTCTGGATGCAAGAGAGGAAATGGTTTTAAACAGAAAATTTGTTCTGAGCTAAGAAACTTTAAAAAATAGTGCTTGGGAGGTGGAGAGCCACACCTACACCATCTACTAGGACCAATCAGAGCTGGTGATGATCACTCTGAATTCTGAGGAAGCCAGACCTCCCAGGTCCACCCAGAATTTCTAAAATCTCAAGCTGAGAAAAAACTATGCCAGGTTGACTAAGTAATTTTGTGGTTTTAAAGCTCTACTAGGCCGAAAGCCTATAGCATGCCTGCCTTGGATGTCTGGACCAGCATGTAGTTAAGCTATTGATGTGTCCACCAGAGGTGCTGAGGTCAAGCCAGAAGAAGACATAGAATTGCAACAAAAACCAGTTCCAGGAACATAGCTGTTATGAAAGGACTTTTCCAATATTGATGCAGCAAAGCCTTTGGCTAGGTACTGGACATCCTGACTGAAGTAATATTTTGAAACATCTACAAAGCCAAGCATGGACAGAGACTCACTGTTAGTTTCATCAGCTATAGTAAGTCTGCAGTGCTGTTTGACAACAGATGGGTCCAACGCCTGGGTTCAAGTGGAAATTAATTGAAAACAGAAACAGTAATAAAATACAGTTACCAATAAAAGAACTTTGCTACCCACAAGGAAACTTTTCTGCAGCCAACTAAGATAGTGAAAGAATCTACTGTTGGTATAGTTGTCTGATGTTCCGCCAAAATCCTAATAAGTGACTTCTGATGTTCTTAGTGATAAATAAGACAGGAGAGGCCAGTCTGCACTGCTGAATTGATGCCAGAGAAGTCCAAAGTCTCAGGTACAAAGGTGAGAATGGAAAAGGACAAAGACTACAGAAAGTCAATGACTAGAGAACTGTTATTATCCAGGAGAAAAATTCTCACCAAGATTTTAAGCTAAAAGGAAAAGCCCAACTTCACAAACCAAGTTTAAATATCATTTTACTTATTTTAATTTTGATATTTTAATTTGGCTTATCTGTGTAAAATCAAGTTAATTTTAAATACAGAATCTTGGGATATAGTTTAAGCTTGAGTTTAAATAAGAGATAAACATTGTTCAGTGAGAAAAGATATTTAAACAAGTTACAAAGAAAAGTCATAGTAATATTTAAACAAAGTCATTAGAAATATTTTTACAAAAATAATTTTACTGTTTGCAAAAGTTACCAAAACTGAGAATTGTTTTATTTTTGTTTTAATGCTTTGTTTTATTTGATTTTCTGAAACCTTTGTTATTTTGTGTTTGCATTACTTTTATTATGCTTAGTATTTGTGCAAATTAGGGATACTTAGAATTTCAATATCACAAAAGAAAGACTCTCCTAGAAAAAAGAGGGCATAACTTCAAAAGGCACAATACAAAAAAGCAAACCCGCCTCTGCCCAGAGGAGAGTAGTAATAAACTGAAACCCAACTCTTAGGTTATTTTCAATTAAAAAGCACTTTTATTACAAAATCTGATAAAAATACAGAGATCCCCTGTATTGAAAATGCCCCACTTAGAATGCATGTGCAGGTATTAACAAAATTTATTTTTATATTTCTAGGTGTAATAGAAATGTTTTTACCATTATCTAGAACCTTTACAATGGGCAGAGTGTAAGATATGAATTTTGTAATTATTTATATGGTTCTTGGAAATCATGTGGTGTAAGGCCTGAGGCATGTCTGAGTGCCTATCACAAAAATTGCTATTCTGACCTCTTGTTATGACATCTTTAAGCAGTAAGTAATCAAGGCCTAGTAAGTGAGGTCAAGTGGCATCCTTCTTTATAAAGGATAGAAGGGAGACCAGATTTCTTCAAAACCTGGTGTGTGTGGTGTGTGTGTGTGTGTGTGTGTGTGTGATAAAATCAGTGCTACCTCTCATTATTAGCCACATGACTTAAGTACTGCATCATTCAATGAGGGAGGGAGGGAGGAGGTGATGGGGTTGCCAGTGGGCCAAAAGTAGTATGTTTCTGGACCAGAGCAGCTGGTAATACCAGTTTTTTGAATATTGTTCAAAAAAACATCTGAATCTAGCCCTAGGATGCAGAATTTATGTGAAAAAGGATCTTCATTATAGTTAATGTTTCACAAGTCTTGTTTACCTCTACCCAGATTTTTCAAAGAACCGAACAATCCCAGGACATGTGTGAGGTTTGCATGCTTTAGTTGACATCTCCAATAGGAACCTTCTGGTAGATAGTGCATGTCCTCTAAACACTTCAAGGAATAATAATAATAGTGCAGATTTCCAGCATGTGTATGCATTCTTCCATGTTTTGGCCATTCACAGTAATAGTTTCTCCTAGTTCTCCTTCCTACTTCTCCTTAGATACTTGTGAGGAGAAATAATATTGCCATTTTCTAGTAACATTTTATAACATATGCTGGCTCCATTTTCATTGCAGTCAATTTGTCTGTCTGCTCCCATTCATTGTGTTCAAACAGGCTAAAGTCAGGTGTTAATAAAGTGTTCTATAATGCATGTCTGATCAGTAAATATCCTGTGAATCAAAACCTATGTAGGTTGCATTTAGTCTTAACTTCAGCAAAGAGAAAAGGTTCTAGTTTTGCTGTTTGTTAGATCACCTGCATTAGTAACCCCAGCCAATATCCATATTGGATCATCTATGGGTTTCCACCATAGCAAAAGCTTTATTTGTTATACAGAAGTTAGAAATTTACACCATTGGGATGGTGGGTTCTGTTTCAAGGCAATCCTGTTTAACTTTGAATAACATTTCAGTCATAAAAGTAATACAATATACATATTCATATATATCATGTAAACATACTTTCACAACAATGTAAGACACAGATTGTAGTTAATATCCAATTTCATACATATAAGATTATGTGGATCTGAACATACCTATTTACAAACATATTGCAGCATTTAATTCCACATTCCTTAGTCAATTAAGATGGGTAATGTACCTAGCATGACCAATTTCCAACAAATGACTGGTTAATTTTACCTTAACCACTTATCAGTCACACCATTATATTACATGAAGAACTTTTTTAGGTGTGTTAAAAAAAGTTTTGGATTTTCTTGGTTTTGGAAAGTGTCTCAACATTTTGAAACTACCCATGAAAAGGTTGTGGCTCCATATTTCTTGTTTATTCTTGGAAAGGAAAATTTATGTGCACTACTGTTCCATAAGCTATATTTATCTTTCTTTATGTAATTTCTATAAAATAGCTAAAAAAGCTAGTGTTACCAAAATTAATAGCTTTGTGTATTTGAGTAGTTCACTTTAGGCTCCATTTACTATCTAAATTTAACCTTCCCAGTCTATTGTACATTATACAATGATATGTGAAGAAATCACTTTTTTTATATTTCTATCTATCCTCCTTCACCACACCAGTCCCGTCATCTTCAGGAGATCCTGAGTCTACCCCTGCAAACCACCTTACCTGGATCTGAAACTGGTCCCCATGGAGCCACTTTTTGCCCTCCGGGGGATGAGGTGGAACCCCTACACCCCAATAATCAACCTTTCATCAGTCCCAGGTGGCCATGCAGGTGGATGCAGATGAGGTCTAGCTCCCAGAACTCTGTCTCCCCAGGACTGGCAGGAATTTTCTCTAGTTTCTCTCTGGGCTGTGAGTCCCTGATGTCTTGACGTAAACACAGACGTCCACGATGCCCTACCCCTCTGACGTGAAGCCTCTGGTGCCTGCTGAGTCCCAGACCTCTGTCCAGGGCCAGCCAAGCACCAGAGATGCTGACATTCTGCTGCTCCCCAGCCTCCACCAGGGGTCAGCAGATGCCAGCCATTCCCCACCCTCCCTTGAGAAAGCGAGCTGTCATGGGATGCTTCAGCCGCTCCTCCCAGCCGAGACAATCCAGTGGACCAGGTTCATTCCTGAACTCTGAGTTGCTGGTGTCACAGACAGAAATCCAACCGCTGTGATGACTGGCCAAAGAAATCACATTTTAATACAAATTTGCCAACCTATTATAGAGTTGTTTTTTTACTTTTATTAAAGAAGTCTTGTTTTCAAAGCCATACATTTGATATCCATTGTCTATTATTGGAATTAATAATTGGTTGACAATAGATTCATACATCTTATAATTTAAGCAAAACTTGGTTCTTCTGAAGGCTCCCAGTCTAGCATCAACCCTCCTAATAATCTCATTTATATGATATTCAAATTTTAGACTAGTATCCATCCATATTCCTAAGTATTTATATTAATTTACCTGGTATATATTCTCATTATTCCATATTGTTGTTAAATGTGAGGAAGTTTTGGATTTTGAGAATTGTTTTAACTTTCTTAATCACACTGATGGTGGTCATAATGCAAGGATTATATCTTCGTCTGCTAGGTATAGATATAAATAGATAGTCAGGAGGGTTAAATGGTGTGACTAGATGGTTTTCAAATGCTAGCCAAAGCAGAACTTTCTTGTCTCCTATGTTATTTTACAGCTTGTTTATTTAAAAGACTAAATGGTATTTCTCCCAGTGTGATATTGCAAACCCTCCCTCAGTCCAAGGGCTTCATAACTTGTTATGATTCCATGTCACAAAGGTGATTGCTGAATGGCAATCACATTTGGATAAAGTGTATATCACCAAAAATAAATAATGGTGATATACACTCACTGTGACTTCAAAACTGGTGACAGGAGTACATGATATGCTTCACTCTTGCACCCCAATTAAAGATGCTCGTCTCCAGGAGGGTTTATGTTGGAGGGGTTAAACTAAAACAAATTAAAAACCGCCCAACACAAATCGATACCGGCCCCAAACCAAACCCTCCCAGCCCCAGCCTGCCACTCCTACCCACTATGCCACATGGCCAGTTCAGTAGCCAACCACCACACTACCTCCTACATACCCTCCTTCCCTTTGACTATTGCATAGTGTGGTCCTCCTCCTGCATATGTGTATATATATATAAACACCCTGTCATTGTATTCACCTACCCTCATATCCTGTCACTACCCTGCCAAGTAGCCAGAACACAGGCACCATGGTTGAGTCTCCCTTTTGCAGTCACTCAATTATGGTCGCCATGTTCTTATGATACCCTTGTTATAGTCATTCTGGGAGGCTTATTTTCCCAGAGGAACTTTCGTACCAGACTTTCTAACAATTTCGTGTTGTTTTTGTCAATTTTATGGTCATATTTTGAAAAAGATGAAATAGTTCAGGTGCAACTGACATTTAATTGCATGTATTTTCCCCATAGTGATACATTTAAGTTCTGCCATTTAAGGAGGTCATATTCCAATTGTCTCAATAGGAGCATCAAATTTATATCTATTGTTTAGTTGTTTTTTTTACTTTCCCTTGGAATATTTAAGCCTAGGTATGTGATATGACTTTCACACCACATGTCACAACTCAAATGGCCTAGCTTTATTTTGTGTGTGTGTGTGAGGGGGTGGAAGCTAAGACCTGATCTGTGTCTTACACCTGTTTCTGATTAATCCAGAAATCTGTGAAAAGTTATCTAAGATTTTATTTAGCTCACCAAAGGATTTTATGGCACTATTTAAAGAGAACAGCAAATCATCTGCATAATTAATACTTTATTGGTCTTTTGACTTGTGTTAATACTATTAATTTTAACAGAGTTTGTAATTTTCATTACTATGGGCTCTATAGCTAAACTAAATAGATATGGGGAAAGTGGGCACCCTGTCAAGTCCTCTGTGTAGTTTGAAAGGTTCTGAAATGGTTCAATTACTGATTACTCTAGTAAATGGGCAACTATAAATATTTTTAATCCAAGAGATTAACTGATTTCCTGAGTTCACATTTACTAAGACTTATTAAAATATTCCTACTCTCAAGAGTCAAAGCCTTAAATAAGTCTAGGGCTATGACTACTGCTGGGTACTTCAGTTTGTGGATGCCCATATGGTGTTCAGCAACTTATGAACATTTTCTGCCTCCGATCTCTCTGGCAGAAATCCTGTCTGTTCTTTGCCCACTAATTTTGTAATGATTCTTGTTAGCCTGTTAGGGTATCCAGTGATGAGGGCAATGCAAAATGAGCGACTCGTATAATAGTGACTCAATTTTCACACCCAATGAAATAGTGATAATGGAAGAATAGTGATAAACAGGAACAACGACTGTGAGAGGAAAGAACAGTGAAGGCAACTGAAGGGGGTGGGATGTTGTGGACATTGGGGATGGTGAGACATTGTGGGTTAAATGGTATCATGTAATAACAGTTATGTTTTACAGTGAGTACATTTGGGTGACTGCATATGAGTGACTGCAGTAATATGCCCAGCACATAACAGTTAATGGTGACCACAGGTATGCTACATAGCTCCACGATCAAAGTGCACTGTGGAGTGGGAATATTAGAATAGGTGGGTGGCATAGCCCCTGCATATAACACAGATGGAAACTAATCACTATTTTGGGTACAGCGTGAATTGGCATCCCAGTTTTTCTGCATCGCTTAAGAAGTCACCCATTTGACGGTCACCCTTATTTCCTTGCTGTATTGACATGGAACTGGGTTAAATAGAGTAGTGCAGTGGAGTGCTGCAGAGCTGGCCACCTGGAGTGATGGAGTGAGTCACTGGCTATGATGTTGAGGGTTGTGACTTCAGGACTGGCTGCATGTATTTCATTTTGTACCTTGGAGTGGGTGTTTGCAATATGTTTTGGTTCCCTGTCCCTGTTCCACAACTGTGGGGTCCTAGCAGTGGTAGACTCCATCCCATGAATTCCCTTTCCCCAGTGTCTGCTGCCCCGGGCTGATTATAATAATTCAGAGGGTGGGAGCTTGGTTAATTTTGTGGCCTTTACTGTCTGAAGTGCCATCACTCATGTGAGTTTTTGAATTGGGTATGTAACAATTATCAGATTAGGCAAATGTACTTGGCTGCTTTGCAAGTTGCTGTTCCATTTTGCTATCATGACATGGAACCACCTGATAGAAAATATCATTGTTAAGATTTTATAATCTATGTTTCATATTAATATTGATATGTAACATTCACATTTCAGATCCCTATTATTGTTAAGACTAAGGGTTATGTATACTTCATTCATTGACTCAGGTAGGGAATTTCTTTGTGTAATTTCATTGGACACTTCATAGAGTTATTTATTCACTGATGTGTCTAGGGACTTATACAATTATGCGTTGGACCATCTGGACCAGGTGTTTTATTTGTTGGTAGCTCTTTTATAGCTTTGGATACTTCCTCTAGGGTCATTGGCCTATTTAGCTAATTTACATCAGGGTCATTAAATCGATAGCTAAACTGCCTTTCCATGGTGCCCCAGTGTTTTTATACAATTTTGTAAAATCCTGAAATGCTCATTTATTTCTTAGTTAGTGACTACAATGTTATTTTGTTTGCTTTGAATCCCAGCTATTATAATTTTTCCTTGCTTCCTCTTTAACATATATATTAGCAGTTGTCCTGCTTTTGCCCATCTCCTAAAAAGCTCGTCTAGTTCTAAACAACACATATTCCACCTTAGCCGAGTAAATGTTAGATCATATTCTTAAAGAAGTGATCTTTAATAACTGTTTATCGGTTACTGTTCTTGCTTAAGTTCCTGTTCTAATGAATGTAGCTATTTTTCCTTGTCCACCAGCTTTTCTGGACTTTTTCTTTTGAAAGTTGAAAAACAAATTATTCTCCTTCTAACAAAAGTCTGAAGGTATCCCACAAGCATACAAAGGATACTTCTCCACTGTTGTTATTATGGAAGTAATCTGTAATCTCTTTTCCTAACCATGTTTGACATTTTTTTCATGAAGCAGTGACATTACATTTCCATCTCAGGAATGGTTTATGTTCAGCACCCACAGAAATTGAGAGCCTTAGCAGAACATGCTCTGAAATAATGATGTTGTTCAATTGTCGTTGATAATCCCATTACTAAGATTCTTAGCATAAAATAATCAATTCTACTGTAAGAACTGTGTCTAGCAGAATAAAGGAATACTTTCTTTCTGTTGGGTGCTCAAGTCTCCAGGTGTCTGCTAGAGTTAAATCCTGAACTAGTTCACTGAGTGCTTTTGTGATTATTAAGGGTTACTAAAATTAATTAGGAATAGGAATAGACCTGGAGATCTTTCTAGCCTATTCTCCACTATTCACAAGTGTAATCTGATTTCTTGGAAGTGTATGGGTATCCAGAAACTTTTAAACTCAGCAATGTCCTTAGCTTGGACAGCTTCATTAGCCAAAGCATTCCAATGCCACACCACTCTCTGTGTAAAATATGATCCTCTGAGATTAGTCCTGAAGCTTCTCCCTAGTAATCTCCTTCTATGGCCTTTGATATTATAGACATATTCCATTGGTTCCAGTCTCATTTCCTCACATAGATTCTTATCACTGATAATATTGTAAAATAGAAGTAAATCACTCTCTTTTCTCATTTATTCTAAAGTAAACAAACCTAAGGATTCTAATCATTTTTGTTTTGTAATCCTGTCTCTCCAAACCATAAATACATTTGGTTAGTCTCCATTGTACTTTTATAAAGTTCCAATTTGCCCTGGCATGTGGGTGACCATAACTGTAGAAGTAATCAAGGTGAGACCTAACCAAGGAGCTATATAAAGGCATGTGAACATCCCTATGTCTACTACATAAATTTCTTGTGATATTTCCCAGAATTCTCAGTGCTTTGTTACTTGTTTGTTTACTGTGTAAAGTTCATTCCACTCATCAATGTATCTAAATGGAAATTTTAGCCACTCAGTAAAAGATCATACATACAAAACTTGGAGAAAAAAGGACTAACAGAAATAAATCAATGATTCAATGAGCAGGGGTTAATGGTTTTCAAAAATAAATATAATTTAAGTAATACACACTTTTTTGATTCTTGTAAATTAGAAATTCTATAAACCAAAATGAAGATATTTCTAAAACACCAGTTTATGATGAATTGGAAAATTGTTTAGTAGTAAAGAAACTACAAAATTATATCTAAAATATATTTATATACGTGTAGACCAACTTGGATTGAACCTTAAACAATTAAAATCAAACTGTGAGGACAAAATAGACAAGGAACTTAGTGCAAATAGGTAGAACAAAATAAAATAATTTTCCAGGTAAGGAATAATGTCAACCAGACTGCAGCAAACATAATATTGTACACTGAACATACTACACACCTGACAGACTTAACTTGATTAATCCACAATAGTCAAAAGTTGCCAAAGATGTTTACAGGTTAGAACTTTAGAACATATGTTAGTGATGTACCCTGAACTGAAATTGTTTTAGCAACTGGTCCTTACTAAGGGCTAGTACAATCTCCCGACGACAAACATCCTGACGGCAAAAGTCTCATCTTTTATTTCCTGAATTTAACCTTCCCACTGTTATTGTATTACCGATGAACATTCTCCCACACATACACTGACATTTCCATTTTGTACTCTATTAGCGAGCAAACTAAAGTGTAACTTACAAGCTATGTAACTGAGGTGGATGTAAGGTTTTGTCATTAGAGTTTACAAGCTCCTGTTTCTCCAAAATATGCTGTAAACCAGAAGCTTCCTGTGTAGCAGTCAAATTATTATGGGGTTCATATACCATCCTGGCAGTCCTTGTTTTGTTAGTAAGACACTCTGGTATAGATTTTTTTTAGTGATATGGAGCTTTTGCAGAAGGTTGCACATTTTCAGAGGATCTGAACCACCGTAGCAGTATATTGCATCAGAGACCATTTGTGGATATGCTGATTGAGTGTAAATGTATTATTCTGAAGAAACAGCAGAGTCCATAATCTCAGCCGGTTGCATTGCGGTGGATAACTCAAGAGTTGGCTGACTCATCAGTGGTGTAGTGGGCTCCTGTCAGTTTCCAGTGAAACTCACAGACAGGGGACTGTCAGCACTTAGCAGATCAAAGATCTGTTCCAGGATCAGAGTTCTCTGAGGTTGGGTCACAGCCTTCACTATACCATGCTGAAATATGCTTATAGCATTATTGCAAGAGTTACTGGTATAACTACATTGTACCCTTGGATCTGTAACATCTCCGATTCTGTCATTGCCGGTTGGGGAGTTCTGGGGTCTGTCAACGTTCAGTGTTCAGTGCATTGGTCCGAGTACAGTGCTATATTTACAGCAAAAGTGAGGGGGTTGAAATAGAGAGTTGTTCCACTGCTCGTCTTCTCGGTCTGTTATTATATGCCAGCCAGCTGATGTTTGACTTGAACCTTGACGGTATAATTTACGCAGCAAATTTACTGTCAGTCAGTTTGTATTGTCGGGAAGTAAATGATGGTAAATTACATGTTGGAAAGTTAGTATTCGGGCAATGGTACTGCTCCCCTTACTACTCTATCTATAGGTAAGCAAATGAATCACAATACTGAATGGATCAGGGCAACATACAGCAAAATTATTGATAGACATCCCACAAAATCAAAGCCTGTTGTTTAGTGTGCAAAGAAAAGACAGACCAGGTTGCATAATAACCCCAAGTCTCTTTCCTGCATTACACTAACCAGAGGAATTGTACAAAAGTAGTATTGTTTCTTGATATTTTGCTTACAAGTGCATAACGCAGCACTTATCTTTATTTAAATTCATTCCTCATTCTACTGCCTAGTCATGTATTTTATCAAGATCTTTTGTATTGTTGATATGCCAACATCAGTTAGAGCTGGTTCCCCACATTTGTGTGTCATCTACAAACTTAGATATAGTGCTCTTGATACCAACATGTAGATCAGATACAGTGTGTATAGTATGAATAAGATGGGTACCAAAACTGCACCCTGTGGCACTCCATTGTAACTTTAATGCTATTAGAAAAAGATCTCCTATTACATAGAAACATAGAAACATAGAATTTGATGGCAGATAAGGACTGCTTGGCCCATCTAGTCTGCCCATTTCCTACCTAATGGATAAGCTGTGATCCCAGTTAACTAACAGCCTACTTCCTCCTACCCTCCACTAGAATTGCCTTATGTCTGCCTCATGCATTCTGAATTCCCCACTGTTTTTGGCTCTACAACCTCCTCAGGAAGGTTGTTCCATGCATCTATGACCTCTCTGTGAAGAAATACTTCCTCACATTACCTCTGAGCGTCCCCTCAATCTTCAAATTGTGCCCCTTGTTCTTGCAGATCTCTTTTTCTGAAAGATGCTACCTTCTTGGACTTTGTTGATTCCCTTGAGGTATTTGAAAGTTTCTGTCATGTCCCTGCTCACCCTCCTTTCCTTGAGGCTATACATCTTAAGCGCTTTAGTCTTCCTTCATATGTTTTCTGGTGCAGATCCTGCACCATTTTGTTGCCTTCCTCTGACAGCCTTCACCCTGTCTATGTCTTTGTGGAGATGGAGTCTCTAGAACTGTACACAGTACTCCAGATGTGGTCTTAACTGTCTGTACAGAGGGCCAACAACTTTGTTTTCTACTGGTGATGCCTCTCCTATTCATCCCAGTATTCCCAGCCCTCCTTACTGCCTTCTCACATTGTTGTCCCACCTTTAGGTCATCTGATATGACTACCACCAGGTCCCTTTCCATTGTTGTTGTTTTCAGTATCTCACCCCCATTGTGTACTCTTCCCTAGGTTTTTGTTTCCTAGGTACATTACTTTGCACTTCTTTGCATTGAATCTAAGCTGCCAAACATTTGACCATTCCTCCTACCTTGCCAAGTCCTTTTCATCCTTTCCACCTCACCTTGCAAATCAACCCTGTTGCAGATCTTTGTGTCATCTGCAAAGAGACGTATTTTCCTTCCTGTTCCTCTGCAATGTCACTTATAAAGACATTAAAAGGACGGACCAGTACTGAACCCTGTGGTACCCCACTAGTAACCCCTTTCTTCACTGTGGACTCCATTTATTATTACCCGCTGTGTCCTGTTGTCCAGCCAGTGTTTTACCCAGGGCTACCACCCTGGGACCCACTCCCAGGCTGACTAATATGTTTATGAATGAATGAATACTTTATTTTTAAAAGCACCTTTCCAAAACTAAGGCGCTTTTACAACAAATCAATACGTAAAATTAAAACTACATCCTAAAATCAATCAATAAATATATTTAAAAATCTGAATATGCCAGACTAAACAAATACATCTTTAGGGCTAACTTAAAACTTTGGACAGTCAGGCAATTCTCACCCAATGAGGTAGAGAATTTCACAGGGTTGGGGCCATAAAACTAAATGATCTTGCCGCAGATGTCTTTAAACAAACCCTGGGAATCTCTAGCAATCCCTCATTGGTGGATTGGAGCTGACAGGAAGGACAGTAGGACAAAGAAGATCTTGCAGGTAACTAGATCCCTGATCGTGGGCCTTATAGGTCAGAAGACTGACATTGAAGGTAACTCGCCACTGCATTGGCAGCCAGTGCATTCCACGGAGGACAGGCATTATATGACTGGTCCTTGACATACCAGTCAAAAGCCTGGCTGCCGTATTCTGCACTAACTGCAAGTGGCAGATATCCACCCTGGTAGCCCTAGGTACAGGGCATTGCAGTAGTCCAAGCGGGAGGTAACGACAGACGGACCAGCGTTGGAAGGTCATCAGCAGGAACCAGATGCTTCACTCAGGCTATATTCCTCAGATGGTAAAAGGAAGTTTTGACAGTGGCTGACACCTGATGTTCAAGGGTCAGACAGACATCAAATATAACACCCAAGTTCCCCACTCTGTCTGAGGTTTGCCAACTGCGGTCCCCAAGCCAAAGACCTGAAGGTGACCCAATCAGCAAACTCCCCGGTGACCTGGGTCCACAGCCAACACCTCAGTTTTGGGGGTTTAACTGCAACCAGCTCACAGTCATCTAGTCCTGAATTCCGTGAGACAGTTGTTAAAGACCGAGACAGCATCACCCTGGTCGGGCACGAAGGACATGTACAGCTGAGTATCATCTGCATAGCAGTGAAAACTCAAGCTGTATTGCTAATAATTGCTCCCAATGGCAGCATATATACCCAAAGACCATGGGTGCCAGAATAGAGCCCTGTGGCACCCCAGAGGATAGGGGAGTCATGCAGAGGAAAAATCCCAGACACCACCCTCTGAGTCCTACCCTCGAGAAATGATCGAAACCAACTCAGGACTGAGCCAGATAGTCCACAGATACACTGCAGGCACTCAAAAGCACTCCATGGTCAACGGTACCAAATGCTGCAGAGAGATCAAGAAGGACCAAGATGGAACAAATCTTCAACTCTCGCTATTAGGAGGTCATTTAGTACCCAAACAATGGCTGTCTCAGTACTATGTCTCTTTCTAAATCCAGACTGAGAGAACATAGACATTGTGGCTGGTCAAATGATCATCCAGCTGCAATCGACTGCCTTCTCAATAACCTTACCCACAAAAGGTAGCTTAGAAAGGCCTGTAGTTAGCCAGATAGTCCGGGTCCAAGGAGGGCTTTTAAGAAGGCCTAATCACAGCTTCCTTCAAGGTGTCAGGAAAGATCTCCTCTCCAATGACAACCAGTCTATCTCGGCAAGGATCGCCAATTTTATCCACACATCCTACTAAGAGGCGGGTGGGGCCGGCCCAAACTACAGTTGATTGGTTGCAGCGATTGGACGATCATCACTATGTCATTGATTGTGGCCAGTCAAAGTCAGACCACACAGACTGGATGTCCAACATCTCCTGCCAACCACCGCAACTCCTTTTGAAAGAGTCAGAAGGAGATAGGACCTGATTGTGTCAACCTTATCCACAAAGAATCGAGCAAACTCCTCACACCATTCCTGTGAAAACACTCTCTCAGGCTGAAGACAGAGTGGATTGCACAGTCTGTCCATGGTCCGAAAGAGCTGGGCTGGTCAATTCTGTGCAGCAGCAATTTCCCTGACAGGAATTCTGCCTTCTTACGGGTAATTGCTGATTGATAAACATGATAATGGTCCATCAAACTAAGCCTGTCACACTCCAGACCCGAACTCCGCCAACATCTGCCAAGCCTTCTTCCCACTCTCCTCAACTCCTCAAAGTCTCATCAAACCAAGGAGACTTGGGGCAAAGGGTGAGGGTCGAACACGTACAGGAGCAATGGAATCCAGGACCCCACTACTGCCTTTTATAGACAAGAACCAGGTCCGCAGGATCTATGCATTTACTCAGCAAACTCAATAGATCCAGCACCCCATCAAGCCCTCCAGGGTAACACCTCAAAGGGCGGTACCGGACCATTTCCATAGGGGCCGACCTACTAGGGGGGCCAAGAAACTGAACCCAATGGTGTGATGGTCAGACCAGCCGACTGGCTCCACCACCAAGTCGGATATCTCCATCCCCAGGAGGAATACCAAGTCCAATGAATGACCATCTATATGGGTAGAGGAGGAAATAACCTGTGTAAAGCCCACGAATTCATCAGCTGGAGGAAGTCTTGATCAAACTGCGAGAGTTCATCATTGACCCAGGCATTGAAATCCCCAGGACCAGCCATCTGGAGGATCCCAATGTCACATCAACAATGAAGTCTGCAACTTCTCACAGGAAAACATTCCCATTATCTGGTGGATAGTAAATGAGAAGAATCCTGTACCCCACACCCTCACCCAAGATACATACAAAGAAAGTGGTAATTCCTACTGGTACCTCCATCAGTTTCATTATTTTTATTAATTAATCTTTGTGTGGGATTGTGTCACATGCCTTGCTAAAGTCTAGGTAGGCCATGTCCACAGCCCCTCCCTGTCTACTACTTTGGTCACCCAGTCAAAGAAATCAATTAGATTTGTCTGATATGACCTTCCTGCTGTGAATCCATGCTGCCTTGGGTCCTGTGCCCCACTGGCCTCTAGGTACTCAACCATTCTTTCCTGCAGAAGTGATTCCATCATTTTTCCTACCACTTAGGTCAAACTGACAGGTCTGTAGTTTTCTGCCTCTGTCTTGCTCCCACTTTTGTGAAGGGGAATCACAGCCACCCTCCTCCAGTCCTCAGGTACCACACCATCCTCCCATGATTTATTAAAAGGGTAGTCAACGGTGTTACTAGTTCTTCCCTTAGTTCTTTTAGAATTCTGGGTGAATCCCATCAGGCCCCATTGCTTTATCTACCTTCAGTTTTAAGAGTTCTTTCAGAACCCTTTCTTCTGTGAAAGGATGAATATCAAACCCCCCACATCCAGAGTGCTTCTATTGACTGGATTAGGTATCTCCCCTGCTTTTCCATTGTGAATACTGAGCAGAAGTATTTGTTCAGTATCCCTGCTTTTCACTGTCACTTTCTGCTAACCACCTTCCTCTTTATTCAGCCTCAGTATCCCTGCCTTAGTCTTTCTTGCTCCCTAATGTACCTATTATAGGTGTTATCCCTCTTCTTAACTGAGTTGGCAATCTTTTCCTCGGTTTGGGCCGTTTCTATTCTGACTGCCTTCCCCATTTCCTTCTGCTTTAACTGGTATAGTTCTCTGTCCTGCTCCTTCTGTGTTTTCTTATACTTTCTGAATGCTATATTTTCTCCCTTACCTTCCCCACCACTTCTTTTGAGAACCATAGTGTTTTTCTTTCATTTTGATTTGTTTATTTGCTTCACACAAAGGCCTGTTGCCTCTGTGATGGCGGTTTGATGTTTCCCGTTGTTGCTCCACCCACTTTCTTGCCTGTTCTTATTACTTGTGTCCTGCCTTACAGTTATTCTCCTGTCCAGTTTAACAGCCTGGTGTCAAAATTCATACATCCAAATATTTTTATCAGCAACCCATGTGGTACTTGATTGAAAGAAGGTATATCATGTCACTAGGTATATTTAAATCCAGTAATTTACTGATTGGAACATAGAATGCAATTAAATTAGTGAAACATGATCTTTTTCTGACAAATCCATCTTGAGCATCATCTATACCCCTTTACTGGTCAGTTCATCTGTGATATGGTCCTTCAATATTGTTTCCATAATTTTACCCACAACTGGTGTTAGACTAATGGTCTATAATTGAATGCTTGATCCTTACATCCTTTCTTATGGATTGGTATCATAATGGCATGTATCCAGTCTGCTGGTATTTCTCCCATCAAAAGCGATGATATAAATAATACATTACTCACTGGCTTGCAGAAGAAATTGGCTATTTTGTGCAACAAATAGGGATCAAATTGTCGCCACCAGGAGATTTGTATGGATCTAATTCTTGATTTCCTCTTATCCTTCCAACAGAACAAAGGTCATTTACTCTAATATATGTCTTAGCACACTGCTCTGAGCTAGTATCTGAGCTGATGCCCTTATTAAAAACAGAGGAAAATAATAATTTAGTATATTAGTCATGTCTTTGGCTGTCCACTGTGCTTCTGTTCTATACCAATGGTCCAATGGAAGGGCATTTCCTTTTAAAGAGTTTATATAACTATAGAAATGTTTGGTATTATTTGAATTTTTTGTCAAGTAATGTTCAGAGGTTTCTTACTACACTTACTATGGCATACTTACATTTCTAACCATTTCTTGTATTTAGTCTTATTTATTTTGGTGTCATCCTTCATCCACAATTTGTATACCTGTTTTTTCTGGCCAGTAATCTTTATTATATCTAGTTTTGGTTGCTACCAATTTGTGTGATAATGACTGTATTTTTGTCTTGCATACTTCCTATTTTTCATTTACAGCCTGATTTTGAAATTCTGCCTGCCACTGCCACAGTCATTGCATTTATTCTTTCCATGTAATCACTGACCTTATACTTAAACAGGTCAAGATTAATTTTAATCATAGCATGGTCGCTAATACCTAATGGCTCCAGGGTTTATTTCTTCTGGTAATATTTGTTATAACTAGATTGTTTTTGTTTTCAATAAAGATTTTATTGAGTGTTTCCAAACCAGGTAGATAAATACAATAAACAGAAGGGTCACATACATAAACAATAAGCAATGAATGTCAATAACATATACAAAGTGTATTAAATCAGGCAATAGTGTAAGACAGTTATAACAAAGCTAAATTGAGATCTAGGATGAATATATTATTCAATTAAAAAAATCTAGTCCTTACATATAATAAACATGTAGGGCCAGTTATATATGATATAGCACTTCACAACCTATTATTTTAAATATTCTAGGCAAGGTCCCCAGGTAAGCTTGAATAAGTCTGGTTTCTCAAGAAGTAGGTAGCTTATCCTTTCATTATTGGCCAATAAGCTAAGGAATTTAGCCACTCCCAATAGTTGGGCAGTTTGAATCTTTCCAATTTCAAGAATCAATCTTTTCAAAGCAAGAGCCACAGTCAAAATCCACAATTTTGAGTGAGACTGTAGTCCTAGTATCCCACTAGCATCTACTAGTATTTAAAAGAACAGGAGAAGGAAATACTGGTCTTGAGTGTTGATTGACAAAAAGCACAATTTGTTTTCCAAGAATTAAGGATGTCAGTACAATACTAAAATAAATGGCTTAGGTCAGCATTAGGAGTGCCACATCTCCAGCATTTGTGATCCATTAATAAGCCCTGTTTTAAGCCATGAGGGTGAGTAGTAAAATGGTGTAGTATTTTATATTGAATAAGTCTACCCTGCACCACTCAACAACATTTGTAGGCATTCTGCCAGAGTCCTCCAGACCATGGGCCAGATATTCAAAACTTTGTGCTGGGCAAAACCGTTTGCACAGGTTTAGCTGATTAGCACGGGTCTGCTATATTCAAAAGGCCAAATAGTGCGGGCAAACTGCATTAGCGCTGGGCAAAATTATAATGTATGCAAGGGCAAACTGACATAAATACAGGCGCAATGTTATATTCCAGTGACTAGCACTGCACTAAGTGGTTTGTGTGACTTAGCGCGACACTTGCGCCAGTGTGTATTGCCATGAAAAAGCATCTTCACCCTGGGCAATCAGCTTTTCACGACACAATGGCTTTGTCGTGCGGTGTTTGCCGGGTTTAGCGTGGGTTTTGCATGACCCTAACAAAGAAATATGACACATAGATAAAGCCAAACATAGAGGAAGCATGCTGCTAACTGATGGCATGCCAGGCAGTAAGTGGTGACCCTACTGCCAATGGAGCATGGCAGTGTGGCCATACAGCACACACCTGCAGACCACACTTCTGTGGACACCAACAGATGCCACACACACATGCAGCACTGTGGGCATGGAGGATGTTGAGGGAGTATGTATGGGTGGCGAGGCTGTGCCACAGACCAGATGTGGCCACAAGGCTGGGACACATCATGCAGTGCACATGGGCCAGTATTGGGAATACCCCAACACCAGTGTGCCTTTCGGATAATATATGCCCCCCGCCACGTACCGCACAGCTGTACAACTGCCACAGCACACAAAGCCAGAAATGTACATGTCACTGTAGAGCATCCCATGCCACAGGTACAGCATCTGTGGGTCACACAACAGCGTAACAGTAATGTCCACTGTCAGTAAACACCTGCAGGTTGGGCCTCGCGACTGTGTATAGTGCAGTCATCATCACTGCCCTACACACCAGAGGCAATGCTGTGTCCACACACTACTGGCCCCTTGCTACTGTAGTTTCTGCTGTGCACTGTAGCATGACCTACAATGTGACAGTTGCATGCAGCACCACCACCATCTGTGCCTATGCTGTGTTGTCCCAGTACAGCTGCAGGCAGCAGTGCATGTGGAAGTAGTGTTCAAAACTGTATAATATTCCCCAAGCTGTTTGGCGCAGCGCTACATGGCGCTGGTTTAGCGCAGGGCTAAACAGTTAGCCGGTGCAAACTGCATGTAAATCAGGTCATAATGAGATGCTAATCTGGATGTTTGCCCACAGACCACCTAAGTAGGCTCATTTGCATGTCACTTTTGAATATGGCAAAGTTTAACTCCTGGGCAAGCGTGTTGCTCAGGCTAACTGGTTTAGCCCTGTGCTAAACCCGCGCAAACATGTTAGCGCTGCGCTAACAGTTCAGGGAATATTTTACAGTTTTGCACACTGTACTTTCACATACACTGCTGCCTGCAGCTGTACTGGGTCCACGATTTGCTGGCACACACATTGGCCACATAGTTCATCTCTACCTACCTTCACATCGCTGTGCACTGTGTTGCTGTTGTGGTTTGCACTTCCTGGTTGCCATATTCAGAGCTGTCTTATTCCAGGGCTAAGTTTGCCCTGCACTCCCAGCCCAGCTTGCCGGCCTCATTCCATGCAATATTCAGAAGCTGTTGCCCTGGGCTATTCCTTTTTGAAATATAGCTTGCTCTGTGCTCGAGGCTAAGTTTGCCGCTGGGCAGTGCTAATTTTGCCCAGGGCAAAGTTTTGAATATCTGGCCCCATGTGTTTAATGATATCTGAATGCTAAATTATTTTTCCCATTTTGTTCTAGCTGAGACTGTTAAGCCTACCTCATGGGTATTTAAAAATTTGTAAATGAGGCTTGAGCCCTTTTAATATAAGCAGTTTCAAAAAGGAGTCCCATTCTGTGGCTTTGGGAAGGGAGAAATCTGCCCTAAAATTATTTAGCAATGACATCCCTAACCTGCAGCTAGAACCAAATTGGAATTTTGTAGATGAAATTTGTTCTTTAAATCTTCAAAAGATAATAGTCTATTCTGGGCATCTAATAAATCTCCAAGCTTTCTAATACCTAAGCTACCCCAGCCAATATCCTTTAACTTCTACCATTATAAGTACAAGCTGAATTATCCTATAATGGCATAAATCATAGAGGTATAGAATTAACTTTAAGAAAGGAGTTATATTTTCTACAGGCCAAAACTGGCACATAAAAGTTTGGGTGATTATATAATTTACTAAGAATTGGTATAAACAATATAAATCAGGTCGTGTCACTGGGAAATCTGGTCACTTTCCACTTTAGCCAACAGCAGTAGAACAACATTATCGGTGGCTAAAAACCATGCACCAGCCTGTCTAAGCTTAAATGCCCACATATTACCCTGCCACCAGGGCATAGCAAAGCCCACATTCAATAGACACCTGCAATTTTATTTTGAAAGGCAAGGTTGTTTATTATCCCATAAAAGGGAGAAATTAACTTATCTAATTTACCAAAACCAAGGGGCCTTTTTAGTGACAGTTTATTAAGGACATATAACATTGTGGGTGCTATTACCTTTTAATGGAGTTTATTTTACCACATAAAGATAAATGCAGCTTTGTCCATTTATCTAATTTGAATCTGATCTCATTCAAGACTTGGGATAATTTAAAATTGTAAATGTTCCCAGAAGAATAAAGACTTTTATGCCTAAGTAGTTAATTCCTTCAGACGCCCAAGATAAAGTCCTCTCCCTAACTTGCATCCTTAGCATGCCCTCTGCCTTGGTCAATTCCTTCAAATGGAAAGTTGCTGTCATTACCCCTATCCTCAAAGTCATGACTGCACCATGCCGGGAACTATTGCCCCATCTCCATTCCCCCAACAAAGGCGCTGGAAAAATCATCTCTGACCAACTCACTGACCACCTCATTAAATATGACCTTCTCTGCCAAGAGCAACATGGCTTTCATAAAGGGCACAACACCAACTTAACTTCTAGAATTCACAAGCACCATCCACACTACCCTTGATGGAGGCTGTCTGGCTGGTTCAGTCTACATGGACCTGTCAAAAGCCTTGACACTGTAAACCACTCCCACCTCCAATCTGGCCTCTCTCACTCAGGCCTCTCCCAGGATGCTACCATGGTTTGCTGACTGCCTAACCGGTGGTCCCAGCAGTCAGAATTAATGACATGCTCCCTCCTTCCACCTGGTCAGGTCTGGCTGCCCCAGGTTCCATTCTGGGGCCCCTACTTTTTAGTTTATTCCTGGGGTGGAATGTTTAACTTTTGTCTTTTCTCTGGTAAATGTACTGACTATTATAACTTGTATGTCTGTGTCCATATGTTAAGATATAATTAATGAAATGAGATGTTGATATCTTGTAATTATGGCTACGATAGGGATTTTTAGGATTTTGTACTACATTTGTTCATTATGTTCCTGTAATTTATTAATGTATTGTAATCTCGTGTGAGTGTGAAACAGGACTACTTTATAAACAGGTCTTAGGACCTAAAGTATTACCCTGTCTAAAAATAAACATTTACTACTACTACTGAACACTCTACCTAAAGCCTGCTCTGGGAAACTACTGCTATATGCTGATGATGCTGTGATTTTTTCCACCCACCCTGACCCCCACTTGCTTCAGTTGACTCTCCAGAAATCCTTCAAAGAGGCTGAAACATGGTTTGCTGATCACTGGTTAATACTAAACTACAAAAAAAAGTTATGATGTTTGCACACAACAGGAACAAACTTAAAGATTTCTCACTGCAAATCCTCAACTCCCAATGGTTAGCCCTAGAGTAGGTTGGCACCTTTAAGTACCTCAGTGTTACCCTAGACTCTGCCCTCAACTTCCATGAACATATCAACCTTCTTAGCACTGCTGTCAATGCCAGGATTGGTTCTTTCACCGGTACAAACATTGTCTCCCCTGGATGCCCTTTGATTAGCTGTCTCATCATCCATCCTGTCTGTGATTGACTATGGGATCCTGGTTTATGTGGTGACAGACACCTCTGCTCTTCACAAAATCAAAGTTTCCATAAATAAAGCCTGCCATCTTGTCATGGGTTGTGATAGGATGACTCATACCTGCTCACTGTATAGTCTCACAAACTGGCTAGACTTTGATTGGAGACTCAGGTATCAGACATGCCTCCTTGCCAAAAAGATCACTAAAAGACTAGCCCCCAACATTTCCAGCCTCCTGCAACCTGCTTCATCGGGTGAAAGCCACTGCAGCTCTTTTCCAAATCCTCCTTCATGATTCACCGCTGCTCAACTGCATTAGGTCAGAGATCCTTCTGCTATAGGGCTCCCATCTGGATGAATGCACTTCCAGAGCTAACTCCTCAGAAAATAAGTTGGGTCACTTTAAACCACTCTGAGCAACTACCTCCATACCTCTAGTGTGTGCAACTGCTACTAGACCACCCTACATATCTGTTCCTACCCACACACACCCCTAATACCCCCTCCTACTTTCCATGACAATGGGCTTCTTCCAACTAAAAGCCTAGCCTCAGCCCTTGCTCTCCTCACAGGATGTCTATCCTGCCTATCATTGAATGTTACAGTCCCATTTCTCATTCTCAGTCAATGCCTTATCCTTGATTTCTATATGTTGAACAATGTTTACTCTGCTTACTCAATCAAATTTCATTCCTATCTGTAATTTAATGTTTAAAGTCTATCACCACGTTTTGTAAATCCTCTGTATTTTTTGATTGTCTGTTCTAACTGAAGTGGAGCCTTGGTAAAGGAGTCTCTGACTCAAAGGACTGTAATTCCAATATATTCCTAATTAAATAAATAAATAAATAAACCAAAGCCTTTCTGTAGCTTGCTTTCCTTCACTTGGGATGTAGATAACATTAGACAGTCTGACTTAATCCAGTTAACAAACAGTCGAGATACTGTGCCAAATTCCGTAACAGTAAGTTTACATCTTTAAGGAGAAATGGGTCTGTTTAAAGTTTATTTATTTATTTTATTTATTTAGTTTTTGTTGACCAGGTAAGTGCACTAGACAAATCCTGCCTATTTTCAGGCATGACCTGGGAGGGGGATACAGATGAATTCCAACTGACCTTGAACCAGATTAAGCTGTTGTTAATAAGGTATAATCTGTGAAAGCAAATAATTTGTTGGAACACTTTCCTATTTGTACCTCATGAATTCTGATAGATTGCATAATTCTGCTAATTAACAGTTCTAAAGGCATAACAAATAATATGTGGGATAAGGGACACTTGTCTTGTCCCCTCATAAAGAGAAAATGAGTCTGAAATCATACCATTTATGAAAGTTAGCTTAGGGTTTTTGTAAATAGTAGAAATCCAATTTCAAATAATAGGACCATAATTAAATGCTTCCAGAACAGTTGTAAGATAATTCCACTCTAGTGAATCAAATGCCTTCCTATGTCAAGTGAGATTGCTAAAATTGTAGTTTTAAGAAAATTCTTACTAGCAAAGGCTCATAATACAGAAATAAAGTCTGTAAATATTGTCAGAGTCTTGTCTACCCTGTATAAAATCTACTTGCTATTTGCCTATAAGTCTCTATAGTACCTGAGTGATTCTATTAGTCAATATCTTAGCTAAAATCTTGTAATCAAAATTCAGCAAATATATTGCCCTAAATTAGCACATCCCAGACCATCTTTGTCCTTTTTGGCCAAAAGACAAATCAAAACCTCATTCATGGATACAGGTAAGCTTCTGGAACTGAGAGAGTCCTGAAAAAACAGCTAATAGATGTTTACTAATAGTGAGGTTGACCTGCTTATAAAATTCATCAGGAGTCCATCTGCACCAGGGGTTTTCCCATTAGACACTTTGAAATAACTTCTTTGGAGCCAGTATACTAGGTAATAGCTATAAATGCTTATTGGCAAGCATTTAAACTAGTGAAGGGGAGGCACAGAAAAGGAGCACGGGAATCCCAGCCTCTCCCCAAAAAAGCAGAGTAGGTAGTGACATAAACACCAAGGTAGAGAACTTGAAAGGAGCAAGACAGGGGTAAATGGAGAAAAGGCAAAGGCTATAAGGATAGAGATGGGCCTAAAAGGGTAGGGCCATCAAAAATGGAGGGTGATGAATACCAAGGCCTGTTGTATGGGTAACAAGCTCCTGAACTAGTGCCCTGATAGAAGAGGGATGCTTGGATATTGTGGCTGTCACCGAAACATGGTACACAGAGAACTGTGACAGTGATGTCAACATACCAGGGTAAACAATCTACAGGTGGGACAGGGAGGGAAAAGTGGGGGATAGCTCTCTGAGTGAGGGAAGGGATCAAAGCAATGGAACTAAAGGGTAAACTGGGAGGAGGCACTGTGGTTCACCCTGAGACAGCAAATGGCACCACAGTCCACACTGGAGTTGTATACAGGCCCCCATCTCGGGAGGAAATGGACATAGAAATGATAGAATGTATCCTTAGAATGTCAGAAAAGGAGATATTATTGATGGGGGCCTGAACATGCCAGATGTTAACTGGAGCACCTTTGTTGCACCCACATCCTAGAGCAGGGTCATTCACAATGTCCTATAGGGGCATGCCTCAGACAGCTAGTGTTGGAACCCTCTCGGTGGAGCAATTTTAAACCAGGTACTGTTAAATGGGAACAGAGAGAGTGTCTCAGATTTAGAAGTGGGTAGTCATCTGGGAACAAGCGACGATCCAACAGTGTGTTTCACAATAAACCAGCCATAGAGTCAAGCCATACAAAAGTAGGATACTAGACTTTAGGAGGGATGACTTTGGCAAATGGGAGAGTGCCTCAGAAAGCACTAGTAAATGATCAAGAAGAAGGGGTGGAGGAACAATGGGGAAATCAAAATTGCCATCACAGAGGCAACAAACAAAGTGGATAAATCAGTCAGAATAGCAAAGGCTCAAACTGAGGAAAAGATAGCCAACTCAGTTAAGAAGGGGAAAACCTTTTACCGGTACATTAGAGCAGATAGAAATACCAAGGAGGGATAGAGAGGCTTAATAAAGGGAAAGGAGCTGGGCAGAAATTGACAGTGAAAATGCAGGGATACTGAACTAATACTTCTGCTCAGTATTCACACAAAGAAGAGGAGCGGAGGTACCTAAATCAATCAATAGAAGCACTCTGGATAGGGAGGTCCATACCAGTCCATTCACAGAAGAAAGGGTCCTGAAAGAACCCTAAAACTGAAGGTGGACAAAGCAATAGGACCTGACAGGATTCACCCCAGAATTTTAAAAGAACTAAGGGGAGAACTTGTGACACCACTGACTATCCTTTTAACAAATCATGGGAGGATTGTGTGGTACCTGAGGACTGGAAGGGCAGATGTGATTCCCAACACATGTGGAAGCAAGGCAGAGGCAGGAAACTATAGACCTGTTAGTTTGACCACAGTGGTAGAGAAAATTATAGAATCACATCTAAAAGAAAGAAAGAAAGAACTGTTGAGTACCTAGAGGCCCACAGGGCATGGGACCCAAGACAGCATGGATTCACAGCAGGAAGGTCATGCCAGATGAATCTAATATATTTATTTGACTGGTAGACCAAAGTAGTAGACCAGGGAGGGCTGTGGACATGGCCTACCTAGACTTTAGCAAGGCATTTGACACAGTCCCACACAAAAGATTAATAAACAAGTTAACCAGCATGGGAGTGGGTCCCAGGGTGGTAATCTGAGTAAAATTGACTGGATAACAGGAAGCAAAGGGTAATAGTAAACAGAGTCCACTCTGAAGAAAGAGGGGTTATTAGCAGGGCACCGAGGATTCAGTATTGGGACCAGTCCTCTTTAATGTCTTTATAGGTGACAATGTAGAGGAACTGGAAGGAACATTATGCATCTTTGCAGAAGATACAAAGATCTGCAACAGGGTTAATACACAAGGGGAGTGGAAGGATGAGAAGGGACTTGGCAAGGTTGGAGGAATGGTCAAAAGCATGGCAGCTTAAATTCAAAGCAAAGAAATTCAAAGTAATGCACCTGAAAAACAAAAACCCAAGGGAAGAGTAGACAATGGGGGTATTAACAACAACAAAAATGGAAAGGGACCTAGTGGTAATCATATCAGATGACCTAAAGATAGGCAAGCAATGCAATGTGAGAAGGCAGTAAGGAGTAAGGAGGAATGGAGGGATAATGGGATGCACAGGAAGAGGCATCACCAGTAGAAAACAAGAAGCTGTTATCCATCTCACAGATAATTGGTGAGGCCCCATCTGGAGTTCTGCATGCAGTTCTGGAGACACCATCTCCACAAGGACATAGGATGGAAGCATTCCAGAGGAGGGCAACTAAATGGTGCAGGCTCTGCACCAGAAGCCATATAAAAAAGACTGAAAGACCTTAATATGTATACCCTAGAGGAACGGGGGCATTATAGAAACTTTCAAGTACCTCAAGGGAATAAACAAAGTCCAAGAGCGTAGCATCTTTCAGAAAAAGAGAGGCACAAGAACAAGGGGCACAATTTGGAACTAGAGGGAGGATGGTCCAGGGCAACTTGAGGGATACTTTTTTCATGAAGAGGTGGTAGATGCACACAACGTCTTCCTGAGGAGGTCATGGGGTCAAAACAGTGGGTGAATACAAGAATGCATGGGACAGACATAAGTCAATTCTAGTGGGGGGTAGGAGGAAGTAGACTATTGGTTAACTAGGATCTGCAGCCTATCCATTAGGTAGGAAATGGACAGACTGGTGGGCTATGGTCCTTATCTGCCATCAAAGTCTATGTTTCTCTGTAATCTCTACAGGGAAATGGGTGAATAGATTTTTGTCTAGGACAAATAAAGTGGGCAGTTCAGAGCGTTTAAAAAATCATTCATTAGGTCAGGGTCCTGAGTCCCCTGGGATTCATATAATTTCATGCAGAAATCTTTAAAACATGCATTGATCACCTTAGTATTATGGGACGCAGTGCCTGATCCATCTAATCCCCTTAATGGCATTTTGAGTTTGTTGTTTTTAAGCCTGTATGCCAAAAGCTTACTGGACTTTTCCTTGGCTTCCAATAGCTTTGTTTTACATGGGAAACATCTATATTCAGTTTTGGCTGACTGAAGCTTGTTAATTTCCTATTTTAAGCAAGTGATCTGATATAACAAATTCTGTCTTAAGACTGGATTCTTTTGAAATGTGATAACTTGCTCAATTGTAAATCTGTTTTGATAGTTCCTTTGTATCTCACTCTTTTTCTGGATGCATAAAGATTATCTTTCCCTAATATATGCTTTGAAGGCTTCCCATAACATTTCTGTAGATGCCTCCTGTTATTAGTAATCTCAGAGTAAGATGATACCTCCTCTGATAACCAGTTTAGGAACTTAAAAGTGAAACATTAAATTTCCATCTATTACTCTGGCAGGCAATTTTCAAATAGAACAGTGGCTTTGAATAGACTGTGGTCAGTGAAGAGAATGTCTTCATATCAAATATTACACACATTGTTGCATAGACCAGTAGGGAGAAAGAGACAGTCCAGTCTACCGAAAACCCTATGCCTGGCTGAGTAAAGGATTAGTCTTTCCCTGAGGGTTTGTAATCTCCAGGAGTCCAGTAGACCCAGGACTCTACCAAATCATATATGGATTGTCATGATTTATTATTACTGAGTGCATTTTAAAATGTGACCTGTCCAACACCAAATCCATAACTTCATTAAAATCACACCCCAAAATAATTTCATAATCTCACAGGGCACCCAACAGAAAGCTTACATTTTTGAGGAAAATGTTGATGTGAATTTAGGCATACATATACATAGTCACATTTCTCATATAGAGAACTAGTCAAAATGTCATATCTACCATCTGCATCAGTAATCTGATTATGTTTAATAAAGTTTACCCTTTTAATTAAAATATCTACCCCTCTTTCCTAGATGAGAAACAATTATATTCTACTGAGGCCACCCATCCTCGAGTTAACTTATCAGCCTCCAATGGCAATAAATCACGTTTCTTGTACCATGACAATATCAGATTTATGTTTTTTTCAAGTGATTCAGAATGCTGTTTCTTTTAACTGGACAGCCCAAACCCCAGACATTCCAGGAAATTATGTTGATAGTACTCATCTTAAACCTAAATAGTAGAAATACCTAAGAATAATGAGCTAAGAATAACCATCTTCTGTGTTCTAATTGACAATTGTAAACCTATCAAGATTGGATATAGAAATATCTCTAGTATTTTTACTGTATCCAAATAGACAGTACTGAAAATATAAACAATAAATAAGGTAATTAACACTGCAAATCTAGTTAAATGTGAAAAAGAAAGAAAACAACAAACCTCTCTTTTAACTGGAGGTGTATGAAGAACCTACTGAGATTAACCATCTCAATGTGGAGCAACATGACTGAAAGGCAGCAAATATAGTAGTTAACACCTTATATATAGTAAAAATTAACTTTAAAATTGAAACCTGTAGTAGCTGACACTAAAGTTGTGCAAACATTGAAAGCAAACTGGCACAATACTGTGGAATGGAGCTCAGTCAGGCCTCTCACATCCCAGCCACCAAGATAGTTTTTCTTAATATTATGAAAAGGGTTGTTGTAGGAACGTGGGTATAAAGATACCACTGGACACAGTAATAGGGTACAACACACCCACAGTGTGTTTTACTTTATACAAAAACAGAAAAAAAATAGAAATAAAACAGTTCAGACAGAACAAGAAAATAAACAATAGCTCATGACTAAGTCACCTTACATCAGGTATCTCAAAACAATTCATCGGCTTTCCTGCTCTTAGAGATACATTCCTGTTCAGGCACAGGTCCTTCTGCTTACCTTCCTTCAAGTAAGTGAGACTGGTTATGCAGCTAATCTCATTCTTGGTGTTTGAGGAGGGCTTAAATACCCTCCCACTTATGGGAAGCCCACCCATAACATCCAATTAACTCTAGAATGGTCCCTAAAGGCTCATAACCCATCCTATACAAAAGAAAAAGGGTTACTTCTAAGCCTTTATGTATCAACTACCATTCCCTAGAACCACAATTTCTCAATGTGCTTTTATAAGGCTAGGAACATTAATTGTTCCTAAATAGGGAAACTCCACCTCTATTACATAATGAGGTTTTAGATAGCACCCCTCTTGGACCCCCAGCCCATCCCCAAGCGGCATCAGGGTGTGCATTGAGTCATCATCCCAACTCTCACCCCATCACATGTGTAAAGAAGCTGAGGTATAGGAGAATGGGTGAGAGTTAGACCGATGACCCCAACGCACACCCCGATGCTGGTTGGGGGTGGGCTGGGGGTCCAAGGGAGGCTTTCAACCCTAACCCTGAATTTCCTAGCTTTTTTGCTGTGGAACAACCCTAACTGATGCATTAAATTGAGTTTTTGCCTCTAATTTTCCTTTTTTGAGAATGAGGATGATAAATAATGAAAGGAATACAGTGGCGGCAGCTCGGGGCTCTTCTGGCCCCATGCTCCTGCACGTGATGTCTTGTTACACAGTAACAGGAACTGCAAAGCAAACACATGCGGGCAACAGTAATGCACATGGCAAAGCAAACGAATGGCAAAGCAAACATTAATAGAAACACAAGCGTAAATGACCCCGAACCAAACAGTTACTTAAATGGAGACATCAAACAGAAGTGCATACAGAACGCAACTGGTAACACACACGTTCACAGTACCACAATTGTAAATGCAAATGGTAACAGTAACACCAATAATAACATCCAAGTAAACAGAAACTCAGCAAGCACGAAACGAAACCGTAATGCACACACTCACGGAACCACAGTTGTAAATGCAAATAATTATGGTAACAGCAACAACAAAGCCAATAAAACAGAAATGCAACGCATACGAAAATGCAAATTGTTACATATAAGGTCATGGTACCGCAATAGTAAACATAAATGGTAACAGTAACGCAACAGTAAAGACAACAGAAACAGAAATGCAAGCATTATGAAAACACAAACCGTTATGTACACGGTATGTAGACAGGAACGGTGATTCGAATGGTAACAGAGGTGCAACTGGAAATGCTAGATGTCACAGTAACAAAAGGGCACACCCTTCTTTTCCCAAAAACTGCATTGACAAAACTAATTGAAAACAAAGAATATATGCATTATAATTGACTTCAGAACAGACTAAATTGCTTATATCTCAGGAACCATACGATATAGGAAAAAATTAAAATTTTTATGAATTATTACTTTCCTGGTTAGTTTTTTGCTTAGCCCCCTAATTGGGGGCCTACACTTTTTTGCGGATAAAAGTCCATTCCCACCGCTTCTGAGATACCGGGCCCTGAAAGACACGACAGATGCCATGATGTTATCCTTGGGACAAATCATCAACTTTGAGTGCTGTCACTTGCCACTCTGTAATATTTTTCTCCAAACCACAAAAAGGCACATTTGTAGGATGTTGGCTTTTTCTCCAAATTTCAGCCCAAAAGATCAAACCATTATTTTCCAGCAGAGCGCAAAGAATTCCTGTAATATGGCGGATGCCGTAATGTTATCCTATGGGAAAAGTGCCAACTTCATAGTGCCATAACTTTGCCACCCTGTAATATTTTTGACTATCCACTAAAGGCACACATCTGTGATGTTGCCTTCCTCCCTCCAAATTTCAAGTAAAAGACCAAACCATTTCTGAGATATTCAATGTCAAAGATTGACAAAATGTTCCTATCTATTCCATTATTAGAAATCTGACTATCTTGTCCCTATTTTGCGATCAAAGATCACAATCAAAGAATCTCACGATCAAAGAATTTGCAGCCTCACAATCAAAGAATTTGCAGGCTCATGAACAAAGAATAAAAATTTAATAATTCAAAAATAGAAGCAATTGCAGTAAACCACCACCATGGTTCAACAGAACGAAGCCCTCTGAGTAAACCCATCCTCATTTGACTTCTAGGACACCCCTGGCTAAGAAAATTGAATTTTAATTTGGGCCATCTTTTCCCTTACTCATGATGCAAGATCACGATCAAAGACTCTCATGATCAAAGAATTTGTAGCCTCATGATCAAAGAATTTGCAGACTCACAATCAAGAATAAAAAGGGTGAAACATGATTTATTCACTGATTTGAACCAAACCAATGGCATGGTTTGACAGAACGGACCCTCCTGAGCAAAACAAGCCCTCATTTGTGTCCCTAGCCCACCCCTGAGCTGAGATATTAGTGTTTTAGGTCATGATGCAAGATCACGATTAAAGAATCTCATGACTAAAGAATTTGCAGGCTCATGATCAAAGATCACTGTGAGCCGAAATTAAGATTTTAAAACTTATAACTCTATTTTTGACCAATTTGATGGAACCAAAGCCATGGCTTGATAGATCAGGGTCCCTGAGTAAAACCCATTGAAGTTTTACTTCAGAAGTGACCCTGAGCCGAGATATTTGTGTTTGTGTGATTGGAAAACTGAAAACAAGATGGCTTAACCTCGCCACGCAAAGAATTTGAAAATTTCAGGAACAAAGATTCTTGAACCATGAGGCTGCAAGTTCTTTGATCGCCAGGCTAGACCAGATGGCCAGAATCCCCATTCTTGATCGCAAGATATATATAAATTTTCCCATTGACTTATAATGGGAACTTAAAAGTGGCATAACTTTGAAAGGCTTAATATTTTTTCACCAAACAAAAAGCAGCATGTTCATCCACCAAAGTTTTTCATACAAGCCATCTTGCAGAGTGGCGCACCACAGCAGCCATGCAGGACCACATTAAGAATGCCAAAAGGTACCTTCAAAATGGATAATTTTGCATTTTCAGCACTTTTGTACATGAAGACCAGCATTCCAACACAAACACAATTTGGCAAATCAAGAGATCTAGTGCTCCCAACGTGTGTGCCAAATTTCAGGCAAATCCATTGAACGGATCCAAAGTTATTAATGTCCAAACTTTGACTTTAGTATGTAAGTGGCCACTCAACCCTAACTATAGTGGCATGACTGCTATTATATATATATATATATATATATATATATATATATATATATATATATATATATATATATATATCAATATATATATATATATATATATATATGTGTGTGTGTGTATTATGGGGCTACTTTAGAGACCTGCAGTGTCTCTTTATTCATTTATTTGCTTTATTTCTTTATTGTGTGTAGTTTATGTTGCAGCCCTCTTCTGACTCTGAGAGCTACTTCAACTGTATAGCATTGCCACATACATAGGGATGTCCCTGTCCCTTTAAATCATTTGTTTCTATGTTGCAGCTGAGCAGCAGACTGTTAGAAAATCCTTATCCAGCCACTCTGCTTTGGGGCTCTGCATAGCTTGGTAAGCCCTTTATATTTATTTTTATGTTGGTTTGTAGCTTTCAGTCTAAGGACAGTCTAGTCCCTTTTATTTTCCAGGCACTTGTTTTTCAGAGCACTCAGATTCATTCAGAGAAGCGGATCAGGTGAAAATGAAAGTCTGTTGGTCCGTGGAAAGCCTGCTCTCAAGCAGCCTGGACTGGCTGCACACATGTCGCTGCTCCTCCATGGCAAACTGGCACAATTCTACAGCATAATTTTAGATAAAGCCAGCAGTCGGAGTCCTATTATTACAGGAGCATCAATAATTATTTATACAGATACGAGCAGCAGCAAAGATAAAAGTAAACGTTTGCCGCTTAGTTCATACTGGTTCCTAGTTTGTTGCAGGTTTGTTTAATAGCCATATAACAATGGAGAAGCAGCAAAGAACACAATCAGCATAAGGATAAAGCTGCTCCATTTTGATTCATAATCCACCTAAGTGGACATTTTGTATTTCAACTGCCATTTTACACATTTCCTTCATATCTTTGGCACCATATGCTTCAAATGGCATAAGCATAATAGCTTTATCTTAATTAAGCACTGCAACACTTAAACTTATAATATGGCACAAAATGCACTCTATGCACTTTATTTATTCTATGCACTTTATTTAAAAACAAAATGCACATTATTCAACCAGCACCTTATATTATAAAGGCACTTCATATCTTTTGGCATTAAATGCCATAAATGCACCTTATATTATTCTTGCCTGCTGGCCTTAGCCTGGTGCATTATTTTGGGGAGTTCTTGGTAAGGGATGGATATATTTAGAAACTAGAAATAAAGGCAGTAGGAAAAAAGATTTAGTGAAAATAGAAAAGACTGATGTAGGTGGCAACCCACGCCTAGGGCAGAAAAAGGTAAAGTATAGCATGGGAGATACTGTTGCACAACAGAGTTCAGCATGAAAAAGAAGAAGATAGGAAAGGTATCCTCCACTGGGGTTATGAGGCTGGCAGAATGCAGTTCTGCCACAAGGGCATACCCTCAGAAAAGAGATGTGCAAGAACAAGGAGACACAATTTGAAGATAGAGGGGGGACAGCTCAGGGGCAATGTGAGGAAGTATTTTTTCACAGAGAGGGTGGTGGACATATGGAACAGCCTTCCTGAGGAGGTTGTGGGGTCTAAACTGTGGAGAATTCAAGAATGCATGAGACAGACATAAGACAATTTTTGTGGGGGTAGGAAGAAATAGGCTGTTGGTTAAATAGGATCTGCAGCTTATCCTCTAGGTAGGAAATGGGCAGACTAGGTGGGCCAAGCAGTCCTTATCTGCTGTCAAAGTCTATGTTTCTATGTTTCTACCCAGAAAATGTTTGTGAATTCGACAAACTGCCCCACACCAGACCCATAAAAGGAATGAAGGGAGGACATTTCAGCCAGTGGAACCACACAGAAAACCAACAAAAGGGAAACTAATAGGAATTGACATCTATAAAATGTCAGAGCTTAGTATTTGAGAGCCAATAAACTATCCCCTGCATCACATATCACCTCTTGTGAACAGCGCCTACCACACGTTTTTCTTCCTGACTTCAGTTCTTCATGGAACCATATGAAGCAATGTCCTGGTCACATGCAGGGAGAGGAGAAAAGAGCATTCCATTCTCTAGACTCCCTTTTCTTGTAAGCTGAAACCGCAGCTGTCAAGCAGACACTATGTCCTTCTCATCCAAGAAGACACACATAAATTGAAACAGCCATATGAAAAAAAGCAGAAGTATGGTTTTTCCTCCATTCATACAGCCTCTGGATATTGGTTTACATCTCTGGCCACAGGAAGGTGTGTTGATGGCTCTCATAGTAAACTACATTAATTGCCTCCACTGTTGGTCATGACATCACAGAGGCCCCATCTATACTACTATCTGGGATATAATCCTAATTGTAATTAAAGTTAGAAGCCCAAATATTTATTTTATAAAAAAAATAATAATAATGTGTAGGATTAACCCAGCCCCACATACATACTAAAATCATCAGGCTTAACTACAAAGGAACCAAAATAAAACAGTTTGAACCTGAAATCCATTACCTTAAGGAGAAGGCATTTTTTTAAACATGGATTACCAACAAAGATAAAACGCAGTACAGCTTTGACTTTCACCTTTTTTCAAACAATGTAAAATGAAATACCCTCACACTTAAATCCAGCAGCAAGTCTCATAATTTTGTAACCAGGATATTTTCCTTGGCATAGTAATGGCAGCTGCTCTGTAACTTGTAGATGATCTAATAAGAAGAATAATTTAAAACATATGAAAATAATAATAAATTAAACAGTCGGCTAACACATGTCATAGTAAGAATGAGATTCCTAGGGATTAACTTCCAGTCTTGGAAAACAGCCAATCAGAGAAAAGGACCAGATCTCCAGTTGCAAAGGTCATGGGATAGTGTGTTACATTGAGATGCATCACGCTCCAGGCTGGGACAGCTCAGCACTTCAGTCCATCAGGTAAGACAGAGCCAAGAGCATGTCTGTAAATGGGCTAAAGGGTCCCTTTAAAGCAGCTGATACCTCAGAGGAGTTTCTTCCTTAGTGAAACTAAACATCTTGCAGGTAACCTGATGGAGGGATCAGTGCAACAGTTGTTCTTCCTCAAGAATTGGAGAATGGAGTTTGTCTCTAAATAGCAGACCAGATTGTCCTGGTGACCACCAAGAAGGCCATGGGAGGCAAAGGAAAAAGAAAGGAGAGATCGGGGAGAGAACCAGGAAAAGGGAGGGGCTAAGAGGGTGACTCAGAGGAAAGAAAAGGGAGGTGAAGGAGGAAGGAAAGGGTGACATCATGAGTGGGTGGAGCTAAGAAGGGGTCTGGAGAAGCAAGCTATTGGATGAGACAGGCAGGAAAAGGAGGGCTATACTGGCCTTTTATGGGGCCTGCAAAGGGAGAAAGAGCCCTTTACCTTCCTACTCCAGTGTAAAACCCACCCACCCACCCTAAAAAAAAGAAGAGGAAAGAGGGACATGGTTTGGACCCAGCCAAAGGTGGACAGCTGGGAGGGGATGAAACCAGAGAACAATAATACCAGAAGAGGAGGACAGCCACAGGTGGATGGCTGGAGGGCAAAAGCGAAAAGAGTATAAAAGCTGCCAAGAGGGAGGGGAAGGGGAGAACACACATAAGCAGAGAACAATGGAAAAAGGAGAAGAAATGCGGTAATGGGTGTCACACCATTACCTCCCAAGAAGATGGAGAAGGCCCCCAGATTCTATGTCTGGGGGTGAGAAGATGAAGAAAGAGGAATACATAAGAAATGAAAACATCAATGTTTGGAACTTTTGGTATAAATTGAAATGGACATAAGCAGAATAATTATAGAAAAATTGGGAAGATTATTGGAAAGTTTGGAACCAATGATCTTCAGGTTTGTAAATATGATTTAAGGAAAACTATGATATATGGGGCTGTATAAAAGAATAAACTATTGGCTGATCTGAGCACCCACCACTACTGTGTGTTTCTTTCTTGGGAAAAACTGAGAGACAATTTAGAGTTTTTAGTCTTAGAAAAAAGGGTTGAGTTTTCAAGTGAGCTTTGTAGCCCAGTTGAAAGATTTGGGCAGGGACTGATTCTTTCTGGGAGAGTATTTTTGAATTTTATAGTTGATTTTAAAATTGAATTTGTGTAGTTCTGTTAGTGTCAGTGCTTTGTTTAATAACTGCTGCTGAGGCTTGTGGGTGTTGAGTCAGCTCGTGAGCCTTCACAGAACATTTTCCTCCTTGATTTCTATCTTCACACTGTCATTGGAGACTATTGATGTGGAAGAGAAGTTTGAATTACTAGTATACAAATTAGAGGCAAAGTTAACTGCCTCAGGCCAGATCTCTGAATAACATCATATTCTTCATCTGGAGATTTAAACCATGCATACTTCCCTCTGGACAGCATTAAAGTAGCAGGATATTTGATAAAATATGAAACATTGAGTCTATGTAATGCATTTATGTCACTTAATGCCTTCCATTTTCTACAACTTTCGAGGAAAAATCTTAGAAAAAATATTCCATCTTGGCCCCACTAAGATTTTCCTCTGCCTTGCCTTGCCACAACTAATATGTTCTCTTTACAGTAAAGCACAGAAATTTGACAATAACAGGTCTAGTTTTGGGCAGTCTTAGGCATAGCTCTGAGGGAAAAGGAAAATGTAACTGTCATTAACTATCACTTTAAACTAATTAATTTAAATAAATCATGATTGGGAGGGAGCTTCACCATTACGTTGCCATCTTCCTGAAGTGTGAGCAAATGACTGTTGTTATAACTAGATCTAATATTTTATTTCCTCATGTTGGTTCATACAACATCTGTTCTAATCTATATGTATTTATTATATTGAGCAACTCATCGTTGAATCTACCAATGGTTATGTCATCTGACCAGTCTATATTGCCACAATTTAAATCTCCACAATAGGAATGTGCTTGTTTTTTCTCACATTTTTCTCTGATTTCAGTTAACAGTTCTATTGATTTAGTTCTACCTGGGGACTCAGACTCTTATTTCTGTCTATAAGGGGTCCATTGCTTCATTGAAATCTTCACCTAAAATGATTTCATGGTCCTTCATTACCCCTAATGTTGTTTAAAACTGGTAAAAGAAGGCACAAGCACATATATTGCAAATGTTCATATCAGACATTGCACATGGGGTGGTGAGCAAGATAAGTCTGTTCAGTGACAAAACCAAAATAGGAGGATGGTGAATGGAGAGGAGGGATGGAAGCAGCTGCAGGGGACCTAAGCAAGCTAGAGGAGTGGTCACAGAGGTGGTAGCTGGGGTTCAATGCAAAGAAGTGTAACATTATGTACTTTGGGGTGAAGAACTCAAGGAGAGAATACTGGCTAGGAGGGATTAAGCTGGGGATCACTGAGGAGCAGAAGGACCTAAGGGTATGATTACACACACACAAAACCATGACTGGGACGTAAACATACCAGGATACACTATCTACAGGAGGGACAGGGAGGGTAAAAGAGGAGGAGGAGGAGTAGCTTTATATAAGGAAGGAATCAAAGCAACAGAACAAAAGGGTAAACAGGGAGGAGAAGAAGCATTGTGGGTAAATTTGAGACCGCAATGGCACCACAATCCGCACAGGGGTTGTATACAGACTTTCTCAGGGGAGGAAATGGACAAGGAAATGATAGAAAGTATACTTAGAATGGCAGAAAAGGGAGATATTGCTGATGGGTGATCTGAATATGCCAGATGTTAACTGGAGTGCAGTTGCAGCAGCCACTCAAGAGTGGGTTATTCTAGATGCCCTACAGGGGGCATGCCTTAGACAATTGGTATTGGAGCCCACTCGAGAGGGAGCAATCTTAGACCTGGTTCTCTCAAATGGAGATGAAGAGAGGATCACAGATGTAGAAGTGGTAGCCATCTGGGAACTAGCGACCATCGAACAGTATGGTTCACAAAACACAGCAATAGAGTCAAGCCACACAAAGGCAAAAGTATTGGACTTTAGGAGGGCTGACTTTGCAAAATGGGTGAGTGCCTAAGGAATGCATTAACAAATAGGCAGGAAGGAGGTGGAAGAACAATGGCGAATAATAAAACTGCCATCACAGAGGTAACAAGCCTTTGTGTGAAGCAAATAAACAAAATGAAATGATGTAAGAAACCACTATGGTTCTCAAAGGAAGTGGCAGTGAAGGTTCAAGAAAAGAAAGCATTCAGGAAGTACAAGGAATCACAGAAGGAGCAGGACAGAGAACTGTATCAGTTAAAGCAAAAGGAGGCTGGAAGGCAGTCAGAACAGCAAAGGCCCAAACCGAGGAAAAGATAGCCAACTCAGTTAAGAAGGGGATAAAACCTTTATATCTACATCAGGGAGCGAAGGAAGACCTAGGGAGGGATAGTGAGGCTTAATAAAGGGAGGAGGGTGGGCAGAGGGTGACTGTGAAAAGGCAGAGATACTAAACAAATATTTTGCTCAGTATTTACAAAGGAAGAGGGGAGGTACCCAAAACAAACAGTAGAAACACTCTGTATACAGAAGTTGATACCAGCCCATTTACAGAAGAAAGGGTTCTGAAAGAACTCTTAAAACTGAAGGTGGACAAAGCAATGGGGCCTGATGGGATTCATCCAGAATTCTAAAAGAACTAAGGGTAGAACTAGTGACACCACTGACTACCCTCTTTAACAAATCATGGGAGGATGGGGTGGTACCCGAGGACTGGAGGAGGACAGATGTGATTCCCTTCACAAAAGTGGGAGCAAGGCAGAAGCAGGAAACTACAGACCTGTTAGTTTAACCTCAGTGATAGGGAAAATGATGGAATCACTTTTGAAGGAAAGAATTGTTGAGTATCTAGAGGCCAGAGGGCACAGGACCCAAGGCAGCATGGATTCACAGTGGGAAGGTCATGCTAGACAAATCTGATAGATTTCTTTGACTGGGTGACCAAAGTAGTAGATCAGGGAGGGCTGTGGACATGCCTACCTAGACTTTAGCAAGGCATTTGACACAGTCTCACACAAAAGATTAGTATACAAGTTAGCCAGCCTGGGAGTGGGTCCCAAGATGACAGCCTGGGTAAAGAATTGGCTGGAGAATAGGACACAGAGAGTAATAGTAAATGGAGTCCACTCTGAAGAAAGGGGGTTACTAGTGGGTACCACAGGGTTCAGTATTAGGACCGTTCGCTCAATGTCTTTATGTTTACATTGCAGAGGGACTGGAAGGAAAAGTATGTCTCTTTGCAGGTGACACATAGATCTGCAACAGAGCTGATGCACAAGGTGGGGTGGAAAGGATGAGCAGGGACTTGGCAAGGTTAGAGGAATGGTCAAATGTATGGCAGCTTAGATTCAATGCTAAGAAGTGCAAGGTAATGCACCTGGGAAACAAAACCCAGGGAAGAGTACACAATGGGGGTGAGATACTAACAACAACAAAATGGAAAGGGACCTGGGGGTAGTCATATCAGATGACCTAAAGGTGGGCAAGCAATATGAGAGGGCAGCAAGGAGGGTTGGGGATACTGGGATGCATAGGGAGAGGCATCACCAGTAGAAAACAAGAAGTTATTATCCCTCTGTACAGACAGCTGGTGAGACCCCATCTGGAATACATGCTCAGTTCTGGAGACCCAATCTCCACAAAGACATAGACAAGATGGAAGCTGTCCAGAGGAGGGCAACTAAAATGGCACAGAGTCTGCACTGGAAGACATATGAAGAGAGACTTAAGCAGCTTAATATGTATAGCCTCGACGAAAGGAGGAGAGGGGGGACATGATAGAAACTTTCAAGTACCTCAAGGAATCAACAAAGTCCAAGAGGGTAGCATCTTTCAAAAAAGAGGTGTGCAAGAACAAGGGGCACAATTTGAAGATAGAGGGTGCGGCTCAGAGGTAATTTAAGTAAGTATTTCTCACAGAGAGGGTTGTGAATGCATGGAGCGGCCTTCGGAGGAAGGTTATGGAGTCAAAACAGTGGTGGAATTCAAGCATGCATGGGACAGTCATAAGGCAATTCAAGGGGTGGGAGTGAAGAAGTAGGCTGCTGGTTAACTAGAATCTGCAGCTTATCCATTAGGTAGAGAAATGGGCAGAGTGAGGGCCAAGCGGTTCTTATCTGCCGTTAAATTCTATGTTTCTATGTTAGGGACTATGGACAACACTGCCCAGTGCAGTATAGCAGCTGCAAAGCAAAAAAATGCTGGGGTGCATAGTGAGTGGTTTTTCATCCAGGCGAAGAGAGGTGATCTTGCCCCACTACAGGTCCCTGGTAAGGCCACTCTTAGAGTATTGTGTGAGTTTTGGAGGCGATACCTAAAGCATGATATCAGGCTACTGGAGGGGGTGCAGAGGACTGTAACAAAGATGATATGTGGAATTGAAGGAAAGACTATGACAGTAGGCTGAGAGACCTGAATATGTACACCCTGAAGGACAGAGGGACAGGGGGAACATGATAGAGACATTCAAGTATCTGAGGAATCAATAAAGATGGGGCAGATGGGGTCTTTAAGCTAAGAAGGGAGAGTCACCAGGGGCATGCACTAAGAATAGAGGGGGAAGATTTTGGAGAGAAATGAGGAGACACTATTTCACAGAGAGGGTGGTAGCAAAATGGAATGCCCTACCAGAATGGGTGGTATCATGTAAATCTGTGAACAGTTTCAAAAGGGCATGGGACAGGGACAGGGGACAGTGAGAGTGGGTTGGGGTGGGGAGGTGGGGGTGGGGGTGGCAGTGGGATGACAAATGGGAGATGGGTGGGACAGCTGCAAACTAGGGGTGCTAACTGCACACTCGAGCAGACTTAGATAGACTGGGTGGTCTATTTCTGCTGGCACATTCAGATGTTCATATGTACAACCACTTGTGGCGCCAGTCAACATTTAATATATTTCTTCCTTGCCTATAAAGTGATCTGTTTTAACAAAATTGATGTCTCCCTTCATCAAAATAGCTGTTCCTCTGCTTTGTTTTAAATACACTATATTCTATTTGGGAGACCCATGGCCTGGCTAATTTTGATGCATCACACTGTAATAAATGTGTTTCCTGCAATAGTATGATATCAATTTAAGTTTTATGAAGGTAGGTCAGCACTATTCATGTTAAATGGGAGACCCCAATCCTTTCACATTCCACAAACAGAAATTGAGACCATTTAGGGCCATTGTGAAAAGAATGTAAAAGTTCCATTATAGAGAAACTGAATAATTTACAATCAAGGCACAACAATATATACTGTATATGTTAATGAGAGTGGGATTCCAAACATCACTTTCCTAGGTGCTTGAATGTGTTGCTAAGGAAACTGTATAACAGCAAAACTGAATATCACTACTTATTTAACAAGGAACTGAAAATCCAAAGAACTATAGAAGCTGCTATAATTAAAATGATAAATGCAACTTTAGTTACTTACTATTAAACTATACGATTTGCTAAGTAAAATAAACAACAGTTTGAGTGAGTGGATCTGCTAAATGACTTAGGTCAAAGAGAAAATTAGGCAAACAAAAGAGAAGCACAAAACAAACAACCCTAAGAGCTGAAAACTGCTAAACACCAGAACTATGCAATTCCAAGGTACTCACAGTTGTATTATGTAACACCACGACTGTGCATTGAGCTGGCCAGCACTCACTACAAAGTCAAAGTTTTAAAAACCTTGGGAAGATGTATAATACATTGTGTCAGCTGTAGTTTGCATCCCTGGAAGTGCTTATTTAGCTATTTAATCTTTTGGGGAGTTTGGAAATGCAATCCCAGAATATCATGGCCTAATACTCATTGTGGGTAACAAGATTGCTTCAGATTATTCCATTTGAGAAAACAGAATTAAGCTCACAAGCTCCTTCCTGCCTCTGCTTTGTTGTCACGTACTCCTATGTACAAGGGCATGTGTCATCAGCTCTTACTCAGTATTACTTCAGTTGTGTTAAGGCAGAAGTAGGCACTAGGCCCATTGAGACTGCCTTTCCCACACTTGTGGGGAAATTTAGCTATCATATCCCATGAGATACCCATCCAATTCATGTTTGAACATCTAGAAGTTGTTAATATTAACTAACTGATGAGGGAGTGTGTTCCATAGTCTGCATGATCTGATTGTGAAATAATGCTTTTTTTATTGGTTACAGCTATTTGAGTTTGCATCAGTTTATTATGACATCTTAGATTATTTGGCTTAGGGGCCAAGGTAATGTTGCATTCCTTTATAAATTGTGAGTCCTGCAATATATTAAAGAGCATTAGCAGGTCACCCCTGTCCCTTCGCTGTTGTAGGTTATATCGATTGAGTGCTCTAACCCTGGCTTGATAGAATAGCTTCCTGACTTCTTGGATTAGTTTAGTCATTCTGGGCAACTGTAGCAACTGCAGCTGTAATAACTTGTGTGTATATAATAACTTGTGTATATAATGATCGTGTAACTCAACGTATGTATGTATCTCACCTGTATGTAACCTCTGTCTATAACTGCACTTATTGTTGTCTCCCACCCACATGACAAGGTACCTTGTAAACGAGTCTCTGACTCAAAGGTTGTAAAACTGATTACTTCAATAAATAAAAAAAAAAATAAAATTCTTCTTTGAACACTCTCAATTATATTTTTGTCTGTTGTCAAATATGGAGCCCAAAAGGAAACAGAATAATCTAGCTGTGGCCTAATATAAGATTTATGTAGAGGTGTTATACACAATTCACTTCTAGTGACAAATGTTCTCCTCATTGCTGTTAAGAGCCTGTTTGCCATCAGTGCCACCTTTCTACATTGAGCCCCTGGTGATAGTATGTTATTTACCACAATACCTAAGTCTGTTTCAGATGTGACAGATTTTATTTTGTTGTCATTTAAAAAGTAATCCATCTGTGGGTTTTTAATCCTATGTGGATAACGGAACATTTGTCCATGTTAAAAGCCATCTTGTTGTTCAGTACCCAGCACTCAATGGTTTCCAGATCTTTGATAAATGTTGATTTTTTGCTAGTTTCACATCTGATGCATTTTAGTATCATCTGCAAATTTGCTCTGTTACAATCAACCTCTTGTGTAAATCACTAATGAAAATTCCAATAGTGATGGTCCCAATACAGAACTCTGTGGAATCCTGCTTGTGACCCTAATCTCATTTGATAATGTGTCAGAGACTCTACTGTCTGACTTCATTAAATAGACACTCTTCTATCCATTTTATTGTGTAGCTATTTAATTCTATTTGTATAATTTTTTCTACCAGTATTCTATGTCAGACTCGGTCAAACATCTTTTAAAACCAAGAAAAACAATATCAACAGGAGTTCCCTTGTCAATGCTCTTACTGATATTTTCATAGAAGAAGATTTGATTCAAAGTGCATGAGCTCCCAGCTATGAATCCATGTCATGCATTATCCTGTACACCCTTTTCCACTATTTCGTTGTCTAGTCTAAGCTTTAATATTTTTCCCATGGTTTTACAAGCCACAGATGTTAGGCTAATGGGGCAGTAGTTGCCTGTAATGGATTTGCTACCTTTTATGAATTGGGATGACTGCTGCTTTTTCCAGTCATCTGCAATGGACCATTCCCTATATGATTTATTAAAGATAATTTTTATGTATTTATTTAAGCAATGCTTTTTTGAAGAAAATTTAATTCAGCTTTTCTGGCCAAGGTGTAGAATTTATTTTTAGTGTTTTTAAGGTTTGATTTACTCCTTACTGGTGATATTGATTTAGTTAGATTAATCAGGATGTGTGCTTTGTTTGGTCTTTTTATAAATACTGACCCAAAGAATCTATGAAAGATATTTTTGATACTTCCTTTTTCTCATGTAGTTCAACACGATTATTAATTATGGTAGTTACTGAGTTATCCTTTTTGTTGTTATTGATATAAGCATAAATGCCTTATGATTGTCTTTAGTGGCTGACAACTTGAATTCTAATTTTCTTCTTTCCTTTCTGAATAGATCATTAGTTTTCTTTAATTCTATCTTATATTGTGCTTTGTTATGATCTGTTGCTGATTTTATTTTTTAATTGTCTAAATATTCTTCTTTTTGTTTTATCTCTTTTGTAATTTTTGTGTTAGCTATGGTGGAATTTTGCCTTTGCTATTTCTTGATTTTTATAAGTATATATAAACTCTCAAGTTCATTTGTGATTGATTTAAGTAGTACCCAGCATTCATTGACTGGTAGATCAGCTAGTAGTGAATCCCAGTTATAAGCCTGTAATGCAGAATTTATTTTATTATAGTCTCCTTTAGTGTAATTTATTTCTGTAGCTTGGGTGTCCTTGATGTTGTGTTCATCTGCCGATAGTATACACTACAGAGTTATGGCCACTATTCCTAATGGGGGTTGTTACTTCAATTTTGATATATCTGAGGGGATGGCAATCACAACAATATCCAAAATACTGTTTCTCCTTGTGGGTTCCATCACCATCTGCTATAGTCCGCCATTAGAAATGTATCCAAATTTAGGGATTCTGTAGTAGAACTAGCATTAAGGCTATTCCAATTTATCCCTGTCAAGTTGAAATGATCTGCTACTACTACCACTGGGTTTTTGCTAGTTCAGACAGAAGTTTAGTTAAGATCTGGTCATATTCTATAGCCACTGAAGGATGCCTATAGATGTTCCCTAAAACCATTTGTTTACCCTTTTAGTGTTCTATATGAATACATATCCCTCAATTTGTCCTTTATGACTGATATTGAGATTATATTCTGATGATTCAATGTGTCTTAACAAAGACGCACTCCACCTTCTTTTTATTAATTATATTCCTGTAATATAATGAGTATCCTGGAATATTGTTTTGTCATGAAGATGCATCATCCCACCATGTTTCACTTATGGTGGTAATATATATTTGTTGTTGTAACAGAATACATGTTAGTTCACTTGTTTTAGTTAAATGCAAGCTTCTGGTATTGGTGACAAGAATTTTGTACTCACAGGATGTTGTTAATGTTTTACTAGATTGACTGCCTGTTGCCCCTACTAGCTAGTTTAAATTGGCCTCAATTGTTTTGGCTAGTTTCTTACCTAGAACAGTACTTCTTCTTCTTCTCAGATGTAGGCTGTCCCAGCTAAACAGGCTTTGGCCATTGATAAATTGTTCCCAGTTTGTTATACAGGTGATACATTTCCTAAGAGTCCATTTTCATAACCATTCATTTATTTATTTTTTGTTTTGTTTTGCCCTACTTGCTCTGGGGACTGGTAGAATTCTGATACACAGATTTTATTACATCTTTTTCAAGGGTTGCTACTAGGGTTATAAAGTCTGGATCCATGACAGTCGGTTGACAATTTCGTTGTCAACTCACATTACAGCGACACTTTTATGTCGCACGTATTTATGGTCAGCATAAAGGTGGTCACTTTTAACTGTGTTTTCTTTAGGGGGCTTCCCACACCCCTGTAATTAAGGTAATCAACTCCAAGTCAGAGTTGATTTGGGGAGGGGGTGAAAGACCCCAGAAAGCAGTGCCGGGTCCTGAGCCAACACTACAGTGACCTGGCACTGTTGTTGCTGTAACATCAGTCATGGTAAAATTGTCACTGTAGTGATGGCATACCATAAAATCTTTTGGATATCATTGAGAAAGCATCTGTTAATAGCATTTGTACCAGTGTGTATTACCACCAGTGGGTTCCTGCCTGCATTTTCAGAATATTTGGTGCCATATTCTCGATATCATGGACTCATGCACCCCTAAAGCTGGAACAGGCCCGATTTATCTTATCTTGGTTACAGATATAACCATCTGTGTATTTTAAGATGGAGACCCCTAGCACTATAATGTGTTTCATTTCCTCAGTACTATTAGGCCCTTCAGTTTGATCTTGATATTGACTAGTTTCCATCTCAACCTCAGTAGTGTTCTCATTGGTAATGTTGTCACCTAGGGAGGCATTTTTTATATTTGTTTGATTAATAGGTTCTTGAGAGTTGTTCTTTTTCTGGGGGTCACTTGCATGCACCTGAGGAATATTTCTGAGGATGTTATTCCAACTCTGTGTGATATCGCCTACACATACCATAGTAATAGTATTACGTGAATTATTTCTTTGTGGTGCATCATTTATATGAACCATTGTGGCCTGACTGATTTAAAAGCAAAACTCTTGGGATTGGAACTAGAACTTAAATGTTTCAAACAGGTAAAATTATCAGGCAATCTAGACAGCGGCTCTCTAGATATGGTGAATGACCAACCTATGGAAAGAAGTAGGACTGAACAGGACAGTGACTGCAAGTGCAGCCAAATGCCAACAAAAAAGGAGAGGGAGAAGGGCCATGAGTTTTGATATCCGCTTAGTGAATTATTTTGCCCCTAACACATCTAGTGGCAGGAGATGAGGATCGGATACCAGTACAAGGAAACACAATGAATGTTGAGGATGGGCAGGTTACAAATGTTACCAATATACAAACACTAGATAGAGAGGATCATGATAATGAAATATCCAAGCAAGGAAACACAACTGAAGTTGAGGATAGACATGTTATAAACATGAACAGCACACAAATACCAGATAGTGAGGGCCAAAATAACACTATGGAGCTGAAGCCAGAGGCATGCAGTGTACCAAAAGTATACCAATAGAGTTTATGTAATAGAGAATTCAGTGATTAAATACACAGATGCATACACAACTAAAAATCTCAAAGAGGTACTTACTAGCTTGTATTTCCAGGGCTACATTGGACAGCATGGTATCACTTCTCCCAAAATGAGGAAAATATAGGGCATACTCGACAGTTCTGGTCCATGGGAACAAATGACTTGAAGTATACAAGGAAAACCAAATGTACTTAGATTTTCTGACCATAAGTAAACTGTTTAGGAAATTAATGGGACCTTGATATTGTCCGAAATGTTACCAATCCCCAGGGCAGGTGTAGAAACAAATATAAAAGCAAAAGGGTGAATAATTGATTAAGAAGATGGGCAATGATGGAAGGTTATGATTGTGTTAAGTCATGGAGATATTTGAACACAGGCTGGAACTGTTTGGGAGAGACAGGTTACACCTGAGTAGAAAGGGAGTAAGGACCTGGGACACCTTTTTGGTAAGTGATTGACAGTAATTTAAACTAGCACAAGGGGAGGTGACTCTGTGACAACTAAATTAACAAACCTACATACTAATCAAACAAAAATGGACAGGGAAGGAATACATCTAGAAAGGTGCTGAGAAATTAACCCAAAATACTGCTTCTGAATGCAAGAAGTATTAGAAGTAAACTGAATGAACTAAAGTATATTTTACTAAGAGATGGATGGACATATGTGGAATTACAGAGACTTGGAGTAAAGAGGAGGACTGGGGAAGTGATCTTGCAGGGTATGACTACTTCCAAAATTAAGAAAAAATAGGAATGGTAGAGGTGTTGGTCTATACATTGTTAGCCACTTGAAAGGGTACCTTTATGAGAAACATGATAATGATGTGGCATATCAGAAACATGTCTGTTATTGAGCACCTGGTCTGTCCGATCGTTGAAAATTAGAACTTTTCAGTTTGATCAAGACAGGACCCAAAAGAAAAATACTGTATTAATGGGTGACTTTTAACATGCCCAATATCGATTGGACAACAAATCAGGAGAAAGTAGTTAACAAGAGATTTTTGGATTTATGCCTTATTAATGGGTTCCACCAATATGTATATGAACCAACAAGGAGGCCATATCCTAGATCTTATATTGGGAGGTAGTGATAGTCTAATAGAGAACATTAGGACAGCCCCACCTCTGGTGAACAGTGACCACAATAAGGTCAGTTGTAATATAAACACAAAGGTTGATAGAATAGCAGGTAAGTCAAAGATCTAGAACTATTCTAATGCTGATTATTTGGGAATAAAGCAGTTTTTTCAGACATGGAATTAGGAAGCAGACTTAGAATTATTGGACCTGGATGATACCTGGGATACAATAAATACAAAAGTGCAGGAGTGTATAAAACATTTGTATCTGAAGTGGTTAAATACAATGGTAAAGGTCATATACCCACATGGTTTAATAAAAGTATACGAGACTGGTAAAAAAAGTGTGTACAAAAAGTTTAGGGCAGATCCTTCGAAAGTAGGAAACAAAAATTCACACAGATATCAAAGAAGTGTAAACTACACATAAAAGAGCTAGGGGAAAAGCAAAGCTGAAATTGGCACAGTGTAACAAAGATAATTATAAGAGTTTTACAGTTACATAGGGTTTGATGAAAGGTAACAACCAAATAACTAATATAATGGTGGGTGAGAGAATTATGGTAAAAGAAGATGAAATAGTTAAAGCCTTCAATGAATATTTTATGAGTGTATTCAGGCCAGATCCACCTGGTAGGGACTTTGATTTAGGGCAGGCAGGAAGATTGAAAGAACATTTAGATTTGGAAATTACAGAAATGTGGATTAGAGAGAACTAAATAAACAAAAATCTCTAAATCATGTGGACTAGATGGATACCACCCAGTTTTTAAAGACCTTGGTGAATGAATTGTCTAGACCACTGTGTGTGTTGTTTAATAGGTCACTGAGAGAGGGTAGAGTAGCTGAGGAGTGGAGATCTGCACATACTACACCCATATTTAAGTCTGGAAACCAAATGCAACTTAATAACTATAGGCCCAGCAGTATAGCTTCGCTGGTGGGGAAAGTGATGGAGAGTTATGAAAAGGATCTCTTGGAGCAGAACTTAAGACATCTCCAGGTAACAGATATTAGTCAGCATGGATCCGAGGCTGGTAAATTGGGTACTAGCAATCTGCTCCATTTTTGAATCAGTCAGCCAGGCCTTGGACGGTGGTCTCCTGTGGACGCCCTCTATTTAGACTATGCCAAGGCATTTGATTCTAATGGATCTAGGGTACATTGGCAGTTAAGTTTGTGGATAAAAGCATGGTTTAGTGAGAGGGTTCAGAGGGTCCAACTGAGGGGTTCTTTCAGACTGGGGAAATGTGAGGAGTGGGGTCCTCAGGGCTCTGTCCTGGGTCCTCTACTATTTAAATTGTTCATTGTTTCCATGCAGTCTCTGATGGTGCATGGATTTGTAAATTTGAGGATGATACAAAAGTGGGAGCTATGGTTAATAACCAGAAGCAAGTAGTCAGTCTCTAAGACCAACTGACCAAATTGGAATTCTGGGCTGTTAAGCACCATTTGCGTTTTAATGTGGACAAGTGTAAGGTCATGCACTTTGGGGCTAACAACAAAAGAGACGAATACAAATTGAACAATGTAACAATTGCTAGCACCAAGTCTGAAAGAGACCTGGGGTCATAATATCTGATACGTTAACATTCAGCAAAGACAACTTAGATATGGTTAAAAAGCAAATAGGGTAATGGGGAATATCCAGAGAAATATTAAGAGTAGGCACGAGGGAGTTATGTTGCCACTTTACAGATCCCTGGTAAGGCCAATATTTGAATATGGAGTATCCCTAACTGCCCCACAGGAAATAGGTACTGGTAAATTAGTAGAAAGAGTGCAGACAGCTATATGAAGAAGACTGGTGTTGTTAAGGACATGGATTATAAGGACAGGGTGTAAACTAGACCTCTACTCCATGTCCTACTGCTACGTGAGAGGAGACTTGTGTTACACATACAGATGCCTCCACGATGAAATGTTATGGGAGTGTTCTGGACTCGGGAAAAAGATATACTAGATAGGGCAACTAGATTACATCAATACCAGTTACTAGGAGAGAATTACAGAATGCAGAAGAGGGAGATGGTTTAATCAAAGGGTGGTTGGAGAGTGGAATAGGTTACCACATGATGTTGTGGAAGCTACCACAATGGAAAATTTCAAGCAAATACTTGATGAATATATGCAGGAAAGAAAATGGATTATCTCCACTGATGTGGTAAGTCCATTTACGGCCTATGGCTGATAGGACTTGAAACATAAACTATGAAACTATGACTGACCACTATAGAGTTTTGGTCATTATTTGTGGAGATTAACCATCAGTGACCTGGATTGTTGACTCTAAATGTCTATTAATTTCTGGCTGTAAATCAGTAAGGAGGCAAAATTGTTTTGGAGTGGTATTTTAAACTCCATGCTCTTCTACCCTTCTTATTTTTACAGCTGAGTGGGCGTAGCCCTGCAGAGATTTTGCTTTGAGACTACCTGCATAATTACCTTCCAAACAACATAGCAGAGTGTTAAAAATAGTGCCTCCACTGAAGCCTCATTACTACACTGTCTGTGTGTGTATGGCAGCTTGAGAAGTTAATTGAGCCCTCCCAGTACTGCCTTTTTGCAAATTAAAACCTCCTCCATAGTTTTATGGGCCTTTTTTGTTACATTTCAGTGCTTAAGGTGAGCCCTCCCCAGTACTGCCTTTTTGTGAGTTGAAACCTCCTCCATAGTGTTTTATGGGGCTTTCCTCTGGCTTGAGAGAAGTTAAAGGAAAACTCCAACCAAAGTCCAAGGGCCAGATTTTCAAAGGTCGGAAATGATGCAAGGTGCTTGCATCAGACAAGTCTGACACAACCTTGTGCCATGCGTTGTGCCAGGGGTTGTTTACAAATACAGCCTGCAGCAAACAGCAGTCTGCCTGCACCAGAGTTGCTAGCACCACCAATGTGCCACAGAAGTGGCTGCGTAGAGCATGCAGGGGCTTGAGGCAGACCCATGCTGCCACAACCCCGTGAGTCAGAATTTCAAAACTCTCCCCAGAGGCAAAGTACTAAATACAATTAGACCAGCAAAGGTTAATCTAACAGGACTTAGACAGCCTCTGGGAGGGTGTCAACTGTGCCCTGGAACTGTGTGCCTCCCTACTGATATCCCGTTCCACAATGCCCTATCCCCCATCCCCAATGTGCCCATGAAGAGGTCCTGGCTTCCAGTACCACCACCCCAAGACCTGACCTGCTTGTATTGCAGTCCCCATGATCTGTTGCCCTACTCTTCCCACCCTGATCCTCAGTACAGACACCATGGATGGTCATCCTTGGTGATCTAGTAGCCTCACACTGGCAGTAGTGCCCACCTCCACCCACCCCATCCCCATGATCCAGTGACCAGCACTGCTCTCCACATCACCATGGCCAGCCACCAACTGAACTGTCACAGTGTGTACAGTATACAGTACGCCTCCCTGACAGTTCATTCAGTGACCGGACGTGGTGGTGTGGAGGGCAGAGCTGGTTGCTGGATTATGGGGACTGAAGGGGAGCAGGGTGGAGGTGGGCATTATTGCTGGGGTGGGGGTGAGTAGGGGACACACAGGGATGGCCACAATGCCGCACATTGGGGCATGGTTGTGATAAGGGGTGGGGTGAAGGTTGCAGTGTCCACCTTCACCATCCCACAGTGCTTGTGGCACTGTTGCAGGGTATGCCATACATTTGGCACACCCACTTACTTGCCACAAGTGGTGAGACTTCGTGCTGGGACCATGCCCCATCTAAAATTGGGGCAGGGTCCTGGATGCACTGGCACTGTGCAAGCTGCTGATGTCACAGTTTGCATCAGGTGTTTGAAAATCCAGCCCCAAGTTTGGTGCCTTTGCAATTTCTCTGAATTTACTAAAAAAATCATGCATATTTTGAGTCACTCTATAGGCGACATCAGGAAAATAACCAAACACTAAGTGAGGAATGGATCACTTAAACACAAACCATCCCAAAGCCTACTTAGCCAATGGATGACCACAGCTGCAAAATGATTAGATTTGTCTACAAGCACTGCCTTCTATGTAAGACACAAGCAATTGAATCAAAAGTACATAACATGTTTATCAAAATGGGGAGCAGGATTTTAGGCAAAGTGACACAATTTATATACTGATTGCAGGCAGCAATAACTGCTTCTGAGATAAACTGATGTATCCCTGCTATGCAGTGAGGGGGTGTAAAGTAGCATTGTTGAGGAGCAATCACATATTTGTTTTATAAATAGCTATGCTCCATTAAGAATCAAATATGAGTCCAGCTTTGTAACTGATTGACTTTGTTTTTATCCCTGTATGTACTTGTCCTGTTGTATTTCTCTGTAACTCCCCAGGTTGCATCTGGAAATGAGTGGTCCCGCTCCAGCATGCCTGCCTGGTAAATCTCTTAAATAAATAAATAAATTATGTTTCCAGACTAGTTTATATAATCAATTCCAGTTCTGTATATATTATTTCATTCGTGGTGTGCTCTAACAAACTAGAAAGTTGTGTTTCATTTCTGCTACTTGCTACTAGTGACATGCTTACACACACACAAAACTCCTCTCACAGCCAGAAGTGGAAAAAAAACACTGATAGTTAAGTGAACATATGGGGTTGGGATATTCAAGAGGTGTTGCACCATCGCAGCCACTGATGTGCCAGCATGATATTCAATGGGGATGTTGTGCTGCGCAAACTCGGGCGCTTGGGTGCACCAGTAATGTATGCAGTGCAAGTGCGGGGCATGCCCATGATATAATGGCACATCCCATTCAGCTGGGATGTGCGGCACATATGTAGGCACAAACCTGCCTTGTGCCACATGGGGGAGTAAAGATCTACCTGTCAAAAGCAGGAGCAAGTTGGGGACACCCACAGGTGAGCTGTCATATTGCCGTGCACAACACGGGCAACCACCTGCAGTTGTGGTGGCCATCCAACCTCCCAGACACTGGCCGGGCATCATGCCCCCTTGCCTGATTGTGGTCATAGAATAATATTATCCCTAGTGGTCCAGTGGACCCCACCCCATCACCCAATTGTGGGCTTTAGTTATAACAATATTCCTAGTGGTCCAGTGGACCCAATCCCTGGCCTGATAGTGGGTAAATATCGTGAGCAAATCTCTGATGGTCCAGCAGTACCCCTCACCTGCCACTGGGACCCGCCACCCATTCCCCCCATCAGCGGCGGGTGGCAGCACCTCACCCACTAGCTGCCCGCCACCCGCTAACTGGACACCATACAGTGGGAAGAGGAGGTTATTGATAGGCCAATGGGCGCGAGACTGTTGTTGTACTATTAATAGTCCTGAAATGTGAATGAATTCACATTTTGGGACTGTGTAGTACAGTATGATCTGCACACCCATTGGCCTATGCAGTGGACCAATAGGCATACTGTGTAATGTACACTGTCAGTCAGCAGGCAGCCAGGTGGCTTGTGGGTGGGGTACTGCCACCTGCCGCTGACTGGGGAGCAGGGTGGTGGGTCTCAGTGGGGTACTGCTGGACCATCAGGATTTACTCACATTATTTGCACATGATTGGGCAGGGGAACAGGTCCACTGGACCACCAGGGAATTAGAATCTTTATTTGCCCATGATTGGGCCAAGGATCGGGTCCATTGGACCACCAGGGACTATCATTTTCACAAAAGCCTATGATCAGGCAGGGGAGCAGATCCACTGGACCACCAGGAATTTAATTTAACAAAAGCTATGCGATATGGCAATGAGGTAGGGTCCACTGGACCACCAGGGATATAATGCTTAACTACAGCCCGCGATCGACGTTAGCGGGCCTTACCCGCCGAGGGGCAGGTGTTGGTCCACGACGGCTGCAGGCCTGGCAGGGTGCCAGGTGCAAGATTCTGGGATCGGTGCACCTGTGATGCAAATGGGGCCATAATGACATGCAAATGGCCCCATTTTCAGCTTGCATGCATAATGGCCTCATTTGCATGCCCAGCACTGAATATCGCATTGATGCACCTAGCGCACCCGGCACTTGTGCTGGCACATCCCCTTCTCCTCACTTGCCACTTGAGCTGGCGCAGTGCCATTGCACTGTGCACAGTGCAGGTGGCCCCAGTATCATATTCAACAGTGCTGAGCCATGGCACAGCACCACTGAATATCTCCCAGACCATGTCCAGGCATATCCCAGTTGCACTGTGCCCTGGCTTACACCCATGCCTGGTGCAATCTGAATATCTGGCCCAAAAGTTAATAATACATATCTTTCCTGATTTTAATATGTAGTTTTACTTTAATTGAGCTATCCCCAGTACTGCCTTTTTTTGCAAGTTGAAACTCCTCCATAGTGTTTTATGGGCCTTTCTTTCTGTGTTGTTTCAATGCTTAATTTATGGCCATATGCAAATTGAGAAACTTGTTTTGCTGGTATTCCCTCCCATTCAGCCAGAAGTGTCAGTTCATGTATTTACTAACCATGTTGGTTGATCTTACTTGCTTCCCTCATAGTAAGAATGTGAAACTAAACTTGTGTTATTTTAAATGATTGATAAAGTGACATGTCCAGTTTGTATCTCTTGGGGATGAAGCTGTATCTGAAGTAATTCACTTGGGACCAGCTCTTAAGACCTCAGCTGTTGACATCAATTTTAAGATAATGTTAAATATAAAGCCTATGGTACAAGTAAAACAATACCATAAACAAGTATTGCTCATTGGTAGATTATAAAGGGCAATATATTATCATTTGCAATTGTTTACATTAAAAGGATCAAGGAAAATGACAACAAATGATGACAAGCAAGATGGCTAAATAAGGATGTGAAGAAAGTTACTCAACAACTACAAAAAGCTAAACATGCAATAAAATATCTGAAAATATCTGAAAACAAAAGCCATGATACATCCATGTGGTCACAATATTACACATTTAAAAGAAACATAAAAGCAAAAGTAACCATTTCAAAAAGAAAATGAAACTCAAATGCAACAGATGCAGACAAAAACAACAGCAAGCAATTCTGCAGTTACATCAATAGCCTAAACAAAACAAAATAATACTGTATATTAATAATAACGGAGAAACATTAAAAATACATTGGAGACAGCAAAGCAATGTAATAAATATTTGTGTTACTTATTCATACCCAGTCACAACTCACTACCCTTCCCTGTACGCTACCAGGATTGACATCAAATTTAATATAAATACAGACAACATACTACAAAAAATTCCAAATAAGAAAATCAGAGTGCAGAGTTTCCACTAAAATGCAGAAAATAAATATTGGGATAATCCATAACCAGGCACCCCTCAAAATATGTTTTAAAAATTAAGAAATACAGGTTCCAGGTAAAATTCTAGAATCACTACTTGAAGATTTAAGTTAGACACATGTCTAACAGTTATTTCAGTACAGAGAACAGCAGTGATTCATAACGGACAATCATGTACCCTAAATGTAATCTGTCTCTATGAAAACATGATCCAGTTCTTGCATAACAATACCTGATAGACATAATTTCCATTATACCTTTGCAAAACATCTGCCACAGTACCACATTTCACAGACATTGAAAAATGCCTTCCCTAGTGATTCATCCCTGTATTATAAACAGTAGAACCCAAACCAGCCAAGCCATATGAAGATTCATCACTGCAAGTCTTGTGTATTATGCAGACTGTGATATTTAGCAGTTGTATGGTAAGTTAGTGCATCTGAATTTATTTACTGCATATGCATCTCAATTGCTAAGGGTCCTGACCATGTTCACACTTCTTCAAGCCAAACTAGCTACAGTATGCCTAGCAATAACATTGATGGGAAGCTTATGCCATATTTACAACAAGAAGTTAACATTTTAAAAAGAAAGTGATGTGGACTGAGAAGCAACTTGTGCAGGTGAATCATCATGCTAGCCAAGATATGTCCAGGTTGTGTTCAATAAGCCTAACCAGTGGGAGCAGAAGAGGAGAGTGATACAAATCTAAAATAGAACTGTTTAACCCATTTGGGATTTAAAATTACATGATGGAAATGCGGCTTCCAGAACTGGACACCAGAGACCTTATTCCAGTTGAATGTCCAACTTGCCAGCGTATGCGAGTTGCGACATTCACGTTACTCCCAGGAACCCTTCCGCCACATTCCAAGAGTGCAGGTCCTGCACTTGTGACTTACGATATATGCCATGCCAAGGCTTACACCTCAGGCTTGTCATAGACACCCCACATGTTGCAAGTTGTGGCATGCTACCAGTGGCCCCTCGAAGCCCCCACCCTGGAACACTATGGCACACACCAGGGGCATGGGGAAGGACAGGTGCACAGGCATCTGGGAGTGCACCAGGGATCAGACCCCAGGGTCCCTGACATTCGAGGGATGGGGGAGGGGTATGCCTGTGGGGGCACAAGGACACTTCAGCACCTTTGTCGCAGCACCAAGGGGTGGGCAGCCAATGGATAGCACTGTCAATGCCCCTTAGAGCAGCTCTGGGGTGCTCTAATGTAGCACTGCCAGTGTGGCTCTCAGAATCATGCTAGCTGGTTACAGCAGCCACCTCCTGGAATAGGGCACAGTTGCTGTCATAACCCACCCTTGTGCCATGTTGGTGCAGGCTGCAGTGTAGTGGATGGCATAACCCATGGTTGTTGTTGTAGTATATTACTAAGTGCAATTAACAGGTTTCTAAGTGCAATTGGCAGACACAGGCAGATTGATTAGAGAGTGCATGGCAAAGCAACCACTTGTCTGTAGTAGTGAGGAATTGCCATGTAGAAAATTAGAGGGTCTAGATAGATCCAGGACAAGGACGATATAAGTTGGGATGGTGCAGCCAGGAAGGCATTGTCAGGTGGGGTGTGGGAGGAAGGTAGGGGAGCTGTTCAGGGCACTATGGGATGCTGGAAAATGGAAGGTCCTCCAGTGGCATTGATAAGGGCTAACATTTGCAGGTGGTCTCACGCGCAGCAGGTTGCAGAGTCCGGATTTGAAATGGCTGATTTTGCTGGACCCAAGGAGTTCAGTAGGCAGGTCATTAAGCCATTTAAGGTCTCTGTAGGAGAGGGATCATTGTGTGAGTGTGGTATGCTTAAAAGGCACTAGGAACACTCCTTTGGTAGCACTTCTGGTGTTCACAGTTGGTTGGGTGTAGTTGTATAGTCTGGAGGTGGACTCAGGCATAAGGCCAAGCAATGCTTTTTCCCAAAGTAGACAAGCCTGGTATTTGATTCTGTGATGGAGGGAAGCCAACTGATGTCCGAATACAAGGTGCATGTATGCATCTGATAGTCAGCACCCAGCACCAGGTGGCAGACCTTGTTGAGGAGGGTTATGATCCTCTTCAGGGCCATGTCAGAGCTAGCACCACAGATCACTAGACCATAGTCAATGGTAGATAACACAGAGCTGCATGTAACCAGTTTAAGAGCCTCCAGGGGCATTGAGTGTCTATGTCAGTAGAGAACTCCCAGTTTGGTGTTAGCTATTTTGACAATGTGTTCAATGTGTGTTGTGAAGGACAGCGTGTCATCAAGGTATACTCCAAGATATCTGAAGGTGCCGACCTGCTCTAGCAGCTCTTTTGACTTGTTATGTGTAGGGCCTATGCTTTCTCCTGTTTTGTGGCACCGTGAAGAGCATACACTTGTTTTTGTAGCTGAGTAACAATTTATGATGGAAGAACCAAGATTCTAGTTATTTAAACTGACCTGTAGGTCAGTGGTTATAGTGGTGATGTCACTACCAGATGCAGAAATGACCGCATCATCAGCATAAAGCAGCATAAACTTGACTTAAACATGAAAACATAGAATTTGATGGCAGATAAGGACCGCATCTGGAGTACTGCACCTAGTCTGCCCATTTTCTTACTTGTTGGATAAGCTGCAGATTCTAGTTAACCAACAGCTTACTTCCTCCTATCCCCATTAGAATTGCTTTATGTCTGTCCCATGCATTCTTGAATTCTCCCACTGTTTTTGACTCCACAACTTCTCAGGAAGGCTCTTCCATGCATCCACAACCCTCTCCATGAAAAAATATTTTCTAACATTACCTTGGAGTCATCCCCTCTATCTTCAAATTGTGTCCCCTTGTTCTTGCACATCTCTTTTCTGAAAGATACTACCTTATTGGACTTTGTTAATTCCTTGAGGTACTTGAAAGTTTCTATCATGTCCCCTTTCCTCGACAGTATATATATTAAGCTGCTTTAGTCTCTCTTCATATGTCTTCTGGTGTAGACCCTGTACCATTTTGGTTGCCCTCATCTGAACAGCTTCCACTCTGTCTATGTCTTGCAGAGATGGGGCCTCCAGAACTGCATGCAGTACTCCAGATGGAGTCTCACCAAATGTCTGTACAAAGGATAACAACTTTTGTTTTCTACTGTTGATGCCTCTCCTATGCATCCCAATATCCCCCAGCCCTCTTTACTGTCTTCTCACATTTCTTGCCCACCTTAAGGTCATCTGATATAATTACTCCCAGGTCCCTTTTGATTTTTGTTGTTGTTAGCATCTCACCCCATTGTGTACTCTATCCCTGGTTTTGTTTCCAGGTGCATTACCTGAACTTCTTTGCATTGAATTTGAGCTGCCATACATTTGACTATTCCTCCAACCTTGCCTATTCCCTTTCATCCTTTCCACCCCATCTTGTGTATCGACCCTGTTGAAGATCTCTGTGTCATCTGTGAAGAGACATACTGTACTTTTCTTTCCAGGTGCTCTCCAATGTCACTTATAAAGACATTAAAGAGGACCGGTCCCAGTACTGAACTCTGTGGTACCCTGCTAGTTAACCCCTTTCTTCACTGTGAACTCTGTTTACTATTACTCTTTGCGTCCTGTTGTCCAGCCAATTCTTTATCCAGGCTACCACCTTGGGATCCACTCAAAGGCTGGCTAACTTGTATGTCAATCTAGTGTGTGGGACTGTGTCAAATGGCTTGCTAAAATCTATGTAGGCTATATCCATAGCCCTGCCTGGTCTACTACTTTGGTCACCCAGTCAAAGAAATGTTTTAGATTCATCTGACATGATCTTCCCATTGTGAATCCATGCTGCCTTGGGTCCTGTGCCCCACTGGCCTCTAGGCACTCAACAAGTATTTCCTTAGAAGTGATGCCATCATTTACCCTACCAGAGAGGTCAAACTAACTGGTCAGTAGTTTCCTGCCTCTGCCCTGCTCCCACTTTTGTGGAGCGGAATCACATCTGCCCTGCTCCAGTCCTCAGGTACCACCCCATCCTCCCATGATTTGTTAAAGACAGAAGTCAGTAGTCAGTAGTGTCACTTGTTCTACCCTTAGTTCTTTTAGAATTCTGGGGTGAATCCCAACAAGTCCCATTGTTTTGTCCACCCTCAGTTTCAAGAGTTCTTTCAAAACCCTTTCTTCTGTGAATGAACTGGTATTGACCCCCATCCAGATCTCTTGTTTGGTTTAGGTACCTCCTCCTCTTCTGTTGGGAATAGTGTGCAGAAGTATACATTCAGTATTCCCACTTTTTCACTGTCACCCTCTGTCCACATTCCCTCCCTTTATTAAGTCTCTGTATACCTCCTTGGTCTTTCTTCATTCCCTAATGTACCTATAAAGATTTAATCCACCTTTGTAACAGAATTGGCTATCTTTTCCTCAGTTTGGGCCTTTGTTATTCTGACTGCCTTCCTGCCTTCTTCTGCTTTAACTGATAAAGTTCTCTGTCCTGCTCCTTTTGTGTTTCCTTCTATTTCCTGAATGTTGTCCTTCTCTCCTTAACCTTCCCTGCCACCTCTTTGAGAACCATAGTGTTGTTTTCCTTCGTTTTCGTTTATTGATTCACTTCACACAAGGCTTGTTGCCTCTGAGATGGCTGTTTTGATTATTCCCCATTGTTCCGCCACCCTCCTTCTTGCCCATTTGCTAATGCTTTTCTGAGGCACCTCTCATTTCCCAAAGTCAGCCCTCCTAAAGTCCAATACTCTTGCTTTTGTATGGCTTGATTCTATGGCTGTGTTTATTGTGAACTACACTGTTTGGTGGGCTTGTTCTCAGATGGCTACCCACTTCTAAATCCAAGATCCTTTCTCCATCCCCATTTGACAGTACCAGGTCTAAGATTGCTCCTCTTGAGTGCGCTCAACACTAGCTGTCTGAGGCATGCCCTGTAGGGCATCAAGAAGGACCCTGCTCCTGGATGTGCCTGCAGCAAAGATGCTCCAGTTAACATCTGGCATATTCAGATCCCATTAACAATATCTCCCTTTTCTGCCATTTTAAGGATGCTTTCTATCATTTCATTATTGATTCCTCCCACTGAGATGGGAGTCTGTACCAACTCCCATGCAGATTGCAGCCATTTCCTGTCTCCAGGGTGACCCATAGTGACTCATCTACTTCATGTTTATTGTTTAGTGCTGTTGCCTTAATTCCTTCCCTTACACAGAGCTACTCCTCCTCCTCCTCCTCCTCCTCCTCCTCCTCCTCTTTACCCTCCCTGTCCCTCCTGTAGATTGTGTATCCTGGTATGCTGACATCCCAGTCATGGTTCTCTGTATACCATATTTCAGTGACTGCCACAATATCCAGGCATCCCTCTTACATCAAGGCCACTAGTTCAGGGAGCTTGTTATACAGACTATGGGCATTGGTACTCATCACCCTCAATGTTTTGATGGCCTTACCCTTTTAGCCCCATCCTTGTCCTTATTGCCTTTGCCTTTTTTGCATTTACTCCTGTCCTGCTCGAGAAGGACTTCTCTACCTTTGTGTTTACCTTACTAATTACTGTGTTTTGTGGTGGGAGGCTGGGATTTCCTGCTCCTTTCAGTGCCCCCTTGGCTAGTTTAAATGCTTGCCAATGAAGCATTTAAACCTATTACCTAGGATTCTGGTTCCCTCCTGGATAAATGCAGACCATCATGCCAGTATAGGCCAGCACCCTCTAAGTGGCTCCCCAGTCCCCAGTGAAGCCAAAACCCTGAGCGCCACACCAGTTTTTCAACCATTCATTGAATCCCATGGTGTGGAGTACCTAGCATCATGCTTGCCATAGACAGGCAGCACCTCTGAGAAGGTTACCGCACATGCTACTTATCTAAGGCCTCCCCAACTCTACAAACTCCACTTTCACTGCTCTGATCCCATTCTCAGCCAGGTCATTTGTCCCTAGGTGGACAATGACATCCAGTCCCTTCCTCATGTAGCTGCTCCCATGATCCTGAGAAGTTGTTCCCTGTGCCTCAGAGCCATGGCGCAAGGCAGGCACCTTACCTCCCTCCTTCCTCACCCACTTCTACCCTCCTAATGATTGAGTCCCCACCAGGAGTTGTTTCCTTCCTTGGAGGGTCTCATGCCACCCTCCAGTGGGCCTCTTTGTGGAGGTTCCCAGCATCCTCCTTGGTCTCCACTGCAGGTGCCCCCATAGAGGAACCACTCTTCACCAGAACAGCATATGAATTGTGGAGAGATGCAGCAGGAGGAATGCACTTCTGTTACACACCTCTCCCTCCCTGAGCCCACCTTAGTTCAACCACCTCTTTCTTGGCAGTCTCTGAGGTAGCGGTGTGGCCCTGGTGGTCCCTGGGTGGGGGAAGAGGTTTCTAATCCTAGCCAGGTCAACTCTGAAACGGGCAACCTCTTCCTCAGACCAGAGAGGTGCCTGCAAATAGGGGAAGCATTGCAGCCTTCAGAATGTCTCCTGGAACACTGCCACCCCTCAGCCATTGCACTGCACCACTTCCATCATGACTTATTTTGTGCCCCTCTCCTGTTGCCTTTATGCTTACTCTCTCTATGTAATTTTCCACCTACTTTCCTACTGCCTGTGTACCCTTACAACTCTCACCCATCCTGTTCTGGGACAGAAACTTCCTGTAGTCTTCAGTAGTCTCCTTTCTCCTTGCTTGGACTAAGACATCCAGAAGCTGGGGGAGAAGAGCTATTTTGTTCTCTTCAAGGTTGATGAAACTAATGTGTCTCAGTGATTTTTCCCTTCCTACTGCCAAACAGGAAGTTCCCATTGTCAGTCAAATCCAGTGGCTATAAAAGTAGAACTGGCATAGGGTGGGAGGATGGAGGGATGGGAAGGAGGGCAATTAGTAAGAAAAACTGTAGCTTTTTTAGTCAGCTGCTTGATCTGAGAGCAAGATTCCTCTGCCTGAAACTAACAGCAGGAAGCTGTAATTGTAGATAGCTGCTTTTCTACTGCTCAAACCACACCCCAGTTAGCTCCTCTTCTCTGCTCCTGACTCAGCAAATTAACTTGATACAGCCCCTTCCCCAAACAGAGAAACACACAGTGACTTTCTTTTTTTGTTTGCTTTTACTTAAATGAGAACCCCTGCTTCTAATAAAGTATCTGTTTCCTTGATCCCAACAGACACTTACTCCTGCTGAGGTAGAAGTGTTAAACTTAAGTAAAAGCAGAACTTTGCCTTCAAATTGCAGCAACTGTGAATGCATCTCTTTATCTTCACTGCAGGGTAAGACTCCTTGCTCTGGAGTGCAATTTCATATTGTTGTACTGCTGTATTCATAAACTGCCTGGCAAAATTGAGATGGTCTGGCATAACCATCACGACACCCCAGGTTCTATATCAGGGCATCCTCCATTTAAAAAGCTTGTTGAGGCCAATTACAGTCTTCTGTGATGCAGGCTTATGAATCTGTTTCTCAGTCTATGAGTGTTGTGAAACTGTATGAGGTTCATCTGGTTATCCTCACAGAATCAAAAAGCAGGTATTACTTGAGAACTTGTCTGAATGTAATGAAAATGAAAATTTTAAATACTTTTATTAGATCAGGATAATCCTGGAGATAAGCAATCATTCAACATTGAGAAGAGGTACAGTCAAGAGGGGTTAAGTTGATGTATACCACTATCATGTAGGGTTCCACCATCATTTGGGCTGGCAGCATAGCCTAGCAGTTAGAGGAACAAGGTGTGAAAGAAGCTTGGTACATCCAGCAGACTAGACCTGAGTTTGATTCTCACAACCTCCACTTGTATACTGAGTGACTCTGGGCAAATCACTTAACCACCCAGTGCTCCCAGGTCACCCCTGAAAACAGGCACTTGTACCTAGTGGGCCTTACCCGTTACCAAAGACTAAAAAAAAAAAAGAAGAATGCACCCGCAATCTGGCACTGGGCACTAGGGAAGCTTATCGGCAATGTCACCAATCATGTTTCTTTGCAGTTGGGCTGCACCTCTGCACCCATTGTGGGAGGTTGTGCCTCTAAACACACCCTACAGATAGATTCCTACTCTGTGGGTTGGTAGACCTTGGGAGGAGGGCTCATCCCATATTTGGCACCCTGATTGCCTGGCACCATAATTTCAGCACTCTGAGAGCTGTAAGAGTCAAGTAGTACACAGAAAGACAATTTAAGATATTTATGTCTAAACAAGCATCTATATCTAAGATTGTGTACCATGCATGGAACTGTGATCCAATGTTTCAATAACAAATTAGTCTGTATAGGCAGCCACCATGCAGCTAAAACATTAACAAGAAGTAGCGGAGTTTGGGGCATCACATGGTGAATGGTTCAGTGACATAGTCTAGTAAATATTTTGAGCATGTTGTCCCTGTAACATATTCAGAGTCTGTTAGTTCCATATTTGCAGGTATCTGCTTGTATCCATTGACACATCATTACATAGGCATGAGAAAGTGCAGCACACACCAAAGACAAACCAGATAACAGCATACTGTAGTCCAACACCACGAACAATTTCCTCATAATAAATTCAGAAGTGGAATTCTGACCCCACCAAGGGAGGGTCTGGCAATAAGTAAATCAATGGGGTTGCAGTAATAATGAGTCATTTCATCCGTGGCTGACAACGCTCCTTTAGCTGTGGGTTCAGGAGATTTTGGAAGGGTTGAATTTGTACTGGAAGAATATTGACACTTTTCATCCAGCTTCTGGATCATTTTTGGGGTTATATATTTATATTTACTGTACATATTGGACCAGGAGGGACACACTGGAGGTTTACTCTTTCTAGTTATATGTGCGCCACTCTGGCTAATGGTGAAAGATTACTTTTTTAGTCAAGCAGCATAAGTGTGGGGTTGTGTGCATTTAGGAGAGGGCTGTGTTCTGCACTGATTCTGGTGCTGTCCTTCCCATGTGCCCTTGCTCTGCCTGTCACTCATGCTGGTCATCAGCTAAAAGTTCTGTGCTTTGTTTTGAACCAGGCACTGGATGTTCATTATTTGGTGCCAATGTACCATGATATCTATTTCTGTTAAACCACCCAGTATTACTTCCCAAGCCATGTCTGGTGAATTACAGTAGTGTAGGGACCCTATAGCAATCTGAATTACAAGAGTGGCTGGATACATCATGTAATTGGGTGGCCTTGTCTCTGCACTGTCTGTTTGGCCTTGTGAAATTCTTCACGTCAGTCTGCTAATTCTTTGGAAAAATCTTGAAATAAAGAGATCCTCTCCTCTCCATATTGTGACCGTTGTCTCTGGCTATTCTAAGTATATCGTCTGAGAATCATGGTAAATTGACAATTATGGGATGGGGTGGTACATTATTGTGGTTTAGGGGGCTAACGAGCGGTGAGCTCGTTTCATTTCCAGTGGCTACTGGCACTGTTGCTGTAGGAGTCCACAAAGAATTGCAATAAAAAGGATATTATGTTGCACCCTCTGCCCTTCAGGTATACCCACAATCCTAATGTTGTTTCTCCTTCCGAGTTCTCTATATTATCAAATTTATCAAAGAGATACTAAACTTATTTAGAGTAGAAATCCTGTGTGTCTCTTGCACTTGGTACATCGCATCCTTATTACTAAATAATCAAAGTTCATTTATCTCCATTCTGTCCTTCTTTTCTATGTTGTCCTGTTAGAGTTTGGCCATTATTTGCTTAGGTTTGTAAATGCCTAGCTGAATGATGGCAAGGATATCTCTAATTGCAATCAGATCTGTTTTGCTCCAATGCAGAAGCCATCGCTCCATTGACTTGTGTCTTACTTTCTGGCATCTTTCCTCCTGCTGACTGTATTGCAAGTGAGACAATATAATAGGAAGATTTTTGTTTTGTGGAAAAATAAAAATATAAGTCATATTACAACAAGTTTGTTACCTGTCTAGCTGATTGCAATGAAACATGGAATCTGATGGCAGTTAAGGACCGCTTGGCCCACCTAGTCTGCCCATTTCCCCTACCTACAGATCAGCTGCAAATCCTAGTTAACCAACAGCCTACTTCCTCCTACCCCCACTAGAATTGCCTTATGTCTGGCCCATGCATGCTTGAATTCCCCACTGATCTTGACAACCTCCTCAGGAAGTCTGTTCCATGCATCTACAACCCTCTCTGTGAAGAAATACTTCCACGTTACCTCTGAGCCATCCTCATTCTATCTTCAAATTGTGCCTCTTGTTCTTGCACATCTCTTTTCTGAAAGATGCTACCCTCTTGGACTTTGTTGATTCCCTTGAGGTATTTGAACATTTCTATCATGTCCCCCTCTCCTCCTTTCCTCGAGGGCTATACATCTTAAGCTCCAATGCCTAATGAAAACTCTTTTAGAGTTTGACTACGTTTTAATGGAGTTTGGATGAATTTCTGTGAGCGATGACCAGCAGTTTGTTAAATATGCATACATCTCTTCAAGTGCTGAGCATCAACTTCACACCACTCTTCATTATATTTCTCCATTTTCTGCTCACCTAACATCTTCCACACTTTGTCTGAAAAGTAACGGCAACATCGTTAGACATTTCTGGTGCCTCCAACTTCATGGCCTCTAGTTTTAGCTTTCCAACACCACCCCTTACAGTTTAAAACTACCCAGTTTTGAAGCACAAGTAGCTTCTGTTGTTCAGAGTTTTAGAATAGAAGAACCATCATTATCGACAGAAAACAAGTCCCTCTGCAGCCCATTGTATGTTCAGCTCTGTTCTGATGTTTCCAGCTGGTCTTAAATTAAGATTTTAGTGCACTTTGATTTTAAATTCACTATTATGAACCACGGTAAGGTAACTCAGCTTTTTCAAGTTAAAAAGAAAAATACTGGCTGTTCCTTCTGCATCTTCCTGCTGCACACAACTGCAGGCACACACAGCAACTGTGAATATCAGGCAGTGTTCACAATGTATCAGCCAATCAGAACTCTGGATTTCTTAATACAGTTTTATAATGAAGGGTCACCAATCTTTAAATAAATAAATTTATAAATAAATAAAAATATCACTTTCACAAATAGCCTTTGTTGTGCCGTGATCACCTGAGAAAGAGAAGTCCCTAACTATGCTGTTCAGCAGTTTTGCTTTGGACACCTCGCCACCATCCCTGCTCTTCTGACATTGGTCTGGTCTGGCAGTAAAGGTGATACGTAGTTTTCGGTCAGCATTCAATTTCTACATAGCTTGCAATATAAAGGACACTGCTATAGCCAGAACCCAGGATGCATGCTTTGCAGGCTGTGACAGAACCTCTACTCCATATATGTGGGACCTGATCCCTCCCATCTACTCTCCCTTATCAGCCCTCCACCTTCCTACTTGCCCTCTAATCTTGCTCCTCTCCGCCCTACTTTCTGTTCAACCCCTGGCTCTCATTTTCCCTTTCTCCTCCACCCCACTGTCCTGCATCCCAGTGACACTCTTATTCCCTCATTCCCTCCTCTCCCCTCTCTCCTCCCTCCCTGTGTACCTCCTCCCTGTTTCCTTCCTTTTGTTTCCTCCTCCCACCCCTACCTCTCTCTGCCCTGTCTTTCCCATGCTCTCCATCCTCCACTCCCACACCCTCTCTGCCCATGTTCATCCCTTGCCCTCTCCGCCCCTCCCCATTTTCTCTCATTTCCCGACCTCCCCATCCCCTCATTTTCTTTTGTTCACCGTCTCCCTCATTTTACTTTTGTTCACCTCCCCTCCTCACCTGGAGTCACCTCCATAGGCTTCAGGGTCTCTGCCTTTGTCACTTCATCCTGATAACATGGGCCTCCCTGCTGTCTAATCTTATTAGCACTTCAGACAATAGAACTGATGCTTTAATTTGTTCTGGCAAACTAGGTAAGTGTTTTCATAGCTTACCTAATTTTAACTAAAGCAACTGTCTATATCTGCAAAAGTGCGTAACTTTACCAACTGAACCTGTCCTAGCATTTCTGCTCAGTATTTTGTTTTATTTGTTTATTTAATTATAGTTTTGGTTAACCTTTCAGCTGACAGTTCTTTACATAGGTTCCACATCAAGACAGGAAAATAACATTGCAATTAACAGGACAGATAAAACAGAAACAAATGGTAAAAAACATGAATTCAAGACTGTGTAGAGGAAATATCCATTATTACTGAACCAAGGTAAGGGAATGAACAGTACCAGGCCAACATAGTTGTTAATAAACAAAACCAATGGGGTTTTGTGGTCAGACATGGAAACAGACATGCAGGTGTAGAAAGGAGGAAAGACCACCAGGAGGACAAACTGAGACAGATGGGGACAGGAGAAAGGAGAGATCGTTGACATAGCAATAGCCACCCTGGAGGTTTAGTGGGAGGTAAGGGGGGGGGTGAAAGGGTGGGCAGAGGATGAGGCTGTAGTGGGAGGTAAAGGTGGGAGGGCAGAAAAGACATATTAACAAAGAGTCACAACAGGTTGGTGGAAGAAGGGAGAAAAGTGATAGGAGGGAGGTATGAGTGAGGTAAGGAGAGCAAGTGAAATGGTGGGATTGGAGGGTGAGGAGGTTGTAATATGCATGGGAAACTGCTTCCATCAGGGGTCAACAGTAGAGGCATAAGTATGAGAAGGTTGAGGTAAGGCAAGGCAAGGTAGAGGGAGGATGGGGAAACGACTGAACAGAGACAAGACTGATCAGCCCAGGGGCTTCGCAGAGCAGGAGGAGAGCAGGAGGGAGGTACGGAAAGAGCTGCGTGGGAGAGGCAGAAGGAAATATATAGGAGGGGTGAAGGAGCTGGGTGTGGGAGGGAAAGTGCTGCAAATTGGGGCTGGGCAGATAAGCAGACATCACACATAGGTGCCAGGCATCATGAGAGATTGGTTAAAGAAACAGTCACAACTGGTTTCAATCACTAACAGCTGCATGAGCTTGCATTTAAACGAGCCCAGTGTAGGTGCTGAGAAATATCAGATCAGAGGAGTTAAACCAACGGGGGCTCAGTAAGCAAAAAATCTCTGGGCTAGGGCAGTATGACACCTGGGGGTTGAAGATAATGTTCTTGAAGCTTGCGCTTGTACTCCTCATTTGACACTTTTACTGGTTGTAACATTGCCCTACTGTAAACTGAACATTTGATGATTGTGTATATGTAACCTCTGTATTTTGAATTTGTGCTATGTGATTGCTATGACGTGGAACCTCTGTAAATAGCTTTTGGCTCACAGATACTTTCCTAGATAATAAATAAATAAATAAATACATAAATAAATAAATATAAGCTGACATTCACTTTAGTGCAGCTTGGTGTTACACCAGATGTGTCTTGGCTCAGTAGGTAGCACACTTGCCTGTGAGGCAGGGGAGATCAGAGGCTGTGGGCTCAGTTCCCACATCTGGCACTTGGGTTAATATCCCAATACTGACACTGTAGTAGCGGCATGAGAGGGGCGCCGCACTTTGAGGTGCCGCTCTTTCAGATGAGATGTTAACTGAGGTCCCATCTGCCTGATTGGTGGTAGTTCAGGTGGATGTTAAAGATCCCATGGCACTTATCGAAAAGAGTAGGTGAATTTCTCCGTGTCCTGGCCAAATTTCCTCCTTCATTAAAATACCATCAACAGCTTAATCTGTTGCTTACCATCTGTATCCTCCTCCCCAGGTTGCCCCTGAAAAAGGGACTTCTAGGCCCAGTGGGCTTACCGGTCAACAAAATTCAACAACAAGCAAAGGACCAGAGGTTTGAATCCAGAAAAGAAAACATTTATTTTTCTTTTTCAGCAAGAACCAAGGTTCATATCCTACATGGAGCTTATACAGTCTTTCAATTGTTTTTCAGTTAGATTTTCACTAGACTGGTGATGCATCATGGTTTGGTGTTGAAATAGTTACTTTGTAACAAAGTCAAGAGCAATTGTGTGGGCAGGAAATGTTCGTGGGAGGAAAGATTTGTGGTGTCTTACTACCAGATCTACAGCACTTCTGGCAACTTGCTTACTGTACCATACATCTCCAACACTCTCCCACTCTCTTCTACAATGAGACCAGACTCACAACAAGATCATCCTTGCTGCTGCCCCATGCTACAGGTCTGTTTTCTGTCTGTACTGCTCTCTGAACAGGTAACAACTGCCCCACTGTTATCTAACTTCAGCGACACACTAAGACAATATGAAACCTGTGAGGAGGGGAAATAAGGTCAGCCAGATGCAGGGTAGCTGCACAGGTAACCACATGGGGCAGATGCCTCAGATATCATAGTCCACCAAAGGAGGTCTTGGCTGCAGCAGTAGGAGAGAAAAGTTGGAAAATGGAACTGAAAAGATGTACACATGCGGCCCGATTCTCAGAGCCCTGGGGAGTGGTGCAGGTGCCTGTGCCAGCGAATATGCACAAGTGGCACCTGATGTCAGGAATATTACCCCAGAGCCATTCTGAAAGGCAGCCTCACGGCAATCTCAGGCTACCTGCCCCAAACTGGGCATGTGCTGCCCGTGCTCCCATGACAGGGCTGCGACACAGCACAGGGGCATGCAGCAGACACAAGCTGCCACAGCCCCAGTCAGGATTCACAAAACTCTCCCAGCAGGAGAATTTCCTAAGTACCCTTAGGCCAGCCAGGGCTGGCCTAAGGTGTTAATGTCTGCCCGAGGTCCTTCCTTCCCACCCGTCGCGGCATTGTGTCAATGCCTTGGTGCCTAGCGGTCCCTCCCTGCCTGCATATGCCATTGACAACTGTTACACCTGGTGATATAATGTTCCACCCCACCCCCTGCGCAAGCTGTGCCCATTACCTCTAACACCCCACCTGTAGCCTGAGCCGGGTCCAACACTGCCCTCCGTGACACCACCCCAGTCAGCCCTGACTGCACATTCCACGGTGCAGTAGGTGCTCACAGAGCATCTACTGTAATGTAATATGCTCTCCATGACTGAGCAGTCAGGGCCAGCCAAGATGGTGTGGAGGGTAGTGTGGACCTAGCTCAGGGGTACAGGTGTAGAGCCAGGTCCATTGGCACATGGGGTGGTAGTGTCACTGAGGGTACTGCTGACTGCTGCACTGCTGCCTTCCAGCTTGCAGCAAGCCCTCCCACTGCACCATGCATTTGGCACCCTTTCTGGTTTGCCACAAGCACAGGGACATAGCCGCTGGGACCCTGCCTGTTCGTGAATCGGCAGAGGGTCCCTGTGTACCAGGTTTCGCACAGGCTGCTGTTTGTCATAGTTTGCTCTGGTCCATTCTCGCTTTGAGAATCAGGCCTATAGTGTATAGTCATTCAGTCTGGTTAGTCTCTCTCTCTCTCTCTCTCTCTCTCTCACTGAGTCGGTGCAGTGATGGGGTATTCCCACTGAGTTGGTGTGGGGCTGAGAGGGTGCAGTGGAATATCCTGTCACCTCCCACTAACTCAGGGGTAGGAATGTCCTGTCACCCCTCCCACAAACTCAGTGGGAATACCATTCCCCCAGCTCGGTGTGAATACCTTGTCACCCCACCAAACACAGTAGGAATACCCTGTCATCCCCTTCCCATTAGCTCACCGGGATGAACCTCTCACCTCCCTCCCACCAACTCAGTGGGGATAACCTGTCACCCTCCCTTGTACTCAATGGGATTACCCTGTCACTTCCCTCCCACCAACATGACTCACTCCCACCAACACTATCGAATATACTGTCGCCTCCAACAACTTAGTGGAATACCCTGTCTCCTCCCTCACTCAGTGGGAAGAGCCTGTGACCCCTCCCACCAACTCAGTGGGAATGTCGTCATCCTCTCCAGCAACTCAGTGGAATACCCTGTCACCCCCCACCACTATCTCTGTGGAAATACCGTCACCTCCCTCCACCAACTCAGTGGAATCCCTGCACCCCCACCAACTCAGTGGAAACCCTGTCAACCCCTCCCACAATATCAGTGGGAATATCTTGTCCTCCACTTCCAGCTCAGTGGTAATACCCTGTCACACTCCCCCACCAACCAAATAGGACTATCCTGTCACACCTCCTGCCAGCTCAGTGGCAATATTCTGTCACACTCCCCCACCAACCAAATAGGACTATCCTGTCACACCCCTGCCAGCTCAGTGGGAATACCCCATCACCCCTCCCCACCAGCTCAGTGGGAATACCTCTACCCTGTCACCTTCCACCAATTCAGTGAGAATGGCTTGTCACCACCTTCCCACTAACTCAGTGGGAATACCCTGTAACTGCTCTCCCATCAGCTCAGTGGGAATGCCTATCACCCCATTCCACCAAGTCAGTGGGAATACCTGCCATCCCCATCCTACTAACTCAGTGGGAATACCCTGCCACCCCCACCAACCCAGTGGGAATACCCTGTCACCCCTCCCACCAACTCAGTGGGAATAGCCTGTCACTTCCTCCTACCAACTCAGTGAGAATACCCTATCACCACCCTCCCACTAACTCAGTGGGAATACCCTGTCACCCCATATTAACAATTCAGGGGACTACCATGTCACTTCTCTCCCACCAAAACAGTGGAATACCCTGTCACCGCCTCCTACCAACTCAGTTGGAATACCCTGTCACCCTCTCCTACTAACCCAGTGGTAACCCTGTCACCTCCCATGACCTCAGTGGGAATACCCTGTAACCCCTCCCACCAACTCAGTGGGAATAACCTGTCACTTCCCTCCCACCAAACTTAATGAAAATACCCTGTCACCCCTCTCCCACCAACTCTGTGAGAATACCCTGTCATCCCTCCCACCCACTCAGTGAAAATACCCTGTCAGCCCTCCCACCAACTTAGTGAGAATACCAACACCCTCTCCCACCAACTCAATGGGAATACCCTGTCACCTCTCCTCCCACCAACTCAGTGGGAATAACCTGTCACTTCCTCCCACCAACTCAATGAAAATACCCTATCACCCCTCTCCCACCAACTCTGTGAGAATACCCTGTCACCTCTCCTCCCACTCAGTGAAAATACCCTGTCAGCCTCTCCCACCAACTCAGTGAGAATACCAACACCCTCTCCCACCAACTCAATGGGAATACCCTGTCACCTCTCTCCCACCAACTCAGGTGAGAATACCCTGTCATCCTCTCCTACCAACTCAATGAGAATACCCTATCACCCCTCTCCCATCAACTTAGTGGAATACTCTGTCATTACATTTTTTAAATGTTTTGCTGACTCTGAACTTGAAGGTTATTACAGTATCAACTGATAGCACATGCTCTGTAAGTCTGTTCCAGTGTTCACTGCTCATTCTGTGAATGAGTTCATTCTGATGTTTCCCTTGTAGTTACCTCCCTTCAGTGACATTGTTGTCCCTTTCTCCTGTGTTTTATTTACATCTTGCAGAGCTGCACGAGGTCTTCTGGGGGAGAAACCCTTAGATACTTGAATACTGTAATCACATCTCCCCAGAGTCTTCTGCTTTACATGGAATACAGCCCCAGCTCTGCCAGTCAGTCCTTATAGCCTCTTCTCCAAGCCATGACCCAACCTGGTCACTACTACTCTGTACTTTCTGTATGCTGATACAATGTCTTACATGAAGTTACCTGTATATCAATGCATTTATAAACTGCCAAGGTATGTAATTTTCATATCTTCCTGACATAAAGTCTCCACCACTCATTCACACTAATGGGAGAGTACCAAGCTAAACTAATGCCCCCAAGAAGAGCAGCAGGAGAGAGGAACTCACTTAGGACAGGAGTCCACTAAAGATTGTCGTGCCAAAGGATTGATGCTGTCTGGAATGGACATCCAAAGCATAGTGCTTCACAAAGGTGTGCACAGAGCTCCAAGTAACTGCATTGCAGATGTCTGCAATGGGCACTTCCCGTATTTCTGCCAGAGGTGCGACTGCTCTGGTAGAATGGGCTTATACCCTGCCTTCCAGCTTAACCTGTGCCATGAAATAGCAGTGGTAAAGACACAGAAACATGGAATGTAGAAACATAGAATTTGATGGCAGATAAGGACCATCTGGCCCACCTAGTCTGCCCATTTCCTACCTAATGGATAAGCTGCAGATCCTAGTTAACTAACAGTCTACTTCCTCCTACCCCCACTAGAATTGCCTTATGTCTGTCCCATGCATTTTTGAATTCCTCCCCTGTTTCTGACTCCACGACCTCCTCAGGAAGGCTGTTCCGTGCATCCACAACCCTCTCTGTGAAATAATACTTCCTTATATTACCTCTGAGCCATCCTCTGCCTTCAAATTGTGCCTTCTTGTTCTTTCACATCTCTTTTCTGAAAGATGCTACCCTCTTGGACTTTGTTGATTCCTTGAGGTACTTGAAAGTTTCTGTCACGTCCCCGTCCCTCCTTTCCTCGAGGTATACATATTAAGCTCCTTTAGTCTCTCTTCATATGTCTCCTGGTGCAGACCCTGCACCATTTCAGTTCTCCTGACAGCTTCCACCCTGTTCTATGTCTTTGTGGAAATAGGGTCAACAGAACTGCACACAGTACTCCAGATGGGGTCTTACCAGCTGTCTGTATAGAGGGAATAACAACTTCCTGTTTTCTACTGGTGATGCCTCTCTAGCATCCCAGTATCCCCCAGCCCTCCTTACTGCTTTTTCACATTGCTTGCCCACCTTTAGGTCATCTGATATAACTACCCCAGGTCCCTTTCCATTTTTGTTGTCAGTATCTCACCCCATTGTATACTCTTCTCCTGGGCTTTTGTTTCCCAGGTGCATTACTTGAATTTCTTTGTGTTGAATCTAAGCTGCCATACATTTCACCATTCCTCCAGCCATGCTGAAACACACTTGATGGCAACAGGCTGACCTAGCCAGGTCATGCTGAATAAGACAAAGAGTTGCTTTGACTTCAGGATTTCTTCAGTTCTATCTATATAGAACCGCAAAACCTTTTAACATCCAGGAATGTAGGGTTTGCTCTCCTCATTCTGAAAGTTCACAAAGTAGGTCAGAAGAACCAAGGGCTGGTTCAGATGGAATTCTGAGACTACTTTGGGGAGAAACTAGGTGAGTTCTGAGAACCACCTTGTCTTTGTAAAATACTGTATAAGGAGGGTCTGTGACCAGGGCATGTACTTCAGATACTCTGCAGTGGAGGTAAAGCAGACTTCCAGGTCATGAACTTCAGCTCATATGTTGCTAGAGGCTTGAAATGTTTATGGGTGAGCATGTCTAGCACAAGGTTAATATCCCAAGCAGCTACCTGTCTCCTTACTGGTGGCCTAGTGTGAAGTATACCTTTAAGGAACCATAACTAAGGGTAACTGAGCCCACAGACATAGAGTGTATAGGCTCATGATAAGCTGATTGCACAGAGATGGACCTTCACAGTTGAGTATTGTAGCCTGTATTTGACAGGTCAAATAGATACTCCAGGACTTCATTTGGTGGGCAAGAAAAGGATCCAGGGAGGACTTTGCACAGCAGATGGAGAAATGCTTCCACTTCACTGTGTAAATTTTCCTAGCAGCTGGCTTGCATGCCATGAGAAGACTGTCTGAGACTCTATGTGAGACATCAATCTACCTACTTCTATCTCCTCAACAGCCATGCGTGGAGATGAAGGGATCTCAGGTTGGGATGGACCACTGGGCCCTGGGTCAGAAGGTCCATTTGAAGTGGAAGTTGTCTCAGTGGAATTTCCGATAATCTGTTGATCAACTGAAAACAAATCTGATGAGGCCAGAATGGGGTGATGAGGATCATTCTGCCCCCTGTGTCTCCAGCTTGAGCAACATCCTCTGACCCAAGGAAGAGGAGACAATGCATACAGAAAGCATCTTGTCCACCACAGTCTGAATTCATCCTGACAGAAAATGCCAGGTTCTGGATTTCTGGAGCAGAATAGAGGCAGTTTTGCATTGAGTGGAGATGCAAAAGGTCCCAGTCCGGGTGCCCCACTCTTTGAGGAGCCATTGCATGACATTTACATCGAGAGACCAATCATGAGGATCCATCTCTGTTTTGCTGAGGTAAGCCACTAGATCATTCTAGACTGCAGGCAGGTATACTGCCTGGATCAGGGCTTCATGCTCTAGGCACCATTCCCACACTCTCATTGCTTCCCTGCACAGGGAAAAGTGCGCCCACCCTGCTTGTTGATGTGGTACATCACCGCTTTGTTGTCCATCTGAAGGAGAATTATTTTGTGACAGAGGATGTCCTTCAGAGTTTAGACTGCATACAGGACAACTCTCATTTTCAGGACATTTATGTGGAGCTGAGACTCATCCTGACTCCATAGACCTTGGGTGTGGAGATCTTGTCAGTGAGCTCCCCATCCAAGTAGAGATGCATCTGTGGTGATGGTGATCTGTGTCTCCAATAGCAAAGGGAAAGCCTTTCAGAAGGCTGTCCTCTTGAGTCCACCAGGTGAGTGATCATTTTAGAGGTTCCATCACCTTGATGTGATAGGATTGGGATGTGTGGTCGGGGACCACTGAGTACTGAGTATCCACTGAGTGATTCTCATGTGAAGATGAGCCAAAGGCACCATGAACACTGATGATGCCATGAAACCAAGCATCCACTGCATCAAGAGAGCTCAGACTGAGTCATTTCCTTTAATGAAGTGAGCCATCTGTAGGATATCATCCTCCTTTCCTCCGGGAGGAAGGCCCTTGCATTGGAGGTATCCAGGAGGGCTCCTATGAAGAGGAGTTGTTGGGAGGGCTGTAGCTGAGATTTTTCCAGATTCAACAGAACTCCCATAAATGTGAGGAACCTGGAAGCTGTGATCACTGCTTCCTGCATCCCATGTCTAGAAGAGCTTGCTAGGAGGGCAGTCGTCCAGATACAGGAAGACTTGAATTCTAAGTTTCCTTAGGTGCACTGTGAGAACTACAAAGCACTTCATAAAACTTGTGGTGCTGAGGACAGCCCAAAGGGCAGTACCCTGAATTGATAGTGCTGGCCCAGGGCTACAAATCAAAGATACTTGTGGTCATTGGGATGCACATAAATGTGTTGGTGGGCATCCTGCATGTCCAGGGAGGCCAGCGAATCATTTCAATGGATTAGAGGTAGAAGCATACCAAGTGATATCATCTTGAATTTTCCTTGAAGAGAAACTTGTTTAACTTCCTTAGGTCTAGAATAGGGCACATGCCGCCTGTTTTCTTTGGAACCAGGAAGTAGTAGGAGTAGAGACCTGTGTTCTGCTGCTCCTGCAGAACTTTGTCTACAGCCCTGTTGTTCAGAAGGCCTTAAATCTCAGAAGCAAGGAAGTCTGACTGAGTAACCGACAGCCTGGGCTGTTGTTTGGGTGGATGATCTGGAGGGTATGAAAAATTCAGTGAATAACCCTTGTGAATTATCCTGAAATCCATTTGTCTGAAGTGACTAACTTCCACTGATTGTAAAACTGAGTTAGATGCCCCCTACTGCCAAAGAAGAGTCCCCTCAGACAGCTGAAGAGGGACCTGGGCCAGAATTTCAGAGGGTGGCACTAGGTGCTTTTGGGCCCTGTGTCTTCTGCTGCATTTTCTTTTGTGGCTGAGGACTTGATTTGTGTTAAAGCCCCCTCTGTCTTTGCCAAGAAAGGACTAACAGTTATGAACTGCCAGCAGTTCCCTCCCATTGAGGGGCAGCAGGACCAGTCTGCCCATTTTGATAGCCGTCCTAGTTTTCTGTGTGGCCTCGAGCACCTGCTCCACCTGAGGGCCAAACAGATAAGCACCATCAAATGGTAAATTCATGACTCTTTATGGGTCTCATTTGTGAACCCCTGAGGTTCATATAACCATGAGTGGCGGTGGGTGCATATCCCAGCGGCTGCTGCTCTAGAACCAGTGTCAAAGGCATCCATAGCAGCCTTAAGTTGCTGATTATTGGACTCAGTACCTCTAGTGATAATTTGGAGGAGCTCTGAGGTAATGTCTGACTCAGGAGAGTCTCCATAGTAGCTTTAACGAATGCCATAAGGCACACTTATATTGTGAGAAATAGCCCTGGTAGCTAGCAATACACATACCTAGGGTAGTGGCAGTGAAGACTCACTTCCCAATGTGTCAGTCTTACAAGATTCTTTGTTTACTGGATGAGCCGTAGACACCGAGGGAGAACGGCTTTGTCATTTTCTGCCAGGACCACTATTGTATCAGTGAAAGCTTGAGAGGCCAGGATTGGTCGATTCTTAAGAGAGCATACTTCCTGTCTATGGACTTAGCCATGGAAGGAATAAGCACCAGATTTTCCCACACCATTTGTGAGAGAGTCTTGAAAGATGGCTGTATGGGAGGAGTCAATTCCACAGGGTCTCTGGGACATGCAGATATTAAAGGTGCAACAACTTCCCAGATCAACCTCTGAAGTCTGGAGAGAGGGTGGAATTCATATTCTGTAGTAGAGACTTAAAGGACAGGTTCTCAACCAGACGCTCCGCTGAAGTAGAGGGCTTTTCCTCCAAGAGAAGAATCTAATCACAGATCATGACCAAGCTCAATGTCATCCTCCTACTAGCCCAGGAGGGATAGTATATGAAGGAAAGGGAGAAAGAGAGAGGAGGAGGTGCTTCCCAAATTAGAGTCGAGAACCCAGAGCATCCGAGGTGGCACCAGCCACAAAAATAAGGCTGGCAACTGGCACGGTGACTGAGAGCAGTGCTGAGCATGACGCAGCCAAGACTAGAGTCAAGGCAGCACCACAACCAGCACCACACCAGTGCCTGGAGACCCCGACTCCACACTGCGTACACCCAAGGAAGAAGATTGGAAAACATGAGGAGGAGAAAATTGTACCTGTGTTTGCCCCCGCACTGCAGCCATGTAGTGGGAAAAGTACAGAGCGTGGCATCAATGGCACCGATGAAGGTGCCATGTGACTAGGAAGACCCACGTCCTACCTGCAGATTCAAAGCCCCTAGGCTGACTCTGCAGGCTCAGAAAGTCAGGACAACTGCCAAATTCACTGCTCCATAACAAAGGGCCCAATGATGAAACTGCTCATCGGAGGATCGCCAGGGGGCGAGGAAGGACTATGGAGTCAAGGATGCCAGCCACCAGGAACAGAGGCCACAGGTGACCCTGACAGAGTTGGAGTCAGCCTTCTGTCCCTCATTACCAACAATCATCGTGCAGACATACCAGGGGTGACCTCGAGCAGTACCCGTTTCTTCTTTTGACCAGTGGGATGATGAAGAGCTTGAGGCCAAGCAGTGCTAGGGTTCTCGGTGAGGATCAAGAATGGGCCTGCTTCTTTTGTGCTTTCAGGATGACTTCCCTTCCTCCCAAGCACCAGACTGCCCATAGTCAGACAGCCCCCTCTAAGAAGAAGGCAGACTGAACCCAGCCCTCTTAGAGAACAGCTTTCATGCAAAGTCTCCCTACAGTCACTGGCCCTGTTATATGACTCCAATGAAGGTGGGGAAGAGGATTTCTGTGTTCTTTTGATGAAAATTTTTTTTACTAAAATAATAAATAAATAATACTAAGATCAAAATTAATGACTAAAGCTGCTGTCATACAGACGTGAAGATTTGACTCCTGCAGGTGAGTGATATCATCACTGAAGTGCACTCGATGGTGAGAAAAAGGAACTGAAGTGGTTTTGGGTCGATGCCGAGGTGGCCTATACAGCATGAGCCTGTCTCACAGGCCCGCTCTGTGTGGCCCTACCTCAGTGCTGGCCTTACTGAAGATTTTTGGCTCCCGTTCAGTGCTAGTGCCTCCAGTGTAGTCCCATTAGTGTGAATGAGTGGTGGAGACTTTATGTCCAGGAAGATCTAGATGTTTCATTGGTTAGAGATGTCACTGACCATGAATTAAATCTCAATAAATGCACAGTCAGGTGATGAATCTCAATTTCCTCCTCCCCAAAACAAAATACTAAGAGCCATTTTAAAAGTGTGATAAGCTACTCCAGGAGTGGATCTTAAGATTTTAATGCACTTTCTAGGGGTGTAAGGACATTTGGCCTTTGGCCTCATACCTTACTACACCATGGTTGTGCAATAAAATCTATAATGCACAACCTGTCATGGTTATTACTTAGATACAGTAACTCAAATTCACAAACAGATGCCCATCACCAAAATACATGTTTTAAAATTAAAAGAAATAATAATAGAATTGCTGTTTCAATGTTTATCAGTTCAATTCCAAAGATTCTATAGTGACAAGAGTAAGCAGAAGTTGTTTTCTTATTCAGATCAGTTATGGATCATCTGTCACTGCACTGAGCCAAAAGCAGCAGTTTCCATCTTTCCTCGAACCATGTCAAGACGACTTCCAGCCCGAGGACTCATCTCAGATGGTTATTCACCTTAGCTGGTCTTGGGTTGGTATCCTAGCAGAGAATAATGACTATGGTCTGCTGGGAAGTCAGAGTCCAATCCAGGAGCTCTCCAAGGCTGGAGCCTGTGTTGCCTTTCTGGAAACAATCCCTGTCAGTGAGTCTGAGACAAGTAGCAAAAGAATCGCACAGGTTATTAAGAGGTCTTCAGCAAGAGTAATTGTCATCTTCTCCACAGACTTTAGTTTATATCCAGTTATGAAGGAAATTGCAAGGAACAACGTCACTGGGAAGGTCTGGATTGCCAGTGAAGGCTGGACTGATTCTGATCACTTTCCCAATGACCTGCTGGAAACGATGTACGGCACTCTTGGATTTGTTATCCACAGGGGAACATCCCCGGCTTTCTGGAATACCTTTACCAGCTGCACCCTTTTAATGACCCAGATGACATTTTGTGAAACCTTCCTGGGAGAAATTATTTGGCTGCCAATGGCCAGGCTTGGATATTAATGTTAATAATTCACTGGACATTTCAGGAACAGTAAAGCACTGCACTGGAGAGGAGAACATACGGAAAGTGGATACCAACTTCCTTGATATGAACAACATAAGAATCACTTACAATGTTTATAATGCAATCTATGCTGTGACACGTGCACTACATAACCTTGACGTCTGTAACCATGGAAAGGGGCCATTTCATAATGGTAGCTGTGCACGCATTACTGACTTTGAACCATGGCAGGTATGGACATTCTGTTGGGGTGGGGTCTCTTTATTCCTGATTTGATAGTGGAATATATTTTTGTGTTCATTTTGAACCCAGGTATTTTAGAAAATGGCTGGTTTTGATGTTTAGGATGGATCACTGTACATTCACAAGAGGGTTGGTGATATAAATTGTTGTATAATATAATGTTTTCATTGGTTTCTGGAATCAGTTTGACAGTTAGTAATCTAGATGTGGAAAGAACAAGTTTCAGTTTAACAAATTTAACAAATATGCTTCCATATCCTACCTTCAAAGCAATTGTGCAGAATGACTTGAAACAGGTGCATTATGAAATTATCTAACATTGCTATGAATTATGTATAACTGCTACACTATGTTCACCTTGGCCAGCCTCCCAGAACTCATTTAAAATGAACTTTTGCACAATGTGCCTATTTGAACAAACTCTTAAGTAAATAAATAGGGACTACACAATGGATTAGAGTGGAATAAATCATGTATCTCTACTTGTGAGCTGTAAGATCCATAACTCATGAATGGCAATGCCACTACAGTAGTTAGTTATGAAGGTGTTACCACTTACAGTATGAGGGAAATAAATATGTTATTTCACCACAACACATTGTGAATTTGATACATACCGCAATATGTTAAATGTTTTATGTGTTTTACAGTGTTTTAGCCTAAAACTGCCTTACTTTCCATTGGAATCTCTTTATTTTGACAATAAAGGCTCGATATTCGGAATTTGCAAATAAGATTTGCTGGTGTATACTCTGAATTGCATTGGTGCTCCCAACTGGGTCATATTCAAGCCCCAAGACCACCACTGCAATCCCATGGTGCCAAAGACCTATAATACCTCTGCACTTAAACAAATGAGGGGCCCCTATGAATATTGGGACAATTGTATCTGTTAAAGGCTTGCAATGGTGGTAAACATCCTCCAAAGTGGCGCTGTTTTCCACCACCGAAAACCACCTCATAATAGTGCACCCCACCCCCAGAAGGCAGGGTGGCTGCACTGCAAGCTGCCCATCCTCAACCCCCATTCTGTTACAACATAGCTATCCCTAATGTCCAGTGGTACCCCTCCACCACCACCAAACACCCATTTAGTATATTAAAGAGTTATCCCTGGTGTCTAGTGGCAGCTCCCAGCCCTGATCACCCATTCCATATACTGAAGAGTTATCCCTGATGTCCAATGGTCCCCCACTCCCCAGAAGGTAGGGTGGCTGTACTGCAGCTGATCATCCCTGATCCCCATTCTGTTACAACATAGCTATCCCTGATGTCCAGTGGTACCTCCCAAATCCAAACACCCATTCCATATACTGAAGAGTTATCCCTGGTGTCAAGTGGCTGCCCCAGCCCCGATCACCATTCTGTATATTAAAAAGTTATCCCTGGTGTCCAGTGCCCCTACTCCCCCAGTCACCTGTTTACAGCAATATGCCTTGGTGTTCAGTGGTTCCCCCAGCCCCACAGTTGCCTGTTGCCAAAAGTAAAAGTAATCATCAGTGCCCCAGTGTCTCCCCACCTACCCCACCCACTAACATACCACCACTTATCATGCCCCCTACCAGGGTGTACTGTGATGTCCAGCAATGGCTGACATGGCAACTGACAGCCCTCCTCTCACCTCTTTGGCTGGCCTCTATGTGAGGTGCCAGCGAGAGTGTTTTACAGTATCTATACTGTACACATGCTCACTGACTGCTCATACATTGGCTAGCCAAAGTGGTGAGAGGAGGACTGCAGCAGTCACCATATTGGAATTGATGGACATTGCAGTACACCCTGGTAAGTGGTGGGAGTGTTATGGGTAGTGGCATATGAATGGGTGAGGTGGACACGACCACCAATTATTACTTTTACTTTGGTAATATGTGAGCGGGGGCCAGGACACTGGACATCAGGGCATCTTTACTCATTGTAAAATGTCAACCAGGGGTGTGGGGTGTGCCACTGGACACCAGAGACATCCATTCAAGTTATGGAATGGGTTTCAAAGATGGGAGGGAGTGTCACTAGAGACCAGTGATAACTTTTCAATATACAGAACTGGTGTTCACGGGTAGGGGTGCCACTAGACACAAGGGATAACTTTCCAATATAGAGAATGGGTGTTCAGGGAGTAGGGGTGCCACTAGACACCAGGAATATTTCTTCATTATATGGAATGGGTGTTTATGCGGTGGGTGTACAACTGGATACCACGGATAGCAATGTAGAATATGAAATGGGAGTTTGGGGGTGCTATTCAACACTAAGGATAGCGATACAGAATATGAAAAGGGTGTTTGGGGTGCCACTCAACACTCGGATAGCTATGCAGAATATTAAATGGGTGTTCGGGGTGGGGTGCCACTAGACACAAGGAAATTCATACGATACACTGCAGGATGGGCACTAATGGGCTGCTGTGTATATGCAAACATTTGTGTTCTACTTCCAGCCACAGCGGTAAAACATTTCAGGAAAAGGGACAAGATATAAAACTGAATACTAAAATAGGATGGCAGTCTGATACCTTTCCACTAGGAAACCAAAACCACCATCTACCCATGAAGCTCTTAGGCTGGAGGTTTTGACTCCGATAGGAAGTTTTTGATAAGTGTTGTGATCTTAGCAATTTTGCTTTTATCAAATGGAATGTTTTGAAAGAGATAAAATAATTTAGGGCTAACATTTTTGAATTGACTTTACCCCAAATTTACATAGTAAGATTTTCTGTCATTCAAGGTCAGAATGTAACTCTCTTCATAAAGGATCCAAATTCAAATTAACCACATGATTAATATTTTGGTGGCTCGTGAATCCTAAATAAGTTATCTCATTCAATTTCCAGCAACTGTCTTCAAGGCGCTGACCATAATTTTTGAAGCTTCATTATTATAAGCATACTTAGCATGTTTTTTTCTCAATTTATTACCAAGCCTGTAAAAGTGAGAACTGTTCCAATTCAGACTTTAGTACTCTAATAGAATGTTTGGGTTTGATACAGTAAGCAGGAGATCATCTGCATATGCAAATGTCTTCTCAACAGCAGTTCAGTTTTGAAACCTTTTATCTCAGATGTCAATTGAATTCTAATAAGGAGCTCAGGAACTAGAATGAACAAATATGGCAATAAGAGGCAATCTTGTCTAGGTTCCATAAATAACTTAAAAGAGCAGGAGATTATACTATTCATGATCTCCTCCACAGAGGATTTTCTGTATAAACTTTTGGCCCAGTTAGAGGAGTCCCCTACACTGCATTTCCTGAGTGTTTCAAATAAGTAAAACCATTTGAGTGTGTCAAAGGCCTTGAAGAAATCCAAAGATAATATTGTGACAGTTTTCTTTGCTTTCTGAGAGGCATGAGCGACTTTCAGAAGTCTCCTCACATTTTTCATTTCAGATCTTCCTTCAACAAAGTCCACCTGCTCCCTACCAACTAATGTGGTGATGATATTTTTAATTCTGTTTAATAACACCTTTGCTAATATTTTATAGTCTCTGTTATAGAAGATATTGGCCTATAACTTTACAACAGTGTGGTTCTTTATCATTTTAGATCAGGAAGATGTAGGCTCTGTTAAAGGAATTGGGTAAAGCTTCCCTTAAGTATGCTTCTTCATAAACTTTATTAAGACATTTAGGTATGAGCAAATCTAGAACTTTATAAAGTTCACTTGGAATACCATCCAGGACAGGGTCTCATAATTTGGAATATTTTTATTACCTGGGCTATCTTGACGACAGAAATAGGTTTGCATAAAAGCATTACTATCTTGACCATCCAGAGCTATTAAGTCAGAAATTAAAAATGTTTGCAAGCCATTTTAAGTGTTGGCTAGCTTACTCAGGTACAGTTCACTGTAAAATTGGCAAAGGTATGATTAATAACCTTATGACAAACTTTGACTTTATTATTTTTAGGGATTATGTTCTGAGTTAGTTTTTCTTGAGCCTCTAGGCCAGTAATCTCCCATTTTTTTCTTTATTTAAAATTTTAGTGACCAGGTGAAAAGCATTGGGCCATTTAGTCCTTTTGAGGCTTGACCCGTTAAAGACAAAACATACATTACAATGAAATTAGAAGACCTCTAATATAACACATGCTAAACAAGCAAAATAGTATAAACAATCAATTAGAAATTAGAAATTCAGTCAGTTACTAAAATCCATGCCTACAGTGAGTTCAGGTACATTTACACTGTGTCATATTTCTAAGTAACTCCTTTAATGAAATCTTAAAATTATAAACATTCTGCAAATTATGTAAATGATCTGGTAAGCCATTCCATTTTTCCCTGCAACACAAAAATGTGCCTAGTATGAGCCAGAACATACTCTTCTTTTGCAGAATACATACACACACATATATATATATATATATATATATATATATGGATATTATGGTAGCATGGTAGTGCTACCATAGTTAAGGTTGAGTACCCATTTAAGGTTAAATGGTGAAACTTTGCACCTAATAACTTTGCCACCATTCAATAGATTTGCCTGAAATTTGGTAGACATGTGGCATAACTATAGATCTTTGGATCTGCCAACTTTCTACTGGTCAGATATACAGATGTGGCGTTATTAAGCAACATTTATGCATGCAATTACTTTTTTGTGCATTCTTTGCTCATGCCTACAGGTTGCATGGTTTACAAAACTGGTCTAAAAATTTCAGGGAATGAGGCCAGTGTCCCTGATGTGCCCTTTGAAGATTTCATGAAAAAATATTGAACTGTTCAAAGTTATTCAAAAACAAGTTTCCCATTATAGTCAATGGGAAAAGTTAACAAAAGTTTGACAGTGACACAAATGCTGTTTTAGTGTCGCAAATGGCCCTAGTAGTGTCACAAATCCACCACTGTTTTCAGTTACTGATCACAGAAATGCTTTTAATTTAAAATTGGGACCATCTAGGGACATAATTCTTTTGTGTTTACCTAGTCAAGCCCTGAGGATGCTAGGCATGTCTTTATTTTTGGGTTAAACACCCAGAAATATGTTTTTCAAATTTTGAGGAAAAGTATTGTTCGCGAAAATAGTGTCGCACTTCATGGCACTTTCTTGATTTATTTTATGTAAACTGTCACAAATCATGACACTACTTTGCAACACTATGGCCAAAATGACAGGAATTTTTGCCACCCTGCTGCAAAGAACGGTTTTGTCTTTTGGGCTGAAATTTGAGGAAGAAAGCCAACATCTCACAGATGTGCCTTTTGTGGTTTGGTGAAAAATATTGCAGGGATGCAAAGTTACAGTACTCCAAAGTTGATGCTTTTCCCACAGACTAACATTGCGGAGTCCGCTCGCCTTTCAGGGCCCATACGTCGGAAACGATGCAAGATATGGACTTTTAGTCAGAAAATGCTTAGCCCCCACCAAGTCAGGGGCTAAGTGCAAAACTAGCCAGGAAAGTCATAATTCATGCGAAATTAAAAAATTTTCACGATCGTACGGTACCTGAAATATAAGCAATTTAGTATTCCAACTCCTCCTTTTCTGCTCGGAGCCCCATTATTATGCATACATTCTTTGTACTCATTGTGTTTCTCTATGCAGCTGTTGGGAAAACCAGGGTATGCGCTCCACTTACTGTTACCGTAGCATTTCCACTTGCATTTCCATACCCGTTTGTGTTAGCATTCCGCTGTACACCACCGTGTGTGTTATCCTTTACATTTCTGTTTGCGCTTCGTTTGCGTTACTCTTTACCATTTGTGTCTACAGTACTGTTTCTGTTTATGTTTCACTTTGCATCACTGTGTGCATTACTATTTGCGTTTGTGGCCACCCTTCCATTTGCGTTGCATTTGTCTTTTGTTTTGCATCATCGTTGTTGTGCCGTTACCATTTGCATTTCAATTGCTTTCCTGTGCTACGGCGTTATGGTTTGCATTTCCATATGCGCTTGCGTTTCGTTGCTCTTTCCTTTGGCATTATTGTATTGCTGTTATCATTTGCATTTCAATTGTGGTACAATGAAGTGATGCGTTCAGTTCCAGTTCCTTGCCATTTGCGTTTCTGTTTCCTTTGCCATTATTGTTGCTGTTACTGTTACTGTTACCATTAGCATTTACAATTGCAGTACTGTGATTGTCGATGTTACGGTTTGTGTTTCGTTGCGCGCTTGCATTTGCGTTCGTTTCTGCTTACTTTGGAATTATTGTTGCTGTTACCATTACCATTTGCGTTTACAATTGCGGTACCGTCACCATGCGCATAACGGTTTGTGTTCTGTACATGCTTGTGTTCGTGTTTCCGTTTCTGTGTCCTTTCACATTATTTTAGCTGTTACCATTACCATTTGCATTTCCAATTGCAGTACCATGACCATGTGCATTACAGTTTGCGTTTCCATGACGCTGCATTGCCTTTCTGTTTCTGTTTTCTTTGGCATTATTTGTGCTATTATCATATCCATTTGCTTTTGCAATTGTGGTACCATGACTGTGAGCATTACACTTTGTGTTTCCATTTCTCCTTGCGTTTGCCTTTCCGTTTCTGTTTCCTTTGGCATTCTTCTTGCTGTAACAGTTAACATTTGCATTTACAATAGCGGTACTGTCACCGTGTGCATTGCCACTTGCATTTCTGTACACGCTTGCTTCTCTGTTTATGTCACTGTTCGCTTGGCATCACTTTGGCTTGCATTTCTATTAAGGTTTGCGTTACCATTTACATTTGCGTCACCATGTGCATAACCGTTAGCACTTGTGTTTGTGCTGCAGTTACTATTACTATGTCACAAGACATCACATGGTGGGGTCTGCGGGCCTGAAGGGCCCGTGCTCTCACCATGGCATTCTGTTTACTATTTATAGTCCTCATTCTCAAAAACAAGGGACATTTATGGCAAAAAACTCTGTTTAATGCATCAGTTAGGGTTGTTCCACAGCTACAAAAGTGAGAAAATTCGGTGTTAGGGTTGGAAGCCCCTCACTCCAGCTCACCCCAACTGGCATCGGGGTGTGTTGGGGTCATCGGTCCTAACTCACCCCATTTTCCTATACCTCAGCTTGTTTACACATGTGATGGGGTGAGAGTTAGGGCAATGACCCCAATGCACACCCTGATGCCCGTTGGGGGCAAGCTGGGGGGTGCAAGGGGGGCTTTCAACCCTAACACCAAATTCCTTTGCTTTTGTCACTGTGGAACAACTCTAACTGATGCATTAAATAGAGTTTTTTTGTATATATATATATATATATATATATATATACAGTATATATATATATATATATATATATATATATATACACATATATACACACTGTAGAATAATACATGGGTGAGTGTGTGTAAAAGAGTTTTACACACCCCAAGGTGTGGGAGGCTACATAAACTTGAGAGCAAAGCTCAAGGAGTTTATAAAAACATCCCACACTGAGCATGTGTGTGAAATTCTGGTTACACCCCCATGTTTTATTTTATTTAATTACTGGTCCTCATTTTTATTGAACCACTATAGCACCATGCAGTCTAATCTGCCACCCTCCCCAAGCACCCAAAACAGAAAGACGCCTAGATTTCACAAGCCATGTTTCCATGAATGCATGGCACACAAATAATACTCACAGAGGCACAACATAGACAATATTAATGCAACTGTAATAATGCCTCCTTATGTTCTAGTAATTTGACTCCAACTCTGCCAGCCTGGTACACACCTCCAGTGAAACAGACATGATATCAAGGCTGTAGTTTGCCATTCCTTTAGTTTTATTTCTCTCTCTCCTTCCTTTCCGTCCCTCACTGTCTCGAACTTCCTTTGTTTCTCAATTTGTTTGCCAGTCCTTGCGAATGATAGGCATGGAGAAGGAAAAAGGACAGCAAGGGTGAGAAGGGACAAGCTTCAGTGATTTTGCTGCTGCTGCCTGTAGTATACTCAGTCAAGCCCAGCCATGTCCTAGCCACTGAGATTCCTCAGAGCCACATACTGACTACTGAGTGTAGTTTGTTTGTACTTTCTGTAGCATGAGTTTGATTGACAGGCACTGATTACAACCTCACAGTTGTAATGCAAAATATCAACTGGGCAATTGTAACATGATTTAAAAGTCTGGTTATCCAGACATAAAGAATGAGGACCAGTACTTAAATCTTGTTTATCTCATACTTAAGGAGTATTATCTCCTGTAATTTGGCAGGGGTCTTGTTTGTCTTTTGTTTATAATCAAGCTCAATTTTCTTAAGTTTATTTTCTTCCCAACTAAATCCTTATTGGAGGCTTTCTTTCTGTTTGTTGCAAAGCTTATTATTTTGCCCCAAAGAAATGCCTTAGAGGCATCCAAGAGAGTGGCATAGAAAAGTTATCAATTGTCATTAATTTCAAAGTATTCTACTGCAGCTCATTTAATAAATTCCTTATAATGCTTGTCATTTAATGGTGAGGAATTAAATCTCCAGCACATACCTTTAGAAGTTTCTTTATGGTTAGTAAAAAGTAACAAACCATGGTCTGGTCTTAGTATGCTTTCAATATCTGCAGATGCTATCGCAGAGCTCAGGCCACTTGAGACTGATGGTGTAAACTACTGTATAAATTGTGCCTATTAGAAGAAAAAAGTAATCCCTCTCCACCAAGTGAAGTAGGCATCATGTGTCTACTAGGCCAAAATCAGTTCTTATTTAGTTATATGCTCTTCTTGGACCATAGTATGACTGGTAGTTTGGTTGCTTCTGCCTAGCAATGGGTCTGCCACTTCACTAAAGTCCCCTGTACATATGATATGATTCTCAGATGAACTCATTTGTAATGCTATGTCATTGAAAAGGTAGTTTGATTTTTGTTAGAAGCATATGAATTGCATAATATTACATATCTACCATTAAGAAATCCCACTAGGAACTGATAATGCCCTTCAGGATCAGAAAAAAAATGCTTACATTTGAGGAAAGGAACTCCTTTTCTAATTAGAATTGAGGTACCCATTCTTTTAGGGTTAAAGCAACTGAACTCATTTTGTCCCAGCCACGCTCTATTCAGTTTAAGGACTTCATCAGTAATAGGGTGTGTCTCCTGAGTAAAGTTACATCAACTTTTCTTTTGGAGATAGTTCAGCAGCTTTTATGTTTAATTGCGAATAAGCCTCTCACGTACCAGGATACTACCCAAAACTATTTGTGTTCATCCTGTAATAGCGGTCTGTAACAAGTTAGGTCACGATCAAAGATCAGGAAAATACAGCTAATCTAGTTAACAAACTAACAACTGTTAAGGAATTCTAGAAGTACAGATTAAAAGAAACAAATGGTGTCAAGCATACTGGCCCAAACAGGGCAGTGTAGCAAATACAGTCTAAAGACTAAACTGCTGTTGTTGCACCAATACTAACTAGTGTGCCAGCACTTCAATTAACTAAACAACCACAGTAGATGACAGGTAGTGAAACTGTCAGCACCAAAACTATTGAATTCCTGCACATAAAGCTAGAATTTGTAATCTGTCACATCTAATTAAAATGAGATTAGAAGCTTAGGTTTAAAGCTGGACAGATTTAATTATCAGTAATGTTACTGCAAAATGGGGGTCACCGAATTATTCTTAGGGGCATCAGAAGTCAGAGAAGTGTGAGGAGCTATGCTGCTTAAAAATATGGCTGTTAAGAGCTGCACTAGTTTTAAAAGACAAAGCACCTGAACCATATTCCCATTTTACAAACAGCGGCTAGTGCAATGAGTTATAGTGCAAGTGTCATGCTTCCCACTGACCAGTTGGAGGCAGTCTGATTTCTGTGAGAGTGATGTACTCTTTATTTGTGTTATGAAGATTGATCCCTAGGCTTGTCAATGATCACCTTCAATGGTTTACCTAGCTGCTGGTAACGCCTTGTTTGCCTAGCTAGACTTTGCAAATTAGCATCATATACATTCCACATAGCTAATAACCACACACTGTACTGAGCTCAAATTGGTAGCCAAAAGGGTGAATCAGAAATAAAGAGAATTAATGTAGAAAGGGGCAGAAAAGATAATTTGCTAAATTCCATTAAGGCTGAAGATGGGGCTGGGATATGGGAATAAATGTCAAAGATGTTAAGGCTGTTGTGATTTCTCCAAATATGGATTTGTTTAAGGCTATATCAGGCAAATATTTGATAAAAAATTGTAAGCAGTAGTTCTTTACATAATGACGAGTCACCATGGCTAACAGATTGACTCATAGGATGCTATGATTGCTATGAGATGTGAGACTTAAAGCTGTGACATTTACAGATCCTGTACAGAATGCATAGGAAGGGTACTAAATATAACAGTCACTAGAAGGCTCCATTAACTGAATTCAGGCTCTCCTCAATACTGAGGAGCACTTCCTATTTCTTCCTATTGGAAGCTTGACAGAACATTTCCAGAGACAGAATTAATTACACCAGCTATTCAATAGTTTCCGTGTTCCATTGAGAGATGGAGAGCAAAAGTCAGACAAAAATGTAGGGGGCCTGATTCTAGAAAGAGTTATGCATGGTGTAGAGTGACTTGTGCCAATGAGAATGGCACAAGTAGCACTTTGTGCCATGAGTTGCAACAAGTGGTATTCTGTAAACAGCCTGCAACATATCACTGGCTGCTTGTGCCAAAGTGGACATAAGCCACCAACTGTGCCATAACCCCCCCAACATGGTGCAAGGGGTTTAAGGCAACAGTTGCACCCTATTCTGGAAGAGTGGTGGCCACATCCTCAATGTCAAAATTCTACAACAATCCCTGGAGGACATCCAACAAACTACACTTACACCAGCTAATAGCTGGTGTAAGTGTCTGTCCACCAGGGGTTTACCACTATGCTGCCAGCCCATTCCCAGGTCATGTAGCCTTCTCCATTCCCAATCCCCCATAATTGTATTAGCACCCCAGCACTGATCCCCATAAGTATAAAAGCCCCTCTCAGCCCCAATCCCCATAATCTTAGTAAGATTCCCCTACTAGCCTCAATCCAGTTTCTGCACCCCACAATGATGGTATGGCAGCTGTAAAAGTAGAATAATAAACCAAAATCCACATCCCATAGACCCGATATCCCTTGTAGTCTAGTGGCCCCCACCCTGCAGTGCCAGTCCACCCCAGCCCCCACCCGTAACCAGCCAGCAACTGGCACAACCCACCTCTCATTACTGCAGCCAGTTGCCAACTGAGCACTGTATGAGCACATACTACTATAAATAGTATGACTCTGTGAATGACAGAAACTGTCATTCACTGAGTGCGCACTATTACAGTATCCCCTGTCATTTTTAATAATTTCATAATTTAATAAATACAGGTACAAAGATCAAACCAATCATATGCCCCTAGTTGTCATTTACAACCTCATGCTAAAACCACTTCAGTATATTATTAAAGAATGAAAACCATGCTGAGAGAAGATTAAATACTGAAGAACATCTTCCATGAACCACCTGCCATTGCCCATAAGCAGCCCCCAACTTGCGAACATAATAATTCATAACAAACTCTCAGCAGATCAAAATAAATAGAAAACAAGAGGGACAGCACCATGCAACATGACAAGATGCAAGACCTACACCCAGATCAGCATCAAGACGACGAAACAGCATAACAATCAATGGATCCTACACATGTCAAACCAGCAATGTGGTTTACCTAATTCAGTGTAAGAAGTACACTAATGGATGCTATATTGGGAAGCTAGACAACCACTGAAAACCAGGATGAACCACCACCAACACACAATAGTAATCCAAATTAGCAGCACACCACTTGAAAGCATTTTTCACAAACAGACCATTTCGTCTCTGACTTATCTGTTCTGGTACTAAGAAGCCACTTCAAAAACATACAGACCAGAAGGACTTGGGAACTGAAATATATCAAACAATTTAAATCTAACATTTGTGGACTGAATTGTGACATTGGATTCATGGCACACTATGGTAAACTGTAAATCTTATGTTACTTGTTAACCAAGGATTTTTGTGCCTGTTCCTGCCTGCTGTGTTTCTAATCACCTGTTTCTAGCATCCTTCCTGCCTCTCTTGCAAATATATTTACAGCTTCAGTCCTGCCCATCCCTTGATTGGTTCTCACACCTCACTGTATATACTAATCTAGGCCTTTGTTTTTGTGCTCTTCATAGCTTCCTTGCATTTCTCCTCCTGCTTATTTACCTTTCCTGTACACTTTAAACACATTCTATTTCAGGTCTTTCTTATCTGTGTTCCTGTCTGATTGCCTCTTCTATTGCCCCCCTTATAATTACTTTGCAACTTATATAAACGTTGATCTCAGGCCTCCTTTTTCTGTGTTCTTTCATCACTTCAGACTTCACACTTCCTGCCATTCTACCCTTCCTATAATTCTCTTCAATTATTTTTATATTGCTCCACAGTATATTTAAATGCTGCTTATGTTGCTCAGTTTTGTTATTCACCTGACGAAGGGAACTGTGAGGCCCGAAAGCTTGTGTACTATACCATCGTTGTACAATACACTTGTTGGTCCAATAAAGGTATCAAATATTCCAGCATCTCCTGACAATAAAGTTATGAAGGTATGTTGAATGTTACAATGCTCACGCATAACTTTGGTAATTTTCAATATTTTGACCCCAAATTTTCAACATAGCCATTTGTTTACACCACCACCTCATTAGCTTGATAGGTGCCATTTTCAAATCCTGGCCAAAATGTGTTTTGCACTTGTGGTGTGAAATGACATTTCAGACAGTATTAAATGACATTTTAGCCTGTATTTTATAAATGACACCTGCCGTGTTCAGGAGGAAGGATTATAGAAAGACTATGTTGAACATTTGGTGTCAGAATGTCACAAAACAATGAAGTCATCAAGAAACATAGAAATTCTCCAACATTCACTCATAACTTTGTGATTTGTGCAGATTTTGGCCTGCAATTTTCAACATAGGCCTCTTGTTACTTCACCTCATGAACAAAACAGGTATCATTTTCAAATGTTATCTAAAACATGTTTTCAAGTTTGTTCTGTGAAGTCACCTTTCAAATGGGATTTACAAAATTCCAGCTCCTTTATCATAAGGTGAGGTCATTAAAAACAGTGTTGCAAATTTGTGACCAAAATGACAAAACAACAAAGTTATGAGGAAGCATTGATTTTTTTCAATGCTTGCTTATAACTGTATGATTTTGCAGATTTTCCCGAATGTACACAGCTCTTTTGTTACCCCTCCTGGGACTACATTCACCAAATTGTGTCATGGCACAAACCCTGTTCATAGTGGCACAAGCTGAGTTTTGTGCCAAAGCAGTATTCACAAAAGTCCAGTTTGCACCTGCTAAGTGGGTTTATGATGGGGTAAACTGAGGGCTGCAGTGCAATGAGGGGAGGGGACCTGCATATCGGTGCAGTCCTATTCACCAATGGTTTTCCCTACACAAGGACCAGTCTTCCATGTGGGAGAAAATACCATCGCCCAAGACTTGTGGTATGATGCACAACTCTAATGGCTGCCAGAGGGTACTGCTGATCACCATCCCTGTAATTAAAAAGTGAAAGTTTCCTGGTAGTCAAGTGGTCCTTCCCCACCCCTGATCACCGATCCAAACATACAGTAAAATCTGCCCTGGTGGTCTAGTGCTCCTCTCTGTTCTCTGATCACCTTCCTTTTGTTTAAAAATATTTTACTGGTACTCTAGTGGTCCCTCCCCTTTGATCACTGATCACGGCCCCAATACTGTCCAAACATACAGTAAAATCTGCCTAAGTGCTCCCTCCCCTCCCCTTTCTCCAATTGTTGTCCTCTTGTGTTTAAAAATACTTTCCTAGTAGTCTAGTGGCCCTCCCCATTCTCTTGTCCTTCATGTTTAAAAATATTTTCCTGGTAGTTTAGTGACCCCTCCCTCCTCGTTCTCTCAGTCACCATCCTCTTGTGTTCAAAATTTTTTTCCTGGTAGTCTAGTGGTCCTCCCTCCTTGTTCTCCAATCACTGTCCTCTTCTGCTCTAAAATATCTTCCTGATGGTCTAATGATCCTCCACCTCCCCATTCTCCAATCACCATCTCCTTGTGTTTAAAAATATTTTCCTGTAGTCTATGGCCCCTCCCACTCCTCGTTCTCCAATCACTGTTCCCTTGTGTTCAAAAACTATTTTCCTGGTAGTCTAGTGGTCCACCTTGCTGATTGCTGGCCTGTGGTAGTGGTCCCTCCCAGCACCAATCACTGACTCAAGACATGAAAAAGAAAACAGACCTGTATTTCCTGGTAGTGTTTCCATGTTCAAGGATCAGTTTGTTACAGTCAATAGTTTCACTATGGTTAGCATCTCCACCAAATCACCCACCAATATATTTCAAATAGTTCATTGGTGTCCAATGTCCCCTCACATCTTGAGCACCTGGGAATGAATGTTTCTCATTTCATTGATGGTCCAGTGGATTCTAGACCCCCACCTGGACAGGTAGTGAGGCACCATCCTGTTCTCCATCCTGACCTCAGCCAGCTGCCAGAACAGCTCTCCTCTCACCACCATGGCTAGCCACTGACTGAGTTTCAGTGAGCACATACTGTATACAGTATGCACTAGTGAATGACAGCTCACTTGAGCTGTCAATCACCGCCAGTGAGCACATGCTTTATACAGTACACAGTCATTGAGAGCTCAGTCAGTGGCCAGTCATTGGCAGTGAGAGGAGGGCTGTGCTGGTCACCAGCTGGGGGGTCAGGATGGGGATCGGGGTGGTGGGTCAATACCTGTCAGAGTGGGGAGTGAGGGGTCCACTGGACCATCAAGAAAATTGGAAACATTTGTTTCCAATGGCTTGGGAAGTGAGAGGACACTGGACATCAATGCACGTATGTGTGGGTGATCAGGCAGGAGGAGGGCCCTAGTCACCAGGGAAACTACTGACTTTGTAAAGGGCCAGTAATCAACAAACACAGGTGGAGATGACTACCAAAATGGAATATGGGTTTGTTTCTTTCTTTTATGTCTTCAGCCAGCGATTGGCATGTGGGGACCACTACCACCAGGGTATTTATGTAATTTATTTGAGGTCAGTGATCAGTGAGGGGGAACCACTAGACTAAAAGTAAAATATTTTTTAAACACAAGGGGATGGTAATCAGAGAACAGGGAGGAGGGAGGGACTACTAGACCACCTGTGCAGATTTTGCTTTATGTTTGGACAGTGTCAGGGATGGCAATTGGTAATCAGAGACAGGTGGACCACTAAATCCACCAGGGCAGATTGTACTGTCTGCATGGACAGTGTTGGGACTGGGTCTGTGATCGAAGGTGGGAGGGATGACTAGTAATGTTCAGCTGCTGATAGGGGTTCATGACCCAGCCTCAGCCTCCCAGGGCTCAGGCCACCACCACCCCCACCAAACCGTAATAGGCCAGGTCAGGAGAAGCACTAATTAGACTCAATCCAGGGTGAGACAGCCCCTATCTAGTGGGTGCTCATCCCCATGTTCCACTTGGAAGCTTCTGCCCCCAGTGCACCCCCGCAACATCTCCACCCCAGCCTTAGCCATAGGTCACCAATTCAACAATTAAAACAGAGGGACTTTCTGAAATTGTCTGGATTTGCTTGGTGGCTGCTCACCTCCAGTGCAGAAGCCAACCCCTCTGCAAGTGAGTGCACCCTAAGCTCAGCCTGGTTCACCAGTGAACTACCAACATGGTCCCATCAATAGTCCACCCTCCAGCCCAGGAGCCAAATGGTCAGGTGGGAAGCCAGAACCAGACCAGTGCTCACCACAGTAAACAATAGTTAGTTCTAAATAGAGGAGGTTAGGTTCAGATCAATGAAGAAGTTGTTTTAGCATGCCACAGAAAATCCATGGAGGCCTGGGAGGAAAGTGAACTAGTCAGAGAGAGTCATCCTTAGGGTGGTGGGTCAGAGGCCTCTGGGGTAGGGCCAGCCAGGATGGTATGTCAATGCCTCCTTACAAATGTCCATCACAGCTTCAGATGCTGAAGTGTAAGAGTTTTGTCCAGTAGGGTACTGAACAATCAAGCTGAAAGGATATGGGGTTCTAAATTTAAGCTGATGTTTGTCTCACTATTGCAAATTGGGGATATATTCCTTGTATCTCATGGTGTAAGGCACATAATCATTGCCCAAGAATGCATTCTAGCAGTAGAAGGTTTTGTGCTGTGTCCACACCTTCTTAAGATCAGTTCTTTGTCTGAAAGTAGAGGAACCATCTGATAATGGATTGAGTGCAGAGGGCTTGGGTCCTAATGTCCAATGCACCCATTCAATATCCAGCTGCACATCTGCATCCAACATCAGGGATGTACAGAGAGGGTGGCTACAAAATCATGGATGTCTTGGCCTCTGCTACCTCTGGGACCAAGTAGATGTAGATATTATGGAACCTGTGGCAGTTTTGGCATCCTCTTGCTGTTTAACCAACAGTTGGCACACTTGAACTACTTGTTAAAGGTAAGCTTTTATCTGCAGAAATCTGGGCCACATTTGTGGCCTGGGAGTCTTCCACTGATCAGACCCTCTCTCCAGTGCAGTTATATCTGAACGTAGCTCAATCAAGGACCCCTTGAATGTGCAAAATCTGTTGTTATTTCAGTGAGGTTCTGTGAGTGTTCTATCCAGCTTTGAATCTGGGTTCTATGCAGTTTGTATCTGGGCTTTTTGGTTTGTTTTGGCTTTGTTCTTAGAGGCCTTCAGAAGATAAGCGCATGGATTGGTGTGATAGCTCAGGCACGTGCCAAGTCCGAGCCTCCTGATCAAAATAATCAGCATCCCTCCATAAAACTGAAAAACAATTAGAGTTTCCTTTATCTGTTGGTATGGCCATCCCTCCATAGTGATTTTTGAAATAGATAAAGAGCAAATATTGTAAGTTTTTCAGGGTTAAGCAGATTAGGGCAAGGAGCTCTATATTGAAGTAGTCATTACCAGGATGATGTCAAGGAAAGTCAATTATAACAGAGCTACCCCATGAAATTATGCTTGAAAACTTTCATGCATATCTGTTGAATGGTTGCAAAGTTAAGAAGTAAAAGTAAGCAAAACTGGATGACTGCAAAATGGGAAAAAACACGTAAATTTAAGGATATTTGAGACACAGTATCTTCAAAACCACACAAACAATTCAAATGGAATTAAAAGATGTCAACAGACTAATCCTAGGAAATGATGCAAGGAAAATTGTATGCACATATTGTAGGGATCCAGAGTTATTATAGTACAAATTATGCAAAACTGGAAGACTGTTAGTAAAACAAAAACAAACATCTACGTTTAAGTTTAATGATGTTTGAGACACAATAACTCACAAATCACACAAGAGGCTGAAATAAAATTTATCACATTTACAGATATACTGTACCCACTGAGAGGATTCTGAAGATATTAAAGGTGAAAATATACAAAACTGGAAGACTGTGAAATGGGAATAAAATATATCAGTTTAAGGATGTTTGAGACAAAATATCTCAGATAACACACAACGGATTCACATCATGAAATTTATCACATGACTTTCATTGTACATATACATTTTCCCAAAGGAAATAATGGCAAATTGAAATTTAATAACTTTGAAACAGATTAATATTTCTTCACTAAACCTTCAAAAGGCACATCTGTGACCCAAAGGCTTTCTACCCTGAAAATTTCAGACCACAACATGAAGGCATTTCTGGGATACAGGTGGACAAAAAGTGAATAAAAGGGTAAATTTAGGATTATTTGACAGCTTCTATCTCACAAACCACACAACAGATTTGTATGACACTCTGCACATCAAGGGTATACCCCAGGAGATTGTGCATGCCAAATCTTGTACAAATTCATTGAGTGGGTCTAAAGTTATTAAGGTTCAACATTTATACACTTATGCTTGGAAACATTAAAAACTCATCATAGGTGTATTTATATGCCCTCCAACCTTGCCACCACTGGCCTGCTCCTCTCCTTGAATCTTTACGCAGCCTCCCAAAGCATGACCTCATCCTATATGGGGACTTCAACATTGACTGGCTGCACCCAAATATTAGTAATGTCTGTGCTTTGCTTGCTGATGGCAACCTTACCCAGTTAATCCATGATCATACACAAGTCAATCCAAAATCTGCAGTCATACCCTGCTAGACTGGATGGTCACCAATTGCCCACTTAAAATCAAATCTGTTGGCATGCTCTCATATTGCATAAGCAATCACTCTCCCACCTTCTGTGTGGAGAAACAGCTATACCAACCCTCCTCCCAAGATTTCCTGGGTCCAGGATATGACTAAGTTTGATGCCAACAGGTTCCTGTCAATCCATTAACTCTACAGATCAGCCTCATTAATACACTTCCTGACATAATCCTAGCCCTGGACTTCCTAATCTCACTCTCACCAAAATAATTAACCAGCATGCCCTCAGAAGAAATGCAGATCCAATGGTGTTAAAGCCCGTGGCTCTTGGGGATATCAGATCTCTTATGGCCCTCCGTGATAAAGCATGGCAAATGTATAAACAAAGTGAACTCTCCTCGACTGGCTTATTTACAGACAGCTCAGGAATAAGTGTAAAAATTCTGCACAAAAAGCTGAGAGATACCATCTCAAATCTTTTTCAAACTGAGCATCTAAATAACCCAAAGGAATTCTGAGACAAGTTAATGCTTTAGTAAAAGGAAAGACTGTAGAAAACCCAAGCTCTGTTTCTGTCAATGGCATCACCTCGATGACCTACTCTCCATAGCCACTGGATTAAACAATTTCTTCACTGACCTCTAAAAATATACCTCACTCTTCCACAATGCTCCTTCTCTTCCTATGACTCTCCCACCAACTTAGGGGTCATCCTGAATTCCTTTGACGCTAGCCACACTCAGAGTGCAGCAACTTCTATCTAATCTAAAACTGGAGGGCTCTCCTGGATACGACTTGCTGGAACCAAAATTTATTAAGCTGGGTGCCTCACCTTAGCTTGCCCCATGCACAAATTGTTTAACCGGTCCTTCCTCTCTAACATTGTGCCAGATAAGGAAGGTGGCAGTAGTAGTCCCGTCCACAAAGGAGGATCAAACTCCATCATAGAAAACTTTCGTCCTATAGCTCTACTTTCTCACCTGGCAAACATCCAAGAGTGTATCATTTATAATCATTTCCAAGACTACCTCGACTCCCACAATCTGCTATCACCCTGCCAGCATGGCTTTAGAAAGAATCACAGTACCCTCACTGCCCTCATAAAAGTAACATCTGACATCTTCCATGCAATGGATAAGGGCCTGGCCACTGGAGCCATATTCATGGATCTCATAAAACATTTGATCTCATGAATCATGGGTTACTGCTTCACCAGCTGCAACTACTTTGCCTGGACCACAGTGCACTGCACTGGATGAAGACCTGCCTGATCGATCCCAGAAAGTTAAGTGGGATGGCTCCTCAGTCTGAACAAAAACAGTTTCCCATGGTGTCCCACATTCTGAGACCTATGTTATTTTTGCTCTTTATCAATGATCTCCCTAACTTCTCTGGGGTGCCACAATTCCACTCTATACACAGATGATGCCATCATCTACCACCCTCTCCAGTTATAGACCAAATCAATCTGAACCTTGCCTTTGACTTCGCCTCCCTGGAAGCCTGGCTCCAATGTAATCATCTTGTTCTCAATTCAGACAAAACAAAATGCATGGTCTTCACTCATCGGCCTGCAAAAAGCCTCTCTATCTACCCTTAGTGTTTCTACTAGCAAGGGAGACTCATTAGAGGTAGTCCTCCTTCAAATACCTGGGTGTTACCTTGGACCCTGCCCTCTCGTTCAACTCCCATGTCTCTAGTACTATCAAAAATCTCAATCAGAAACTCAGACTCCTATATCACATTCCCTGCACCTCACACTTTCCTTTTGCATAAAAATTGCTTCAGCATCCCTCCTTCCCCTACTATCCTATGCTGTACCCCTCCTCCTCTTCACTAATTCCTCCTCCATGTTCCTCCTCTCTCAGGCATACCACAGGGTTGGTCATTTTGCCATGGGGGCACCTACCCGCTCTCACCATTGTGATGTTCTCACCTCTGGGATGGTCCTCCTATGAGGCAAAACTGAGGTACTCCACCTTGAGCCTCAGGTTCAAGCTTGTCCATAAATTCACCCCTCCCTGACTCAGGGAACTTATATGCCTCAAACAAGCACCACACACTTCCTCTTCCCTCTCCCTTCTCATTGTCCCCAAAATATGTCTTGCTGTATCCAGATGCTCCTTTTCATATGCTGCTCTAACTGACTGGAACTCCCTCCTCCCTCCCTCCCTTCATTCTCTCCTGCTCATCCCTCTCACAATTTCAGTCCCATCTGTTTGCCTTTCTGTCTACCTCTACTACCTGCTCCTGTTTTTGCTGAAGGGTGCCCACCCAAAACTCCCCTACCTTCCTACAGCTGCCTCATGCTGCCTTATTCTTCTCCACTCCACTATTTCTACACCTAGCATAATATGAGAATAATGCATTTAGAATTCTCTGGTCCTAGCTATTCCATGTATATTACTAGTATGTTTACTATGAAGTTTTGTACTATAACTGCCCTGTATATAGCCTACCTAGGCTTGCATCAGGCGTTCACTTCATGCATAGCTTGTCAAGAAAAGGTCTGTAATCAATTGTTTGTGTACTTGCAATATTTTGTCTTGACATGTACTCTGCCTAGTGCCATGCTTGTAACATGAGAACTGCATTGCTTGTTGCACTTGTACCTTCGTGATTGATTCTCGACCTCAGATCAACCCTGAAAAGGGACTGTAATTGTTTCAGTGAACTTACCCTGTTACCAAAACTCAAATAAATACATAAATAAATAAATAAAGATATATATATATATATACACAGTATATATATATATATATATATATATATATATATATACGCACACACACATATATTTACATTCATGGCAAAAACTCTGTTTAATGCATCAGTTAGGGTTGTTCCACAGTGACAAACACATTCAGTGTTAGGTTGCCACCCCTACCATCCCATCCACCCCACCAGCAGGCATCAGGGTGTGCATTGGGGTCATCAGCTAACTCTCACCCCATTCCATGTAAAGAAGTTGAAGTGGTGCAATATAGGAGAATGGGGTGAGAGTTAGGCATGATGACCCAACGCACCCCGATGCCTTTTGGTGGAGGTGGGGTAGGGGTGGGATGGTAGGGGTGGCAACCCTAACACTGAATTTCCTTGCTTTTGTTGCTGTGGAACAACCCAAACTGATGCATTAAACTGAGTTTTTGCCATGAATTTTCCTTCTTTTGAAAATGTGCACTATAAATAGTGAATGGTATGTGGTGATTGGAGCACGGGCCCTTCGGTCCCGCGCTACCATGCTTCCCATTTGTGTGTAATAACCCTTACAGTAACAGTAACGGCAATGGTAATGGTAATCCTAATGGGAACGTTAATGCTAACAGTAATGGTAACGGCAATAGTAACGAGAACAGTAACGGTAATGAAAAATGCACACCTAAATGGTAACACAAACAGTACTGAAAATGCAAAGAGTATCGGTAACACAAATGCAAGCAGAAACAGTAATGCCAATGGTGACGTGAAAGGAAACAGTAACGCGAACAGTAATGCAAGCAAACAAAATGGTAACAGAAGCAGTAATAGAAATGCAAGCACAAACGTGAGCACAAACACAGATGGTAATGCAAATGGCAACAAAAACAAAATGGTAACGGTAATGCAAACAGAAACACAAATGGAAGCACAAATACAAATGCAAGCGATAAACAAACACAGTGACGTAAACAAAAACACTAATGAAAATGCTACTGGAAACACAAATGGTATTGGTAAAGCAAATACAAGCGGTAATGCCAACAGTGACTCAAAAGGAAACAGCAATGCTAACGGTAATGCAAACAAAAAGCATAACCGGTAATGCACATGATGGCGCAAATGGTAGCGGAAACACAAGTGCAAACGTAAACACAAACACTAATACTATGCAACGGTAATGGAAATGCAAACTGAACTCAAAAGGAATGGTAACGGCAATGATGACGCCATGGAAACAGTAACATGTGACTATGGCAACGATGCCCAAAATGCAAATGCTACCAATAACGGAAATGCAAACAGTAACACAAACAGTAACGAAAACACAAATGGTAACGTAAATGGAAACACAAACATTAACAGTAACAGCAATGTTGACACCAAGGAAACAGTAACACATGTGGAAATGCAAATACAAATGAAAACGCAAATGGTAACGCACTACAGTGACACAAACGGAAATGCTAAAACAAACTACCAGGAACTCAAACAGAAACATGAACGCAAACGCTAAAGGTAAAAGTAATGCAAACGCATGCTTTGTGTCCCAAAAAGGTGCATTCAGAAGCACAGTGAGTACAAAGAATGTGGGCATAATAATGGCCCTCAGACCAGAAAATGAGAACTTGGAATACTAAATTGCGTATTATCAGGAACCGTCTGACATAGAAAAAAATTAAAATCTCATATTATTTACGACTTTCCAGGTTAGTTTTGCTCTTAGTCCCCTCAGCAGGGTCTAAGAATTTTTGTGATGAAAAGTCTGTATCTCAAACCGCTTTTGAGATACGGGACAAGAAACCAAGGTGGACGCCACAATGTTATCCTATGGGAAAAATTGTCAATTTCAGAGTGCTGTAACTTTGCAGCTCAGTAATATTTTGGCACCAGACCACCAAAAGACACATCCGTGGGATGTTGGCTTTCTTCCATGCAAATTTTAGTCCAAAAGACCAAACTGTTGTCTTGCAGCAGGGTGGCAAAGATTTCCTATTGTTTTGGGCATAGTGTGCTTAAAGTACTTTTGCAAATCACGACACTGTTGCAAACAAAATCACAAAAGTGTCACATACGTGAAAGTACTTTCGACAGTACTTTTAATATAAAAAATTTAAAAACATATTTCTGGGATGTTTTACCCCAAAAAGACATGGCTAGCATCCTCAGGGCTCAAATAGGTGAACACAACAAGAATTGTGTCCCTAGAGGTCCCAAATTTAAATGGCCAGCATTTCTCTGACCACCAACTGAAAAGAAAATGGCTGAATCACAAAAGTAAAGGGTAATTTGCAACAGTAAAACTGCATTTGCGACACTTTCATAGTTTGTTAACTTTTCCCATAGACTATAGTGAAATTCAGTGTTTTTCAATAACTTTTGAAGCATTTAATATTTTCACAAAATCTTCAAAAGGCACATCTGGAACCCTGGCTGCATGCTCCTTGAAGTTTTGATCGACCGCACAAAATGTGCAGGTTGTAGGCATGAGCAAAGAAATGTGCAAAAAGTAATTTATGCATTTTGACGCTCTGAGCTCGCAACTGTACATCCGACCATAACACAACTTATGAGATCCAAAGATCTATGGTACCAGACTGTGTGTTCCAAATTTCAGGCAAGTCTGTCTTACGTGGCAAAGTTATTAAGCTGCCAAATTTCAGTTAACATTAAATGGGACTAACCTTAACTATAGTGTCACTACTGTGGCACTATTTTATATATATATATATATATATATATAATAGAGCAAAAACTCTGAGCGATCAGATTAAGTATGTATTAGCGACAAAGTGAATTGGTGTTGGAAGCTCTCTGACCCCCTCACCTCACCCACGGCATGGTGTAGTCAGCCCCAACTCTCACCCCATCACATGTAAAGCAGCAGAAGTTATAGCAGAATGGGGTGAGAGTTAGGACCAACGACCCCAATGTGCACCCAATGCCGTTGGGGAGGGCGGGTCCAAGGGGTTTTTCAACCCAACACCGAATTTCCTCACTTTTGTCACTGTGGAACAACCCTAACTAATGCATTAAATGGAGTTTTTGCCTAATTCTTTTTGAGAATGATAACGAGAAATAGTGAATGTAATGCAGCGGCGAGGGCCCGCACTCCTGCCACGTGATGTCTTGTGACATAGTAACAGGAACAGCAACACAAACAGAAGCACTAACAGTGGTGCATATGGTAACGCAAGCGCAGATAAGAACAGAAAGGGTACGACACGCGTATGGGATGGAATGGTCCACCACGTGATGTCTTGTCACATAGTAAGATGGTGCCCGCAAACGGAAATGGCAATAGGCATGGTGACGCAAAGCAAAACAGAAAGAGAAACAGCACTGTAGACACAAATGGAAAAAATAAAGGAAACGCAAGCACAAATGAAAATGCAAAGGATAACGCATATGGTGGCGGACGCCAACTGTAAGTGAAATCGGTACTGAACTCGTTAAGCCGAAAGGACAACGGTAACAGTAATGTAAGCGCACAGGCTGGTTTTCCCAAAACCTGCATAGAGAAAGACAGTGAGTACAAAGAATGTATGCATAATAATGGGTATCGGAGCAGAAAATGAGGACTTGGAATACTAAATAGGTTATATCTCAGGAACCGTACAATGTAGAAAAAATGTAAAAGTCATATGATTTACAACTGTCCTGGCTAGTTTTGCAACATGCTACCATAATTGCTACCATAGTTAGGGTTGAGGAGCCATTTCTATGTTAAACCCAAATTTTGCACCTTAATAACTTTGCAACCATTTGACAGATTTACCTGAAATTTGGAATACATGATCAAGAACCACAGGCCTTGGGATCTGCCAAGTTTCGTACCAGTTGGATATACGACTGCGGAGTTATTAAGCGTGATCTGCATGTGCGTTTATGCTTTTTCTGGAATTCTGCTGTCGCACCTACAGGTTGCATGGTTTGCATGACCTGCCTGCAATCTTCAGGAATGTGCAGCCGGGTCCCTGATGTGCCTTTTGAAGATTTGGTGAAAAATATTAAACGGTTCAAAAGTTATTCAAAAAACAATTTCCCATTATAAGTCAATGGGAAAGTTAAAAAGTTCGACAGTGTTGCAAATGCACTTTTTACTGTCACAAATGGCCTGTTACTGTCACAAATCTGCCATCTTGTTTTCAGTTAGTGATCAGAAAAATGCTTGGCATTGAAAATTGAGACCCCTAGCAACCTAATTCTTTTGTATTCGCCTAGTCGGGCCCCAAGGATGCTAGCCATATGTCTTTTATTTTGGGTAAAACACCCCAGAAATATGTTTTTCAGATTTCTGGAAAAGTACTGCAAAATAGTGTCGCACTCACGAAAGTGTCAGAAATTTTTTGTGAAAGTTTGCAAATTGTGACACTACTTTGCAACACTGTGCGAAAATGACAGCAATTCTTTGGCACTGCGCTGCAAAGAACGGTTGGGAGTTTGGGGCTGAAATTTGGAGGAAGGCAGCCGACATCTGGCAGATGTACCTTTCAGTGTTGTATTGAAAAGATATTACACAGCGGCAAAGTTACGGCACTCCAAAGTTGATGTTTTTCCATTGGATAACATTATGGCGCTCGACGATTACAGGAATCCTTTGGCACCCTGCTGCAAAATAACGGTTCGGTCTTTTTCCTGAAATTTGGAGGAAGACAGCCAACAGCACACAGATGTGCCTTTCAGTGGTTTGGTGAAAAATATTGCAGGAGGCAAAGTTATGGCACTCCAAACTTCTTTTTTCCCATAGGATAACATTATGGAGTTCGCCACACCTTTCAGGGCCGTATCTCGGAAACGGTGCGAGATACAGACTTTTCGTTTGAAAAATACAAGTAAAAACTAGCTAGGACAGTCATAAATCATATGACTTTTAAATTTTTCTACGTTGTACGGTTCCTGAGATATAACCTATTTAGTATTCCAAGTCCTCATTTTCTGCTCCGATACCCATTATTATGCATACATTCTTTGTACTCACTGTCTTTCTCTATGCAGCTTTGGGAAAACCAGCCTGTGCCCTTACATTACTGTTATTGTTGCCCTTTATGCTTGCGGTTCTGTACGGTTTCACTTACTGTTGATGTCTACGCCACCATGTGCGTTATCCTTGCGCTTTCATTGCGCTTGTGTTTCTGTTATTTTTGCCATTTGTGTCTACAGTGCTGTTTCTCTTTCTGTTTCACTTTGCGTCACCATGCCCATTGACATTTCCGTTTGCGGGCACCATGTTGCTATGTGAAAACAAATCACGTGGCAGACCGTTCCCATCTACACCACCGTGCAAGTACCTCTTTCTGTTCTCATTCGCACTTGCATTACCATGTGTGCCACTGTTAGCACTTCTGTTTGCATTGCTGTTCCTGTTACTATGCCACAAGACATCGACGTGGCGGAGCGCTGGGCCCTAAGGGCCCCGTGCTCCCGCCCGCTGCATTACATTCACTATTTCTCATCATTCTCAAAAGAAGGAAATTAGAGGCAAAAACTCCATTTAATGCATTAGTTAGGGTTGTTCCACAGTGACAAAAGTGAGGATTATGTTAGGTTGAAACCCCTCACTACCCCAACTGCATTAGGTGCCTATTGGGATCTGTCGGTCCTAACTCTCACCCCATTCTCCTATACTTCTGCTGTTTTACACATGTCATGGGGTGAGAGTTAGGCTGACGATTCCAATGCACACCCCAATGCCGGTTGGGGGGGGGGTCCAAGGGGGTTTTCAACCTCACACCGAATTTCCTCACTTTTGTCGCTGTGGAACAACCCTAACTAATGCATTAAACAGAGTTTTGCCTCTAATATATATATATATATATATACCCCACCAGCTCTACCATTGCATATTCACCCCCCTCCACATACCAACATACGTCATGGTGTGCTGGTCATGGATTCTTCTTGCTCACCCCATTCTCCATACTGTACAATGCTGGGTTCCTTACAGATGGAATGGGGTGAGCATTAGGGTCCACAATCTAAGGTACACCCCAACACTTGTTGGTGTATGGAGGGCAGGGCTGGTTGCAATGGTAGGGTTGGTGTGGGACCCACAATTCTAAGGCACATCCTGACCCTTGTTTGTGTGTGGAGGGTGGAGGGAGCAGTTGCAATGGTAATGTTTGGTGGGGAGGGGTATAACAGCTGTAAATCCTAATATCCAATTTCCTGACCTGTATCACTTTGGTTGAAGACCTATGTCTAGAAACCTAACTTTGTTTTAAATGAAGTTTTTGTTAATTAAGTTCCTTACTTTTGAAATAGTATCATAGTATCACAGTTTTGTGGGACCTTTTGGTATTTTTGCTGTAAATTTCAACACGGCTTTTTAGACCACCTCATGAACAGTGACACTTTCATTTCATTACTCAGTCCTAAAAGGGTGATTTTGAGCAGCAACTGCACCATTTTGCACCACTGCTGTGTAAACACATTTTGGGCAGGATGTGAGAAATAAGAGGTGTATTGTTCATGAGGTGGTGTGAAAAAATCTTAACGCTGAAAATCTCGAGTGAAAATATGAAAAACTGGTAGTTATAAATATGTATAGAAAGTGTGCAACACACGCCATAATATAGTCATTTTTGGGAATTTTACCACATTTTCAACATGGGCTTTTGGAACCCTGTGTTGAAAATTGAGTGTAAAGTTCTAAAAACAGCTAAGATACCAACATAAGCTGAAAACCCCATTGAGAGCCATAATAAAGCCTGCCTTGATTCTCAGTTTATGGTTGACTTTGAGAGTGCAGTCATGTCCCAGTCCAGAGAAGATGACAGTCGCTGACCTCCAGAGATAAGTATAGGGTGAGAGGGGTGTGGGAGGTGGACGCTCAGTGGGAGGGTCAGAATGGGAGGGACATGGGAGATGATGAGGGACAGTTTTCTTTTTCTAAAAAAAGACGTTGACAGTTTTCTTTTTTACAGCAGGGATAACCTTATTTTTGACACTGGGAATGGCTCCCCAGTGTCCCATTGTTCTCATGGGTTCATAATGTTGACATGGGGATTGGACACCCTGATGTCAGTGAACATTATTAATATTAGAACGGGTGGGGGGCATTCGACACCTGGTGTGGGCTTCCAGTGTCAGAAACAACACTGAAAAAGTAAAGGTTTTGGCATACTGGGGTGGTCTCCTCAGTATGCCACAGTAACAGAGGGAGAAATTAATCCTGACATGGGGATTCACATCCTGATGTCAGCAAAGAATAATAAGAATGGGCTGTGGGGTGATGGGGTCATCCAACACCGGGTGGGCATCCTAGTGTCAGAAATAACAGAAAGTTATCAGAAAGTTAATGCTTTTGGTGCACTGGGGTGGTCTCCCAGTGCACCACAGTAGTGGGGGTTAAAGAAATGCCAACATGAGAATTGGGCACCCCAATGTCAGGAAACAGTAATTACAAAGGGTATGCCTCGAAAATGATAGTCCAATGCAGGATTCTGCATCGTAGTATGGCAGTTCAATGAAGGACTCTTTATTCATTTATTTATTTAGTTGCTTATTTGTTTGTTTGTTTATTTAAGAGTTTTACCAGGAAGGCATGCTGAGCAGGCTACTGCTCGATTCAGATGCATCCTGGGGGTAAGGGGTATGGGGAAAATACATAGAGCGTACAGTGTACAATAACAGCTGGCAAGACAATTCAAGAGACAATATTACATTCAAGAGACAATATTACATCAAGAGACAATATAAGAACAAAATAACCATCATCATTCTGAATCTAACATGGTAGTTCATTGAAGGATTCTGCATCGAACTAGAATCCTATGCCAATGCAGGATTCTGCATCAAACTAGAATCCTATGCCAATGAAGTATTCTGCATCAAACTAGAATCCTATTACTCAAGAGACATCTGTCATATATACTAGCGTATAAGCTGACCCACGTATAAGCCGACCCCCCAAAATGCTGCATTGATTTCACAAAAATGCAGTAACCCGTGAGTAAGTCGATGTCAAGTTTTACAGCTGAATATCTGCATCAAGCTCAGGCAAGGGTGTTGCTTCAGTAAGTGTGGTGTCTCAGTGTGGTGTCTTGGCTCATTTTGTATTTGTTTTACCACCAGTCACTCAACAACCCACCAACCCTGTTGCCTTTTCACCAACCCCTCCTCTCGGCCCCATGTCCCCTGTCCACTGTGCTTCCCTTCATCCAGGTAGCTTGCTGGTGATGTCAAATGCCAAAGCCCCTCATGGTTTGTAATGCCGGCAGGCACCTGCAATACCCAGCTACTGCCCCACTCTGTTATTTACTCCTGCTGAGCAATTTGTTACCCTCTATGCCTAATCCCCTTTCCATTCCCTTTCTGTTCTCTTTCTCTCTTTAATCAGATCCATCTTTGGGGCACTCTGCACTGCCGTTCACTGCCACAATCCTCCTGATAGCCATTCCACCCAGCATCCATTCCCTTTCCCATTTCTTTTTTAAAGAAGACTCCTCTTCCTAGCTGACTATGCCAACCCATCGCTCTGACCCTTAATATTACTGTGCCATAATGACTGACCGCATATAAGCTGAGACCCCTAAATTGAAATGCTGACTTGGAACAAAAATCTCAGCTAATACGCAACTATATATGGTATTTATTTTCCCATAGGAAATAACGGAAAAGAACATTTTATAACTTTGGAACGGATTAATGTTTTTCACCAAACCTTCAAAAGGATACATCCGTGAGGTCACAGTTTTCTACCCTGAAAATTTTAGCCCTGTAGCTACAGCCATTTTTGAGATACAGGTTGACAAACAGCAAAAAACATAAAAACCTCTTGATTTTTCAACACTCTGTAACTCAGAATCCACACAAGAGATTCAAACCAAATTTGGCGATCAATAGACCTGTCCCATCTGAAGATGCATGCAAACTGTCAAGAAAATCTGCAGCTATAATATAAAATGTGCAGCTATAATATATATATATATATACACAATATATATTATGGTAGCACGGTAGTGCTACCATAGTTAGGGTTGAGGAGCCATTTCCATGTTAAACCCAAAATTTTGCACCTTAATAACTTTGCAACCGTTTGATGGATTTGCCTAAAATTAGAATGTATAATCAAGACCCATAGGCCTTGGGATCTGCCAAGTTTTATACTGATCAGATATACGGTTGTGGAGTTATTAAGCGGATCTGTGCGTAAGCGACGCTTTTCTGGAATTCTACGGTCATGCCTACAGGTCGTACGGTTTATGTGGACCGCCCAAAATCTTCAGGTAACGTGCAGCCAGGGTCCCGATGTGCCTTCAAGATTTCGTGAAAAAATATTAAAGGTTCAAAAGTTATTCAAAAACAGTTTCCATTATAAGTCAATGGGAAAAGTTAACAAAAGTTCAACACTTTCAAAATGCATTTTACTTTCGCAATGGGCCTGTTACTTTCGCAAATCGGCCATTTTGTTTTCAGTTGGTGATCAGAAAATGGTTGGCATTTAAATTTGGGACCCTCTAGCAACCTAATTTTTTGTATTCACTTAGTCGGCCCTGAGGATGCTTGCCATGTCTTTATTTTGTGGTAAAACACCCCAGAAATATGTTTTTCAAATTTCTGGAAAAAGTACTTCATAAATTACTTTCGTGCTCACGAAAGTGTCACAGAATTTTTGCGAAAGCTTTAAATGCAACAGTAGTTTTCTAGTCTGTGGGAAAATGACAGCAATTCCTTGGCACGCGCTGCAAAAGAACCGCTGGGAGTTTTGAGCTGAAATTTGAGGAACAGAGCTGACATCTCACAGATGTGCCTTTCAGTGTTGTATTGAAAAATATTACACAGCAGCAAAGTTACGGCACTCCAAAGTTGACAGTTTTCCCATAGGATAACATTACAATGCCCGACACATTACAGAAATCTTTGGCACCCTGCTGCAAAATAACAGTTTGGTCTTTTTCCTGAAATTTGGAGGGAAGACAGCCAACAGCCCACAGATGTGCCTTTCAGTAGTTTGGTGAAAAATATCACACTGTGGCAAAGTTACGGCACTCAAAGTTGACATTTTTTCCATAGGATAACATTACGGCTCTAACGCATAACAGAAATCCTTTGATCCCTGCTGCAAAATAACGGTTTGGTCTTTTTTCCTGAAATTTGGAGGGAAGACAGCCAACAGACCACACATGTGCCTTTCAGTGGTTTGGTGAAAAACATTACAGGGAGGCAAAGTTATGGCACTCGAACTTTTCTTTTTCCCATAGGATAACATTATGGCGTCTACTTGCGCCTTTCAGGGCCGTTATCTCAGAACGGTGCGAGATCAGGACTTTTCGTTGAAAAATTTCTAGCCCCTCATGGGGCTCAGATTCAAATTAGCCAGGACAGTTGTAAATAATATGACTTTTAAATTTTTTTCACGTTGTACGGTTCCTGAGATATAATGTATTTAGTACTCCAAGATCTCATTTTCTGCGATACTCATTATTTTGCATACATTATTTGTACTCACTGTCTTTCTCAATGCAGGTTTTGGGAAAACTAGCCTGTGCGCTTACATTACTGTTACTGTTGCCCTTTCCACCTGCGGTTCCGTACCATTTCACTTACTTCGGACGCCTGCGCCACCATGCGTTATCCTTTGCGCTTTCATTTGCGCTATGCTTCTGTTATTTTTTGCCATTTTCTGTCTACAGTACTGTTTATCTTTCTGTTTCACTTTACATCACCATGCCCATTGACATTTCTGTTTGCAGGCACCATGTTACTATGTGACAACACATCACGTGGCAGACCATTCCCTCTCGCCACCATGTCGTTACCCTTTCTGTTCTCATTACGTGCTTGTGTTACCATATGCGCCACTGTTAGCATATCTGTTTGTGTTGCTGTCCCTGTTAGTATGCCACAAAACATCATGTGGCGGGAGCGTAGGGCCCTCTCCGCCACCACATTATCAGGGTGGGCAGCGGCCCAGAGGCACCAGGCCTCCGCTGCTGCATAACATTCACTATTTCTGTTATCATTCTCAAAAGAAGGAAATTAGAGGCAAAAACTCAGTTTAATGCATTAGTTAGAGTTGTTCCACAGTGACAAAGTGAGGAAATTCACTGTTAGGTTGAAAAACCCCTTGCACCCCACCCACCCCAACCGGCATTGGGGTGTGCATTGGGATGAAGAGTCCTAACTCTCACCCATTCTCCTATACTTCTGCTGCTTTACACAGGTCATGGGGTGAGAGTTAGGGCTGATGATCCCAATGCACTCCCAATGCCACCACGTGCGTCATCCTTTGCGTTTTCATTTGCGCTATGCTTTCTGTTACTTTTTGCCATTTGTGTGTACCGCGACTGTTTCTCTTTCTGTTTCACTTTGCGTCACCATGCCCATTGACATTTCCATTTACAGGCACCATGTTACTATGTGACCAGACATCACGTGGCACACTGTTCCCTCTCACGCTACCGTGTGCGTTACCTTTCTGTTATCATTCGGCTTGTGTTACCATGTGTGCCACTGTTAGCATTTCTGTTTGCATTGCTGCTCCTGTTACTATGCCACAAGACATCAGTATGGCAGGGGCGCGAGGGACCCAAAGACTCCAGCGTGCCGCCACCGCATTACATTCACTATTTCTCAATATCATTCTCAAAAAAGGAAATTAGAGGCAAAAACTCCGTTTAATGCATTAGTTAGGGTTGTTCCACAGCGACAAAGTGAGGAATTCGGCTGTTAGGGTTGAAAACCTAACTCCAGTCACCCCCCAGCACCACACACACGCAGACACACACATTCAAGTATGGGGAGGACCAAGTCAACACAACCAATGACAGACATCCAGCAGCAGGTGACAGAAATAACAAACAATTGTCTATATGTACTACGAGACATCCCCACCCACCTGACCAGGTACTGCATGCTCAGTGGAGATCAACAGCAAAACTGAGGCCATGTACACCAAACATACACATCCCTGATTGCAGCTGCACACACGTACCACACTTAGTAGTTGCATGGCCTTACCTACCGATGCCCCACACCACACCAGACCACCTGTGGGCCACCTGAGCAATAGAGTTAAGCAAAACCAAGGAGTTGTACAGGTATAATATCTCTGATTATAACAAGGGTTTGAGAAATGCAGCTTCTAATTGACTGTAAACATTGTAACAGCCTTATGTTTAGTTTTTATTAACATACATGTAGAGCCTAACCATATGATGAACATGGTTTAATGTTGTTTAAAAACGGTTTTATTATGATAGCAATAAGCCACTCCCAGGTATTATGTTAATGGTCAGTTTATCATGTCTAGCGACATGTGGCACTCGGATATGCCTCATTCAACATTAAACCCCTACAGGGTGATTAACAGACCATTTAACATAACTGTTGGTCATGCCTTATTGCTTAATTGTCTTTATGAGTAGATACTCTCCTCTGCTAGGCACTGCAGCAGCTTTGCAACACAGTGTCCCACCCAGTTACACCATACACTGTCTAGCTGCTGGAGAATGGCTGTGAATATGAACTCATGAAGATGAACAGTGTAACTTGATCATTACAGTCATCGAAACCCTAGTGTGATTATAACTGACAGACTCAGTGATAGAGGATAACCCCTGCTGTCCTAGTACATTTACCCCATTATGAGTTAAATCAATACTAAAAGACATTCTGTTTATATCTACACCATACCTACTTGATTCCTGTTGTAGCAGAATTAAAATAGTTATCACTTTGATAGCATCAGTGACAGAAGTGTGGCAAACCCAAACAGTAGGCATACAGCCTGAGTATGAAACAACTGTTAAAAAATCACACTGTGTCCATAAGTGGCATAGATCACTCATTGTAACAATAGCAAATGTATTACTATTTGAATAAGTTAGTCATCACAGATGCAATGAGATTATCTTTATCAGGTACAACATACTCAGTAAGTGCCTACAGGAAAATCTATCCTATATACATGTCCGATACAGGTACATCATTGTTGGCTCAGTAGTGCTATGATATTTAGAAGTTGCTTGGCCTGATCCATGCAATTACAATCTTTCTTACAAAGAATACTTACTGCATCTTTAATATTGAAACACACTGAAGGTCTATGTACGTACATCAGCAGTACACCTTCATCAGTAAGAATGCATGTGATACTGGCAGTGCCAATTTCACAGCGTTGAACAGGCAATGCTTTTCCATATGTTTACATCAGCTCTCTATGTTGAGTAAACCATTGCAGTAAATGTACTACTATGTAAATCACCTACTAAATGTATCACTACTTTTATCTTGAGCATGCTAGTGTCTTGTAGTTAATTTATGTGCTTCTCTATTAATGTATACTCAGTAGTGTTAAACCTTTCTACAACTGTCATCATGCACCTTCAGCATTTATATTGAATAACGGCACAGTACCAGTTGTGGTGTGGTGTGTGTGGGCATCGGTAGGTAAGGCCATGCAGCTACTAAGTGTGGTACGTTGTGCAGCTGCAATCAGGGATGTGTACGTTTGGTGCATATGGCCTCAGTTTTGCTGTTGATCTCCACTGAGCATGCAGTACCTGGTCAGGTGGGTGGGGATGTCTCGTAGTACATTTAGACAATTGTTTGTTATTTCTGTCACCTGCTGCTGGATGTCTGTCATTGGTTGTGTTGACTTGGTCCTCCCCATACTTGAATGTGTGTGTCGTCTGTGTGTGTGTGGTGCTGGGGGTGACTGGAGTTAGGGTTTTCAACCTCAACAGCAATTTCCTCACTTTTGTCGCTGTGGAACAACCTAACTAATGCATTAAATGGAGTTTTGCCTCTAATTTATATATGTATATATATATATATATATATATACATACATACATATAAATGAGTGTGTGTGTGTGTGTGTGTGTGTGTGTGTGTGTAAAAGCCCCCACTGAACTGTGCATGTATGCTGCTGTATTCTGGGAAAAGTACATTGTAAAAGTTGGACCCCACTGAAATACAACCTGCCTTTCAGCTGAGCTATCCTGGGTCAATATAGTATAAAATGGGAAAAGCAGGGCCCCACTGAAAGTAAGATATTGCATCTCAGTGTGACAGGGTTTTTTTTAATTTAAGTTTATTGAGCATTTTACAATACATCCAGACATGTGCCATCATGACGGGTAAAATACAACAATGTAAGACAAACCACATGCCCGGATCACCCCACCACCTCCCCATCCCTCTGTCACACACCCTCCCACACTCTCTAATCCCCCACCCCTTGACTTGGTTTCACTTTATAAAAGAAAAGAAAGGAGAGGTGTTCCAGAGCATCCTTTCATACAGCGATAGAATGGACCTTTGCAACTAAAATAAAACTAGAGGTTGTAAGGACTGGGGCACTGTCAGTCTGAAGCATATACAGGGTATGTATATTCTCCCACACTCTCTTGTAGTGGAGAGTGAGCCCCAAGACTTGCCTTGAGTTGTTCAGCCCAGAGGTTAAATAATAACTCTTGTAGCCATTCCGTGTACATGATCTGGTGATCACTAGCCAATGCCAGAGCATTAACTTTTCAAGGTCATGGACATGGCCATGTGATACCGGTGCACCCAAATGGGCAACTGCAAAAGTCCCCAATCAAACAAACTTCAGGGGTGAACAAGTCCTGAAGACCTAACAGGAGATCCATTTTATGTTTCACTAAATCCCACAAAGCCCTAATAGATGGGCAGTCCCAGAAAATGTGCCGGAGTGTGCCCTCCTGTTGTTGACACCTACGGCATAAGAGACAACCTCCACCAAGCTTGGGTAGTTCAAATGGGGCCCAGTACATGTTATTTAGTATTTGATACTGGGTTAGTCTCAGCTTATCTTGAGGGACATATCTGTATGTGTCATGTCATATCAATTTCCACCACCCTTGGGTTGAGGGAATTGTTCCAGACAGTATTTGAGGTTCAGGTATTGAGAGTCAATTACCCTACTGAGTACGACCAAATAAAGTGAAGAGATAGCATATGGTCTACTGATTCCCCGAACCAGAGAATGAATCCACTCACCTGTCCCCTCATCATTAGTGAAAAGGGGTAAGTGAAGCCAATAGGTGTTGCAGTTGGAAAACGTTGAACACTTGCCTTGGACCTATATGAAACTGTGCCATGATGGAGTCTACCAACTTCCATCATCCCTCTGACCACAGATCTCTTACCTGAATCCCTTGAAGTTGAGGTATCCAATCAGAGGAGAGTATCTGTCCACCAATCTCGAGATTTGGATTCCCCACCACTAGCTGGGCAATATCCCTATGGGAACCATTCTGCAAACTGGCACAGAGTTGAATATGAGATAGTATAGAGGCAGCCATGGGTGTTTGGGAGAGAATGTGTGCAAGGCCTTTGAGGATATGTAGCATTGCTTATGGGGAAATGCTACTATGGGAGAAAGTTCCTTCTCCACTTTTAACCAAGAAGGTACACAAGGAAGGGAGCTAAGTTCCTCTTGGGGAGTAACCATTTTAAGTACTTACAAGCTTGGCTCACCCAAAAGTAGAAGGCAAACTGAGGAAGCCTTAGCCCTCCATAATCTTGTGAGGCCAGCTTCAGTGTGTAGGATCTTCTGGTTGGTTTACCTAACCAGAAGAATGTTGAAATAATAGAGTGGACCTTCCTGAATCAGCACAGATGGATGCAGATGTTGATCCTGCTGAGAGGATAAAGAGCCTTGACAGCATGTTCATTTTCACTAGGCTAATGCGACCTCAGAGTGAGATTGGCAGACAGCGCCATCCAGTGAGGCCTTGCTGGATTATTCCCAGAAGCTGCTCCAGATTCAGTTTCCTCATCAGGGCCTCGCTTCAGGCTAAGTGTAAGTCCAGATATTTTAAAGTTTTCAGGCTTCAATGAAGTCCCAAGTGCTCAACATCCAACCTAACCAAACAGTGGTTAAGAGGAAAACTAGAGTGTTCCAGGGATTAATCTTATAGTTAGAAAGGGCACTGTAATCTGCAATGGTGGACAGGACCATGAGAAAAGATTGTCTGAGGTGGAGGAGATGCAAAGAATATCATCAGCATACCGATAGCTTAAACACCTGGGTACCCATTGGATTCCTTGAATTTCGGTGTTTTCTCAACCTGGCCAGCGGGGTTCAAGGTATATCAAGGTATATGTTAAATAGAAGAGGAGATAATGGACAACCCTGTTGGGTGCCCAAACACAAGGGAAAGGGGTCGAGAATACTCCACTGCAATAAATTTGTGCCGTGGGGTTCTTGTACAGGGAGCAGACCCAAGCAATGAACTCAGTAGGGATGCCCATGTGTTGCATAGTCCCAAACAAAACTGCCAGTTCACGCTGTCAAATGCCTTCTCCGTGTCCAGGGAGAGCAAACCAGCTGGTATGCCATAGTCCCTAGATGCACAGAAGAAGTGAGAGTTTGTGTAGGTGATCTGAAGCTACCCTCCCTTTCATAAATCCCACTTAGTCCGGATGAATAATAGGAACAGTACTGCACTGAATCGTCCGGCTAGTATTTACACCAGAATTTTGACATCACAATTTAAAAGTGAAATTGGTCTATAGTAGCCATTCTGGATCTTTATCAGCTTTATGTAGTACAATAATAAGGGCTTCAAACGTTGTTTTATCTACATGGTTTGAATTTAAGATCCAATTATATAACCTGTTTAGCCAGGGGTTAGTTTTCTTGAATGTTTTATAACAGTTAGGGAAAATCCATCTGGGCCCAGCGCTTTGTCAGATTCTAGGAAGCAATAGCTATCAGTATCTCTGCCAATGTGATTGACTGTGAGCTGTCTTGCTGGGTTCTATCCAGGGAGGGTAGGGTGGTGTTGGCCTGATAATCAGATATTTTGCTGCTATCAGGTGGATGAGACATAGGACCATACAACAATGTGTAGTAATCAATGAATCTTTGGTGAACTCCTGGGGGTGACATACAGAGAATCATCAGATAAAGAGCGAATGGCTTTTATACACCTAGTGGATTCTGCCTTTTTGAGAAGGAGGGCCAATAACCTTCCAGCCTTTTCCCCTGATCTATATATTTGGTTCCGTTTTCAGGATTATGTATTCTGCTTTCTCCCAGAGGAGGCAAGCATACTGGTCCTGAAGGCCTACTAATTTATTCTGGTGAGCCTCTGTGGAAGAGAAGGACAATGAGGCCTCCAGCTTCTGGATATCCTCCTGAGAGACAGGGCTTTCCTATCTCTTTTCTTTTCCTTTGGGAGGCTAGATTGATAAAACAGCCTATTAATAATCATTCCAGGGCTCCCCACTCCAGGTCCATTCTACTAGTGGAATTTAGGTTGAGGATTGTGAACTGATCTATCTCCTGATTAATAACCTCTACTATTTGTGGTTTCTTCAGCAATTGATTGTTTAATTTTCAAATTGTCTGCTTAGGGGATTGGACACTAATGTTAACAGATAATCGACCATGGCATGGTCAGAAATAACTCCTGGATTAATACTACTTTCCAGTACTCCAGGCAGCAGTGTATGAGTAATAAAATAATAAATCCTGGACTTGGAGCCATGAACTTCAGAGCAGAAAGTGAACTCCTTCCATCCAGGATGAAGAACCCTCCAGGGTCATATAACCCTAGATGGTCCATCAAGTCCTTTATAGCTCACTGTGCTGTAGTCAGATCTTGACACCTTTTTCTGATTTAACTAAGTCTGGGGAGAAGGGAGATTCCAGTCTCCCCTAATATTAGACGGAGGCCCATAAAGGGGGCATAAGTGATAACAGCTCTGCAAAAGCTGGGGTGTCCACATTGGGGCCATAGATACTACCCAGTACCACATCAGTTCTGTCCATTTGACCCTTGACTAAGACATATCTCTCTAGTGAATCCCATACCACCTTTTCCTCTATGAAAGGGAGGTTCCAGCTACCAGTATGGCAACCCCTCAACTATAGGTGCTATCCCCAGCCATGAATACTTGGCCTATATATTGTCTGACAGCAAGCCCTCCTCTTTATGTAAGAGGTGGGTTTCCTGGACATGACAATATCCCTTTTAGGTGGGTGATGTGTTTAAGGATTTGATAACGTTTAAGTTCACTCGAGCCTCTCGCACATTCCATGAAAGGATTCTCTACATACTATCATGGGACTCTACTTTCCTGTGTCTTCAGAAAACAGTACCTTGGTAGAATGAGAATGCCTCCACTATAATACCCTTCCATTAAAACCAAGCCAACCTCCTCCCCCTTTTGCTCCTCCCTATCCCTCCCAAAGCAGCACCTAAAACCCTCCTGCCTCCCGGCCAGCATTTCACCTCAAGAAAAATATTTCCATGCCTCCTCCCCAAAATTATCTTTACAGTACATGATGTACCTTCTCTGCACAGCTACTCTCCCCACCCCCATTTACCCTATAGCAAATACATACTCAAATTTCAAAATATCCAATGTGAAATCTAGTAGAATAAAAGCAAGACCTTCAGAGAAAATAACATGGAAATTACGACTCTACAACCCCATAAGAGGAGGTCGCAGCAAATTAATATACATCCAGCCACAATTGTCATAACAAGATTCTCACAAGTACTAATCCTTACAGGGCTGACTGGACATAAATAACCCAGTCTGAGGTATCCCTACTACTTAGGGAGTGATAATATAATATTCAGCAAAGTTCAAATCTGTCTTGGCCATCTTGCTACTACTATTCCTCTCTTTTTTTTTTTTTTGTATGATCTATTTTTCCACCCCATGCTCGCTGGTCCTCCACTCCTTCAGGCTCTGCCAAGTTCCCCTGACCTCTTCTGTTCTTGCCCGGCCCTCCTCTGGCCCCAGATTGCAGCCAACCCCTGGGATATCCCGGTATCCCTTCACCAGGTGGGTCCCTCTCTCCTCAAGGGGAAGGCACTGGGGAGGATTGCCCAGCACACACTTCTAGGGCCCAGGGATGCTGCTGGGGAACAGGAGGCACCAGGAAGGTGCTGGAGGCCCTCAGGAACAGAGAGCCATCATCCGGAGACCAGCCGAGCAATTTTCCTGGCTTTCTGTTGGGGGCAGCGTGAGTGATGTCACGGCATGTCGACGTCCGCCTCCCCCAGTTAGTATTGGACCATGCATCCTGTGATACTCCCAGCCTCCGCTTAGAGCCAGCAGGTGCCAGACAAGTCCCTCACCCTCCCGGAGAAGGAGAGCTGTCCCTGGATGCTCAATCCTTCTGCCCCGGCCGTCCTCCAGTGACTCAGGCTCATTCTCGAACCTGGAATACTGGACGCCGTAAGCGAAAGGTCCAACTGCGTGGGCCGCCCAGGATTCCTTCTCTAAATGAAGGTCGTTGTTATTTGGGGCCCAACAGTCTTTTCAGAATGAGCAGTTACCTTAAATAAAAGTATCTATTAGAGGCCCAGATAAATGAGGTAGTCTCATAAGTAAGTGCACTGGGTACCAGGTGTGGTACACAACTCAGAGAATACAAAGCATATCCTTCAGTAAATAAGCAAGCAATAACACACACAACAAGGTGTAGGTTATCTCCTGATAAACATGCCCAGGTGCATTGTTAGGCACTAGGCGCTTCACTTGGTACCTTATGCACCGGCTTGCTATCGAGATAACCCACACCTCAAATGGTATTGTGCTTATAAATGGGTCCCTCATGTAGAAAAAAGTGTCAAAATATTATTAAAATGGGGAAAGGAGTTTTTAGTTATAAGAGTAAAATAGTTCTTGTATTTTTGCACTGTAGCATAATACAGTGCATTTCTGTTTGTGACTACTAGAGGCCTCTGTAAGGTCGTACTGGGTTAAAATATGCTTTTGCTGACGTTTGTAAACTGTTTCAGATCCCCCCCCCCACCCCCATTGCCCAGCCAGATACATGCTGAGCCTAAAATGTGTTGATTTTTTGGTAGGAAGCACAGGCTAAGTTTGTAATGCAAAGGGTTTCTGACTACCAAATCACAGAGTGACACTGCTGGCAATCACTAAACCCATTCTTCTGCTGCACCTCCCTTGGCAAATGTGATCAGTTCCACCCTCCAGTCCTGTACTTCAATTGGCAGATAAAGCCATGTTCAACCTCGTCATTCTAGTTTTGTGGGTGAGGCTGCTTGCTGGGTAGCAATTTAGGCTGTACTATCTATAGTGGCTCCAGTACCGTTAGTTACAGAGAGTGCGCACGCCCACTGCACTTGGAAATTACGTATCTGCCAGTTGGGGCTGAGTCGTGGGGCTCATAGTGGTCACTAGCATGCCAACACCAGTGCTAGAAAGGAGCCGAGTTGCATAGGTAGCATCACGTGTGTCCCTGGTGCCCGTCCTATGAGTCAGCAGTAACTGACAGTGGCCATGCTTTTATTTGTTTATGTGGAGCTATGGGTGCCAGTCATGTCACAGTGATCGTGAAGGAGAGAGAGGCGGCATGGCTCCTGATTAACATTTCTGCACTGAAACTGTTTTGTGCAGCAGAGGTTGGTGTTTTTAATCTGTATTATTTGGCCAGTGGACAACGGCCGTGTTCTGACAGAGCTGGGCGGGTGGGTGAGCGAGGGCGAACAGGAGTATAGCATAGTGCATGAAATGCTGTTTGAAAACTGGCACGCATTGATCTTTAGCTGTACTGTGTCTTGCTTGGCATAACAAGTACCTGTTGGCATATATATTAGCTGATAAGGACATGGCTACTGGTACCTGTTAGCCAATCAGGATGCAGGTTTTTTACCCATTTTATAAAAGAGTTGAGCCACTGTTCCACCTAGAAATGAATTGAAATTATAAGTTTGTGGCAGGGGAGCAGAATAGTATCCATATTCTTGCAGGTGCACCAGGCCACCGAAAGAGCCCATTCTGCCTTACAAAAACTGGAGGTGCCCCACATTTCTTGGGGGAAATGTTACATACCCAAAAGTAAAAGTTCAAGCCATGTTGGCTCACATCATGTTAGGGCCTCTTTTGTAGAGAAGTCATTGCTATTCAGATTCAACAGTCTTTTTCCTAAAATGCACAATTTACTCAGTTGCAGGTTTTGTCTGAGACTTCAAAAGATATCATGCATGTTCAGCAATTATGAAATAGGTCTGGGAATGCTGTCTTCAGTACTTCTTCAGCAGTTTTGACGTCCTCAAATGTAGCCAAGTTCCTCTCAATCAGCACTTGAAACAGCTGGGTATCCCATATAAAAATGTTATGTTTGCTGCGTTCAGCTTTGTTACTATGCTGTGAAAGGAGGCCCACCTCTATTGGACTGGCAGGGAAGATCTTGCACCACACAGATAGGGGTGCCTTCCCATTGCACTTCTTTGATTTACTGTAGTTTGGCCATGAAGTGTTGTTTTCCTGGTAGTTCAGGAACTTAAAATAAAGGTTCTCGGGGAACCCAGTGGAGGGCTGGGCCTCAGCACTCAATGAGTGTGCTCAATGGTATAAGTAGGCCCTAAAGGTGAGGGCTCCGCCAACTTCGCCATGAATATTTCGCAAATACTACTGGATCCGTGCTTTCTTCTCATTCTGGCAGCCTGATCAGAACCACATTGTTTTGGTGGCTTCACCCTTCTAAATCTTTGACCTTTGCTTCCAGTTTGGAAATTCTTTAGTGGAATGCAGCCACTGCAGGGTCTACCTTTATATCCTCTTTTCCAGGGAGCTGATACGGCCTCACTATCTCCTGCCCACTGGGGAGATCTTCCAGGGTTCCTGAGAGCACTTTAACTTACGTAGTCAGAGAATGAAAATTTCCCTGAGTGGACGGAATTTGTCAAGAAAGCATTCCAGGGTTAGTAGGGTTTGCTCTGGTATGGCAGCCATTTGTCTCGCTGCTGACCCTAACTGGGCCTTTGGTCTTTTACTGGCTTTTCGAGAGTAGATGACGTGTGTGTGATGAGGAGGAGCCATCTTCATTTCTGCTTCCATTCCACCGATACTATCCTGAGATCTGGACAGAAAACCCCGAGACAGCTTTCGATAAGGTTTCTGGTTCTTGATGGTGGCTGAATACACAGAAAATATAGATTTTAATCCGATATACGAGGAGGATAGTGGGAACACACAGCAGACACAGCTATACAGCAAGTTGCATCACATGATCTCCTCTGTGTGACAGGGTTGACTAAAACCCTGACCCATTTGTTAAGCATAAAGAGTTAAACCCAAGGATCTGTCCTATCCTCTCCTTTCTGTCTTTTGTCCATCTTGTCATACAATGAATGTGCATGTGAATTTAGGGGTTAACCTGAGATGCAGTTTGAGCTTTGCAGAGCTGTTAGCAGGAGGCCAGCTTGGGACACTGTTCTATTTGCAAGTCTCCGCTGCAAAGAAACTGACAAGAATGCTGATACATTTGTGAGAAACAGGAAATCTCCTTAACAAGCTCAGGATGAAGAAGTTTGTCAGGCAAAGACTTGTTATAAAAAGAGCAGCAATATTTTGCTGGAAATACTGAAACTTGGAATTAGGGATACCCTCAAGATGAAGAACTTTATTTCCTCTGTACTGCCTTTGTAAATAGTTACACTGAACAATTTTTGTTTTTTATTTTACTGTTATTGATTATAATAAAATGCTACTTTCAAATTTTATAACTGCTCCTTTCTTTTCTATGCTTCCAGACCTGTGCCTCAATGACAGATGGTGTCAGACTAAATGGGATTTACACCATGTATATTCTAAGCCAGGAGTTTTGTGCGTGGGTACTAGACCTGGTACCGAGCATGTATAGCAAAAGGTATGGATTCTGCAGCAGCAAGCCCAATAGTCAGTACCAGAAGAATGGCAGCCAAACTAGCAGAGAGACAGAAGTCTAAGCTAAGACTGTACAGCCAGTACAAGTGATGAAAAAAGAACAGGCAGTGACAGAACCTAAAAGCCTGACTGCCTTTTTCAAATGGTGGGCTACACAATAAAAGAGATGGCATAACAGAGAAGAGAGGAGATGCAGTGAGAGAAAAGAGATTCAACATTTAGAGGCACAGAGAAAGAAGAAATGCAACAACCTGAAAAGCAGAGAAAAGAAGAAATACAGCCACAGGAGCAGCAAAGAAGAGAAGAGAAGAGATGCAGCAAAGGCTGAATACCTTGCAAGCTATCACATTTGGAGGATCTGGCCCAGGTCCATCAGAGCAACGAGACACAAACAACTTAAAAGATATTAAACTTGCAAAGTTGTGTCCTCAAATGATATTGAAGCATACGTGACAACCTTTGAAGGGCTGCCACTGTCTACCAATGACCAAAGCAGCAATGGGCAATCAGGCTGGTATCTTATTTGACATGTAAACTCCAACTTGCCTATAGCAATATGGACACTGCACTATCAGAAAACTATGACCTGGTGAAAAGAGAATCCTGAAAAGATATGACATCTCAGGAGAGACCTGCAGGTAAAGATTCCAGTCTCTGAAGTACAACTCGTCAACAATCCACAAGAAGTCTTCACCTGTCTCAAAGAACTCCTTATTACATAGCTCCAACCAGAGGGCAAAACAGTCCCACAGATCATCGACACACTTGCAATTTTGCAATTCATCAACATCCATCCTACAGACATACAGATCTGGGTAAAAGAACACCAACCAGAAAGTGGGGAAAAGGCTGTTTCTTTGGCTGAAGACTACCAGATGGCCAAACAGACATCACAGCAGTGAGGTAACAGTCAAGCACCAGTAAGACCTTCTTTTTCCCGATTTAACTCCAAGTTTGATAAGAACTCTGGTGGGGGTAACAAATCTGCACCCAAAGATTTTATTTGTTATAACTGTAACAAGTCATGCCATATTGGAAGAAACTGCTATAGTAATTAGAATAACATTGGAGAAGGTTTGTCCTTAGCAAATTAGAGGCAAGTACTTAACAGATGTCAAGATGGGAGATGAGACTGTGAAAGGACTTATAGACTCAGGAAGTAGACAGACCCTGGTGCATATTGAAGTTCTCAAAAGAACGATGCCAAAAGACCAGATACTGGAGTCATCTGCATCCATGGGGACACTCAATACTATCCCACCACCCAAGTGACTTGAATATTAATGGTGTGTCACACCAAATAATGGATAAAATTCCATCACCATTACGGTGGTATGTGGTGCTACAGCCATTTAAAAGTGATGCACAAATCTGAGAAAGAGAATGTAAATGCTGATTTTCTGTCGAGATATGGATCAGAAATTGAGAATTTTGATGTTTGAAAAACAAAATGTGTGAGTTTAAACTTCTGTTTGCAATACTTCATATGCACTGAACTGTAAAGGTTATAAGCTAATGTTAGAAGAGAAATAAAAATAATAGAAAGTTTTGGAAACCTGTTTTAAAAACAGGTCCCTCTTAAAGGGAGGGTATGTGACCGGGTTGAATAAGGCCCTGTCCCGCTTATTAACCAGAAAGAGTTAAATGCAATGATCTGTTCTATCGCCTTTTCTGTCTCTTGTCCATCTGGCAGTGCAACAAATGTTCATGTGAAAACTAGGAACTGATCACTCTGGCAACTCGTGATTCTCCACCCAATCATCTCTGCCTTCATTTGCTGTTTGCTGGGATCCATTGGTTTGAAAATGTATATAGTTATACTGTTGAAATGATTGCAAAAGCTGGTTGTAATTTAGGGTTAACCTGAGATGCAGTTTGAGCTCCCTCTCAGACTTCTTTGCAAACTCATTTGCAAAGCTGTCAATGAGCAGAAAGTTTGGGACACTGTCTATTTGCAAACCTGCTCTGCAAAAGAAACCCACGACAAGAACTCTGATATATTTGTGAGAAACAAGATGTCTCCTTAATAAGCTCAGGATGAAGAAGTTTATTGTCCAGCAAAGACTTGTTATAAAAGAGCGGTAATATTTTTGCTGGAGAGACTGAAACTTGAAATTAGAGATACCCTCAAGTTAAAGGACTTTATTTTTCTGTACTGCCTTTGTAAATACTTACACTGAACAATTTTTATTTTTATTTTACTGTTATTGATCATAACAAAAATGCTACTTATGATTGTATAACTGCTCCTGGTTGTCCTATGCTTCCTGACCCAGCCTCGATGACACTCAGCTGTGCTATCCTGGTAAATACAGTATAAAAACTGGGAAAAGCAGGATGCTATTGAAGATAGGATAGCATATGCCGCCTGTTGTGCAGCGGTTGATTTCCACTCATGGCATCGGCGGTCCGGGTCTGGAACGGACTCTGGTCACTGGAGGACCAGCCAGGAAAGAAGGATGGAGCATCCCATGGACTGCTTTCCTTCTCGGGGAGGGTTTGTAGCCCAACCATCTCTTGATGGACCCCCAGCGGAGGAAAGGGCACAGCAGCTACCAGTGCGTAGGCAGCACTCCAGGGGTGGGGCGTACTCAGGATGTCACGCAAGTCCCTGCCCCAGAAAACCAGGAAATTGGAGAAGCTGCCAGCTGCCCTAGATGATGCTTACTTGCCACGTGCTTCAATTAGCCCCCAAGGCTGGCCCTCTGACAAATCCGATGTCTGGGTGCTATCCCAGGGTGTCACAGTCCGCCCCAGGGGCAACCGGGGATAAATGGAGGCACGCCATTGTGGGGTGGAAGTCCATGGTCCATGACCAAGCAGCTGCAGGCTCGAGAGATAAAGACAGAATAAAAAGAAAATAGGATAGCATCAGAGATGTGCTATCCTGGGTAAATACAGTACAAAAATGTCAAAGCAAGAACCTATTGAAAATGAGATATTGCATCTCAGCTGGGTTATCCTGGTAAATATATTGCAAACTGCAAAAAACTTGCAGCACAACCCACTGAAAAGGAGATATTGCATTTAATGTGATCTATCTTAGAAACATACATTATAAAAGCAGGATCACACTAAAAATGAGATATCGATCTCACCTCTATTATCCTGGGTAAATACACTGTATAAAATCAGGATCCTCTACAAATGACATATTACATCTCATCTAGTCTATTTTGGGTGAATATATAGTGAAAATGTGTACACGTAGGACCCAGTATAACAGCAATGCAAGCAGCTAACATTCGACATTCACAAATGCTTGTTTAAATATGCTTTGGGCACTCAGAATTTGCTTAAAGTTACTTTAAAGATGACAAACTGTGTGTTTTGTGCTAACTGATGTTTGACAGGAACTTTGCCCAGCACAGACCTCAGCTTTTAAAAATTGGACCTAACTCTTTATTTCAATTACAGTATACATTTTCAAAACACATAAAACCACCAGAGACCAAAACCCACCTGTTGTCTTTCTTATTTTCCCCTAAGTGAGCACAGTACTAAACTGATACTTATTTTCAGTATTTTTGTAAGAGAGTAATTTGCCAAAACAGATCCATGATAACCTCACCCGTTAGAAAGGACAGCAAAACAATTACTGAAATCTAACCACGATATTGTTATAAAAAGCTGATAAAGGCTCTGTAGGTGTGATCTTACACTGGCAGAATTATGTCAATGAAATTAATAGAGAATTAACAGATCACACCTACTATATGGAACTGGCTAGCATCGGACTCTGCACAATACACCTGGGAACTATGGGACGAATCAAATAATTCATAAGCATGTCCAAGACACAATAACTGATCTCATCCCTGATGAATGTCGGCCAGGTACATTTTACATGCTGCCTCAAGATCCAAAAACCTGGAAATCCAGGAGACTTATAATATCTGGGAAGGATGCCCTGACAGAGAGAATCTCTGGTTTATAGAAACCATTTTAAAACCGCTTGTCATGGAAAGGGATAGCTATATTCAGGACACTACACACTTCTTGCGTAAACTTTCTATTTCAATTTTCTAGGGATTTACCACCTAATATAATATTAGCCATAATGGATGTAACCTCTCTCACACTAATATTCCATGTACTGATGGCATTTCAGCCTGCCTCAAATACCTACAAGAGAGAGGACAGCACTACAACATCCACCCAGAATTCATTGTGAGACTGAATGAATTTATTCTGACCCACAAGAACTCCAGTTTTAATGGTAAATAGCATGTTCAAGTTATGGGAAGAGCAGTGGGCACCAGGATGGCTCCACAGTATGCCAATCTTTTCATGGTGAAGTTGAAGAAGGATTTCCAAAATATTGTACACACAAACCACTTGCTTATTTCTGTTATATTGATGATTTTTCATAATTTAGACAGAAGGTAGCAGCACACTCAAATAATTATGTCAGGAACTGAACACTCTTCACCCATCCATTAAACGCTCCATGGAGTACTTTGACACCAGTGTTAATTTCCTGGACACAACAGTTACCATCAAAGATGAAACTTTTCAGACCTATATTTACAGTAAACCAACAGACAGACAAAATACTTAGATAAAAACAGCAATCACCCTAGGCACACAAAAATCTGTAACGCATAGTCAAGCGCCTTGATACCACTATATCTGTTCGAGTAAGGACAGAGATAAACACCTGGCCACACTGAAAAATCATTTACTGGGCAAGGAATTCTTCTAGAGAAATTGACAGAGTGATGGAACATGCTACACTTATGCCAAGAGAACAACTACTACAATATAAAGAGAAGAACACCACCAATCAGATACCCGTGGTTGTTATATACAACCCTGATCTGCAGCCCTTTGTGTAAAATCATTAAGGTCCTCCGACCAATATTCAGTGAGGATGACACCTTGAAATGGATCTTCCAAGAACTACCTCCACTGTCTTTCAGACAACCACTTAATTTTCAACCTGATTGGCAGGAGCAAACTTATACCTAACCAAAACAATAGAACACTAGATGGCTCGGAGTCACGGATGTGTGTGCTAGATAGGACGCCTTTCTCCCTGGGTTCACCTACCGCCTGCTAAAGATCTTTAAAACCTTGTTTTATGGTGTTTTCCACCGCAGATCACCTGACTGTCACCTTCCTGAACATCTGTGCCCCGATATAAGAAGTCGATGGACGAAGAGATGCGGAAAATGCTTCTAAACACACGCCTCCGCTATGCTCGAGAAGGCCCTAAGAAAGCCAGGGCCTCCTCTCGCAATCCTTGCTGCCTGCTATTACTGAGAGTCCTGATATGGATCCTCTACCCTCTCGAGATTTTTAGAGGAGTTTCAGCCTTTAAGCTGAAATGCAGAAACGGCAGGAGAAATAAAGGCATCTCTAGCACCCTAGAGGAGCTCCAAGAAGATTGCTGACAATGAAGCTTGTATACACTCCATTTAAAGGAAACAGGACAAAGCAGAATTGGAGCTAGTGGCCTTGAGGCAAAGGCTAGTGAAGATGGAGAACAAGGTGGAAGATTTGAGGGCGAGTTGCACAACAATGCGGTAATTATTGGTTTGTCTGAAGGTGAAGAGGGCTCAGAACCCATTAAGTTTATCAAAAGTTTGTGGAGAAGGTAGCAGGCCCTTCCCCTTGGTGCAAGCAACATAATAGAAAGAGCTCATCGCACTATGCCCTCCCCGGTTGGAGCCCCACTCATGTCTGCTACGCTCTAAACTTCCAGGAGCGACAGCATTTCCTATAAGGTTAAAGTACAAGATTTGCAATGGGAAGGTAAAAGCTGAGGGTGGCTAGAAGATTTGCCTGTATCTGTATGCCAGAAACGAGCCACGCTTCACAAACTGGTCCTCAAGTTGATTCTGCGGAAATCAAGTTTCATATGGGTTTTCCTGCAAGGCTTCAAGTTTTCCTGAATGGTTCCTGGGCGACCTACGAGGAAGTGGAGTCGGCAACTGGAGGGCTCAAGGAAGCACTTCCTGACCTTTAAGCCTGCATGAGAATCGACCTGATGTGGGGTGCTATGCTGAGCTTTTCAGTGGTGGTGTAGTTTAGCTGCTGCATATTATATTTCTCAACTATGTCTCTGGGGCTACATTGGTGACAAACTGTATATCTGGCCATTTAATTCCATGCTGCAACTCTCAAGAAGGGTCTCCTCGCTGACAGAAAATGGACATCTTGCTCCCGATCTGGTTCTCTTCTAGGACTGTCTAATTTTTGTTGACTATCATGTTTTGACTCCGGCAAGTCCAGTCTCATTTTGTATTTGTGTGGGGTCACCTTGCTCAAGTTAAATTTCACTCTGACAGATCTGGCAACTCACTTTCTCAGGGCCAATGTCCTGATTCTACGGATCGGGGGTGCAATGCTCAGTTTTCTCTGTGTTTACAATGTGATTCTGTCTGCAGCTGCACTCTTTTCTGGTCCTGTTTCCATGGTCTGGTTTTTCTAGGTTTCCCTCTTTACCGCCTCCTGCTTACCAGGCAAAAGTATGGTTAGCCTGTGGGCCAGGTGTGAGATTCCGCAGCTATAGACAGATGGTGATATCAGGTTTCTACAAGCTTTAATTGGTGTTGGTCTTCCCTTCTGTATAACCCTCCTTGAGTGCTGTTTTTGGAGGACTCCTTATCTCTTTTCAAATTTCCCTTAACGAAGTGAGATGGTCACTGTTTCTGGTCCTAGAAATGTGGTCAGACAGCGCCCAGGAGCCCCTATACCAAAGAAGGCAGTAATGGCCTGCTTATTCTCGGCTGTTTACCCCGCTGCTCGAGAGCTGCGCCCACAAGAGGGCGCCTGAGATTACTTTTTCCACACTTGATGCAAGTGCTTTTACTACACTTCACGCTCTGTGGATCATGTTGAAGCATGGTTCATGGGGCTTCTGTAGGGAGGATTACTTTCTCTATGGTTTTGTGCAGACAATTCCTGCACTATTTAGGGATGTTGTCAATAGATAAGAACTGAGGATGTACCATTCTCTCTATGGAGTGTTCTGGCTACAAAGGGTAGTGTTCTTGTTTTCTGGTTCATGAGGGCGGAAGGTTGGAGGAGAGGATCTTTTCAGATAGCCGATCATCATTAACCATGCAAAAGGTGGGTGGGTGTGGGAGGAGGGGGTCAGGTTTATGGGGTGCTTTGGGTGGGGGGCCTTCAAAGGGTGATTGGGGATGAATTCAGTGACGGTAGGGGCGGGGGGGTAGAACAACCCAGTGCATATTTTGTGTGGAGAAGTATTGATGTAAATACAAATATATGTGGTCTTGGAGGATTTCTGTCTGGCATCATGAGTGATGGCTAGAAATATTCAATTTATCAGTTGGAACGTTAAAGGGCGAGGCATAGGACTAAGCAATATAAAATTTTGAAACATATAAACCATCTGAAGACAGAAATTATGTTTTTGCAGGAGACGCATTTGCTTAAGAAGGAGGCTGACAAAATAAGACGGCAACAAATTGGGCAGCTGTTTATGGACGGACAGCATGACCCACAGTAGAGGGGTTATGATCCTTTGCATAGGTCTGTCCTGTTCAAACTCTCTAGTTATATCTGATCCTTCGACAGATTCCTGTTTGTAAAAGGTAGATTGCATACCCTGGATATTGTCTTGGATGCCATCTATGGCCCTAATGTAGACTCCCCAGTTTTTTGTTCAGATAATAGAAGCCCTAACTCCATTTTTGGATATCCCCATGGTTATAGGGGTGATTTTAATCTCATTTTTGATCAGGCTCTCGACAGGTCAGGTCAATCCCATCAAGGTCTCTCCCAGAACAAAGAGCTTTTAGGGACCTGATGGACTCTATAGGTCTTTATGATATATGGCGTGTATTACATCCCAATACAAGGAGTATACTTATGTTTCTCCAGTGCATGCAACTTCCTTGAGGATTGATTATATCCTCATCTCTCAATCTCTTACCAGGGGTTATAAGCTAGTATTGTTTCAGGGCCCTTGTCGGATCACTCTGTGGTCACCTGCCAAATCCTAGCGTCACTGCCCAATAAAGGGGCAGGTGGAAGTTGAATAATCAAATTTGAAGGAGCCAAGATGGTTCAATATATAATATCCCAATAGAGCAGTTTATTGCTTCCAATTCTAACTCGTGGGGAGGCCTGATATGGTATGGGGTGCCTGTAAAGCATATTTAAGGGGATTATAATCGCCTAACATCGAAAAGGAAAGAGAGAGGGCATCTCGGATCTCTGATCTTCTCTCTCAGATTAGGGTATGGAGACTGTTCTCTCTCCATCTTCCTCTGAGTCATTTAACAAGATTTAATGAAACTGAGAGAAGCTTACCTAGCAATGTTAGCGGAGCAAGCTGAATTTGCTATTCTGAAAACAAAAGTGGTATATACTGATCAGGGTGAGAAGGCGGCAGAATGTTGGCACTCGCATCAAGCAACAGGAATCTGCCAGATTTATTCTCAGCCCACTCCTCCAAAGACATCCCTTAAGGTCTTACCTCAGAGATAGCAGAGCAGTTCACAAACTATTTCAGGATTTATTTGGCCTCATGGCCAACTCCACATCTAAGGACAGACTTTATGAATATCTGAGCGATTTGCAACTGCCAACTCTCTCACAATCTCAGCAGAAAATTTTGGAGTTCTCTATCTCTGAGGGTGAGATTGAAAGGTAATCAAATCTTCCCATCCTGATAAATTCTGGGCTCTGACGGGTTTACTCTCAATTTTTACAAAGTTTTCTAAGCAATTGATTCCTATTTTGCTGCCACTCTTCCAGGCCATTCTCTCCGGTCAGCATCCGATCCCTCCCTTTTGAGGTGTTGATTGTTTTGTTGCCCAAGCCAGACAGACCATCTGATCTGGTCTCGTTATAGACCCGATCTCCTTCTTAACCATGATATTAAAATTTTGGCAAGATTATTAGACCGACGTTGGAGGCAGTACTTCCCTTTTAATCGGGCAGATCAGGTTTGGTTTTATGAAGGGAGATCATCGGTCAATTATTTGAGGGCCCTGTCGCATGTCTTCTGCATCCAAGGATGCTTCTCATCCAATGGTCCTGATCTCATTGGATGCTGAGAAGGCATTCGACAGAGTCCACTGGGACTACTTGTTTGCTACGTGAAGAAGTTTTGCCTTCCACAAATTCTGAATTGGGTTAGCTCATTATATAAGTTCCTTCTGCCAGAATTTCATGTAATGGGGTTATCTCCACCCCTTTAAATTACATGTAAGGACTAGACAGGGGTGTCCCTTATCCCCCTTCTCTTCAATATTTACCTAGAGCCTCTTATTAGGAGATTCTCAGGTGCTCAGGGCATCTCGGCATCTCTTGAGGAGCAGGTGGTTAAAGTGGCGCCCACGAGATGATCTTCTGCTGCAGGTGACCCACCCACTCACATCTATTCCTATTATTCTGAAGTTAATAGATGACTTCAGTAGGTCTCAAACTTTAAACTCAATGTAGGAAAGACTGTGGTTTTTCCTCTTAATCATAGGGTATATAAACAGGACATTATTGTGTTTGGGCTTACCTAGAAGTCCGATTATATTAAATATCTGGGGCTCCTTCTTACTGAGACATGGCACGGCTCAGACAACTCAATATTGATGCACTGGTACATAAATAGACCTAGACCTCTGCAGGTGGACTTTACTTCCCTTTCTCTTTGGGGCAGAATCAATCTAATCGAAATGAACATATTTCCCACTTATTCTACCCCTTAACATGCTAAACATATGGCCCCCTGTCCTGGGTTAAAAAGTGCATAGTATGATCTCTACTTTTATATGGGGGCGACAAGAAGGCTAGGATGGCTTTCCACAAGTTAGTGGCCCCAAAGGCTAAAGGAGGATTAAGAGCGCCCATATTGGGTTATACTACTGGGCCAGTCAGGCCAATAAGTATCTCAAATGGCTGACCGTGGACCAACCATCCTTGGCTACCACATATACCCAACTTGGTTAGCCGTTAGAGTCTGCTACCATTAGAAAACATGGTCTCTCCCGGCTGTGCTGTGATACACCAAGGTTAGTTCCCTACCAGAATCTCTCGTAGTTCCCTATAGCTGTTTCAATCAGAGTTCATACCAATTGTTCACTTTTCTGAGGTGTAAGAATCTCAAGGATTTATCTCAGCCCGTAATAGGCAACCCTAATTTTTGCTGGACGGCAAGCTTCTCCCACCTAGTTGGATCCCTCAGATAAGAAACTGCCATCTAGATGAGTTTATGTTATCCAATAGTCAATGGTGCTCTTCAGCTGGCATTATGCACAAGTTTATGGTACCTCACACAACAATCTTCAAGATTTTTCAACTTCGTCATTTATTGATTAAGGTAATGGGCCTGACCCCAGCTCCCAATATCAGTTTTCGGGCTACCCTCACGGAGTTGGCGGACTTGCCTCATGCTTGTATCTAAAATATACACTGCTCTATTTACCTGGGCTTCCCTGACAATTACGCTCCGTCTCCTTTTGGGCTCTCTTTTCAGGGCAGAGATATGGATTGGTCTATCCTGTGGCAAAGTTGTCATAAGTTCCTTAAGCAGGACAGACTTAGATTAATGCAATTCAAAATTTTGCATAACATTTATTACTCTCCATAAGAGGCTTGCCAGACTGGGTCTGATATCTTCTCCCCTCTGCACAAGATGCCAGTCTCAAGAAGGTGTCCTCCTTCATATTTTCTGGAGCTGTTCGAAAGTTGCCCCACTTTGGACCATGATTAAACAGTGTGCCGATCCTCTTTGGGGCTCTCAGAATTGTTCACCCCTGAAATATGTCTTCCTGGGCATTTCTCCTCCATTTCAGTGGTGAACAGGAGGTACCACATAGCCTTGATGTCAATGTCTGTTAAAAAGTGGTGTTGAGACACTGGAAGGATATGGAGGTACCATCTTATGTTGAATGGCTTCAGGAATTGCTTGAACCTCAGAACAGAGAGGGCTATTGCCAGTCTATATAATAAACTTGAGAAGTTTGACAGGATCTGGGGCCCAATGCAGACTCTCTATGCACTACAGGCTTAAGTACTACCAGGTTATATTCTTTGGTACTGTGCTAAAGGTGTAACGATGCACTGGGTTGTTCAGGTGGGTGGTGGTTAGGTGGGTAGGTGGTGGGTGGTGGGGGGAGAGTGAATCATCTTGTACTCTGCATCTGATGTTCGGGGTTCATAATTTACTCTACTGTGATTCGCTCTCTGTATTGGAAACTTTAATAAAATTTGAATTGGAAAAAAAAGAACACTAGGTGGCTCGAGACCATGTAATTGTCCTAGATGTAAGACATGTGAGCACATTTTCACTTCAAACTTTATCAACATACCACAACACAAACAATTCAAGATACAGGGAATTATGCATGTGCATCTCAGAATGTTGTTTACTACATTCAATGCAAGAAATGTCCACCAACAGGTTATGTGGAGAAGACTGGACAACCTCTTCAAACCCAAATGAACTCTCACAGACATGATATTAAAATGAAGAAGACTGAAAAACAAGTGGGACATTTCTCTCAGTCTCAACATTGCATCTGCCTGCTTCAGCCCTCGCTCCACACCCAAGATAGAGTCCTCAGTTTTCTGTCGGAGGAACCTTGTTGATTCTTATAACATGTTATTTAAGATTCATTGCCTATGTTTACTTTAACTGTTGTGGTACCTTAAGTCTGTCTGGTGATCATGTAACTCAATGCCATTTTGCACTGTTTAAATGCCTGTTTGTACTCCCTGCAGTTGGATTACAAGCACTGCCTGAGTTTGCACTGTAAATCCTGCACAAAAGGGGGTGGTGTAGCTTTGTTCGTCAAGGAACCCCTATCAGCCAACATAGTTCTCCACTCTGACCCTAACCTCTCCCAGTGAATGGCTCATCACCGAACTCACCCTGGGAACTAGTAAAAACTCTACATCTGGTGCTGCTACAATCCTCCTACAGCAGGAACCAAATGCTTAAACAGCTTCCTCTCTGGCCTGGGCTCCATATACCACACAGAGACTCAATTCTCTTGGGTGATCGCAGTCTAAAATGGTTCAGTTCCCACCACTTGACTATGCCTCCCTCCCAAAACAATACAACCTGGCCCAAACTATTAACCTTCCAACAAGGCAGAACCCCACAGAGGACACACACTCTCTGGACTGGATTGTAACTAATCGGGAGGACTGTGTCCTGGACACTGGTACCATGGCTGACTCCATTAGCGATCACTCCCCTACATACCTTCTCTGGTCATCCAAACTTAAATGGCCCCACCAAATAACCTGTCTTTCTGTAACTTGAAGCCCAAACACCCTGTCCTTCTCTCTGAGGCATGGGCACTGGACTGGTCTGCCATTTTCTCAGAATCAAATGCGACCTAGGCAGCATCTGTGTTCACTCAAGCTCTTCTAACTGTACAGGACAAGCATTTGCCAGTCCCCACCAGAAGGGTAAGGGGTGGCTACTCGCGATGGGTCATGAAAGACCTCTTTCCCCTCATGAAAGACAGGGACTGTGCCTGGTCAACCTATAAAGTATCCCCATTCCCGACCCTACAGGATGATTACAGGTGTCGGAGGAACCTTTGCAAATACCTGGCCAAAGCTCTCAAACAGACACATTTTTCTCAATCTCCAGCAAACTAACCTTGGGGACCCTAAACAATTCTGGGCATCCATTGGCTCGCTACTAACCCCCCACCCAGTAAGCCTGTCCTACAGCTACACACTACTGCTGGCCTCTTTACTGATCCCCAAGAAGTGGCCAAGGCCCTCAATGACAAATTCTCTGACCTCAGTATGTACCTGTGCAAAACTCCCAAATGGCATGCTAAAAACCCTGTCCTCCTGCATGCCCTCACAACATCACCCGCCAGGCCTACCTCTCAACCTCCACTTCCCTCCTTTTTCTTCAAAATACTCTCACATGCTGACATAGCTAAACTCCTGAAGAGCCTCCCAAACCATAGCTCCCCTGGAGCAGACGGATTATCCCCTGTCTTCCTTGGACTTATCTCCCCTGCCATCATCGCTCCCCAGCGTTCATTTTCAACCCCACCTGGCCACTTCCTCCATGCCCAATACATGAAAAACCATGAAGGTTATTCCCATTCATAAAGCCGGGGACCCACAATCCACAGACAACTATCGCCCGATCTCCATCCTTCCTCACCTAAGCAAGCTACTTGAAAATTCGTCCACCACCAGCTTGCTGACTATATATAGGTAAATACTGATGACCTACTATGTAGCCAACAACACGGCTTCCCTAAGAATACTCCACCACCACTGCCCTCACACTCCTAACTGACCACATCCTCACAAACATGGACCATGGAAAAGCAACTGGCACAGTCTTTGTTGACCTCTCCAAAGCCTTTGACCTGGTCAATCACTCGCTCCTCCTCTCCACATTGCATCACCTTGGCTGCTCTCCAGGGTCACCATCTGGTTCGGAAGCTACTTTACAGGGTGCTCCCAGTTTGTGTCATTGGCATGACCCCTCGCCCACCCTGCCTGTCTCTACTGGGGTTTCTCAAGGCTCTATTCCTGTGACCCTTCTTTTCTCCTTATTCATTAACTCCCTTCCAGTGGATAGTCTCAACTGTCACTCAATCACTTCACGCTGGCCTCGTGTTCTTCTCCAGTGGAAAGTCTCCTATCCTGCGTCTCTGCGGCCCTCTCACAAAACTACACCACAGCCCACAATTGGTTCTCTGACCACCTCCTTCTGGTCAATCCCAAAACAGAAAACAATGTGGTTCAGATCTAAGCCCTTCCTAAGTAAATGCAAATCTAACCCACCCCTAATCATCATTTCCCCAGATAGCCATGCCCTAGAGGATGTCAAACATTTCAAATATCTAAGAGTTGTGCTTGACCCCTCCTTTCCTTTACAGACACATAAACTCTCTGGTTCTAAGATTTCACCAAAAACTAGGGGCTGCCTACAGATGCCCGGCAATACCCCACCCCTGAGGCCCACCATGCCATCATCCAGTGAAACCTGCTACCTATCCTGGACTACTGCTCTCCCATCTACCCCAGGTCCTCCACATCCACCATGGCAAAACTATCAGTAGCATACAACAGTGTCTGCCACTTCTCCCTGCTGGCCCCTTTCTCCATGCACCACTGACACCCTACACTGCACTGGGGTGGCTCCCACTACAAGCCCACTTTGACTTTGCACTGTATAGTTTTATTGATTCTGCCATCCATATTGTGCCAGAAATCCCTCTTGCTCCCCTTCTCACCACCCAAACCTCACACCACTGCCCTCGCTCCTCTAGTATCCCCTCCCTGAAAATCCCCAGGGTAGCCATGAACATGGGCACTAGATCCCTGTCTATGGCAGCCCCACACTATAGAACAAGCTGCCTACTGAACTGCACACCATAAACACTCACGCCAGTTCAAGATTTGTCTTAAAGACTGGCTCCTGTTGGCATTCACCTGCCACTGCTTTAGGACCGCCCCCTCCCCCATAGGTTCCAGGGTAGGGCCAAATAGCTTCTTATTTACTGAAACTGTACCACCATGAGCCTTACTTTGCTTTGTTGTTGTCCCTCAACTACTGCCACCATGTATTGCCAAATGTAACAACTGCAACCTTTCACTATGTATTACCTGCTCTTGTTATGTTCTTGTTATTCTGATGTTTCTACTCTGTGCCACCTTACGTGGGCTGGGTCATGCCTGAAATGGTCCCTGGGATCATTGCACCTTCCAGTTAACAAAGTTATAAATAAATAAATTTAAAAATTCCTCTGCCTGCACATCTAACATACTATTTGCCAGCAGATTAGGCCCTTACGGTCTATCAAGTCTGCTCGAACCTCAGATCCCTAGTTGGGTGCAGGGCCCTCCCTCCCTTGTGTTCCAGAAACCCTTATCATCCATCCCCACCCCCCGGACAGGCCATCATCTGATATATCCACTTTCAGTGTCTGTCCCACCCTCTCTTGAAGCCCTCCACTGTGGATCTCTGAACCAGCTCACCAGGCAGTGCATTCCAAGGGTCCACCACCCTCTCAGTGAAAAACCTCCTCCTCCTCTTTTCCCCTCACCCTTCCACCTTCCAACTTCAAACCATGCCCTCTGGTGATACCTCCCTGCTTTAGTCTAAGATCCCCTCCATGTTTACCCTATTTATTCCCTATCTGTCCTTTGTGTGCCCCACTATTGTAGCATCCCAACCAACATCTTGTCTGCCCAGGGGTTCAGTCCCCTTCTCCTCCTCCCACCCTGAACCCTGGCTCCTTTGTTCTCTGTATGTGACCCTTTAATCCCCTCACTCTGCAGACTGTTTAACTCACTTCCTTTTCTTCCCAGGTGCAGCCACCCTCCCCAGAGCTTTACATAGCAAGCTCCCAACATTGCAGCTGCTGGCATCAGACCTCCTTCCCACGAAGGTACAGATCCTCAGTTTTCTGTTTGAGGAACTTTGTTAGCCCAATGCCACTACTGTGACGGTTGCCCCACCCACCCCGTGGCTGCCTCACCCACTCTCCACCCTCCCACCCTAGCTCGTCACTTCCTTTGTAGGAGTGGGGTCACATGACCATCACCTGTTTTGACCTAACACCCAAAACTCTCCCTTGCTCTCTATATCACCAAGACACTAGTTGGCACTACATTAGCCCTTGCAACCTACATTCAACTTTAAATAGAGATGTGACAGGACCACCCCTCTGCCCTAACCCTGCTGCTATTACTATCTCTGGTGAGCATTAATTCTGTATTTTCCCCAATTTCCTCCTCCCTCTTGGTTCCCTCTTCAGCTTTGCTGGCTCAAACCTTAGCCAGAAGTGCACCATCTGCTCCGAGCGGCAACACCATCCATTTGGCCACACAGTCTCTTAATAATTCACCACATAGTCCACTCCCTAATACCTTTGCAGATTGCACTCGGTTTCTTAAACTGAATCTGCACCAACACCTAGTTTAAATAGAATAGTTCTAGACATTACCCATCTGTTCTCTCTGCATTCTGAAATATCACCTCCACCCCTTTTGTTTTTATTCTCAGAAACATCTCCCACTGTGAGACTTGGACCTAGCCTGTGGTACACACCTCTTCAAGTCTGCAGCACCATCTACTAGGCCATACAGTCTTCCTGTTTTCCTAATCATCTTTTCAGCTATTACCTTCATCTATTACTGCTCTGCTTAGGTTATTTTCCCTTTCCCATTTGCAACTTCTTGCAATTCCCACTAGAGTCACTATTCTCTCCCATCCACATGGATAGACAAGGCAGTCTGTCTGTTAGCTCCTTTCACAACTCACTGTGCATGCCCATACTTATGGCTATTACATTTTCCTTTCTCCCAACATGGAAGCATCATACCTCTATACTTTATTAAGCACTGCTCATGCAGCCCCCATGTGGCCCCCAATGTATGCCCTCCCTAAGGCCTTGCCAATTCCATGGTATTTCCTGCCAATAACCTTTCTATTACTTCTCTCAGGAGACAGTGAAAGTAACCCTGCCCCTCCTCTGCCCTGCCCATTCCTGTGTGGAGCAATACTAAAGGTCTGCAAATTGCCCATATGAACGTCCACAGCCTGGACCCAAACATCCTGAGCTTGAAGCTTGGAACTATCATTATGACCCTGATAGCTTGTCATCTCTGAGACCTGGCTGAAACCGGGCATCCTCTCCCATGAGATTACTATTCCGGCTATGCCATCTTTAGAATGATCGACCATCTAAGCGTGGTGGTGGCGTGCTCATGCACACTCTTTCCACCTTGACAGTGCCTGAGCTCCCCCTCCCCACACACACACACATGATGCCTCATTAGTGGAATCCATCTATATTACCATAGTAGTTGGGCAAGTGAAGGAACTACTTATCAGCTGTGTCTATCTCCCTCCTAGTGCTCCTGCTTCATCCTTCATTTGTCTCATTACATCCTGGTCCAGTCTCCCACCCACAGACTTAGTACTTTGGGCAAGTTCAATAACAATTGGCTGGGTCTAGGATTGTTGTCAGTCCAAAACGCCCTGGCTGACATTCATTTATCTCTCAGCTCATCAGCAAACCTGCCAGGCACAATAACAAATCTGGTTACACACCTCCTTGACTAGGTCTTCACTAACAACCCCTGCACATTAAAGCATCTGGTGTACTCCCCGCACTCTGGTGATAGCTCTCCCACCTTCTGTGTATGGAGGAACAATTTTCCTAACTCACCCCTAAAATCATGTCATCCAGGGACATGACCAAGTTTTGTCCTCAAACCTTTTAGCCTCCCTCTTCCATACTGACTGGGCTCTGGTCAGCCGCCACCTGATGTTGACATGACACTGGACTACTTCACTAACACCTTCAACTCCATTGTCAGCCCCATGCTCCCATGGTCAAGTGGAGATCTAGGTGCTCGAGCCACCTGGCTCTCCAAGGAACTCAGAGGCCACATGGCAGAGCGGGATGCTGCCTGGAAGTCATTTAAAAGCTCCAGTTTGTCTTCTGACTGGCAGGCTTAAAGACACCTGTGTAATCTATGTAAGAGTAGCTGCACTCAGCTAAATGCTCTTTCCTCAGACCCTTCAAACTAGCCATCTCTAACCCTAAAGAATTTTGGGGACAGATAAACTCCCTACTAAAGGCAAATCCTCCACCATACCCACATACATGTGATATGTCCAACTTGCTTAAGAGGGAGATTTGGGTTAAATTAGTAGGAAGATTGGCCTACTAGTAGGGAGATGCTGTAACATCATGAGTTTGTCCTTAAATGGCGTCAAAAATAAGAATAAAAGCACTTAATATATTTCATTTTGTCAAGAGTAAGCACTAAAAGAATCAACAACTAGTTGTACAATGCTATCACTTATATTGTTCATCACTAATTTACTTTTTATGCTTTATCTGCCAAAACCAAACATGAATGGATATTTTGGACATAATTTTACTTAAGCAGGAGATTTTGTTTCCCAGGAGGAGAGAGAGGAGTTCAGTCAAAAAACAGGAGTCTCCTGTGCAAGAGGGAGATATCACATGTATGTACCCAACACGATGTACTGTACCTCAATGGCTCTGAGGTTACTGACCCCACCACCATAGCTACTGAGTTCAACCATGCCTTCACTGACCTATCAAAACATAAGACTTCCCTCCCCCACCCATGACCCCTCCTCCTTCATCCCCCTCTGCCACTCTTAATAGACCCTCCTTCCACCTCAAATTCTACACCCGGAAGGTGATCCTGCATCACCTTATGTGCATCAAGGATACTTCCTCACCTGTGTTTGATTCCCTGAGCCCTGCTTCTTAAAATTAGGTGCTTCTGCCATTACCTCTTCAGTGCATGACTTGTTCAACAAATATTTCTGCTCAAGCACTGTGCCTTGCAATTGAAAGCTGCAATAGTAGCTCCTATCCACAAGAAAAGACCAAACTCTGCATTTGAGAATTACTGGCCCATCTTCATACTTTTCCCCTTGCTAAAATTCAGGGAAAAAATCATCCACTCTCAACTCCAGTTTTACCTAGAGCTTTTAATAGCTCTCTCCATGTACCAGCATGACTTCTGTAAATCTCACAGCACTCACACTGCCCTCATTAAGGTAAATTTTGACATCCTCAGCTCTATGGACAAAGGCCCAGTCACTGGTGCAATATTTGTTGACCTAACTAAGGTTTTGACCTTATCAATCATAATCTTTTGCTCCAAACAGTACTATCCATAGCCTTGACTCCCCATCCTTAAACTGGTTCTTGAGCTACCTCATAGGCTGCACTCAACATGTGAAATGGGCCAGCCACACTTTTAGTACCATAATGGATGGTGTCCCCAGGGGTCTATCCTAGGCCCTCTCCTGTTCTCATTCTCTATTAATGAGCTTCTGCAGCACTGTGGTGGTGTGTCAGTCCAAATGTATGCTGACAATACATCCTGTACAGGTCCGCCTCAAACCTGTCTTCGTTGAACCTTTAACTGTAACAGGATTCCGGGCTCTCGAGGCATGGTTTCTCAGCAATCTCCTTGCGCTCAACACCAAGAAACTAAATCTATGTCTTTTATCACCGGACCCCTATGCTAACCTTTCCGCCCCTCTGGTGATAAAGTCCTCCTGAGGTGACCCTCTTGAATTGGTGCAATCCTTTAAATATCTAGGTATCATCTTAGATTCCAACCTTACATTTGATACCCATGTCACAAATGTTATCAAGACCTTTCACCAGAAACTAGGACTGCTATACTGCCTTCAGCCCTACATAACTTCCCTCCTTCCGCCTGGCCATAGCTTCCTCCTCCATTCTTCCTCTTATCACCTATGGAGCTCCTATTCTCCACTCCTCCCAGACCTCCCTCTTGACAAGTTTAAACACATTTACTATAGGATAGCTTGTGTTGCCCTTGATACTAACTCTAGGGAGCACCACTGCTCTGTCCTTAACTCATTTTGGCTGGTCTTCTCTTGAAGCCGGATTGCAATGCTCCATCCTTTGTTTGATCTACAAACTAGTTTTCACATTCACACTTTCCTGCCTTAAGACCATTGTCCAATGAAAAACTGTGACAAGGTCCTTAAATTTGATTGACCTACCACTGCTCACAATCCCTAAACTCCACCTAGTGGTGGGTCAGCGTTTTCGCCTTTTCTGGGCCCTTCCTCTGGAACTCACTTCCATCTGTGGTCCTAACCTGCCCTTCTATACATCAGTTCAAGCATTCTCTTAAATCTCATCTTGCCTCCTCCCAGCTCTGCACCTGTTCCTGAGTCCTCCACACATAGGCTTTTTGGTAACATGTCCCTCTCCTACCTTCTTACTTATGCTACAACTGTTCTGGAGTCCTCCCACCTACTTCCCCTGCTCATACTCTCCCTCTCTCATGTGCTGCCCCTTCATACTCTCTTCACATATACTTTTGCACTCCTGCATCTTGCCACTGCCCTATTTCTTTCACTTGCTTCACCCCTATTGACTCTACCTTCCAATATCCAGATTCCTGACTTGCATGCCTGCCTTTATTTCTCCCTATTTATTCGCTCCTTAGGCTATTCCTGAATGACTTTAATTTATTTGATTTGTGATTATCGCACCACAGTCACCTGTAACTACTGCTTTTTTGCCTTGTAGACACTGCAGCATTTGTATCTACTGCTCATGTGCCTCGTGCGTATCCCAGTCTCTGCTGCTATCATTTTTGTTTTTTGTGTTAGTGTTTTATAACTTAATGTATTTTTATGTTCTATTTTACTTTCATAGTCAGAATTATTATAAAAGTGTTACACACTTCTCTTTTGCTGTTATCATTGTATTTTCTCCCATTGTACCCTCCCCTGGGTCACCCCTGAAAAGGGACATTCTATCTCAGCAGGTTTATCCGGTTACCAAAATTCAAATAAATAAATAAATCTGATCACTCCATCTCTGACCTTTCTATCTTGGTTCTCAAAGGACATTTCGAAATACACACAATAGAGATGAGCGTTTGAGGTCAAATGTATTTTTCTTTTGAATATGGTTGATGATGGCATGAATGTGGACATGTTTCAGTGTCCCATTACACTCTTTAAAGGTGACCTGCAAAGAAAATGCTGCAGACCCCTCCCATCACACATACCTTTCTGTGCTGTGGCAGGAGTCTGTGGCTGCTATAAGGATCATTTTCAGAATTATGTCTATGTTTTAAAACACTGCAGAAACTTTTCAATGAACGTGGAAGCACCGCATGGGATCCCAAGCAAACAGGCACAAGTTTTCATTGGTATTCCACCCATTTAGTGACATGGAAAACACCACTGCTGTATGAATGTCGCAGTGGCTGGTGATTGATTAATGTAAGCAATAATGCATGACAGGGTGTGTGTGGGTGCTGGGACAACCTCAGCCTGGGTAGTTGACATTGGGTCGCAGGTAAGTGCATCCAGTGCCCCAAAGTGAGGTTATCCCAGCATAACACACACCCTGGAGGGCATTATTGTTATACAATGGCTTGTTGTTATATAGAATAAAAATAATTTTAAAGCTGTTTTACTTAGTGTGGAAAAATTTTTGTTTCTTAAAAGAAGATGCAAAGAATCATCAATTGGAAAAGAGTCAAGTGGATCAATGTGGCAAAGAATTAGTAGGCAAAGAATCATCGAGTGGTTCACAGTGAGGCTGAGACTAGAACCGTGAGGTTGTGTTGGATAACCTCACACCCGTGAGGTTGTGCTGGGATAATCTCACTGTGCCAGGAACACACTTACCAATCAGAGTCCAGGAAATGTTCTGCTATTGTATAATATTATTTATTTAATTCTTCTGGGTCTTGATGTTGTAAAATACTGACAGCAAAGCCTGTCCAGGTGTAGCTGCGCTCTCATTTTAAGCATCAAGCACCCCAAGGAAGCAAAAAATAAGAATATTAATCACCAGCCACTGCTGCTACATTCATAGCAGTGGTGTTTTCTACATCACTACATGAGTAGAATACCCATGAAAACTTTCACCCACTCAATCGGGACCCATGTGGCACTTCCACATTAGCTGAAAGGTTTCAGAAGTCTTTTAAAATATGGACATTATTCTGAAAATGATCCTTGTAGCAGTCTGCCATAGCATAGAACGGTATGTGGGACAGGAGTGGACTGCACTTTTTCTTTGTAGATCACCTTAAAGTGCTCCTGCTTCTTTCTTATTTCAGTTACAACACATGGAGATATTCTAATATGCTTATACATAATATGGTTCTATCTAATCTATATAACTATGTGTGGATTTATAGGTTTGATTTTAAGTGGTGAGTGGTGATTTCATGGGCTTTAGATTCATACATGCAGAGCTATAGTTTCAAGGATGCTTTTTATCTCTGGTTGTGTTTCTTATCTAATTACTCCTGTAATCTGTCACATTCATGTGTAAAGTGTGTTTTTTCTTTCCAATATTGTTCTGTGCACTTAAAAGTGAACTCCTTTAAGAAAACTGCCATTTTCGTCTGAGGAAGAACTATATAGTCTTGAAAGCTTAAGGATTTTCTGTAAATCTCTGCTGGCATAGGAGCCAATTTTTATTTTTCCTGGGGGCTGAAGAAATGGCCAGGTCTGGGGCCACAAGGCCCCTAGTATCTCTGGGTTTTTGGTGCTCTGTGATGCATTTTTGAGAGTTTTATTGCAGAGACAGCACAGCATAACAAACACCATTTAAATGCTATCACATTACCCAAATTTGCCTGTATTTTGTTGTCACCACCTTGAACTAATGCCCAGCAAGTTTTACAGACACTAGTGTTGTCACTCACCACCTTGAACCACTCCCCAGCAAGTGTTGCAGACACTGTGCCGGTGTCACTCACTCATCCTGACCCTCCCCAGCTACTAGTGTAGCCTCTGGTGTTATCACTCACCATCCTGAACTACTCCCCAGCAAGTGTTGTGGACAATGGTGGTGTTCCTCACCCACCTTGACCCACTGCCAGCAAGTGCTACAGATACTGGTGATGTAATTCACTCACTTTGCCCCTCACAAACTAAAATGTTTATACTGTCTGATGAAGGTGACCACTCTCCTGGCTCTTCTCCTGGATGCCTGGCTTGCTGACCAGTCACCTGATTCACTATCCACATCCACTCTTCACCAATGTTGGAAACTCTGACCACAGCCTATTTTTAGATACAGTCAAGCATCAGACTGCTTTGCTGAATCACTACTCCACAGCTCCACTGCAAGCTACTCTCAGGCAGCCATCAGTCTTTGAGAACTACCTTAAACCTATTACAAACTACCATTAAATACATTTACAAATGTTGCAGATAACAGAAAACTTGAAGAATCAAAAATAAGAGCCCAGAAGTGGACTACCATGGACTACTACAGAGCAACGTGAAGCAAGCAAAGCAAAGCAAAGTAGGGAGCAGTAAAAGAGCCTCAACTGAGGAGTGCAGTGAACTAATTTTTGAAAAGTGAAATGTGTGTTTCAAGCATTTACACACAGCAGGGAATTAAATATTTTTTACAGCAGTTGTGATACTTTTGGTGAAACTTTTCCCTCTCTGTATCGTGGAACTTTGTGCAAAAGCTTTTGCAATTTTAGTATGAAGGTTCATTAATTGTTATAATTATTTAATTATATATTTAACATTTTAAAACTTGAGTCACGTACTGCGTGTTCCCTAGGGAAAGAAAGTCATTAAAACACAAATAATTTAATATTTTAACTGCTCAGTTCCTACTACAGAAAGAAATGACCCACAGTACCCCAAAGTATCCAAGAAGAGCTTCAGCCAGGAGGACCACCCCCACCAGAGCAAACTCAATACAATTATGCCTTCATAAGATATAAAAAATGCCTTTTCCTATGCAAAACAAAAGACTGTCATAGTAACATAACGGCAAATATTTATCAAAAGGATTGAATAATAATTGGTACAGGCCACTGCTCAATTATGAGATTATACTGTCCCCAAACAAAAACAGAACAGATGGAAAGCATGATGACTGCTCTCATAATGGACATTAAAACCCTTGCAATCAGTCTGTACTTTGTGCAGCTTTACATAATTTGTAATGTATACAACTGACTGTCTGTGAAAATAAATAAGTTTAAATTATTGGTAAGGCCCAACTTGAAGTATCACAAACAAACACTAATTTTAATATTTACAGTTTATTGTGCCTACCTTGAACCATGCAAGTGAACATTCGGCATTGATAAATGCAATATGTGAATTATTGTTTTTGGGGTTTTGTTTGTTTTCTGTAAACACTCATGGTTAGGAGGTAGCTCACACTCACAGTCTGGTGGCAGTAGGTTGGTGGAGGAGTCTCTTTGCCTGGTCTGGACTGGTCACAGTGATGGAGCAGCCAAGCAGGAATGGTAAGGAGGTCAGGCGGAGTCGAGGCAACAGGCAAGCAAGGTTAAGGTTGTCAGTCGAGTGGCCTCTGCAGCGGGAGGGCAGTAGGGGGTCCGCTCAGACATGGCCAGGCCTTTCCTCCTCCACTTGCTTCCAAACGTACCTATGGTCCTGACATTGTGACAAACAGGAACTGGGCTTGTCCGTACCATGAGGAGCTAGGGCTGAACAACTGAGTGGAGAAAGCAACCGCCAGCACCAGTCCCACTGAAATGGCATCATGTGACCACGCCACTGCCCACCCAGGTACTCCAAATGGCAAACGCCATGATTGGTCCTCGTTGACAAAATGGTGCACACAGATTGGCTGGGCTGACACAGAAGTTAAGTGAATGTGCTGGAAGCTGGCTGATGAGGTGGAATGGCATTCTGCACCATTCTGATTCAGTTTAACCCCTGCTGCCATTGCTAAAGTCCGGGGCAGAGCCCTGCCTAATCTTCCCAGGGAGGGCTTCAGCCCTCAGCCCCTCATAGTTGGTGGCTATGTCTGTTGGTCCTATAAAAGTATCAAATCACCTATTTTGTGCTTCTTTTCTCCCACTATGTTTAGCTGCTACATTATCTGAGAAACGCATTTTAAAACAGCAATGGAGAAGACATCTTCTTTGATGAGAATGGTGACCCTCCAGCACTTTATGATATCATGAACTGGCATAAGGGACCAGATGGTTCCTGTAGATTAATTGAACTCGGACGATATGACTCTAGAGAGCCCTGAGGCCAGTACCTGACAATAAACATCAGTAAAATTATATGGAATGGAGGTTATGACAAGGTAGGATACATCCATTTGTTTTATGAAAATATATTTTCCTTTTCAGGCAGCATATTATAACACAGCAGTGGCACAGCTACAGTATGGGTTGAGCTAGGTTGGGGGTTATATAAAATACATTTTTGATAGATTTTATAATGACAAACTCTAAATCTTGGGCCTCACTTACAGAATGCACCTCAGTGGAATACGATCTAAAACCAAGGGAATGTGTTAAATATGAGAGTAAAAGTTTGAAAGATAAGATAATGAGATTCAACAATGTTCGCATGAGACCCAAGGAAATGAGCCAGGAGCAAGACTTGAGGCTGAGGTTGGTGACTTAAGTATTAAGGCATGAGCAAGTGTTGGGTTAACATCCACTAATCTAACCCCTGGGGATCCTGAGGTACTAGGTGAAGTCGAGTACATTATGCCCTAGGGTTAGATTAATAAGGCAACCTAACCCCTATAACTATATATAACTGTCAGAGTTTTAATGCCTGTAATCTTACTTTAACTATGTATTATTCCCTGTGTCTTGTATACCTCTGAAAGCTGTATTATCACCTTTTAACATTGTATGCTATCCTACCAAGGACCTCCTTGTAAATGAGCTTGCTCAATGGAGCTTTTTCTGGTGAAATAAATGAATACAATACAACCCCAGGAGTGTAATAATGCTATTATTAAATTATTTTTTTAATATTTTTATTATAGATCACAGGAGCATCCTGACTAGTAGCAGGGCTTCCTTCAGTTGCAGGTGGGGTCCTCTTATCACCATAAGAGTATCTGATGCACTGAGGCACTTTAACAGGCTTCTAACTGACTGATAGTGTTGTTAGTGTTTTAAATGAAAAAGGATTTTTTCATTTAAAAAGTTAGCTATTTATAATAATGTTGTGGGTCTCTTTGAGGGTCTTTGTAGATATAAGGTGTCACCTCTGGCCGGCTTGGTGGTGCAGAGGGTTGAGGCGCTGGATGAAACACCTTGAACCATGCAGGCAACCCAGGATTGAGATCGAGATCGGTTGCCAGGGACTGGTCAGGGAGGAGAGTATTGAGCATCTGGAGGACAGCTCTCCTCTCCTGGGGAGGTGGGGACAAGAGCAACTGCAGCTCTCACTCCTGGTGGTGGCCGGAGGGCAGTGTGCAGTAGCATGGAGGTGTGGCATGGCAGGGCAGGCGTCACACATGCAGCATGTGGGCGCATGTGCTGTGATGTTCTAGACATTGTGCACACCCTCGCTAACAATGAGAAGGAGGGGGAGGAAAAGTGTGGAAAGGAATCCTCTGGCACGCATGAGGCCGCATCCCACAGGTGCCACACCAGACACACCAGGATTCTCCTCCCAGCCCAGCTCACCATGAACTCCCAGTGTGTGGGGTACATACCCACTGGTAGAGACATGGGTTGTGCATAGGGGAAGGACATCAAGAATGGGAGCTGCGCCTGGTGAGGCGCCAGAGGTTAAAGGCTGACAGGGAACCATAGGAACAACCACAGCAGGGGAGTAAGGAGTACAAATAATAAGTATGAAAAAGTGTTGCTTCCTCTGTCCTTGGACAACAAAGCTATTGACCTTGGGTTTGCAGTCCTCTGGTCCTAAGAATGTACAAGGCAACACATATATCTATAACAGGTCCTGCAACATGACTCATAAACTTATAAAATTAATGTTTTTACAGCTAAGTTTCTAAAGGTTCTATTGCACGTGAGGATTCCCAGCCATTTACACAACCTGTTTAAAATGCTGTCTACCAATCAGTGTTGCTGATCTGCTCTCACCGTGATACAAGACAGCAGTGTTTCTGACTTGCTTTTACCTTGACACAACAAGGCAGTGTGTCTTCTAACCTGATCTCACCTTGACACAACACTGCAGTGTTTCTGACTTGCTTTCACCCTAACACAACACTGCAGTGTTTCTGACTTGTTCACCTTGACACAACACTGCAGTGTTACTGACCTGTTCTCACCTTGACACAACACGGCAGAGTTTCTGACCTGCTCTCAGCTTGACACAACACTGCAGTGTTTCTGACCTGCTTTCAGCTTGACACAACACTGCAACATTTCTGACCTCCTCTCAGCTTGACACAACACTGCAACATTTCTGACCTGCTCTTACCTCCACACAACGCAGCAGTGCTTCTGACCTGGTCTCAGCCTTACACAACACTATAGTGTTTCTGACCTGCTCTCAGCATGACACAACACTACAACATTTCTGAACTGCTCTCACCTCGATACAAAACCAGTGCTTCTGACCTGCTCTCCGCTTGACACAACACTGCAGTGTTTCTGACTTGCTCTCACCTTGACACAACACTGCAATGTTTCTGACCTATTCTCACCTCAACAAAACACTGCAGTGTTTCTGACCACCTTGACACTACACTACAGTGTTTCTGACCTGCTTTCACCTTCACATAACACTGCAGTGTTTCTGACTTGCTCTCACTTTGATGCAACACTGCAGTGTTTCTGACCTGCTCTCATCTTGACCCAACACAGCAGTGTTTCTGACCTACTCTCACCTCAAAAACACTGCAGTGTTGCTGACCTGCTCTCACCTTGACACAACACTGTAATGTTTCTGACTAGCTCTCAGTGTGACACAGCACAGCAGTGTTTAACCTGCTGTCAACTTAATACAACACTGCAGTGTTTCTGACCTGCTCTCACCTTGACACAACACTGCAGTGCTTCAGACCTGCTCTCACTTTTACACAACACTGTAGTGTTTCTGCTCTGCTCTCAGCTTGATGCAACAGTGCAGTGTTTCTAAAGAGTGATCAACTTGAAATAGCTCTGCAGTGTTTCTGACCAGCTCTCACTAAGCACAATACTGTAGCATTGCTAACCTTTTCTCAGCTTGGCACACTTGCAGTGTTTCTGAACTGCTCTCACTGTAACACAGCACTGCAGTGTTTCTGATCCATTCTTGGCTTGGTGCAACACTGCAACATGCCTGACCTGCTTCTAACCTTGACAAAACACTGCAGTGTTTCTGACCTGCTTTTGCCTTGACACAGCATTGCAGAATTTCGACCTGCTCTTTGTCCAGTCAATTCTATTTTAATGTGAATATAACACATCAGTATTCTGAACATTGATGCACATCTACATACCGTACATCAATACATGTTGATATACTGTGCATCCATAAATTATCTATATTCAATGTATCAACATACATTGATAGATTGTGCAATGATACACATTAATATACTGAACACCAATACACCTCGATATTCGGTACATCAGTACATGCTGATACACTGTACATCAATATATAGAACACTAACACAGTCAATATACTGTACATAGACACACATTACTATACTATGCATTATTACAAATCTATATACTTTGCATTCATACATGTGAATATATCATACATCAGTACATCGTTGCAATACCATGCACAATGATATAGGGTACATTGATGCACATACCATACATTGATTCCAGTCGATATACCATACATCAAATAACATGGATATACCATACATCAATACACGTCAATATATTGTACATAAATACCAAGCCTTATACCTTGTATATGTATCTTATAGTTGCACGGTAGTGTAGTTATAGTTAGGGTTTGCACGAGCATTTAAAGTTAAAGGCCAATCTTTGCAGGATAATAACGTTGGGCAGGTTCAACAGATCTGCTTGAAGTTTTGCATGTGGCTTCAGAAGAGACAGGTCTATTGATATGTTAAATTTGTTTTGAATTCTTTGTGTGGCTTCTGAGACAAAGAGCGTTGAAAATAAGAGATTTTTATGTTTTTTTGTTGTTTCTTTGTCAACCTGTATCTCAAAAATGGCTGTAGCTACAGGGCTGAAATTTTCAGGGTAGAAAACTGTGAACTCATGGATGTGCCTTTGAAGGTTTAGTGGAAAAATATTAACCCTTTACAAAGTAATGAAATGTTCTTTTTCCCCATTATTTCCTATGGGGAAAAATATTGTATACACTCGTATATAAGCCAACTCACATATAAGCCCCCTAATGCATGCAGATAATTTTGTAAACATGACTGACCCACGATAAGCTGAGACAAACTTATTTATTACAAAAAGTTTTGACAAACACTGCACATTGATTAAAAACCATAACATGATTATAATAAAAATGTCATTGCTAGTACTTGCAGTCCTGTTTTAATGTCAAGCCATCCTCCTTGATGTCAGAAAAGCCTAGCTCAACCTATTCCCAAACCCGTGCAATATCAGGTCCATTGGGGAGGTAGTGAGGCATGCCATGATTGGAGACACAACTGGAGACAGCAGTGCAGAGGGGGAGAAATGCCAGTCTGGAAGGACAGTTTCAAATACCTTTTACACAGGTACTGTGTTTGTTCAAGGTTCAAGGTTCTGGTTTACAGGAATCATGAAGACTTATTGGGAGGGTCAGAGCTCCAGATGAATATAATTCAAGGAAGTGGCAGGTGGGGTGCAAGCAAAGGCTTCAGCATGTGGCAGAAGTTTGTTTAAAAAGGAAAAATGTTTATTACATGTTACATGTGTGGTACTGTGTTAGCTGGAGCTGGGAAGCTAGATAAATGTGCTAGAGCTGTACTAGTATTTGTGAAGTGGTGCAGACAGGGAGGGTGTACCAGTACTTAGCTAAAGTTCCATTATGGTGAGATTGATTACCGATTTTACAAACTGACCTGCATATAAGCCGAGATACCTGATTTAGCAATGGAAAAGTGGTAAAAATCCATTTTATACACGAGTATACACAGTAGATGTCCCTGGAGGCATAGGATTCTAGTTGGATGCAGAATCCTCCATTAGCATAGGATTCTAGTTCAATGCAGAATCCTGCAACAAACTGCCATGTTAGATTCAGAATGATGATAGTTATTTTGCTCTTATATTGTCTCTTGAATTGTCTTGCCAGCTGATATTGTACACTGTACGCTATATGTATTTTCCCATACCCCACTACCCGCAGGATGCATCTGGAATCAAGCAGTAGCCTACTCAGCATGCCTTCCTGGTAAAACGCTTAAATAAACAAACAAACAAAATAAATAAAAATAAAGACTCCTGCATCAAAGTGGCATTTTACAATGCAGAGTCCTGCATCGAACTGTCATTTTCCAGGCATACCCCTTGTAATTACTGTTTCCGACATTGGGGTCCCAATTCCTGTGTTGATATTTCTTTAACCCTCCACTACTGTAGCACACCGGGAGATCAACCCCTGTGCACCGAAAACATTAATTTTCTGATAACTTTCTGTTGTTTCTAACACTGGGCTGCCCACCCCGTGTCAGATGCCCCCTGCCACTCCCACAGCCCATTCTTATTATTCTTGCTGACATCATGGTGCCCAACCCCATGATGGGATTTATTCTACCTCTATTACTGTGGCACACTGGTGAGATGACTTCAGTGTGCCAAAACCTTACTTTTTTTCAGTGTTGTTTTTGACACTGGGAAGCCCACACCAGTGTTGAATGCCCCCCACCCCACCCGTTGAAATATTATAGTGTTCACCGACATCGGTGCCCAATCCCTGTGTTGACATTATGAACCCCTCAGCACCATGGGACACTGGGCGCCCACTCCCAGTGTCCCAAAATAAAGTTAGCCCTGACATAAAAAAGAAAACTGTCCCCAATGACATTTTTATCCTAGAAAAATAAACGGTCCCTCGTCATCTCCCTGTCCCCTCCCCTATCCCCACCTCCCACTGAGCACCCACCCTTCACACACACCCTTACCCATACGTACCTCTGGAGGTTGGGAGCAGTGATCTTTTCTGGACCGAGACACATATGCACTCTTGAAAGCCCAACTGCAAAACTCTGGAATCAAGGTAGGCTCATATTATGGCTGTCAATGGAATTTTCAATTTATGTTGATATTGCAGCCATTTTAGAACTTTTCCCAGATTTTCAACACAGGGTTCTTTGGACCTCACTTCAAGAACAACTGTCACTGCCATTAAATTATTCAGTCCTCAAAGGTAATTTCGCAGGTTAATATGTGGAATCTCCTTTCTGGACAGATTAACAAAATGACAGTGCCAGAGTTTATGAGGGAGGTCCCAAAAGTCCATGTTGAAAATGTGGTGCAGCAATCCCAAAATGATTGTGTTATGAGTGTGCTATCAATTTCTATGCATATTAGTAACTTCACCGATTTTTATATTTTCACTCTAGATTTTCAACATTGAGATTTTTTCACACCTCCTCATGAACAATGCAGCTGTCATTTTCACATCCTGCCCAAAATGTGTTTTCACAGCTGTGGCACATAATGGCACCGGTTGTGTGAAATCAACTTTGGGATGTACTAATGAAATCACAGTGCTGCCATTCTTTAGATGGGGTCCCAAAAGACCATGTTGAAAATGTGGTGCAACAATTACCAAAATAACTGTGTCATGAGTGTGCATTGCACAGTTTCTACTATATTCATAACTCGCCAATTTTTTATATTTTCACTCAAGATTTTCAACATTAGGATTTTTCACACCACCTCATGAACAATACACATATCATTTCTCACATCCTGCCCAAAATGTATTTACACAGCAGTGGTGGAAATGGCACAGTTGCTGCTCAAAATCACCTTTTGGGACTGAGTAACAGAATGAAAGTGTCAATGTTCATGAGGTGTGGCCCAAAAAGGCCTTGTTGAAAATTTGCAGCAAAATGCAAAAACTCCCACAAAACTGGGATATTATTATACTAGGATATGATAGAAGGCATCCTAGGATGGCAGAGAAAGGGAGATACTGTTGATGGGCGACCTGAATATGCCAGATGTTAACTGGAGCACCTTTGCTGCAGCCACATCCAAGAGTAGGGCCATTCTCAATGCCCTACAGGTGGCATACCTCAGACAGCTAGTTTTGGAACCCACTCATGAGGAGCAATCTTAGACCACATATTCTCAAATGGGAACAGTGAGAGGATCTCAGATCTAGAAGTGGGTAGCCATCTGGGAACAAGTGACCACCAAACAGTGTAGTTCACGATAAACTCAGCTACAGAGTCAAGCCATACAAAAGTGAGGGTACTAAACTCAGGAGGGCTGACTTTGGCAAGATGGGAGAGTGCCTTAGAAAAGCACTAGCAACATGCAAAAGGAGGGGTGCAGCAACAATGGGAAACATCAAAACTGCCATCACAGAGGCAACAAGCCTTTGTGCAAAGCAAATAAACAAATCAAAACAAAATAAAAAGCCACCATGGTTCTCAAAAGAGGTGGCGGGAAGGTTAGGGAGAAAAGATAGCATTTAGGACGAGAAGGAAACACAGCAGGAGCAGGGCAGAGAACTGTACCAGTTAAGGCAGAAGGAAACAGGGAGGAAGTCAGAATAGCAAAGGCCCAAACTGAGGAAAAGATAGCCTACTCGGTTAAGAAGGGGAATAAAACCTTTATAGGTACATCAGGGAGTGTAGAAAGACAAAGGGAGGGATAGTGAGGCTGAATAGAATGGATGGTGGGTGGGCAGAGGACAGTGAAAAAGCAGGGATACTGACCGAATACTTCTACTCAGTATTCACAAAACAGGAGGAGGGGAGGTGCCTAATCCAATTAACAGAAGCGCCTGTATAGGGAGGTTGATTCCAGTCCTTTCACAGAAGAAAGTGTTCTGAAAGAACTCCTAAAACTGAAGGTGGGCAAAGCAATGGGCCTGATGGAATTCACCCCAGAATTCTAAACGAATTAAGGGAGAACTAGTGACACCACTGAGTACTCTTTTAACAAATTATGGAGGGTGGTGTGGTACCTGAGGACTGGAGGAAGGCGATGTGATTCCACTTCACAAAGTGGAAGCAAGACAGAGGCAGAAAACTAGAGACCTGTCAGTTTGACCTCTGTGGTAGGAAAGTGATGGAATCACTTCAGAAGGAAAGAACTGTTGAGTATCTAGAGGCCAGTGGGGCACAGGACCCAAGGCAGCATGGGTTCACAGTAGGAAGGTCATGTCAGACAAATCTAATTTATTTCTTTGGCTGGGTGACCAGCGTAATGAACCAGGGAGGGGCTGTGGACATGGCCTACCTAGACTTAGAAGGCATTTGACACAGTCCCATACAAAAGATTAATAATCAGATTATTTATTGATTTATTTGCTTTTGTTAATCGGTGTAGCACACTAGACAGCCAAGTGCCTATTTTCAGGTGCGACCCAGGAGGGTTACAAGGTACATGAATTCAAGAACAGTAGGAGGAGTCAAATGCAATGTACAGAAAATAACAGGCATTAACAGAGATTAACCAGCCTGGGAGAGGGCCCAAGGTGGTAGCCTGGGTAAAACATTGGCTGAACAACAGGGCACAGAAGGTAATTGTAAATGGAGTCCACTCTGAAGAAAGAGGGTTACTAGTGGGTGCAGGAGGTTCAGTACTAGGTCCAGTCCTTTTAATGTCTTTATAGGTGAAATTGTAGAGGGACTGGAAGGAAAATATGCCTCTGCAGATGACACAAAGATCTGCAACAGGGTTGATACACAAGGAGGCGTGGAAAGGATAAGAAGGACTTGGCAAGATTGGAGGAATGGTCAGAAGTATGGCAGCTTGAATTCAATGGGAAGAAGTGCAAAATAATGCACCTGGGAAACAAAACCCAGGGAAGACTACACAATGGGGGAGGTAGTAACAACAACAAAATGGAAAGAGACCTGGAATCATATCAGATGACCTTAAGGTTAGCAAGCAATGTGAGAAGGCAGTAGGGAGGGCTGAGGGATACTGGGATGTATAGGGAGAGCATCGCCAGCAGAAAACAGGAAGTTGTTATCCCTCTGTACAGACAATTGGTGAGACCCCATCTAGAGTACTGCGTCAATTCTGAAACCCCATCTCTGCAAGGATGTAGGATGGAGGCAGTCCAGAGGAGGGCAACTAAAATGATGCAGGGTCTGCTAGAGAAGCCATACAAGGAGAGACTAAAGGAGATTAATATGTATACCCTTGAGGAAAGGAGGCAGAGGGGAACATGATTGAAACTTTTAGTACCTCAGTGGAATCAACAAAGTCCAAGAGGGTAGCATCTTTCAGAAAAAGAGATGTGCAAGAACAAGGGAACACAATTTGAAGATAGAGTGGATGGCTCAGGGGCAATGTGAGGAAGTATTTTTTCACGGAGAGGTGGTGGATGCATGGAACAGCCTTCCTGAGGAGGTTGTGGGGTCTAAAACTGTGGGAGAATTCAAGAATGCATGGGACAGACATAAGGCAATTCTTATAGGGGGTAGGAAGAAAAAGGCTGTTGGTTAACTAGGATCTACAGCGTATCCTGTAGGTGAAATGGGCAGACTAGGTGGGCCAAGCAGTCCTTATCTGCCATCAAAGTCTATGTTTCTATGTTTCTATTACAAAAGTAAGGAAATTAATTAACAAAAACTTCATTTAAAACAAAGTTAGGGTTGTAGACATAGGTCTTCAACCAAATGATACAGGTCAGGAAATTGGATGTTAGGGTTTACAACTGTTGTACACTCCCCACCAAACCCTATCACTGTAACCACACCCTCCCCCACCCTCCACTCACAAACAACTCCACAGTGTGACATGCCTCCACATGTGTAAGCTAAAAGCATGGAGAACGAGGAACAACCTAGAGGAAAAATTGCAAGACAAGGCATTCATGATCCTGCACACCAGCTCTCACCCACTGTATTGCCTGGGACCATATCCAGAACTGGATTCTGTGCTTCGGAGGGTGGCCCTCCCTCCCAACCCTGCCATGGGGGATCCGTGGTGGCCTCCAGCACAAGGTAAGTCCCAGAAAGATGCTGGACGGTGGGATCTTGGTGGGGCACTGCTGAACAGGAGCCCAGGCTGTCTTGGTCAAGATGGAAAAAGAGAATGTGAAAAAAAATAGATTTCAGATAACAAGCTATGAACTTTACACAATAAAGAGTGTTCTTTGAACAATTTTAAAAACTAAATTGTTCTGATTTCCTGATTTTGAATGCATACTTTGGCTTAAGAATAGCATGTATTCTTGTCATGATGCAAGAAAATTCCAACCTTCTGAGACATGACCCCTGTGGTAGCAAATAGGAGACCTACATTCAGAACATCATCGAATAAATCATTTACACAGACATCTGGCATTATAAAACACACATATGTATATGTATTGTAACTGCATTGCAATTGCAATGTAGTTGCATGCAACAAACATGTAACTATAGTGTAATTACCTTGTTGCATTTAATTAATGATTAGTTACATTGAAATGGACACTTGAAGTGTAACCACTTTATTTTCTAACTGTATAACACTGTACCACCACCACCTCCAAGCTATTATTTGTATGATACCACCCTAACTTTGATATTTCATGTTCATGAGGCTTTAAAAGTATTTTTCTACCCCAGTCTGCCCCTTGTCACTGTACTTTCTCCACCTCGGAGGCTGGGCTTGCCAGTCTGTACATTATGCCATTATGCAGAAGTATGCCAAGACATGTGTACATTACAGGATTTGCAATGCATGCCCCAGTGATGTGAGTCAGGTGTCCAAAGGCTGAGTGTCCTCACACCCTGGAATTAGCATCACAAGTCCTTTAATTCACTCCCTGGGTGGCTTGTTGCTCTTATAAAATGGCTTGTTATTATTGCAAATATAATAAAATAATAACATTTTATGGATTTTTCTGCAAAATAACTTTTGTCGTGCTTTCAAATGCTAAAATGCAGTTGGTTAAAGGGAATATTTATGATCAGTGCACATCATAGCGTGAAGGTGAAAAGATCTTTTTAAACAAGGTTTTGGGCTCCACTGTAGCTGGCAGTAGTCAGAGGATCGATGGTTAAAACTGCCCCATGCAGAGTACTACATTGCCACCATTTTAAGAACCTTAATGTCACTGATGACCACGCCATGGCTAATCACACTATAGTCAAACACAATTTGATCCAGTGACATCACAAGGTTCTAAAATGGTGGTACTCTAGTATCAATATGGGGCAGACATAAGTATCAATATTTCTGGACTGCTGTCAGTGACAGGTAAACCCAATACCTAATTTAAAAGTGCTTTTGTTGAAGTTTAAACTGTGATGGACACCAATCATGAATGTTCCCATTAGAGGCACAGCATAAAGGCATTTAGTGAGGAGCAAAGTGGAGTAGTGGCCATAGTGATTTTAGGTTTTTTGTTTTTAAGTAGCAGGATACTGATGTTTGTGGGAGGGATAAAGGTAAGTCTCAGGGGCAGTGAAGAAAAGGCACAGTAAGTTTGCAAAGCACCTGTGAAGGGGTTAGAGTGTGATAGCAGCTAGAGAAACAATAAGGACATTCGTGTAGAGCAGTAGGCACTAGTGACTTTGCTAAATTTTGTTAAAAATACCATGACACTGGTGTTTTTCCAAGGAAGCAATAGGTCAAGCCTTATGGGCAGTGAAGAAATTAACAAGTAGGTCTGTACAACACAAGCAGAGAGAAGAGGTCATGAGTGACAGCTGTAACTGTGAGAGGTTAAAGCAGCAGTACACGTCATGGTGAAAATTTACCTGTATCTTTTCATCCTATTAATAGTATCCTTATTCTCCAGTCTAGAACAGTGGACCCCACCTCCTTTTAAGATGGCTATTCCTCAGGTTTTCATGAAGATACTGGCAGTGATCGCTGTTTTATGCAGTAGTAGTGATAAAATCTTCCTTTTATGACAGGATGAAACTGTTAGGCCACAATGGTCCTATTTTCAAAACTGTCCTGGGCTGAGCTATTGACAGTTGTGTCCACATGATTGGCATGTGTATCAGAAAACTGATGTATGCATCACCATAAATCATGACTTGTGTTAAATGATGCCTGCACTGTTCAAAATAGGTGCAGTCAGCTTGGTGCAAGTGGACAAACACACTTATAGGTAGAGTATCACTGAGCATCTGCATCTGAGCCTTTGAAAATGACAATGACTCCCATGATGTTTGCTTTTCCAAACAGATTGTATCTGTATTCCCACCACCACCACCACCATATTGTACTTTAAAATGACTGACACCTGATAAAATGTAACAATAATCTCCCAAGAAGTAATTCTTCATTCCTGCCTTGTATATATCAGGAGGCTGTAAGTAGTGTGGGATGCAGCATTTTATTTCAGAAATTTTACTGGTTAAGGCACAAATGCTTTCTTAAAGGGGTATTCCAATCAGCTATACCCGAGATATGTACTGTAGTTGCCCTACATGGTTTATGCAACCAAGGGCAGGATTTTCAACTGCCATAAAATGTAGGCAACTCTTAGTTATATCAATGTCAGGAACTGCCTGGGTACCCTAGTTCTGTCAATGTCAGGAACTGTATGGGTACCCTAGTTATGTCAATGTCAGGAACAGATTGGGCAATTCTAGTTACATCAATGTCAAGAACTGTCTGGTTTCCATAGCATAGTTATCTCAATGACAGGAATAGCCTGGGTACCCCAGTTATATCAACATCAGGAACTGTCTGGTTTCCATAGCATAGTTATCTCAATGACAGGAATAGCCTGGGTACCCCAGTTATATCAACATCAGGAACTGTCTGGGTTCCATAGTTATGTCAATCTCAGGAACTGCCTGGGTATTTTAGTTATATCAATGCCAGAAACTGTCTGGGTTCCATAGTCATGTCAATGTCAGGAACTGCATGGATACCCTAGTTACGTCAATGTCAAGAACTGTATGGGTACCATAGTTATGTCAATGTCAGGAACAGCCTGGATACCCTAGTTATATCAATGTCAAGAACTGTCTGTGTACCCTAGTTATGTCAATGTCAGGAACAGCCTGAGTACTCTAGTTATATCAATGCCATGAACTGTCTGGGTTCCATAGTTATGTCAATCTCAGGAACTGCCTAGGTATTTTAGTTATATCAATGTCAGGAACTGCCTGGGTACCATAGTTATGTCAATGTCAGGAACAGCCTGGGTTCCATGGTTATTCAATGTCAGGAACTGCCTGGGTATCCTAGTTATATCAATGCCAGAAACTGCCTGGATACACTACATCTGCCAATGTTAGGAACTACCTGACTACCTAAGATATACCAATGTCAGGAATTGCCTGGGTACCCTAGTTATGCCACTGTCAGTAACACTACTGGGTACCCTAGTTATGTCAATGTCAGGAAATCCCGGCTACCATAGTTATGTCAATATCATGACCTGACAGGGTACTCTAGTTATTCCAATGTCAGGAACTGCCTGGGTACCCTAATGATGTCAACGTCAGGAACTGCCATGGTACCCTAGTTATGTCAGCGGCAGAGAACTGCCTGGGTACCGTGGTTATGTCAGTGATAGGAACTGCATTGGTACCCTAGTTATGTCAATGTCAGAAACTACCTGGTTTACCCTAGTTATGTCAATGTCAGAAACTGCCTGGGTACCCTAATTATGGCAATGTCAGGAACTGGCTGGGTTCACTAGCTATGTCAATTTTAGGAACTGCCTGGGTATCTAGCTATGTCAATGTCAAGAACTGCCTGGGTACCCAAGTTATATGAATGTCGGAAACTGTATGGGTACCCTAGTTATGTCAATGTCACGAACTGCCTGGACCCTACTTATGTCAATGTTAGGAACTGCCAGGATACCCTAGTTATGTTAAAATCAGGGATTGCCTTTGTACCCCGGTTATGCCAATGTCAGGAACTACCTGGATACCCTAGTTATGTCAATGTCAGGAATTGTCTGGGTACCCTAGTTATGTCAAGGTCAGGAACTGTCTGGGTACCCTAGTTATCTCAATGTCAGGAATTGCTTGCTAGTTATTTAAATCTCGAAACTGCCTGGATACTCTAATTTTATCAATGTCAGAAACTGCCAGGGTACCCTAGTTATATCAATGTCAAGAACTGCCTGGGTACCCTAGTTATGTCAATTTTAGGAGATGCCTGGATACCCTAGTTAGGTCAATGTCAGAAACTGCCTGGGTACCCTAGTTATATCAATGTCAGGAACTGGCTGGGTTCCCTAGCTATGTCAATTTTAGGAACTGTCTGGATACCTAGTTATGTCAATGTCAGGAACTGCCTGGGTACCCAAGTTATATGAATGTCGGAAACGTCTGTGTAACCTAGTTATGTCAATGTCACGAACTGCCTGGGTACCCTACTTATGTCAATGTTAGGAACTGCCAGGATACCTAGTTATGTTAAATCAGGGATTGCCTTTGTACCCGGTTATGCCAATGAGGAACTACCTGGATACCCTAGTTATGTCAATGTCAGGAACTGTCTGGGTACCCTAGTTATGTCAATGTCAGGAACTGTCTGGGTACCCTAGTTATGTCAATGTCAGGAACTGTCTGGGTATCCGAGTTATCTCAATCTCAGGAACTTCCTGGATGCCCTAGTTGTGTCAATTTTAGGAACTGCCTGGATAGCCTAGTTATGTCAATGTCAGGAACTGCATGGGTACCCTAGTTATGTCAATTTTAGGAACTGCCTGGGTACCTAGTTATATCAATGTCAGGAACTGCCCGGTACCCAATTAAATCAATGTCAGAAACTGTCTGGGTACCCTAGTTATGTCAATGTCAGGAACTGCCTGGGTACCCTAATTATATCAGTGTCAGAAACTGTCTGGGTACCCTAGCTATGTCAGTTTTAGGAGCTGCCTGGGTACCCTAGTTATGTCAATGTCAGGAACTGTCTGATTTCCTAATCATAGGAAAACTACACCGTCATATCTTCTAAATTTTATTTGTTTCCATTTCAACAGATAATTATTTTCATGTAGCTGTTATAGATGTATGTAACTGCTTTAGTCTGTTTTCACAGTTCGTACTAGCCCTGTAACTGTCTGGGGAAGCTCCATTTGGTGGTTGTTGAAATCTCATTGTCACAGAGCATATGAGAACATGATGCATAATCAGCCCTTAAACTATCCATTATGCCTGTCTGCTTAATTAGTCTTCAAAGAAACAAGCTGTAGGAAGGTGTGAAATACCACATTTACCCTTAGTGAGCTTTGCAAACTATCTGAGTTGTAATGCAGGATTTTTCCCTTTAAACTCCACTCAGTTTATGTGTTTCCAGAGAGTTTTGCAGGGTATTTGTTCTTTCAGCATAGAGATACATGATATAAATGGTTAATCTGACATCATGTTCTCATATGCTGTTGCAGTTCTCATGAACAATGCAATTTCAACAACCATGAAATGGAGACCCCAGGGCAGTCACAGGGGCTACCATGACCAGTGAAATCAAACTAAAGGTACGTATAGCCCTAACAGCTACAGGAAAGGCGTTGTCTGTTGACATGGAAACACATAACATTTAAATGATATGAGGTGTAGTTTTCCGTTACGCCAATGTCATGAACTGCCTGGGTACCCTAGTTCTGTCAATGTTAGGCACTGCCTGGGTACCCTAGTAATGTCAATGTTAACAACTACCAGGTTACCCTGGTTATGTCAAAATCAGTCACTACCTTTGTACCCTAGTTATATCAATGTCAGGAACTGCCTGGTTACCCTAGTTCTGTCAATGTCAGGAACTTCCTGGGTATCCTAGTAATGTCAATGTCAGGAACTGCCAGGTATTTTAGTTATGTCAACATTCGGAACTGCCTTGGTACCCTAATTATGTCAATGTAAGAAACTGTCTGGTTACCCTAGTTATGTCAATGTCAAGAACTGCCTGAATACCTAGTTATGTCAATGTCAGGAACCTGTCAGGTTCCCAAGTTATGTAAATGTCAGGGACTGCCTGGTTATCATAGTCATGTCAATGTCAGAAATTGCCTGGGCACCCTAGTTATGTCAATGTCAGGAACTGCCTGGGTATGCTAGTTATGTCAATGTCAGGAACTGGTTACACTACTCCTGTCAATGTCAGGAACTGCCTGGGTATGCTAGTTGTGTCAATATCAGAAACTGCCAGGATACTCTAGTTATGTCAATGTTAGGAACTGCCAGGTTACCCTAGTTATGTCAAAATCTGGGACTGCCTTTCACCCTGGTTATGACAATGTCAGGAACTGCCTGGGTACCTTAGTTATGTCAATGTCAGAAACTGCCTGGGTACCCTAGTTATGTCAACGTCAGGGACTGCCTGGGTACCCTAGTCATGTCAATGTCAGAAATTGCCTCAGTACCCTAGTTATGTCAATGTCAGGAACTGCTCTAAGTACCTTACTTATATCAATGTCAGGAACTGCCTGGGTTCCTAGTTATGTCAATGTCAGGAACTATCTGGGTACCCTAGTTATGTCAATGTCAGGAACTGCCTGGGTAGCCTAGTTATGTCAATGTCAGGAACTGCCTGGTTACCCTGTTTGGCCTCTAGCTGCTTGAGACTGAACCCCAATAAGATGGAGGTACTGGTGGTGGAGTTAAACAGGAGGCAGAAGAGGTTGGCCTCTGGGGCAGATACAGGACTAGTTCTAGGGTCAGTCCCATTGATGGCCTCCTCTAAGGTGCATGCAGTCTTGGCACGGTGCTAGACAGTGGTTTGACGAAGGAATATCAGGTGTCATCCATTGTCAGGGTTATTTTTCCATCTGAGAAACATTGCCAGGATTAAGCACTTGATTCCACTCCTGGACCTCCCACCTTGGTGCATGCATTTGTAACATCCAGGCTTAACTTCTGTAATGCACTGTACCGCGGTCTTTGGAGGCACCCTCCATCGACTGCAGCAGGTGCAGAACCCAGCTGCCAGGTCGTTGACTGGACAGTCGAAATACTGTCACATCATCCGGTGCTGTGGGAATTGCACTGGCTGCAAATTCAATGGAGGGTGCTTTTAAGGTGGTCTTGCTCACCTATAAGGCCCTGCATGGACTGGGCCCTTGCTACCTGGCAGACCTTCTTACACCCGCTGCCTCGGTTCGCCTGCAATCCTCCTTGAGGGCCTCTGGCAATTCCCAGGATGAGGTTGAGACTGGCCGGCGACAGAGCTTTTAGTATCACCGGCCCCTTCCTGTGGAATTCACTTCTGCCATTGGCAGGAGGCCCCATCAGTGGAGGTATTTAAAGCCCGCCTTAAGTATTATCTGTTTAGCCAGGCTTCTCAGGTGCTGTATGAGAACATAGGTTATCAGTCCCTTTTAAAGTAAAGAGAGATTATTTATACATAGGGTATTGATTTTGATATGCGATTATTTATTGTATGGTGTGTTATCTATGTATATGTATTTTTAAATTACATTTCTGTGTATTTGTACGGCGACCAGAGCCTCTAGTATTGGGCACCAGAAAAATAAAATTTGCCTTGCCTTGCCTATTTATAGGAAAACTAAACCATCATATCATCTAAATTTTATTTGTTTCCATGATAACAGGGCAACTCTTTTCATGTAGCTCTTATAGATGTATGCAACTACTTTAGTCTGTTTTCATAGTTCATACTAAACCCTGTCACTGTCCTGGGAGGCTCCATTTGGTGGTTGTTGAAATCTCATTGTCACTCAGAGCTGCATTAGCGTATGAGTACATGATGCATAATCAACCCTTAAACTGACCATTATACCTGTCTGCATAATTAGTCTTCAAAGAAACAAACTGTAAGAAGGTGTGAAATACCACATTTATTTAGTGAGCTTTGCAAACTATCTGAGTTGTAATGCAGGATTTTTCCTTTACATTCCACTCAGTTTATTTGTTTCAGAGAGTTTTTAGGATTTCTTCCTTCAGCATAGAGATACATGATATAAATGGTTAATCAGACATCATGTTCTCATATGCTATTGCAGTTCTCATGGACAATGCGATTTCAACAACCATGAAATAGAGACCCCAGGGCAGTCACAGGGGAAACCATGATCAGTGAAAACAAACTAAAGGTAACACGTATAGCCCTAACAGCTATAGGAAAGGCATTGTCTGTTGACATGGAAACATAACATTTTAATGATATGAAGGTGTAGTTTTCTTTATGTCAATGTCAGGAACAGCCTGGGTACCCTAGTTATATCAATATCAGGAACTGTTTGGGTTCCATAGTTATGTCAATGTCAGGAATTGCCTGGGTATCCTAGTTATATCAACGCCAGAAACTGCCTGGGTATACTACATCTGTCAGTGTCAAGAACTGCCTGGGTACCGAGTTTTATCAATGTCAGGAACTGGTTGGGTACCCTAGTTATGTCAATGTCAGGAACAGCCTGTGTACTCTAGTTATGTCGATGTCAGGAACTGCCTGGATACCCTAGTTATGTTAATGTCAGGAACTGCTTGTGTACCCTAGATATGTCAATTCAGGAACTGCCTGGATACCCTAGTTATGTCAATAGCAGGAATTGCCTGTGTACCCTAATTATATCAATGTCAGGAACTGCCTGGATGACCTAGTTATGCCAATGTCAGGCACTGCCTGGGTACCCTAATTATGTAAATGTCAGGAATTGCCTGGGTATGTTCAAGTCAACATTCTGCCTTTTGGAGCTAAATATTCAAAGTTTGGACGCTTATAGCAGTAAGAGCTGTTTCATGGTACTTTGTATGCAATTTGGATACAAAATGCTAGACCTAGATTAAAGTGATAGACCAGGTGACAGTCTGACAACTGTGTCCAATAACATTTATGTCAGAACTTTGTAAATTAGACATAATTAAGTCAGAGCTTTGAAAATTAGATTGAGCTATGTCCTACCTTTGAAAGTGTGACATACACTAGGGGTGATTTATTCTTATACCAGAATGAGCATACAGCAGAAAAAAGCATCTAAACATAGTCTTTGAACCTTCTTGAAGTTTTCATTTTATCTTTGTCCTTTGAACATTCTTTTTCTAATGCTCAGTGTTGCCATGGTTCACATCGCAGAAGGGATACTTCGCTTTCTGGATCTCTGAATAAATAATTTGCATTCTTCCAGGTGCCCCATTCGGTGTTGTCATGGTTCACATCGCACAAAGAAGGTTCCAGTCAGTAACATCACGGAACAAAATAAAGTGGACAAAAGTAAAATGGCAAAACAGTGTCAACATCAATATTGGCAGCACAAAATGTAGCCTGCCAGAACAATGCAAGCAACATGACACACAGGTAGCAAACAACATCCACAGCATGAAGGCACTGCAGTGAACCACAGGCCAGGAGCACATGCCAGCATGCCATCTCCCTGTCCTGTGTGTTGCTGGGGACATGCTGGCTTGTGCTCCTGGCCCCTTGTATTATACACAGCCATCCAGATGTTGGCAATGGTCCACCTGTCCTCCATTGGTTACCCCGTGCATGTTCTCCATCACTCAGCATTCTGGGTGGGGTACCTCACCATGTGAGTGCCTGTGCCATTAGATTACCATGGTAGGTGCCCAGCTGCCTGCTTCCCCAGTGATGGTTGCACCATGCCCTGTTCCATCTCCCTGCACCCCTGTGCTGTTTCTGTGCATGGGTGCCTTCTGTTGTGTGTTCTAGTGCAGTGCCTCCTTGAGTTGGACGTTGTTTGCTACCTGTGTGTCGTGTGGCCTGTGTTGTTCTGGCACACTACAATTTGTGCTGCCAATACTGATGGTGACACTGTTTTGTTGCTTTATTTTTGTCCACTTTATTTTGTTCCATGATGTTACTGACCAGAACCCACAAAGAATACTAGGCTTTCTGTATCTCTGAATAAATAATTTGCATTCTTCCAGGTGCCCTGTTCAGTGTTGTCATGGTTTGCATCTCACAAAGAATATTCTGCTTTCTGGATCTCTGAATGTATAATTTGTGTTCTTTCAGGTTCCCGTTCGTTGTGCAGTGAAACTTGTATCTCAGGATACAGGAAAGCCAGTCCAGCAGGGACAGCCAGTCTGCTGCTTCGATTGCATCTCATGTTCAGAGGGGAAATTACTAACAGCAGTAGTAAGTGCACAGTACTTTTACTAAGTTCATGGCACATTTAATAAATGAGTGTTTCAGATCAAATTCAGTTTCACAGCAGACCATGATCAGATTTTGTTACATATGCACAGACATGCAGGTCAGGCAAGAAAGAAAGAAGGAAAGGAAGGAAGGAGCGAGGAAAGAAAGAAAGAAAGAAAGAAAGAAAGAAAGAAAGAAAGGAGAGCAAGAAAGAAAGAAAGAAAGAGTGAGTGAAACAGCAAAAAGAGAGAAAGAAAGAAAGGCATTATGCATGCTTTGTGTGGTAGTTATTTGCACTATTTATCATCAAGACCCATTTGTCATTGAACACCGATAGTCCTGGAATTTGTCTGTCTGCTAAACAGTAAAATCAGATAATTTATTCTAGTACAGTCACTCCCATAACACGTATTTTGCTACAATGACCATACTGTTTACATTTTGATTTTTCTGTACATTTAACATTCTTCCATTCTTTTTAGATATAAAATAAAAGCTAGATAGAAGAAGTATTGATTATGGCACTGCTGGTAAACCAGTGAACAAAACAGGTTTGCTCCTGGGCTCCATACTGGGTCATCTATTTTGCAAATATTTGTTACTGACCTTTCCAGCCATAGTGCGAGGGGCCATCTCTACATGTAAGATGCACTAATCACATCAGTGATCAATGTTATTCTACAAACTGATTGATTTATAGTGACATTGGCCCTGATGCTTGAATGGCACGTTACATGCCAAAGCATGTAACCCACCCATGTAGCTCTGCACCTACGGACAGGTCACACCAGCCAATATTCACTAACGGCTGCCAGATGTCCGTGGCTTCACCCCAGCATGCAGGTCCACGCAAGACAGGCATGGGCAGAGTCACGTATCCAGCAGTGCATCCAACGGATGCCTGGCATGGGTCCAACAGTGGATCCCTAGCATGATACAGCACTGGTCTGGGTGCATAAATAACCTCTGCAGGCACCCAGACCCATGCACTTATGCCTCCATGTACAGAGGTCGAATCACCTCTGCCTCACCCACCAGAAACACTGCTGTGCCAGCCCCATAGTGCCACTGCAGACCTGCCGCCCCCAACAACTGTGCCCTGGGTGGCAGTGCAGGGCTGAAACCCCCTCAAACCATGGTGGCCCATACTGCATATGGCCAACACAAGGGAACTCCCTACCCCATCAGTGCCAGATCCCCAGTGGTGCCGAAGCTGCCACACATCCTAGATCCTACCCGGTAGTCCAGCACCCACATCAGTGGGCAATGGCCCTATGCCCCCTGGCACTGACAACCCCCCACCCCTCCCTCTGTCCATGCAGCCCCTCATCAGTGCTGTAGCCCCCAGCAGCCAGTGGCACAACCCCTGCACACCTCCTCAGCCCTGGCAGTCTGAGTGATGCTGGGAATGCAACCTCTATTTATAGAGATGTGTTCCCAGTATCACTCAAACAGCTGAGGAGGTGTGCAAAACTGTGCTAGTGGCCATCAAGGGCTGCAGCACCAACAAAGCTACGTGGACAGTTGGGGGTTGTCAGTGCCATGGGGGGCATGTTAGCTAGGGAGACAGGATAGGCATGTGTGGGGAGGAGGGTCCTTGGCACTAGAGGGTCGGGGCTGGCCGATAAGAGTGGGGCATGGAGTGGTACTGCCAGTATGGACCAGTCTTCTTTGTCTGGCGGTCAGCCTGTCAGCTGCCCTAGCCCCCATCAGCAGCCTAATGGGCTGGGGCATAAAGAGGATTGGTTGCCTTGTTCCACTATGACCAGTGAGCCTTGTACAAGGGGCGCGCGCAGTGAGTTATGGCAGGGTCCCAGCTGCCATACCCTGCTCTGCACCTATGCCCCAGCAGAAGCATTACATGCCTTGGTGTATGGTGTGCAGTGCTGACACACCCCCACCCACCCACCCCGGCATGTTGCTGTCTGCGTGACCAGAGAATCGGTGCATAGTTGACTTGTGCCCAGATTGTGAATGCCACATAGGGTCCATGAGACCCTACTGTGCAGCATTCAGTTGTAGTTATCCCAACACCCAGGATATGCAGCTCGTTGGCATCATGCATAAGGCCCACAGTGTGGGAATAACTGATCCTAATCTCATACAAAACTAAAGCTATGATGTTTGGATCTTAGAGCCCACTGAATAATGCTGTATTCCCCACTCACCCTCAGTACACTAGAGTGCAATGTTATACAGCACAATATTGTTTGCATACCAGGGAAAATGGATGACTCCTCATGGTACCAGGTGACTATAGCACAGACAAAACTGTGCATGCAATAACACGCTGTAAGAACCACTAATGGCTCTACAGTGACAGGGGTTGTTTCAGCATGCAATAAGAACACCACCCTGTCACTGTAGGTGAGACAGCATGAAGGATGCTTCTGGGATGGTGCCTGGTCAAGCTGCATCCATGGTGGAGTGGCTAGAGCACCTGCCTGCAGCAGAGATGGGGACCTAGGGCTATGGCTCAGTTCTCCCCAGATCCCACTGTAGTTATTTTTTTGTTAAAAGAAATTTCCCCACTCTGACCTTTCCTGTTTCCTGAAGTCTATGACCCCTGGAGTCGATTATTATAAGTCCGGGGTGTGTGGGGTGCGGGTGCAAAGCCACCCTCAACAAGAAAGATAGCTGTAATTTTTTAATGGCATGTGGTGTTGTTGTCAGTCAGGATTTTGTCCCAAAGCTGTTACAGTGCACACTGTTGTGTCTGCACTGTTGTGGTCATCGCGGTTATATCCATAAGATTATGACCTTGTGCCCTCCTCACTTACGTATGGTACACTTAAGCACTATTGACTGAACATCCAGTCATTTCCTGATGATTAATGACCAGCTGGGGGAGAGTGGCCTGAGGTGCAGCGAGGTCAACCCCACCTAGCCAGTCATTAATCAAAAGAAATGACCGGCTCTTAGGTCATTATTGTGATTATAAATCTAATTGCATTCAAAACAGGGAAAGACATCTTTTTATTAAAGAGTTTACAAATGCTCCTGCTGTACTGATCTGTACCAGCATTTCTAAGAGTTTAACACCGATACAGTAGCAAATCAGAGTGTGCATTTGTCAAATGAATAATTAATTACACTTATAAATACTGATAATGTTCTTGCAAATCTAAGACCTATGCTCCAACTTCCAATATACTGTTGCTCCACATGCTTCTTGAATGAACACATGAAGAAGCAGGTGGTCTCCTGTCTACACCTACTGCTGGCTCTGCAATGCCAGTTCGACAACTATGTTGTCGACCGACATCAGCGATGGCTCTATGTTGACCACAGTCGTGGTTAGTATAGAACTATCAACTTTGGAGGTCACTTTCTTTGAGGAGCTTCATTCTTTCAGGGGCTTCACCCCCAAAACCCCAGGATCTTCCCCGCAACCCCATAACTAAACCAATCAACTCCGAGTTGGATTTGATTTGGGAGGGTGCAAGACCTCGAAAACAGTGCGGGTCCCATGGTGACAGTACAGCGACCTATTGATGTTATCGCTGTTCTGTACTGTCTTTCGCAGTGCAGGTTTTGCCGTTCAATTGGCATACACCTACTGTAGACTATGGAGTCACTATACATCTCTCTCTGTCATCTGATCTGCACTTCTTCCTCCTGACTGTCTATATAAACATAGTCTGGCCAGAGCCGACAGGGCTGCAGCTGAGGAATTTGGGGTAAAATATTGAAAATTTGTATTTTAATATTTTACACCAAATTTTAACATAACCTTATTGACCCTGCCTCATGAAGAAGGACAGAGAAAAGGTTCAACTCAGGCCCAAAAGGTGATTTTGCACAGGAGTGCGAAATCAACCTTGAGATGCAGAAACACATTTTGGGCAAGAGTTGAAATATGGCAGTGTCACATTCATGAGGTGCTGTAAAGTAATGGCTATGTAGAAAATTTGGGGTAAAATTGTTGAGTATTACCACAGTTATGAGCTTGTGTTTTCAAAATTCAATATAGCCTAATATATTAAACAATACATACATATTTTACACGAATTTAAAACATAGCCTTCTAATGACCAGCATCATGAATAAGGTCAGAGAAATTGTCAACTCCTGTCTGAAAGCTGATTTCATGTAGGGACCACAAAATCACCTTTGGGGATGTAAAACAAAATTTACCAGGATTTGAAAAATGGCAGCTTTGACATTCATGATGTGCTATAAAGATATGGCTATGTTGTAATTTAGGTTAAAAATATTGAAAATGACCAACGTTATGAACCTGCATTTGTAAAATTTAATGTAGGTTCATAACTACTATTTTAAATATTTTTACACCAGATTTTCAACATAGCCTTTTATGACCCCACCACATGAACAAGGGCAGAGAAAACTTTCAACTCCTGCCCAAAGGGTGATTTCACACAGGACCACAAAACCACCTTTTGAGATGTAAAAAACACTTTTGGCCAGGATTTGAAAATGACAGCTGTCACATTCATGAGGTGCTGTAAAGGCGTGGCTATGTTGGAGATCCGTGTGTGACCAATGTCATAGGGCGCTTTCTGATCGAGCTCTACTCCCTTGCCAATACCTTGCTATTTTCAAGAGATTTAAGCATTTCAAGCATATACCTGATAATTCCTGGGCACCAGAAGGTCTAACAGCAAGAACTGAGTGGATCTGGGGCTGGTTTGTGCATTTTAAGTCTCATTATGGGCGGAGATGAAGGACAGCTACCCGACATACCCCACAATCAACCCCTAGGAAAAGCGGCCAAACAAACCCGATCCAAGCAGGTTGATCTGTTAAAATGTCTGGGGCATCATCCGATCAGGAGTACTCACCATAAAAATATTCTTGGCAGAGTTTGCTCCTTTTCAAGAATAACTTAAATCTATCACCGCAGAGATGAAATTGGTGACCGGAGCGCTGGAGTCCACCACAAGATGCCTCGAGATGTGGGGCCTGGGTGATTTCAGTTAAATGCAGAATTGAAAAACTAGATCCTGATCTTCAGGCCATGAAACAAAAAATAAACAAGCTTGAGTAAAGTTGAAGACCTGGATGGAAGGAAGAAGTCAGAAACAATGTTATAATTGCAGGCTTACTGGAACGGGAAGAGGGCACAGACACCATATTATTCATTCAAAGCTGGTGGCTAAAATAGCAGGCCCTTCTCCCTATGGGTCCAACTATATCATAGAGTGTGCACACAGGAACTAAGACCCACTCCACCTCTGGTGCCCCTCCGAGAGTGCTGATATTCCGCTTCCTTAACTATTTAGAAAAGCAACATTTTAGGGGGAAGATGAGAGAGATGAAAGAGTTGAGATGGGAAGGCTCACAGCTAAGAGTGACTCAAGATATACCACTATCCATCAGGCAAAGATAAGCAGAGTTTCACCCTATTGTAACAAAATTGATGGCAGCAGGAATACAATTCAGAATAGGATACCTCGCCAGATTTCAAATCCTCCATGGCAAACTGTGGAGACTTACAAAACTTAGCAGGCAGGCTCGGCCCTGAAAAGAAAATGCTGGAGCTGTTCAGTAATCACTGAGAGCACAGTATATACATTAGGGACATGAAATGGATCTGGCTTTGTTAACTCTAGAAGCGTTAATGGTGTGCAGATGTTTGAGACGTTTTTACGGAGATGATAGAACTGTTAAACTACTCGGTTGAGTGTACTTGGTTTACCAGATGGAAATGCCCTCTAACTGCTTGGACTTTTATTTTATGACTGGGCCTTCTCGGGATCTGGACTGAGTGTTGAACCTTGGGGATTTGAACTTAGAACTGTACTGGAGGACTCAACATGGGCTGCTTAAAACTTCAGTTCCATATAAAATTTTGGAGAAGGAGGTCCCCTGAGCCTTTTTCTTTTATCTTTTATTTTTCTACAGCTGTCAGAGTTCAACAGATAAAAGGACTAATCCAGAGACTGTATCTGTACTGCTCGGCATATCTGAGCATCAGCTTGTGTTTGTCTTGAACTTTAGCACAGAGTATTTTGTACTGTTTTATTTTTGTTTAAAGGAAGGACTAGAGGGCAGTTGAACACTGAGAGCCTCCTTGAAATGTACACTACCTTAAGAGGGCTGAATTTAAAAGATTTTCTTTATTGTATCTTTCAACTTTTCCTGTTGGGGAGTTGGAAGCTTTCTGGGAGGATGAGCCCTGTGCCTGACATGTCCTTCCTATTTGTTATATGGGGTTATATCTTCTGAGTAGATAACGTGAATGTAAGGGGCCCTCCCGTGTTTAGAGGTATCGTAGCACCAAGACAAAATTTAAAATGGGAACAGAGGGTATAGCAGTCAGGGTTTCCAAGGGATTCTGAGAACAGGATTGGTTACAAATATTAAAATTTAGAACAGACTCCTGGGTAAGATGGTTTCTAGGCTGCTATAGGTTAATGCCCCTGGGCAATTAGGATAGAGTCTCTCCACAATATATATTAGGGGATACTACAATATCCTGTTATCAGGAGCAGCATCCTAAACCTCAAGTGAAGGAACCAGTGAGCATTGATAGCTATGTAAGTGGGCATGAGGACATGTTTTTCAATATAACTCCAATTGCCTAGACAGGGAAGGTACAGTATAAAGTGAAGGGAGTAAGAGAGTTAGATATAGGTGGTGGGAGAGAGTAGGGGCAAATGGTGGCGCATGCCAGTAGGGTGTATCACGTATTGGAGAAAGTTTGCATTGGTCAGGTGGGTGGGGTTTGTGTTTGTGGTATATGTGTGTGGGGGGACTTTGGAGTAGGGTAAGGGGGACTTTGGAGTGGGGGTAAGGGAGGGAGGTTAGCAGGGATGGAATTTGAGGATGGGATGGGTGTGTAACCAAACAGTGGAGAGATGGGGAAGGGGACCTTGCTGGTAAAGTTATAGACTGGGATACCATATGCAACACAAGAAAGAGCTGCTAGAGGTCAATAATCAAGGTACTGGGACCGGAAATATGGGTAATGATGGTGAACAATAAAGGTTTTATTTCGTGGAATGTAAAAGGAACTCAAAATAAATCCAAAAGGTATAACATTTAAAACATTTGTAACATTTGGGGGTATTCTACTGTTGCAGGAAACACACTTATTAGAGGCATAAGTCCACTTATTCAGAAGGTAGTTTATTGGACAAGTATTTACTTGGGTGATAGTACGCCAGAGGTGTGGTGATCTTGCTTTCTAGATCCATGCCCTTTCTTTGTGAGCAATGTACTAGGGACACTGGAGGCAGATGTATTTTGCTTAAAGGCCTGCTGGATATAATTTTGGGCAGTATTTAGGGCCTAATGCAGATTCACCTGCTTTTTTTTATGGAACTGATTAACATTCAGTAACCCTTCACTCACCTTCCTATTGTATTAGGAGGAGACTGGAACTTGCTCTTCTCCCCAGACTTGGACAAGTCTGGAAGGAAAAATAAAGGTCTCACACCAGCACAAAGAGTGATTCAAGATCTGAATGACCATTTGGGACTCAGTGATCCTTGAAGGATCCTACACCCAAAGGTGAGAATTTACCTTTAAATCAGAGGTACACGGCTCCATGTCCAGAACTGACTACTTTCTATGAGCCAGTCCCTCCTTCCCAGGTTGGAGGTGTAGAATAGACCCAGGAGTGGTCTCTGACCACTCACTGGCTTATTGTATGTGCCCCTTCCCCAAATATACCTAAGCAGGCTATTTGGAAGCTTAATAATCAGTTACTAAAGGATGAGAAAGTGATTGAGAAATTAGAGAGAAAATAGAGCAATATCAGGAAACAAATTTACACTCAACAGGAGGCAGATTTAGAATGGGGCATTGAAGTGTGTCCTGAGAGGAATTAATTCACATTGCAGTCAAGAAGAAAAGAGCAGGGAATAAAGGCATTGAAATTGCTGTTATGTATCTGAGAGCTGGAAAATAATTTGTCTCCTCATACAACAGAGGAAGTAATGGGTTAGCTGGAAGGATATTGACACCAATACAATATGCTTCTAAAAGAAAATCTGAATATGCCATCCTCAAAACAAAAGGGAGTTATATAGACTGGGGAAAAAGCAGGAAACCGTTAGCTTTGAGGTTAGAAAAGAAGAATCCTCTAGGATCATCCAGAGTATTAGGGCCAGAGGCGATAATTCAGTGAAAACACATCCCAGGATATTGTGAAGGAATTTGAGGAGTATTATAGAGAACTATATAGCCCTGTGCTACAATTACCTAAAAAATCGGAGGTAGATGAGTACCTAACTTCAACCTCACTCTAGAGATCCCACTAGAGCTTAGAGAGGACTGGTGTCCCCTTTTAGGAGAATGAAATCCTAGAGGTAATAACATCCCTGCCTTTAGGACAGGCGCACCTGGGCCAAACGGGTTTCTCTGAATTTTTACAAATGTTTCGCCAAGCAACTAACACCATTGCTTAAAAGGTTATTTTAGAAGTTATTAAAGTGGAAGTAATAGATCCGACTTGTTAGAGACCCTTATTATTGTCATTCCCAAACCTGAGAAAGCAGCGGATCAGGTAACTAGTGACCACCCTATCTCACTTCTTAATTACGATGTCAAGATTCTTGCCAAGCTCCTAGCAAACAGAATAGCTAAGGTTCTTACCTACATTATACACTAGGACCAAGTTGGGTTTATGACAGGAGAGCGTCTCAGACCCTCTTCATAAACTGTCTCATATTTTCTTTGCATCCAGAGACTCCAGTACTCCAATGGGTTTATTGTGCCTGGAGCAGAAAGCTTTTGGCCAAGTAGATTGGCAATTTTATTCTGCACCATGAATAGGGTTAGCTTCCCTCAGAGTTTGTAAAGTGGGTCTCCTCGCTATATAATGGCCCAAGGCAAAGCTCTATTGTAATGGTGCTTTCTCCTCCTCCTTCCCATTATATTTAGGTACTAGACAGAGGTGCTCATTGTCGCCCCTGCTCTTCAACATATACTTGGAGCCCTTCTCACCAGACTGAGATACAACCCTCGTAGTGCAGGGAGTGGTCCTTGGTTCCCAAAATTTAAAGTATCAGCATATGCTGATGACATTCTCCTCCACTTGGCTCACCCTCAGTCCTCCTTTTCAGTGGTTCTGAAGTAGTTAGGGCCTTTAGCTCTTTTCTAACTATAAACTTAATGTTGGGAAGACCACAGTGTTCCCACTTAACCATAAACTACAAAGGAGATATATCTAATCTGGGGCTGCAATGGAGCCGAAGACTCTGAAATATTTAAGTATAGTATTAACGAGAAGCCCTCATAAAATTATTTAGCTTAATCAAGATGTCCTTCTACAAACAATTAAACAAGACTTGTATAGGTGGTGGAGCCTACTGATATCGCTCTGGGGGCATCAATATAATTAAAATGAATGTGTTGCCCAAAGTGTATTATCCTCTGAACATACTGAATAACTGAGTATCTTTGAAATGGTTCAAAAGGATACATGCTATAATCTTGGCATTCATATGGCAGGGTAAGGCTCCCAAAGGGCGTACTATAAGTTGGCAGCCTCTAAAGCTAGAGGTGGTCTGAGACTCCGCATTTCAGCTTATATTACTGGGCCAGTAGTGTCAGTAAATACTTAAAGTGGCTGCTAACCAAGGTGGAATTGGAGTCTCAGAAGTATATTCCTTCCTGGATGAGTCTGGAGTTAGAGTTGATTAAGAAGGCTGGTATTCTAGCGGTGGCTACCCTTTACTCTAACTACAGATGCCTCCCTAAAGTTGGCTAACTCTCCAATAGCTGTATCACTTAGAATCCATTCACAGCCTTGCTCCTTCTTTAAGCATGATAGAAGTAAGCAGCCCAATCAACCCTTATTAAAAATCATAATTTTAAAATAGGGAAGGCGATTACAGAGTTCTGGATCCTGCAATTATGGGATGCCAGAATCAAGGATTTTTAGCTGAAAATGGGTGTCTCTCGGTAGAGACTATTCGACTGAAATACCATTTCAGCAAGATCAGGTGTTCAAAGTTTTCCAGATCAGAGATATGCTTCTGAAAGTTCAAGACAAGGTGAGCAGGGTCAAAAGGACGAAGGGACATTTGAAGCTCTGACCCTGGGGAATGGGGACCTCATGTAGTATCTAAGTTGTATGCCTCCCTATATGACATGGCATTCCCAGAGGTTTCTGGTACCCCTACTTATTGGTCCACCAATTTCCAGAGTTATTAGAGCAATGGCCTAGAATTTGGCTGGAGAACTACAAATATATCACATAGGACTGACTACAGTTAATGCAGTATAAACTTGTCAACAACATGTATTGGACGCCACTGAGACTGTACAAGATTGGTAGGGTTTCTCAGCCTCTATGTAATAGATGCCATCAGGAGGAAGGCTCTAAAGCACATTTTTGGGATTGCCCACCGATTAAAGAGCTTTGGGAACTGATTAAGTCTAAGGCTGACCCATTGTTGGACATAGCAGAGTTATTTATCCCAGAGATTTGTCTAGTGGGGATTATAGGAGGATTAGGGTAAAACAAAGGAGGTACTATATGGCATTAATCTCCTTCTCCTTAAACAAGTTATTTTAAGGCATTGGTTAGATGACCTACCTTTGAGTTACTGAGAGTAGCTGAGAGAATTGTTTTAGAATCTTAAGGTGGAACAAATGGGAGCTAGCATAAGAAACACCCTTCCCAGGTATGTTAAGACATGGGATAAGCTGCAAACTCTATATCTGTCTCAGGTCAGGGCTCTACCAACTTGATGGCATCTATCCAGGAGGATGGTTCCTTATAGAGCTTGATTTATGTGTGAAGGTATCTGTCGACACATCTCCCTAAGTCAGAGTCTGGAGTTATACAGCAAGGTGGGGAAAAGGGGGAGGGTGGGGGGTCAGGATACCCTCGAATAGATTGCGTGTTTCTATTCTTATATTGTTCTACTGTACCTGCCCTATATATGTGGAAAACAATAAAGTTGAATTTAAAGAAAAAAGATATGGCTAGGTTGTAAATCTGAGGTATAAGTACTGAAAATTACAAAATTACGAGCCTGTGTTTGCAAAATTCAACGTAGGCTCATAATATTATTGTCTTTTAATATTTTACACCAAATTTTTACCATAGCCTTCTTATGACCTCACCTCATGAAAAATGGAAGAAAATGTTTCAGCTCCTGCCCAAAAGGTGATTTCATTCAGGGACCACAAAATCACCTTTCGGGATGTAAAAGAAAATTGACCAGGATTTGAAAAATGACAGCTTTCTCATCCATGAGGGGTTTACTCCCCAATGGCGACACCAACACAGTGACCTCGTGCTTTAGACAAAATCGACAGTTCACTGACAGGTCACTGTGTTGGTGTGCTGAATGAGGAGCACACTGTCTCTCTTGCACCTCCCTGAATCAACTTTGACTTGGAATTGATTATATTAATATGGGGGTTGCAGAGCAGAGCAATCTATCATGGAGGTTCAGGAACAAAGTCCCCTGATAGAAAACAATACTGATGTTCAGGATTTATGTCAACCAACTTACAGTCAACATAAATCCCATCACTGTGATGCTGGTCAATGAAAATGTTGCCAAACCAGCATCATAGATCTTTCATGACATGCTGTAAAGATCGACTATGTTGTAAATTTGGGTTAAAAATAATGAAAGTTACCAAAGTTCTGAGACTGTGTTTGCAAAAATTCAATATAGGCTCATAACGTTATTGTTTTAATATTTTTACACCAGATTTTCAACATAACCTTCTTATGACTCCACCTAATGAACAAGGGTGGGGAAAACTTTCACTCCTCCAAAAGGTGATTTTGCACAGGACCACAAAATCACCTTTGAGATGTAAAAACATTTTGGCCTGATTTGAAAATGACAGCTGTCATATCTATGAGGTGCTGTAAAAATATGTCTCTGTTGTAAATTTTGGGTAGAAATATAGAAAATTACCAAAGTTATGAGCCTGTGTTCACAAAATTCAACATAGCCTTATAAATTTGTTGTTTTTTAATATTTTTCAATTATATTTTTATACTTCCAGAGCCTGGCAGGTGGCTATGGCCCTCCCTCAGAGGCATTCATCCTCCAATCCATGCATCCCGCTCCACCAACCCCGTATATTCCTCATGGCTTGCCCCAACAGTGGGGCAAGGGAGGAAAGTGCTGGCTATCTCCCCCAAAGCATAATCCAGAAGCTGGGGTGGCCTTGGGAATGCCACAGGCCATAATGGAGCCTGCCAGCTCCTTTCCACATTTTCTCCTGTCCCCTCCCACCGATGTAAGGATGTCGGTACATGCCTGACACATACTGGGCCCTCAGCAACCACCAGAGGGCAGTAATGAGGAGACAACCACGCCCCTCCCTCCCGAGAGAGGCGAAGAGTAGTCCTCCAGACACTCAATCCCTCTCACCCCTGACGACACCTGGTGGCTTGGGCTCATTCCTGAACCCAGATCAACGACGGGAGTGAGGTGTAACAACTAAGCGCCTCAACCTCCAGTGCCACTGGGCTGGCCATTTTAATTTTTTACACAAATGTAGAACATAGCCTTCTTCGACCTCACCTTATGAACAATGGAAAGAAACTTTTCAACTCTTGCCCAAAAGGTGACTTTGTGCAGGGACCACAAAATCACCTTTAGGGATGTAAAAAATAATTTAGGCAGGATTTGAAAAATTACAACTGTCACACTCATGAGATGCTATAAAGATATGGCTATATTGTAAATTTAGGGTAACAATATTGTAATTACAAAGTTAGAATCTGCATTTGCAAAATTCAGTGTAGGCTCATAACGATTGTTTTTTAATATGTTCACATCAAATGTTCAACATAGCCACCTTAGGACACCATCTCATGAACAATGGTGGAGAATATTTTCAGCTCCTGCAAGAAAGGTGATTTCACACAGTGACCACAAAATCACCCTTCAGGACAGATTTACCTGATGTCACATGCATTGTTCATAAGGTAGTGTCCTAGAAAAGGTATGTTGAACAGTTGGGGTGAAAATATTGAAGTGGGATGTTACCTACAACAATATCTGTTACTATGTGTCTTCCTCTCATCAGGTGAAACACCACTGCCTTCTTTACTCTGAACTGGGCTTGCTTTCTCCTCCTGCATCCAGATCATATGCATATGGCTCTGTCATTGATAATATCATCAGAACACAAGTATCCAGGCTCCTGGCGGGTCTATTTGAAACCAGACATCCAACTATGGCCTGTGCTCGGCAGACAATGCCCCTGTCCACATTCCTAGACATAACTCCTCTAAGGTGTTTCGTGCTTTTTCCCGCCACGCCCTCAATGCGGAACTCCCTCTCAACCATTCGCTAGCCTCATCCCATGTCTCCTTCTTAAAAACTGCTACGTGACCATCTCACTGATTCCTGTACATGCTCTTGTTTTGAACTTCCCTACTTCCCACCACTTTCATAACTCTCCCTCTATTACCTAGCTCCAAGCACTTGCCCCAATAAATATGCTCTGCACTTTTCCTCCTTGATTGTCCTGCCTTCTATTTCATCTTGGCCTCCTCCTAATTTCTTCCTCTATCTTCCTACTACATACTACCCTCCTTTATCTTAGTTATTTAGTTTTGTTGACGGTAAGTGCACTAGACAAATTCTGCCTATTTTCAGGCATGACCAGGAGAGGATACAGATGAATGCCAACTGACCTTGAACCAGATTAAGCTGTTGGTGGTATTTTGTGAATGGTACTCCTACAGCTCTTCCATATCTACACGGTATTGACTATTAGAAAGTGTACAATCACCTCAGTATTATACCTACTCCAATTGTTGCTGGACTGTTGTTGTTTTTGAACTTAACTATTTATCTTACCTTCCTATTACAGCTACTCTGTAACTGTATTACATTTTACCCTATCTGTAGTGTATTTCTCATGCCTGTACTGTGTCTTTGTTCCTAAAAATTGTCAAATTTTGTACCTTATTCATTATACTGTCACTGCCTCAGTGTTTTGTTTCTGTAACCTCCGGGTCGTGCCTGAAAATAGTCATTGCTTTGGCTGGTAACTTACCCGTAAACAAAAAATAAATAAATAAAAATAGACAAGTTATGGTACTATGTTCAAAATCCAATTTAAATACATTGAGCGGCATACCAGATTTCCTCTGTTCATGGTCCAGTGCTGAAGAGTGAAGACATGTCTGCGGCCCAGACAGGATTACGATGTTGGACCCCCTATAGATAAGTAAGGGCTTGGGGGGAGTGCGGGGTGGTGGGTGCTGAGTGGGAGGGTCAGGTAGAGGACAAATGCGACCACAAAGACATCAATGGATGGTTTTCTTTTAAAGGGTTAAAAAACAAAACAAAAATGGGGCTGCAGATCACAACACTGGGGGACTGGGCACCCTGTGTCACTCTTATGTTTCTGCGGGGGCTGGTGGGGGCTGAGAGGGAGGGAGGGAGGGTAAGGAAGGAATATTAAAAGAAACACAGAGAGGTACTAGTGGCAAAACTGTGGGGATTGGGCACCCTCAGTGTCACTTTAATGTTTCTAGGGTGGGTATGGAAAAAAGGGGCAAGGAACATGATCTGACACTGGGGACTGGGAGCCACCAGTGTCACTGTTATGTTTGTAGGGGTTGGGGTGCTAAGAGAGAGGTCAGGTAGGAGGATATCTACAATTTAAAAGACAAAAGATTCACTTTCACAGCACACTGTGCCATGACCAAGATGCCCACTGCAGTCCACTGCACATATGCTAGTGGTTACACATGCACAGTAGGCTACGCGCCATCTTGGAGATGGCAGAGTGTGCAACAACCATGGTTTTCATTTGACTTTTAAATTATAGATATCCCCACCCATACTCCCTCTCACCACCACCACCCAGAAACCCCCACAAAGATAAAGAGTGACATTGAGAGCCCAATCCCAGTGTCATGCTCAGGATACCCCTGATGTGTTTTTTATTAAAAGATAGTGCAGTGCAAGCAGAGTGCTCCACAGATGCAGAGGTGACTGTGGTGCAACTCCAACATGTTGTTCGGTCACAAAAATGCAAGGAATGCGGAGTTCTTTAGAAAGAGGTCTGCAGAGCTCCACCCACTGCAGCCTTAAAAGAACAGACCTATAGATTTGCCTCCAAGGTGACTTCTACACCCACCACTGCATGCTCTCTGAGAAATTCAATTGGGTGAGCCCAGCAAACAACATGTACAAGCTGTAAGAGAAAAGTGGATGAGGACATGATAGAGACCTACAAGTATCTCATGGGGTGAACAGAGTGCAGGAGTGCAGCAAGAGTACAAAGGGCAAGAGGCATGCAATGAAACTGGGGAAAGGAGTTTAAGAGGAAAGGAAGTACTACTTCACAGAAAGGGTGGTATGCACCTGGAACAGACTGCCAGCAGAAGTGGTGTAGGTAAAAACAGTTGGGGCTTCAAGCATGTGTGGGATAGACATGGGGTATATAAGTAAATGGGCAGGGAGGAGGGAAGGTCACTACAGACCATTTAGGGTCTGCTGAGACTGATTAGACAGGAGCATCTGGGCAGACTGGGTGGGCTAAGCAGTCCTTTTCTGCCAACAAATTCTACGGTTCTAAATAGATGTGAACACCACTGTCACAGAGAAAATCTGCTGTCTCATTTTATGCAGCCAGAAAGCACCTATTCACTACCTTTATCCTCTATGCCAATCTGCCAAAACTCCCAGGGTAAGGAGGGCTGCAAGGGGCCTTTGCCTTTCTGCAGCAAACTCAGAGTAAACAACCAGAGTGTCTCTAGATTTCTTCCAATCTGCATGACTTTGTGGCTGGCCACTCTGTCCACATGGAAATCCTCACAGCTTGCTGCTTGAGGTTGCTACAGCAACATTTGAGTGATGCTAAGTTGATTCCTTTCACAAGCGTGCTTATTTACTTACCTCCTGTATGCACTGCTATTTTGCTCTGACTACTTCTGCATCTATGTATTCCTAGTATGTACTGCACATAACAGTTTGGTGTGTATTTATTATGCATAATGTACTGCAATTGTTTTGAAGTAACTATTTGTTTCTGAAGCTAAACTGCATTGCTTTTCTGAGGGCATCCAGGAGACTCCCAGGAAAATGAGATTCTGCATGAACTGAAATGGGTTAGAAAAATATACAAAAAAATATTTTATAACATTCAGTTATAATTGTGAGTTTCTTGATTCCTTTCAAGGTCCTCCATGGTTTTGTACCAGAGTATTAAAAGTCCTTTTAGTTCCTACTGCCTAACTTGCTTTCTCCAGTCTTCCAAAGCTGACTTGTTCCTAGTCCCACTTCAAAACCACATCAATCTGTGGACAGAGCATTCTGTATGATAGCATCTAGTCTGTGGAATGCTTTGCCAGGTCTTATTATATCTTTACCTTTTTTTTGCTCATCTTTTCTCCCTCCTTCCCAGTCAGCTCATGCCATTCTCTCAGCCCGTCCCAACCCACAGGACTTACCTCCCTTCTTTCCCCACAGCTTGCCCTCGGTGGCAAGGCAGCAGAAGTCCCCTCAATCCACTGAGACCAGATACAGTTCAGGAGGTGCTTGCTATTGGGAGGCGAAGCCTGCGGGAGGATGGCAGTCGTCCAATGTGCCTGAGACCTTTTTACGTTTACGCCCTTTAAGCCAGAGGTGGGTATGGCAGTGCCAACAGTGGCTGAGTCACGATGCTCCCACATGCAGCACACCAGTCATCTGCTCCACCTCCACCCCACTATGTGCGAGACCCAGCATGCCAACACCCAGCCACCACTAGGTGTCAGGCAGGTGCTGGTCTCCGTTCCACCCTTCCTGGGAGAGGAGGCTGCCCCTGGATACTCGATCCTGTCCCTCCCAGCTGGTGACCTGCTCACTTCATGAACATCCCTCATCAGTGTGGCAGGAAGTAAGGCACAGTGCCTCAGCCCTCCATGCCACTGGGCGACCACCAGACCTTATTAGATCTGCTCGCTTGGTAGAGGCCTTTAAATCTAGTTCAAAAAGTTTCTATGTGTCTAAGCTTTACCTGAATTTTTTATTTTATTTTAATTTCATGTTGCCTGTTTAATTGTTGAATCTGCAGTTGTTTTACAGCACTCTGAGCATTCAGGAAATGGTAGTATAGAAATGAAGTTGCCTTGCCTTCTGTTCATATCATGTAACCTCATGTTTATCACATCATGGGTTAACATGAAATAAAACAATTGTTGGCAGGCATGGAGGAATTTGATTTTGGACAGGGATCTTATAAAGTTAGAGGATAGAAAAATAAGATGGGACCTTCTCTGTAGATATGAGTTAGCAGGAATAAAACATGTGGCCTATGTTACATATTGAGTCAAGAACAGAAATGCAGGTGGTCCACTGGCACACTGGTACTGCTACCGTCGTGACATTGGCAATCTGAGACTGGGAATGAGGATGACTTATCCGCAGCTGGCCAGAGGAGGAGGTTGAGCTTGTACACCCTCACCAACATCCCAGGAGAACCGGACCAATAGAGGCAGAAATGCCTTGACTGGCAGGATAACAGCAGCAGCTGCTCACAGTCCTCACCCCTGGCAACTCTGGCACCACTTCTGGACTGGATCCATCTCATGACAGAGTGAAGGAACCTGCTGATCCTCCCAGGTGGAGAGCTATGGGGAACAAGGAGGTGACAGTAAGTCATGAGGGATGCTGGGGTGCCAGGTAACGGTGAGGCCATTTGGTGAGGGTGATGGGGTGGGGGTACATGGTGAGATGGAGTGACAGGGCTGGGGTGGCTGGGTGGATCGGGTTCGATCACTGAGGGTGATGGCACCGTGGTGCCTGGGTCAACAGAGGCCAGTCAGTGGGAGTCTGACAGGGCTATGGTGGCCTGGTAGACAAGAGGCTGATCAGTAATGGGTGACAAGACCATGGTACCCAGCTAGACAGGGGTCAATCCATGAGGGAGTGACAGGGCTAAGGTGGCTGGGTAGATGGGAGTGAGTCAGTGAGAGGTGATGGGGCAAGTGTAGCTGGGTAGATGGGGCAGTCAGTCAGGGATCGACAGGGCTGGGGTGGCTGGGTGGACAGGAGCCAGTCAGTGAAGGGTGACAGGGCTGGGGTGGCTGGATAGACAGGGCCGTCAGTGAGGGGATGATAGGGCTATGGTACCCAGCAAGACAGGGTCAGGGTCAGTGGGGGTGACAGAGTGGGGTGGCTACGTAGACAGAGGTCAATCAATCAGGAGGTGCTAGGGATGTAGTACCCAGCTAGACATGGGTTGGTCAGTGTGGGGTGACAGGGCTGGGGTGGCTGAGTAGACAAGGGCCAGTCAATGAGGGGTGATAGGGCTGGGCTGACTGTGCACAGAGGAGCCAGTCAGGGAGGGGTGAGGGCTGGGGTGGCCAAGCAGACAGGGCCAGTCAGTGATGGATTGAGGAGGCTGCATTTGCCAGGTGAAAAGGGGATGACAGGGCTGGGGTGGCTGGGTAAGCAGGGCAGTTGATGAGAGGGTGACACGTCTGGGGTGGCCAGGTAGACAGGGCCAGTCAGTGAGGGGTGATGGAGCCAGGTGACTGGGAAGACAGAGATCAGTCAGTGAGGGGGTGAGTGGGCTGGGATGGTCAAATACACAGCGGACAGTCAATGAGGGTGATGGGGCTGGGCTGACTGGGTAGACAGAGGCCAGTCAGAGAAGGGTGACAGGACTGGGGTGACTGGGTGACAGGGGCTGGTCAGTGAGGGGGCAATGGGGCTTGGGTGATCGGGTTGATTGGAACTGGTTGGTGAGGTGTGACAGGGCTGGAGTGGCTGGGTAGAGGGGTCAGTCGTCAGTGAGGGGTGATGGGGCCAGATGACTGGGTAGATGGGGCTGGATGGTGAGGGAAAAACAGATAAACAGAAACAATGGAACTGAAACACATATAAATAGGGCCACAATATGCAATATAGATTGACAGTTCTCAAAGCTAATAAAAGAAAGCATGTTTTGCCCAAAGATTACTTTGGCTATGGAATAGCCTACCAACATCAGTTATGAATAGTTAGACCACTGCGGATCAGGCTATGTAACAAACTTTCACTGTTACATTCTACCACTTTAGGACTGGGAAAGAGGCTGTTTATCCTAATCTGAGCTTTAAAGAACATTTTAATGTTGGGGTAAATTGTTAGCCCCTGATAAAACTGCTACCCCTTAAAAGAATTATAAATCAGCCCCTGAGTTAGACCAAAACAGATCTGAAAAACAAAATACTGTATATCAAGGAAAGTAATTAAAGCTTCTGCTGCTGAATTAACTAAAAGGAAATGGTATGTAATCTGTATTTCTCTGTTTTATTTTTTATTTTTATTTCTACTATTATTGTGCACATGCTTCTGACTTGTACACCTTTAAAAATGGGCTTTCTAACTTGAAGGTTTCAGAAAACAATAAACAAACAAATAATGGGGGCAGTTGTAATGGAACCCCAGTCTACTTCTGCCCAATGAACCTCAGTTGTCTGCAACACAGTTAGAAATACACAATAAAATAAAGTTTGTCTGTTCTAAAAATGTGAACAGCAACAATAAGTATCTATGCAAACAATAACACATGATGAGGTATGGGTTATGTCCTGAGAAAACATGCCCAGCTGCATCATGAGGCAAGAGGTGCTTGTGCTGAGTGCCTTTTGCACCTGGGCATGCTCTTATAAGGACATAACTCACAACTCGGGTGTGTTGTACTTTATAAAATGAGCAAAATAATTTCCAAATTGGTTCTGAAGAAGATACTACAGTTTTAAAAGTAAAATATCATTTGTTTTTTCTTTTTTGTTGACTTTTGTAGTTTTGAAGAAAATAGTTTCTTTGATCTGGCCAAGTATAGTAACTATGTCTAATTTCAGGGAGATTTTCAAGGAGGTGATGATGTGTGTCTATCTGTGACCTCTTTCACAGCTCCCACCCCCATGTTGACACAAACAAAATGTTGGCAATGTTTTACTTTCTTTTGTCTTTTGCTTTACAGTGAGTGGGGGCTTGACTGAAGCGGCGTGTCCCTATGCAGTTTCCATAGAGAGCACTTTGAAATGTGCTTCTACCTATGGAGCTGCAGTATTAGAGGAGTGATGATGTGTGTCTGAATCATCACACACACAAACTTTCACAATGTTTTATTTCCTTTCTCTTCTGTAGGTCATGGCTTTAGAGTGAGCAGGTGGTTGTCTGGGAGCAAGCGTGTCCCTCTACAGTCTCCATAGTGAGTACTTTGTAATTTGTGCTTCTACCTACAGGGCTGCAGTATGAGTAAGCGGGTTCCCAATTTTTCTTTACTGTTTTACCCGACTTGCTCTAAACTAAAATAAACTCTGGCACTATGTAATTATTAAAAAGAAAAGGAAGGGGGACTGACACCGTACAGAATGAAGATAGTGGAAATTCCAAAGTTGAAAGGAGCAACTAGAGAAATGACAGATTTAGCAAAAGAAAAGAAGAGGTACATGATGATATTTTTAATCTCTAGTTTTGTTGCCTGTAATTTCTGACATTTTAACATTTAAAGCCAACTGGTGAGTAACGGACTGCGAATATTGACATCCAGTTTGGCAGTCAGCTTGCTTTACAGATCATGGTGAGCTTTTGATCCTGAGATTTGTGACCAGGTATGCAGGAATAGTGACACTTAATGTTATGGGGCTTTCCTGGGTATGTACAGCCAGTTGGCAAGTTGTGAACTGATAATGACATGGCCACAATAGTTCTTCAGCCAATCAGATTAGAGAAAATGTTTTGCCCATTTTATAAGGCATTTTAAACAGACAACTAGTGAGGACTAAGTCATGGTATTATTTAAACTGTTGACTGAAAATGTTTAATGCTGAAGTATGCCCTTCATCTTTTAGATGCGCACAGTGCCTGAAGTGCCCAGATGACCACTGGCCCAATGACAGGCGGGATATGTGCATCCAGAAACAAACAGTGTTCTTATCCTTTAGCGAACCTTTAGGGGCAGTTTAGCAACCACAGCAAGCATTAGTTCCTTGGTCCCTGGAATAGTCCTGGCTCTCTTCATCAAAACAGAGTCACTCCGATTGTTATAGCCAACAACCGTGAACTCAGTTATCTTCTCTTGGTTGCCCTTGTCTTGTGTTTCCTCTGCTCTTTGATCTTCATTGGTCAACCAACAATGGCAACATGCATGACTCGGCAGATCACCTTTGGAATTATTTTTGTGCTTTGTGTCTCATGCGTCTTGGCCAAAACTATTATGTGGTCATTGCATTCAATGCACCAAACCAAACAATAAGCTGAAGAAGTGGGTGGGTCCAAAGCTCGTAACACGCTGGTAATCACCTGCACTGTAATTCAATGTATAATATGTGTCCATTGGCTGGGCAGTGCTCCTCCTTTGCAGAGCACAACATCAAATCCCAACCAGGGTAATAATTTATGAATGTAATGAAAGGCTCAATTTTGGCTTTCTGGTGCATGCTGGGATACATGGGCCTACTTGCTATTGTAAGTTTTGAAGTGGCCTTCCTGTCTCGGAACCTGCCTGATAGCTTTAATGAGGCCAAGTTTATCACATTAGCCTACTTGTTTTTGTTAGCGTCTGGCTGTCTTTCATCCCAGCCTATCTAAGTACAAAGGGAAGTATATGGTAGCTGTGGAGATATTTGCAATCTTGTCTTCCGGCATGGGTTTGCTTGCATGCATATTTATCCCAAATGTTACATTATTCTCCTTAGGCCTGATATAGAACACCAAGGATTATCTCATGGAAAGGAGAATAATAAGACTATCAGGTAGAAACAGATGTAAACAAGCATAACAACATCATCTAGCTAGCCTTCAGTGTGTTATTTATAGATTTACTTATTTGTACAAATGAGAATTACAGTCCTTTGAGTCAAGGACTCATTTCCAAAAGCTCCTCGTCAGACAAAGTACAGGTTACATACAAACAGGACACCATATAGTTACAGAGGACTATAATACCATAGCTTCATACAGTTACATAGGTACATAAGTAGGCAATTACAGAGGAATATAATAACATAGCTTCATACGGTTACATAGGTACATGAGTAGGCAATTGCAGAGGAATATAATAACAAAGCTTTATATGGTTATGTGGGTACATGAGCAGGCAACGCATAGAAAGGGTATGGCAGATTGCCATATAGAGTGACTGAGGTACCGTCCAGAGGGAAGCAATAGAGGTGCAGAAAGGTAGGGTACTTAAAGGTAAAAATAGTAGGATTTTTGCTGGCGGATATAGGGCGAAGTGTTGAAATAGACACTCTGCAGTGGGTGACAGTTAGCTGTCCAAGGGACATTGTTGTGGGGGGCTGTGGGTGGCTGGAGAAAGAGTAGGGGGCCTTGGTCTATCAACAGTTGCAGCTGTGTGAGGCAAAGAGATGGTTTCGAGGGCAATTTTGGAAGGGCCTATTCTAGCAGGCTGGTAATAGTAGCCGGATGGAGTTGTACCATAGTGGGGTCCTATAGTGGAAGGACTGCCAAAGCAGCAAGGACTTCACTCTAGGTACTATGAGGGTGGGTTTGCAGGTACTGTGGGTAGATACTATAGGGCAGGCAACACTGATGGAGGAGACCACCCTGGGGTTACTTACAATGTTTCAGATTGACATGTGTCATTCAACTAAAAATCCTATTCACATTGTTCCCAGATTAGCTGATGGGACTGAGTTATTTCCCATGCAGCTGATACTGTTGCATTGCATGCACATGTCAAATAACATAGCTCTCAAACATTCTTCTGTTTCCTATGTGTATCATTTTTTTAGTGTTTATTGTTTTATATGTTTAAAGTTAATTCTAATACCTCAAAGTTTCTTGTACAAAAACTCCTCGTGTTTATTATTTCAATAAAGTTCACAGCAAAGCACTAACAGTGGTCATGTGCCCTGTATGTAAGCCATGTAAAAAAACATAATTAATGATCAAGAGATTAGAAATGGGTAAGCTCAATACTGGTTTCTGATTGGCTGTTGCCAGTCCATTGACATATATTGATGTCCCAATAGAGCCCTGTGGAGAAAAAGGTCCAACAATGTGATGCGAAACTTGGACAAATCACATATAGAGTTGATGGGTCCTCCACTCATTCCTGATTACTATCACAAACATGGCTGCCACCTTTACCTAACATAAAAACCTTCAACTAGGCCCCATAAAACTCCCTTAAAATAAACAAAAACACATAAGTGAATGTCGTTTCTACTCATGATCCCTTCCTTATACACGTCAATTTAAAAATCAAGCACTATTCAGAGATTTCAATTCTGCTCTTTCTTTGATGATCATTAAAATCCTCTCACAGGCTAATCAGCTTGACAGAAGCAATCTCTGCTACTAACCCTGCAGCGGATAACACTGAGCCTCTAGTTCTGTAGGAGGCCTACGTGTGTCTTTGGGAGTGTGCACCAGTGAAACCCTATAGAATTTGTATTCATACATTCCATGTTAACAATCCATGTTTGTGTGTGGGTTAGGGTGGGGTGGGAGTGAGCATGCTAGTAGTGGAATATTACAGAATACAGAATTCTTATCCTGTGGTAAACAAACCTCTCACTGCATATGTTGAAAGACAAATGGCTGACAGGTAGAAACCATCTGTGGACGGACTATTTGACATTTTCTGTGCAACATTCTATTGTATTTTTGTGTCTTGTTAATCTTTTAGAGATTGTTTTTCTTTATTTGCCCAACCCATTTTCTAAACGCAGTAAGATCCTTCAGGGTGTGGGTATCAGTGGATACCCACACTTCCAGGGTCTGTAAGACCCTTTAACTGCATTGTTGGATCTCATCACACCCCTGGGCATGTAGGTATTCACCAATACCCCACAGCTGGTCAGGTCATATTGCTTTCAATACCCCAGAGCTGGTCAGGTCTTATTGCTTTCAATACCCCACACCTAGTCAGGTCTTATTGCCTGTTACACCATGCCCAGTCAGGCCTTGTTGCTTTCACTACCCCACACCCAGTCAGGTATGATTGCTTACAATATCCCACAGTCGGTCAGGTCTTATTGCTTTCAGTACTCCACAGCCAGTCAGGTCTTATTGCTTTCAATACCCACAGTCAGTGAGGTCTTATTGCTTACATAAAGATGTGGAGATAATTCCCTTGTACAACAAAGATGTTACAGAGATAGAAGATATTTGGAGGGTAATTCTATCTAAATAAATTCAGAATTTTTTTCTTTCATTAAGGGGTTGGTGAACAAATTAAAATAATTTCAAAGATTTGATACCAATGGTGTTATGGCATGGAGACAAACCAAGTTACTCAAATCTTTATAAACACCAAGTAGAAGAGGCTAAAGGAGTGATTGAAGCAAATAGTGGAGTGATGTAACACATAAACACACATTTGTAAACATAGAGTACTCTCTCAAGATGGTTTTATCACCTCACAAAATGTCACCTGTGTGTTTGTATGAGGAAACTAGAAAATAATGTGATTATTATAATGTAACAATTGAAGGGCCTGTTTAACAAGATATGCCCAGTAATATCCTTTTGCCCATGGCGAGTTCCTACCTCCATTTTCACCAAGCTTTCAGCTTTTTTTGCTACTTTGTGGAACTTTGGAGCCTCATAAAAATTTAAAGATGATTTTGTTTTCTAAATTTTCAGGAATCTATGAACAGCAGATACACCAAGTTGGGCATAGCCATCATTTTGATGGCAAACTTTTCCACCAAATGAGGGAATAATTTGAACCATATAGTACAGTCCCATTCTTTTCCTTCAATATTGGAGAGAGATTGACATTTGGAATAATGGACACATTGGTGTTGATAATAATGTCTAAGTATGTTATACCTGATGTTTTCCAATTACAACCTGCTTGTGTGTAAGGTATCCTATCACTACTAGGACCTATAGGCAATGCCTCTGCCTTATGTGCATCAATTCAGAGTCCAGAACAATTTAAGAAAGATGAGATACTATGGGTGGTGAAGAAGATTTTGGATGAGAAATAGTGACCAAAAGATCATCACATAATCTAAACTTTTATAAACTGTTTGCCCAAGTATAATGCTTTGAATCTCTTTTCCTAGTCTGTTTTTTGGAATATGTTGTTACGGCTTAAAGTAAAGGAAGGGTGAAAGAGGACATCCTGTTGACCCCACTTTACAAAGAGAATACAAATGAAATCATCTGTTTGATCATTACAGATGCTAGAGGTTTATTACATAAAGGACCATGGTTTTCTGTTTTTATAGAAAATGGCAGAACTCACAGAATCCTGACTGATATGCAGATTCTGAATTCTCATGCTTTATCACCTTGGTAAGTGGTCGCTTGTTCCTGTTCTCTGTGTAGTTTATAGGTGGCCTACATAGAACAGATTACTCCCTGACTGAGCCTTTTTGTTTGTGCCTAGGGATGATCCATACCTCTGTTTGGCATTGCAGAAATTTACCACCCTTTCTGTGAGAAGTATCTCCTCACATCTCTCCTGAATCTACCCCCTCCTCTTTCATATAATGTCCCTTTCTTTTACAGTACCTTTTTCTGAAAAATACTCCCCTCCTCTACCTTATAAACTCTCATGAGGTATTTAAAGGTCTCTGTCACTTCCCTCTCCACCTCTCCTCCAGGGTGTATATATTGAGCTCCTTTACCTTTTCCTCATAGGTTTTTGATGCAGACCCTGCACCATTTTGGTAGCCTTCTTCTGGACTGCCTTCACCCTGTCTATGTCCTTCCTGAGATGTGATCTCCAGAACTGGACACAGTACTCGAGGTGGTGGTCTTGCCAGCAATCTATATAGGGGCAACATCACCTCCCTCCCTCTTTGGCACATTTATCTAATCAAGGGAGCAGAGCTGACACATTAATTGCTGTTGAAGCACTTTCCAAAGTCCTGAAAGGCAGAGTCACCCTAGATTTGCTACCCCATTTTTTCCCATACCTTGACCCTGGAGAGACCCTGCACATGAAACATGTGTGTTTCTATTTACAGTTGCTTTGAAAAGTGCAGGACCCTTTATTGAAACTCCAGCAACTGCCATACCCTTTACAGCACCCCTTGCTCTTCCCACCAGTGTTGGACCCCATGACCTGCAAACTGCTATCGGTCCACAGCCCAGAAAAGGGCAACATTGTTCCCATCTGTTACAAATACAAAAATGTTTACATTCTGCCCCATTTTATTGAAGAATCCACTGCCATCCTCTTCAAAACTTCTCCCATTAAATCATGAGGCATCCCCCAAAGTAATAATATGCCTTCAATATGTGATCCTGGTACTTGATAAGTCTCTCACCTTCTCTGGTTCCTTATCTAACAGAATCATTAACAATATGTTAAAGATACAATCCATATCAACATATCTCTCTTTACCATAACTGTCTTTGTCAGGTGAATGCATACAAAGGTATTAGAGGCAGAGTCTGAAAGGCCTGACTGGTGAAGTCCAGCATTCTTCAATCCTTCAGCCAGTTGCTGTTTCCTGCATTCTGCAGGTGATGCACCATCAATTGTAGTACCAGAATGGTACCATCAAACCTGCTGAGACCCCTCACCAGACTGAAAGTACCTCTTGGCTGTAGCTCAAAGGGGTTTATTTAGCTAGCTAGCTAGGTAGGACAAGGGGTTAAGTCCTGGGCAGGACTCTGTCAAGTGGCAAGAAAACCCCAGGCAGACTACTTAAAACCAAATCCGTTGTGTTGCTAGTTTTCTGACTCCAATGGTGTATTCTTTCTCAAGCTACAGATTGCTACAGCCACCACATCCCAGCCTTCTGAACCAGTACCTTGATTTGGTATACACTGCAACAAACTAATGGGTTATAGCAGCTGCTTAGGGGAAAGCCAGGTAAACCTGCATGTGGGAGGTATGGGCAGTTATTGTATTTTCCTGGGGGTGATAATCTGGAATTTATCCCATAGGTATCACATGTCAGTACCTCAGGTGGAGGTGCTGCACCATTCTACTCCCTTATCTCTTTGTCCACTCATGAACCCAGGCCAGCCCCTTGGAGGTGTATGCAGTGTGGAGCCAAGGGCCCTGGAATAGCCAAGGTAGTCAAAGGCATCCTATTTTCAATTATTTTTTGCTTTAACAATAGAGTTCTTATTAATTTCATTACAGTAATAAAACAACAGGATAATGAAGAATTACATATCAGATGCACAAGAAGGTAATTAGGCCTCATGGTAAACATAAACATATGTCAAAGAGGAAGTACATTTCCAAACTATCAAGGTAAATAATTTAAAATATCTAAAACCTATCATTTCTAAAGAGGCTCAGTAAGTCATGAGCTAAAACACCAGGTAAAATATGACATAAGGAGACCAAATCATGCTTTTAGTTCTTGAAACACTACAGTCAGGCCAAGAGTTTTCACAATATTTCTGTTGATGCAAATTGGGAAAGACTTATGTACTGTCTAAGTAAGCTAGAAATGGGGACCAACTTTTTCAAATAGGTCCCTCTTCCCAATAATCAGAAGAGCTAGCCTTTCATTATTGATCCTTCACTTATTTTGTTGATCCTTCTTTAAGCATGGGGTGGGAGGGTCCAGTGGGAGAGAAGTCTAGTGTCAGAGCAGCCAGCCATACTCTATGCTTTTGATGTTTATTCAATTGTTCTGTCCTTCCTCTGTTAATATATGGAACTTAGGGGTAAAGGGATTTTGGTCTTATATGCAGATTCACAAATTTTGTGACCTTTAATTCAAACATCTTTAATAAATGAGCAGGACCAGAGCATATGGAGCAAGTCTACATTTTTCTTTCGACATCCCCAGCACCTGTCATCAGATTGAAACCCATGGAAGCCAGTCTTTTAGGCGAACAGTAGTAATAATGCAGGATTTGATACTGAATTGCCCTTCCTTGGACTTCTTTACTATCGCTGTGTGCACTGACCCATGTTGAGGCCCTTTCTGAATTAGATATTGTTTCTTTGATTTCTCCCTCACATTTTCTCCTGGCTGGAGCAGTCAGTAAGGCTTGGTCTTAAGTATTCATTAAGCCCTTATAAATTACACTTACCCCTTTTAGGCTTTGCTACTTTAGACACTGAGTTCCATTCATTTTATCATTCAGATGCAGATTTGGGCCTAGTACCGAGTCTTGGGCGCCTTCTTTAATTGCAGGTAGTTTTGCAAACTGAAATCTGTGTATTTTAAATTTGGATTTGAGTCTTTCAAAGCAAAGCAGTTCTGCATTTACTCTAACAAATCCGTAAATTTGTTATGCCAAGCATGTGCCAACCAAGATCTTCTTCAGGTTTATGACTGTACAACAAATTTGCATTATTCCAAATTACCGTCAGCCAAGTTGGAAAGTTTTCCAAACGTAAGATGTGCTGGAGTTTTGTTTTTAACATGAAATATTTTATTGAGGTTTGGTATTTTAAGGAACCAGTACAGTACATACCACTAGGGTAAAGTTGCAGATCCATAAACAGCACAATAACAAATGCTTGTGTGCAAAAACCAAGACTATATCACATTCCTAATTCCAAGAGGAAAGAAACATCCTCCTTGTAGTACAGTAGAGAAAACTTACAGAGCTAACATATAATCAGGTACACCTGATAAGGAAAAAGGAGGGGACAAACTTAATCTCATCCTGCCAGGCAATTTGATCATGATACTGAGGGATGCAGCTCTAAATAATAATTTTATTTAACATTACCAGTCATTCAAGGAGGCAAGGAAAGAGATCCAGTGGAGAGTCTGTACAACAGTACAGTCAGGTGGGTGGGTTACCAGGGGTGGGAGGTACAGAGCATAGGTGTGGTGGAGGTATCGTCCCATGTTTGGTGGTGCCCGGGCTCTTTATGTGAGTTGAGAGAGTCATTCCAGGATGGACAGCTACACTATTGCCGCATGCCAAGCTAGTAAGGATGGAGGGTTGATTTGTTTCTACTTCATTAGGAGGGAACACTTGGCCTCCATCAAAACTGATATAACTCATTGTTTCAAAGGGGTGAGAGGGGGACCAACTTGGGTATCCCTAACAGAACTAACAGGAGGTCAGTGTGATGTTTTGCTTTATCACTTTGGAGCAGTCTTCCTGTACCCCTACCCAAAATGTGGTTATTTTTGGACATTGCCATAGGACATGAAGGAGGTGGGCAGGATCTTGTTGGCATCGCCAGCATTGCGCATTGGGGATGAGGCCCATCCGATGCAACTGTGCTGGAGTGTGGTACCAGCGATGTAGTATTTTCAGTTGTATCAGTTGGCTTCTTAAGTCTCTGTAACCGAGGTGGGCATGTTTCAGGCAGTGTTGCCCATAGCTCAGGGATAGTGTAGTGTTTAGTTCTTGTTGCCAGAGAGACCTGCAGTGTTCCAGGTTGGGTAGGCATGCATTCCGTAGTACCTTGTAAGGCCCCAGCAGGCCCTTCTGTTTTCCAGGTACAAAGGATGTGCTGGACTTTTTAATTGTCCAAACAGAGCTGGTAATAAAATTATTGTCATGTAGGATAGGCGGTAAAGAAATAAACAGGCAGGTCAGAGTTTAAAAGAAGTCACTATTTGTCTCTCAAAATTAACCATAGAGGAGATCTCTTGCATTCAGATTCTAAGTAATAGGTACTTTGAGTCTAAAAGTCACATAATAGTTTTCCCAGTTCGGAAGTTCAAAGCCACCTTCTGTTCTATGGGCCTGAACTTCTCCAGTGATAGTCTGGGTGGTGAACTACCCCAGAGAAATTTTCTAAAAGATGTGTTAACATTCAAAATGTACTGTGGTACTCTATGGAAAGTCTCAGTCATTATAAATGTGGGACTTTCACGCAGCACCCGGAACCTTGCAAAATTTAGCTTAAGTTTCATGAAAGTTCCACCACTAAGATGGAAAAATTTTAAAACATATTGTATATCTGGACATCCTGGCAAAAACTAATGTCAGAGACGTGTTCCTAGAGCCCTGAATTGGTAAACCCAACAGTTATTGTTTATCTAGGGGCAGTATTTTTGAACTACAATTTTTTTACCTCGCTAACTAAAATAAGATGACAGCAGCACAAAGTATCAAACCAATTTGAAAGTGAAAAGTGCTTTCATAAAGTAAAATACTTTCAAGCATGACTTATATTTTTTCTCATAGGCTATAATAGGAAACTTTAAACACTAATAACTTTTGAATGGACTAATATTTTTCACCAGTCCTTTAAAGGGTACTTCCCTGATCCAGTCCCCATATACCCTGAAAACTTTACAGCAGATGGACAAACTATTTGGTCTGTAGAGATGAGCAAAGAATTTGCCAAAATGGCCAAAAAGTGTTGTTTTGCACACTTTCTTGGACACAGCTCCACAACCTCCCATCCATCTAGAATGAAACTTGCCAGATCTAGAGATCTAGGTTATACAGTGCAGGGCTTCAAACAGGCATAGGATAGGCATAAGGAAGCAATACAGATGAGTATGAATAAATAAGCCATTGACAGAGTAAAGCCTGTGGCACATTCATAAGGTAGAAAATTGGGCAGACTGGATAGGCCTTGCAGTCCTTATCTGTAATCAACGTCTATATTTCTATGTTTCTATGGTGGCAGGCAGACATGCAAACTTTAGGCAAATCAGTCAAAGGGTTGAAAGCTATTAAAATGCAAACATTTGGGCTTAAACTTGAAGTGGCTACTCAACCCTAACTATGCAGCTATTGTGTATGCAATAATGGATCGGAATGTGGTTAATGAAAATTTAATGGTTGCCCAAGATGTGATGCTACATAAACCCTGAGTGTGAAGCCTGAGAGGTTTATTAAAGCATACCACACTGAGGGCAACCATTAAATTCAAGTTTAAGACACACTTCCCATCTTTTATTTTTATAACTGTTGCTAGCAATTTTTCCTAGTGTTTTCAGTGTCTCCCTGTCTCAGTCACGCTGTGTCTCACACACAGTCACACACATACACGCACACACACAATCTTGCGCTCACACATACTTTTCTCTGTTATTCATGTTTTTAGACATGCTTTTATATTTTTTTTGTTTAATTCAGCTTGTTCATTCTTCTGTAATTGTTTACATTTTTCATTGCAGTCGCGATCATAGCTTACCACAGTCAGCTAAAGTCAGCATTCTTCTCTGGTGGCAATTCTTGTCTTCTGTGCCTGCCAAATGGTAGGATCAATCAGATACATTTTTGGAGGGATGGGAGAGGGTTAACTGTTTAAGTGGTGGCTCGCAGAACTGGTTATTAAAGAAAAAAAGGAAGAGTTCTCTTGGTCTGGCGGCACCTTGTTGGTCAGTTAAGGAGCCACCATGTTTGAAAGTCAAATAGCCCACCCAGGAGGAGATGAACAGCCAATGAGGAAGCGACTGTTTCTGACTGACTGGGTGTCGCTCACCATTATAACCTGTAGGTTATAACAGGAAATTATAACTCGGTCAGAGAATAAAAAATTGCTGACCAACTATTTTATATAGATATATGGAGAGAGAGAGATTATAGAGGCACAGTTGTGCCTCTGTATATAGGGTTGAGTAGGCAGTTTAATGTTAAACCCCAAGTTTTGCACCTTAACTGCAACCATTCAACAGATTTGCATGAAATTTGGGATGCACTGTCTCACATGGTAGATCTCTTTATTTGACAAGTTACGTTTGAGTCGTGCTTGTGGTTTTCATGCAATGACGCTACTAAAATGCATTTTTCGCTTATTTTTCACTTTTTTGCTGATTTGTGCCCATCATGCTACAGCCACACCATTTGGTATTTTGGTCTGAAATTTCCAGGGTATAAAAGGTTTGGTCAAAGAACAATCCAGCATTGGTTTGGTGAAAAAATACTGAATCCATTCCAAAGTTATTTAATTTTGAATTTACGGGTTCTGAGCATGCTCAGTTCACATCAAGATTGATATGTATGTTTTGTGAAAAGGATTGGGCTCATGATCAAGGATTTTGTCACCTCACAAACAGGGATTTATAAAATCCCCATTCTGGAGAAAAATTCCCTATCATGAGCTGCCATCTTTTCAGTTTTCCCCAAACAAAATGTTGTAGCTTGCCCACAAATGATTTCTTTCAAATAAGGCATGGGTTTTATTTAGGCACCCTCTACAAACTCATGCCTTTGGTTCCTTTGTTTTGGGCAAAAAAACAAGCATTTAAAATTTCAAAATTCTTCTTTCATCATTTGCTTCCTATCCTCATTCATGAGGTGACAAAAATCCCCATTAGCAAGCCAATCCCTTTGGTGGGAGGTATCAAAATCCTTGATCGTAACTTAGGGACCAGATGGCCCTATCTCGTGAACAAGGATCAGTGCACAAACAGGGATTTTGTCAGCTAGTGAAAGGGGATCAACTCATGAAAGGGATTTTGTCCAGCTCATTAAAGGGTTTGGGTTTTGAATCCTTTCATGAGCTGACAAATCTTCGATAAGCAGTCAAAATCCCTTTTTGCGCTGATCCCTTTCATGAGCTGAGAAAATCCTGATCGCTGCTTCCTGACCAGAGAATCCTTCACGTGAATGAGGATTGACTCGTGAACGATGATTTTGACACCTCACAAAAGGGATCGACTTGCGATAGGGATTTTGTCAGCTCACGAAAGGGGTTGTTTTTCAATTCCTGGTTCATGAGGTGACAAACTCCATTCACAAGCTGTCAGAATCTCCTTACACAAGCCAATCCCTTTCTCAACCTGACAAGTCCTTGACAGCAGCTTCCAGATCAGAAGGCCAAATGTGACAATCAAGAATTTCTCATGAACAATGATTGTGACAGCTTGCAAATGGGGACTGACCTCGTAAATGGGGATTTTGCCACCTCATGAATTAGGAATCTAAAACGTTGCCAGTGCACTGTAAATTAATGGTTTTGTCCTTTGGCTTGAAATTTCAGGGTATGAAGGGTATGTCCCAGAGATGTGAATTATCCTGTTTAGGTATAACAAATTTAATCAGTTCCATTGATATGCCATAACAAAGTTGAGAATTTTTCAGTAGGATAGCATTGTGGTGCCCCAGTGACTTTCGGTGGCAGTATCTTGGAAATGATGCAAGATATGAATTTTTCCTCTAGGTAGCTTAGTTCACCTTTAGAAAGGTCAGCTAAGCATGTGAAGGTTTTGAAGTCGTGATTACAACTGCAGTGGAATTTTTGTCAACGCTTGTATGGTTACTGAGATATTGGCAAATTAGTGTTACAGGGTTCCTTTTCAGCCCTATAGGGCTATTGTATAGCTCTGTTGTTATGTGTAGTAGAATTACAGGGGCCCTAAGGCTGATCCTCCTGAATGCATATCATTATGCACAAATGGGCAGCTCTGGGCCCCATTATCCCACCAACATACCAGTTAACAGGTGTACACTTTCTCAAAAGTAAGGAAATTCATTGCAAAAAAACTTTGTTAATGCATCAGTTAGGGTTGAAGTGGCAAAGTAAGGAAATGAGATGTTAGGGTTGGCTCCTAGCCCCAACCTACCGCCCACCCATCCTCCACACACCGACAAGTATCAGGGTGTGCCTTGGAATCATTAGTCCTAACTCTCACACAATTCTCCTATGTTGTACTATGTCAGCCTGTTTACACATGGAAAGAGGTGAGGGTTGGGCCTAAAACCCCATAGCACACCCCAATGCCTCTGTGTGTGGAGGATGGAGGTAGAGTGGTAGAGTTAGTAGCTCAACACTAATATCTCATTTCCCTACTTCTATGTCACTCAAATCCTAACTGATGTACTAACAAAGCTTTTGCAAATGATATGCCTATATCAGGTGAGGCCTACTAGGCACAAGGCCTGTATTTGAAGGTGACCCAGTAGCACCGGGAGGTTGCTTAGGGTCACACTGTATGGAAGTGGAGGTTGTGGGAAACAAATGCAGGTTTGCTCAATGTGCCAAGCTCATTCACAGTTTGCCACTTCAACCTCTAGGTTATACTACCAGCTCAGCAATATAAGTGTGGTACAAAATGTAGAACAGCAGTTTTATCCTATGTGACCTGGTTGATTTAGATGAAGTAGAGAGAAAGTTGTAATATAGAGTTCCAGTTTTGTTCTTCCTGTTCATTGGTAATGAGTTTTATATAGTCAGTCACAGATAGTTACTGACCAGACAGGTGTCTTGGAACGTTAATCAAAACCCTTTTGGCAGTGTAGGAATTATCTTTGATGATCCCATTCTGTGCCACTTTATAAAAGTATTTTGAATTCTTTGTACACTTTTTATTGTATTCTTCTTCTATAGATTGCAATTTCAGAAATGTATTGCATCTTATATCAGGCAAACCTATATATATGTATATATATATATTAGAGCAAAAACTCAGTTTAATGCATTAGTTAGGGTTGTTCCACAGCAACAAAGTGAAATTCGGTGTTAGGGTTGAAAACCCCTTGGACCCCGACCCCCAACCGGCATTGGGGTGTGCATTAGGGTCATCAGCACTAACTCTCACCCATCACATGTGTAAAACAGCAGAAGTATAGGAGAATAGGGTGAGAGTTGGGACCAACAACAATGCACACCCCAATGCGGTTGGGGGAGAGCAGGGTCCAAGGGGTTTTCAACCTAACATGATTTCTCACCTTTGTCACTGTGGAACAACCTAACTAATGCATTAAACTGAATTTTGCCTCTAATCCTTTCTTTGAGAATGATAACAAGAAATAGTGAATGTAATGCAGCGGCGGGGCGCTGGGCCCTCTGGGCTCCACGCCCTGCCACGTGATGTCTTGTGGCATAGTAACAGGAACAGCAACATAAACAGAAGTGCTAACAGTGGCACACATGGTAACACAAGCGCAAATGAGAACAGAAGGGTAACGCACACGGTGGCGAGACGGAACGGTCTGCCAAGTGATGTGTTGTCACATAGTAACATGGTGCCTGCAAATGGAAATGTCAATGGGCATGGTGATGCAAAGTGAAACAGAAAGAGAAACAGTACTGTAGACACAAATGGCAAAAAATACGACATAGCCTTGATTAAGCATGAAAAGGATACGCTTACATGGTGGCATGGCGTCCATGATAAGTAAGCAAGGGTACAGAACTGCAAGCGGAAAGGCAGTAACAGTAACATAAGTACACAGGCTGGTTTCCCCAAAACCTGCATAGAGAAAGACAGTGAGTACAAAGAATGTATGCATAATAATAGGTATCGGAGCAGAAAATGAGGACTTGGAATACTAAATAGGTTATATCTCAGGAACCGTCGACATAGAAGAAAATTTAAAAGTCATATGATTTACAACTGTCCTGGCTAGTTTTGTATTTAGCCCTCATTAGGGGCTAAGAGTATTTCTGATGAAAAGTCCATTATCTTGCCGTTCCGAGATACAGGCCCTGAAAGGTGCAGCGAACGCTGTAATGTTATCCTAAGGGAAAAGAGAAGTTCGAGCACCATAACTTTGCCTCCTTGTAATTTTTTCACCAAACCACTGAAAAGCACATCTGTGGGCTGTTGGCTGTCTTCCCTCAAATTTCAGGAAAAAGACCAAACCGTTATTTTGCAGCAGGGTGCCAAAGGATTCCTAGAATCGTCGGGCGCGTAATGTTATCCTATAGGAAAAACTGTCAACTTTGGAGTATCGTAACTTTGCTGCCATGTAATATTTTTCAACACAATACTGAAAGGCACATCTGTGAGATGTCGGCTGCGTTCTCTCCAAATTTCAGCCCAAAACTCCGACCGTTCTTTTGCAGCGCGAGTGCCAAAAGAATTGCTGTCATTTTCCACAACCTAGAAATCTACTACGCAATTTGTGAAAGCTTTTGCAAAAATTTGCGACACTTTAAATAATTTTAAAGTACTTTGCGAAAATACTTATTCCATAAATTTGAAAAACATATTTCTGGGTGTTTTACCCAGAAATAAAGACATGGCTAGCATCCTCAGGGTCCGACTATAGGTGAATACAAAATAATTAGGTTGCTAGAGGTCCCAAATTTAAATACCTAGCATTTTTCTGATCACTAACTGAAAACAAAATGGTGGATTTGCAAAGTAACAGGGCCATTTCGAAAGTAAAACTGCATTTGGAAAGTGTTGAACTTTTGTTAACTTTTCCCATTGACTTATAATGGGAAATTGTTTTTGAATAACTTTTGAACCGTTAATATTTTTTCACCAAATCTTTGAAAGAGCGCATTGGGCACCCTGACTTGCATGTTCCTGAAGATTTCAGGCCAGTCAGCGCAAACCGTGCGACCTGTAAAAGAGCGACCGTAGAATTCCAGAAAAAGCGTAAATCACGTCATGAATCACGCTTAATAACTCCACAGCCGTATATCTGACTGGTACAAAACTTGGCAGATCCTAAGGCCTATGATTCTTGATCACATATTCCAAATTTTAGGCAAATCTGTCTAACGGTTGCAAAGTTATTAAGGTGCAAAATTTTGGGTTTAACATAGAAATAGCTCCTCAACTCCTAACTATGGTAGCACTACTGTGCTACCATAATATATATATATATATATATATACTGTATATGTTTTAGGTCATGAATATGCAAAATGTCAAGCCAATGAAAAGTTTCTATAGTACTCTAATAAAGTATTTTTATTATTATTATTGTTGTTATAATTAAATGTATCTTTCAGTGCCATAAGATACTGTTGCTTTGAATCACTCAGTAGAAAAATGTTATACAAAAGAAGTTGAACTCAAATGATACAAAGTAATTAATGATAAAAAAACTGCACTCCAATAATCTAACAAAAATTGTACTCCAGTTACATGAAATAAATTGCATTTCAATCATCTTTGATTATCATACTCTGTATAGAAGATTTGGGGCAAGCTTAATTCCGTAACAAACACTTAGTTGTAACTATAATTTCTGTGCTGTTATGGTGCCTGCAAACGGAAATGTCAATGGGCATGGTGATGCAAAGTGAAACAGAAGAGAAACAGTACTGTAGACACCCCTCCTTTGCACTAAGATTCCCTTATGCTATCCCATGCATTCCTGAACCCCACCAATGTTTCTGCTCCCACCACTTCTGCTGGAAGGCTGTTGCAGGAATCCTTCACTTGTTCTGGAAGCGCCAAAAGTGCAAGGTGCTGCATTTTTGGATGAAGAACCAAGGAGGAGTTGGCTAGCTTGGGGGGCGTACAGCTAGCCCAGACAGAGGAGAAGGATCTGGGCATGCTTCATTACAGGGTCAAGGAACAACTCGGCACAATGTAGGAAGGCAGCTGCAAAGGCCAACAAAATTCTGGGTTGTATTGCAAGGTATATCCTCGAGGAGGGAGGAGGTGATTCTGCCACTGATAGGTCATTGATCAGCACCTGGGTACTGCATGCAGTACTGGCACCTGTATCTGAAGAGGACATTAAGTTACTGGAAGAGGTGCAGTGTAGGGTGACAAAGATGATCAAGGGACTGGGGACTTATCATATGAGAGGAGACTGAGGGAGTTGAACATGTACTCACTGGAGGAGAGGAGGGACGGAGGGACATGATTGAAACCTTTAAGTACATGAAAGGAATAAACAAGACAGGTACAGAGGGCTGTTCAAAGTAAGGGAGGAGGGACACCAGGGGCCATGATATGAGACTGGAGGAGAAAGGTTCAGGAGTAAGATGAGGAGACACTTTTTACAGAGAGGGTGGTGGCTGGGTGGAATGGTTACCTGTAGAAGTGGTATCCAGAAGAACAGTGGACTGCTTCAAAAGAGGATGGAACAGGACATGGGGAGGGTTAATGAAGGGGAAGGGTGGAAGGAAGGGCAGCTGCAGAATAAGGGTGCTAGCTGTACATTAGAGCAGACTTGATAGACCTCGAGGCCTTTATCTTCTGGCAAATTCGTATGTTCGTAAGTACTTCCTCACATCTCTCTTGAATCCATTCCTTCCACCTTCATAGCACGTCCTGTGTTCTTGACATCCTTTTGTCTGAAAAATACTTCCTTCTGCACCTCAGTTACTGCTGGAGAGATATTAAAGGTCTCTATCATATAACCCCTCCTCCTCTCTTCCTGGGTGTCTACGTTTAGGTCCTTAAGTCTCTCTTCATAGAGCTTTTGATGCAGACTCTCGCCATTTAGTTGCCCTCCTCTTGCCGGCCTCCACTCATTCTATGCCCTCAGAGATACAATTGCTGCAAGCCCTGATATGGCACACCGGACTTGTGGCAATCTAAAGGGATCTTCTATCTCTTGAGGCAAAACGCCACTATACCATCCTTTTGGTTCTAGCTTGTGTCAATACCCAGGACCTTTACATGGAGTTTGAGCTCAGGATTTGGGGCAAGCTGCCATATTCAGGTTAATTGTCACAACTGTGCCACAGATTATAAAACTGGGTACAGCTGAGGCAATCAGCAATACTGCAGCAGTGGCGGTGCAAGAGTTTGACACAAGGCTGGACACAAGCCCTGCATCACCCTTCTAAAATCCAGCCTGTGGTCTCCAGAACAGGACTCGGTAGTCTAGGCGGAGTCTTATCAATGATTTATACAGAGGTAACACTGCCTCCCTCTTTCTGCTGGTGATACCTCCCTATGCACCCCAGCATCCCATTAACCCTCCCAACTGCCTTGTTGCATTGCCTGACAACCTTTAGGTCATCAGATATGATAACTCTCAGATCTCTTTCCTTCTTGTTGTTCATCAGTACTACTTCACCCATGCTGTATTCCACCCTGGTGACTGTTTCCTAAGTGCATTATTTTGCACTTTTTCATATTGAAACCCAGTTGCCATATCCTTGACTATTCCTTGAGTTTTCTCAGGACTCTGCTCATCCTTTCTACCCCACCACCATCCCCAGCAGGAAAAAATGTTTCTAAGCTTTTCAGAAGAATGAGACTGAAATTTATACTACTTTTACTGTCTCCTTCCCTGCACATGTTTAGTTAACTTACAAGGAACAAAATACCTTTTATGATTTGTATGTCCAATAATGGCATTTTGTCCTTGTATGTCAACTTAAGAGACAGCAAACAAAAGAAGACTGAATGAGCTTAGAGTAAACTTTTAAATGGATACCATGAATGATCCCACTGAGATGTTTCCTCTGGGTGAGCAAAACTGGACAAAAACAAGTTATTTGAATATTTCTTTGTAATTTGTTTTCAGTACTTTTATTTATTAATTTAAGAGTTTAACCAGGAGGGCATACTGAGCAGAGTACTGCAAAATTCCAGATGCTTCCAGGGTATAGTACAATAAAATGGTATTACAACAAAGATAATACAGCAATGATCAAGTTCAGCAAGTCAGTACGTGTGCAGCAGCACAATCAGGACAATGACAGGGTTTGGAAACAACATGCAGGCACTGATGTTAACAAGCTAGACAATAACTGAGTGCGTATCTTAAAAGAAATCCCAAATGCAGTTCATTACTAGTAGTTCAAAGCCCATTTGACTGATTTACATAACGGACTTTAAAATACTTATCTTGCAGCAGCCTAAGCTTAACTTTGAGTTATGCAAAAGATAACCTAGTTATTGTCTGTGACACTTTTGCAGACAAAGGCTGTAAAGCTAGAAAACTACGGAATATTAGAGACAAGAGTGAAAGGTTTACAACATGAATGATGATATAGGATGAATGGAAATTAAGTTATAAACTACAATTCTCCCAGATCAATTTAGTTTTTTCACTGTAACTCCAGGGCAATTTCCATGGGTTTTCCTGTAGATTACATTGTCTTCTTCAGCTGCCTCAGCTCATCACAATACCATACAGAGTTGCAACAGAGGTCAAGAAACAGGCACTGTAGGGTGCTAGGAGTCCAAGGCAGCTGCAAGAACTGCTTTATAGTATTCCACGGTTTCTCAGCATCCTGAACACATGTCATCATCATGCCTGAGATATCCAGCACCATCTGGCATTTATGAGGCTCCAAATTATGTTTTGAGCTGTATCAAACCATTTCCACAGACAGGAATTAAAACAAGGGCCCCACAGAGAAACGACATGACTTGACGATTCGACCAAATGACTGGATCAGCCTTGACTGCACCTATTTCAAGGTCTGATAAAAGACCAGATCCAATGTGTGACCATGTGAGTGGGCATCAGAAGCAACTGCCTATGTCAGGTACAGTGATGAAATCAAATGTGGGAGCTATTGACCAAGTTGAGGTGACATTTCATCATTGACCCAGGTGTTGAAGTGCCCAGCACTAAAAGTCTAGGAGCATCCAACTCTGGTCAGGCACAAAATCTGTGAGCTCCTGAGGCAATCACTGCCATATGGTATATGAGGATGATCCTTCAGCCTACACCCCTGAAGAAGAGGAGCTGTTCTGGAAGTGCTGGGCTTCTCCTCAGTGTAGTCTGGCATGGGTGAGCTTTGCAACAGACAGGTATTGTGCCTCAGTGTTATTTGACCACTTGATTTAGAGACAGACACATAGTGGGCCTGATTCTAGAAGTGTGGCACAAGTTGCCACTGAATGCAACTGCGCCACCCCGTAACTGCGACAATGACCCTGTGCCCCATTCTAGAAGAGGCAGGGTCTCCGCAGCAAAGTCTAGAGACTTGTGACATGCATCAAGGTACCACCCAGAAGGCATACCTGGCTAGGATGTCGCAATCCACTGCTGCAGGTCGCAAGTGCAATTTCCCCACCGTGCCTGACCCTCGGTAGCCCACCAAGAATGCGGAAGTCAGTTGCCCTGTAGTCCAGTACTCCCAACTGTAAAATAATAAATTATCTCATTTCCCTGGTAGTCTAGTGTCCCCCCAACTGTACAATAATATAATAACTAACGATCCCCATTTCCCTGATAGTCTAGTGTCCCCCAAACTGTACATTAATATAAAAGATATCAATCCGTTTCCCTGGTAGTCTAGTGTCCCCCGAACTCGTACAATAATATAAAAGATGTCGATCCCCATTTTCCTGGTAGTCTAGTGTCCCCCGAACTGTACATTAATATAAATGCGCTGCCTAGGGCTGGTGGAGGCAGAGATAGTGGAGGGTTCAAGAGGGGTGGGACAGGTACAGGGGAAGGGTTCTGGAGGCAAAATCCAATGCAGCAAGAATATCCAGAACTGGGAAGGAGAAGCCAGAGAAGGCGAGGGGCAGCAAGGTCAGCACCCAGGTGGGGCTGACCAAACGAGCAAACACGAAAGACCGTTAGGCCTATTCTGCTGGCATTTTAGTATGTAAGTATAAAAGATATCGATACCCGCTTTCCCTGGTAGTCTAGTGCCCCTGAACTGTATATTAATATAAAAGATATTGATCCCCATTTCCCTGGTAGTCCAGTGCCCCGAACTGTATATTAATATAAAGATATTGATCCCGTTTCCCTGGTAGTCTAGTGTCCCCCCAAACTGTACAATAATATAAAATATATCGATCCCTGTTTCCTGGGAGTCTAGTACCCTCCAAACTGTACATTAATATAAAATATATAAGATACCCATTCCTGGTAGTCTAGTGCTGTCCCGAACTGTACATTAATATAAAAGATATCGATCCCGCTTCCCTGGTAGTCTAGTGTCCCCCAGAACTGTACAGTAATATAAAAATATAGATCCCCATTTCCCTTGTAGTGTAGTGTTCCCCAGACTGTACAATAATATAAAAATATTGATCCCCATTTCCCTGGTAGTCTAGTGGCCCCCACCTTAGCTGGAACAAACAGTACACCCCCCAATCTCGGCCCCCAGTCGGCGACTGGCACAGCCCACCTCTCACCTCCATGGAGAGCCACCCACTGAGGACAGTATTAGTGCTACTGCACAGGCTAAATGCTGGTATAACTACGTTGCCAGATCTCCTCCGGGGGTTCTTAGAATCCGATGTAGAGCACATTATGGCTGCCCTTCTGGGATGGAGGCGCAACTGCTGCGCATAAACCCCTAGCGTCAAGTCGCAGGGGTTTATGTAAGCGTAACTGTTGTTTAGCGCGCAAGTGGCCTGCATCATGATGCAGGCCACTATGTAGAATCACACATGTTGCAACTGCTGCATAAGTTGCCATATGCGCCATTCCACTTGGCGCAACTGCAGTAACACCAGGCGTAACTCTTCTAGAATTGGGGCCCAGTGTTCACAAGCTGCAAGCAAGTGCTCACACTATACTGTTTTGGTTTGTTTTAGACAAATAAAACTTTTCTCCTTGACATAGCTAAAGTAAACAAGACATACTGTCTTGGCGTGCTTTTCCTTTGTTTGGTCTAGAACATTATTTTGAAAAGCACCTGGTTTTACAATAGCATGCTCCTGTCCTCCTGCCTTGATCCTACAGCCAACACCTGACTATCATTACTAAAATATATGTATTAATAATACATTCAAAAAACTGTTTTAATAGTATAAATAATATACAACAGTGGCAACACATAAAAATAGTATTGAGAGTTTTAATTCATAGTGGCTGGACAAGTTTTCATTTAAAATTAGGTTTCTACCACCAAAGGTTCCAAAGTTAGACCTTTCAAAATATTATTTTATTATACTGTAATAGGATAATTCTGGAACCCTTAGGGCTTAAAACTTATTGTTTTTAAATGAAAGCTTGAGGTCAGCTAAGTTGATATAGTAATATAAGATATTGCTACAGCTACCATCTATGAATATTTAAAACATAAAATTGCTCACTAATTTTTAACTTGTTATTGAGCGTAAACAGTTAAAACACAGACAGATCTGAATAGTTTGTGCCGTTGTTCATAAAACAATACAATCAATTGATACCGATGTTATCAGCCACTGAATAAAGACAATAGTCAGTTTTACAAACTGACAAACATAAGAAGAAGCCATCAGAATAAAGCCTTTTGGTCTGTCTAGTCTGCTTGTATTGCAGGGATCAAAGTTTATGCTACTGACCCTGCACCCCTCCCCAATCCACCATCATTTCTGTCTGCCTCCGCAGTCTTACTTTCCCTTAAGTCTATCTCAGCTTCTTTTGAAGCTGCCACTGTCTTAAATGAGACTACCTCTTCCAGCAGCGCATTCCAACTGGCCCCACCCTCACTGTGAAGAAATGCTTCACAACCTCCTCCCTAAACCTTCTCCTCAACTTAAGACTGTGCCTCCTTGTTTTTGATTGCTACTTAGCTACATAGCCCTTCCTTATACTTCAGGTTATACTCAGGTTCTGAGACAGGATTTAGACAAAATTGTCCTTATTTGGCTTGGTTCAAAATTAGATAAAAGCCCTTTATAATATCCATTGTTCATCCATACATCTAGTCCTTTTTGAATGCTTCGTTGCTACTGACATTAATTAACTCCATTGGGAGATTGTTCCACTGCTTGCCCACCCTTTGTGTAAAATATAATTTCCTATTTGTCATCCTGAAATGTATTGGTTTTATTTGCTTGTTATGCCTTCTTAATAAATCTCCTAATGAGCCTCTGCCCAGGCTATGTAACCCCAAGCCCCTCAGTCTTTACTCATAGGTTTTATTTTCTAACCCATGGACCACCTTTGTTGCCTTATGCTGTATTTTTTCTATTTTGATGTTGTCACCCATAGTCAAACCTCATATACTATTAGAAAGGTGCCATCACTAGGGTGCCATAATGTGGCAGCCACAATCAGTTCTTCTGTTATACTGGTGAACTGGATTTCACAGCGCCAGCATGGATGGGACTGTAGGAATGCTGCATCACTTCCCCATACACCTCCAACGCGGAAGTGATTATATCACCATTTAGGGATGCAGGGCAAAGCCCCCAATAGCCCATACTTGCCCCAGGGCATTGGGTGCAACTGGGGTCAGGCAGCACAATGACTGGGTGCAATGATCACTATCAGCATTGTGCTGATGCCCTGATGTACTTTTCTCTTTCCCTGCACTCCGGCTTGGGTGAACCATCAGAACTCCACATACCTTGTGACCCATAGTGTATAAGTGGTCATACATAAATATCACCTCTGACCTGTTTGAAAATGTCATCTAATAGTATTCAGTGAATGCCCATCTAGCTTTTAATATTGTACATTAAATTAACATTTCCTATTCTGTAAATCATTTGTAATTTAAGACCTAAATCCTTCTCAATCCTAATACTCATAGTTTATTCCCATTTATACAGTAGTCAGACTATACATTATTTCTTCCTAAGTGCATTACTGAATATTTGCCACAGTTAAATTCCATATTCCATGCCGTTGTCAATGCCACCATTTTATTCAGAGCCTGCTCTAGGGCTTCCATACGTGTGTTAACTCTCCTCCTACAGTACCTTAAATTCATCTGCAGACTTATTGCAGAAGTTGTTTTTCCTATACTTAGGTCATGTATGAAGATTCCAAACAACACAGGGCCCAGTACCAAACCCTACAGAACCCCACTAGTTACACTGCCTTCTGATGAGATATTGCCTTCACCCTTACCCTCTGATTTTCTCCTCCAAACAATTCTTTATCCAGTTGACACATTTTTTACTTAGCCCAATGTCTTTCATTTTCGCTAATTAATTTTCCATGCTGCACAACAGATGAGCATAGAAATTTATACATCATCTGATTCAGGCAATTAGTAGGAACTACGTTTAGTATAGTTAAACCTCTAGTAGGCTTTGCTGAAATCCAAAAGATAATGTCCACAGCATTGCCCTCTATCCAATTCTCTACTGACACCTTCATTAAATGTTAACAGATAAATTACACAGGATCTGCCTGCTTTAAATCTGTGCTGCAGTTTGTCTGATATACCCTTGCTTTTGCATTCCTTCTCCAATCTGACTTTAATACATTTCTCCAATATCTTTCCAGCTCCTGAGGTCAGACTAATGGGTCTGCAATTTGTCGGTGATTGCCTACCCCCTTTTAAATAGGAGCACTATGTCAGCTATTCTCCGATCTTTGGGTATATGACAGTCTTTTATTGACAGACTGTAAATGTTAATCAGAGTTAATGACATATTGCTGGTTAGCTCCTTCAAGTGTCTTGGTGTTATTTCATCTGACCCTGTTGCTTTATCAACTATTAATGCTCTTAGACGTTCCATAACCTCCTCATTACTACTTTCCTCTTCATTCCATTATGTAGTGAATTTCTTGTGTATTTCCTTTTTGTGGAATACCAAGCAAAAATAACTATTCATTTCCTCTGCAGTTTCAATATCTTTAGAGACTATAGTATTCATAATATTTGGTGGTCCCATAGTATCCCCTTTCCTCTTGGAATTAATGAACACCAGCCTCTCAAGTCCCCGATACCGGACTTCTCAGGGACAAAGATCATTTGCCTATCGTGCCCCAGCTGGCTAAATGCCCTCAGCACTCATATTACTGCCTCCACCTCTCTATGTATTTTCAAATAAAGGCTTTTCTCTCACCTTGCCACCTCCAGCTCCTGTGACTGCCCTGATTAAACCTCCTATTTTCTCACTACCCACCCTGTTCCATTATTTGACAAAGACATGTTTGGGAAACCTTTTCTCCTGCTATTGTCTGCTCCCACACCATTCACTTACCCTCTCTGTTCTGGACTTTTTCCTATTTGTTTCTCCTAATCTGGCATGACCTCTTTCTTGTAATAAAAATAATGTGATTATTGATATCTCATGTCCTTTTGCACAAGTGATTTGATATGTATTTGTATATGTTTTCTTGCTCTTGACACAACACAAATTGTTGTGTTATCTATGTAACCTTTTGTACTGTACCTAATTGACGTGGAACCTTTGTAAAAGAGCATCTGGCTCAAAGGTAGTAATTCCTAGAACAATAAACTAGAAACTAATGTAACCATAAAAGCCTTAATATTCTGTTTTACCTGTTGGGGCTTCAAGCATGTGTGGGATAGACATGGGGTATATAAGTAAATGGGCAGGGAGAAGGAGGGTTGCCTGAGACATTTAGGGTCTGCTGAGACAGATTAGACAGGGAACATCTGGGCAGCTTGGGTGGGCTAAGAAATCCTTTTCTGCCGACAAATTCTATGATTTTAAATAGATGTGAACACCACTGGCACGGGAAAATCTGCTGTCTCTAGTAGTAGTAAAAGATTTTATATTATACAAGCAAAAATAATTTGACAATGCAAAAGTTTACACCATAGGTCTTATACAAGGCCCATTTTCATGGTGATCCTGTTATTGATGTTTATGTACAAATTACAAAAATTTCCAATCATTTTCAATATTGTACATATTACATAAATACAAATATTATATCATGCTAAAAGGAACATTTTATAGCAACAACACATAAACATATTAATACAACAAACTAGTACACACTGCACATGATAACAATATGTTTATGTAAAAGCAATATGATCTGATATCCTATGTCTTATACTAATTTAGTAACCCCTCATTTATCTATTGGGAACTACCAACAACAAGATGTTTACTCAAACGTGTACATACATATTCAAGATCCTGTTTAGCTCTTTGTCCGAATTCCTTTATTGTTAAGTTCATGTCTCTTAAATCTTTCGATAATCTATTTCAAGAACTAGCAGATCTATATTTAAATTTAAATGTGCTGCATTTATTTTGGATCCTAGGTAATTTTAATGTACTATCCATATTTCTCAAACAATAACTATAATTTACCCATTCTAATTGTTTCACGAGTCTTTCAGACATTTCCAATTTCATAATTTTGTACAATAAGGTATTCCATACGATTTCTCTTTTATGGTACAATGGGATCCAGGACAAAGCATCGTACAGGGAGCAGTGATGGGCTGTGGGACAACATCATAATACATATCTAGCTATTTTATGATATAATACATCCAGTTTATGTACAGATTGTTTTGTAGAAAAACAATAAACATGTGATCCCTACTCCAGAGTAGGAATGATTAACTGATTTGCTACCAACTAATGATCGTTTTAGTCATACAAAAGTAACCCTTCTTAAGGCCCCCAATTTCATTTTAGTTGTCTTTATTATACTATCTATATATTGATTAAATGTAAGGCCAGAATCAATTTCAACTCCACATATTTTTATATATCTGCCTGTGCCGATATCTGCTCATCTATAGTCAAGATCTGCATAGCACTATCCAAGCTTTTATCTTTAGATTTAGAAGTTTTAAACAACATTGTTTGTGTTTTATTGGTATTCATCAATAAATGTTTAGTCCTAAACCAAATCTGCATAACTTCAAAATCAGACTGGAGCTTTTCTTCTACTTCCTGCCTGTTTATCCCATCTGTGATTAACACCGTATCATCAGCATATAATATGATATTTGAATATTTTATACAATTTGAAAGAGCATTCATATAAACAAGAAACATCAAGAGGCCCAGATTTGAGCCCTGTGGAACACCACGTTCACAGGGGCCAACTCTAAGCTAACACCGCAATGAAACTAACTGAGTACAATCTTTTAAATATGATGTAAACCACTTCAATGACTGATCATTTACCCTATAAATTCAAGGGATTCCAACATCAAAGGGTGATCCACCAACTCAAAGGCTTTTGACAACTCCACAAAGACTGTGCCTCACGGACCTCCCATCCCTAAAGGAGAAGCTATTAAATCCAAGAAGTCCATGAGGACAGTCTCCATGGACTGCTCCTTTCTAAGCCATACTAAACCAGAGTAAGTTTTTATATTTTTCCAAGTATAACATTAAATGAGAATGAATGAATGCTCCATTAACTTGGAAATATCTGATAGAAGAGCCATTGGTCTATAATTTATTGGCAGTGAAGCATCCCACCCTTGAATATTGGAATCACTTTGGCTCTTTTCCAGAGACTTGGAAATTTACCCTGACTTAAACTCAAATTAACCAAAGAGGCCAAAGGCCATACCACAACCCTAATACTATCCTTTAAGAAACGTATTTCTATATTATCTAAGCCCTCAGCTTTGTTACTTTTAATTTCTTTATTTCTTTCATTACCTCTCCTGTGGTTACCTTTCTAAATCTAAAACTTGGCAAATTAGTCGCTTTAGATTTTGCCCTATCTTTAGGGCCTTCCTGATCATAGGGTTATTCTTCAAGTTCAAATCTGGTAAATTAACAAAGAAATTATTTAAAACTTCCACAGCTCTTGCTTGGGTTATATTTTTACCATATTAGTCATCGCCAAATTTCCACTATTCTTTATTGAATTTACCAAACTTTTAAAGTAATTCCAGTAGTGTTTTGGATCATTGGTATTTTGAATTTTTGCCCATAGTATTTCCCTTTAGTTTTCTACTTTCACTCTTTAGTCTGTTTCTTATGTGTTTAAATTGTCCCAAATTGTATTATCCAAACTTTTATTTGCTTTTTCCACAGTCTATCTTTTCTTTAATAATTTGTTTTATAGTCTCTGTTATCCAAGGCAAACAGTGACATCTACCTGGTTGTTCTTTCAATGGAGCACACTTGTCACAAGCTTTTAAAAAAATGTAAACTCATTTGTGCCAGATCAATATCTGTAATAAATGTTACTCTTTGTAAATCTTCTAATTCCTCCATAAGGGCTTCTGGGCTATAATTAACTAAAGATATCTTTAAGACCTTTGATGGGATTGTTTTAATTTCCTTTTACATGCCAGATGGATCTCACATGAAATAACACTATGATCCCCTAAATTAGGTGGGTGGACTTTCTTCATTTTACTTCCATACCAGGGGTTACAAATATTAAATCCAATATATTTCCAAGACCTATCAATCTACTTTTCCGAGGGGAGTCAATAATCTAAAGCGCAAATTCAAAATGCCTCCTCCAGCTTTCGACCCTTGATCCATTCCAGGCTGCATTAAAATCACCCATCAAAATTAAATCCTAATTTCTAACAAGTTCTACCAAATGATGTGAAAAGGGTTCAAAACTGTAGGCTTCACCTCAGGATGAGAATACACTGCACCTATCGTTACTTTCAGGTTTTGAAGACCAACTAATATCCACTCTATTTCTTCAAACACCCCAGAATATATCTGGGTAGATGGTCCCATACTTTTTTAGGTACATCAGTATCCCCACCCCCTGTGTCTTCTTATCAAATCTATAGTTTAAATAACCCTCAATTCTGTTTCACTAGAATTTATATTTGCATTCAGCCATGTCTCTGTCAAAACAATTACTTCAGGATCAACAGTCTCCTCCCATAACCTAAATTGGTCCATTTTTTAATTAAACTCTTTGTATTGTCATGATACAATGCAAGTTTATTACTTTCAGGGCCAGGATTCATCTCAATATCACTACAAAGCACCAAGGCAGCCCACAATATCTCATGCAGGTGCTTCACTGCCATGCACCTGACACGAGCCATCCTGGCCCTCAAAGTTTCCCTTATTAGAGCAAAAGAATTTCTTCACCCTCTAACTTTCAAGCAATCTATAGCTATTGCCCTAAAAGACCCTGAAGCTACTGACATCTGGAATTTTAAATTTGGAGTCTCATTTTCTATAATGGTACACATTTGAACAAGGCTTACTAGAAATAGCAAGGTTGTCAGATTGTTCATTGTTTTATAATTCATGGCTGCAAATATCCACAATATGTGAGTTTGCTATAAACAGATTAAAACTCCCTCCACTATGAATCTTAAAAGGACCTAATTTTAGCTATAAGCTCCTGTAACTTTACTGAGCTCAAATCTATTATATAAACTTTCCTATGCTAATACTTAAACTGTTAAGACACCAGTTACATTTTAAAGGCAGTTTCTGAGTTAAATATTTACAAACCAAGAGATCTTCATATAACACTCCAATTTTGAAGCTTTGTTTTAGGCAACTAATCTATATATTCTTCAATAACATCTAATCATAACAATACGTTTACTAACCACACTAATTGCCAACACCCTCGAGCAACATACACCCAGTTACTGGAAAGTCCAGAGCAAGAAGTGTTTTAGTGAATCACAATTCCTTACTAATGTAATGAATGTCAGAAGTGTTCTCACAGCCTCTCACATCCTGGGACAAATACTCTGCTGCTGGCGTCTGCAGGCAACAATTTCAGGGCTCTCTGCCTGTCTCCTGCTGAGGTGGATAAGTGTTGGACTTAGGCAGTGTCCCAGTTAAACTTTCTCTGACCCAGGTAGTGCTTGCGCCATTCACGCTCGTGCTACTGCACTTGCGCAGTAGTAGCGCCGAGCCTTTAAATGTCCTGCCCTCCTCTGCTGACATGCACTTTGGTCTTCTCCTCATACAGCTGGCTCTCATTTAGGGCTCCAATTTGAAATAACAGCACACAGTCACATAAATGATGGAACAACAATTGCAGGGAAGAGCACTGGCACAAAAGAACCTTTGTTGTACTAGATCTAGTTGCAGGAGATGTTGCAACAATTTCAGCAGCACACCCTAAGCACAGTTCGAAAGCTTTTAAATGTCCTGTCCCTCCTCCTCTGCTAACATGCATTTTATGTAGCCAGAAAGCACCTGTTCACTACTGTCATCCTCTTTGCCAATCTGTAAAACTCCCAGGGTAAAGGAGAGAGGCTGGAATAGGGACCTTTGCCTTCTCTGCAGCAAACTCAGAGTAAACAACCAGAATGCCTCTAGATTTCTTCCAGTCTGCATGCCTTTGTGGCTAGTCACTCTGTCCACATGAGAAGCCCTCACAGCTTGCTGCTTGAGGTTGATACTGCAACATTTGAGTGATGCTGTCTAATCTTATTCCTTTCAAGCATACTTATTTAGTTACGTCCTGTATGTGCTTCTATTTTGCTCGACTACCTGTACATTTACTTATTCCTATTATGTACTGCTTACGTTATGTACTCATAACTTATTTGTTTTTTAATATTTGTACACATAATGGTTTGGTGTGTGTTTATTATACATAATGTACTGTAATCCTTCTGATGTAACTATTTGTTTCTGAAGCTAAACTGTATTGCTTTTCTGAGGCCCTCCAGGAGACACTCAGGAAAATAAGATTCATTAGCCAGTCAGAAAGACTTGCCTGCTTCTGTTGGAGGCTGAGAAACTTGCTATACTGCAGAGAACAAACTAGAATGCATTTGAGGAACTGGGAACCTGGTAAGACATAAAATTGTTGGGGACTTGTTAGGAAGGTAAGCTACGCTTTCTACAGAAAGTTTAATTTTTCTTATTGGCATTAAGAAGAGAATTGCAGGATTCCATTAAAATTCCATTAAAGTGTAGTAATTTTATAACCAGAGGGGTGAAATACAACTGAAGTTGCTTGATTCCTGTGCTAGGGACCTAGGATTTGGAAGAATATTTGTGCATCATTTTAGAAGTGTCCTGCTGGCTGAGCAGTGAGTTTATCCCTGGTTTCAGATAAGGGGTTGTGTATTAGAATCAGACCTAGCAAAGTGTCTATACTGAAAGGCCTGCTTACATCACAGGTGTCACTAGTCAATCAATTGATTCTGGGTGGGGCTTTTATCACTGAGCTGTCTTAGGTAAACTACACAGTGAGAAGCCAGTCAGAAAAGACTTGCCTGCTTCTGTTGGAGGCTGAGAAACTTGATATACTGCAGAGAACAAACTAGTACACATTTGAGGAACTGGGAACCTGGTAAGACATAATATTGTTGAGGACTTGTTAGGAAGGTAAGCTCGCTTTCTACAGAAAGTTTAATTTTTTCTTATTGGCATTAAGAAGAGAATTGCAGGATTCCATTAAAGTGTAGTAATTTTGTAACCAGAGGGGATGAAATACAACTGAAGTTGCTTGATTCCTGTGCTAGAGACCTAGGATTTGGAAGGATATTTGTGCAACATTTTAGAAGTGTCCTGCTGGCTGAGTAGTGAGTTCATTTTATCCCTGGACTCAGTAGGGTGGTTTGTGTAGGAGCAGTGGTCTAGTAAATTGTGGTGTTGGTTGATTTCTATAAAGGGCAGTACTCACCAGGGTGGTGGAGCAGTGGTGTATTTGATTGTTTCTAACAGTAACCAGTGGTTGTGGCCTATCTAGCCACCCTTCCCTCACCACACCCACCCCCAGGCATGGCATTTCCTTTATAGCCAAGGTTCTGACATCACTTCCTCAACAGGTCTTGGGGCAGAACTGTCATATTCTTAATAACCCAGCACAGTACATAAAGGGTAAGTACACACCAAAAAAAAATGTATATATTACTCATTGTATATTATAAGGAAGAGGGACATGTGAGGTGGTGCAATGCACTGGCTGTGGGGCAGCAGTTTCCGGGAGACATTCTGGAACCTGTGTTGCTGCCCTATTTGCAGACAACTGTCAGCTCTGAGGGAGGAGGTTGCCCACCTCCACACTGAACTGGCAAGGACTAGGAGGCCTCCCCACCCAAAGAGCACCAGTTCCACAACCACTGCCTCAGAGGTTGCCATGTGTGAAGAGCAGATGGACCACAGTAGGTTCTGGGAGGGTGAGGGTGGTGGAACAGAGACATAGCCCCTGAGTTGTACCTCTACACAAATCATATGTCAGTCTGGCAAATCAAGGTTACTCTATGATGACACCCTCAGTGGAGACCAAGAAGAATGCTGGGGACATCCACAGGGAGACCCACAAAAGAGTGGCAAGGGACACCACAGGGAAAGAAACAGCTTCTGATAGGGACTCAATTGTTAGGGGTGTAGACCTGGGGAAGGGAAGGAGAGGAAGTAAGGTGCCTGCCTGGTGCCATGGCTTGAAGGACAGGAAGCAAATCCTCAGGATTGCAGAAGCAGCATCACAGGAGAGGGAACTAGATATCATTATCCACCTCAGGACAAATGACCCTAGCTAGGCATGAGATCTGTGCAGTGCAGGATGAATTTGTGGAGTTGGAGAGGGCCTCAGACAGGTAGCAAGCATGGTAACCTTCTCAGAGGTTCTGCCAATCTATGGCAGGGTGAGGCTGGGGTACTGCACACCATGCAGTTTAATGAATGGTTGCAAACTTGGTGCAGAGCAGAGGGCTTTGGCTTCATTGAGGACTGGGATCCACCTGGAGAGATGAAGGTCTCTGCTGGCATGATGGTCTGCATCTCCAGGAAGGAAACAAGCTCCTAGGTGACAGGTTTAAAGGCTTCCTTGGCAAGCTTTTAAACTAGCCAAGGGGAGGTGCTGAAAGGAAACAGGAAAGCTCAACCCTCCCCACAAAACATGGCAGGTAGTAGGGTAAACACTGAGGTACAGAGCTTGACAGAGGGGACAGGGATAAATGGAAAAATAGACAAGGGCAAAAAGAGCAGGGATGGGGTAAAAGGATAAAGCCAACATTAAATGGAGGGCAATGAGTACCAAGGCCCGTAGTCTTGAAACAAGCTTCCAGAGCTAGTAGCCCTGATGGAAGAGAACACTTGGATATTGTGGCAGTCACAGAAACATGGTACATGGAGAACCATGACTGGGATGTCAACATACCAGGGCACACAATCTACAGAAGGGACAGGGAGGGTAAAAGAGGAGGTGGAGTAGCTCTCACGTAAGGGAAGGGATCAAAGATACAGAACTAAAAGTAAAGGGGAGGAGAAGAGGCACTCTGGGTCACCTTGGAGACAAGGAATGGCATTACAATCTGCACAGGGTTGTATACAGACCCCATCTCAAAGGAGGAAATGGACAAGAAAATGATAAATGGCATTCTCAAAATGGCTGAAAAGGGAGATACTGTTGATGGGGACCTGAATATGCCAGATGTTAACTGGATGACATGGACTGCCTACATCCAAGAGCAGGGTCATTCTCAATGCCTACAGGGGCATGCCTTAGACAGCTAGTGGTGGAACCCACTCAGGAGGGAGCAATATTAGACCTGGTACTCTCAAATGGAGAAAGGATCACAAATTTGAAGTCAGTAGACATCTGGGAACAAGCGACCACTGCACAGTGTGCTTCACAATAAACACAACCATGGAGACAAGCCATACCAACACAAGGATACTGGACTTTAGAAGGGCTGACTTTGGCATAATGGGTGAATACCTGAGGAATGCATTAGCAAATAGCCAGAAAGGAGGGTGGAAGAACAATGGAGAAAAATCAAAACTGCCATCATGGAGGCAGCAAGCGCTTTGTGTGAAACAAATAAAAAAACAAAGCGGAATAAAAACCACTATGGTTCTCAAAAGAGGTGTCAGGAAGGTTAGGACAAAAGGTTGCATTTAAAAAGTATAAGGAATCACAGAAGGAGCACGACAGGAACTGTATCAATTAAAGCAGAAGAAGTGGGGAAGGCAGTCAGAAAAGCAAAGGCTCAAACCGAGGAAAAGATAGCCACCTCAGTTAAGAAGGGGATAAAACCTTTATAGGTACGCTAGGGAACATAGAAAGGTTAAGGAAGGGATAGTGAAGATTAATAAAGGAAAGAGGAGGTGGGCAGAGGCAGACAGTGAAAATGCAGAGATACTGAATGAATATTTTTGCTCCAGTATTCACAAAAGAAGAAGAGGAGGAGTTACCTAAACCAAACAATAGAAGCACTCTGGGTAGTGGGGTTGACGCCAGTCCATTTACAGAAGAAAGAGTCCTGAAAGAACTCCTAAAACTCAAGGTGGACAAAGCAATGGGGCCTGACAGGATTCACCCTAGAATCCTAAAAGAGCTAAGGGAGGACCTAGTGACACCACTAACCACACTTTTAACAAATCATGGGAAGATGGGGTGGTATCTGAGGACTGGAGGAGGGCAGATGTGATTCCCCTTCACAAAAGTGGGAGCAAGGCAGAAGCAGGAAACTACAGACCTGTTAGTTTTACCTCAGTGGTGGGGAAAATGATGGAATCACTTCTGAAAGAAATAATTGTTCAGTACCTAGAGGCCAGTGGGGCTAAGGACCCAAGCAGCATGGAGTCACAGCAGAAAGGTCATGTCAGATGAATCTAATTGATTTATTTGACTGGGTGACCAAGTAATAGACCAGGTAGGGCTGTGGATATAGCCTACCTAGACTTTAGCAAGGCATTTGACACAGTCCTGTACAAAAGATTAACAATCAAGTTAGTCAGCCTGGGAGTGGGTCCCAGGGTGGTAGCCTGGGTAGCAAACTGGCTGCACAACAGGACACAGAAGGTAATAGTGAATGGAACACATTCTGAAGAAAGGGTGGTTACTAGTGGAGTACCTCAGGGCTCAGTACTGGGTCCAGTCCTCTTAACATCTTTATAGGTGACATTGCAGAGGGTCTGGAAGGAAAGGTATGCCTCTTTGCAGATGACACAAAGATATGTAACAGAGTTGATACACAAGGGGAGTAGAAAGGATGAGAAGGGACTTGGCAAGGTTGGAGGAATGGTCAGACATATGGCAACTTAGATTCAATGCAAAGAAGTGCAAAGTAATGTACCTGGGAAATAAAATCCAGAAGAAGAGTACACAATAGCAGGGAGGTACTAACAACAACAATAATGGAAGGGATCTGGGTGTAGTCATATCAGATGACCTAAAGGTGGGTAAGCAATGTGAAGGTCAGTAAGGAGAGCCAGGGGGATACTGGGATGCATAGGGAGGGCCATCACAAGTAGAAAAGGGAAGTGGTTATCCCTCTGTACAGTTGGTGAGACCCCATCTGGAGTACTATGTACAGTTTGGAGGCCTCATCTACAAAGGACATAGACAGGATGGAAGCAGTCCAGAGGAGGGCAACTAAAATGGTGCAGGGTCTACATCAGAAACCATATGAAGAGAGACTGAGAGAGCTTAATATGTATACCATTGATGAAAGGAGGGACAGGGGACATGATAGAAACATTTAAGTACCTCAAGAGAATCAACAAAGTCCAGGAGGGTAGCATCTTTCAGAAAAGTGATGGGGGCACAATTTAAAGTTAGAGGGATGGCTCAGCGGTAATGTGAGGAAATTCTTTTTCACGGAGAGAGTGGTGGACGCATGGAACCACCTTCCTGGAGAGGTTGTGGGGTCTAAAACAGTGGGGAATTCAAACAGCATGGAACAGACATAAGGCAATTATAGCGGGGGTTGCAGGAAGTAGGCTGTTGGTTATCTAGAATCTGCAGCTTATCCAATAGGAAGGAAATGGGCAGACTGGGTGGGCCAAGTGGTCTATCTGCCGTCGAAGTCTATGTTTCTATGTTTCTATTATGATGTAGGACGGTTGAAAATATAAAAAGAAATTATTAGTTTGTAGCATTCAGTTGTAATTGTGAGTTTCTTAATTTCTGTCAAGGTCCTACATGGTTTGGGACCAGAGTATTTAAAGTCCTTCTAGTTCCCTACTACTTAAGTCACTCTGTCCAATCTTCCAATGCTGGCTTGTTCCTAGTCCCACTTCTAAAGTACATCAATCTGGGGACAGAGGAATTCTGTGTGATGGCACCTACCTATGGAATATTTTGCCAGATCCTATTTTGATCTTTTTTTTGCTCATCTTTTCACCCTCCATCCCAGTCAGCCCACATTCTGTGCCATCCTCCCAGCCCATCCTCAACCCACAGGACTTACCTCCTTTCTTCCCTACAGCTTGCCCTCTTTGGCAGGGTGGTGAGAAGTCCCCTCAACCCACCGAGACTAGATCCAGTGAAGCCTGCAGAGGACGCAACCATCCAATGTGCCCAGGACCTTTCCACATTTTCACCCTTTAGCAGAGGTGGAGCATGCAATGCCAACAGTGACCAAGTCATGCATGCTTCTACATGCAGCACACCAGTCAACTGCTCCACCTCTGCCCCACGTAGTGCAGGACCCAGCGTTACCACACAGCCACCAATAGGTGTCAGACAGGTGATGGTCTCCATTAACCACCCTTCCCAGGAGAGGAGAGCTGCCCCTGGATGCTCGATCCTCTCCCTCCAGCCAGCGTCCTGCTCACCCTATGAACATGGCTTGCCAGCGTAGCATGAGGTAAGACATAATGCCTCAGCCCTCCATGCCACTGGCCAGCCACCAGACCTCAAATCTGCCCGCTCGGTAGAAGCGTTTAAATCTAGTTTAAAACATTTCTATTTGTTGAAACCTTGCCTGAATTTTTATTGTTTTTATTTTGATTTCATGTTTCCTGTTAATTGTTGAATCTGAGGTTGCTTCATTATATAGTGCCCTGAGCCTTCTGGAAAAGGACACTATAGAAAGAGTTGACTTGCCTTGCCTTGCCTTCTGTTCATATCACTTAACCTCATGTTTATCACATCATGGATTAACTTGAAATAAAACAACTGTTGGCAGGCATGGAGGAATTAGATTATGGCCTGTGATTAAGAACATTAAACCTTATAAAGCTAGAGGATAGAAAAATAAGATGGGACCTTCTCTGTATGTATGACTTAGCAGGAATAAAATGTGTAGCCAATATATTTACATATTGAATCAAGAACAAGAAATGCAGGTGGCCCACTGGCACAGTGGTACCACTACTGCTCTGTACGTTGGCAACCTGAGGCGATGAATCATCGGTCACTAGGCCAGGGGAGGAGGATCGAGCTTGTGCACCCTCACTAAGATCCCAGGGAGAATGGGGCCAGTAAAGGCCAAAATGCCGTGACTGGCAGGATAACAGGAGCTGCTCACAGGCCCGCACCTGGCAACTCTGGTACCACCTCTGGACTTGATCCATCTCATGGCAGGGTGGAGGAATCCTGCTGACCCTACCAGTGGGAGAGCTATGGTGGAGAAGAAGGTAACAGTAAGTCATGAGGGATGCTGGGGTGCCGGTAATGGGGCCATTTCACATGAGGGTGATGGGGCTGGGGTATCTGATGAGACAGGGCCAGTTGGTGAGGGGTGACAGGGCTGAAATGGCTGGGTAGACAGGGTTCAGTCAGTGATGGGGTAATGGCACTTGTGGTGACTGGGTAGACAGAGACCAGTCAATGGAAGAGTGACAGGGCTGAGGTGGTCTGGTTGACAGGGATGGATCAGTGAGGGCATGACAAGGGTGTGTACCCAGCTAGACAGGGCCAGTCAGTAAGGGGTGACAAGGCTGGGGTGGCTGGGTAGATGGGGCAAGTCAGTGAGAGGCTGATGGGGCTGGAGTGGTTTTGGAGACAGGGCCAGTCAGTGAGGGGTGACAGGGCTGAGATGGTTGGGTAGATGGGGTGGTCAATCATTGAGTAACAGGGCTGGGGTGGCTGGGTTGATAGGGACAGTAAGTGAGGGAATGACAGGCTGTGGTGCCAGGTAGACAAGGGCCAGTCAATGAAGGGTGACAGGGCTAGGGTGGTTGGTTAGATGGGGCCATTCAGTGAGGGATGATAGAACTGTGGTACCCAGCAACACAGGGCCAGTCAGTGAGGGGATAATAGGGCTGGGGTGGCTGGGTAGACAGGGGCAGTCAATGGGAGGGTGACAGGGCTGGGGTAGCCAGGTAGACAGAGGCTGGTCAGTAAGGGGTGATGAAACCAGGTGACTGGGAAGTTGGGGACAAGTCAGTGAGGGATGATTGGAGTGGGGTGGCTTAATAGACAGAGGGCAGTTGCTGAGGGGTGATGGGCCTGGGGTGACTGGGTAGACAGTGACCAGTTTTTATTTTATTTAAAATTTGGTTTCTGGAAAGGCACACTGAGCCGAGGCTCGTTTCCAGGTACAACCCGGTACAAGAGTACACTGAGTTATACAAGAGGTACAAAAGTATTTAGAAATACAGGCAGTATGTGTAACATCAGAAAAAGTACAAATATTAATTACAGAGTACAGGCAGTAAGTACATCATCAGAAAAACAGTGCAGGCTTTAAAACAATTGCAGTATGGTAAAAGCAAGTCCTGGAATTGTGCGATGAGAGGCATGAATTCACTTTGAGACCTGCTGTACAGTAATGGCCATATCAGCCTCCAAGAGTTGGGCCCAGGTGGGGGCACATGGAGCATCTAAGGCTGGGAGGTGGGGAGGAGCCTAAGGAGTTGTTTAATGGCTGAAAGGAAAGAGGCCTGGTGAAGGTAAGGTGGAAGATTGTTCCATAGGAGGAGATTGAATGAAAAGGCAGCTTTGCCAGCAGCGTTGTGGGGGCACAAGAGGTGGAAAGTGCAAGCATCCCTGTGGCGGAGGGATTAGTTGAGGGAATTGACTGGCGAAGGCAGGAAGTGAGGTGGAGGGAGGAGCCTAGCCAATATTTAGCTATTAGGGGGCACTGTAGACGGTTCTCTGTGTAGTGGGGCCAGGGAAAGGGTGGTGGTGAGGAGACAGGATGAGTAAGTGGGGGAGGCGTGGGCAAACGACAGAGTTGAGTAGTATGTCAAGTTTGAGAGGGATGAGGTCAGGGCCATTCCGTAGATGATGTCCGTGAGGTCCAGCACAGGCAGGATTGTTTTCCGCATGAGTTCACTACGGGTGGAAAGGGGCAGACTGGCTTTGTGGTGATAGAGAATGGCAAGCTTTGGCTGAAGTTTGGCACAGATGGCCTCGACATGGGTAGAAAGTTGAGGTGGCTGTCCAGCTAGACTCCCAGGTACTTGAAGACAGGGATCAACTCAAGGGGAGTTGTCCAGGGTGGTGATTGCAGGAGGGGCAAGTGGGGGCGACCTTTGTCTAGAGCCAAAGACCATGGTTACAGTTTTTTGGCATTGAGTTTAAGCTGTTATTCAAGAACCAGGACTGGACCTCTGTTGAAGTTGCTTTTGAAGAATTGAGGACACTGTCGTGGAGAGGCCCGTGAGGTATAAATGATAGTGTCACAGTGTACAGGTGCACATTTGAGGAGAGACAGGTGAGGGGAGGTCATTTATGAAACAGGAGAAGAGGATGGGGCCAAGGATGGAGCCTGGGGACTCCTGAGAGGATGGGTAGAAGGGGGAGAGGGTGTCACCAATTTGTATGGACTGCTGTCTGTTCTGGAGATAAGAGTGGAACCAGTTGATGGCAGGTTAGGCGAGCCAAAAGAATTAAGTTTGAGAGCAGCAGGGGTGGGAGACAGAGTCGAAGGCTTTTTCAAGTCGATGAAAATGGCGGTCATGGTTTGGCTGTTGTCCATGGCAGTGAGGATAGAGTCAGTTACTCACAGAAAGGTAGTGATAGTGGAGTGGTGTTTTCTAAATCCTGACTGAAAGGGTAAGAGTGAGCTGTTGGAGAGAGAAAAGTAGACAGTTTTGAGAACATAAGAGATTCCTAGATTTTTTAGGGGAGGGGAGAAGTGAGATGGGCCTGTAGTTACCTGGCAGGGAGGTCACCACCTTTGTGGAGGATCTTGGCCCTTTCCAGGCAAAGGGAACTGTGGCTGTGGTGAGCAAGAGGTTGAGCAAGTGTGTTAAGGGTGCAGCTATGGCTGGGGTCGAGATGTGGAGCAATCCGGGGTGCATGCCATCAGGGCTGGATTTGGACTGGTTTAGGGAGGTAGCCTTGTAGACTTCGGGAAGTAAAGGAGAAAGTGGAAGCCAGAGGAGGTAGGGAGGATTGAATAGTCAGGTAGTGGAGGGTGGAGTCTGGCAGGGTACATGAACAAAAACGAGTTGAACAGTTCTGCTACTGAGGCAGGATCTGAGACAGGTTTCCGTCGATGTTTAGGACAGGACAGGTCTGTTTTGAGGTGGGTTGGTGAGGGAGTTGATCACCTTCCAGAAGGACTCAGAATTCTGGTTCTGTGTAAATTGTGCTTTGAGTAGGAGGACTTGGATTGCCAAATGCCTTTTGTGCATTTGTTTCTAAGGTGTTTGTAAGCTTGGAGGGTCACGGGTGGCAAGGCTTTATAGCCTCCATGCCTTGTCTCTGTTGCGCCCAGGGCAATGAGGTTGGATGTGATCCACTGGTGATGGTGCCGCTTAACTCTAGCTTTCCTGAGGGGAGCGTGGAGTCCCAGGTATTGTGAAGAATGTCACAGAAGTGGGATAGGGTGAGGTCCACGTCTGTTGTGGAAAAGACTGGAGACCAGTCTGCTATTGTTAGGTCATGCTGTAGGGCTGCCTTGTTTAGGCGGTGTAGGGGCGAGACCAGATGAATTTGGAGGGAGTGTGGAGAGTGGATTTTCAAGTGCAATAAGTTATACAGTGGTCGCTAAGAGGCGCCAGAGAGATGCCTGAGGAGGTGAACCTCAAGGATGGGTAGATAGAATCCAGTCCAGGAGGGTATGGCTTTGGGACCGGTGGTTTAGATGGGTGGGTTCCTGGATTAACTGGGAGAGATTTAGGGCCTCAATCCTTGGGGCAGTGGGTTTGGCAGAGGAGAAGAGCCAGTCGAGATTGAAGTCATCTAGCAGAATGAGTTCGCCATTAGAGGTACTCGAGGAAATTGCTGAGATGGCCTTGACAAGGAGTCAGGTGAGGAGTTTGCGGGCATACAGAACCCCAATGTAGAGGGGTGTGGATGATGGAAAGGATAGGTGAGCAACCATGGAGTCATGGCAGGAAGGACAGGATTCTTTGAATATTATGGAGCATGTGATGGAGTGCCTGACGTACAATGCTACCCTCCGCCATGCTTCCCGTGGTCCTGGTGGAACAAGATATAGTTAGGGATGTCGAGAGTGGGGCTGGAGATTTGGGAGGATAGCCATGATTCCATGATGCAAAGTACATCTGGTTGATATTTGGTGGCCCAGATGGTGAGGGTGTCAAGTTTGGGGAGGAGGCTCCTGGCATTGAGGTGAAACATCTGGAGGCCCTTGGAGAGGGAGTCAGGGGACAGGGTGGAAGGAGTGTGTGGAACCTGGCAAGGTTGGTCTGGGTGCTAAAGTCCCTGGGTCTGGATGTATGTCATCAGCCAGGAGTAGAAGTAAAAGTGGTATGGTGAGGAAGGGGATCGCTTGCATTTACCAGATCTACTCCTGAGGGTGGGCCACGGAGGTTTAAGTACCAGAGAAGAGCCTCAAGATTTATTAGGTTCGAGTGGAGCAGTGAAGGGTGTATGGAGTGGAAGTGGGAGTATAGGGGTGTGCCAGGCAGGGTAGAGAAAAGTGGAGGATGGGAGGGTGTGGTGAGGGGTCAACAGAGTGGGGAGCAGAGTGAGGGATAGGTGGGGAGAGGAGAATGAAATTAAAAGAAAGAGGCACAGTGGAAGGGACTGGAGCATGGTGGTTTAAAGAGGCAAGCAGTGGATACTGTGTTAAATACAGTAGCGCCACTAGTGGCACAACAAGACAGCTTGCTAATGGAAACACAGCTGATTGGTTCTGAACGTCACATGTTTGCTACTATATCTATCAATGTCACCAAGGGTGGAGGTGGGGTGGGGGAGCCGGCGGCAGCATCGGTGGGGACCTCCTCAGCTGAATACGGAGAAGAGCCGAACCGGTCAACTGCCTACCTGTGGGACTGCTGTGGGAGGGCTTTTCCTTCTGCCCTCACGACCCTCAGGGGCACGATGTGTGGAGGTGGAGGAGAAAGAGGGAGAAATTAATAGCAGGTAGGTTTAGGGAGGGCTGCAACACAATGGGAAGGGTGCAAAAGATCGAATGTCTAGGCTCAGAGTCAGCAGGGCAGAGGAAGGAATTTGAATTGATGCAGCACTCAGGCTTACACGAGCTGTACATTGCTAATGAGGGGTGATAGTGCCAGTGACTGTGTAGATAGAGGCCAGTCAGAGAAGGAGTGACAGAAATACAGTGGCTGGGTAGACAGGGGAAATTGATGAGCAGGTGACAGGGCTGGGGTGGCAGGGTAGACAAGGGCTAGTCAGTGAGGGGTGATGGGGCATGGGTGGCTGGGTAGACAGGGGTTCGGTCAGTGAGGGAATGACAGGGATGGGGTGGCTGGGTAGATGGGGCAGTTGATGAGGGGTGACAGGACTGAGGTGGCTAGGTAAAGGGGTCCAATTGGTCAGTGAGGGGCCAGGAGACTGGGTAGATGGGGGCTGGACAGTGAGGGGAATAAAGAGATGAACAGAAACAATAGAGCTAAATCACATATAAATAGGGACACAATATGCAATATAGATTAACAACTCTCAAAGCTGAAAAAGGAAAGCATGTTTCACACAAAGATTATTATGGCTATGGAATAGCCTACCAGCATCAGTTATGAATAGTGAGACCACTGCCAGATCAGGCTATGTAGCAAACTAGCACCATGACCTTCCACAACCTTAGGAAAAGGAGTTGTTTAGCCTAATTTGAGCTTTAAAAGGGAATATTTTACATGTTGGGGAAATTGTTAACCACTTGACAAAATTGCTACCCCTTAAAAGAATTTTAGATCGTCCCTGAGTGAGATCAAAACAGATTTGAAAAACAAAATAGATCAAGGAAAGTAATTAAAGCTTCTCATGTTGCATTAACTGAAAGGAAATTGTATGTAATCTCTGTATTTCTCTGTTTTTATTTTTTATTTGTAATATTATTGTGCATATGCTTCTGACTTGCACCTTTAAAATGGGCTTTCTATCTTGAAAGTTTTCTGAAAACAATAAGCAAACAAATAGTGGGGGAGGCCATCATAATGAAACCCCTGCCTACTTCTGCCCTATGAACCTTCGTTATCTGCAACACAGTTGAAACACACAATAAAATTAAGTTTGTCTGTTCTAACAAAATGTGAACAGCAACAATTACTGTATGTAAGCAATAACACATGGTGAGGTATGGGTTATGTTACTGATAAGAACGCCCAGGTGCATTATGAGGCACCAGGCTCTGGCGCTCAAGTGCCTTTTGCATCTGGGCAAGTTCTTATCAGGACTTAACTCACACCTCAGAGTGCGTTATTGCACTTATAAAATGAGCAACAAATTTCCAGCATTGGTTTTGTAGAAGATACTGCAGTTTTAAAAGTAAAATATAATTTGTCTTTCTTTTTTGTTGACTTTTTGTCATTTTGCAGAAAACAGTTCCTTTGACTGTCCAAGTATAGTAACTATGTCAAATTTCAGGGAGATTTTCAAGGAGGTGATGATGTGTGTCTATCTGGGTCTCTCTTCCCCTGCCCCCATCCTAACACAAAGTGTTAGCAATGTTTTACTTTTTTGTCTTTTGTTTTACAGCAAGTGGGTGGCTTGACTGAGGAGAATGTGTCCTCTGCAGTCTCCATAGTGAGTGCTTGCAAATGTGCTTCTACCTATGGGGCTGCAGTATTTGAGGAGGTGATGATATGTGTCTGAATCATCACACACACAAACTGGTCCTAATGTTTTATTTCCTTTACTTCTATGGATCATGTCTTTAGAGTGAGCGGGTGGTTGTCTGGGGAGCAAGCGTGTCCCTCTACAGTCTCCATAGTGAGTACTTTGTAATTTGTGCTTCTACCTACAGGGCTGCAGTATGAGTGAGCGGGTTCCGATTTTTCTTTACTGTTTCACCCACTTGCTCTAAAGTAAAATAAACTCTGGCACTATGGACTTATTAAAAAGAAAAAGAAAAGGGAGGGGGGGCCTGACATTGCGTACAGAATGAAGACAGCAGAAATTCCAAGGGTGAAAGGACAACTAGAGAAATGGCAGATTAGCAAAAGAAAAGAAGAGGTACATTATGATATTTTTAATGTTCTAGTTTTGTTGCCTGAAATTTTGACATTTTAACATTTAAAGTCGATTGGTGAGTAACCAGACTGCTGAACACTGACATCTGGTTTTGAGGTCAACTTTGGCTTACAGAGATCGCTGACAGCTTTTGATTCTGAGATCTGTGACTGGGTATGCTGGAACAGCGATACTTAATGTTAAGTGGGACTTTCCCTGGGGCATGTAGTGCAGGTTGGCAAGTTATGAACTGAAAAGGACATGGCCACAGTAGTCCTTCAGCCAATCAGATTAGAGAAAATATTTTGCCCATTTTATGAGGTATTTTAAAAAGACTACTAGTGAGGACTAAGTCATGGTATTATTTAAACTGTTGACTGAAAATGTTTAATGCTGAAGTATGCCTTTTATCTTTTAGATGCCACACGAACACTGAAGTGCCCAGATGGTCGTTGGCACAATAATGACAGACGGGATATGTGCATCCAGAAACCAACAGAGTTCTTATCCTTTGGTAAGCCTTTAGGAACAGTTTCAGCAACCACTGCAAGCATTAGTGCCCTGATCCCCAGAATAATCCGGCTGTCTTCATTAAAAACAGAGACACTCTGATTGTTAAAGCCAACAACCGTGAACTCAGTTATCTTGGTTGCCCTTGTCTTCTGTTCCTCTGCTCTTTGATCTTTCATTGGTCACCCAACAATGGTAACATGCATGACTCAGCTGATCACCTTTGAATTATTTTGTGCTTTGTGTCTCATGAGTCTTGGCCAAAACCATTATGGTGGTCATTGTATTCAGTGCCACCAAAAACCAAACAGTAAGCTGAAGAAGTGGGTGGGTCCAAAGCTTCCCACCATGCTGGTAATCATCTGCACTGTAATTCAATGTATAACGTGTTACGTGCTGGGCAGTGCTCCCTTCACAGAGCACAAAATCAAATCCCAACCAGGGATGATAATTTATGAATGTAATGAAGGCTCAATTTTGGCTTTCTGGTGCATGCTGGGATACATGGGCCTACTTGCTATTGTAAGTTTTGAAGTGGCCTTCTTGTCTCAGAACCTGCTTGACAGCTTTAACGAGGCCAAGTTTATCACATTTAGCCTGCTGGTCTTTGTTAGCGTCTGGCTGTCTTTCATCCCAGCCTATCTAAGCATGAAGGGAAGTATATGGTTGCTGTGGAGATATTTGCAATCTTGTCTTCAAGTGCGGGTTTGCTTGCATGCATATTTATCCTGAAATGTTACATTATTCTCTTTAGGCCTGATATGAACACCAAGGATTATCTCATGGGAAAGGAGAGCATAATAAGACTGTGGGTAGAAACAGATGTAAACAGCATATCAATATCATATAGTTAGCCTTCAGTGCGTTACTTTGCAATGTTTCAGATTCAGACATGTTAGTCAATTAAGAAATCTTATTCACATTATTCCCAGATTAGATGGTGGGACTCAGTTATTTCTCACGAGCTGATGTTGCATTGCATGTACATGTCAAATAACATAGATTTTGAACATGCTTTGTTTCCTGTGTTTATCAGTTTTTAGTGCTTCATTGTCATTATAACTTTAAAGTTTATTCTATTATCTCAAGGATTTTTGTACAAAAAACTCAAGTGTGTTTATAATTTAAATAAAGTTGACAGCGAATCATCAAGAATGGTAATGTGCCCTGTCATAAAACCATGGAAAAAACGTAATTAATGATTAAAAGATTAGAAAAGGATAAGTTAAATACTGGATTCTGTTTGGCTGTTACCATTCCATTGGCATATATTGATGTCCTAATAGAGCCCTGTAGAGAAAAAGGTCTAACAATGTGATGTGAAACTTGAACAAATCACATACAGAGTTGATGGAGTCACTCCACTCATTCTGATTACCATCACAAGTGTTCTGCCACCTTTACCTAACATAAAAACCTTCAACTAGGCCCCATAAAACCCTTAAAATAGGCAAAATACATAGTGAACGTCCTTTCTACCATGATCCCTACTCATGATCCCTTCCTTAAAAATCAAGTACCATTCAGAGTTTTCATTTCTGATGTTTCTTTGATGACCATTAAAAATCCCCTCACAGGCTAATGAGCTTGATAGAGCAATCTCTGCTACCAGCCTTGCAGTAGATAACACTGAGCCTCTAGCTCCATAGGAGGCGTGTGTGTGTGTTTTTGGGAATGTGTACCAGTGGAACCCTACAGAATTTGAATGCCTGCATTACATGTTAACATTCCACATGTGAGGTGTGTGGGGGTGTAGGAGTGAGCAAGCTAGTACAGGAATACTATAGAATATCAAATTATTTTTTTCCATGGTAAATAAACCTTTACTGCATGTGCTGAAAGACAAATGGCTGACTGGTAGAAACCATATGTGGAGGGACTATTTGACATTTTCTATCCAACATTTTATTGTATTTTTGTGTCTTTTTAATCTTTTAGGTAAGGTTTTCTTTTTTATTGGCCCAACCCATTTTCTAAGTGTAGTAAGATCCTTCAGGTGTGAGATATCGGTGGATACCACACTTCCAAGGTCTATAAGACCCTCTGTCTGCAGTGTCAGAACTCATCACGCCCTGGACATACAGGTATCCACCAATACCCTACACCTGGTCAGGTCTGATTGCTTACAATACCCACAGAAAGTCAGATCTTATTGCTTTCAATACCCCACAGAAAGTCAGGGTCTTATTGCTTTCAGTACTCCCACACCGGTCAGGTCTTGTTGCTTAACACCCCACACCTGGTCAAGTCTTATTGCTTACATAAAGAAGTTAGATAATTCCCATTGCACAACAAAAGATGTTAAGGAGATAGAAGATATTTGTGGGATAGTACTATCTCAATAAATAAATGAGTTTTCTTTCATCAAGAGGTTGGTGAACAAATTAAAATACTGTAATTTCAAGATTTGATACTAATGGTGTTATGACATGGAGACAAACCAAGTTACTCAAATCTTTTATAAACACCAAGTAGAAGAGGCTAAAGGAGTGATTGAAGCAAATAGTGGAGTGATGTAACACATAAACACACATTTGTAAACATAGAGTACTCTCTCAAGATGGTTTTATTACCTCATAAAATATCACCTGTATGTTTGTTTGAGGAAACTAGAAAACAGTGTGTTTATTATAATGTAACAATTGAAGGGCCTGTTTAACAAGATATGCCCAGTAATAGCCTTCTGCCCATGGCAGGTTCCAACCTCCATTTTATACTGAGCTTTCCCCTTCTTTTGCTAATTCATGGAACTTTGGAGCCTCATAAAAATTTAAAGATTATTTTTCTGAATTTTCAGAGGAATATATGAACAGCAGATACACTAAGCTGGGCATGGCCATCAGTTTGATGGCTGAAATTTTCCACCAAATGAGAGGAATAATTTGAACCATCTGGTATGGCATGGAGTCATAATGTAGCACAGCAGAATGCCATGCAGCAGAATCCGTTGCCGCGACTACTGTTTATTTATTGTCCTGTGGGGCGCTATGCCCCACCTCCATTACTGGGGAGATGCCCCCTGGACCCCCCCTAAGGATTCCAACTCTGGGGGATCCAACTCAGAGTGCACACAGGTCTGGTTTTGCCATAATGCCGTCACAATATTAAGCGTGCAAAACATTATGACCCGGTGCAATCTGGTACAGTCCTGTTCTATTTCCTTTAGTATTGGAGAGAGACTGTCATTTGGAATAATGGACACATTGGTATTGATAATAATTTCTACGTATGTTATACCTGATATTTTCCAGTTCGACTGGCTTTAGGTGTAAGGTATCCTATCACTACTAGGACCTTTAGGCAATGCCTCTGTCTGTGTGCATCAATTCACAGTCCAGAACAATTTAAGAAAGATGAGATAATAAGGGTGGTGAAGAAGATTTTGGATGAGAAATAGTGACCAAAATATCATCAGCATAATCTAAACTTTTATAAACTGTTTGCCCAATTATAATGTTTTGAATCTCTTTTCCCAGTCTAGTTTTTTAGAAGATGTTGTTTCACGGCTAAAAGTAAAGGAAGGGGTGAAAGAGGACAACCTTGTCGATCCCACTTTACAAAGAGAATGCAAATGAAATCATCTGGTGGTCATTACAGATGCTAGATGTTTATTATATAAAGGACCATGATTTTCTGTTTTCATAGAAAATGGCAGAAATCACAGAATCCCGACTGGTATGAGGATTCAGAATTCTCCCGTTTAATCACCTTGTTCCTGTTCCCTAAGTAGTTTATAGGTGGCCTACATAGGAACTGACAACTCCTGATTGAGGCTTTTTGTGTCTAGGGGTGATCCAGATCTCTCCTTGGCATTCCAGGAATACACCACCCTTTCTGAGAAGAAGTACCTCCTCATATCTTTCCTGAATCTACCCTCCCACTTCATATCATGTCCCTTTGTTTTAGAGCACCTCTTTTCTGAAAAAATACTCCCCTCCTCTACCTTATTAACTCCCATGGGGTGTTTAAAGATCTCTGTCACATTCCCCTCTTCCACCTCTCCTCTAAGGTGTACATATTGGGCTCCTTTACCCACTCCTCTTAGAGTTTTGATGCAGACCCTGTACCATTTTGGTAGCCTTCTTCTGGACTGCCTCCAGCCTATGTCCTTCCTGAGTTGTGATCTCCAGGACACAGTATTGAGGTGGGTTCTTGTCAGCGATCTATATAGGGGCAACACCACCTCTTCCTCCCTTTTCAGCATATTTATCTAGCCAAAGGAGCAGAGCTGGCACATTAACTGGGGTTGAAGCACTTTCCAAAAGCCCTGAAAGGCAGAGTCACCCCTAGTCTTGCTACTCTAATCTTTTCCCCACACCTGGATCCTAGGTGGAGACTCCTACACATGAAACATGTGTGCTTGTATTTACAGTTGCTTTGAAAGGGCCAGACCCTTTATTGAAACTCCAACAACTGCCAGCCCTTTTACAGCACCCCTTGCTCTTCACACCAGTGTTGGACCCCATGACCTGCAACCTGCTGTCAGCCCAAACGGTAACACCATTTATGGGCAAGTATTATTGAGCGACTCAATATGAGTGACTCAATAATACCACTTGTGTTTAGGGTGACCGCTCTACCAGAGCGAAGGATCCTGTATAGTGAGTGTAGAAGTGAATTACACCTCACTGACAGGATATAGGCAGGTATGTGGCCGGATTCCTGCCAAGGTGGTCATTTGGTGCAGTGGCTAGAGCCACCACCTACAGAGCCAGCGATCTGGGTTTGGGATCTACAGTAGGAAACTAAATTTTCTCTTTTTTCTAAGTCCCCCTGGTTGATTATATTATTTTCAGTGATGTGGGGCATAGCCTCTTGAAAAAAGAAGCAATTTGATTTGTGTTTTTTTTTTTTTTACTGGCTGAGGACTGTCACTGTTTGCAGTGGTCTGTGTTTGTTTTGGTCTCCTTTGCTTCGGGCAATATTTGCATTGCTCTTTGTGTGTGTCGTGATAAGAACTCACCCTTATCACATAAATCAGGTGCAAACACATTATCCTGGGGCTAAATCTTTGCTATATTCAAAGCCCAAATGCAAATGAGCCTACTCAGGCAATCCTGGGCAAACAGCTACATTAGCATCTCCTTATGGCCTGCTTTGCATTCACTCCCATGTAGTTTGCCTGGCGCTATAGTATGGAGAAGAAGAAGAAGAACAGCATTTATATAGCACTTTTCATACATCCAAAGTGCTTTACAAGCAATGCTAGACTGGTAGTGAAGTGACTGAATGTGTGGTGGCGGCCATATCGCACATCATCACCCACACACAGCCTGGATAATTGCATGAACGGTGTTATGGGAAGGGAATGTTGGCCAGGACACCAGGAATGTTCCCTACTCTTTCGAAGTGTGCCCTGGGTTCTTTTACTTCCACCTGGACACCCACCAGTCAACACCAGGATGGGCAGAAGGGACCTCAGTTTAACATCTCATCCATAGGACGGCACACCCAGCAGTACAGCACCCCCAATACTGCACTCGGATGCCAGCGATTTTTAGGTGCAAGTCCAACTCGTGTGGGACGAGAACCCATGACCTTCTGGTCCAGAGGCGGATGTGCTACCAACTGAGCACACCCTCCACCTGTAGGTCAGACTGGAACTACATGACAGGAGCCACATGCTGGGAGGTACACACAGCTCCATCTGTATGTCAGACTGAGCAACAGTTCGGCAGCAGCAGGCTATGAGTGTCGGCAGGCTAACTCAGTGCAGACCTCTCACCCTTGCAGCACTGAACTGAGGGATGCAGACATTCAGAATGAGGGTCAATAAGGACTCTGATCCCCATAAGGAGGTCACAGCCTCAAACATGGAGAGACAAACACAAAACACTATGGAAACCATCACCTTTGCATGTACAAAGGTTAGACATGTCTGGCACCATAGAATAGATATGTCTGCTGGCAAGTCTGGATGTACAGCACATTCACTGTGTGTGCACCACTGTTCCCATGAGGGATGAATGAGGGTCAGGGCCATATTGGGGGTACACTGAGGGTACATTGAGGGATGTCCCAGCAATGAGGGACAATGCAGAGGTATGTATAATTTGCAATATACAGTATATGTGTATGTATTGATAGATAGATATATGTGCTGTATTACATTACACTTTGCCCTAGTAGTCTAGTGCTCCCCAGGTATGATCCCCAACACAAGAAACAATATATTCAGCCCTAGCCCTGGTAGTCCAGTGCCCCCCATAACTCTCAACCTTTTGACACTGAAATGAGGGACATGAGCACTCAAAATGAGGGACACTGATCACCATAATGAGGGACACATCTTCAAACATAGAGATACAAGCTCAACACACAGTGGAAACCACTATATCCATGCCTATAACACTTATTTATTTATTCCCGATCCCAAATAACGTGCACCCCCATCCCCCACGTACCCTAGTGGCCTAGTGGACCCCTCACCCCACAGAGACTACCACCCGCTCCCCTCCCATCCTGGAATCGGGCGGTGGACTGGCTCAGCCCACTGCTCACCTCTGTCACAGCCACTGTCTGTGTTCTGAATGATCGCTTACTGTATAAAGTATACACTCATTCAGAATGCAGTAAGCAGCTGGACGTGGAGGGTGTGAGTGTGGGCTGAGCCAGACGCCTGCCCAGTTACAGGATGGAGGGAGGGTGGTAGGCAATGCAGGAGGTGGGGGACAACCAGACCACCAGGGATGTGGTGGATATGGTTCACAGGATCAGGGCTAGTGCCATCCACTGGACCACCAGGGCTTCCACCGTTATTATTGGAGATCATGGTGGTGGGGTGGGAACATCTGTAGTGGGAGACTCTGGTGCTGACCTTGTAAGCATGTCGTGGACATGTGTTCAGAGCTGGGGGTGCCACTAGACCACTGGGGATGGGGTGCGGTTTCTGTACCTGTGTCAGGAATGGGATGATGGGCCAATACACTACCAGAGCTATTTTGATTATCGATGTTTATACAGAGGTGTTGGGAATGGGGGAGGTTCTTGCCTATGGGTGTTAGGAATCGGGACGGGGTGACGGTGTGCTGTGTACAGGCAGTGGGACAGGAGATCTACCTCTCCTGCTTGCACGCATTAAAGCATGCTTTTCCTGGTGGTATTGTGTGCTGTGCTACAGGTTGCACAAAACCTGTAGCGTGGCGCACTTCTTTTGAATATGCCAGTATGCCAGCATTCAAGGCCCCTCCTCACTCCTTCACCTGCATGCATTAACTTTCAGCTTTTGTGCTATAGCTAGTTGGCCTTTTGAATATTCTGCGGGCACAAATTCTGCAGCATTCCAGTGCAACGATTTGCACCTAGTGCAAAGCTTTGAATATCTGGCCCAAAGTTTGAAAAGGCCTGACTGGTGAAGTCCAGTATTCTTCAATCCTTCAACCAGCTGTTCTTTCTTGCATTCTGCTGCTGTGGTGCATCTCTAATGGTGATACTAGAAGCGGTGCAAATCAAACTTGCTGAGACCCCTCACCAGACTGCAAGTAGCTCTGGGCTGCAGCTCAGAGGGTTTTATTTGCTAGCTAGCTAGGTAGGACAAGGGAGTTAAGTTCAGGGCAGGGCTCTGTCAAGTGTCAAGAAATGCCCAGGCAGACTAGTTAAAACCAAATCTGTTGTGTTACTAGTTTTAGGCCCCAATAGATGAATTCTTTCCTCATGTTAAAGACTGTTACAGTCACCGCATCCCAACCTCTGAATCTACACCTTGGTGTGGTGCCCACTGCAACAAACTAATGGGTTATAGCAGCCACTTGGTGGAGGAAGCCAGTACACCGCAGGTGGGACATATGGCAGTTATTGTATTTTCCTGGGAGGGGCTGGTAACCTGGAATTTATCCTACAGGTATCACATGTCACTATCTCAAGTGAGGCACTGCTCCATTCTATTCCCATATCTCGTTGTCCACTTGTGAACCCGAGGCCGACCCTACCCCTCCTCCGAAGTGTAGAGCGATGTGGACCCAAGGGCCCTGGAACAGCCAAGGTGAGTCAAGGCGCTGTTACAAACATGTTGTACTCCTTCTTTTTTTGCTTTAAAAAATTTTATTAGTTATTAAATTCATTACAGTGATAAAAACAACAGGATAAAGGAGAATGACATATCAAAGAGAATGTAAATTTCCAAACTATCAGGGTAAATAATTTAAAATATCTAAAACCTATCATTTCTAAAGAGGCTCAGTAAGTCATGAGCTAAAACACCAGGTAAAATGCAACATAAGGAGAGAAAATCATCCTTTTAGTTGTTAGACGCTACAGTCAGGCCAAGAATCTTCACAATATTTCTGCTGATGCAAATGGAGAAAGACTCATGTACTAAATCGCTAGAAATGGGACCAAGTTTCTTCACACAGGTCCCTCTTCCCAATAATCAGAAGAGCTAGCCTTTCATTATTGATCCTTCAATTATTTTGTTGCTACATTCTTTAAGATGGGGGATTTCCAGTGGAGAGGAGAAGTCTAGTGTCAGAGCAACTGATCATACTCTGTGCTTTCGATGCCTGTTCAGTTGTTTTGTCCCTTCCTCTGTTCACAATATATGGAACTTAGGGTAAGAGCAGTTTTGGTCTTATATGCAGATTCACACATTTTGTGACCTTTAATCCAAATATCTTTATTGAATGAGCAGGACCAGAGCATATGGCCCAAGTCTACAGTTCCTTTTGACATCTACAGCACCTGTCATCAGATTGGAAACCCATGGAAGCCAGTCTTTTAGGTTAATAGTAGTGATAATGCAGGATTTTATACTGAATTGCCCTTCCTTGGCCATCTTTACTACCATTGTAAGCACTGACCCATGTTGAGGCCCATTCCAAATCAGATATTGTTTCTTTGATTTCTCCTCCCATTTCTCCGGCTGGAGCAGTCAGTAGGGAGTGGTCTTGAGTATTCATTAAGAGCTTTTAAGTTAAGCATACCCACCCCCTTTTAAATTTTGCTACTCTAGATGCTGAGTTCCATTCATTTTATCATTCAGATGCAGACTTGGGCCTATTACAGAGTTTTGGAGCACCTTCCTTAACTGCAGGTAGTTTTGCAATCTGAAATCTGTGTGTTTTAAATTTGGATCTGAGCCATTCAAAGGAAAGCAGTTCTGCATTTACTCTTAACAAATCCTGTAAATTTGTTATGCCAAGCATGCTCCAGCCAAGATCTTCTACAGGTTTATGACTGTACAACAAGTTTGTCATTATTCCAAATTGTCATCCGCTGAGTTGGAAGGTTTTCCAAATGTATGATGTACTAGACGTTTTATTGTCCAAACAGAGCTAGTAATACAATGATTGTCACGTATGGTAGGTAGTAAATACAAAGTAGTTTAAATGAGTCATTGTTTGTCTCCCCACTCTTAGCCATAAAGGATATCTCTCTTTGCATTCTGATTCTAAGTAATAGATACTTTGGCCCAGATATTCAAACTGCGCAGGCTGTGGCTGAAGCCTGAGCGCAGCTCAACTTTGTTGCGCCAGGGTGTGGCCTGGTTGATATTCAATGGAGCTGCTATGGCACAGTAGCTTTGAACATCGCACCCTGTCACCCCACTGTGCATGGCGCAGTGGCACTGCACCAGCGCAAGTGGCCAGAGTGGAGCATGGAGATCGCGCTAGCGCAAGTGCCATGCGCCATGCACAGTACCTTGTGATATTCGAAGACATGCAAATGGGGACATCATTTGTGCAAGGTGCACATGGGGCCATTTGCATCCCATTAGCATGCAGTGCGCTGATCCCCAGCGAGCTTGGCCTGGCCCTGCCAGGCAGCGGCTGTGGGACGGCACTGCAGCCCGATCACAGGCATTCATCTAAATGAAACCCTCTCTAATATCCCTGGTGGTCCAGTGGACGTACTCTGCCCGATCGCGGGCATCTGTAAATCATAAAATAGTCCTATTACCCTGGTGGTCTCATGTACCCCCCTCCCACCTGCCCACTGATCCCCACCGCCCCTCCCCCTGGTCAGCGGCAGGTGGCAGCACCCACCCGCCTGCCGCTCCGCACGCCCACCAGCTGACAGCTCAGTGGGGCTGCGCCCATGGTTCTGAGCGTGAGCCAATGGGCGTGCAACCCATACCGTACTACACATTCCAGATATGTGAATGATTAACTTATTTAGTCTTTCTCATAGGTCTTATCCTGCAGGCATTGCACCATTTTATTTTTTTAAACTTTATGTTTATTGTTTAATATAACAAACATACAGTTAAAACTTTGGAGTAAGAAATATACATTCAGTTTGACACACATTAAATTGCTTTTCTCATTGGGCTGCACTACACTTTATGAGGGTGGAGCAGCAAGATGGCTCGGTGCTGCTCTGCTCTGGCTGCTCTGTGAAGTTTGGGCATTTTCTGCCTCACTTTTTACTCTGGCATGGTACAAAACTTGATGAATGAAACTTATTTTATATTCGCTCCTGAATTGTAGTTGTGATAAGGAACCACTGTTTGTTTGAGAGATACATGGTCGGCTGTTCTAGTTGAATTTGGAGTTTCTTTCTGCTTTGTGTAATTCAACGATAGTGCTCCTCTATCAACTTGGCAAGTTTGTTAAGTCTGTTTAAACATTATAGCCTTATACGATGCCATGGTAATACCTTTTCATTGATTTTTGAATACAATAGAAAACTGAATTTGGGATGACCCTTGAACAGAAAATTAGACATCTGGGATTACGTCGGCACCTTTTGCTAGGCAACACAGCTATATCTGCACACTATACAATAGCCAGGTGCCACCTTGATTTTCTCTGATATTCCAGTCAGACATGTTTTGGACTTGCTCCACTACCCGCTGAGTGTAGGCATGAGCCTGGGCAGGTAGAATGTTGAAGCTTAACCAACAGTACCCCAGGCAGTTTCCCTATTCTGGGGCATCCAGCATGAGAGTCTTGTTTTAACATCTTTTAACTCGTACCTCACCACTGATGGTACATTTGAGCATTGGATGGCAAGAGAAGTGATTCTGGATCTTTCTTCCATACTACTCCCACGGTTCATCTTTCTCAACCTCTTTGGCTTGCATCTGTAAATCGTATGCTCTGTGCATCATGGCGAATGTGTGGGCCTTGCCAGTGAGTCTGGCTTGTTTCTCTTGAAAGAGTTGGGCTAGCTGGCTGAACATATGAGTGCTGGTGCCAATCAATAATGGGATACCATCATACATTCCAGTCAGTGGGCACACCAGGCCAGGGTCTTCACTGGTTCATCCACACCAGGCAATAGCAGTAGGAAAGATAGCCAAATTAGTACATACCCCTGGTAATGGTAGGATTTGTCACTCAGTCCCCACATGCAGTCCTTCAAGGGTAGGAGGCGGAAGATCAGACACGTGTTGGCCATACCAGTCTTTAAATACAATAGTGATCTAGAGCCACTCTACTCAGCTTGAGTGGAGATGCCATTAACATTCACTGTGGTTTCCATGGATGGACCCACCATCTCAGACCAATGTGGAGAAGTCTGTTTGGTGGACTGGCCCTGCAGTTTTAGAGGAGAAAGAGGTTTCGTGGTGAGCACATGCTGGGCTTTTATGTTGCTTGTTGGACTAAATTGAGTAGGTTGGTAGTGACTCTCCATAGATCTTCGGGAGCATTGCAAACACGTTGGGTGTGCCTGTCCTCTCCACCAGTAACAAAACAGCTTGCCTCTGGGGGTCAACAATGCAGGTCGGTTCTTCACGAGGTTTGTAATGATCTGGGACTGAAGTACTACTCTCTTCTTTTGGTTTAGATTCAGGCTCAACTGCCCCAGTCCCTCAGGAGGTGGGTAATCAGGTGGTATAAATAAGATCTCCCACCATGGCTCGCAACTCCCTCATCTCTTCTATTAGGTTGGGGTCAGTGCTAGGGCACTGGCCCCACACCCAGAGGGGATCTCACTACTTTGTTCAGTCTTAGTGGGCAAGGCCAGAATTTTTAACTGACTTAGCTGCAGATTGCTGGCTGGCCCTCAGTTCTTTCAACTCTTTTAGTAGCTCACTAACTTGCTGTGACTCAGAGTGGTCCTCTTTCTCAGTAGGTCGATCGGGGTCAGGAAGTTTGCACAACCTCACATATGGTTCCCAGCCATCTTCATCATTTCAGCCTCCCAGATCTCTTTCATCAACCAGCAGTATTCGGGAGGGCTAGCTTTTCTGTCTTGAAACCTTAACTTCAACATAAGCACACTTGAATAACGGGCAGACTTAAGGATGTGTTCCAAACTGACATGATTCAGTTCACTACCTGAAATACCCCTTTATGATGCAAAGCCCATTCTACCCAGGTCACAAAAGTAGAGAGTTTCTCATTCTTCCACTATTTAGCACATTTAAATTTTCACATCAAATCCTCTCTGGATTCAATACTGCGAATACCCTTCTAAAGCAGATAAGTACTCAGCTGCAGAGGCCTCCGGGTTAGTGTACCGAAGGAACTGGATGGCTTCCAGTGCAGGGCCCTTCAAACTTTCCATGAGTCTCTTGCATCTCTCTGCTTCAGAGCACTGCCACTCTTGGAACAGGGGAGTGGCATAGTCCATCAGGTTTCAAAATCATCTTCCCCACAGGCACAGGAACAGCACCTGAAAACAGCCTGAGCATACGATAGGAGTCCAGTTGCACTGAGGGTATCACAATGAGGGGACATCACAACAGTGGGTGCCATAGGAAGCTGGGAGGCCAAAAGAGATTGAAAGGGATAACCTCCTCAGGGTCCTCCAAAGCCTTTGCAAATCCTTAACTGTCTGTCCTTCAGCAGCTAGAAGTCTCAATAATCTGTCCTTAAATCCTTCTACCATCAGGGACCCCCAGGGAAGATGGGTTGCTGTGTAAGTGAATGACTCTCCACCTTCTGTGACCCCTCTAGCATGATAACAGGGATACAGTCTCAGGGTCTATGGGAGGCTACAGGAAATGAGGGCTACCAAGGTCTGGGCAAACAAGTCTGAATCCCTCCCTCATACTTCAACTTTCCCCAGGCATGTAACTTTCCCCATGGTTTCCTCTATGGTGTCATTAGTGGTCCCCAGGGATATCTAGTAGTAATATGGCGGCAGGGGTTGACCACTTGGTCTCTTCAGCCTCCTCCACCCCATCATGCAATGTATGACAAGCTTGTGGGAAATTTTCCACTTGGGCATGGTAAGGGCCTCCATTTCAAATTTTCTTGCAAAATTGCACTTGACTGAAAAATCAAACTTTTGGCCGAAGGGCACTAATCCCAGTGGTGCCTCCAAGATATAACCCCTAGATGGCAGTATTTTAAGGCTACTACCCCTGCCCATATGGCTATGTACAGGTTAAGGGGCCTGAGTTCACGAACAAGGTGCCTCTACCCAGAGAAATGGTATTGGGGTTGCTTGTCTGCTCTGGTATAGCCATCTGGGAAGCTATAATCACCCACCAACCCTCCTAGTGGCCCAGTATATGACACAGTAGGGAATTCACAAGCAGTAGGGAACAGTAACACTTTGCACACACCCTTCACACCAGGGTTAGATCTGCTGCAGTTTCTCTGGAGGCCCCCTGTAAAATAAGGTTAGCAGTACCACAACTCACTGTTAACACTGTAACCCAAATAATAATATGCACACCAGCCAGGTTAAACGTGAAACAAGACAATCAGGTTTATTTAGGGACAGTGAACAAGGAAGGGCGTGAATCTAGTCAAATGATTTGCAATCTGATTTGATTCAGGTTTGCCTGCACTTTTAGTCCGAATGTGACAGTCACACAACACTGGGTACCCAGGATGGTAGGTCTGGCTAGCCAGAGGCATTCCTGAGGGTGGCCAGCTTTGCAGCTGATGTTGGGGCCCTTGATGGAGAAAAAGCAGTTAATATGCAAAACACCCAAATTATTTGTTATCGAGCTGGTTGGCTCAGTCCTGTAAACCCAAGAAATTGAGACAATTAGATGATACCACAAATAATTTAAGCTTTCATTGCAGGAGCTACCCTGATTTGTTCTCGTGCTACCAGGAATCTGCTGCAAGGCAGACAATATGGAGACCTCATGGTGATGACAGGAAAGCACTGGGAAACAGGGCCGACCACGACACACCTCCTCTTCATGGCCTTTCCTCCAGGTGACAACAACCTGTGTGTTGTTACTGTGCAGGAAGCTGGATACCTAAGCCGGTCTCTCACCGTGACAGTCTCTGGTGATGGAGTAGTGGCCTAAGCCGAAGTGGCAAGGCCCAGGCAGGATGAGCAGTCTGGCAAGTTCATGATCTTCTGCTGGTGAAGCCTTCAGCTGCCATAACAGGTTCTTTCATGGAAAAGCAGGTCTTAACCCATGAAACACATTCAGCACATTTAATGCAATAACTACTTCAGGAAACAGTTCGGATATAGTCGGTTGCAATTCAGCAGCTTTACTGAGCAAACCTTCCAATCTGAGTATCTCTCACACACAAGCTGGGCCAATCACTTGGTCAAGTTACACTAACACTTCTTCTTCTTCTTCTTTCTCCCTCAGTTCCAGGCTGGAAATGGATAAGTCCGACTTCTGCTAATGACAGTTCAATGCAGGGGAGAAAGGTGACAGGAAGGCAAGTTAACCCACAGATTATGCCTCTTCCGATGATTCCCTATGCTCAACTGGGAGCAGCTGCTCCTAAAGCTAAAGCTGTTCACTCTTCAACCTCCAACTCTAACTGATCCACTGTCTCTTGGCACACAGGGCATTTCCTTATAAATCCAAAGATTTGGTTGGCTGCAGGAGCTGTCAATTTATTTATCTATTTATTTAGATTTTGTTTACCGGGTAAGCCCACTGAGACCAATGGTCCCTTTTCAGGGGCGACCGGAGTTAGTTTCAGAAAAGGACATTTAGGAACAGTTATATACAATAGTTACATTTGTTACACAGTAGTACAATGGTAACATTTATACAAGGTAGCAGTAGAGTTCACATTCAGACTCACATATTATAAACAGTATGTATAGAACTCATACATTATATACAGTATGTACATAAGTTACATCAGTGTACATTGGAAGCAGTAATTAGTGGTGGTAATCAGATTAAACAAATTGGTCCATATTAGTATTTCATGACAAATCAGAGGGAGAGTTCAGAGCAGTGCAATGGCCAGGGAACTAGATCTGGGGAGCTATGATTTACAAGCCACAGAGACTAAGATTGAGAAGATATACAGTAGTTTGAGTCCATTTTGAACTGGGTGAGGTGGGTGAGTTAGTCAAGCCAAGTGGTAGGGAGTTCCATAGGTGAGGGCAGCAAATTTGAAAGCAGGTTGCCATGGTTGGAGCACATTCTAGGGATGTCGAAAGGGTGGTTTGTCGTTGATCGTGGGGTTCTGGTTTGTTTTCTGGGGAGAGTAGTCCTCTAAGATGGGAGGGGACCTAGGTTAGTAAACTTGAAAGCTAGGCAGGCAACAGGATAGGCTAGTTTGTGATGGAGAGTGGGCCAGTTTAGTTCCTTTACAGCCTGCAGTGATGTCTCCTAGGAGAGGAGTTAGTGGCAAAATGGGCCACTTTCGGTTATAGAGTACAGAAAGTTTATTGTATTCCGTCTCAGGAGAACTGCAAAGTGGAGCCCCATATAGGATGGATGGGAGAGATTGCAGCAGGCAATTACACGACGCAATAGAGGATATAGAGTTCCCGGTGGAAAAGGAGGCCAAGCTTTTGATGGGTGGACCTGGTTATGGAGTCGATGTAGAATTGGTAGGTCATTTCTTGGTCTAGATGGAAAGATATTTAAAACTAGACATGACCTCAACTCTTTTTCCTTGGCTGGTGCAGATCTGGAGAAGCTGACTTCTGCCAGAGCCCAGACGTCTTGAGTCAAACAATGCGCTTTAGTTTTTCATAATTGAGTTTAAGGGAGTTTGTGGAGAACCAGGCCTCAGGGGTGGAGAGACTATCCTGCAGTTTTGTTGAGATGACACTAGGTTGGGGTCACTGCAGTATATGACAGTGTCATCAGCATACAGAATGAGTTTGCTGTGAGGGCTGTTTCCCTCGATATTATTGAGGAAGAGTGAGAAAAGCAGAGGGCCAGGATTGAGCCCTGAGGCACTCCAGCAGAGACTGATCTAGGTCCAGACTGTGCCCCCTTCCAGCAGACTTTTGGGAATGGTCACTCAGGTAGCTCTTGAATCAGGAGTGTGAGTGGTGATCCAGTCCTAAGAGCAGCAGTTTGGAGAGGAGGAGGAGATTATGGCTAACCAAGTCAAAGGCCTTGGATAGGTCAGTGAAGAGGGTGCCCGTTGGAGAGTCTTGGTCCATATAGGAAAGGATGTCCGTAGTGAGCTGGATGAGTGCAGTGTCAGTACCATGGCCCTTTCTAAATCCATGCTGAACATCAGCCATGAGAGTGCTGCTCAAGGTAGTCTTGTAGTTGGTTTGAGACTAGTCTTTCCTGAATTTTCCACAGGGACTGAGAAGGAGATTGGTCTATAATTTCCCAATTCTGGGCCCACTTTGTAGACAGGTACAGTGGTCGCTACCTTCCACATTTTGGGACCCATTCCTTCCTGAAGTGACCTACTTATAAGTAAGGTGAAAGGATCGGCGATAGCTGGGCGGCAGCCCTCAGAAGGCGAGGTTCAAGCTGGTCATGTCCTAGTGAGGAAGAAGGGTTAATTTTGTGTGTGAGAGGTAGTACCTCTGTCTGTTTGACCAGCTTTAGGTGAAATTGGACCAAGGGTGCTCCCATGCATCTCCAGGGTACAGGTTAGCCCAAGGAGAATCAGAGGGGGAGACCCACTGGATAGAGAAGGCACAGAAAGCCTCAGCAACTATGGCTGGGTCATTTGTCAGAGTCCCCCACCATGATGGAGTCCGTTTGACTACTTGAGGAGCCCTTGATAAGTAGGTTTAGTAGTAGTAGTAGTAGTAGTAATGATTTTATTCATTATAATGAACAAGGTAAATAATCCAATTGAGTACACAAATACACTCATTTTCAAAGGACACCTAGGTTTATGTGGCCTCAGAATTTTTGGGTCCCGTAGGGTGCCTAGTTTGTAGGTCATTTAGGTATTGAGACTTGGCTTTTTGAGGATTTTTGCACTGATTTCTCAGCTCTCTGTACTTTTCCCAGTCTGTTGGGCTGCCAGAGGATTTGGAGGTACCCCATGCTCTGTCCCGAGGAGCATGGAATGCTTGAGGCAAGGGCTCAGCCATTTATGACATTTTCCCTGTACCCTGAGCTTTTTATTCGGGCATGCATGTTAGATGCAGACAAAGATCTGGGTGAAATACTCAAGTGCCCATCGTGTGTGGGGAGAGAGGTGATAGGGCCCAGTCGGAGTTCCACAAATGGGAGCAGAAGTTGGCAGGCACAAACCTACTGTAGTTTCGCTTCAATGATCTTTGTGGCACTTTACGGGCTTATTGGACCATGTGCAGATAATGGGTGAGTGATCGCTCAAGGAGTCAGCCATAATCCCTCCTGACAGTATACGCCCGGCAGGAGACGAGGATCCAGTCAATGAGAGAGTGGTTTCCAGTCTTAGGGTTGTGTCTTGTGGGAGGTTGATGACCTGGGTAAATGGTGAGCCAAGTAATGGGTTTTAATAGAGGAGGAGAGTAGGGATGGCCAGTGGAGACTGAAATCCCCAAGGAGTATGGTTCCCCTGGGAGTAGTCCTCAAGGTGGCTAGTTATGGCTTCCAAGGAGGAGCAGCAGATTGTGGGGGAATGTAGACACCTCCTATGGTAAGGGGTTTGGTGTTTCAAGTAGTACTTTAACAAGCAACATTTCAGCCAGGGGTCACTATGAGAGGGGAGTCCAGCTCTGAAGCTTGAAAGTCAGTGCTGACATAAATGATGACCCCACCTCCCTTTTCCCTATCCTGTCTTTTCTAAAAGTAAGGTATCCCACTAAGTCCACTTTTGGGGAGGATCTGAGGTTTGAGCCAAGTTTCTGTCAAGGCTAGTATGTCAGGCTTATATAGTGCCACCCATGCCTCGAGTTCACGGAATTTGTGCCTTAGGCTGCAAATGTTCATATGAGCAAGTTTGAGCCCTTTGGTATCAGCCAACAAGGGGCATGAGGGGTTGTTGAGAGTGAGATTTGGGGAGATAGGACCTGGATTAGATTCTGTGTCACCCCCAAGGGCTAGGAGGGTCCTGCCCAGATGGCCAGGAGGTAGGTGAGGAGGAGAAGTGTCAGTCATCCATCACACCCCTTGGGAGAGATACCTCGGCACCACCTTGCGTATCTTGCAGGGTCCAGGCAGGTTTTGGTTTAAAATGGCCATATTTGAAGGGTCCTCTGAGTACAAAGTAGGAAAGAGATTAGTTGGTAGGAAGGCACTAGTACAAGCTGATGCCTGGCAAAAGTTCGATTACAGGGTTGAAAACTCGATGGTTTTGCCAGGGTTAATAGGATAAGTAATTAGCAGCTACTGGGAAATATTTAAGGGGCGGCTTCTCTTTTATAAATTGAATATCACAGCGCATTAGGGGAATATTGCCAGGGATTAGGGAAACAATTTGGTACTGTGAGAGGTTAGTGGAGAGGCTTCTCTTTGGTTGTTAAGAAATCACAGGTAGCAGGAGGGCCTCTAGTGGGAAACTGTGAAGTTGATTGAAATGACAGTACAGTGCTGAAAGTTTCTATGGGAGTGGCTAGCTATCCCAAGCGATGACAAAGGGGCTCAGTGGAAGAATGTATAGGCTGCAAATGGTAAAAGTGAGCTGATAGGTATTTTCAGCTTACATGACCATCCCAGCAAGTATATAATGGAACGCTGACCTAGGGTGGTGGTGGAGGTAGCGGGCAGCCTGCAAAGCCAGCAGGGCAGAGCCGTCAAGAGCAACAGCCTCAGCAGCCAGGAGGGCTCAGATGGCGAGGAACCAGAAAAAGCCAGAAATTGGAGCAGCTTTTTCTCTACAATAGGTGAACCCCTCAAAGTGATTGCCATAGCAGTTTGTTGTTTCTTTTCCACTCCTGGGCTTTCTTTAGTCCAAAGTTATCTGTTTGCAGAGTTTTGGGGTGGGGAGGGCAGGAGCAGAGGCCCTCTCCGACCTGCGGGCAGTCCACCTGCAAAGGAGATAGATGTTGTGAGCACGGGCACTAAATAGCAAGGAAAGAGGGGAGGGTGAGGTGGCCTACTGAACTTGAAAGATTAGAGCAAGTATCCACCAATTCAGTCTTCTCAAGAGGCGCAATGAGTTTAAAATCCCAACAATTTAAAAAACGCATTTAAAAGCGTGCTGACAGTGGGGGTGGGCGTTAATGAGTAGCTAACTGAGAGGACGTGTTTCCGCTCACTCTGCCGGGTCAAATTGTTTTAAAAATTAAATTAGGGTTTCTCTGCCTTGGAGTAATTGAAAGGTAGCAATTGGTGTCGGAAGTCAATATGGATGAATATCTGACTCCTATGCCCTCTAAGAGCCAGCGTTAGAGCCGGTAAAGCAAGCAAAAAAGATGATGGCGGGAGTTGGAGGAGAACTCGGGCCTAGTCTCGCTTTCTGCAGTGGAGGTGATAGCGTTAGGCAAGGAGCTGACTGGGCAGGTAATTGCGGCCCTTGAGCCATGGCTTATCAAGCTGGAAGACAAATTGGAAGGAAAACTCCAAGAGGTGTTGGAACAGTCCCACCAGAGCTCTCGGCTAGCGGAGGTGGAGGAAAGGATTTCGAGGTTGGAGGACGAGGTGTTAATGGTACCTGAGCAAGTCCCAGGCTGCAGAGGAGCTGGAGGAGTTTAAAGAGGCCTATGACTATCAGGAAAACTATCGCCGTGGCTGAATCTGCACCTGAGAGGGCTTTCTGAGGGGCTGGAGGGTAATGCCTAGAATTTTGCAGTAAGGTGCTTCCTGAACTACTGAGGTTGAAAATGAAGCGGCAAGGTCAAATTGGGGCGAGCCCACCGGGCAGTGGTGCTGCAGCCTCCTGCGGACCACCTCCACACCAGATCATTATGAGGTTTCACAATTATCAGGATCGAGAAGCGGTATTGAAGGCGTATAGGTCCAGGGTCTCCTTGTCCTATGAAGATCATAGGCTGTTCTTATCGCAAGATTATTCATCTCGACTGCTAAAGAAGCGGAAAGCTTTTAATGAGGTTATGATTCAATTGAGAAACCTGAAGATCAAAGCTTTTTGACCTACCCTGCCACACTGCGCATCAAGCATGAGGAGCCACCTATTCATTTTGGGAGCTGGTATTGGGATTGCCTGAGGGATTATGATATGTAATAAATTCAAGGAGGCTTTCTTGAAATTCTTGCACAGAGCATATTGACCACCAGTTGTGTACACGGTACATCCTGAGGTATCGCCAATTTGCAAGAGGTGTGGTAGGGCCAAGGCACCTTCTACCATTGCTTTTGGTCATGTCCAGTCCTGGTCAAGTTTGGGGAAGATAGTACAGGAGGTGAATAGGGGATGGGAGGCGTTTGTCCGTGATCCCTTGATCTGCTTGTTTGGGGTGGAAAGGAAAGCAGGAGGGAAGAATGGCAGGAGCTACCTAGATGAGCCAGAGTGGTGCTTGTGCTGGCTAGGCACTGCATTCAGAATACTTGGGTTTCCGAAATGGGCCTACAATGGCAGACTGGAGGAGACTGGTCTTACATCACTGGCCCTGGAGAGCTCACTTGGGTAGTAAGGTGGGGAGGAGAGGTTTATGAGGGAATGGGCCCTGTTCTTGGTGACTCTGAGCATCTCTGAAAATATAATGCTCCATGCAGGTTGGGATGCCTAGGGGCATTGAGACTATCTGACAGAATATGGGTTCCCCATCCAAACTGGAGGGACGTCTCGCTGGCACAATTGTCTTTTGGGGCCTCCTTTGATGGGTCTTGGGGCCCTCCTGGCTTATAAGCACAGTGCGGAATTGGAGGTTCTTGACCCCTGTGGAAGGGTATGAAGTGGCAGAGAGGAACAATGGAGGGGCAATGTGCAAGGGCTTAGGAATGGATCCACACACTCGATCACATTTACTACTACTGTATCAACCAATAGTCTTATATTATGATTATGTTATTATATTATGAACCTTTGGGGATAATGTAACAATGAAATAACCAGGGATTTGTGTTTTTGTCGTCCTATCTGTATGTCTAATAGTAGTGATTTTTTTCCCTGCTCTGTGTCTATTGTCCAATGTAGTGAGTAGTATATCTCTTTTTGTCTTCTCTGATGTAATGTGTTGAGAAAACCTTAATAAATAGACTTGTCTGCCAGCTGGCGTCTGAGGTTGAGGCGCTGGACGCCACACACCGCAACACGCCGGCGACCAGTGTTGAGAGCAGGCATAGGTTGCGTGGGTCGTGAGAGGAGATGGATTGAGCGCCCAAGGGACTCGCCTCCATCTCCGGGGAGATTCAGGCGGCCGGTGCTTGGCCTGACTTACGGAGGGCTGGGGTTGACAGCACGTAGCTGCAAGCTATGGGAGGGTGGGACATGGTAGGCGCTTGATTGGGGCATGCATGGGAGCGTCGTGCACCCAGTCGCATGCGTCATTGCACGTCAAGACCCGCGAGGAAAACAGTGGAAAAGAGAGCCCGGCAGTATGAAGCTGTTCCCCGCGGCACCGCTCCTGGAAGGCACCTCCTGGCATGGATCCATTGGGGTGGTTGAGTCGCTCCCACCACCCTGCCGTGAAGGGTAAGTCGTGGGTGCATAAGGGAGGGGGGTCTGATGTTCAGGGATGGCGTTGGGGAACAGCGGATGGCGGAGGTCGGGCTGAGCTCTGAAGGAGAAAATAAATGAATAAATAAATAAATAGACTTGTAAAAAAAATGCGCTGAACAAGTATCCACCAGTACAATCTTCTAAAGAGGCACCAAGAATTTAAAACCCCAACAATTTATAAAGCGCTTAGCACTGGAATTATGCACATTCCCAGGATTAACACTGAGACACCTTATCAGGAAAATTGCAGCCTGACCTTGAGTTTTCACATTTAAGCAGTGCAGGATGGGAGAGGCTCACGTGCTCAGCGTTAGATATGAGTGCAGTCCCAAGATTACAACCATGCACTTTATCAGAGACTACAGCCCTTTAACAATATGAGTACAATCTAGCTATAGTATTTGCATGAAATTACGTTTTCAAGAGCACACTTAGCCTTTAAGGCAAGGATACAATTAAGGCACCCTATATAGTTCTGTATTCAAGCACCAGATTCCACAGTTCATGTTAAGGGAGAACAGTTAACAGTAACCATTACGATATAACTTATATTTAAGGCACCCTGCAATCTTCCTTTCAAGAGAGCAAGTTCCATAGTTTCTAGGAACAAGAAAACAGTCTCAGCATCTGCACTGACTTAAAATGGCACCTGGCCGTTAGCAACAACCTCTCAGCAGCCAGAGGGCTCATCTGAGGAACCAGAAAAAAGCCAGAAATTGGAGCAGCTTTTCCCTATAATAGGTGAGCCCTCAAAGTGATTGCCATAGCAGTTTGTTGTTTCTTTTTTCACTCCTGGGCTTTCTTTAGTTCAAAGTTACCTGTTTGTGGCATTTCGGGGGCAGGGGAGGCAGGAGCAGAGGCCTCTCGACCTGGCAGGCGATCACCTGTTCTGCCTTGAGGCTGAGGGAGGCAGGCAGCCCTCCTCGACCTCTGAGGCGGTCCATTTAGGCGCCAACTGAAAACTACAAAACTACAGAATTTCCTTCTCACAGAACACTGGGGCCTGGATCCATTTTAGGTGCCCAGTGGTTCTATTGGTCCAATTGCTGGAAGTCCCGGACCTAATATGGTGGCTTCCATCAAGATGATAGAGCTGCAATTAAAGCAGGTTAGACAAACATCTCTTATCTCAAATATAACAGCAGATAAACAGTAAATAAGCACAGTTCCTACATAAGCTCCTCTGTGCAAGTACAGACTGCAGAATGGAGCAAAACAACACCTTGTCTGGCGGCCACAAGCCTAAATCACTTGGACCTAGCACAGACCAATTTCTAAACACAGATTAGCTAGTCTCTTAGAGGGCAGGCATGGAGGCTTAATATGGCATTCTCACACACATGCACAGAATCATACTAGAATGGGACACCAGCCTGACAGTGGGCATCAGGAGCCCAGGAAGACAAAATAAACCCCAAATTGGTGGGGGTTACATTCTTCCCTGCCTGGAAAAACTTGGCATCCATGTCAAGTGTACACATACTATAAGATTCTCTATAGAAAATACTATATGTAAATACATGCATGTTCTATTGGTGTACCATAAAATAAAATTTGATGTATCAATAAATTTGGTTCCTCCACATTTCATTAGAGCTTCAAACTGTTTGGAATGTCGCGTTGCGCTTTGTTAATTAGAAGAGGACATTCGAAAAGGCTTCTTGAGAACCGTGGAATCTGGTATAGGAAGGGCGATTAATCGAGAGAAGGAACTGAGATGCGGCTCACTTCCTTCCTGCTTGCTGTGCTGTGGCAGGACTGCTGGTAACCCAGTGGGCTAGAGATTGTAAAGCTGCCGAGGTGGGATATGGCCTGTAAGGTAGGAGGCGGGGGAGGGGCTCTGCGGCGTGTTAATGGTGGCTGGCCCCTACCCGCACCTCTTTCTCTCTTTCTGGATGCAGGCTACTGGACTCTGAGTTAGTGGTACATGATGCTGGTTACTGCTGAAATATGACTTATGGGGGTGCGATAGGAGAGGGTGGAGAAGGGTAAAGGCTAGCGGGATGGGTGCGAGTGGGGTGGGGGATGTGCCAGTGTTGAGAATAAGAGGCATGGGGACCTATTTTGAGAGGAGGGTGGGTATTCTACTTGGCCTAGCTGAGGTTAGTTAGTTGAGCCTCGGAGGTGTCAGCAGAGGGGCCCGATGGGATCTGGAGAAGGGAGGAATGAGTAAATTTGAAAGGAGGTGTCGGGAGATCCTGCCCGGGGTTGCTGACTGATGGTGTTAGTAAACTTGGTGTACCCCGCTTGGTGGTTTTGGGAAGGGGGTCGGGGGCAATGAAGGGGTTTGATATGTTAGGGAAGGGGGTGGTGGTGGTAGTGGAAGAAGGAGGGTAGAGTGGAAAGAAATAGGATGTGTAAAAGGGGTATTGGCGGTGACAGGGGATGGGTGGGACTCCGGGAGGGAGGGGGGATTGGAGGTAGGTTAACGAGGGGGAGGGTTTTCGACCTGAAAGAGAATACTCTGGGGATCTTAGGAATATGAGCTCCTTTAAGGTGAGACTGGGGGCCTGGAGAGGGTGGGCATGCATCTCAGCTGTAAAGAGAAGGGTGGATATATATTGTTGTTTGTTATACTTCTTAATATACACTTGTGCTATGTTAGCAATTAGTGTAATTGGGGGTGGGACAAAGAAAGCTAATCAACAGGATGGGGAGGAGAGGGAGGGAGGGTGGGGTGGGGAGGGAAAAGGGGAATAGTTTTGAATGTTAAAATTTTGTATGTTTTATAGTGTGTGTTTGTAGGACAGTTTCTGGTTACATTTAAGGGAGGGTGGCGAGTGTGTGGAATACAAGGAGAAAGTTATGTGGGTGCTGGTGAGAGTTGGGGTGCCCTTGGTGCATACAAAATAGGGTTAAAAAGGAATGCTCATACAAATGAAAGTTTTTCTGAGGTGAAATGGGGATCTAAATGTTATATCCTGGAATGTAAAAGGCATAGCAAGCCCAGTAAAGAGGGCGGTGCTTTTGACTCACGTTGAGGATGGGGGGCGCCAGGTGGCTATGCTACAGGAGACACATTGACAGATCTGGAGCATGCCAAGCTGGTGCGGAACTGGGTGGGGCAGTGTGTTGTGGCATCCTTTTCATCTCACAAAGGGGGTGGCAATATTATTGCATAAAAATCTGGGGTTCGAGCTAAAGAGGTTGTGAGAGATCCCAGGAGAGGAGATATGTTTTTGTCATGGGGTCTGCAAGAACGTCAATGCTTGGGTGCATATATGCACCTGCTGTATATGACCCAGTGTTTTATTCTCTTTGCTTGGCTTGCTTGTTAAAGAACAATTTCCTGGTCTGAATTTGGGGATTTAATTGGGTGATGGATGCGAGGATGAATCATTCTGAAGGAAAGAGAGGGTTACAGAGGCCATGAGCCAGTGGCAAGTGGGTATAGCAGACCTCAACATGGTGGATTGCTGGAGGGCCGCTAATCCTATTGAGCGACAGTATACATTCTATTCCAACCCTTACAAAACATGGTCCCGATTGGATTATATATTCATACCCAGGAGCTGGATGGGGAGAATAAAAGAGGCTAGCCACAGTCCCATTATTATCTCAGATCATGCCATGGTGGTACTGAGAATCTCGGGAGGTCCTCCAGTCTGGAAGTTCTCTTTGTACCTGGCCAGGGACAGAGCATTTAAGAACATCTGGCAGAATAATGGAAGTATTATATAGAGGCGAATGATACAGGAGAAGTGTCCAACAGTACCCTCTGGGAGGCAGGTAAGGCCTACATGAGGGGGTCATCATGGCATATGTAGGTAAAATCAAGAAACAGAAAAGAAATAAGAGGATAGAACTGGAGAGGCAAGTTAAGGAGTTGGAAAAGAGGGTAGGAGGAGGAGAAAGGGGAAGCCGGAAGTTGCTGACAGCAGCTAGGTAAGCCTAAATTCCTTTTGAAGAGGAAGCAGGGAAGGCGTGGTTTGGATGCCAAAGAAGGATCTTTGAGTGGGGCAATAAGCCCGGTCCCATGCTGGTAAGATTGATGAAACAGGAAGGAGTCCAACTAAGATTCTGCAGATTAAAGGGAAGGGGCAAGTTATGACCAGGTCAAAGGAAATAGCAGGGTGTTTTGATTTTTATAAAAAATTATATAGGGCAGAGCAAGTGGGAATGGAAAAGGAAACCGGAATTTTTGGACCGGTGCCTATACCGAGGAATTCAGAAGAACAGAAGGAGTCCTTGAACGGCCTATATCACGGGAGAAAATTTTAGCGCCATGCAGAAACTTCAGGAAGGAAAGCCTGCGGTCCAGATGGATTCCGTGTTGAGTACACAGGATTTTGGGAGTCGGTAGCAGGCGTGTTGAAGGATTTATTTGGGGGTGGAGGGGCGGGACAGGCTCCAGCGTTGCCTGAGTCATGCTATGAGGCCAATATTTGTCTGATCCATAAAAGTGGGCAGCAGGGCTCAGAGTGTTCAGCCTATCGGCCAATATCTCTCCTAAATGTGGATACGAAGATCCTGGCTAAAAGTACTGGCCCTGAGGTTGGAGAGCTTTCTACCGACGTAATCCACCCAGACCAGACCGGTTTTATTAAGGGCGGCAGTCTTATCATAATGTCGGAGATTATTAAATGTTATCTGGAGGGTGGGACAAGCTGGAACCTGGAGGGGTGCTTTCAGTGGATGCAGAGAAAGCGTTGATAGAGTGGAATGGGATTACCTGTTCGAGGTAATGAATCGGTTTGGTCTGGGGATTCGTTCATAGGGTGAGTCAAAGCTATGTATTTGAAACCCTGTGCACGGTGATAGTGAACAGGTGTCTATCTGAAAAGTTTGAATTAGGGAGGAACTAGACAGGGTGCCCGCTTGCCCCTATTGTTCGCCTTCAGATTGAACCCCTGGCGTCGGCAATCGTCAGCATGAGGGCTGGTGGGAGTAAGGGATGGAGAGGAAAGAACATAAGGTGGTGCTCTATGCTGACGATATGCTTCTGTTTTAGGGGATATGGGGTATCCTTACGGCACCTGATGGATATTATTGTGAAATTTTCTGACTTTCCTGGGTACAAGATCAATATCAAGAAGTCTGAAATAATGGGATTTCCTGAAAGCAGTCTGGAGGCACAGCAGAGAGGTTTTAGGGTGGTTAAGTCTGATTTTAAGTATTTAGGGCTACATATTGGGCGAGGTGGGAAGAATTATACAGTCTGAACTATCACCCACTAATTAAGGGATACTGGCGGATTTGAAAAGGTGGTACACCTGCCCATATCTTGGATTGGGAGGATTAATCTCATCAAAATGAATATTATGCCTCGGATATTATACCGATGCAAATGCTGCAGGTGAGATTAATACAGAAGGATGTCAAGAGGTTGGAGAAAGGGTTACGTTGCATTCATATGGCAGGGTAGAAACCCAGAATAAGTCTGGCAGGACTTAAGATGGACAGGTCTAGGGGAGGGCTTAATTTTCCAGACATGGGTGCATATTATAGGTCGGTACAACTTAGGAGTGTAGAGGATTGGATTCATAGGTTGGAGATAGCTAGTTGGGTGGGGTTGAAACAAGAGGGGTCCCGGGAGATTATCGGCATACTTGCATGGCAAGGGGCTGCGGCCCGTACAGAAAATGAGGAAGGTTAACCACTTGTGCGGGAGATGCTGGAGGCTTGGGGCCACTCATGGAGGCAAGAGGACTCGCTCAGAGGAAACAATCCTGCTCCCAATTGCAAGGAATCCTTTTTCGTCCCGGAGTGGAGGATGGAGGGTTCCTGGAATGGGAGAAAGGAGGTGTGTGTGTGTGGAACCCTGCTGGAAAAGGGAGTTGAGAGAGTTCAACAAGATTGGGGAGAGATAAAAGTGGGGACTTCACACTTATATGGGTACCTCCAGGTGAGGGCATATATCAGGGAGTTGAGTAAGGGGGGTGTGGGATTGCGAATAGAATAGAGCAAATGCTCTGCCAGGCCAGGAAGGACGTAAAAGGGTTCATTGGGAAGGTTACCAAGCTAGGCAAGTTAAATTTGGCAGATATGACTGGCCCCACAAAGCCTTATGGGAGAGGATTTGGGCCTGCTCATATCTGAAAGTAATTGGGAGCTGGTATTGGGATTGCCTGAGGGAATTATGATATATAATAAATTCAAGGAGGCTTTCTTATAATTCTTGCACAGAGCGTGAATCCAGCTGCGGTACATCGGATGCGTCCTGAGGTATCGCCGATTTGTAAGAGGTGAGGGGCCTAGGCACCTTCTACCATTGCTTTGGTCATGTCCAGTCCTGGTCAAGTTTTGGGGAAGATAGTACAGGAGGTGAATAGGGGATGGGGGCGTATGTCCCGTGATCCCTTGATCTGCTGTTTGGGGTGGAAAGGAAAGCAGAGAGGAAGAATGGCAGGAGCTACCTAGATGGGCCAGAGTGGTGCTCGTGCTGGTTGAGGCACTGCATTCAGAATACTTGGGTTTCCAGAAATGGGCCCACAATGGCAGACTGGAGGAGACTGGTCTTACGGTCACTGGTCCTGGAGAGCTCACTTGGGTAGTAAGGGGAGGAGAGAGGTTTATGAGGAATGGGCCCCATTCTTGGTGACTCTGAGCATCTCTGAAAATATAATGCTCCGTGCGGGTTGGGATGCCTAGGGCATTGAGACTATGTGGATAGAATATGGGTTCCCCATCCAAACTGGAGGGATGTCTCGTTAGCACAATTGTCTTTGGGGCCTCCTTTGATGGGTCTCGTGGCCCTCCCAGCTTATTAAGCACAATGCGGAATTGGAGGTTCTTGACCCCTGTGGAAGGGTATGAAGTGGTAGAGAGGAACAATGGAGGGCAATGTTCTAGGGCTTAGGAATGGATCCACACACTCGGTCACATTTACTAATACTGTATCAACCCATTAGTCTTATATTATGATTATGTTATTAATTATGAACCTTTGGGGATAATGTAACAATGAAATAACCAAGATTTGTGTTTTTTGTCATCCTATCTGTATGTCTAATAGTAGTGATGTTTTTTTCCCCTGTTCTGTGTCTATTGTCCAATGTAGTGAGTAGTATATGTCTCTTTTGTCTTTCTCTGATGTAATGTGTTGAGAAAACCTTAATAAATAGACTTATAAAAAAAAAATGGCTGAGCAAGTATCCATCAGTACAATCTTCACAAGAGGCACCAAGAATTTAAAAACCCAACAATTTATAAAATGGTTTAGCGCTGGAATTATGCACATTCCCAGGATTAACACTGAGACACCTTATCAGGAAAATTGTAGCCCTGACCTTGAGTTTTACACATTTAAGCAGTGCAGGATGGGAGGCTCACGTGCTTAGCATTAGATGAGTGCAGTCCCAGAGGATTCAACCATGCACTTTATCAGAGACTACAGCCCCTGTAACAAAATGAGTACAATCTAGCTATAGTATTTGCATGAAATTACGTTTTCAAGAACACACTTAGCCTTTAAGGCAAGGATACAATTAAGGCACCCTATATAGTTCATACTCAAGCACCAGATTCCACAGTTCATGTTAAGGAGAACAGTTAGCAGTAACCCATTATGATATAACTTATATTTAAGGCACCCTGCAATCTTCCTTTCAAGAGAGCAAGTTCCATAGTTTCTAGGAACAAGAAAACAGTCTCAGCATCTGCACTGACTTAAAAAGCAGCCAGGGAGGCACAAATGCGGCGAGGAACCAGAAAAAAGCCAGAAATTGGAGCAGCTTTTCCCTATAATAGGTGAGCCCCTCAAGTGATTGCCGTAGCAGTTTGTTGTTTCTTTTTCACTCCTGGGCTTTCTTTGGTTCAAAGTTACCTGTTTGCAGCGTTCTGGGGCAGGGTGAGCAGGAGCAGAGGGCCCTCTCGACCGTGGCAGTCCACCTTGTTTGCGGCGCTTCAGGGGCGGGGAGGCAGGAACAGAGGCCTTCTCAACCTCGCAGGTGGTCCATTTAGGCCCCAACTGAAAAACTACAAAACTACAGAATTTCCTTCTCACAGAACACTGGGGCATGGATCCATTTTAGGTGCCCAGTGGTTCTATTAGTCCAATTGCTGGAAGTCCCGGACCTAACATGGTGGCTTCCATCAAGATGATAGAGCTGCAATTAAAGCAGGTTAGAAAAACATCTCTTATCTCAAACATAACAGCAGATAAACAGTAAATAAGCACAGTTCCTACATAAGCTCCCTCTGTGCAAGTACAGACTGCAGAATGGAGCAAACAACACCTTGTCTGGCCCGGCCACAAGCCTAAATCACTTGGACCTAGCACAGACCAATTTCTAAACACAGATTAGCTAGTCTCTTAGAGGGCAGGCATGGAGGCTTAATATGGCATTCTCACACACATATACAGAATCATACTAGGATGGGACACTAGCCTTACAGTGGGCATCAGGGACCCAGGAAGACAAAATAAACCCCAAATTGGTGGGGTTACATTTCTTCCCTGCCTGGAAAAACTTGGCATCCACGTCAAGTGTACACATACTATAAGATTCTCTAGAAAATACTATATGTAAATACATGCATGTTCTATTGGTGTACCATAAAATAAAATTTGATGTATCAATAAAATAACTGATCATGACAAGAGTACTACTATACTTTTCACTTCAGCAATACCATTTCCATAAGAACACATTTCCATAACACTTTTTATAAACATGTTAACAGGTTCAAGTAGTTAAATACATCACTCTTATAATGCTGGTTTGTACTACCTCCTGTACACTAACCCACATAGTTGAGCCTATCCCTATCAACTACACTGGGGCTGCATGGGAAGGGCATTAGTATACTGATTGGAGGCTTAACTATCAGCTCTGAGGTGGCTGAGTAGCCTAACTTTGGAAGAGTTTTCAGAAATGTATACCCCTTTGTGAACCACATGTAATGAGAGGTCTACAGGCCTTCCTGATAACTGAGGCATATTACAGGCTATGTGACTCTTCAAGACTTTCTGGGAGGGGCAGGCACAGGCTCAGCTCTTTCAACATTTGCATTTGGGTTGATCAGTCCCAACTCACTGTTTGTCAATAAGTCTGCCTCTGAAGAAAGGGTACCTCTGCACTGGCTGGCTGTTCTAGGATAGAAGCACTTTCAGCTTCTTGTTCTGTTAGTTCTGGTTCAACAGCATTACTTTCATTACTTTGATCTGAAATTCCAGGTTCATCATCAAGTGGAAATTCCACGTAATTTAAATCACGTAACACATTACCTGATACTCTCAGCATCATTGGTTTCAATAACATCATTGTCCTTAATACTATTGGAATCATTGGTTGCAATTAGTTCAGGAACTAACTGGTATGTCACCAGCTGTACTTTCTAGGTCAAAATCTACTTCTTCAGGCTCAGTTAGTTCCACAAGACACAAGGAGTTGACTATGTCAGAAGTTACACTGTCACTCACATTCAGGGGCACAGGGGCTGTGGAGAAGGCTGAAGTGTTAGGCAGTTCTGATGGTCCAGCCTCCACTCCCATATTACACAGGGGTTCCTTGAAACAACTGGCTCAGTTCATAGGATGGATAATAAGTGGCTTCACACTTACTGTCACCAGATTCAGACTGGCAGTTGATTTCATTTAGAACATGACTGATGGAAGGCCTTGAATCTTTAGCAACTTGGGGAGGTTAACTGTTTCCTTTTAACTGCAGCTCTGATTACAGGTCCAGGAGGGGCAGTATTTTGGGGTACAGAATCAATGATGATTTGCCCAATTGGTAACAAATGATTTCTGTGCATTGTCTTTACAGTTCATGGGTCAACCTCTGGATGCACTTTATAAACTGGCAGGTCCTCTAGCTTGATGGCAACAATATATGGGATGTGATGCCACCTGTCGGCTATCTTGTGTTTTCTGTGTAGTCCTAAACTCCTTAGCAAGATTCGATCTCAGGTTGCAGTTCTTGAGCCTTAAAATGCCTGTCATGCCTTTCTTTGTTTGCTAAGTTTCTTTTGGCCGCCATGGTGTGGGATAACTGGTAGGCATGGTTTAGCTGGGCTTTTAGCTTCTGGACATACTGAGGTAATTCTCTGCTTTGACTCTGTCTGGGGACCCTCCAAAACAGACATCTATTGGCAACCTTGTTTCTTGACCAAACAGTAAATGGTAGGGAAACTCAGTTGCATCACTTTTAGTGCAGTTATAGGCATGGACTAATGTGCTTATCTGCTGACTTCATCTAGGCTTGTCTCTTGGATGAAGTGTGACCAGCATGTCCAGTAATGTGTGATTGAATCGTTCAGGCTGTGGATCCCCTGAGGGTGATAAGGAGTAGTTCTAGACTTTCACATCCCCACAGTGAGAGCATCTCCTTAATCAGATGGCTTTCAAAGTCTCTCCTTAATCAGAGTGAATTCTCTGGGGGCACCATAATGGACAGAGAACTTTTCCATTAGAACTTTTGCTACAGTGGAAGCCTTTTGGTCTTTGGTTGGATAGGCCTGGGTATAGCGAGTAAAATGGTCAGTGACCGGCACATTACCAATGTTCTTTTGATCTGTTTCTAAACACAGAGAATCAATGCACACAAGCTCCATGGGTGCACTAGTGGAGATGTTCACCAGGGGTGCGGCCCTCTGAGGCTGAGCTTTTCTTTGCAGGCAACAACTACAAGTTCTTATGTGAGTCTCAATGTCAGCACTCATTTTGGGCCAGTAAAGTGAGCACAGCCAGATCAAGCAGTCGGTCACAGCCTAAATGCCCCATCTAGTCATGAAGGGCTCTTAGTACCACCACGTTTAAAAACTGTAGGTAATACTAACTGTTGCTTGGTAATGTGACCTTGTTTATTGGTAATTTCTCTGTAAATCAACCTGTTGTGTAACTTTAACCTGGGTCCTTCTTTGAAAAACAGAGCAATTCTGGGATCTGAAGAGCGAAGCTTGGGTACATTTCTTCCAGCATGAATGGCACTGGCACACTGATCATAGGACCTTGAGACTGAGCCCACTGTATATTGTCAGGAGTAAGTTGCAGCAGGGTGCTGATATCTAATGCTGCAAGATGGCAGTAGGCCACAGGAACACAAGTGCCCTGGAGGGAGCATGGGATGGGGACCAGGATGGAGCCAATGATGGGTCCAAGGAAGGAGCTCTAGATAGAGCCCTGGATATTGCCCAGGATGGAGGTCTAGATAGATCCCCAGATGGGTCCCAGGATGGAGCCTCAAACAGGCCCAGGATGGAGCCCTGGATGGGCTGTTGGATGGATCCCTAGATGGAGCCCAGGACAGAGGCCTGAATGGTGGCCCTATATCAAGCCCTGTATAGGAGGCCACTGATGACTAAATTTTAATAGAGCAGGTCAGGGCATAGGTTCACCCGGCTATAACTTGGAGGAAGAGAATTATGACTATGCCAACCATCCAGAGGTGGATTTTGGGGTGACATCCAGTCAGCCGACATTGGGGAATTTAGGGAAGGGAACTCAGGCCAATTGCCACTAACCAGTACCTACAAGAGAGCCACGAAGCTGACTTGAATGCAACAAAAGTTTTATTAAACATTTTAAAATAAAAACAACATCTTAACTCTAGTATATTCATAAAGCATCTAAAATCATTCCTAACACTCTAAGTTTGCTAGTAACACTTTAAATGACACACCTTATTGACACAAACTTTATAGTCCACGTGTCTGGCCACCACTGGATGTGTCCATTAAAAGGTCTAGAGACCCTTTGGATTAAAAAGCAGCTGCCCTCCAGGAGGAAGGCACAAGCTGCAGAGAGAAAGAACATTTCAAAGGATACTTATCATAAGCTTCAGGTCTGCTGTAGTCATCTGTACATGTTACCCTTCTTGGGCTGAAGGAACAGGGCACAGTTGAGCGAGTGAAGAACATCAGCTGAAGTTCACACACAGACCACTGGAAATAGGTCCCCCTCATGGGAGAAACTGAAGAATGCCATCGGCTTTTCAGACCACACCTGGTCGCCAGGATGCAAAACACACTGAGGAACCTCCTGGAAGAAGCTGGTCTGGAACAACAGGGCTGGAAAACACAATGTACCACCCAAGACTGGAGTGTCAGCTCAGTAAAGGACTTTTCAAACATTAGTGGTGGCTATTTAAATACATATTTAAAGTCTTTGTGTAGTTACTGTCCCTTTAAATAGCAGTCAGTCTTTAATGAAAGTTCACGATTAGTGTAGTGGGCTTAGACATGGGCTGCAGAGACCCACTTTTATAGGCAAGTTCACCCACTCAACACAGTTTAAGGCCTTGTCACTGTGGCAGCAGGGCTCTTGATGGGGCATGTGGGCAACAGGCAGTCCTTAGTGAGCCCACACATAGAACAGTACACAGTTCAATTATAGGGGGCACCAAAACACTAAACAGTCTTTAGATAAAATCCAGTAGGAACAGGCTGTCTATATCAGGTGCATTGTCTCTTTAAATGCTGCTAGAGAGTTTTCATACATATTCATCACATTGATTTGCATATCCCTTTCCCTTCCCTTCTGCATTGTTGCTTGTGCAGCATTCTCCAAACCTCCCCACAGTGGGCAGTCCTATGTAGAGTCTCTTGCCTCACAGCGCTTTTGTTCCGCTCCATGGGATAGTCCTCCTTCTCTAGGGCCTGGCTTTTTCCATGCAGCCATGCCACTTTACAGGCATTTGGAGGTGCTGAAGTTTACTTATTAAAAAAAAGATTCTTTTTGGTGGCCAGCACCTGGCATTGGTGCTGCCGCCACTCACTCTGCTGCTAGTTTCACTCTCTGGGCCAGGGTACTGCTGCTTGAGGGAAGGAGGCCTTGGATCCCCTGTCTCCCACTGGCCTCCTCTCATGATGCTGCTGTGAGAATGGAGGGACAGCCTTTCACTGACAGCACTCACAACAGACTCCACTGCCGCCAACCAGGAACTGCGTCAGACTGCCACCAACAAAGGAAGAGGAGGAAGGAGAGCTGTTGCCATTCCAGACCAGCCAGGACATTGGGAGGGATGCAAGATGAGCAGGTAAGTCCCTCCCTGTACTCCAGACAGCCAGTCGCTCCCCTCACTCCTACCACACCACTGCTTCACTCTCGCTCACTCCCCTTACTGAATGGCTGTTGCCATTAAGAAGGGCTGGCATTTATATCCTGCTGACTACGCCAAATTTTAGGAGGCCGATGCCAACCGAGCTCTAATAGATCAGGTCAGGTCACTGGTCCACTTGGCTATAACTTGGAAGGAAAGAGAATTATGACTATGCCAACCACCAGAAGGTAGATTTTGCATGACACCTGACCAGTGGGTGTTGGGGATATTAGGGAAGGGAACCCAAGTCGATTGCCACCAAACAGTACATACAAGAGAGAGACATGAAGCTGACTGGAATGCACCAAAGTTTTATTAAACGTTTGTAAAATAACAATAATGTCTGTACTAAAGTATCTAAACTCTAAAATACTCAAAAACATCTACAATATTCCTAACACTTTAAATGAAACACCTCATTGACACAAGCTTTATAGTTCCCTTAGAGTCCAGTGCTACAGGTGTGTCCATTAAAAGGAAAGTTGTGCCTAGAGACCCTTTAGATTATCATGGGAGTTTCATTTCCAGAAGAAAGGCACAAGCTGCAGAGATAAAGAACATTTCAAAGGATACTTGTCATCAACTTCAGGTCTGTCATAAACCACTACTCAATCGTTATCCTTCCTGGGCTGAAAAAACAGGCCACAACTGAGATGGTAGAGAACATTGGCTGAAGGTCACACACAGATCACGAAATGAGTCACCACTTGTGGAAGAAGACAGAAGAACTGAAGAACATCATCGACTTTTCAGACCACAACTGGGAAACTGGGATGCAAAAGATGCTGAGGAATCTCCTGGAACAACTAAGGATGTATTTTGAATCCCAATTTAATTGTAGATGTTTTATGATTTAATTTTGTAACAAAGACATTTTATGTCTGCAATTTGTTGTATTGTATATGTATGTTGACTATGTATTGTTTGTATATAATATGTTGGTCGTACTCTGTAAAGGAACTTGCTTCTCGTGTGCTTACCCGTTTAATAAACAAAAACAAACAAACAAACTGTCATGGAAGAGGTTGGTCTGGAAAAACAGGACTGAAAACAGTGTGCCACCCACAGACTGGAATGGTGGCTTAATAAAGGATTTTTTCAAGCATTAGTGGTGGTTATTTAAATAAACATTCAAAGTATTTGTTTAGGTACTTTCCTTTAAATAATGCAGTCTTTAATAATGTTCAGGATTAAGCCCTTTAGGGTGTAGATGACTAGATATGGGCAGGAACCCACTTTTATAGGCAAGTTCAATCAATTAACATAATTTAGAGCCTTGTTGTTGGGGCACAAGGGCTTTACGCAGATGTTTAGGTGGGGCAGGTGGGCAATAAGCAGTCTTTAGTGATCCCACACACACACATAGGACAGTAGGAAGCTCAATTATAGTGGGCCCTAAAATACTGAAGTCTTTTTAAATGCATTTCACATAGACAGTCTTTAGATAAAACCCAGCAGAAATAGGCAGTCTATATCAGGTGCACTGTCTCTCTAAATGCTGCTGAAGTGCCTTCATACATATTCATTACATTTGTTTGCATATCCCACACTTTCTAAACCCGCCCTATGGGCAGTTCTATGAACAGGGTTCTGCCCGTCCCCACAGTCTCCTGCTCCCACAGAGCTTTTCTTGTTCTGCCCAGTGGACAGTCCTTCTTCTCTAGGCCTGACTTTCCCCATGTGGCCATACTGTTTTCCATGGCGCCAGAGGTGCAAGTTCATATATTAAAAAAGCCTTTTCATCAGCCAGTACCTGGCTTTGGTGCTGTCACCACTCACCCTGCTGCCAGCATCACTCTGGGCCAGGAAACTACTGCTTGAGGGAAGGAGGCCTTGGACCCACCTCCTCCTACTGGCCTCCTCCCATGAAGCTGCTGTGCTTCTGTGAGAATGGAGGGGACAGCCTTTCACTGCCACCCCTCCTGATGTACTCCACTGATGCTGACCGGGAACCACATCAAACTGTCACCAACAAAGGAAGAGGAGGATGGAGAGCCACTGCCATTCCAGACAGGCGGGACATCAAAAGGTATGCAGGATCAGCAGGTAAATCCCTCCCATACTGGATATGCCTCTGTGAATGGTCACTTCCTCATTCCTGTGGCTGCTGCTGCTTCTTCAGTCTCCTCTCACTCACTCACTCACTGACTCACTGAATGGCTGTTGCCATTCAAAGAGCTGAAGAATCCATTTGGAATACTCACAAGTCCTACTCTGCTTTCTTGCTTCTGCTGCCTCACACTCAGTAACCACCACAGCAGGTTCTCAGCACCTAGCAATGATGGGGGTTCTGAAGGTGCTGGCAGAAAGGAGGAAAACAAACCCACAGAAAAATGTTTTTAAAGCAAGACCAGCTGAGGCTCAGATCCTAGTTAGACAAGTCACACCTCCTCTTCCCCACATTATGACCCTGAGCCTCCTATTCTGTGCGCCTTTACATAAGGGGACCTGAGCACATGGACAGCCATTTCTGGAGGGCACCAGAAACTCAGGGGCACTACACCTTGATGGGGCCCTGAATGGAGCACTGGATATGGCCCAGGATGAAGCCCCAGATGGGGCCAAGAATAGAGGTCTCTATGGATGCCCAAGATGGAGGCCTGGATAGGTCCCTGGATGGATCCTAGAATTGAACCAGAATTGAGCCCTAGATGGGGCCCTAGATGGAGACCTGGATGGAGACCTGGATGGGGGCCAGGATGGGTCCAAGGATGGATCCCAGTAGGGGACCCATGATGGTGCCCTGGATAGAGCCCAGGATAATGGCTTCAGTAAAGAGTCCTACATGGGACTCAGGATGGAAGCATGGCTGTGGCCCAGGATGGAGCCCTGCATGGGGTCCAGAATGGAGACCTAGAAGGGTCCCAAGATGGATCCTGAATGGGGCCTTGGAAAAGCCCTGGATGGATCCCAGAATGTAGACCTGGATGAGGGCCCAGCACAGAGCCTTGATTTGGGTTCAAAATGTAGTCCTGGATGGAGCTGTGGATGGAGCCCTGCATGGGGCCCAGGAAGGAGACCTGTATGAGGCGGGATAGAGCCCTGGATGGGGCCAAGGATGGAGTGGGATGGGGCCCTGAACTGCGTGCAGGATGTTCCTATTGAAGTTTTTTCCTGAAAGGTGGTCAGTGTTTGAGATATAAACTCAGTTTCTAGATTGTTGTTACAAATCCTTTCCACTCTGTGGATGAAGAAGTGCTTACCGTATTAGTATTTCCTCTTAAGAGTCTTCATGTGAGCTATCTCCATTATGTGCCTTCTAGCTGTTTATTAATTTATTTGTATTGATTTAAAAGCTTTATCAGGAAATTGTGCAAAGCTGAGAGGTTACATGGAAACACAATCTAAAGAATGAAGCAAAAGAGTGTGCAAAATAGAAAGTAAAACACATGATTGGGAACTCAAGATGAGCAGATGTGCAAAAGAGGCAGTGTTCAAACTGAATATGCGTGCAGAAACAGGGACCAATGTGACAACAACTGTCAAATGCAAATATAGAGACTATTAACATCCTGGATCTGACAGTGGGTAATCCGTGAGTTGAGTGCTTTTCTTCTTATGTGAATGCAAACATGTTTCAGTGATGGTGATCCTTCCGTTATGATAAACCCATATACTATAAAAACAGTTGATGGAAAATTTGGCTACAACAACAAGCTATGTGGTTCCAACTTGGGATTCTGATAACATCAGGAAACAATCGAACTTTGCTCCGTTGGTCATTGATTTGAATCTCTTGATGAAAACACAGGCCTGCTGTATGCAATTAGCTATCAATTAGTCTATGTGTTATGGCATCAATAGGGTAAGAATTAGGCAGTGTTATATAACTCTCAATGGGCAGGCACCAAGATGTTGCCCCCACAATAACTTGTTAGCCATGGCTTACCTAACACATGCAACCCTGCCCCATGATACTTTGCATTAGGCATCAGCCTGGATTACATTGTTTCGGGAATGCAATGACAGATTGGGCAAAATAGTGAGATGCATGTAACCCCTAGGTGGTGCTATCTCTAGGGTTACTACCCTTGCCTGTGCTTTGGACAAGTTGAGGTGCCTGGGTTCAAACTTAACAGTAACCAGGGTTTCCCTGCCCTCAGTAATCACAATATATTGGTACCTCCACCAGAGAAATATATGTGGGTGTGTTTACCTAACATGATATAGCCCTCTGGGAAGCTATAACCACCCATAAGCCCACCTAGTGGCCATGTACCTTGTAACAGGTAACAGCCCTTGCAGCAGTTAACACACAGTTGGCAATAAACATAACAATGTGCACACACCCTTGCACTTACCACCAGAGTCTGGTCTTTGGCATACACTCTGTAAACCCTGTAAAACAGTATTCAAAACAGGCATGTACTTTCTAATACATTTCCCCAGACACATTAGCTTTAAACCAGGCAATGAGATATTTGTGATGCAGTGTAACAGTGAAACAAACCAGTCGATTTATTAAGGAGATTTGAACAAGGAAAGGGACAGATCTAGATGAATGATTATTATACTGGGTGTAAACCAGGGCATTTTGCGTGCATGCATTTAGTCCCACTGTGCAGTCTTGCAGCTGCTGGGTACCCAGACTAATGGTGGCTAGCCTGAGCATTGCCTGCAGCTGCAGCTGTTGTTAAGGAACTTGATGGAAAGAAAAGGCAGTTAAACATGCAATAACAAACCTTGGCTATTTGTATCCTTGGCTGGTTGGCCCAGTCCACTGTAACCTATAACACACTGAAGAAATCAGATGGTACCACAAAATGATTTAAGGAACTGTTGCAGGGAGCTACCTGAGTTTACTCACAACATCAGCTGGTGAAGATGACCAGGGTGAAAGGAAGACCTATTGCAGAGTACCAAAGAGCATGGGAAGCTAGGGCTTCACGACTCACCTCCGCTTCACAGCCTTTCCTCAGGTGGCCACAACCTGTGAATTCCTTGCTGCACAGGGCTGGATCCCCAAGCTGGTATCTCACAGAGAAAACAGTAACTGGTGCAAAAGTTGGCGGCTTAGACCGGGTTTGGCATGAGCACAAGATTGGATAAACACTTCTGACAAAGTTCAGTTTATTTTCTGGTCACCCATCCAGCTGGCAGGCAGTTCAGTTACTGGTAATGGTACTCTCCTTTCTGGCAATCAGGAGTCCTTGGACAGTAGGCCTTGACCCATGATAAGCATTCAGCACATTTATTGGAAACAGCATTCACTCCTCTACCTCTCACTTCGGTTTCAGGTTGATTCACAATTACAGCCGATATGCTATGCAAACATCTCAATCTTCAAACAGCAGTCTCTAAACGCAATCCTGACTCGGGACCACAAACACCCAATGGAGGAAGCTAGGCTTGTCCTGGGCCAAATATTCCACAAAGCTCCTCTTAGTCCAAGAGCTCAAGCTGCACTCCCTAGAGACTCGGGGCTGCTGCCACAGTTTAAGATTAGTTTTCAGATTAGCCATTTTACTGCTATCAGGCAGTCCAGTGCTGGAAATAACAGCAGGGAGGCAGGTCAGGCCTTTCCTTGCCAGTTCTCCTCAGCTTCTTTCCTGGAGCTGCTTCTTGATGGCTCAAGCTGCTCACTCTCTCCACTCTAACAGCGACTCACTGTTTTCAACAGTTCTTGAACTAGTCTGGATTTTCTGGAGTCCAGTTGACTAGGGAGCTGTCAATCACAGTTCTGGTGCTCCCATTTGTCAGTTTAGGTGCCAGCCTGAAACAACAAGAACTACAGCTTTTTCCCATGAGGCACCTGAACTAAGGACCCCTCAAGGTCCCCTGTGTCCCAATTGGTCCAAATCCCGGAAGTCCTGGACCAAACATGGTGGCTCCCATTTGGATGCATAAGCTGCAATAAAGGCAGGTTAAAATGAGAACTCTAATTTAAATATAACAACAAGTTAAAGTAAAGGTTCTTCCCCTTTTCCTACTACCCCAACTAGTCACCCCCTTTCTACTTTAAAGCAGTTAAGATGCACCAGGTGCGTGACTATGTAGCCAAAGCAATCAGTAAGTCCAGAACCAGCAGTGATTCCCAGGACCTCAAACTTATATCCCTCACTCTTGATGAATTGCTTCATCCACTGATGAAGATTTTCAATCTCTCCCTCAGCCTTAGCCAATTCCCGAAAAATGGAAACTAGCCACCGTAACCCCATCCATAAAAGTGGTGCCAAAACTGCTCCACAGAACTTCCGACCCATCTCCATCCCCTCTCCTCCTCTAAGGTCCTGGAGCGTATTGTCACTGACCAGCTGACTGATTACCTTGACAAACACAACCTGCTGAGCAGGCAGCAACACGGTTTCTGGAAGAATCATAACACCTCCACAGCACTGCTCAAATTTACTGGCACCATCCACCACTCCCTGGACAAATGGCATCTAACTGGCACAACTTTCATCGACCTAACAAAGGCCTTGATACTGTCCACACGGCCTCCTGCTTGCCTAGCTCTGGAATTTGGGTTTCTCTCCTAACTTCGGTAACTTGGTTCAAAAGCTACCTAGACTACACGGTCCCAAAGTTAAAATCTCCAACCCCTCTCAATTCTAGACCAGTCTGCTCAGGTGTTCCACAGGGCTCCATCCTAAGCCCCCTCCTTTTCAGCCTGTTCTAAACCTTCCAGAGTCCTGTCCCCAGCAGCTCATTCTCTATCACGGATGATGCAGTCATCCTGGCCTCCCACCTGGATCCCCAAAACTGCAAAATAACCTTCAACATAGCTTCACTTCAGTCGAAAGATGGTTCCTAAAACACAAACTTATCCTAAACCAGAAAAAACAAAATCCATGATCTTCAGCAGCTCACATTACAAATTCAAACAGTTCCACCTCACCATCAAAACTAAGCAAGAGTCACACTCGAACAAGTACAATCCTTAAATATCTTGGCATCACCCTCGACTCCACCTCTCCTACACTGCCCACATAAATACCGTGGCTAAACAAGCTAACATCAGGATGGGCCTGCTGTTACGACACAGGAAACACCTAACCTCTGAAGCTTTAACAGTTGCCGTCAAGCGGCTCCATCATTAGCATCATCGATTATGGATTAGTTATCTATAGCTCAGCCACTGCTTCCTCCCTTAAGCTGATTTCTACCACCCTCATCGGGGCCGTCTAGCCACCAGATCTCACCGTCTCACCCACACCTCGACCTCTACTCTCTATCGGGTGGCTACTGCTAAATAATTGCATTAAATATCAAACCCTGCATCACAACGAAAAGAATAATGATAGGCAACACCCTCCTGGAGTCTGCTCTTTCATCAATCTCAAGACCAACAACTGCAACTCCAGGAAATCCAAACACACCTGCCCCAAATCCCACACTCGTCGGACATCCCAAGGCCAAAGGTCCTTTTCATATCGGGCACATAGCTGGGTAAATAATCTCAATAGTGACATCACAACTCTGGCAACTATGGGTGCTTTCAAGACCAAACTCCGACGGCTCCTCTGGCCTCTAACTCCAGTGACTGCTATTAACCAATCCTTCCTTGAACTGACTCCCCATTTACCCTACCTCCTAGCACTTACGCCGCCTCTGCCCAACTTATACTCTTATCCTAGCCTCCTCGTGACAAAGCTGCCCTGGCTGCCGCTTATACCCCTCTCACCTCCCCCACTCCCAATCCCACCTCTCATTGTGTCCCTCCAGCTCTCAATGTTACCCTTCCCGTGCCTCTCCTGACCTCTATGTACTATCTTTACGTTTGATCACTTGTAAACCTTGCATTATTCATGTCAAAACCTACTTTGCTAATGATTGCTTTGTACTATTATTGTAACTCCAAGACTGTACACCCTGACGTGGAACCTTGTAAAGAGCCTCGCTCAAAGGTAATTGTAATTTAGATTTAAATAAACAAATAAATAAACAAAATATTTACAGTAATTGTTAGAGCTCCCTCTGCTTTGCTATTGACCACAGAGTGGAGCAAATCAGGACAGTGCCAGGCTGGTCGCGAGCTTTGAAGCACTCCAGACACAGCCCAGACCATTTACAGTATACATACTGGCTACGGCCCTAAAGGGAGCGTTGCAGAGGCACATCATGGCACTCTCACACAGATCAATAGGATTACAAAATAACCATGGATTTCTATCCCTGCAGGATGTCTGCCTTGCAGTGGACATTGCTGGAACCCTGGGAGACAGTTAAGGTAAGCCCCAAATTGGTGGGGTCTACACATACCATAAGGCACAAACTTAGAATCCCATTATTTTTGATAATGGTTATGGACCTAGATTCCAAACACGGCTAAGTCATCGATGTAGATTATGCAATTTATCAAGTCACCCAAAAGGTATAGCAGGAGAATTGCAAATTGGTATTAATGAAATACAAAATCGGACAAAGAAGAATAAGATGCAAATAAAAATGATATCATTCAAGCAATTTGGTTCAGTGGAACTAAAAGTAACAAAGGACAAGAGCAGAGCTGTGAAATTAAAGGGATGTGATTAAAAATGGGTAAAATTATTTAGAATGATAATATTGACAGACTTAACACGGAAGGTGCATGTAGAATCCATTGCTGCAAAGACTAGCAAAAAGACATAGGGTGGGATATTCAGAAATAAATGCCTCACAAAGTCTGGTGCAGTACAAATCTGATGCGCCATGGTGCAATGAGGTGTGATATTCAAAGGATGCCCATGGTGACATGCACTAGCACAACACATCTGAATATCGCAGGGATGCACCATGGCGCAGTCAGAAGTGTGCCGGGAGCAAACCGACATGCACCATAGCGCAACCAGGGATGAGCAAACGGGCTGAGGAAGATGAGCCAAGGCACAGATGGACCAGCCACAGGCACAGCAGGGAGCAAGGCACTGGGGTAGGGGGACAGCGTCGGGAGGTGGTGTAATCAGTCCAGGAACCCTGGCAGCGATGCACAGCTGGCCCACAGGAGACCACCGCCCATATGGAGTGCAGACACAGCCAGCCACCCACCCCCCAACACCGGAGCAGTGGACACATGGAACAGGTGGCACCAACGTCCAAGGGTGAGCCACCACTAGCCACCCCTGCTGGCCGACATGACCCTGCCCACTGGGACCACAGCAAGCCACACCCTGGCACACAGCACCCAACACACATGCCACATAGCATGTACAGCTAACCCATGGCCACCCCAAGGCACAGCCACTGACCACAAGGGCAACACACCATGCACGGCCCACACAATGACACAGGCACACCACACAGCCACCCACCACACCACTGCAGCATGGTCTACCTGCCAGCCGTAAAAGGAGACAAGGACATAGCCAGGTAAGCAAGGAAAATATATATTGAGAAACTACTTTACAATACAAAACAAGGGATAGGGTAGGTGAGGAAGGGATGGGGACAGGGGACAGGGTCTGTACAGTGGGATGGGAGAAGGTAGGAGGGGGTCAGGGGGCAAGAAGGAGGTCCGTGTCCACTATGGGCAGCCACGGCCTGGCGCCACCTGGGGCTCCCCTGTGCCGGTCCCTCAGCAGGGATCCTCCTTGTCTGGGCAGGCGATCTCCATCATAGTGGATGTTATTAATATTATCTGTCACAGGAAGCAACAGTACAGAGGCAGCCATGAACCCCTCTGGATACCTAAGGCAAAGGAAGGGACAGGTGATTAGTGCATGTCCATAGCACCTAAGCCTCCCACTGCACACAGTGGACAGTGGAATACACACCCCAGAGTGGCACCCCGCCACCTGCAGTGGGTGAGCCAATGCCCTCCACCAACCCGGCATGCCACAAGTGTGCACGGTGCTGAACACCGCTGCCCAGGGCCACCTGACTGCACAGTGGCAGGCAGGTGGCACAGTGCTGCAGTGGAACCACAACAGTACTGGTGGCAGCCAGATAAACACCCAGCCCACCAACAGCTGCCACACATGTGCAATGGCTACCCCATGGTGCCATGCACGCACTGTGTGCTGCACACAGCTGACATGGCACAAGGCACAGGAGGCCAGCCATACCCCCCACCCCTGCTGACCACCCCGTACAGTGTAGCGGAATGAACAGTGCCTACCTGCCCACCGTGGTGCTGCACATGCCAGTCCTGCAGCCACTCCTCTGCCACTTCTGGGTCCAGCTCCCTGCTGAAGGGTCCACAGTGGTCCACCAGATGCCCCTGCCACCCTGGCATGCCTCCTTAGTACAGGAACACAGACAGGCACACATCAGAACACAGCCACAGCATGAGCCCACTGCCCCATGCCGAAGCACAGTGTGCGCCCAGCTGGGAATGAGCCACAGGGTGGTGGGGCAGCACCCAGTGACAAGCAGTGCCACAACCACAGGGCACATGATGACAGGGTCCCCCAGCATGGCATGCAACCCTGCTAACACCATGGCACCATGGTCATGCACAGACGCAGCATGTGTCCACTTACCTGGCCATGGCACGCCCCCCCATGAACACATGCCTGCAGCGTCCTTAGCTGCCCGGGTCCCTCCTCACCAGTTTGTTGTACCCATGGTGGCACTGCTCCCCAGTGCACTGCACCTGTGGCCTGGACCAGGCCAGCAGCTATGGCCTGCCACACCTCGGTCCTGGGCTGCTGCAGGGCTGCTCCCCAAGAGTCCAGCAGCATGGGGCTCCACCTGAGCCACCAGGTTTACCAGCTCAACCTGGCTCCACCCCAGCCCGCCTCACACCACGGCACACCATGCTGCTATTGCTATAGCTGAATAAAAGTGGTGCCCAGTGTGACACATGCACAACTTGCATGGGATGCGTGCCTGTGGACAGTTGCTTGCGCCCCCAGCAATTGTGCATCTCCGGAGATGTATGGCATGGGTGTGGCCACACTGGCATGTGTGGCAGGAGTCACAAGGGGGTATGAGACAGGGCAGGGTCCAGGGGTCAACAAGTGCAATGTGTGCATGGGCGCCATAGGGCCTATGACGCATAGTGTGCAATAGAGGCCATATCGCACCATGCCCCTAGGCCCTATAGTGCTTGAGCACCGTAGGCCCTATAGTGCTCAAGCACCATAGGCCCAATAGAGCCCAAGCACGACAGGCCCTATAGCACTTGAGTGCCTTAGTCCCATTGTGCTCTGGGTGCCATAGGGTCCATGGCGCATAAGGTGCCATGGCCTCAATAGTGCTTCTAGCGATGGTACAATAAGGTGGTAACACATGCCACGGTGCATGCATGTTGTCAGGGGCACACTGTGCAAGTCACAGCATTGCGCCATGACATGCGCTGGAGCAAGTCCATGCAAATGAGCTCATCAGCCTATCCACGGTGCACTAGGGATATTTGCATGTCATTACCGTTAGCAACAGCTCATTTGCATGCAATGCGCCATAAAGGCACCACACAATGGCACAGGCCACAGACCAGTATTGCAACCTTCTGAGGTAAGTTGCACCTGCTGTGGGGATGGCCAGCAGAGTGGGAGGGATGGATGGGGCTGCAGCCAGTACCCACATGTCCATGTCCACAGGTGGCAACATGTCTGAGCATGAGGAGGGTGAGGCGTGGGTCTGTCCTAAGCACAGTCCCAACTTTACAAAGGAGGAGGCCAATGCCCTGTTGAGGCATACCTCAACAGGGAGCCATTGCTGAGTGGTGCCACTGGCACACCCCAGGCCAGGACCTGCAGACTGGGTGGAGGTGGCGATGGCCGTGAACCAGCAGGGCAGCCACCAGCGGTCTGCACAGGAGTGCAGGAAGGAGGTGGGCACTGACAAATGCCAGATTAAGGACAAGGTGGCAGCCATACAGACTGCCAAGATGGCCACTGGTGGAGCCAAGCTGTCGTGCCACAACTCACGATGCAAGAGGAGCTGGTGGTGGCCACCATGCAGTGCAGGCAGTCAAGGGTGTGCCGGGTGGTGGCTTCCAGACTGGTGGGAGCCCATCACTGCATGGTAGGCATGGCGGGGTGGCTGGTACGGTGGCACTAACATATCTGTGTTCTCTTACAGCACTGGCTCACCAGCATGCAGTGGCAGGGGTGCCTGTGGCTGCCCTGGGGCAAGCCCAGCCCCATAGGACCAGCCATCCACCTCCATGGGCATCCAGAGGCCCGATCAGCTGCAGCACATTACCGCCCGTCCAGCTGGATGTCCTGGGCATGGTGGCAGACGTGGCTCTGGCTCTGTTCCAGTGGGATGCAAGCCATGGCATGCTCTGTGCAGAGACACAGATCAGGGTTGGGGTCCAACACCGATGATGACATGACCATAATCCTGGACAGTGGGGGTCTTGTCGTGGGGAGACACCATACCATCCATCATCACTGGCAGTGTGGCCAGTGGCCTGTTGGCAGTGGAACAGCTGCCTGCCACTGCCCCTGGTTCTCCTGTGTGCACAGGCACAGCGGTGCTGGGTGGTGGTGGTGGTGCAACTGCCCAGGTGCTGGCCAGCCTAGAGGCCAGAGGGTGGCAGCAGCAGATGTCTGGGGATGTTGGGCGGCGGGCACAGCGTCTGCTGCTGGCGCACCTGAAAGTGACTAATCCCATGGGGACCCCGCTGTGCAGTGCCCACCTGAGCCGGGAGTCATGAATCATGGTTGTTTGCTACCAGTGGGATGACGCCCCATGCACTCCCGGGCGCTGACCCTTCACTGAGAACACCCAATTGCTGAGGGCTTCCATGGAGCAACAGGTGCTGCTCATAGCTGGGGTGTGCACTCCACGCAGAGGTGTACCAGGCAGCCGAGCAGTGTGAGAGGGCACCATGCAGGTCCTGGAGGCCATACAGCACCTGTGGGAGGACACGACTACATCCCTGGACCACATAGCCAATGCGATCATGGTCAGCCTTGCACCACTGACTGCCACAGGGCATGGCCACCTGCCACAGACACTGCAGAGTGCAATGTCCACCCCATGGACCCAGCGTCAGGTGACTCCCTCAGTGTCAATGCCAGGCTCCATTATGACCATCCCAGGCATGCCTGGGGTGGGCCTGTTTGGGTGTCTGCAGACCCCTCCGAGGACCGGTCACATTCCTGCAGTTCAACCCCTGGGTGGTGGTCACAGACCCCCTGTGGTTGTACAGCCTGTGACTGCCAAGTGGCCATGGCACGGCCTCCCACATGTCTGTGGTGGCTATGCCGCTCAGCGAACCTGATCTGCCCACCACCCTGTCTGCTGCCACCACCCTGTGTGTACCTGGGTGTTGTGTGTGCATGACACAGTCATGGCATCTGTGTCACGCCACACGCTGCCCGTGTGCACCTGCCCGACCATTGGCCCATGTGGCATGTGCGTGATGGTGGCAGCATACACTGGTTGTGCCTGTGCACCGCACCCTGCTTCTGATCCACGGCGTGCTAGCACCTGGGCATGCCTGTGGGTGCCAGTGTGTGTGTGTGTGTGTGTGTGTGTGTGTGTGTATGTGTGTATGTGTGTGTTGTTGCTGTACAGTGCTGCTTGGTGTTGTGTGTGGCAAGCCCCCACCCCGCCTGTGTGTGCATGCCTATGGCCATGCCCGCACATGCCTGTGTGCCGTGCTACTGTGTCTGTTCTGTGCATGGGGTTTGTCCACCACCACCTGCGTGCTATAGTGCTCCTGTGTGACCATGTTCTGATGCTGGTGAGCCATCCTCTGTAGCCTGGGATCCCTTCTCCTGGGGGACTGCCCACCACCCCAACCCATTGCCCACATCGTCCCACTGCTGTCCCTCTCCTTGGCCTCAATAGCTATCCCACGGTCAGTGGCCATGTTGTGCAGCATGCGACAGGCCAGGAATAGGCTGCAGGCCTTCAAGGGGCTGTACTGTAGGGCACCACCAGACCAGACTTCAGCATCCCAAACACACTCAATGATGTTCTGCATGCTGGCGTGTGCCTCATTGTATTGTTCCTCTGCTGGGGACAACGGACACCAGTGGGGGTGAGCAACCAGGGCCTAGGTGGGTAGCCACTGTCACCTGTGTGGACCGAGATATGGTTACCCTGGTGTCCTCTGTTTCTGTGCCCTTGCCTTCCCTGGCACTCCCACCAGCACATCTGCCCTGCCAGCCCCCATGCCCTGCTGTACTCAGCTGCCCATGGTCTTGCCATACTCACCCACTAGGTGACCCATGGGGATGTACCCCTCCTCAGACCTGTGGCACAGTTCTGAGCTCTGCCAGATGAAGGAGTCATGTGCGCCCCAGGTGTGTGCCATAGACATTGGTTATGTACCCTGGCATCGCACACCACCTGGCAGTTGATACTGGGTAGCCTTTCTGTTTACATATGCTACCCTCCAGGCCAGGTGTCATGTGGATGCCCACATGGGTGCAGTTGATGGCCTAGCATGCCAGGCATCCATGCTACCCTGTGGAACTCCTGTATGGTTGCTCTACACTCTGCCCATGTGCTGGGGAAGTGGATGTATTCTGCAGCATGTGGCAGCAGGGCATTGAGGAACTGTATGAGAAGTCGTGACGTGGCTGACTGGGTTATGCCTGTGGTGTCCCCTGTTGGTTTCTGGAAGGTGCCCATGGTGAGCAGGCATATGACAGCTGTTACCTTCATCTCCACTGTCAGGTATGGCTCCATCTAGTGGGTGCCTGCATCTCCTCACTGCACAGCTCAAGAGCTGCCTCAGAATCACCCAGTTCGGGTGATACTGGCCCATGATCTCTGTGTCAGCGTGGGTCTCAAAGCTGATGTGGGCCGGTACCGCCTGTTCCAGGCATACCGCCAATGGGCCCTTCCACGGCCACGTCACTCTGCCTCCTGCCTCCTCACACCCCTCATTATGTCCTCATCTGGAATGCTGCACTGGCCATGACCCCTGTTGTCTTGTCACACCCTGGCGTCTGGCTTCACTGGACCACTAGTCACTGTGGGGCAGTGCCTGTCACTCAGCCGGCTCCCTCCTGCACCACCTACCCCTGGCTGTCTGTCACCTGTGAGCTCTGTCCCCACCTGTAGGTGCCTGTGTCACTCCCCTCAGGGTCTGGTTGCTCCTTCTCCCTCTCAATCTCTCTCTCTCTCTCTCTCTCACTCTGTCAGTCTCCTGTCTGTCACACTCTCTCTCTCTCTCTCTCTCTCTCATTCTGTCTCTCTGTCTGCCTGTCTCTCTCTCTCTCTCTCTTTGTCCTGCTCCCTCTCTGCTGCAAGTGCTGTCCCCTGCTTGCTCCCTGTTTTATAGGCTCAAGTCTGCTCAGCGCATCTGGCAGTTGCTCCTCACTTGCCCATGGTTCGGGGTTGAATATCACACGCGCCACATATTCATGGTATGCCCCTGCCCTTGCACATGCATTCATTACAATTGTGCATTGGCGCACTGCTACTTGCACTGCACAATGGCTCCTGCTGAATATTGCTGTATGGTGCATCTCCACAGTTGAGCATGCACAACCCAGTTGCGCCATGTGCAACTGCTTTTAAATATCCAGCCACAATGTATTTCTGAACTGTATTTAAAGGGCAGGCTGGGAACCAAACAAACTTATGAACCTAATGCTCACCCCATTCCAAGAGTAAGTAAGCCAAGATGGGTACAGAATAAGAGAATGGGGTGAACATAGGTTCGTAACCCAAGGCACACCCCTCACACCTGTTCCTATATGCAGGTGGAGGGTGGTGTAGAGTTGGAAACCGAGGGTGGGTCTTTGGGTTGGGAACCCTAACATGTCATTCCCTACTTTTGACACTGGAACCTTAATGGTCTATTAACACATTTTTTGCACAGAATTTCCTTACTTTTTTTTTTTTTAAACTCAGCTTTATTGCAAGGGTTGGTATCACAAGCAATAGTTGATTATCACCATACATCACAAAGATAGATAAAATGTGAGCTTCAGCAGTTGATACACCATTAACATGGCTAATAAAGCTTATCTGAATACAATTTCAGTAAACATTGAACTAAAACATGAACTTTGGTGTTCAGTCCATTCAGAATTGTTCTGCAGTAGCAGTTTACATTTCTATAAAAGAAGTTAATAGCACCTCTGGTTTGAATCACCATAAACACTAATTGAAAGGGGACAAATGGCCCAACTAAAAGCTGCACTAACCTTCCCTCCTCCGCCTCCCAACAATGAATAAATCATATGAAAGAATGTTCGCTGTTCTCTCCAATGTCCCTTCTTTAGAATTTCCTTAATTTTTGAGAAAATATAATCAAAGGTTATTTGCTTGTGGGAGTGCAGGGACCAGGTCCTGCGCTCCCAATCCTCCATCATTTTTCAAGATTTGATTTGATTTGATTTGTTTATTTATTCTGGTTAGTCCATGGGCCATACGACCCATTTACATGGTCGACCAGAGTACAAACAACAGAGTACAAATTACATCACAATATTAAATTACAAACTAAATATACAAATATGTAAAAAAACAGTAGTACAATACATGTAAAAATGATGTCAAGGAAAACATAAAATAATATAATAACTGTCCAGCAATTTTTCCATTGCTTGAGCCAGTTATAATTTGCCGTTATAACCCCAGGGTTATAATGGCAACACGCACCAGATCAATCACACAGAGCCACATCCTGGATGGCTCTACACTCCTTGTAGGTGGGCAAAACAGTTCAACAAACATGGTGGCTTCTCATCCCCAAGCAAGGAGTCACCACACTGCACGCCTTACTGCTTTTGTTGTTTTTCTTTTCTACAAAAGAAAATGCATTTGTGCAATTTTAGCAAATATCCAGTTGATCCTACCATTCTGAAACTGTGCAGCACAACTCCCAGGAAAATGGCCAAAAGTCTCAAACAAAGGTAGGGATCAATTCTGATAGCCACCATGACCTAAATACAAAACAAACAGTGCTCCACAAAATAAATGTACAATTTGTTGGCAAAAAGACCAACTGTAAAAGAGTAGGGTCTCATACATACAGTACGTGTGTGTCTGTGTGTGTGTGTGTGTGTGTGTGTGAGCCGTGACAGACACCGTGTACGTGTGTGTGATAGTACCAAAGTCAATGTTGGGAAAAATTGCTGACCAGCAATTATAATAATGAAGATGGGAAGTGTGATAAATTGAATTAATGGTTGCCTCGGTGGGATGCTTTAATAAACCCTTGGGCTTCGCTTCTGGGGTTTATGTAGCATCCTACACCTCAGACAACTATTAATTTCTCATTAGCACACTTCCCATCCATTATTGTATATGTTACAATATCTACCTATAGCATTCTACATACTTCATTCACTTTCAACAATTTCCATAAACTATTTTGAAACCCAAGACTGGACGTCCCCAAACGGTCAGTTTGACTCTACATACTAACATACTGAAAGCCAGCAGAATAGGCCTAACGGTCTTTCATGTCTGCTCATTAGCCGCCCCTATTGGGCGCTAGCTCCTCCTCGCCCCGCAGAGTGTCAACTTCAGCTTCAGTATATCCATGCATCTGTCCCACCCCTCTTAAAGCCCTCCACTGTGCCCAGTTCAACTAGATTCCTGGGCAATGCATTCCATGACTCCACCACCCTCTCAGTAAAGTAATGCCTTCTACGTTCTCCCTGTAGGTTTCCACCACCATGCCCCCTGGTTGTGCCCCTTTCCTTAGCCTGAACATTTCTTTGGCTCTGCCCTGTTAATCCCTTTCATGTATTTGAATACCTCAATCATGTCACCCCTGTCTCTCCTCTCCTTCAGCGAGTACAGCCCAAGGACTAACAGCCTTTTCTCAGGTCCTATCGCTCATGCCCTGAATCGTCCCTGGTTGCCCTCCTTTGAATCCTCTCCAACAATGCTATGTTCTTCCTAAGGTGAGTCTCCAGAACTGTACGCAGTACTCAAGATGTGGCCTGACCAAGGCATTATGCAGAGGAAGGATCACCTCCTCTTCCTGGATCGTTTTCCCGGGCTATGCAGCCCAGGATCCTGCTTCCCTTGCCACAGATCTCTGCAGTTTTCAGTGTTGTTCATTCTGGTGTCTACCACCACCCACAGGTCCTTTCACTCATTGTGGCTTGCAGCGAGACCCCTCCCAGGGTGTATACATGACTTGGGTTTCTGACCCCACATGCAGCACCTACACTTCCCTGGATTAAACCTCAGTCCCCACCTCCTTGACCAACCCTCCAGAGTATCCAGATCCTCTGGACTGTCTCTCTCACTTCCTCTCTGTCAGCTAGTGCTCCCAGTTTTGAGTCATCCACGAAGAGGCTCATCCTACTCCCTAACACTGCTCCCTATATCAGAGACATAGGCATTGAACAGGAGTGGCCCCAGTACTGAACCTTGAGAACCCCACTGAAGACCCTCCTAGGGGAGGAGACTGTCCCACCAACCACTACCCTCTGTGATCTATATGTGAGCCAGTTTTCTACCCATCTAAGCAGCTGTCATCCCACCCCATCTCCCCAACTTTGTTAACAACCCAATGTGGGGTACCAAATCAAACGCCTTACTGAGACTCATAATAGAATTGAAACATGTTGGTAAATTGTATCCTTATTTCTCTGTGGGAGCACAGGGCCCTTTAGGCCATGCACTCCCATCACTCCATATTCCTCTGCATATTTGTGTGTGGGACGTAAGGCCCTCTTGGCCCTGCACTGCTATCCATGTATCGGTCCCTAGTAATATCTGTATTTCTCTTCAGGGCGCCATTCATTATTCCTCAATAGTATCTGTATTTGTGCATCGGTCCATAGTAGTATTCATACCAAAAGTCACAAATGTCTTCATAACGTAACCCAAACAGCTATCTCTAACCCTAACTCCATAACAAGTAATATTTAATGAGGAGTATACATACCAGAAAGTATACATCAGCACCCTGAATGTCACATATATGGCAGCCATTAACTCCAACAGACACATAACCTGACATAACTCCAGAACAAGTAATGTTTAATGGGGGCACATGACAGAAAGTGTACCTTGACACCCTGAACAATATCACATATGTGCCCACAGTTATTTATTTATTTAGCTAGTTCATTTTTGTTGACCGGAAAGGAAGACTAGACAATTCTGTCTATTTTCAGCCTCCGTCCCAGGGAGGGATACAGATGGATGCCAACTGACATTGAACCAGATTAAGCTGTTGGTGGTATTTTTAGTGAATGGGGAAATTTGGCCAGGACACCAGGAAATTCCTAATTCCAACAGATACATAACCTAACCCTAAGCTAACACAGGGACAAGTTATATTTAATGGGGGGCACACACAACAGAAGGTGTACCTCAGCACTCTGAACAATATCAGATATGTGCCTCTCATTAACTCCAACAGATATAGGGCCCAATTCTCAAAGGGCCTCTGTCCAACACAAGCTGCAGCACACAGCAGCTTACGCATGCCCCAGTCGCTTAGAGACCCTGTACCCAATTCTCATATGGAGGGGTACTGGTGCCTAAGTCCCCATGCCTGCAGCAACCCTGCCCTTGTGGTGAATGCATGATGCATGGACAGGGGTTGCCACAGGCCCTTTGCAGCTGCTGGGACCCAGTGTGCCCCTATACTGGTACAGATGTGCCCCAAACCTATGGGACCCATACTGTATGGGGGCAAACATCACATGGGACAGACTGCTGCCCATGCAGTCCAGTCAGGGTATGGAGGTGTTTCTAGGGCATTGCCAGTCCCTGGCTCTGCCCAATGCTGGGTGGGTGATGGACTACAGGCAGGTGGTGGGGTTGAGGGCACTGGACCACCGATGGGGAGTGCACTGTATGCCACTGATGGCATAATCAGAGGGCTGGTGGGGGGTTCACACCGTGATTGCTGTTGTGGGGCACATCAGGGAGTGGGAGCACGGGTGCCCACCACCACTATGCACCCAGTGGTGCACACAAGGCAGCAGTTTCTAAGTCCCTATGCCAACCCAGACTGGTCTATGGGACTTAGTTTCTGCTTCTCTGGGTGCTGTCTGTGAATCACTCTCTGGGCTGTGGCTGCTTGCTTCTAGTGCAGAGCATACTTGCACCTGTCACAGCCTGTTACTGGTGCAAGGGTGGTGCAGGACCTGTTCAGGCCAGGTGGCCTGTGGTCAACACAGGTCACCTTTGTGAATTGTGTGGAGGCTGCCCTGGATACAAGATGCACTTTGCACCATATCTGTTTGGTGTAAGCATCTATGCCAGATGCAGGGCTTTGAGAATTGAGTCCATATAGTCTAACACTAACCCAAACCCATGCAAACGCAAAAATTCATATAGAATAATGATAGATAGATAGATAGATAGATAGATAGATAGATAGATAGATAGATATGTTATTTATGAAGTGACCAATTCCTGGGACTCTGGACACTGTACAATAAAAGCAATACTACATAGTATAATTCTTTTAATCAAGCAAAAAATGCATATAATAAAATCAGTATAAACACAGTCAGCCATCTTTCTATATTTCATAGCAGCACCAATCAATAAAAGCTAGTTGGAACAGGTATTTTTAACTCCCTTTTAAAGGCTTCCACTGAGGGAGATCCCTCAAATAATCAGGTAAGGAGTTCCATAGGGTTGGCATGGCCAGTGCAAATGCTCTGTCTCCTGAATGCCATAACCAAACCCTGGGAACCCCAAGGAGACCTCCTTGGCAGAACAGAGTGCAGGCCAGATGGTAAGGGACAAGGAGATCTTGCAGATAGACAGGATGCCCTTCATGTAGGGTCTTATAGGTAAGGAGCCCTATCTTGAAGACAATCCTCCACTTGACTAGCAGCCAGTGCAGTCCATGGAGGACTGGGGTAATAGGCTCACATCTCTTTACCCCAGGCAAAGTCTTGCTACCAGATTCTGCACCAACTGCAGCCTGTGGAGGTTGCCTCCAGATAACCCAAGGTACAGAGCATTACAGTAATCCAGCCTAGTGAAGTGACAAAAACCTGCACCAGTGTGGGCAGGTCCTCAGGAGGATCAGGGCTCAGATTCAGACCATATTACTAAGATGATAAAATCTGCTTTTGACCACGGTTGACACGTGAGCATCAAGTGTCAGGCCATCATCTAGGATCACACCCAAATCCTTCACCTATCTAGAAGGGACAAGGGGAACACCCCCAACACTAGGGTAGGGGACAACCCCATCCCCTCCTCCATGGTGACCTGGCTCCACCACCAGTATCTCAGTCTGAGTTGAACCTAAGCCAGTAGTGAGTTATCCACAACTGGATTTCCTCAATGCAGCTGGAAATATGGAGTCTGACACCTGGAGCATTGGGTACACAGGACAGGTACAGACCATAGCTCTCTCAATATTTGGAGTTAACTGTAACACTATGCATGAAATGAAAGATCTCACTGAGTACTACAACATTAATGCATCATTCCAAGTACTGTCATCACAGGTTACCCACAGCTTCCCAATATTTTCACTAAAATTAAACATGAAGCCAAATGCTGAATTTAAGGTTGATCTTCACCAAACTTCACACACATGTTTTTTACTTTTGTTTTACCAGGTGAGACACACTAAGCTGAAAGCTTCTTTACAGGTGCAACCTGGGAGCACAAGGAAGTTAAGTGACTTGCTCAGGGCCACACAGTATGCAAGTGGAGGCTGTAGGATTCAAACCCAGGTCTCTAGGTTTGCAGCTCATGTGCCTTAAACCACTGCACTGTACTGCCTCCCATGTGCAACTCCTCTTGGACTACAAGCTTGCAAGTTTCAGATACCCCCTTGAAAAGTGACAGAGTTATGCCCTAAAACCCTAAAATCAAATGTTCACACATAATTCCTAAATCACTGAGAGTTAAGTTTAAACAATAATTTATGTTACTCTTTGGCTGAGCCCTTAGGCTGAATGGGTTGAAGGCCCCTTTGACCTTTCCTAAATGTACACTTTTCCCTTAACTATAACAGTAACCCTAACCCTAATTCCTAAACTACCATGAGTTAAGTGTCAGTCAACATATATGTTACTCTGTGCAACAAGCTGCACAAGGGAGGGGCAAGTCCCTCCTAGACTTTCATGAATACACACATTTTCCTTAACCCTCTGCAATGTTTTAAGACATTGTAATTGTATCCTTATTTCCCTATGAGAGTGCAGGGCCCTGGGCTCCCAGCACTCCATACTCCCCTGCATATTTGTGTGGCCATCCATCAGTCCCTAGTAGTATCCGTATTTCTCTTTGGTAGTGCAGGGCCCTCTTTGTCCTGCACTGTCATCCATGTATTACTCCTTAATAGTATCCATATTTGTGTGTGGGAGTGCAGGGCTCTCTGGGTCCTGCACTCACATTCATGTATCAGTCCTTAATAGCATCAGCATTTCTGTGTTGGAATGCAGGGCACTCCAGGCCCTGCACTCACATGCATGAAGTGACAAAGAAAGCTATGCATAACCTCACTTTACAATATTATTCTATGGAAAATTAAACAAAATGTAAAGCCACAGAACTCCAGAGCAAAGTAATGTATTTTCACCAAACTAGCAAAAGGCACATCTGTGAGGCAAGTCCTCAGTACCCTGAAATTTTCAGAGCAAAATTGTAAAATGTTTCTTAACACCATAGTGACAAAGAAACTGCTCTGTAAACCTCCCAGTATAATGTTATCCTATGGAAATCAGCCAAAATTCAAATCCACAGAACTCCAAGACAAAGTAATATATTTTCACAAAGCCAGCAAAAGGCACATCTGTGGAGCACACCCTTTCTACCCTGAGAATGTCAGTCCAAAATTTTAAACCTTTTCTTTGCTATGAGGTGACAAACAGCTATATAAAATTTCTTTTTCACAAATTGTGATTAAGAATCCTGTTCTACGATCAAGAATCCTGTTTTACAAAACAAGAATCCTGTTTAGTCAAATAAGAATCCTGTTTCATTATCAAGAAATCCTGTTTTGCATGGCACATCTAACTTTTCCCATAGGAAATGATGGAAAACTTAGAAATGTAATAACTTTTGAACAGATTAATATTTTTCACCAAAACTTCAAAGGCATATCTGTGACCCAAGACCTATATACCAGATGAATTTCAGACCAAGATCCTAGCCATTATTCCACAGCAGCATGTCAAAGAATTTGACAAAAAGTGTAATTTACACATTTTGAGACACCATATCTCCACCCCACATCCAACTAGAACAAAATTTGCCAGTCAACAGAGCATTGGTCCCTGATGGCACATGCCAAATTTCACCCAATTCAGCTGAACAGTTGCAAAGTTATTAAAGCACAAAACTTTCAGTTTAACATAGGAGTGAAATAATTTGACAAAAACTGTGCTTTACACATTTTGGGACTCTATATCTCACACCAGCACATACAACTGAAAGGACACTTGCCATATCAAGAGATCATTTGTCTCTAATGTGGCATGCCAACTTTATGTAAATCTCTTGAATGGTTGCTAAGTTATGAAATCACAAAATATTCAGTTTAACATAAAAGTGATAAAGATTTTGACAAAAATGGTGATTTACACATTTGGGACTCTATATCTCCATGTGCTCACATCTAACTGAAATGAAACTTGTCGCTTCATGAGATCCCAATTTCATAATGGGGCATGCCAAATTTCATGCATATTGCCAGAACTTTTATAAAGTTATTAAAGCACAAAATATTAAATTTAACATAGAAGTGAAGAAAGAATTTTACAAAAACAGTGATGTGCACAATTTGTGACTCCATATCCCTAGACCAGCACATCCAACTGGAATTAAACTTGCTAAATCAAGAGAAATTGGAGTCTGAAGCTGCATGCCAAATGGCAAGCAAATTCCAAGAACAGCTACAAAGTTATTGAAGTGCAAATTGTGAAAGAATCCTATTTTCACAAAACAGAAACACACTTTGCATGGTGCATCTAACTTTTCCGGAAGGAGATAATGGGAAACTTTGATAGTTAGCAACTTTTAAACTGATTAATATTTTTCAACAAACCTTCAAAAAGCACATCTGTGACCCAAGACCTATATACCCTGTCAGGAGGTCTAAACCTCACTTTCAGGTTCTTGGCAATATTGGGAATGCAAGTAATCACAGACATGTTGCAGTAGAGTAATAAACTTGTTTATTACTACAAAGATAAAATCACAGTTGCCCTAAGCAGTTCTTACCAATACAAAGTAGAAGCCAATGCTAAGCATTCCTATACCTCAAGTTTCTTTGTGTTTCTTGGGATCTCCGAGGTACAAGACTAGTGTATTACATTATATACCGATGATAATCACTATGGTTACTGTAAGATAGAAACATTTCTAGTTACAGAGATGAGCCCTATTGGCTAAATTAGAGGTGGCTCCATGGTCCAAGATAACATTATACAATTTTGTATAATCATCAGTTCATGAACAAAAGAGTTCTTATACAGAGTCTTACATAACTCAGTACAATAGTAATGTAATAGTAAAAATCACCAAAAAGGTGGCAATGCCGACTTACATATCATAATTACTCCAAGGACACAGGTGCCTTGGCATTTACTAAGTAAGTAATACACAGAAAATGCATTGAAGAATATATGTATTAGCAAGCAAAATGTATTACAACAATATGCATTCATATCCTGACATCTACTCTTGTACGGGTAGATGCCCCTTAGCCCTATATGTTAGTATAACATATGCTTAACTGCTAGCTGTCTATGGTGTACCTCTGAGGGTACCAATTAGGGTGCAGGGACCTCGTGTAACATTCCCCCACTTGTTTCCTCCAAGGGCAACACAGGCAAATCTAGGGAAAAGCCAGAGAGCAGTGGTCATTTACAAACCCAAGCGTGAGTCTTTAAAGGAACCTAGCTGCTCCGGTGTTAGCACAGTGTGCACCATAGGCAGCAGAGCATAATAATCAAAATAAATATTAAAAATGCTTGTATAATAACAAAACCTTTAAAGGTAATCTCTAACCAGGTGTTAGTCAATGTGTCATTCATGTCACCATCATTAATCAATGAGAGGATAGCTTCATTGGCCTTGGTCATATTATTGCTGATGTGGATGAGGTGTGTATCTTTCCTGTCTAAAAGTGATTTTAATGTAAGTGTCAGTGGGTCTATGTGTACATTAAAATATGGTAAGTATTCAGACAGTGTGAGCAGATAATCGGGGTTACCATCAATGATGTCTGCATCTAGGAGAGGGACGGGGTTATGACAGTATGTCCAATCACAGTCTCCTGGTGGGGACAAAACAAAAATTGGGGTTATCAATAATACATGTCACAGATCCATAAGTATAGCTTTTAAAGTTAGTTACCACACAGTACTCCCCATCAGAATTATACTGAAGCGAACAGTAGGGAGTCTCCACTTTTGCAACTGAACAGGGCAGGTGTAAGCCGTCTTTGAAATCCGTGTTGACAGGCGATGAACCTCCTCACGATATGAATCGGAGCCAAAGTCGAATCAAAGAATCTGTGTCATTCTTGGTGATGCATCATCCATGGTGAAAGTCCAATCAATGCTATCTGGAGAATAACCACAAACAGGTTGAATAACATCAAATACATCACATCGGCACAAGTAAATGTATTGCTTCTTTTTGCGCAGTCCGTGTGCAGAGCACCCAGGCATCCAGGAAAGTATGGAAAACCAGTAGAGGCGGTAGATCCAGGTGTTCTCTGTAGATGTCTTCATCCAAGTGCTTCGATAGAATAAACCAGTGCAAGCTTGTTGAACAAAACTGTAGTGGGATCAAAATGTGGTAAAGAAACAGTAAAGGAAACAAACATGGTATCTGTTATGGAACATTTCTGAGTAGTGAAACAAGGACCAGTATTAAGGTGTCTGGTCACAAACCCCATATTCCTAGCTGTAGAAAGAGGAATGGTTAAAGTTTGTTGCATATACATAGCAATACAGCCAGGGTCTTACACTGTGGACAATACCATTTTGAAATCGTCTGTCATGTATGATATCAGGGATCCTTCCAGATTCTAGATCACGGAAGAGTTGTTGATGGTAGTAATGATGTATAGAGCCATAGGCAGAGCAAAGATTTCTCTTGCAATGTATTGTTTATCTGCTTCTTTATTGTTTTGTTGTATGAGTGCGTTGATCTTATCTCTTGAATCAGTGAATGCCTTAGCAATGTCGTGCATGTTGTATACAGTGTATCTTTCTTCCTGACTAAGGCCATCCACACCATGTAATAATGGGGTAGTATATTGTTAACCAAGCCAGTGGAGACCTTGGCAGAATGAGCTTTGATAGCAGCAATGTCTGCTTTATTCCAAATAGACATAGCTGTACCAAAGAGGCCTGTGACAGTACCTGTTGCACCTGTGACATCAGAACTATCAACTTCACGTGTCTTTCATTTATGAGTTAGATCATCAGGAGTGGGTTTTCTCCTGAAGTTGCCTCTGTGTTCAGCAGAATGGACCCCGGCAATAGGGTCTTGAGTATGAATCTGAAATGCAGCTAAACTATCAAGCAATAATGAACTACAAAACGCTGAAGTATTAGTATTGTGACACATACCAAATTCTTTCATATTCCAGTAAGTTAGGTTAAACAAAACAGGTATATGCATAAACTGTAAGTTATTAATCAATGAACCTGGGAGGGCAGTGGCTGTTAGACCACTATGGGGACCAGGGGTATGCTTAGGCATTCAAAAGCTGTCTATCAGTGAGTGGATATACAGAGATACATGGCTGTGGAAGCCATGTGGTGTCTTACAATATTTTGAGCAGAATCCTAATGAAGAGGAATTACAGTACAAAGGATCAATTAAGGCATTAATGCTGTACAAACCAGAATGTCTTAATGCAGTTTGTAACAAGGACAGAGAACCATTTGGGGATAATTTAGCATTGGACCAACCCTGTAAAGTTCCTTTGGAGAGTTTGGACAGAGAATTGTCCTTGTGATGTAGTTTGCCACTCAATTTGTAGGTAGATTTATCAGGAGCAACAACTGAGCCAGTGAGGGGTAAGCATCAGGACAACTTCCTGGACAGTGATCAGACTATCTGATATATTAATGGATACTCCCTCTGGAGGAGGTGCTGGAGGATCGAGGTGTCATAGGAGGTTCGGTACCATGCCTTGGATGCAGGGATAACTCCTGAGATGAGGAGATAATGGAACAAGATAGCCATCTTGTCAGTGTATCTGAAAAGCAAATCAAAGATTAGCAACTTAGTACTATTCCACCCAATGGGGTGAGGAAAAGTAGTTACGCCTTTATACAATTTCAGCTGGTTTGCATGTAACCATTTGTCAGTCAACTTATTGTTATGCAGGAGTCTAACCTGATAGACTGCTGGACTGAGCTTGTTGATGATAGGGTATAGGCCTTCCCACTTGTTGGAGAAGGGGTGGGATGTGCAAATTGGAGTACCATTACTGATCTCAACCTGCCAATCCACTTCTTGTGCATGTTTGTCAAGCTGTATTTTAGATTGTTTCTAGGCCTTGCCCATGCAGTTGGTGGCATACAAGTGTGTGTGTATGAGGTCTTTTCTGAGTTTGTCCACATATTGATCTACAGACACAAGGTCTGCAGTGGGGTGTGCAGGTCAAACAACAGGTGTTCAGGTAATCTCATCTGTCTTCCAGTCATCACCTCAAAGGTGTGAGCTTGGTTAGTGGCTGAGGTGTGCCCCTAATTGCCATAAGGAGTAATGACAGTAGGGAATCCCAGGTTTTGGGATTGTCCTCAATGAATTGAAAGCATTTGCTTAATCCATCTGTTGGCTCTTTCTACTTGACCTGAGGATTGGGGTGGTAGGTATGTGGAACTTTGCTGAACTCCAAGGAGTTCAAGGATTCTTTCATCAACTCACCTGTAAAACTGGTTCCTTTGTCAGAGTCTACCTTGAGAGGTAGGCCCCACCTGGAGAAGATCTGTTCCACCAGGATTTTGGCAGTGGTTTTGCAGTGCATGTCTTAGTGGGAAAGCTTCAACCACTTGAAAACAGATCAGTTACCACAAGAGCATACTTGTTATTTCTGCTGGTGTTGGTCAGAGGGCAATAAAGTCAATCTTATGGCATGCCAAGGGCCAGAGTGTTGTTGTGATAAGAGTTTGGCATTTCATTTGGTAGGATGGAGTTGTTTTGTGCACAAAGAGACAATTGTCTATGTACTGTTTAGCATCTTTGGTGACACCAGGCCACCAGGTGGTGGTCTTAAACCTTTGGAGGGTGTTTTCCACTCCTGGTGTCCACCAGTGGGTGTATCATGCACTTGGTGCAAAATTCAGATCTCAGATGTCTGGGGACCTCCCACAACTTGGTGGTGGAATCATCTGGTTGGTACCAGATAAAGCTTGTCATCAGGTGACAAGTGTAACTTACCTTCATGTCTCTGGTAGGGTTGTGTGGGAAGTTTCTCTTGAGTGCTCTTGTCAAGGAATCTGAACACTTCTTTGAGTTCGGTATCAACATGTTGGGCTGCTGAGAGGTCCAAGGGAGAAGGGTTCAGGTTTCTTCCTGAGTGCTGCAATCTGTTCGGCCGCATTGGCCTCTGATAGTCCATTATCCAGGTGTCTCCCCTTGGGCCCCTTCCTTGGCAAGGTGTCTGCTGTATCATTGAAGGCATGGTAGGGGTCATGGAGAGAATGAACTTTGACTTCATGTACATAAGTTTGTGTGCATATTTCTGTGCCAGTGAATGTATGTATATTACCAATTCCTTGTACTTCACTGCGCTGCCATCAGAGGAGAGGAAGGAGTTCTTCTGCCAGAAAGGAAGAAATTCTGAGAGAACAACAAACCCAGTTAAAGTCTGTAAAATGATAGTATCCTTGGTTCCATGCTGGATGAACTTGGGGCACAGGCCACCGCTGCCATCTCTGCATATTGTAATGATGCTACACTGCAGTGCTTAGATGTTAACAGTGTTCCCATAAGGGTAAATCACTAGAATGCCCATCCCTGTGATTTGTTCTCCTGATAGTAGGATGCTGAACCATCAGTAAAGACCTTGACACAAAGAGGTGTTATCAAGTATTTGTGGCATGGCAGGGAGGAAAGGACCTGGATCTGGAAGATCAGGTGACTGTAGTGTACAGTCTGGGGTTCTCCTTGGAAAAGGAGTCCATGAGCCAGCATAGATAGAATTTTTTGTTGGGTGTACCTTGTACCTTATCCTGGAGAAGAAGTGACCAGTGTGTCAGTCTGGTGTTGGAGACTGACCCATCCTTCACTCTGTCTGACAGCAGAAAGTAGTTGGGGTGTGGTTGTGTGTTGATGATCAGTGGAGAGTACCCAATGATATACAAGAAGTGCTTGACAGCCCAGTAGGTGGCCGAAGGTTCCTTTCACAAAGGCTGTACTTCTGTTCCACTGGGGTCAGGAGCTGTGATGCATATGCAATGGGTCTCAGGGTGCCATGAACCTTCTGGGCCAGCACTGCTGACATGGCAATGTCAGAAGTGGCACATTCCAGATGGAATGGTAGTGCTGGATTGGGGTTGAGCGAGAGTTGGGGAGGCCAAGGCCTGCTTCAATGACGTCACAGCCTGGCATGTAGGGCCCCAAGTCCATGGGATGTCCTTTTGAGTAACTCATACAGAGGAGCAGTTTTCTGAGCAAAATCACAAACAAAATCTCTTGACTAATTCACCATACCCAGAAACCTTGAAGAGTTGCCACGCTGGTGGGCAATGGCAAGTTTTGCAATCCCTGTCCTTCTTCCAGGTAGGGCTTCGACCTTGGTCAGTTATTTTCAGATCTAGAAAAGTACTTCTTTCCGACATAGTTGTGCTTTTCTGGATTGCATTCAAACCTGCTCTCTGGATGAGAGTCAATAGTTCGTCCAAGAGATCCAGATGTTGTTCCTGTGTGGCTGTTGCTAGCAACAGGTCATCCACATATTGCAAGAGACATTGGGGAGTAGAGAACTCGAGGCGTCCATCATGTGCAGATGGAACAGGGACGAGCTATTATGGAATCCTTGTGGCAAGCAAGTCCACGTGTACTGTCTTCCTTGAAGGTGAAGGCAAACTTATATTGACTTTTAAGGGCCAATGGTAATGATCAAAAACCATTGGAAATGTCAGGGTACTGTACCATTTCAGGTCAGGGGTCAAGAGTCGTAGCACATCAGGTGCTGATGCTACAGTTGGGAACAACTGGGGTGACCTGATTCAGTTTCCTGTAGTCAATAGTAAGCCTCCAGGCACCTGTGGGTTTCTTCATGGGCCACACTGGGAGATAACGCAGTGGAAACGTAAGTTCTGATCCTCCTTGCTTGAGGAGGGACCAGATTGTTTCTCTAAGAGAAGGCAAGGCCTCAACTGGAAAAGGATATTGCCTTTGCCTTTTGTGTGCTGGGCCTGGCACTTCAATGACAGTGTGCAGTCTGCCACAGTCATGTCTGTCAATGCAAATGCTTCCAAATGTCATTGCAAAATGGGGAGAAGTTTCGGGAAAAGTTCATGAGCTTTGAACAAATCTATGACATCATACTCCTTGTCATTGGCGAGATATTGTTGCTACAACGTGTGAATCAGGAATTAAAACAGTATGATATTGACCCTGAATCTGTATCAGTAGCATGTTAGCTAGATCCACCACACAGCTGTGTGGCACAAGAAAATCAATTCCTATGATACTGGGATGGTCATGCATTACCATTAGTTGAAAGTGTGTGAGGCCTTTAGATGGCCTAGCTCCACTGGTAGGGGTAGAGAACGGTATGCAGGTAACCTAGTACCATCAACTCCTGACATGTTGGTCCTCCATCTGGTGGACCAAGGGGATGTGTCTGGATGTTCATCATGTAATACAGATACAGCAGCACCTGTATCTAACAAGACTACTTGTAGTCAGCCCCGACCTAGGCCTCGGTGCAGGGCCTTCCATTTGTATCCAAGACCGGCTTGTTTACAATCCGGACTGGGGCCTGTAATTGTCAATCTGTACTACTGGGAGCATGGAGAGGTTCGGCCTGACTCTTGTGAATCACTTCACCATGCTGCACTGATGCTATGTAGGGAGGAGCTTCTGGGTTCAAACCTGTAGTATGAGCCTAAAGGCCTGTACTTCCAGTATCCCCATGACCTGTTGGGGTCTGGGTCACCGGTTGTACTGCCACAAGGACCTGTGTGGGAACAGCATCCGCTACAGCGCACTTGTCCTAGGAGCTCTAGGAATTTCAATTCTCTTGACTATCTCCCTATATGAAGGCCTGTTCTTTGTTGTTGAGGTTTTCCTTTACCCTTATGCTTTTATTCTTATGCCAATTCTGGTTCCCACCCCATTGTTGTTGCTGTTGCAGTTGTTGTTGATGGGTCTGTTGGGGTGTTGGTTATCAGCTGGAGGGGCCTGTTGATGTTGGGCCTGCCCTTCCACAGTGTAGTGCATCGTGGCCTCTGAAGCAGGCTGCACAGCGGCTACCGGTCTCAGAACCGGAGCCCAAATCATGGATGTAGAGTTGGTAAACTTTCTTGGTTTTCCGAAGGATGTCGGCAAACCTATCCATATTGGGGTAGGTGGTTGGCTCTACCTTTCTCGCATTGCTGGAATCATGTTCCTAAGGAACAGGGTCTTATATTCAATAAGATCTACATCCGCAGGTTCTTGTGCCAAGTGCTTTTCTGCTCGGTAGGCCATCCAAAGTCTCTGGTGATAAGCCACTGGACTTTCCTTTGCATTCTGTTTTACAGGGTATGCAAGCATCACTCCTACTACACCTGGGCTGTGAGCAGAAATTAGCTGAGCTGCAACCTCATCAAAGATGGCGTTCCCATCCTGGCGGATAACATTGAGGAGTTTGGCCCACAAACCAGGATCGATGGTTTGGCATAGTATTGGACCTGATATTCGCAGCGAGGCTAAGCATCTCACATTTAGAATGCACCTTTTCTAAGTGACAGCTGAAGTTGTCAGGCGGATTCATCAACCGATACTGTCAGCTATTTGCTGAACAGAGTGAGGCCATTTGTAGGGGATTACTGGGTTGATCAGGCAGAGGTAGATTGCCTCGGTGCCGTCTAGGGTGGCTCAAGCTGCAGCCTTGGCCACAGTGTGGACAATACTCTCCTGAGTGCCAGCCTCCTGCACAAGCTGCCTAATCTGGGTTTTAATGGCCCATTTACTTCTCTCAGGAAGAGGTACATTGCCTACTGCAGTTTCAATCATTGTCTCTATCTCTGCCTGTCTTCCACATTAATAATGGCTGTCAGAGGTGCCCGTTGGGACCAGGCCTGGGCCTGCTCTCCCCATCATGGGGCTGCCATGTTGGCATTTCCCATGATAGGCATCACGACATCGATGACGATGACATGTTGAGGGTGGAGGGGGACCCGCCATGTTGTGGATGGCTGGGTGGGATCTCTGGGCCATAGTAGGGTGTGACTGGGCATTGTATTGAGAGATGTCATCATCTGATAACTCCTTCAGATGACATGTTAAGGCAGGGCAACGCCTCCATCGCTTCTAACATGTTCAGCCAGAACCTCCCGCTGATGGCGCAGTTTCACCAGCTTGGTTTTACATTCAGCATGACTGACAGTTGCAACATCCATATCAACCTCATCTTGCTTTTTGCTTTTGCAACACTATACATGGCGCTCAGTTTGCGATTGTCCTAGTAGCCACTTCTAAGTCATTACGTACCTGGTTTATCTCGTCCTGTAGCTCTCCCATCTCCTCACTCAACTGAGCATTTGCAGCACTTAGCAAATCATTCATATGCAATGCCTGTCCCTTATCCTGTCTCAAACTTTCACACTCCTGCTTCAGCATACAAAGTTCCTGTTCTCCAGCTTGAGCTGAATGATGCAAAAGTGAATCCTTTTCATTCTGCAGAGTTTGGAGTTCAGACTCCAAGTTCTGCTGCAGTCGAACACATTCTGTTTCCTGCAAACCCATCTGTTGCTTATGAGATGAAATTTGCCAGATCAGGGTTTTGAAACCTCACTTCAGAGCTTCCAGAGCAGCATAGACAGCTGCAGCCATCAACCCTTTAGCCTGACGCTTATTGGCTGATTGTCTTGTCTCTGTGTACTGGGTTGAAATCCCCAGTATAGGGATTTCGGATTGACTTCGTCCCACGCAAGTCAGCCCATCCTCCATGGGAGGTAAGGAAGTTCGAGGCATCGAATCTCAGTTGATACAGTGGCCATTCTGTGGGAGGAACGAAAAACAAACTGTGAAAAGGTGCCATGCTGTTATCGATCCACAGCAGGAGCACTTTATTCACAACCAGGCTTCTGTAAAGTTGTAGACTTACAAATCAAAGCTGTAATGGAGTGAGTCGAGTTGGCATCGACCACACCCGAAAGGATGACAGCCAGACTTTGTAAGTGACTACAAACTGGTTTAAAATGGGAGAGGTGATACGGAAATGTACACTACTGTTCCCTGGGAAATGGAAAAATTCTAGCAACAAGCGAAAACTTACAAACACTAAATATCACCTGCACACGGTCGCCAATTTGTCAGAGGTTTAAACTCACTTTCAGGTTCTGGCAATATTGGGAATGCAAGTAATCACAGACATGTTGCAGTAGAGTAATAAACTTGCTTATTACTACCAAAGGATAAAATCACAGTTGCTCTAAGCAGTTCTTTCCAATACGAACTGGAAGTCAATGCTAAGCATTCCCTATGCCTCGAGGTTTCTTTGTGTTTCTTGGGATCTCCGAGGTACAAGACTAGTGTATTATATTATATACCTATAATAATTACTATGGTTACTGTAAGATAGAAACATTTCTAGTTACAGAGATGAGCGCTATTGGCTAAATTAGAGGTGGCTCCACGGTCCAAGATAACATTATACAATTTTGTATAGTCATCAGTTCGTGAACAACAGAGTTCTTATACAGAGTCTTACATAACTCAATGTAATAGTACAAATCACCAAAAGGTGGCAATGCTGACTTACATATCATAATTACTCCAAGGACACAGGTGCCTTGGCATCTTATAAAGTAAGAAATACACAGAAAATACATTGAAGAATATGTGTATTAGCAAGCAAAGTGTACTACAATAATATGCATTCATATCTTGACATCTACTCTTATGCGGTAGATGCCTTTAGCCGTATATGTTAGTATAACATATGCTTAAGTGCTAGCTGTCTATGGTGTACCTCTGAGGGTACCAATTAGGGTGCAGGGGCCTTGTGTAACAACCCTGAAAATGTCAGACTAAAACCAAGTCGTTTTGTGCAGCGGCGTGACAAACAATTTGACATAAATATCTCTGCACCACACAATCGATGAAACAAAACTTGCCACATCAAGAGATCTTTGGACCCCAAAGTGCATGCAACATTTCATGTGAATCGGTCGAATGGTTGCAAAATCATTACAGTTCAAAATTTGGGGTTTAACATGAACACGATGGTTAAACCTAATATACAGGCACAACTGCAACTGTATAATATAAATAGATAAGTATGTATTACAAGGCAGTTAGATTGATCGAGAGATGGGGACTTGGAACCCGAAAGTGAAACCGAGAGGTTCCCAAAGTCCCGCAAAACCTCGAAGATGGTCTGACTACCTTGTATTACATATTCATTTAGATGTTATTTTTTGTTATATGTGGATCCAGTTGTAAAAAACAGGAGTTTTTATGTGGATTCCATAAATGGGCTGGTCGCCTGCCACACTGAAGGACGTTCTGTCTCTTAGCTGCACGCAGCACTGCACTGTCTGTCTCACTCGTTTCTGAATATGTTGTCTGTTTGTATTTATTAGGCAGTCCTACCTTTTCAGTTTCTTTTCTTTGTTTTGCAATTGCAGGATCGTGCAGATATTCCAATATAGTGTATGTAGTTTGAAGAAAAGAAAAAGAAATGAAGTTGAAGCATTCCTTTCGCTAAGCGAGAGAAACAACCACCATGTTTTTCATTTTGTTTTGCTCGCCCTCAGAAAAAGTTGCCAATGGGGATGCATGCCTCACTATGGCTATGGAAGAAGGGACGGCTACCATGGCAATTGGCTTTCTTGGCAGGTAGAGTTGCACATGCTGTGGCATTTGGTGATAATACTATCGCTCAGAGCTGAAACAATGGTATTTAGCAGTATTATTGAAAATGGAGTAGTCTATTACAGGGATTTTTTGTATGGATTTTGATGGTATTATTTTCAATATCCATATATTACATATAGATTTTATATATATATATATATATATATATAATTATCTTGGCGCAGTTGTGCCCCTATAGTTAGGGTTCAATGGTCACTTCATGTTAAACTCCAACATTTTGTACTTTAATTTGACTGAATGCATGACATTTGCATGCACCATCAGAGAGCAAAGATCTCTAGATATCACAAGTTTCATTCCAGATGGATGTGTGGGTGTGGAGATACAGAGTGTCAACAAATGTGAAAATTACCATTTTCTGTAAATTCTTGTCACGCTATTTCAGAAACGGCATGGTACGGTCTGTAATTGTTAGGGTATAGAGTATAGGGCTTGGTCACATACTGTGTGTACCTTTTGAAGGTTTGGTGAAAAATGTTAATCCATTTAAAAGTTATTACATTTCAAAGTTTTGCATTATTTCCTAAGGGAAAAGTTAGATATCCCGTCGAAACAACATTCTTTTCTGCAAATGTGGTATGTTTTGCAGTAAATGCAGAATCTTGTTTTGAGATTCCACCATCTTGTTTTCAGTTAGCAAGTCAAACTAACTTAAATATTTTAAAAGTAGTAGTAGTTGGTAAACACCAACAGTTGTGTTACCTAATCAAGCGAGGATTAGATTCTAGATTCATGATTCTCAAAAATGGCCAGAAATATGTTTATTTTATCTGAATTCTTTACCCCCAAATTGCAGAAATCTTTGTTCTGTGAAACAAGGAGCGTTTACCACAAACTGTGGGCTGTGATTCTGTTTTGCCACAAAACAGGGATTCTTTTTCCAATTGTGAAAAAGGATTTTTTATAATAGTATTTCTTTGTCACTTCATAGAAAACAAATGGTCTGGAATTTTGGCTGAAACCTTCAGGGTACAAAGGGCGTGCTTCAGAGGTGTGCCTTTGCAGGTTTGGTGAAAATATATTACTTTGCTGTGGACTTCTGTGGCTTTACATTTTGCTAAATTTCCCATTGAATTACACTGCAATGGGATGTATACACAGCTGTTTCTTTTGTCACTGCGCTGTGAAGAAACAGTTTGCAGTTTGAGGTGAAATTTCAGGTACAAAGGCCTTGCCTAACAGATGTGCCTTTTGGTGGTTTGTGAAAATAAATTAATTTGGTGTTGAGTTACACAGGTTTCAAAATGTACTTTCTTCCCTATATGATAACATTACAATGTGGTGTTTCTTTTGTGCTGCCGCTATGGAATGGCAGTGCATGGCTCAGAGGGATGTAGGTTATGGTTAAGTTCTGTATCTGTTGGAGTTAATTGTGAGCACATATGTGTTATTGTTCAGGGGTGCCAAGGTACACTTTCTGTCGTGTGTACCCCGTTAGATATTATTTGTTCCACAGTTAGTGTAAGGGTTTGAGTTCGGGTGGGGTTAGGTTATCTGTTGGAGTTAAGGAGGGACATATCTGATATTGTTCAGGGTGCTGGGTACACCTTCTGTCATGCATACCCCCATTAAATATTAATGGGTTAGGTTATATGTCTGTCGAGTTAAGGGGTCACATATCTCATATTGTTCAGGGTGCTGGGGTACACCTTCCATCATGTCAGCCCCCTTAGATATTGCTTGTTCTGGAATTAGTGTTATGGTTCAGGTTTGGGTGTGGGTTAGGTTACATGTCTGTTGCTGTAAAGGGGACACATATGTGATATTGTTCAGGGTACCATGGTACACTTTCCATTGTGTGTGTCCCCATTAAACACTACTTATTCCAGAGTTAGGGTTACACATAGCTGTTTGTGCTAGTGTCAGAAAGATGTTTATGATTTAGGGTAAGGATACTACTAAGAGTGAAGCATGGAGGGCCCCTGCCCCATACACCAATACAGATACCATTACAGTGGTGGGCCTGCACTAAGGATAAGATTATACTTTCTCAAAAAGTAAGGAAATTCTTTGAAAAACTTTGTTAATTCATCAGTTAGGGTTCCCACCAATAAAAGTTGTGAAATGTGGTGTTGGGGTTTTCCACTATTTTACCCTCACACACCAACGGGTGTGAGGGGTGCTGGTAAAATTGTCATTCTAACACTCACCCCATTCCCTGTGCTAGTACCATCTCAGCTTCCTTGCTACATGGAATGGGTTGAGTGTTAGGTGACAAACTACAAGGCATACATCCTCAGCGCCTGTTGGTGCATGGTGAGTGGGGTGAGGGGGTGTTAGGGTTGGAAACCCTAAAACCACATTTCCAAATTTATGATTACTGGCAAAATTATCAGACTACTAGCTTCACATGTGATACAGCTATTCAAAATATTTTTGAAATAAAGCATAAACACTGGGATGGTCCCAGTATTCTAAAAAGGATGTAGACATCAAAAGATAACTATAGACCTATAAGTCTAGCCCATAGTACGCAAGATGATGGAAGGTATTATAAAAACAAAATTATGGCTGATATGGTAAATATTGATTATGAACAACACGGTTTCAGTAAAGGGATATCTTGCCTTACTAATCTTATATTTTTTTATAAATAAAAGTCAGTAAATCATAGATTAAAAAGACTCAATGTGATGTCTTTTTGTAGATTTTAGCAGGGCATTCAATACGGTGCCATATCATGCAATTATTGACAAGTTATTGCTAAATGGAGTCAATATTAAGATAGTCAAATGGATTGCCAGATGGTTAGAGGAAAGGAAGCAGACAGCGGTTGTGAATGGGATGTTGTCCGATGTTGGCAATGTGACTAGTGGTGTCCTTCAGTGCTCAGTATTGGGACAATACATTTCTTTGTTTACATATTTATAGCAGATATTTCTTCTGGCCTAAATTCCTGGACTATAAAGTATGCAGATGGTTTAAAAATATGTGGTATTTCTAAGACAGCTGAAGATAGATCCATTTACAAGCAGATTTAAATAAGACTGTGACATGGGCAGATCAGTGTGCATCACCTTTAACATCAACAAATGCACGTAATGCATTTTGAACACAATAACCAAAATCAATCATATTTTCTGGGGAAAGATACATTAAAGGAGACATCATGTGAAAAGGATCTTGGTGTATCGTTATGAAGGATTTTAACTTTAAACGACATATAAATGAAAGCATCTGCAAAACAAATAAACTACTCTGCAATATCAAAACAACATAAGTTCCAGAGATTCTTGATACTGCTTCCCTATACAGGTCATATGTGAGACCTCATCTCAACTCTTGTTCTCAATTATGGTCCCCAGATAAGACAGGATAAATAAAAACTTAGAAAATCCAGAGAAAATTTACAAAATCAATTAAAGGGTTACAGGACATCATTTGAATATCTTAGGTCTGATTCCACTAGAGATAAGATGATATAGGGAGACTTATTGTTTCTTTGGGACATTGTAAGCGTGTGGGTTCAATAACAGACACCAGTCACAAAATTGAAGTGCATAAAAAATGCCGGCATAGCGTTTATCATTTTATTTCAGAAAAAATAAATAAAAAATTATTATTTACAGAAAATAAATAGGTTAGCTTTCACAAAACAAAAGTAAACAAAACCCAGGCAAGTCTTGCAGTTAGACTCCTGCTTTTCTCAGTATCCAATGCTTTTAAGCTAGTGTGTAGGCATTCACACTTCCATTCCTTCACCTGATCAGAAGATACTGACCAGTCTCCTTCCTCTCCCTATCTGACAAGGTCTTCTGGTGGAGGCCTTATATAGTACACAAAAGGAGGCGGAATTTGAAGTGGCTCCACCTACTCTCTGACATCACCTCCATTTGGTTGCTATAAAGGCAGCCATTTCATGGCTGCCAACCCTATGAGAAGGGCTTCCCAGATGACTTTACCCAGGTAAGTAAACCATAATAGAGAAAGAGAAGTAACCTAAATATTAAATATAAAGAATCTAGAATCTTTAACCAAGGGCAACAGATGAGGGTGCGCTCCTATCTTGTTTCCTTATAAGGTTTTAGATTCTTTAATAAATAACCAGTTTGATGGTCTAGTGCAAAACCCAAAGGAAAAAACAGGTTTTATTTATAAAACACATTGATCTCCTATTTACATACTGTAATTCTAGCTAACAGAGTTTTTACTGTGTTTAGTTAAATAAATATTGGGATTCCCCAATGGCTGCAATTGTCAGCCAACAGCTGTTCATTTTCAGCCTTTTAACAGAAAGGCAGCACCTTCTTTAAACAATTACAGTCCCTCTTGAATGAATATAGACACTGCAGGGCTTACTTCTTTTTGCCTCAGTGTCCTTACTCAAATTCAGCTCTTTTTATTTCCTTGGAGCGAGCACCAGAACAGGACTTCAGAGTTACTTGCTAGGGGTGTAGCACTGCCCTTAGCAACCTTTTCTTTAGTGGTGTAAACCTCTGCATAGAAAGTGGGGGCTCCTTTAGCAACATACTTTGCTTTGTCTGAATATTCTAACAAATGCTTTTAAGGGCAATTACTCATTATATTAAAGCCCATTACCATAACTACTATCAAGATGTACAAACTAGAATTGGATAACAGGGGATAGTAAAGCTTTAAGAATTGCCAGGTTGGCCACCCTGACAAGAAAATTAGTATAGATAGGAAGTTAGAGGTAGACAGGAGAGAGTGAAAATGAAAGCAAAAAGGGCGGAGGGGACATCTTGAATTTCTCTTCTTTTGAAACTTTTTATTTTCTGCATAAAGGACCCTATTACATACCTCCCTGCACAAGAAGGCAACATAATAAGCTTTTATTCTGTTGACTGAGACACTTCACCCTTGGAAGGGTTGGAACTTCCTTACCCACTCTCCAAGTTCCACCTCAGGGACATAACAAATGAACCATTTGCAAGACATTAATATGTACATTACAAATATGGTTCCAGTTACCACAATTCCTGAGGTGTGCATCTAATAGTTTGCAACTATTATTTAACATTTTAGATGTAACACCATCCATTTTCTTTTCCTGAGCCATCTTTATCCGCTCCAAATCTAGATAGGAAATCTGCATTTTTGTGTTGGAATCCTGCTCGATGTTTAACTGAAAACTTGTAGGTTGCAAAGACAAGTACCACCTCATAATTCTCATATTCTTGACTTTCATCAGATTAAGCCAACATAAGGGATTGTGATCAGTTACAACTGTAAATTCATCGCCCCATAGAAAATATTTTAAGGCCTCAATGGTCCATTTCATGGCCAGACACTCTTTCTCTATGGTGGAATATCTTAGTTCCCTTTCATGGAGCTTTCTACTTAAAAAAAATAGGATGTTCCCCATGTTTGTCATATTGGGTAAGAACAGTTCCGATGCCTGTATCTGAGGCATCTGTTTGAACCTCGAATGGTTTGGAGAAGTCTGGACTATGTAATACTGGCAGAACAATAATATCACTTTTATTTTCCTAAAGCGGCATCATTCTGCTGTCCACTTCACCTTAGTGGGCAACAATTACTTGTTAGATTTGTTAAAGGTGTGGCAATGGTTGGAAGTCCGGTATAAACCAACGATAGTAACCAGCCAGGCCCAGAAATGGCGGACATGCTTTTTGTGACTGGGCACTGGACTATTTGCCACAGCTTCAATTTTACTGACTTCTGGTTTGATAGCCCCATTTCCAATAAGAAAACCTAAATGTCGGGTTTCAGTTTTGGCAAGGCACATTTTGATGGATTAATCATTAAGCCAGCATCTTTCAGACTCTGAATAACCACACTTAAGTGAATTAAGTGGGTGTCCCAGTCTAGCTATAGATGACAACATCATCTAGATAAGCGGCACTATATGCTTTATGGGGTCTTAACACATGGTCCATATATCTTTGAAAGGTGGCAGGCTTCCCATGTAGTCCAAATGGCATGGTTGTAAACTGGCATAGCCCAATTGGAGTACAGAATGTTGTTAGTTCCTGTGCTTGGGTTGCCAATGGGATCTGCCAGTACCCCTTTGTAGGTCAAGTGTACTGATTTACTGGGAAGATCCAATTTGGTCCAACAGATCATCAATCCTGGGCATGGGGTACCCATCAAACTCTGAGACATCATTTATGTGTCTAAAATCCAAGCATAACCTAACTTCACCTTCTTTCTTACTAACTACTACCAGGGTGAAGACCATGGACTGTGTGATGGTACAATAACCTTGGCTTGCTCCATCCTTTTCACTTCCTCCACTACCTACTGTCTGACTTTTCAGGAAGCCTATATGGTTTCTTGTGTATGGCCCTGGTCTGTGACAGTTTGATTTCATGCTCCACACCCTTTGCTCTTCCAGGGGTTTTCATGAAAGTACTTTTAAAATAATCTAAGAGATTGTCAATCTCTTGACGTTGTTCTGGTGCCAAATCTGGATTAATGTGAATGGGTGTCTCCTCATGACAAGGGTCTAACCGTTCATATGCAACATCAATTCTGTGTTACCCTGTTCTGGTTGGATGTAGCATACTACTTCAGATTTTGGTTTTTCTTCCCATTTTCTTAATAAGTTGGCATGATAAATTCGTTTTAAGGGTCTATGTCCTGGCATCTCTATTTCATAATTTATCACCCCTGTTTGTCTGACAACTTCATAGGGCCTTGCCAAGCGCATTAACAACTTATTCTCAGTCATAGGTAGCAACAATAATACTTTTCCCCAGGCTTGAATTGTTTTTCTTTCAACCCTGCATCATATCTTTCTTTCTGAGCCTGTTGTTTATTTTCCACATTCTCATGTGCCAGTGCTATATATTTCACCAATCTTTCCTTAGTGACAGCATATACTCAACAATATTTGTGCCCCTAACATTTTTCCAACCTCCCAGTGTTCTTTCACTACATCTAGGGACCTCTGGGGTTGTGCCCATACAACAAGGTAAATGGGGAGAACCCAGTAGTGGCTGGGGTACCTCCTATAAGCAAAAGAAGGTAGGGAAGAAATTTGTCCCAGTCTCTTCCCTCTTCATGACAAATTTCTGGAGCATTTTTCATGGTTTTATTAAACCGCTCCACTAGTCCGTCTGTCTGAGGGCGATATGGGGAAGTTCTAAGGGCTGTAACCCTAGTAGTCTATACAATTCTTGCAACAGGGCTGATGTAAAATTACTGCCACGGTCTGTTAATATTTCCCGGTGTATTCCCATTCTACTAAAAGCTTTGGCCAGTTCTTCAGCCACTCAAGGAGCTGTTACCGTCCTCATTGGGATAGCCTCAGGTACCGGGTGGCATAGTCACAGATTACAAGAATATACTGATTCCCTTTAGAACTTTTAAGTAGGGGTCCCACCACATCCATAGCTACCCAATCAAAAGGGTGGTAACATAAAGGGATAGGCTGTGGGGTAACTGATCTTTCTCCCTCCTTGTGCTATTACTGGCATTTAGCACAGGCTCTACAATAAGCAGCCACGTCCTGATGAATCCCTGGCCAACAAAATCTGGACAGGATTCTCTGAATATTTTTCCCTCCCTTCATGGCCAGCCATTAGGATGTGATGGGCAAAAACATCACCTGCTCTCTGTACTTCTGGGGCACCATCAACTGCTCAGTTTCTAAATCATTTTTTGGTCAACAGATATTCTATATAGTATTTTATTTCTCTGTATGAAATAAGATTGTCCTAGCTGTTTCTCTTTGGACACCTGTGAAAATAAAGGTTTCAAAGAATCATCTGCCATTTGATCTTCATAAATATAGTTTACAAGACAACCCTAGTACCATATACTCTGTCCCTTTTAGTGTTGTTCTTTCCAAGCCTTCTTCTCCTTCTTCTTTCTTTTGGGACTTCCTATCTTTGCCCCTACTTTTAAAATAATCTTCTTCGAAGGGAAAAACAGAGTCTAATTGGGCTTTAGTTTGAGATCTGGTAACCATTAACAGTCTCCATAAAAGTCTGGTGATTACTCATCAGTGTTGAAAAGTGGGGAAATCTTGTCCAATAATGACAGATACTGGTAACTGGGGTACTAGACCAACTAGTACTTTACAACAGTCATTATTTATTTTAATATCAAGATGGGCAGTTTTATACTGGTGAATGTCCCCATGCACACATCTGATAGTAGTATCCTGCTGGTTTATGGCTGTCGGGGCAAGATCAGTTCGCACTAATGTTTGCCTGCTCCCATAATCCAATAATCCCAGGGCTTGATAGGCCTCCAATCCCCACTGTCTCTACATAGCCAAACTTGGCCAGAGCCAAATGAGCAGGCACTTGTCTTTTATTAGGACAATTCCTCACAATGTGACCCTTCCCAAGGCAACCATGGCATATCAGTTCAGAATATAGATTCTAGCACCTCTATCCCTCCTGTTATACTGTGATTGTCTCTGATTCTGCAGATTTTGGGAATAAAAGGGTCTTACGGAGTGCAGGTGGTCCTTGGTTACATGGTTGTCCTCTGGGTCTGGTTGCTCTAGCTGCTAGGTAATCCTCAGCTAGCTTAATGGTTTCTTCTGCAGTTTCAGGTTTGTGCTCCTTCACCATACTTGCACATCAGGAGCCAAAACCTGGATAAATTGTTCGATGGTAATAAGTTCCATAATCTGGTCAATAGACTTTGTGGTGGGTTGTAGCCATTTATACAGTAATCCTTAAGTCTGGCATAGGTCTCCTTTAGCGTGTCATAATGGAACATTTTCTGCGACCTAAAGCACTGACGGTAAGTCTCTGTGCTGATATTATATCTTCTTAAAATCTCTTCCTTTACTTTAGCATAAATGGCAGCATCAGTCACACTAGTTGACTATATACAAGCAGAGCCCTCCCAGACAAGTAGGGTACCAATCTTATCACCCACTGATCTTGGGCCAGTTGCCAGTCTGGGCTTTTCGCTTGAAAGTCATTAGATAAGCTTCTGTATCATCACTTTAGGTTAATTTAGTCAACTAATATCTCTTGCACAGTTTGTTCTACTTGCCTTTGTGACATCTCCTGTATTGCCTTCAGGGTGTCAGTTCATTTTGGTCCTGTCTTCTCCTTTCTTCAGCTTGGAGTCTTTGATCCTCATCCCTCAGTCGCTGATCTTCATCCCTCTGGTTCTCCATCTCGATCTGCCGCATGCATAGCCACTTTAACAATTCACTAGGATCATCAGCAGCTGGAGGTACCTGTCGTACTTGTGGCTTTGCTGCTGCAGCTAGTACCTCTTCTTCTTCTTCTTCCTCTGCCTTCTTCATTTTAGGTCTGGTTCCAGGGTTTAGTCCAGGCAATAAAGGCTCCCCAGTCCTTTCTCTCACTGACCTGGTGAGATGCAATGCACTTTGTCTGACTGTTCCCTTTCCTGCATCTGTTAGGGTGTTTATGCTGCAACACCCTGGTACTCCTCCCAGGCAGCCTCGATGCACCAGGTTGAATCCACTGCTGACACCAATGTAAGCATGTGGGTTCAATAACAGACACCAGTCACAAAATTGAAGTGCATAAAAACGCTGGAATAGCGTTTATCATTTTATTTCAGAAAAAAAATAAATAAATAATTATTTACAGAAAAGAAATAGGTCAGCTTTCACCAAAACAAAGTAAACAAAAACTGAGCAAGTATTGCAGTCAGACTCCTGCTCTTCTCAGTATCCAATGCTTTCAAGCTAGTGTGTAGGCATTCACACTTCCATTCCTTCACCTGATCAGAAGATACTGACCAGTCTCCTTCCTCTCCCTATCTGACAAGGTCTTCTGGTGGAGGCCTTATATAGTACACAAAGGGCGGAGTTTGAAATTGGCTCCACCTACTCTCTGACATCACCCCATTTGGTTACATAAAGGCAGCCATTTCATGGGCTGCCAACCCTATGAGAAGGGCTTCCCAGATGACTTTACTCAGGAAAGTAAACCATAATAGAGAAAGAGAAGTAACCTAAATATTAAATATAAAGAATCTAGAATCTTTAACCAAGGGCAACAGATGAGGGTGCGCTCCTATCTTGTTTCCTTGTAAGGTTTTAGATTCTTTAATAAATATCCAGTTTGATGGTCTAGTGCAAACCCAAAGGAAAAAAAACAGTTTTATTTATAAAACACATTGATCTCCTATTTACATACTGTAATTCTAGCTAACAGAGTTTTTACTGTGTTTAGTTAAATAAATATTGGATTCCCCAATGGCTGCAATTCTCAGCCAACAGCTGTTCATTTTCAGCCTTTTAACAGAAAGGCAGCACCTTCTTTAAACAATTACAGTCCCTCTTGAATGAATATAGACACTGCAGGGCTTACTTCTTTATGCCCTCGGTGTCCTTGCATAAATTCAGCTTATTTTTATTTCCTTGGAGTGAGCACCAGAACAGGACTTCAGAGTTACTTGCTAGGGTGTAGCACTGCTCCTTAGCAACCTTTTCTTTAGTGGTGTAAACCCTCTGCATAGAAAGTGGGGGGCTCCTTTAGCAACATGCTTTTGCTTTGTCTGAATATTCTAACAAATGCTTTTAAGGGCAATTACTCATTATATTAAAGCCATTACCATAACTACTATCAAGATGTATAAACTAGAATTGGATAACAGGGATAGTAAAGCTTTAAGAATTGCCAGGTTTGCTACCCTGACAAGAAAATTATTATAGATAGGAAGTTAGAGGATTAGACAGGAGAGAGTGAAAATGAAAACAAAAGAGGGGGGACATCTTGAATTTCTCTTCTTTTGAAACGTTTTTATTTTCTGCATAACAGGACCCTGTTACAGACATAATATAAAGCGATTATGTTTTTAATGAGATGGGACTCTATTATAAACAAGATCTTGTGGTCACTAGGGTCATCAGTTACAACTGAGAGTCACCTGGTCTAATACCACTCAAAGGAAATATTTTTAGATAGAAAGAATAATTAATATACGGAATTCTTTAACTTTAAGTGTCATATATTGCAAAGACAAACATGAATTTAAAACAAGACTAGATAAGTGGTTATTATTTCATGAATAAGTACTCCACTGTGGGAAATCAGACTCCAGCTTCACCTGATAGGATTTTAATCCACCACAGATTAGCCACTTAGTCCCACCTTGTTCCTCCCAGCCCTCTCCACATGCCTGAGCTCCATTAATTCTATCCCATCCCTGTGACTCTCAACCTGCTCCTACCCCCTTAATTTCCTCTCCTCACTACTGTCTCACCACCCAATCCTACCCTTACCTCATACTCACCTCCACTTTACTTCACCTATCACCTGTTGCTTTCCCAGCTCCAATTTTTCCAGCTCATCTCTGGGACTGTGCCTGTTGGTCCCCTGCTCCTGCACCCTCCCTCCTCCCTTTACCAGCAACTATTTTAAAGAATTTAGGACATGAAACGTGTGACAATGCCTGTTCCCAAGGCAGCTGGTTATACCTCTCAAACTTGTTAATTCGACAGCTTATAACCAAATACAAAGCTACTGTCTTGTCCAGCTAGTATTCCTATGTTATATACCTGTATTTCTGTCTATGTGAATTGTACCATTGTAACTGTTGTATTGTTTCTTGACGTGGAACCTTTGTAAAACAGCTCATAGCTCAAAGGCTAATTCTGAGGTGTTAAATAAACAAATAAATAAAATAAGAGTTTAAGCAATAGGAATATCCATGGGCACAAGCTTTTTGCTCCTGTTTCATGCCATAGTATGAGTCATAATATAGTATGAACTCTAACTGATGTTTTGACTTTCTCAGTCAGGACTTAAAAAATGGCTTAGGATTCTGCAGGAGCTTTTTCAGGAATATAATTTAAAATTAATGAAAATAAGGGCCAAGTAATAATATTTGGATCAAACAATGCTAAAAATCATGGCGTTGGGCAACAAAAACTAAAAATAAGTTCCTATGTCTATTTGGGTTTGGTTCTATCGAATGATGGGCGATGGAACAAATATGTAAAAGCACAGGTAATTAAATTAAAACAAATTGCGAGTGCCTTAAATAAATTTAACTATAGTTATGGTGGAAACTTAGTTGTACCACTGATAAAAGCTATAGAGGCTACATATATATCCATGACATTGTATCAATGTGAGGTTTGGGGAGTAGACAATTTAAGGCCTATGGAAGTACCTCTCAATAGTTACTAAATGTAGCCCTTGGTGTTGGTTCAGCTGTTCCAATTTCACTAATTACAGCAGAACTTGCTTTAACTAGTCTAGAGTCCAGGGAACTTATTAAGATATCTGAATTATTGGATTAAAATAACTAGGATGAATAACTCCAGGTTACCATATCAGTGTTTGTTAGAAAAGAATAAGTGGTGCAACATTGGCTGTGCGTAATCACGATGGCTTTCTGGAATTAATAAATTAGGTCATGACTATGGTTTACAGAATTGAATGCACTATGTTTCAAATAAAGTCACTATTAGTGTGAAATGCAAGTCATACTGTCTTAAAAGGATAAGTAATTATAATAAGGTTAAAGATATAAATATTGTAAGAGGCTTACAAATTGCCTACAGTTGGTTCAGAATGACAATGTGCATATATTTAGATACTATTTGGAGTCTCTAGATCATTCTTTGAGGAAATTGTATACTGAATACATTGGAGCTCTTTAAAGCAATATTCTCAAAGATAGATTTGGGAAAATTAATATCAAGGCTAGAGTGTGTGCTTGTAACTCTGAAGAAATGGAAGATGTACACCATGTAGTCTTTTCGTGTGGCAGGTATAAAATACCCAGAATCAGATGGCTGTATCCACTTTGGGCTAAAATTGATACATCTGAGAAACGGTTGCTGCTTAATAGTATGTTTACAACTGAGGATGCTATGTAATTAATATAGTTGCACAGTATCTTAGAGTAATTGCACTAATTCATATGAAATATGATTAATAGAGCTATTAATGGATGTAAGGTGATAAACGTTTATTTATACCTGTTTTTTATCTGTATGTAAACTGTATTTAAGATGTGTATATATTGTGTGATTGTATTTTGTAAAGGGCTATGACCGTATAAACAAATATTCAGTTCAACTGATATATTAACAAAGGTTTTTGCAAAGAATATATACATTTATGCCATACCTGTGAGGATTAAAAAAGGCAAATATTTTCAACATTCTCAGGGTGGTCAGACCTACAGTGAGAATACTGCATTTATCCTCACTGTAGGTAAATTTATCCACACAGTAGGTAAAGATTGTCTCATTCAGAACTCATTTGCATATTCGGACGCAGTAGCAGTAGTAACTGTATTCAAATGCGAATAACTTAAAAACTAAAAATGATACCATGGTACTGTGAGCATGAAAGTTGTTCAGCACAAAAATATCTATAAAATGAGTAGTGTTTCATTAATGGCTAACTTTTATTTTTATATATACTTAGCCAAAAACAGAAAAAAATGCATTGTTCTCACTTTTCGACAAACAAATGTGAATAACTTTAAAATGAAAAGCGATAACATGGTACTGAGAACACGAACATTGTTCAGCACAAAATATCTACAAAATGAGTGGTGTTTCATTTAGGACTAACTTTTATTTTTATGTAATAAGCAAAAAAACAGCAGAAAATGCAATTTGTTTGCTTTTCAACAAACAAATCGAATAACTTTAAAACTAAAACGATAGTATGGTACTACAAGCATGAAAGTTGTTCAGCACAAAAATATCTACAAAATGAGTGGTGTTTCATTTATAGATACCTTTTAGTTTTTAATAATTAGCAAAAAACTGTAGAAAATTCAATTTGTTTCACTCTTTGCAACAAACAAATGCATATAACTTTAAATTGAAAAATAATAGCATGGCACTTTGAGGAAAAAAGTTGATCAGGACAAAATACCTACAAAATGAGTGGTGTTTCATCTATAGATTTCTTTTAGATTTTTATAATCGGCAAAAATTGCAAAATTTACTTTTTTCACTTTTTGGAGGTATGGCATAAATGGAATATGCAACCCCCACACTGGATATATTGTCGATATTTTTGTTTTCGTGCCAGATGACCTGATGACATCACTCATGGCTTCACCACTCATTATGATAGCGGGTCAATTGGCACTCAAACAAAAATATTGACAATATTTCCAATAGTGGAATGCATATCCATATATATACACACACACACATATACATATATATATATATATATATATATGTATGTGTGTGTATATATATATATATATATGTTCATGGCAAAAAAAACTCTGTTTAATGCATCAGTTAGGGTTGTTTGACAGTGACAAAAGTAAGGAAATTTGGTATTAGGGTTGAAAACCCTAATTCCACATTCCACCCACCCCCAGCACCACACATATATGCAAGTGGGGGAGGAGCAAGGCAACACGACCAATCACAGACAACCAGCAACAGGTGAAAAAATAACATACAACTGTCTAAACATACTACAAGACACATGCATCATCTTGGGCCACCAAGTGTAAAAGTTCTGCTGCCATCTGAGTGACTTAGTGCTATGCATGCATACTGTCCATCAGTTGTTGCTGTATCACATTAAACATTTTTATATGTAATAGATTTCTTATGTCTTCTGAATGACAGTGTGTCAATAATCATCACTCTGATAGCATGCCAATATCTGGCAGTGGTCTTAGGGACCTTTGTTGACTGTTAATGTCTCCTGATGTTAGACAATTATGTGTCAGTATACTATTACCTGCACAGTACTGCTGTACCATTATCTTACATTGTAGAATTGCAGATCTGTGTAGAACTGTCAGACCTGATAACTCACATGGTCACACTACACAATAGCTGAGTTCTGGAAAGTTTCTCATTTGAAACAGGTAAGTGTGTTTCTCCACTATTTGATATATTGCTGCTAGCATGGTGTTCAAAGGCCCCATGTTCACATGTTTGTGTTCATGACTGTGTAGTACCACAGATCACTGTAACATAGTTTCATGTGTCTAAGTACCCACTGATCTTACCGTGCCATAAGAAAACATTGGATCAGTACAGTATTATCTACAACATCATTCTCCACTATTATTTGAAGCTGCACAGCTATATATGGGACTGTGTCACCAAACTATTCCATGGTACCACTTCACTCTCTTTGTCTTGCTGTGAGTTTGTAAGTGCAAATGCATGTTTCTGTTTGTATACAAATTTCTACCTATGTGGTAACAGGGTGGCCAAACACACCATGCTACCACATCTGTACCTATGAATTGATAATATTAGACACCATTTACACCAACCTTTCATGTGTGCAAATGCCTGCTAATGTTACCCTAACAGTAGCAAATAATGTATCAGAATACAATTATATACACTGTGCTGCTGCACTGTCATATAATCCTAAAGAGTTCAGCAGCTACATGGCACTGTAGGTCACAAACTGTTAAATATCATCATGGCCCATGGTTGACATTATTATACAAAGCATTTCACATATTTACGGTAATATGACTATTATCATAGGCTGGAAACATCATGCAGCATTCATACCACTGTTAGTTCTGTTAGTGATTTTGCATGTGGCAGTAAAATAACCAAATATTTATTCTGCATACTATATTGAATTGTAAATAACAAAACTGTCATACAGCTATTGAGCACTGCATGTATTTATAGATTTGTGAAGAAAATTCATTATTCATACAACATGTGTGTCTCAATGTGCCGCCCATATTGATTTGAGCAGGGTACATTGGACAGTGCATGTTACTGAAAGGGTCCCATACTGTCATTTTATTTCTGCCTGTGTCCACATTATAAACGATCATGTTATACATGCTTTCTTCTATGGTCATACCTCATGATATTATCACAGCATAACCAAACAATGCATGTCATAGGAATTCTGTCTGGATTGCTATTGTTCTGACATGTGACCCTGTGAAGATGTCCACAACACTGTGTACACCCATGCCTGCTCAAATGTTACAGTAGTTGGCCCATGATGATGGATGTCGTGTAGTATGTTTAGACAGCTGTATGTTATTTCTGTCACCTGCTGCTGGTTGTCTGTGATTGGTTGTGTTGCCTTGCTCCTCCCCCTACTGGCATATGTGTGTGTGTGTGTGGTGCTGGGGTGGGGGTGGGGAACATGGAATTAGGGTTTTCAACCCACACCGAATTTTTGCTTTTGCCGTTGTGGAACAACCTAACTGATGCACTAAATGGATTCTTTTGCCATGAATTTCCTGCCTGTCTTCTTGAGAAAGCATAATCTCATACTACATTGTATATGTTGGTGAGAGCGTGCCTCCCTTTTGCACCACACTCTGACCAAGATATAGATAGCTTTATCAGAATATTAACTTGTCTTATGCTATTCATGCAGCCATATAGTTCATGTGTTACACCTTTCACCTGAAAATGAAGTCATACATAAATGGAATAGGCAGTAATATGTGTGCCACATGGACCAATAGTACATGTACTCTGCTAAATGGAAAATGTCACAGATGAACCTCTTGCACTTTCTTTGTATGCAGTAATATACCAAGCCCAGTATACGTATCAGTACTGTAACATAATATATAATAAAAGACACAACACAGGTAGGTAAGGCTTAAAAAGATTTTATTGCCCAATTAATAGTTGATTAAAAGGCTGAATTAAAAGTCAAATTGGTGCACAAAATCAGTCTCACAAAACAATGTAAAAAAGTATAACATCAAAGTTTAAAATACATGTAAAACAGTATGACAGGTACTTGATCAGGAAGTTGTGACAGTACCACAGAACACAGGAACACAACTGCCACAATAGTCTCTGTACACTGTTTATCATGCATCAAACAGTGATGATGTTATTGTCATTGTGTGACTGATAGTGTGAATGTTCCTGGGTGGACGAAAACCAGATGCCAACTGTTTAAATAATAGCAGCACAAACACATAATGGTATCTGAAAAGTATACATCTGTAAGCTATTTAAAAACATTTAATTGGAATATATTTATGTGTAGACATACGCATACATATATATATATATATATCTATATATCTATATATACATATATATATATATATATATATATATATATATATATATATATATATATATATACATACATGCATACATACATATCAATAAAGAATATAGATCTATGGATGCATTTGGAAAATTCACCCAACCCCTCAATAGAGGCGATCAAGAAATATTATCAGGAACATAAAAAGCAGTTGTTATCAATGAAAGTGTCTGATTTACAATAGTGCACATTTCTACAGATACATTTAATTAACTTCATCACAAACCAAAATTAGATGGCATAGTAACAGGTACTATATACATCAGTGAAAATCATCAAAGCTATAATCAACATTCATGGTGAATTAATGAAGTATCTATGTTACTAAAACTCTTAGTTAATAATAAGCAATGGTTATGACAATGCTATAAATATTACATAAATAATCTATAATTCAGAAAATGTCACCTCTTGGCAATAAACAAATATCTACCACAATACTCTATATTACTGTTAATGATACCTATATGAAATTACTATTAACTAGGAAAGTTCCACTAAATATCTATGTTATATTAATAAATATATAAATAATATATTTAAATACTTGTGAATCAAATACTGTTAAAAGCAAAATACTTAACATTGTTTAATACATTCAGTTAAATAGCAATTAATACAACTGCTTAAAAGGTGACAGTACTGACTTTAATCAAATAATGTATTAATAATCATATAGACATATGTACAACACAGATGGATGAAAAGAAAACAGGTATAGTACTACACTGTTGCGGTACGATATGGATATATTGAGTGAAGACGAAACGGACAGAAAAACACAAGCCACACCTGGTCATACTCATATGTCACAGCATGATGCATATTTCAGAGTATGGTACTCTTAAGTACAGGTAAGCAGATCATGGAAAAAACAGTGTTCAGTTGTGCTAACACAGAAGTGGCACAAACAAAACCAGGATATCTTTACCATAAAAGATCCAAATCATATGATGACGAGGCAAGTCTTTAAAAGTCATGCATTACACAGTTGTTTTCTATACATGTACAAGTATTGTGCCTTAGTAGAGGCACACAGTTGGCAAGTGTGCCAAGTAGTACTTGTTATGGCTGCATATGACATACTCAGAAGAAAAGACAATGTCAGAAGAGGACGACCAGATAGGTATATATCTTTAGCCATGTCAAGTCTTCCTTAGACATCTAAGTGGTTTCTCTAGTGACTGCGAAGACAGTTGGCTCAAATTGAAGACCACTGCAACTATTTTCACTGTGTCACTGATCAACGAATAATCTTATGTCAGATTGAGTAAATATATGCATGTAAACCATGTGATGTGTTAACAGTGTAATCCTGAATGCAGATTTGCATAAAAAATAATGTTCATCTTCCAGAACTCACTCTGTAACAAGTTATGTCACATGTTGTTTGACTATTCCTCTGATACATGAAGATTGTAGTAGTTCTTCAATATCACCGTATGCATTTTGAAGTGTCTCGTAGTCTCTGTTTAAAAGTGCTTGTGAGTCATTGAATTCAACCCAGCCAGTTCTGTACCTCAACAACAAGTGTAATGTTTATTTATTTATGTAAGAGTTTTACCAGGAAGGCATACTGAGCGGGTACGCTGATTCCAGATGCCCTGGGGGAAAGGGACAGTGGCACATACAGTAAACACAATTAAATTGAGCATAATTGAGTATACAATTAATACAATTAATAGACACAAGGAAGTTGTAAATCATACACAGATATAGACATATACAGATAGTAGAAAAGTTAAAATATGCATATATAGATATGTAAGCACTGAGGAATAAAGCCAATATACAAATGCAGAAAAACAGTCTGGGAGCAAAATGGGTGCACAATTTATGGTCAGCTATATGGGTATTTGTATGGTTGTGGTGGAGTGCTGTGAGCACTAGTCAGGAAAGGGGCAGCAGCTAGTAGTCATCTAAATACATTAGAGAGGGGCTGGGGTGCCTGCCCCATTGGTGGCCCTATGTTCAGGCACATACCGGGGAGAAGTGAGCCTTGAGGGAGATGATTTAGATGCGAGGTGTTGGTAAAGTTAAAGTCACAAATGCCTGGGCAGTGCATTCCAGAGTTTTGGTATGAGGTATTTGAACACTCGCTTGGCCCTTGGATGTGGACATATGAGGAAAATGGAAAAGTTGGTGTTTCCACCCTGAGGAGTAGCGGGCTGTGATGGGGCTGAGAGGCAGACTCAAGGTAGGGGGAAGGGACTGTACCCAAAATGTTGCTGTGAACCTGATGCTGTGGAAGTGTCTACGATCATGGAGCGATGTTAGATCTAGGGATCTGTAGAGGTTGCAGTGATGAGTCGAAAGGAGCAGTCAAGGGCAAAGTGACAGAAGAAGTGGAAAAGAGGATCAAGGCTGACTAGGGCAGACTTGGGAGCAGCGCTGTAGACTATATCTCCGTAGTCAAGTATTGGGAGGATCATCTTCTGAACAATTTCTTTACAGGTTGCCAGAGAGATGCTGTCCTTGTTCCAGTACAATGCCTCGAGTTTTGGGTGCAGTTTCTTGTGGATTGAGTCAATGTGAGCTGAAAAGTCAAGGTGCTGGTCAAGCCAGACCCCGAGGTATTTGAAGGAGGTGCAAGTCTCTAAAGGAGTCCCCTCAGAGGTGAGGAAAGTAGGGGTAGTGTGGAGCTGTGAGAGCCTTTGCCTCATCCCAAAGGTTAGGAGACTGTTTTCTTGGGGTTAAGAAAAGTTGGTTTGAGCAAAACCATTTCTGTACCGCACTGAAATCCTGCTGAGTATGGAGGCCACATCTGTGGGGAGGGGCCTGATGCATTCAGTGCACGGTGTCATCAGCATACAGGTGAATGGATGTATGTGGGCAGACTGAGGGAAGTTCATTTAGAAAATAGAGAAGAGTATCAAGCCAAGGACTGAGCCTTGTGGAACTCCAGTGGTGACGGGGGTAGAGTGTGAGGTCCACTCTTACAGATTATGATCTACCAGCCAGGTATGAGTGAAACCAACTGTGTAGCAGCTGAGAGTCTGTCACAGAGAGTTTGGAGAGCAATAGGGAGTGGGAGGCTGTGTCAAAGGCTTTGTGAGGTCGATGAAATGGCTGAGGTGGCGGCCTTTATCCATGCCAGTGAGGATGGCATCAGTGAGCCTTAGCAGAGGGATAATGGTGGAATGTGATTTTCTAAATCCTTATTGGTAGGGTGTAAAGAAGGAGGAGGAGTCAAGGAAGGAGGAGAGTTGGCTAGGACAAGGTCCTCCTGTAATTTGGCTAGGATAGGGGTAGGGAGACAGGATGGTAGTTACCCAGTACCATCCAGAATGTACAGACTGGCCATAGTGGTAGATCATAGCCCAAGTTTCAAACACTGCTTGGTTAAATACAATCCACCAGCTGTGAAATCTGTGATAAGTGTGTCAACTCTGAGCCCATTAGAGTCAAATCTATGCAATGCAAGCATAAGATATTGAGATGAAGTCCTGAGACGTATGGACTGAGTACATGTACCTCCATACCTTACACTTAGTGACCACTTTCAGCATTTGTAAACAGCTGCTGAAACTTGACACTTTGAGAAAGAGGCACAAACAGAGAAACCCAAAGCATGTCCTCAGTGGTTTCTCGCCTGAATGACCACATGACAGACATACATATCTGGTAACATATGAGACAGCAAAGTATTGACGCATTGGAATACGTCTTCATCCAAAGTGTTTATGATGGCCATCATAAATTCGGTCTTATCCTGCTGCATGTTAGCAGCAAGTGTACTGCACCCATCATATGTACCTAACACCGGCCGTAGAGGTGTCAATAACTGGTACGTTGTTAGATTGATCAGAAGTCACGCTGACAACTTCCTTCAATGCCTATGATAAGGGAGTGTCTTGTGAAGCTGATATTGCCTGTACAAAGCTTGGCATGTGGAGAAAAGCTTGCATAGCTGAATTAGCATAGCAGTTTACTCTAGTACTGTTATCAATATTGGGACAACAGCCATACCAAATGACTTCTGAGCAAGAGCTGGTTCTGCATCTGCATTTGACATTCTGATCTTCTTATTACTGTGCACAATTGATGCACTAGTGGCTGCTCGTTTCTCTTGTTGCCAGCTGAAGCTGTGACTGTGGATGTGACATAACCACATATGTAGGTAGTGGGATTAGAGACATCTGTGGCTGATACAGAGTCGTGATCTGTTGTACTGACAATACATCATTTGTCAGCATGTATCTTCTGTGGTGCAAGTGTTATGATGTGCAACCCAGAAAGACTCATGACACATGACAGTGCGACGTAGCTCATGCCATCTTTGAAAATGTCTGTGCTTATGTCCACCATTGCTGAATCTAAACTCAAGCCCTGTGACTTGTGAATGGAAACAGCATAAACACATAATGGGAACTGTTTCTTGACATAGATATACTTAAATACCTGGAACTTAACACAGGTACAATCAATCTGCACAGGCTGTTCCATGTTGTCAAAGTGGACAACAAGTCTCCGATAAACATCTTCTGAACATTGTATACTAGTCAATGATGTGACCAATGGCACCATTTACCATGCCTCGCTCAGCATCAAGATTACACCGTAGCATGACACGCACATTCTTACAGAGTGTAAGAACAGCTTCCAGGCCAGCTGTGCATGAAACGTCCGACTTCAGTTCAGAGAGTTGTTCAGTCATCTTTGCTACCAGCTTCCGACTTAGAATGACACCATCAACTGTATCAACAGCATGTAGTACGAGAATTTCTTGATTCTCTCTCTGCAACATAACACTGTTGAATGCAGCACATTTCTTAAGTCATGGCATAAGACACACAATCGCAGCCCTTGAGTACACATCACTGAAAACATCACATGCTGTATGTGTGGCTGTAGTATCCATTGTGATTCTTCGACCATGTAACATTGAAAGATGTTCTGGTGACAAAGAAACTGTACAAGCTTGATCCACCAGTGCCTTGTAAGCCAGATCACCACTCTGCCACATGTTCTCACATAACTCGACATAGGTAAATAACTCCCACGGGTTAAAACTCCAATGCAGCCTAGTGTATTCTTAGCCTGCTTGACAGTCAGAGCAGCAAAGACATGTTCGGCATTAACTGATGCAAGTTGTAAAGGTCTCCAAATACAACAATGCTTTTACCACCAAATGCATCTTCATAGTCAGTCCCCAAAATCTCCTGTAGATGTAGGGGTATAAAGGCAAGCATCAAATTAGAGACTATGCTAATCTCATCAATGATGAGTAACTTCATCTTAGTAAACATAAAACAAAGCTGAGATGCAACCTCAAATGACAGCTTATGATGCTCTCCTGCTTTGCCATGCTCCACTGGCAACATGAAGAGATGGTGTAATGTAACTCCACAAATGTTGTATGCTGCCAGTCCAGTGGGAGCACTGACAGCAACAGACATTGATGAGCCTGTCAGTTTCTGTATTTCAGCCGTAATGGCCTCTATAAGGAAGCTCTTTCCTGTACCTGCTGAGCCACTAACAAACATCAGTAGTGGATTGTAGTCAAGACAGTCACATTTCTTCTGTTCATGTAGTATACCATGCCAGACAGCATCAGTGACTGCAGAGTGCACCACACGTTGTTGCTGATTTAGTCTCTCTCTCCAATTCTGCTGAATCAACAGTGCAGTGTGTGTGCCATGTTCCATAGCACCTCAGCTTCCAACATGAGTACTTCTGGGGCATTCAGAGGCAGAGGTACTCCAAGTATACCTTCTCCTTCCAGATCAAGGTTGTCCTGTGAACTAACAGGGTGTCCTCTTCAGTTGTTTCTGTGCCTTTTCAAACTGCTCCTCTCAGCATCTTGTCTCTGTACATATGTGTCAGAGTATTCAGTTTTGTCTCATAACTGTGATTGAATTCTTCCTCGAATGTATCACAGTCACTATTTAATTCTGACTCATTCCTCCAGGGTTTAAATAAGAATAGCAGGGCAAAGTAGTAATGCTCTCTACTCTCAGATGTGCCTAGATGTAATTTGCAGTGGTCAATGAGCCAAGGCTTATGTCTCTTTATGAAACAGCCATTCACTCCTTTGACCTTGTAAATGTTGCATGTGCAATCAGGTGAGACATCCATCTTGTAGTCATACTATTTAGCCACCTCAAGTAAACATATTCAAGCCATATCTTCTTGTCTATAGGGTAGTACATGTCAATGAGGTTATTCTTCAAAATATGTTTTAAAGAGGTCTCTTGACAGCCAGTTCCTCAATTTCAGCATGAGGAATAAGTACACTTTTGCGCTTCTCTTGTAGTTTACACTGAGGAATCGACAGCATCAGATTTGACGCATAAATGTGTACCAATCAAGCAATCGCCAGCCTCATAAGCACCACATTCTCTGTGTGATAGGGTGTTCAATCCCAGTGACCACAACTGAGATGTCAGTGACTTGCTTGAACTGACAATATTGTCCCAAAGACCTTGCAAGCTAGTCTGTTCATGTTTGGTGATGTATGAAGTCACGTAGCAAACCAGAGCCAACGAGTTGTCAACCACAAACTGAACATCTATGTTTGCTTGCCACATTAGAAGAAGAGTGGGGTTGTAGTCATTGATGTACCTCATTCTCATCCCTGGGTAACTCATACACCCTCTTGGTTTATTTTGACTTCATGGTGTTGAAAAGCTGAAAACTTTCATTCATGCGACCATCCTGACAGATACATCTGGAAATCTGAAGCAACATCTTGTGCTGAACTGCACATTTTGCATTACAGTTGAGCAAGCATGTACTGTTTCTGTGAGTGTGCAACCTGTGAAGTCACTCCTTGAGTGAAGTGCTGATTCAGTTTACATCTTGTTGTATCATGTGTGGTTTTTGTACCACTCTTAAGCAACAGTATACTACTATGGTATCTGTTTCGTCTCTGCATAGAACTGCATCTCTGCTTAGAAGGCATCTTTCTTCTCTAGAAATTCACAGTAGTGTGAGAAAATGTTCTGTAAGTATCAGACACCTGTATAAGAAATAGAAAACCAAATATTTAGTGGTGAGCAAATTTTTTGTATAGTCACACACACTGTTCATAGGTCATGTTACACTAATAAATGGCACTGCTAACAAAACGCTGCACAGATAATCCTTCTCACAGCAGAACACTAGTGAAGGTAACATACAATGCTTTTAAATGTCACAGAACAGAAGCTGACTTCTAACATGAGAACAAATCTATAAATATGGCAGAAACTAAATTATTATAAAATGTTAACTATCCACACTATTTTTCTCAAAAACAGTTTTTGTGCAACATTTTCAAAAAGTAGTGTTGAATGTATGACAGTGTCACAAATAATGAATATCAAGCACAACACTGTCGAATAGTAGTGTTGCAAAGTAGTGTCGCACCTAGGACAGTGTTGAATATACACCATAGTGTCACAAAATGATGTATCAGCATGAAAGTGTTGAATAATCACATTTAAAAACACCTCTTTAAGGCTAAGCCAATCAGACACTGTTTTGTATTTGAGTGACGGATGCTCACACCAATGGAACATAACATTGATCAGGCCATATCAGGCAACCAATCACAAGTGCTGAAGACTGGAGAAGAAGGACATAGCAGCCATCTTAGGGGAATCCGGCAGAACCTGCTTTACACTGTGTAAGTACATCACATTTTCTATACAATTTTTCTAGCATAATAAAAACTGATACTACCACAAAAATAGTATTAAACAAAATGTTTTTACTACTCTATTTGACTATGGCAATATAAATAACCTGTTATGCTGTGAAAGAAGTTATTACTGTTTAAAGTCAGAGGTCAATGAGTACTTACTAGCACAGATAAAGCTGCAAATGGAGGCAGGAAGCAGGCAGCATGTGAATCATAACACAAGAGGAACCAATCATAGCTGTCTGTTTACTTGTGATTGTTTAAAGTAGCCTATGAAAATGTAATATTTTCCACCTAGAAACCTTGCAACATTTCTGGTTGACAGGAGCTGCACCCATTCAGTGTAGTCGAAGTGCATGCATCCACTGCATTGGTTAACCATGAGAAAGCATTAACCAATTAGTTTGTTTATCCCTGTGTTTTGGAACAGCCCACCAAAGGAATGCTGAAGCAGAGAGGGAAATTTCAGTTTCATATTCAGTAGTGACTAGACACTGCAGGACAAACACTGATTTTTGGTAGCTCTCTGTCCACTTCTCAGTTTAAAACCTCAGAATGGCAGAAAACAGCAAATAGACTGTGTGGCTCATCAGCAGCAGCATAGTACGACGAGCTTCAGAGTATGCTCAGAGGAATGATTTTGGCAAAGACCTGCAGCTGCCAAATTGCTCTAACTGGTTTGGCAGGGAGGCATGAGGTGGGAGCATCTCATGCCAACAATGCACAGGCTACTGAGCATTCATGCTCGTCCGGACATACTGTTGATTCATCTTGGAGGCAATGATTTAGGCACCAAACAATGGGTAGATTTAGTGACAGAAGCAAAATTGGACCTTGCTTCTATTATGGGTATGTTACCTGCCTGTAAGATCATTTTTTCAGATATTACAGAGCATAGGGTCTGGCAAGCAGAACAGCACATGTACCTGCTTGACAGGGCATGAAGAAAGGTGAACAGACAAATATCTGGATATCTGCACATATCTGGGATGCACACCATATGTCACCCTGAAATTAAGTATTGTAATGATTGGCTATACCTACCAGACAGTGTGCACTTCTCTCATGCTGGCAATTACCTTTTCCTGGGAGACCTTTGAGATGGATTCCTCACAGTCCTCTAAAAATATCAGACTGTTAAAATGTGCACCTTCAAAAATGGTTCTTTAAAGCCACAAAACCTTGGTCAAAAATAGACAAACTGCATACATAACTTACATAACATACACACATGCAATCTCTGCTATATTGAGAGAGGACCAGAGCAAGAGGGTGTGGGGGACGAATGATAGAAATAAATTGTCTATGTGACTTACTGTAGGTATGAGTGCTGTAATATTGACAAAATAAATATCAGAATGTTAAATCATTCTGATCATGTTCTGTCCACACTAAGTGTGTAAAAATGTTAAAACTTAACCCACCTAGCCTCACAAGAACATATATAACACATACACTAAATCACTACTATCTCTCTCCTATTTATTTCAGTATTTAAACAACTACCAAATTTCAGAATGAGAATCTGGACCATGAGGAGGTGTGCAGCCTGGTCAAGGTGGTACAGACAAAGGCAACAGCAGGGTGCTCATCGAGCACCAACAGGAAACTGGATCATATCAGGAGGTGCATTAATGCACATGAGTTATCGCTTTAAAACAAAAACAAAATGTCCAAATGTGCAAAGGAAGTGGAAACTGCTGCATCAGTGGTTTTACATTCTTAAACAACAGGAGGAGATACCGACAATGAGGTCTGCTGGTACTACCTCACCCACGAGATGTGTGAATCTGTGAGTAAGCCTGCTGCTGGGGAGCGCTACAGCCGTAAGTATAAAGCAAACTTAATACTATACACAAAATGTTAACCAGTCATAACAATACTGCACAGTCACATCTGGTAGCAATGTCAGTGATTCAGCAGTTGTAGTTGAGCTGCAGCATCACAATCAGGACCCAGTACCTTGTCTGGGGGCATTACATGGCTGAGGCCATGCAACTCCTCACTGTCCTAACTAATCTACAGCTGCTATCACAGAGGTATCCCAATGAAGCCCATGCCCATAGTTGTGCTGTGGATCTCCACTCAGGATGCAGTGCCTGATCTAGGGAGGCATTGCCTGGCTGAGGACGTACAACTCCTAACTGTGCTAACTTGTGCACAGCTGCAATCATGGAGGTGTACCATTGATGTCCATCGATTTACTTTTGCTGTGGCTCTCCACTCAGTATGCAGTACCTGGTCTGGGTGGGGGCATTACCTGGCTGAGGCCGCACAACTCCTAAGTGTGCTAATTTGTCTACAGCTGCAATCAGGAGATCTACCATTGATGTCCATGGCATTAACTTTACTGTGGCTCTCCACTCAGGATGCAGTACCTGGTCTGGGGTGGGGCATTCCCTGGCTGAGTCCATACAGCTCCTAACTGTACTAACTTGTGTACAGCTGCAATCAGGAGCTTTACCATTGATGTCCATGGCCTCAGTTTTTGCTGTGGTTCTCCACTCAGGATGCAGTACCTGGTCTGGGGAGGCGCATTGCCTGGTGAGGCTGTATAACTCCTAACTGTGCTAACTTGTATACAGCTGCAATCAGGAGGTGTACCATTGATGTCCATGGTTTTAGTTTTCCTGTGGCTTCCATTCAGGATGCAGTACCTGGCCTAAGGAGGGGAGCATTGCCTGGCTGAGTATGTGCAACTTGTCAGTTTCCTAACTTGTGTGCAACTGCAATCAGGAGGTGTACTGAGATGTCCATGACCTTAGTTTTGCTGTGCCTCTCCACTCAAGATGAAGTATCTGGTCTGGGGTGGGGGTATTGCCTGGCTGAGGTCATGCAACTCCTAACTGTGCTAACTTGTATACAGCTGCGATCAGAATGTGTACCATTGATGTCCATGGCTTTAGTTTAGCTGTGACTCTCCACTCAGGATGCAGTACCTGCTCTGGTGTGGGGCATTGCCTGAGCTAAGGGCATTAACTCCTCACTGCGCTAACTTGTGTGCAACTGCAATCACTGAGGTATACCATTCCTGTTCATCAGTTTAGTTTGCTGTGGCTCTTGATTCAGGACACAGTAACTGGCCAGCGGTGGGAGGCGGCATTGCCTAGCTGAGTGCGTGCAAGTACTCACTGTCTAAACTATTGTGCAGGTGACATCAGAGAAGTATAGTAATGATTTCATGACCTTAGTTGGACTGTGACTCAGCACTCGGGACCAAAAACTGGTCTGGGGGTAGGGATTCCTTGCTGAGGTGTGCATCTACTCAATGTGCTAACTTCTAAAGCTTCAGTCTGAGAGGTATGCCATACATCTCCATGGCTTTAGTTGTGCTGTGGCTGTGCATTCAGGATACAGTACCTGGTGTAGGCATGGGGGAGTGGGGAGCATTGCCTGGCTGAGGGCTTGCAACTCCTCAGCATGATAACTTGTGTAGAGCTGCAATCATGCAGGTATACCATTAACGTCCATGGTTTTGGTTCTGGTGTGACTCATCACTGAGGGTCTAGTACCTAGTCTAGGGATAGGGGAGTCATTGCACGGCCGAGAACTTATACTGGATTACGCTTTATTAAGTCTCAGGAACAAACCTAAGAATAGACTTAAGTACTAAACAAAGACTAGTACGCAAGTCTCGAGAAAGTAATGAAGAAAAAAAATTACTAATTCATGGAGAATATTAGCAATAATTGAATCAACATGTACTGAACTGCACAGTGATGTAAACAACACTGTAAATACAGTGCTCCTCACTTATTCACCCTCGATTATCCACCACCCTCCGTTATCGCCATTCTTACCTCCCGTCCGAATGCATGTCCATGTTCTCACACTCCGTTATCCACCTCCTCACTGTCCGCCATCCGCCATTCATTAATCATCCCACTCACCCATATTTTAATAGTAATTGCCCTCTTTCTTTCGCCACCACAGCACAAAAAGTTCACAGCCTGTTGTTGACTAGCTGGTGACAGCCACTCACTTTAGTCCACCCTGTCAGCCCTTGTACCGTGAACAAGTGATAGAATAAATTAGCCTCATAGCACAGCGCTAGAGCTGATTGATGATTGTTTAAAAACTATCACCTGGTAATGGCTTAAAACGAATCATGACTTATTCCTAATTACTCTGGGTAGTCATTAGTGCATTAGTGCATCTATTAACTTTTGACAAGCTGTTGGTATAAATCCAGTAATCAGGGTTTTATTTTTAGTGTGCTTGGGGTGAATGAACAAGTTAGTCAGTGCAAAATAATGGCAGAGTCAGCAAGTGGAAAGTGATCACGTCTAGCTCTTACTGTGGTTCAGAAGAGCCTGATTGTTAAGTTTTCAGCAGATAATCCGAAACAGGAGATAAAACCTCCTTCTGTAGTGGAAGCAAGGATGCAATAAACACTATGCTTAGATTTTTGAGTCTCATGAGCTTGCAGATGAGACAGATATTCAGAAGTGCCTTTCCCTCGTTGCAAAATAAGACAACTTGCTTCTGTGAGAGCTAGGCAAATGTCTATTACAGACTATTTCAAGCTTACATATCTCAGTTTGTAACTAAAATTATACTGCTGTGGTTTTGAACCTCATACTGCTCTACTATACTATGCTGCTGTAATTGTGAACTTCATACTGCTTTGCTATAATAAGCTGCCATGCTGTGCCTTTTAGCACTGAGAAGCACTTTATTGCACTGTTTTTAACATTATTCAATACAAATAAAGATAACTGTATATAATTTATATGCAGAAACACAAAAATGTGTCCATTGTGTCACTGTCACCTCCATAACACCCTGCTACCGGATACAGTGTTCCATATTTCACATGACAACATTTTGGTTTTATTTTCAGGTACCTTCATTATCCACCACCCTCCCTTATCCACCCAAAAACTGTGGCCCCAAGTTGGGTGGATAATGGAGGGATCACTGTATGTATTATTATTATTCATTCACAGAACATCATAGGCACTCCCCACCTCAGGCTGAGGTAGTGCCAGCTCCAACGAAGCTGTGGAGGCCATGACTCAGATGAGAGTCTGATTCTCGTAGAGTTAGAAGCTAAGAGAAATTCATTACTACAATACCAATAACAGATAACCAGATGGCTGTGACGGGGAACATTTCCTTTATAAGTTACTACAACTCGGCAATACCTCAGCACAATAGGTTCTGCATGGCTGGTATCAGTAAAATATTATATTAAAATACATGGGTTAAATTGAACTGTGTCAGCACTTAGTTTACAATGCCTGGTCAGAGATGGCGAGGGTGCCATTGCCAAGGTCTCCTGTGCAAGTCCTCAGTCTAACAACCTGTGCATGAGTGCTCTCAATTAGATCCATCATTACTATCCACAACTTCAGTAGATGTATTACTAACCACTGTGGCTTCAATAGATGTTCTTCAGGTAGGAAGGGCTCTCTGAGTGGGGCGATCACTGGTTGACTAAGGACATACAACATGCCACTGCAGCAAATTGTGTGCAGCTGGTGTCAGACATCTGTATAATTGACATCTGTATCTTAAGTTCAGCTATGGATTTGCAATCAGCATCCTATACCTTTTGTTTTCAATGGTGAGAGTCCACACTATCCACCTGCATCTGAGCACCTGAGATAAAATACCTAACATGTCCAGAGTGTGTGCAGGAGTGGACTGGGAACGGCATTGGTTTTGTAAGGCATTATGTTGTACAGTACACAAACTTGTGTGCAGACAGTAGCAGGTATTCATGAAAATTTTACAGTTATTTACTTGACAAAGGTCAGCACTCAGGACACAATATCTCAGCATTGGTTTTGGGGTGGCGGAAACAGCTGCATTTCCTTCTTTAACGCATCAAACTAATGTAACTTGTGTTCACCTGTTATTACAAAACAGTGATGTTAATATCCAGTAGTTTACTTGGCTTATGTCCCACAACTGAGCATGTAGCATATAGTCAGAGAAGGAGCATAAAAACAATACCGACCTTAATGAACATAAAGATAGCAATAAGATCTGTTATCACTGGATCGGATCAGCCACTGCATGCAGTGAAGAAATAGCCAGCTGGCAGTGCTGTACGAAAGTCTTGCAACATAGTACATGCATTAGCGATATACAGAAGAAATAACACTTTTACATGTCACTCTCAAAACTTGTGTAGCTGCATCAGAGACGTCTAACAATCATTTCCATGTCCTTAATGGGGCTGTGGCTTACCACTAAGGATCCAGTCCCTGGTGGAGAGGTGGATGGCATTGCCTGGCTGCCACCATGCAACTCGACAGTGTGCTAACTGGTGCCACCTGGAATCATGTAGGTATACCATTCTGCTGAGGTTCTGCACTCAGCATCCAGTACCTATTGGGTGGGGTGGGGCAGGGGTGGGGGATTGCCTGGCTGAGGCAGTGTAACTCCTAACTTTGCTAACTTGTGCACACCTGCAATCAGGAGGGTGTACCGGAGATGTTCATGACCTTAGTTTTGCTGTGTCTCTCCACTCAAGATGCGTACCTGGTCTGTGGGTAGGGGTGGGTATTGCCTGATTGAGGTCATGCAACTCCTAACTGTGCTAACTTGTTTGCACCTGCAATCAGAGAGGTGTACCATTGATGCCCATAGCCTTAGTTTTGCTGTAGTCTCTACTCAGGATGCAGTACCTTTATCCGGGGGGATTGCCTGGCTGAGAACAGGCAACTCCTAACTGTGCTAACTTGTATGCATCTGTATCAGGAAGGTGTACCATTGATGTCCATGGCCTTAGTTTTGCTGTGCCTCTCCACCAGGATGCGGTACCTGGTCTGGGGAGCATTGCCTGGTTGAGTCCGTTCAACTCCTAACTGTGCTAACTTGTCTGCATCTGCAATCAGGGAGGTGTACCATTGATAACTATGGCTCTAGTTTTGCTGTGGCTCTCCACTCAGGATGCAGTACCTGGTCTGTGGGGGGGGCATTGCCTGTCTGACATGCAACTCTTAATTGTGCTAAACTGTGTGCACCCACAATCACAGAAGTGTACTGTTGATGTCCATGGCTTTCATTTTCTGTGGCTCTCCATTCAGGATGCAGTACCTGGTATGGGGGAGGGGCATTGCTGACTGAGTCCATGCAACTCCTCAGTGTCCTAACTCATGTGCAGCCACAATCAGGGAGGTATACCATTGATATACATGGCCTTAGTTTAGCTGTACCTCTACACTCAGGATGCAGTACCTGATCTGCAGGGGAGGCATTACCTGGCTGACGCCAGTAACTCCTAACTGTGGTAACTTGTGTGCATCTGCAATCCGGGGGTGTACCTTTGATGACCATGGCTCTAGTTTTGCTGAGGATCTCCACTTAGGATGCAGTACCTATCTAGGGGCATTGCCTGGCTGGCGCTGTGCAACTCCTAACTATGCTAACTTCTGTACACCTGCAATCAAGGAGGTGTACTGTTGATGTCCATGGCTTTAGTTTTGCACTTGGTCTCCACTCAGGATCCACTATCTGTTTTTGGGGATTGCCTGGCAAAGGCCGTGCAACTCCCTCAGTGCACTAACTTGTGTCCACTTATCAATTTATCATATTAATTTGTTTATTTTCTCTTCACAGGTCCGAAACAAGATAATCTCATGTGGACAGACTGGAGCAGAAGGTTGATCGTCTGCTTCAGGGGCAGGAGGAAATCCTGTCCTTGTTGCGGGCTCAACAGGGGTTGATCAACCTCCTGCTTGAGCCTGTCAACACGGCCACAGATGCCATGGGGCAGGCCAGCACCGCCCCCACATGCAGCAGAATCCAATCTCTCGACATAGCTGAAGGCCCTCCATAGTGCCGTTATCTCCTCTTGGTGCAGCAGTTTCCAGTTCAATGCACCTCCACATTGATCCAGTTTCCTGGTCTGCACCACCTTGACCAGGCAACATACCTCCTTCTATTTATACTTGAATAAAAAACATTTTTATGTTTGTATTATAGTTGCATAAAAATTCATTTTGATCGCATTTCTATTTTTTATCTTTTTCTTAAAGCAGTCAAATATCTATTTTTGTTATATATTTTCTAAAGAAAAATTTTCTATAAAATATTTTGCTAACTAAAGACGCACAGTGTGTTTATTATAAGTATTCAATGCTTATGATGATTTGTTTACAATCCTAATTTGTTTTCAGCTGTTAGCACAACTAGTGCTCTGGCTCTCCACTCAGGATGCAGTACCTGGTCTGGGCAGGGAGGAGCATTGCCCAGCTGAGTACATGCAACTCATCAGTCTCCTAACTTGTGTGCAGCTGCAATCAGGAGGTCTACCGTTGATGTCTATGGCCTTACTTTTGCTGTGGCTCTCCACTCAGGATGCAGTACCTGCTCTGGGAGAGCATTGCCTTGCTGAGTCTGTGCAACTCCTCAGAGTCCCAACTTGTTGCACCTGCAATCAGAGAGGTCTACCATTGATATCCATGGCTGTAGTTTTGCTGTGGCTCTCACTCAGGATGCAGGACCTGCTGGAGGAGGGTTGCATTGCCTGGCTGAGACCACACAACTCCTAACTGTACTAACTTGTGTTCACTTGCAGTCAGAGAGGTGTACCGTTGATGTCCATAGCTTTACTTTTGCTGTCGCTCTCCACTGAAGATGCAGTAACTTGGGGGTGGTCCATTGCCTGGCAAAGGCCATGCAACTCCTAACTGTGCTAACTTGTGTACAGCTACAATCAGGAGTGTACCATTTATATCTGTGGCTTTAGTTTTGCTGTGCCTCACCACTCAGGATGCAGAACCGCTTAACGGTAACACCAACAATGACGCTAAAGTAAAGCGAACGCAAACATAAGCACATACAGAAACACAAACCATAATGCACATGATGGCGAGACGGGAACGGCAACACAAACACTCACAGAAACACAAGTGAAACAGGAAGTGTGACAGTAACTAAAGTACACACCTATTTTTCCCCAAAAGCTGCATTGAGAAACACAGTGAGTACAAAGAATGTATGCATAATAATGTGCCTCGGAGTAGATAATGAGCACCTAGATTACTAAATTGCTTATATCTCAGGAACTGTACGATGCAGAAAAAATTTTAAATTTCATATAAATTATGACTTTCCTGACTAGTTTTGCACTTGGCCCCTAGAGGAGGGGCTAGCATTTTGCAATGAAAAGTCTGTATATCAGGCGTTTCGAGATACGGGCCCCAAAGGTGCAGTGAATGCTGCAATGTTAGTCTATGGGAAACAGCATCAACTTCGAGCAGCGTAACATTCCATGCAATATTTTGCCACCAAATCACTGAAAGGCACATCTGTGGATGTTGGCTTTCTTCCTCCAAATTTCAGCCGAAAAGACCAAACCAGTGTTTTGCAGCAGGGTGGCAAATAATTCCTGTTATTTTCCCCATAGTGTTGAATAGTAGTGTTGCAAAATACGACACTTTCATAAAAAATCACGAAAGTGTCGTAGGTTTGACACTACTTTGTGACAGTACTTTTCCCAAAATTTCAAAACATATTTCTGAGGTGTTTAACCCCAAAATAAAGACATGCCTAGCATCCTCAGGGCTAGACTAGGTAAATACAAAATAATGTATCCCTAAAGGTCCCAATTTTAAATGCCAAGCATTTCTGTGTTTAGTAACTGAAAACAAAATGGCAGATTTACAACACCACTGGGGTCATTTGCGACACTAAAATCCACATTTGCAACACTGTCGAACTTTTTGTTAACTTTTCTCATTGACTATAATGGAAAACTTATTTTTGAATAACTTTTGAACTGTTTAATATTTTTTCACGAAATCTTCAAAAGGCACATCAAGGACCCTAGCTGCATGTTCCTGATGTTTCTGGATCAGTCCATAAACTGTGCGACCTGTGAGCACAAGCAAAGAATGCGCATAAAAGCGTAAATGCGCTACGGAATGTCACTTAATAACTCCAGAACTGTATATCTGACTGGTACAAAATTTGGCATATCCCAAGATCTATGTACTGCTCTGTGCTTGCCAAATCTCAGGCAAATCCATCATACAGTGGCGAAGTTATTAAGGTGCAAAATTTCACACTTTAACCTTAAATGGCGACTTAACTCTAACTATGGTGGCACTACCATGCCCCATAATATAAAATATATATATATATATATATATATATATATATATATATATATATATATATATATATGTTTATTCTTTGGTAATCTGAGAAGGTTAAGTGCTTTGCTTAGGGTCACACTGTATGCAAATGGAATGTGGGAAACAAACACATGTCTGCCCAATGTACCAAGCTCATTCACAGCTTGCCATTCCAACCTCTAGGCTCTACTACCAGCCCAGCAATATAGGAGTCATACAAAATGCAGAACAACAGTTTTATCCATGTGGACTTGATTGATTTAGATGAACTGAGAGAAAGATGTAATAAAGACTTCCAGTTTTGTTCTTCCTGTTCATTGGTAATGAGTTTTATATATTTAGCTGCAGATAGTTACTGACCAAATAGGTGTCTTGGAACTTTAATCAAACCCTTTTGGCAGTATAGGAATTATCTTTGATGATCCCATTCTTTGTCACTTCGTAAAAGTATTCTAAATTCTTTGTACACTTTTTATTGTATTCTTCTTTTATAAATTGCAATTTCAGAAATGTACTAACATACTTATTTATTTATTTAAAAGTTGATAACCAGGAAAGGCACACTGAGCTGAGACTGCTTCCAGGTGTGACCTGCAGTATACTAACATAATAAAATGCAGATACTAACATACTAAAATGCAGCAGAGTAGGCCTCTCAGTCTATCGAGTCTGCTCGTGGGTCAGCACCGAGCGGAGCACCAACATCTTCTCCCACAATCTTCACCAACACCCCATAGCCCTCCCTGGGTAGACATTACCTGCCCTCATCCTCTTCCTATACGTGTCCCAGCCTCTCTTGAACCCCTATCATGCCAACTTCCACCTGCTCCTCTGAAGAGCATTCCATGGTTCCACCACCCTCCCCATGAAATATCACCTCCTCCTCTCCCCAGGAGTCTCCCACCCTCCAGCCTCAAGCTATTCCCTGGTGGCCCCTCCTTCCTTCCTGTGAAACACCTCCTCCACCCCACCCCATTCAACCCCTTTAGATACCTGAACGCCTCTGTCATATCCCCATCCTTCTCTCCTCCACTATGTACAGGCCAAGCACCTCCAGCCTCTCCCATAGGATCTGTCACCCAGTCACTGAATGATTTTAGTTGCCCTCCTCTGAACCTTCTCCAGCAGCACAATGTCCTTCTTTAAATGCAGCCACCAGAACTGCACACAATATTCTGGGTGCGGTCTAACCAGGCTGTTATACAGCAGCAGAATCACCTCCCTACTCCATGAGGTAATCTCCTGGTGATGCACCCCAGCATTCTATTTGCCTTGAATGCCACCCTCCTACATTGCTGAGAGTTATTCATTCAGACATCCACTACCACTCCCAGATCCCTTTCCCCATCCGAATTTAACAACATAGCCCCACCAGGGTGTACTCATGGCCAGGGTTCCTATGACCCAGATAGAGAACTCTGCACTTACCTGTGTTAAAGCTCAGCTGTCAGGTGCATGACCACCACCCCAGAACCTCAAGGTCCTTCTGCAGGGATTCCCACCTTCTCTCCATCCACCACCACCATCAGCTTTGAGTCATCCACAAAGAGGCTCATTTCGCTACTGATGCCCTTCCTGATATCAGATAGATAAGCGTTTAACAGGATCAGGCCCAGTACCGATCCTGCGGGACACCGCTAATCACCCTTCTGAGAGATGAGACCACCCTCCCAACCATGACCTGCTGGGAATGTCCAGATAGCCAGTTCCCAATCCACCTGACCACCACCACCCTCTCCACCCCATCCTACCCAGTTTCACCAGCAGACCTGAATGAGGTACCGAGTCAAGGTTCCATGTGATAACAGTGATCACGCAAAGGTGATCGCTGTTAGGACAAGTGTACATTGCCGAAAATCAGTTTGGCAATGTACATCCCACCACACACCAAAATGGTGCCAAGGACTTAGATTTTAAAGTGTTATGTAGGGGGCTTTGCTCCGCACCCCTACTAAAGGATTCTCAACTCCATTTGGGTGCATGTCAGGAGGTGCAAATTCGTAACAAAAAAACATTTTGGGCTGGGCACACAAAAATGTAGGTGCACCCAGACCTGAACCTAGAACCCTCGCAGCTCTGAGGCTGCCACCCATCCACCATGCTACAGGGCCAGCTCGGCAGTCCCATGCCAACCATGCCAGACCAACCCTCCCACGCTCCATCGTGCTCACCCCCACCCACACACGTATACAAATAGATACATTCTGTCACTGTATGAGCCAACTTCCCCATCTGGTCACCCTTCCTCAAAGGTAGCCCTGTCAACATGCACTGGGACTGAGTCACCATTTTACAAGTGCTCAATCGCTGACACCCATGTCAAGGGCTACCTGAGTCAAATGCCTTGCTGAAGTCCAGAAAGATGACATCCACCAGTCCACCCTGATCCAGTGCTGATGGCACCCAGTTGTAGAACTCTACAAGGTTAGTCTGACATGATCTGCCCGGATGATGCCATGTTGGTGATCATCCAGGTACCCTTTTCTCCAAGAACACCTACAGCCATTCTTTTAGGATGGTTTCCATCAGTTTGCCCACCACCAACATCAGAATGACAGGCCTATAGTTCCCCAGCTCCTCCCTCAGCCCTTCTTTATGGATGGGCACAATGTGCCACTCTCCAATCCAAAAGGCACCCTACCAGTCTGAAGGGAAGTGTTAGATAGGGCCACCATGGGCTCAGTGAGGACGTCGGCCAATTCCCAAAACACCCTAGGGTGGATTCTATCTGGACCTGGGGTTTCTCCTTTTAAGGGCTTTGAGGGCTTGCCACACCCTGTTGACAGAGAAGTCAATGTACATGAGCCCTGTCCTTCCAGAGATCCCTCCTGCCTTACCCCATACTGCACTGCCCTCTCATCTCCAAGAACCAACAGGGATGCCCCATTTAAGCCCCCAGTCAAATCAGCATCCAGACCTCCCACACTGTGAATCCCCTCCTTCTCCTCCCTGGTGAAGATCGATGCAAAGTAATCACTGAGCACTCCATCTGCTCCCCCACCTCCTCAGCCCACCCCTCTCTGACCTCAACTGCTAATCTGACCCTCACCTCCTTCTTTCCCCAATACACCTAAAACCTTTATCCCCCTCCTGATCCCCTGCACCAGCCTGTTCTCCATCTGCACCTTTGCTGATCTCACCACCCTAGTGACCCTTCTGGCTGAACTCATACACATCCATGTCTAGGTCCCTCCCTCCATGAATGCTTAAACCTATTGTAGGCAGCCCTTTTTCCCCTCACTGCCTCCTGGACCTCCCAAGACCATCGGCTTGGCTTCCTGGACCTTCCAACTTGCACCTCACCCTGGCACAGGTCCTATAAGCCTCTAGAATCCCTTTTAATAATTGCCTGTTTTCTGCATCCATGACAAGCCTTATCCCCACCAAATGATTCTTGGGGATTTCCATGTTCTTAAATCTGCACCTCTAAAATCCATTACCACCACAATACAAGATGTAATCTATCTTGTATCAGGCATACCTATAGATTTTTATTGTTTTAGGTCATGAATGTGCAAAATGACAACCTAATGAACAGTTTCGATAGTACTTGCAATAAAGTATTTTTATTAGGATTATTTATTGTTATAATTAAATGTATCTTTCAATGCCATAAGATATTGTTGCTTTGAATCACTCAGTAGAAAACATTATATTTATTTATTCATTGGACCTTTGAGCTAAAAGCTTGTTTACAAAGGTTCCACATCGTAAGGCAATAAACAAGGTACATAGATATTACAAAACAGATAGGGTATATACAGCAGGCAAGTACATTATGGTACATATAGATTCAAGTAAGTACAGTTAAAATACATCAGGTAGGTGAGGTCAACTTTATTGCAACAGTACAAAGAGCATACCTAAGGTGGACAAGCAATTTATAGTGGTAGCTGAGCTTTAGAGCGTGCAGGTAGAGTTATGGAGGGTCAGAAGTGGTGGTATCCAAATGAGAAGAGGACAAAATAGGTGACAGCAGGGGAGGGTGGGGACAGAGACAAAGGGTGACAGAATAACGGGTTGAGTAGTCAGAGGGGTGATTGGATAGAATCTACCAGGGTTACCATAAGTAGGTGATAGGGCAGGGCTGGGTGATGTGGGGGAGAGAGGATAAGGAAAGGGTTTAAAGTGGGGGATAAGGTGAGGTGAAAATTGGGGATTAGTATCTGTGAAGAGAAAGCAGGAAGGGGGGAGAAAGAGGGACATGGGGTAAGTGCTCAGTGGAGTCACATCAGGCAGGGATGAAGTTGGGAAATGGGTGCTATGCAGGATAGATAAGCTACCAATAACAGTAGGATTATGCACAGGTGACACAGTCGCAATTATTAAGAGTGGCCAGGTACTGCAGCAGCTTGGCCTTAAATGGGCATAGTTCCATTTCCTCAATCAGCTCAGAGTTAAGGGAGTTTAGCCAGCAGGGGCCCTGTATTCGAAGGACCATTGCCTAGTGAGGTCCAGTGGAATGGGATAATGAAGGCAGCTCTACTCCCCCCAGTTAGTCTGGAGGAAGTAGAGTTTCTTAGCAGTTGCCTCACTTCAGAAGGAGCAAGACTTAGGGTGGATTACTTTGCCAATAGACAGACTTGGTACTGAAATCTCCTATTCAGGTTTAACCAACCAGTGCTTGAATATAGTTAACACGTGTGAGTTAAATGGTCCACCCAGGACTAGTCTGCGGGCTTTGTTTAGGACAATCTTGATTCACCTAAGTGCTGTATCAGTACTGGCTCCGTGACTACCAGTCCATAATCTATGATAGGAGCACGGGCTGTTAACTGCAAGCCTAATGACACTTTCATTGAGGCACTGCCTATGCCAGTAGAGCTGACCTAGTCTGGCACTAGCTGCCTTGGCAATAGGTCTATGTGCTGGCTGTAGCAAAAGAGAGCTGTCAAGGTAGACACACAAGGTACTCAAAGGTGGTGAAAATTTCGAGTGTATCAAACTTATTGTAGATATTGAGGTGATGGGACTTATGACAGTTTTGATGGGAGGCAAACAAAATTGTTTTAGTCTTAGTGTAGTTGAGCAAGAGCTTAGACTGAAGGAACCATTTTTCCACAGCAGTAAAGTCGTCTTGCATGCCTTTTTCCAACTCTTCTGGAGTACAGTGGCATGTGTAGAGAACAGCATCATCTGCATATAGAAGGATCTTATTCTGGCAGACTTTGGGAGTTTATAGAACAGGGTTCTCAATGGTGAGGCCAGCCTCCTGGGAAGCCCCAACCTGTTCCAGGGAGGCTCAAGAAAGTCTGAAAAAGTACTGTATTTAAATTTTGAGTTTTATATATTTTGTGTGAAGAGGAAGCAAACTGAAGAGAATAATAGTAGGTGAATTGTATGTATTTATTTACTAATAGGTGACAAGGAAGGTGAATGAGCCAAGGCTGATTTCAGGTGTACCCGGGAAAGGTAGGGAGTGAATGCATTTCAAAAGGTAACTGCAAAACAATCAAGAAATACACAATGAATAGTGCAAACAAATACGAACAATAAACTAATAATGAGGGTAGTAATTGATCAATTTGTAGACTGATGGTAGAACAGCCCAAATACAAGGGTTGAGCACAGAAGTGCTAAAACAATAACAGGAAGGAGCAATGTAATCCCAGAAGTTGCTTAGGAGCAGGGAAAGAGGAAGAAGCAAAGTATGTAGGAAGGTTATTTCATATAGAGAGAAACATAGAAAATAGTCTGAACTATGAAGATACTTCAACAAGGGTAACAATGGTTCAGGAATGAAAATAGCAGAGCAAGAATGCTAGTCTGTTGGGGGTTATAATAAGCTAAATAATAATATTTGTTTATTTTATTTGTTATTCAGATAACACCTTTGAGCATAGGAGCTCTTTTCAAAGGTTCCATGTCAGTATAAGACAAAGAACTGAATGTGAGCCAAGTACTGGAGGCATTTCAATTTATTCATGGTGTACTACATGAAAGTACAGTATGTTATTTTTCTTTGGGAGGCCAAGATTATTTCAATTTTGAAGGGAGGCTCAAAATCTTTTCCATGGATTTGGGAGGCTCACTGTGACAAAGTCTAAGAACTATTGATTTAGAAACAGGCTGAACAGCAGGGGCCCAAATGGAACCTTGGGGCACCCCTGTGTTGACATGCCGATGGTCAGATAGAACATCAAGAATCTTGACCTGCTGGATCCTGTTAGAGAGGTAACTCTGGAACCAGCCTAGAAAGACAGAGGATACACCAATGTTAGAGTTGTGTGAGAAACAAGTCGTGGTTGACTGTGTTGAAGGCCTTGGTGAGGTCGATGAAAGTGGCCCCACCAAGAGTCCTCGGTCAAGTGCTTCGTGGATATGACTGGTAAAGTCAACCAATGTCACTGAAGTACTATGTGTCTCTGAAAGCCATGCTGTTCCTGGCATTGAAGGTTGTACATATCAAGGTAAGTACCTAACTGATCATATACCATCCTCTGGTGCCTTGGAGAGGGGGGCAGAATTGAAATTGGCCTGTAGCTGGCCAGGCAGGTTCTGTCCCTGCTTTTAAAGTCCAGGGTGACCACCGTAGCTTTCCAGCATTGAGGGAAAATGCCAGCGGTTAGTGAGAGATTTAGGATCCAGGTTAGAGGGGAGAAACACATCCAGGGTGAGAGCCACAATCTTTAGGTCACACGAGTCCCCACTGGATCTAGTGTTCCCAAGAACTTTTCCAAGTATTTTTGCCTCAGTTGTAGAGATTACCTTCAGGTAGAAGGGCGGTGCTGTGTGTTGGAGGATGTCAGTACAACTAATGGCGGAGCTAGGCACAGATCGGAGATAGTCTAGAGGAAGGACCCCACTAAGGTCTGTGAAGGCCTTGTTGAAGCCATCTATGATAGTTTTGGATCCTGGGTAGTCACACCCTCAAGTTTATTTGTCATGGTGGTGATTTACTTGCTCTGCCTGTTAGGGTTTTTATATTGTTCCAGATCTTCAGCTGTCGGCAAAGAGTTATCCAGTTCACTTTAAAGTGAGAATATTTTGCAAGGCAGATGGCTTGAGTGCACTTATTAAGTACTGCTTTGTATTTCTATGTCAGAGTGGGACCTAGTGTCTTAGCCCTATGCCACAGGTTACCCTGACCCCATGGAGCTCATGGAGCTGTGGTGTGATCCGTGATTTGCTGGTTCCTTTGATTTTCCTCATTTTTAGAGGGACAAGATCTTGCAGGCCAAGTTAAACTTGTCGATAAAGCACAAGAGCAGCATTCACGTTGGCAGCATAGACCCCTTCCCAGTCTAGCTGGTGGAGGTAGGATTTTAGTGAGGCAAGATGTCCAGCTTCTATAATTCTGGAGGTTATTGTTTTTGAGGGGGTTCAGAGTCTTGTTTGCCCAGGACCATAAAACTGGTGAGTGGTCACTGATAGAGTTGGCTAGCACAGTGGTTCTAGTTATTCTTTGTGGTCAGTTGGTTGGTACCCAGTCTGTGAGAGTACTTGAACTGGTGCGATAGTTTACACAAGTGGGGGATTGAATGAGTTGGACCATGTCTATGGCTGCTATTGCATCCTGGTAAGGTGCAGCATCTGGGGATAACCAATTTATATTAAAGTCCCCTAACATTATGATTTCAGATTGATGGCAATTATTAGATAAATAATCAAGTGCTAGTTTGAAACCAGCCCTTGATATTTAGGGGTATGTACACCAAGATTATAGTTAAAACTTTCCTGTGATCCAAGTTGAACATGGAAGGGAGAATTTGTGATCTTCCACCTGGGGTGGGATGGGAATGCCCTGCACTGAATTGGGTAATTAACATAAATGACACATCCTCCCCTCGTTTCTCTGGCCTGTCCAACTTGGTCTCCACAACTGAGGCCCTGTTCACACTCGCCTCTGTAACATTGCAGAGTGCCCAAACCATTACTACAATGGTTTGCATTTACCTGTAACATTACAGCAGGAGTGTTCATAACGTTGCTGAAACTACATATGAGGTGGTTTTAACAATGGTTATGAAAACGTTATGCCTCGTAATGTTACCAGGCATAGTGTAGATGCATGGCACCAGGCAGCGTGAGCTGCATTGTGGAATCAAGCGCCACCGTAACGGTCACCCGTTGAGGTGTGGACGGTGGTGCTGGTCCCATAACGGACACACTGCACCACCCGGCCATAACAGTTTAAGTTCGCATCGCCCAAGCCGCGAGTGGACGGGCCTATGATGACATCTGGCTTATGTTGGCCCATCCATACCTGGACAGCATCAAATTTTGCTAGCAAGCTGCATATGTTAAGAGATGCAATAGTTATTGCACCATTCTTGAAGTCTGTTGGTGGTATTGAGGCACTAGTACTAGGTCCAGGGTTTGGGTGAACGTTCCTGAGAGTAGAAGGAGTAGCCAGGCAATTCTAAGAGCTTGTAGCTTTAAATGTTTCATAAGATAGGACTTGCTGTGGGAGTTGGCTATTTTTTCTTCACTTTTGTGGGACTATCAGCATATTCAGCTGAGCTGGCAGGATAGTGGATATATGTTTAACTGCATCCCCTGCTGTTGTGGGATGGCAGAGGGTGGCAAGTGAGATTGCCAGAGGTGGTCTCAGAGCACCTTGTAGTTGGGGCCAGAAGTTGGATTGCATTCCACATTATTTGGAGAAGGGTAAGTCAAGTGTATGAGCCTGCCCATTGCTTTGGAAGGCTTTGTTTGGTTGTTTGCCTTGGACACTATCAAGGCAGCGATGTGGGAGTTTGGTGGGCAGCGGAAGGTGATCAGAACAGATAATACTACCCTAGCAGAGAGGGTAAGCGGGTTTGCTTAAGAATGTTGGGCACTAGGGAGGTGTGAAGGGTTGGAAATGTGTAAGGATTACTGCCTTTTGAGGCGTTAACTGGGTGGCAGACACCACGTTGGACTATTTCCAGTCCTTCAGGAGTATTCGGGCAGGATGAGTCTTTCCTGGGGTCCAAAATTGGCTCCACTTTCAGAAGGAGGATGTAGCCAATGAGGAGAAGGGGCTATGGAAGCCATTGCTTAGATTTATTACAATAGCTAATGAAACAGTACTATCTAGAGCTGTAAAACCACAGTCAGGGAAACAGAGAGCAGGGCTTTAAGGAGAAAAGTGTCTTATAGTGAATATGCCTTTAAAAGGAGGGCAGAATCAACAAATATCAACAAAGGGTGGGGAGACCGAAAGTTTTAAGCTCAGAGCACGAGTACTGGGAGCCAATGGGGCAGGATGGGGTAGGGGAGTGAGGAGCTAGTGTATTTAAGGGTGGTCTGGGAGGGGAGGGGTGGGAGAAAAATTTGACAGCTGGAGCAGCAGCCAAAGAGGCTGGAGCTGTGTATAGGCCATGCCTGAATGCTTGATTCCAGGGAGCTTGTGGCAGCAGGCTCCTTGGTGTTGAGAGAGGCAAGAGTGGTGTCCAGGCATACAGGAGGTGAACTGCAGTGCAGTGGTAGCCGAGTGGACTACAAGGACGCCTTGGAAAAGGGACAGAACAGGATTTATAGCCCAGCAAAGGGGTGGGAGGAAACTAAGATTAACACAGAGACAAAAGAGCTGCAATTTACTAAAAGAGGGACAGATAGTGGGTCAAGAAGCAGACAGATAGGCACCAGCTCTGTAACTGAGATTTGTAAAACAGTGGGGGGCAACTAAGGGGGAAATTAAAATGGTAACTGCACTGGATTAAAATACAACAATTCAGTATGCTTTGTAGACTTTCAGCTAAGAAATCTTAAAATCTGAATCCTGACTCTAAATTCTGTACATTAATAAACACAGACACAGCAACTGAGGTGGCAGGTTAAATACAATACAAAAAAGACAGCCGGTAAAACTACAGTGAAAAATCAGTAGAGGAAGCTGTAAAGCTGAGTACAGTACCGAGAGAGCCAAAAGCCAGTGCATTGGACAGACAGTCAGAATACTCCTGCTCAGGAGCAGCCAATGAGAACTTTCAGGTAAAGGTGCTGGTTTTCGGAAAATTTGGAACCGGAACAGCAGCCAGTGAGGCTGGAGCTGTGTATAGGCCGTACCTGAATGCTTGATTCAGGAACTGGTGGCAGCAGGCCCCTTGGCACTGAGAGAGGCACAGAGTGGTGTCCAGGTGCAGGAGGCAAACCACAGGTGCGGTAGGTAGCCAAATGGGCTACTGAGCATACCGGTTGGAAAAGGGACGGAACAGGGATTTATAGACCAGCAAAGGTGGGAATGAAACTAAGATTAGCACAGAGACAAAGGAGCTGCAATTTACTAAAGAGGGACAAATAGCGGGTCAAGAAGCAGACAGATAGGCACCAGCTCTGTAACTGAGATTTGTAAAACAGTTGGGGCACAACAAAGGGAGAAATTAAAATGGTAGCTGCAGCGGATTAAAATACAACAATTCAGTATGCTATGTAGACTTTCAGCTAAGAAATCCTCCTAAACTCTGAATCCTGACACTAAATTCTGTACATTAATAAACATAGACACAGAAAAGTGAAAAATCAGTAGAGGAAGCTGTAAAGCTGAGTACAGTACTGAGAGAGCAAAAAGCCAGTCCATTGGGCAGACAGTCAGAATGCTCCTGCTCAGGAGCAGCCAATGAGAACTTTCAGGTAAAGGTGCTGGTTTCGGAAAATTTGGCAGCAGCAGCAGCCAGCGAGGTTGGCGCTGTGTATAGCTGTACCTGAATTCTTGATTCCAGGGCTGGAGGCAGCAGGCTCCTTGGCACTGACAGAGGCACAGAGTGGTGTCCAGGCATGCAGGAGGTGAACTGCAGGTGTGGTAGGTAGCCGAGTGGGCTACAAGGATGCCTGAATGCTTGAATCCAGGGGGCTGAGGCAGCAGGCTCCTTGGCACTGAGAGAGGCACAGAGTGGCATCAGGCGTGCAGGAGGTGAACCATGGGTGTGGTAGGTAGCCGAGTGGGCTACAAGGATGCCTGAATGCTTGATTCCAGGGGCTGGGGCAGCAGGATTCTTGTAGCTGAGAGTGGCACAGGGTGGTGTCCAGGCATGCAGGAGGCAGTTATATATTATAGAACTCTATTTCTAATAAGAAGTTGACCTCAAATGATACAAAGTAATTAATGGTACAAAATAAATTGTACTCCAAATAAATTGTACTCAATGATGCAATAAAAATTGTACTCGATTAAAAGAAAGAAATTGTACTTCAATCAACTTTGATTATGATACACTGCATAGACAATTTGGGGTGTGCAGAATCCATAACAAACACTCGGTTGTAATTTCTGTGATGTTACCATTACACAATTATCAAGTGACATGCACCGTAACAGCACACCAATCCACTCTGGCATACAATTTTCAATGTTATTAAATATACTTTGTGATCATTAAATTCCATTAGGTTACATCACATATAATAGCAAAATTACATTTCAAGAGGATCATTCAGTGTAAACAAAAGTGTTTTGTTAATGATGTTTCAGAAAGGTGGACAGCTTTATAAATGCAAAACATGTACTGCTTGTCTTCCCAATCTACCTTTGAAGCAAATCATGCTGCAGAAAACCTCTGTTATAGTCCTGGATTTTCAGCAATAATTACACAGACCACATGCAAAGAAATGGAGTTCTATATGTTTTGCTCTGTACTCATATTTGAGAATAAAGCTCTTAGTAGTCTGCCTTTAAGTGGTTGCTAAGTTAAAGGATTTGAGCAGTGACTGGGAAAAAATATCTTTGAATGCATGCAATGAACTACAGTAGGTCTTTGTTTTCCCAGTTATATATTATAGAACCCTATTTCTAATATGAGCTCCAACAACACTGTAAAATTTTAACTGGATAATCTATACATTTGCATCTTACATACTCATGCAGTGTAGTGTTTAATGTTGTCAAAATGCCATAATCTTATTTAAAATGAAAGTTGACATGTTTGCATGTTTTCTTGCCTTTTCTTTTTCTGTCAAAAACACTGAGAGTCAGGATGCAAAGCAAGGAGCAGGATTGTCAAAGGTTCAAGCGGAAAGGAGACTTGATAATTGGAGGAGTTTTCCATTTCACTTTGGACAGGATTCTCTGGTTCTGCAGTTTTGGCACTTCCTAACACAGTATCATGCAAAACGTAAGTCTGTTCTGCTGCTCCAGTGATATCTGTGATTATTTTATATTATTACTATTTTCTGAAAATCATGTAACTTTAACATAGTCATAAATTATAGGTTTTGCACAGATGCTAAACCTAGTATGGTTAGCATAGCATCTGCACAAATTTGGGAATTAGCCTCCCTGCACATGTAAGAGGGTTTTATATTTTAAAAGGAGAAATTTCCATCTTTCCAGATGTCAGTCCAACAACTCATAAAAACCATAGAATTTGATGGCAGATAGGACCACTTTGCCCACCCAATCTGCCCATTTCCCTACCTACAGTGTCACTATAGACATATTTGATCTCCAGCTATTTCTCCCCCTCCTTTTTACTAGATTCCTTTGTCTATCCATGTATTCTGGCACCCCACCACTGTTTTCGCTCCCACTGCCTCTGCTGGAAGGCTGTTCAGGAATCCATCACACTTTCTGTGAATAAGTACTTCTACATGACTCTTGAATCCACCCCTCCATCTTCATAGCATATCCCTTGTTCTTGAGTTCCTTTTTTTCTGAAAATGCTTCTCTCTTGTGCTTTATTTATCACTTGTGAGGTATTTAAAGGTCTCTATCATATCCCCTGCCCTCATCTCTTCCTTGTTGTACATATTTAGGTCCTTGAGTCTCTCCCCATAGGGCTTTGATGCAGATGCTGCACCATTTTGGTGCCCTCCTCAGGCCGGCCTCCACTCTGTCTGTGTCTCTCAGAGATAAGATTGCTGAAGCCCTGATATGATGCACTGGACTTGTGGCAATCTGAAGGGATCTTCTATCCCCTGCAGCAAAAGACACTCACAACACCATCCTTTTGGGTAGAGCTTGAGTCAGTACTCAGGACCTTTTATGTGGAGCTTGAGTTTGGGATTTGGTGCAAGCTGCAGTAACTCCGATCGATTGTCGCAACTGTGCCCAACATCATAAAACTGGGTACAGCTGAGGCAATCAGCAATGCTGCAGCTGTGGCGGTAAAAGGGTTTGATGCAGGGATGGACACAAGACCTGTATCACCCTTTTAAAATCCAACCTGTGATCCCCAGAACTGGACACAGTACTCTAGGTGGGGTCTTACCAGTGATTTATATAGAGGCAACACCACCTCCATCTTTCTGCTGGTGATACTTCTCCCTATGCACCCTAGCATCGCACTAAGCCCTCCCAACTACCTTATTTGCACTGTCTGGCAACCTTTGGGTGATCAGACATGATTACTCCTCAGGTCTCTTTCCTGCTTGGTAGTTGTCAGTACTATTTCACCAATTTCCTGCTCCACCCAGGGTGTCTGTGCACTAAGAGCATTATTTTGCACTTTTGTATTGAAACCCAACTGCCAAATCCTTGACTATTCCATAAGATTTCTCAGGACTCTGCTCATCCTTTACACACACACACACACACACACACACACACACACACACACACACACACACACCTCGCAGAGGCCAAATGCTTCTAAGCTTTTCAGAAGTATGAGAGGAAATTTATACTACTTTACTATCTCCTTCCTGCCAAATGTTTAGTTAAGCCTCAAGAAACAGAATACCCTTTTATGATTTTTATGACCAATTATGGCATTTTGTCCTTGTATGTCAACTTAAGAGACACCAAACAAAAGCAGACTGAATAGACTTAGAGTAGACTTTTACATGGACACCATGGGCGGGATATTCAGACTGCACCAGACTGTGGCACAAAACTGGGCGCAGCGCAACCTGGATGTGCAGGGTGTTGACAGGGTGATATTCAACAGAGCTGCGCCATGGCACAGCATCGTGCTGAATATCACTCCTAACCACCACAGGTGTGCATAAGCGTGAGTGGCACTGTGCCAGCGCAAGTGGCCAGAGTGAGCAGGGGATGCGCAGCACAAGTGCTGTTGCAATAGACGCAACCACCTTGATATTCAAAAGTGCATGCAAATGGGGATATAATGTATGCAAGGCACAAATGGGAATGATCGCGTATTACTTCATTTGCATGCAGGTGCACGATCCCGCGACTTAGCTGGCGCCCTGCCAGGCTGCAGCCATCGGGGACTGACACCCCCTGCATATCGCAGCAAAGTGTCCCAATGCCCGATCGTGGGCATGTGTATATGAAGAACACGTCCTATATCCCTGGTGGTCCAGTGGACCGCTTGCAGCCTCATCTCAGCATAGGTATGTTTAAATTCAGTTAACGCCTATTCCTGGTGGTCCAGTGGACTGCTCGCAGCCCAGTCGCAGGCATGAGTATATTTTAAACAGTTAACCCTATCCCTGGTGGTCCAGTGGACTGCTTGCAGCCAATCGCGGGCACCTGTAGTAAAAATGTTAGTCCTATATCCTGGTGGTCCAGTGGACCACTTGCAGCCCGATTGCGGGCATCTGTAGTAAAACTATTAGTCCTATATCCCTGGTGGTCCAGCAGTACCCCTCCCACCTGCCCACTGGGCCCACTGCCCGCTCCCCTGGTCAGTGGCAGGTGGCAGTTTCTCACCCGCTGCCGCCCCGGCCCCTCCGCCAATGAGATGTCAGACAGTAGGCTGTACACCCATTGGTCCACAGCGTGAGCCAATGGGCATGCAGCCCGTATGGTACTACACAGTCCAGATATGTGACATATGTGAAATCAACTGAGGGAGCTGTTGACCAAGAGGTGAGGTTTCATCATTAACCCAGGTGTTGGCGTGCCCCAGCACTAAAAGTCTGGGAGCATCCGACTAGTAGTCAGGCACAAAATCTGTAAGCTCCTGAAGCAATCACTGCCATATGGTATATGAGGATGATACTTCAGCCTACACCCGCTGAAGAAAAGTTCTTCTTGAAGTGCTGGGCTTTTGCACAGTGTAGTCTGGCATGGGTGAGCATTGCAACAGACAGGTATCATGCCTCAATGTTATTTGCCCACTGATTTACAGACTGAACACATGCGGCTGAATTTTCAAAAGCTCTTAGATCCATGCAAGATGCATTGAACAAGCAGCTTGAGTCAGATATAGGTGTGCCAAATACTGCACGCCATATTTTGCAAGAAAAGTGTTCTCTGTGACAAAGTCCCCCAAACTGATGAAAGATGTCCACTGCATCAACAACATGGCATAAGGGATGAGAATGACGCTAGATGCACCAAAATAAATGGTGCAAGTTGAGTCAAAAATGGTGCAAGGTGAATCAAAACAAGCATTTGTCAATGCCGAATGTTTGCTTGCTGGCATTGGCAGTGGTAGTGTAGAAGTTACAGAGCTGCGTAATAGGAATGGCAGTGAAGTATTGAACTGAAATAACCCCACCACCACCCTGCAGAGAGTGACAGGCATTGGGAATTGTGCATTTGGGTCATCAGGCATAACGGCCACGCCATTTCACCCACACCCCACCCTGCAGACACTGACAAGTGTCACAGTGTTCCTTGGAGTCTTGGCTCTTATGCACTCCCATTTCATTAGAAATACGGTGAGAAGGGTGCGATATAGGAGAATGGGGTGAACTTTGGGGCCGAAGAGTCCAAGGCATACCTCAATGCCTCTCACTGGCTGCAGGGTGTGGGTGTATGAGCATTACAGGCAAGAATCCCAAGTCACACCCTTGATGCCTGTCATTCTCTACAGGGTTGGGCGTTATGGTTGGAAACCCTAATACCTCAGGCATTCATTGGTATTTTCACTCCAAATTTTCAATGTGTTTTTGTGACCCCACCTCATGAACAGGGGAATATCAGTTTGTTAGCAGCTGCTTATGCACAGCGACTCGGCATTAGCACCAGGTGCAAAAACATTCGAACAGGATGTAAAAATGACAGCTGTACTGTTTATGGGGAGGTGTAAAAATGGCAATGTTGCAAATCTGCAGTAAAATATTAAAAAATGGTGAAGTCATGAGTGTACATAGAAACTGTGCATCACCGTAATAATGGGTTGGGGATTTTTACAGCAGATTGTCAACTCAGGCATTTTGGTGCCTCCGATCATGAACAGTGTCACTGTGATTTTCTTTATCTGTGCCGAACAATGATTTCCCACAGTGACCACGCATCTCTGCGCTGAAGGTGTGAACACACTTCAGCCATGTTGTGAAAATGACAGCTGTACTGTTCATAAGGAAGTGTGGGAAAATGCCACTGGTGAAAATCTGGACTGAAAATATTACAAAGTCATGAACTTACAGGTGCGTGGAAACTGCACAATGCTACGCTCGTAACACAGTCATGTTATGGACTTTTGTCACCAAATTTTCAACATAGCCATTTTAAGACCTCTGCTCATGAACAGTGTAACTGTGATTTTCTTAATCTGTCCTAAACATTGCTTTACACCAACAGCACCATTGTGCGCTACATGCTGAAAACACATTTTGGGTGACATATGAAAAATGGCAGCTGTACTGTTCATAAGGAAGTGTAATAAAATGGCAATGTTGAAAATCTGGAGTGAAAATATTAAATTCGCAAACTTACGAGCATGCATAGGAACTGCATAGCGCAAGTAAAACAGTCATTTTAAGAATTTTTCACCAAATTTTCAACATAGCCATTTGAAGACCTCTGCTCATGAACAGTGTCACTGTGATCTTCTTAATGTGTCCCATACATTGATTTTGCACATTGACTGCGCATTTATGCGCTACATGAGGCGAGCTACATTTTAGGCAAGATGTGAAAATGACAGCTGTACTGCTCATAAGGAGATGTGGTAAAATGGCAATGTTGAAAATCTGGAGTGAAAATCTGGAAGAATCGCCAACGTCTGACTTCACGTGAGAACTGTACAACGCCGCAGCTACGTAAAATAGTCATTTTAGGAATTTTTCACCATATTTTCAACATAACCATTTTAAGACCTCTGCTCATGAACAGTGTCACTGTAATTTTCTTAATGTGTCCCATACATTGATTTTGCACATTGACTGTGCCATTGTGCGCTACATGGGCGGAAACACATTTTGGGCAAGATGTGAAAAATGACAGCTGTACTGCTCATAAGGAGATGTGGTAAAATGGCAATGTTGAAAATCTGGAGTAGAAAATATTGAAAATTCGCAAACATCACGAGCTTGTGTAGGAACTGCCCAACTGCATTTCGTAAAACAGTCATTTTGGAATTTTTCACCAAATTTTCAACATAGCCATTTTAGACCTCAGCTCATGAACAGTGTCACTGTGATTTTCTTAATTGTCCTGTACATTGATCTTGCGCACCGACTGTGCCATTTATGCGCTACATGAGCGGGAAACACATTTTGGGTGAGATGTGAAAAGCCACAGCTGTACTGCTCATAGAAAAGGTGTGGTAAAATGGCAATGTTGAAAATCTGGGTGAAAATATTGAAAGATTGGCGAGCTTACGAGCCTGCGTGGAACACCAGCACACTCGTAAAACAGTCATTTTGGAATATTTGCCAAATTGTCAACTATGGGGTTTTGGGACACCTTCTCATGAATGATGTCACTGTCATGGTGTTATTCAGGCCCAAAGGGTGATTTGGTGCAGTGACTACGCGGTGACTGCGAAATCACCGCCGAACCGTGACGCCATGACAGTACATCATTCATGAAGAACTCAAAAACCCCATGTTGAATTTGTGCAAAATTCAAAAAATACCTGAGATACGCAATAAAGTTGAAAACCCTATCTATCCCATTATACAGCTTACCGTCATTTCCTCAGTTGGTGGTCGGCTTTGAAGAGTGCAGGCGTGTTCCCAGTCCACGAATATCGTTGCGCGAGCTCCGGAGTAGTATGGGGTGAGGGTGTGGGGAGGCAGGATGCGCAGTGGGTGGGTGCGGGTTGTGGGAGGGTCTGGGAGAAGCGCCGTGGGACTGTATTTATTTTTCAGGTAAAGAAAAAAAAGACAACGTGGGACATTGCCATGCGGGGTGGGCTCCCAGCGTGGCACAAGGATGGCTGGGGGGCAGTGGAGCCGACAGGGATTGGGCCCCTGCTGGAGATTTGATCAGTTGCCACGCTGGGATGGGCTCCCAGCATGGCACCCAGTACTCGGGGGAGGACGGTGGAGCCGACGGGATTGGGCACCCCATCGGCTATTCTATCGGTTGCCACGCTGGGGTAGGCACCCAGCGTGGCATGTGAAACTTGTGGGGGTGCAGCACAAGCCGGCGGAGGATGAGAGCACCCCTCGGCTATACATGTGGGAGGGCAGGCTGAGTATGCATGCGTTTGTGTGTGTGTGTGTGGGGGGAGCTGCGCGCGGGCAGGTGATATCTTATCGCTGCTCACTGGGCGTAGCTCCCCTTTCAACTGTATGCCACTGCATTTGGAGCTTGTCATAGACAGCTCCAGCATACATTGGCTTACAGGGGCCGCCTGCCAACACACTGACTGAATTGGAGGAGAGGTGACACACCTCCGAAATCTCGGATGATGGCTCTATGTTTCTCGCACATGTGTGCAAGCAAACATAAAATGACTCAAGGAATGAAAATGGTGCAAGTTGAGTCAAAAATGACACAATGGACAAGAATGACGAAGCTAAATAAAATAAAACAGCAAATGAAATGGGCAAGACTAAGCCCAAAAATGTTCTAAACTAGTCCTGCAAGAGAATACTGGCCCTTAATAGTAGCATAGTCAGGTTTGACCACCTGCAGTGGGTCTATTTATATGCTCTAGTGTCCCTTAGACCAGCTCTGGCTGGTCTAACAGCATTTGTCATCTTAGGCACAAGGACAGGACTGTCATTCTTTGAAAATCCCAAATAAGGGGATGGTGCATCATTTCGGTGATGCAGGCATCCCTTCTGACATGGCATGAGCATTTGTTTTGTGCCTGCATAGGGCAAGCCACTCTGGTGCATACAGACCTGTTTTGATGCAAGCACCTTTTGAAAATCAGAACTGATGCAGGTTTGACACATTCTGCTCCTTGCATCAGTTGTTTTGACGTAAAGCATCCTACGCATTATCTGGCCTTTGAAGATCTTGCCAATACCTGACTATCATTACTAAAAACATGTATTAATAATATATTCAAAAACAGTTTTAATTGTATAAATAATATACAACAGTGGCAACATATAAAAAAGTATTGCGAGATCTAATTTTCAGTGGCTGGACAAAGTTTTCATTTAAAATTAGGTTTTTATCCCAACGGTTCTAAAGTTAGACCTTTCAAAAGATTATTTTATTATAATGGGATAATTCTGGAACTCTTAGGGCTTAAAACTTATTTTCTTCTTAAATGAAATCTTGAGGTCACTAAGTTGATATAGCAATATAAGATATTGCTACAGCTACCATCTATGGATATATGAAACACAAAATGGTTCACTCATTTTTTTTACTTTTATTGAGTTTAAACAGTTAAAATACAGATAGGTGTGAACAGTTTGTGCTGTTGTACATAGAAGAATACAATCAATTGATGCTGATGTAATGAACCACTGAATAAAGACATAGTCAGTTTATACAAACATACGAACATACAAAGAAGCCAGCAGAATAAGGCCATTTGGTCTGTCTAGTCTGCTTGAATTGCAGGGTCCAAAGTTTAGGCTACTGACCCTGCCCCTCCCCAATCCTCCCACCTTTCTGTATGCCCTCTCATGACCCTTACTTTCCCTTTAAGTCTATACCAGTTTCTTTTCAAGCTGCCCACTGTCTTCAATGGTACTACCTCTTCCAGCAGCACATTCCAACTGGCCACCTCACTATGAAGAAATGTCACAACCTCCCTCCTAAACCTCCCTCAACTTAAGACTGTGCCCCTTGTGTTTTGACTGCTGCTTAGCTTAAAAGCCCTTCCATATACTTCAGGTTCTGAGGGAGAATTTAGACAAAATTGTCCTTATTTGGCTTGGCTCAAAATTAAATAAAAACCCTCTATAATGGCCATTGTTCATCCACACATCTAGTCCTTTTTGAATGCTTCGTTACTGACATTAATTAACTCCATTGGGGGATTGTTCCACTGCTTGCCCAACCTTTGTGTAAAAATATTGTCCTGTTTGTCATCCTGAAATGTACTGGTTTTATTTGCTTGTTATGCTTTCTTAGTAAATCTCCCTACTGGCTTCTGCTCCAAGGTATGTAACACCAAGTCCCTCAGTCTTTCCACATGGGTTTTATTTTCTAACCCATGGACCATCTTAGTTGCCTTATGTTGTAGTTTTTCTGTTTTGATGTTATCACCCATAGTCAGACATCATATACCATTAGAAAGGTGCCATCACTAGGGTGCTGTAATGTGGCTGTACTCAATGTTCAGTCCTTATATTACTGCGTTTGGGTAATTCACAGACTAGTGCTGATGTTTTGATAGCTGAACTGGAGCACCATCCACCCTATTTATCCCTTTCAAGCACTTGAAGGTCTCCATCATGCCTCCTCTCTCTCTCTCTTTCTCTCTCTCCTCTCCTTTAGGAGCACATGTTCAGGTCCCCCAATCCCCAATCTCTCCTCATATGCTTTACCCTGCTGACCCATGATCATCTTGGTTGCCGTCCCCTGGACTGTCTCCAGCAGGCCAATGTCCTTTCGAGATGTGGGCACAAGTACCGCACTCCATGCTCCAGATGTGGCCTCACCAGTGACCTGTATGAGTTATGAGTTCATTTGGTGTCCACTATTGGAGTGGAGTCCAGTTCTTCAGCTATTTATCCACCTTTGACCACCTGAAATGAAATGCCCTCTGTTTACAGATTTAAGGTTGCTGTTAAATATCCCATTCTTCTAACATCACTCAGTCTGATTATAAAACTCCTCTGGGATAGTCGCAGCAGGTTTAGCCAATTACTGGTAATGGCTTTACAGGACACCACAGTGATTAACCTATATATAGAACTCTCTCTTTTGAGATCCTTGAGGTTGTATGTCCCCAAAAGGGCTTGAAATATCCTGGGTTTAGTTGTAGGAAGGACCTGATCCAAAAGGTATGATTTTCTGACCAATATGTGGTTAGCTGCAGGCAGCACCAAAAGATATGGTATGAAGTATTGTTAATGTTAACAACCTATTATATTGACATATATAGCTGTATAGTGACACATGAGAACTGTATTGTTAGGATCTATTTATGTTGATAAAGACTTTATACTTTCATTAAAGATAAGCTCTGGCCAGAGTCAATAGGGCTGCAGGTACGAATTTGGGCCAGAATGATTCCATTGTAAGATGGTGATCACTAATGAAGCATCACAATGAGCAAGTTGCCAAACCTGAGTGATGGGAAAGAGAACGAAGCCAAAGATCAGGTAGGGTCTGTGGTTTCTGCAGCAGGTAGAAAATGAGCAGACTGGGTGGGCCTAGCAGTCCTTATCTGCCGTAAATTTCTATGTTTAAAGTGTGGCTCTTGTGATATGCAAAATGAAAGGATCCTGATAAAAAGTGAGATGTAATCATATGGTTAAATCTACTTGTGTGACTATAATTGAAAGCAAACTTAATAAATAAAAACTTGATTAAACAGTACTATCCAATAGCCTCTAGGTAAAGCAGAGCAAAATAATAAAGAACTTATTCTCAGAATGCTCCTTCACTTTAGCATTGGGGCCATGTTTTAAGGGTCTTAAGGGACCTCTTTGTGCAATCCTCAGGACGGATGGATTGTTTACAGCCTAAACTCCCTTCCACAAGGGAAGTGTGAGGTGGGAATGCAGCAGTCGGTGTTCATCATCTTCAAATATTTTCTATGGTAAGCACAGTACTCAAGCATTTCTTATACTAACCAGCAGGTGGCACCTGAAATCACAGTTAGACAATTCTAAGTCTTAATTAGGTTACTTTATTAGGAGACTTAAGCTTTCCGTAACTACTGGGAAAACCTTTTAATACCCTGTAATGATATCACTAGAAATACTGTGTAGCAGAAATTGTATAAAAGTGTATATAATGAGGTGTGGGTCCTAGGGTAGGAATAATGACATGATATATTTATGAATATTGTATTATAATTTGCTAACTGGTTTTAAAATGAAAAGTTCTTTGACTTTTGCATTACATTCCATGGGATCTTTAACTTCCACCTAGACAACCAGAAAAGATGGACAGAAGGGACCTTGGTTTAACGTCTCATACAAAGGCTAGCACCTTAACATCAGTGTAGTACATCCCATACCCAGGTGATACACTACAGCATCAATACTGGGTATTAGCCCAATTTCCTGCTGTGGGGCACCAGCCTATATCCTTCTGGCCCCGAGGCAAGTATGCAACCTATTGAGTCAATAACACTAAATATCTAACATGTTCACAGAAAGAATGTATATTGATGAGGATTAGATGATCCCTCAAGGCCCACCCTTTCACTAATCCAAAGCCAGTGTTCATTATCTCTGTATGAGTAAGAGTAATGACTATTAATCATTCACTCCAGATCAAGAAATAAATTCAAGTTACAAAAGAGCAGTTTCATTGTTCCTCCATTAAGGGTCTTGATCACAGCCATGAAGGAAAATGGAGAATTAGAGGCATTGAAGTTTGGCATTAGGTTTCAGAGCTATGATCTGAATCTGCCTCAACTTAGTAAGTGTCTAAAATGCATATTTTCTTGATTTTATTATGAATGTAATGTCTATGAAAGAGATCAGATTGACAGCACTAAAGCATTGAATGGTCATTGAGTATGAATGACCCCTCAACCACTAGAGGTGGCATCTCCCACAAAGATTAAATGCTGGCACCAGACTCTGGGCTGCTGGAGGTATCTGACTGGATGGCAGCTGTTGGTGGCTACAGGCAGGTGGGTGTTGGCTACTTACTGCAAGCTTCTTGTACATTGATCTTTGATCCTCCGTCACCCTGCCAGCCCCAAGCAACCTGAGTCCATTCCCGACCCCGGGTCACCAGTGTGGCAGGAGGCAGGTGCCCAGTGCCTCAGCCCTCCATGCCACTGGGCTAGCATTCTAGCTGCACTTTGAGGATCGTTGACCTTAGGCTCAATTGAGAAATGGATCACAAGTAATCAAGGATGCTAGTCACAGGGCAAGAGAGGGTTGAGTTCCTGCCCTGGCATCAAATGGAAAAAGCATTCCCATTTGAAGGCCTAGCACTGACAAGTTGACTCCTTTTGAGAGGCCTCTACAACATGGAGGACCTTGTCATAGAAACTCAAAGGCTGGAACTCTAGCCACTCAGGAACTGGTACAAATGGCAAAATGGCAGACTGCAGGTAACTGCAAAGATGTAAATCATATGATATACTCCTATCATCACAGTTGTGTTCCTTTGTTGTCAATCAAGAAAAACTAGTGATATTTGATGTATATGTTCCCTTTAACTAAATTTGCTTTGTTTTAATGTAGTTCTGTAATTTGCAAGCTGTAGTAAATCATAGCACTTACTATCAGAACAAAAGGGGTTACAAATGTATATATCTTCTGTTATTGCAAATCCCAGACTCTCCTGCAGCTGGCCTTAGAACAGTATACAGCAGTGAGAGGTTCAGTAGCCTGCATTGTATGTTAGAGTTTATATAAGTTCATGGAGTGGGTCCAGCCCAGCCAACCTCTGTATAAAGGAAATGTAGTTTAAATGGGAGAAGCCCAGTACCAATCAAGGCAACCTGAGGTAGATCCAGAATTAAAGGGCATGCACTAATGGTGGGTCAGATGCTCCTCATAGGAGTGGGGTGGACGTTACACTGTAGTTCATATATGAAAACAAGGCTAACCAATGATGCTTAGTAAAATAAAATGTATAAAAATTGCAGGCAACAGTGTTACCAGGGTATATGTTCTGTAATAGGTACATCAGGGCTTCTGCCTAGAAATTGCTTGATCTTATATTAGATGAGTTGCCTATCTATTCCTCCTCTGTTGCTTGCACTGTACTGTATGATAGTTTATGTGTATATGTTCCCTTCAATTGAGTTAGCTGTTTTAATGTGGCTCTGTAATTTGCAAGCTATAGTAAATTGTAGCAATCACCATCAGAACAAAAGGGGTTATTAACACCTTTTACATCTTCTATTACTACAAATCCCAGAATCTCTTGCAGCTGGCCTTAGAACAGTATGCAGCAGTGAGAAATTCAGTAGTCTACATTGTATGTGAGAGTTTATATAAGTTCTGATATTTTGTTTGCTGGTCCTATCATCCTCCCTGTCCCTGGGCTGATCTAACTGGTGACTAAACAAAAGCTCTGTCATGCATTATGGGCTATTGAATCTCCCACTGCTGTCTACTGTTCTGATGTAGCTGATAATGCACCCCCACACACACACACACACACAGCACAAAATCATTCACAGCAGTCGTTTTTGATCAGTATTTGTTGGAGTTACTTCAAAGAAACAGGAAGTGATTCTGTTTTTCTTTCTCCCCACTTTCAACTTGAGAATGAATGGGAAAAAGTCACAATTCAAGCAAGGCAGTCAGGCACAGTGGGTGAAACAGTGGGTGGAAACTTAGGAAGGAATTTGAGTCCCTTTACTCATCCTAAAAGGCAATCTGTCACAGGGAGCAGAACAGTGGGTGGCAACTTAGGAAGGAATGCAGAGTCCTTTACTCATCCCAAAAGGTCTGTAGGGATATGCCCATTGCAGCCCTAAATTGTAAGTTTCTATGCCTAACAGTTCAAATATTACAGCTTTTGAAATATCATTTCAAGAATGATAAAATACTATAAAAAGATTCTTTTTGGAAATGGTCAGAATATACTAGTGGTTGTTCTGTCTCAGAATAAATACATTATTTTAAGATTTTGTGTTACAAATAGTAAACATATCGTACTGTGATCCTTCTTAATACTTGTGAACACTGCTGATTTAAAGAAAATATTAACTTCAAATAAAACACTATGATTTATTAACAATTAATTAAATTCACCTATACAATTGTTTTAATAAGTTGAACACAGCATAAAAAGCATTTTGGGGAGTTAAAATCTTTTATTCAGGTAAAAATCATGCGTAAAATGACATTACAGACAACAGACAACTTCTCTTCCAACATCCGAGGATGCTGCCCCATCATTTCATTCTATTACATTCTTATTGCGAAATCAGCATTGTCTGTTCCTTTCCTGCTTATATAACGATCACATTTTATCATAAAATCCCCACAAACTATTTACAGCCCACATTTCATTACTATATATATATATAGCAACCATTATTAACCTTTGCTGTGTTGCATTGTTGTTGTGTGTATGAGATATTTCAGAAGTTCTACCCTCTGTCCTTCCCCTACCCTCCAGATGGCACTTACAGGTGATGGAAATGTCATGCTTCCTTGGGGTAAATTTTACCTTCTAATCCCTAGGTGTACCTTTTCAGCACTTCCCCAGATATCTGCAAATACGTCGCCTCCTCTGCTTTACTTTTGTGTATCACTTACCTGTAGGCTTCCTCAGAATTTCGTCTCCATCTCTGGTCCTCTCCCCAGCTCACAGGTATCGGTCCAACCCTTCACTGCAGATCCAGGTATCACTCCTCTTGTCTCATGTTCCTTGGATAGAATACAGCTCCTGAGCATTCAGGTTACTCCTTGTCTTAACGCCATTGCATCCCCACAGGCAGTGAGTTAATATATGTCCCCCATTTATCCAGGAACAGCTCCTCCCTACCATATCTTTGATATGTCACCCTTTCAGGGCAAGATTATTTACCACCAAGGTTTTCCATTACCCCAGTGATGGCTTGACATATGAGACCCATGTATTTTGGATACACTGCCTCACTATGGTCAATAGTACCCTTATCATTCTCGGGTATGCCTCCATCCCTCCTCCCCAAGTCCTCCATTCCAAACATTAGGGGGTCGCAGTATCTGCCACTGGCACATGTATGGCTCCCATCACTGCTTGAGCTATCTCTGTCCTAAAGGGCTGCAACTCCCCACATTCCCAGAAATAATGGCTGTGTGTGCCTCACCACATTGCATCTACACATTGGCAAAGCTGTGTGGTGGAGCTTGTTGACCACCACCAGCAGGCAGTACAGCCTGTGCAGAAATATGAACTGTGATTCTTTGAACTTGTTACACATCCATAGTCCCATATGAGACTGTGGGACCAGAGTCCAATTCTTCTCTGTGATCTGGATTCCCAAATCCCTCTCCCACAGTCCCTTAACCTTTACAGATCTATCTGAGAATAGTTCCTTGTCCTGCCTTACTGCACATGCAATGAGTCCTTTTGGATCAACCTGTGCAATCCATACTAATTCTTCCAGTGGCTCTAGCATGGAGGTCTGTTCATCTAGCCCACTTCTAACTGTACTAAAAGCCCATATCTGAAAATACTGATACATGTGTGTAGCTGGGATACCATACCTCTCTCAGCTCCTCAAAGTTCACAAACATCCTCCCCATAAGTCTCAGAGGCACCGCACTCTTCCCTGTTCCCATACCTCAAATCTTCCCCTTCTAACCCTGACAAGAAAGCTGGGTTCCCTACCACTGGTGCTAGTTCTGTGACTGCTCTCCACTCCCCTCCTCTTCCTGGTCTGTTCTCACATCTCTAATGTCTATTCCACTAGGACATTTCTGTTCTTCAGTCTGTGGTATGCCTTCTTGCCTCCTGCATCTAGGTATGCTGTCAGGTAGACTTTTGTGCCTTTGCCCTCTAAGTCCACCCATCCTGCTTCCACCCTTGATGTACCCAGTCCTGGATATATCTGTTCTGCATAGCTAGTGTATAACCTCTGAGATCTGGGAAGCCAAGGCCCCTTTTCCCTCTTGCCCTTTAGCCTTGGTAAACTCATCGTGGGCCTCTTATTCTGCCAGATGAACCTGCCAAACTATTTTTCTCTATCCTTGTAGTCCCTAATAGTCAATCCCATTGGTAGCATCTGCATTAGATATAGAATCCTGGAAGTACATTCATTTAAGAGATTGATATGTCCCAGCCATGAAATTGGAAGCACCCTCCACCTCTCCCTATCTGATTTTAAGTGTCTGTAGCAGGGGTCCATAATTAATCCCATACAACCCTCTAGGTCTCTATCTACCTTGATCCCCAGGTAAGTGAAATTATTCTTCATAACCTTGAACCCCCATGTATTGGTACCACTTCTGCCCCTGGTCCAGCTATCCTAAACATTTCTGACTTGGATAGGTTGAGCTTATATCCTGAAAATCCTCAGAACTCCTGTACTACCTCTTATAGGGCTGGGATGGTAGTGTCCTGGTATGTTGTGAATAACAGAAGATAATCCATGTAAAGAGTCAGTTTGTGATGTATTCCTGACTCTCCGAGCACCCCTCGAATTCTGGCATCTTCTGAGATACAAATAGCTAGTGGTTCAATGGCCAAAGTGAATAGGAGTGGGGACAAAGAGCACCTCTGTCATGTTCCCTGTGTAATTCAAACATTTCAAAGCAGCCCCCATTAACCAAAACCTGGGCCCTTGGTCTTCTGTAAAAGTTTTAACCATGTTGGTGTAGGTGTCCCCAATCCAAATTTCTTTAACACTTCAAAAGACAGGGCCATGCTATGCAGTTGAATGCTTTTTCAGCGTCCATGGACAGCACCACCACTTGCCCTAATGCCAGTTATCCCATTGGATTATACTGAGAAGTCTTCTCATATTATGATAAGACTGGCGCCCTACACAAAACCCATTTGATCCACATGTACCAGGTGAGGTGAGGTAGGATCACCTCTAGTCTATGGACCAGTACCTTCACAAATATTTTGATGTCACAGTTCAGGAGTGATATGGGTGGTACAACTCACACTCCTCAGGGTCCTTACCAGGCATGGGAAGCACACAAATCATTGCCTGTAGGCAAGTTGCTGGCAGCCCATCCTACTCCCTGCCTCCTCCAACATACCAGCCATAGCTCCTGCCAGTTCTCCCTGCAGTTCTTTATAGTACTCCATAGCAAACCCATCAGGCCCTCCCGTTCTTCATTGATGCCAGTGCCCTCCTATCTCCCCTGCTGTTACCTTTTCTACTAATTTTCCCTTTGCTTCAAAGAGTTCTGGCAGTCTTATTCCTTCCAAGAACTGTGCCACAGGGGTTCTGTACTCCTACATACTGTTTTGTACAAATCTTCATAAAAGCTGCACATGCCCTCTTATCTTCTCACTCTGTGTGTGTAACTGCCCTGTCCAGTCTCTCACTATAGTTACCACCGTCATTTCCCCTTCTGTCCTTGCCAGTCGTGTCAGTATGGCCCCGGTTTGTTCCCCTCATACAGCCACTGTCTGAGATAGAATAGGGATGTACTACCCTCCTGTTAGCAGTAAATTAAGAACCCTGTGAGAGCCTACATTTCCACCCTGAGCTGCTCTGTAGGGTTGAGCAATCATGCTCCTTTCAGTGTCTTTCAATTGCTGTTCCAAATTCTGCCTTCTAAGCTTCCTCTCGTCTTATACCTATTCACATAGCCTATAATCACCCCATATATGCCTTTCCTGACTCCCAGTATACCACTTATGTATGAGCGGTGGCTTCATTCGCCTCCTTGCATTGGTCCCTGTGTTGTTTCAAGAATTTCCTGAATTTCTCTGATGTCATCAGGTATGTGGGAAAACACCAGCCAGGGCATGGACGTGCCCAACCCGAGAACATCCTCATCACCATCATAGCATGATCTGATATATGGATGGGCCGTGAACAACATCCACACACACCCATATTCCTCTCTTGACATATATGTAGTCCAGCCTGGACCACGTACCACATGGGTTGGAGTAAAATGTGTATTCCCAAGCCTCAGGGTTAGCCGCTCTCTACACCGACCATATCCAAATCTACCACCCCTGTTTCCATTGGCTAATTGCTCTCTCATGTCTACCCATTCCCTCGAGTGTTCCAGGCTGGGTTCCATCACACAATTTAAGTCCCTCCTCAGCATAGGTTGGGGAACTGCTCAGACCATCACATCCAGTAACTTTTCATAAAATTCAGCATCAAACACTGAAGGGGCGCATATGCTGTCATCTCCTCCACACTGAGGTGGGTCTCTTGTAGCAGTGCTACCTGAGCCTGACAGTTCTTCAAGGCCTGAAGTATCTTTTCCATTTATGGGGTTATGGAAGCCAGGGATATTCCATGATACAATTACAGTTTCATTATCCATTTCTATTCAGTTGTTCTCCTGTCTCTTCACTAGGTCCATGTTGTTGTCCCTTCCTCACACATCACAACACGTATATACAAGTGCATTATCTCTTTTATGTCCCAGAACATCTTCATCCCCCATACCCAACAACTCCTGCAACAGGCAGGCGTTCAACCATACATCATAACAAACATTAACATAACTTTGAACTCTCTTTTCAGTACATATTGTTAGCCCATTCCTTTACCCTTTTCACCTTGTTCTGCATTATCCTCCTATGTCCCATGTCCTTACTTGGACTTGAAGGATAGAATACGATCCATCCACCCCCAACATCCCAGCAATTTTAGCAGATTCAAGTACAGGTTCCATATTCTCCACTCCCCCTTCCCACTATTCACCAAATCTTTAGCATATAAGTGGTTTTGTTCCCGTTTCCCCCACTGACAGCCACTCAGGTATCCCGGATCACCCTTTTACCTCCCTGTCCCTTTTAAACCATTTTACATCTGCCCTATTGCTCCTCTAAATCTCCAGGCTCCTCTGATGGACCCCTACTTACCAGACCAATGTCCTGTGGAGCCAGTTCAGAGCACCACCCCTTTGAGCATCCATCATGGCTGTCCATCCATGCTCGTTGCTCTGGGGCCATAACTATGAGGAAAATTAGAGAGCCATTTACAGCTTTAAACTGTCTTCTATATCACTGCACATTAACCTCCATCATTTCCCTATGTAGCTCAGGCCTACAATGACCTTTCAAGTCGCCCCTCCCTGTATGTCCCTTCCTTTTCATCTTCTGCCTCCATCTGCAACATTATTACCCTTCAAGGCCCTCTGCCATGTGCCCTCTCCTCCATTTCCAGATTTGAACTGGACCCATGTCCTTTTCCTTACCCCCGGCCTTCACTATAGAGTCTCCCTCTTCTCTTTGTTACAGCAGATCCCCATTGTGAGCTCTCCCACCCTCCTTTCCCAATTTGTGATTAGAGCTAAGGTGGAAGCCATTTTGTCACCCTCCTTGTCGGCTCCATTACTTCCCTCATGGTCACACTGATAGGCAGTCTTAATTGGTTGTCCTCCTGGGTGTGTGGCACCACCAACCTCCCTCCCAAACACATTCCCCTCCTGACTCAGCCTTCAACACATATACCACACACCCTTCCATGGCTTGGGCCCTTTGTTTACAGTGCAATAAGTACACGTCTCAGTGGTAACTCCTGGGCCTAAACTTGGCCTGCGCTGATAGTTCTGAGTACCACGGAGCTCCAGATGTGTTATAGCTGCACACTTCACAGATCCTTTTCCTCAGTATCTTCCTTTGTGGCTTAAGCACGCACAATGACCAAGAGGTAGACCCCCATGGAAGACTTCTCAAATTCCCCATCCGAGGTACTCCAGTGAGAGTAGTGATGCCTCCTCCCTCCTTCCACATCAGTCACATTGAGCAAGCAAGCCTGGTGGCAGTTCACCCACATGGCTGTCCCCTCAGTACCCCTTTAGCTTCCCCAGCATCCCAAAACTATAAAATAAATTCAATCAGATGTGTAGTCAGATGTAGACCCCTTGTTTGAGTCTTAACAGTCTGTTCATTCCTGACATCCGTGAGCACATTCTACCCCTGTCCAGCGTGGTGAGGTCACTGTGTGCAGCACCTCCTATCACCAAACAAAATTCTCTTTTTACAGTGCTTTGATGGCAAAACTTTCACTTATTTGGAGAGTGCTAAAGTCCCCGTGTCAGTCTATGCCTCCGAGCACCTTCCAGATCTCTCAAAAATTACTGCAACTCTCCACCTGTAGAAACATGAAGGTCACTCCTCTCTACACACTTTCACTGTAGCTGGGAATAGAAATAAAAATCCACCTTATTGGCTCTGAGGACATACAGGACCAGATTAAACATTCTCTGTTTCCTTTGCAGCAGCTGGGAGAAGTCTTGATGGAGAAACAGGCAGGCCCCTTGGTAGATTACCTCCTTTGCTTCTTATTTATCATAGCTGCTGTTTCTATGCCTCCCTCGGCGGCCCCTTCTGCCCGACCCTCCCAGCTCCGTCCCAAAATTACCAGACTTACCTTATGCCTGGCCAGGACCGGTTCCTGCGAGGATTCGGGTGTCATCCTGCCACTGGGATTTTTCTCCTTTATCACCCTTTGCACCTGTCACCATACAATGGGTGCAGCAGCTGTCTCCACCTCTGCAAAGTCAACCAAGCACCCTGGGCAGGTGAGCCCCCTAGCTGTGCCATTCACAGCACAGACCCTCCACCCCAAGGAAGGAGGCTGTGATGCTCAATCCTTGCCTCCCCCCACTGGTCCCTGAGTGACCCGAGTCCATTCCCAAACCTGGGTCACTGGCATGGTGCGAGGTGTGGTGTCCAGCACCTCAACCCCTCAGTGCCACCGGTCCAGATTCCTCCTTCTGCTTCTTAAACATGAACCAGATGGCTTGCAGGTCCCTGAAATTATGAAGCCAGAAAATGATCTGTCTTTGTGGTTCTCCAGTGGGCAGTTTCAGTGCCAAGGCCCTGTGCACCTTTTCAGTTTTAAATTTACCTCCCTTTGGTTCGACTCCAGTAGTCATAAAAGCACTGTGTCACAGAACTCCTCGGAGGAGTTCTCCTCTTTACCTTCTGGAAGGCCACAGATTCAGAGGTTATTCTGGTGTTGATAGTTCTTTTGATAATCTAGTTGATCTCGGCTCCCCAACTCTTTCCTGAGATCCTGCACAGTTTCTGGAAGCTGCTCAGTCTGGTCCTCCAGACTGGAAATACAGGTTCTGCTTTGGATATTTTAGCTGCCTGACCAGTGGGTTGCTCCGATAAATCTGAGATTTTGGTTATAATCACATCCAGTTTGTGAGTTATGACCAAAGTACCCTGGACTGTGAGAGTCCACCCTACCATTTCCATCTCTGGCATGGACAGCGTGCTAATATAAGTCCCATGCTGGGTGGACAAGTGGAGCAATGTGCGGAATCATTGATGCCTTTCAGCTAAGGGAGCCATTTGAAAGTGCTTCCCAGTGGGGCCAGTTATGGGATTGGTGGATTTGGAACAGTGTACTCAGGGATCAGACTCTCTGATAATTTACCAGTGGCTATCAAGCACGTGTTGAGGAGAGTGTCCTTGAATTTAAACAAATGAATGGCTCTGTAGTTCCACTGAAAATCGTACTGCTGAAGAAGGTTTCCTGTGGTTCCCAAGGTGATCCATCTCCTGGACTGATACGAGCATCCAGATGTTTTTGCTCATTCTGGAGTGCCCAGAGCCTATGCAGGATTTGTTTGATTTCATCACTGAGTGTGGTGCCCTTCAGGAAGAGCTGGTCAGGAACTTTTTGCCAGGCTGTGGAGGCAATGCGGTATTGTCACGCCAACGGAGTGCTGCATCGGGACATCAAGGACAAGAACATCCTTGTGGACCTTCGATCTGGAGAGCTGAAACTCATTGACTTTGGCTCTGGGGCACTATTGCAGGACACAGTGTACACAGACTTTGATGGTAGGTCTAATTCCAGCAACCAGACAAATGAATGACTGGTTACAAGTCTGTAGTCAAATTAAGATTCCTGCATTTATAAAAGCCTACAAGAAAGATTATGCTTGCAGTTTGCATTCAAATATCAGTCTCATAGCCCCATGGCATAAACAGAAATTTATGCCCATCATCGAAGTTTGAGGGCAGGGTGTGCTCAATAGAAGTGACTCTAAACATAGATCTGTTGGATTAAAACTGGTCACAGCTCAACTAGCAAGAGCCTTTTTGAGCAGTAACTTATCTGAACCAGAGGACCTCCTAAAATATAAAGATGTTTAAACTCTCTTCCATTCGCTCTTGTAGAGCAGCCCCCAGTGTTTGAGCACTTAAAACATAAAGCTCTAGCTCCATAAAGCTTGGCTCTAAGTGGTGCCTGATTCCGTGTTGTCATCGGCAAATGTTAAGTACATAATCACTCACCTAAGCAAGACAGTGGAATCAAGTGAGTGCCTTAGAGAAATTATCAAGTTTTACCTAAGTGAATGCAGTCAGTTTTGTGTTTCCAGTAGGTAGTGTGCAAGATCTCTAATGCATACTGCAAGCTGGCACATAGGGCATGCATTAAAGGGCTGCATTGTACTGGTTGTGTGCCTGTAAGCTTGCCAAAGGTGTGTCCTTGTGGTGATTGTCTCCCCTCTGACTTTCACGGGTTGTACTATGCTTAGAGTGGGTGATTGGCTGGTCCTACTGTCTGTATCCTGTGGGGATCAAATTTGGAAGGGATTAATTCTGTCCTCACAACTCTAGGGACTACTTGTATTACACTGCTGCCTTTTCCTCCTTCTCTTCCATACCTACTGAGGGTGTTGTCTAATCCTCTGGGTGGTACAGATCTTTATAGCTGATCTTTCTCTGCAGTCAGTGGTGGTCTATAAAGTTGTAGTCAATTGTAGTCACTAGCCATTGGTGATGTATGTTTATCTTATTGTCTGCCCTTGTCTCGCTGCTTTACCATGGGCTGCTTGCTGAAATTGCCGTGTTGGGCTACAAGTGTGAAATAGACTACCCAGCAGTACTCTGCTCCTGGTGGAGTGCGACTGCAGGTCTAACTGTCCTTTTGACTGCTCCTTAGTGCCCTCCAGGTAGCCTAGAGGGGTCTGGTCTCCCTATCTCCCTCATTTATCCTGGGCCCTGGTTGTATTTAAGTCTAACTCCAGTGTGTATTTAGAGCTATGGGGGCCTGAAGCATTCCAGGAGGGGCTCGAACTCCCATCTCTAACGCCTCGCCATAGGGGCTGCTCATGGTATTGTTCCTCCCTATTTATCACTGGACTGTGCTCCCATGTGGGGCAACTCGGTTTCTCACCAGGATTACTTGATGAGTGGGACTTTACTTTTCTAACCTAATAGCCACCAGGGACAGACAGACTCCCTGACCCATCTGCTGCCTTAACCTGCGTTGCTTCCTGTACCCTTTGAAAGTGGTCAGGCGCATCGGCCGTAGGGACATCCACTAAGGTGGGCACTCCCCTCTGAGGCATTTCCTCTGGCTCCTACTGGTGACACTCGTCCTGGCAGGGGATGTGGAGTTGAACCCAGGTTCTACATGTCAAGCCCTCTCCTCTCCTCTCCTGTGGGCTGGCAGTCAGAGAATGGGCTGAAAATAGCTAATCTTAATGTCCGTAGCCTTCTGCCCAACATGGCTGAAATCCATGCCTGGGTTACCCACTACAAGTCTGGCATCTTAGGGATAACCGAATCTTGGCTTAAACCCTCGATCCCAGACTCTGCTTGCATGCTTCCCAGCTTTGACTTCCTCAGGCAAGATCGTCCAGGAAAAAGAGGGGGTATTCTGGTTTTACTACAGGACCACCTTAACTTGTCGGTGCTGACCTGCCCTCAGCCAGAGCAGTCTTCCTGTGAGCTGTTGCACACTGTTCTGCTACTTGGGAATGCAAAAAAACTGCACATTATATGTACCTATAATCCCCCATGGTGGTGTACTGGGCTTATCCTCCTTCTTGAATCTGTTGGTTCCAGGACAGGAAAAAATGAGGTAATAATCCTAGGAGATCTCAACCTAAACTGGCTTGGAGGCAATGTCACAGTATGAAACTCTGCTAGCTGGCTTCTCAATGTCCAAACTCATTCAGGAGCCCACCAGATGGTCGTCCATAGGTGGTAGCTCTCTCCTGGACTGGGTCCTGACCAACAGGCCTGAGCAGATTAGCTCCTCAGGTACCATCCTGGACTCCATCTCTGACCATGCCCTGGTGTACAGCATATGGAAGATCTCCTCCCCAAGATCCCTCCCAAAATCATCCAGGTGAGGGACTTCTCCAGGTTTAACCTGGGGACTTTCCAGGAGGATCTCATGTTCCTTGACTGGTCTTCAGTGATGAATGCCCAGAATGCTTCCTTGGCAGTCTGCCACTTCAATAGTATATTCGGGATGTTACAGGATAAGCATGCCCCCTTGTCAGGCGGAGGTAAGGGGGCTGTCACAAATGGTTGCAGGAGCCTCCTTGCTCTCATGAGGGCTAGAGATAAATGTTGGGCCAGTTTCAAGGTCTCAGTGGGCCAGACCATATTCCAACATTACAGGAGGCTCAGGAATGAGTGCAAAAGGCTATCAGGGTTGCCAAAAGTGACTTCTGTAAAGCTGCCTTGCAGACCTCAGCTAAGGACCCTAGGAACTTCTGGAGGAATATTGAAAACATAGTGAGTGGCTCCTCCTCCTGTGAGGGCTCGGACATGCTCATTGATGGTGCTACCTGTAATAATCTGCTAACCATCTAAATGCATTTAATGCTCACTTCTCGGACCTGTCTGCATTCACCTCACTATTCCCTCCACTGGTGATGATAGTACTATCCAAGTCCCTCTGCCTCAAATGGCACCTTCCCCCATCCTCCATTCTATCTCAAGGCTGTGCGGTAAAAGAAATGCAGAGATTGCTAACTGGTCTCTCACCCTTTTCTAGTGCTGGCCTTGATGGCATGGAACCAAAGCTTCTCTGCCTTGCTGCTGCCTACATTCGTCCCCTGTGGCCCATATCATCAACCTATCCTTAGCCTCTGGGGTTATCCCAGACCTGTGGAAGGTGGCACGGGTTGTCCCTGTGTTCAAACAGGGCAACCCCAGGATCCTTGACAACTATCTTCCGATTGCCATTCTGCCTGTCATCAGCAAGCTCCTTGAGAAAGTTGTGGCGGACAACTCTTGGATTATATCCAGGCTCATGAGCTTCTGTCTCCCTTGCAGCATGGCTCTCGAAAGGCACAGCACCACCTCTGCACTGGTCTCTGTCACTTCTGGGATAACGGCTGCTATGGACTAGGGCAGACTCTCTGGGGCCATCTTTATTAATCTCTCTAAAGCCTTTGACCTTGTTGACCATGCCTTAGTATGCTGTCAACTTGGGTCTTGGGCTTATCCCTCCTGCCCTGAGTTGGTTCTCCAACTACCTTCATGGAAGGCAGCAACTGACAAAATATAGTAAGGTGCTCTTGGGCGCCACCCCGTGTCTTCAGGGGTTCACCAGGGGTCAGTCCTTGGGCCCTGATTTTTCCATCTACATCAATGACCTTCCCTCCTTGGCGGCCTCCTGCAGGGCTGTCCTATATGCTGATGACCTTGTTATCCTCACTCATTCAAAAGGATATTGGGGTCATTAACCACTAAATGAGTGAGAGTTTCAGGAGTCTCCATTCCTGGATATCATCCCATAAGCTGGTCCTAAATCTTAAAAGACCCAGGCCATGCTGTTCAGTTCCTGGCCAAGTTAAAGGCCTCCTCTGTTCCTATGTGCATCTCGGGTATTGATGGCACTCCTGTTCTGACCACCGATTCCGTCAAATACCTTGGGGTGACACTTGACCCACAGCTCGATCTTGGTCAGTATATCCAAAATGTGTGTAGAGCTGTTAACTGAAATTGGGTCTGACTTACAGGGCAAAGAATAACCTTACTCCAGCTGCTTGCCTAGCACTGTCTAGAGGGTGTTTCTACCATCCCTCTGTTATAGGCTCTTTTGCTTGCCAATACCTCCAAGATCCACCTCTCTAGATGGACTGTTGCCTATAATAACATCTACCATTTTGCTCTTGGAGTCCCTCATCTCACCTCACCACTGTGATCTGTACAGTAAGCTCAACTGGCTCTCCCGCCCAATTATTTGAATTTTGTTGTAGGCAGTTTCATGAGTAAGGTACTGGGTACTGGCACTCCCCGGACTGGAGGGCTCCTTGTGCCAGCAGCCCATACCTACCCCTAAGGTCACTGGGCCCTGCTATCCTTAAGGTCCCTCCTACTCATACCAAAATGGGGACAGGGACTTTCGGCCATGTGCCCCTAGACTGTGGAACTCCTTTCCTGTCCAAGTCCGGACCTCCCCAAGTCGGCCTACACACCTCCTGTGGAACCACTTAAAGCTCTCGTCAGTATGTGACTGTCTTAACCCTCCTGATTAGCCTGGTCCTCTCGCAGTATACTTGAGTGTATTCATTCCATGTATCTTGCAAATGTGTAAATTTTGTATATATCTGTATATATATTGCTGGTGACGTTGTGTCAGTGATGCTGTACCTTAGCATATTGACTATGATTACTGTCGTGACCTGAGATATCTTACTATGTATGTTATGCTTCTCCTGACATCTGTGTATCTGCCCTACTTGCTTCAAATTGTACTCTGTCTGTTCTTTGATTTCCTGTACTCTCCTGGGTCATACCTGAAAATAGGCATGTGTTTGTCTAGTGTACTTATCTGGTTAACAAAATCTAAATAAATAATATTTGGGCCCTCTGTCACCCTGAAGCTGTGGCTTTTTCACTGATTTGGATGCATTGCGCGAGAATTTGCCCACATTTGAAACTAAATATTCATCCATTGTAACTTCCTCCACCTACTGATGTTGAGTGATCCAATGAATTTTGCAGTTTTAACCACTTTTTCCATTCTTTAGTATCCCATGGAAATGGAGCTGGTGAAAGATGCTGCTGATCATAGCTGCTCTTTAGCTCCCCAAGAAAATATTTTTATTTATTTGTGCCATTGTTCTTATTTTTAAAAGATACATTTAATGTTTTGCATGATGCAATTACTGTAAAAAGCTGAGATCCAACTAATAATAAAACTAAAGTTCTTTAATATAATAGCAGTTCCTGAAGAAAAGCCAGCTTCAAATTTTGAGTAACGATTATAAACATTTTGGAGTGTAGGAACATTTTTGATTTAGAAGGAATTACACTACAGCTTATTCAGGTTTGGTAGGGTCCCTAGTTATGCAACCATAAATGATACCCTTATGGCACTTAGAGTGTCGGCATTATGGTGCTAGGCAATCAGGGTGCCAAATCGCAGGATCACGACTCCCCTCACAGTCCCACCACCCCTGAGTCTGAATCTGTCCATGGGGGATGGGGCACAGCCCTCCCACCAATGGGGGTGCGAGACACAGTGCCCTGAAAGAAATGTAATCCTTGACATTGGCGATTGGCTCCTAATTGCTCGGCGCCGGATCGCGGGAGCATTCCAATGGTGGAACCTAAATGATAATAATAAATGAAACAAAGGACAAAGTAAATGGCTGCAGTGTAATAGGAGACCATCTTTCTCTGCTTTCTCATTTGCATGTCACCTGTTGTTCCCAGGACCCTACTCTGAGTTCTGTTTCTGCCTTCCCATCGCCTCCATCTGTTGTTTTATTTTTCTCCAGACTGGACTTAATATGCTTTCGGATGATCCATGTAATGGTCTTTGCTACTGAAGAATAAACCAAAACCCCAGCTTTTACCAAACACAACACTTTGGCTTTCAGATACATGATTCATGTGACACAATAGTGGGGGCCCTGGAGGGAACAATATGGCTACTTACTGGAAGGACCAGCCAATGCCAAATTACCGATGTGGAACAAAAACTCCCTAACAGCCATAGTAGGAGAACTGCGATCTATGATGTCTATCCCCATGGCGAATCCTTGGGCTGTACAGATATCCTCAGGTACAGTGATCACATTTTGTAAAGCATTTACAATCTTATGTTTATTCACTGCAAATAAAAACAACAGTAACATTAAACATCCTTAAAGTTTGCAGCACAAAGTGCCAGAAGCCAGGAAATGTAATGTCAGGGTAAAAGATCCATTGGGCTTTGCTGAATCTGTGGTGATGCATTCCTCTGTATTTGAACCATCAGTTGGCACAGCACTGGTGTTGCCTAACTTTGGCACCATGGGCTTGTTCCAATAGGCATGGCGCCAACTCGTGGGCATCCACGAATTGCACCATGCAGCTCTACTGAGCACCCTGCGCCATATTCCAGGACAAGCAGGGTCCCTGGCACTTATGCCTGTGACTTATGGCAGCTGCAATCTACAGTGGCACCACATACATGGTGCACCAGGCCTGGGTGCCACAAGTTGCGGCACACATTCTACTGCACCCCAGAGTCTCCCCAACCTAGGAACACTGCCACAAGCACCAGGGGCATGGGGGCTGGCCAGATGGCACTGCCATTTGGAAGGGCAATTCAGAATATGTACCGGGGTCCCCGACATTCAGGGGTGGGGACATGTATGTGCTGTAGGAGGCACAGGGGACATAGCTGGGACAATGTTGTGGCACAGTGGAGTGGGCATCCATTGATTGGCATGGACGGATGCCCTTAGACCATCTCCATGAGTGTCTAACTCTGCTGCACCAATGCAGCTCTTGGAAAGAGCGTTCATGGGTTACGGCAGCCACCCTTCTGGAATAGGGTGCAGTTGCTGCCATAATAACCACCGCGGGCCATGCCGTTTGCAGGTTGCCAGCATAGTGGGTTATGTAACCACACCTGGCACAACCTGCATTCGACAAGCGCCTTCAGAATTGCAAGCGATGTAACACATGGTGCAAGTCATGGGTTACACCATGGGTTTGTCATATGGCTTGCACCATGCATAATCCATCCTGGAATTGGGCCCTATATCTCCATGTATTTGAATGACTGTTGTCACTCTGCCTGTGCAGACAGTGCCAACGTTAGGCAATTCTGGAATGTTGCATTTCTCTACTTTTGACACTTTGTGCTGGAACCCTAACTAATGTTTTAACAGAGTTTTTTTCATGAATTGCATTACTTGGCTGGATGGTGTCCCAGTCCCTCAACCATGGCTGGATGGTGTCCCAACCGCAACCATGGCTTAATGGGTTCCTGACCCCAACCATGGCTAGATAGTGTCCCGACCCCATTGTGGCTGGATAGTATCCCGACCCCAACCATGGCTGGATGTAGTCCCAACCCCAACTGAGACTGGATGGTGTCCCAATCCAACCGTGGCTGAATGGTGTCCCAACCCCAACCATGGCTGGATGTGTCCCAACCCCAACTGTGGCTGGATGGGGTCCCAACTCCAACTGTGACTGAATGGTGTCCTGATTCCAACTGCGGCTGCATGGTGTCCTGACCCCAACCATGGTGGATGGTGTCCCATGGCTGGATGGTGCCCTGACTCCCAACTGTGGCTTGACAGTGTCCCAACCCCATCGTGGCTGGATGGTGTCCAGACTCCCAACAATGGTTTGATGGTGTCCGTCCTGACCCCAACAATGGTTTGATGGTGTCCTGACCCCAACAATGGCTTGAGGGTGTCCCAGTCCCCAAAGGCTCTACACCAATAACAGGGCATCTACTGGTCCCATGGCAGAGCCTGACTGGAGCATGGTTGGTTAGCATTTGGCCTATAGCATGCTTTGTGAATGGCCTCACACTGGCTCAGGTCTTTGCTGTGATTTGTGAATGCAAGGGCCTTCTTCTTTTCCCATGCTGGGTACATTGAAATGGTTTCTCCCTGTATATGTCTGCTGATAGCAGAAGAGTATACTCTTCTGTTCAAAACACATTCCACAATCTGTACACTTAGAAAGCTTCACTCCTGTGTGAATCAGTTGATGACCAGTAAGATGTACTTTGCATTTAAAATGCTTCCTACAATCTGTACACTTAAAAGAATTGTCCGGGGTCAGTGTCTCCAAATGTTCAGGGATTTCTAGTGCCATGACAATAACTGGACCCCATTCTTAAACCAGGGCATATTAAAAAATCATGAAATCAGTACTGTATTAGCCTTTGATGTTTGCTGAGGCGCTCTTCTCAGCATGTGTATCCTCAGTATGGCTTCCTTTTGCAGTTCATAAGGTGTCACAGATATTGGTAGCATATTTAGATGCACCTGAAAGTTTTTTGATTAGTCCTGTTGCTCTGAGCACTACTGGAATGAGGTGTGTGTGTCTTTGTTCCGCATCAGTTTAGTTTCTTTTACATATCTAGGTATTTTGTGATTTTGTGTCTCTCTGTGCACAGGACACTGTAGTCACTAGGGGTGGCTACTTCGATCAGCAATGCTGCCTTTATTCTTTTTTCTTCTATGACAATATCTGGTTTTCTTACTCCTACTTTCTTAGCAGTTGGTGATCCCATGTAATCATTACTTCTTCATTCTCTATGATTCTTTGTGGTTCATGTTCCTAGTGTTTCTCTGCTACCAGCATGTTATAGTGTTTGCATAATTACCAGTGGATGAATCTCTCACATTGTTATGTTTTTCAGTATACAGGCCTTCTGCCTTGAGTACCTCACATTCAGCCAAAAGATGTGCAGCTGTTTCTAATTCTGAACTGCAGAACCTACACCTGTCCATTATTCCTATTTTTCTGTGGATTTTGTGAGCCCTTTTATGATAGTCTACTACCTAGGCTGCCATTATCAACGTCTCACCTTGTGACTTAAATTCACCTCTTTTTAACCATACATGGGTCAGTTCTTGATCGACTTGTGGTTGTTCAAGCAGCTCCTGTATTTCCGTTACAATTATGGGCTTTCCGGTTGTCTTTTCTTCCTGTTGATCTTTGTCCTTACATGTTTTTTCTGCTTCTTTGCACTTTCTGTTGTTGGTTGTTCCTTATCTACTGGTGACTTAACATTCATCTCTGCTACCTCCAGAAAGCTCCTAACGTGATGATGGAGGTCATCTTAGGCTTGTTTTCTTCGTGATGCAGAACCTTGACTATGTTCGGGTTCAGGGATGTCAGTAGGTATGTTTGTAGTCCCACACTTGTGGGCATGTATGTGTAATCAATCTCAAGAAAGCCGTGCCTCCTCAAACTTTGGGATGTATTATCTTGGCATGTACTGATTTTTGTGTATTGACTGATAGACATGGAGTAGTTTTCTTGTTTTATACCTAGCAGGCCCAGCACTTTCTGTGTCCAGTCACTCACACTGGTGCTGTATGATATCACAGGACGTTGGTTTATAGCTTGCACTTAGTTTTGTGTTGTTAAAGCAGTTTTCAGGCAAGCTTCAGCCTTCTGAATATTCCTTGCTGATTTTTGCTCTTTTGTTCATGTTGTATTGTTGCTCCTTCATCTGTTCCCAGATATTTGTACACTCCCTCTTGCTCAAGGTATTTTATGACACAACCCTCTGTCAGGTTGATGTTTTCTTTATGAGTTTACTTCCCTGCTATAAATGTTGCTTTGGTACATTTGTCTAAGTCAAATGTCATCCATATATCATCAGAGAAGGCCTTAACAGTTTGTAGTTGTGCTTGCAGATGTTTGTTGGATGAGCTATAAAGCTTTAGCTCATCTACACAGAGGAGGCAAGATACTAGCTGTTGATTGTTCTGGATACTGGACATCAAGTTGTATCCATGGCTCATGTTACTGATTAGGCTGTTTATTGGGTTCAGTGCAAGGCAAGAACAGAAGTGGTGATAAGGAGTCACCTTGGAATATCCTTGTTGGAGCTTATTGCTTGGGACGGTGATTCAACCATTGTCATGCTTTTAATTGCAAGATGGTTTATCACTTCAATCAATTAATCAGTAATCTTTACTTAATTAGGTGGAACACTGTTGAGAAAAATTAATTTACAAAGTGTGCCTGGACAGCAATAATATACAGATCATACAAGCATAGATAAACAGAGTGAAAAAAAAGACATTAAATACATTACAGTACATAAGGCCTACTACAACTTAAATGGCCTAGTTTATGTGTCTGTGTGTGTGTATATATGTGTGTGTGTATGGGGCCTATGGCTATGATCTGTGCCTTACACCAGTTTATGATTAATCCAGAGATCTGTGCAAAATCATCTAAGATTTTGCCTAGTTCACCAAAGGATTCTCTGGCACTGTTTAAAGTGATCAGCAAATCATCTGCATAAATGAATACTTTATTGGTCATTTGGTTTGCTTTAATACCCGAATTTTAACTGAGTCCATAATTTTCCTTACTAGGGGCTCTATGGCTAAAATTAAAAATATCGGGAGAGTAGGCACTCCTTTCAAGTTCCTCTGCATAATTTGAAAGGTTATGAAATGATTCCATTAGTGACTATTCTAGCTAATGGGCTATTATAAATATTTTTACTCCAAGAGAAACTAATTTCCCATGTTCATGTTTGCTAAGACTTGTAAAGATATTCCCACTCTAGTGATTCAAAGGCCTTAAAGAAGTCTAGGGCTATGACTACTGCTGGGGACTTCAGTTTGGTGGATGCCTCAAATGGAGTTCAGCAACCTCTGAACATGTTCTACCCTGAACTCCCTGGCACAAAATCTGTTCTTTACCCACTCATTTTGTAATAATTCTTGTTAGCCTGTTAGCAAATATTTTAAGATTTTATAATCTATGTTTGATATTGATATTGGTCTGTAACTTTCACATTTCCAGGTCCTTATTATTTTTAAGACTAAGGGTGATGTATGCTTCGTTCATTGACTCAGGTAGGGAATTTCTTTCTGTAATTTCATTGAACACTTCATAGAGTTACTTATGCACTGATGTGTCTAGGGACTTATAAAATTGTGCAGTTAGATCATCTGGACCAGTTGTTTTATTTGTTGGGGCTCTTTTATAGCCTTGATACTTCCTCTAAGGTCATTGGCCTATTTAGCTCATTTACTTCAGGGTCATTTAAAATTGGTTGCTTAACAGCTGCTAGAAAGCTTTCTAGCCTGCCTTCCATGGGTGTCCCAGTGCTTTTATATACGTTTTGTAAAATCCTGAAATGCCTCATTTATTTCTTTGCTAGTGACTACAGTGTTATTTTGTTTGTTTTGAATCCCAGCTATTGCATTTTTTCCTTGCTTCCTCTTTAAGGCTCTATGATGTTGGTTCAATGAAAACTCATTGACCCGGCAACACAACACCAGGCTCCATGTCGACCATGATTTGCAGTCGGCAGGGAGCCCATACCTCTCTATCCCAACCCTGCACCCCTGTAATTTTAGATTCCAACTCTGAGTTAGAGTTGGTTTAGGGAGGGTGCAGGATAGGGAAAGTGTTGATGGGTCCCTGGCGAACTTCTACAGTGACATGGCCCTGTTGTCATTATCGATTTACGTAGCTGTAGAAGAGTCGCTGCATGGGGCATACCCTCTTTAACCTATATGCTAGTAATTTTCCTGCTTTTTCACCCATCTTCCAAAAGCCTGTCTAGTTCTAAACAATGCATATTCTACCTTAGTAGAGTAAATCTTATGTCACATCTTAAATAAGTGATCTTTAATAACTGTGTATCAGTTATTCTTTTGCTTAAGTTCCTGTTCTAATGAATTTAGCTCTTATTCCTTGTCCACTAGCTCTTTCTGGACCTCTTTCTTTTTGAAAGTTGAAAAACTAGTTATGCCTTCTAACAAAAGCCTTGAAGGCATCCCACAAGTATGCAAAGGATACTTCTCCACTGTTGTTATTTTGGAAGTAATCTACAGTCTCTTTTCCTAACCATGTTTTGAAATTTTTGTCATGAAGCAGTGACAGAATAAATTTCCATCTCAGGAATCGTTTGTGCTCAGCACCCATAGAAACTGAGAGCTTTAACAGAGCATGCTCTGAAATAATGTCATTCAATTGTGAGTTGATAATCCCATTACTAAAATTTTTAGATAGCATAAAATAATCAATTCTATTTTTTTTGGTACTGGCAATTTGCCTCCCATTTGGGAGGCTCTAGCCCACCGCACCCACTCACTGCTCCCCCAACCCCAGGCTTTCCCTCCTGGGTGGAGCCACCGGGCAGGCACCTCCTCCCAGGAAATACAGCTTTCAGAGTCTGGCTTGCCCCACAGGGCAGCATCATGGGAGTGGGACCCCGGTGGACTTTGGTCTCTGGCAGGGAGCAGAGGTGGGGGCCATCATTAACAATGAATTTTGGCAAGTTTTCTTCCCTCAGGGTGTGGACATGCAATGATGCCAGCATCTGCCCTGACCCCCTTTATGCATGGTGCCAGCCATTGTGGTAACCCCAGCATCTGCCAAAGGTCCACATTGCACCAGACACACTTCTTCCCTCCCGGAGAAGGAGAGCAGTCCATGGGATGCTCAATCCTTCCACCCTGGCTGGCCCTCTGACTCCTGGGTCTATCCCCAAATCCAGGATGTCTGCACCTCAGATGGATGCCTTGCCACTGTGCCAGTGGACCATAATCAATTCTACTGTTAGAACTGTGTCTAGCAGGATAAAAGGAATAATTTCTTTCTGCTGGGTGCACAAGTTTCAAACATCTACTAGATTTAAATCCTTAACTAATTTACTCAGTGCTATTTGCGATTTAGTTCTACTAGATTTAACTCCTTAACTAATTTACTCAGTGCTATTTCTGATTTAGTTCTGTTTAGGGGATTCAGATTCCTGTTTCCATCTATAAGAGTGTCCATAACTTTTGTATTTATTTTATTTATTTATTCATTTGTACCGGGTAGGTGCGCTGGTGTGAGAACCATTTTCAGGCATGTACTGGGCCATTGAGGATGGCACAGGAATATAACGCAAGTACAAAGGAGAGGGAAAGGCATACAAGGCATACAATAGACAGTGATTAAAATAAAGCAAAACAAAATGGTTATATTAAATGCATTGAAATTAGAAAATAGAGTTAAAATCTACGTTCAGACCTTAGGTCTTCTTTAGGAAATATCTAAAGAGAAAAAAAACAAGTTAGTGATTAAAATATACAGGATATGTACATGACTATAGATAGATAGATATATATATATATATATAGTTGCAGCGCAATGGATAAATACAATTTATAACAGTAGCAGATAGTAGACAAGTTGTAATACAAATTAGGAATGGTAGGAGATGAGTAAAGGAAAATGGTGCATCATGGCAGTATTAGTACAGACCAAGAAGAGAAAGGAGGAGAGGGGAGTAGAGGCGCCTAATATGATGTCATGGTCCTTTATTACCCACATTTTGTTGAACTATGGTAAAAGAAGGCAGCTTGGTTTGTGCTTGGAGCATATATATTGTAAATAGCTAGCTTACATCCATGAATGGCTCCAGTCAACATTTGATGTCTTCCTTCCCTGTCTTCAAGTGATCTATTTTAACAAATTTGGTGCCCATCTTAATCAGAATAGCTGTTCCCTCTGTTTTGCATTAAATGCACTATATTCTACTTGGGAGACCCACACTCTGAGCTAACACTGATGATTCACACTCTAATAAATGTGTTTTCTGCAATAGTGCTATATCAATTTAATTTTTACAAAGGTAGGTCAGCACTTTGTATGTCTAATGGGGTCCCCAATCATTTCACATTCCACGAACAAAAATTCAAACCATTCAGGGCCATTGTGAAAAGAATGTAAAAGCTTGGTTATAAAAATAAATGGAATAATTTACAATCAAGGCACAAAAATATAAATATGTTAATGAGGTGGGATTCCAAACAGTACTTTCTTGGATGCTTGAATGTGTCATTAAAGAAGCTGTATAACACAGCAACAATTGAATATCTTAACTGGGTTATCACTACTTATTTAACAAAGAACTGTAAATCCAATGAATATAGATGCTGCTATAATTAAAAATGATAAATTCAACTTAGTTACATAGTTACATACGTAACTATATAATTAGATAAGTAAAATAAACACCAGTTTGAGTGAGTGGGTCTGCTAAATGAATTAGAGCAAAGAGAAAATCAGACAAAACAAAAACAGAAACACAAATCAAACAACCTAAAAGCTGAAAACTGCTAGGCAGTGGAACTATGCAAGTCCAAGATACTCACAGTTGTGTCATGTAACAGTTCACAACTGTGCTTTGAGCTAGCCAGCACTGACTACAAAGTCAACGTTTTGAAAACTTTGGGAACATGCATGTTACATTGTGTCAGCTGTAGTTTGCATCCTCTGGAAGTGTTTATCTAGTTATTTAATCTTCTGGGGAGATTGATGTGCCATCCCAGAATTTTATCATTATAGGCAGGACAAGAGGCTCAACAGGAGGTGGAATTTTATTTATTTAAAACATGCATTAGGTCACTCGAGGTTCATTTTTCTGGAAAATTAGAGGGTATTGAGAGTTTGTTAGTTTATTTAGAAAGGCATAATCTAATTCTGGTGCTGTTTATTCTCCTCCAAAGTGAAGATGCATAGTTTTGATGAATTTTCCCACATGCTAGCTGATAAATTGGGTCAAAAGAAAGTAATCCTTTGGGGGCTTTAATGTTACATGGAGGAAGGCCCGAGGCAAAAACTAGACAATTTAATGCAAAGCTTAAACTTAGCCCAAATAATACACTCTCCTACAAGGAAAAACACTTTAAACAGCAAAGGTAACATATGAGATTTAATATTTGTTTCAATGGATCTGAAAGTAAATGAGGTAGGTGTTTGCTGTCCAAACTTAGGAGATCACAGTGTTATCCAGTGTGGTATAGATTTGTGAAAAAACAAATCTATTCCTAAACCGTAAATAAATTAAAGAGGTGTTATACTGATTTTAATAAACAACTTACAGGGATTATTTGACAAAATGCTGTGGTATAGGGTGTTCTCCTACACTTCCTATTTGCTAGGTCTGGATGCCACAACAGAAACCCTACCCTAGCCCCCTCGTCCAACTCATTCTACTCACGTCCAGGTGCATTGTCCTCAGCCTGTGCAACCCTACCAACTGCCCTTCCTCCCTTTTGGCCCTCTATGCCCCTCCCTTCCCAAGAATTCCCTTTCCACCAGTCCCCACCTCCAGCCCACAGTGGATGATGGGGCTTCTCCTCGGGTCTTTAGGCACTTCTCAATCTGAATTCTGCAGGCTGCCAGAATGGTAGCAAAAGACAGCCATACCAGTATCTGATGGATGACCCTCATCACCTCTATACAAACTTGGTTTGTCATAGGATATCGCCTTGTGCAAAATGCAACCCCCCAATCTCAGCCATAAAGCCAACCATCCTTCTGGTGAGCCTTATTCTGGCCCTTTCAATTGCCCCATGCTTTGGTGTGCTGCCATACCCATCTGGATATGATCAGCTGGGCCTCTCTTCGCAGGGACCACAGGCTCCAATAGCTGACCGCTTAGCCCCTGGACCGATGGCACTCCTCAAGCCACTGCATAAGTCCTCCTGCCCAGATCCTCAGCCTTTCCAGCTGGGCCCCCCTGCAAGGGCCGCCAGGCTCCAACAGCTGACCCGCTGGCCCCTGGAGTGAAGGAGCTCCTCAAGCCACCGCCCAAGTTCTCCTGCCCAGATCCTCAGCCTTCCAAGCTGGGCTCCCCTCGCAGGGACCACAGGCTCCAACAGCCGACCTGCTCAGCCCCCAAAGTGAAAGTGCTTCTCAAGCTGCCACCCAAGTCCTCCTGCCCAGATCCTCAGCATTCCAACTGGGCCCCTCACAGGAACCGCAAGGCTCCAACAGCCAACCTGCCAAGACTCTAGTTATCTTCTTCTGAATTGTATACCATACTACAGCTTGTTTGAGTTTTAAATTGTTAAGTGTTCAAAAAGGGCTGTGATTACAGTAATCTTAGTAAATTTGGTGCTGCTCCACTCAGGCCCAGACTTTTGGCGCCCAAACTATTGGTCCCATTGTTATGTAAATTGGGCTCACTGCTGAGCTGGCCTGCGCCTCTTGCATCGGCCGGCATGCCCAATCTCTCCCCTCTTCTCTCTCTCCAGCTGGAGGGCCCCTCACAAGGACCGCAGGCTCCAGCAGCCGACCCGCCGCCTCCCCGGACTGACGGGCGCCTCCCTCGAGCCCGCCGCCTGAGTCCCCTGCCCAAACTCAGACTTCCAGCTGGGCCACCCTCACAGGGACCCCAGGCTCCAACAGCCAACCCGCTCAGCCCCTGGACTGAAGGCACTCCTCAAGCCGCCGCCCAAGGACACCTGCCCAAATCCTCAGCCTTCCAGCTGGGCCACCCGCAGGGGACCCCAGGCTCCAACAGCCAACCCACTCAGCCCCTGAACTGATGACACTCCTCAAGCCGCTGCCCAGTCCTCCTGCCCAGATCCTCAGCCTTTGAGGTACTCCACTAGCCACCGACCAATCAGAATGTGAGCATCTTTCCAGGGCCTGCTCCGATTTGTCCAAAGCTCTCCCTGACTCTGCTCCTTCAAAAACTGACTTTTTAAGAGATTCAAGTTATTTTATTCTGAATTGTGTACCATGCTGCAGCTTGATTAGAGTTTTAAATTGTTAAGTGTTCAAAAGGGCTGTGATTACAGTTCTCTCAGTGAATTTGGTGCTGCTCCACTCAGGCCCAGACTTTTCACACCCAAACTACTGGTACCATTGTTGTGTAAATTGGGCTCCCTGCTGAGCTGACTGCACCTCTTGCATTGGCCAGCATACTTAATCTCCCCTCTCTTCTCTCTCTCCAGCTGGGCCTCACAGGACGCAGGCTCAACAGCTGACCTGCTTGGCCCCGGACTGACAGCTCCTCAAGCTGCCGCCTGAGTCCTCCTGCCCAAATCCTCAGCCTTCCAGCTGGGCACCCTTGCAGGGACCCCAGGCTCCAACAGCCAACCCGCTCAGCCCCTGGACTGATTGTTAAGTGTTCAAAAGGGCTGTGATTACAGTTCTCTCAGTGAATTTGGTGCTGCTCCACTCAGGCCCAGACTTTTCCACCCAAACTACTGGTCCCATTGTTGTGTAAATTGGGCTCCTGCTGAGATGACTGCACCTCTTGCATTGGCCAGCATACTTAATCTCCCCTTTCTTCTCTCTCCAGCTGGGCCCCTCACAGGGACCGTAGGCTCAACAGCTAACCCGCCCGCCCCCGGACTGACGGTGCTCCTCAAGCCGTCGCCTGAGCCCTCATGCCTGGATCCTCAGCCTTCTAGGTATGGCATTAGTTGCCAGCATTTCTGCCAAACCAGCACTGCACACTGACTCCCCACCCTCCCCCACCCACCCACCCGTGGTCTACATTTATATTTATAATCAACACTGATCACCTGTTGACTTTTTTCTATCTACCCAATTCCCCACTGGCTCCTTATATTTCTCTACCACTAGAGGCATCTGGTTATGATTCCCACTACGAGGCTACAGCTCACTAACCCTTCACATCCCCCTCAGTGTTCTCTCACCCTACTGCTTGTACTATGGAGTCCTGGCCGTCTTCAAAATGTGGTTCATACCGTTCATACTTCTTTCATTTCCATTGCCAAGCTGCCGGAAGACCAACCCTAGTCTGCTAGTGCCACCAATGGTGGTTAACAGCTCAGCCTGCCCCACTGGAACAATGCACCACCTGGTTGCTACTTTACTCCTCTACTGCCTTACACTCCCCTGTGCCACAATCACCTCAGTGCAAACTCAGCTTATTACTCTCCTTAAGATAGTATCCTCTCCTATCATTCTGTGTCTCCCTTAAAACTAGTAGCGATTGCTCTATCACTCACCCAAGGGATGCAGGCTACCCCAGCTCCTTATTCTCCTGCTCCTTCCAGCATCCGGCGATATACTCCCAAACCCTGGCTCTGTACTTGACCATCCACCAGCTGGTGCCCCCAGCCACAAATCCACTTTCACTACCAAATGGTCTTAAAATCATCCACCTAAACATAAGAAGTCTTGTTCCCAAAATCTCCTATTGCAACCCATGGAACATGCCTATGCCCCTGACATCGCTGTGATCACTGAAACTTGGCTGTCCAAAACTATTCCATACCATGCTATCGCTATCCCTGGCTTCAATATCTAAACAGGACAGGACCGGGAGAGGTAGAGGTGGGCTATTTATTCCTTCTCTACCTCCAGATCACTCCCTCCTTCACAACTTCTATTCAGTCATCCCATGAGGCTCACCTTTAAAAATCTCCTATCCTCACACAGTCCCCATCTTCATGCTGGAGTTTACTATCACACACAGCCACATTCCAACGCCACTGACTTGGTCTCAAAGCTCTCCATGTTTGCCAGCGGTAGTGAACTATTCATCCTGTGTGACCTAAATCTAAACTGCCTGGCTCCATCGCTGGCTAATATCTGCTCCAGTATTGAAGCCTTAACCTCCATCAGTTGATTCTGGAACCCAATTGTCTAAACCTTAAACACTAAACCACCCTGCTGGACCTGGTCTTCAACTTCCATCCCATCGAAGTAGTGACTTCAGGGCTACCACCAGACTCTATCAGCCACCACCAGCTACGACCTTTGTAGTGTGGAAAATACGCAGGGCCTAAACTCCCAGCTAAAACTATATTCACTAGACCCTTCACATCACTTGACCTGCAATCATTGCTCCACGACCTTGCACAAGCTGACTGGTCCCCCTTATCACAGTAGCATCAGCTGACAAGGCCTGCCTACTTCACCTCTAAGTTTCTGCAGGTTTGGAACTCCTGAGCCCCACCCATCAAAACCACAGTCCAGCGGGCACCTCTCCGGGTCACTCTTGAGCTTCTGGCCTGCCAACATGCTCATGACCTTACCATGAACTTGAAATGGTTGCACTAACAGCAATCCGCCTCACCAAAGCTGAGCATTTCAAGTCTAATTTCCAAACTAATACAAACACCCTTCTAAATTCTGAAGGTTGTTCACTCCTTCTTCTCACCATCCTCTACCCTCCACCATCCATCCTCAGGTACAATCACTCTGTTCTCTCTGAACCTATCACCATTGCTGAATGCTTCATCTCCCACTTCGCCACCTGTGCCTCTTCTCCTAAGCACCCTCCCAAGTCCATCCCCTGCCTCGATGGCCCCTCCCTTTACCCCAAACACTGACTCACCCTCCACTGCTCTTCCTCCACCCATGTCACCCCTACATCCTTCCCCTCCCCTGCTCCTCTGCCCCGTCCCTCTCCTCCAAACCTCTCACACACACCTCCCTGTTCTCCTTCTCTCCTGTCTCTCCTGACTGCCCTTCAGCTTTCCTGACACTAAACCTACTAAGGCTCCTCACCGCAGTGGCCTTGACCCTGGACTCCTCACCTCTCTGCTCTTGCCATAGCCATCCCACTCTCCTGTTACTAAACCTCTCCTCCTGAGACTGCCATAGTTCCCTCTGTTTCCAAGACATGTGGTGTCCTCCCCTCTCCCAAGGGGGGTGACTCCTCCTTTCCTGGAACTGCTCGTCCTTTCTCTCTACTGCCAACCTTAGCTAAATTACAGAACACGCAGCCCTCAACCAACTCTCCTTGTTTCTCTCTGACTGCGCTTTCTTCACCCCTTCAAGTCTGGCTTCCAACAAATCCAGCTCTACCACCACCACCTCTGCTAAGGTTAACTGAGACCATCTCCTCAGGCTTTGTCAAGGGCATTACCTCAGCTATCTTTCTAGACCTGGCCAAAGCCTTTTGACACTGTCTCCCACCCCTCCTCCTTCACAGCCTTTCAGCTGCTGGACTATCACCTTCTGCTACAGGATGGTTCAGTGCCCTATCTGTCCGACAGTCGCAATCAGTAAGAATAGCTGATGCTATCTGTACCCCCGCCTATAATCACTGAAGTCCCCAAAGCTCAGTGCTAGGCCCCATTCTGTTCTCCCTCTTTTGAATGACCTCCCCTGGTTTGCACTGCATCCAACATCCATGTATATGCTGATGATACAATATTGTTTACCTCTGGAAATACTGTCGCTGATGTCACTCCAGGCTCTCAATCCGACTTCACTAAAGTCCAACTCTGGTTTAGTTCTCATCAACTGTTTCTAAATACCAAGAAGACAGTCTCCATTTACTTTGGTACAAGGCAGAGACTCCGCTAGGCTAAGTCACCTCCCACCATTCACACCCTTGATGGGACTGCTCTTGAGGACTCCTTCACTTTTAGGTGTCTCAGCATCTGTCTGGACAGACACCTTGACTTCTCTGCTACACTGTACAAGCCTAAGCTTAGGGACCTTTACAGAAATCGCAGCTGCATCTCGCTCACTGCCAGGCATGAGCTGGTACAGAAAGATGATCATGCCCATTTTTGACTACCGCGACATAGTCTATGATGCTGCCCACAATCCCACCTAGCCAGACTGAACTCTCTCTTAATTCCTTCTCTCATTTTGCTCTTGGTGCCCTCCTGCACCCATCATTGGGACCTGTACCGCTCTCCTCAACCTCCATCCCCTACACTTCGGTGTGTGCTACATGGTGCAAGTTCATCTCTAAATTCTGTTGGATCTCAACCCATCATATATCTCCTCCCTCTTGGCACCACTACACACTCCCTCTATTCCCTGAGATCCCAGGCTGACACTGTAGCTGTCTCAGTCCCCTGCCGATCTACTTCCTCTCACCAATAAACCTTTTATACCACTTGCCTATAAAATATGGAATGCACTCCCTCCACAAATCCACCTCCTCCTCCCTCCTCCTCCCTATACTCCCTTACCTCTGCTCTGCACAACCACCTTACACCTACCTGCACCTGCTCCCCCCTCCTTGCATACCTGTCTCTCTGTCTCCTTCTCACTTTTTCTCTCTCTCACTCTCCTCATTCTCATTCCCCACCCCACCTGCACTTATGCTACCCTGTAGACTAGCTCTTAAAAGGTGACTGGATCTATGTGTTCACCCTTGCTGCATCTACATCACTAGTGAACTGCCTGTAATGTATGCACTGTCAACCTGCATCCTACACTTTTGTCCCTGTCTGATTCTTCAGATGACGTTGCTCCTATTAACTGCCAGTACAGTAACTGTTGCATCAGCCTATTACACTCAATTGCCATGAAACTGTTTTCAAATTGCATGCATGTATTCACCATCTGTTATGTGTGTAACTAAGTACTGTCTGTACATCCCTCTCCCCATTCCCCAGGACATACTGTGAGATGAGCATTAAGTTGCTCAGTGTATCTTTCCTAGTGAAACAATTCAATAAATAAATAAAAATAAAATCCCTGACCATACTATCTCCACTCCTGATCACCAATCCCTGAATGGTCCTCAAGTAAGCCTTACTGACCTGCAGTAAGGCTTCCATGGTGTGACTCCCAAGTCATTACTCCTAGGTGAATAATGATGACCTCTGGCCTTTCCCCAAACTAGCCTGAGCTCCTTCATGAGAGAAACCAATTGGGCCCAGTGCATTCCCAGGACCCTTTTGAGTGGATCTGTGAGACCTCGAGTCTTTTATAAATTCCTTGCCCCTGAGTAAGTGCTATGTGTCTCTCTGCCCAGTATATGAATGAGTGCACCAAGATCCACATGGTCTTCCTCTTGTATCCACCTGCTGGCATAAGGAGACAAAATAAAAACACAGTTATTTCAGGATCTGACATATGCTTGTAACATGCAGGCTGCCATCTACCAAGCTCCTTTATCTCTTCTGCCAAACCCCCTGGGCCAAAGTCGAGACTGCCCCTATTCTGAATAGTCGGTGGCAAACTGCACCAGGTCCTCCCTCTTTAAAGACCAAAGCCTTTTTAGTAACCCCTACTTGGAAGTTAGTCACCCCCATTACCATGTACAAACCAGGCCCCTGGCAGTGAGGGCCAGATAGCCCTGTAGCTTTCCATGGCCTGCACAGCACACCCCTGGCCCCTCGCTTGCCCAATCTGCACCTGGGCCCCATGTCCCATCTGATATGTCTTCGACCACCTCAACCAAATGGACATCCCTCCCTGGTAAATTTTACATCTCCCTCTGCAGCCCCCATGTCCCTTTTGCTTTGGGCAACCACCTCCACCACCCTGAATACCCTGTTGTACATCAAGGTAAACACGGCCTGGAAAAGTCAGGCTTCATTGGCTGAATTGCAGATAACCTTCAAGGCCCCCAAAACAGTGAGTAGAGATGGGGGTGATGGGTTTATAGGTGTCTGTGTGCAGTCCCTGTCCCTTCTGCCAACCTAAAAGCATGCACCTCACCCTTCTACTGATGCTGAGTTCTGGCCATCCCATGGTCATGTAGGACCACCCTACCCCAGCCAAGTGCACTGCCATGGTCGAGTGTGCCAGATCTTTCTCCACCTATCCACCATGAACCTCATTACCTGTTCCTCCATAATGGGCAAGCTTACCACCATGCCCTGCTGTGACCAAAATCTTGGAAGGCTTCCCATGCACCTAGATATGCCTTCAGCATGTTGACCGTACCATGAGCTCCTAGTACAACATTCGGGCTCTTGCCACCCAATCTCCCACAAATATCCTGGTACTGGTGTTCTCCCAACTTCCGCTTGAGGGCCAGCCTTCTGAACCTGCCCAACTGCAAACGTGAGAGGCTGTAGCAGTTTGTTCCTGACCCCTTCCACATGCCTGGCTCTGAAAGTGAGATTCAAATGCAGACCCAGTAGAACCAGCTGTCTCAAAATTCCAGTTACCCTAACCATGGAACCCTTCCTCCTGTTGATAACCTCCACCACGCCCTTGTTGTCACACCAGAAAAGCACCTTCATGTTCTGCAGAAAACCTCCCTATATCACTATGGCTACCCAGATGGGAAAAATCTCCAACAATGTGATATCCGTAAGTAGGCCCTTCCCCACCAGCTGTCAGGCCAAGCCTCAGATATCCACCTTCCCCGTAATAGGCCCCATGCCCAGAGCTCAGAGGTATCTGTATATAACTGGATGGTATGGCTGTTCACGCAGTGGCATTCTGCCAAAAGTAACCACGTTATACTCACCTAAGAAAGTATCCCATACTTTCAGGTCTTCCTTCACCCCATTGTTAATGTCCACCCAGTGATGCGGTTGCTTTGCCTTCCTGTGGCATGCCCCAAATCAACGTGTGAACACCCTACCTGGGCCGATGGCCTTACAGGCAAGTTCAGATGCCCCAAAATTGCTGCACTACCACTAATGGCACCCTCCTTCTGCCCACCACCTGCCCCAGTAGCTCTTTGAGCCAGCTGTACTTTCCTTGAGGCAAGTGGAAACATCCCCTGATGGTGTCCACTTCAATCCCCAAAATTCCAGCACCTCTGGCCAGTCCTTCTGTTTCGTCTTGTGCTAGTGGAATACCAATTTCCTTACACATGATCTGAAAGTCCCACAACATGATGCTGTACCTCCTCCCTGGATTCCCCAATCAACAAAAATCATCCAGGTAGTGCACTACCTGTTTGTGGCCACTATCGCTGCCCAAAGACCCACTGGACCCATGTACTGAATGCCTCAAAAGTGGAGCAGGCTACGAGCACCTCATTAGAAAAGCTTTGTCAAAATAAATCCTCCATTGAAATGGAAGCCAAGGAGGTCCCAGTCCCGGGCCACACAGGCAGCAGCAGAATACAGACACTATGTCCATCTTAGCCAAGCAAGCCCCTGCACCACCCTCACAAGTAGAATCACTGAGTCCAATGATGCATAAGATACTGCACTATGCTCTTCTGCTATGCCATCATTCACAGATGACCCATCTGGGTAAGACAAATGGTGAATAAGCCTGTATTCTCCGGCTGTTTTTGGGGACTACTCTTAAGAGGAACTGTGAACTGACTACAGGGTGGACCCGGAAAGCCCCTCCACCCTGCCTGCACTTTTTCCTTAAGTATTTTCTTCCAAACAATGACTTCCTTTCCTCTGACTGAGGTCAAATTCTTAGCCCTTGTTCCTGACCTAACCCCTGAAAAGCTAAGGCAAAACCCAGAGCAAAACCCTCCCTCAGCATAGCTCCTTGTTTCTGATCCAGATATCACGCTGTCCATGGCACTACCATTTCAGACCTAATCAAGGTGTTAGCCAAAGAAAAACCCCATCTCAGGCCTGGTGCCCCGGTTTCCTAATTCCACCCGTAGTTGGGATGTATCCACCTCTGTTCCCGGATCCTTGCCCCTGCCTGCAAGGCACTCTGTACCCCCTCCCCTTGGGTCCCATGAAAGGACTGATTCCTGACCATTCTGGCACCTACTTGCTCATGCCTCCCCTGCATTTTGCCATGGGGTGCTGTCCTTCACACTTTGAGCAAACATGTTTACATTTACAATTCATCCAATTGCAAGCTGCTCTATTGAATGCCCAGCAAGGCTTGCCCCCACCTGTCCCTCAGCCTTCTCAGGCCCTTCTGACCCCCCTCAGTCCTGTTTGGCTGGATAGTGTTCTGACCCATAACTCAGAGTGTGTACAATCCCACCTCAGGTCCCCCTTGCAGCCATCCAGCTGTGAAAGTCCTCATCATATTCTAACCAACCGTACCCCTCTGGGCCTTGTAAGCATTCCTAATGATGGCTGAATAGGTCAACAGTGGAATGGTTAACTCTGGTTGCTTTTCCAACAATATGGCACTGTATATCAGAAACCCCACCTGCCATGTATCCAGGTTTTTCCCTTATAGGTAGCATCCTCCTTCTGTGGCCTACCACCACCAGTGCCACCTGCCATTTCTGATTTTCCACCGTTTCTTTCTGCTCATATTGTTTTGGACGTCTTTTTGTCTAACAGGCCAAATAAGTCAATATATTCCCCTTCCAAATGTTGTCTTTGATGGGCGGGCACATGATCTCCAAATGAAAACCTGCAGGCGCGTCATAGAGCTTCCTCAATCCACCCACCTGGCCCCCAGACCTTTTGGTCTTCTCTTTCTCAGTCTTGAACTCATCAAGGATTTTCTCCAGTGAGGACAACCCTTTATCCCCATCCCTTCCAACAAACCTGCCACATAATCCTTGAGGCTACCTCTCCTGAGGGTTGCCTGTTCCCTTACCTCTCCAGTGTCCAAGTTCAGCCAGTGCTGGTGAGGGTTCTGGAGGTGACCAGTTCCAGGTCTGGGCCTGCCCCTTGGGCACTTCCTCCTGTCCCTTTGCCCTGGGGCCCACCAGCTCTTCCTCTTTCTCTCACTGCTTTTCCTCCTCCGTCTTCTGCAGCTTGTCGAGGAGTTCAGTCATTTTGCCCATCAGTGCTTTTGCCTCCAAACGTAGCTGTTAGCTGGAGCTTGGTGATGGCTGCTTCTTCTGTGCCATTCCTGCAAAGCGCTATGAAATAAGGAAGGAAAATGAAAACATGTAGTGGCCCTCAATACAAACCATCAGTCATTGTCCCTTCACCTGGCCCCTTTGTGGTGCTGTCTCCTGCAGCGATAAATTAAAGCTGAACCTGGGGCTCCTTCCCACCTGCCCTGTGATGCAAGAGTGCCCCCATGTCCATATGCCTCTTCATCAAACCAGAAACCCACCTACCCCTGCAGAATCTTGCACTTTCTCAGCTCAACCCGGAAGGCTAGGCGGATCCCAAATGGCTGATCCTGTGATTCCCACCCAGAGAAAACTGCACATGGGCCTGCTGATCTTATTTATACACCAGCTTGCTGTTGGTCAATGTGGCACCATTCTTATTATAGGCCCTGCCACCCAGCCACCTCTCATTGGCTCTCACTGGCTGCGATCCACCAGAAAAAGGTCCCCCAGCTGAATGTTCACCAAACAAACAACCTGCTTCCCTTCTTCCCATTTCTGTCTGCTTTTCCCAGAAACACGCAAGTCTTCCAGTGTCAGTGGACCCCTGTCATGTATAAACCAATGAAAGCCTCCTCTTTTTTTTTCTGGCTGGGCCACCTGCATCAGGCTTATTTGTCCTGACCCTGATTGTCAGTATAGCCCCAACACAGGCACCCCTTCCTGCAGTGCTGATCCCCTACCACCCCTTCCCTTGCAATCCCTTCCTTCCCATTTGGTAAAACTAAATAAATGAACCAAATTAAATTAAAGACATGGTGGTAACCCCCACTCTTTCCTGCATGTAGTCCTGTGCATCCTGTGTCTATGGGCATTTGGCTTGGCAGGCCACGTGGCAATGATGTCAGATGCCACCGTGTGGCCTTGCTTTCTGGGCCTCCCATCTGGTAAATTCCATCCACTACCCCTTCCTAAAGCCCATTCTCTTTCTTTTGCCTTTCTGTTGCTGTGTATCCAGGCTTGCTCCAAGAGAATTTCTTTTGCTTGTGCCACAGCCACATTTCGATGAGCCCATCTCTCCCCGGATCAGCTACCACTATGCCCACCATACCCTGACCAGCAATCAGGCCAGCCAACTGATTCAGGTGGCACCCGTTTCTTTGCTATCGGAAACTGCCCGGACTCCCCACCACGAGACTCGCACCCCACCCGAAACTCAGAATTCACCCATCGCTAGACCACAAGCAAAATGCCACCCAGCCCCATGTTAGGAAATGCTTTGATCCCACCCATCCACTTCACAAGCATGGGAGAACCCTTAGGTTGCCATGACCCAAAGACGCCATCCGAAATGCTGCCTTGCTTGTAACTGAGCGACCATTCCTCTGTAAAACCTCTGGAGCAGCAGATCGTCCCGGCTGGTCTGTACCTAAAATCCCAGACTAAAAGCATGCTTCCACTATCTCCAGCCATAGAGGTGTGGCAACCAACTGCCCAAAATCAGTCAGTCTCCCAGTAGTGATAACCCCAAGCCCAGAGAAGCACAGGCCCTAAACTCCAGGCCCAGTTGGATAAAAACTCAAACCCAAACACAGATTAATCAATTATGACAATAATCATTCCTAGGTCTAGCTCAAACAGGGCATCCACATGGCAACAAGCCCCAACTAAAAGCCCAGGCCATGCCAACTAACAATCGAACCTTACAAAATATAGTGAAATCAACAAAAAACCAGAATTATTCCTTATGAGAGACAGCAGGAACCTATGCCAGATTACAATATTCCCAATATTCTGTAGACATTCAGATGATTTACTTCAAAAGCAAAAACAAAGGAATCCCAGGGCCTGGTGACCCAGGCCCCAAAGTTGTAGTTACAAATCAGGAGAAATTGACAGGCTGTGCTGAGATCCATTCAATGAAAATCCCAACAGAAAGACAGCAAGAGTTCCCAAACCTGGCCTTATAAACCCCTTAAGGACCCCTGCTAAGGACCCCTCCAAGCCACTCCCTCAGCCAATCCTGCATCCCTTCCAGATGTCGCATCATTCCCAGCAGCCTGTCAATCATGACCTCACCTGTGCCTTCCCTCCTCCACCTATCTGTCAGCTCTTACCTCACTAAACCCCACCCTCTACCTGCCCTATCTAAGTCACTCCTCCTTTCCTCCTTCCCTCCCCAGCTCTCTCTCTCTCTCTCTTAGCTAAATCCATCTCATCATGGATGCCATCGGAAAATTCTGGTTGCCTTTTAATGGCAAACCCTATTTGTTGTGGGTGCAATCACCTGAAGAAGAGAGGCCTAACTATGCTGTACAGTAGTTTTACTTTGGACACCCTCAGCCACCATTCCTGCCCTTCTGATATTGGTCTGGTCTGGCAGTAAAGTTACTATTCAATTTTCAGTCAGCATTCGGTTTCTATTTAGCTTGTAATATAAAGGCCACTGCTTCAGTCAGAACCCAGGCTGCAGGTTTTGCATGCTGTGACAGAACCTCTACACCGTATGAGCTGACATTCACTTTAGTGCAGCTTGGTGGTACACCAGATGTGTCTGGGATTAGCAACAAAGGATCAGAGGTTTGAACCCAGGTGAGTTTTTTTTGTTTTTACCAAAGACAAGGGTTCAAATCCTACGGAGACTTATACATTTTTCAATTGTTTTCAGTTAGAGTTGCACTAGACTGGTGATCCGTGGAGGTTTGGGGTTGAAATAGTTGCTTTTTAGAAAATAAATGAAGTTAGAACAACAATTGTGTGGGCAGGAAATATTCGGGGCAGGAAAGATTTGTGGTACCTTACTACCAGATCTGCAGCACTTCTGTTGCAACCTGCTTAACATAACCTACATCTCAACACTCTCCCCTCTCTTCTACCTTGAGACCAGACTCACAACATTATCACCCTGCTGCTCTCCCATGCTACAGGTCTGTTTTCCATCTGTACTGCTCTCTGAACAGTTAACAACTGCCCCACTGTTTTCTGACTTCAGCGACACGCTAAGGTGATATGAAACCTGTGAGGGAGGAAGTAAGGTCAGCCAGATGCAGGGTAGCTGCACAGGTAATCACATGTAGCAGATGTCTCAGATGCCATAGTCCACCAAAGGAGGTCTTGGCTGCAGCAGTAGGAGAGAAAAGTTGGACAAAAGGAATTGAAAGATGCTCACATAGTGTAGAGTCATTCAGTCTGGTTAGTCTCTCTCTCACTGAGTTAGTCTCACTGAGTTGGTGGGAGATGGGGTATTCCCACTGAGCTGGTGGGGGGTGACAGGGTATTCCCACTGAGCTGGTGGGAGGGAGGATGACAGGGCATTCCCATTGAACATTGAGTTGATGGGGGTGACAAGGTACTCAGACTGAGTTGGTGGAGGGAGGATGACGGGATATTCCCAATGAGTTGGTGGGGAGTGACAGGGTATTCTCACGGAGTTGGTGGGAGGGGTTAATGGACTATGCCCACTGAACTGGTGGGAGGGTGGTGACAGGGTAGTCTTACTGAGTTGGTGAAGGGGGTGACAGGGTATTCCCACTGAGCTGGTGGGGAGAGAGACAGGGTATTCCAAATGAGCTGGTGGGAGGGGTGATGGGGTATTCCACTGAGTTGGTGGGGAGGGAGACAGGGTATTCCAACTGAGTTGGTGGGGGGTCACAGGGTATTCTCACTGAATTGATGGAAGGATATGGTGTATTCTCACTGAGTTTGTGGGCACCCCTGCCTCCCTCCTACCTACCAGTTGGAATCCCTCTCACTCCCCCAACTATTGACTCAATGGGTATATCCTGGCATCTCCTTCCACAAACTCAGTAGGAATGCCTTGTTACCCCTCCACACAACTCAGTTGGAATACTCCATTACTTCCTCTGAGCAACTCAGTCAGAATACCCTATCACCCCCACCAACTCAGTGGGATACCCCGTCATCCCTCCAACAACTCAGTGGGAAAACCCCATCACCCCCATCATATCAGTGAGGATACCATGTTACCCCACTGTCTCAGTGGGAATACCCATCACCCCTCACACCAACTCAGTGAATACCCCATCATGCCCTTCCCACCAACTCAGTGAGAATACCCGTCACCCCTCCCACCTGCTCAATAGAATGCCCCATCACCCACTGAACAAATCAGTGGAAATACCCTATCAACCCTTTCCAAAACTCAGTGGGAATACCCCATGGCCCCTCCCACCAACTCGGTGGAAATCCCCATCAGCCCCACCAACTCAGTAGGAATACCCCATCATCCCTCCCAACAACTTAGTGGAATACGTCACCCCCTCCACCACCTCAGCAAGAATGCCCTGTCACCCCTTGCACCAACTCAGTGGGAATACACTGTCACCTCCACTACCTCAGTGGGACTGTCTCATCACCCTCACTTATCAACTTGAGTGAGAATATGCCATCACACCCTCCCACTAACTCAGTGGGAATACCCCATCACCCCCCACCAACTCAATGGGAATCTCTGTCACCCCCAACAAATCAGTGTCAAAATCATGTCACCCCCCACCAACTCCAGTGGGAATACCTATCACCCCCAACAAATTAGTGGAACAACCTGTCACCCCACCAACTCAGTGGGACTATCACATCCTCCCTCCCACCACTCAGTAGGAATGCCCTGTCGTCCCCTCCAGCAACTCAGAGAAATACTCTATCGCATTCCATCAGTTCAATGGAAATACTCCGTGAAAACCCCTCCCACCAGCTTAATGGAATCTCCATCACCCCAACAAATCAGTGGCAATATCCTGTCACCCTCCCGCCACCAACTCCATGGGAATACGTCACCCCACCTACCACCAACTCAGTGGGAATGCCATCACCTCTCCAACAAATCAGTAGGGATACAGGGGTCGAAATTAAGTTTTGCAGCCACTAGCCAGCAGGGCTAGAGACATGGAAAATCCATTAGCCCCACAGACTTTTCCATTGGTCCAGATTGTGTACTTACTGAAATATTTTCCAGTACAAGCCACTTGAATTAATTAACTCATTGCCTCCCCAGGAGCTCTCTGAAGTTACCACTTGTCTCCTGTATACTGTTAACAGTAAATCCTGGGCCTTTCTAAGCATAATCAAGCTACAGTCAGCATACCACAAACAAATCCTAATAGCTCAAGAACCGTAAGTGCTAGACACAAAGTATGAGTGGCAAAGTTATTCAGCACAAAATTACCCTTCCAGTGGTGGCATGCAAAATAATATGTAATTTTGTTTTTCTATGCTGGTTGAAACAGCAAAAAAATATTTTTTCACTAAAACAGGCAACATAAGCTATACACACCATACCATAAACAAATACGAATACCACCTAAAGTACATGATATACACAAATATCAGTGGCAAAGGTGTTCAGCATAAGATTACCTTTCAGCGGTGCTATGCAGTCAAATATATATTATATTCTGTTATACTATATATAAAATATATAAAGTGACTTCTCCAGACATTTGCAAGGGCACACTAGGTCAGTAGCCGACTTCTGCAGGTGTCGTCAGGACACACCAGTGTATTTTACTGATGACTACAGGAATCAGCTAGGAGACAATGAGTTAAAGGAAAATCTTACTAGCCCCCAAAAATCTACCAGCACTTTGGTTAGTGGGCCAGTGCTAATTTAGACCCTGGAATACTGTGTCACCCCTCCCACCCGACTCAGAGGAAATACCCTGTCACCTACCACAAACCAACTCAGAGGGAAAACCCTGTCATCCCTCCAACCAAGACAGGTAGGAATTTCTGTCACACCTCCCACCAACTCAGTAGGAATGCCTTGTCCCCAACAGCTTGGTAGAATGCCCTGTCACCCTCCCAGCAACTCAGTGGGGATGCCTGTTCACCCCCTTCCCATCAACTCAGTGGGACTATCCTTTCACCCCTCACCTGCTCAGTGAGAATGCCCTGTCACCTCCCTCCCACCAGCTCACCGGGACTACCCTGTCATCACCCTCCCACCAACTCACTGGGAATGCCCTGTCATCTCCCTCCCACCAAGTCAGTGATAATACCCTGTCACCTCCCTGTCACCAACTCAGTGGAATCCCTTCCCCACCAACTCAGTGGAAATGCCCTGTCATCCTCTCCCACCAGCTCAGTGGGACTGCCCTGTCACCTCCCCTAGTACTCAGTGGGAATACCCTGTCACTTCCTTCCCACTAACTCAGTGGGAATCCATCCACCTCACCAACTCAGTGGGAATGCCCTGTCACCACCTCCCTCATACTCAGGTGGAAATGCCATGTCACCTCCTCCCACCAACTCAGTGAGGTCCCTCCCCCACCAACTCAGTGGAGAAACCCTGTCACCCCTCCACCAACTCAGTGGAATGCCCAATCACCCCCTCATCTCTGTAGAAATGACCAATTGCCTCCTTCCCTCCAACTCAGTAGGGAATCCCTACCCCCACCAACTCAGTGGAAATGCCCTGTCATCCTCTCCACCAACTCAGTGGGACTGCCCTGTCACCACCTCCCTCATGCTCAGTGGAATGCCCTGTCACCCCTTCCCACCAACTCAGTGGGAATCCATCCACCCCACCAACTCAGTGAAATGCCTGTCACCCCTCATACCAACTCAGTGGGACTATCCTGTCACCCCACCACCAACTCAGTGGGAATACCCCATCACCCCTCATCCTGCAGAAATACCATGTAACCTCCTTCCCACCAACTCAGTGGGAATCCCCTGCCCCTCACCAACTCAGCGGGAATACCCTGTCACCACCTCCCTTGTACTCAGTGGGAATACCATGTCACCTCCCTCACACCAACTCAGGGAATTATCCTGTCACCCCTCCACCAACTCAGTGGGAATACCCAATCACCCCTCATCTCTGTAGAAATGCCCTGTTACCTCCTTCCCACCAACTCAGTGGACCTTGTCACCACCACCCCATCAACTCAGTGGGAATAGCCCATCAAACCCCACCATCTCAGTGGAGAGCCCTGTCACCCCCTCCCACTAACTCGGTAGAGATCCTATCAACCCCCTCCCACCAACCCAGCGAGAACACCCTATCACCACCCTCCCCACCAACCCACAGTGGGAATACCCTCACCTCCTACTATATCAGTGGAATATCACATCCACTCCTACCAGCTCAGTGGTAATACCCTGTCACCCCCACCAACCCAGTAAATACTATGTCCCCTCCACCAATCCAGTGGGAATAACCTATCACCCCTCCCCACCAGCTCAGTGGAGAATACACCTACCCTGTCACCCCTCCCACCAATTCAGTGGACCTTGTCACCACCCTCCCATCAACTCAGTGGGAATAGCCCATCAAACCCCACCATCTCAGTGGGAATCCCCTACCCTGTCACCCCTCTCCCACCAATTCAGGTGAAAGTATTTTTGTCACCACCCTCCCACCAACTCAGGGGGAATAGCCCATCACATCCCCACCATCTCAGTGGGAATACCCTGTCCAACCTCTTCCACCAATTCATTGAGAATACCTTGTCACCATCCACACCGACTTAGTGGAAATAGCACATCACCCCACCATCTCAGATAGAGATACCCTGTCACCCCCGACCAACTCAATAGGACTACCCAGTCACACACCCTGCCAACTCAGTGGAATGCACCCATCATCCCCTACCAGCTCAGTGGGAATACCCCTACACTGTCACCCCTCTCCCACCAATTCAGTGGGAATGCTTTTGTCACCACCTTCTCACCATCTCAGCGGGAATACCCTGTCCACTCCTCTCCCACCAAGTCATTGAGAATACCCAGACCGCCTCCCTCATACTAAGGTAGGAATCTACTCACACCCCCCACCACCATCAACTCAGTGGGAATACCCCATCACCACCTTATCTCTGTGGAAATACCCTGTCACCTCCTCCCACTAAGTCACTGGAAATACCCTGTCACCCCTACTACCAACTCAGTGGAAATGCCCTGTCACCCCCCCACCAACTCAGTGGGAATGCCCCTGTCACCCCTCTCCCACTAACTTGGTGGGAATGCCCTATCAAGCCTCCCACCAACTCCAGCGAGAATACCTATCACCACCTCCACCAACTCAGTGGGAATACCCTGTCACCCCATGCCAACAACTCATTTGGAATACCCTGTCACCCCTCTCCCACTAACTCTGTGGGAATACCACCCCACCACCAACAACAACAACAACTCGAGTAGGAATACCTGTAGCCTGCTCCCCACCAACTGTGAGAATGCACTGTCACCCCCACCACCAACTCAGTGTGAATACACAGTTACCCTCACAACCAACTCAATGGGAATACCCTGTCACCCCCACACCAACTCAGTGGAATGCTCTATCACCTCACCACCACCACCACCAACAACAACAACTCAGTGTGCATACCCTGTCACCCCTTTTTTCAAATTTCTTGCGACTCTGAACTTGAAGGTTATTACACTATCAGCTGATATCACATGCTCTGCCAGTCTGTTCCAAGTGTTCACGCTCATTCTGAGAAGGAGTTCTTTCTGATGTTTCCTTGTAGTTATCTTCCTTCAGTGACACTGAGTGTCCCTTCTCCAGTGTTTCTTGTACATCTTGCAGAGCTGCATGGGGTCTGATGGGAGGCATAGCCCTTTAGATGCTTGGATACTATAATCCACATCTCCCGGGTCTTCCACTTTCCATGGAAAACAGACCCAGCTTTGCCAGTCAGTCCTCACAGTCAATGCTCTCAAGCCATGACCCAACCTGGTTGCTCTCCTCTGTACTTTCTCAATGCTAATAATTACATCTTGCAAAGTTGCATGACATCTGATGGGTTAACCCTTTAGATACCTGGATACTTTGGTCACATTTCCTGGGAATCTTCTGCATTCCATGGAAAGAGCCCCAGCTCTGCCAGCCAGTCCTCATAGCCCTTCTCAAAGCCATCAGCCAACCTGGTTGCTCTCCTCTGCTTTCTGTATGCTGATACTATGTCTTACATGAACTAAACCCTACATCATATGCATTTATAAACTGACAAGAAAAATCCTGAAATGTCATTGGCCAAGAGATGTCACCTGACCATGAATTAAATCCCTATAAATGCACAGTCAGGTGCTGAATCTCATTTTCCTCACTCCTCAAAAAAATCGTAGAGCCATTTTATAAATGTAACATACCACTCCAGGAGTGGATGATAAGATTTAATGCACTTTCCAGGGCATAAGGACATTTGACCTTTGGCCTCATACCTTATTACACCAATGTGGCATGCATTAAAGCCCTATAATGCACACCCTGTCACGCTGATTACTTATATACCTCAAACTTATAAACAGATGCCCATGCCACAAAATGCATGTTTTAAAATTAAAATAAATACTAATAGAAAGGCTGTTTTAATGCTTATTCATTCAGTTCCAAAGATTCTGTAGTAACAAGACTAAGCAAAAGCTGTTTTTCTTATTCAGATCAGTTATGGAGCATCTGTCACTGCACTCAGCCAAAAGCAGCAATTTCCATCTTTCCTTGAACCATGTCAAGTGATGACTTCAGCCCGAGGACTCGCTCAGTTGGTTATTCACCTTGGCTGGTCTTGAGTTAGTATCCTAGCAGAGAATAATGACTATGGGCTGCTGGGAAGTCAGATCCTAATACAGGAGCTCTCAAGGCTGGAGTCTGTGTTGCCTTTCTGGAAACCATTCCTGTCAGTGAGTCTGAGACAAGTAGCAAAAGAATGCACTGGGTTATTAAGGGTCTTCAGCAACAGTAACAGTTGTCTTCTCCACAGATATTAGTTTATATCCAGTTATGAAGGAATTTGCAAGGAACAACATCACTGGAAAGGTCTGGATTGCCAGTGAGGCTGGACTGACTCCCAACACTTTCCCAATGACCTGCTGGAAACGATGTATGGCACTGTTGGTTTGTTATCCACAGGGGAAAATACCTGGCTTCCTGGAATACCTCTACCAATTGTACCCTTCCAATGACCCAGATGATATATTTTTGTGAAACCTTTCTGGGAGAAACTATTTGACTGCCAATGGCCAGGCTCGGATAGTAATGTTAGCAATGCACTAAGAATTTCAGGAACAGCAAAGCACTGCACTGGAGAGGAGAACATGCGAGGACTGAATGTTACGCTTTCCTTGATATGAACAACATAAGAACCACATACAATGTTTATAATACAATTTATGCTGTGGCATATGCATTGCATAACCTTGCAACCTGCAACCATGGAAAGGGCCATTTCATAATGGTAGCTGTGCCGCATTACTGATTTCAAACCGTGGCAGGTATGTACATTCTGTTGGGGTGGGGTCTCTTTCTTCCTGATTTGATAGTGGAATAAATATTTTTTATTTATTCATTTTGAACCCAGTTATCATTAGAAAACAGCTGGTTTTAATGCTTGGGACTGTCCACTGTACATTCACAAGAGGGCTGGTGATATAAATTGTTGGATAATATAATGTTTTCATTGGTTTCTGGAATCAGTTTGATAATTAATTAGCAAGGCTTCTACTTTTCTGCAGCCTATTGAGACCAAGTTCTGCGTGAATTAACATTTTCCACAGAACTTGACAGCTGTGGTTTGTAATTTCTGTGGAAGTTCTGTGGCACTAATGAACTACCACATTACAGTGTCAGCTTCTCATCCTGACTTCATATCCATGGCAATGGTTATAGCAAAGCAGAATGGGGAAAGCACAGTAACACTAGTTCACAAAATAGCAGACTTACAGAAATTATTTTATGTCTAAAAAGACAAAACAAAAAAAGAATCAATCTCTTAAGGTTCTAGCCTATTGCATAAATGAAATACAGAGGGACCTTATGTGATAAATAAGATATTTCTATACTCATGCTGTGTATACCACTCATGGAGGTCATGTGTGAGAGAGAGATATACTGTGTGTATATATATATATATATATATGTTTTGTTTGTTTTATTTCCATGAAATGGTATTCTCATTTATACAGTTTCCTTTGGAAATGGAATAAACAGAATAGAGCGATAATGTAAAATTCATTTTCATGCCTGACATACTATTTAACACAGGCAGGCCATGACATGCATGTGAACCCATTGTGAGATAAGCTCTCAGCCCATCACAATGTGTCATACCTTCAGGCTCAGAGAAGTGGTGTGCTTCCCCAGTCCTTGTGCTGCTCAGCCAGCTCCCAGAGCTCATCTCTGAATCTGAGTTGCTGGCACAAGAACACAGCCTGCTACCCTCGGCCCAACAAGCTGGCCCTGTGCACACATGTCTCCATAACTGTTAGGTGATTCTATCAACCAGTGACAATGTGTAGTCAATAACCATAGCAAATATGTGTACAAGCGCAATTATTTACTTAACAGGTCTAGTCTTTCAACAGGTCTACACATTATTATAGTCCACTTTTCTGGTCAAAATTACTGTATTTTTCTTAAAATTATAGGTTAATTCATTTTACCAGTTATTCACTTCAGATGGCATCTCTATACCTTAAAAGCACAAAATAAGTTTGTACAAAGTAAGGTATGGACTTAACAGGTCTTTGCTATTGTCAGGTTTTGTTTAAGCTGGTCCTAGTGTAATAACATAAGACTGAAAATTGTATTAGGCTATAATGCAGGTTTAGCAAATATTGCTGTACGTGATGTGCTGTGCCATTGCCTCTGGCAGTGGGAGCTGTAGTAGATAAGTGACTATTCATTTCTGTGTAGAATGCAGCCATTTCATTAGCTAATGTATGATCTTATAGCAATGATAACATCACATTCTTAGCATAGAGGTTTTGGATATAAAAGAGGAAGAGAACCAGGTTCTATGGAAAATGGGAATATTAATAAAGAATCACCAAGAACAGTGAATTTTGTGGTACTGCAGAAGTTCTGTTATAGGTTGCAAGTTCTGCCCTAAAATTCTGCAGCCACAGAATTCTAGGGAGCTTGTTAATTAGTTATCTAGATATGGAAAGAATAAGTTTCAATTCAAAAATTTAACAAATGCACTTCCATATCCTCCTTAAAAACAATGCTGCATAATGACTTGAAGCAGGGCACTATGAAATTAATTAACATTGCTATGAATTGTGTATAACTGCTGCTCTATATGTTCCCCTTGGCCAGTCTCCCAGAACTCATTTAAAATTTACTTTTGCACAATGTGCCTTTTGAATAAACTCTTAAGTAAATACATAGGTACTACACAATGGATTGCAGTGGGAATAAACATGGCTTTCCACTTGTGAGCTGCAAGATCTATATGAAAATCCATATGAACATATGAAGAAGCCAGCAGAAGAAGGCCATTTGGTCTATTAAGTCTGCTCATATTGCAGGGTCCACAGCTTGCGCTAATATCCTGCCCTCCCTCCATACTCCTCTCATCCTTCATACCCATGATCCTTACTTTCCATATCCTATCCAGCCTCTCTTAAAAGCTGCCCACTGTCATCAATGAGATGACCTCTTCCAGTAGTGCATTCCAAGTGTCCAGCACCCTCTCTGTGAAGAAGTGTTTCCTGACCTCCCTCCTAAACTTCCCACACTCCAGCTAAAGACTGTGCTCCCTAGTGGTATGGTTGCCACTCAACTTAAAGAGACTCTCTTTATCAACCTTATTTATCCATTTCAAGTACTTGAAGGTCCCAATTATGTCCCTGTCTCTCTCTCTCTCTCCCCCGTCTTCCAGGGAGTACATGTTCAGTGCCCTCTACCTCTTCTCATATTCCTTTCCCTGCTGACCTACTGTCATCTTTGTAGCCCTCCTCTGGACCTTCTCCAACAAGTTAATGTACTTTTTGAGGTGTGGGCACCAATACTGAACTCCATACTCTAGATGTGGCCTTACCAGTGACCTGTACAAGGGCAGTATAACCTCCTCTCTCCTACCACTTATCCCCTAGATATGCATCCCAGCATCTTGTTTGCCTTTGCTGCTGCTTTCTTGCACTGTGTGGAGTGCTTCAGGTCACTAGTGATCATCACTCCCAGGTCCTTCTCCTCCTCTGATGTACATAATCAGACTCCACACAGGTAGTACTCTGTCCTGGGATTCTTGGCTCCAATATGTATAACTTTGCATTTCTTGGCATTGAAGGAAGCTGCCAGATCCAGGACCACCTCCTAGCTTTCCAGATCTTCCTGTAGGTCCTGCATCCCTTCAGCTGTGTCACTCTCCAGAGCTTGGAGTCATCTGTGAATAGGCATGTGTTGCCCTTAATGCCATCCCCAATGTCATTGATGAAGACATTGAACAACACCAACCCCAGCACAGAGCCTGTGGGACCCACTGGTTATCTCTCTGGTACCAGATAACTATCCCCCCACACCCAACAACCACTCTCTGGGTTCTGTCCCTCAGCCAGTTTTCCACCTATCTGGCCATGACTCATGAATGGCAAAGCCACTAGTTAGTTATGAAGATCTTACCACTTACAGTATGTGTGAAAATAAATACATCATTTCACCACAACCCATTATGAATTTGATACATGACGCAGTATATTAAATGTTTTTATTAGTGTTGTCACTTGTTTTAGCTTAAAAGTGCCTTCCTTTTCATTGGAAACTCTCTATCTTGACAATGACAGTTCAATATTCAAAGATTCACAAATAGGATTTGCTGGTGGTCTAAGCTGGAACTGCACTGGTGCTCCTGCTGGCCCATATTCAGAAGCCCAGGACCATCACATGATCCCAGGTGTGAAGGTGCTATAATAACTCTGCACCTTAACAATGCGGTTTCCCCAAGTATATCAGTGTAGTGGTATCTTTAAGGTTTGCAGCAGTGGTAAACATCCCCAAAGAGGTGCTATTTACCACCACTGAAACCACCTCTTAATAGTGCATCACACCCCCCTGAAGGCAGGGTGGCTGTACTGCAGTCACCCATCCCCAATCCCCATTCTGTTACAGCATAGCTACCCCTGATGTCTAGTGGAACCCCCACCACCATCAAACATCTATTCCGTATACTGAAGAGTTATCATTGGTGTCTAGTGAAAGCCCCAGCCCCAATCACCCATTCCATATATTGGATATCACTGGTGGCCAATGACCCCAGTCACCTGTTTACAACAAATGTGAATGCCTTGGTGACCAGTGGCTCACCCACCCTCCAGTTGCCTGTTGACAAAGTAAAGTAATCCTTGGTGCTCCATTGTCCCCCCACCCACCCCACCCACTCCACATACCACCATTCATCATGCCCCCATGCCAGGATGTACTGTGATGTCTAGCAATGCCCACTATGGTGACTGGCACAGCCCCCTCTTACCTCTTCAGCTGGCCTCAGTATGAACTGTCAAGTGAGAGTGCAGACAGTATCTATACTGTACATGCACCCACTGACAGCTCATACAGTGGCTGGCTGAAGAGGTGAGAGGAGCTTGGAGTCATCTGTGAATAGGCATGTGTTGCCCTTAATGCCATCCCCAATGTCATTGATGAAGACATTGAACAACACCAACCCCAGCACAGAGCCCTGTGGGACCCACTGGTTATCTCTCTGGTACCAGATAACTATCCCCCCACACCCAACAACCACTCTCTGGGTTCTGTCCCTCAGCCAGTTTTCCACCTATCTGGCCATGACTCATGAATGGCAAAGCCACTAGTTAGTTATGAAGATCTTACCACTTACAGTATGTGTGAAAATAAATACATCATTTCACCACAACCCATTATGAATTTGATACATGGCGCAGTATATTAAATGTTTTTATTAGTGTTGTCACTTGTTTTAGCTTAAAAGTGCCTTCCTTTTCATTGGAAACTCTCTATCTTGACAATGACAGTTCAATATTCAAAGATTCACAAATAGGATTGCTGGTGGTCTAAGCTGGAACTGCACTGGTGCTCCCTGCTGGCCCATATTCAAGCCCAGGACCATCACACGCAATCCATGAGTGTGAAGGTGCTATAATAACTCTGCACCTTAACAATGACAGGTTTCCCCAGTATATCAGTGTAGTGGTATCTTTAAAGGTTTGCAGCAGTGGTAAACATCCCCAAAGAGGTGCTATTTACCACCACTGAAAACCACCTCTTAATGTGCATCACACCCCCCTGAAGGCAGGGTGGCTGTACAGCAGTCACCCATCCCCAATCCCCATTCTGTTACAGCATAGCTACCCTGATGTCTAGTGGAACCCCCACCACCATCAAACATCTATTCCGTTATACTGAGAAGAGTTATCATTGGTGTCTGAGTGAAGCCCCCAGCCCCAATCACCCATTCCATATATTGGATATCACTGGTGGCCAATGACTCCACGTCACCTGTTTACAACAAATGTGAATGCCTTGGTGACCAGTGGCTCACCCACCTCCAGTTGCCTGTTGACAAAAGTAAAAGTAATCCTTGGTGCTCCATTGTCCCCCACCCACCCACACTCCACATACCACCATTCATCATGCCCCCATGCCAGGATGTACTGTGATGTCTAGCAATGCCCACTATGGTGACTGGCACAGCCCCCTCTTACCTCTTCAGCTGGCCTCAGTATGAACTGTCAAGTGAGGTGCAGACAGTATCTATACTGTACATGCACTCCCACTGACAGCTCATACAGTGGCTGGCTGAAGAGGTGAGAGGAGGGCTGTACCAGTCACCATACTGAAACTGTTGGACATTTCAGCACACCCTAGTAAGGGGAGTGTTATGGGTAATGGCTTAGAGTGGGTGGGATTGTGTGGGGGGCACTAGACTACCAATTATTACTTTTCTTTTGGTAATAGGTAAGTGAGGGGGCTGGAGATCCACTGGACATCAGGGCATCCTTATTCATGGCAAATCTGCAACCAATAGAGTGGGGGTGCCACTGGACACTAGTGATACCCATTCAAGTTACAGAATGGGTTTTAGGAGTGGGTGGGTACCACTAGACAGTAGGGATAACTTTTCAATATACATAATGGGTGTTCAGGGGTGGGGTGTACCACTGAATACCAAGTATAGTGATGCAGAATATGAAAAGGGGTTTGGGGATGGGGGTGCCACTAGACACCTGGGATAGCTATGTGGAATATGAAATGGCTGTTCGGGGGTGAGGGTGCCACTAGACACAAGGGAATTCCTGCGATACACTGCAGGGTAGGCACTAATAGGCTGCTGAGTGCTGCAAACATTTGCTGTTCTACTTCCAACCACAATTGTAAAATATTTTGGGAAAGGAAAAAAATATAAAACTGAATACTTAAATAGGATGGCAGTCTGATACCTCTTCCACCAGGGAGTCCAAACCCACAATCTACCATTGGAGCCCTTAGGCTGGAAAGTGCAAGTCTTGAGTTTTGACCCCTATAGGAGATTTTTTTAATAAGTGTTGTGATCATAGCAATTTGCTTTTATCAAATGTAAAATAATGTTTTGAAAGAGATAAAATAATTTAGGGCTAACATTTTATAAAATTGACTTTCCCACATTTACATAGTAAGATTTTTTTACACAACGTGTGGGTCTCTTCATGAAGATAAAAGAGATATCCCACTGACCACATGTGAGATATCACTTACATCTTCACAGCTGGGTATGTCACAATGGATATCTTGGACAGTTGGGTATGTCACAAAGGTTTGGAACTCATTTAGAATGTTCAGCCTCAGTAACAGTACTAACCATATTCAAATGCAAATAACTTCAAAATGAACAAGCATTTGTCAATGCGAGAAACGTTAAACGCAGGTATTTGCAGTGGTGTTAGCATGTATGGTGCTTTACCCTAATGTCCTGTGCGATTGCTGGTAGTTGCACAATAAATTGTCAACATGACCTTTTTGTTATCCCCATTTAGCTACATAGGCGGAAACACGTTTTGGGCAGGATGTGAAAATGACAGCTGTACTGCTCGTAGGAAGTGTGGTAAAATGCCAATGTTGAAAAGCTGGAGTGGAAATATTGAAATTCTCAAACCCACGAGCCGCAGTATGGAACTATGTAAAGCATCAACAGAAAACAGTCATTTTTAGGAATTTTTTCACCAAATTTTCAACATTGCCATTTTAAAACCTCTGCTAATGAACAGTGTCACTGATTTTCTTACTGTGTCCCATACATTGATTTCCTTTACCGACTGCCATTATGCATTACATGGGGAAAGACATTTTGGGCAGGATGTGAAAATGACAGCTGTACTGCTCATAAGGAGGTGTGGTAAAATGGCAATGTTTAAAATCTGGAGTGAAAATATTGGAAATTATGAACTACGAAAGCGCATGAGAACTGCACAAATGCACATTCGTAAAACAGTTATTTTAGGAATTTTTTCAAATTTTCAACATATCCATTTTAAGATCTCTGCTCATGAAAGTGACACTGTGATTTTCTTAATGTGTCCCATACACTGAGTTGCACACCGACTGTGCCATTGTAATACATGCGGAAACACATTTTGGGCAAGATGTGAAAAATGACAACTGCAGTGCTCATAAGGAGGTGTGGTAAAATGGCAATGTTGAAAATCTGGAGTGAAAATATTGAAAATTCGCAAACTTACGGTGAGTGTAGGAACTGCACAACAGACTCATAAAACAGTAATTTTCAGGAATTTTTCACCAAATTTTCAGCACAGCCATTTTAAGACCTCTGCTCATGATCAGTGTCACTGTGATTTTCTTAATGTGTCCCATACATTGAGTTCGCACACCGACTGTGCCATTGTAAGCTACATGGGCAGAAACACATTTTGAGCAGGATGTGAAAAATGACAGCTGTACTGCTCATGAGGAGGTGTGGTAAAATGGCAATATTGAAAATCTGGAGTGCAAATATTGAAAATTCTAAGCGTCAGTCGTGCAGGAACTGCTGCGCGCTTAAAACAGTCATTTTAGGAATTTTTCACAAATTTTCAACATAGCCATTTTAAGACCTGTGCTCATGAACAGTGTCACTGTGATTTTCTTAATGTGTTCCATACATTGATTTCACACACCGACTGCGCCATTGTGCGCTACATGGGCGAAACACATTTTGGGTGAGATGTGAAAAATGACAGCTGTACAACTCATAAGAAGGTGTGATAAAATGGCAATGTTGAAAATCTGGAGTGAAAATATTGAAAATTCATGAACTTATGAGCCTGCGTAGGAACTCATAGCATGCGCTTGTAAAACAGTCATTTTTTGGAATTTTGCACCAAATTTTCAACATGGGTTTTGGACCTTTTTGCCAATCGATGTCACTGTCATGGTGTTATTCGAGGCCAAAGGGTGATTTTGCGCAGTGCCTAGAAATCATCCTTCGGGCCTGAATAACGCCATGACAGTGACATCATTCGCGAAGGGGTCCCAAAACCCATGTTGAAAATTTGCAAAATCAAAACTGAATATGTCTGTAAAGTTGAAACCCCCTATCTAGCCCATTATACACTACCAGCATTTCCTCAGTTCGCAGTCGGCTTTGAAGAGTGCAGGCGTTTTCCGGTCCACGAAGATCATCGCGCTGGAGTCCGGAGGTAAGTATGGGGTGAGGGGGTGTGGGAAACTAGGTGCACAGTGGGTGAGTGCGGGTTGTGTGAGGGAGCTGGGAGACTGCCGTGGGACCGTTTTTATTTAACAGGTTTAAAAAAAAAAAAAAGGATGCGTGGGGCGTTTGCCATGCTGGGGTGGGCTCCAAGCGTGGCAGAAATGTGTGGGGCGAGGGCCAACAGAGATTGGGCACCCGTCAGCAAAACAACGCGATCGTTTGCCATGCTGGGTTGGGCTCCCAGCATGGCAGCAGGACTAACTGAGGGGCCGTGGAGCCAGCGAGGTTGGGCACCCGGTCGGCAAACAACGTTTGCCATGCTGAAGATGGGCTCCAGCATGGCTAAAAGCTTTGGTAGGCGGCGTGGCATGCAGGGGAAGCGTGACACAAGGGGGGCGGCGCTCAGTATGGCAGCGGTGCTTTCCTCTGAAGCAGAGGAACACCGCTGTCATGCAGACTCCTGCAACCATTGGTGCAGGACTGCCACACCTGCTCAGAGGAGCAGTGCATTGGATGGGAGGCACACCTCCAAGTGCTACTCTCCCAAAGCGTTCACTTACGCATCGCGTAATGAACATAAAAATAACAACAGCACAAAAATATCTAAATAATGAGTGGTGTTTCATTTATAGCTACCTTTTCATTCTTTTATAATTAACAAAGAAACAGCAGAACATTTATTTTCTTTTCACTTTTCTGACAAGCAAATGCAAATAACTTTAAAATGAAAATGATAACATGGCACTCTTAGCACAAAAGTTGTTCAGCATAAAATATCTACAAAATGAATGGTGTTTACAGTTACCTTTTAGTTTTTAATAATTAAAAAACAGCACAAAATCCATTTTTTTCACTTTTGTAACAAACAAATGTAAATAACTGAAAACTAAAAAAAAGAAGACAACAATTGTATAAATCGAATATTACATGGGTGGCAGTGAGATAGTAGAAATGTCTCCTCGCTGTCACTGAACTCTAGGTATCCACTCGTGGCTTCACCACTGTTCCTTGGCTGCTTTCTAGAGAGTGGGAGCTCTTTGGATTTAGAACTCTTGGACTGAGAGCTTGCTTTCCTTGGCCAATATTTTATTTTTGATATATTGTTATAAATGCTTTATAATTTATTATCTGTTGTTTGATAGGTTTATTTTTGGTTTGCGTGGGTTTCTTAGTTTAGTTTTGGGTGTGGTTTGTTATATTTGATTTTCATGAGTTTTAATTTGATTGCTGAGTAATAGAAGTGTGAGTGTAATGTGTATTGGGTAGTTGTGTATCAGTTTGTTAGTTTGACTGCTGCCTATGCGGAATGTGCTGGGAGAGCAAAGAGATGGTTAGGCACTATTCCCCTCCAGGCTCAGGGACCTCCGCCCTTCAACTGTCCCCTTTGTCAGTCGAGGCATATATTAGATGCCATACTTTGGGGATAGCTAGGAGGAGAAGGGGAGCTGGTCTTGGGAGGGAATAGAGAGAGTGGTCGGATTGAGGTAGTGGGGACAAGGAGACACCCTGGGTGAAATGGGATCACAGAGGGGGTCCACATGTCTGATTCCTATACCCAAGTGTTCTGCTGAATGCAGGCAGGTGGCATGGTCTTCTCGACCGATCATCTTACTCGGATGGTAGTATGTAATGCCAGGTCTGTTCAAAACAAGACTGCTATTATAGCAAATCTTTTGGGATATTTGACCTGCCATGCATCACTGAGACCTGGCTGGATGAGAATGTGGGCCTGGTATTGGCCTAGCTGTTCCAGCCGGGTACTCTGTGATACACCATCAAGGATAGATCGTAGAGGGGGGTGTAGCTATGCATTTTAGATCAGAACTGGGCCTTGTGGAGGTGCCAGTGGGTGCACCAAATCCTTTGAGTGCATCATGGGTGCAGGTGTGGGGTGCTGGATACTTCTCAACTACCGTCCACCAGGGATGAGAAACAGTTCCTGCAGGAAGTTGCAGATTTCATTCTGACATAGTGCTGGGATCCCCAGATGGTTAATTCTAGGGATTTCAATGCCTGGGTCGATGATGAACTCTCACAATTTGGTTGTGACTTTCTCCAACTAATGATTCCTTGGGCCTCACACAGGTTGTTACCTCTGCAACCCACATTAGGGGTCTCTCACTGGATTTGGTGTTCCTCCTGACATACAGATATCAGACTTGGTGGTGGAGCCAGCCAGATGGTCTGACCATCACACCATAGGGTTCAGTTTTGCAGCTCTCCCTAGTAGGCCTGCCTCTATGGAGATGGTCCAGTACCTCCCTTTGTGGAGAGTGACCCCAGATGGCCTAATGGCGGTGCTGGATCTGTCGAACTTGCGAGAGGAGTGCATGGATCCAGGGGACCTGGTGCATGCCTATAATAGGGCAGTAACAGTGGCCCTGGATCCTATTGATTCTGTTCCTGTTTGCCCTCACTCTCCATGCAAGGTCTCCATGGTTTGATGGGACCTTCTAGGAGTTAAAGAGAGTGGGGCAAAGGCTGGATGAGGGCCTGGTGGAAATCAGGCCTAGATGGCAACAGGCTTAGACTGATGGAACATTATAGAATCTATCAGTCGGCAATAACCTGTAAAAGGCAAAATTCCTGTCCAGGGAGATTGCCGTTGCACAAAATTGACCTGCTCATCTCTTTTGGACTGTGGACAGACTGTGCAATCCAGTCTGTTTTCAGTCTGTGGGAGTCTTTTCACAAGAGAAGTGTGATGAGTTTGCTCAATTTTTGCAGATAAGGTTGCCGCCATCAGGTCTGAGATCTGCCAGTCCTCCTCCAATGGGTGTTGTGATAGTCAGTGTGAGGTCATAAGTACCCAGTTTGTCTGGACAGACTTTAGCCAGCTGGAATTCATGAACATTGTGAGGATCATCCAGACTCTGTGGCCAACTTGCTGTAGTTTGGATCCGGGCCCACGTGACTCCTTGTGGGTTGTGTGGATTAGATCGGCCCGATCCTTAAGAGATCATCTGGAGTTCATTGAGAGGGAATCTTTCCTGATTCCCTAAAGGAAATCAGTCATGCAACCGTTCCTGAAAAAACCTTCTCTTGACCGGATTGTCCTGCTAACTCTGACCTATCTCTAACCTGCCCTCTGTGCGTAAGTTTATTGAGAAGTAGTTGTGCTACAGCTGGATGACCATCTTACTATCCACAATGTCTATGATTCTCTCAGTCTAGATTTAGGAAGAGGCATAGTACTGGGGCGGCTCGTGTCCGGGTGCTAAATGATCTCCTAATAGCGAGAGATCAGAGGTCTCGTTCCATCTTGGTCCTCCTTGATCTCTCTGTGACATTTGACACCATGGTGTGCTATTGGAGCACTTGCAGTTCATCTGTGGACTGTCTGGTACAGTCCTCAGATGGCTTAGATCTTTCCTCAGGGTGGACTCAGAAAGTGGTCACTGGGATTTATTCCTTGATGCTCTGTCTCTATCCTGTGGGGTTCTGCAGGGCTCCATTTGGCACCTATGTTGTTCACAGTGTATATACTGCCATTAGAAGACATTGTTAGGTGGTATGGCTTGAGTTTTCACTGCTATGCAGATGATACTCAGCTGTAACTGTCCTTGTGCCTGAGCAGGAGGATATAATCTCAGTATTTAACAACTGCCTCTTCAAGATTCAGGACTGGATGAGTGCTAGCTGGCTGAGGCTGAACCTGGATAAGACTGAGGTGTTGGAGGTGGATCCAGATCATTGGCGGCGGTGTGCCGGCTGGACAGTCATCAGGGCTATGGCTCAGAGATGCTCAGATGGCTGCCTCAGATTAGGTGCAGAGCCTGGGCATTATTTTTGACAATAAGCTGACCCTGAAATCTCAGGTGTCAGCAGTTCCAATCCTCATTTTCCATCTGAGGAATATCACCCAGGTGAAGCACCTGGTTCCTCCTGATGATCATTCCACCTTGGTCCACGCCTTTGTGACCACTCACCTCGACTACTGCAACACTCTGTACCTAGGGCTTCCTGGGGTTGATATCTGCCACTTGCAGCTGGTGCAGAATGTGGCTGCCAGACTTGTGACTGGTACCTCTGGGACCAGTCACATAACACCAATGCTGCGTGATCTGCACTGGCTGCTGGTACAGTTGTGGATCACCTTTAAGATCAGGTTACTGACCTTCAAAGCCCTACATGAACTTGGACCCCACTACCTGAAAGATCTCCTTTGTCCCTACTGCCCTCCCATAAACTCCAAACCACCCACGAGGATTGCTAGAGATTCCCAGGGTGCACTTGAAAACCCTTGGGGTTTGAGCTTTTGCTTTGCAGCCCCACCCTGTGGAATTCTCTACCTCATGGGGTGAGGAAGTGCCTGACCATCAAAGCTTTAAGTCAGCCCTCAAGACCTATTTATTTAGGCTGGCCTTCCCAGATGATGTTGGCTAATATTTGTTGGTTATTATTTATGCTGGAGATTATTTATATTATGAGATCTTGACTTTAATTGATTTTATGGAATGTTATTGTTGTAGTTTGTATGTATTTTAGATTTATTCAAGCGCCCTGGTCTTTGGAAGGGCACTTTATAAATAAAATTATATATTAAATTATATCAAGAGTTCAATGGCAGCTCATGGAGCTATTCTGCTATCTCACTCTGACCCATGTCATATCCCATATCTATTATTCAGGATCAGAATGTAACTCTCTTAATAAGGATCCAAATTCATATCAGCCTATTTTTTTATTTAATATTTTGTTGACGGATGAAAGCACTGGGCCACAAGGCTCTTTAGAGGCTTGACCCGATTAAAGACACAACATACTTTACAGTGAACGTAGAAGACATCTCTAATCTAACAAATGACAAACATACAAAGCAGTATATACAATCAACAATAAACCAGAAATTCAGTCAGTTACTAAAATCCCTGTCTACAGTGAGTTCAGAATACGTTTACACTGTGTCTCTTTTCTAAGTAACTCCTTCAATGAAATCTTAAAATTATAGCCATTCTGCAAATTATGTAAATGATCTGGTAAGCCATTCCATTTTCCTGCACCACAAAATTCTGCCTAGTACAAGCCAGAGGGAAAAATTACGCACCTTAGTAATGTTGTTTCTTCCAATGGAGTCTTGCTGTATTCAGACATGCCTTTCAACTGCCCAGAGAACAAACAATTAACTTTTCTATGCCTTGCATAGAATGTTCATCACGAGCTCAGTTGAAGCCCCTGTCTGCTGTTGTTTAAAACTGCAGCCAGCCAGATCTGTACGAGCAAAGACTCACTAGGTGTTCTGTGGAAACTGTAAAACCCTTACTAGCCAACTGGCAAATATATAAATATTTTTGGTTTCTAAGGAAGACTCAAGTCAGAAACCCAAAACAAAAACACATCAAAACACAACATCCACCCAAACAAAAGAAGGTGTAAATGACACCCCTAAGGTGCCAACACTGTTCCTGCCCACCCTCATCCCAAAAATTAGGTTCTGAGAGGGGCGGGTGGGGGTCAGAACACAGTAAGACTCCATTAGAAGAAACAACATTACTAAGGTGAGTAATTTTTCTTCAAACAACATGAAGTCTTGCTGTTTTCTGACATATGCAGACTACTAAGCAGTACCTCCATGGAGGAGGGACAGAACCTACTTTGGGAACAGGCTCTGAAGTACTGCTGTGCCAAACCGAGCATCACTCCTAGCCTGGATATCAGAGAAGTACGCTTGGTGAAAGTATGGACTGTTTTCCAGGTGGCTGCTTGACAAATTTCTAAGAAGGAATATCTCTGGCAGCCAGGAAGCAGCCTGTACCTCTTGTGGAATGAGCCCTCTGGCCTGAGGGTGGAGTTCTACCCAGTTTTTCATAGCAGAATTGTATACAAGAAACAATCCACCTGGCAATAGATTTCTTAGTGGCAGGTTTGCCTTCTAACAACTTCTCCATAAGTAAGGAACAACTGGAGGATTCAAACCTGTGACCCTTGGTACACTCTATGTAGTAGCTAAGGGCTCTTTTAACATTGAAGTTGTGTAGCCTCCTCTCCCGAGGAGGAATGGTCACTGAAGAAAACAGGGAGAGATATAGACTGGTTGAGGTGGAAATCTGAAACCACTTTAGGTAAGAACTTTCTGTTAGTTCTAAGGACCACTTTATCTCTGTGGAAAGAGATGAAATCAGATTCCACTGACAGGGCTTGTAATTCACTGATACGTCTAGCAGAAGTAATGGCTACCAAAACACAGTTTTCCAAGTCAAGTACTTAAGCTCTGCTGAGGACAAAGGCTCAAAGAGGGATTGCATAAGCTGAGCAATGCAAACATTAAGGTCCCAAGCAGGAGCAGGATCCTAAAGGGGTTGGTGTGAAGCAATCCTTGAAAAACTTACAGAATACAGGATGGGATGACAGAGAAGACTTGCCTACTGACAAGAAAGCAGAAACAGCTGCCAAGTGTACTTTGAGGGTAGCTGGTCTGAGCCCTAGGCCATTAAGATGGACCATATAATCCAGAACCATAGGCAATTCAGCAGAGTCTTGAGAAATATTCTTCTTAGAACACCAAATGCTGAATCTTTTCCATTTGGAGTTGTAAGTCTTCCTGGTGGAAGGCTTGAGAAACACAAGGATATCCAGAACCCCTTGGAAAGATGCAGATCTGCAAACTCTAACTCTTCAAAGCCAAGCCTTGAGATTGAGAGACTAAAGATTCAGGTACAAATCCTCCCTGAGAGGATGTTAACAGGTTGTAATTCCTGGGAAGAGACAAGGAAGGTGGACTGCTAGGGACAGCAACAAAGGATACCATGGCTGTCTGGCCCAGTCTGGAGGAATCAGAATCACCGTGCATGGTTGTGACCTTATCTTGACTAGCACCCTGAACAGGAGAAGGAAGGGAAAGCATACAGAAATTTCCTTCTCAGTTCAGAATCAGAGCATCCAGGGGACTGAGCCCAAGACTGGGGTCTGCAACAAAAGAGGAAGTTGGTGATTGTCTGGGGCTGCAAAAGATCTATCTCTGGGTGCCCCATCTGAGAAAATCACTTTCAAAACCAGAGGATCCAGGGCCCATTCATGATGGCCCTGGAATATTTGCTCAGCGCATCTGCTAGGACATTGTCCTTCCTGGGAGGTGAACTGCTATCAAGTGGTTTGCAAGAATAGGCCAGGGACCACAACTTCATTGCTTCTGTGCACAAGGCTGTAGACAGAGTGTCTCCTTGCTTGTTGATGTACCACATGGTGGTGGTGTTGTCTATTCTGACCTGAACCACCTTGTTCTGTACAGATTTGGAAAAGCTTGCAGTGCCAGAAACACTGCTCTGAGTTCCAAGAGATTGATGTGAAGCAGAGATTCCTGAGGTGACCACAGTCCTTGGGTGGTAAGATCCCCAAATGGGCTCCCAGCCCAGCAGGGAAGTATCTGTGGTGAGTATCATTGAATGAGACTGAGTGACAAATGGAACCCTTGTCTCAAATTGTCCTGATCCTGCCACCACTGCAAGGCTTGGATCAGGATTGAGTCACTGGGATTAGTTTGGTAAGGGAATCCTTTCTTTGGGACCAAAAGGCTTTAAGTGGAACTGAAAGTCCCTCATTTGGAATCTTGCTCCCTGGACCACTGCTGTGGAAGCTGCCATGTGACCCAGTAGCTGAAGGAAATGCCTTGCTGGTCAAGACACCTGAAGGGTGATTGAAGAGGCCAGTTCCATAAGTGTCCTTGCCCTTTCCAGGGAAGGAAGGCTCTTGCCTTTACTGTATCCAGTTCTGCACCTATGAAGGTGAGGAGCTACACTGTTTCAAGAACTGACTTTGGTAGGTTGAGAAGGAATCCTAAGGAAGTGAGTACTTGCTGGGTCACTTGCAGATGTGACTTGACTGTCTGGAGACTGACCTACTATGAGCCAGTCATCCAAGTATGGGAAGATAGAGATCTTTTGTCTCCTTAGGAAGGCAACAACTACTGCCAGGCACTTTGTGAAAACCTTGGGGCTGATGTTAGGCCAAAGGGCATTGCTCTGAATTGATAGTGGCCTAAGGGCAACTCAGACCTGAGGTACTTTCTGTGGGAGCACCTGATGGGAATGTGAAAGTAGGCATCTTTGAGGTCCAGGAGGCTAGCCAGTCCCTGGCCTTAGAGAGGAAGGATAATTCCCAGAGTTACCATTTTGAACTTTGCTTTAAAAGATGTTTGTTAAGATATCTTAGGCCCAGGATGGGTCACCACTCTCCTGTTTTTAGGGGCTTAGGAAGTACCTGGAGTACAATTCTTTGCCCGTGTAGGGTGGGAACTCTCTCATAGCTCTGAGAGCTAGGAGAGAGAAACCTCTGCCTCTAGGGCAAGAGTTTCTGAGAGATTTGCAGGTGGAAAAGATCTGGCTCTCATCTTGAGAAATTTTTTGAAGCTGAGAACTGTAGTCCCTGGCTTACTACTTCCAGGACCCACTTATCTGATGTGAGAGACATCCAGTCCTGGACAAAGTAAGCCAGCCTGCCCCTACTGAGAGGAGAATCGACAGGCAGACCCATCAGGGTGTCTGCTTGGCAAGAGCTTTAGGCTGAGGGTGGATGCAGGCCTGCTCATCCCCTTCTGCCTCTCCTCTAAAGAACCCCTCTACGAAAAAGAAGAGGCCTAAGCTTGGTAAAAGGCCTTTGGAAGGCCTTCCCTGCCCTGGACTGCTGCCTGAGAGGAGTTGCTTGCCTTTCTTTGGCCTGAGCACTCCTGTAAGTGGTCCTGTACTTGTCCATCTTCTTCATGTAATTCTCTGTCTGCTCCCCAAACAGAGAATTACCATCCAGGAAAATCCATGGCCTTAGCCTGGGTATCCTGTGAGAGGCTAGTACATCTGAGACAAGCCATCCTCCGAAGAGCCACAGATGTAGCCATGACTCTTGATGATACATCATTGGAGTCTACTGCAGCATGAAACTAAACTTTTGTTGCCTCAATCCCATCTGCAGCCACCTGCTCCAGCTCCTTGGCAAGCTGGTCAGGAGCCTGTTTAGCCAGTGTCAGTACAGTATCCACCTGGACTTCTGGTACCTGGTTGTATAGGCCATATAGTTAGTCTGCCTGAGTCCCAAAGATGCTGCCATGTATTGTTTCTTTGCCATGGCATCAATCTTCCTGGAGTCCTTGTCTGGGGGTGTGATGCCAAAGGAATGTTTGCCTTATCACAGGCAGCAGCCTGCACAACTAACACGGCTGCATTGCTGAAAAGGAACTCCGTGTCTAAGCCTGAGAGAGTGTACCTCTTGTCCTTTCGTCTGTCCACAGGAGGTATAGAATTAGGAGACGTAAGAATTTTTGTGTCTGTTTCCCAAAGATTTGTGGAGGAATAGACAGTCTCCTGGACTCTGGGTGTCCATCATCTCAACATAATCAGGCTCCTCCTGATCCTCTACTGCTTCCTCCACAGGAAGCTGGAGGGTATCAGCCACTTTTGTAGAACACGTAGTGTGAAGAGGACTCAGAAAGCCTAGGAGGAGAAACACCTGAAGGTCTGTCCAGGTCAATAGGCACACACAGACTTTCACCATCACCATAATCATCCTCATACTCTCCCTCCTCCTTCTCTGGTTCATAAAATTCTTCCAAAGTATAATCAGAACCGGGGAACTGACCGAACTGAGCCCCTGCCAGATGGTGCCAGTTCGGGTGGGAACAAACTAGCGATTGCACAATCCTAATCACCTTGGCTATCTCATCAGCACTTGGAGTATGAAATTCTGGGTCCAAACTGGTCGACTTGTCTTTTCTTTTGTTGGAACCAATTCCCCGGAATCGGCTCTCCTTTTGCCCAAAGTATCAGCCTGGTCAGAGGGCACTCCTTCTGGTTCAGTCGAACCGAACCGGGCTGGCCATCGGGTCAGCGGACTTCTCGGCCTCCCTTTCCCTCAGTCTACCTAATCTCTTTTCCAGGTTAGATTTGGGAAAATTCTTGCAAATTTGGCAGTCTGAATCGAGGTGGTCAAACCCCAGACAATAAACACAGGTGGTGTGGGGATCAGCCTTGGCAAAGACCTCTCACACACACTGCAGTGTTGAAACCCAGTGGGCCGGTTTTTTCTTGGGTTTCTCAGACATGGCCAAGCCTAACAAAAACTAACCCTTTTTGGCAATCTGCCAGGCAAGACTCCCCTATTGGTTCCTGACCGTGTCTAGTCTTGAAAAAAACGTAATTAAATCCATTTTTATAGAACCGATCACGGACGGTAACCACACTCTAAATAAAGTATCGTTTTTTTTTACCTCAGATTGATCAGTTCAGCTGAACCAATCCACAATTTACAAGTTCCACACAGAAACAGAACAAAAACCTATCTAGTACTCACGGTACCACAGACAGAGACTTGAACCAACTATGCGGAAACAACAATTCGGTAGAAACCGACTGAAAACCGACACTTCAACCGACTTTTGAACCAAGCAGCAGGAGAAATTCTGGAGCAACTGTTCAGTGAGGCAGAGTAAAGAATCTGACGGTTGTAGTTTAAACAACAGCAGACAGGGGCTTCAACCAAGCTCGTGATGAACATTCTATGCAAGGCATGAAAAGTTAACTCTTTGTTCTCCGGGGCAGTTGAAAGGCAGGACCTAACTGTATGTCAGAATACAGCAAGACTTCATTTGTTTGAACATACTCTGCTATTGCAGAATATACAGTATATACTGTAGAATAATGCATGGGTGGGTGTATGTAACTAGAATGTTAACACACCCAAGGTGAGGATGCTACATAAACTCTGAGAGCAAAGCTCAAAGGGTTTATAAAGCATCCACACACGAGTGTCGTGATAAATTCTGGTTACACACACCACCCATGTTTATCTTATTTAATTACTGGTCTCATTTTTATGTTCTGGTGATTACAAAGTCCTGGCTCCAACCAGTGACCCGTAACAACGAAGTTAACATCCCTCCTACTCTTTGTTCAGAGCGACAGGCAAACCAGAGGTAATTGGGGTAGCTATTTACATCAAGGATAAATTCCCTGCGTCCATAATTGACTCAACCTGTCCCAAAAGAATTCAAAAGCTTGCCATTAAAGATTGAAATTGCTACCAGTGTCTCATTATGCATAATAGGATGCTACAGACTCCCATCAGCTGGACTACAGTTGTTAAAACATTTCGGAAACATCCTGGGTTCAGCATCTTGAAGTATATCATACTAGTTGACTTCAACTTAGACTGGCTCTCCAGTGCATCCACCCACTTAAAATGTTCTCTGATTCCTTGGGTTGTCACAGCTAATAAACAAATCTACTCGTCCTAACAAGCTCAACACTAATAACAGTACTCTCTTGGATAACATTTTAGTTATCGAACCCCATTTATTCTCCAATGCTGGTGACTTTTCTCTGATATTAACAACCATTGCTTCATTGCGTGTGTAAGATCCACTCTTAAATCCACAACTGCACCAAAATTCTCCTTTAAAAGGTGCATATGCAACTTTGATCTCCACGGGTATATATCAGAGATAAGTGACTCCATGCGATGGCAGAACTTCTATGTAGCCAAGTTCCTTGCTACAGCTTATGATATTTTCTCAGAAATTGGGCTAGGGCTCTCAACAAGTATGCTCACGTAGTAAAAGTTTGTGCCAGAAACAAATCCTGTCAGTGGTTTACAGAAGACCTGAAAGATGCTTTGAGGAGTAGGGATGTACTCTTGAGAACTGCTAGGAAAACTAATTTAATAAAGACTGGAATTCTTTCCGGAGATCAAGGAACCTCTGCACCAAAATGGTCAGAGAAGCCAAAAGCTAATTTCTACCTCTCTCAGTTGGAGAGCTCCTCAAGAAATGTATCCAAATTCTGGAGGATGATCAAAGACATTGAAGGTCACACCACTGTTAATTCCCTACCTACTAAATTATCGATCAACAATACAGGCATCTCCGACAGACCGTCTATCCTCGACACTCTCAATAATCATTTTGCCACTGAAGGGCTAGCCTTTGACTCCTCTCCACAAATATCCTCTGCCAACAACTTGGATTGGATACACAAAAAAGCCATCCTCAGTCCATCCTTCTCTCTGCAGCCTACCTCCCTGAAAGAAGTCAAAGATCTTCTCCTTCAGTTGGATACTAGAAAAGTGCTGGGGTTGACCTCATTGACCCGTACTTCTTAAGGTCGGATACCATGTCCTTGCAGTCCTAATTATTGATCTCTTCAACTTATCCTTGTCCCAGGGTGACCTACTGCCTATTTGGAAAAATGCACTTATGGTCCCTTTATTTAAATCAGGAGATCATAGTGACCTCAATAGCTACAGGCCAATCTCCTTACTTCTAATCCTGTCAAAGATGCTGCAGAAAATAGTGAACTCTCAGTTTTGGAAGTATCTGGAATCAGAAAAATTGCACAACCCATTACAATCCAGTTTTAGAGCACAGCACAGTACAATCTCTGCTCTAGCCAAGGTGGCAAATGACTGGCAGCAGATTAGACCAAAAACTGCGCAGTTTTCTTGGACCTAAGCAAGGCATTCGATACCATTGATCACAGACTGCTTCTGTTGTCCTCCAGAACATTGGTTTAGATTCCCTATCCCTAAATGGTTCTCCAACTACCTCTTGGGACGACTTCAACAAGTAAAGGCAGAAGAGGAAGTTTCCTCCACAAAACCCTATTGAGAGGTGTACATAAGGCTCCATTCTTGGTCCCTTGCTCTTCACCATTATATTAACAACTAGATACCCCATCAAAGAAGCACAAATACGCCTATTTACTGGATTATACAGTAATCTATGCTAGTAGCCCCATCCCTGATGCAGCCTGTAAAGCCCTTCAAAATTAATTTAATCTGCTGCAACATCAGCTTATAAAGCAGAAACTGCTCTTAAATGCAAAAAACTAAAGCAATGTTCCTCTCACCCCTTCACAATGCAATAAATCCTGCAATTTCTGGGACACTCCGCAGATCACTACCATTCTAGGTGGCGGTTGGACTGTGTACCAAAGTTCATGTACCTAGGGGTCTCGATTAAACCATAGATTTACTTTCACAGTTCACTTAGAAGAACTGGGAAAGAAACATAGACAAAGACTTGGTCTGTTCTTTAGGATTAATAATCTCCTTACAAGAGGCGCTAAACTGAAACTGGTTCAAACTACCTTTCTTTCCCTATTGGATTACATGGATTTTCTATGTAGTCAGGGACCTGCAGGTACCCTAGCCAAACTCAATACAGCTTTATCACAGAGCCATAAGATTTATCACAGGTCTTCCTTACTCAACCCACCACTGTGCATTGTACAGGCAGTGAGATGGTCATCACTTGCTTACAGATGGCAAAAATGCTGCAGTTTGGACATATAAAGCTATCTCAAATATACTGCCCCAGTATATCTCTGTCTATTTACCTTTTGCACTCTGAGGAACTATGCCCTGAGAAGCACCTCATATATCTACCTTTATGTTTACAAAGCAAAATCTGCATTGGAGGAGCAGCCATCAGCTTTGTGTTCCCTCAACTGTGGAACAAGCTACAAAAACTTTGAAATTAACTCACCCCATCAGTCTAGCAGCGTTTAAATCTCTATATCTACATCATAATAAGGAGTCCTACGAACATACGAACATATGAAATTTGCCAGCAGATAAAGGCCTAGAGGTCTATCAAGTCTGCTTGAATATGCAGCTAGCACCCTTATTCTGCAGCTGCCCCTCCTTCCACCCTTCCCTTCATTAACCCTCCTCCTTGTCCTGTCCCATCCCTTTTGAAGCAGTCCACTGTTCTACTGGATACCACTTCAGGGTAACGCATTCCACCCAGCCACCACCCTCTCTGTAAAAAGTGTCTCCTCATCTCCCTCTTGAACCTTCCTCCTCTAATCTCATATCATGGCCCCTGGTGGCCTCCCTCCCTTTCTTTGAACAGCCCTTCTGTACCCATCTTGTTTATTCCTTTCATATATTTAAAGGTTTCAATCATGTCCCCGTCCTCCTCTCCTCCAGTGGTACATGTTCAACTCCTTCAACCTCCTCTTGTATGATAAGTCCCCCAGCCCCTTAATCATCTTTGTCACCTCGCTGCACCCGTCCAGTAACTTAACTCATTGTCTCTAGCAGACACCTGTAGTTGTCAGTAAAATACACTGGTATGTCCTGAGGAACATCTGCAGAAGTCGGCTACTGACTCCCAGTGTGCCCTTGCAGCGTCTGGAGAAGTCACTTATATATTTTAGTATATAATGTAACAGAATATAATATATATTTGACTGCATAGCACCGTTGGAAAGGTAATTTTATGCTGAACAACTTTGTCACTGATGTTTATGCATATCATGTATACTTTAGGAGTTATTTGCATTTGTTTATGGTATGTGTGTATGGCTTCTGTTGCCTGTTTTAGTGAAAAAATATTTTTTGCTGTTTCAACCAACTTAAAAAAAATTACATATTATTATTTGCATACCACCATTGGGAAGGTAATTTTGAGCTGAACAACTTTGCCACTGATATTTTGTGTATATCATGTATACTTTAGGAGTTATTCACATTTGTTTATGGTATAGTATGTATGGCTGACATGTTTTCCGTCAAGATTCACCTAAGCAGCTTGAATAAAATTCACTTTTTGGCACTTCAGCAGGTATAAAATAAAAACCGTATTGATTACAACTGATTGCATAGCACCATTGGAAAGGCATTTTGTGCTCATCAACTTTCATGCTCATACTTTGTGTGTATCATGTATACTTTTGGAGTTATCACGCATTTGTTTATGATATGGTGTGTGTGGTTGAGATTCATCCTCAAATCTCACCAAAACAACTTGACTAAAATGGGGAAAAATTGAGATTTTATAGTGAAAAGATATCTTTTTTAACAAACATAATATTAAAACACCATCTAATGTCTGTATGCTTAATTTGGTGTTGATATTTTACATATTTTCCAACAAAAATGGCTTATGTTGCCCTTTTAGTGAAACAAAAATATTTAGTTTGCTCTTTCAACCAGCACAGAAAAAAACAAAATTACTTATTATTAAGCATGCCACCATTGGAAGGCAATTTTGTGCTGAATAACTCTGCCACTCATACTTTGTGTCTGGCATGTACAGTTACTGAGCTATTAGCATTTGTTTGCGACATGCTGACTATGGCTTGATTTTGCTTAGAAAGGCCCAGGATTCACTGTTAAAAGTATACAGGAGATTCAGGAAGCAAGTGGTGTAATCTCAGAGTGAGCCTGTGGAGGCAAAGAGTTAATGTCCTTCTTCAGATACAGGTGCCAGTACTGCACACAGTACTCCAGGTGTGGTCTAACTAATGACCTATACCATGGCAGAATCACCTCCTCCCTCCTCGAGGATATACCCTTGCAATATAACCCAGCATTTTGTTGGCCTTTGCAGCTGCCTTCCTACATTGTGCTGAGTTGTTCATTGACCCTGCAATAGCACCCCAGGTCCTTCTCCTCCTCTGTCTGGGCTAGCTGCACTACCCCCAGCTGGTAACTCCTCCGTGGGTTCTTCATCCCAAAATGCAGCACCTTGCACTTTTGGCATTAAACCCCAGTTGCCAGGTGTCTGACCAGGTTTCAAGCCTTGCCAGATCATCCTGCAATCCCTGCCATCCCCTAGGTCATCCACCACTCGCCTACCTTGGTATCATCAGCAAACAGACTGATCTTGCTCTTGGTGTCCCATGATATGTATGCAATGAATATCCCAAACAACACTGGTCCAACACTGAGCCCTGTGGAACACTGCTCATCACTGCCCTTGGGTGTGAGAGCTCTCCACCCGCCACCACCCTCTGTTGCCTTCCCTGAAGCCAGTTTCCTACCCATCTCATCAGCTTTACACCCACCCCTGTGCCTACTAACTTCCTTCCCAGCCTTCCATGCGGCACGAGTTGAATGCCTTACAGAAGTCCAGTACAGGACATCCACTGCATGGCCCCTGTCCAGTTGCCTAGTTACCCAGTCACAGAACTCCACCAGGTTGGTTTGGCAGGATCTGCCAAGTATCAACCATGCTGTCTGCTGTCCTGTAGTCCTTTGGCCTCTAGGAGGGCCACAGCCTCTCATGGATAGTCTCCATTAGCTTACCCACGATGGATGTGAGGCTCACTGGTCTGTAGTTTCCCGGTTCATCCTTGGGGCCACTCTTGTGGAGGGCACCACATGAGCAATCCTCAGTCCTGAGGTACACACACCGAATGTAGTGAGGCATTAAATGGGTCTGCCAAGGTCCTGCAAGGACCTCTGCCAGCTCCTTCAGTTACCCTGGGGTGGATGCCATCTGGGCCTGGCACCTTGTCCCCCCTCAGTGCCTTCAAACCCTCTCAAACTCTGCCCTCCATGATTTCTCCATCTGTCACCCCTTCCCCCTGTTTCTGCCATTTCTCCCCCTTGGGTGTCAGCCCCTCTTCTCTTTAGTAAATACTGAGCAGAAGTACTCATTTAGTGCTTCTGCTTATCATCTTCTGCTTCCACCCAACCTCCTTCCTAATCCTTACTATGTGGTCCTTACAGCCTCCTTTTCTCCCTGATGTACTTAAAGAAGTCCTTCTCCCCTTCTTAATGCCTTGTGCCAGCCTGAGTTCCATAGATGCTTTGGCTCCTCTTACTGCCCTTGTCACCTCCTTGATTCTGTCAAGTACTCCTCCTGTCCTCCCCCTCCCTGTTTTCTTGTACTTCCTAAAGGCAGCTCTTTTCCTCCTTACCTTTTCCATGACCTCCTTGCTGAACCAGCTCAGTTTCTTAGCCCTAGCCTTCTTGCTCTGGGCTTTGCAGCAGGTTTTGGTTGCCTCCACTATCCCCAGCTTTAGGAGCTCCCACCTCTGGTTAGTGTCCATACTAGATTGAATTCTGGCCCGGTACCCTTTACCACTTCCCTCATCCTCCCAAGGTTGGCCCTCCTGAAGTCCAGCACTCTTGTGCCAGATTCCCTCCTTCCTTACCCATATCAATGTGAGCCATACTGAGTGGTGGTCACTCCCTGACAGCAGTTCCTTCACTGTAATTTCTCTCACAAAGTCCCCATTTGCCAGCACAAGATCAAGGTATTCCCTAACCTGGTTGGTTCACTGACCATTTGTAGCAGGATGCTGTCCTGGAAGGCATCCAGCAGTACCTGCTCCCTTCTGTTCCTGGTTGTTGGGGTACTCCCCACAATCACCCACTGCCCTTCTCACAGGTCCTCCTGATCTGTCCCGCTAGTTCCCTGTCCAACTCCTCCGTCTGAGATGGTGGCCTGCCTACTCCCATTCTAAGAATCCTATTCTTGGAATCCTGGATTTGCATTCAAAGTGACTCTGTACTTCCCTCCTCCCTTCCTCCCTTACACTTCAGTCCTTCCTTTACATATAGTGCCACCCCTCCTTCCCAATCACCCTGTCCTTAGAATAGCCTGTACCCTGGTACAGACAAGTCCCAGTCATTGTATTGGGTGGCCCATGTTTCTGTGATGGCTGCAATGTCCCTCTCCCTCTGCCATGAGCACCTGTAACTCTGCAGTTTTCTTCCCAAGGTTCCTAGCATTAAGGGTAACCACCTTCCACCTTTCCCCTCCCATCCTGCCCTCCTTTCCTAGCATAACCAATAGTACTTGCCACTTGTCCTTTGTCACTGTTATGGGGGTAAGCTCATATGGTTTCCCAACCTGTGGTCTCTGCATATCTCTTGCCCAATTGCCTCCCCACTCCTAGTTTAAATTCCCAACTTCCTCTATGTACTCCTCCATCCTCTTTTCAACACTTTCTTTCCCTCCTCACTCAAGTGTAGTCTGTCCTTGGCATAGAGACTACTGTCCTCCCAGGTCCCTCCCCATCCCCCAACAGCCCATACCCTTTAGCACAACACCAGGTTCTTAGACCATCTATTAAATTCCTCTATTCTCAGCTTTCTTGTTGTGCTTGTCTTGGGCACGAAGTATCTCTGAAAAAGTTACTGATCTTCCTGCCCCTCACATGTGTGCTAGTTCCTCAAGCCTCCTCTGGACTATATCTGCTATCTTGTCAGCCAGGTCATTTGTCCCAAGATGTATAATTAAATGAGGCTTGTCCCTACCCCTTCTAGCATATTTCAGAACAGATACTGTCCTGTGCCTGTCTACCTAAATAGTTGACTCCTATAAGTCCAAGTACACTCTAATTACTACTGTTGAAAGACTGATCACATCTATAATCGACTCTTCTCGCTCCCTTTTCTGCCCCCTATATCTGTCCTCCACATTCCTTTGACCCTGGTTCCAGCTGTAAATTCTTTATACCATACCACTACATATCTTTTATATTAGGTTTTTATTTGTGTTTGGTGCACCTGATATGTACATTTCTTTACTTATATGAAAATTGTGTCCTACCCAAAACTAGCTGCATCTTCTGTTCCAAACATATACTACTGTCAATGCTACCTGCTGATACTGTATATACTGTATTATTGTATCTCACTTTATTTTTTTATTATTTTCTTGTAGTGTTGCATCCCATGTATATTGTCCCTTGTTCCTTGTTGACAAACCTAGGTCCACCTCGAAATGAGCTTGCTCAATGGTGATCGCCTGGTTAAATAAATACTTTGATTGATTGATTGATTGATTGATCACAGCTGTGAGTGGAACTACAGCCATCCTGCTTTGCTTGAAAAAGGTGTTTCCATGGAATACTTGTTTCAGGAGTTTTCAGTGTGTCCTTCCATCAACTGCAAAATAGTGCACTCCCCTGATTTTTGCTATTGGCTGCTCTGTCTTAAAGGCAGGGGTTGTTACTAGCCTCCCAACTTCTCAGGATATAAACAAAAACTTTTGAAGCTGCTGTCATTTAACCCTTGAGAGCTTTACAATGAGCATCTATCTAGCTCAAGTCAAATAGATTCATTCCAGTTATTTCAGCAGCCTGGGGTTAACTCATTATCTCCCTACTTTGACTGACTATTGATCCAGTAGCACATAGCTAATTAGGCACATGTGTTATGTGGGAGACAGGGCACAGTAAGTAGACCCAGACTCCCAAAAGTAATCCCAGCCTTGAAGCTGGAGTCATCATGCAGGGATTTACTGTCTACTGCTCTCAACACTCCCACATGCCTCAGTTATATAGTTCAAAATAAATTATAACTACAAAACCAGTCATACAGAGGTCTCCCCACTGCCCCCACCACCTTGGTCATCACTCAGCTTTATAGGCTAAACCACGTGGCGCAAAAACTATCGCTAACTTTGCCATTAACTGGTTATCACGGAGTAAACACTAGGGGCCTCACTATGAAAAGATGATGTCTCACTTAGTAAGCAACATGTTAAGCAGCCAAAGGACACTAATACACTCCATGCTAATCATTGCATTTGCTTCTCACTCCTCCTTCCTCAACTCACAGCAACAATTACTCAATTAATCACCTAAACTCCCAATACCCTTTCCAACTTAGCCATGAGCCTAAGCTGCACCATAAGTGTGCCTGCTCAGGCAAAGCAATCACCCAGCCTAACACCCACTTCCTGAATAGCCCCAACCCTCTCCTTCTACAAGCACAAATAGCCCAAGTGACCCATCCATCCCCATACCAAGCAGACCGCTTAATAATAACACTAGTCCACGTCACACAAAAACATTTCCAAATGGCTACAGTTAGCAGCACTCAGACACACTCTCCTCTTCCTACTACTCATGGCTGGAGACATACACCCCAACCCAGGGCCGTCCTGGCTAGCAGAGCTAAAGGTCAGGGTAATGTTGGTCTGCTACTGGCCTCCTAAATATCCACAGCCTTCCAAAAAACTAACTCTTTTACAAGGATGGGTTTACAACACTCCCCAGACATCCTGGCTCTGTCCGAGCATGGCTAGCTAGGAATGTTCCAGACTCTGTAGTCGCTCTAAATGACTACATAATCTTCAGAGAAGATAGAGAGGGCAATAGGGAGGTGGCTGTGCTATATACCTGAAACATAATTTCAACCACTAATGGTCCCCTGCCATCACCAGAACACGGGCACAAGCCGCCATAATCAAAATAATGATTGGCTCCCAAGGAAACCACTATACATAATGTCAGTCTACATACCCAACAACCAAATATTAGCCTTTGACTCCATACACTGGCCAATGGCTGCTCCCCAGAAGTGAGCTCATAATAATGGGTGACTTCAATATAAACTGTTAACAAAGGCATCAGACCCTTCAAAGATGCAGCAAAGTGCATGATCTGACCCAAGTTGTCCAGACCCCACAAGACAAGACCCCAGGACAGGTACTCACACTCTCCTTGACCTCATACTGACAAACTTCCCAAACACCTCTCTAACATCAAAGTTCTCCCAGACATCCTCAGTGACCACTCTCCCTCTCCTGCCCCTGGTCAAACAAGAGTCCACCAAACCAACCCAAAATATCCTCAAAAGGCACCTCAAAAAGGCGCCATAACCAAAATAATTCACTCTCTCTCTCCACCAGTGACTGGACATCAGTCCATACCACCCAATCCACTGACGAGGTCCTTACCTCCATTATCAACATCTTCAACACAGCCTCGACAAACATGCCCCACTCTCAAAAGATTCTAAAACAAGGGACACCCGTGGATCACACAGCCCTGCTAGATCAGATGCACCATAGAGATAATCTCTGGTACAAAGCACTCAACTCCCAGGTCATCCATGACAGACAACTCTATAGAGAGGCAAGAAACAAGTGCACCAGGGCTATTCGAGCAAGCTAAGGCCAACCATTACAAACAGCCCTCACCTCACCTGGGGCTCAGGGAACAAGTTCTGGCACAATGTCAAAGAACTAGCGGGAAAACCATTAACCAAACACCAACCCAGATAATCTATAATGGTGCCCTCTCACAAGACCCCCACCGTAATAGCCAATGTCTGAACAATTCTTTCACAGACCTCAGCCATTCTCCCACCAAATTTCTTCGACCCACCCCACTAGGGTCCCAGCTACCTCCTACCCAAGGCACACCCTCCCGCCTTTCCTGCTCAAAACAATCTCCTGCAGTAAGGCCAAACAATACTTGTCAAAAGCTTTATGAAACAAAAGGTATAGCAGTGATTCTATAGATCTCCAAGATCCTCCAGCTAACACTAGATGCGATCCTCTCACACCTCACCAAAATATTCAACCAATCACTATACCTAGAGGCAATTCCCCTCTCTGGAAAGAGGAATTATCACAACAATCCTAAAAAGGGTGACCCAACCGACCCGGCAAGTACAGGCCTATCACGATACTCCCCCACTCTCTAAAGCTCTCGAAAGAATAGTGTCAGACCAACTCACTGAGCACCTGACAAGCCATTCTCTGCTCAGCCAAGAGCAACATGGCTTCAGAACAGGACACAACACCACCACAGCACTCCTCAAACTCACATCCTACATACATGAGGCTCTTGATGAGGGGAAATAGCAGGTGCAATCTTCGTTGATCTAGCCAAAGCATTCGACACCATCAGTCATGACCTACTTTTACATCTACTTCCCTCCCTCAACCTAGCCCCGGACACAATACACTGGTTTAAGAACTATCTCACAGACCGAACACAAGAAGTCAAAATCAACACCCTATCACCAAGAACCCAGTTCAGACAGGTGTACCTCAAGGATCAATCCTAGGACCTCTATTATTTACCCTTTTCCTGAACTCCATCCCAAAAGCATGCAATGGGAAGCTTCTGCTCTATGCAGACGATGCAGTAACTTACTGGAAGATAGCACCCCAGCTCCCTCAACACAAGCTTCAAATTTACTTCCATGAACTAGAAGATTGATTCACAAAGCACGGTTAATACTAAACTATACCAAAACAAAATCCATGACCTTTAGCATCAACAAAGCCCCTATAATAGCTCCCAACTTAACATCTCCAACTACCAGGGCATCAAAATTGACCAGGTCACACACTTCAAATACCTTGGCATCAGACTTGACACTTCACTCACCTATCACACACATCAACCACCTCTCCTCCTCAGTAAACACCAGACTAGGGATCCTCTATAGGCATAGACAATGCCTCCCACCACAGGCCCTATGACTGGCGGTGACCAGCTCAGTCATATCTTTGATAGACTATGGTATAATAATATACGAGATGGCTGACCCCATGGCCCTGAAATGAATCAATCTTGCCTCAATAAAGCCAGCTGTCTGGTCACAGAAAGTGACCTCTTACCCACACCTGCGACCTCTACAAAAAGCTGACTGGATAACCTTCAAAGGAAGGCTAAAATACCATACCTGCCTCCAAGCCAAGAAAATTCTATTGAAGATGCACCCACTGTCCTTCACTCCCTAATACAACCTAACACCCACAGGAGCACCCCAAGGCACCTAGCAAATATGCCATCCATGTCCCCACCAAAGGACCGCACTAGGCCAAAGGTCCTTTAGTTATCGGGCACCCACCTGGCTCAATGAACTCCCTCCTCCCATCTCCCTGGCCCCAAGACTAGGCCAGTTTAAAACTGGCATCAAGAGACACCTCATAGACTCAGAAACGTGTAGCTGCAACTGAGCACGCTACACCACTTCGATGCAGGGTTAATAACCAACCCCTAGATGCTATCCAAGTACTGCAAATGTTGTTACAAATTATGGAAAGCAGTAATGTATCACCCTTATGTGACATGTTCAACAGACCCAGGGCTGTAAGCAACCCTTAAGAGACTATTCAATATCTGTATATGTATGATGTCATTATGTAAGCACCACTGTATAACACTAAGCCATGAAGCATGTTTTCTTGCAAAAATCTGTATGTTTGTCAGATGTGGAGCCTTTGCAAAGAGTCTCTGACTCGAAGGTTGTAATTCAAACTTTAATAAATAAATAAATAAATAATAAATAAATAAATAAAGGCTTGACTATTTTTGTTGTTGTTTCTTTTTGTTTGTTTTCTATTAGTGGTCAAAATAATTATCTGTTTATAAGTATATGAGCCCTGTGTGATAAATGAATGCTGGGCTATGCCATGCAGCTCCAAATGTCAGGTGTAAAACAATGTTATCAATGTGTGTCCATTTGCCTGTTGCAGCAAGGTTAAACTGATTCCATGCTAAGGAAGCACATTCTGTAATTGAACACTGTCTATTCTGCTTCACTCTGGAATCCCTTTAACTGGAATTTCAGGCACAAAAATAGGGTTTAAATATCCTTTAAACTGTGTTGTGTTATTCCTCTGCGTGCATTTGTTGTCAATTTACATAATGTACCTCCTTGGAACCAGTTTAACCTTGAGCAACAACGAAATGGACATACATTTTACAGCAAAATGTATTCAACTCAGATTTAAAAACAAATATGTGTGCATAGATTCTATTTTGCAACAGTAGCCATGAACAAGATGAAAGTAGCCCTGATCTAATACAAGTGCTTCTGCGTCATCACATGTAAACGGTTCTGGTGGGATTTGAAGCAGGTGATTCATTTATCTTAAGCCAGGTAACAACTTTGTAAACATAAGAATGCAAAATGCTGTTTTCTGTTGTGCCATAGATCTGATGTACCACATTTTAATGTCATGTTTTCTATGATACATTTCAGATCACCTTACAAGGATAGGTTGAGGGATCTCAACATGTAATCATTGGAGGAGAGAAGGGAGAGGAGGTGATATGATCGAAACCTTTAATTACTTGAAGGCCATCAACAGGGTTAGTACAGAGGGTATGCTTTGATTAAAGGGAGTAGGAATTACTAGGGGACAGAGCTTGAAGTTGGTGGGGGTAGTTTCAGGAGAAATGTGAGGAGAAAATACTTCATGGAGAGGGTGGTAGGGGTTAGGCATACTTCCTGAAGAAGTGATATCTCTTAAAGCAGTGGAGGTCTTCAAAATGGGATGGGACAGGGTCATGGGCAAGATACTAGTCGGTGGGAAGTTGAGGGGAAGAGAAGGAAGCAAGGGATGGGGGCAGCAGCAGGAGTCTAACCTGTGCTGCATGAATGAGCAGATGTGATAGACCCATTGGCTTGTAGTTGCTGGAATTTTTGTATGTTTGTATGTTCATATGACTACATTTTCATACTTCAGATCTGAGATTTAGATTTTCTGGCAGTATAGCACAGTGGTTTAAGATTCTGAGCTGCAAATCTGGAGACCTGAGTTTGAATCCCACAGCCCCACTTGCATACTGTGTGACCCTGAGCAAGTCACTTAACTTCCCTGTGCTCCCAGGTCGCACCTGTAAACAAGCTTTCAGTTTAGTGAGCCACTTCTGGTTAAACAATTGCAAAAAAAAAAAAATTGTTGAAGATGCTATTAGTTAAAACAGTGATTACGTTATTTTTCTATTATGATAGGTTTGTACAAAGGATAAGTGTGGTCATGTCAGAAATTAAAACTAGAAACATAGAAACATAGAATTTGATGGCGAATAAGGACAGCTTGGACCACCTAGTCTGCCCATTTTTTCTACCTAACAGATAAGCTGCAGATCCTAGTTAACCAACAGCTTACTTCCTCCTACCCCCACTAGGACTGCCTTATGTCTGTCCCATGCATTCTTGAATTCCCCACTGTTCTTGACTCACGACCTCCTCAGGGAGGCTGTTCCATGCATCCACAACCTTTCTGTGAAAAATACTTTCTCACATTACCTTTGAGCCGTCCCCTCCCCATCTTCAAATTATGCCCCTTGTTCTTGCATCTCTTTTCTAAAGATGCTACTCTCTTGGACTTTGTTGATTCCTTGAGGTACTTTAAAGTTTCTATCATGTCCCCTCTCTTCCTTCTTTCCTCAAGGGTATACATATTGAGCTCCTTTAGTCTTTCTTTGTATGTCTTCTGGTGCAGACCCTGCACCATTTTGTTCCCTCCTCTGGACAGCCTCCACTCTGCCTATGTCTTTGTGGAGATGGGGTCTCCAGAACTGCACACAGTACTCAGATGGGGTCTCACCAACTGTCTGTACAGAGGGATAACAACTTCCTATTTTCTACTATTGATGCCTCTTACTATGCATCCCAGTTTCCCCTCAGCCTTCCTTACTGCCTTCTCACATTGCATGCCCACCTTTAGGTCATCTGACATAATTACTCCCAGGTCCTTTTGATTTTTACTGTTGTTAGTATCTCACCCCCCATTGTGTACTCTTCCTGAGTTTTTGTTTCCCATGTGCATTACCTTGCACTTCTTTGCATTGAATCTGAGCTGCCATACATTTGACCATTCCTCCAACCTTGCCAAGTCCCTTCTCATCCTTTCCACTCCATCTTGTGTATCAACCCTGTTGCAGATCTTTGTGTTGTCTGCAAAGAGACATACTTTCCTTCCAGTTCCTCTGCAATGTCACTTATAAAGACATTAAAAGGACCGGTCCCAGTACTGAACCCTCAGGTACCCCACTAGTAACCCTCCTTTCTTCACTGTGTACTCCATTTACTACTACCTCTGTTCTGTTGTTTAGCCAATTTTTTATCCAGGCCACCACCTTGGGGCCCACTCCAAGGCTGGCTAACTTGTGTATTAATCTTTGTGTGGGACTGTATCAAATGCCTTGCTAAAATCTAGGTAGGCCATGTCCACAGCCCCTCCTCGTCTACTACTTTGGTCACCCAGTCAAAGAAATCTATTAGATTCAGTCTGACGTGACCTTCCCATCGTGAATCCATACTGCCTTGGGTCCTGTGCCCACTGGCCTCTAGGTATTCAACAATTCTTTCCTTCAGAAGCAATTCCATCATTTTCCCTACCACTGAGGTCAAACTAACTGGTCTGTAGTTTCCTCCCTCTGTCCTGCTCCCACTTTTGTGAAGAAGAATCACATCTGCCCTCCTCCAGTCCTCAGGTACCACCCCATCCTCCCATGATCTGTTTAGAGAGTAGCCAGCGGTGTCACTAGTTCTACCCTTAGTTCTTTTAGAATTCTTGGGAGAATCCCATCAGGCCCCATTGCTTTGTCCACCTTCAATTTTATTAGTTCTTTCAGAACCCTTTCTTCTGTAAATGGACTGGTATCGACCCCCATTTTCAGAGTGTTTCTCTTGTTTGGTTTAGGTACCTCCCCTCCTCTTCCTTTGTGAATACTGAGCAGAAAACTATAGACTGATTACATTCTAATACACAGCACAGAGCAAGATGAATTATATTAAAATGTTTAGTGGCTGCAGTGTACAATCAGAGATTATGGGCCTGATTCTAGAAGCTTGGTGCAAGTCACCAAAGGCGACTCACGCCAAACACCATTGTGACATGGACCGTGCACCCTATTCTATAAGGGGCAGGGTCTCCATGCTAAGTCCCGTGACTTGTAATATGTGGAAAGGTACACCAGCCTAAGTGTACCGGGGCATGTCTGAGTCGCAGCCCCACAGCAGGTGGTGTCTCCCCAAAGCCCACAGAAGTCAGCTGTGTCCCGATCCATGCCCTGACCCAATGTTTTGCCACAAATGGTTAACAATTAAAATCTCCAAGATCCCTGGTAGTCTAGTGGCTCCCCACCTGCCCTACCCAGCAATGCCAGTCCACCTAGATGCCCCACCCATCCCCAACTGGCGACTGGCACAGCCCACCTCTCACCTCCGTGGCCAGCCGCCGACTGAGCTCCGCATGAGTGCTTCCTGTATAGACATGCTCAGAAATGAATGAGTATTCAAGTATTGAAGTATTGAACTGACACCAGCTCCACCCTCACCCTGCACATATGGACAGGCATTGGGGTGTGCCTTTGAGTCATCGCCCATGACATTCAAGACATTTCACCTCACCCTACTCTTCAGACACAGACAAGTGTCGAGGTGTGCCTTGGGGTGTTTGGGCTTTCATTCACCTCATTCCATAAGGAAATACACTGAAATGGGCACAGTATAGGAGAATCAGGTGAACTCTGATGGCAAAGGGTCCAAGGTGCTCTCGATGCCTGTCACTGGCTCCAGAGTGGGGTGGGGGTGAGGTAGAATTGCATGACATTACTATCGACAATCCCAAGTCACACCCCTGTCACCTGCTCAGTCCCTACAAGTGTGAGGGTGTTATGGTCAAAAACCTAATGCCTGGCTGTTTCTTGGTATTTTTACTCTAAGTTTTCCACATGGGCTTTGTGACCCACCACATGAACAGTGATATTATCAGTTCATTAGGTGAAGGTGATTTTTTACAGTGACTGCCATTTGTGCCACAGGTCGAAAACACATTTCGAACAGGATGTTAAAAGTGACAGGTGTACTGTTCATGAAGAGGTGTAAAAATGGCATTGCTGAAAATCTGGGTGAAAATATAAAAAACTGGTGAAGTCATGAGCATGCGTAGAAACTATGCAATGTACACCCATAATGTAATTAGTTTGGGGATTTTTACAGCAGATTTTCAACACAGGCATTTTGGGACCTCCACTCATGAACAGCGTCACTGTGATTTTCTTAGTCTGTCCGAACACTAATTTCCCACAGTAACCACGCTATTCTGCTCCAGAAGTGCAAAAATACATTTCAGCCATGGTGTGAAAAATTACAGCTGTACTGTCCATAGGAGGTGTGAAAAATGTCAATGTTGAAAATCTGGACTAAAAATATTACAAATTAGTGAACTTACAGGGTGCATGGAAATTGCAAAGCATGCACACACAGTGTCATTTATGGACTTTGTCACCAAATTTTCAGCATAGCCATTTTAACACCTCTGCTCATGAACAGTGGCTCTGTGATTTTCTTAATGTGTCCCAAACATTGATTTAGCACACTGACTGTGCCAATGTGCACTACATGTGCGAAAACACATTTTGGGTGAGATGTGAAAATGACAGCTGTACTGTTCATGGAGGTGTGGTAAAATGACAGTGTTGAAAATCTGGAGTGAAGATATTAAATATTCTCAAAGTTCGAGCATGGCTTAGGAACTGTGCAATGCGCTAAGTAAAACAGTCATTTTGGGAACTTTTTCACCAAATTTTCAACATAGGGTTTTGGGGCCTACCTCATGAACTGTGACACTGTCATTTCATTAATCAGTCGAAAGGTGGTACCATACAGTGATTCCAAAATCACCTTTCGGGACTGAATAACAAAATGACAGTGACTGAGTTCATGAAGTGGGTCCTAAGAACCCCATGTTGAAAATTTGGTGAAAAATTCCAAAATGGCCGAAATATCACACCAAAGTTGAAAAAAAAACATTTATGCCATTATACAGTTTACCAGCATTTCTTCAGTTCGCGGTTGGATTTGAAGAGTGTAGAGCGTGTTCCCGGTCCACCAAAGATCGTCACACCAGCATCCAGAGGTAAGCATGGGGTGAGGTTGTGGAGAGTGGGTACGCATGCCGGTGAGCACAGATTGGAGGAGGAGCAAGAGAGCCAATGAGGGACCATTTTTTCTTATAGATTTTTTTTTGGAGTTGACACAGGACTTTGCCACACTGTGGTGGGCTCCCAGCGTGGCAGCTGGAAGTTTGCTTGTGGAGGCAGTGGAGCTGACAAGGACTGAACACCCCCATGGCCATATGGACATTTGCCATGCTGGGGTGAGCTCCCAGCGTGGCACCTGAAAGTTTGTTTGGGGGGCAGTGGAGCCAACAGGGGACTGGGCACCCCATAGGCCATATGGACCTTTGCCATGCTGGGGTGGGCTCCCAGTGTGGCACCTGGAAGTCTGTTTTGGGGTGTTACAGTGGAGCTGATAGGAATTAGGTACCCCATCGGCCATACAGACTTTTGCCATGCTGGGGTGGGCTCCCAGTGTAGCTGCTGGAAGTCTGTTTGGGAGGTCAGTGGAGCCGACAAGGATTGGGCAACCCCAGGCCATACAGTGTGCGGAGGTGGGGGAGTGCATGAGCAGCTGGGGTGAGCTCCATTGTGTTGCCAGGTGTTTGTTGGGGGGTCAAAGAAAATTGGAGCTGTCTTGACAACTTGCTAAATGCAGTGTTGACTTGGTAGCACTTTTGCATACTGCCGACAGCAGTATGCAAATTGCCTACACCTTACCACCACTCATTAGAGCAGTCTTTGCTTTGAACTGTACACCATCTGATCTGAACTGCTGTCATAGACAGCTCGGACATTTATTGGTGGGGTGAGGCTCCACCTGTAAGAAGGAGCAAGGTATTGGAGATGGGATGGCACAACTATGAAAATTCTTATGGTGGCACTATGTTTCTTGCACATCATGCAAGCAAACATAAAAGGCTGTACTTCTCTAGACTTTCAGATCAGTTTGTGGGAGTTTCAGGTCAAAGGTTAGCTCAAATTGTCAAGTAGTATAGCTTCTTTCTTCAGGGCGAGAGTTCACAAGCAATCAGGAAATATACCTGGAAAATCATAGCAGTAACTTAACACGGCTTCAGGTCACTGCACCATTCCCTCAGCAGCATTTTGTTGGCCATCCTCTGCCAGGAATAGGTCTACCAAAGAACCTGTGCTGAGGAAGGACTCCCTTCTGAGTCCTGCTCCTTGTTCTTTTCTTTGGATTGAAGGACTCTTTTGGCAGGTAGTTGAAGTGTGGGTGAGGCAGGGGTTAACTTTTCTCATGTTTTGTTCTGACGATTCTGTGTTTTGACTATGCTTTATCATTTTCTTAGCCACTACAGTGCAGGAAATGGGAGTCATAGGTAGAGCTGTGTCTTTGTTTGTTTTGTGTTTGGCTTTAGCCATTTCAAGTTCTGATTGTTCTGAGCCCTCTGTGAGTCAGCAGCAGAACATGGGTGCTCAAGGAGCATCCTCAAGGAGACCTCATGCTATGTGTCCTATGGTTTGGATGTTTGCAAATGGCAGTTGGCCAGGAGATTGTACAGAGCTGGCATTCCCAGAAATTACTTGCCAAACCTTGTCAGGAGTATCACACACAACAGAGGGCCACCATGATGTGAAATTACAAGTAAGGCAAAATAGTTCATAAAAGCAGTTTCATCCTTTCCTTTTATGCACCTGTCTAACCTCTGAACACTCATTGTGTTTGTGGAGCAGGGTCATAAAGTTGCAAGATATTATGCCACATGGCAAAATCGCACTGCCAATACAGCGTGATTTCTGCCATGAGGCATATAAGTCTTTGGGGGTTCTGCCCCACTTCGATATGGAGGGCCTGCGCCCCTGAACCCGCTCAAAGATTCGCAACTCTGGGGGTGTTTACATCAGGAGTGCACAAAGTAAAAAATAATAGAAGGCTCTGGGACCGGGAATCAAACCTGGTCCCAGACACAGTGCCTGGTTCCCGCTGCTGTGGCTCAGTCCAGTGAGCCACAGCAACTGCTCAGTAGAACCCACTCCCAGCAGAGGTCTTATCCTCTGCCTGGGAGAGTGAGAATGGTGCAATACTGCGTGCAGCAGTATATGCAATGTGCACCATTCGCTCACAGGTACAGCGCTATACTGGTTTAGTCATAATGTTATGCACGCTATTAAGCCTGTGACCTTATAACCCGGCAGGGTGCTGGTTAACATTCTCTACTGCAAAGTCTGTTAACAACTAAATACATTCCCTTCTCCATGGAAACTGTCTCCTATCACAGACCAGTCTCAAGATTTCGTCTTCTGCAGTGTATCTCAAAAATGTGACTATTATGGGTCAGGGTCTGCCACTGGGTTGTGGGGAAGGGAGGGGCTGAAGATTGATGAGCCCGTTCTTTGTCCAACAGCCACCGCCACTGATGCTGAAGTAATTCTGTGAAAAAGTTTTAATTTCATATATATATATATACATATATACATATATATATATATATATCTATACCTATATAGATATATATATATCTATACCTATATAGATATATATACTATAAATAAAGTTATATCTATATATATATATATTTGAATACTTACCAACATTTTCTTAATGTATTAAAGTTCAGACTTTCTATGACCTCCAGATGTAGCAGACACCCTTGGTAAGCTGCTGTTTTGCCACATCAGAGGACTTTCCTCCCAAGACCCACTCAGAACTTAGAGCTGATTTTATTTTGATTGGTAGACAAAACAGCAAAATGTAGATCAAATTTGGTATTGTTCATTATGTCTTGATTCGTACTAATGAGAGAAATGGTTTAAAAGCCTAAATAAAAACTCTGCAAGAGAAAAACTATCTGGTGCTGACACAGCTATTGCCTCACACCACCATCTTGCTCAGCACCACCCATGCCCCCCCATATGGCCTTTTAGGATTGCACTTACACAAGGTGAACATAATGTTATTATGGTGGATTTGAGAGGTGTCCCTGTCCATTGAGTGCAGGGCAGGCTGCAGTGGACTTGACACTGTCAGATCAATCATCAGCCAGGATGATCATGACACTCTTCAGCACTTGCAGAGTGGAAACTTCATGAACTTTAAAGAAGAGAACTGCCAGAATCACAGGGTGGTTCTTTGCTTTAATCTGCATAATGTCACCCAGCAAGCAGCTGATTAGTGTAATGATAGGATGGCACCTTTTCCTCCACCCCCATCCCAACCCAACCCAATTCTCCAACTCCATCCAATAAAGAAAATATATGATCTCTGGTTTAACTTACTTTGCAAATGGTTTTGTGGAAGAATCAGCCCTGCCTGGGAGCCAATAATTAACTTAAGCCCTGTTCCCTGTGTCTTCGATTCTGTTCAAGTTTCAAAGGGTATTCTTTGCAGTAGCATTGTAACTCACTCAGGAGTGAAAAACCAACTACCACATGGGTGGGGGTATAAAATGAAGATTCGGAACTTGGTAATCTACAATATGACAGCTGAACTGGTCCTTGAGCACCCTGGTGTTTCAATTTATGTATCATAAGTGCTAGAAGTGAATCATAACACATGGGCTTACTGATGGTAATGACTTGACTGGTAAGTGTGCACACCTTCCTCGGTTAGTGTAAGGCACCCTGTACAGCTTTCACAGGTGGTAAGATTGTGTTTGAGAGAAATTAGGCTATGGATCTGAAGACATCCTATCAACCCCTGTGCAATAATTATCCCATCCTCTGCCAACCTCATTTGCTTCTCCTGACCATGCACCCTGTAACAAAGGTGTAAAAAATAAAACAGTCCATTGATGACTTTTGCTGCTGCCGTAAATGCCATTACCCTCCCCTCACCCCCCTCCATTACTTATCTATTGGGGTAGGGGCCATGATCTAGCTACAAGGCAATCCATTATGGGCTATTCACCCTGCGAGATTTCCTCCTCAGATCTTGGGAAACACTCTAGGAAAGTGAATGTTTCCCATTGTAAGATAAGTTATTCATTTAGGGGTTTAAAAATATAAAAAAATTGTGCTGCAGTATTCTGTTTTGGCAGGAGTGAGGAAGTGAACTGTTGTAGGGGTGAATTACACAGAGCAAACTGACATACTCCCTCATCCTTACTTGCCTACCATGGGTCCTCTCTGGACTGGAGACATGTCTTCTCTCCATACTGGGAACTGAGAAAATCAGGTAGCTGCAGTCAGTGTATTTCAATGTTTTGTGCTGGTACTGACAACTTGGTAATTTTTAATGCCCCACCAAATTTTCAACATGTCTTTTTAGGTGCAATGTTTCAAATCCTACCTGAAAGGTGAGTTACGAGTTGCTCCGTAAAATCTTTGCATGGTTTCCCTGGTGCAGCCCTCCACCACCCGATCACCCACTAATATTTGTAAAATAGTGCATTGGTGTCCCGTGTCCCCCACATCCAAGTCCCATTTCCTTGGTGGTCCAGTGGAGGCACCCCCCACGCTGACAGATAGCAACCCACCATCCCGCTCACTCCATCCTGACTCCCAGCTGGTGACCAGCACAGCCCTCCTCTCACCACCATCTTTGGCCACTGACTGAGCTCTCAAGGATCATGTACCATATATGATACGTGCCCACTGACAGTGGTTGACAGCTCTGAGTGAGCTGTTATTCAATGACACATGACTCTAAGACTAAGCCAGCAGTTGGCATTAGACTGAGGGTATCCTTCAGTAGAGCTAAAAATATTAAAGACCTACTAGTAGATAGCAGGTTAGCAACATCAACATACACCCCTGCATTTATGAACTGGTTACCCCAAAGACCAAAAGTTGTTTTCAAAGTAAGCAACGCAACATCTGCAAATTAGGCAAATCAATGAACTGCTTTCAACATCCAAAACACACAAATATTAAAGTGGATCTCAGAGAGTGCATCACATATGTGATACTGTTTTAAAGTATACACTCTGTGGTGCCCATGCAATAAGATGTTATGTAGGATGCACAGTGAGACCACGGAAACAAAGAATTCAGAAATACGTCCAGATCCATTATAAATCAGAGAGAAGACAAACCAGTAGGGATATATTTTGCAGCACAACATAATTCAAACCCTGACCTCATACAATTTATGGTTATTGAACATATTAAAGCTAACAAGTTAGAAGGTAACAGGATGAATGACCTTTTAAAGAGAGAAAGTTTGGGGATTTGCATGCTAAAAAGTGTGAAACCTCCGGTGTAAATAATTCCTGGGACATTAAACCCTATCTCCTGGATAGATGAATGCATCCCTTTTGGATGCATGGAAAGATGAAAAAGTAAAGACAGTGAGTAGAAACAATGGAATAAAGAGTAGTATTGCACACCCGTTTCCTTCCAACTTAGACTTGGGGTCTCCTCTTACCTTTCCTTTACTATAATCCTGATCCTGCAGTATTTTCACTTTAGAAATGTATTTGTTTTCTTAGAAATGTACCTATTATCCATATGATATAATATATTATAAAAAGACTGTAATGAATACTGGACATAGCATGGTCTTTGTTAATACAATGAAGTGAAATAACTGTTGCGCTTTTTTCTTTTTATGTCAGATACCTCTACCTCTTTCTTTGGAGAGTGAGATCTTGGGCAGATCACTGCTTCCAGCAGATCCCCATATTATATTCTCCACATCTCTTTCTTCAAACATTAGAGCCTTGAAAACATGGAGATTAGAGTTCCTATCCACAGTCCAACTTGGATAGCTTAAAATTGAAATAAAGATACAAATGAAAAATTAGAAATGTAACTATCGATAGTAAAATTCCTCCTGTTGTTTTCTTTTGTTACTATAAAGAAAATAAATGTCTATTATTTATTGCTCTAACTCTGTAACTGAGCTGGATTTACATACACAGCATCTTTTTGTGATGGTTTGGTCACACTGTTTGCATTCAGGATGAAGCACATATTAGTTAATTGCTAACATCTGTGGTGATGTCAGTTTGTATGTAAATTACCTGTATAGTTAAACAGTTGCCTTTTCCTTGCCTGCCACGCCCACTGACAAAGAGCTTGTTCCCGAAGCATCAGGGCAAGTGGTAGGGGACGAGTGGAAGTGTGGCGATCTGGGCACAGCACTGTAATAAATCAAGTATTAAAGCTTTTGAAAAATCATTCTTACTGTTGATGCCTTTTGATGTAATTTTCGAGGGCTGCTGGTTTCATGTGTTTCATTTCTGTATACAGTATGCACTCATTGAGAGCTCAGTTGGTGGCCAGCCATGGTAGTGAGAGGAGGGCTGTGCTGGTTGCTGGCTGGGGATGGGATGGGGGAGTGGGATGGTGCATCACTACCTGTTAGGGTGGGGAATGTAGGGTCCACTGGAGCACCAATGAAATGGGAAACATTCATTTTCAAGGGCAAAGGATGTGGGGACACTGGATACCAATGCACTATTTGAAACATATGAGTGGGTGATAGGGTGGGCGAAGGGTCCTAGCCTCCAGGGGAAACTATTGACTTTGTAACGGGCTGGTTATCAGTGAACACAGTGGGGCGGGGGGGACCACCGCCAGCCATGAATACAGGTCTAATTTTCTTTTACGCCTCAAGCTGGTGATCAGCGTGGGGGGATCACTACCACCAGTGTATTTATTTCATTTATATGGGGCCAGCGACCAGCAAAAGGGGACCACTGCACTAGACTACCAGAAAAATATTTTTTAAGCTCAAGGGGATGGAGATAAGATAATAGGGATGGGGAGGGATCACTGAGCTACCACGAAAATATTTTTTAAACACAAGGGGATGGCAATTGTAGAATGGGGAGGGGAGGGACCACTGGACTACCAGAAAATATTTTTCAACACAAGGGGATGACGATTGGAAAATGGAGAAGGGAGGACCACTAGTCCACAGGGCAGATTGTAATGTATGTATGTATGGACAGTGTCAGGGCCAGCAATCAGGATTAGAGGTAGGGAGGGACCACTCGACCACCAGGGCAGTTTGTACTGTATGTATGGACAGTGTCAGGGATGGTGATCAGTGATCAAAGGTGGGGAGGGACCATTGGATCACCAGGGCAGATTGTACTGTATGTATGGACAGTGTTGGGGCTGGTGATTAACAATCAGAAGAGGAGAGGGATCACTAGGCCACCAAGGACACAGTAATTTTTCTGACAGGGACAGTGATTGGGGATGGGGAGGAATTGCTAGATCACCAGGGACTTTGTTTTACTGAATGGAGGGCGATTGGCAATCAGGGACAGAGAGGGACAACTAGACCCCAGGGATATCTTTCTTGTTATCAAAGGAGCGGCGACCAACATTGAGGGAGCTTAAACTCCATCACAGCACATGTAAATGGGCCCATAATGGGCATACAAATGGCCAGCTAGCGCCTTGCATGCCCAATGGACTCATTTGCATAGCTGCTTTTAGAATACCAAATATCACACTGGTGATATTCATTGTGGGACCATTTAAAGCAATGCAGGTTGGGTAGCGCCAGGGATTAGAGGTAGCAGTAATGGGGTTAGTACTGCCTCTACCTACCCCCTCTTCACATTCGGATAGTACTATATGCTATCCAGCTGTAAACAGCATTTTGTAACACTGGCATCATAAAGCGCAATGCAAAATTTTGCATTGCCATTTCATGCATTTTTGTGAATCTGGCCTAGATAAATGTTACAGATGACATTTTCAAATCCCATCTGAAACATGTTTCACTGTCCTGCCATAAAACTGCCTATAGGACAGGATTAAAACAAATCCCTGTCTTGATCATAACATGTGGTCATAAAAAACTATGTCGAAAATTTGGGGTCAAATGTGAAAAAACAACTAAGTTACAAATAAACATTTAGTTGTTCCAATGTTTATGCATAGCAATATTTTTGCAGATTTTGGCCTTAATGTTCAACATACCCTTGTGTTTCCCCACCTCATGAACGTGACAGGTGTAATTTTTCAAATCCCTCCGAAATATGTTTTGCAGTCACACTGAAATCATCTTTCAGCTGGCATTTTAAAAATTCTACCTGTCTTGATCATAACTTTGGGTCATAAAAGATTGTTGGAAATTTGGGGCAAAATGTGGAGCTCACTGAAAATTAGATATTGCCTCTACCTGGTCTGTCCTAGGTAAATACAGTCTAAAAATGTGTAAAAACAGGACACGACTGAAAATAAACTGCATCTCAGATAGGTCTTTTGACCTATAAGACCCTACATGGGTTGGATCTGGGTTACCTGAATGAGCTCCTGCACCCCTACACCCCCATGCCATCCCCTTAGGTCAGCAGAGGAGGCCCTCCTGGAAGTGCCCACGGTGAGATTAAAATCATCTAGTGACCAGGCCTTCAAGGTTGCAGCCCAATTGTTTGGAACTCCTTGCCAGGCTATCTCCAGAAAGCACCACCCCGGAGAGTTTTAAAAGAGGTCTAAAACCTTTTTGTTTCAAGCTGCTTTTGAGTCCTGCTAGTGGAATTATTTATATTTTTAGAAATCTATGCCAGAGGAATATTTTGGAACTGATTTTATTAATATGTTTTATTATGTATCTTGTTATTTGCCTGTTATGTTTAGTTTAGTTTAGTTTATTAGTCTAGAATTAATACCTTTGAGCCAGGGCTCTTTTACAAAGGTTCCACGTCACAAGAACATTTAACAAAGCACATACACATTACAGGTAAAACCAGACAGGAAAGTTACATCATAAATTTGCTATTAACAGTTTAAGGCAGTAACATTTTAAGTTTCATAGAAAAACAAGCTATAACAGGTTCAAGCAGTAGACAATTTCGAGGTTAAGGAAACTTCCAGGGAGAGGGTGATCATTAGGCGCCAAAAGGAGGCTAGAGAGGAGGGAAAGGTGGTGAGCGGGAGAGTAAGTGAGAGGGACAGGAAAAAGGAGGGAGTGAGTTTGGGTGGGAGACAGGAAGTAGTAGAGGTACCAGAGGGTTCATTAGTCAGGGAGGAAGAGGCCTCAGATGTGAGGATGGACATGAGGAGTAGTATTTGTAAGGGTGCCCTGAGCCTCCGGAGAAGGGCACCTAAAATAAATATAATCTACTACTACTACTATCTCATCTGGTGTATCCTGTGTGTGTGTGTGTATACATATATATATATATATATATATATATATATATATATATATTTATATATATATATATATATATATATATATATATATATATATATATAATATAGTGGCACGTAGTGCCACTATAGTTAGGGTTCAGGAGCCATTTACATGCTAAACCCCAAATTTTGCACCTTAATAACTTTGCAACCATTTGACAGATTTGCCTGAAATTTGGAATACATGATCAAGACTCATATGCCTTGGGATATGCCAAGTTCCGTACCAGTCGCATATACAACTGCGGAGTTATTAGCGTGAGCTGCCGCGTGCATTTACGCTTTTCTGGAATTTTACTGTCGTCTCTACAGGTCGCATTGGCTTGTTCGACCAGTCCAAAATCTTCATGAAATGTGCTGCCAGGGTCCCCGATGTGCCTTTTGAAGATTTCATGAAAAAATAATAAATGGTTCAAAAGTTATTCAAAAACAAGTTCCCATTATAAGTCAATAGGAAAAGTTAACAAAAGTTTGACAGTGTCGCAAATGCAGTTTTACTTTCACAAATGGCCTTTTACTGTCACAAATCCACAATTTTGTTTTCAGTTAGCGATCAGAAAATGCTTGGCATTTAAAATTGGGACTCTCTAGCAACCTAATTCTTTTTGTATTCACCTAGTCGGACCCTGAGAATGCTAGCCATGTCTTTATTTTGAGGTAAAACACCCAGAAATATGTTTTCAAATTTCTGAAAAGTACTTTCAAGAAATACCGCGACTTGCAACACTGTCGAATGAATTTTGAAAGCTTTCACAAACTTAGACAGTACTTTTCTAGGCTGTGGGAAAATGACAGCAATTCTTTGGCACCCTGCTGCAAAAGAACGGTTTGGTGTTTTGGCCTGAAATTTAGAGGGAACAGAGCCAACATCTCACAGATGTGCCTTTCAGTATTTTGTTGAAAACATATTACATGGCGGCAAAGTTACGGCACTCCAAAGTGGATGCTTTTTCCCACAGGATAACATTAAGGCGTCCGACGCATTACAGGAATCCTTTGGCCCTGCTGCAAAATAATGGTTTAGTCTTTTGGGCTGAAATTTGGAAAGAACACAGCCAATATCCCACAGATATGCTTTTTGTGGTTTGGTGAAAAATATTACAGGGAGCCAAAGTTATGGCACTCTGAACTACTCTTTTTCCCATAGGATAACATTCGGCATATCCACGCCTTTCAGGGCCCATATCTCGAAACGCTATGCGAGATACGGACTAGTCATCAGAAAATGCTTAGCCCCTATTGGGGGCTAAGCATAAAATTAGCCAGGAAAGTCATAAATCATATGACTTTTAAATTTTTTTTCTATGTCGATGGTTCCTGAGATGTAAGCAATTTAGTATTCCAACTCCTCATTTTCTGCTCCGAGAACCATTATTATGCATACATTCTTTGTACTCACTGTCTTTCTTTATGCAGCTTTTGGGAAACCAGCCTGTGCATTTACATTACTGTTACCATTACCCGTTTTAAACATGATTCCTTTCCCATTTCACTTACGGTTCACGCCTACGTCCACCATGTCGTCACCCTTTGCATTTTTATTTGCGCTTGCTTTTCCATTGTTTTTAACTTTTCTGTCTACACTACTGTGTTTCTTTCTGTTTTGCTTTGTGTCACCATTGCATTACTATTTGCGTTATGGGCACAATGTTACTATGTGACAAGACATCATGAGCCCCGTGCTCCGCCGCCACATTACATTCACTATTTCTTATTATCATTCTCAAAGAAGGAAATTAGAGGAAACAACTCCATTTAATGATTAGTTAGGGTTGTTCCACACCGACAAAGCGAGGAAATTCAGTGTTAGGGTTGAAAGCATCCTTTGGCCCCCCCACCCCCAACTGGCATCGGGGCACATTAGAGTTATTGGTCCCAACTCTCACCCCATTCTCCTACACCTCTGCTTCTTTACACATGTAATGGGGTGAGGTTATGGCCGACAACCGTAATGTGCACCCTGATGCGGTTGGGGTTGTGGGCAGGGGTCAGAGGGGCTTTCTAAACCTAACACCAAATTTCCTCACTTTTGTCGTGTGGAACAACTAACTAATGCATTAAATGGAGTTTTACCTCTAATATATATTGTGTGTGTGTGTATATATATATATATGTGTGTATGTATTTATATATGTGTGTGTGTGTGTGTGTGTGTGTGTGTGTGTGTGTGTGTATATATATATATATATATATATATATATATTCTATACAAAAAAAAACTGTGTTAATGCATCATTTAGTGTTAAAACAAAAAAGTCAGGAAATGAAAAATCTTTAGGGTTGCCCATCCTCCCCACCCGCCAATCATCCCCAGATTGACAGATGACAGGGTGTGTCATTGGGGTTGTGAGACCTAAACGTCACCCATTCCATGTGTAATCATATTGAGAAGGGACAGCAAAAGAGAATGGGGTGACATTTAGGCCTCACAACCCCAATGACACACCCGTCATCTGTCAATCTGGGGATGATTGGCAGGTGGGGGAGAGGCAACCCTAAAGATTTTTACTTCCTGACTTTTTGTTTTAACCCTAAATGATGCATTAACGCAGTTTTTGCATAGAATTTCCTTACTTTTTGGGAAAGAATACAAACGAAGTGTTTGCACAAATTGGTGGGAGCATGGACCCGATCAAGCTATAGAACTTGGTGGGAGCACAGGTCCTTCAGGCCTTGCACTCCAACCAACTTGTAAACGTGTGTGTGTACCATTAACACCCTCCAAATTTCAATGTAAAACACCAAACCATGTCCGAGATATAACATGTAAATGTTTGAGATTTTCATTTGTCAGAGATGCAGAATTCCACTCCTGTTAACATTTAACAAGCCTAACGACTGAAAACTACATCCATGACACTAAGGCTAGGTACCCTATCAATTACAAGCCACCAGCACAATGCAAAACACTGTCCACAACACGTAAATTGCGTAATGCAATATCTCCACAAAAATATTTCTCTAACACATACACACTGCAATTCACATCTACAGGACGTGCTGAAAACACCCTCCAAATTTCAAATAAAAAGACCAAACCGTTTCCAAGATATAACATGTTAAAATGTGAGATTTTCATTCATCAGAGTTGCACACTTCCACACCTGTTGACATTTTATGACACACTGACTGAAAAGTGTATCCATGATGCTAAGCTAGGTACCTATCAATTTCAAGCCACCACGGCAATGCAAAACACTGTCCAAAATGTAAAGTCGCCACACAATAGCTCCACAGAAAATATATTGTCTGACACATAAACATGGTAATTGACATCTGCAGGGTATGCTGTAAACACCTCCAAATTTCAAGTAAAAAGACCAAACGGTTTCCAGATATATAATGTTAAAGATTAGTAAATTGGCCTATCTAATGCATTATAAAATCTAGCCATCTTGTCCCTTCCTCACAATCAAAGAATCTTACGATCAAAGAATTTGCAGGCTCATGATCAAAGAATTTGCAGGCTCACGATCAAAGAATAAAAATGATGAAAATCAACATTTTGATACAAATGCAGCAAACCATGGTTTGACAGAACGAAGCCCCTGAGCTGAACCCACCTCATTTGTCTTCCTAGGAGACCCCTGAGCTGAGAAAATTGCATTTTTCAAAGGGCCATCGTCCTCACTCATGATGCAATTTCACGATCAAAGAATTTGCAGACCTCACGGTTGAAGAAATTGCACGCTCATGATCAAAGAATAAAAATGGCGAAACGCGAGTTTTTGGACAATTTAGATGAAACCACCATCATGTCTCAATAGAACGGAGCCTCCTGATCAAAACCCATCCTCATTTGTCTTCCTAGACCACCCTGAGCTGAGAAATGTTATTTTAGGTCACGCTGCAAGATCGCGATCAAAGAATCTCACGGTCAAAAGAATTTGTAGGCTCACAAACAAAGATCGTTAGTGAGCCATGATCAAAGAATTTAAAAGCTTATAACTCTATTTTTTACCATTTGGGATGAAACCAAAGGCATGGCTTGATAGATCTGAACCCTGAATAAAACCATCGAAGTTCTACTTCAGGAGTGACTCCTGAGCCGAGATATTTGTGTTTTACGATCATAAATCTAAAACAAGATGGCGGACCTCACAGTCAAAAAATTCTCGGGACAAAGATTCTTGAACCGTGAGGCTGCAAATTCTTAGACGCCATGTGGGACAAGATGGCCAGAACCCCATTCTTGCTCTAAAACATACATATAAATGTTCCCATTGACTTATAATGGAACTTAAAAGTGGCATAACTTTTGAATGCCTTAATATTATTTCACCAAATGAAAAGTGGCATGTTCGTCCATCAAAGCTCTTTCAAACGAGCCATCTCTCAGAGTGGCATGCTACATGATGGTCACACAGGGCCATGTACAAAATCCCAAAAGTTCCTCCCAAAACTGATAATTTTGCATTTTTCAGTGTTTTAGTGCGCAAAGACCATAAGTCTGACTGAAACAAAATTTGGCAAAGCAAGCGATCTATCATACCCCACTGTGCATACCAAATTTCAGGCAAATCCATTGAACGGGTCCAAAGATATTAACATGCAAAATTTTGACTTTAACATAGAAGTGACATCTCAACCCTAAATATAGTGGAGTGACTGTGCCACTATTATATATATATATATATATATATATGTATATATACATACATATATATATATATATATATATATATAAAAAACTGTGTTAATGCATCATTTGGGTTAAAACACAAAAGTCAGGAAATGAAAATGTTTAGGTTGCCACCCCCTGGACCCACCAATCATCCCAAGATTGACAGATGATGGCCTCACAACCCCAATGACACACCCCATCATCTGTCAATCTTGGGATGATTACGGGTCCATGAGGGGAGAGGCCAGCCCTAAAGATTTTCATTTCCTGACTTTTTGTTGTTTTAACTTAAATGATGCATTAACGCAGATTTTGCATATCATTTCCTTACTTTCTGAGAAAGAATACAAAACTCAGAACTTGTCAAGTTGGTGGAGGCGGCCCCTCGGCCCTGCGCCCCAGCAACTTGTAAATGTGTTTCTACCATCAACACCCTCCAAACTGCAATGTAAAATACCAAACCGTGTCCAAGATATAACATGTTAAGTTTGAGATTTTCATTCATCACAGTTGCAAAATTCCACACCTGCTGACATTTTACAGACACAATGACTGAAAAGTGCTTCCATGGCACTAAGGCTAGGTACCCTACCAATTTCAAGACACCAGCACAATGCAAAACACTGTCCACAAAACATATATTGCGTTATGCAATATCTCCACAAAAATATTTTCTCTGACATGTAAACACCGTAATTCACATATACAGGACATGCCATCAACACCCTCCAAATTTCAAGTAAAAGACCAAACCGTTTCCGAGTATTTAAACTTAAAGATTGTGAAAACTGGCATATCTATTCCATTATAAAATCTGGCCATCTTGTCCCTCCCTTGCAATCAAAGATGGCGATCAAAGAATCTCATGATCAAAGAATTTGCAGGCTCAAATCAAAGAATTTGCAGGCTCATGACCAAAGAATGAAAACTGGTGAAACTCGAGTTTTAGGCAGAATTACATGAAACCAACCCCATGTCTCGATAGAACGAAGCCCCTGTGCAAACCCACCCTCATTTCTGCACCTAGGTCACCCCTGGGCTGAGAAATTTGAATTTTTCAAATGGCCATCTTGTCCCTCCCTCACGATGCAAGATCGCAGTCAAAGAATCTCGCGATCAAAGAATTTGCAGGCTCACATCAAATAATTTGCAGGCTCACGATCAAGGAATAAAAATGGTGAAACTCGAGTTTTAGGCAGAATTACATGAAACCACTGCCATGCCTCGATAGAATGAAGCCCCTGTTCCTAGGCCATACCAGAGCTGAGAAAATTATATTTTTACCTCGTGATGTAAGATCGAGATCAAAGAATCTCACGATCAAATAATTTAACATGCTATAACTTCATTTTTGACCATTTTAGGTGAAACCAAAGGCATGGGTTGATAGATCAAAGCCCCTGAGTGAAACCCATGCAGGTTTTACTTCAGGAGTGACCCTGAGCAGAGATATTTGATTTCTTCTGACTGAATTTAAAAACAGGATGGCAGACCTCACAATCAAAGAATTCTCAGGGACAAAGATTCTTTGACCTGAGGCTGCAAGTTCTTTGACTGCCAGGTGGGGCGAGATGGCCCAAACCCCATTCTTTGTTCGCAAAACAACCATATTCAATTTTCCCATTGACTTATAATGGGAGCTTAAAAGTGCCATATCTTTTGAATGTCTTAATATTTTTCACCAAACAAAAGCGCATATTTGGTACCAAAGCCCTTTCAGGTGAGCTATCTCATGAACCAGCATGCCACAAGATGGCCATGCAGGGCCATGGGAAAATCCCCAAAACTGCCTCCTAAACTGGTGAAAAGTGCATTTTTCAGCGTTTTGTTGCTAAAGACCGTCAGTCCAACTGAAACAAAATGTGGCAAGTCAAAGATCTACTATGCCCCACTGTGCATACCAAATTTCAGGCAAATCTGTTGAATGGGTCCAAAGTTTATTACACATATTTGACTTAACATAGAAATGCCTGCATAACTCTAAATATAGTACACCGCACCACTATAATATATATAGATATTTTTATATATACATATATATATATATATATATATATATATATATATATATTCATGAAAAACTGCATTTAATGTCGTCAGTTAGAGAGTTAAAGCAACAAAAGTGAGGAAATGAAACATTAGGGTTGAGCCTCTAACCCCCACACACAACCCACATACCTATCCTCCACAGACTGACAGATGCTGGTGTGCCATGGGGTCATGTGGCCCAACTCTCACCCCATTCCATGTGTAAGCAGGTTGACATGCAGTAGTCAAGGAGAATGGGTAAGAGTTAGCCTCACGACCCCCATGGCACAACCTCCAGTGTCTGTCAGTCTGTGGAGGATGGTGATGGGTTGTGTGGGGGTTAGGGGCTCAACCTTAACATTTTATTTCCTCACCTTGTTGCTTTAAACCTAACTGATGCATTAAACACATTTTTTTGTGATGAATTTCCTTACTTTTGAAAAGTGTAATATAACTAGTAAAAACATGTATTTGGTTGCCAGCCTCCCACCAAGTTGCCCATTTCTGCATAACAATATGCATCTGTGGGAGTGTAGGCCCTCCTCGCCTGCACTCCCACTTGTGCATAGCTACAGAGCAATACAGCAGCCCTACAGGGCAAAGAACCCTTGTAACACTAATTTGCTGATCTCTCAGGAACCATAGCAGGTAGAAAAAATTCAAGTGTCATTGTAATCATGATAGCAAATACTGTACACAACAATGAATGACTAAACCTGTATCTCACTTCATTTATGAGATATGGGCACCGAAATGCATTGGACAGGCACTCTTTGAATCCTTGTGAAACTAATATGGCAATATCTCATTAACCGTAAACCACATTCCACTGCTGGCTTACTCTATGGTTTTAAATCTTGTTCTAGTGCATAAATGTAAGCTGCCAGTAGCGAAACTCTGTATCTCGCTTCGTTTTCAAGATACTTGTGCCAAAAGGCGTGACAGACCCTGCAATGTTATCATATGGGGAAAATCTCAACTTCATGATGGCATATCTATGGAACCACTTAATTCCCCAACACCTAAACAGCATAATTCATACCTGTAGGCATTCCTTCAATACCCTGTAAATTTCAAGTAAAAAGACCAAACCGTTAATGAGCTATGCAATTGTAAAGTTTTACCCTTTAAAAATTCTTAATTCATGAGAGAGCAAAATCTGGACCATCAGATCAATCCTCGTTTGTGAGCTGTCAAAATCCTAGTCCATCAGCGGACATCTGATCACCATCAGGGACATCTGGTCATGAAATTCTGACTAGCTGGTCACCGCATGATGGACAAGGGTCATGGACCAGGATCGTCTCGTGGACTAGGATTGTTAGTGAGTCGCAGTCAAAGAATTTAAACATTTTTAAAACCTATTTATTCACAAAAATGAACCAAACAAAAGGCATGACTTTGTAGAGGGTGTCACCCTGAGAAAACCCATGCCTCATTTAGCCCAAAAGTCACACATGGACAAAGCATGACATTTTGTTTCCAGGAAAAACTGAAAACAAGATGGCTGCTCAGACCAGGAATTTTCTGATGGACTAGGATTTTTAGTTCGTGAAGTAGCAAAATCCTAGTCCATCACCTTAATCCTGATCTATGAGGGGCATCTGGTCATGCCATCAGGGACATCTGGTCACAAAATTCTGGTTATCTGGTCACCCATGACAGACAAAGCTCATGGACCAGGATCGTCTCATGGACCAGAGTTTTGTCAGCTCACAGAACTAGGATCGTTAGCGAGTTGCAGTCAAAGAATTTTACATTTTAAAAAGCTATTTTTACAAAATGAACCAAACCAAAGCCATGTCTTTGTAGAGGTGTCACCCTGAACAAAACCCATGCCTTGTTTGGCCCAAAGGTCACACATAGACAAGGCTATGACATTTTGTTTGGCTGAAAACTGAAAACAAGATGGAGGCTCACGGACAAGGAATTTTCTGATGGACTGGGATTTTTACAATCCTAGTCTGCAAGCTGACAAAATCTATGACCGTGAGACCATTTTATTGGCAAAAATACATATACATTTTGGAGTGAACTGAGCATGCTCAGTACCCAAAATTAAAATTAAATAACTTTTGAACTGATTATTATTTTTACCACACCACTGCTGGGTTATTCCTTGAACCAAACTCTTTCTATGTTCCAAAGTCAGACCAAAAACCACACGGTGTGGTCACAGTACCATGGGCAAAAACACATCAAAAGTGCCAAAAGTGCACTTGTTGGCATTCGCTGTGTGGAAATTGACATCCAACCAAAATGCAACTTGGTAAATCAAGAGATCTATCATACCAGACTGTGCATTCCAAATGTTGTGCAACTCTGTTGAACGTTTGCAAAGTTTATTAACGCAAAAATTGAGGTTTAACATTAAAGTGCCTACTCAACCCTAACTATAGGGGCTAACTGAGCCCCTATAATATATACATACCTGTATATTTATATATACTTATATATACATATATATATATATATATATATATATATATATGTGTGTAGTAAAATATGTAAAAGCAGGACCGCAGGACTGCAGAGCCCACTCTGTACTGTGCATCTATGCTGCTCTGTCCTGGGAAAAGTACATTGTAAAAGTTGGACCCCACTGAAAATATAACTTGCCTTTCAGCTGGGCTATCCTGGGTAAATACATTATGAAAAGGGTAAAAGCAGGGCCTCGCTGAAAATGAGATAGTGCATCGCAGCATGACAGGGTTGAATCCTGTCCCATTTGTTATGCAGAAAGAGTTAAATGCAAGATCTCCTATCCTCTCCTTTTCTGTCTCTTGTCTGTCTAGTTATGCAATGGAATGTTCTTGTGAGACCTAGAAATTGATCACTCTGACAGTCTCATGATTCTCCACCTCACAATCTCTCTGCCTTCACTCGCTGTTTCTGTCTTCTCTTCCCCTTACATATCTGCAGTTATGAAAATATATGTGAATCTTTATGTGAAACTGGGATCCCTTTGGTTTGAAAATGTATGTAGTTACACTGTTGAAATGATTGCAAAAGCTATTTGGAATTTAGGGGTTAACCTGAGATGCAGTTTGAGCTCCTCTCAGGCTTGTCTGCCAACTTTTTGCAGGGCAGTTAGCAGGAGGCCAGGTTGGGACCCTGTTCTATTTGCAAGTCTGCTCTGCAAAAGAAACTGACAAGACCTCTGATACATTTGTGAGAAACAGGATGTCTCCCTTAGCGAGCTCAGGATGGAGAAGTTTATTGTCAGGCAAAGACTTGTTATAAAAAGAGCAGCAATATTTTACTGGAGAGACTGAAACTTGGAATTGGAGATACCCCTGATGAAAGACTTTGTTTTTTCTGTTTGTACTGCCTTTGTAAATAGTTACACTGAACATTTTTTTATTTTACTGTTATTTGTCCTTAGTTCTTTTCTCTTCAGTAAAAATTTTAATATGTAACTAGTCATTTATTTATGTATTGATTTATTTAGTAATTTGGATACAACCTTTGAGTATACACTCTTTTACAAAGGTTTCACGTCAGGATGTAAAACAGCAGAGACATAACAAAAACTTGACAGTTAGCACAAAACATAAGATTGCTATGTAATACAGAAAATAGATAAATAATACATTTGAGTAACCTAGGCAACTGAAATTAAACAGTGGGAGGAGATTCCCAATTAGCAACGTATGGCATAGCTGCCCCAGGGGGCTGTCAAGGCACAGTATCAGAAAGGGTAGGAGAAAGAAAGGGCAGAGTGTGAATGAGGTTTCAATTAGCAACATATATTATAGCTACTGGGGCCTGTCAAGGTAGCATATCAAAAGAGTAGGCGAGAAAGGGAGCATGCAAATGAGGGGTAGATTAGAGAGAGAGAGAGAGAGAGGAGAGAGAGAGACAGACAGAGAGAGAGAGAGAGAGGATTGGAAGAAGGAGAATATTTTGGGGAGAGTGGGTGGAAAGGGAGGTGTTGGGGAGTATGGATGGGAGAAAGTTGGAGAGAGCTAGAGAGGGGTGGCAAGGGATGGCAGGTGGGGAGTCCAGGGTAGGTAAAACAGGAGGTAAGCTCAGACAGATGAGGGGGTATCTGGGTTGAGGATATGGACTCAAGTCAAGGAGTCAGAGGTGTTTAAGAGGGGGTATCCAGACTGAGGATATGAATTTAGGTAAGGCAGTCACAGGCATTTGAGTTCAGCAGATATATCTTCAGTTCTCTTTAAAGGACTGAGCATTTGTTGTATTAAGAGTAGGGATCTCATTTAGCCACAGTGGAGCTCGGTACATGAAGGATCTTTGTCCTAGGGAAGTTCTATGAAATGGGACATCAAGCTGTGTTGTCACTGTTCTTCGTGTGTTGTATTTGGAACTTGCTTCCTTTACCAAGTCTGTAATGCAGGTAGGAGTTAGGGAGAGCATGGTCTTTCTCCTTAGCAGGCAAGTTTGGTATCTGATTCTGGACTGAAGTGGTAGTATGTGGGCCAGACCATATAGGGTACAAGTGTGTGTGAAGCAGTCAGCATTTAGCAATAGTCTGCAAGCCTTGTTAAGAGCAGTGGCAACCCTTTGAGGGCTGTATCAGTGGCAGCACCATAAACCACCAGCCCATAGTTGACCAGGAGAGGACAGAGCTGGAGACTGAGAGCCGGAGGGCTTCAGCAGTTAGGCTTTTCTTGTGCCTAAACAGGATCGTAATTTAATGTTCACAGCTTTCACCACCATGTCAATGTGCTGAACCTATGAGAGGGTATCATCCACAATGACACCCAGGTACCTGAAGGAGTGAACCTGTTCCAGTGGGGCAGTCAGGTGATTTGTGATTGTTAGTTCTGGGCTAATCCTTTTTAGCTAGGGGCTAGAGAGAGCATCGTCTTATTTTTTGTAGTTTAATAGCAACCTTTGGGAGTAGAATCAGGTCTCCAGTTGCTGGATGGATAATTGTAGCTCAGCCTGTAGGTGCTCTATGCGAGAGTGACAGCTAAGTAGGACAGCATCATCGGCATATAGAATGACTTTGCTAGTGCAGGCATTGGGTAGGTCATTCAGGAACATGCTGAAGAGCAGTGGACCCAGGATGGACCCTTGAGGCACCCCTAGTGAGACTTTCTTGGATGCAGATATGGAGTGACCTATCTCAACCCTTTGAGAACCTGGGAGGTTAGGTAGTCCTGGAACCATAGAGCAGCATTTGAGGAAACACCAAGGGTATGCAGTTGAGACAAGAGCAGTGGGTGGCAAACCGTGTCGAATGCCTTTGTTAGGTCAATAAAGATGGACTCAACCAGTTTTCCTCATCCAATGTCTTATGGACATACTCAGTGAAATCCACCAGCCCAGTGTCCGTGCTGGGGAGTTTCCTAAAGCAGTGCTGCTGGGGACATTGCAGCTTGTATTTGCAGAATACAGTCAGTAAATTGGTCTGCCACAATCCTTTTCAGTGCATTGGAGAGGGAGGACAGAGATGGGCCAGTAGTTTGCGGTCAGTGACCTATCACCTCCCTTATGCACTGGGGTCTGGCGCTTTTTCCAAGGAGAAGGCAATTTGTTGAACTGGAGGGATTTATTGAAAATCGTAGTGATGGGAGCAATGACTTTGCTGATTGCCAGCACCAGCAGTTTCTGGTTTTCCCCAGGACATTTATAACATAACCCAGTGCTTCTTTGACAGTGACTCTCTTGAAGTAAAATTGAGGTGCAAGTTGATGTCCGGTGGCTCTTCTAACAGCTTTGATAGACTTGAGGTATTCAGCCGTTAGAACAGAGCTAAGATCCGTGAATTTGGAGTTGAACTGTTCAGCAATGGTGTGGGGTCCATGGTATTTGTGCCATTAATGTTTAGCAGTGATGGCTGTGTTTTGTTGTCCTTCCCTGTGAGTGCCTTTATATTGTCCCAAAACTGCCTCCCATCACCCCAGGTTCTTTCCAATTGATCCTTATAGAAATTAGTTAGCATTCTGATGAGATATGTGCATCTGTTTCTGTCTGCCCTGTATCTTTGAAGGTCCCTGGGATTACTGGAGGCCCTGACTTGATACCAAGGTTGTCCCTTGCCCTCATGTGATCTAAAGGTCACTAGTAATCCACCCATTGTTATGGCCTATGTTTTTTTTTTTTTGAACGAAGCAAATCTGTCACAAACACTATTAAAGTTATCAATAAATACTGGAGTGTTATGTCAAGGTCATGCAGTACCTTAAGGGAGACCAATCAATCTGAGAAGTGCCCTTGAAAGCTGAGAGCTGCCCTTTCCTGAGAATTCTGCTGTTCACAAAGACAGGTGGTACTTTTTGAATTTATTGGACCAAAGACAGGTGATAGGGGAGTGGTCACTTAGCGAATCCTGTAGTACCAAGACATCAGTAATCCTGTCAGGTGAGCTTGCAAGGAGCCAGTCCAGAAGCACATGCTTACGTTCTTGTGGTTCCTTCTAGTGGACTCCTGACAAATTGCATGAGGAGGGATCTGGCTATGGCATCCTTCTGTTTGGTCAATTCATTACTGAGCCAATTGATGTTGAAGTCCCCAGTCACGATGAGCTCACAGTTGTTGTTAACACCAGCCAAGGACCCTAGTAGTTTGATTAGACCGTCTACAGAAATTCAGAATACACATAAGGAGCCAGAAGAACTGTGGGTCACCCTGAAACAGGAAATGGGACAGCCATAAGAACTGGGGTTGTCTACAGGCCCCCAGACCAGGGAGGACATAGACACATTACTGTTAGAAGATATACAAAACATGACAGCTAAAGGGAGGTTCTGATAATGGGAGACTTCAACATGCCGGATACAGATTGGTCAATACCAGCAGGAACATCTGCCAGAACTAGACACATAGTGGATTCCCTGCAGGAGGAGGGACTCAAACAACTGGTACAGCAACCCACAAGAGACAGGGCTATCCTAGATCTAGTACTGACTAAAAAGGAAGGGATCACAGATATCCAGGTAGAAGGTCACCTGGGAGCCAGTGACCATCACATGGTATGGTTCAATTTGCTACACATCTAAATCATCCCATTCCAAGGCAAAATATGGGACTTCAGAGGGCTGACCTTGATAAAATGGCCAACAGAGTTAAGCTAGCCCTGGCAAAAAAACACAGGTGAGGGGTACAGGCAAAGTGGGCAAGCATTAAGGATGCAATACTTAAACAACATCCCATTGTGTTAGACAGAAAGGAAGTGCAAAGAAGAAGGAAACCACTTTGGTTCTCAAATACAGTAGCAGAAAAGGTCAGAGCCAAAAGGCTGGCCTTCAGGAAATATAAGGAAACACAGCAGGATGAAGATAGGGAGTCATACCAAACTGCCCTAAGGGAAGCAGGAAGGCAGTAAGGCAGGCAAAGTCCCAAACGAGGAAACACTAGCACGAACAGTAAAGAAGGTGACAAGACTTTCTATAGATACATTAGTGAAAGGAGAAAGTCCAGGGGTAGTGCTAAGCAATGGAGAAAGGGAGCATGTGAGGAGAGAGGACCCTGTAAGAGGCATCTGTCCTAAATAGATACTTTGCTCAGCATTTACTGAAGAGAAGGTAGGGCAGGGCCCACAGTTCAGCATCATGGACACAGTGGGGAGGAGGTGAGCACTACTCCCTTCACAAAAGAAAGGTCCTACAAGAGCTTGCTAAGCTCCAGAGTGGATAAGGCAATGGAACCTGATGGCATACATCCCAGGGTATGTAGGAGCTAAAATGGTGGTACTAAGAGCCATTAGCAGAACTGTTTAGTGAGTCTCTGAGCACAGGAGAGGTCCCAGAAGACTGGAGAAGGGCTCATGTGATCCCACTCCACAAGAGTGGTAGCAGGAGGAGGCGGGAACTGACAGACCAGTCAGTCTTACCTCAGTAGTGGGCAAGATTATGGAGGCACTCTTTAAGGAAAGATAGTGCAACACCTGGAATCCATAGGCACAGGATCCAAGACAGCATGGGTTTACAAAGGAAGGTCCTGTCAGACTAATCTCATAGATTTCTTTGACTGGGTAACCAGAGTGGTGGACCAAGGGAGCAGTTGATGCCGCCTACCTTGACTTCAGCAAAGCTTTGACACTGTTCCACATAGAAGATTGATAAATAAGCTGGGTAGGCTCGGGGTGGGTCAGAAGTTGGTCAACTGGGTGGCAAACTGGTTGTGAGCAGAAAACAGAGAGTGGTGGTAAATGGTATACAGTCAGAAGAGATGCAAGTCTACGTGGGGTACCTCAGGGATCAGTCCTGGGCCCAGTCCTCTTCAACATCTTCATTAGTGACCTTGCATATGGACTAGAGGGGAGGCTTGTCTGTTTGCAGATGACACCAAGGTCTGCAACAGAGTAGATGGTCCAGATGGGGTGGGCAGAATGAGAAGAGATCTGGATAAACTAGCAAAATGGTCAGAAGAGTGGCAACTGGGATTTAATGCAAAGAAGTGCAAAATCATGCACATAGGAAGAAAACCCTGAAGCCACCTACAGGCTGGGAGGGGAGTGCTAGCAGTCACAAAGGAAGAAAGAGACTTGGGCATCATCATCACTGATGACCTGAAATCATCAAACAGACCTCTAAAGAAGCAGTAGGTAAAGGCTAGGGGTGTTGGGGGTGTATTAGTGGGGTATCACAAGTCATAAGAGGAGGTAATAATCCCTCTTTACAAGACACTAGTTAGGCCCCATCTAGAGTACTGTGTGCAGTATTGGAGGCCACACCTTCACAAGGACATTAACCAAATTGAGGCAGTCAGAGAAGGGCAACCAAAATGGTGCAGGGACTGCATCAGAAGACATATGAGGACAGATTAACAGAGCTCAATATGAATACCCTTGAGCAAAAGGAGGAGAGAGTGATATGATCGAGGCATTCAAACACCTTAAGGGCATTAACAAGGTGAAAGAGTCTAACATGTTTAAATATAAGAAAAATAGCAGGGCAAGAGGACACAGCATGAGATTAGAGGGGCCGATTAAGGGGAATGTGAGGAAATTCTTTTCACAGAAAGTTGGTGGATGCATGGATAGCTTACCACAAGAAGTGGTGGCTATGAATACAGTGCAGGGCTTCAAACAGGCATGGGATAGGCATAAGGGAGCAATACAAATGACTATGAATAGATACGCCACTGACAGAGCAAGGCCGATGGCACATTTATAAGGTAGAAAAAGAAATGGGTAGACTGGATGGGCCTTATGGGTCCTTATCTGCTTTCAACTTCTATGTTTCCATGTTTCTATGTTTGGCCATTTTGGTGGGAGGTAGATGCATGCAATGACCAGAGATTTTTATGTTCACCAAAATGATTCTAACTGCAAGGAGCTCATGGTCAACGCTGCAAGTTGTGGTTCAAAGCACAACACCTTGTAGGTTTTCCGTAAATAAGTGAGACAGCCACACCTCTTTTCCCCTCCTATCACATCTAAAAGTATTATAACCTGGGAGCACTATCTCATTATCCATGACCCAGGTGGATAGCCAGATCTCAGTCAGGCAAAGTATATCAGGGTTATGTAGGGTCGCCCACACCTGCAGTTGAGGCATCTTTGGAATTAGGCTGCAGATATTTATTGTAAGTTTCAAGCCATTTCCCTTCAGTCCAGTATGCCTGGCCCGCTCATGGGGTTAGTTACATTCTTGATGTAGTAATATTAAACCATGCAGATAGTTATTTTCAGGGACATGTAATATAGTAATCTTGTTCCAAGGTACCAGAGTCAAATGATGAAAAATAATAAAATCCACAGGAAATGTGAACTACTGGGGACCAGTATACTGTTGTTACTGTAGATCAAAGACCCAGAATGTGTTCAATTCCTGAAGGTGATGAACATTGACCTGGGCATATGCAGGATGTAAAAATCCTTTGTTAGCATCTTCCCTTTGTTCTCCAAAATGGTTGTGAATAGACCTCAAAGACAAACACAGATCCTTTAGGAACAAGTCAGACAGATATGTGGATTCAATGCAGCACTCCACAACTCAGAGCTTGTATAACAGATTTACTGACCTTACTTTTGCTTTTGATTGCCTCCAAAAAGTTGATTTATGATGAGAATGCTAATAGCTAGTGATGATGTTGTACAGTTTCTTAGTCCAGGAAATGTTCATAGATGTTATGTCCAAGAATGGTCCAGAGCCTCCAAGCAGAAACACATGAAAATCCACAAAAATTAAACTACTGACAGAGACAGGTACAGACAGACAGCCACACTGTTATGAATTATAATAAAATTCTACTTACAAATTTTTTAACTGTTCCTGGTTTCCTATGCTTCCTGACATGTGCCTCAATGACAGATGGTGTCAGACTAAGTGGTATTTATACCATGTATACGCTAAGCCAGTAGTTTTGTGCATGGGTACTAGACCTGGGTTCCATGTCATAATGTGATCGCAAAATAGCGATCACTATTATAGCAAGTGCTATAGCTGAAAATCAAATCAGCAATATACACTCCCAGGCAACTGGACATTCAGAAGACAAAAGGTGTGTTGAGGGCTTTGCCCTCACATCCCCTGAATGTAGATTCTCTACTCAGGAGGTTGCATGTCGGGAGGGGCAAAATCCCTACGTTGCAAAACAATTAAGTATTTCCATGAACCCAGTCCCAAAACCTGTACCTGCTGCACCACAGCTAGCCACCACTCCACCACACCACATGGCTAGCTTGGCGGCCAACAGACACTGATCCCTCAAAACCCCTTCCTTACCCCTCCCCATCCCTTTGCTATCCCCCTCCTCTTGCCCTTTATACCCTCGCATTCACATGGGATCACATACCCTTGCAGGGCAGCACAGGAGGAAAGCACTGAATATGGGTGACTGTTTGACAGTCACCCATATTCAATTACCATCATAATGGATACCCTAGACCTGGTACCAGGGAAGCATAGCAGAAAAGGTATGGATTCTGCAGCAGCAAGTCCAGAAGTCATTATCAGAAGAATGGCAGCAGAAATAACAGAAACAGAAGTCCAAGTTGAGACTGTACAGCCAGCACCAGTGATGGAAAAAGAAAGAACAGGTAGTGACAGTACACAAGACCTGACTGCATTTTTTAAATGGTGGGCTATACAATAAAAGAGATGGAGCAACAGAGAAGAAAAGAGATGCAGCAGAGACAAAAATAGATTCAACATTTAGAGGCACAGAAAACAAGAAATGCAGCAGCATGAGAGGTAGAGTAAAAGGATTCCGCTACAGGAGCAGCAAGAAGAGAGAGTAATCAGCGATGGCCAGATGCCTTACAAGCTACCAAAGCTGGAAGATCTGGCCAGGTCTAACAGACCAACAAGACACAAACAACTTAAAAGACATTAAACTTACAAAGCTGTGTCCCTCAGATTATATTGAAGCATACCTGACAAGTTTTGAAAGGGTTGCCACAGCCACAATGGCCAAAGCAACAATTGACAATCTGGCTAGTACTTTAACTGACAGGTAAAGCCCAGCTTTTAAAAGCAATATGGACACTGCACAGTCAGAAAACTATAACCTGGTGAAAAGAGAGTCCTAAAAGATGTGACATCTCAGGAGAAACCTAGAGGCAAGATTCCAGTCTCACATCATCACCCTGATGGCTGCCTTTTCTGAAGCTCTTACAACCAACTGCAATTTCCTTGGATCAGCATTGATTTTCAGCCAAAACATTAGCAAACCTATTAGCAATGTCAGGGGATCCAGATCTGGCAGCTCTCACAAAAACAAAAGTGGCAAATAAGCAGGATAGAGGAGGTTTGCGAACAAGAGAATCTCAGCTAGGGCACCTCGCCAGCCAGTGTGGGCCTGTGACATAGACACAGACAGGAAGCCAAGTGGCTGTCTAGAATGTGTTCTGAAACACTACTGGCAGAGTTGAAGTCTTTCAGGGCTGAGACCAAGCAAGAGATTCAGGGTAAATGTTCATGGTAAAATTCAAGAAATGGAATCTAAGGTGGAGGAGGCAGAACAAAAGAATGGCGGAGGTCGAGAGACGAAATGCACCAAATCATACAGTGATTGATTTTCTGGTTGGCGCCAGGAGACCCTGCAAGAGAAGCTCCTCGACCTTGAGGCTTGCTCTCAATGGGACAATATATGTATCTATAGTCTCCCAGAGGGTTTGGAGACCTGACGTATGGAAGATTTTAGTCTGACCTACTGAGGGATGTTTTAGAGTTAGCCCCGACCTTCAATTCAAAATTGAAGGAGTGCACCAGCATTAACCACAAAGCCAAAGGACTCAACTGCCAGGCCTTGATAGGTGGTCTAAAACTGTCTAACTACAGAGATAAAGAGTTCCTGCTCAAGACTTGCCTGCTTGTCATAAGAAAGTGGTCAAATATAACACAAAGGCAAAGAACCTCTATGCGTAAACACTGAGGCAAGGTTACCCAAAGGGCATTTGGCTGGGAAGCCAAGTTTCAAGAAAATACAAAATCACACATGCCCCCACAATGCAAAGCATCATGGGCTGCATATACCAAATCACCACAGAATGTTATGCTGGTCAACTTTAAAGCAGATCTGCTTAATAATTCTGCTTAAAGTTGGACCTGCTATAACTTATTTGTCATGCAGCCCATGATGCTTTGCACCGTGGGGCATGTGTGATTTTGGTATTTTCTAAATATAACACAGCCTGTCTCATTTTTGACCATGATTATCCCATTGAAATAGTGAAGAGGACAGCTACTTACTCACCAATACTTTGAGCACTTAGAAAGCATAAGGTCAGGTTTCAAACCCCATACCTCAAAATTGCTGGTGTTTTGGGACTTGGGAACCACTCTTTATGAATCTCAGAAGAAGTTCTACAGGAACTAAGGGAAGAGGATGGAGTGTGCAGTCGGGCCAGCCTAAGGAGCAACCCCGCCCCCCTCGCTCACCAGTGGAGACAGAGCGTGGGTTTCTACTACAGAGCACAAGCTGAGCAAGTAGCTTTAAAAGATACTGAAAGTTGTGAAATCACTGCTTGGGAACTCCAGGCCTTCTACTATAGCACAGAATAAGTGTCGGGTCTCGGGAAACACTTGAGCAGACTGCAACAGACTGGTGGGTTTAATTTTACAGCCATTAAGCTGCTGTTTATGCCAGAATGAACTGCCTGCTTGAGGATCTGCCTGGATCTGAGGAAGGGCATTCTGCGCCAAGTTCCTCTATGCTAGGTGCAATTCTGGTTTGAAGTGCCCCTTCACTAGCCTTTTTTAATTCCACTATGGAAGTCTCAGAGGACATTACAGTGGAGGTGGGCCCAATCTGATCGACTTCACTTTGAACATTACTATCTTCTGAGCTAGAAGAAAGAATTGGAGTGGAGGGCAGGGGGAAGAATGTACAATATTCATTATTCTAGAGTGGCTTTAACATGACCCCTGTACTTAAAGGGTAAATAAGTTCCCTTTGACACTCTATCTACTGGCTGGGAAATGCACTGTGGAATGGGTTGTCCCTTGATCCTCACTCTAGACCATAATTGGAAGTAACAGTTTTCAGGTATGACACACCTGGGGATGATGACTACTTCAGGCCTCAAGACCACGGTTGGTGCTTTCCAACTCTGGCAGGGGCAGAACTGAAATAAGAGCTGGGATGTGTCTCCTACATTCAAGGACTGCAGGGAGGAGGCAGATGCAGGCAGACGATGCAGCCACAGTGCTGCCCATTGGGAGCCTTTGCGTTAATCTTTTAATTGCTAATTTAGGGATCCTCTCCTCAGCTAACATGGACAATGCCAGAGTTACTCAGGGTATTTTAAGGTCAGAGGGTGGAGGGATAAAAAGGGTTATACACTGTCATTACATGTATAGAGCTCTGAGATGGAATAGCCCACTGATATGGTTCTAGGTGATGATTTATTTAGGTTCTTACATCTACCTGCACCCTGGGTGTTACAGAGCTCTAGCAAGTTTGGCAGAAGTACATCCCAAAGTACTTTCCTTTGGAGGGGACTCATGGCAGGGTCTAACTTCCATTATTATAGAGGGCATTTATTCACCTTCCTGCCTTGGAAGCACATATGTAAATAAGTTTTTGTTGGTTTCATGTTTGATGAGATTTATTATCTGCATGTTTGTCTCGACAGTAACCAAGATATTAGAGGTGGCTCTGACCTTATACAAAGTAAATGATTTAATCACACTATGTGAGGCAGCTAGGATTTATATCAATTTTCAAATAACTAAAAGGATGGGATCTCAAAAGGGGAAGGATCAGGAGGAACCTACTAAGAGGAGACACGGGGACTATTACAAAAATTGAACAAATATTATAACATTTACCGTACATCACAACTGACTGTTTGCTCACATAACGTGAATGGTTTAAATAATCCAGTTAAGCGTCACAAAGTGGTATCTTCTTTTAAAAGACAAAGACCTAGCTTCATCTTACTCCAAAAACTCATTTAAGCAAGAAATAGCATGCTAAGTTAACTAAATTTGGCTTTACCACACTGATGGCGTCTTTCTATGGGGGCACAGAAGTGCAGTGGTCTTAGTTTCTGAGGCTACCCTATTTCAGATCACGGCATCTTATTCAGATCCAGAGGGCCAGTTGGCAGTGGTCTTGGGATCCCTGGAGGGGCAGATGATAACCGTGGTCTCCTTTATATACCACCTGGTTCCAATACTGAACAGTCAGAGCCTTGTACCAGGAAATTACTGAATATCACCAGGGATCCTGATTCTGGGCAGAGACCACAACCAGACTTATAGTCATTTAGACACTTCTAATTCCTGAATTCCCAAAAGGATGGCTGCACAGAAGGCATCTCTAGTCTACTTTAGGGAGCTCCAGTGGATAGATGCCTGCCTTTCCCTGTACACAAATAGAAGGGCCTAGTCCCATTACTCAGCACCACATGAGGTATACACTCGCATTGACCATTTTCATATCTCAAAGGAACACCAGTATAAAATACAGGAATGCATATGGACCCAACTCCACTCTTGGACCATTCTCAATTAACCCTAAAATTAGATTGGCCAGCTGAGAGATGGAGACTCTCTGGAGATTTAACAATTTCCTTTTGAACTTTCAGAATTTTAAAACCCTAATCAGAGAGGGATATCACAAATAATTCAGAACACATCTCCAGAAATTAAAAAACACTCTCTGGGACACACTTAAGGTGGTTTTGAGAGGAGATATAATAAAATATGCCTCTTTCTATAAGAAGCAGCAACTGGCAGTTAGAGAAGCTTCATAGGCAATTAAAAGAGCTCCAGGAATGCCATGCAGCTGGGGACTCAGGAGTCTTCCCTGCTGCAGGATACCAGACACCAGTTACAACAGTTGCTTGATATTAATGCGGAACAGGCCTTGCAATATTTAAAACAAAAAATATAATGAGGGGGCCGTAGGGCCACCCACCTTTAGAACATAGACTAAGACAGAAGACCACCCAACTGAACCATAACCCAAATTAGAGACCCAGTAACGGGTAGAGTGGTATCAGCACCTCATAGATCAGGCAAGCCTTTCAGAAATTTTTACTAAAACTATATACTCTAGACCATGAGATGGATCGAGTAAAATGTAGGCATTCCTGGCTGGGTTGGTGGTTGCTAATACACTCTTGCAGGAGCAGCAGCAAATCCTATTACAACCAGTTTCAGGAACTGAGTTAACGAGACCATCACCAATATAACAAGCATTTGTCAATGCCAACGTTCGCTTGCAGGTATTTGCAGTGGTGTTTGGCATGTATGGTGCTTACCCTAATACTCTGTGCGATTGCTGGTATTTGAACAATAAATTGTCAACATAACCTTTTTTACCCCAATTATGCGCTACATAGTAAAACACATTTAGGCAGGATGTGAAAAATGACAGCTGTACTGCTCATAAGGAAGTGTGGTAAAATGGCAATGTTGAAAATCTGGAGGGAAATATTGAAAATTCGCAAACCTAGGAGCTTATGGGAACTGTGCAATGCACGCTTGTAAAACAGTCATTGTTAGGAATTTTTCACCAAATTGTCAACATTGGCATTTTAAAACCTCTGCTAATGAACAGTGTCACTGTGATTGTCTTACTATGTGCCATACATTGATTTTGCACACCGACTGCGCATTGTGCACTACATGGTAGGAAACCGTTTTAGGCAGGATGTGAAAATGACAGCTGTACTGTTCATAAGGAGGTGTGGTAAAATGGCAATGTTGAAAATCTGGATGCAAATATTGAAAATTAAAACGACAGCATGCGTGAGGAACTGCAACGCATCGCGTAAAACAGTTATTTTAGAATTTGTTCACCAGATTTTCAACATAGCCATTTTAAGATCTCTGCTCATGAACAGTGACACTGTGATTTTCTTAATCGTCCCATACACTGAGTTCACACAGCGACTGTGCCATTGTGCGCTACATGGTAGGCTACGTTTTGGGCAAGAGGTGAAAAATGACAGCTGCAGAGCACATGAGGTGTGGTAAAATGGCAATGTTGAAAATGTGGAGTGAAAATATTGAAAATTCGCAAACTTACGAGTGTGCATAGAACTGCACAATGAACACTCGTAAAACAGTCATTTCTAGGAATTTTGTCACAAAGTTTCAACACAGCCATTTTAAGACCTCTGCTCATAAACAGTGTCACTGTGATTTTCTTAACGTGTCCCATACATTGATTTCACACACCATCGCCATTGTGCGCTACATGGGTGGAAACACGTTTTGGCAGGATGTGAAAAATGACAGCTGTACTGCTCATGAGGAGGTGTGGTAAAATGCCAATGTTGAAAATCTGAGTTGAAATATTGAAATTCGCAAACCTCGGGCGTCGTGGGAACTGCGAATGCAGACTGGTAAAACAGTCATTTTTAGGAATTTTTTCACCAATTTTCAGCACAGCCATTTAAGACCTCTGCTCATGATCAGTGTCACTGTGATTTTCTTAATGTGTCCCATACATTGAGTTCACACACGACTGTGCCATTGTGCGCTACATGGGCAGAAACACATTTTGGGCAGGATGTGAAAAATGACAGCTGTACTGCTTATGAGGAGGTGTGGTAAAATGGCAGTGTTGAAAATCTAAGTGCAAATATTGAAAATTCACAAAGCGTCTGACGCTGCGTAGGAACTGCGCATGCCCGTAAAACAGTTATTTTAGGAATTTGTTCACCAAATTTTCAACATAGCCATTTTATGATCTTTGCTCATGAACAGTGACACTGTGATTTTCTTAATGTGTTCCATACATTGATTTCACACACCAACTGCGCCATTGTGTGCTATTTGGCGGAAACACGTTTTGGGTGAGATGTGAAAAATGACAGCTGTACAGCTCATAAGAAGGTGTGATAAAATGGCAATGTTGAAAATCTGGAGTGAAAATAATGAAAATTAGCGAACTTACGAGCCTGCGTAGAAACTACATAATGCAGCTCATTAAAACAGTCATTTTAGGAATTTTGGCAAATTTTCAACATGGGGTTTTGGGACCCCTTCTCATGAATGATGTCACTGTCATGGTGTTATTCGAGCCTGAAGGGTGATTTCACGCAGTGACTTCGCGATGCCTGCATGGGTGTTATTCAAGCTGAGAGGGTGATTTCACGCCAGTGACTACGCAGTGCCTGTGAAATCACCCTTAGGGCCTGAATAATGCCATGACAGTGACATCATTCATGAGAAGGGGTCTGAAAACCCCATGTTGAAAATTTGGTGCAAAATTCAAAAATGACTGAGAAATGCACAGTTGAAACCCCCATCTAGCCCATTATACAGCTTACCGGCATTTCCTCAGTTCGTGGTACGCCTTTGAAGATGCAGACGTGTTCCTGGTCCACGAAGATCATCGTGCGAGTCCAGAGATAAGTATGGGGTGAGGGTGGGAGGCTGGGTGCGGGTTGTGGGGAGGCTGGGAGATGTGCCATGGGGCGTTTTTTATTTTACAGGTTTTAACAAAACAAAGCGGACCACGTGGGACATTTGCCACACTGGGTGGGCTCCCAGCATGGCAGAAGATGGCTGGGGGTGAGGAGCCAACGGAGGATTGGGCACCCCATCGGCAAAGTATGCGGAGGCCGAGGAACCGTGAGGGTGGGCACCCGTCGGCAAAAGAGGGAATGTTTGCCACACTGGGCTGGGCTGCCAGCGTGGCAGCAGGATGGCTTCGGAGGGCTGTGGAGCCGACGGGCAGTATTAAGCAACTCATCGGGTAACACGTTTGCCACGCTGGGGTGGGGCTCAGCGTGGCACCAAAGCTTTGGGGCGGCATGAGCGCATGGGGGGCGCGGTGACACGACGGGGGACGGCGTGGATGGCGGCACTCAGTATGGCAGCGGTGCTCTTTGAAGCAGAGGAACACTGCTGTCTACATAGCTCCTGCACCCATTGGTGCAGGACCACCATGCCTGCTCAAGGGGCAGTGCATTGGATGGGAGAGGCACCCTCAAGTGTGCTACTCTCCCAAACGTTCCTTGCGCTTGCGCGAAGCAATCGTAAAATGAGCAAGAACCCTGGCCCCGATGGTTACACCAGATAATTCTATAAAACCTTCAGGGAAAAATTATCCCCATCCTATTATGGACCTGTCAAGAAGTACAGGAAGGGAGGGAATACCAGACTCCTGGCAATATGCCTCAGTTACCAGTATTATTACACCTGGAAAGGACGGCACCAATTGTGCTTCTGAGTGCCCCATCTCGGTTCTCAATATAGACTACAAGATATTTATAGCCAAACGACTTGAGCAGCTGTTGCCCTTGTTGATGCATCAAGATCAAACTGAGTTTGTCCCCGGCAGGCAAACTCAGGATAATATCAAGCAAACACTTCATTTGCTCCACTATGCCACCTGGGCAGGGACCACTTTCCTGCTGCTGAGCTTAGCGCAGAGAAGGCCTTCGACTGGTGGCCTGGCTGTTCCTGGGGCCACACAGGACCGGGTGGGATTCCTGGAGGGATTTACAAGGTCAATGGGGTGCTTTATTCATATCCACGGGCTTATATAAAGGTAAATGGGTCCATCTTGGCACCGACTAGACTCTTGCAGTGGCACCAGACAGGGTGTCTTTTATCACCCTTGCTATTCACTTTGTATCTTGAACCTTTGGCTCAAGCTGTGAGGCAGGATGACAGAACACAGGGGGTGAGGGCAGGCAGCATACATCATAAGCTGGCACTTTACACCGATGACCTTCTGATCTACCTCATGAACCCAGAAAGGTCACTAGGTCCCTCTGGCAACTTCTAACTGACTTTGGTAACCTGGCAGGGTATAAACTCAACCTATCTGAAGCAGAAGTACTAAAATAAATTATACCCCTCGGATCATATTAAGTCACAATTTCCATTTCGATGGTCCCTGCAGTATATCAACACCTGGGAGTGCAAGTGGGACCAGAGCATGACCAGCTGTTTATCTTGAATTACACCCTGTCCTGGAAGTGATATCATCTGATGTAGAGAGGTGGAAGGCACTTCCTATCCATTGGTGCAGAGAGTTGATGCAGTGCATATGGTTCTGCTACCACCTTCCTATACTTAGTGCAAACCATCCTGATCCCAGTCCTGGAGGATATTATAAAATTCTAAACAAAAAATCCTACACTATATCTGGGTTGCCCAGAAACCAAGAGTTCAGTACAGTATACTGCGGCTCCCAAAGAAAAAGGGGATTATCTCTTCTAAATTTTAAACATTGCCATACTGTGGCACAGATCAGAGCCATCTTGTACTGGCTTCACCCCTCTTATGAAGCTACAGTAAGTGGAAATCTCTAGAGGTATTGGAGGAGGACCTCATCCCAATATACAGGCTCTGCTACTGAACCCATTAAACCAATAATGAAGGGTATTAGCAACACTTACACCCATCACTTGACTAAAATGCTGGCAGGCTACACTAACCTCGAAGAAACTGGCCCAGTGGAGGCCATTGTTTTCTCCTCCCTCCGCATGTGAAGGACTTTTACCAGCCAGGCTGGATACAGGTTATTAGAGTTGGGAAAGACATTTGGTGTACCAATTTGTGAAGGAGGTTTTTTATTACCTTTACAGAATTGGAAGCCCAATATAGAGGTCTCCCACAAGACAGATTTAGATATTTTCAAGTAAGAGATTTTTATAACAAGCCTGTCCAGGAGTTGTGGGTACCACTGCAGCCCATTCAATTGTGAATATTTTTAAATTAATTATAGAAAGAAGAACATCCCTAACCCCCATAATTTCATACCTATATGTAGTGACTCACTCACTGGAGGGGACTGCACGGAGTCAATTAGACAGGCCTGGGCTACAGGCCTCAATATCAAATCTTGGAAAAGCCATGGGATAAACATTTAGGTAAAATACACAGGTGAACAACATCTGTGGGCTGGAAGGAGTTCTCATGGAAAAACACTGTTATATTTTTCAGAACCACTGTGATACAGGCCAGGTATGCACAGGAGAGGAGGGTGGAATGTTGGAGGGGCTATGGGGACTCACCAGCCACATGCCCATGTGTTCTGGGGTGCCCTGGGCTCCAAATATTTATAGCAGATCTGCAGGATGCCTTGTCCAGCATGTTCAGTCTATCACTGCATCTCACTCCCTCGCTCTATTTTCTTTTGGAAAATCTTGAAGGGCATAGCGACCCTGACTCCACAAAGCTTTTGGCAATTGCTCTTCTGGCAGTCAAAAAATCTGTTAACAAAAATGGCTGCTGAGGGACCCTCCTCCTGCTGCAATGGCAAGACATAATGATTGTAATATACAAGATGGAAAGACTAACCCCAAGCTAAATAAAAGCAGGTACAATTCGAACTACTATGGAGAAGATGGGTATTATACATAGCCCCCAGGACCTGATTTTATACCCTGGTTTTACTTATTAACTCTCCCATATAGAAATATCACTTATGACCACAACCCTGGAAATGATGAGGTATTAATTGTATAAGCTGATTTCTATTAAATATGGTATTATGTGATTGATTGAGACACTGTATAGTATAGTTTGTGTGTGTTATTTTGTCTGTGGGTTTTGTATTGGATTTGTATATGAAATGGTTATAATAAATAAAGTTAAAAAAGATTCCTGTCTCTGAAGTACAATTCAGTCAACAATCCTCGAGAGTCTTCACCGTCTCACAGTACTTCTTATTAAATGCTCTAACCAAGGGCAAAACAGTCCTACAGATCACGACACACTTGCAATGGAGCAGTTCATCAACATCCTTACCACAGACATGCAGCTTTGGGAAAAAGAACACTGAACACAAAGTGGGGAAAAGGCTGTTTCTTTAGCTGAAGACTAAGACACCACAGCAGTGAGGTAACAGTCAAGCACCAGAATGGCCCTCTTTTTCCCGTTTACCTCCAAGTCTGAAAAGAACTTTGGTGGGGTTAACAAATCTGCACCCAAAGACTTCATTTGTTATAAGTGTAACAAGCCAGGCCATACTGTAAGAAACTGCCTTAGTAAGGAGAGTAACACTGAGGCGGATTTGTCATCAGCAAATTGTGGCAGATGTCAAGGTGGGAGATAAGACTGCAAAACAACTTATAGATTCAGGAAGTAGGCAGAACTTGGTGCATGTTGAAGTTCTTGAAAAGAGTCAAAGGACCAGGTACTGGTGTCATCTGCATCCATAGGGACTATTGATACTGTCCCACTGCCCAAGTAGCTCTGAATATTAATGGGATGCCACACCAAATGAAGGATAAAAATTCAGACTGACAAAGTGGTACCTGGCACTATAGCCATTTAAATCTAAAGTGATGCAAAAATCTGGGAAAGAGAATGTCAATCCTGATTTTCTGTGAAGATATGGATCAGGAATTGAGAATTCGAAGGTTGAAAAAAACAAAATGTGTGAGTTTAAACTTCTCTGTTTGCTATACTGCATATGCACTTAACTATAAAGGTTATAAGCTAATGTTAGAAGAGAACTGATAGAAAGTTTTGGAAACCTATTTTAAAAACAGGTTCCCTCTTAAGGAGATATGTGATAGGATTGAATAAGGCCCTCTCCCAGCTGTTATGCAGAAAGAGTTAAATGCAAGGATCTGTTCTATCCTCTCTTTTCTGTCCTCTTCTCTGTATGGTTACGCAAGCAAATTTTCTTGTGAGACCTAGGAACTGATCACTCTGATGGCTTCACGATTCTTCATCTGTCTCTATCTCTCTTTGTTTTTTCTGTTTGCACTGTCTTTGTAAATAATTACACTGAACAATTTTATTTTTATTTTACTGTTATTGATTATAATAAGTGCTACTTACAAATTTATAACTGCTCCTGATTGTCCTAAGCTTCTGACCTGTGCCTCAATGAAACACAGCTGTGTTATCCTGGGTAAATACAGTGTAAAAGCTGGGAGAAGCAGGATCCCACTAAAAACAAGATAGCATCTGAGCTGTTCTATCCTGTTTAAATACAGTACAAAAATGTGCCAAAGCTGGATCCATTGAAAATGAGATATTGCAGCTCAGCTGGGTTATCCTAGGTAACTATATTGCAAACTGCAAAATAGGACCCTGCAGCACAACCCACTGAAAAGGAGATATTACATTTGATATGATCTGTCCTAGAAAAATACATTATACTGTAAAAGCAAGACCACACTAAAAACAAGATATACATCTCACCTCTACTATCCTTACTAAATGTGCTGTATAAAATCAGGACCCCATAGCAAATTACATATTACATCTTATCTGGTCTATCTGGAGTGCATATATGGTAAAAATGTGTACAAGTAGGACACAGTAAAACTGCAGTGCAAGCAGCGAATTTTCGATACTGACAAATGTTAGATTTTAAATATGCATTCACGCACTCAGAATTTGCTTAAAAGTTTATTTAAAAATAGCAAACTTTGTGCTTTAGCTAACTGGCACTTGATAGGAACTTTGCCCTGCACAAACCTCAGCTTTAAAATTGGGCCCAACTTCTTTATTTCAATTACAGTATAAATTTTCAAAACACATAAAACCACCAGCAACCAAAAACCACCTTTTGTCTCTTTCCTTTTCCCACCAGGTGGGCACAGAACTAAACTGGACACTTAAATTCAATGTTTTGTAAGAGAGTAAATTGCCAGATCCTTAACAAGCAAAAACAAATCCACTATAACCTCTCCCCATTAGAAAGGAGAACAATACAATCACTGAACTTTAACCATAACATATACAATAATGGATGGGAAGTGTACTTAATAAAATTTAATAGTTGCTCGATGTGTGGGATACTTCCGCCCTCATTATTTATTAAAACATCCCACACCAAGGGCAACAATTAAATTCGAGTTCAGCTGACTTACCCATCTTTTATTTTCATAATTGCGGACAACAATTTTTCCAACCTAATTGTACTGTCTCACTCTTGCAGACACACACACAAACACACAGCACGCACACACACATACAGTCTTTTTTCCTCTCAGGTTTTTGTATTAGAGCTGCTTTTTACTTTTTAAAGTTTAGATTGTTCTTTGTTACAGAGCAGTTATGAGTTTAGATTGTGATCATTGCTTACTGCTATCATCCAAGTCGAGATCGTTCTCGGTGGCAGTTCTTATCCGCTGCAGCTGCAAGGTGGCAGGATCAACCAAATATATTTCTTTTTGCTTTTAAAATGTCTAAGAGAGTGGTGTACTTTGTTAAAACCAAAAATGACAAAACTCTCAGTCTGGCGGCTCCAAATGATGAGGGCTCTCAGTCTGGCGGCTTCTCGGTGCTAGGGATAAGGAGCCGCCATGTTTCAAAACTCAATTAGCCCACCCAGGAGGATGAACAGCCAATGAGAGAGCAGCTATTTTGACTGACTGGGTGCATGCTCACCATTATAACCTGCAGGTTATAAGAACATAATAACTGGTGCAGCCATATGAAAAATTGCTGACCAGTTACTATATTATTATCAAAAAGTATGATGGTTCTGCAGGTGTGATCTTAAACTGGGAGGATTATGTTAATGAAGCTAACGAGAATTAACAGATCACACCTACTATACAGAACTGGCTAGTGATCGGACTAGCAATACACCAGGGAACTATGGGACATAATCAAATCATTTCTAAGCACGCCAAGATAGAATAACTGATCTCATCCCTACTGACCCTATGCCAGGTACATTTTACATTCTGCCCAAGATCTATAAACCTGGAAATCCAGGGAGACTTATAATATCTGGGAAAGGTACCCTGACAGAGGGATCTCTGTTTTATAGACTCCATTTTAAAACCACTTGGCATGGAAAGAGCAACTATATTCAGGACACCACACACTTCTTGTGTAAACTTTCTGTTTTAGGGATTTACCACCTAATACCATATTAGCTACAATGGATGTAAACTCTCTACATTAATATCCCACAAACTGATGGCATTTCGCCTGTCTCAAATACCTACAAGAGAAAGGACAGCACCACACATCCACCTAAAATTCATTCTGAGACTTATTGAATTTATTCTGACTCAAAACTTCAATTTTAACGTTAAACATAATGTTCAAGTTATGGGAAGAGCAGTGGGCACCAGAATGGCTCCACAATATGCCAGTCTTTTCATGGTGAAGTTGTAGGATAATTTCCTAAACAATGTACACAAAACCAATTGCTTATTTCTGTTATATTGATGATTAATTTGAAAAGAAGTTAGCTGCACACTCAAATAATTCTGCCAGGAACTTAACAATCTCCACCCATCCATTAAACTTTCCCTGGAGTACTCTGACAACAGTGTTAATTTCTTGGACACCACCATTACCATCAAAGATGGAATCTTTCAGACTTATATTTACAGTAAACCAACAGACAGACAAAAATACTTAGACAAAACAGCAATCACCACCAGCCCGATGGCACTGAGGGTTGAGGCACTGGATGCCACACCTCATTCCACACCAGCAACTGGGGTTCAGTAATGAGCCTGAGTCACCAGGGGTTGGCAGGAGGGAGAGAGAATTGAGCATCCGTGAGGACTGCTCTCCTCTCTTGGGGAGGGGGCAGTCATGCCACCCGCTGACTGCCCTCTGACGGTAGCTAGAAGGCAAACAGGTCAGGAAGTTTGAAGCCGGTGTCTCGTTGGAACAGCAGGGTGGGAGAAAATGGAAAATGCTGCAGTCCCCACAGGACCCATGATGGTCCTATCACACCAGCCGAGTCTGCCCCAGCCACAAGATTTGACATACCAGGGTGACAGGGGTACTGCACCCCCACCTGACCCTGCCATGGAGGGAACCTCATGGGGTGGATGAGAGGTGGTTGGACTAAAGGATGAACCCCCCAGGGAGGGCCATAGTCCCGGAGGAGGCTGCTGGAGGACAGGAGAAAAGATAAAAAACAGAAATCACCCTAGGCACACAAAAATCTATAACATATAGTCAAGTGCTTCAATACCACCATATCTGTTCAAGTGAGGAAGACATAGATAAACACCTGGCCACACTGAAAAATAATTTATAGGGCAGGGAATTCCTCTGCAGAAATTGACGGAGTGGTGGAATGTGCTACGTTATACAAAGAGAATAACTACAACAATATAAAGAGAAACCACCACCAATTGGATATCCTTGGTTTGTCACATACAACCCTGATCTGGAGCCCCTCATTAAAATCGTAGGGACCTCCAATCAGTATTCAGTGAGGATGTTGAAATGTATCTTCCAAGAACTACCTCTACTGTCTTTTAAACAACCACTTAATTTATCCAACCTGATTGGCAGGAGCAAACTTATACCTAGGCTTGCCAGAACTTGATTTTTTTTTTTTTCACTTTTCGACAGAAAATGTCGACGTTTATTTTTAGCCTTTGTCCCAATTTTATCAATGCAATATGTGACCTGTGCACAGAATTTGACTTTTAATCAAATATTTTGATTTTTATCGATGCCAGTTCGCTAAAACAAAAAAAGGGTAGCTTCAATATTTTCAGTCAAAAACTAACAAAATAAAAATTGAATCCTGGCTTCCTCCAGATGCACCACCTGTTCCTGATGAAAACAACCTTCCTTTCTGGCACCTTTCATTAAGGCTGAACACAAGAATGGCTTACAATGCTCTGCCAGATTTCCTCCTGCCTCATATATCAGCAGATGCTGCTCGCTACCATAATCCACAGACTGAGCTCCTGATTTGAGCTGCCGACTGCTACATGGCACAGCTACAGCTTACTGTTTGGCAAATGGACAGCTGCTGATTGTGCTGCTGACTGCTGCCACCTAATGGCCATTGTGGGAATAGCTTGTCCTTCACGCTATGCTGCATGAAACCGCCAACCATAATAGCAATGATATACTAAATCCGCAGCTCCATGAACCTATTGACACCTCTCCCATTTCCATACTACAACAAGGAGTTAACCAACGGAATACAGGACAGTGAGCTCAATGCTGTTGTAATGCTCTTAATATGCCAGCCCTAGTGCACACAAATTCCATCCCTAAGGGGACAACAATACACAAAAACTAGTAAAAAGATTGAGTTCTTGTGGCTATTTGACTTTGTGTATTCAACAAAATCCATGTTTATTTTTTTCCATCGGTTCTCCTGCTTGCACCTCCGATGACTTATATCGATACATACTAATTTATATTGATTCCTGGCAAGCCTACTTATACCCTCACCAAAACAACAAAACACTAGGTGGCATGAGATCCTGCAATTGTCCTAGATGTAAGACATGTGAGCACATTTCCACTTCAACTTTATCAATATCCTCCAAAACAAACAATTCAACATACAGGGGAATTTTACGTGCATCTTAGAATGTTGTTTATTGAGTCAATTCAAGAAATATCCACAAACAGGTTATGTGGGAAGACCAGACAACCTCTTCAAACCCAAATGAACTCACACAGACATGATATTAAATGAAGAAGACTGAAAAACCAGTGGGACAACATTTCCCTCAATCTCTTCACTCCATCTCTGGCCTCTGTGTCCTGATTCTTAAAGAACATTTAAAAATACACAACAGAGATGAGCGTTTGAGGTCAAACTTATTTTTCTTTTGAATATGGTTGATGATGCGTGAATGTGGACATTAGTTTCATGTCCCATTACACTATTAAAGGTGATCTGCAAAGAAAATTCTGCAACCCCTTCCACCCACATACCTTTCTATGCTGTGGCAGGAGTCCGTGGCTGCTACAAGGATCATTTTCAAATTATGTCTATATTTCAAAAACTGCCAAAATGTTTTGGCGAATACGAAAACACTGTCACGAGTCCTGATCAAGTGGATCCAAATTTTCATGGGTATTCCGCCCATTTAGTAACTTACTGCTTCCGTGGGGGTCTTGATGCTTAAAATAATACTGACAGCAACACCTGAACAGCCTTTGGATGTCAATATTGTTTTAAGCATCAAGACCACCACTGAAGCAATAAAATATTAATCACCATTCATAGCAGTGGTGTTTTCCTATGTCACTAAATGGTTAGAACACCCATGAAAACTTGCATCCGCTAACTGTAGGACTTGCACAGCGATTCCATATTAGCCAAAACGTTTTGCCAATGTTTTAAAAATAGACTATATTCTGAAAATTATGCTCATAGCAGCCTACCACAGCACAGAAAGGTATTGGGACAGGAGGCTGCAGTTTTTCTTTGCAGGTCACCTTTAAGTGCTCCTGCTTTTTCTTGTTTTGGATACAAAACATGGACAGATATTCTAATATGCTTATATATACAATGTTTCTATCTAATCTATATAACTGTATGTGAATTTATAGGTTTGATTTTAACTGATGTGTGGTGATTTCATGGGCTTTAGATTCATGCATGCAGAACTATAGTTTCAAGGATGCTTTCTTGTCTCTGGTTGTGTTTCTTATCTAATTACTCCCTAATCTATCACATTCATGCGTAGTGTTTTTTTCTTTTTAATATTGTTCTGGGCACGTAAAAATGAGGTATTTTAAGAAACTTCCATTTCTTTTCAGAACTATATAAGTTTGAAAGCTTAAGGATTTTCTATAAATCTCTGTTGGTCCAATAAAAGTATCAAATCACCTATTTTGTGCTTCTTTTTCTCCCGTTATGTTTAGCTGCTACATTATCTGAGAAACGTGCATTTTAAAACAGCAATGGAGAAGACATCTTCTTTGATGAGAATGGTGACCCTCCAGCACTTTATGATATCATGAACTGGCAGAAGGGACCAGATGGGTCCTAGATTAATTGAGCTCGGACGATATGACCCTACAGAGCTCACAGGCCAGTACCTGACAATAAACATCAGTACAATTATGTGGAATGGAGGGTATGACAAGGTAGGATACATCCATCCTTTTATGAAAATATTTCCTTTTCAGACAGCATATTATAGCACAACAGTGGCATAACTACAGTCTGGGTTGAGCCAGGTGGGGTGAGGGTTATATAAAATACATTTTGATAGATTTTATAATGACAAACTCTAAATCTTGAGCCTCAGTTACAGCTATGCACCTCTGTGGAATATGATCTAAAACCAAGAGAATGTGTTAAGTATGAGATTAAAAGTTTGAAACATAAGGCAATGGAGTTCAACTATGTTCCCATGAGATCATAGGAACAGGTCTTTACGCTGGGCTTGGTGAGTTAAGTTTAAGGCATGACCAGGTGTTGGGTTAACATCCATTAATCTAACCCTAGGGGTATCATGAGGTACAGGGTGAAGGCGAGTATGTTATGCCCCTAGGGTTAGATTAATAAGGCAACTAACCCATATATCTACATATAACTGTCAGAGTTTTAATGCCTGTAATCTTAGCCTAACTATGCTGTATATTATTCCTGTGTCCTGTATACCTCGGAAAGCTGTATTATCACCTTTTAACACTGTATGCTATCCTACCAAGCACCTCCTTGTAAATGAGCTTGCTCAGTGGAACCTTTCCCTGGTGAAATAAATTAATTCAATACAATACAACCCCAGGGGTCCTAATGCTCTTATTATTTTTTTTTTTATTTTATTATAGATCACAGGAGAATCCCTGACCAATCACAGTGCTTCCTTCAGTTGCACGTACGGTACTCATCACTATAAGAGTATCTCACGCACTGAGGCACTTTAACGGGCTGCCTAACTGACTGCTAGTGTTGCTAGTGTTTTAAATGAAAAATGATTTTTCATTTTAAAAAGTTAGATATTTGTTTTAAGTCAGCTATTTTTTGCAGATGATACGAAGATCTGCAATAAGGTGGACACTGTGGGGGGTGGAGGACATGAGGCATGACTTGAGGACTTTAGAAGGATGGGTGGAAACTTGGCGTAAATTGAATATCAAAAGTGTACCATGATGCACCTGGGGCACAAGAATCCAGATGCAGGATACATGCAAGGAGTGGAGGACATCAGGGTTATGGAGTAGGAGAAGGATTTGGAGTAATAGTATCTAGTAACCTCACCGTGGGAAACCAATGCAGCAGGGCAGTGGAAAAGCAAACTGGATGTTGGCATATCTTGGCAGGGGCATCACTAGCAGACAGAGGGAGGTACTGATGTCCTCTACAAAACCATGGTGAGACCACACCTGGATTATGCAGTCCAGTTCTGGAGGCCACATCTGCATAAAGACATAAACATGATGGGGGGAGGGTTCAGAGAAGGAGACTAAGATTGTCTAAGGTATGCAGGATAAACTGTATGAGCAGGCTTTACTGCTTGGAAACTAGAAGGAATAGAGGGACATGATAGAAACCTTCAAATATGTCCAGACGATCAACAAGGTGAAGGTAGGAAGTCTACTACAATGGAAGGATAGTGCAGTAACTAGGGGGCATGGCTTGAGACTGCAGGAGGAGAGACTGAGAGGCAATGAGGGGACAGTTCTTCACAGCAAGGGTGGCGGAGGCATGGAACAGGCTTCCGAGGACATAGTAGGCTCTGAAATGGTGTCAGAGTTCAAGATTGCATGGGACAGACATAAGAGGCTGTGTGGAAGCAGGAAAGGGCTACCAGTAGGGGTGAATTAAATCAATGGGTGGATGAGGGCAGACTAGATGGGCCCAAGGGACTTTTTCTGCCATCAAGATTCTATGATTCTATAATAATTTTGTGGGTCTCTTTGGAGGGTCTTTATGGATATAAGAGTGTCTTCTCTGTCCTTCAGTACCACAGAGCTGCTCACCTTGATTTCCAGTCCTCTGGTCCTAAGACTGCGTGAGGCAACACTCTTATATCCATAATGGGGCCTGCAACAGGACTCAAGAACTTATAAAATGAATGTTTTACAGCTAAATTTCTAAAGGTTCTACTGCAAATGAGGATTCCTAGCCATTAACACAACCTGTTTAAAATTTTGTCAATCAGTGTTTCTGTCCTGCTTCTTCCTTCACACAGCACTGCAGTGTTTCCGACTTGCTCTCACTTTGGCACAGCACTGCAATGTTTCTGACCTGCTCTCACTCCTGACACAACACTGCAGTGTTTCTGACTTGTTTTACCTTGACACAACACTGCAGTGTTTCTGACCTGCTCTCACCTTGACACAACGCCGCAGTGTTTCTGACCTGCTTCTTCCTTCACACAGCACTGCAGTGTTTCCGACTTGCTCTCACTTTGGCACAGCACTGCAATGTTTCTGATCTGCTCTCACCCTGACACAACACTGCAGTGTTTCTGACCTGCTCTCACCTTGACACAACGCCGCAGTGTTTCTGACCTGCTCTCACCTTGACACAACACTGCAGTGTTTCTGACTTGCTCTCACCTCGACACAACACTGCAGTGTTTCTGACTTGCTCTCACCTTGACACAACACTGCAGTGTTTCTGACCTGCTCTCACCCTGACACAACACTGCAGTGTTTCTGACCTGCTCTCCTCGACACAACACTGCAGTGTTTCTGACCTGCTCTCACCTCGACACAACACTGCAATGTTTCTGACCTGCTCTCACCTCGACACAACACTGCAGCATTTCTGACCTGCTCTCACCTCGACACAGCACTGCAGTGTTTCTGACCTGCTCTCACCCTGACACAACACTGCAGTGTTTCTGACCTGCTCTCACCTCGACACAACACTGCTGTGTTTCATAGAAACATAGAAGTTGAAGAGCAGACAAGGACAGCAAGACCCATCCAGTCTGTCTATTTCTTTTCTACCTTATGAATGAGTCATCGGCCTTGCTCTGTCAGTAGCCTATCTATTCATACTCATCTGTATTGCTCCCTTATGCCTATCCCATGCCTGTCTGAAGCCCTGCACTGTATTCATATCCACCACTTCCTGAGGTAGGCCATTCCATGCATCCACCACCATTTCTGTGAAAAAGAACTTCCTCACATTACCCCTTAATCGGCCTCCTCTAATCTCATGCTGTGTCCTCTTGTCCTGCTAATTTTCTTATATTGAAACATGTTAGACTCTTTCACCTTGTTAATGCCTTTAAGGTGTTTCCACATTATGATCATATCACCTGTCTCCTCCTTTGCTCTAGGTTATACATATTGAGCCCCATTAATCTGTCCTCATATGTTTTCTGATGCAGTCCCTGCACTATTTTGCTTGCCCTTCTCTGGACTGCCTCCATTTGGTTAATGTCCTTGTGAAGGTGTGGCCTCCAGTACTGCATGCAGTACTCCAGATGGGGCCTAATCAGTGTCTTGTAAAGAGGGAATATTACCTCCTTTTATGACTTGTGATACCCCTACTAATACACCCCAACATCCCCTTAGCCTTACATACTGCTTTAGTGGTCTGCTTGATGATTTCAAATCATCGTGATGATGATGCCCAAGTCTCTTTCTTCCCTTGTGACTGCCAGCAACTCCCTCCCAGCCTGTAGGTGGTTTCTGACCTGCTCTCACCTTGACACAACAGTGCACTGTTTCTGACCTGCACTTAGCTTGACATAACACTGCAGTGTTTCTGACTCATTCTCGGCTTGACACAACACTGCAGTGTTTCTGACCTATCACTCATGACACAACACTGCAGTGTTTCTGACCTACTCCACCATGACACAACATTGCAGTGTTTCTGAGCTGCTCTCACCATGACACAACATTGCAGTGTTTCTGAGCTGCTCTCACCTTTCAAAAACACTGCAGTGTTTTGACTTGCTTTCAGCTCAACACAACACTGCAGTGTTTCTTACCCCATTCCTAGCTTGACACAACACTGCAATGTTTCTTTTCTGACTTGCTGTCACCTTGACACACCACTGCAGCGTTTTTACTTGCTCTCAACACAACACTGCTGTGTTTCTGACCCGTTGCCACCCTGACACAATACAGCAGTGTTTCTAACCTGCTGCCAACTTGACATAACACTGCAGTGTTTCTGACCTGCTTCAGCTTGACACAGCACTGCTGTATTTCTGACCTGCTCTCAGCTTGATACAGCACTGCAGTGTTTCTAACCAGTGCTCAGCTTGAAATAACTCTGCAGTGTTTCTGACCTGCTCTCACATTGACACAGCTCTGCAGTGTTTCTGACCTGCTTCTCACATTGACACAACATTGCAGTGTTTCTAAACTGCTCAACCTTAACAGAATACTACAGCATTTCAGACCTATTCTCAGCTTGATGCAGCACTGCAACGTATTTGACCTGCTCTAACCTTGACACAACACTGTAGTGTTTCTGACCAGCTCTCACCTTAACACAACACTGCAATATTTCTGACCTGCTCTCACTTTGACACAATACTGAAATGTTTCTGACCTGCTCTCAGCTTGATGCAGCACTGCAGTTTTTCTAACCAGTGATTGGCTTGAAACAACTGCAGTGTTTCTGACTGCTCAGACTGACACAACACTGCAGCATTTCTGACCCATTCTCAACTTGATGCAACACTGCAACATGTCTGACCTGCTTTCACCTTGACACAACACTGCATTGTTTCTGACCTGCTCTCAGCTTGACACGATACTGCTGCATGTCTGACCTGCTCTCAGCTTGGCACACTGCAATGTTTCTAACCTGCTCTCACCTTGATACAATTCTGCAGTGTTTCTGATTTGTTCTCACCTTGACACAACACTGCAATGTGTCTGGTCTGCTCTCTCTTGACACAACACTGCAGCATCTCACTTCCTCTCAACTTGACACAACACAGCACTGTTTCTGACATGCTCTCCAGTTGACACAACACTGCAGTGTTTCTGACCTGTCTCCACTTGACGTAACACTGCAATGTTCTGAACTGCTCTCATCTTGACACAGAACTACAGTGTTTTTAACCTGCTCTCACTTTAACACAACCCTGTAGTGTTTCTTCTGACCTTCTCTCAACTTGACACAACATTGCAGTGTTTCTGACCTGCTCGAACCAGTACAGCACATAACTCTGCAGTGTTTTGACTTGCTCTCAACTCAGCACAACACTGCAGTGTTTTTGACCTGCTCTCACCATGACACAACACTGCAGTGTTTTTGACTTACTCTCAACACAACACTGCAGTGTTTCTGATCCATTCTCAGCTTGACACAACACTGCAATGTTTCTTTTCTGACTTACTCCACCTTGACACAACACTGCGCTTTCTGACCTGCTCCACCCTGACAACACTGCAGTGTTTCTGACCAGTTCTAAGCCTGGCACAACACACCAGTTTCTAACCTGCTGCCAACTTGACACAACACTGCAGTGTTTTGACCTGCTCTCAGCTTGACACAACACTGCTGTGTTTCTGACCTGCTCTCAGCTTGATATAGCACTCACAGTGTTTCTAACCACTGCTTAGCTTGAAATGACTCTGCAGTGTTTCTGACCTGCTCTTGCATTGACACAACTCTGCAGTGTTTCTGACCTGCTCTCATGTTGACACAACATTGCAGTGTTTCTGAACTGCTCAACCTTAACAGAACACTGTAGCATTTCAGACCCATTCTCAGCTTGATGCAACACTGCAACGATTTGACCTGCTCTAACCTTGACACGACACTGTAGTGTTTCTGACCAGCTCTCACCTTAATGCAACACTGCAAAATTTCTGACCTGCCCTCAGCCTCACAATACTGCAGTGCTTCTAATCTGCTCTCAGCTTGGCACATTGCAATGTTTCTGAACATGCTCACATTGACATAGCACTGCAGTGTTTCAGACCTGTTCTCAGCTTGATGCAACACTGCAGTTTTTCTAACCAGTAATGAGCTTGAAACAACTGCAATGTTTCTAACCTGCTCTCACCTTGACACAACACTGCTGATTTCTGATCTGTCCTCAGATTGACAAAACTGCAGCATTTCTGACCAATTCTCAACTTGATGCAACACTCGCAACATGTCTGACCTGCTCTCACCTTGACACAACACTGCACTATGTCTGACCTACTCAGCTTGACACAACACTGCAGTGTTTCTGACTTGTCTCTGCTTGACACAGTACTGCTGTGTGTCTGACCTGCTCTCACCTTGACACAACACTGCAGTGCCCGACATGCTCTCCACTTAACACAACACTGCAGTGTTTCTGAACTGCTCACCTTGAAACAGTACTGCAGTGTTTGTAACCTGCTCTCACTTAAACATAACACTATAGTGTTTCTTTCTGACCGTCTCTCAACATGACACAACACTGCAGTGTTTCTGACCTACTCCCACCTTGACACAACACTGCAGCGCTTGGCTGTTTCTCACCTTTACACAACACTGCAGTGTTTTGACTTGCTCTCAACTCAACACAACACTGCAGTGTTTCTGACCCATTCTCAGCTTGCCACAATACTGCAATGTTTCTTTCTGACTTGCTCTCACCTTGACACAACACTGCAGTGTTTTTGACTTGCTCCTCAACACAACACTGTAGTTTCTAATCTGCTCTCAACCTCACACAACACTGTAGTGTTTCTAACCTGCTGCCAACTTGACACAATACTGCAGTGTTTCTGACATGTTCTCACCTTGACACAACACTGCAGTGTTTCCTGAGCTCTCTCCACTTGACACAACACTGCGTGTTTCTGAACTGCTCTCATCTTGACACAGAACTGCAGTGTTTTTAACCTGCTCTCACTTTAACACAATACTGCAGTGATTCTTTCTGACCTTCTTCTATTACGACACAACACTGCAGTGTTTCTGACCTGCTCACCTTTACACAACACTGGAGTGTTTGGACCTGCTTTTAGCTTGCTGCAATACTGTATTGTTTTTGACTTTCTCTAGCTTGAAATAACACTGCACTGCTTCTGACCTGCTCTTGCCTCCGGCACAGCACTGCATTGTTTCTGACCTGCTCTCGCTTCAAATGATACTGCAGTGTGTCTGACCTCTACTAACAGCTTGACATAACATTGCAGTTTTCCTGACCTGTTTTAACTTGACACAACACTGCACTGTTTCTGACTTGCTCTCAGCTTGAAATAACACATTGCAGTGTTTCTGACCTGCACTCAGCTTTGACACAGCAATGCATTGTTTCTGATCTGCTCTCATCTTCAAATAATACTGCAGTGTTTCTGACCTGTCTCATCTTAACACAGCACTGCAGTGTTCCTGACTTGCTTTAACTTGACACAATACTGCACTGTTTCTGGCTTGCTCTCAGCTTGAAATAACACATTGTAGTGTTTCTGACCTGCTCTCAGCTTAAGACAACATGGCAGAATTTCTGACTCTTGTCCAGTCAGTTCTATTTTAATGTGAAGATACACATCAGTATTCTGAGCACTGATGCACATCTACATACTGTACATCAATACATGTTAATATACTGTGCATCCATAAATTGTCTATATTCTGTGTATCAACATACATTTATCTACTGTGCAGTGATATACATCAATATACTGTACATCGATACACATCGATATTCAGTACAGCAATACATGCTAATATACTGTACATCAATAAATGTTGATATATAGAACACTGATACCAGTCAATATACTGTACATATATACACACATTATATGCTAGGCATCATTACAAATTGATATACTTTGCATCCATATGTGTCAAGATACCATACATCAGTACACTTTGATATACCACACATTGATATAGGGTACATTAAGACACATAAATATACCATATATTGATACCAGTCGATATAACATATATCAATAACCTGGATATACCATACACCAATACATGTCAATATATTGTACATAAATACTGAGCCTTATACTGTATACCTATTGTAACACAAGGGAGGTTGCGTTACTCCTGGGATCTTGTAGGTGGGGATACAAGCATACTTTGTACCACAGCCCAGGATGTGCAGCTTAACACAGCAGACTGACTGGCATTTACTGGTAAGATTACTGTGAGAGGTGCATTCAAACATAACACAGGTTGAAAATAAAACAACAGAAAATAACATCTAGCTCTTTGTTGAGCTAACTTCACAGTGAACTTTTGTTCCCTATCTATAACCCAGGTAGCTAAGCTGTTTCCTGGGCATACAAACAAAATCAGCACAGAGTCTCTTGTTCTAAGTTTCGAAGAAAATTATTTACCAGTCTCAGGTTTTCAGCCAGTCCAAAGTCAGAATTCAATTCATTCTTGCAGGCCAAAAAAGGTTCCAAACCAGGCAGTCAATTGTTTCAGAGTTCTCTTTCCAAAGTATAAATCCAATTAATTGTTGAAGGCCAAACAAAGTTCCAAACCAGACAGTCAGTTGATTCAAAGTTCTTCTCTCCAAAGTAAAATCCTTCTGCAAGTGTTCCTAGCCAGGCTCTGCGCCTGTTCCTCATCAGGTACTGAGACCCAAGCAATTGTTTGAGCTTTCTTTTGTGCAGGCCATCATCTCCTGCACCTGTTCTTAATCAAGCACTTAGCTCTGTGAAGTTATGGTGCAATGCCTTCTGGACTTGTAGTGTCTGCACCATAATTTGTAGTCCTGGCAGAGAAAAATGAAAGATACGTGCTGGAAGGTGACGCCTTCCACAACTTTACCCAGTGCTGTGTTACACTATACACATCAATATACTATACATCAATATAACTCAATATACTGTATATCAATGTGCCTTTTCATCCATACATGTCGATATACCTTATATTGATATATGCTGATATACTGTACATCGATATTCGTCAATATACTGTACATCAATACATGTCAAAATATTGTACAATGATACATATTGATATATTTTACACCATCTACCTCTCTCTCTCTCTCTCTCTCTATATATATATATATACAGTATGTATATATATATATATATATATATATAGTATATATAGTACATCACTGTTTGTTGATATACTGTGTATCGATACATATCAATATACCGTAGATAGATGCACACTGATATACCTGGTACATTGAAACATTAATATAATGTGCAACCATACATGTCTATATATTGTACCTAGATACACACTGGTATACCATACACATTGACATAGGGTACATTGCTATACCTTGATATGCCATATATCCATATCCATTGATATACCATACTTCAGTACATGTTGATACACCATACACTGATACACATCAATATATTGTATATCAGCACAGGGCAACATACCGTACATCAATACATGTCAATATGTTGTACATATATAACTCAAAGTGCTGTACATCTGTACACATTACTATACAGACTATTGATACATATCCATATTCTGTACATCAGTACATGTCTATATACTGTACATTGGTACACGCCAATATACCATACATTGATACATGGCAACATGTGCATATAAGCACATCTATATACTGTGCATAGATACATGTCAATATACTGTACTTTGGTACACATCAATATACTGCACACTGATATACCTCAATAAACTCTACATCGATAGGTCACAATATACTGTACATCAATACACATTGATATAAGTACATCAGTACATACCAATTGACTGTACATCGATATATATTGCTATGCTACACAGCCATACATACTGATATACTGTACATAGATTCACACTGATATACTGTGCATCACTATATGTTGATAATCTGTACACATTGATATAGGGTATATTATGAACATACGAAAAGAACCAGCAGAAGAAGACCACCTGGTCCATTGTGTCTGCTCAATAAGTGATGCAGGGTCTGGCCTTTACATTTACACCAATGACCCTGCCCTCAACTGCCCTTCCTCTCCTCCTTTCTTCCTTCCTAAGTCCCATGGGTTCCCTTTGTGCTTGTCCCAGGCTCTCTTGAATGCTCCCACCATCCTTGCCAATACCAGCTCCTCTGGCAGCTCTTTCCAGGCAGACACCACCCTCTCCATATGGAAATGCTTCCTGCATCTCTTCTGAATCCCCTCCCCATCAATTTTATACCATGCCTCATAGCGGTGCTGTTGTCTCTCATTTTAAAGAGGCTCTCCTTTCACTGTGTTAATTCCTTTCATGTACTTGAAGGTCTCTATCATATCACCCCCGCCTCTCTCTTCCAGGGAGTACATCCCCAAGGTTCTCAGCCTCCTCATAGGACCTATCCTGTAACACCTCAATAATCTTGGTTGCTGTCCTCTGGACTCCCTCCAGCATGCTGATGTCCTTCTTAAGGTAATGATGCCAGTACCTCACCCCATATTTGAATTATGGTCTCATCAATGACCTGCATAATGGTAAAAAGCCTTGCTCTGCCTACAACTGAAACCTTTCAATACACCCCAGCATCCTGTCAGCCATCACCACTGCCTTTTACACTGAGAGATGTGTTTCAGGTCACTTGTAGTCACTATCCCTAGATCTGTTTCCTCTTCACAAGCAGTTACCAGAACCCTCCTATGTAATACTCTGTCCTAGGGTTCCTGGCCCTAGGGCATCACTTTGTACTTTTTGGCATTGAAATTAAGCTGCAGATTCCTGACCATCTCTCTTATCTGGTGAGATCCTCCCTCAGGTCCTGTATTCCTCCTTGGTGTCTACTTTCCCACAGAGTTTGGTGTCATCCACAGACAGGTAAATGTTGCCTTTAATGCATTTCCTGATGTCATTTATGAAGACACTGAACAACACTGGCCCCAGCAGCACCAATCTTGTGGGACCCCATTGGTAATCTCCTTGGTGCTGAGAACTCACCCTCAACTACTACTCTCTGTGTTCTACCACCCAACCAGTTTTCAGCCCATCTTACCATATTCTTCCCCACCCTTAGATCCCTCAGTTTCAATTATCAACCTTTTGTGTGGTACAGAATACAAGGCCTTGCTAAAATCCAGGTATTTATTGATACACGTTGATAAATTACACATCGATACCTGTCAGTATACCGTCAATCGATACATGTCAATGTACCATACATTGAAACAGGATGATATACCATACATCCTTGCATACCAATATACTGTATAGCAATATACCTCAATGTACTGTACATTGATATATGTTATGAACATGCAAAGAAGCCAACAGAATAAGGCCATTTGGTCTATCTATTCTGCTCATATTGCAGGGTCCACAGCTTAAGCTACTGACCCTGCCCTCCTCCTTAGTCCTCCCATCCTTTCCATCTCCCTCCCATGACCCTTACTTTCCCCTTATGTCTATCCCAGCCTCTCGTGAAGCTGCCCACCATCTTCAACAAGACCACTTCTTCCAGCATTGATTTCAACTGGCCACCACTCTCTCCTTGAAGAAGTGCTTCCTAACCCCTCCTAAACTGCCCCTCCAGCTTAAGACTGTGTCCCCTTGTGTTTTGGCTGCCACTTAGCTTAAAGGGACTATCCTTCTCCACTCTAGTCATCTCTTTCAAGTACTTGAACAGCATAGACATGTCTCTTGTCTCCTCCTCTCCTCCAGGGAGTGCATGTTCATGGCCACCAACCAATCTTTGTATGCTTTACCCTGCTGACCCATGATCATCTTCACTGCCCTCTTCTCAACCATCTCCAGTTGGTTAATGTCCTTTTAAGGTGTGAGCACCATTACTGTATTCTATACTCCAGGTGTGGCCTCACCAGTGACTGTACAATGGCATTATAACTTCCTCTCGCCTACTTCTGATCACTCTGGCTATGCATGCCAACATCTTGTTTGCCATTGCTGCTGCTTTCTTGCATTGTGTGGAGTGCTTCAGGTTGCTAGTGAACTTTAAGTCACATGCCAGCCTGGTGGAGCTGAGGGTTGAGGTACTGGATGCCACAACTCACAACACACTGGAAATCCGGTTTGAGAGTGAGTTTGGGCCACCGGGTCAGCTGAGGGGGTGCAGACTTGGATTGAGCTGATGACTGGTAGCTCTTCTTTCCCAGGGAGGGCTGTAGGCCTGCACAGATATGGCATCTCCTGGTGGTGACTGGGTGTAGCAGCTTGCAGGGCTCATAGAAAGGGTATGGAAGCTGCAACAGATGTCCTGCAGGTGGGTGCAGGAGTATGCCCATGCTGCACTGGAAGTCAGTGCACATTGTGCTCCTGGGAACCAAAGAAAACATGGAAAAAGCACCTCATTCTCCTGTAGGCAAAGGTGGGTCCAGTGGCCTACTTACAACCAACTCCGGTCTTCCAGCCTGCCTCCAGTGCCTCATTCCCTGGTTCTCTGTCTGGATTCTAAGAAGGGCTGCCATGTGGAGTCAGTGGTCCTTCCCTGGGGCTTAGATCCAGGGGGTCGAGAGCCTGATTAGCAAGGGGAGCCCCTGGAAGGTAAGTATCTGGACATCAGGCAGGGTGGGACAAGATAGAGCTGAGTGACCAAGCTGGAGAGAGTCTGGGGGTCACTGAAGGTGGAGGACAAAATGAGTTGGAAAAAAGTCGCTAGTGAATACTTTACATTGATACACATCTATACACTGTATGTATACACATCGATATACTGTACATAGATACATAATGATAAACTGTATGTAGATACACATTGGTATACTGTGCTACTGTGCATCCATACACATCAATATGCCATACATCGATACATGTTGATATACCATACACGCTGATATAAGGTACATCAATATTATTATTATTATGCAGGTTTCTGTTCACAGCCAATCACAGAACAGAATACCTGTCAGTTATTCCCTCACAAACTGCAAACCAAGCCCCTAGAGTCATTAATATAATGAAACCCTGCCCACAGTCATTTAATTAAGCAATAAGACATGACAGGTGGTGTTATCGGGGATAGATCACCCCTGGGTGGGTTGATTCTACTTGAGGTGCCGAAAAGCTTCCACTCACTCCCAGGAGTGATGTTATTACACGATAACACACACCTTCTGTGATTGGCTGTGAACAGAAACCTGTCATATAATAATGTGTATTTTAGCTGATTGTTTTGTGAGGGCACTGTTTAGGTCCAACCCTTCCCACCCTCACCCCACCCACCCCTGAAATAGTTCCTTTATACCTGGGGTTCTGACATCATTTCCTCAAGAGTGCAAGGTGCATATCACTGTCATATCCTCTCTAGCACACTGCACTGACAATATAAGCATACACATTGTATAATACATATATTTCTATAAACACGCCAATCACACATACAAACACACACACAAAAAAAAGTAGATAAACATGTGAGGAGTAGGCAATGTAATGGCTGTGGGAAGCAGTCTTCCGGAGTCTTTCTGAGGCTTAGATGCTGCCCTATTTGCAGACAACTCTCTGCCCTGAGGGAGGAAGTTGCCTGTCTTCAGGCCACACTGGACAGTAGTAAGGAACCTTCCCCAGGCCATGCTGGACTGTAGGAAGGAACCTCCCCATCCAGGGAGCACCAGAGCCACCACCACTACCTCAGAGGTTCCATAGAAAGCACAGCAGTTGAACCACAGTGGGCTCAGGGAGGGTGAGGATGGTGAACAGTGGCACACCCAGTCAGTTGTTCCACCTCACAATCTATACACCATTCTGGGGAGCATAGCTCCCCTATGGATGCACCTGCAGAGGAGACTAAGGAGGCTGAGGACAACTGTCACAAGGGAGGCCCACAGGAAGGAGGCAGAGGACACCACAGGGAAAGGAAGCAGCTCCTGGTGGGGGACTCAGTTATTAGGGGGATATAACTGGGGAGCAGGGAAAACTGAAGTAAGGTGCCTGCCTGATGCCATGGAAGCGCATCCTCAGGATCACGAGAACAGCTGCACAGGAGTCTGAGCTGACGCTATTGTCCACCTAGGGACAAAAGACTTGGCTCATCATGAGATTAGAGCAGTGCAGAAGGACTTTGTAGAATTGGGGAGGGGCCTAAGAAAAGTAGCACACACAGTATCCTTCTCAGAGGTGCTGCCTGTCAATGGCATGAGTGAGGCGAGGGTACTTTGCACCATGCAGTTTAATGAATGGTTGAAGAAATGATGTGGAGCACAGGGTTTGGCTTCATTGGGAACTGGGGTTCCACCTGAGGGACATGAGCCTATACTGGCAGGATAGTCTGCATCTGTCCAGGAAGGGAACAAGTCTTTTGAACAATCGGTTTAAATGCTTCATTGGCAAGCTTTTAAACTAGTCAAGGGGAGGCACTGATAAGCAGCAGGAAAATCCCAGCCTCCCTACAAAACAGGGTACTAAATGAGAAAAGACAGAGGTAGAAAGGTCAGTGGGGAATGCTGACAGAAGGTAAAGCCATCAAGAAATGGAGAGCAATGAGTACCAATGCCTGTAGTCTAAGTAACAAGCTTCCTGAATTAGTGGCCTTGATGGAGGAGGAACATCTGGATATCATGGCAGTCACAGAAACATGGTACACACAAAACAATGACTGGGACATAAACATACCAGGATACACTATCTACAGGAGGGACAGGGAGTGTAAAGAGGAGGAGGAGTAGCTCTTACATAAGGGAAGGAATAAAAGCAACAGAACAAAAGGGAAAACAGGAGGAGAAGAAGCACTGTGGGTAAATTTTGAGACCGCAATGGCACCATAATCCGCACAGGGTTGTATACAGATCCCTTCTCAAGGGAGGAAATGGACAAGGAAATGATAGAAAGTATACTTAGAATGGCAGAAAAGGGGAGATATTGCTGATGGGTGATCTGAATATGCCAGATGTTAACTGGAGTGCAGTTGCAGCAGCCACTTCAAGAGTGGGTTATTCTAGATGCCCTACAGGGACATGCCTTAGACAACTAGTATTGAGCCCACTGAGAGGGAGCAATCATAGACCTGGTTCTCTCAAATGGAGATGAAGAGAGGATCACAGATGTAGAAGTGGGTAGCCATCTGAGAACTAGCGACCATCGAACAGTATGGTTCACAATAAACACAGCAATAGAGTCAGCTTACAAAGGCAAAAGTACTGGACTTTAGGAAGGCTGACTTTGCCAAAATGGATGAGTGCCTAAGGAATGCACTAGCAAATGGGCAGGAAGGAGGGGTGGAAGAATAATGGGGAATAATAAAACTGCCATCACTGAGGTAACAAGCCTTTGTGTGAAGCAAATAAACAAATGAAACGATGTAAGAAACCACTATGGTTCTCAAAGGAAGTGGCAGTGAAGGTTCAAGAGAAGAAGAAGCATCTGGGAAGTACAAGGAATCACAGAAGGAGCAGGACAGAGAACTGTATCAGTTAAAGCAAAGGAAGCTGGGAAGGCAGTCAGAACAGCAAAGGCCCAAACCGAGGAAAAGATAGCCAACTCAGTTAAGAAGGGGGATAAAACCTTTATAGGTACATCAGGGAGTGAAGGAAGACCAAGGGAGGGATAGTGAGGCTTAATAAAGGGAGGGAGGGGGGCAGAGGGTGACTGTGAAAAGGCAGAGATACTAAACAAATATTTTTGCTCAGCATTTACAAAGGAAGAGGGGAGGTACCTAAAACAAACAGTAGAAACACTCTGGATACAGAAGTTGATACCAGCCCATTTATAGAAGAAAGGGTTCTGAAAGAACTCTTAAAACTGAAGGTGGACAAAGCAATGGGGCCTGATGGAATTCATCCCAGAATTCTAAAAGAACTAAGGGTAGAACTAGTGACACCACTGACTACCCTCTTTAACAAATCATGGGAGGATGGGGTGGTACCAGAGGACTGGAGGAGGGCAGATGTGATTCCCTTCACAAAAGTGGAGCAAGGAAGAAGCGGAAACTACAGACCTGTTAGTTTAACCTCAGTGGTAGGGAAAATGATGGAATCACTTCTGAAGGAAATAATTGTCGAGTATCTAGAGGCTAGAGGGGCACAGGACCCAAGGCAACATGGATTCACAGCGGAAGGTTATGCCAGACAAATCTGATAGATTTCTTTGACTGGGTGACCAAAGTAGTAGATCAGGAGGGGCTGTGGACATGGCCTACCTAGACTTTAGCAAGGCATTTGACACAGTCCCACACAGAAGATTAATATACAAGTTAGCCAGCCTGGGAGTGGGTCCCAAGATGACAGCCTGGGTAAAGAACTGGTTGGAGAATAGGACACAGAGAGTAATAATAAATGGAGTCCACTCTGAAGAAAGGGGGTTACTAGTGGGGTACTCAGTGGTTCAGTATTAGGACCGGTCCTCTTCAATGTCTTTATAAGTGACATTGCAGAGGGACTGAAGGAAAAGTATGTCTCTTTGCAGATGACACAAAGATCTGCAACAAAGTTGATGCACAAGGTGGGGTGGAAAGGATGAGAAGGGACTTGGCAAGGTTAGAGGAATGGTCAAATGATGGCAGCTTAGATTCAATGCTAAGAAGTGCAAGGTAATGCACCTGGGAAACAAAACCCAGGGAAGAGTACACAATGGGGTGAGATACTAACAACAACAAAATGGAAAGGGACTCGGGGGTAGTCATATCAGATGACTTAAAGGTGGGCAAGCAATGTGAGGGGCAGCAAGGAGGGTTGGGGGATACTGGGATGCATAGGGAGAGGCATCACCAGTAGAAAACAGAAAGTTATTATACCTCTGTACAGATAGCTGGTCAGACCCATCTGGAGTACTGCTTGCAGTTCTGAGACCCAATCTCCGCAAAGACATAGACAGGATGGAAGCTGTCCAGAGGAGGGCACTAAAATGGTGCAGGGTCTGCACCAGAAGACATATGAAGAGAGACTTAAGGAGCTTAATATGTATAGCCTTGAGGAAAGGAGGGAGGGAGAGGGGGACATGATAGAAACTTTCAAGTACCTCAAGGGAATCAATAAAGTCCAAGTGGGTAGCATCTTTCAAAAAAGAGGTGTGCAAGAACAAGAGGGCACAATTTGAAGATAGAGGGAGGGTGGCTCAGAGGTAATTTAAGGAAGTATTTTTCACGCAGAGGGTTGTGGATGCATGGAACGGCCTACCGGAGGAGGTTGTGGAGTCAAAACACAGTGGTGGAATTCAAGTATGCATGGACAGTCATAAGGCATTCTACGGAGTGGGGTAGGAAGAAGTAGGCTGCTGGTTAACTAGGATCTGCAGCTTATCCATTAGGTAGGGAAATGGGCAGACTGGGTGGGCCAAGCGGTCCTTATCTGCCATCAAATTCTATGTTTCTATGTTTCTACCTTGGAATGGCTCATTGCAATTATACAATGGCTCGATGTACAAAATTTAAAAAATTTAAAAATGTTTTTAGTAGATTGTTTGTGTTTCTAAAGACAAAAGATAAATCAAAATCTCCAATAAATCCATACAGTGATGTTATTGTGTAATATCATCACTGTCTCAGGCACCCACTGACCAATCAGAATACAGGAAATTTCCTTGCCATTGTATAATGAAACGTTAACTCCACCCACAGTCATTTAATGAAACATTAACCCCACCCACAGTCCTAATGAAAACTATCCAAAGCCCACACACAGAACACGCCAACATTCTGAACAAAATCTCCCTTTAAATGCAGATGCCCTTCTTGATCCCCAGTACACTGTCAGGCTCCTTGTGGGCAAGGCACACCACCTTCACCGCCTCGCCTCCGCTCTGCAAAACATGGAATGGAGGAGGGCCTCCAGGCACCGCTCGCACTGCCTCCTCCTCTTCATCGGTATCCCCGCTCACCACTGGTGGTACTACGATGCCAACAAGCATAGGAGGGATGAGCCTGTTGGTGGAGTGGCTCCTCTGCCACACGTCCTTAAGGATCGCCTCACCCGTGCCTCGTCGCCTTCCCGCGCTTTGTCACGAAGCTCTGCATGAACAGTAAGAGGATGAGCGGGACGCAATGCTCCTCACAACTGGCATTGACTTGTTTACACCCTACCACTCTCCCAAGGTGGCAGGGCTCAAGTGGAAACCCTTGAACTCGCCTCTGCTGCCATTTCACCAGCTCCCATGAGTTGCTCCTCATCCCCACAGCATCGCCGATGAACTTTCAGTGTGTCTCGCCTAGTGGAGTCCGCAGTGTATCTCACGGTGGAGCAGTCCCTGCTGTTCCTAGTGTGCAGCCCTCACTGTTTTTCACACTGGAGTTCTCTCCAGTAACCTTCTTGGGCTCCAAGTAATCAGTAACAGTGAACAACTCTATCAGGAAGCGGACAGCAGCTCCCTGCTCGGCTCTTTTCTCCCACGACTCCCAGGAAAGGCACACAGAGCTGAGGAAGATAAAACATAATTTGCCAACACACCCTACTTGTATAATAGTAATAACATTCAGATAGTTGGAGTATACTCCCACAATAACTGGCTTTGGTGTTGATTAAACACCTCAGCTTCGCCTCAGCGTTATTCCCCACAGAAACTGGTTATTACTTCATATACTCCAACTCGCTGAATGTTATCACTTAAATATATAATACATGCATACCTGTTGACATACTGTGCATCAATACACATCAGTATCTTGTACCTCAATACACATTAATATACTGTATACCAGTATGCCTCAGTATACTGAACATCAATATAAACTGATATATTGTAAGTTGATATATGCCTATATACTGTACATCAATACACGGCAACATGCTTTGCATCTATATACATCTAGTATATACTGTGCATTGATACATGTCAATATACTGTGCATTGATACATGTCAATATACTGCACATTAATACATGTTGATGTACTGTACATCGGTATGCCTCAATATACTGTATGTCAATATATATTGATATACTGCATATGGATACATGTTAATATACTGTATATTGACACATGTCTCTGTACTGTACATTGATACCATCAATATGCTGCATCTATATACTTCTATATACTGTGCATCGATACATGTGGATATACTAGCCTCACTACACATTAATATACTGTGCATCGATACACATTGATATACTGCACATCAATACATGTCAATATCTGTGCATCTATATACATCTATATACTGTACATTGATATACATCTACATAATGTACATTGATACATGTGGATATACTTGCCTCGCTACACATTAATACACTGTTCTTCGATACACATTGATATACTACACATCAATGCATGTCAACATATTGTGCACTGATACACGAGATGTACTGTTCATCAATACACTGCACATCGATACCCATCAGTATATTGCGATTGATACCTGTCGATAAACTGAATATTATTTTATTTATTATTTATTTCATTTTGTTGACCGGTAGCTTACTAGACAAATCCTGCTTATTTTCAGGCATGACCCGGGGATACATGTCAATACTATTTTTTTATTTATTGTTTATGCACCTACTTGCTGACCTGATCTGTGATCCCATGTTGAGTCAGTGGCTATCCATCTAGGATTTTCACTACTTGGAGGTTTGTCCATCACAGTCATCATCGCTTGTGTCCTCAAGAACCCTTTGGTTTACCTTCATAGGTGGGGTTTCTACTTGCATGGCACTGCAGTTAGAGGTTCTTAGATTCAGTGTCAGTGGTGACATGGAAACAGATGGCATGATTATGCATCTTCAGGGCATGAGTCATAATTGGAACCCATCAATCATTTTGTAACAATGAGGGATCTTGTTACCCTTTAAAGACCACCCAGCTCCCTGTACTGCATGCCCACAACTGCCCAAGGAGGATGATCAGTGGTACAAAGTGCACCACATCGCCAATGTCACCTTACCATGCCATCCCTGAGTGTCACTCAGTGAGTGACACATTGAGTCACCCACCTTCTGGGAGGGGAGCATCCAACACAGATGTTTGTAATGCTCCCTACTGTCCTCCCCTCCTGAGCACTAACCCAGGACCCACCCCCAACACCTAACTAATTGACACCACTGCAGTAGCTCACCAAGTTTAATCATGAAATAGGCTCAAACTGATGCAGAAGTCAAAAACATTAAAATGAACTTCTAGTTTTATTTTTCAAAACATTTGATGTAAGGGAGTTGTAATAATATGAGTTATCACTATATCTAACTTTAACATAAAATGAGCTATAAGAGTTCCAAAGACAATCCTTTCCAAATAAGTTAAGGCAACTTTGGAATGATTAGGTCTAGAAACTTGGCCATTCCCTGAAACAAGATCTAATCAACCTGAAAGTTTTACATCTGCTGTCACATATGTTTTTTTTTTTTTTTTGGTGAGCAATAAAGGTCTCAAACACCATATTTGCGTGAGTTGTAACCTTCCACAACTTTGCAGTGGCTGAACCTAGTTTTACTTAATTCTCAGGTATTGGTAATTTTATTTAAATACAGTTCATGCCAATCTGTAGGTCCCTAGGTTTAAGGACAGTTGAGTTATAAGCTACTGAAGATAGTTATTTAACATTAAAGGGCCTACTCAGCTCTAACTACAGTGGTGTGTATCCTTCATTCCTGGTGCCTTGGGAGCCACAGGACCAATTAAAAACAACTTCCAGGCAGATCTACTTATGTTACCAATACAAGTGAGTCATTAAAATGTACGGATAATGCTGGCTTGGTGGTGCAGAGGGCTGAGGTGCTTTAGAGCCTTATCTCTCATCACACCAGCGACCCATGTTTGGGAATGAGCACAGGCTGCCAGAGGTCGTCCAGGAGGAAGGGGATCAAGCACACCTAGGGATACCTCCTCTCCTCTCCTGGGTGGGAACTGCATGCTCCGCCAAATGACTGCCACCAGGTGGAGCCCTGATGGCAGTGAAGGTCTATGAAGGCAGTAATAGAGAGATACTGCGGGACTCCACAGCATGGCGGCCTCCACATGAATACTGACATAAGCACCCCAACAAGGGAATGAGAAAACAACCTGGAGAAAATGGCAGGACAAGGTATTCATGATGCCTGCATGCAGGCTCTCACCGTTGTATCACTGGGGTACCTTGTCCGGAACTTGATTTTGTGCTTTGAGGAGGGAGGACGTCCTCCCTCCTGTCCCTACCATGGGGAGGATCCTGGTGGTCTCCAGCACATGGTAAGTCCCAAGGAGATGCTGGACAGATGGGGTTTGGTGGCACAGTGTTGAACGGGAGCCCAGACTGTGCTGTCTAATTTGGACAAAAAGAATACGGTAAAAAGATTTCAGATAACAAGATATCCAAGGAACTTTACACAGTAAAGAAGTGTACTTTGAACAATTTTAAAGACTAAAATTGTATTGATTTCTTGATTTTGAATGCACGCTTTGGCTTAAGAATGGCATCTGTTCTTGTCATGATACAGGAGACCTACATTCAGAATATCCATAAATAATGTATTATCTCTAATGTGATTAATAATGACAAAGTCTAAATCTCCAGACTGCATATTACCCAGGGCAATAATATGGTCCTAAAATGCAGGGACCTGTTTAGCTAACAATCTGTATAGGCCTCCTTATTTGTTATAATCTATTGGGTTATCACTGTATAAAATGTGTTCTTCCTCCACTCTGTACCATAACTGTTTATGTTTATCCTGCTGTATTATGTTTGTATACTGTTCATTGACGTGGAGTTTTGGAAATGAGTCTTTGACTCAAAGGTTTGTAATTCCAATATCTTTAAATAAATAAAATAAATAAATTATTTACAGTCATCTGGAATTACAAATAATACATAGATACCTGTACTATAACTGAATTACAGTTACAATGCAGTTAGATGCAACAAACATGTAACTACAGTGTAATTACCTTGTTACATGTAATTAATGATTAGTTACATTGAAACAGACACTTAAAGTGTAACTACATAGATACATTGATACATAGTTACATAGACAGTGTCGGCAGATAAGGGCCTATGGCCCACCCAGTCTGCCCATTTGAGTTTGTAAGTTTACTTTGTTTTCCTAGAAGTCTGTTGCCCTTAACCCTGACCTCCAGAATTCATTTATGTCTATCCCATGCATTCTTAAATCCCATGATTGTTTCAGCCCCCACCACTTCCTCTGGCAGGGTGTTCCACTTGTTCACCACCCATTCTGTGAAGAAATTCTTCCTCATGTTTCCTCTGAATCGTCCTCCCTCCAACTTCATCCCATGCCCTCTAGTTCTGGAACATATTTTTCACTTAAATATAGTGTATTCCTGCACCCTGTTCCTCCCTGTAAAATACTTGTATGTCTCTATCATATCCCCTCTCTCCTCCCTCTCCTCCAGGGAGTACATATTCAATTCCTTCAACCTGTCCTCAAAGGACTTGTGATGCAATCCATGTACCATCTTAGCTGCCCTCCTCTGAACCTTCTCTACCCTGTCTATGTCCTTACGTAGGTAAGGTCTCCAGAACTGTACACTGTACTCCAGGTGGGGCCTCACTAGTGTCTTGTATAGTGGAATTATGACGTCCTTTTCCTGCTTGTGATGCCCCTACCTATGCATCCCAGCAACCTAGCTGCTTTTACCTGCTGCCTTGTCACACTGTTTCCTACCTTGAGGCCATCAGAGATGATAACCCCAAGATCCCTTTCCTGCTTGGTACATGCTGTATCCTTACCCCAACTGATATATTGTGCAGTTGTGCCCCATATGCATTATCTTGCACTCCTTTGCACTGAATTTCAACTGCCAAACCCCTGACCATTTTTCAAGTTTCTGCAGATCCCTTCTCCTTCTGTCTACACCCTCTGGTGTGTCTATTCTGTTACACAGCTTTGTGTTATCAGCAAACAGGGAAATTCTGCCTTCTAGGTCCTGTGCAATGTCACTGATGAAGATGTTGAATAGAACCAGTCCCAGCACTTATCCTTGTGGTACTGCACTGGTCACTCTTCCTCTGTGGAGTGACAGCCATTTACCACCACACTCTGTGTCCTGCCACCCAGCCAGTTACCTACCCACTGCACCACTATCCTGCCCACACCCATACTCCCCAGTTTGTATAATAGTCTTCTATGTGGCAAAGTGTCAAAGGCCTTGCTGAAGTCCAGATAGGCCATGTCCACTGACCTCCCTGATCCACCTCCCTACGTTATTATCTAACTGTATAACACTGTACCACCACCCCTACAAGCTATTCTTTGTATGATACCTCCTTCTGTTTGATATGTCATGCTCATGAGGTTTTAAAAGTATTTTCTACACCAGGGGTTCTCAAATGGTGAGGCCAGGCTCTGGGAGGCCCCAACCTGTTCTAGGAGGCTCAAGCAAGTCTTGAAAAGTATTATATTTCAATTTTGAACTTTATAGAATTTGTGTGAAGTGATAAGGCAAACTGAAAGAGGATAATAGTAGGTGAATTTATGTATTTAGTCACAAGTCTGTGACCAGGGAAGGTACTGTACACTGAGCAATGGCTTATCTCAGGTATACCCTAGGAAGGGCAGTGAGAGAATACAATTCAAAATGTAACTGCAAAACACTCAAGAAAATACAAATGAATAAAAGTACAAACAAATTAAGAACAATAAACTAACAATGCGAGGAACAATTGATCAATTAGACTAGCAGAACTGTCTAAATACAAGAGTTAACCATACAGGTACTAGGAATAAGAGCAAGAGGGAGCAAAATGATCCCTGAGAAGTTGCTTAAGAGCAGGTGAGAGGGGAGAGGCAGAGGTTGGCAGGAAGGTTATTCCAGTAAGAGGGAAACAGAAAAGCAGTCTGACCCATGAAGTGACGGGCAGTAAGGGGTAATAATGGTTCAAGAGTCAAAATATTGCAGCAAGTAGGTTGTCCTGTTTGGGGGGTTACAATAAGCTTAATAACATGACAGCCAGCTATGCAAAGAGGTTTCAATTTATTCCTGATGTACTGTGAAAAGTAGGCTATTTTTTCTATGGGGAGGACCAAAATATTTCAGTATTTTGGGGAGGCTCAAGATCTTTTCCATGTCTTAGGGAGGCTCACTATGACACAGTTTGAGAACTGTTGTTCTACACCAATCTGCCCCATGTCACTGTACATTCCCTACATCTGAGGCTGTGCTTACCAGTCTGTACATTATGTAAGCAATATGCCATAATAGCTGTATATTAAAGGATTTGCAATACATGCCCCAGCGATGTGAGGCAGGAGGCCAAAGGCTGAGTGTCCTTACATCCCTGGAAATTGCATCACAAATCCTTTAATTCACTTCCTGGAGTGGCGTATTGCTCTTTATAAAATGGCTTGTTAATATTGCAAATCTAGTAAATTTTATGTACTTTTTCATAAGACAACTTTGTTGTGCATTCAAATGTTAGAAAAGTAGTAAGTTAAAGCAGCAGTGCAATGAAAAAGTTATTCCAAAAGCTAATTTTGTACTATGGTTGTAAAAATATTGGCAGAACTGTTGATTTGGTTTTCCTAGACGCTTTCTATGCTTTGTACCGTATATTTACAGTTTTGTCTGGACAACTATCCTCCTCAGGTCCTCAGTATTATTTCTATGAAAAATGAGGTGGCCATCTTTTTCTTGAGAAATAATTACTTTAAAATGTTCATAACATTCTTAAATAATAATGAAAACTGAAAATTTTACCACCAAAATAAACTGGAAGACATCTGGTATCAATTAGGAAGAAAAAAGGAGAGGTCAAATTTTAACCCATTTTCGTTGCACTGCTGCTTTAAAGGGGAATATTTATGATCAGTGTACATCATAGTGTGAAAGTCCATGAAAACATCTCTTAAACAATGTTTGGGGCTCTATTGTAGCTGGCACCAGTCCAGAGGTATTGGGGATTAAAACAGCCCCATGCCAATACTACATTACCACCATTTTAGAACCTTGTGATGTCACTGATGATTGAGCTGCAGCTAACCACACTGTAGTCAAGCACAGTTTCATTGTCAGTGTGACATCACAGGGTTCTAAAATGATGGCACTGTAGTATTAATATGGGGCAGACATCGTTATCAATATCTCTGAACTACTACTAGCTACAGGTAAGCCCAACAGCTCATTTAAAAGTGCTTTTCACTGACATTTAAACTATGATGGGCAGTGTTCATAAATCTGCCCCATTAGAGGCACAGCATAAGGCATTTAGTCAGGAGCAAAGTGGAGCAACACCATAGTGATTTTATGTTTTGTGTGTGTTTTTTTCAGTAGTAGGACATTGGTGTTTATATGAGGGACTGACAAGGTAAGTCTCAGGGACAGTGGAGAAAAGACAGAGTAAGTTTGCAAAGTACAAGTGAAGGGGTCAGAATGCTATAGCAGCTAGAGGCACAATTTGAGGACATTTGGTGTGGAGCAACAGACAGCAGTAGGCATTAGTGACTTTGGTCATTTTTGTTAAAAGGACCATGAAACTTTCACATTTTGTTGGGTAATTTATATGGCAGGATGTGGCTTTGTGCAACATCTATGCCCCTAATGCTAAACAAAAGTAATTCTTTTACAAATTGGCCTTTACTTTAACTAATCTGGTAACTACAAAATGATTTTGGGTGGGGACATGAATGAGGTTATGGACCCCTTTTAGATAGGTCCCAAACATGGGGCTCGGGTCTCCTTTCTCCTTCACAGAAATGTCTTCATAAAACTCTTAAAGAAGTGAGCCTCCTTGATGCATGGAGACTTGTCCATCCTAAAGGTAGGGATTTTTCATTTTATCAGCAAGGCATGGCACCTGGCTTTCAGATAGGCATAATGTTAGCGAATTTGGTACTCAGAACTATCAAGTATGGAGATCTGATAGAAAACCAGAGGGAGGGGTTATGCTTTTACTAAATGAGTTTTGGGCATTCAGAAGTTTAGTTATGAGATAGTGATAAGAATATTGAATATTTAGTAGTTAACCTAGCACATATAGGATTAGTCATTTCAACAGTCTACTCACCTCCTAAAACAACCATGACAGACTTAGAAGTAATTCTAACAAAAATAGCAGATATGGTAGGGAATAGACCCTTGATTTTGATGGGAGATTTAAACTGTGACTGGAAACCACGGGAAGGCTTTTAAAGGAAATAATTACTCCATTAGGGCTTAGACAACTTACAAAAGGCCCTACTTGATTTATATCCACTGCACCTGTGGGTCAACCTTGATTTAATTCTAGTGTCTACTCAAATTGAGATTGAAGTCTCAGATATTTTACCCCTTGCCTTGGTGATCACAACCCAGTTTGGGTTACCCTGCCTCGGCCCCAGTTCCTACAAAATTCCATTCACCTCAGCCAGAACTGGATCAGAGGCTACAGAAAGTTCTCTGAGACCAGATTTTTGGAAAGCATAAAATAGAGAGCTGGGACCATTGCTGGCTAATCCCTGATATTGATTTAGCAATTGAATATTTTACTCAGATTTTTGGAGAAACTTGTGATTTGCATGCACCTAAAATTAAATAAAAAAAATCTTCCAAATTGCCCCGGTAAATGAAAGACTTTTAAAGTAAATAAGGATCAAAAATAGAATTTGGGAAAAAGCTCTAAAAACAAAATCTGAAGTGGATTGACATCTTTTAAAGCAGCTCGTAATAAGTGCAAAAAGTTAATAAAACATCCAAGACTTCTTATTACACAAACAAGATCAACGCAAGTACTGATCCAAGACATTTTTGGAACACAGTTAAACAATTAACTAAACCAGGTGGGGAATCTCACGAGTCAATTATAAGATTAAAGAAAGGGAAACTTATACTGAAAATCCTGAGGAAATCTCTAACATGTTTAAAAAGTTTTCATAGATCTTCCAAACTGTAAGATTTCTTCCAAGCAAGACATGGAAGATCTGAAAATAACCTTCACAAAATAATTTGCCCCCCTTTAGATTTAAGATTCTTACAATAACTAGTGTTTATAAAGTGTTACAAAAGAAATATTCATAAGGACCCTGGCAGTAATAGAATAAAGGTAGATTCTTGAAGCTAGCAGCTTATTACATAGCACCGATAATCACCCATTTATTCAATTGAAACCTGCAAATTGAACATTTTCCTTCATCTTGAAAGAAAGCAGGGTAAAACCCATTCATAAAGGAAGAAGTGTGGTAGATGTTAACAGCTATAGGCCAATAACCTTGCTACCACTTCTATCAAAATGTCTAGAGAAACTCATTTCTCATCAGGTTATGGATTATCTAAACAAATATAGTCTCTTAACCTCAAATCAATCAGGCTTCAGAAGGACTACTCAACTTCAACAGCCTATTGGAGTTCAGTGACTTGATAAATAGGTCACTGGGTAAAGGTATGGAAACAGCAGTGGGTTTTGTGGAACTTTCAAAGGCCTTTGACTGGTGGACCACCCCTGTTGATAGAGAGACTGCAGATAGGTATTAGGATGGCCACTAAAATGGCTGAAATCTTACCTAAGAGAATGCCCCTAGTGGGTAGAAATACAGGGCTGTTTGTCTAGAGAGAGAAGTCACCAGGGGTCGATTTTAGGACCCCTTTGTTTTTCATTTTTATAAACGACCTACCACTGGTGGCTGAGCATACAGCAATTAGGTTATATGCCGGTAACAAAGTAATCGCTGCCTCAAGCCACTCTGACTCTGAGTTGCAATCAAAGCTGCAGTCTGATTTCTTAAAGATTGAGGGGTGGTTCACCATGTCAAGGTTGATTATTTATGAATGCTAAAAACAAAATGCATGAAATTTCCATTAAAAAGAACGACATTCGTTCTCAAGTTCAAATTTATATGAATAACTTAATTAAACTTGAACAGGTAGAGGACTATAATTACTTGGGGTGATTTTTGATCAGTATATGTCCTTTACTCAACATATTTTAGCCTTAGTAAAGAAAGTGAATAAAAGGGTGGGGCTTTAAGGAGAACAACAAAATGCTTGATGTTAAATGATAGGAAGAAGTAAGCAGAACAGCTTGAGATATGGTGAGCTGATATATAGTACAGCTAACAAAACACCTCTGGATCAATTGGATAAAACTTATTTCTGTTTGGCTAGATTTGTACTAAAGGGGAATTATTGTACCATTCATTGTTTGTTACTAGATAGACTAAATTGGTTGCCTTTGAAAGTTAATTATACTTGTCACTGGCTGACCTTAATTCATAAAATGAAAATGCATGTCTGAATCACCCTATCTCAAAACTATTATTTCCAGCAGAACAGAATCTGACAAGGGCATTAACCAGATCTGTACATCTGAATAAAATCACCATGGGAAAATAGCCAACAAATATGGGGACAGGACGTTAGTCCAAAAGGCTGCCATTATTTGGAATTTCTTCCCTCAGATATTAGGGATATTTTAAGTCATTTTACATTTATTCAGGCTATGAAAGAATTGATGGTTCACATCTGCAGTTGTTAACATTTATTGGGCTTATAAGACCTATAAAGTCTACAAGTCTTCTAACCTGTCTTTGCACTTTGCATATACTTAATGATCTCTCTCCAATTAAAACTTGTCATACAAGAGCTGCTGCTATTTATATGTTACTATATTGGTAACATTTTATTTTACCTTATTTTATTTCGTAGTGTTTTGTACATGTACTCCACAGAGTTGAATGTTTGTTCTCCTTGGACTTTGTATGTTTTTTACATTTGTTTGCAACATTAGATAAGGATTACACAGGTATGTCTTGCAAACTGGACAACAGTATAAATGACATGTATCACCTGTATAATAATACATTTTTTAACTAACTATGTGCCTTTCAGTAGGCTAGAATATTTATTTATGCCACTAGAACTCCGTAATAATATTAGCCACATTAGCTACGCCTTTATCTCACATCATTGTCTCCTTAAAAGCTCAGTGGTGTTTGTAAACAAAGCTGACAAGTCTAACTACTAGAAGTTTAATGTCTCGTGATCCAAAATTTGTCAATTAGCCACAAGAAGAATCAACTTTTGTTTTTTAAATCTTGAAAATTAAGAGATTCACCTTCAGTGTCAATCTTGTTGGATATGGGTAAAGCTTTAGATTCTCTATAAGGTTCTGGAAAGGTTCAGTTTTGGTCCTGAGTTAATTAAATGGATTAAGACCTTATATTCTCACCCTAGAGCATGTATTATTACTAATTCCCTCAGATCCTTCCCCATTCAGCTACATAGAGGTTCTAGACAAGGTTGTCCCCTTTCCTCTGTACTCTTTATTCCGGCCTTAGAACCTTTACTCAGGAGACTTATGGACTCAGACCAGGGGTTAACCTTAACTTTGTTTTGCACTAGCCAGCTGGACAAGTTGATTAAAAATTACACTAGCCCACAGATGGTTGCACTAGCCCACAATAATGATGCTAATTTTTTATTGATTATACAGAAAAATATGAGCCAAGAAATACTCTGATTATTGCATATTTATCCTGCTCCCACATTGCTTCCTGCTTCAGCAAAAAAGACTGTAATCCAATCATATGCAGTGTGTACCCCACTGTGTTTTACCATGTGCCCTTGCCTCCTCTTTCTTCACCCCCACACCAAACCACAGGATACCATAATAGCAAATGTTCTGTCAGCAGTTCCAGCTCTGCACACACAATGGCCAACATCATCATTGACCTCACCACAGTCCCACCCTGACCTGTAGGGCAATGTATAGAGTTAGGCAAAGAAAGACACTCTCAACCCCACCCTGTGATTAACCAGACCTGCACGTCTGCAGGTTTTTTATACTGCAAAGTAAGTTGGGGCAGTTATAGCATTTCTTTGGGAGAGTTAAACAAACACAGGGGTTTGGGATGTAAGAAACTTTGACATATCTGTTTATATATACCAGGCACAAAAGTATTGATTTTAACATGCTCTGCCCTAACAGCAACAGATTTTTCATAACAGTTTCCTTTCGTCAGCCAAAGGGAAGCAGTATACAGACATGATGCTGTACTACCTCTCTTTCTATATTGGATGATCTATACACACCAGGAATACCTATTTTAACCTTTCAAATTATGTATTTTACTAAGATTTTGCTTTGTACCATACATGCTCCAAAGCATTGTTTTAGGATGAACAGTAATGGCAGCTATGGGTCTATGGGTGGCCACTTCAGAAGTCTAGTCTGCAGTGGTGTCAAGGAAAGTTTATAGTTGCGAGACCACCTGGCTTGGAAGTCCGTGTATACAGTATAGCATTCTGTCACTGCAGTGTTGGATGCAGACCCTCAAAAGGTTGGGAAATGAGGCACACTGGTCTTAATATTGTGGGACAAATCAAAGACAAGTTCAGAAAACTGGAAGTTAGTGACTTAACCACTGACCCTTGATCACAGCATGCATACTAGCTTGGGTAGAGGGACAAAACCTTTACAGGTACATAAGTGAAAAAGAAAGGCAAAGGGAGGGATAGTGAGACTGAAGGGGAGGATGGGGGCGTGGAGGATAACAACAGTAAAGCTGACATATTGAACAGGTATTTCTGCTCAGTCTTTACTGAGGAAGAGGAGGGTAATGGTCTGAAGGGAGTACAAGGGTGAGAATGGTGCAGAATGGACACAAGTCCCTTTACATGAGAAAGGGTCCTGAAGGAACTGGAAGTAATAAGAGTCGATAAAGCAATGGGGCCAGATGGGGTGCACCCCAGGGTCCTTAAAGAACTAAGAGAGGTGGTGGCTGAACCTCTGGCTATCCAGTTTAGCTGATCACTGGAAACAGGAGAGGTACCCAAAGACTGAGGACAGCAGATGTAGTCCCCTTATACAAAAGTGGGAACAAAGAAGAAGTTGGGAACTACAGACCAGTCAGCCTCACCTCGGTAGTGGGAAGATCATGGAAGCACTACTGAAGGAGAGATTGGTGGAACATCTGGTTGTCAGTGGACTACAGGACCCAAGGCAGCATGGTTTCACCGGGAAGGTCATGTCAGACCAACCTTGTTGAATTTTGACTGGGCAACTAGGGAGGTGGATCAGGGGAGGGCAGTGGACACCTTACCTATCTGGACTTCAGCAAGGCCTTTGAAATTGTGCCACATAGAAGACTATTATACAAACTGGGGAATATGGGTGTGGGCAGGACAGTAGTGTGGTGGGTAGGTAACTGGCTGGGCGGCAGGATACAGAGGGTGGTGGTAAATGGCTGTCACTCCACAGAGGGAAGAGTGACCAGTGGGTACCACAGGGATCAGTGCTGGACCGGTCCTATTCAACATCTTCATCAGTGACATTCGCAGGACCTAGAAGGCAGAATTTCACTGTTCGCTGATGACACAAAGCTCTGTAACAGAGTAGACACACCAGAGGGTGTAGACAGAATGAGAAGGGACCTGCAGAAACTTGAAGAATGGTCAGGGGTTGGCAGTTGAAATTCAATGCAAAGAATTGCAAGATAATGCATATGGGGCACAAAAACCCTGGCACAATATATCAGTTGGGGGTGAGGATATAGCATGCACCAAGCAGGAAAGGGATCTTGGGGTTATCATCTCTGATGACCTCAAGGAAGGAAACAGTGTGACAAGGCAGCAGGTAAAGAAAATAGTATGCTGGGATGCATAGGCAGGTGTATCACCAGCAGGAAAAGGGAGGTCATAATTCCACTATACAAGACACTAGTGAGGCCCCACCTGGAGTACAGTGTACAGTTCTGGAGACCTTACCTATGTAAGGACATAGACAGGGTAGAGAAGGTTCAGAGGAGGGCAACTAAGATGGTACATGGATTGCATCACAAGTCCTATGAGGACAGGTTGAAGGAACTGAATATGTACTCACTGGAGGAGAGGAGGAGAGAGGGATATGATAGAGACATACAAGTATCTTACAGGAGGAACAGGGTGCAGGAATACACTATTTTTAAGTGAAAAAGATGTTCCAGAACTAGAGGGCATGGGATGAAGTTGGAGGGAGGTCGATTCAGAGGAAACGTGAGGAAGAATTTCTTCACAGAATGGGTGGTGGACAAGTAGAACACCCTGCCAGAGGAAGTGGTGGGGCTGAAACAATCACAGGATTTAAGAATGCATCGGATAGACATAAAGGAATTCTGGAGGTCAGGGTAAGGGGCAACAGACTTCTAGGAAAACATAAACTGAACTTACAAGCTCAAATGGGCAGACTGGGTGGGCCATAGGCCCTTATCTGCTGACACTGTCTATGTATCTATGTATCTATGTAATGTCCTAACAACTTGAGTGATAATGACTCGCCAAGTCTTTTGTTGGTTCCTCTTCTTGAACTGCCAAAGAACTGCAGCTCTTAATAAGCTGTTAATATCACACCAGACCACCTGGAACACTGAGGAGATTAGCAAAAGGAGTACAGCCTGCTAAAGCAGGGACTTTTTCAATTTCATTAACAGCCATGAAAACCTGCAGTAGTCAAGACGGACAAGTAGAGAGTTAGCTGCACTAGTCCTGATCAATTTGCCTTAGGTTCAGGGCTAGTAAAACAATGTTAGGATCAAACCGTGACTCAGACATGGATCCAGGGGATCCAAATAGGCCAATACTAAAATAAATTACTGGCCTTTGCAGATGACAGTCTGCTGACCTTTCACAACCTATACACTCAATGCATACTGTTAAAACTATCCTTCAAGAGTTTGGGGAAATTTCAGAACTTTTGTTAATTGGTCAAAATCTGAGGGCTGATGTTAAGTAATTCTATACCTGAGCTAGTTAAACTGAAAAATCTTCTTGATATTTCCTGGCCCTCAGAAAGGCTTTCCTATTTAGGCATTAACATTTTTACTTTGGTTGAAAAATACTTCATTTTAACTTGCCAAGGATTATTCAAAACCTTAATAATGACTTAAAGAGATGGTCTAACCTTCATGTATCATTGTGGGGTAAAATAAACTCAATAAAACTGATTTTAGCCCCTGAAGTCTTCTATTTTTTTCAACAGTTTCCTGCTTATATCCCTAACATTTGGTTTTACGAAAATTGAAAAGGCCATATCCTCCTTCTTGTGGGAAAACAACTCTCTCCTCTAAATGTAAGTTACGGGCTCCTGTTAAAGCAGGAGGTTTTGCACACCTGTGGTAAGGCTATTATTGGGCATATACACTTAAACAAGTAGCAAGCTGGTTCATCTTGAAGAAAATCAGAATGCTCCTTTATGGCTACTGACAGAGCAAGATATAACCCCTTGGCTTTGCTGATCTACTTTTTATCCAAACCCCCACCATCTTGCTAATCACTCGTCCCTGCAGATTTCAGTAGTGGCTTCGCAAAACATTTAATCAACTAAAATGATAGAATATGTTCCATTAAAATTCATACCTATATGGAACAACCCCTAAATAACTCAGGACCAAAAAATCTTAAAGATATAAGTTGGAGCAGCAAGGGTATAAACATGCTTGGTGATTTGCTAGATGACCAGAATATACTAGTGCCTTTTGAGAAACTTTGTACAAAATTTCATTTAAAAGAAATATGATTTCGATTTTACTTACAAATTATAAGCTTTTTAGGCCTGGGCTTTCTTGACAACAACTATAGACTAATTGAGACACCAGAATGGAATACTTTCTTAAAACTGACTCTTTATCCAAAAGGTTTTAGCCTGATGTACAAATTCTTAAATGAAGCCAGCCCATCCTTACCGATCAAGCTAGACTTAAATGGCAAAATGATTTAGGTTTATCTATCCTGAGCAGACCCAGAAATGGCTATGGGAGAATGCAGTAAAATCCATAGAGAAGTACAGAGCAGACTAATCCAGTTTAAGATTTTATATTATTTTACTACACCCTAATCAACTTTATAATCTAGGCATGTCATCTAATGACCACCGTTGGAGTTGTGATAAGCCCCATTCAGGCCTGGCTCACTTATTTTGGGAATGTAAAGAAGTTCAGAACATATGGAAACTCATACATGGTATGTGTCAGTCTATATTTAGGATGACTCTACCCTTTTCACCAATGATTTTCATTCTGGGAGATATCTCAGTTATACCCATTTCAATAAGCAGAAAAATTGTGGATTCTTACGGCAGCTCTTGCCTTTAAGAGGCTCTTGCTTAAAAGCTAGAAAGAAAGAAGAAATGTACCCTCTTTTAAACTTTTTCTAGATGCATTAGGTAACACAGCAAATAACAAAAGGATTACTTATGCTCTGTTAGACAAAATGATACATTTGAAAGTATATAGGGGCCCATTCCCAAAATTTTGTTCTTACCCTGGCTAAGCACTTATTAGAGGCTTTTTACTAAATGGCAATGTATTTATTCAGTAATATACTGTGCACTTTCTATATCTCCTTTTAGTATTTTGAAAGATGTTTTGTTTTGGCTATACTGTAACGCATGTACAAATTCCTTAGGAATGTTTTGGTTCATACTGTCATATTGAATGATATGCATTATCTGTATTGTTGTAAAGTGAAAACTCAATAAACTTTAATTGGAAAAAAGTACCATGACACTGGTGTTTGTACAGGAAGCAACAGGTCAAGACTTATGGGCAGTGAAGCAATGAACAAGTAGGTCTGTACAGCACCAGTAGAGAGACAAGCAGTTGTGTGTCACAGCAGTAACTGTGAGAGATGAAAGCAGCAGTGCATGTCATGGTGAAAATTTTTACCTGTATCTCTTCATCCTAATGAGAGTGTCCTTATTTTGCGGTCTAGTGCAGTGGCCCCCTCCCCATTTTAAGATGGCTATTCCCGGATTTTTATGAAAACACTGCCAGTTACCTCTATTTTATGTACAGTATTAGTTGTAGTAATAAAATCGTCATTTTTGACAGGATGAAACTGTTAGGCCACCATGGTCCTATTTTCAAGTTCACCTGAGTTGAGGTATAAATAGGTTGGAGGCAGTTGTATCCACATGATTGGTATGTGTATCAGAAAACTGATGTGTGCATCACCATAAATCATGATTTGTGTTACATGATGCCCACTGTTCAAAATAGGTGCAGACAGCATGGGTGCAAGCAGATATTTATTTATTTATTGAGAATATCAGATTACAACCTTTGAGTCAGGAGTCATTTCAAAGGTTTCACATCAGGGTGCAAAACATAACAATAAGCAGTCATTATACAATATTACAGTGGGGTAGGAAAAGAGATAACAACAGGGTATAAACAATATGTATCAAAAGTAGGCAGCATACAATATTACAGTGAGAGTAGGAGACAAGATAGCAACAGGGTATGAACAGTGCTGCTAGTCCTACTGTATATAGTTGGTAGCTATACAAGTCCTGAGGGAGCTTGTGAGCGTCAGCGAACAGTACAGTCAAAATTATGGTATGGCCTACGTGCTGGCAGGTGGTGCAAGCAGTCGGGTTACCAACATTGTCATTAACACACAGTAGCAACAGTGGGATAAGGATATCTTTAACCCAGAATCCGACCGTCCTTAGGCAGATTTATGTTCTTAGTGAGAAGAGTCATGGGTAGAGTATACCTGAGCATCTGCATCTGAGCATCTTCAAACGACAAATCACTCCCCATGACGTTTTGTTACAAACAGATTGTGTCTGTCTGTATCTTCCTCTCCCCACCACCACTACCATGTTGTTTGGGAAATAGATCGACAATAGCCAAAATGCAGCAATAATCTCACCAAGAAGTAATTCTTCATTCCTGCCTTGTATATATCAGGAGGCTATTAGTAGTATTAGGGGCCTTACCACTTTTAATTTCAAAATTCCGCTGGTTAATGCACAAATGCTTTTTAATGGGGGTATTCCAGATACATAGTTGCCCTGTTGTTTATGTAACCAATGGTAGGGTTTTCAAATATTGTAAAATGGAGGCATCTCCTAGTTATTCCAATGTCAGGAACTGCCTGAGTACCCTAGTTCTGTCAATGTCAGGAACTGCCTGGGTACCTAGTTATGCCAATGTCAGGAACTGCCTGGGTACTCTAGTTATTTCAATGTCAGGAACTGCCTGGGTACCCTAGTTATGTCAATGTCGGGAACTGCCTGGGTATCCTAATTCTGTCAATGTCTGGAACTGCCTGCATACCTTCATTATGTCAATGTCAGGAACTGCCTGGGTATCCTAGTTATGTCAATGTCAGGAACTGCCTGGGTACCCTAGTTATGTCAATGTCAGGAACTGTCTGGGTACCCTAGGTATGTCAATGTCAGGAACTGTCTGGGTACTCTAATTATGTCAATGTCAGGAAATGCCTGGGTACCCGTACCTAGTTATGTCAATGTCAGGAACTGCTGGGTATCTTAGTTCTATCAATGTCTGGAACTGCCTGGGTACCTTAGTTATGTCAATGTTAGGAACTGTCTGGGTACCCTAGGTATGTCAATGTCAGGAACTGTCTGAGTACTCTAATTATGTCAATGTCAGGAAATGCCTGGGTACCCTAGTTATGTCAATGTCAGGGAACTGCTGGGTATCTTAATTCTATCAATGTCTGGAACTGCCTGGGTACCTTAGTTATGTCAATGTCAGGAACTGTCTGGGTACCCTAGGTATTCAATGTCAGGAACTGTCTGGGTACTCTAATTATGTCAATGTCAGGAAATGCCTGGGTACCCTAGTTATGTCAATGTCAGGAACTGCCTGGGTAAGTTCTGATGACATTCTGCCTTTTGGAGATACATTTTCAAAGGTTGGACATACTTGCAGAAGTATGAGCTATTTCATGGTACTTTCTATACAATTATGGGTACAAAATGCTAGACCTAGATATAAGTTATAGACCTGGTAACACCCAATCTGACAATGATGTCCAGGAACATTTATACCAGAACGTTGCAAACTAGACATAATTATGTCAGAACTCTGAAAATTTGATTTAGGTGTGTCCCACCTTTGAAAATTGGACATGGGGTCATTTGCTCTGATACCTGAATGAGCATACAAGAAAAAAGCATCTAAACATGGTCTTTGAAACCCACCAAAGTTCTTCACTTTTATTTGTCCTTGGAACATCCTTTTCTAAAACTTAGCGTTGTCATGGTTTGTACCTCACAAAGAATATTGTGCTGTTCTGGATCTCTGAATGAATAATTTACATACTTCCAGGTGCCCCATTCGATTGTGCAGTGAAAGCTGTATCTCAGGATATAGGAAAGCCAGTCAGCAGGGACGAGCCTATCTGCTGCTTTGATTGCATCTCGTGCTCAGATGGGGAAGTACTAACAGCAGTAGTAAGTGCACAGGACTTTTTAATAAATTCATAGTACATAGAAACATAGAAGTTGGCAGCAGATAAGGACCTCAAGGCCCATCCAGTCTGCCCATTTTTTCTACCTGGTGAATGTGCCATATGCCTTTACTCTGTCAATGGCTTATTTATTCATACCTATCTGTATTGCTCCCTTATGCCTGCCCCACGCCTGTCTGAAGCTCTGCACTGTATTCATATCCACCACTTCCTGAGGTAGGCCATTCCATGCATCCACTACCCTTTCAGTGAAAAAGAACTTCTTCACATACCTCTTAATTGGCCTCCCTCTAATCTCATGCTGTGTCCTCTTGTCCTGATATTTTTCTTATATTGAAACATGTTAGACTCTTTCACCTTGTTAATGCCCTTAAGATGTTTGAATATTTCAATCATATCACTTCTCTCTCCCTCCTTTGGTCTAGGGTATACATATTGAGCTCTGTTAATCTGTCCTCATAGGTTTTCTGTTGCAGTCCCTGCACCATTTTGGAGAAGTACTTTTAATAAATGAGTGTTTTGGATCCAATTCAATGTCACAGTAGACCATGATCAGATTTTGCTTCTTATGCTGAACATGCAGGTCAGGCAAGTAAGAAAGAAAGAAGAAAGGAAGTGAGGAAGGAAGGGAGGAGGAGAGAAAGAAGAGAAAGAAAGAAAGAAAGAAAGAAAGAAAGAAAGAAAGAAGAAGAAGAAAGAAAGAAATGTAACCTGCCAGCGCTTGGGGTTACTAGGATCCCATCAGTTTTAGATTAGGCACGTGGCCTGGGCAGTTTCAGAGGGTTTAAAACTCTCTACAAAACATTACATCATCACCTGCTTAGCTCTGCTGAGGCAGGGGATGATGTCATGAGTAGAACCCTTGCAGCAGCATAAGCCATAGTGCTCTGCTGTTGTATTTTTAGCTGTGAGTCAGTTTGGAGTTAAGAGTTCTAAAAGCAAGTGGTACTTTGCCAAAGTCCACTTGTTGAAACAAAGTTCCTCAGTTTGTTATTTTCTGCCTTACTGCAGTAACCAGCGGATGGTTTTGTGGGACATGGTGCCTACCAGATCCTGTGAAGCCCTGAGGGAGAAGAGTTTTAACAGAAGGAGAAATGGGACTGAAGGTTCAGTGAGTACTTTGGGCAACCCCAAAAGACTGTAAGAGCTATCAGAACTACCCAAAATGGAGACACTTTGCATTTTCAAACCTAAAAGCTGTGGATTTTGTGGGAGAGCTGTGAATTTCAAGTGTTCTTAACAAATGCCTTTGGGGGCACAAGCTGCTATATGTACAGTGTTCATTTGTTGTTCAATGTGGGTTGGCTGGTGCCTTGCTAGGAGCTCAACAAGGCTAGGATACAGGTAGTCAGGACCTTTGCACAAAGATTGTGCTGTAAGGATGTATCTTGTAACCCCTGTGTGGCTAGGAAACCTGGTTTTCCTAAAGGTAATTGCAGAGAGAGTCTAGCTTTGGACAGAGTGAACTGACCACTCATGTTTGGTTTCAAAGGGACCTAACTGGTTACAAGGAATGGTCAAAGGTGTTAACTTAGTTCACTGAGAGGTGCTCGAATTTGGTGCTGTGGCAAGATCCATTATAAATGCACTGGCAAGGCCAGAGATCCCTAAACAAAGGGATTGATGTCCATGGGAAATGTTCTTTTGAGAAGTCTCAATACTGCCTGAAAGAGTTGTGGAATATTTTGCCTGCTACCAATGTACCCATCTGTGTTGTACAGCTACAAGCCCAGGGCACCACCTCATTTCTGTTAACACTGTGACAGGAATAAAGAATACAGTAAAATCCCAAATTTCTGGTTGTGGACAATCCATCTCTGAGTACCGAGTGAGTTTTGGGGCTTCCACAGATAGAGACACACTATAGACCTCCCGTCTCCCTGGACCTCGGTAAAAACAGAAATGTTGTTTTGTAACCCTTCTCCCGGCCTCTGAGATGCCCAAGCCAGGTGTTGTCCTAATGCCAGGGTGATACCTTTTCTGCCAACTGTGGTTGTTGCTTTGTCTGAGTAACAAAAAGGTGTGAGGATCATTACAGGAAGAAAGAAAAAGCATTATGCATACTTTGTGTGGTAGTTATTTGCACTGTTTATATTCAAGGCCATAATTTACATTTGCCATTGAAAAAGTGATGGTCCTGGAATTTGCCTGTCTGCTAAACAATAAAATTCTCAGAATTTATTCTACAGCAGTCACTCTCCATAACACATATTTTGCTACAATAACCATGCTATTTAAATTTTATTTGTTTTCTGTAAATTTAGCATTCTTCCATTCTTTTTATTTAGGCGTAAAATAACAGCAACATAGAAGAATTATTGATTATGGCACTGCTGGTAACCAGTGAACAAAACAGGCTTGCTCCGGGGCTCCATACTGGGCCATCTTTTCTGCTAAATATTTGTTGCTGACCATTCCAGTCATAGAGTGAGTGGGGATCCACCAAGCCGCAATGACATCAAAGTTGTCAAAATGTGGCACAGACACAAACAATGTTGTGAGTTGTGTTTTGTAGTGGTGCAAAACTGTGGTGAAAAAGCAAAATTTCGACATCGTAGTCCTTTACAGAACAATCTCAAGTTGTCAATGTAAAGAATTTCTATGTCAAAATTTCACTGTGGTAACAGTGTGTGCAATGGGCCACCTCCACATATATGTAGATGACAGAAACGTGTACTTCAATGCACTAACCATATCAGTGATCAATGCCATTCTACAGACTGACTGATTTATAGTAAGTAGTGTGAGAATAACTTTTAATTCTAAACTCATACAAAACTAAAGCTACGGTGTTTGGATCTTAGAGCCTACTGAATAATACTGTCTTCCCCACTTACCCTCACTACACAAGCATGCAATGTTAGGAGCACAATATTATGTTTCTGTACCAGGAAAGTGGGTGACTCTTCACTTACTTATGGTACACATACCGATAATGTCCTTACAAATCTAAGGCCTAAGCTCCAACTTCCAATATACTGCTGCTCCAAATGCTGTTTGAATGAACACATGAAGAAGCAGGAGGTCTGTCATGTCCTACTGCCTTCTGTAGACTACGGAGTCACTGTAAATCTCTCTCTCTCTCTCTCATCTGAGCTGCACTTCTTCCCTTGACTGTCAACATTAAAAGAACAAACCCAACAGAGTTGCCCTCCATGGTGACCTCCACACCCACCACTGCATGCTCTCTGAGAAACTCAAGCAGCTGAGCCCAGCAAACAATATGTTCACCCTGTGAGAGAGAAGAGTGGGAGGGGACACAATAGAGACCTACAAGTACCTCACAGGGGTGAACAGAGTGCAGGAGTGCAGCAAGAGTACAAAGGGCAGGGGCATGCAATGAAGCTGGGGGAGGGAAGTGTAGAGGAAAGTAAGGAAGTACTACTTCACAGAAAGTGGTAGGCACCTGGAACAGACTGTCAGCAAAAGTGGTGGAGGCAAAGAAAGTAGAGGGCTTCAAGCATGTGTAGGATAGATATAGGGGTATATAAGAAATGGAGAGGAGGAGGATGGTAGCTGGAGACCAGTTAGGGTCTGCAGAGACAGACTGGACAGGAACATCTTGGCAGACTGTGTGGACTAAACATTCCTTTGCTGCCAACAAATTATGTGTTCCTATGTTTCTAAACAGATGTGAACACCACTGGCACAGGAAAATTTGCTGTCTCATATTATACAGCAAGATATCACCTGTTCACCCCTTCATCCTCAGTGCTAATCTGTAAAACTCCCAGGGTAAAGAAGGAGGTTGGAATAGGGCATTTTCTTTCTGCAGCAAACCCCAAGTAAACAACCTGAGTGCCTCTAGATTTCATCCAGTTCAGATGCCTTTATGGCTGGCCACTCTTTCCACAAGATAAACACTCACAGCTTAGAAACATAGAAGTTGCGGCAGATAAGGACCACAAGGCCCATCCAGTCTTCCCATTTCTTTTTCTGCCTTATGAATGTGCCATCAGCCTTTGCTCTGTCAATGGTCTATCTGTTCATACTCATCGATATTGTTCCTTATGCCTATCCCATGCCTGTTTGAAGCCCCTGCACTGTATTCATATCCACCACTTACTGAGGTAGGCGTTCCATGCATCCACCACCCTTTCTGTGAAAAAGAACTTCCTCACATGGCCTGTTAATCGGTCTCCCTCTAATCTCATGCTGTGTACTCTTGTCCTGATATTTTCTTATATTGAAACATGTTAGACTCTTTCACCTTGTTAATGCCCTTAAGGTGTTTGAATGTTTTGAGCATATCACCTCTCTCCTTCCTTTGCTCTAGGATATACATATTGAGCTCCGTTAATCTGTCCTCATATGTTTTCTAATGCAGTCCTTGCACCATTTTGGTTGTCCTTCTCTGGACTGCCTCCATTTAGTTAATGTCCTTGTGCAGGTGTGGCCTCCAGTACTGCATGCAGTACTCAGATGGGGTCTAACCAGTGTCTTGTAAAGAGGGATTATTACCTCCCTCTTATGACTTGTGATACCCTTACTAATACATCCCAATATCCCCATAACCCATAGCCTTACCTACTGCTATAGTGGTCTGCTTGGATGATTTTGGCTCATCGGTGATGATGATGCCCCAGTTTCTTTTTTCCCTTGTGACTGCCAGCAACTCCTCCCAGCCTATAGTGCTTCAGGGTTTCTCTTCCCATGTGCATGATCTTGCACTTCTTTGCGATAAACCCCAGTTGCCACTCTTCCGACCATTTTGCTAGTTTATCCAGATCTCTTCTCATTCTGCCCACCCCATCTGGATCATCTACTCTGTTGCAGATCTTGGTGTCATCTGCAAACAGACAAACCTTACCCTCAGTCCATCCATAATGTCACTAATGAAGATATTGAAGAGGACTAACCCCAGGACTGATCTCTGAGGTACCCCACTTGTGACTTGCATCTCTTCTGACTGTATATTGTTTACCACCACTCTGTTTTCTGCCCATCAACCAGTTTGCTACCCAGTTGGCCAACTTCTGACCCACCCGACCCTACCCAGCTTATTAATCAATCTTCTATGTGGAACAGTATCGAAAACTTTGTTGAAGTCAAGGTAGGAGACATCAACTGCTCCCCCTTGGTCCACCACTCTGGTTACCCAGTCAAAGAAATCTATGAGATCAGTTTGACAGGACCTTGCTTTAAGTAAACCCATGCTGTCTTGGATCCTGTGCCCCTATGGTTCAGGTGTTGCACTATCCTTTCCTTAAGGGTGCCTCCATAATCTTGGCCACTACTGAGGTAAGACTGACTGGTCTGTAGTTCCCTGCCTCCTCCCTGCTACCACTCTTATGAAGTGGGATCACATGAGCCCTTCTCCAGTCTTCTGAGACCTCTCCATGCTCAGAGACTCACTAAACAGTTCTGATAATGGCTCTGCTAGTTCCACCCTTTGCTCCTTTAGTACCCTGGGATGTATGCCATCAGGTCCCATTGCCTTGTCCACCCTGGCTTATCGAGGCTCTTGTAGGACCCTTTCTTTTGTGAAGGAACTAGTGCACCTCCCTCCCTCCGTGTCCATGGTACTGAGCTGTGGGCCCTGCCCTACCTTCTCTTCAGTAAATACTGGTAGAAGTATCTATTTAGGATAGATGCTTTTACATGGTCCTCCTCCTCACACTCTCCTTCATCCCTTTGATCTTAGCAATACCCCTCTGGACTTTCTCCTTTCACTAACGTATCTATAGAAAGTCTTGTCACCTTCTTTACTGTTTGTGCTAGTGTTTCCTCGGTTTGGGCCTTTCCTGCCTTACTGCCTTCCCTGCTTCCCTTAAGGAAGTATGCCTCCCTATCTTCATCCTGCTGCATTCCCTTATATTTTCTGAAGGCCAGCCTTTTGGCTCTGACCTTTTCTGCTACTGTTTTGAGGACCAAAGTGGTTTCCTTCTTCTTTTGCACTTCCTTTTCTCTCTAGCACAATGGGATGTTGCTTCAAGTATTACATACTAATGCTTGCCTACTTTGCCTGTACCCCTCACCTGTATTTTTTTTGCCAGCTTGAATTTGCAATAGCAAACTTGAGTGATGATAAGTTGATTCCTTTCACAAGCGTAATTATTTACTTACCTCCTGTATGTGCTGCTATTTTGCTCTCACTACCTCTGCGTTTACATATCAATGTTATGTACTGCACATAACAGTTTGGTGTGTATTTATTATACATAATGTACTGTAATTGTTTCAGTGTAACTATTTGTTTCTGAAGCAAAGTTGTATTGCTTTTCTGAGGACCTCCATGAGACACCCAGGAAAATGAGGTTCTGTATGGTGTGAGACTGGCTGGAAAAATGTAAAAAAAAAGATTAACTTGTAACTTTCAGTTGTAATTGTGATTTCCTTGATTTCTTTCAAGGCCCTACATAGTTGGGACCAGAGTACTTAAAGGCCTTTAAGCTCCCTACAGCCCAACTAGCTCACTCCGATCTTCTGATGCTTGTTTGTTCTTAGTCCCCACTTCTAAACTCCATCAATATGGGGACAGCATTCTGTGTGACAGCACTCACTCTATGGAATTATTTGCCAGGCCTCATTAGATCTGCTTGCTTGGTGGAGGCCTTTAAATGTAGATCGAAAACTTTTCTATTTGTTGAAGCCTTCCCTGAATTTTAATTATTTTATTTTGATTTCACGTTTCCTGTTTAATTGTTGAATCTGTGGTTGTTGTATTGTACAGTACCCTGAGCCTGTGGAAATGGCACTATAGAAATAAAGTTGCGTTGCCTTCTGTTCATATTACTTAATCTCATGTTTATTGTATCATGGGTTAATTTGAAATAAAACGATTGTTGGCAGGCATGGAGGAATTAGATTATGGACTGTGATTAAGAACACTAAACCGTATAAAGTTAGAGGATAGAAAAATATGATGGGACTTTCTCTGTACATATGATTTAGCAGGAATAAAATGTGTAGCCTATGTTACATTTGAATCAAGAACAGAAATGTAAGGTTGCCCAATGGCACAGCAATGCCACTACTGCTCATGGCGCTGGTAACCTGAGTGATGAATCATTAGCAGCTGGCCAGGGAGAAGGATCAAGTTTGTACCCTCACCAACATCCCAGAGAAGCAAGGACCAGTAAAGGCAGCAATGCCTTGACTGTCAGGATAACAGGAGTTGCTCACAGGCACCACAGGCAACTCTGGCACCACCTCTGGACTGGATCCATCTCATGGCAGGGTGGGAGAACCATGCCCACTCTGCCAGGGGAAGCTATGGTGGAACAAGAAGGTGACAGTAAGTCATAAGAGGATGCTGGGGTGCCAGGTAATGGGGGCCATTTGTGAGGGGTGTGATGAATCAGTTGGTGAGGGGTGACAGGGCTGAAGTGGCTGAGTTGACAGGGTTCAGTCAGCAAGGGGTGAAAGGCTGGGATGACTGGGTAGACAGGATTTGGCTAGTAAGGGGTGACAGGCTGGGGCTAGCTGGGTAGGCAGGGTTCAGTCAGTAGAGGGTGACAGGATAGACTGGCTGGGTAGACAGGGGTCATTCAGTGAGGGTGTGACAGGGCTGGGGTGGCCAGATAGACAGTGGCCAGTCAGTGAGGGGTGACAGAACTGGGGTGGCTGGGTAGATGGGAGCTAGTAAGTGAGGGGTGATGGGGCTGGGGTGGCTGCGTAGACAGGGACTGATCAGTGAGGGGTAACAGGGATGGAGTGGCTGAGTGAGGCAGGGGTAGCTAAAGATGAAGTGACTGGGTAGATAGGGGCCAGTCAGTGAGGGACCAATGGTGCTGGCATGGCTGGGTAGACAGGGGATGACAGGGCTGGAATGGCCAGGTGAGACAGGGACCAGTAAGTGAGGAGGTAATGGGGCTGTGGCAGCTGGGTATACAATGGTCGATCAGTGAAGGGGTGACAGGGCTGGGTGGTTGGGTAGATGGGGGCTAGTCAGTGAGGGGTGATGGTGATGGTGATGGGGCTGGAGTTGCAGGGTAGACAGGGACTGTTCAGTGAGGGGTAACAGGGATGGGTGGCTGGGTAGACAGGGACTGTTCAGTTAGGGGTAACAGGGATGGAGTGACTGGGTAGACAGTGGCCAGTCAGTGAGGAGGTAACAGGGATGGTGTGACTAGGTAGACAGGGGTCAGTCAGTGAGGGGCTGATGGTGCTGGGTGTGGTTGGGTAGAAAGGGTCTGGTCAGTAAGGGGTTGACAGGGCTGGAATGTCCAGCTTGACAGGGGCCAGTAAGTGAGGGGTGATGGGGCTGTGGTGGCCGGGTATACAGGGGCCAAGCAGTGAGGTGTGACAGGGCTGGAGTGTATGGGTAGACAGGGGCTGGTCAGTGAGGGGTTAATGGGGTTGGGATGGCTGGGTAGAAGGAGCCAGTCAGTGAAGGGGTGATAAATCTGTGGTGGCCAGATAGGCAGGGACCAGTCAATGAGGTGGTCATGGGGCCAGGTGACTGAGTAGATGGGGGCTGGACAGTAAGGGAATAAACAGATAAATAGAAACAATAGAACTGAAACACATATAAATAGGGACATAATATGCAATATAAATTGCAAGCTCTCCAAGCTAATAAAAGAAAAAAATGTTTGCCCAAAGATTAATATGTAAGCAATAAGACACGATGAGGTGTGGGTTATGGCCTGATAAGAGTACGCACCAGGTGTATAATGAGGCCCAAGGTGCTTGTGCTGATTGCCTTAGCACCTGGTAAGTGCTCTTATCAGGCCACAACCACACCTCTGAGTATCTTATTCAAGATGGCCCCTAGTAAAACTAAAAAATACACATAAGTAGTGTTCATAAAAGAGTAAAAATGTATGATATCAGTATAAAAAGTAGTCGTCATTGTAACCACCAGTCCCTGGAGTTACTAGAATCCTATCAGTATTAGAGTTAGGAAGGTAGCAAGCAGCTGGTAGGGAGCTCAGTAGGGGCTTCTTACACAATTATATCATTGTTTACTCAGCTAGACTGAGAGAACAATGATTAGGTCATTCGGAGCTCTTGCAGCAACATAACTCTTTCCTGTGCACAGCTGCTCTGGGGGCTTAGAATGTTCAGTCTGTAGTGAGTTGAGCTGAGTGTGGAGTAGAGTGGCAGAAGGTCTCCAGCTGGGCTCTAAGTTGAGGGCCCAGAACTTCTCATCCTAGTTTGAATACAATTTCCACCTTCCAATGAAGTGGTGGAGACTTTCTACAGCAGGATTTCCTGATTTCTACTCCCAGTGAAGTAGAAGGTATTGTTTTCCTCAGTGGATTCAATGGGCAATCTCCTGAAGATTCTTTGTGTGTTTCAGCTGCCTTGGAAAATAACGAGAGACTGTTTTGACCTATTCACCCAGGAGAGGTGCCTTCTTTTGTTGTTCCACTCCAGTGGATGGAACAACCAGTTTGTGAGTACTAATTTAAGGAGACAAGTTCTCCACATATTTAGGGAATAGTTTCTGGTGTGTGTGCCCAAAGATAAGGCTAGTGCCCTAGTTCACCCAGGAAGTGAATTTCTACAACATGTTTCACCCAGGAGAGTGCAGTTGGTACTATGCCACCCCAGTGAGTGACAGGAATGGAAAGTATGGGACCTCTTGCACGTCAGTGGGGAATAGGGGTTTCAATGGTGTAACCCTGAAGGAATGGCAGAGACTGTGAGTTGGGACAAAGGGTGGGAGGAACATCATCTGGATGCTTACAAGGCAGTGCTTGCTGGTTCATAAAGGCACCAGTTTCACCTGAGCAAGGCCAGTGCTGCAGGTTTAGGTGTGTGGCTGAGTTCCACTAACTTGCACCGATTTTTGAGAGAGAGTTCTGAGTGTGGGCTTAGTTTCACAATATGTGCACTCATGGGAGAAAATGTTCGGGTGCATGGACAGGTGTCCACTAGATGCATCAAGGAATGGGAAGAAGATGTTCTTGTGTGTTCTCGAACTGTGCATGCAAGAGAGGTCAGTAAATGTACCTGCCTACGTTGACCAACACATGGGGATCCACTCTGCTTTAGTTCCATCTGTTGAATAAAGCCATACTGCACAATCCCAGTTCCTGTTATGGACATTCTGATTCTTGCTTCTGGTTGTTGGATTTACTGGGGCCCCCTCAGCAGGTTAGATCTAGCATATGCCTAGCAACCTCCACCCTGGACCTGGGTTGTAATTTTACACAAGGTTCATGTGTTTGTTCTTGTACCCTACCCTCTCTTCCTCTAGAAGTGAGTCAGGTATACATCCTAATGCCAAGGGTGGTACCAACCTTTGAAAAGTAAATGGTATGCCAATATATGGGTACCAGTGTCCAGATTTTAATGGGGTGTTTGATAACTTGAAATAAGTGGCCAGGGGTTACATCATTGTTGTAGAATGGAGCTCTTTAATTAAAAGTCATTAGAGGGCATTGGTGTCTATCTGTGTCTCCACTCCCCACCAACACACACACATGGACACATACACACACTGAAAACCATGTTTTTTTCATTTGTTAGTTTGCCCACCCAGTTTCAGTTACAGACAGCAGGCCCGATTGTGTCCCATATCAGCTGACACATTCAATGTGATGTTGCTTGGTGCCTCCCCAGTACACACAACATTCTTTCTGGTGTCCTTTTTGATTTTTTTTGGTTAACCTTTAACCTTTGTCTACACTTTATCAGTTTATTTACATTAAATATCTGCTAAATTAAATTCACTGGGAGTGAGCATGCCCATTAGCGGCCGCTGTAGACAGTGCTTTGCTGCTTTGCAGTTCTCAGATTGTAGATGTACAAAAAGAAATAGGATGCTCTGGTTTGTTGCAGCTCATTGGTGTTGTGGACAAGATGAAGGGAAGGAGTTCATAGAATGGAGAAATGGTTAGTGTGGACATGAGTGTGGAGCAGCAGGAGTGAGAGCTGGGCCTGCAAGGAACAAAGGAGCAGTGTGTACTAGGCAGAGTGTGGAGCAGCAGGGTGAGAGCTGGGCCTGCGAGGAACAAAGGAGCAGTGTGTGTACTAGGCAGAGTGTGGAGCAGCGGGTGAGAGCTGGGCCTGCGAGGGACAAAGGAGCAGTGTGTGTACTAGGCAGAGTGTGGAGCAGCAGGAGTGAGAGCTGGGCCTGCGAGGAACAAAGGAGCAGTGTGTGTACTAGGCAGAGTGTGGAGCAGCGGGAGTGAGAGCTGGGCCTCGAGGGACAAAGGGCAGTGTGTACTAGGCAGAGTGTGGAGCAGCAGGAGTGAGAGCTGGGCCTACGGGAACAAAGGAGCAGTGTGTGTACTAGGCAGAGTGTGGAGCAGCGGGAGTGAGAGCTGGGCCTGCGAGGAAAAGGGCAGTGAACAAATCAAATAAGATACTCACAATATTAAAACTTTCGGGCTTGTGCAGGAAGGAGAAGCTTGGATACACTTAGTAGTACTTTTGTTTGGTTTCTCTGATGGTGCCACCACTCTCCCAGTTCTGTCAGATGCTAGCTGGAGATTGCAGTCATTTGTACTGTGAAACTACTGAGCAGAATATGGTGGTAAAGCGATATGTATGGTGATGGGGCATTGCCTGGCATAACTAGTGCTGGTTGTAAGGTTATGGCATGATGAGAACATGGCTGAAATAAGCTATTAGCCAATCAGATTCATAGAAATGTTTTGCATGTTTTATAAGGCTATGGAATAGCCTACCAGCATCAGATATGAATACTGAGACCACAGGCATATCCAGCTCTGACCACCTTAGGCCAGCAAAAGGAGCTGTTTAGCATAATCTGAGTTAAAGGCAACATTTTACATGCTGAGGAAAACTGCTAGCCATTTGACAAAATTGTTACCCCTAAAAGAATTGTAGTTCAGCCCTTTAGTGAGACCAAAACAGAGCAGAAAAGAGACTAGATCAAGGAATGTAATTAAAGCTTCTCCCACTGAATTAACTGAAAGGGAGTAGTATGTAATCTCTATTTTCTGTTTTATTTTGTTCTGATTTTGTATATCTAATATTATTGGGCATATGCTTCTGACTTGGACACCTTTAAAATGTGCTTATTATCTCAAAGGTTTTCCAAATACAATAAACAAATAAATAATGGGGGCAGTCATAATGAGACCCCAGTCTATTTCTGCTGTAAGAACCTTAGTTATCTGCAACACAGTTAAAAATACACAACAAAATAAGGTTTGTCTGTTCCGAATAACATGAGCAGTAATGATAAGTACAGTACGGCATTTTAAACAGACTACTAGTGAGGACTAAGTCATGGTATTGTTTAAACTGCTGACTGAAAATGTTTAATGCTGATGTATGCCTTGTATCTTTTAGATGCTGTCGAGTGCCTGAAGTGTCCAGATGACCGTTGGCCTAATGAAAGACGGGACATGTGCATCCAGAAACCAACAGAGTTCTTATCCTTTGCAAGCCTTTAGGAGCAGTTTTAGCAACCACCGCAAGCATTAGTGCCCTGGTCCCTGGAATAATCCTGGCTGTATTCATCAAAATAGAGACACTCCGATTGTTAAAGCCAACAACCGTGGACTCAGTTATCTTCTCTTGGTTGCCCTTGTCTTCTGTTTCCTCTGCTCTTTGATCTTCATTGGTCATCCAACAGCAGCAACATGCATGACTCGGCAGATCGCCTTTGGAATTATTTTTGTGCTTTGTGTCTCATGCGTCTTGCCAAAACCATTATGGTAGTCATTGCATTCAATGCCACCAAACCAAACAGTAAGCTGAAGAAGTGGTGGGTCCAAAGCTCGCCAACATGCTGGTAATCACCTGCACTGTAATTCAATGTATAATATGTGTCACTTGGCTGGGCAGTGTTCCTCCTTTGCAGAGCTCAACATCAAATCCCAACCAGGGTAATAATTTATAGAATGTAATGAAGGCTCAATTGTGGCTTTCTGGTGCATGCTGGGATACATGGGCCTACTTGCTATTGTAAGTTTTGTAGTGGCCTTTCTGTCCCGGAACCTGCCTGATAGCTTTATGAGGCCAAGTTTATCACATTTAGCCTTCTGGTCTTTGTTAGTGTCTGGCTGTCTTTCATCCCAGCCTATCTAAGTACGAAGGGAAGTATATGGTAGCTGTGGAGATATTTGCAATCTTGTCTTCCAGCATGGGTTTGCTTGCATGCATATTTATCCCAAAATGTTACATTATTCTTCTTAGGCCTGATATGAACACCAAGGATTATCTCATGGGAAAGGAGAGCATAATAAGACTATCAGGTAGAAACAGTTGTAAACAACATAACAACATCATATAGCTATCCTCATTGTATTTACTTGTAATGTTTCAGATTGAATCATGTCAGTCAATTGAAGAAATCCTATTCACATTGTTCCCAGATTAGATGGTGGGACTGAGTTGTTTCCTACGTAACTGATACTGTTGCATTGCATGTACGTGTCAAATAACATAGATTTTGAAAATTCTTCTGTTTCCTATGTGTATCAGTTTTTTAGTGTTCATCGTCATTATAACTTTAATGTTAATTCTAATACGTCAAGGACTTCTTGTACAAAACTCAAGTGTGCTTATCATTTAAATAAAGTTGACAGTAAAGCACTAAGAATGGTCATGTGCCTGTATGTAAACCATGGAAAAACATAATTAATGATCAAGAGATGAGAAAATGGGAAAGTTAAATACTGGATTCTGATTGGCTGTTGCCATTCCATTAGCATATTATACGTCCTAATAGAGCCCTGTAGAGAAAAAGGTCCAACTATGTGATGTGGAACTCGGGCAAATCACGTACTATATAGAGTTTATGGGTCACTCCACTCATTCCTGATTACCATCACAAACATGGCTGCCACCTTTACCCTAACATAAAACCTTCAACTGGGCCCCATAAAACTCCCTTAAAATAAACAAAATACATAAGTGAATGTCCTTTCTACTCATGATCCCTTCCTTATACACATAAATTTAAAAATCAAGCACTATTCAGAATTTTCATTTCTGCCGTTTCTTTGATGACCATTAAAATCCTCTGACAGGCTAACCAGCTTGACAGAGCAATCTCTACTACTAACCCTACAGCAGATAACACTGAGCCTCTAGCTCCATAGGAGCGTGTGTGTCTTTGGGAGAATGTACCAGTGGAACCCTACAGAATTTGAATTCATACAGTCCATGTTAACATTCCACATTTGTGTGTGTGGGGGAGGAGGAGAGTGAGCATGCTAGTAGAGAATACTACAGAATATGGAATTATTTTTCCATGCTAACAAACATTTTACTGCATGTGCTGAAAGACAAATGGCTGAGAGGTAGAAACCACCTGTGGAGGGACTATTTGACACTTTGTATGCAACATTTTATTGTATTTTTGTGTTGTTTAATCTTTGAGAGATTATATTTCTTTTATTTGCCCAACCCATTTTCTAAGTGCAAGAAGATTCTTCAGGGTGTGCGATATTGGTGGATACCCACACTTCCAGGATCTGTAAGACCCTCTGACTGTAGTGTCGGGCCTCATCATGCACCAGGGCATGCTCTTGTCATTTTCAGTACCGTACACCTGGTCAGATCTTATTGCTTTCATTACCCCACACCCAGTCAGGTCTCATTGCTTTCAATACCCACACCCAATCAGGTCTTGTTGCTTTCAATACCCTACAGCTGGTCAGATCTTATTGCTTTCATTACCCCACACCCAGTCAGGTCTTATTGCTTTCAATACCCCACAGCTGGTCAGGTCTTGTTGCTTTCAATACCTTCAACCTAGTCAGCTCTTACTGCTTTCAATACCTCACACCTGGTCAGGTCTTATTGCTTTCAATACCTCGCACCTGGTCAGGTCTTATTGCTTCAATCCCCACACCCAGTCAGGTCTTATTGTTTTCAATGCCCACACCTGGTCAGGTCTTATTGCTTTCAATACCCCACACCTGGTCAGGTCTTATTGCTTTCAATACCCCACACCCGGCCAGATCTTATTGCTTACATAAAGATGTTGAGATAATTTCCTTGCTCAACAAAAGATGTTAAGGAGATAAAGAGTGATTTAACACATTAACACACATTTTTAAACATAAAGTACTGTCTCAAGATGGCTTTATCACCTCATAAAATGTCACTTGTATGTTTGTATGAGGAAACTAGAAAAGAGTGTGATTATTATAATGTAACAATTGAAGGGCCTTTTTAACAACATATGCCCAGTAATATCCTTCTGCCCATGGCAGGTTCCAACCTCCATTTTATACTGAGCTTTCACTTTCCTTTTGCTAATTCATGGAACTTTGGAGCATATAATAATGCAGAGATATTTTTTCTCAATTTTCAGAGGAATACATGAATATCAGATATGCTAATTTGGGCATAGCCATCATTTTGATGGCCAAAATCTTTCCACCAAATGACAGGAATAATTTGAACCATCTAATACAGTCCCATTCTATTTCCTACAGTATCGGAGAGAGACTGGCATTTGGAATAATGGACACATTGCTATTGATAATAATGCCTAAGTATGTTATACCTGATGTTTTCCAGTTATGACCGGCTCACGTGTAAGGTATCCTATCACTACTAGAACCTATAGGCAATGCCTCTGTCTCATGTGCATCAATTCAGAGTCCAGAAAAATTTAAGAAAGATGAGATAATAGGGTGGTAAAGAAGATTTTGGATAAGAAGTAGTGACCAAAAGATCATCAGTATAATCTAAACTTTTATAAACTGTTTGCCCAATTGTAATGCTTTGAATCTATTTTCCTAGTCTGATTGTTTGGAAGGTGTTGTTCCACGGCTAAAAGTAAAGGGCAGGTGAAAGAGGACAACCTTGTCAATCCCACTTTACAAAGAGAATACAAATGAAATCATCTGGTAGGTCATTACAGATGCTGGAGGTTTATTATGTAAGGACAATGGTTTTCCATTTTTATAGAAAAATGGCAGAAATCATAAAATCCTGACTGGTATGCAGATTCTGAATTCTCAAGCTTAATCACCTTAGTGAGTGGTCGCTTGCTCCTATTCCCTAAATAGTTTATAGGTAGCTTACCTAGGAACTGACTACTCCCAGATTGAGCCCTTTTTGTGCCTACTACCTAGGGATGATCCGGACCTCTCTTTGGCATTCCAGGAATCCACCACCCTTCCTGTGAAGGAGTACCTCCTCACATCTCTCCTGAATCTACACCCTCCTGCTTTATATCATGTCCCTTTGTTTTAGAGCACCTCTTTTTCTGAAAATACCCCCTTCCTCTACCTTATTAACTCCGTGAGGTATTTAAAAGTCTCTGTCACGTTGCCCCTCTGCCATCTCTCCTCCAAGGGTGTACATACTGAGCTCCTTTACCTTCTCCTCTTAGGGTTTTGATGCAGACCCTGCACCATTTTGGTAGCCTTCTTCTGGACTGCCTCCACCCTATGTCCTTTCTGAGTTGTGATCTCCAGGACACAGTATTCATGATGGTGGTCTTGCCAGCGATCTATATAAGAGCAACACCACCTCCTCCCTCTTCAGCATATTTATCTAACCAAGGGAGCAGAGCTGGTACATTAATTGGGGTTGATGCACTTCCAAAATCCCAGAAAGGCAGAGTCACCCCTAGCATTGCCACTCTAATGTTTTTCCCACACCTGGACCCCAGGTGGAGACCCCTGCACATGAAACGTGTGTGTTTGTATTTACAGTTGCTTTGAAATTGGCAGGACCCTTTATTGAAACTCCAACAACTGCCATTCCTTTTCCCTTGCTCTTCCCTCCAGTGATGGACCCCATGACCTGCAACCTGCTACCAGTCCACAGCCCAGGAAAGGGCGCATTGTTCACATCTGCTCCAAATACAAAATTGTTTACATTCTGCCTCATTTTATTGAAGGATCTGCTGCCTTCTTCTTCCTACATTTCTCATCGTAATATACCTGGCATTCCCCAAAGTAATAATAATATGCTTCAATATATAATCTGATACTTGATAAGCCCCCTCACCTTCTCTGGTTCCTTATCTAATACATTTGTTGACAATATGTTAAAAGACACAATCCACATCAACATATCCTCTTTATATACTGTCTTTGTCAGGTGAATAACACATACAAAGGCCTTAGAGCAAAGTTTTGAAAATCCTGACTGGTGAAGCCCAGCATTCTTCAATCCTTCAGCCAGCTGCTGTTTCTTGCATTTTACTGCTGTGGTGCACAACCAATTGTGATATCAGAATGCTACCGTCAAACTAGCTGAGACCCCTCACCAAATCATAAGTACCTCTGGGCTGCAACTCAGAGGGTTTATTAAGCTAACTATCTAGGTAGCACAAGGGTATTAAGTCCTATGCAAGGCTCTGTCAAGTGCCAGGAAAAGTCCAGGTAGACTACATAAAACCAGATCTGTTGTGTTACTAGTTTTGGGCCCAAATGGATGTATTCTTTTCAAGTTACAGATTGCTACAGCCACTGCATCCCATCCTTCTCAACCAGCACCGTAGTGTGATATCCACTGCAAAAACTAATGGGTTATAGCACCCGCTTGGGAAACCAGGTACATCTGCAGGTGGGAAGTATGGGCAGCTATTATTTTTACTCGAGGGTGGTAACCTGGAATTTATCCCACAGGTATCACATGTCAATACCTCTGGCGGAGGTACTGCACCATTCTACTCCCATATCTCTTTGTTCACTTGTGGACCCAGGTCGACGCCTCAGAGGTGTATGCAGTGTGGACCCAAGGGCCCCAGAACAGCCAAAGTGAGTCACGGGGCTGTTAAAACGTGCTGTACTCCTTTTGTTTTTGCTTTAAAATTGCATTAGTTATTAATTTCATTACAGCAATGAAAACAACAGGATAAAGAAGAATTACATATCAGATGCACAAGAAGAAAAGTAGGCCTCACAGCAACCATAAAGATATGTCAAGAGAAAGTACATTTCCACTGGCCTGGTGGTGCTGAGGATTGAGGCTGGAAGCCACACATCGCACCACGCTGGTGACCTGGGTTCGGGAAAGGACTTGGGTCACTGGGGTTGACCGGGAGGGAGAGGATTGAGCATCCAGAGGATGACTCTCCTCTCTTGGGGTGGGTAGTGGGTATTGCGGCACTCACCAGTGTCCCTCGGTGGAGATCAGGGGTGCTGCAGTTAGAGACACCACAATAGGGTGGAGTGATGGCGGACATCAGCACTCAAGGTGTGCAGACACCACTGCATGACCACACCAGGGACAAAAGCCAGGAACCCCCACTTTCTGGATAGGCGATGGTGCCTCCAGGATCCCACCTTCACACACCCAATGTCGGACTCAATCCTCGGCTCTCGATCCCTCCAGCCTGCCTTGATCCATCATTAGTTGCGTTCCTGGGTTGCAAGATCAAGTAGGAAGGAGGAGTGTCTGTCCGATTTCCCGAGGAGGAGCTTCAGATGGGCGGTAGAAGGATGGTGGTGAGAGGGTTGCTAGAGAGAGTTCGGTGAGTAGGGCTGATAAATAAAGTTGACAAAAAAAAAAACGTACATTTCCAAACTATCAGAGTAAATAATTTAAAATATCTAAAACCTATCATTTCTAAAAAGGCTCAGTAAGTCATGAACTAAAACACCAAGTAAAAAAATGACATAAGGAGACAAAATCATCCTTTTAGTTGTTGAAATGCTACAGTCAGGCCAAGAATATTCACAATATTTCTGTTGATGTAAATCAGAAAGACTCATGTACTTTCTAAGTAAGCTAGAAATGGGGACCATGTTTTTCAAATAGGTCCCCCTTCCCAATAATCAGAAGAGCTAATGTAGGTAGGTTGGTGGCGGTTCTGGGTACTGACTCCAGGGTCCTCGTGACAGCTCAGGTGGGCCAGCCTAGGTCTTTGTGAGACAGGACCATGACCATAACCACTAAACCTTCGGTGGTGTGGTGCCTCCACCTGGGGACTCAGGCAAAATAACCAATGACCTTCCCTGGTTCCCCAGGAACAATATTTCCACCTCCCAAATCCTCCAGATAATTCCCAACAATGTACAGTACCCAAAAACAGTTGTGGAGACAGTAATTACCATAAAGACTGCAAGTACTTATTACTGGAGGGAGTAGGATTGGCAACTTTGGCTGCAAGAAAATTAGATTAGGTTAAGCACTTATACAATACTCTCCAACTCAGAGATTATACTTGTAATACCATTAGTAACACCAAATGCAACTTCCCCAATGCTCCACCCTCTGGTACCAGACCTGTCCCAATGTCTTTTGGGTATCCCACTATGGTGGCAGGCCTGCGATGCCACAGGTTTATCTTTGTTGGGGCCCTAGATGATGAAATAACACAAAGGCAAAGCAACTTAGAACAACAATAACCATTTGTAATCCTCCTGGTGGCAAATGGTACTTAGCTGACACAGTGCAGGTGAAAAGGACGTCCTGGCTTCTGGTCACTCTGATGGAACCCTCTAGAACCTTTCGAGGCAGCAGCTAAGGTAGAGCTTCTCAGTTAAAGACAAACTGCAGCTCTATCGCACTAGCAGGATCAGTTCAATGAAGACCCGATCCCAGGCTGGGGTAAAAGGCAGAACACCCTGGGGTGCAATTCCCTTGTACAGCAATTAGGCAAACGTCTTTTGTAAATCCAAAAGTGAGATCCTCTGAGCTAAAGGTGAGCTCAGACTCTCAAATGTATTATCAAAATCTTCACCACCCTTTGGTGGACTTAGGCAGCTTTTGTAGCAAACAATGTGGAAAACACAGCCCAAATTAGCAGCAATCCACTTGGGCTCTTTGCAAACAGTTCCAGTTTCTCTTTGATTCAGCAGACCCAGCACTGTAGCTTACTGCCTGCAGGAGGCTAGACCAGCCACCACAGCTTGGGGTTACAGCCCTAGTGCAGTCTCTCCTGGTCTCTCTTCTCCTTGGGGACTGAATTTTGGCAGGCTCCTGGGGCTGTTATAGCCTTCCCAGGCTTTCTGCTGATTGGTTCAGCTGTTCCAGGCAAAACTTGCCTCTTTTCTCTTCTCCTCTTTCCTCCAGCAGCAATGCTGTCCGTCTTTATTATCCTCCCCAGACCCCACCATCAAATTAAAGGGCCAGGGAAAGTCTTTTACGGGACCAGTCTTCTTAAAAGCCACAGAGGTGTGAGGGGCTTACACTAGTCTTTCATTATTGATCACTTTGCTTATTTGTTGCGCCATTCTTTAAGGAAATTTCCGATATAAGGAGCAACTCACATATTAATGATAGTTACCCTCAGCGACAGTTATTGTAGCCAGGTTTGATTCATAATAGTACCTCATATCTTTACTGTATCGCTTGTAATTTTTCTTTAGCTGGGCTCTCCAAATATTTCCAGGAGTTGTAGTGCCACCACCATGCCCCGCTCAAGCACATAATGATGTGTGACATGGGTGAGTGCAGTGCGCACCCGATGAAGTGAATGGGCTTCTTTTTCTAATGTTTTTATGCTTCAGGATGGTCAGTTGGGCAGTAAAGGAGGACACCACTTGACTAACAAGGTCCTTGTTAGTCAAGCAGTTCCTCCTTTACCGTCCAACTGACCATCCTAACTACTATTACTAATGAAATGTTGGTAGAATCTGTGCATAATAATGATGATGAACGTAGGTCTGAACCAGAGGGCCCCGTAAGAATAGGCCCCTCACCTGAGACAGTGCAAAATGTGATGGATGGGGGTGGAGACTACCTTTAAACTTTTGGATCTTTTCAGAATAGGGTGAACCGCCCTCGGCAAAATGTCATTAGATTATTATATAAATATTGAATGGCTGACCCCCAGATTATATTGCTAAATCTCTACTAAAAGGTTCACTCAAATTCTTCTCATGTGAGATATTTGCGTTGATTGGATTGGGGCATGGGAACTACGATATTAGTTTCAAGAATGTCTTGAGCCTTGATAGATTTTGAGCACACTATAATACCTTGAAAACATTCCTTTACGGGTCCCTTTCCATGCTATTCCCTAACTAAACCTGCAGTGAAGAATATTGCAGTCATGTTTAAAAATGAAGGAGTTAACACTGAAGATATTCTTTTTGGCTGAGACAGCGTTGTGAAGTTCAAGGAGACCCACACCACCCACCCTAGACAGCAAGCAGATATGGGATGGAGGATGGAGATTCAGGGTTAAGCTGTTTACCACCAACTCAGAGCCAGTTCACCTCCCCAGCACCTTTTATTTAGGCAGTGATAGAAGTTCATTTTTATATAGGCCAGTCCAGGTCTTGTTTTAAGTGTTGTTCTCGAGACCACTTGAGCTTGGCTTGTGATTCTGTGAAATGTAGCCACTGTTTGGAATTCAGGCATGCTCAGGAAGTGTTTAAATTTATTTAAATGCAATTTGTGTGACCGCACTGGACATGCATATGGCCGCTGTCCCTGGGCCTCGCATAATCGGGACAATTGTCCTTCACATGAAGGGATTATAAACATGACACAGGAGCAACAGGCAAAAGAGTGGCTGAGTAGAGTATAAGAGCAGGATTAAATTCCTTAAGACAGGATAACCCTGCTGATCACGAATCCTGAAGAGACTCTAGGGCAGACTCCTTCTTCTAATATTGCTGATCCAGTTACTGATACACGGAGGAACAGGGTCCTCCGCTCCCCCCCAGCAGTAAATAGGGACAGACCTGTAGTAGATATGACTTCCTCCTCCCCCATGAATGGTCAGTTCAAAGTGGTCCCCCAACAGGAAACAGACAAGAGGGGCACAGTTGTGTCAAAAAAGTAGGGGGTTCTGAGGTGACACTAAAACCTAACACCAGTTCCTGGACTTCCAGTAATAAGTTTGTGGCCTTGTTTTCAGAAACCCTGGACTGGGACTCAGAGGAAGATGGGACAGATACCTCTTCAGCTCACTCAATACAGATACTGATGATGGCGGTAGCTCAGACTCCATTGCCAAATGTACCAGGCAAGGCAGATAATCAAGACCACTTAATGAGCTTCCTGTTTAAAGTAAGCCCCCACTTTATTTTTATTTATGGATCATCTCACCCTACCACAATTAATGTGAGCAGTATTAAGGGGATAAAAGCTGTGTGGTGCAATGATTACCTACAGGAGGCACAGAGTGACATTGTTTGTTTATTGGACACCAGACTTCAGCCTAACAGGGAGCTACAACAGGCTTCTCAGGTTTGGCCTCTAGGGCCTACTTTCTGTCTACTTGAGTAGACACCTGCAACAGGGTGGGGATTTTTGGCTACTACTAAACTACAGGTTACTAGGCTCATAGACATACATCCCGGGAGGGCCTTGTTATTAGATATTTCATATTATTCTGAAAGATTTATGTTAATTGCAACTTATGCTCCCCAAACTAAGGCACTAAGGAACTCTCTATTCAAATCCATCCAACTGTGATTTGCATACCTCCCAGATACTACTCTGGGTGGGTAATTTTAACTGTGGTCTGCATCAGGCTGATAGGGGCCTAAAACCTTTAAACTAATCTGTGACACCCTCACTTTGCAACAGATTCTCACTAATGCTATTCTTAAGGACACCTACAGAAGTTTGCACCCTCAGGGGTTTCACCTATTTTCGGGGACAATTAAAACCAAAATAGATTTTATTTTCCTATCTCAAATAGTTCAAGTAGTAGACATTGGAACAGTGGCTTATGAGTTTTGGACCATGTAGCAATAAAAGCAAAAATATCTTGGCAGGATGCACCACGATGTAGGAAAAATAAATGGTGTTTAAATGAGTCTCTGTTGTTAGATCCCAAAGTACAAAAATATGGCAATGGAACTGGTCAGCGAGGTTATCGGTCCTTGAATGCTATGAGGATTTAGCTGAATGGTGGAAGGACATGAAATCTTCTTGGAGACAGCTCTTCAGAGGAAATCAAATATGACAGTAATAAAGTTTACCTACAATGTCTACCTCTCCATTAGCAGTTGCAGAGGTTAATATCTCTGGCAGACTCCACAACTACAGATTATAGTCAACAAATGTATATAATCAGGAAACAAATGATGGCTCACCAGTATAATAGAGCACATCTCTGGGACAGGAGGCTAGATTTGGAACACAGCACACCTAAAGGAGGATTGATCCCTACAGGAGTGTAAAAATAGAATAGAGTCTAGGATTAATATAGAGCTTATTACACCTTCTGGAGAGAAAACCACCACCTCGGAGGGTATTTTAAGGATAGTAGAAAGACAAATAGGTATGCTTTTGGTGACCGCCAGTCTGTGAAAATATTCAGAACTATTTTAGATGGGTTACACACTCCCACAGGTTGCAGGCAGACACTAAGGTGTTGACAACCCATTTCTGAAACAGAGGTTCTCCTTGCTATTGGGAAACTAAAATCTGATTCAGCCCCAGGATCTGATGGTTTAGGTGCCGGGCTATACAAGCAGTTCCGGGAAACTTTTGCTCTGGCTTTTGACATCTTATTTAACTATATGCTTAACTAATCCAAATTCACATCTACTATGCAATACGCTGTTTTAGCATTGATACATAAGAAGGCCCAGCTCCAGATATAAATAACTGGAGACCTTTAAGTTTCCTGAATACAGATTTGCAGATACTGGCTAAAATATTATTAGCTAGATTGACAAAAGTTTCTGCATACTTAATTAGTTCAGTACAAACATCTGCAGTACCAGGAAGGCAACAGTATGATAATCTGATCATGCTGAGTGAAATTTTCTTTCAGGGGACTCAGATAAGGTACAAGGTTTGGGTGGTAGGAATAGATCAAGAAAAGCCTTTGACAGGCTGTCCCATGATTTTCTATTTACTGTATTAGAGGCCTTTGGAATTCCAAAAGCATTTGTGGCCTGAATTAGATTATATATGGACATATCAATAACCCCAAATGTAAATGGCTGGTATGGGAGAAAGATTAGTGTCTGAAGGAGTGCAACAAGGTTATCCACTAAGCCCTATTTTATATGCATTTGGTATAGACATATTTATTAGATTAATTATACAACTCAGGGATAACTGGTACAGTAGTTAATGACACCACTCTGTCTTTAAAAATATTGGCCTATGCAGATGACATAGTCTTGACCCTCAGACCAGACACAAATGAAAAAGCTCTACTTGAAGTTTTCACACCTATTCCAGGGTGTCATGGTCAAGGATTAATATCAGTAAAGGTAGAAGGATCCCTTAGGTATTACCCCATTCCTAATTCAGGGACTATTGGGGCACTCTTATATCTGACAACCCCATAAAAATTGAGGTATTACCTTTAGTTCTCAGGATGCTCAGGTTCTGAATTGAGACATTGGGTTGGCCACGAGGTAGACTTATATCTGGCTGGCGAACTAAGACCATCAAGAAAAAGAAAGAGTGTCGTTGGTAAAGACCCTGCTGAATCCCATTTTCCAGTATCTAAGTTATATCTTTCCACCTCCACAGTGTGTTCTGACCCATTTATACAGTGTTTTCTTTCAAGCCTTTTGGCCCCACCTAAATCCAGTTAAAAGGGATTAACATATAGATCCATTCCAGAGAGTGGGGTGGGCATAATTAACCCAGTGCCTTGTGGTCTTGAGTTCTCTGTTCTTAGGATGAGAAACCTGTGAAGTGAAGCTGAGCTGTTCTGGCACAAAGGACTTTAGAAGAAAGTGTTATAACAATAAGAGGTATTTAAATTGTACATATAAAGATATCAGAATATCATAACTCATTGAAGATTCCTGTTTTAAAAAGATTAAAGGGACACTGTCAACCCTTTGGCCTCAAAGTGTCCCTAGTTTAAAAAACATATTTTATGATTGTTCATAGTCTGTGAAGATTGCTGATGTAGCTGTTACTTTGACTCTGATTCTATTTTCTTTTCAAAACTGGAAAACAGACTACCACTATAGTGGTGTTACCACACCAAAATGTGTTTGTTTACACTCCTTCATGAACTTCCACTTCATCTTTCCTGGACTTGAGAATAGACCCAACTTAGTTTTACTTGTGATGCAGTGAGATGAGAGGCTCTTGCAACATGAGTGACTGCAATGTTTTGGGGTGTTCATAATGCTCATAAAGTATGCAATTGGAGTTGATCAAGGATTTGAAACAAAACAATGTTTGTTTATATTAAACCATTATGATGAATTGCAGATCTACTAAGAAGGAAGCAGAAAAAACAAAGAGCAACATCCTGTAATTTTAAAGAAGGTAAGAATGATAAAATGTGTTTTTAGCTAGAAATACTATGATGTAAAAGAGTTGACAGTGTCCTTTAACTTAAAGGCAGGTACATCTACTGAACTGACTACAAACTGGGGCCTCACAAGGCACTGAGCAAAACTAACAGGTTATCAGTCTTAATTTTTACCTCAAATAAATGCTACAGTGCTTTCCTTAGCAGCTTCAATATGTCATAAGAATTAAGGCTTAGTGCCCACCTCCTGTCTAAACTCACCTGAAGATGTGCCACTCAGCCTTCCTCAATTTGTTGCCTCTGTCTTTCATCCAGCTGAGTCTGCCCCCCACCTCACCCCCACACACACACACATGAGGGCCACCATGCTGCTACTGGCCACATGTTTTTCTAGTAAAATGGAAAATAATAAATGTGTGACTCACAAGACTTTTCTCCTTCTATCTTTTGTCTTGCAACAAATTAATTATAAAAATAATGCAGTCTTCCATCTCTGTGCTCCATAGCCAATGGCACTGGTGTTGACACAAATGGCTTGTAGAGCCGCCCCAAGCTTTTAGATGTGGTTGCACCCTGCCTTCCTTAATTGCAGATAGTTTTGCAAACTGAAATCTGTGTATTTTAAATTTGAATCTGAGTCATTCAAAGGAAAGCAATTCTCCATTTGATTCCAACAAAGCCTATAAATTTGTTATGCCCAGCTTGCTCAACCAAGATCTTCTACGGGTTTATGACTGTACAACAAGTTTGCATTATTCAAATTGTCATCAGCTGAGTTGGAAGGTTTTCCAAATGTAAGATGTGCTGGACTTTTTAATTATCCAACTAGAGCAGGAAATACAATGATTGTCATGTAGGAGGTGATAAAGAAACAAACAGGTAGTCGAGAGTTTAAAAGAGCCACTATTTATCTCTCCGCATTAACCATAGATGATATCTCTCTTTGCATTCAGATTCTAAGTAAAAGCCACATAATATTTTTCCAGTTTTGAAGTCGAAACCCACCTTTTGTTCTATGGGCTCTTAACTTCCTAGTGATAGCCTGGGTGGTGAACTACCCCAGAGAATTTTATAAAAGATGTGTTAAACATGTCAAAGATGTTTTTCCTATTCTGATTGATAGATTGTAGAAAAAGTAAAATAGCTTGGGAGCTACTATCATTTTCAGGAATTATCCTTACTCCAAATGGTGAGATCTGGATAAACTAGCAAAATGGTTGGAAGAGTAGCAACTGGGGTTTAATGCAAGAAGTGCAAGATTATACATAGGGAAGAAACTCTGAAGCCGCTTATAGGCAGGAGGGGAGTTGCTGGCAGTCGCAGGAAGAAAGAGACTTGGGCATCATCATCACTGATGACCTGAAATTATCCAAGCAGACCACTAAAGCAGTAGGTAAGGCTAGAAGGATGTTAGGGTGTATTAGTAGGGGTATCACAAGTCAGAAGAGGGAGGTAATAATCCTCTTTACAAGACACTGGTTAGGCCCCATCTGGAGTACACATGCAGTACTGGAGGCCACACCTTCACAAGGACATTAACCAGATTGAGGCAGTTCAGAGAAGGCAACCAAAATGGTTCAAGGACTGCATCAGAAAACATATGAGGGCAGATTAACAGAGCTCAATAGGTATACCCTAGAGCAAAGGAGGAGAGAGGTGATATGATTGCAACATTCAAACACCTTAAGGCATTAACAAGGTGAAGAGTCTAACATTTTTCAATATAAGAAAATAGCAGGACAAGAGGATGCAGCATGAGATTAGAGGGAGGCCAATTAAGGGTAATGTGAGAAGTTCACAGAAAGGGTGGTGGATGCATGGAATGGCCCACCTCAGGAAGTGGTGGATATGAAGCACGCAGGGCTCAAAACAGGCATGGGATAGGCATAAGGAGCAATACAGATGAGTATGAATAGATAGGTCATTGACAGAGCAAAGGCCAATGGCACATTTATAAGGTAGAAAAATAAATGGGCAGACTGGATGGGCCTTGCGGTCCTTATCTGCTGTTAACTTCTATGCTTCTATGTAAGTTCAGGTTCTGTCACTTTTGTAAGTTGGCTTCTATATTTTACAGCTGCATGGTGGAGCTCTGCAAATGTCTTGCTATCACAGTAGAAAAATGGAGCTCATCAGATTTTGAGTGGGCTTCACAAAATTGGAGTTGGATTACAATTACTCCACTAAAGTAGTTTGGCTTTGGTGTGTCCCTGCTCCACACTGTTTTGGAGAGAGAGGAAAGTGAAACTGTTTGATTCATTCATACATCTCTTCTACATGGAGCATACTCATGCCAGCTCAAATTTCAGTCAGTGGATGAGCTCAGTGTAAACAGCATATGCAGCTTGTTTTGTCTCTGCTCCCCTCACCTGCACTATTTAGAAAAGAAAAGAAAAAGAAAACAATGCCAGCTGCCTCTCTCTCTCTCTCTCGCCTCCCTCTCCCTCTTCCCCTCTCTCTCTCTCTGTCTCTCTCTCTCTCCTCTCCCTCCCATGTGGCATTTCAGTTATATGGGATGTCCAGGTAAAACACATTCCTAACAGCTGTGTTTTCCTGAGCCTGGGAGTAAATGAGTGTTTTTATCAGTTTAGAAGATCTACAAGAGTTAATGTGTGTGTGTGGATGTGCCACTCTAGCCAACTTTCCTGGTACATTAACCTTTTCCTAGTCAGCTTGCAAAAGATACATACATACATAGATACATAGAAGTTGATGGCAGATAAGGACCACTTGGCTCACCCAGTCTGCCCTATTAATCCCTATCTAGTGTGAAGGCCCATGCCCAAACTGAACTCTGGAGCACCCGTTGCCTCTAGGATACCCTTGTGTCTATCCCACTCCTTCTTAAATTCTGTGACTGTTTTAGCCTCTATCACCCCCTCTGGTATGCTACTCCAGGCGTCCACCACGACTCTCTCCAGAAAAGTATTTTCTCACATTTTCCCAAGCCTTCCCCCTCTAACTTCATTCTGTGCCCCTTAACTTGGAGCATCTCTTACTTTGGAAGATGCTTCCTTCCTGTACTTTGTTCATACTGGCGATGTACTGTAAAATTGCTTTATTTAGCGCTAGAAACATTTTGCAGACAAAGCAGCTGAAACTTGCATGTGCATGAGAATAACTTTGCTGTGCCTATACCTGTCATTATGGTGCTTGTCAGCTGCACTTACTTTGTTAATTCGGCTTTTGAGACAGTGCTTGTACAGCTCGTTGTCAGCAGTTGCACTTCATTTGTTAATTACACCTAGCCTCTTGAACCTTTCTGCTGGCAGCATTAATCAGTAGTTATCACCAATTACATTTAATTACACTTCTGAGGTGACTGTAACACCTCTAGACCACCACTTGGATAAATCAAATCCCTTTAACTATACAATTTTGATGGATAATAAGGCCTACAAGATTTAATGAGGATATATGAGTTATTAGATCCATGGAGAACATACCTTCCAGGCAAAAAATCATTCACTTTCTTTTCACAGGCCCATAATTCTTTCTCTAGAATTGATTATTTCTTATCTCTAAAAATTACTTCCTTTAATCCAAGGCCCAAAGATTTTACCATGAGTATTATCAGATCATTCTCTGATAGATGTTTTTCATGGAGACTTAATCCTAACCTTTTGAGACAAGATTACATAATTAAATACATCAAGGAAGCTGTCCAAGTTTATTGGGACCAAAATATAAAATCTATTACAAAAGTGGATATGGTATGAGCATCCTGTAAATGTTATTTAAGGGTGAGCTCATAAGATTTGGTTTCAAGAATAAAAACAAAAGCAGAAACATTTCGAGATATAACTAATAAATTGAAAGATTTAGAAGCAAAACCCAGATTCACTCTCACCTCAGGAACATCAGGAAATTCAAGAGCTGAAAGAGGAATTAAAATTTATTTTTAAAGAACAAGCAGAACTTTTGATTATCAGGTTGAAAGCTTCCTATGCTGATATAGGAAAACTGAGTAAGTTGCATGCCCAAAGATTCAAAAAAAGGAACAATCTAGACATATAGAATCTACCATTTCTGAACTTTAAAACAAAATGTTAAATTACAAAGAGATCCTTAACAAATTTTATATTTATTATTCAAATCTTTATGGTCCAATCTCTAACCCTCCAACTTTAGGTTTGATAGACAAACTCTTAGACAATTTCTCTTGTCCCAGTATTAATACGGCTGAAGCCTCTAGGTTTGTCGAGGTCTGATTACCTTAAAGGAAATTGAAGAGGCCATAGATAGCTTTACTATTAATAAGGCTCCTGGACCAGATGGCCTTACATCTAATTTCTATAAATTATTTAAAAGTCCTTAATTCCCATCCTAAAACAACTATTTGATTATATCTTAACAGAAGGTATTTCAGATAAAACACTACTAGAAGCATAAATAATTATCCTCCTAAGCCAAACAAAAAAAACTAAAGTTACCAACTACCACTGTATCTCATCGATTAACTAAGAAATAAAATCTTACCCCATATTCCAGTCCAAAGAATTAAAGGAATATGGCACAAATTGATTAGTCCTGATCAAGATGGTTTTATGTCATCCAAACAAGCTTTGGACCACTTTAGAAAAATTTCTCATATTCTTTCCACATCAAGAGACACCAAACATTCTCTAGCTTTGAGTCCCTGGATGCTGAAAAAACCTTTGATAGGATCCACCATAACATCGTATATGCTACTTTGACTAAATTCGGCTTTCCTTCAACATTTATAAATTGGTTAAAATTCTATATTCAAACCCAACAGCTAAGATTAGTTGCAATAATCAACTGTCTCCCACTTTTAAACTTTTCTAAGGTACTAGACAGGGCTGTCCTCTCTCTCCTTTTCTGTTTAACTTCTATTTAGAACCCCTGCTTTTCTTTTTAAACTCAAATTCAACTGTCAAATGAATCCCCATTTCAAGATATTTAAAATTATCAGCCTTTGTGGAAGAAGTTTTACTATATGTCTGGACCCACTGAATTTGATTGAAGCAGCATGAGAGTTATTGAAGACTATAGCAAAGTTTCTCATTATAAATTAAATAGAGAAAAACAGAAGTGGTGCCCTGTCAAATTGTTATTGCAAAGAGGAAATCATAAATGTAGGTCTTTCATGGAACCCCTCAGGGATTAAATATGGAGGCATAATTATTTCCAAAGAAGACTCTCAACTAATTAAGCTGAATTTAGATGTATCCCACAAAAAGTTACCCAAGATTTAAACAGATGAGCCACTCTTCCGATTTCCTTTCAGGATAGAGTTAGCATTATAAAGATGAATATCTTTCCCAGAATATTCTTTCCCATCAACAGGCTCAATGTTTTCTTCCCTCTTACCTGATTTTCTAAACTCCACTCTCTTACAAACAATGTTTTATGGTTAAAGGCCCTCCCAAAATAGCCTTACAAAACTTATGTTTCCTAAAACCTAGGGGACAAAAGACTCCAAACTTTGTACTTTATTATATGGCTTCACATATGAATAAGTATTCAAAATGGCTCACACATCATAACCAATCTTCTCTTTATGTTCCTACTTGGTTTTATTGGAAAAAGAGTTGTTAAAAGTATAATATTCACCCGAGGCTATTTTATACACTAAATATAAAATATCCCTAAAGATATTAAAAATACAGTTGTTAGTACATCTTTAAAGATTCACAACCAATTTTGCTGACTTTTAATATTAACATATCCCAAAGTACACTACAACCTGTCTTATATTATCAAATTTTGCTTCCATGGGAAAACTCTTACTAACATACTAAAACGCCAGCAGAATAGGCCTAACAGTCTTTCACGTCTGCTCATTTGGTCAGCCCCATTCTTGGGAGCTGACCGTGCCCCGCCTCTCTGGCTTCTTCCTTCCCAGTTCCGGGATATTCTTGCTGCATTGATTTTTGCTTCCAGAACCCTTCCCCTATACCTGTCCCACCCATCTTGACCCCTCCACCATCTCTGCCTCCACCAGCCCCTAGGCAGCACATTCCATGGCTTCATCACCTTCTCATTGAAATAGCACCTCATCCTTTCTCCCTGAATCTTCCCCCTCCAGCTTCCACCCATGCCCTCTAGTGGTCCCTCCTCCTTCATTCGAAGCACCCTGACTGCTCCTCCCTATTTACCCCTTCATGTACCTGAAGACCTCTATCATGTCCCTGGTCCCTTCTCTCTTCCAATGTGTACATATTTAGCTCTTCAAGCCTCTCCTCATAGGTCCTATCCCCCAAGCCCCAAATAATTTTGGTTGCCCATCTCTGGACCCTCTCCAGGAGTTTAATGTCCCTCTTTAAGTGTGGCCTCCAAAACTGCACACAGTACTTGAGGTGCAGTCTCACTAAGCAGTTATACAGAGGGAGTACTTCCTCCTTCTGGAGGTGATTCCCCTAGCGATGCATCCCAGCATCCTGTTGGCCTTGGCTGCTAGCCCTCCTACAAGTCTCCGAGTTATTCATCTTGACATCCACCACCACCCCAGGTCCCTCTCAGCCATCGAGACTTGTAGCATTCCCCACGGTGTACACTTGGCCCGGGTTTCTGGCCCCTAGGTGAAGTACCTTGCATTTCCCTGCATTGAACCTTAGCTTCCACTTTCTAGACCATCTTTTCAGAGTCTTCAGGTCCCCTGTAGGGCTCCCTCCCTCCTCCCCATCCACCACTGCCCCCAGTTTTGAGTCATCCACAAAGAGACTCATCTCACTCCTGATATCTGTCCTTATGTCAGAGACATAGACATTGAACAGGAGGGGCCCAAGGACTGATCTTACCTCGACATTTTACCTGGTCACGTTAATCCCGGTAAACACTTTTCTAGATCAAGGAAAATTTTGCTTCTTTTCTGATATTTCTAATGACTTTCACTGGTCCAAGAAATACATATTTAATTTTCATATATTGAAACTTATATTAAAATCATATTTTGTTAACTTTCATCCTTATTAATAAAGTTGATATTATACTAGATTTGACCACTGTAGCCATTAAACCACATCAAATCTCAAGTTTATATAAATACCTTCTAAGATTAAAATTTCCTAACACCTTTTCAGAACCTATTTTGGGATAATTGTTCCTCATCCCACTGTTTAGTTTGATCAAATTTATGGAATAATGTTTATAAATGAATACCACTTGATAACTTAAGGTTACTCCATTACAGAATATTACACAATTCATACTTAACTCCCTTGAGATTACATACAATGGACCTTAAACAGTTCAACTTGTGCCATAAATGTAATAAAGACATTGGTTCATTGGACCATATGCTTCAGTCTTGTCACTATATACCCAAGAGCTTTGGCAAGAAATAAAATGTAAAATCCTGGACAAAACTATTTAAATTGATGACTTTAATGTGTATTCTTGTGTCCTAGGGCACTTTACAACTGGTTTGTTATTTGTTGAAAAATTGATATTAGCCCTCACAGGGATCACGACTACAGAACTGCTACTCAAACATTGGGCAGACCAATCTACTCCTGTTTTTAAAGAGTGGAAAGCTCAACTCAGACACAACTAAACTTTATTTTGCATTATATCCTACTTCCATGCAAACATTCCTCTTTTTAACATGATGGGACGAAACTCTCAGATTTACTTGTTACGTTATGATACACTACAGGTGATAACCATGGTCTCGATCAAGTCCTTAAACCTCTAAAGATCTCATATTTCAGTTTGTTATACTCTTCAATTAGAACTTTATTTTCATAAGTTCATATGTATTTTACTTTTCCCTATGTTTTCCAAGATGGTAGCTTTTCCTTTTACCTTATTTCTGGTTAAGAATAATTAGAAGATTGTATTATCTATTTTTCAAACTATGTTAATTCACCTTTAGTTCTATTGTTCCCAGGTGTGGGGAGTGGAGGATCAGTGGGGAGGGGAGGTAGGATAAGGTAGAGGTTATTTGTTTTATATGTTTTTATTTGTGTTTTAATAGTTTGTTAATTTTGTGATTTGTTGATGGATTTATTGAATTTATTGCTATTATTTCTATTGGAAAAGTTCACTAAAAATAGAGATTTAAAATTACAGCAAAATAAAGCTGTTTTATAGCATCTGTATGTCTCAATCATGTCCCCACTTCCCTCCTTTCCTCCAGGAATATGTTTAACTCCTTTAGTATTTCCTCATAGGTCTTATCCACAGGACCTGCACCATTTTAGTTGCCCTCCACTGCACCATCTCCACCTGTCTATATTCTTTCTCAGATGGGGCCTCCAGAACTGGACACAGTATTCCAGGTGTGGTCTCATGAGTGTCTTATACAGGGACAGGATGACCTCCTGCTTTTTACTTATGATACCTCTCCCTATGCATCCAAGCATCTGGCTAGCCTTTCCAGCCACCTTATCACATTGTCTAGCTTCTCTTAGATCCTCTGAGATGATAACTCCCAGGTCCCTTTCCTACTTTGTGACTATCAGTACCTTCCCACCTAGTTTGTACTTTGTCCCTGGGTTCTAGTGCTCTATGTGCATGATGAAAAATTACTCACCTTAGTAATGTTGTTTCTTCTAATGGAGTCTTGCTATATTATGACATATGCAGTATAACCCCAGGTTAGAACTGCTCTGGAGGTGAAAGAGTTAACTTCATTCAGGGCATGGAATCTTGGCGTGTGCCGGTTAAACACTCTGTCTGTTGAAGCTCAAACTTAAACTGTCAGATCTTTCTGAGCAAAACTCACTAAGGTTCTGTGTGGAAGCCGTGAACCTACACTAGCCACTGGCTACTAACTACAAAACACTTTTGTTCTTGATCCCAAAACAAAGACTCAAGTCAGGGATTCAAGAAGGAAACTTTTAACATAACACCTAAGCACCGGGAAGGGTGAAATGAAGTGGGCATCAAAGAAGTGCCAACATTGCACTGCTCCACATCCCAAAACAGAGTTCTGAGAGGGCAGGCTGGGGCAGAGTCATAATATACAAGACTCCATTAGAAGAAACAACATTACTAAGGTGAGTAATTTTTCTTCAAACAACATGAAGTCTTGCTATATTATGACATATGCAGACTATACAGCAGTACCTCCATGGAGGAGGGACAGAACCTACTTGGGAAATAGGCTCTGAAGCACAGCTGTGGTAAATTGAGCATCACTCCTAGCCTGGATACCCAGGAGTAATGCTTAGTAAAAGTGTGAACTGTTTTCAGGTAGCTTCTTGACATATCTCTAGGATAGGAATGTCCCTGGCAGCAGCCAGAGACGTAGCTGTACCTCTGGTAGAGTGAGCCCTCAGGCCTGAGGGAGGAACCTACCCAGTTTTTCATAACAGAATTGGATACAAGAGACAATCCACCTGCCAATGGATCTTTTAGTGTCAGGTTTCCTTTACCAATCTCACCATAAGTGAGAACAACTGGAGGATTCGAACCTGTGACCCTTGGTACATTCTATATAGTAACTAAGGGCTCTTTGACATCTAAACTGTGCAATCTCCTCTCACCAGAGGAGGAATGGTCAGTGAAGTACACAGGAAGAGACATGGATTGATTAAGGTGAAAGTCTGAAACCACCTTAGGCAAAACTTCCTGTTAGTCCTGAGGACTACCTTATCTCTATGAAAGGAGATAAAATCAGGCTCCACTGACAAGGCTTGTAGCTCACTTATGCGCCTGGCAGAGGTGATGGCTACCAGAAACACAGTTTTCCAAGTCAAGTACTTCAGCTCACACTGAAGACAATGGCTCAAAAGGGGTTGCATAAGCTGAGCGATGCAAATATTAAGATCCCAAGCAGGGACAGGGTACCTGAACGGGGGTTGATGTGAAGCAACCCTTTAAAAACTTAGAGAACACAGGGTGAGCTGATAAAGAAGAGGGCTTACCTGCTGACAAGAAGACAGACACAGCTGACAAGTGCACTTTTAGGGTAGCTGGTCTCAGCCCAAGGAATTCAAATGCACCAAATAATCCAGGATGTGGGAACACCAGCAGATTCTAGGAAACATGTTTACCAGCACACCATATGGAAAATCTCTTCCATTTGAATTATAGGTAGCCCTGGTGGAAGGCTTCCTAGAGGCCTTCAAGATATACAATACACCTTGAGAAAGGTGTAGGTCAACAAACTCTAACTCTTCAAGGGCCAAGCCTTGAGATTGAGAGATTTGAGGTTCGGATACCAAACTCTCCCTGGGCACAGGATAACAGGTTGTGATTCCTGGGAAGACATAGGGAGGGTGGACTGCTAGGGACATGAGGAGTGGGTACCAGGGCTGCCTGGCCCAATCTGGAGCAATCAGGATCATCTTGCAGGATTGAGATCTGATTCTGACTAGCACTTTGAAAAGAAGGGAAGGAGAAGTATATAGAAACTTCCTTCCCAACTGAGAAGGAAGGCATCCAGAGGGACTGAGCCCAACACTGGGGCCTGCAGCAAAAAGGGAATTGGTGATTGTCTGGGGCTGCAAAAGAGGTCTATTTATGGAGTGCCCCATCTGGCAAATATTACCTCCAGTACTAGAGGATCCAGTGCCCATTCGTGATGGCCCTGGGAAATCCTGCTGAGAGCATCTGCTAGGACATTGTCCTTGCCTGGGAGGTGAACTGCCATAGGGAGGCATTCAGAGAATAAGCCAGAGACCACAACTTCATTGCTTGATTGCACAGGCCGTGAGACGAGTGCCCCTTGCTGTTGATGTACCACATTGTAGTGGTATTGTCTGTTCTGACCTGAACCACCTTGTTCTGGACAGATGTGGAAAAACCTGGAGTGCTAGAAAAACTGCTCGGAGCTCCAGCAAATTGATGTGAGCAGAGATTCCTGAGGGACCACAGCCCTTGGGTGGAAAGGTCGCCATGTGAGCTCCCACCCAAGAGGATGCATCTGTGGTAAGGTCAAGGAATGAAACTGGGGAGTGAAGGAACCCCATGTCTCAGATTGTTCTGATTCTTCCACCACTGAAGGGCCTGGATCAGGGTTCAAGTCACTGGAATCAATTTGGTTGGGGATCTGTCCTTTGAGACCAAAGGCTCTCAAATGGAACTGAATGTCCCTCATCTGAAATCTCGCTCCCTGCACCACTGCTGTAGAAGCAGCCATGTGCCCCAGGAGCTGTGAAAATGCCTTGCTGGTCAAGAGACCAGCAGGGTGAAAGAGGAGGCCAGAGACACGGTCCTTGCTCTTTCCAGAGAAAGAACATCTGGCTTTTTGTGTTCAGTTCTGCGCCTATAAGGTGAGAAGCTGGACAGGCTCCAGAACTGACTTTGGAAGATTGAGAAGAACCCTAGAGATGTAAGCAGCTGCTGGGTTACTTGTAAATGCAGTTTGACCTGTTCTGGAGACTGGCCTGCAATGACCAGTCGTCCAGATAAGGAAAGATGGCAATCTTTGCCTTCTCAAATGAGCAACTGCTACTGCCAGGCATTTTGGAACACCCTTGGAGCCGATGAGAGGCAGAAGGGCATTGCTCTGAACTGGTAATGGCCTGAGGCAGTTCGAATCTGAGGTACTTTCGATGGGAGCTCTGATGAGAACATGGAAGTAGGCATCCTGAGGTCCAGGAAGGCTAGCCAGTCACCTGGCCTTAGAGAGGTAAAATAATCCCCAGGGTCACCATTTTGAACTTTGGTTTTAAAAGGTGCTTGTTTAGATATCTGAGATCCAGAATGGGCCCATTCTCCTGTCTTTTTTGGGGTAAGGAAGTACCTGGAGTACAACCCTTTGCCCTGGTGTATGGGAAGAACCCTTTCCACAGCTCTGAGAGCCAGGAGGAAGAAACTTCTGCTTCCAGGGCAAGTGCCTCTGATGGGTTTGCAGGTGGAAAAGACCTGGCTCTCATCTTTGGAAATTTTTGAAGCTGAGAACCAATCCCTGGCTTACTACTTCCAGGACCCACTTGTCTGATGTTAAAGACTTCCAGTCCTGGACAAAGTAAGCCAGCCCCCTACGGTAGTGGAGGATTGGCCCTGGCTACCCCATCATGGAGCCTGTTTTGCAGGGCTTTGGGTTGAGAAGTAGAAGCAGGCTTACTAGAGCCCCTTCTGCCTTCCTAAAGAACCCCTCTGGGCATAAGCAGAGAGGAGGCCTGGGCTTGGTAAAATGGCCTATGAAAAGGCCTGACCCTGCCCCTGACATGCTACCTTTGAGGAGTGACTTGCATTTCTTTGGCTGTGCACTCCTATAGGTGGTCCTATACTCATCCATTTTCTTCATATAATTCTGTCTGCTCCCCAAACAGAGAATTTCCCACAACAGGAAAATCCATAGCCTTAGACTGGGTATCCTGTGACAGGGCAGTACATCTGAGCCAGGCCATCCTGCGAGACACAGATGTAGCCATAAATCTAGATGAAACATCATTAGAGTCTACAGCAGCATGAAATTGCACCTTGGATGCCTCAATACCATCTGCAGCCACCTGCTCCAGCTCCCTGGCAAGCTGTTCAGGGGCCTGTTTGCTAGGGCCAGGACAGTATCCACCTGGTTCTGGTACCTAGCTCGTAAGCCATATAATTTGCCTGTCTGAGTCCCAAAGATGCTGCCATGTACTACTTTTTGCCATGGCATCCATCCTCCTGGAATCCTTTTCAGGAGGGTGAGGGCTAGAGGAATATTAGCCTTGTCACAGGCTGCAGCCTGCACTACCCCTACATGGCTGCACTGCTGGGATAGGAACTCCATATCAGAGCCTGATAAAGCATACCTCTTGTCCATCCTTTTATCCACAGGAGGATAGAATGAGGAGTTTTCAGAATTTTTACTGTCTGTTTCCTAAAAGATTTATGCAAGAGGAATAGACAGTCTCCTAGACTCTGGAATATCCATCATTTCAACAAAATCAGGCTCTTCTTGATCATCAACAGCTTCCTCAACAGGGAGTTGCAGAGTGTCAGCAACTTTCTTGTAAAACAAAAAATGAGAAGGGACTCAGATAGCCTGGAGGGATACTCCTGAGGGTCTGTCTGGAAGATGTCGGTTCAATGGGCACATCAGACTTTCAAAATCACACTCACTCTCCTTGTACCCCTCCTCTCCTTCCCCTGGTTCATAAGAATCTTCAAAATTATAATCTTGAACCGAGAACCAACCGAACAGGCACTTGCCCAATGGTGCAGTTCGGACGGAACTGGGGAAAAGACTGGACAATTTGAATAGCTGGCTATTTCCTCAGTGGTTGGAGAAAGAACTTTTGGCCCCAAACTAGCTGACCTTCTGGCCTTTTAGTTGGAACCGGCTCCTCAGAGCTGGCTCTTCGTTGCCGAGGAAGCATCACCCTGGTCAGAGGGCACTCCCTCAGGTTCGGTTGGAACCGAACCGGCTGGCCATCCAGGTCAGCGGACTTTTTAGCCTCCTTTCCTGAGCCTACCAACTCCTTTTCCATGGTGGCAGCAGGAAAATTCTTACAAATCTGGCAGTCTGCATCGAGGTGGTCAAACCCCAAACAATATACACAAATGGTGTGTGGGTCAGCCTTGGCAAGGCTTCCCCACAGAGGCCACAGTGCTGAAACACGTGGGTCCGTTTTTCTTTTGGGTTTCTCAGACATAGTGCCAGCCTAACCAGCCTAACAAAATTTGCCCGTTACTGGCAATCCACCAAGCAAGACTCTCTTATCGGTTCCCAACCATGTCACGGATGCGTGGAAAAGCGTAATAAAATCCAGTTTTTAGAACCGATAAGAACCGAGAACCGCACTCTAAAGGGCTAGAAAGTAAATTTAAAACCCTCTGATCGGTTCAAACCGAACCGAAAAAGATGTTTACAAGTTCCACACAGAAGAAAAATAACAAGTAAGCCTATCTATTACTTACAATACCACAGACAGAGCTTGAACTGGCGATTGCGGTTAATTTTGATAAAATAAACCGAGAAATACACTTAAAACCGACAAACAAACCCGAGCAGCAGGAGGAATCTCCGGAGCGACTGTTCAGTGTGAGGAGTAAAGAATCTGACAGTTTAAGTTTGAGCTTCAACAGACAGAGTGTTTAACTGAGCTCACGCTCAAGATTCCATGCCCTGCATGGAAGTTAACTCTTTCACCTCCGGAGCAGTTCTAACCTGGGGTTATACTGCATATGTCATAATATAGCAAGACTTCATGTTGTTTGAACCTGCATTTCTTTGCATAGAATCCCAGCTGCCATTTTTCAGACCATTTCCCAGTTTTAAGGCCTTCCCTCATTCTTTCAACACCCCTGGCTTGTCCACCCAATTGCATACTTATGAATCATCTGCGAAGAGGTGTACCTTCCTCCAGTCCCTCTTCAGTGTCTCAATAAAGACATTGAAAAGGATCAGCCCCATCCCGACCCTGTGTCACCCTGCTCATCACCTCTCCCTCTCCAGAGTACTCCTGTTTACATAACCCTCTGACTCCTGCTATTAAGCTAGTTCTTCACCCACAGAACTATTTTGGATCCACTCCTGGGGCCTGATTCTAGATGGTTGGCGCAAGTAGCCACCAAATGCAACTTACGCCAAATGCAACTCGACATTGACCCTGTGCCCTATTCTAAAAGGGGCAGGGTCTCTGCAGCTAAGTCCTGTGACTTGTGACATGCGGTCAGGTACACTGAACTGTGGGAGCACCTGGTGAGCATGTCATGAGCACATAACACAGGTCACAAGTGCCCCCTCCATGCCCAGCAAGCCACAGGCACCCGCAGGGCTGCTACACCCCCTAGCCCCTGAAACCAAAAATAGCTTTGCCTGCAGGGCCTGCCTATACCCCCAGGCCCCTGAATCCAACAATAACACCCCACAGGAGGCGTGCCCACCTCAACTGCCCCAGCGCCACCATGATGTGCCCCATGGTACACACACCCCCAGCCCTGAATCCCCCATTGTAACATGCCCCACAGGGCTGTGCTGTCATCCCCACCCATGCCCCGACCCCTGAGTCGCCCAAGCCACAAATGCAGCAAATACCCTGCCCTGGTAGACTAGTAGCCCCCAGCTGTGCTAGCCCTCCCTGCACCCCCACCCATCCCCAGCCAGAGCATGGCACAGCCCACCTCTCACCTCCATGGCCAGCCACCGACTGTGTTCAGTAGGAGCACACACAGGAAAAGCGCACTCAAAATTAATTTCTGTGCCGTCTTTTCTGTACCCCTCCTATTGAACTCAGTTGGTGGCTGGCCATGGAATAGGAGAGTGAGCTGTGCCAGTCTGCCTAGGGATGGGTGGGGTGCTGAGTGGCTGGCATGACTGGGTGGGCGCCACCAGACTACCAGGGCAGGTATTTCTGCATTTGCAGCATGACTCAGGTGTCGGGCACAGGAGGGGGTGACTGCGCCGCCCTGTGGGGCTTATCGAACAGATGGAGTCAGGGGACAGGGGTATGGGCAGCCCTGTGAAGGCACTTTTCTTGCTTGGGGCAGTTGGTGTGGGCAGCCCTGTAGGGCATTTACTGTATGGGGGTACAGGGGGCAAGCACAGTATGGAGGATGGGGCGGGAATGTGAGGATGCCCATTGGGGCACCAATGGCGGTGATCTGGGCATGGGGGAGGCACATGGACCGAGTTCTAGGACCCTGGAGGACATATGTAAGTTACACCAGCTAAGTACAGCTGTAACACATTGCCAGTTCTTCTCCGAGGGTTCTTGTAGAATCCAACATTGGGGACTTTGTTGCTGCCCTTCTGGAATGAGCGCAACTGCCGTAAACCCCTAGTACTGTGTCACAGGGGGTTTATGGCGAACTGCTGGCATAACAGCTGTTCAGCGCAGTGGCTTGCAACATGTCACAGGCCACTTTGTAGAATCCAGCAAATCACAACTGCTGATGTGAGTTGCTACTTGTGCCATCTGACTTGTGCAAGTGCTGTTACACCAGGCATAACTTTTCTAGAATCGGGAGGCCTAGGCTGCATCATTTGTCAATCAGCCTTCTTTGGGGATGGTTTTGAAGGCCTTTCTGAAGTCCAGATAGGCGCATCCACCACACCTTCCTGGTCCACTACCTTAGTTATCCAGTCATTCTGTAGATTATTACAATGAGTTAGTGCAAGACACAGTGCTTATCCTAAGTTCAAAAGTTAGGGTTAGATGTATAGGTAAATAAATACCATATAAGGCAGTGTGTGTGTGTGTGTGTGTGTGTGTGGCAATGCTCTACGTGTGTAGACAGTGCACTGCTATACCATACTGGATTATATATGCATGTATGTGTATATGTATTAGTCAGTGTGCGTGTATCACAACAATTAGAAAGTGCAGTTAGGTGACTCAGTGGTTACTGTAAAATGTTCTAGTCTACATTCCCCACTATTTAGATCAGTTTCAGCCATATACATGTCATTGCTGATTTAAATGAAGTGTCTAGTGGCAACACCCACCCTACAAAGTCTCTCAGAGTCTGAAAAGAAGAAAATGGCCCCTTGATGTCTTTTTAATCTGTAAAAGGTCCATCGCTGATGCAACCCTGCACCCTCAGTCTGACCTCACTGAGCACCAGCCACCACACACCCAGACCCCAATACACCCTCACTTACCAGAACAGATCCTAGTGTGAATATCCACTATCCCATAGAAGATGAGTCTTCCTGCTGGAACCAGAGACTGTTATATAAGAAATATGGTAAGTGCGGTTGACAGCCCATTGAAATACACTAAACTGCACTTACCTTATTCCTATATTTCAGTCGTCAGCTCCAGCAGCAAGATGTGTCTTCAATGGAGAGTAATCTTCACACATGAACCTGTTCATGTGAGTAAGGGTCTGGGATGTGGGGTGGTGGGTGGTGGATGCTCAGTGGAAGGTCGGGCTGGAAGTCACATCACAGATGGACCTTTTGTTTTAACAGATTTAAAAAACAAGACATCGAGGACCTTTTCTTCTTTTCAGGCTACATGGGAAATCAGAGGGTGGGGGTGCCACTGGAAACCAGAGCAAGCATAACTATCAAGGGGACAGCTATCAGAAGGTGGAAGTCACTACTAGACACCAGGGATACATAAATTATTTACTGGGAGGGAATTGGAGGGTGGGGGATGACTAGTTGAGGTATATATATATACATATACATACATATACTTTAAAGCCCACCAGGATGAAGTGCAGCACTGCAGAATTCTGCAGTAGAGCTACTGCAGTAAACAAAGCAGTTTCAATGGGAGTTAATCCTTTTGTCATGCAGTAAACCAATCACACTGCACTTCATCCTGGTTGGCTTCACTGTATACACACACACACACACCTATATATATATATATATATATATATATAGGGGATATGATGTAACCTGACTGAAGATATCATATTTATCTTCACGAGGGCCAGTGATATCATGATATCACTGGCCTCGTGAAGATAAATATGATATCTTCAGTCAGGCCATGTCATATTCTGTTTATACAATGTATGCTTTGCCTCTCAATACAACTCACCACATACCCCTCTCAATGCAATGGGTGATATAAAGGTGATGGCCCTAGCAATACAACCCCATTTACAGAAAAGCTGCCAAAACAGCAGATGTCATTTATTGTTTAAAAATATCTGGTGGATCCTGTTATTTATGGTTAGTTTTAAAAGTCTTATCTGGTTTATCCTGCCACCCCCAACAGAGCTCCACATGCCCCCAACATAACAGATTACATAGGGTTTTCAAATATCTGGTTGATCTTGTCAATTTAAATTACTAAAATATCTGGTTGATCCTGCTATTATTTTGGGAAAAGTGATTTTTAAATGCTTATCTGGTTGATCCTGCCACTCTGAGCACTTTCACTTTCCTGCAATTGTAAGCGTGACGGCGCTATCCACACTGACGATTGCTACATTGCCAAATGTTTTCTAGGAGGTGCCCGGGTTCAGTAACTGAGAAAGCGCTGTGCTTTATGCTTATCTTGCTGTCTCTTGTTGAAAAAAGCTTCTGACTGCATAGAGGTGCAGTAGTGACGGCCGGCAGCTTTGAACAGTAAAAGGCGTGACCGTCTGTTTGCGCAGCGGCAGGCGGGTCGCACTTGCTGTTCAAAAGCCGCCGGCCGTATACTCTGTGTGCAATCGGCCACCAGCAGACAGCAGAACTAACATAAAGCACAGCGCATCGAATTGAACCGGTACCCTCAAAACATTGGCAATATCAGTGAATAGCGCTGATCACGCTGATTCTGAGGAAAGTGGTAAATGAGGATCAACAGATATTCGTCTGACGTGTGGGAGCGTGGAATAAAATATGATATGGAACATGAAGATCAACAATGTATCTTCACTGGCCCTCAGATATGTCATTTTTATACTGTTATTTGTCTGACAACATACATTGCATATATATATATATATATATATAACATACACACACACATATATCTATATATATATATATATATATATAGAGCAAAAACTCAGTTTAATGCATTAGTTGGGGTTGTTCCACAGCGACAAAGCGAGGAGTCGGTGTTGGGTTGAAAGCCCCTAGGACCCCCGCCCACTCCCCACCCAGCATCGGAGGTGCGCATTGGGTTGCTGGCCCTAACTCTCACCCCATCAGATGTGTGAAGAAGCAGATGTATGGAGAATGGGGTGAGAGTTGGGACCAACAACCCCAATCGCACCCGATGCCAGTTGGGGGTGTGGGCAAGGGGTCCTAGAGGTCTTTCAACCCTAACACTGAATTTCCTCGCTTTGTTGCTGTGGAACAACCTAACTAATGCATTAAATGGAGCTTTGCCTCTAATTTCCTTCTTTTGAGGATGATAACGAGAAATAGTGAATGTAATGCGGCAGCGGGGCACGGGCCTGCCACTTGATGTCTTGTCACATAGTAACATGGTGCCCATAAACGCAAATGGTAATCGCATGGTGATGAAAGCAAAACAGAAGAGAAACAGTACTTGGAGACACAAATGGTAAAATAAGCATAAGCATAGCGCAAATGAAAGCGCAAAAGTGCGCACATGGTGACGCATACGTGAGCGATAAGTGAAACTGGTATGGAACCACGGAAACAGTAATGGTAACAGTAATGTAAGCACAAAGGCTGGTTTTTCCCCAAAAGCTGCATAGAAAGACAGTGAGTACAAAGAATGTATGCATAATAATGGGTCTCGGGCAGAAAATGAGGTGTTGGAATACTAAATTGTTTATATCTCAGGAACGCTGACTAAAGAAAAAATTAAAAGTCATATGATTTATGACTTTCCTGGCTAGTTTGTTCTTATCTTTTCCAATGAAAAGTCCATATCTTGCACCGTTTCTGAGATACGGGCCCTGAAAGCGCAGCAATGCCATAATGTTATCCTATGGGAAAAAGAGAAGTTCGGATGCCATAACTTTGGCTCCTGTAATATTTTTCACCAAACTACTGAAAGACACATTTGGGATATTGGCTTTCTTCCCTCCAAATTTCAGCCCAAAAGACCAAACCGTTATTTTGCAGCAGGGGCCAAAGGATTCCTGTAATCGGCAGATGCCGTAATGTTATCCTATGGGAAAAAGCATCAACTTTGGAGTGCTGTACCTTTGCCGCCCTGTAACAATTTTCACCAAAATACTGAAAGGCAATCTGTGAGATGTTGGCTGCATTCCTCCAAATTTCAGCCCAAAAGACCAAACCATTCTTTTGCAGCAGGGTAGCAAGAATTGCTGTCATTTTCCCAGCCTGGAAAAGTACTGTCGAACTTGCAGCTTTCACAAAAATTTACGCACTTTCATGAGTGCGACACTACTTTGCAAAGTACTTTTCCAGAAACTTGAAAACATATTTCTAGGGTGTTTAACCTCAAAATAAAGACATGCCTAGCATCCTCAGGGTCCGACTAGGTAAACACAAAAGAATTAGGTTGCTACAGGGTCCCAAATTTAAATGCCAAGCATTTTCTGATGACCAACTCAAAACAAAATGGCAGATTTGTGACAGTAAAGGGCCATTTGCGAAGTAAAACTGCATTCGACTCAGTCGAACTTTTGAACGTTTCCCATTGACTTATAATGGGAACTTGTTTTGAATAACTTTTGAACCGTTTAATATTTTTCATGAAATCTTCAAAAGGCACATCGGGGACCCAGGCTGCACATTCTCTGAACATTTCATACCGGTCACACAAACCGTGGCGCCTGAAGGCGGAGCAAAGAATTAAAAAAAGCATAAGCGTGCATGCAGATCACATTAATAACTCCGCAGCCGTATATCCGAACAGTGCGACAGTTGACAGATCCCAAGATGTATGGTTCTTGATTGTGTATTCCAAATTTCAGAACATCCATTGAATGGTTGCAAAGTTATTAAGGTGCAAAATTTTAGGTTTAACATGTAAATGGCTCCTCAACACTAACTATGGTAGCACTACCATGCTACCATAATATATATATATATATATGTAATAGATATACCACTCTAGGGTGTGCGGTGGCGCTCTGATATCACATGCGCCTTGGTGTGCGTTGTGATGCGCGAGGCCGCGGGCAGTGCATTCAACCACCAAGGCGTGCGTATATCAGAGCCGACGCACACCCTAGAGTGGTATATATCTTATAAAATAGCCACACATGTTTTGGGGGTGGGTGGAAAATAATCCCTTTGTCTAGGTGGGAAATGATATGCTGGCAGAGTTGAAAGTAAGTCCTGTGTTTAAAAGGATGAAAAGTGTGTGCCTTCTGTTAGGTTGTGTTGGTTTATTGTAATGGCTCTTTGTATGTAGTAAATTATATGTTGAGAGTTTAGAAAGTAGTCGACGAGAGGCAGTGATTAAGTATAAGCGTGACCGAGCGGTGCGCATTGCAAGCTATTACGAATTGACAGTAAGTCTTTTGTGTTAAAAAAGCATATAAAGTCCTTTCCCTCTTGTTAGTTTGTCTTAATTTCAGTAATACAAGGTGCAGAGTGTATTTAGAGCAGAGGAGGCGCCCGTGTGAGTCGGCGGCTGCGAAGGTAGGCGCAGGCCAGGAGGAGTTGTCATGGCAACGCCGGCTCTGGCTGCGTCTGCCGACAAAGCTGCCGACTCAATCGGCGTCTCCCGATAAATCGCCTCTGCACTGTATTACTGAAAATTAAGAGAAAGTAACAGGAGGGAAAGGACTTATATTTTTTACACAAAAGGACTTAGTTTCAACTGGTAACAGCTTGTTCTCTAATGCGCTTCTGCTCGGTCACGCTTATACTTCAGGTAGGAAAAGTGAAAGTGGTACACGATCGGGCAAGTCTGTGTAGAAAGGGAGATTTTTTGACAGAAAGTGAGAGTAGGATGTAAGAGAACTGTAGTTTCTCTTTTTTATACACAGTTAGGTTTCTGTTAAATGGGCTGTATTATGTTGTTTTAGAATTTAGGGTGGTGAGACAGTGTGCAGTAGTAACAGTGTGTGGTGTGTGTGTGTGTTTGTATGTGGCTGCTTAACTGCATTAGGTGGCGTGATCTCACTGCTGGTGAGAAGGTTTTGAGGGCTGGAAAGTAGTTTAGGGCTAAGGGTCGATTGGGAGGCGTATGGGTCGCTGGGAAATAATGCACTCGTCATGTGATGCATTCCTGTCCAATCATGTTACTGGAATTTCTATGATTTTACCACACCATTTTATAAATATATATATATATATAGGTGTAGTCACACCCTATAATTAGGGTTAAGTAGGCACTCGATGTTAAACTCAAAATTTTGCACTTTAATAACATTGCAACCATTCAATGGATTTGAACAGAATTTGGTATGTACCTTCCTCTGGGGTAGGTCTCTCAATCTGGCAAGTTATGTTCTGGTCAGTTGTGCAGTTTCTGAGTTATGAGAGGTAAAAAAACATGTTTTCGGTCATTGACTTTGCTGGGATTTTTCTTTGAACTTGCCTACAGCCCAGATCCTTTGGTTTTTGGTCTGAAATGTTCAGGGTAGAAAGGACTACCATGCAGATGTGCCTTTTGCAAGTCTTGTGAAAAAGTAATAAGTTGTTTTTAAGTTCTTGCAATTTAAAAATTTGAAAAATCATTTCTGTGCATGCTCAGTAATCACTAAAATATACAAAGAAATACAAAATCACACATGCCCCCACAATGCAAAGCATCATGGGCTGCATATGCAAATCACCACAGAATATTATGCTGGTTCAACTTTAAGCAGAAATGCATGGTGCGAAAGGCTTCTCCACACAGTTTGCAAAGGGTACCAACAGAAGACACAGACACATGTTTCAGTCCTACAGGACTCATCAGTATGCCTCATCTGTTTGACATCCCAGTGGAATAAACCAGCTACCCTAAGATGGTCTATCTGGGTTATGTTGTTTGTGGGGGCAGGTGTGATTTTGTATTTCTTTGAAACTTGGCTTCCCGGCCAAATGCCCTTTGGGTAACCATTGCCTCAGTGCATGCACACAGAGGTTCTCTGTCTTTAAATTGTTTTTGTTTTAATTGAGTTCAACACAACATAATCCAGATAGACCATCTTAGGGTAGCTGGTTCATTCCACTGGGGTGTCAAACAGATGAGGCATACTGATGAGTCCTGGTAGGATGAAACACATGGCTATGTCTTCTGTTGGCAACCTTTGCAAACTGTGAGAGGCCTTTCAACAGCATGCATTTCTGCTTAAAGTTGAACCAGCATAATATTCTGTGGTGATTTGCATATGCAGCCCATGATGCTTTGCATTGTGGGGCATGTGTGATTTCATATTTCTTTGAAACTTGGCTTCCAGCCAAATGCCCATTGGGTAACTATTGCCTCAGTGCTTGCACACAGAGATTCTTTGTCACTAAAATATGGCTGTTTGAAATGAAGTAGGACTCATGCATCGTATGGGAAGATTCTTACTTTTTGTATGGTCGCCATCTTGTTTTCTGTTTTGCCAAAATTCAAATTTGAAAAATACCAAAATAATATCATGGGGAGGAACCAACACATGTAGCTTGCTTGTTGGGACCCCTTAGGTGCATTCTGCACTTTACTGTCACGTAAAATGGCCTTAATTTGTGGCTTAATTAACATTGTAATCTTGGTTCGTATGAGCATCATACAAAGTAAGATCCTAGTTCATATGACAAGATATGAACTAGGATCCTACTACATGAGCTGAAAATCCAGTTTTATTTATTTTAGTATTATTTTTAAAATCACATATTTCTGCTGACATTGGGTGCCCAATCCATGTTGGGGTTAAGAACCCCAAACACACTTGCCACTGTGGGACACTGGGGAACCCACTCCCAGTGTCCCCAAACATTTAAATGATGCTTTTGCCACCATCGAGTTCCAAATCCCCATGTTGGCATTAGAGATCCACCCTCAGCCCCTGCCACTGTGGTACACTAGGAAGCCCTCCTGTGTACCAAAATATTTAGTTTAAGTTTGCCAACATCAGGTGCCCAGCCCATGTGTTGGCACTACCAATTGTGTGGACATCGAACTGTACTACCAAGGTCACTAATTGCATGCCCCAGTACTAAGTAATACTGGGGAGCCCACCCCTGTGTCCCGATACACATTAGTACCTGTGAAAAAGAAACCATCCCCTGATGCCTTTTTAATACCTGGAAAGAAGAAACCATCCCTCATCTGTCCCCATCCCACTCCCCAGTCCCGACCCTCCATCTGTGCACCCACCTCCCTACCCCTTACCCCATACTTACCGGAGGTTGGCTGTGATCTTCTCTGGACGGCACATGTCTGCACTCTTCAAAGCCAAACTGCGAACTGAAGAATCAAGGTAAGCTGTATAATGGCTGTCTATGGTGTTTTGAACTTATGTTAATATATCAGCATTTTTCAATATTTTGCACCAAATTTTTAACATGGGCATTTTGGGACCCCCACCTCATGAACACTGTCACTGTCATCTCATTAGTTGGACCCGTAAGGTGATTTTGCAGTCGCTGTGCAGAATCACCTTTTGGAGACTGAGTAACAAAATGACAGTGCCAGTGTTTATGAGGGGAGGACCCAAAAGCCAATGTTGAAAATTTGGTGAAAAATACCAAACAACGCTTGAGTTATGCATGGACTTTGAACTTTTCTACACAAGCTCATAACTTTGGCAATTTTAATATTTTCATTACAGTTTTCAGCATTACCATTTTCACACCACCTCATGAACAGCACAGCTGTCATTCTTCACATCCTGCCTGAAATGTGTTTTTGCATCTGTGGCACAGAATGGCATGGTTGCAGTGTGAAATCAGCTTTGGGATCAATGAATGAAATGACAGTGGCAGTGTTCATGAGGTGGAGTACCAAAAGGCCATGTTGAAAATTTGCTGAAAAACTGCTAAAATGACTGAGTTATGCCTTTACATAATTTTGGTAATTTTCAATATTTTCACTCCAAATTTTCAATATAGCCATTTTATCACCACCTCATGAACAGTGTGACTGTCATTTTCACACCCTGCTCAAAAAGTGTTTCCATACCTGTGGTCCAGAATGGTGTTTTCCATGGATGAGAAAATTTTCACCTACAGGGTTCATGAGGTGAGGTGATAAGAAGACTATGTTCAAGATCTGGGGTCAAATATGAAAAAATGACAAAGTTATGCCCATTCATTGCAATTTCAGTACTGTATGCATGCTCATAACTGCAAATCTTTGACTTGTTCCATCCAGATCCAGAGGAGAGGAGGGAGGAGAGAAGAAACTACTGGGGCACAAGAGAAATTTAACAGTTCAGAAATTCAATACAATTTGTTTTCTGGCCTCAGTGTAGCTGTGTTGTACAGGGCAAGGCAGGCTGGCAAAATACATATTTGACTTGTGCCATCCAGAGGAAGAGAGACAGAGAGAGAGAGACAGAGAGACAGAGAGAGACAGAGACAGAGATTGTGAGGAAGCCCATGAGAAATTTAACAGTCCCAGAAATCCCAAATAAAAGTTTCTTTTTCTGGCTTTACTGTGGATGTGTGTACAGAGCATGGGCAGGTTGGCAAAATAAATCTGACTTGTGCCATCCAGAGAGAGAGGAGAATGCGGGGTGGGGGCATGAGAAATTTAACAGCCACAAAATCCAAAATAAAAGTTTATTTTTCCTGGCCTCAGTGTGTCTGTCTGTACAGGGTAAGGGCAGGCTGGCAAAATAAATCTTTGATTTGTGCCATCAGAGGGAGAACACAGAGACTATGTGGGGGCATGAGAAATTTAACAGTCTTAGAAATCCCAAATAAAGTTAATTTTTTCCTGGCTTGGTGTGGCTGTGGGTACAGGGCAAGGGCAGGCTGGCAAAATAAATCTTAGCCTAATATGGATACAAATAAACTATCTGAGAAAGTAAGGAAATTCATTGCAAAAAGTTTGCTAATGCACTATTAGAGTTGAAGTGTCAAAAGTAGGGAAATACAACCTTAGGGTTCCCAAGCCTAAGACCCCACTCCCACTGTGTATGCAGAAACAGGCATGAGGGGAACTTAAAGTTCCCAACCCCTATACCCACCCCTCTCTCAGCTTATGACCCTAAGACCCCACCCCCACCCTGCGTGCAGGAACAGGTGTGATGAGTGCACCTTGGCATTTGAACCTAATGCTCACCCCATTCCAAGACTAAGTCAGCTAAGGTGAGTGGAAAATAAAAGAATAGGCTGAGCATTAGGTTCAAATTGCATATATATATATATATATCAAAACAAAATGGTTATATTAAGCACACTGAAAATAGAAAATAGAGTTAAAAATCTAGGTTTTGACCTTAGGTCTTCAGGAAATATCTAAAGAGGAAAAAACAAAGTTAGTGTGAGGAGGTAAAATAAGAGATATATATGGGGAAAGAAAAAGGGGAGGCTCAGGAGAAGTGATAAATGGCAAGATTAAGAGAGAATCCGAGAAACAAAGAGGTGATAATGGGAAAGGCAAAGCATAATAGGAGTGAAAGAGCTAGATAAGTCCTCAGGTGGAAACTAATTAACAGGGCCTAGTAAGAAGGCTGAAAGGTGACAAGTGTTGGGAAGGAGACCCTTAGATGAGTCCCTGCCCTCCTATGTTAAAGACACTAACCATGCTCTCAGTTATTTGACAGGTTCAGATTCGGTGGCTCTCATCAGCTGAACTTCACCATGGACATTAAATCTCTTTACACAGTGATCCCCCACAATGATGGTCTGACAGCTTTGCAGCATTTCCTGAATAAGCGGAAAGTCCAGCAGCCCCACACACTAACTTGTCTGGCAGAACTTGTTCTCACACTCGATCTTTTTCTTTTAATGACAGTTTTTTCAGCAGGGCAGTGGAGTTGCCATGGGTACCAAGATGGGTCCTAGCTTTGCTAACCTGTTTGTAGGTTGGGTGGAGGAACAGTTTTTCTCTCATTCACAGGGACTGTGCCTGAACTCTACAAACACTACATAGATGACTGTGTGGGCCACCTCCTGCTCCAGGAGACCCTCAAGTCTTCCTTGACAAGTTTACCACGGCCCATCCTTCCCTTCAATACACTGTTGACGTATCATCCTCTACACTGCCTTTTCTGGATATCCAACTGTCAGTACAGAACACTGGTCTGAAGACATCAGTTTATTACAAACCCACTGACTCACAGTTTCCTCCTCCACAGCTCCTTCCATCCTAAACATGTCAAGAATGGCCTGCCTTATTCACAGTTTCTTAGACTTTGCAGGTTATGCAGTGAAGAGGATGATTTTGCTGAGCAGACCCAAATATGCATACATTTTTGTCAACAGGGACACCCTAAAAGCACAGTGGACAGAGCACCCTCCTCAGTCAGTAACATTCCCCATAACCTTGACCTCCATGGGAAAGATACTGTCATGCAAGAACAACAACGAATTCCACTAGTGCTTCCTTTCCATCAGAGTACACCTTCCCTTCACAGGATCATCACCAGTAACTTTCCTGTTTTGCAAACTGACCCCAACATTGTTGCTTCCTTTACAGAACCACCTATTGCTTCCTACTGCCAGCCACCCTACCTGTGGAATCTCCTGGTTAAAAGCAGCCTACCTACTCCTAACAGTTCCTCCTACCAGGTACCAAACCTTACAACAAAACTCGCTGCTACACCTGCAAATTTGTTTCTAGTGTGACTGAAATTGAGGGCCTACAGGTGTTTTCACATCACCAAGGAGTTCTCATCACCTCCACTAATGTGGTATATTGTATTCTTTGCAGGAAGTATACAGCTATTTACATTGGAGACTGGTAGACGCCTTGCTAACCATTTCAGGGAACATTACAGAGCAGTCAGGAATGGAGACACTGCTAAACCCATTGTATCCACTTTATCTCAAGGATCACAGTGTCAATTACCTTTCTGTTTGTGTCCTTCAGCAGGACTTCTGGGATTCTGACCATAGAAAAACATGGAAACCAAGCTGATCATTTGCCTTGGTTCCCAGCAGCCTTCCAGTTTAAATGACAGACTTATTTTCTGCTAACATCTTTCAGCCACTTTGTTTTCCCTAAAGTCTATTTGTATCTATACACATTTAATTTATTTTCATTGTCACCATAAGTCTCCATCTCTGTCTCCTTCCCTCACACTTGTCACCTTTCAGCCTTCTTACTAGGCCCTGTTAATTAGTTCCCACCTGAACTTCTCTAGCTCTTTCACTCCTATTATGCTTTGTCTTTCCCATCATCACCTTTTTTTTACAGATTCTCTCTTAATTTTGCCATTTATCACTTCTTCTCCTGAGCCTCCCCTTCTTTCTTTCTTTCCCCACATATATAGCCCTTATTTTACCTCCCCTCCCTTACTTTGTTTTCTCTTTTACATATTTCATGTAGAAGACCTATGGTCTAAATGTAGATTTTAACTATTTTCTATTTTCAGCGTGCATTAATATACCATTTTGTTTTGCTTTCAGACCACAAGCTGATGCAGCACCTTGTTTTGTTTATAGATAGATAGATAGATAGATAGATAGATAGATAGATAGATAGACAGACAGACAGACAGACAGACAGACAGATAGATAGATACTGTCTGTAGACAGATAGATATATAGATAGATAGATAGAAGATAGATAGATAGATAGATAGATAGATAGATGGATGGATGGATGGATGGGTGGATGGGTGGACGGATGGACAGACAGACAGATAGATGGATGGACAGATGGACGGTGGGCAGACGGATGGACAGACAGACAAACAGATAGATACTGTTGATAGATAGACAGACATAGATAGATAGATAGATAGATAGATAGATAGATAGATAGATAGATAGATAGATAGATATTATACTGGTGCAGTAAGCGCCAGTATAGTTAAGGTTAGCAGGGCAGGTTAATGTTTAACCTCAAATGTTTCACTAAATAACTTTGCACCCATTCAATGGATTTGCAAGAAATTTGGCATACTTTGTGGCTAGGGAAGGTCTCTTTATGTGCCAAAGTTTGTGTCAGTCCTTTTGCAGTTTTTGAGATACAAAGTGTTGAAAAACAGAGGTTTTGCTATGTTGGCTATTTTTCTGCTCACCTGTATCTCAAAAGCAGTGTAACATTATTGACTGAGACTTTTCAGGGTAGAAAGCCTTTGCCTAGCAGATGTGCCTTTTGAAGATTTGGAGGAAAAATATTAATCCATTCAAAGTTATTGAATTTGGCTTTTCCCATTATTTCTTATGGGAAAAATCGATTCCAGGCACAAAGAGGGATTTGCAGGCTTTTGGTGCAGAATCCTGCATCAAACTATCATGTTAAATGCAGAATCCTGCATTAAAGTGCCATTTTTCAATGCAGAACCCTGCATCTAAATACCATGTCAGATACAGAATCCTGCATCAAAATGCTATTTAGGGCACTGTGCTCTATTTATTTCATTGCTGACATCGGAGGGCCAGTCCCCATGTTGGCATGGCAATACCATCCCACACTAGTGTAGGACACTGGAGAGTCCACGCCAATGTCCTCAAATAATATTTATTTAATAATATAATCTGACACCAGGATGTCCACTCCTGGTGTCAGATGATAAGTTACCCTCCCGTTCCCCAGCCATCCCTTTAATAATACTTTGCCAACATGTGAGGGACCAATTCCCATGTTGGCGTGAACCCCACCAACAATATAGGACACTGGAAGTCCACTCCCAGTGTCCCCATAATCGAACTTATAGTTACCTGAAAGAAGAAAACTCTCCCGATATGTTTTTTGTTTTGCCCTATAAAAATGATCCCTCATCATTCCCCTCCTCCTCCCCATCCTGACCCTCCTCTACACCCACCTCCCCACCCCCATATGTACCTTCTGATGTCGGTGTCTGTGATCTTCTGTGGGCGGGACACGTCTGCACTCTTCAAAGCTGAACTGGGAACTGAAGAATCAAGGTAGAAGTCGTATAAAAGGCAATCAATGGAGGTTCAATTATGTTGATATCTCAGCCATTTTTGATATTTTTGACCAAATTTTCAACATGGGGCTTCTTGGACCATACCTCATGAACACTGGCACTGTCATTTCATTACTCAGTCCCAAAAAGTGATTTTGCAGTCACTGTCGGAATCACCTTTTGGGACCGATTAAAAAATGACAGAGACATCTAAGTACCTCACAGGGAGGAACAGGGTGCAGGAATACACTATTTCCAGCAAAAAGATGTTCCAGGACTAGAGGGCATGGGATGAAGTTGGGGAGGGTGATTCAGAGGAAGCGTGAGGAAGAATTTCTTCACAGAAGGGTGGTGGACAATTGGAAGAATTTCTTCACAGAAAGGGTGGTGGACAATTGGAAGAATTTCTTCACAGAAAGAGTGGTGAACAAGTGGAACACCCTGCCAGAGGAAGTGGTGGGGGCTGAAACAATCATGGAATTTAAGAATGCATGGGATAGGCATAAGGAAATTCTGGAGGTCAGGGGTAAGGGCAACAGACTTCTAGAAAAGCGTAAAGGAGCTTACAAGCTCAAATCGCTGACTAGGTGGGCCATAGGCCCTTATCTGCCAGCAGTGTCTGTATCCATGTATCTATGACAGTGCCAGTGTTCATGAGGGAGGTCCCAAAACACCCATGTTGAAAAGTTGATGGAAAAAATAAAAAAATGACTGCATTATGAGTGTGCGTTGTGCAATTTCTATGCACACACATAACATCACCACTTTTAATATTTTCACTCCAGATTTTCAATATTGCCATTTTCACCTCCTCATGAACAGTACAGCTGCCATTTTAACATCCTGCCCAAAATGTGTTTTCGCACCTGTGGCACAGAATGGCGCAATCGCTGTACAAAATCAACTTTTGGGATGGAGTAACAAAATCACAGTGCCACGTTCATGAGGTGGAGTCACAAAAGCCAATGTTGAAAATTTGGTGAGAAAATACCAGAAATGGTCAAGTTATGTGCATTCATTGAAATATTTCTATGCATCGCATAACATTAGTTATTTTAATATTTTGACTACAAATTTTCAACATAGCCTTTGTTGACACCACCGCATGAACAGTAAAGCTGTCATTTCTCAAATCCTGCTCAAAATGTTTTTCACAACCTGTGGCATGGAAAGGCACAGTTGCTGCATGAAATCACCTTTTGGGATTGAGTAATGAAATAATAGTGCCACTGTTCATGAGGTGGGGTCCCAGAAAGCCCATGTTGAAAATTTGGAGCAAAAATAACAAAAACACAAGAGTTACATGCCTTTCTTTCCACAATTTGAGTCTGATTTAGTACTTCTTTTCACATGTACAATAATAAAAGGCGCTCCTTTTAACATGCCTCGGATCATGTTTTCATCAGTATTCTCAGCTGTTTTTAAACATCAGGGCTCAATTCTAAGATGCATGTCGCAACTTCGCAGCTGTATGCCAGTTGCAACATTTGCCACTCGCCAGGGACCCTGCACCATATTCCAGAACAGGCAGGGTCCCGGCACTATACTCTGCAACCTGTAGCAGCTCCAGGGTTGTGCCTCGGAGGTGTACCCCACGGGTGCCTAAGTCGCCGATGGAAGGGCGCAGCCCCAAGCCCCGGACTCCAAACATGCCTGCAAGCCTCTGTGGGCTATGGAGGGATGTTGGCTGTCTTTGCAGGCATGGAGTGGCACAGCATGATGGACCCGAGTGCTAGTGGGTGGCACCCCAGTATTGGGGTTGCTCTGTGATGGTGGGGTCCAAGAGGCATGGCTGTGTGCGAGGTTTGGCACTGCAGGGGAACTGGCAGTTTGCCAGGACAGAAGCCCTAGACCTGCTAATAGCTGGTCTAACCCTGCAGTGCCACAGTGGGTCTTCAAATGGTGTAGTCATGGCAGTTGCCCTTTTGGAATAGGTTGCAGATGCTGCTGTAACCCTCCTTCTGCCATGTCGTGGGGCCCTGGGCAGCAGAAGCCCCCTTAGGCAGAGTCCGCCTGCACCATGGTGCAGGCCACATCTTAGAATCCCGATCAGCATAAATGCATAGTTAAGGTGTGACTTGTGCCATTGGGCTTGGCACAAGTTGCCTTACATGCGATACCTGATTTAGAATAGGCCCCAATTGTTTAAAATCTCTTCTATTCTGACAAAAATTAATTACTACATGGCAGGCACTGCTCCTGACCTTATGGAACAATAGGTGTTCAAACACGACTGCAAATACTGATGAAAACCTGGCATGAGCCATATTAAAGGAACACCTTTTAATATTTCAAATGTGAAAAAAGTACTAAAGCAGATTCTAATTATGGAAAGAAGGGCATCATACAAGTCAGGTGATAAGGGGCAATCTAAAACAGAATAAAAAGGTATAGGTCAAAATTTCACTGCTGTCTTGCACTGCTGCTTTAGTGGGGTGGGGGCAGTGGATGTTCCCTGCCTCAGTTTCAGCAAGGCCTTCCACACCGTCCCACATAAGGGCTTGTTAACAAGATGGGAAGTCTGGCCATGGGACACAAGGTGGTGAACTGGGTTAGGAATGGCTTAACAGGAGACAGAGGGTGGTGGTACATAGGGTACAATCTGGGAAGAGGGGGTGACTAGTGGGGTACCACAGGGATCAGTCCTTGACCCAGTCCTGTTCAATGTCTTCATTTGTGACATTGCAGTGGGGCTAGAATGAAAGGTCTGCTTGTTTGGAGATGACACCAAGATCTGTAATAGGGTGGATACTCCAGAAGGGTGCAGAAAATGAGAAAGGACCTAGGGAGGCTTGAGAAATGGTCTGAGGACTGGCAACTGTGGTTTAATTCAAAGAAGTGCAAAATTATGCACCTGAGCCATTAAAAAAACACTGTGGAGAGCTACAGGTTGGGGGAGTTGCTGGCAATCAATAAGCACTGTGGTGGAATTTAAACATGCATGGGACAGGCACAGGGAACTATAGAGTTAAAGTAGAGGAAGGGTCGAAGCCGTAATCAAGTACAGAACTTACAGGCAGACTGGATGGACCTAGTGGTGCATACGGCCATTTAGACCCAGACAAATCGCCAGTGGATAATTAAGAGCAGACATATCATCACACAGACTACAGGAGTTACAGTATTCATCAGCGCTGTCGTCATGTTGCTGGACTATTAGTCACATATAGTAAGGTACAGAACTTAGTCTCAGGGAGGAGGAGAGATTCTCCTATGACATTTTAGCTGATTTTGATTAGCTTGTTCCATTTAAAAGTACCAATGGCAAACATCCTGGTTGCTATGTTTCACATTATGACAATCATAAAAGCAGCTCAATTAAAAAGAATCAGCAGAGCAGGTGACATTTTCAAAACTGCTTTTAGATAATGCAAATAGATCACAGTCAAAATGATCTGACAAGATAATAGAGCTTTCATTGCTGCCTGATTAACTTGGCTGTAGGGTTCCATCTCAACCCTTTTCTTTTCTGTCAGAATAAGAGTGCACTACCTGAAGGATTACTGCTAGCTCTAAAGTACAGACCACTTTTAAAATTACTGTCTGGGATATTGGAGTTTGCCAAGACTAACAAAGCATACTTGCTTCATTTGGACTGGACTTTTCTCAAGCATGCAAAATGTCAGGGTGTTTTTCAGTTTGCAAGATACTGAAAAGAAATTAAAGGAAAATATTGTCTCTGTTTAGCTAACAAAATGGTATTAGCATTATAGATACCTTCCAAGTCTTGAACTCTTCCTGCATGCAGCTGCAAGTAATACCTTTGCTCATGTTTGTGTAGTACAGTCTTCTTTGTTCGATGTTGCTGTTTGGCCTTTTTTCTATGTGCAGTGTGTGAGTTGAATATAAATATAAATGTTGAAAATGTCGCGTTAACTCGTCACAGTGTCTGCAGTTTGCCTGCAACCAATTTCACTGCGATGAATGTAATATGCCAAATTGACCGCAACAAACTGTCTGCGGTGAATTAAACCGTGACTAGTTGTCTGTGAACCACCTAGCAGTCCTTATCTGCTGACAATTTCCAGGTTGGTCATGTCAGACAAATCTGATAGATTTCTTTGACTGGGTGATGAAGGAAGTAAATGGGGGCTGCGTGGAAGTCACCTACCTTGATTTAGCAAGGCCTTTGACACCGTCTCACACAAGAGGCTTATTAACGACATGAGTAGCCTGTGCATGGGGTAAAAGCTGATAAACTGGGTTAGAAACTGGCTCACAGACAGGAGACAGAGGGTGGTGGTAAGGGATCCAATCCAGGGAGAGGGTTGTCCAGCAGGGTACATCTGGGATCACTCTTGGGACCAGTCCTGTTCAATACTGTCATTAGAGACATTGTGGAAGAGCTAGAAGGAAAGTTCTACCCTTTTGCAGATGACACCAACATCTGTAACAAGTGGATCCTCAGAGGGGTAGAAAATGAGGTGGGACTAAGAGAGCTTGAAAATGGACTGAGGTGCAACTGAGGTTCTATGCAAAGAAGTGCAAAGTAATGCGCCCAGGAAGAGGAAACCCAGGCGAGCGCTACTGGGTGGGTGGGAAGGTGCTGACATTCACCAAAGAAGAAAAGACCTAAAGTTATCATTTCTGATAACCTAACAGTGTCTCAAGCATAGAAGTACAAAGCTATACACCTGAGAAACAAAAACCAGAGGAAGAGTACACAATGGAGGATAACAACAACACAAATGGAAGGGACATGGGGTACTCATATCAGATGACCTAAAGATAAGCAAGAAATGTGAGAAGGCAGTAAGGAAGGCTGGGGGATACTGGGATGTATAGGGAGGCACCACCAGTAGAAAATGAAGTTTTATCCCTCTGTACAGACAGCTGGTGAAACCCATCTGAGTACTGCATGCAGTTCTGGAGACCCCATCTCTGCAAGGACATAGACAGGATGGAGGAAGTCCAGAGGAGGGCAACTAAAATGGTGCAGGGTCTGCAACAGAAGCCATACGAAAGAAGACTAAAGGAGCTTAATATGTATACCCTTGAGGAAAGGAGGAGGGGGACATGATTGAAACTTTCAAGTACCTCAAGGGAATCAATAAAGTCAATGAGGGTAGCATCTTTCAGAAAAGAGATGTGCAAGAACAAGGGACACAATTTGAAGATAGAGAGTTGGCTCAGGGGCAATGTGAGAAATATTTTTCACAAGGGTGGTGGACACATGGAGCGGCTTTCCTGACAGGCTGTGGGGTCAAAACAGTAGGGAATTCAAGAATACATGGGACAGATATATAGCAATTTTGGTGGGGGCAGGAGAAGTAGGCTGTTGGTTAACTAGTATCTGCAGCTTATGCAACAGGAAGAGAAATGGGCAGATTAAGTGGATCAAGCAGTCCTTATCTGCTGTCAAAATCTATGTGTCTATGTTTCTAAGGTACTTGGCTTATGGAGACAACTCTATCCTAATTTTCAGACCTATGTTTGACCTGTAGAGTAATTTAGTTCACTGCATAAAAGTGAGGAAATTAAATGCAAAACACCTTTCAAAGTATGGAAATGCGGTATTAGGGTTCCAACCCAAAACCCACCCACCCTTCTCCACCAAATTTTCAACATGCTCTTTTGGGACCCCACCTCATGAACACTGGTAGTGTCATTTTGTTAATCAGTCCCAAAAGGACTACAAAGCAAGCTATGTGACATTATTGTCCAAATCCAAGTCAGCCATATAGAAGACACAACGCTGTTCTGGCTGCCAGTTCTCCCTACTTCTGAGACCACTGAGCATTACACACCATGGTGGCTTATCGATATCATTTATTAAAACCCTGGCGTTTTGAGCAGTTTCTTTAATTTTGTTACACTGGAAGAAATGGTTGATGGTGAGCAAGTGATGGCTGTAAATTTTGGCTCTTATGGTTCTGTAGTGCAACATGCTGATCTATTTGTTCCAGCAGCTTCACAGTCCACTAATATAGCTCAACCTTTTGGAAGTCTGAGCAATTCAAGCTCTTCAAGATCCATGCAAAACAATTTCAGAGGAGGCCATGCATGGCAAAATGAAGTATTCAGTTACCGGGAGGTTCAAGGCATGGTACAGGGGACTGATAGTGATGCTGCTGTAAGTAACCCAGGATTTGAAAACAGTGTGAGAAAGACATGTGAGAGGACACTGGTATCTCTACAATGAAAGACTTATCTGTATTCATTGTGGAAAGTCTTTTAATCAGAAAGGCAGTCTTGACAGGCATATATGGCTTCACATGGGAATAACACCTTCCTGTGCAAGTTCTGTGGAATGAAGTACACTTTAAAGGACCAGCTTGCATATCTCATTCATGGGCACATAGATGACAAACCTTTCTGATGTGAAATCTGTGGGAAATGTTTTCCCTTTCAAGGTATTCTAAACCAGCATTGGAGGAAAACTCACCCTGGGTGACAGAACTGAAAAATCATATGAATTTCCAAAAGAACAGATTCTCGAGTGACAAAAGGTTCCTTTTCATGACTCATGATACGAAAAAGATTCTTTTTCATATCATATGGTCATGAAAAAGGATTCATTATATTAAAAGCCACATTTAAGGGAAGAAGCCCTGACCGTGCTGAAGAAGAAGCTCTAAGCGGTCCCGGTCCTGCTACGGGATATCCACAGTCTACCGCATCTCCTGTCTGCTCCTAAGGACTGAGACAGTAGCCCTGGAAGACTGAAGAGCAGCATCTCTGGTCCCAGCACTCTTCAAGGGTGTGGCCACTGCAACCAGTGTCTTCCTCCCGGCACAGAAAGAAAGAAGAAGGAAGCCCTGACTGGGCTGAAGAGTGGCTTTAGTGGTCCCAGTCCTGCTACAGAACAGCCACAGTCCCTACACTGCATCTCCTACCTACCCCTGAGGACCAAGACAGTAAGCCCAGGAGGCTTAAGAGCAGTGCCTCTGGTCCCGGCACTCTTCATGGGTCCAGCCACACAACCAGCATCTTTCTCCCGGTGCAAAAGAAGAAGGAACCCCTGACCAGGCTGAAGAGTGGCTCTAGTGGTCCCAGTCCTGCTATGAGACAGCGCATGATCCCTACACTGTATCTCCTGCCCACCCCCGAGGACCAAGACAGTAGCCCTGGGGCTGAAGAACAGTGCCTCTGGTTCTGGCACTCTTAGCAGGTCTGGCCACCACAACTAGCATCTTCCTCCCAGCACAGAAAGAAGAAGAAGAAGAAAGCCCCTGACCGGGCTGAAAAATGGCTCTAGCAGTCATGGTCCTGCTATGGGACAGCCGCACTCCACGCTGCATCTCCTGCCTGTCCCTGAGGACCAAGACAGTAGTCCTGGAAGGCTGAAGAATGGCACCTCTGGTCCCGGCTTTTTCATGGGTCCAGCCACTGCAACCAGCATCTTCCTCCCGGCACAGAAAGAAGGTACAGTGAGTCCAAGGCTTGAAAGCCTATAATCTTCTTGGCTCCTGGGATGGTCTGCCCACTTCCTAGTGGCTGGACAGTTCCACTGATTTTTACATTAAAAAGGTACCTCTGCTTAGACTTTTGGCTTGGCCAGTGGCGCTTTCAATTGCCCACTCTCAGGCAGATTTTTAAGCTTAAAGCCAAGATGTATTCTGTTCTTTACTAATTAATGAAACAGCTTCAGAGTTTAACTGTTTAGTATGCTGTTAAACTGTTTGTTAATACTCACTGCCTACTTATGGATTTGCTGCATTTCAGTTAGCTGGAAAGTCAGACTTTAGAAACTCCCATTTTAGTTAGCTAAGCGTTTATTCTGTGGCTGCAATTGATTGCCGCTTTGTGCAGTGTTACTGCTACCCAAACCTCTGTCTGAGCCCTCCTACTGAACAGCTCCCCATCCCAACTCACTCCTAATTGTCCTCCTTCCTTTCTCTACTCTATACCTGTGTTCTTTCTCTCCAAAGGCTGGCCGCACCTCATGCATCACAGCCCAGACACCCCCCACCCCTCTCCTTGCATCTTAATTGTCAGTATTCATAGCACCTCTTTATCCCTGCTGTTTCCCTGCTCTCCTACCCAGCTTAATCCCTTTCCTTTTGTCTCTGGTAATTACTGCTGCTTTGCCCACCTAGCTCCTGCCCCCATTGTTCCTCTTTGATCTGACTTTACTTACTTCTGCCTCTCTCCTCCTCCTCCTCCTCCTCCTCTCCACAGAAGAAGTCCCTGACTGGGCTGAAGAGTGGCTCTAGTGGTTCCAGTCCAGCTATGGGACAGCCGCAATCCTACAATGCATCTCCTGCCTGCCCTCTGAGGACTGAGACAGTAGCCATGGAGGGCTGAAGAGCAGTGCCTCTGGTCCTGGCACTCTTCACAGGTCCAGCCACCACAACCAGAGTTTTCATCCCAGGAAAGAAAGAAAGAAAGAAAGAAAGAAAGAAAGAAAGAAGAAAGAAAGAAAGAAAGAAAGAAAAAGAAAGAAAGAAAGAAAGAAGGTATGGTGAGCCCAAGGCTTGAAAGCCTATATTATTGGCTCCGGGATGGTCTGCCCACTTTCTATTGGCTGGACAGTCCCACTGATTTTTAAACTAAAAGGCACCTCTAAGGCTTGACCTGTGGCACTTTCAATTGCCCATTCTCAGGCAGATTTTTCAGTGTAAACCACTCCCTCTCCACCTCTGGCCCAGTCACTCAGCAGGTCTACATTTAAAGGCATAACAGTTCTCACAGCTGTACTCTTAAATCACCTAATCCCTTCCCTAGCAAACCAATTTATCCAGGTGTACTGGTAAGGAGACTGTGAGTAATCTCTCCACTTCCCACAGTAGCTTCTTTCAAATGGAATACCTCTTCAAGATAGGCATCAAGGCACACCCTGCCACCATGCTACTACTGGGAGCCTCACTGATGTTGCAACTCATCCTCTTATGTCTTCCTGGTGGACCTGTAACTGCACCACCTACCTTGGCTACCCAGTAAGGTGTTCGTAATGCATATGGGACCATAACCTTGGCCTATAATATGCGACCATGGATCACACATAACTCCTGGGGCTACCTGCACAGATTGTAGAGCTCCTGCTGCCCATGTTGGAACCCCACCCTGGCACTCCTCCCTTGCCTTCTCATCTCCCAAGGAGCCTACACCATGCATCACTTCAAACGAAGAATATAGACCTACAACAAACTGTTCAAGGAGACTATAAAAGTCTAATACTTCTGTTGCTCTTACTCTCAGGCAACATACATCCCAATCCTGACCTATCCTCTAACTAGAAACTCCTGCAAAAATCTAGGGACAGTTAAAATGGCTACAATCAATATCTGCAGCCTGCTCCCTAAACTGGATGGTCTAAAGGTATGGATCACTCAGCACAATCCTGTTGTCATCTCTGTAATAGAAATCTGAGCTTACCCTGATATTCCTTTTTTCCATAATGAATTTTTGATTTTTCCAACCATACAATACAACTTTATAAAACCAAAATAAACTATATATATATACTGTTCAGTACAATATTAATTTAAATTCATTCTTATGATAGTTTATATTATAAAAGACTAATTCTATTAAATTATTTCATGTATCATTCCTAATAAAATACATTGTGCTGTAAATAGTAGTACACTGACTTTTTAACAGATGTAACTTTTAGGAATATCTAAATTCTTGAGAAGATAAAGGCTTAGTTATCTTAGATCCTTCCAAGGCAATAAAAGGTGACCAGACACTATTATAGTCATCCAGTTTATCTAACAGCTAGTAGTGTAGTCTTTCATTTCTTGAGACAAATTCCATCTGGTTATACCATCGTTGTAATGAGGAGACTCTTTGTCTTTCCAATATTTTAATATGATATTTTTATATTAAGGAAGCATTACACAGCCAGATTGTTTGGAACTTGTTCAGATCTAGGCATTCTGAAAATACCCCAGAATAAAAACAAAGGAGAAGGGGGATCTCAGTTATCTGTAACTAACACAAACCTAAGCACCTCTCCCATAGACCCTAATCTTAGTACAGTCCCACAGCATGTGCAGTATATCAGCCTCTCTGCTGTTACATTTCCAACAATCAGCATTTCCCTTAACACCCATTGTCAGCAGCCATGGGATGACTTAAATAGGATCTATACAATATTTTGAGTTGGATGAGCCTACCTTGCAGTTCCTTTATAGATTTATTGGCCATCTTCCATGTGAACTCCCAATCCTCCATAGGGAAGCGATACTAGCTCCTCTTCCCAGGACCACTTGGCCTTAAGTGTCGAACAAGAAGACTAGATGTTAGCGGGCAGCAGTTCATATACTGTATGATACTGTCTCCTCTTTTGAGTGAACCCAGCTTTACTAACTGATCCCTCCTCATTTTGTGGTAAACTGTAGGATTCCATGAGGCAATTATTTTTAAAAGCTCTCTAAGCCCCTAGATAGTAGTGAAATTGGTATCTGGACAGACCAAACTTCTGTCTTAGCTCTGTAAAGATAATAGAACTCTAGTGTTCTTATCTATTAGCTGGCCCAGGTTTTTGATTCCTGGCATTAGCCAATCCAAATTAAATAGGCCTTTCTTATTTCTTGTGATCTCTGTATTGTTCCAAATGGGCATGCACGTAAGGGTATTTTTCTTTTGTTGACTATAGTTATAACTTTTCAGGGTTGCTATTGATCCTTGTATGCATGGGTTCCTTTGACATGCAGGGGTATCATCATATATATAAATCAGTAAGACTATGAGGTTTGAGCAATTCTTTTCCAAATCTACCCAACGAGGTTGTTTTGGGACCTGCTTTGTCTGGGCTGGCCATATGCTTTAGTACCTGTTTAAAATGAATGCAAGCTGATATTTCTCCACCAAGGAAGTGCGAATCCCGTTGTTCTTTTAAATGTCTCAGTTTAGATAACCCCAATCTTGGGGGCTGTATCCCCAAAGAAACAGTTTAAATATTTTGTCTAGGCATTTGAAATAATTAATAGAAAGCACAATGGGAAGATTCTGAAATAGATTAAAAAAATTGTGCCAGAATCATTTTAATAGCATTAATTTTCCCCAAAGTGATAGACTGAGTTCCCCATCTTTCTAAGTCTAACTCCATATCCCATAATGCTGGATCATAGTTGATCTCTACCAGCTTCCTAAATTTGTTGAGACCTGCAACCCTAAATAGGTGATAACAGGTTTAAACCTATCCAGTGAAAGTTTCTTCATTATATCTTTCATATTTTGATCTGTTAGATTATTTTGCAAAACTTGGATTTTCCCCAGTTAATTCTCAGACCTGAGATCAGTTGAATTCTTTCAAGATCATTTGCACTTCTGAACAGGATTGATTAGGTGAACTTAGGGTGAGTAGGAGATCATCAGCCAAGACAAACAACTTGGGCGGATATTCAAACTGTGCCTAAAAGTGCGCAACAGCAGGAGCAAGCGCAAGTCACTTGCCATATGCGCAATCGTCGCTAATATTCAAATATGGAGCAAGGCCAATTGCGCAAGCAACCAATGTCTGAATAGCGCGACAAACTGCCCATGCGCAACCAGGAGGGAAGCTGAGCAGATATGATGTGCCATAGCGCAACAAGGCCAGCCCAGCTGAGCAGTCCAGAGGCCCATAGGGCAAGCAAACACCCCAGCAGCATAGCAATGGAACAGCACAACCAGGGAGGTAGGCAGGGCCCACCACCCATGCCACAGATGGGCACAGGACACACTGCAGAACTAACAATGCACCCCAGACCCCAAGAACAGCATAACTGGGGAGGGGAATATCAACCGGCCCATGGGGAGAAGCAAAAAAGCACATCCCGGCCGTGTTACTGCAGCACACCCACTGGCAAGCTGAGACTGCACACAAAGGGGCGGACCACCCCAGTGTCCAGCAGCCCCCCATGCACAGCACACCCTGCACTGTGACCCCAAGACACCACCCATGAGCAGTTACCAGCACTGCAGGAATCCCCAGGCCCCCATCACACTGCAATCTCGTGTACCACAGAACCATACAAGCCAGAGCCACCATGAGCACCCAGCAGTGGTGGCAGGCAATACTGACTGAAAGCCACTCCACACCAGAGACACCTCCCCACCCACACACACACATACCCAAGACTATACCACCCCAGATGCCATGCACACCGCTGCAACTGAGCACCTATAGCCAGCTGCAAATCAGAGACCACCACAGTATTCATATCAAAATATATATTACAAATATAACAAGAATAAGAAGAACAACAACTATAACTATGTACAAATATACAAAACAGGGGTGGGGGTATGGGTACAAGGTAGAGGGTGGGTAAGGAACAGGTGAACAACCGGGAGAGGGAAGGTGGGGTGAGGTGATGGGCAGCTACTGCCTGCCAGCCTGCTCTCCTGTCGCCTGGTGCTGGGCCTGGGGCCTCCTCCTGCACCTCAGACCATGTTGCTGTAGGTCCAGCAGGATGGTGTGCTGAATCCATCGCCACCTGTATCATCCACCACAGCGACCTCTCAATGCGGTGCAGGATCCGGACACCTAGGACAAGGAATCAGAGTCAATGGCTGTGACTGTCCATATCCCTGAAGCCCACCCATCATGCATGGCATATAGCCAAGTGCCCGGCTCCTGTGATGGACTGCACCCAGCCACAGTGACCGTGCACAAGACATGCCCAACCAGGCAGCAACAGCCATATGTACCACTGCACACACCGCCCGCAGACCAGCTGCGCACAACAAGGCTGTCCAGTGATGTGGCTATGTGGTGGGAAGTCAGTGCCACAGCCATGTGCCCAGTGCATGCATGGACCACCAGTGATGCACTCACAGACATGCAGTGCCACTGGACAGTGCTGACTGTCACATGTCGCGTGCATGGCAGTGTTGTCCATGGATGGTGGCCGTGCCCCCACAGCATGCAATAGCATCCATGATGTAATGACACTCACCCTCATCAAGCCACTGCATCAGGTGCTGCTGTGGCTGCGGCTGCTGCTGTTGCTGCTGCTGTGGCTGTGGCTGTTGCACCCCCTCCGCCAGCCACCCTGGCACCGCCATCCCATGCCTCAGCCCGTGCCTGCCTCCGCTCCTCCATGCCTGTGGGAGACAAAGGAAGAGAAAACATCAATGAGATCCCAAAGCAGACAGCCCTTGCCCCATTGAGTGTGCCTGCCCACACATCCAGACCCAAACAGCACACACCTACAAACACCTCACAGCAAACCACAGCCCAACCCACCCCCATGCAGGATTACATTACACAGTCACCCATGCAGACAATAACAGTGCATACACAGCACACCCACCTGGCCTGGGCACAATGCCCCTCCTGGCACGTGACCTGAGGTGCAAACAGAGCACGCCCTCCTCTGCAGGTTGCCATAGCGGTGCCTGCACTGTTCAGGGGTCCTCCTCTGCCCAGTGGCCTGCTCCAGGGCAGCGGTGACCTGCTGCCACACATGGGTGCGTGGCACCTGCAGGGCACACCTCGAACAGTGAGCCATAGGGGGCTCCACCACAGCCACCAGGTTGGCCAACTCCAAGCCCCCATTGTGGTGCTCTCCTGCGTGCCATTGTCAAACTGTACAGTGGCAATATGGCGCTCAGCAGCACAGCAACCCACATGGAAATGTTGCGCAATACAACTCCATCACTGCCTATCGGCTGTTGGGACAGCGCTGGCCGATCCACATCGCGCTGTCACCGAACAGCGCGAGAGCTCATCACGGAAGACGTGACAGCGCCAGGGGCAAAGGTCGTGCACAAGGTCATGGGTCAGTGGCGCAAGGCCATGCACACAACACCATCGGACGTCCACACATCCTGCGCAATCGGACACCTGCGTGCCAGTGCCATAGTGGACTATTGCGCAGTACTGCCACTCGCCATGTGGTGACCAGCGCTGTAGCACCATTGGCACAATGGTGGCCATGGCCTGAATTGCCGATCACGCACAGCACATCATCAGCATGGCAGACACCTGTAAACTACCTGGGCATGCGCAATGCAGTACCACACAGTCACAGATATGCACCATTGGCTCAGCCGGCTCAACCCGTGTGCACAAAGCACAACGGCGCGTGATATTCAGCCAACATATGCAAACCATCTGATCAGCCATTCAAAGGCGCAGTGGCACGATTTGCATCTCATTACAGTTGCTCCACTCTAATTTGCATGCATTGTGCTATAAATGTGCGACATTGGGCTCGCTGGCCAGGTCGGTTACTGCAGGTGAGAGGTGGGTTGCATGCTGTGTGATGTTATGGACAATGGTCATGGATAACGCTGTAGACTGCACAGTGAAAGGTGTCCACTTCCACCCATACAGATCGACATGACCGAGCAGAGCCAAGGTGAGGGTGAGGATGGTGGGCGGAGGAGAGGAGGCCCAACTTCACCACGGCGGAGACAGAGGCCCTCTTCCAGGCCTACCTGGAGGAGGAGCCACTACTGAGTGGACAGCGGGCACCCTCAGGCCCGTGTGGCTGCATGGGAGGGGTAGCTCGGCAGTGAACTTGCACGGAAGCCACCAGCGCCCGTGCAGGAATGCAAAAGAAGATGGGGACAGACCTCAGGAGGGTGAAGGAGAAGGTGGCAGCCCTCAGGGCAGCATGCTGGCACAGGCGGGGCCAGCCAGCGGTGGCGGAGCTGACCCCAGCTGAGGACGAATGGCTGCATCAATGCAGCGGAGTGCTATTGAGGCGATCAGGAGGTGGATTCCAGACAAGGGAAGCCCATCACTGCACGGTATGACATGGTGGTGGTGTTGGGGATGGGGAAGGTTGTCACATGCACTCACATGTCCTCACTTTCTGTTACAGATCCTGTTCGACTTCAGGGGACGGTGATGGTGGGTCCAGGCAGTGAGGAAGACCTGCTGGACTTGGAGGAGGGTCCATCCACCTCTGTCACCAGCCAGCATGCACTGCACCAGCATGCACGCCGGGCTGCCAACTCTGTTTCGGTGAGTCAGGTGTGGGGTGCACAGCCTGTGTGTCAGCAGTCTGGCATGCAAGCATGCCAGCACGCTGTGACTGTGGCTGTAGCACATACCTGCACCATTGATGATGCAAGGACTGTAATGGGAGTGATGTGTGTGTCCCATGACGGACACACAGCAGGCCAGCACATGCCCCTGGGCAAGCTGGTCCCAACGTGGTGCCAGCATGTCTGCACAGTCCCAGGGCTGTGCCTGTCAGCACCGGTGGCAGTGCAGGTGTCTGGCACTGTTGCGGCCACAACAGTGGGACGAGTGGTCCCTGGGCACAGCGGTTGGAGGGCAACAGCAGCAGTCACCCACCAGGTCTGGGGTACAGTGTCCAGTGGTGGCACATGCACACCCCTTTGATATGCCCATTCCTGGTCCTGGTGAACAGCGCCCACCCTCAAGGGGTGTTGAGCATCAGACCTTCCATACCCTGGGGACAGGATGCTGTTGTGGCAGAGTACCCATTTGAAGAGCACACCCGCCTGCTGCAGGAATCAGTACAGCAGCAAAGGCGGGTTGCAACATCCGTGGAGGCACTGTGCATGGCTGTGGAGTGGCACAGCAGGGACTGTGCTCTGATCCTGCAGAGATGGTCCATATGCGGATGGATGTGACCGCCGCCATTGACAGGCAGACCCAGGCATTGGTCGCTGTCGTGGCTGCATTGGGCACACAAGCAGGTGCCCTGTACTGCGCCCTCAGTACGCCTCCACTCCCATTCCCAGCGTCATGCAACACCCAGCCTGTCAACTCGGGTTCTGCCATGGGCATCCCGAGCACCCCTGGTGCAGGTATGTTTGGCATACTACAGACCCCAGTGCGGACAAGGTCACGATCGCGCAGTGGGACCCCAGGGTCCATCGGTGCCACCCCATGTGGCCCCTGCTCAGCCTGCCAGTGCTGTTGAGTCATGGCGGGCTGCCCATGCATCTGCGGTGGCCGTGAAACAGTGCAACCATGACTGACCTGTCTCCCAGTGTGGGCCCTGTCTGGTGCTGCCCTGTGCGCAATGTATGCGTCATGGTGGGCAGTGCGCGGGTGGGTGCCCTGCACATCATGCCGACATACGGACCACCTGCACACCATCGACTGCTGTCCACAGGTGCGTGTGCATGATGATGCCTGTATTGTACTGCACATCAAGGTGCAAGGTGCCCAGCATCTGACACACGTACTTGGACAGTACAGGTGGTGGGTGTGGTCTGTGGATCTGTGTGTTTGCCATGTCTGTTCCTGCTCTGCTGTGCACCTGCCCATGTCTGCTTTGTGCCTGGTGTGTGTGTGTGTGTGTGTGTCCATATGACTGTTCACCCTCCCTGATGGTGTGTTTGTGTGCCTGGTCCCTTCCACTCCCCTTGCCCCATGCACCCTGTGTGTTACTCTGTGTGCCTGTTGGTTGCGCCAGGACAGTGTTGGTTGTACACGGCCCCTGACTTACCTGTGTCATGCATAATGCTCCTCTGTGATGGTGTCCCGGTGCAGCTGGGCCTGCCGGATCAGTCGGGGTCCCGCCGTCAAGGGGCTGCTCATCACCATCATCACGGTGCCGCATGCCCCTATCGCTGTCCCCTCCTCGACCTGAATGGCTATCCCACAGTCTTTGGCCATGTTGTGCAGGATACAACAGGCCAGGAATATCCCACAGGCCTTTGAGGGGCTGTACTGTGAGGCACCGCCGGAGGTGTCTGGGCATCAGAAGCATGCCTGAGCATCCCAAGCACCCACTGATGATGTTAGTGTGGCGGCGCGCTCATTATAGCGCTGCTGTGATGGGGTCATGGGGGCGCTGGTTGGTGTGAGCAACCAGGGACGGAGTGGGTATCTGCTGTCACCTGTGTGGAGATGGTGGAGATGAGTATCATGTTCAGGTCCATATTACCAATATCCCTGTGTGCCACTACCATAGCACCTGTGGCATTCCCACCCTTGCCCCAGGTTTGCAATTCCTACATGCGTACTCACCCACTAGATGGCCTGTGGGGATGTCCCCACTCTCGAATCGATGGCACAGTGTGGATTGATACCATATATAGGCATCATGTGCTCCACCAGGGTGTGTGGCACAGACATTGATTATGCGCCAGTGGCATCACACACCAACTGGCAGTTGACACTGGAATAGCCCTTCCTGTTTCTATATATGCAGCCCTCAGCAGGGCCAGGTGGCATGTGGAATGGCCACATGGGTGCAGTCTATGGCCTCAGCAAGCCAGGCAACATGCTACCCTGTGGAACTCCTGCATGTTTGCTGTACGCCTGCCACAGTGCTGGGGAACTGGATGTGCTCCACAGCATGTGGCAGCAGTGCACTGAGGAATTGGGTGAGGATGTGATGTGGCCAACTGTGTGATGCCTGTGGTGTCCCCTGTTGGCCTCTGGAAGGTGCCCATGGCAAGCAGGCACATGTAGGCTGTCACCTTGGTCTCCACCAACAGAGCGTGACTCCGTCGTGAGGGTGCCTGCATCACATCACTGCACAGCTCACAGAGCCATCTCAGTATTGCCCTATTCAGGCGGTACCGGCCTACGATCTCTACATCTGTGTACAGCTCAAGCAGATGTAGGCATGGTACTGCCTGTGGGGGTGAATACCACGGGCCCTTCCACGGCCACGCCCCCTGCAGCATGCATTCTCACCCCTCATTACAGCTTCCATGGGAAGCTGGCACTGTCCATCTCCCTGGCTTGTGATCCCCCTGGCTGATGTTACTCTGTTCCCCGCTGTCCTGACTGCTACCTCCACTGCACCGGTACCCCGCTGGCCTCTGCAGCCTATGGCCCACACACTTCCCTTGCCTGCCCTGTTCTGGACTGTCACTGCCTGTCTCTGTCTGTCTAAGCAGCATCCTGGCGTAAATGCGCCTTGCTTGAGCCTTTTTATTTGGCTAATTTCCGCTGTGGACAACCTGGCTGTTCGCTGTTGCGCATTGCATATCGCTTTGCGCCTTTAGCAGGGATCCACCCTTCGGTTGCACATGCCATCATTTGCATTGCGCTGTTGCTCAGCCTGCTTTCGTGGCGCAACTGCCTCCTGCTGAATATCGCAGAATGGCGCATTTTTCGACTCTGCGACGCGCAACCCTATTGTGCATGGCGAACCCTTTTGAATTTCTGGCCCTTATGTTCCGTATATCCTAGTTTCACCTCTTTATATTTAGAATGTCATTGGTTAGTCTAATTAGTGGTTCAAATGCCAGGATAAATAAATAGGAAGACAGCGGACAGCCTTGTCTCGTCCCACAATCTAGTTTGATCTCAGGTGACAATACCCTATTAGTTATTACTTCAGTAGTGAGGTTTTCATACATTAGTGCCACCCACAAAATAATTTCTCCCTGAAACCAAATTCAGATAGTTTCCTGAACATATATTGCCAGCTTATTGAATCAAATGCTTTTAGTATGTCCAGTGACAGAGTCAAAAAGGGTCTCTAGATTTGTTGTTCCACCATATACGATTCAATAATCTGTGAATACTGTCTACTCTAGATCTGCTCGCACAAATCCCACCTGTTCGGGCAATTAAATATGTGGCAACCATTTGGATTCTCCTAGCCAGGATTTTAGTCAAAATTTTGTAATCCGAATTCATTAATGAAATCGGTCTATTGCTGGTACAATCCATCTTGTCCTTGTCTTTTTGGGTGTAAGAGTTAAAAAGGCCTCCTTCATGGTGGAGGAAGGGACTTATCCTTCCATGCTGCATTAAGCATATTATGGATATGGGGTGTTACTACACTGGAGCGGTTATTATAAACTCCTCCTGGAGTCTCTGGGCCTGGAGTTTTTCCAACAGGTAGTTCGTGAATTGTGTGTTGGACTTCTTCAAAAGTAATGTCACTTTTGAGGATCTCCTTATGTTCTACAGTTACTTGGGGAGGTTCAATTTCTTAAAAATTTCCTAGCACTATACTATCAATTGAACCCTTGCCTGCATAAATGTCACTATAGAACTTGGTAAATTCTCTGTTAATATCCTGTTTACTTGTGACTACTTTTCTCGATGTATCCTTGATACCAGTGATGGTACTTTGTTGTTGTATTTTTTGAGCCTAGAAGCTAATAACTTCCCAGTTGTTCCCCAGCCTCCCAATAATTTTGCTTGGTTCTGAACAATGCAACCCTGATAGTCCTGATTCCTTAATTCTTGTTCCATGATACTTGGTGTTCAGGCAGGACAGGCTCAGTAAGCTAAGTGGAGGCTGTGCAATCTACATAAAGATACGATACAGGGCCTCACTGTCCTGTACCAAACTCTGGAGGCCAAGCACAAATGCTGGCAGTCAAACTTCTCAGAGCCCACAACAAAACACTTACAGTGATCTCAGTCTACATCCCACCAAAGAATACAGCAACCAGTTTCATGACTCCGTTAAATAGTCTATGCCACCTTAGTCTGCACTACAAAATATTAATGCTAGGAGACTTTAACATCAACTGGCTCTCCCCACAGCTTCTGCGCAAAAGATGCACTGTCAGCCATTCACCTTATACAACTAGTGGAGACCCCAACCAGACTAAATTACCGATCCGGTATGGTACCCTGCTGGATTGGGTTTATCTAACCGTCCAGAGCATATATCAGATACCACCGTTCTTTCAGACTGTCTTAGTGACCACCCCTTCACATGCTGCAAGTCTAACAAGTATTGCAAACCCCTACTAGAACTATCACCAACCGGTGCTGATCCAAGGTCACCTTGAACAACTAAAGCTGACCTTAGGCACCAAGACTGGTCAGAAATATTTGTCACAACTAATGTAGACACAGCACTCAATCAGTTCATTACCCAATTCAATGTAGTCTGTGACAAGCATGCACCATTTAAAACTAGAAAAGTAAAGGAGACCAGCAACCCTGGATCACCCCAACCTTGTAAACTCCTAAAAGCAAGGGATCACCTCTGGCAGAAGGCACAGGCCTTGGGAACCAAATCTAACCTCCAAAATTACATAAAGGCTAGAAATGATTGCACCAGGGCAGTCTGATTGGCCAAAAGTCAATATTTCAAAGATGCTCTTCTAACAGCTGGAGTAACAGCAGGTCATTCTGGAAAATATTCAGGATATCACAAGGAAAGACCCCAAGAGTCCCCATAACATCTTGAATCTTGATGGTACCCCAACCATGGAGTCAAAAGCCATCACAGACGATTCAATAAGGCATTCTCAGATCTAAGCAGTGTGCTGCCTCTGAACTATTTCAACCTGCACCCAAATGAGTGGTAGTCAGGGAACCCAGCCGCACAACCAAACCACCCTCCATTCTACTTCAAGGCAGTCTATGAAAGTGAAGCTAGACTCTACCTCAAGAAAGTGCTTGGAAAATTGAAGCACAGTGGGGATACCTTAGACCTCAAGTTTAAAACCCTCACACTTGAAGAAGTCTTTGTGTCCATCACCAAAATAATCAATCTGTCACTTAGCCTCCCACAGTTCCATAAATGATGGAAATCTGTGATGGTCACCCTAGTGCACAAGAGTGGAGACCGACGCTCCTTGGGAATCATCATCAAATTTCAATACTCCTCCACTCTCTAAGACCCTGGAGCGCTCGTGGCCTACCAATTTGTGGAGTACCTGGAGCTGCACTAGCTGCAATGTGCCCAACAGCATGGGTTCAGGCATGGTACAGTACTGTCACAGCTTTACTTGAATTTACTGATTCATACACAACATCTTTTTCAAAAACTGTTGCACACACACTCTTCTTGCAATGAGATGCCAGAGCTTAAATGCTGTACAAAATTTGAAGCTTTATTTTATCAGAACACCAGATATAGCCTGACACATTTTGGATATACAAAATCCTTTATCAAAGGCCTTAAAATTTAAAAAATAACATTTTAAGGGCCTTTCTCCAACAGTGAAGTGCAGATTACACCTAATGGGGTCCAGATTGGCCAGATAGATGTGTTGCTGTCTCTCTAGGATGTCATTTTTGAAAAACAAATTTTTAGAAAAACGGGAACAAGATGGCAGCAAATGAAAAGGATTATTCCAATACAAAAAAGCATTGCTGTTTCATTTCATACAGCTATCTTGAAGTGCTTACTGAGCATGCTCAGAACACAATGTTTCAAATTTTCAAAATGAAATAATTTTGGAACATATTATTTTTTCACCAGACAAGTAAAAGGCACATCTGTGGGCAGCATACAGACATATAGTCGCAAGTTCAATTGGCTGTAGTCACAATGGCATTGTCATATTGTTGAAAAGACTTGCTGTCGCTGGGAAAGAGGTCAAGGGTAAAAAGGAGCTACAGCAGCCATTAAGTGGCGAATGCAAGATGGCAACATTTTAAATCGTTAGAGATGCAGGGCAAGTGAAAATATTGTTTATCTTCAAGAGTATATTCCTATTGATTTCAATGTATCATTCGATCCCATCATCTGACTAATATGACCTTGTTTGGTGAGCTTGAATCCCGTTGTCTCAGAAAGGCTCGCTGATAGATTGAAAAAGATCAGTTGGTGTAAATAACTAAATACAGCCACTTAATTATCCAAGGTGGTCTTCTGCTGGGGAACAAAAGAAAGGAATCCAGTAGTGCTGTCTTTTAATCAGAACTGTACTGGATTTTAGCATTTAGGTTGTCATTGCAGGATGCATTTCACATGAGTGCATGTATTTCTCTCATTAACATTTAGCCTCCCAATAATATGCCCACTTTGAATATGTTGTAAGGAGCTTAATTTATATAATTGGATATGCAGCCAGTCTGCACTGCCAAACAAGCATTCATTTCCTCCTGTTCAGACGGAATATATTTTAAACAAATAGGAACACTTACATTTACAAAATGGAACGGACAAAGAATCATCAGCCCCTTTAAGAACATATCAGATAACCCTTACTCTGATGACATGGGAGAAGGCAGAAAACAGGAAGAGAGGTATGGGGAAATTAAGCAGCTGACAATTCTTTGTCTGTTCAGTTTTGCAAATGTAAGGGTTCTTTTTGTTTAAAATATGCTGTTTGAGTGATTCCTGGTGTGCGTGAGTCATGGGAGGTAGCAACTATTTGGTTGTTCCATTTTGTGATTTGCTCCATTTTGACCTGCAACAAGTAACATCAGTGACCAACTCAGTAACTCTCTTTTGTCCCTGCAACATAACGTTTGCTACTAATTAACGAACATTATGTCTGGAGACCAATCATCCATACATACTGTGGGCCTAGTCGTTTCTCCCTGAAAATTTCATACCAAGATTCCTAACCCTCTGGCTGTAGGCAAGTTCAAAGAAAATCCCAGCAAAGTCAATGAGCGAAAAATTATTTTTCACCTCTCTGGAACTCAGAAACTGCACATCTGACTGGAATGTAACTTGCCACATCCAGAGATTTTCCTAGGATATGCAGATTTACATGCAAATCTATTGAACAGTTGAGTTATTAAAGTGCAAAATTTGGGATTTAACTTTGAAGTGCCTACTCAACCCTAACTATACAGGGCGTGACCATGCCCTGTGATATATGTATATATAAAAGAAATAAAACAAAATAAAATATTATGTTTCTTATTTATATTTAATTACTGGTTGTCATTTTATATATATGGATAACCATGGTTTTACCCTGTGTTACCATACTACCACCCACAGAGATGCCAGTCAGTGCATTTCAGTGTAGCAGGCTGAAGTTACAGTGTAATCATATTTTAGTTACCCTCTGATTGCACTTTTAAGTTTTTCTGTGCAACTACCTTTAGCTATTTATACAAGAACCTGGACAAAGGTAACCTAGTGGGATCTATCTTCCTAGACCTCATTAAGGCTTTCAACACTGTTAACCATTAAATTCTCATAACCAAACTACTGGCCCTGGGGTTGTCCCCAGAAATGGTGACATGGTTTCAAAGCTACTGCTCATGAAGAACTCAACATGTAAAATAAATTGTGCAATGTCTGACCCAAGAACAGTGTCCCTTGGGTCCCTCAAGGGTCAGTCCTTGGCCTCTAACTATTTAGCTTTATTTATAAACTCCCTGCCCCAGACCTGTCCTACTAACATGCTATTGTATGCCAATGGTGTGATAATCTTTACTAGGAGCAAATAACTAAGCCAAATTATTTAAACCATTTTTTTTAGGATGGTGGTCGCTGGACTAACCCTATTACTTGTTTTATTGTTCCTTGCGTTTATTCTTGTTTTATTTTTTATTCCTTATTTTATCATATTTTTAGTTTTAAGGTGTTTTTGGCAAGCATTTATCCACTTTTGTTTAGCGGTCATTTTTATAGCCGCTAGTTTTGTTGTCACATTTGCCGGTATCGCCGGTATTCCTGATGCGTACATTAAGAGAATGCTTGTAGCGTTGAACTAACAACTGTTTGGAGCATTTCTTGGTAAAGCATCTAACCGCTTTTTGTTTTGCGGTCATGTGCTCATGAAGAGAGCATTTGGGAGTGTATGAGCGTTGGAGCTAGTAGTCGCTGTGTGTTGGCGTTATTAGCCAGACAAAACTGGGAGCCTGTGAGACGGAGAGTGGACTCGGAGTTGTCTTCTCACTTTGGAACTCGAACTTGGGAATTTTTCTTTCCAGATTTGTTCCTAACGCTTTAGTTTTGAGTGTTTCTTCCTTTTTCTAACGTTTTGATGTACTTGCTATTTTGGACATGAAGAACTGGGATCTGAGCCTTTCGTTGCAATAGTTCTTGATATCGGCTGAAGGGACTGCTGTGGGCTTTTCTGGAGTACTGCAAGGAAGAGGGACTGGAGTATTGTGAGTGAGAGGTCTGATTCATTGATCAGAGCCTTCTTTCTGCAACATTAACTGTTTTCTGAGCTGTGTGTTTAGAAGCAAGGCCATAGTAGTGGGCTGGTAGTGTAAGACTCCCCTTTGTGCCTGGGTAATTTTGGGTGCCTCTTGGGACTAAGCAGGAGCTGCCTCACTTTTTCCTTGGGAGTTAGGGCTTAGTGGAGGGCTCCTAAGATATTGTGGGTCGGTTTGAGTGTTCGGCCCTAAGAAATCTGTAGCTGCGGTCCTGGTGGTGTAAGTTAACCTGTTTAGGCAGTTTTGGGGTTTTGAAGGAGTGAAGCCCGCTTTCAGTGACTTGGCCTGTTTACTTCTGCAGCTCCTTTCAAGACTTTGTGGATTTGTCCTGGAACTATATTGAGTCTGCGTGTGGCTACATTTGAAGTTTAACTCTGATACTGATGGAATTTTTCTGATTTATTTATGTTGGATTTTGAAAATTTTTGCTTGCACTTGGATTTATTGCTAGAATTTTTCTGTGGTTCCTCCTACCGTTTGATGACTTTTTCCCAGACTTTTAATTTGTTTTAAGGTCTCCTGGTGGTGAGAGTTCCAGGATGCCTATATCTATTTATGTTATTTTTGATGTTTATGTGTATGTTTATTCTTTGACTATTTTCTTCCTCCTCGGCAGAGAGAGCTGTGGGAGTAGGGAATTTATGTGTTGTTTGTTTTAATCCTGTGAGAGGGGATTGTGTTATCCTGTGAGAGGGACTATATTATTCTTTATTTTATTATTTATTTTCTTTGGTATAAGTCACCTTATAGTAGGAGGAGGGTAGTTCAATATAGTTTAATATACTTTGTTAGGGCAAGGATTACTGGATAAGTTATTATTGTTTTGGGGCTTTCTAAAGTGCCTGCTGTTTCCTTTGGATTTGGGAAGTTGGTATTTTATATGCTTTCAGTGTTATTCTGCTACAATTATTAGTGGTATGTGCCTGCTTGCCCCCTGTCCTGCACTGCTCGGTCTCCGCTGTCCACGCCCTCTACCCGTTTTTCTCCCCACCCGCCTGCCTTTGCTTACCAGCACTGTTGAGCTGGGGATTGCTCGAGGAGAGGAAGTTGGGGTGGGTGGGGGTTGTGAAACAGGGCATAGGTTGGCGTCGTCTGGCAAAGGACAGCCTTAGATGCTGACCATCTTATTTTGTTAGAGTATTATAATCTCTGTCAAACAGAAATTTCCCATAAGAAGGCAGAATTCCTGTCCAGGGAAATGGCTGTCGCATCGAACCGACCGGATCAACTCTTCAGGACTGTTGACAGACTGTGCAAGCCAGCTTGTCAGCAGTTCTGTCGAGTTTTTCACAAAAGGATTGTGATGAGATCACTCACTTCTTTGAGAATATGGTGGCTGACATCAGGCTTGAATGCTCCAACTTCACTCTATGGTGTTGCTGTTGATCGTGCGATGTCACGGAGTCTGGAGTTTCCTGGAGTACCTTTGACCTACCAGAGTTTGTGGATATTATGAGGATTGTCAAGGAGATGCGTCCCACTTGCTGTAGTTTAGACCCTGGCCCTACTTCCTAATTTTGGGTGTATTGATATCTTTGGCCTTGTCTTAGCTTGGATTGTCCGTGCTCTCTGGACTGGGTGAGTTTCTAGCTCCTGAAAATGGGATGGTGAAACCCTCCTGAAGAAAATTTCTTTAGACCCGGATAACCTAGCAAACTATAGGCCTATCTCTAACCTCCCTTTGTGGTGAAGGTTATTGAGAAAGTTGTGGTGCTCAACTGGATAACCATTTAACCATCCATAATCTATACGAACCTCTCCAATCAGGTTTTCGTAAGAGACATAGTACTGAGACTGCTCTTGTTTGAGTGCTCAATGATCTCCTGATGACGGAGATCGGAGACACCATTCCATCTTGGTTCTCCTTGATTTATCATCAGCTTTTGATACTGTGGATCATGGGGTTCTGCTTGAACATCTGAGGTCCATCTGTGGGCTGTCTGGTACAGCTCTCAGATGGTTTCATCTTCCTCCCTGGTAGAATGTAGAGAGTTGTTTCAGGTTTTTTCTTACGGGCTTTCTCTCTGCCTTGTGGGGTACCCCAGGGTTCAGTGCTGTCCCCATGTTATTCGCAGTATATATGCTGCCCTCAGAGACATTGTAAGACAGTGACGGGCTGAGGTTTCACTGCTATGCTGATGATACCCAGCTCTACCTGTCTTTGCTCCTGACCAGGTTAGTGCTATCTCAGTACTGAACAGCTGCCTCGCAGAAATCCAAGATTGGATGAGCACCAGTGGTTTAAAGTTGAACCCAGGAAAGACTGAGGTTCTGGTTGGGGACCCAGGTTGCAGGACAGAAGGTTTGGGGACTGGGCACCCTCCGTTTAATCTTGCAGGGCCCAGAATCTCACCTCTGAGCGGGTGCGTAGCCTAGAGTGGTGCTTGACGATGGTCTGACCCTTCATCATCAGGTGTCAGCAGTCGCCAAGCTGGCCTCTACCATCTTCATTAACACTGCTAGGATTAGGCACCTTATTTCATCTGGCGACCTTCCTGTTTTGGTCCATGCCTTTGTGACATTATATCTTGATTACTGTAACTCCCTTTACTTAGGGCTTCCCAGGGTTGATATCCACCGCCTGCAGCTAGTGCAGAATGTAGCAGCATGTTTTTTGACTGGGGTATCAAGAAGAACTCATATCACCCCTGTGCTGCACAGTCTGCACTGGCCGCTATCCAGTGGCAGATCACCTTTAAGGTAGGTCTATTGACTTACAAAGCCCTACACGGACAGGGTCCTGATTACTTGAAAGAGCTCCTGGTTCCTACACCTCTGTGGCAGCTCTGCTCGACTGATGAGGGGTTGCTAGAGATTCTGAGGGTGAGTTTAAAATCATTGGGTGCACATGCTTTTGGATTTGTGGCACCTACCCTCTGGAATTCTCTCACATCAGCTTCGGGAATGTGGGACGGTGGGGTGTTTCAAGCGGACTCTTTAGACTTTTCTGTGGGGGAAGCCTATTCTGTATTTTCCTGATTTTATTGTATTTATTGTATTCTGTTTTATCTTGATTGTCCAGCTTTGAAATATGAAAGGCACGATAACAAATACATTTTATTATTATTATTTATTATTATTATAACTGAATAAGGAACTCCAAGACAGCTTCCAAATGTTAGAACACTGGTTCCAACAAAATAAGCTACTGCTAAACTATAAAAACAAAAAGCTTGCTGTTCTCAACACCCCACATGAAAAAAATGCAAGCCCTCTGTCAATGCACAGTCGTGACAGTGTGCAACTTGAACAAGTAAGTTCATTTAAATATCATGGAGTGTACCTAAATGAAACCCTCTCCTTTATGCCTCACATAGACCATGGCTGAGATATTCAGAGGGTTGCACCTTGTGCAACTGAGTTACACCAGTGCAACCCCAGAAATGCACCCTGGGGCAATATTCAAAAAGGGGAACTGCACAGAACAATTCCCGCTGTGCCGAGGTGCAAAGATAATGTATGCGGCATATCTCCAGGGGGTGTGCCCATGCATATGCGGCACATACCTGATATTCAGCCAGAGATGTGTGGTGCATCTGCCAGCACAATCCTGAGATGTGTCGTATACCTGGGCACAAAGTTGAGCCCGTGAAAATGGCTCAAGAGCTTACTACCCACAGGCGTGCTGCTGTAAGGCAATGCGCAACACAGCAGCCACCAGTCCTAGGTGGCTAACACCCCAGAACACCATGCACAAGCACCCACATATGTCCCTGGTGGCCGGTGGTTTCCCTCCTGTCCATAACCCCAATCATATATTATTCCCTGGTAGTCTAGTGGTAACCCCACCCTGCCGGTAACCCCAATCATCCGTAAGTTGAGAAAACAATTCCCTGGTGGTCCAGTGGCACCCCCACCCACAAAGGACCCCCTGCCCACCCAGATCCCCCAATCATCATGGATAGCTGATCTTCCTACATACCTCTGTTGCTGCCCATCTATGACAGTTGATAGATTGAAGGTAAGCCTATTGGTCCACATTAGACCAATGGGTTTGCACTCGTATACTGTAACAGTCATTCACAAATATGTGAATGAAGTCATTTAAAGAGTTATTGTCTGGATCTCATAATGTGATTTACAGCACTGAGCTATCCTTCTAGAGCCTTTGCTGTTTGCTGTGATGATTTACAGTCAAAGCATCTTCTCAAAGCTCTGTTTTCGCCCATTTACAGATGGCATAAGGATGCTTTGACCGTTTTATTTTATATAGATGTACTAGTTTTAACTATTTGTTGATTTTACATGCATCAATAATATCTGGAACCTCTGAGACTTGAACCCACACCACCTCCCTTTCTTTTGCCCTTCTCCTCATTTATTCACTATGTTTGTATTATGAATCTTCTGCAACTTACTGTCCGTGCTTATTTATTTAATCTCATATTCCATTATACCTACTTATCGCTTTGGTTAACTACTTTATTTACCAACTGATTTAGGTGAGTGTGCTCAGTCTGTTGTATAACCCTGGTGGTGCTCATCACTTTAAAGGTCAATGTCTTACTCAGAGGTTGGAGCATTTGACTATGCAAAGAAAGTTTACTCCACTTAATCTGATCATTGTTTGTTTCATCTGGCTAAAGCCTATGTCAGAGCCTAATAGGTCTGAACCTACAATTGGAGATAACAGTCCCTGCTTGGGCATTCTCCATGTGCTTTTATTAGCCAACAATCTCTAGCATAATAAATTCTAAATTCAAAGAAAGGTGATTATGCAGCACTTTCCAGTGGCCAGTGGTGTGTTTTTTTTCTTCCTTCTTTCCTTCACTCTCTCAGCCCTTTCCTCTCTCCCTTGCCTGCCTATGTCCCTCTTCCCTCACCCCAGGTCTGGCGAGACCCCATCCTACCCTCCTCCTTCCCACTTCTTTGGGTCTCTGGCATATCTTTGTTTTCCTAACAAACATTGTGACCTATTGCCTATGCCTTGTGTAACAGGTGATTTATCGTACAGTCTTGATTGGTTATCACTTAAGAGTGCAGACAAAACTTCTTCATAAGTATGGGTAGGAGCTATCAGCAATGTGCAACAGCACTCCTGGATATAACGCAACACCACTTTGGACTTAGGACAATTTGGTGAACTTAAAGCTGTACAGTAGAATCCATCCTACTGTTCATAGTGTTTAGTTTTGCTTTTGCTTTTTATTGTTTTATAGTCGCTATAAGATTCTTGAGCGCTGAAGTTTTGTCTTAGTTTTATATTTTCAAGTTAACCATCCATATTACAGCTATAGGCTACAATTTCTAGATAGTAGTTCATATGAAAAATTACTCACTGTAGTAATCTTCTTTCTTCCAAGGGGTCCTTTAGCATCAGTAACTATAGCAGTTAGAAAGCTAGGTGCAACTGCTCTGGAGTATGCCTTTAAGATAATTAGCATAATGAGCTTAGGCATTGGCCAATCAGAAAAAAGGAGGGAGTGTGCGTAGAGGAGCAGCCTGAAGGGTTTCAGAATTTTCCGAGGAAAATGGGCACATGCCCAAAAGTGAACCAACAGGTTTCACAAAACATGAAAATGTCCAAAACCAGAAAAACATATATCAACAACCTGAGCAAGAAACCTCTTTAATAAAGAGACACATTTTGGTAATAAAACTGAGAACAGAGCCCTTCTCCTAAAGGGTGAGCTGGAGAGGAAGGGTGGGAGCTTATTGATGCTAAAGGACCTCTGGAAGAAAGACGATTACTATGGTAATTTTTCTTCTCACCCCAGGAGTCCTTTAGCATCAGTAACTATAGCAGGTTACTGAGCAGTACCAAGTGGGAGGTGGGCAGAGAACCTACTTAGGAAATAGGCTCTGCAGAACTGCCTGCCAAATTTGACATCAGATCTGGACTGCACATCCAAACTGTAGTGCTTAATGAAAGTGTGTACAGATTTCCAGGTAGCTGCTTTGCAGACATCCAGAAGGGCATGTCTCTTGCAGCTGCCACAGAGGCAACAGTGCCCCTGGTAGAATGGGCTCTGAGCCCCACAGGAGGTTGATGACCAGCTTTCTCATAGCAGAATCTAATGCAAGAGACCAACCAACGGAAGATAGTTCTCTTGGTAGCTGGTCTTCCTCTGCCGATATCCCCATAGGTGAGGAACAACTGAGTGGAAAAGCACCTGAACTGCCTAGTATGCTCTAGATGGTAAAGAGAGCTCTTTTGACATACAGACTGTGGAGCTTTGCTCATCAGGAGTGGATTTCTCAGTAAAGAAAACAGGTAGAGTGATAGATTGGTTAAGGTGAAACTCAGAAACCACCTTAGGCAGGAACTTCCCATTTATCCTGAGCTCAATTTTGTCTCCATGAGGAATGATGTAATTAGACTCAGTGCACAGGGCCTCTAACTCTGAAATCCTTCTGGCAGGGGTAATGGTCACTAGAAAACAGATTTCAGGTTACAGACTTCAGGTGTGCAGTGGCCATAGGCTCAAAGGGTGGTTCCATGAGCCTGGCAATGCAGAGATTCAGGCTCCAAGAAGGAACAGGCTCCTGACTGGAGGCTAGAGGTGCAGAGGCCTTTGAAAACTGTTTGAACACAGAGTTGGAAAAATGATTTTTCTTCCCCGACAGGTAGGCTGAAATTGCAGCCAGGTGTAGCTTGAGAGAGGAGAGTTTCAAGCCTGAAGCCTGCAAATGTGCCAGGGAATCCAGCAGCGTAGAATCTGAAGCAGTAAGAGAATTGACCTTCTTGCTCTTGCACCAGAGGGAAAACCTTTCCCACTTGGCTGCATAGGACTTTTGTATTAGGCTTTTACCCATTCTCAGGATCTTAAGTATCTGTTCTGAGTACTGAGAGGTTAGGAACTCTAGTTTCTCAAGAACCAGGCCTTAGGTGAAGAGAGTGTATGTCTGGATAATGCACTCCTATCTGGGAAGGGTCAGCAGAGAGTGAGTTGGTGGCAGGCATCTGGGCCTGCTGCAAGACAGTGAGAGAAGGAGAGGTACTAGGCTTGCCTGGGCCAATCCAGAGCCACCAGAATCGTTCATGCAGGCTTTTGTCCAAGTTTCAGCAATACCCTGAGTATCAGGGGAAAGGAAGGAATGCGTATAGGAACCTCACTGACTAGTCCAGAGTCAAGGCATCCAGCAGAAGTGTTCTCAGGACTGGAGGCCTGCAATAGTACTGAGGAAGCTGGAAATTGAGGGAGAAGCAAACAGATCTATGCCTGGTGTGCCCCACCACCTGAACACTGGGGCTAGTACTTACTTGTTCAGAGTCCACTGCTCTGATCCTGACTGATGTGACTTAGAGCATCTGCCAGGGTATTGTGCTTGCCTGGGAGGTGAATAGCTGAAAGACTGACCCACAGGAAAAAGCAAGAGACCTCATTTTCAGAGCCTCCGAACACAGTGTCTCTGATCTGGTACCACCCTGCTTGTTTATGTAGAACATTGCAGTGGTATTGTCTGTTCAAATTTGTACAGTCTGCCTTTTCATGACAGGAGCAAATGCTTCGAGTGCTAGAAAGATTGCTCTGAGCTCAGAAGGTTTATGTGCAACTGTGACTCTTGGTGAGTCCAGGTACTACTTACTGAGGCACTGTCCAGATGAGCTCCCCACCCCAGGAGGAGGCATCTGTGGTGATCACCTTTGGGAGCTTGGAAGAGGATCCCTATTGTCAGGTTTGCAGGGTCCTTCCACCAAAGCAGAGCCTGAAGGAGCTGTTCTGTCACAAGTATCAGCTTTGAAAAGTTGTGGCTTCTTTGAGACCAGTGAGCTCTGAGATAGACTTGCAGGTCTCACATCCTTCCTGAGGAGGTTGTGGAGTCAGGAACAGTGGGAGAATTCAAGAAAGCATGGGACAGGCATAAGGCAATTCTAGTGGGGGTAGGAGGAAGTAAGCTGTTGATTAACTAGAATCTGCAGCTTATCCATCAGGTAGGAAATGGACAGACTAGGTGGGCCAAGTGGTCCTTATCTGCCATCAAATTCTATGTTTCTATGTTTCTGTCCTGTACCTGACCACTGGGACCACTGCAGTCATTGAAACCATGTGTCCTAAGAGCCTGAGGAAATGTCTGGCTCGTCTTGGCTGTCCTTGGATGAAAGAATCTACCACTGAAAGAAAACTTTGAATTCTCTTTGTGGGAGGAAGGCCTTCTTTCTGGGTGTCCAGCTGAGCTCCTATGAAAGTGAGTAGCTGAATGGGTTCCATGTGAGATTTCTTTAGATTTATCAGGAAGCCCAGGGATTCCAGCGTGTGCTCTGTGAGGGTAAAGGGACTCCTTGACCTAACAAGGAGACTTTGCCACAATGAGTCAGTCATCCAAATAGGGGTAGTTCAAGGCACCCAGCTTCCTGAGGTGTGCTGCTACCACTGCTTGGCACTTGGCAAGACTCTGGAGCTGAGGACAGGCTGAATGGCATCACAACAAACTAATAGTGGCCCAAAGGGAGTTTGAATCTGAGAAGCTTCCTGTGAGACTTTGTTATGGGTATATGGAAGTAAGCATCCTTTAGGTACAGGGAGGCTAGCCAGTCCACCTGCTGTAAGGACTGAATGACCAGTGACAGAGTGACCATCTTGAATTTGGGTTTTAACAGATGTTTGCTTAAATATCTAAGATCCAAGATAGGTCACCACTCCCTAGTTTTCTTTTGTGTCAGAAAGTAAGTGGAGTAGAGACCTTTGCCCTTTTCATGTTTTTTCTGTCACTGTTCTATACAATGCTGTTTATTGTATAAAGCTGATAATGTTGCATGTTATTTTTATCAAAATAAAAATTTTATTATGGTAAAAGAATTCTGTAACTGGTTTGCAGGGCTTGATCACAAGTGAATGTTTATGTGCGAAATGTATATGTGCGAAAACAACCGATGCCTGGTTTTGCACTTAGCAGATTTTGCACATAAACATATATTTGCAATCAAGCTTCATTCAGGCCATTCACAAAATTCGTAAGTAAAGAATAAGCAACTCTAAACGGTGCTTGTCCTGTGATGTAGAGGTGGGCAGCCCTGCTGTTTTGGTGGTCCCAGAATAAAGGCAATATGAAAAAAAGGAATGGGTATGAGAAAATGTATTTTGAAAAAGAAGTGGTCTTGCTGGCCAGTGGTCCACTTCATTTTCAAAAATACATTGATTTTGCAGAACCCACAATAAAAACAAGGAAAACAAATGAGAGAAAAGCAGTTTTTAGCCAAGGAACTTGAACACTGCAGTCTTGTGCTTTGTTCTCTACACCACAGTACACATAATTTCAATAGCTGTTTTTTCTTTAGTTAAGAATTCTGTAATTGGTCTGCAAGGCTTGTTTGCAAGTGGATGTTTATGTGCAAATGTGACTTGTTCAAAAATAACCCATGCCTACTTTCACATAGTAGATTTTCACACACAGACATATATTTGCAATGAGACCATACACGGCATTCAGAGAATTCATAAGTAAAGAAAAAAACAACTCCTTAATGGAACTTGTCCTGTGGTGTAGGGTTGGGCTAGCTGTGCTGGTTCAGTGGACCCAGAATTAAGGGAAGATAAAAAAAAATTAAATAAGGAAGGGTATGTGTGAAGGAAGAAATGAGAAGGGAGTGCTTTCAAACCCAGGACCATGAGTGCTGTAGTGTTTTTTTTGTTTTGTTTTTGTCCTCTGCACCACAAGAGAGAAACTGTTAAGGATTTTTTTTTTCTGTAGTTAAGAATTCTGTGAATGGTGTGCATTGCTTGATCGCAAGTGTATGTTTATATGTGAAAATGTGGTATGTGTCAAAATAGGCATACAGTAGATTGTTTTCGCACATAGCACATTTTGCACATAAACATCCACTTACTCAAGCCATGCAAAAATCAATGTATTTTCGAAAACAAAGAGGGTGTGCGAAAATAAGTGGAAATCTTATGTGTGAAAATATGGTAAGTGCAAACTGGATAAAGGAAGATTTCAAATAGATATTGTATGTTGTGTTTGCTAATATGGATCAAGTGTGACAGAAAAAAAATATAATGGGAAGGTAAAACTAAGTAAAGAGTAGTTGCGAACCCAGGACCATTGAGTTGTCAAAAGCTTTGTTGCTGGTGGTGTTTGGTCACTGCACCACCAACAGAGGAGTGTAGAACAATTTTTTACCTGTATAGAGGTAAGAGTGTTGGAAAAGTAAAAAAATGATGTAAAAGACATGTTATCATACTGTAGAATTAATTTATTGCACTGTAAAAAAATCTTGCTTTGTTTGCTGTAGAAAGAGACCCGCTAAATTAATTGAACAGCTAAGTTAGTTATCTATGTCAGACTCATTTTATGGAAGTACAGGACTGCAAACATTAACTGCAGCTAACAAGTCATGTAGCCTCGGACCGCTAAATCAAACAAATGCATAACTTTTCAGTTCTACGGTACTATTGCTATTTGCATTATATGAGTCTCTTACTTGGTTTGAAGATAAGTTCTTTTGGTGTGGTATTAATTTATTGTACAATGTTTGTGAAGAACAGTAAGTGAAACAAAGGTGTGAAAGTTCAGATTAAAAAACCTGCTTTATTTAGTTAACTATATAGATGACTATTCATAGGATATACAGAATCAAATAAACTAAATAATAATTGACAATATTTCTGTCATACAATGTTTAAGAAGTATTAACATAAATTGTGACTTGTGTTCAGTCAAAAAAAGAAAAAGTTTAATCATAAAGAATCTAGTATGTAATATGTGATTATTTACAAGGTTTTTTGTTTATTGTTTAAAGAAACTATTTACAACGAGGGAGGAATTATTGATTGTCATGACGGGGTTGTTCGATTTGGAGGGTGGGATTGAGTGAGTTGTGGAGCACTGATTGATTCTGCCACTCAAGTGTTACTCGGTGTCCTCCACTTGTGTCTGGAGATGCATTTGTTCGAGAACATCCAATAGGACTTGAGTGACAGAATCAAAACCCCACTTCATCACTTGCATTAGGTTGTCCAGCTTTTTATGATGTCTGATGTTGGATCTGGTGCTAGGGAAGAAAAGAAAAGAAAAAAACAAAATGAAATGCATTTTTGAGGTTCTGAAGTCATTTGTTGGTTGATGCTTATACCATGTGAAGAGATGCTCATGAATTAATGTTATAAATACTTACCAACGGATGGCACTCGCTCATTTGTTCTTCTATGTGTTGAGCAGCTTGTTCGTCAGTGCCATCATCTTTCCCTGCCTCTGTTATGGTGATGGTCTGTATTTTTCTGGTATCCAGTGATGACAACGATAATAAATGAGTGACTGTAAAAACAGCGACTCATTTATAGTGCTATCATCATCAGCTATCCTGCAAAGGTAGAGATGGAATAGCAGGGAAAGTGACTGGAAGGGGGGGAGGATACAGAGATGGAGGGAGGGATAGGAAAGAGGTTGAGATAGGAAAGAGAGCCTGCTGCAGCAGAGCCAATCCTGTGGTGTGGTGGTGAGGGTGACTGGCTACAGTGCAGTAGGCACTGGGTTTGGGACGGACTGGGGGCAAGTATTTTGCCACTGCTTGTGGCTGCCTTTTCCCCCACCAAGTTTTTCCCCTCCTTATCATGCACCCCTTGGAGTTGACAATATAAAGGCAGGGGTGGGGGTAGCAGGGGTGTAGCCCCACCCCTCAAAAGCACTAAGTGTTACTGTAAGTGGGGTCACCAAGAATTGTATATCGCCAAAATGCTTTTTGTCAATATACACACGCCATAATAGCAATCACTGTTTGTGATCACTATTATGATGTGGAACCATTTTTCTGCCACTGCTGGTGGTGACAATGGAGGTTATTGCTAGTTGTCTGCCTCTTCCCTTTCTTCAATGTTACTAGTGTCTAAAATGTATATATTGGTAATGTTGTGTTAAATATTGTGGCATGCAGATATGTTTATGTGAGATAATCATTAAGTCTACTCACCTGTTGGGGTCTTTTTCTGGCTCACTGTCCTCTTCTTTGTGTGTCTCTGACTCTTCATCACTATCTGTTATTTCCCTTCTTCAAGGGTGGCCTGTGCTGGTGGGGGTATTCCTTTTATGCATTCTATAAAAAGTGTAAAATAGTCTATTTAGCAATGTATTGTGTGTTTCAGTAATGCTGTTTGTGATTACTGTATGTATGTATGCATATTTTGTGTGTTTCGTCATTCTCACTTACTGCCATAGTAGCAGTCTCCCAGTTTTGGTTTCCTCCTGTTTTCCACAAGTTTCCCACCATACCAAACCATTTTTGTGGTGCTGTGGAATATTTTCAGTGTCCTATAATTTGGAAAACTTTTGGCACACCAGTTTCCATTTGCACTTCTGTATTTTGTAAGTGGTTTGGATGTAGTACTGATGGCGTGCCACATCTCACTCAGTGGCTGGTTTGCTGCCCTCATAATTATGTGAGCATCAGCCAGCACTTGCACAACCTCCATCAGGTACAGGATCTCACTATCTTGCCAGAAATGTCTCATTTCTGTTCAGAAATAAAAAGAAAAGAAAAATGTTGTAAATAAAGTGTATAATAGGGCATGTGTGTGGTTATGCTATTGTGGAGAGGAAATTATATAGAATAATGCATGGGAAAGTGTGGTTAGTGAGGACTGTGTCGGCCTAAGGTGTGTGATGCCCCTTAAACCCCAAGGGTGAAGCCTGAGGGTTTTATCTGGGCATCACGACCATGTTGCACATAAAATCTGAATTACCACACTTTCCCATGTTTTATTTTTATATTTACTGGTTACTACTTGTTAATTGAGAAATTAAGAGAAGAAATCAGTTTCTGTGAAGAATATATTTTTTTTATTTGTTTTACCTAAATAGAACAGAGTAAAACTGTAAATCAACAGGTTATAAGATTATAACAACAGCTGAACATTTTCTTCTAAAGAGCTGATAAGAAGTGCTTTCACACAATTCATTACATTTAAAAAATTTTTGAGAATTTCCCACCCATTTCCCATTTCAGCTAGGAATCTTTTGACCGTTTTCCAATTAGAAGTTTATGCAGTTCAAAGGCAGACACTGGACAACATTAGGTGATCTCTGCATCTGCTGCACCACAGTGCTTGGCTGGGGGCCCCATTCCTGCTAATGAGTCTGGATGCAGAGAAGGCCTTCAGATTAAGTAGTGTGGCTTTTTCTGATGGAGATGCTAGGAGCATTGGGCTTCTCGGAGGAATTCTGGGGCATTATTGGGAAGCTTTATGATAGACCTATGGCATATATCAAAATGAATGGCTCAATTTCAGATCCAGTTGCCTGCAGAGGAACCAGGCAGGGATATCCCCTCACCTCTACTTTTGCAGTCTGTCTGGAGCCACTGGCACAGGCCATAATGCAGGAGGAGGCAGTTAGGGGTATACAAATGGGAGAGGAACATCACCAGCTTGCACTTTATGCAGATGATCTACTGGTGTATGTGTCAGCACCAGAACAGCCCATCCCGCACTGTGGAATTTGCTGAAGACTTTCTGGACCATATCTGGCTATAAGGTGAACCTGAGAAAGACAGAGGTGCTCTGTGTAAATTACAATCCCTTTGTGAAAGTTCAATGTAGGTTTCCATTTCAATGGAACCTTCCTAGTTTAAAATATCTAGGGGTTCACCTAACAGTTGATCCAGACCTGATTTATAAACATAATTATGTGCCTCAGATAAATTTCCCAAATACAGACTTAAAGAGATGGCAGACCATCCCTCTCCCTCTCATACAAAGACTAGAGGTGATACGAACAAACCTTCTCCCCAAGGTCTTATACTTAGCACAGACCCTCCTGATTACACCCCAAAACAATTCATTGCTGAAATAAATTTTAAAATCTTGCTTATATATATGGGATTATAAACCTCCTCAGGTGAGATATGCAACACTGCAATTACCCAAAGGGTGGGAGAATTAGCTCTCCCGGACCTTGAGGGATATCATAGGCAGCCCAGCTCAGAATTATCTTCTTGTGGCTTCATAGGACATATTATGCAAAATGGAGGAGCTGGAGATCAGGGCAGAGGACCTCACCAATCTTTGGCAGATTCTTTTGGTTTGCCCGTGTTCCACTGCAGGACATATACAACCAACCCTTATACAATTAGCACATTAACATGTTGGAGAGCATTATTTAACTCCACTCAATTTTCTCCCTCAGACCTCTACTCATCTCACTTTCTAGGTGCTCCCAATTTCTCACAGCCAGGTTAAATGCAGGTTTTAGAAGATGGGAAAGACAGGGTATCATTACATTAGCACACATTTTGAAAGACGGAGCTCTTACATTTGCAGAACTCTGTGACTTATTTGGGTTATGCGACCCATGATGATTTCCATTACGTATAAGCTCTTGATTTTATCAAACAGTTCTAAAACAGTACTGGAACAAGGTTCCTGGACTGAGATGTATGAGATTATTCAACAGGTATTGGAAGGAACGCCTCTAACTCATATGATTTCATATACCTATAGGGTGCTGAAGGCCCTTTGGGTAACTCTATATCCTACATCAAACAAAATTGGGAGAAGGATCTAGGAATCAGTCTCTCAGACCAAAACTGGAGTTGCCACCTAAAGTCTCTGCACTCCCTATACGGTATCTTACAAGTGGAAAGAATTTAATTGGTAACTGACTGTCAGATATTTTGGGACCTCGGCCACAAGTTAAGTACTGGCCAGATCGAGGAGCCTCCTGTTGGAGGAGGTGTGGGATCTCCAGCCACACACACAGTCATGTGTTTTGGGGATGCATTGTTTGACCCCTTCATGACCGCATTACAAGTGGCCATTTGGGGAACTATTTATTTCTCAGTTCCCATTAACAATGGAGATTTTCTTTTCTTCCAGTTCCACTAGGATTCGAGACCTGGCAACCAGGAAGCTCTTGGGTATTTGTCTCCTAATTGCTCTTGGGTATTTGTCTCCAAATTGCCAAAAAGACTAGGTTTGCTGACCAAGGCACCTAGCTTCACCTGAGCTTTTTTCTTCTATGTTGCTTGAAAGGACAGAGCAAGTAACCTTACCAGAGCAAGGAAAATAATTAAGGCTTCTTTTGGCCAGGCAGATTTACTGTGTGTTGTTTTTATTTTGTACCCACAGGGATTGTTACTATTTGTTGATAACATTTTATTGCTTCATTTTCTCTGATTCAAATTGTTGTTGCTGGGTATACCTTCTGCTGCATTATTACAGGGTGTGCCTACAGGTGTGGTTTACAGATTACTGCTGTAATCCTCTGATTCAAATCGTCTTTTGCAAGGTATATCTTCTATTACTGCTTTATTTTTCTCTGTAGCAAAGTGTTTCTTACAGGGTATATCTTCTTTGAAATTATTACAGGTGGTGCTTACATTTTTGAGACTTTTTATCAATAGGCTAAGCAAAATTGCTCTTTGCCTCTATTCTATTTTATTTTGTGTTTGCTGAAAGTTTTATTTTTTGGTTGTCTCAGAGGTGTTGCAGTCACCTTCTCACATTGAAGGTGCTAATTGCTTTCCTCCCACAGCTCTTCCAGGGGATTATGTGTGTATCTGGGAGCTGGAGCTGACAAACTGTCAGTAACTTCCAACAAAGGGAAGGGTTAAAGGTCAGGTTAGTTGATATCTTGGAGGTGGAAGACTAGGTTTGCTGGCCAAGGTACCTAGCTTCACCTGAGCTCTTTCTTCTAGGTTGCTTGAAAGGACAGAGCAAGTAACCTTACCAGAACAAGGAAAAGGATTAAGGCTTCTTTTGGCTGACAACTTTTACTGTGTGTTGTTTTATTTTGTACTCTGGGGATTGTTACTGTTTGTTGCTAACATTTTATTGCTTTATTTTTCTCTGATTCAAATTGTTGTTGCTGGGTATACCTTCTGCTGCATTATTACAGGTGTGTGCTTACAGATTACTGCTGTAATCTTCTGATTCAAATTGTCTTTGCAAGGTATATCTTCTGTTACTGCTTTATTTTTCTCTGTAGCAAAGTGTTTCTTACAGGGTATATCTTCTGTGAAATTATTACAGGTGGTGCTTTACATGTTTTACAGTTTTATCTATCATTAGGATAAGCTTTCAGGGCTACTGCATTTGTTGCTGGCTGATTGTTTCTGCTCTTACCTCCTTGTTTCTTTTGTCCGTGGTTGTTCATTTTTGGCAGTGGAAGGCCCAGCCACCCACCCCATCCTCAACCACCCCACACTCTTTTATAGGGTAGCACAGTTGTGACATTTTCTGTAGCAAATCAGGAAGGGGTGGATCAGAGGGTATGCACACAGTGACCTCATTTCCAGGGGCATTAGTAATTTAATTTATTATAACAAGATATACAAAACAAACAAACAAAACACAAAATCAAACTTTGCTTTCATTTTCTTCCTTCTGATTACTCTGACCAGGTTATAAACCCAGCAGCTTATCTGGAATGGATATCATTAATTGCAGATACTGCAGAACACTTTCAGAAGGGCAGTTTTACAGGATTTGGGACACTGTCACATGCTGGGCCATTGAAGAGCTAAGGGTTCAGCTCCAGGCAGCATGGGCGAGATTGTGCACCTCAAATTGCATATTCAAGAGGAAATATATTATAAGAACCGCATCCATTTCCCCATATCCAACAGAAGCACCTCAACGCAGAGGAAGTTGGTCTGGGAGGTTGGTAGGTGGTTTGGAGAGAGCAAATCAGGTGTCCCATCACTCAGTGCTCTCAACATATCACCTCCACAAACCATATAAAACTACAAACAGGTATCTGCTTCTATCCCTGAAATCAAACAAAGAGGCGAGGGACACTGCAGAGCAGGACACTGCAGCACAGGAGCTAGCACAACAAAACTCACCCAAAACAGGAACCAAAACAAAAAAAAAGCAAAAGAAATCCCAAAACTTCTGATCATAGGAGACTTCATGATTCGGGGAGTTGATATGTATCTCCAGCCAGGGTAATGGTCAGATGTGTTCCAGGTACATCAGCGTGGAGAGAGACTGACCGCATTGCTAAAATTGTCCAGGAAGCAGGAGAAAACATTGATGTCCTGGTACACATAGGACTAATGATCTCACCAGCCAGTCAGTTGTGGAGACCAAGGAACACCTGACCAGGCTGAGTGACAAACTATCATCCATTTTGTCCTGCATCTCCTTCTCTGAGATCCTGCCAGTCTGGGAGAGGGGTGCAGATGGACGGAAGGTCAGAGAAGGGGAAATAGGGGAGCAAAACATTGGCTCAAGGGCTGGTGCCAAGAAAAAGGACACAAATTTGTAGGGAACTGGCAACAGTTTTGGGAGTGAAAGTTCTTTAAATTTGATGGACTGCATCTGACTAAGGAGGAGTCAGTGCATTGGGGCAGTTTGATGTCTTTGCAGAATATTTAAACTAGCAAATGGGGAGAGGGGTGCAGCACCCCAAACGTCAAATGGGAAGAACACCCCTCCCCTCAGCTAGTGGTCAAACAGGAGTTCAGCATGTCTGTAGTTCATTTGCATCACCAGGTAAGGAAAAGGTCCAGCTCCCCACACGACACACAGGGACAAGCCAAACCTTGCCCAACAACTAACACACAGAATCTGGCCAATGGAAAATCATGTACAATAATGTTCACAGTCTGGGAAACAAGATCCCAGACCTGCAGGCAATAATGACAGAGGCTAAACTGGACATAGTAGCCATTAACGAGACATGGTTTACCAGTAACCACACTTGGGAGACTTCAGTACCAGGTTATGTACTGTTCAGAAGAGACTGAGGAGCAAAAATGGGGTGGAGTGGCCCTTTATGTCAATGAAAATATCAAAGCTACAGAAATTCAGAATACATATAAGGAGCCAGAAGAACTGTAGGTCACCCTGGAAACAGGAAATGGGACAGCCATATGAACTGGGGTTGTGTACAGGCCTCCAGACAGGAGGACATAGACACATTACTGTTAGAAGATATACAAAACATGACAGCTAAAAGGAAGGTTCTTATAATGGGAGACTTCAACATGCCAGATACAGATTGGTCGATACCAGAAGGAACATCTGCCAGAACTAGGCGCATGGCAAATTCCCTGCAGGGAGGGACTCAAACAACTGGTACAACAACCCACAAGAGACAGGGCTATCCTAGATCTAGAACTGATTAACAGGAAAGGATCACAGATCTCCAGGAGAAGGTCACCAGGGGCCAGTGACCATCACATGATGCAGTTCAATTTGGTCACTACAACTAAATCATCCCATTTCAAGGCAAAAATATGGGACTTCAGAGGACCTGACTTTAATAAAATGACCAACAGAGTTAAGCTAGAGAAACCAAACAAGCGCTGTGATCAGGAGTAAATGGGTGGTACTGATAATAAGGGTAGCCAGCCCAAGATTAAGCATGAGTTAAGCTAGCCCTTTCAAAAGAAATACAGGTGAGGTGGTACAGGCAAAGTGGGCAATCATTAAAGATGCAATACTTGAAGCAACATCCCATTGTGTTAAAGAAAAGGAAGTGCAAAGAAGAAGGAAACCACTTTGGTTCTCAAAACAGTAGCAGAAAAGGTCAGAGCCAAAGGCTGGGCTTCCAGGAAATATAAGGGCAGTGGGTTGAGAATAAGGAGGCATACCAAACTTCCTAAGGAAGTAGGGAAGGTAGTAAGGCAGGCAAAGGCCAAACAGGAAACACTAGCACAAACAGTAAAAGAAGGTGATACAACTTTCTATAGATACATTAGTGAAAGGACAAAGTCCAGAGGTGGTATTGCCAAGATCAGTGGGCATAAGGGGCATGTGAGGAGGACCATGTAAAACATCTATCCTAAATAGATACTTCTGCTCAGTATTTACTGAAGGGAAGGTAGGGCAGGGCCTCAACTCAACACCATGGACACAGGGGGGGAGGTGTGCACTAGTCCCTTCACAAAGAAAGGGTCCTACAAGAGCTAGATAAGCTCAGGGTGGACAAGGCAATGGGACTGGATGGCATACATCCCAGGGTACTAAAAGAGCTAAGGGTGGAACCAGCAGAGCCATTATCAGAACTGTTTAGTGAGTCTCTGAGCACAGGAGAGGTCCCAGAAGACTGGAGAAGGGCTCATGTGATCCCGCTCCACAAGAGTGGTAGCAGGGAGGAGGCAGGGAACTACAGACCAGTCAGTCTTACCTCAGTAGTGGCCAAGATTATGGAGGCACTCCTTAAGGAAAGGATAGTGCAACACCTGGAATCCATAGGAGCACAGGATCCAAGACAGCATGGGTTTACAAGGAAGGTCCTGTCAAACTAATCTCATAGATTTCTTTGACTGGGTAACCAGAGTGGTGGACCAAGGGGAGCAGTAGATGTCGCCTACCTTGACTTCAGCAAAGCTTTCGATACTGTTCCACATAAAAGATTGACTAATACGCTGGGTCAGCTTGGGGTGGGTCAGAAGTTGGTCAACTGGGTGGCAAACTGGTTGATGGGCAGAAAACAGAGAGTAGTGGTAAATGGTATACAGTCAGAAGAGATGCAAGTCACAAGTTGGGTACCTCAGGGATCAGTCCTGGGTCCAGTTCTCTTCAATATCTTCATCGGTGACATTGCAGATGGACTGGAGGGTAAGGTTTGTCTGTTTACAGATGACACCAAGATCTGCAACAGAGTAGATGATCCAGATGGGGTGAGCAGAATGAGAAGAGATCTGGATAAACTAGCAAAATTGTCAGAACAGTGGCAACTGGAGTTTTAATGCAAAGAAGTGCAAGATCATGCACATAGGGAAGAGAAACCCAGAAGTCACCTAAAGGCTGGGAGGGAGTTGCTGGCAGTCACAAGGGAAGAAAGAGACTTGAGCGTCATCATCACCAATGACCTGAAATCATCCAAGCAAACCACTAAAGCAGTAGGTAAGGCTAGAGGGATGTTGGGGGTATTAGTAGGGGTATCACAAGTTGGAAGAAGGAGGTAATAATCCTCTTTACAAGTCACTGGTTAGGCCCAATCTGAAGTACTGCATGCAGTACTGAGGCCACACCTTCACAAGGACATTAACCAAACTGAGGCAGTAGAGAGAAGGGCAACAAAATGGTGCAGGGACTGCATCAGAAAACATATGAGGACAGATTAACGGAGCTCAATATGTATACCCTAGAGCAAAGGAGGGAGAGGGTGATATGATTGAAGCATTCAAACACCTTAAGGGCATCAATAAGGTGAAAGAGTCTAATATGTTTCAATATAAGTAAAATAGCAAGACAGGAGGACACAACATGAGATTAGAGGAGTCTGATTAAGGGGTAATATGAGGAAGTTCTTTTTCACAGAAAGGGTGGTGGATGCATGGAGCGGCCTACCTCAGGAATTGGTGGATATGCATACAGTAAAGGGCTTCAAACAGGCATGGGATAGGCATAAGGAGAATACAGGCAGTATGAATAGATAGGCCATTGACAGAGCAAAGGCCGATGGCACATTCATAAGGCAGAAAAAGAGATGGGCAGACTGGATGGGCCTTGCGGTCCTTGTCTGCCGTCAACTTCTATGTTTCTATGTTAAAAGGCTATTACCCATAGGTGGTTCTCTGCTGTAATTCCAACTATAGAAGAGTGAGGGACCTTATGACTGAAATCTATCAACTGGAATGTTTGATGGCTGTGACCCGCCAGGCAAAGGATAAGTTTGATTTGCAGTGGTGTAAGTGGGTTCTCTATATAATGTAGTATTGGGGGATTTTGTACCATAACAGCAACCTAGAGCAGGAATGTGCTATGTTTACCTCTTATGGTCACCTCAGTCTTCATCTGCTAAGTATGGAGTGAATTTGTGCATAATTCCCATTATCAATTTTAAGAAATCCTAATTATTTAATTACTTTTATGGTGGTAACAACATCCATTAATTGAAAATTGATCGGACCTGTACATGTTTATATGTTATGTATATGTTATTTTATTGTCACTTGATGTTATATTTATGAGTGAATGTGTTTCTCTGTTTTGTTCCTTGAAAAATTAAATAAAAGAGTTAAAAAGAAGTTTATGCAGTTCAGTGAAACAAAATGGATATCTTATCTGGAGGGATGTTTTCATTGAAAAACAGTCTTCTCAGATGCAACAACCTTAAAGTTACATTCCAGTAGCTTTTCTTAATTTGTTGCAAGTGGAAGCTGTGTCTTTGCATACTGGTGTCTTGTAGATATTGTACCTAAGGGACAGAGGTGAAAGTGCAGTTGTTTAGAACTGTAAAATACAGTGGCAGAGAGCAGCTGCTCAAAAGTGTTTAAACTTACCTGGGCCAATCAGAGTCTGTATCATTCAGGACCCAGGGTCTTTTGAAATGCTCCCTTGATCTTTGCTGTACTGGATGAGTATATATGTTGCCAGAGACTCCTTGATGGAAATTACAGTTGGGGCTGAAGAGTGTCTGGAGACGAATTGGGAGAGCTTGCTGTTGTAGATGGGGAATGGGTTGCCTGGCTTGGATTGAGGTGCTTGGCTGATTTTCAGGGTGTGGCTGATTATCTCTTGCAAAGGTTAGATTACTGGAATTTTTTTTTTTTGCTTTTTTCTGACAGTAAAGGGTATTTGTTAATACTCTGGATGTTCTTGTGCCCTGACAGTTGTTGCACTTCTGTTGCTAGGACATCATGATCGATTAGACTCTGAATACTAGTTTTGTGGCGCTGTTATTAGTGATTCACTTGCACTCAGGGAGTCCTGCAGAAATTTTAATTTGTTACATGAGGATTCTCATTTTGTTTAAGCCAGTTTTAATGCTGTGGAACCACAGTGAGTGGCCATACACATAGTTACAGTTTGGTGCAAGGTAGAATGGGGATGAAGGTCCAACACTGGTTTGGGTTTGTTAGCCTTGTATTTCTCATAAGCCACTAAAGGATTTTTGTCTGGGGCTATTGTGGTTTCAAAAATTCTTGTGCTGACTGTGTGCACATCACAGGGATTCACTCCTGAGCGGTCTTAGTTTGACACTTGTATTCAGGAATCTTTGTCCTTCTGTATCTGCTTTTAGTTGGATGTCTCCCCATTGGAGATCATATTGCTTTTGGATTATGAGGACAGAATTAGCCCTCGTGAAAGAAGAACAAGTTCAGCAGCCCAGCAGGTGTAGATAGTGTCAGAGTCCCTGAAGAATAGAGTTTTTTATGTCCTCTTCAGTTAGGAGCTGAGCTTTTAATGGTCCATTTCCCATCTCAGTATTTTTAAGCATTTTTGTTTGGCCAGCTATGTTTTTAGTTTCATCAAAGTCACTATCTCGGCCATGGAAAATTGAGGTTGGATAGCTGTGGTTTTACAAGTATCTGTCAATGCTGGTTCTATGTGGTAACGGCAATCACACAGAGGCGATTGCCATTACGGCGAATGTACATCGGAGAAAATCAGTTTCACCAATGTACACCCTGGTGCACAAAAACAGGCACCAGGGACTTGCATTGTATATTTATGCAGGAGACTGCACCCCACACCCCTCTACTAAAGGATTCTCAACTCCAGGGGGTGCATGTCGAGGGGTGCAAATAAAATAAAAGTGGGGCCAGGCAAAACAAAATGTTTGCACACCCAGACCGAACCTGGCACCCTCGCAGCTGAAGCCTGCAACCCACCCACCAAGCCACGGGACAGCTCAGCAGCCCATTGCTGCAACACACCACACAACCCTCCCTCCCTTTCCTTCCTCCATGCTCTCCCCCATGCCCACATGTATATATAGCGACAGGGCGTTGCTATACCTGCAGTTACCCAGCCCGTCCAGTAGCTGTCTGATAAGGCACTGCTATTGAGTCGCCCTTTTGGTGTGTGCTCAATAGTGAGTGCCTTATCACTGGATACTGTCAATGCTTTCACAAATCCTTCTTATTGTACAGGGCTCGTAGTTGGAGTCATCTGCCTGTTTAATGATGAAGATGAAATTTGCAATTAAGGTATTTAACAGAGCTACATCAATTTTGTTTGTTTTTAATGTGTTCTTATTTTCTTGCTTGTCTATGAATTTCTGCCTTTCTGATTCATTCAGAGGCACAAAATGGGATACAAATGCCATTGTTTTACAATTTTTTATGAAACATTTATTTGGTACTGCACCAGCTTTTTTCTGTCAGTTCTTCGAGACATGAGTTTTTGCACTGCCCATTTTCTGTGAGGAGCATGAGCAGACTGCCAACATAAGAACACTTTCTCAGAAAACAGCTTAGGAGACTCGCACCTGTTTGTGGTAACTGTGGTTTCTGAACCGTAATTCACAAGTTTGGATTGTGGAGTTTGTGAGGGTCTGCCAGTGGTAGTTTATTGACCCTAACCAGTAAATATATTGTAATATTGAAGTGTTCTGTTTCTGTTATGTAATGTGCAGTGTGTCTGTATAAGAGTTAGTTCTATTTTTGATCACCACAGTGTAGTAGTAGTAAAGGTTTTATTCTGAGAAAATTTTCCAGAAAAGCATAGCCTCGTTTGCTTGAGGCTCATTTTCAATAGGATCCATAGCAACACAAAATCAATTCACAATAAAGTTACAATGTATAATAAGACCATACAATAAAATATAAACATAGATATTTCACATAAAATTAAACAAACTAAACACAAGTTTTTTGTAACTCGTCTTTTATTTAAATATAGGTAAAAGTTGCATCTTTCCAACAGACAAAGATAAATCTTGCACAAACATGTCACTGCGTCTACTAATTTCTGGTTTTCTCTAATGCTGCAATGATTATAGTTGGGCTTTTGCTGAACATTACAGACTACCCCTAGGGGTCACCAAAACCCATTTAATGTTCTGGTTCCTTAAGTCCATATGAATCCGTTTTGTAGATGAATACACAAATTAATATAGTACTCCTGTGCAATTCTGTAGACTGCAGTTTTCTATTATTCAATGAACAATTAAGTACAGTAAAAATAAAGCAATGCTTTCTCCAATAACAAACATTTCCAATCATTCAGTTTTAACTAACTTTAACTATCTGTTAACATTAATAATTTAAAACATAGATAGTATATCAATAAACAAACTTAAGTGTGATAATCCCCACTACCAACGCCTCCTAACTGGTATGGTTACTCAGTGTTTTAGATATGACTTTACCTTCCCTATCTGATAAAGGTGCCTGTGCCCGATGCCAAGGGCACCAAATTTCAACAAATTTCTCATGTGTCAGCTTTAATTGGCTGGTTATTCTTTCTAGTCTTTCCAACTCCAACACCCTGGTCCTCTACTCCTCCATGGTAGTTACCGAAGGGGAGCCATCAGGAGATGATACCCTTTAAGGCCGTCACTCTGATTATTTGGCCTAAATGTTTTATTATAGGGGCAAGCCACCAGGTTCAGGAATCCCAGAACTAATTCTATACCTGTAAAGGGCATCGACAAACCAGTCAGTTTTTGGACTTCACAATATACTTGCCAGTAGCCCAAAAGTCTGGGCAGGCCAAAATATATGATAGTGGAAACCTGTCTGATTGCATCCTCTCCAACAGCGGTCTGTGTGTGTTGTGTTAAAATGCTTTGTTACAGTTGGTGTATGGAAAAATTTAACCAGAATTTTCCAGTTAAATTCTCTCCAAGTAGGAGAAGAAGTCACTGGCCAGCCCAGAGTGAGCCGCCTTTCTCAATGTTTCTGGTCTATTTGAGTCCCCATCTCCTGTTCCCATTTTAGGTGTGTTTGTTCCAGAGGTGGAGTCTCTGGTGGATCAATATTAAATAGAGTTCAGATAAATACCTAAAGCTGGTCTTAAGAGAAATAACAAAGTAGAAGAAAGATTCAAGGGCTATTCTCTCCCACCAAATGCTTATACTGTAGAACTCGAAATGTTCGCTGTAAATATATTATCGCTATATTCACTTGTCAGTTATGGTCAGCGAATATATATTACATGATCATTTAATAATATTTGTGCCACTCCTTTTCTGCTTTTTTAATTTAGTTTTCTATTTTGTTTGAATCTCAGTAAAGAGTACTTTGTTGTCAGTAGTTTCAGTAAGCCTGTGGTCAATCCTACCTTGAATTAATGATACAATAAATTGTTTGTCCTGGTATCAGGAATGGGACCATCACCAACAACAATGCTACTGAGGTGCAATCATGGGATTAGCATGCATGCGATTCAGCTGTTGGGACCACGTGGTCGGTCAGATTTCACTTCCGCATATCGTTTGTTTTGTTTGATACAGTACAGTATTTTCTCTGAGGACTTTACAATAAAAACAACCATGGTTTGCTTGGTGAGTTAAACTATAAACAGTACTCTTTATTCAGTGCTGGTGAAAAACAAATAAAACATTTTATATGAGTGAGATAAAGGTGCTGCTACGAGTGCTGTTTTCAGTCTTGCTGGTAGTATGGCTTCTGCTATCACTTCACAGCAGGAGCAGCTATATCGTTGCCTTCAATGTTTTCTTTATCTTCTGAAATACAGTAAAGTGAACACAAATGAACACGCTAGGGTTCAGTATTGTGACTGATATGGGCATACATTAACTGTGTGACTCACCATTTAGACAGTCGATGTGTGCACTCAGAATGCCTGCCTCCTCGAATCCTTGCCTACAGTCATCACTTCTTGCAGACAGTTTGGTGTAGCTGCTTGATAGCCACTGAGCATGGTGATTCTTTATGTTTTTTGTTCTAAGGTTTTTGTTCTAAGGCTTACTAGAGCTCACCGCCACTACACTCTTGAATCTTTTTGCAACTTCAGATGCATACCATCCTGTGAAGTGCATTTTAGCTCATCTTTGAACACTTTGTTCACCGAGATGTCCAAAGGCTGCAATAGGTCGGTGCAGAAAGCAGGCACATAAACAGGGATAATGTTGTTCCTTTCCATACATTTCATAACATCATCAGTAATGTTGCCCTGAATAGATCCAAAATTAGAAGAGACCACTTTTCTCTGGGAAGCTGATTTTTTTTATCGAATCCACATAAGGGATGATTACAGAATCCATAAACTGTAGTGTTGTTTCCAAGTTTGCTCAGTGGTTTTCTGTACGTGTTACATGCCAATTGGTGGGGAACTGAGTGCATGGGGTGACATTGAGCAGTGCAACCCTGATAGATCAGTTGTGGTGGTAGAAAATGGTCAGAGTACAGCAAAGTACAACTGTAATTTGAGTTTGTCACCCAAACCAGTAACTTCAACTTGTTTCTTGCCATCACTTTCCATTGTCCACTCAGAACATGGGACAAGGCTGACACCAGTCTCATCAAGATTTAAGACTAACTCGGGGTATCAGTTCCTGATGGGAAGCAGTGGATATTGGCACAGAAAACCAGACTTGAAGGAGTCAAAATCTAATGGTGTTTTTGGGCAGCTTTCATGCCTTTTCTTTTGCTGTATCCATTCTATTGAGAAACAGCCAGGACCACTGCTTGTGAAACAGAGACTGCTTCCATTCTCAGTTAGAAGTTCAGAGCTTTTGGCTTTAACAATACCAGTCACAATAGCTATCACCAGCCTTCCGTTTATGACAGCCCTTTTAATCTCAATTATTTTATAATGTTTTAGCTCACATTCAATGCCTGCAAGCGGGAGCGTGGATGTCCTCTATGTTTATTGGTAGCTCACGAACAAGCTTCTCTGGGTCAGGGTCTGTTTTAAGCTAGCCAGATAGTCCCGTTTAATGATACGCACAGTGTTTTCATTTCATTTATTTTCTTTTTATACTGTGCCTCATAGTATTGAACAGCATTCATGATGCCATAATCACATGAATACTTGCCCACATCAAATCTAACCTCAGGAGGATACACTGTATATTGGGAACAATGTTTTTAGGTGGAGGAGGCAACAGCAAGCTCCATGGAAATAGACTCTGCCATCAGGTTAATACGTTGGCATCTATGTCGGAGGTCTGGAGACAGTGAAGTCTCTTTACTCATTCCTTAGCAGTGGGTGAGTTTAGCCACCTAACCAGAGACATGCTAACAGCAGTAATCGTGCAGTAATCCGACTTCAGTACAGGCTGATCGTACGGTGATCGTGTGCAAGATCAGCTCAATCTGAAGTCAGATTTGAAAGACTTTACCCATGAAAATTTGAGGAGCGACACTGTGCCTCAGATGTAATGCATAAAGTAAACTTTGCGATTATTAGTGGTTCTACAGTATGTGTGTCTGATGACATTATAAAATGCCGTATCTGTAAGTATCAATAATGTTCTTCTTTTCTAAGAGAGTATGTGTTTTGTAGTGCATTAAATGGGACACATTCTTGAATGTCTGTACATTTTAAAAGGTGGTTAATTTGTGCTGTGCCCAGTATTCATATCCAGTGTCTAGGACAGAGGTCCAAATGAACCCTCATGCTCAATGAGAGAGAGGAACCAATTCTGTTTGGGGTGTTTGTGAGTTTCCTAAGACTGATTAGGATTCATAAAGAGCGTTTGACCCAAATGTTAGTTGTCTTCTGCCAGATTTGGGATGGAATGGTGTTTGTTGGTAGGGCCCATAGTGCCCAGCTCTGTAAAGCTTCCTCTTCTAGTAAACATCAACCTGAAAGACCTTCTTTTGGCCCATGTGAAAAGGTGGGTCCTTGTGCCGAAGTAATATAGATGTAAATTTGGGAGGACCTTGGTACCTAAGTATTCTTTCGTACCTGAGGTCTCATGCCAGACCAGATAAAATGGCAGATTTGTTTATGCAGATTATTCCAATATGGTTTGGAAATTGTTATCAGCAGGATTGGAATAAAAAGAAGCCAGGGCAACACATTCATCTTAATGGTCTGTATCCCACATAGAGAGTGAGGTAATAGATTCCACCTAGCCAGATCTGCCCGAAAAGTTTTGTAAAGTTTGTTGTAATTATTGCCAAACAGTAAGGAGAGATCTGCCAAGATCAATATTCCCACATATCTAAGCGTATTCTTCTTGGCCCAGGCAAAATGAAAAGTTTGTCAAAAGCTAGAGGTGGGAGCCACTTAAAATCATGGCCTCCAATTTCTGGAGATTCACTCTATAACCTGCAAGGGTCCCAATGTTTTTCAGTGCTTGTTAGAGATGCAGTAAAGAAGTTGATGGATCTGCCAAGAAGAATAATGAATTGTCCATATAAAGCTAATTTCTGCTCCCTCTCTCTACCACCCCCTTTTTGCGGATTGGCTCTGATAACAATTGTGAGGGGTTCTAGGGTGATGACAAATAACAGGGGTGACAGGAGCAGCCCTACTGTGTACCCCAGCTGAGAGGGAAGTTCTCTGACAAGAAACTGTTCACTTTTACTCTGGCCACAGGACAACTGTAGAGAGGCAATCACTGAGATAAAGTTGTGTCCTAGTCCAAATGACTGCAAGGTGGCTGACAAAACACCCAGTCCACTCTATCAGATGCTTTTTCAGTGTCCATGCTTATTGCAATTTGAAAAGTTTTATTGGTGCGTTGGGCTGAGATAATATTTAAAAATGGCGTATGTTATCATGGAGAATTCTGCCTGAAATGAAACCTGTTTAATCTGTGTGGATTAATGGACCCATGCAAGTTTGAAGGTAATCAGCTAGTAAAGATTTTTAGGTCTACTGGTGATAGGAAATTGAGCAATATGACCCACAGTTTTCTGGATCTTTATGTGGTTTTAATAGCATCAAAATTTGTGCCACAGCAAGTACTTCTCCCTTGTCCCCTAATACCTCATTTAGAGCTTCCTGGAGTGAAGGAGCTATCTCAGTTACAAATTGTTTATAAATTTGAGTCAAATTCATCCATGCCGGAATTTGCCATTTTTAGTTTCTTGATTTTGGTTTCTAGTTCTGAAATAGATATTGGGGCATTAAGTTTCTTCCATTGTTCTTCCGATAAAGTTGGAATTTGTAATTGGTCTAAATAGATTTTCATTCTTTTGTGTGATCTGTGCCTCATTCTGTGGTATATAGGGATTTATAGTAAGATGCAAAGAATCGAGATTTCCTCTTCCATTTGTTGGGGCATTATCTGATGGCCATTGGACACGAAGAACTGCTCAGCTGGTCACCTCTTTCCTTAACTCATTGCCTCCACAGGAGCTCTCTGAAGTTGCACTACTTGTCTCCTGTATACTGTTAACAGTGAATCCTGGGCCTTTCTAAGCAAAATCAAGCTATGGTCAGCATGCCACAAACAAATCCTAATGGCTCAAGAACCGTAAGTGCTAGACACAAAGTATGAGTGGCAAAGTTATTCAGCATGAAATTACCTTTCCAATGGTGGAATGCAAATAATAATATGTAATTTTGTTTTTTTCTATGCTAGTTGAAACAGCAAAAAATATTTTTTCACTAAAATAGGCAACATAAGCCTTACACACCATGTGGGTGTTCTTCATAATGAGCAGCCTACACCTCCTTTACCCAGCCCTTCTCAACTTCTGGTGTTCCTGAAGTGTTACACAGTCTCCTGCAGAAAGGCTATCATTGCTTGCTGCCTTTGTAATTCTTGTAAGATTCGGCCCTTTTAATAGGACTATTAATACCCCTCACATTGAAGGATAGAATTTGTAGGTCAGCCATTGAAAGGAAGGAGAACCAGGATGTTGCATCGGGCTGGTAGGCATGGAGGGGCTCACCCATACATACAGTGTATTAATAAAAGTATAACTGTTCAACTATAGAACATCTTGAACCTTGTAACTAGTAACAGAAACATTTGAACATAATAAACCCTCTCCTCGCACAGTAGATGGACCTGTGGGATGAGGTAATGAGACACCTTCAATTGTATCTCAACCTGGTTTACATTAACTTATAAAGCTAAGCAACCAGAAAGGCTAAAAGTCACCTTTAGATTTAACAAAGTCCAGATGGCAGCAAAGGTGGTTCCTCCTTCCTTTAGGGGTGAGGAATTAAGCATCGCCATGAATGTAGAGACCTAGCAATATAGAAGGGGTAGTAGAGATTAATTTTAGGGTGCGAAGCAAAGTTACCATAAAAGTACAATTGTTCCAACCTGAATAGTCAGGGTGGCCACTTTCCACCTGTGCCTCCAAGAGGGGCATGTCCACACATCCCATCTTCCAGGACCACAAGGTAACTGGAGCAACCTTCTGGACCTCCCCACCGAGCAACCTGAGAGGGATAGAACCAACCAATTGTGCTCCAAATTAATGGTCACAGGGATACTAGGTGCCTGGATATGGAGACCATCTTTCCCGAGAAACACTTGTTTAATGAGTCTTTATAGTCTGGTTTGTAAGGGTCCACATCCAGCCAGATTGTAATGGGAACAAGCACTATTAAGATTTATCTTATCCTCAAAGTGGGAGCCCTGGGTCCCAAGCCTTGATCTCTCAAGCCTCTCTCTTGCTCCTTAAAACTGTCCACACTCTGGAAAGATCCTCTGACAATTGGAATTAAACCTATACCATCTTGATCCCTGTTATTATCCAGCATTCCAAGTACTGGCCTCCAGTTCTGCGCCCTAGCTCTGCACCCGACTAAAGCCATTATAGGTCATCAAGTGACTCAGCTTAGTCCAAATCAATAATCATTCACCTTTTTTTATTTTGATATTGTGCACTTACATTAGGTAACTTTTTTAGTGCTCAGACCTCGGTGCACATTGGCTTCCAGGTGGGTTCAGTCTCTGACCCAGGTGAGAGGTATCTGCCCCCCATCCCAGGTCTCATGTGGCCTCCCTCCTTCCCAGATAAATGAGTTAGCCTGTACACCAAACACTTATGTGTAACTATTGACAGTTTTATCCCCACTACCCCAGATCTCACTACCTTCCAATATATCCACTTCCATTGTTTCTCTATAGGGGAGGAATTAAATGTTGGTAAAACTAGTATCCTCTCCCAGTGCCCTCCTTCTCTTCCTCCCTCTCTCTCTGAGGAGTCAACAGTGAAAGTTAAAACCTCACTAAATAATTGTTTTGTTCACTTTTCATAGAGAACCCTTCAAGTACTTGTGATTGGGGGATTACAGTCATTTCTTGCTGTTCTCTGGTCTGTGCCTGCGTTCATCTGCTCTGACTCTTGAGGGGTTGAGTTCAAGGCTACTTTGTCCCAGAATGTGACATTGCTACCGTCTCTCTCTCCTTGGTTAAACTGGATCCTTCTGTTGCAAAGCTCATGCTTGAAGTGCTGATTTTGGTTCTTGAAGGTGTCATCTAGGGTTGTGATTCCTAGCTCACGAGGTAGGATGCAGCTGCTGCGAGGTCTGGGAATCATCTGGGACCATCTGCTGTCTGAATTTTAAGTTTGGCCAGGTGCTCCACAAATGCCTGATGCCCAGCCTGTTTAAGCACCTTTACTACCCGGAATACTTGGTGGCATTTTTGAAGTGTTTGCAGTGCATAGTCTTGATAGAAAAAAAGATGTACATCTCTGAAATGGATGTCTTTTTAGCCCAGACTTGATGTAAAATTCTCTTTTGCCAGAAGTCCATAAATGCCACTGCGATTGATCAGGGACAAGCCTTAGGGTCTCTGGGATGTGGAATGAGTGATCTGTGAGCCCTGATTATCCCTAGATCCTTTTCTTTTGGTAAATCTAAAAGTTCTTTCAAAAGCTGTCCACAAAAGAAATCATGTTCCCAGATTCGGTGTCTTCCAGGACTCCGTGAATATGGAGATTATTTCTTCCATTATGGTTTTCGAGATCTTCCAGCTGCTGTTCTAAATACTGCTCATGACAATGTAGATCCAGGAGGACTGTATTATGGACATCAGTCTTAGTGGTGTAGTCAGAAAGGGTTTTCTTTCTATCTCCTGTCTTCTGCTGGAGTAGAGTCATTTCTATTTTGATCCTTTATTACCTTAGTTTCTAGTCGCTGGAGGGTGTCATTTATTTGCTGCAGTATCCTGCAGTTTCTTGGAGTAATAGTGTAGTCAGGTTCCTCTGAATTGCTTGTCGGTGGGGAGGAGGTCGAGGTTGCATTCTTGGCCTGCAATGTTGCCACTGGTAGAGTGTCCAGCTTATGTTTTGCAGTTTCATGGAGCCGCCTGGCAAATTAACTTTACCCGATGGTGAGAAGACATAATAAATTCAGCAATTTTCCCATATGATGTCAGGTTGACATTTGGATGGTGGTGGATTGATCAGAAATTTCTCTCAGCTAGGTTGGAGCTCTTCAGCTATGTTGCCATTAGGAGGATGTCACCAGAAGTCAAATACAGCAAGTTTTGGAAACATAGCAGCATCATAAATCAAGTTTTAATAGTCCCCAGGATATTATACTTTTTGTGGCTTCAAATTCAGGCAGCCTATTCCATAACTTGGGGCCCATGCCTACAAAACTGGAATTGCCCTAGCAGATTTCATGACTGGCACCACATACTCAAAAATCCCTGATATGCACAGGCCCTCCTTAACACTTCTTTTTCTAGCAAATCTGTAATATACTGGGGCATTTTCTTCTATCTACTTTTATAGGCTAGTTGTAATACATGTAATTTACTTCACTCTGTCAAATCTTTCCAGCCCAAAGCTCCATACATAGAGCAGTGATGCATGTCCCTGTAGGTGCATCTAGGAAGTACCGCATATATCTGTTATAGAACTCACCCAGATGGTCCCCTTAGAAGAGCCTTTGTGTATTTGTAGCAGTAACTGCAGTTGGTGAAAAAGACTCCCACGAGGAGGTCCCTCAGGAAAATGTAATTGCCAGGGTCTGAGAAATGCACACTGTCTTTTAGAAAGATCCAATCCTTGTAGTATCTAATTTGGGGGTGATGTATGGCATGCATTCCCAGATCACAAAGGAAACCAGATATTTGAATGTTGACCCTTTTTGTTATCTGTCTAGCAAATAACTGTTTATGTGACCTCCAGATCATCCACTCTGTAATATCCGAAAGAGAATTTTACAGGCAGGTAGCATTTGTACTAGCAAAGCTAAATCTGATTTAGCTGCTACTAAGTCTATCCACCTTTTGTCAGCCAAATCATTCCCCGAGATGGATAAACTGTATGTCTGTCATAGGGTATCTGTCCAAAAGTTTGTGCATGGTTGGCATGAGTTGGTGCCACCTCATGTCTCCCTTGCCAAACCAATAGACAGAGCAGTTTGGAAGACAAAAATAATTTCAAAATGACTTGATCTTGCAAACTGACTAACTCTATGCACATGGAAATGCCAATGACCCAGACTATCTTTGTTGGAGCATTCTGCCGTACCCAGTTCTTTGCTAGAAAGAGTAGAGGCCAGTAATCTCGAAGCAATCTTCTTCTGTGAGCAGTCTGACAGAAGTGAGTTGTTGACGGTGTGATTGCTATTATTCTTAGGGAGATATACTCTGGTGAGTTAGCAACATATGTACAGTATGATTGGCAAATGATGACATCAGTGTTTATGTCATAGTGTGACTTGATGAGTACCGTGTACTGTGTACTGTGGTGTTTCAGATTGGTTCAGTTCTGTAAATATTTCTGTTGAATTGGGAGGGAATGTCAAATAACTGAATTAACAGATATTTATGTTGAAGTCAACCATAGTGTGTAAGTTTTCGATTTGTGATAATATGCATTATTAGTGGAATATTCTGCTTTAAGTACAGCATAGTTGTTAATTGTCATTGTTTACTGTAGATATGTGTTATTTTATTGTTTGAAGTTGCATAACACATAGGCTATAATAGGAAACTTTAAACTTTAATAATTTTTGAACAGATTAATATTTTTTCACCAATCCTTTAAAAGGCACTTCCTGACCCAGTCTCCATATACCTGAAAACACTGGACCAGATGAACAAACCATTTGGGGTATAGAGACAAGCAAAGAATGTGCCAAAATGGTGAAAAAAGTGTTGTTTGCACACTTTTTGTTTTCACTCCCAGCTCTGCAACTGAACATCTGACTGGGATGAAACTTGCCAGTTCTAGAGATCTATGGTGGCAGGCGGTGCATGCAAACTTTCAGGCAAATCGATCGAGCGGTTGCAAAGTTATTAAGGTGCAAAAATGTGGGCTTAATATAGATGTGGCTACTTAACCCTAACTAAGCAGCTATTATATATACAATAATGGATGGAGAAGTGAGCTTAATGAGAATTTAATGAGTTGCCCAAGGTGTGGAATTCTACAAAAACCTTGAGGGTGAAGCCGAGGGGTTTATTAAAGCATCCCACACTGACGGCAACCATTACATTTGAGTTTAAAACACATTCCCCATCTTTTATTTTTATAATTGCTGGTCAGCAATTTTCCTATTGTTTCTTAGTATCTCCCTGTCTCAGTCATGTTGTGTCTCTCACACATACACATAAACACACACTTTTCCTCCTGTCATTCATAGGGTTTTTAGACATGCTTTAATACTTTTTTTAAGTTTAATTCAGATTGTTCATTCTTTCGTAGTTGTTTACAGTTTTTGTCACCGTCGTGATCATAGGTTACCACAGTCAGCCAAAGTCAGTGCTCTTCCCTGGTGGCAGTTCTTGTCTTCCACACTTGCCGAATGGTAGGATCAACCAGATACAATTTTGAGGGGATGGGAGAGGGTTAACTATTTAAGTGGTGGCCTGCGGAACTGGTTATTAAAGGAAAAAAAAGAACAGACCTCTTGGTCTGGCGGTTCCTCGCTGCTCAGTTGAAGCCGTCATGTTAGAAAAAGTCAAATATCCACTCAGGAGGAGATAAACAGCCAATGAGGAAGCGGCTGTTTCTGACTGACTAGGCACAGCTTACTGTTATAACCTGCAGGTTATAAGGGAAATTATAACTTGGTCAGACAATGAAAAGAATTGCTGACCAGTTATTATATACATATATATATATATATATATATATATATATGTATGTGATGTGAGTGTGTGTGTGTGTGTGTGTATATATATATATATATATATATATATATACTGTATATGTGTGTGTATATATATATATTATAGAGAGTAGACAGTTTAATGTTACACCCCAGGTTTTGCATGTTAATAACTTTGAAATGATTCAACAGATTTGCATGAAATTTGGAATGAACTGTCTTGTACAGCAGATCTCTTGATTTGTCAAGTTGCATTTTGGTCTTACTTGCGGTTTTCGTGCAGCAAAGCACCACAAAACGTGTTTGGGCTTTTGCACTTTTGATGATTTTTGCCCATCTTGCTGCAGCCACACTATTTGGTATTTTGGACAGACATTTCTAGTGTAGAAAGAGGTTTGGTCAAAAATAATCTAGCAATGGTGTGGCGAAGAAATATAATCCATTGCAAAGTTATTTAATTTTGAATTTTGGGTTCTGAGCATGCTCAGTCCACATCAAGATTTATATGTATGTTGTTGTGAAAGGGATTGGGCTTGTGATGAAGGATTTTGTCATCTCATAAATGGGGATTTATAAAATCACCGTTTGTGAGGAAAAATTCCTTTAGCAAGCCACCATCTTGTTTACATTTTTCCCCAAACAAAATGTTGTAGCTTGCCAACCGCTGACTTCTTTTACAAATAAGGCATGGGTTTTGTTCAGGGTGATGCCCTCTACAAATCCATGCCTTTGGTTTCCTTCATTTTGGCCAAAAATGGGCATTTTAAATTTTAAAGTTCATTTGTCACTCGTCTCCATCCTCATTCGCAGGTGACAAAATCCGTGATCACGAGCTCATCCCCTTTGAGGTAGAAAATCCTTGATTGTGACTTAGAGACCAGATGGCCCTGTCTTGCAAAAAATCTGCTCACAAATGGGGATTTGGTCAGCTCGCAAGGGGATCAGCTGCTAAAGGGGATTATGTCAGCTCGCTAAAGGGATTAGGTTTCTGAATCCCCTTTGCAAGCTGACAAAATCCTTTCGTGAGCAGTCAAAATCCCCTTTCATGAGCTGATCTCTTTCGTGAGCTGACAAAATCCTTAAGTGTCACTTACTGACCAGATGACCCTTCTCGTGAACGAGGACTGACTTGTGAACAGGAATTTTGACATCTCACGAAAGGGGACCAACTTCGCGAAATGAGATTTTGTCAGCTGCAAAGGTGATTGGATTTTTTAATTCCTCATTCATGAGGTGACAAAATCCCATTCATGAGCTGTCGGGATCTCCTTTAGTGAGCCCATTCCCTTTTGTGAGCTGACAAAATCCTTGATTGTGACTTCCAGACCAGATGGCCAAAATATGATGATCAAGGATTTCTAGTGAACGGTGATTTTTGACAGCTCACAAATGGGGACTGAACTCACGAATGGATTTTGCCACATCACGAACTAGAATTTAAAAACTTTGCCAGTGCACTGTAAATAAACAGTTTGATCTTTTGGCTTGAAATTTGCAGGGTATAAAGGAGGTATCCTAGAGATGTGAATTGTGCTGTTCAGGTGTAAAAGATTTAATCGGCTCCATAGATATGCCATAACAAAGTTGAGATTTTTCTCATAAGATAACTTTGCTGCACCCACAGTGACTTTCGGTGCCTGTATCTTGGAAACGATGTGAGATATGGATTTTTCACTCCTGGCAGCTTAGTTCACCTTTAGAAAGGTGAACTAAGTATGCATGGAGTTTTCAAAGTCATGATTACAACTGCAGTGAAATTTTTTCAAAGCTTGTATGGTTACTGAGATATTGGCAAATTAGTGTTATGAGGGTTCCTTTCAGCCCTATGGGGTTACTGTATTACTCTGTTGTTATGTGTAAGTGGGAGCACAGGGCCCACAGGGAGGCCTGCACTCCCACAAACACATACCAGTTAACAGGTACATTACACTTTCTCAAAAAGTAAAGAAATTAATTCAAAAACTTCATTAATGCATCAGTTAGGGTTGAAGTGACAAAAGTAGGCCTAACTCTCACCCCATTCTCCTATGCTGTACTATGTCAGCCTGTTTACACATGGAATGTGGTGAGAGTTGGGCCTAATGACCCCATTGCACATCCTGATGCCTCAATTCACAATCTAATTTGTGCGTGGTTGTGCTTCCATACCCTTCTAATGGGAAAGGTAAAGGTGCTTCATAAATGGCAGGGTTACAACATTATATCATATTTATGTCCATAGACACAAAAAATCCCATCCGCACACTTTGGTTTAGTTCCTTATTTATTTCAGTTTTCCTTTTCCTTTTATTTACAAACCACAGTATACTGGTCATTCATAAAAATTAATGTTGGCAAGCGAGCAGTCCAGAGTGCTCTGAGGATGGGGTCACATGACTCCAAAATGTCAGCACATTTACGGGCACATTAGTGAATGGAAGTAGGAGCATAGAGTGTGGTAAAAGTTGGGAAAAGAAAGTTGGGAAAGCATATCTAGCTCAGAATCCGAATAGAGCGAGGAGCTTTCAACTTCACGGATGTTCCACTGTAATTTTCTACTTCACATGCATTCAAGAGAAGTGCAGTAACCCTGTGATGGAAATGCAGGCTTGGATTTAGGCAATTGAGCCAGAAAAATGCATTACAGATTGATAAAGTACTGAGTTTGCTTAAAAGACATTAGTTGTAATTAATAAATTAAAACCAGTAAAGCTTTGGGATTCAGTTAAAAGACAACAATCTTAAAAACATTATTTAGGCATTTGAGCTTATGAAAAGAATAAAGAATCATTCAGTGCATATGGAAAAATGAGACTGTAAAAAGCCAACAAAAGGTTAAAAGAAAGTGAACAGTTTCATATGCTGGTGGAATGTGAGAGATTATTTGGTTTAAGATGTCGACTTTGTGTTCTGGACTGCTCGTTTGCCAAAATTAATTTTTATGAATGACCAGTATACTGTGGTTTATAAATAAAAAGGAAAAAGAAAAAAATGAAATAAATAAGGAACTAAACCAAAGTGTGCAGATGGGATTTTTGTGTCTATGGACATAAACATGATATAACATCCGATGCCTCTCAGTGTGTGGAGGATGGGAGTGGGGGCTTAGAACCCAACCAATGTCTTACTTCCCTACTTATGTGCTTCAGCCTAACTAATACATTAATGAAGTTTTTGCAATAAAAAATAATATATAAATTTATATGTGTGTGTATACATATGTGGTGGTGCCAGTAAAACCACCTTCTCCCCAGTTTGCACTGTTTGGCAACCTGGACAAATTCCTTTCTCCCCTTTAATTCTAAAGCCTACTGCAGTAGCACTTTCTGTATTCTCTCTCTCTTTTGCTGTCTTTTCCCATTTCTACCCAAGTGGACTTGGCCACCCTCAATCATCCTTTGCATTCTGCATCCACTTTATTTTCCTAATCCCTGTCTGGTTGCTGAAACACTATTGCACCCACGGCACCTGTTTGTGCCTAAATAGGGATCTGTGTCTTTAAAAGCAGAGCCTGTGTGTCTGTATGCGATCAGCATTATTATTACCACTTCCCTTAGTTTCTGTGCTGTCATAAAATCAAAATATGAAGAAATGAGGGTGGAGTGGTTTAAAATAAAATATTAGAGAATTCCCATTTATTTATGCTGGTAGGCAGTAAAACAATGTGACTCGGTATGCTTCATTGCTATGGGTCTGCTGACTTCTGCACTTCAGGATTCCACAGGCACTCTCCTGCAGCATCGCAAAGCAGTTGAAGCTCTTGCGAACTGCCTTAGTTTCCCCATCACAGATCTGCTTGACAGGTTGGTGGGCACATGAAATAGGACTAAACTGCTCCAATCACCTGTAATTTCTTGTGACAGCAGTATGTCTTATCTTGACTGGCGCCAGGAAACCAGGAAATATTATGGGCTAGCAGCTACTAGTTTGGCGCAAATACAAAACACAAAGCATGAAGTGCTTACACAGAAACCTGGAATAAAATTTAAATGTACAGCTATATTTGTATCACTATCACGCTTAAAGCACTTGCATGTTTGCTTAAAACCCTGAACTGACAGCTGTCAGTTCTATCAAAAGAAATTTTAACCAGAGGTGTTCCCTATTAATCCTATGTTTAGGGATAGTACTCAGAGCAGAAATAGAAAACCCAGAAGAAAAACAGAAATACATAGAGAAATACAGTAAGTCTCTGTTCTGTATGTCATGCAAGTTCATGTGCATATAAGGCTCTCTGAGCTGGTTATCTTTCTCCTCTTTGTTCTACTTGTTGCTGGGTGCTTTTGCTGCTTATAACCAGAGGAAAGAAACAAATACTGTCTATGACATTGCAATACACACCATACACTACAGACTTAGAACAGTGTGAACTGTCTGCAAACTCTCCCTTCGGGAGTATGGCCTTAAAAGACTATGTTCATGGGCTCCGGCCCAGGAGAGACTCTTTAATGGACTGGCCTTCAGGCCTTGTAGTCACTAATGGGACATTTAGGGCACTCCATCCCCCAAAGGTGTATTGTTATCAATGTCATTACTGTACTTAATGTATATACTGTTTTCTACCTTTTCTGAAAAAAAATATATATATTTTTCTTTTTGGGATTGTTTAGTGTTCTGTTTTTCCTGTATGATAAGGGTTGTTGGTGCTGTTGTTGTCTTCGTTATTTAGATAGATTGTTCTTGCAGATTAGGGTGTGTTTGGAGGTCCTTGCTTTGGGGCCAATAGTAGGGGTCAGGGGCTTGAATTATTACTCCATCTGGACGCATAGTTCACACAGTGGGAGACTTCACATCCCTCTCCGTCCACTATTCTCCTCTGTCCATAAACAGTGTCCTGCCTCTCTTCCACTGTGTATACTTTTCATGGAACAGTCTATTCTTTACATGCTGGTTAGCCCCAGGATGCATGTTTCATTGCTTCATCCCAGATCCAGGATTTCTGCAGTTCTCAATCTCCTCCCAGACTCTCGAGGAAAGGTAGGAAAGGTCATACCAAGATTTCATTGGCCTTTCTCGAACCAGTCTCTCCTCTTTACTTGCTTTGGTCAATCTGAGACCGCTGGCCTGGCTTAGGGGTGGCCAGTCCTGGTTCTCCAACCCATCCTCAATGAAATTAAAACAGATCCCTGACTTCTTCTTCTTCTGGTGAAGCCAGGGCAGTAGCATCACCACCATCTTGCACTAGGAGCAGAGGTCGACACCTCCCATTCAACAGCCTCCCGCATCTCATCTTCACCTTGAGACTTGGCTAGGCCCCCACCCAGGGTCTATTGATGCTTTATCTGAACTTGCCTTCGAGATCCAGCATCCAAAACTTCAATTTCAGATTCAGTCTCTAATTCTGCACTCTCTAACTTTGTGCCACACTCCCGGGACCTTCCTCCACAGGCTCCGCCTGATACTGTGTCTGCCAACTGCAGATTCTTGAGTTGTGTCCATGTAGGAGCCAAACGAATTTGAGGCACTTTATACAAGCCATATTTTTGTAGACAACCAGCACAGTGAGGAATCATGAAGACATCCTTCCAGCACTAAAGCACATCTGGCATACACGCACTGGATAATTAGGAATTGCCACATCAGGAGGAGTTGCCCTCTATAGCACCAATTTTCAATGTCTCTCAATCTATTTACTGCTGCTGTTACTGTAACCCGGGCATGATCTGGGTAATGAGCTGGTCCTGAGGCCATAACTGCAGAAAAACAAGCAAAGTTCACTGTAACCAAGTCCCACTTTAAATGAACACACTCTGTAGCTTTAAATGGCTCGTCTGCTTGTGTTTACTTTACTACCTCCACCCTGTAATGGCGGTGGCAGCACTCCTGTGCATCAACATTTAGAATCTGGGTCAAGCCACTGCAATCCGATTTACATCAGCTACTAATAACTTTTATTTAAACTGCACAACTTTGCTCTGTTTGGCTGTTCTCACATTTACAGGATTTTCCTTGAACTTTTCACATGCTGGCAACATTTATTTAATCACAGTCCCTTTTAAAACTTCAGGTTTCAGCAAAGGATTGCCTGCTTCTACTAGTGTTGCACTTATTTTACAACCCAGAGTCTCTCTGGCTGCAAACTTCAAACTGAGGCTACTTTCATTGCTAAGCACACATTTAATGGCTTTACAGACTTGCACTTGCCAGCAGAATATCACACAATCGCTACTTGCAAGCGACTATACAGCTGCACTCACATTTTATATGGCATTCTCTGAAAATCACTGATTTGAGCAGTTTTAAATCGTTTACTCACTGTTATGGTAGCAGATTGCTGCGATGGAAGAAAACAGCCTGCAGCCAGATTTTTGAAGGCCTCGGATTTCAAACAGGCAGGCAGTCTCGCGATCGTAGTATTAATCACACAATTCACTGATCCCAGGACCGATAAGCAGGTTGAGCCCAATTTTGAACTAGAAAAGTCACTTTTCACTGTTTACAACACTTTGAACGCCATGACGCTCCTCACTGCCAGTACATGACTACTCTGTCTCCTCTCGAATGCGAAGCAGACTCTGAAGAAGAACTGGCTGAGGCGGGACTAATGGCAAACTGACCAACCACATGATGCCATGCAAATGAGCCTATTCTTCCTCACGAGGGCTCCCTCTCCTCACGAGCGATCATCGAGCAGGCAAATTTAAACTGAAAAGATGCACTTTTTTTTTTCAACTGACTCACGGCGAGGCCATTTCAACCATGTAACATTGCCATTAACTCTACAGTCTCTAGCATTGCACAGAAAGCATTTCCAACGTCAGGGCACATTTTCTCTGTTGCTCCCCTAGTTTTCCACACTTTTCTTCACAGAAATTTCATTTTAAAGCATTTCAAACATCCATGGCATAATTTCTCTGTTGCTACCCTAGTTTTCCACACTTTCTTCACAGAAATTTATTTTAAAACTGACAAACGCTGTAAACTATGTTGAAGCAGGACAAGGACACACACTTTGGCTTTACAGCTCCTTGGTAAACAGTTGGCATTTTTTAAACAGCAGCACAAGATTCACAGCACACGGCACACACTAGAAATTGCTTCAACTTTTTGGCTACCAACTGCCAGATAGCCAAAGCATTAGCCTACTGCCCAAACACCTTCCTTCCCAAACAAATCCCAGTGGTGCCTCCATTTTTGTAAGGCATATGCTCCATTTTTGTAACATGGATATACATATGCTATCTACGGGTTCGGGAAGGATGAGGTTACCTGGCACAAGAGACCCAGGTTTGACTACTCTGCACAGGGGCACCCAAGTAAATCCAACTACAGGAAGCAATAACTGTAATGTCCAGAACCAGACCTGGGATTTTTCAGTGTGGCTTTATTTATTAACTCACTGAACATAACTAAAGCACTGTATGGTCCCCAAAGGGCTACGTAACTGTAATGCAGATTAGAGTTTAAAACACAGCGGTCCATTGGAGAATGAACACATTACAAATAGTTGTCTGGCTTTGGACCCACCAGGCACTCAGCCCAGACTTTGCATGCGCATTGGATACACAGCCCGACTGGCCGGCTCCCCTGCGGCCACTCGACTAATGATCCATTGGAGAATGAACCCAAATTCTACTTGGAAAGACATCCTATCAAACAAGAGGCTCCCCAACTGTGGCTCCCCACCACTTGAAGTCTGCGACTCCTAGAGAGATTTTCATGTTGCGGCTTCCAAATGAAACTCCCATCAAACAAGGAGTACTCCCATCCAACAAGGAGTAATTTTTCCCATCCTGTGGCTCCCACACCACTTAGAGTCTAGCGAGTCCTAGGAGATTTTCAAGCTGCGACCCACATCTAGGTACCCACCCCATCACTGGCCAAGTGCATGGGGCAAGTAAAAAACAGAAAGAAATCGTAAAAGGTGGACCTGGTTACTAAAGATGGGATGTATCCCATCCAGCTCCCACAGCCATACCCAGCCATTTCTCTGAACACACAGAAATTTTAGGACTGTAACAGTAGTTTGCATGGTGGATGAACTGACGACCCCCTCTACTGCAAACTCTAAATCCATTTAAACTTTAAACTGACGGACTGCTCTATTTGTTTGTCCTAGTGTATATAGTCCTCCCAAATAGCAGTCCACATTTAAAACCATTTGAAACTTGAATCTGAATTGACTCTCCATTTGTTCGTCCTAGTGTATATAGTCCTCCCAAACAGCAGTCCCAATAACATTTCCTGACTGGAAAAACAGTTGTTTGCCCTTCCAAATGGAGCCAAACACTCACCCATACGTTGCAGGTGCCCCAGGTGAAAAAATATAACCTTTGCTGTTATACATGAACAGACTTAAACAAAATCAGGCAGCTTCTTCCATAGTGGGCAAAGTTGCCCTGGAACCCAAAGAACTTTCCTCCCCCAGAGGAGGGGTAAACAGACAACTACTAGTGTCCTTCTTGTTTGCTCAAGGACAAACTGAAGATGAACTGACTCTCCTTTGAATCCCAGAGTTCTAAGAACTCTCTGAGCTGAAGATTCCAAATGTGGCTCATGCAGCTGTAACAATTCTATATAATGATGTCATCTCTCCAGTCTCAGTTGTGACTGAGGACAGAGTGAGACAGTGTGAAACCCATTTAACTGGAGTTTCACAGCTGCCTTCCTGCCTACCACTAGGTCTTACTGGAGTTCTAGTAACCCGGGTAACAAAGGGGTTACATTAGTAAGGTCATTCTGATCCCCACACTTCTGTATAGTGTAGTATTTTGCTCTGTATTAGTCAGGGGTGGATCAGGTGAGCTGATTGCCTTATAAAAGGACCCTTCCAAGGTCAAAGAGTTCAGTTCAGTCTGGAGGCTGTACCAGTAAGAACTCACAGAGCATAGTGGAAGGATGTGCTATATGAACTCCACTCTGTGATTTTGTTTTGCTTATCCATTTTCGTTTTGTTTTCTGAAAGTTTTATTTTCCATTCTGTATTTGCTAAATAAAAGGACATACTAGTTGGAGTGTTCAACCTTACATCGAAGTGTCTGTGTTATCCATCCACACCTCATCACAATTTGGTGTTAGCAGTGAGATTGGCTGACTGTCCAGGCTTGGTGGGGAAGTTAGTCATGGATACCAGTCCTGGTATCAGGGTAACATCTGTCCACAATGAAGGATGACAGCGAGGAATGGAAGAGCAATGTGGCTATTGGGACAGTGACCCGCTCCCAGGCCCTGGTGACCGGAAGGCACTACTGCCCAGACTGGAACACAGCATCAGACTGAAGAAACTATTGCAGAAGGAGGAGAAAAGCCTCAATGGAGAGGATGAGTGGGGTCTAAAGAAGAATGCAGGGTCACCATAGAGGAACCTCCTGAGAGTTTCTGATTTATTAAGGTGGATGGTCATACGACAAATGGAGATGGAGAGAGACAGAGAACAGGAGAGAAGGTGACAAGAACTCAGGTGGGCTGAAACCTTAAGAGTATTGCAGAACTTTGGGTTAGACAAGGAACTGGTGGTGGAGATGGTGCCAAAGATATCAAATTAACTAAAATGACTGTCACTGATGACATCGAGGGGTATCTCACCACCTTTGAAAGGGTGGCAAGGGCATGTGGATGACCTCCCAATCAATGGGTGGTGTGCCTGGCCCCATATTTGACAGGAAAGGCCCAGCTTGTGTATAGCAAGATGGACTCCAGAAGTGCCAACTCCTACAGACTGTTTAAAAGAGATATTAAAAGGTATGATATAAATTCAGAGACATACAGGCAGAGTTTTCAGACCTTGAAATTCTCTAATCAAGACAACCCAGAGACTTTCACTAAACGGAGAGAACTGTGCCTTAAGTGGTTAGAGAACTGTGCCTTAAGTGGTTACAACCAGAAGGTAAAACTGTAATGGACATTATAGAAATGCTAGTACTGGAGTAATTTGTGCAGATTCTGCCCCATGAAGTGCAGTTACAGTATGGGTAAAGAACACAATCCTGAGTCAGACTAGGTGGCTATTACCTAGCTGAAGATTTTGTTGCAGCCCATCAGTCCTTTAGAAAGGGAATGGTAGAACCCCAGAAACCCCATTCAAAAGGGCCCCAAACTGGGAGGCAGAACCAAACTGTCCAACAAGGCAAATATATGCATAAAACTGATAATAAGAAAAAATTCAGGTATGAGAACTTTTCCTGGAATTATATGTTGAAATTGTCAAGGAAAGGACACATAGCCCAGTTCTGCCTTTCAAAGAAAGGAGATTCATCACGTCTAGCCCTTCTGAGCTCTGGAGCGTTAACCACTGAACTGATAGTGGGGAATCAGTCTACAGTGACTTTGACTGATTCTGGCAGCAAAGCAGACCTTGATCCGGACAGAACTGGTATCTACTTCTGAAAGGAACCCAAGATGAGTGTAGTATGTGTCCACAGAGACACTCATCAATACCCTCAACCAAGGTGGACTTGAATATAAAGGACAGAAAAGTACTGTGATAGCTTGGGTAGTACCCACTTGCCTGTACATACCTGTTGTTATAGGTAATGATTTTCCTGAGTTTCCTTCTTTGCTACCTGAGAGGCACTGCGGCTGCAGTTACACTAGGCCCAAGCCAAAAGGAACAGGCCACTCAAGCCATATGGACCTGTTTCCTTTGATGGGGAAGTAATTGTGAAGGCTGCAAAGAAAAGCTCAGAAATTATAGCATCTAGACAAAGGAGGGTTGACACCTGAGAAAGTTAATACTGTTTTTGTGAAAGCTAACCTGAAGCGAGAATAGCAGGCAGACAATACTCTAAAATCTTTCTTTTTACAGGTGGGGAAAATATCTAAGCCAAATGAGCCTGAAATGGTAATTCAAAATCAGGTACTCTGTAGAGTATGCACTAATCCTGTCACTCAGGAGAATAGAACAAATAAAGGTGCCTAACTGTTACAGAAAAGATCTGCTGTATCTCAGTCATGACCTTCCTTGGGCAGGACATGCAGAGCAGAAAGGACACTGGGTCACTTAACCCAACATTTTTTCTGGACAGGGATACACGAAGATGTGGATCAATATTGTAAGGAATGCAAACAGTGTCAGTTGGTAGCACCTGCAGGAAAAGGAAACTGTACCTTTAATGCCCTTACCCTGGTCACTACACCCTATGAGCAGATAGGGATGGATATTATAGGGCCCCTGAACAAGAGCTCAAAGGGAATAGGTTAATTTTAGTCACTACAGATTATGCCACCAAGTACCTTGAAGCCATCCCTATGCAGATCCACCACTACCCACAGATTGCAGAAGAACTGGTAAAGCTGTTCAGTAGGTTGGCATCCCCAAGGAAGTTCTCACAGATAGGGTAGCAACTTTAATGCCACCTTACTGAAGGGCTTTACTGCCTTCTGAGGATAGCTGCTGTCAGAACCTCACTCTACCACCCTCAGACAGGCGGATTAACTGAACATTTTAATCAGACCTTAAAGCGTATGTTGAAAAAACTGTTAATGATGAGAGAAAGGACTGGAACAAATTTCTACCTTTCATGTTGTTTGCTTATAGGGAGGTACCCCAGGCATCGACTGGCCATTCCCCTTTCACTACTATATGGGGAAAGCTCCGAGGGCCCTTGGACATCGTAACAAATGTTAGGAAGAAGGGAAGGACATGAAATACCCCAGTATAGGGACATACATGAAGCTATTGAGAGAAAGATTGCTTAAATACACTCGGACAGCTCACCAGGTCAATGTGCAGGCCCAGAAAGACCAAAAGAGAGGTATGATCAGGAACCAGGAGCAAGTCCTTTACAGCAGAGGAATGTATATTACTGCTCTTACCCACTTCTTCCAATAAGCGCTTATGAAGTAGCAGTGGCCATACCAGGTCTTAAGGCAGTTGGGTCCTGTGACCTACAAAACAGAAACCCTGATAAGAAACCAGGCAAAAATATTTACCATGCTAATCTTTTAAAAAGTGGCATGAAACCCCTATAACGGGACTTGGGTTGATGGTGCTCTCTAGTAGTAAAATGAACTTGAAGTGGCATGTACTCATTTGAAACTACTGAAGGTTTGGGACAAGTATCTGTGAACCCCTTTAGATAATAAACAGCAGAAAGAGCTACAAGCTCTCCTGGAAGAATACCCAACACCTTCACTAGTTTACCAGGTAAAGCCACAAGGTGAAGTACACAATTCAGACCGATGCTTCCTATTAAGGAAGAACCTTACCAGCTTCCTGAGAGGGTTTGAGGGAAGTTCAGCAAGAAATTCAAAATTTATTGGCCTTAACATTACAGACCCTTCCACCAGTGCTTGGAGCTCTTCTATTGTTATCGTGCAGAAGGTGGCACACGATTGTGCCTTGGCTTTAGAGGCTTGAATCAAACCTCTCAGTTCGATGCATACCCTATGCCTAGAGTGGATGACATACTGGATCATATTGGGAATGCCAAGTATATCTCCTCTTTAGACTTAACTAAGGGGTACTGGCAGATCCCATTAGAGAGTCCAAAGAGAAAACTGCTTTCAGTACCCCAGTGTGGCTGTTTCAATTGACAACCATGCCTTTCAGATTACATGGAGCACATGCCACATTTCAAAGATATATGGACCGATTACTGGTGCCCCATAATAACACTTCATGAGCCTACTTGGATGACGTGGTTATTTTCAGTCCTAAATGGAAGTCCCACCTCTTCCATCTAAGAGCTATAACTGAGTCCATCAAGAATGCAGGGATGACCATTAATCCCTCTAAATGTGCCCTGCCTATGACTGAGACTAAATATCTGGGTTTTGTCCTGGGTAATGGGATGGTTAAACCAGAAATCAGCAAGGTGGAAGCTGTAGCTCAGTGTCCCATACTCGAAACAGAAAAACAAGCTAGATCCTTCTTGGGTCTTGCAGGGTATTATAGATGGTTTATTCTAACTTTGACACAGCGGCAGCCCACTAACTGACTTAACTAAAAAGAAACTCCCCAATAAAATCAAGTGGTCCACGGAATGTAATGAAGCATTCCAGGCTATTAAGGCTGCTTTTGCTCTTCTCAGTTCTAAAGAGTCCCAATTTTGACTGCCCCTTTGAGGTACTATCACGGACACCTCAGGGACGGTATTGGGGCAGTTTATGCCAGACCACAGAAAGAAAGAACATCCTGCAGTTTATATTTCAGAAAACTACATGAAGGGAAGAAAAGGTACTCCACAATAGAAGAATAATTTTTAGCTGTGAAGTGGTCTGTCGAAACCCAATGTTTTATTTATGGGAGTACCTTTCACCATGGTAACTGATCACAACCCCTCTGTTTTCTGCAACAAATGAAAAGAAAAAATAACCAGAATCATGAGGTGTTACCTGGCCATCCAGCCTTACAATTTCAAGGTGAAACGCGGTCTAGGAACACAGCTTGTTAGTGCTGACTTCCTGTCCCAACATGGTGCCACCAATGCAGAATATTCTGACAACCCTTGAACATTGCGTAGTAGGCATTGTTCATTTGAGTAAACTAAAGACACCCCAGGGTAATTGTGTAGAATAAGAATGTTAATGATGTCCTATTTACAATAGGTAGGATGTGTTCCTATTGTTTTTTTTTGGTGTGTGTGTTATTTTCCAGGAACCCAGGATGGAGCTTTCAAGAGCAGGTGGGTGGAACTCCATCCTACCCTTTGGGACTAAGGATAGGATGTCTTTAAAACCAGTTCTTTAATCTACTGGTTTTGCTTAGCCATGGAGGTGTGTGGTGGTGTCAGTAAAATGACCCCCACAGTCCCCACCCAGTTTGCACTGTTTAGCAACCTGGACAAAATCCTTCTTCTCCCCTTTAATTCTAAAGCCTACTGCAGTAGCACTTTCTGTATTCTCTCTTTTTGCTGTCTTTTTCCTGTTTCTACCTGGAGTCGACTTCAATATCCTCAGCATTCTATGCTTCCCACTTTATTTTCCTAATCCCTGTCTGGTTGCTGAAACACTATTGCACACTGCAGCACCTGTTTGTGCCTAAATAGGATTCTGAGCCTTTAAATGCAGAGCCTGGGTGTCTGTATGTACCCGTGTTATTAATTACCACCACCCACTTAGTTTCTGTGCTGTCATAAAATCAAAATATGAGGAAATGAGTGTGGAGTGGTTTAAAATAAAATATTAGAGAATCCCCATTTATTTATGTGGGTAGGCAGTAAAACAATGTGACTCAGTGTGCCTCGTTGCTACAGGTCTGCTGGCTTCTGCATTAAGGATTCCACAGAGCGCTCTCCCACAGCATCACAAAGCACTTGCGGCTCTTGCGAACTGCCTTAGTGTCCCTGTCACAGATCTGATTGACAGGTTGGTCGGAGTGCATGAAAAGGACTAAACTGCTCCAACCACCTGCAATTTCTTGTGACAGCAGTATGTTTTGTCTTGACTGAGTGTCAGGAAACCAAAGAAATATTATGGGCTAGCAGCTGTTAGTTTGGTGCCAAATACAAAATGCAAAATGCAAGTGCTTACAAAGAGACTGGGAATAAAATTAAATTGTGCAGCTATATTTGTATCAGTATCACGCTTAAAAGCACTTGCAGTTTGCTTCAAGCCCTGAACTGATGGCTATCCAGTCTACAAAGAGAAATTTTAACCAGATAGTGTTTTCCTATTAATCCTATGTTTAGGGATAGTACTCAGAGCAAAAGTAAAAAACCCTGAAGAAAACAGAAATAAATACAGAAATACAGTAAGTCTTTGTTCAGTATGTCATGCAAGTTCATGTGCATATAAGGCTCTCTGAGCTGGTTATCTTTCTCCTTTTTGTTTTACTTATCTGGGTGCTTTGCTGCTTATAACCAGAGGAAAGAAACAAATGTGTACTTTGCCTCAATTTTACACCTTCTATGAATCTGCTGTGGCAATTGAATTATTTTCATTTTTTGTCCTAATAAATATCTAAATGCAGCTTATATGTTGGGCCCCTACTTAACCAAAACAGAGTACAGGAGCAGGTGTGGTTCCTCTGAAGTCTATAGGGTGCTGTCCCTAGGGAGCCAGTGGCCTCATACTCAGTCTATGAAATGGTCACTGTCATTCACTAGGAGGCAGGCAGAGCTTAGTGACCAATTATCCAGAATTTGGTTTGTTTTTCACTATTTTATGTTCTATTAACACTTACAATGATTAATACTGTAAATATTGAAAATGCTTTATATTAATAAGGTCCTTCTGATCCCCACACTGCTGCATAGTGTGTACTTTACTCTGTATTAGTCCAGGGTGGATCAGGTGACCTGATTGCCCTGTAAAAGGACCCTTCCAAGGTCTAAGAGTTCAGATCAGTCTGGGAGACTGTACCAGTAAGAACTCACAGAGCATAGTGGAAGGATATGCTGCATATGAACTCCACTCTGTGATTTTGTTTTGCTTATCCATTTTTGTTTTGCTTTCTGAAAGTTTTATTTTCCATTCTGTATTTGCTGAATAAAGGACATACTAGTTGGTGTGTTCAACCTTACATTGAAGTGTCTGTATTATCCATCCTACACCTCATCACTATATTTTACAGAGGTGCGGTTGCACCTATATTTAAGGTTATAAAGCACTTCTATGCTAATCTCAAAACTTTTGCGTTAATAATTTTGGACCCGTTCAACAGATTTGCATGAAATTCAGCGTGCATGGTGGGGCATGGCAGATCTCTTGATTTACCAAATTTTGTTTCAGTTGGACTTACGGTCTCTGCACAAAAATGCTGAAAATGCACTTTTCACCAGTTATGGGGGCAGTTTGGGGATTTTGTCTGTGGTGCTGCACGGCCATCATGTCACATGCTGCTCTGTTAGTCAGCTCACCTAAAAGAGCTCTGGTCAATGAACATGCAGCTCTATGTGTGGTGAAAAATATTAATCCATTCAAAAGTTATTGCACTTTTAAGTTCCCATTAAAAGTCAATGGGAAATTACTGTATATAGTTGTTATACGAACAGAGAATGGGGTTTTAGACATCTGGTCCCTCCTCACGATCAAAGAACTTGTAGCCTCATGATCAAAGAATCTCTGACCCCAAGAATTCTTTGATCATGATGTACGCTATCTTGTTTTAAGGTTCCAGATGGAAAAACCCACATATCTCGACTTAGGAGTGACTCCTAGTAAAACTTGGATGGGTTTTGCTCAGGGGGCTTTGCTCTATCGAGCCATGCCTTTGGTTTTGTTCAAAGCGGTCAAATAATAGAGTTTCACACATTTTTATTCTTTGATCATGACTCGCTAACAATCTTTGATTGTGAGCCTGCAAATTCTTTGATTGTCAGATTCTTTGATTGCAATCTTTGATCATGAGGAGGGACAAGATGGCCAGTTGAAAAAAGCAAATTTCTCAGCTCAGGGGTGGGTTACGAACACAAATGAGGGTATGTTTTGCTCATGGTGCTTCATTTTATCAAACCATGCCGGTGGTTTCATGTATTAATGTCTAAAATATAAATTTCACCACTTTTTATTCTTTGATCATGAGCCTGCAAATTCTTTGATCATGAGATTCTTTGACTCGATCTTTGATTGTGAGGAGGGACAAGATAGCCAGTTGAAAAATCAATTTTCTCAGCTCAGGGATGGGCTAGTAACACAAATGAGGGTGGGTTTTGCTCAGGAGGCTTCATTTTATCGAACCATGCCAGTGGTTTCATGCATTTATGTCTAAAATTTGAATTTAACCCATTTTATTCTTTGATCATGAGCCTGCAAATTCTTTGATCGTGAGATTCTTTGAACATGATCTTTGATCGCGAGGAGAGACTTGATGGCCAGATTTTAATGCAACAGATTGGCCAATTTTAACAATCTTTAACTTTAAATATCTCAGAAACTATTTGGTCTTTTTACTGGAAATTTGGAGGTGTTGACGACATGTCCTCTAGATATGAATTATGGTATTTATGTGTCAGACAACACATTTTCTGTGGAGATATTGCAGTGGCACAGTTTATGTTTGGCAGACAGCATTTTCCATTCTCGTACTGGCTTGAAATTTATACAGTAGCTAGCCTTACTGCCATGGATCTACTTTTCAGTCATTAGGTGTCTAAAATCTTAACAGGTGTGGAAGTCTGCCACTCCAATGAATGAAAATCTCAAACTTTCACATGTTGTATCTGGAAATGGTTTCATCTTTTATAATGAAATTTGGATGGTCTTCTGGAGATGTCCTGTTCATGTGAATTATGGTGTTTAGGTGTTGGAAAATTAATTTGCTGTGGACATATTGCATGACACACTGTATGTTTTAGTATGCCATTTTGTATTGTGGTACTGGGTTCACATTTATAAGGTGCATAGCGTTACTGCCATGGAGGTAATTTCCAGTGGTTACATGTCTGACATGTAGACAGGTGTTGAATTATGCCACTCTGATGACTGACACTTTGCTTTCTTTCAATGTGGTGGGAGCTTTCAGGCCCCATGCTCCCACCCATGTCTTCCAGCAATACATATGATATTCAGTACTTGCAGTCTTATCTTACGCAGAAATGTATAAGTTGGTAGGAGAATGGGCCCCAAGAGCTCGGCGCTCCCACCAACTTGTGTAACTTTCACTTTTAATGAATTTGGAAGTTGTGGTGGAGTCGGGGCCCAAGGGCCATGCTCCCATCAACTTCAAATGACTTTTATTTTATATTCATTCTCAAAAAGTAAGGAAATTCTATGCAAAAAACTTTGTTAATGCATCATTTAGGGTTAAAACACATAAAAGGAAATGAAACTTTTAGGGTTGACCCCTCCCTTTGGACCATTCTTCTTTTCTGTGGCTTGTAAATATGATTAGACATGGAATGCGGTGAGATTTAGGCCTCACAACCCCAAGGACACACCCGTCAGCTGTCAATCTCGGGACCATGGGCAGGTTCAAGGGGTAAAGGTCAACCCTAAAAGTTTAATTTCCTTACTGTTTGTGTTTTAACCTAAATGATGAATTAACAAAGTTCTTTGCATACACATATATATATATATATATATATATATGTATATATATATCAGGTGAGGGCCCACTAGGCACAAGGCCTGTATTTTAGAGGTGACCCAGTAGCACTGGGAGGTTGTTAGTGTCACACAGTATGCAAGTGGAGGCTGTGGGAAACAAAAGCAGGTCTGCACAATGTACAAGCTCATTCACAGCTTGCCACTCCAACCTCTAGGATATACTACCAGCCCAGCAATATAGGAGTCATACAAAATGTAGAACATCCATTTTATCTATGTGGACTTGGCTGATTTAGATGAAGTGAGAGAAAGATGTAATAATTTTTGAGTTCTAGTTTTGTTCTTCCTTTTCATTGGTAATGAATTTTATATATTCAGTCACAGATAGTTACTGACCAAACAGATGTCTTGGAACTTTAATCAAAACCCTTTTGACAGTATAAGGAATTATCTTTGATGATCCCATTTTTGCCACTTTTGTAAAAGTATTTTGAATTCTTTGTACACTTTTTATTTTATTTTTCTTCTGTAGCTTGTAATTTCAGAAATGTGTTGTATCTTGTACCAGGCAAACCTATATATATTTATTGTTTGGGTCATGAATGTGCAAAATGTCAACCTAATGAAAAGTTTCTATAGTACTTGCAATAAAGTATTTTATTTTGATTATTATTGTTACAATTAAATGTATCTTTCAATGCCAGAAGATAAATGTTGCTTTGAATCACTCAGTAGAAAAATATTATACAAAAGATTGAACTCCAATGATACAATATAACTAATGATACAAAAGAAATTGTACTCAATGATGCAATAAAAATTGTACTCAGTTAAATTAAAGAAATTGTACTTAATCATCCAATTACATGAAAGAAATTGTACTTCAATCATCTTTCATTATCATACTCTGTATAGAAAATTTGGGGTAAGTTGAATCCCTCAACAAACACTTAGTTGTAACTAAAATTTCTATGATGTCACCATTGCACAATTAACAAGTGAAATGCACCCTAACAGCACACCAATCCAATTATGGCATACAGTTTCATTGTTATTAAATATAGTTTATGATAATTAAATCTCCATTAGGTCACATCACATATAATAGCAAAATTACATTTCAAGAGGATCATTCAGTGTAAACAGAAGTGTTTTGTTAATGATGTTTCAGAAAGGCAGACAGCTTTATAAATGCAAAATATGCACTGCTTGTCTTCCATCTCTACATTTGAAGCAAATTGTGCTACATAAAACTTCTGTCATAATCCTGGATTTTCAGCAGTAATTACTCAGACCACATGCAAAGAAATGGAATTCTGTATGTCATGGTCTGTACTCATATTTGAAAATACAGTTTTAGTAGCCTGCCTTTAAGTGGTTGCTAAGTTAAAGATTTGAGCAGTGACTGGAAAAAATATATTTGAGTGCATACAGTGAACTATAGTAAGTCACTGTTTTCTGGTTATATATTACAGAACCCTATTTCTAATATGACCTCCAGCAATGCACAATACTGACAAATTTTAACTGGATGCTTTGTACATTCCTCATCTTATATACTCATGCAGTGTAGTGTTTAATGTTGCCATAAATGCCATTATCTTATTTAAAATGAAAGTTGGTATATTTGCATTTTGTCTTGCCTTTTCTTTTCTGTCAACAACACTGAAGAGTCAGGATGCAAAGCAAGGAGCAGGATTGTCAAAGATTCAAGCGAAAGGAGACTTGATAATCGGAGGAGTTTTCCATTTACTTTGGACAGGATTCTCCGGATCTGCAGTTTGTGGCACATCCTAACCCAGTATCATGCAAAAGCGTAAGTCTGTTCTGCTGCTCAGTGATATCTGTGATTATTATATTGTTATTATTTTTGAAAATACTGTCACTAGCTTAGTTATAAATTAGTGGTTTTGCACAGATGCTAAACCTGGTATGGTCAACATTGCATCTGCACAAATTTGGGAATTAGCCTCATGTGCAACATGTAAGAGTTCTTTATATTTTAAAATGAGAAATTTCACATTTTTCAGATGTCAGTCCAGCAACTCAAAGAAACATAGAATTTGATGGTGAATAAGGACCGCCTGGCCCACCCAATCTGCTCATTTTCCCTACCTACCTACCTACAGTGTCACTATAGACATATTTGGTCTCTGGCTCTTTCTACACCCCACACACCTACCCACCTTTGCACGAAGATTCCTTATGCCTATCCCATGCATTCTTGAACCCCACACTGTTTTGCTCCCACCACTTCTGCTGGAAGCCTGTTCAGGAATCCATCACACTTTCTGTGATGAAGAAGAAGAAGAAGAATCAGTATTTATATAAAGCTTTTCATACAGGTGTATCCCAAAGCACTTTACTTCCAAGTACTTCCTCACATCTCTCTTGAATCCACCCTTGTTCTTGAACTCCTTTTGTCTGAAAAATACTTCCCTCCTGCACTGTATTTACCACTGGATCTATGACTGGTCATTGACAAAGATTTGTTGAATGACCAGACAGTGAAACCTGCATGTCAACTGCTCTTTGCGGTCAGCATACAGTTTCTCACAAACTGACATGTTTTCTAATCCCCCACACTAAATATAATCAACTCCAAGCGGGCACATTGTGGGTGCAAGACCCTCTGAAAGACAGTGCCAGGTTCCAGTGCAACACTACAGCAACCTGGCACTGTAGTCACTGTGGTGTCAGTTGCTGTCGATGTTTCAACGTCAGGTGGGTATACATTTACCACTCACAGGTATTTAATGGTCTCCATCATATCCCTCCACCTCTCTTCCTGGGTGTACATATTTTGGTCCTTAAGTCTCTTCTCATAGGGTTTTGATGAAGACCCTCGCCATTTTAGTTGCCCTCCTCTGGCCAGTCTCCACTCTGTCTATGTCCCTCCAGAGATATGATTGCTGCAAGCCATGGGTAGCACCAATGGTATAGCGCACTGGACCTTAAGGCAATTTAAAGGAATCTTCTATCCCTGTGGCAAAAGACACTCACTAGACCATCCTTTTGGGTTCCAGCTTGTGTCAATACCAGGACCTTTTACATGGAGCTTGAGCCTGGGATTTGGTGCAAGCTGCCATAACTCAGGTCAATGTCACAACCGTGACCAAGACTATAAAACTGGGTCACGCTTAGGCAATCAGCAGTGCTGCAGCTGTGGCGGTGCAAGGGTTTGACACAGGGCTGGACACAAGCCCTGCATCAGCCTTCTAAAATCCAGCATGTGGTCTCCAGAACTAAACACAGTACTCTAGGTGGAGTCTTACCAATGATTTATACAGAGGCAACACCATCTCCCTCTTTCTGCTGGTGATATTGCTCCTATGCACCCCAGCATCCCACTAGCCCTCCCAAATGCCTTGTTGCATGGCCTGGCAGCCTTTATGTCACCAGATATGATTACCCCAAGGTCTCTTTCTTTCTTGTTGGTCGTCAGTACTACTTCACCCGTTTTGTACTCCTGTATCTTAAGTGCATTATTTTGCACTTTTCATATGAAACCCAACTGCCATATCCTTGACTATTCCATGAGCTTTCTCAGGACTCCGCTCATCTTTTCCACATACACACACACACACACACACACCAGCAGGGGCAAAATGTTTCTAAGCTTTTAGAAAAGGAGAGGAAATTTATATTACTTTTACTACCTCCTTCCCTGCCAAATGTTTAGTTAAGTTACAAGGAACAAAATACCTTTTATGATTTTTATGATCATTTATGGCATTTTGTCCTTGTATGTCAACTTCAGAGACAGCAAACAAAAGAAGACTGAATGGGCTTAGAGGAGTCTTTGAAACTGATACCATGAATAATCCCACTGAGATGTTTCCTCTGGATGAGCAAAAACTGGACAAAATCAAGTTATTTGAATATTTCTTTGTAACTGGTTTTTCAGTACTTGTTAACTGCTAGACAATAACTGACTGCACGTTTTAAAGAAATCCCAAATATAGTTCATTACTAGTAGTTCAAAAGGCCTTTTGACTGATTTACATAATAGACTTTAAAATGCTTAGCTTGTAGCAGCCTCAGCTTATCTTTGTGATTAAACAAAGATAACCTAGTTATTATCTTGTGATGAATTTGCAGACAAAGACTACAAAGTTAGGAATATGAGGGAATATTAGAGACAACAGTGAAAGGCTCAGAACATGGTTGAAGGCATAGGATGAATGAAATTAATGAAGTTATAAACTACAGTTATCCCAGATCAATTCAGTTTCTTCCTATAACTCCCAGGCAATTTTCCAGGGTTTTCCTGTAGATTACATTGTTGCCTTCAACTGCCTCAGGCCATCACACTACCATAGTAAGCAGCAACAGGAGGTCAAGGAACAGACACTGTAGGGTGCTAGGGAGTCCAAGACAGCTGCAAAACTGTGTTATAGTGCTCCATGGGTTTCTCAGCTCCCTGAGCACATGCCATCATCACGCCTGAGATAACCAGCACCGTCTGGCATTTATGAGGCTCCAAATTATGTTTTGAGCTGTATCAAACCATTTCACAGACAAGAATTAAAACAAGGGGCCCTAGAGAGGAACAACATGACTTGATGATCTGACCAAATGACTGGATCAGCCTTTACTGCACCTATTTCAAGCCCTGATGAAAAGACCAGATTCAATGTGTGACCATGTAGGTGGATAACAGAAGCAACTTCCTGTGTTGGGTACAGTGATGAAATCAAGTGAGGGAGCTGTTGACCAAGAGGTGAGATGTCATCATTGACCCAGGTGATGAAGTGCCCAGCACTAAAAGTCTGGGAGCATCCGACTCCTGGTCGAGCACAAAATCTGTGAGCTCCTGAGACAATCACTGCCATATGGTATATGAGGGTGATCCTTCAGCCTACACTCCCTGAAGAAGTTTTCAAAGTACTGGGCTTCTCCGCAGTGTAGTCTGGCATGGGTGAGCATTGCAACAGGCAGGTATTGTGCCTCAATGTTATTTGACCACTCGGTTTAGAGACTGAACACACTGTGTTCACAAAGCTGCAAACAAGTGCTCATGCTATACATTTTTATTTGTTTGTTTGTTTTGTTAGACAAATAAATCCTTTTCTCCTTGGCGTAGCCAAAGTAAACGAGACATACTGTCTTGCGTGCTTTTTCCTTTGTTTGGTCTAGAACTCTATTTTGAAAAGCACCTGGTTTTACAATAGTATGCTCCTGTCCTACTGCCTTGATCCTACACCCAACACCTGACTGTCATTACTAAAAATACATGTATTAATAATACATTCAAAAACTGTTTTAATAGTATAAATAATATAAACAGTGGCAACACATAAAAATAGTATTGAGAGTTTTAATTCCTAGTGGCTGGACAAGTTTTCATTTAAAATTAAGTTTCTACCACCAAAGGCTCCAAAGTTAGACCTTTCAAAGATTATACTGTAATGGGATAATTCTGGAACCCTTAGGGCTTAAAACTTATTTTCTTCTTAAATGAAAGCCTGAGGTCATATAATATAGCAATATGAGATATTCTACAGTTACCATCTATGGATATTTGAAATATAAAATGGCTCACTAATTTTTTTAAAACTTGTTATTGAGTTTAAACAGTTAAAACACAGACAGGTATGAACAGTTTGTGCTGTTGTACATAGAAGAATACAATCAATTGATACCGATGTTATTAGCCACTGAATAAAGACAATAGTCAGTTTATACAAATGTACAAACATAAGAAGAAGCCAGCAGAATAAGGCCATTTGGTCTGTCTAGTCTGTTTGTACTGCAGGGGCCAAAGTTTGTGTTACTGACCCTGCACTCCTTCCCCAATTCTTCAATGCTGTCCATCTACCCCTCCTATGATGTTTACTTCCCCTTAAGTCTATCCCAGCTTCTTTTGAAGCTGCCCACTGTCTTAAGTGAGACTACCTCTTCCAGCAGCATATTCCAACTGGCCACCACCCTTACTGTGAAGAAATGCTTCACAGCCTCCCTCTTGTTAAAATGCCTATCGGAAGCTGGTCTTACTGAATCAGCCACCAACTGGTTCAGCGCCTACCTCACAGGTAGGACCCAATCCATCAGAATTGCAGACGCCACATCCACCCCTCTCTATGACCACAGGGATCCCCAGGGTTCAGTACTCAGACCAATTTTGTTTTCCATCTCCCTTAATAACCTGCCTCTATGCTGCTCAACTTCATCAATCCAGATGTATGCAGATGACACTGTCCTTTTCGCCTCTGGCTCTTCCTCGGTATAAGTAACTACCAACCCTCAGACCGACTTCAACAAAGTTCAGAACTGGTTCAGCCTCATCAGCTCTCCTAAATGCTAAAAACAGTCATGATGACCTTCGCACAAGGCAACGCCTGTCCAGGCTCTCCACCCTCCCTCCCTCCCTCCTTCCGCACCCTGGACGGGACTGTACTGGCAAACACCACCTCCTTCCACTACCTTGGGGTCTGGCTTGACCAACACCTATCTTTCTCCATCTACATCAATGCAATCCTGAAAAACTTTGCCCTAAGCTTGGTTCCCTTCACAGGAACTGCGGCAGCCTCCCACTAACCGTGAGGCATGAACTAGTACAAAAGATGATCCTGCCATCTCTTGACTACTGTGATACAGTCTACAGTGCCACTTCCAAGACCACCCTATCTAGACTGGACCCCCTCTTTAATGATTTCTGCCGCTTCGCCTCAATGCACCCCGAACCCATCACTGTGATCGCTGCCCCGCTCTCTTGCATGCACGTCTCTTGAAAATCCTGCCAACTGCACTGTACAAAGTTTGTCTCAAAATTCTGGCTAGGATCCCATCCATCGTACCTCTCCTCCTTGCTATCACCACCCCATCCCATGCATTTAGATCCTATGACTCCCATCAATTACTAATCCCTAGGAGGAAGTCCACCATATGACAAGCAGCCTTCTCACACAGGCTCCCTAAACTCTGAATCAACTCCCTCCTCAAATTCGTCCTCCTCCTCCACTCATCCCTTGCTACCACGTTGGTTAACTACCTGATGATAAACTGTACCTGCACATGAATTCCTCCCATGCACACCACAGTACCCTGTATCCCTCCTGTGCCAACGGCACCCATCATACGCCACCAGCTGGGCTATTAACCAATTATTGCACTTATTATGCTTCTGTTGTCTTGCTGTCTTACTGCACTTCCAGTTCATGTATACTGCACCATGATTGGATCATCGTGTCCTGTGCCTAACTGTTCCCTGCATATAGACTGGACTATCATTAACTTGCACTAAGCTGTAATCCCTATTAAGTGTACACTTTAATGTAATGTAATGTATGTAATGTAATAATGTAATGCTATTGTTTTATACTGGAAAACCAGTAAGTTTTCCTCTCCAGTGCACAAACTGTAATGTCACATGTTTTACTCAGTGATAATCTGCGTGTCATCCTCTCTCTCCTATGTACCCCGGTCACACTGGGAGAGCAGCATTGTTTTGCTCAGTGTGTCTTTCCTGGTGAAACAATTCAATAAATAAACCTCCCCTCAACTTAAGACTGTGCTCACTTGTGTTTTGATTGCCACTTACCTTAAAGAGCCCTTCCTTATATTTCAAGTTATACTTCAGGTTCTGAGAGAGGATTTAGACAAAATTGTCCTTATTTGGCTTGACTCAAAATTAGATCAAAAACTTTATAATATCCATTGTTCATCCATCCATCCATCTAGTCCTTTTGAATCTTCTGTACTGACATTAATTAACTCCATTGGGAGATTGTTCCACTGCTTGCCCACCCTTTGTGTAAAACATAATTTCCTATTTGTCATCCTGAAATGTATTGGTTTTATTTGCTTGTTATGCCTTCTTAATAAATCCCTTAATGCACCTCTGCCCTGAGCTATACAACCCCAAGTCCTCAGTCTTTCCTCATGGGTTTTATTTTCTAACCATGGACCATCTTTTGTTGCCTTATGCTGTATTTTTCTATTTTGCTGTTATCACCCATAGTCAGACCTCATATACCATTGAGAGGTGCCATCACTAGGGTGCCGTGTGTCAGCCACAACCAGTTCTCCTGTTATACTGGTGAACTGGATTTCCTGGCCTTCGGCATGGATGGGGCTGTGGGGTGCTGAGTCACTTGCCCCATACACCTCCAACATGGAGGTGATTATATTATCATTTAGGGGGTGCAGGCAAAGCCCCCAAAAATAGCCCATACTTACCCTGGGGCATTTGGCACAACTGGGGTCAGGCAGTACAATGGCCGGGTGCAATGGTCACTATCGGCATTGTGCTGGTGTCCTAATGTCCCTCGCACTTTTCCCTGTGCATCAGCTTTGGTGAACCATCACAACTCCACATACCTTGTGACCCATAGTGTATAAGTGGACTTACATAAATATCACCTCTCGTGACCTGTGTGAAAATGTCATCTAATAGTATTCAGTGAATGGTTAACTAGCTTTAGTATTGTATACTAAAATAACGTTTCCTGTTCTGTAAATCATTTTAATTTAAAGTCCTAAATCCTTCTCAGTCTCTAATACTCATAGTTTATTCCCATTTATATAGTAGTCAGACTGTATAATTTTTCTTCCTAAGTATATTACTGTACAAAGAAAAAACAAAAGATGTGGGGCTCACTTCACTCCAAGGTGACCAGTTCAGTGCAAACCAGCTAAAAAACTGGCGTAGCTAAAGGAGAAGCAGTAAATAGTGCTAACATGCTGCTGCGCGAGGACTCAGGATGCACAATACTGCAAACAAATAAAGGAAGGGAGCTGCTTGCCTGTCGAGATAACTCCTTTTATTCAGCACTTAAGTGCTGTAAAATGACGCAATAAAGTGCAAGTGCTTACAAATAATAGTAGAGGCAGGAGAACTACATCCATATAAAATACAAACAAAGCACGCGCGGTACCTCAATGGGTGTACCGTAACCATACTAACAGCCAGCAGTCATGGATACTGACATGCCCATAGCATGCGAACACACAGATCAGCTGACGTTTTGCCAAAAAGGCTTCCTCAGAGCTGATCGGCCTTCTTCATACACACAACATTTAAACAGTAATCATTAGGTAGGTGTGGCCAAAGGAATATAAATATAGACACAAAACATATATCGACATATAAAACACAGTTATTGATAAAAGCACAGAAATCACAGATAGCAATGAAGTAGAATTTCTTCATTGAGTCCTTTCAGTTGCAGAGTGTCCAAGGTATGGATCCATTAGCAATCATAATTTCAAGAACTATAAAATATCATAAAAGATTATTTTTGGAAAGGTCAGAAGATACTAGTGATTGTTGTGTCTCAGAATATATACATTATTTTCTAGTTTTTGTGTTACATATAGAAATCATATAGTACTTGGATCCCTCTTAATGCTTGTGAACACTGCGATTTAAAGAAAATATTAACTTCAAATAAAATGTATTGAGTCATTAAGAATGAATTAAATTCATCTATACAATTTTTTTCAATAAGTTGAACACAGCTTAGAAAACAATTTTTTTTTGGTTTCAAATCTTTTATTCAGGTAAAACTCATGCATAAAATGACATTACAGACAATAGACAGCTCCTCTCCCAACCTCCGAGGATGCCCCCATCATTTCATTCTATTGCATTCTTATTACAAATTCAGTATTGTCTGTTCCTTTCCTGCTTATATAATGATCACATTTTATCATAAAATCCCCACAAACTATTTACAGCCCACATTTCATTACCGTTATACATATACAAGAACCATTATTAAACTTTGCTGTGTTGCATTGTTGTGTGTTTGAGATATTTCAGAGTTCTACTCTCTGTCCTTCCCCTACCCTCCAGATGGCAATTACAGGTGGTGGAATGTCACTCTTCCCAAGGTGAATTTTACCTTCAGATCCCTAGGTGTACCTTTTAGTACTTCCCAGATATCTCTGCAGATATGTCCTCCTCTACTTTACTTTTTGTGTATCACTTACCTGTGAGCCTCCTCAGAGATTTCATCTCTGCCTCTGGTCCTCTCAGCTCACAGGTATTAGTCCAGCCCTTCACTGCAGATCCAGAGTATCATTCCTCTTGTCTCATGTTCCTAGGAGAGAATACAGTCCCCAGGCATTCAGGTTACTCTTGTCTTAACACCATTGCTTACCCTACTATGTCATCATATCTTTAATATGTCAGTCTTTTCAGTGCAAGATTATTTATCACCATGGTTTTCCATTGTTCCAGTGATGGCTTGACATGTGAGACCCATATATTTTGGTTTCACTGTCTCGCCATAGTCAATAGTACCCTTATAGTTCTGGGGTATGCCTCCCATCCTCCTCCCCCAAGTCCTCCATCACAAACATCGGGAGACCGCAGTGTCTGCCACTGGCACTGCATGACTCCCATCACTGCTTGAGCTATCTCTGTCCAAAGGGCCACAACTCCCCACATTCTCAGAAATAATGGCTGTATGTGCCTCAGCCACATTGCATCTACTATACATTGGCGAAACCGTGTGCAGGACTTGTTGACCACCACCGTGGGCAGTACAGCCTGTGCAGGAATTTGAACTGTGATTCTTTGAACTTGTTGCACATCAGTACTCCCATATCAGATTATAGGACCAGACTCCATTTCTCCTCTGTGATCTGGATTCCCAAATCCCTCTCCGACAGTCCCCTAACCGTTAGGGATCTATCTGGGAATAGCTCCTGTTCTGCCTTACTGCATGTGCAATGAGGCCTTTTGTATTGACCTGCACAGTCCATATCAATTCTTCCAGTGGCTCTAGCACAGAGGTCTGTTTGTCTAGTCCACTTCTAGCTGTACTAAAGCTCATATCTGAAAATACTGATATGTGTGTGTGGCTGGGATACCATACCACTCTCTCAGCTCCTCAAAGTGCACAGACCTCCTCCCCCAATAAGTCTCAGAGGCACCGTACTTCATACCTGTTCCCATACCTCAAATCTTCCCCTTCTAACCCTGACAAGAAAACTGGGTTCCCTACCACTGGTGCCAGTCCTGTGACTGCTGTCTCCATTCTCCTCCTCTTCCTGGTCTGTTCCCATGCTCTAATGTCCATTCCACCAGGAATTTCTGTTCTTCAGTCTGTGGTATGCCTTCTTGTCTCCTGGATCTAGGTATGCTGTCAGGCAGACATTAGTGCCTTTGTCTCTAAGTCCACCCATCCCACTACCGCACCTCGATGTACCCAGTCCTGGATATATCTGTTCTGCATAGCTAGCGATAACCTCTGAGATCTGGGAAGCCAAGGCCCCCTTTTCTCTCTTGTCTTTTAGCCTTAGTAAACTTATCCTGGGCTCTTATTCTGCCAGATGAACCTGCCAAATTATTTTCTATAGCCTTGTAGTCCCTAGTAGTCAATCCCATTAGTAGCATCTGCATTAGATATAGAATCCTGGGAAGCACATTCATTTTAAGAAGATTGATATGTCCCAGCCATGAAATTGGAAGTGCCCTCCACCTCTCCATATCTGCTTTAGCGTCTGTAGCAGGCATCTGTAATTAATCCCATACAACCCCACCAGGTCTCTACCTTCCTTGATCCCCAGGTAAGTGAAATTATTCTTCACAACCTTGAACTCCCATGCATTGGTACCACTTTTGCCCCTGGTCCAGCTATCCTAACACTTCTGACTTGGATAGGTTGAGCTTATATCCTGAAAATCCTGTGTATTCCTGTACTACCTCTAATAGGGCTGGGATGGTAGTGTCCTGGTGTGTTGTGAATAACAGAAGATCATCCATGTAAAGAGTCAGTTTGTGATGTATTCCTGACTCTCACAGCACTCCTTAAATTCTGGCATCTTCCTGAATGCGAACAGCTAGTGGTTCGATGGCCAAAGTGAAGAGAGTGGGGACAAGTGGCACCCTTGTCATGTTGCCCTGTGTAATTCAGACATTTCAGAGTGGCCCCATTAACCAAAACCTGGGCCCTGGGTCTCCTGTATAACATTTTAACCATGTCTGTGTAGGTGTCCCCAATCCAGATTTAACATCTCAAAAGATAGGGCTATTCTATGTGGTTGAATGCCTTTTCAGCGTCCATGGACAGCACCATCACTTGCTCTGGACACTGGTTACCCATTGGATTATACTAGAGAAGTCTTCTCATATTATGATAAGACTGGCGGCCCTGCACAAAACCCATTTGATCCACATGTACCAGGTGAGGTGAGGTAGGATCACCTCTACTCTATGGGCCAGTACCGTCGCAAATATTTTGATGTCACAGTTCAGAGTGATATGGGGCAGTATTATCCACACTCCTCAGGATCCTTACCAGGCATGGGAAGCACACAAATCATTGCCTGTAGGCAAGTTGCTGGCAGCCCATCCTCCTCCCTGCCTCCCCAACATACCAGCCATAGCTCCTGCCAGTTCCCCGCATTTCTTTATAGTACTCCATAACAAACCCATCCGGTCCTCCCACTTTCCCATTCTTCATTGATGCCAGTGCCTCCTATCTCCCCTGCTGTTACCTTTTCTCCTAACTTCTCCTTTGCTCTTCCGAGAGTTCTGGCAATCTCATTCCTTCCAAGAACTGTGCCACCAGGTGTTCTGTACTCCTACATTCTGTTTTGTACAAATCTTTGTAAAAGCTGCAAAGACCCATTGTATATTCTCACTCTGTGTGTAACTTCCCTCTCTTGCCTCTCCTCCTGTTACCACCACCGTTCCCATTCTGCCCCTTGTCAGTCATGCCAGTATGGCCCCGGTTTGTTCCCCACTCATACAGCCACTGTCTGGCATAGAATAGGGATGTACTACCTTCCCCTGTTAGCAGTATATTAAGAACCCCTGTGAGAGCCAGCATTTCCTGAGCTGCTATGTAGGTTGAGCAATCATGCTTCTTTCAGTGTCTTTCAATTGTCGTTCCAAATTCTGCCTTCTAAGCTTCCTCTGCTTCTTATACCTATTCACATAGCCTATAATCACCCAAGAGTCAATTTGTGGACATTTTCAGCTAATTTTTGGACATAAAATACATCAAAATAGACTTATCTGAAGCTCTGTGCACTGGTAGTTCTGAGTACCGCCAGGACTCCAGATGTCGCTAAGCCTTCTGCCCACAGATCCTTTTCCACAGTATCTTCCTTCACTGCTTAAATGCCACATGATGATGAAGAGGCAGACCCCCACATGGAAGGCTTCTCAGATTCCCCATCCAAGGTAATCCAGTGAGAGTGGTGATGCTGCCTCCTCATTCCACATCAGTCACATCGAGCAAGCAAGCGTGGAGTCAGTTCACCCATGTGGCTATACCCCCGTTACCCTATAGCTTCCCCAGTATCCAAAATACTATAAAATAAATCCACTCGGGTGTCTAATCAGATGTAGGCCATTTGTTTCAAGTCTTAACAGTCTGCTCATTCCTGACATCCCATGCACACATTCTACCCTCCATCCAGCATGAGGTAGGCCAAAGTAGCACCTCCATCAAAAAATTCTCTTTTTACAGTGCTTTGATGGACAAAGCTTAATTATCTGAGTGTGCTGAAGTTCCCAGTGTCAGTCCACAGCTTTGGGCACCTTCCAGATCTCACAAAATTACTGCACCCTCTACCTTTGGAAACGTGAAGGTCACTCCCTCTTTATGCACTTTCACTGTAGCTGGGTAGAGAAATTGAAAATCCACCTTGTTGGCTCTGAGGGTATCCAGGACCAGATTAAACATTCTATGTTTCCTTTGCAGCAGTTGGGAGAAGTCTTGATGGAGAACCGGCAGACCCCTTTGGTAGATTACCTTCTGCTTCTTAAACGTGAACCAGATGGCTTGCCGTCCATGAAATTATGAAGTCAAAATTATCTTTCTTGGTGGTTCATCTGGCAGTTTCAGTGCCAAGGCTCTGTGTGTCTTTTGAATTTTAAATTTACCTCCCTTAGGTTCGAGACCCAGTAGTCGGGAGCACTGTGCCACAGAACTCCTTGGGGAGCTCCATCTTTACCCTCTGGAAGGTCATGGACTCGAAAGTTAGTCCCTTGTTGATAGTTCTCTTGATAATCCAGTTGGTCACAGATCTCTCTCAACTCTCCTGAGATCCTGCACAGTTTCTGGAAGCTGTTCAGTCTAGTCCTCGAGATTGGAAATACAGGTTTCTGCTTCTACATTTTAGTCGCCTGACCAGTGAGTTGCTCTGATAATTCTGAGATTTTGGTTGTAATCACATCCAGTTTGGGAGTTATGGCGCGAGTACCTGAACTGTGATAGTCTGCCCTACTATTTCCATCTCTAGCCATAGGCGTGGTTTGACTTTGACATTTGGGGGCAGTGGGCAGAATTTTTAAGTAATTAATTTAAAATTACTGAAAAAGTGTCAGCCAGGGCAAATTTGGGGACAACGCCACTCCACCCCACCCCAAAACTACGAGTATGCTCTGCATGGAGAGCGTGATAATATTTGGGCCTCTGTCATGCTGGAAGCTGTGGCTTTTTCACTAATTTGGATGTATTGTGCCTGGATTTCCTACATTTTAAACTAAATATTCATCCATTGTAACTTCCTGCACCTACTGATGTTTAGTGCTCTGACAAATTTTGCCATTTCAACCACTTTTTCTGTTCTTTAGTGTCCCATGGAGACGGAGCTGGTGAAAGACGTTGTTGATCCTTAGCTGCTCATTAGCACCCCTGCAGAAAATATTTTTATTTATTTGCTCCATTGTTTTTATTTTTAAAAGATACATGTAATATTTTGTATGATGCAATTACTGTAAAAAGCTGAGATTCAACTAATAATAAAACTAAAGTTCTTTAATACAATAGTAGTTCCTGAAGAAAAGCCAGCTTCAAATCTTGAGTAATGCATTATAAACATTTTGCAGTGCAGAAACATTTTTGTCTGTTTACAAGGAATGACACTACAGCCTATTCAGGTTTGGCAGGGTCCCTACTTATGCAACCATAAATGATACCCTTTCGGCACTCAGAGTGCCAGCATTGTGGCGCCAGGCAATCAGGGCACCAAATGTGGATGCGCCCTCCACTCCAAGGTCTGCACATCCCTGGAGTAGGAATCAATCGGGGGGCACAGACCCCACAAAGGGTGTGTGGAAGGCACAGTCCCAAGCAAGAAACTTGATTAGTGACATTGCTGATTGGCACCCTAATTGCCCAGTGCCAGATAGTAGATGCATTCTGCTGGTGGAACCTAAATGATATTCATAAATGAAACAAAGGATAAAGTAAATGGCTGCAGTATAGTAGGAGACCATCTTTCTCTACTTTCTCATTTTCATTTCATCTGTTGTTCCCTGACCTTCCTCCAGGTGTTGCTTCTGTCCTTCCCATTTCTCCATCTACTGTTTTATTTTTCTCTAGACTAGACATAATAATCTTTCAGATGATCCATGTAATGGTCTTTGGTACTGAAGAGATAAACCAAAACCCCCAGCTTTTACCGAACACAACACTCGCTTCAGATATATGATTCATGTGACACAATAGTTGGGTCCCTGAGGGACAATGTGGCTCCTTACTGGAAGGACCAGCCATTGCCAAATTACCGCTAGGACAAAAACTCCCCTGACAGCCGTAGTAGGAGAACTGCGATCCATGATGTCTATCCCCATGGCACGAATCCTTGGGCTGTGTACAGATATCCTCAGGTACAGTGATCAAATTTTATAAAACAGTTACAATCTTTGTTTATTCTCTTCAAATAGAAACAATGGCAACATTGAAGCATCTGTGAAGTTTGCAGCACAAAGTGCCAGAAATTGGGAAATGTAATGTCAAGGTAAAAAATCCATTGGGCTTTGCTGAATCTGTGGTGTGGTATTCTCTGTGTTTGAACCATCAGTTGGCACAGCGCTGGTGTCGCCTAACTTTGGCACCATGTCTCCATGTATCTGAGTGTGACTGTTCTCACTTTGCCTGGGCAGACAGTGTCGATGTTAGACACTACTGCAATGCTGCATTTCTATTTTGACACTTTGTGCCGGAACCCTAACTAATGTTTTAACAGAGTTTTTTCCCATAAATTGCCTTACTTGGCTGGATGGTGTCCCAGTCCCCAAACAGTGGCTGAATGAAGTCCCGACCCCCAACAATGGCTGGATGGTATCCGCCCATCAACCGTGGCTGCATGGTGTCCAACCCCAACAATGGCTGGATGGTGTCCCAGTCCCCCAAAGGCTCTACACCGGTAACAGGGATCTCCTGGTCCATGGCAGAGCATGACTGGAGCATGATTGGGTGGTCTTTGGCCTATAGCGTGCTTAGTGAATGGCCTCAAACTGGTTCAGGTCTATGCCACGATTTGTGAATGCAAGGCCTTTTTCTTTTTCCATGCTGGGTACATTGAAATGGTTTCTCCTATGTATATGTCTGCTGATAGCAGAAAAGTATACTCTTCTGTCCAAAATACATTCCACAGTTAGTGCACTTAGAAAGCTTTACTCCTGTGTGAATCAGCTGATGACCAGTAAGATGTGCTTTGCATCTGAAACTCCTCCTACAATTGGTACACTTAAAAACTTGTCCCAGGGTTAGCGTCTCCAAATGTTTGGGATTTCTAGTAGCATGGCAATAACTGACCCCATTCTTGAACAGTTTACAATCAAGGCACTGCAATATAAATACATTAATGAGAGCGGGATTCCAAACACCACTTTCCTAGGTGCTTGAATGTGTCATTAAAGAAGGATCCCTCAAGGATCAATTCTCAGCCCTCTGTTGTTCAGCCTTTTTATAAACATGCTTCCTCTACCTGACCTGCAAAATGTTACTATATGCTCATAATGAGGTTATCTCAGATCCCGAAAACAACTATCTGATATAAACACAGCACTTCAAGACAGCTTCCTAAAACTTGAGACCTGGTTTACAAACAATCTCCTCCTTAATAATAACAAGCATTTGTCAATGCCGAAAGTTCGCTTGCAGGTATCTGCAGTGGTGTTTGGCACGTATGGTGCTTTACCCTAATGCCCTCATGGATTGCTGGTATTTGCACAATAAATTTTCAGCATGACCTTTTGTTACCCCCATTGTGCGCTACATAGGCGGAAACACATTTTGGTCAGGATGTGAAAATGACAGCTGTACTGCTCATAAGGAAGTGTGGTAAAATGGCAATGTTGAAAATCTGGAGTGGAAATATTGAAAATTTGCAAACCCTACGCTGCTGTGTGGAACTGTGTAACGACGTCAGAAACAGTCATTGTTAGGAATTTTTCAGCAAATTTCAACATTGGCATTTTAAACCTCTGCAAACCTTGCTAATGAACAGTGTCACTGTGATTTTCTTAATGTGTCCCATACATTGAGTTCAACACCAACTGCACCATTGTAGCGCTACATGGGCAGAAACACATTTTGGGCAGGATGTGAAAATGACAGCTGTACTGCTCATGAGGAAGTATGGTAAAATGGCAATGTTGAAAATCTGGAGTGAAAATATTGAAAATTCTCAAACTTACGAGCGCATAGGAACTGCACAACGACGCGAAAACAGTCATTTTTTGGATTTTTTTCACCAAATTTTCAACATTGGCATTTTAAACCTCTGCTAATGAACAGTGTCACTGTGATTTTCTTACTGTGTCCCATACATTGATTTCGCAAACCGACTGCACCATTGTGCACTACATGGGCAGAAACATGTTTTGGGCAGGATATGAAAAATGACAGCTGTACTGCTCATAAGGAGATATGGTAAAATGGCAATGTTGAAAATCTGGAGTGAAAATATTGAAAATTCATAAACTTATGAGCTGCTATAGAGCTGCGCAATGAACACTCAGAAACAGTTATTTTTAGAAATTTTTCACCAAATTTTCAACATAGCCATTTTAAGATCTCTGCTCATGAACAGTGACACTGTGATTTTCTTAATGTGTCCCATACACTGAGTTCTGACATCGACTGTGCCATTGTGCGCTACATGGGCGGAAACATGTTTTGGGCAAGATGTGAAAATGACAGCTGCACTGCTCATAAGGAGGTGTGATAAAATTGCAATGTTGAAAATGTGGAGTGAAAATATTGAAAATTCGCAAACTTCACGAGCGCAAGCGAGGAACTGCGCAATGCACGCCATAAAACAGTCATTTTGGGAATTTTTTCACTAAATTTTCAACACAGCCATTTTAAGACCTCTGCTCATGATCAGTGTCACTGTGATTTCTTAATGTGTCCCATACATTGAGTTTGCACACCGACTGTGCCATTGTGCGCTACATGGGCGGAAAAACATTTTGGGCAGGATGTGAAAAATGACAGCTGTACTGCTCATGAGGAGGTGTGTGGTAAAATGACAATGTTGAAAATCTGGAGTGGAAATATTGAAAATTCAGCAAACCTATGGAGCGCGTAGGAACTGCGCAAACACGCTCATAAAACAGTCATTTTTAGGAATTTTTTCACCAAATTTTCAACATAGCCATTTTAAGACCTCTGCTAATGAACAGTGTCACGTGATTTTCTTAATGCATCCCATACATTGATTTCAGACACCGAGTGCGCCATTGTGCGCTATATGGGCAGAAACACGCTTTGGGCAGGATGTGAAAATGACAGCTATACTACTCATAAGGAGGTGTGGTAAAATGACAATGTTGAAAGTCTGGCATGAAAATATTGAAAATTTGCGAACTTACAAGCCTGTGTAGGAACTGCATAATGCACGCTCGTAAAACAGTCATTTTTGGAATTTTTGCACCAAATTTTCAACATGGGGTTTGGACCTCTTCTCATGAATGATGTCACTGTCATGGCATTATTCAGGTCCGAAAGGCGATTTCGACACAGTGACCGAGCAGCGTGACTGTGAAATCACCCTTCAGGCCCCAATAACGCCATGACAGTGACATCATTCATGAGAAGGGGTCCCAAAACCCCATGTTGAAAATTTGTGCAAAAATTCCAAATAATGCCTGAGATATGCACAAAGTTGAAAACCCCTATCTAGCTCCATTATACAGCTTACCGGAATTTCCTCAGTTCGCGGTCAGCTTTGAAGAGTGCAGACATGTTCCCTGGTCCATCAAGATTGTCGCTACCGAGTTCGGAGGTAAGTATGGGGTGAGGGGCAGTGGGGGAGGCTGGGTGCACAGTGGTGGGTGCGGGTTGTGGGAGCGGGTACTGGGAGAAGCGCCGTTGGACCATTTTTGATTTACAGGTGAAAAAAAGACTACGTGGGATGTTTGCCACGCTGGGTAGAGCTCCAGCATGGCTCCAAAGATTTGGGGCGGCGTGTCGCGGGTGGCGTGACACAGGTGGGGAAGTGATCTGCAGCTCTATGACAGCTGTGGTCTTTGGAAGCTAAGACCACCGGCTGTCATACACAGCTCCCACACCCATTGGTGCAGGACCACCACGCCTGCTCAGCGGAGCAGTGGATTGAAAGGGAGGCACACCTCCAAAGTGTGTTACTCTCCCAAAACATTCCTTGCGCATGCTTGGCATGAATGTAAAAGACAAAAGCTATGTTTTTCCACTCCACACAATTAGAAAAGATCTGGCCCCTTGAGTATCATCAGCAAAGAAGGTCACACACTTGAGCAAGTAAATAATTTCAAACACATGGGAGTCTTCTTAGATGGCACCCTGTCCTTTTCCACCCACATTGACCATGCTGTGAAAACTGCTAATGTCAAACTGTATACTGTCCCGCCATAAACATGCAATGTCCCTGGAGGTACTGAACCTAGTTGCCAGGAGCTCAGTATTATCAATAATTTATTATGGACTAGTAATCTATAGTGCTGGGTTGGACTCAGCCCTGAAAAGAATAAAACACATCTTAACAAAGTCTGTAGGCTGGTCTTAGACACAGAACAATTGACACATACATGTACCCTTACTCAGAAACTGGATGGTTACCACTACAGCAGAGGGTAAAAACAGGCCTGGCAGTTGGTAAAAGGCCCTACTAGGCCTCTCCCCTGCATCCACGGCAGGTGTCTTCCAACGTGATTTACCTGTTAGTCCACAAGAAGTGCATCTAAATGCATTCTCCAAGTCCCTTTAGACAAACCTCATTTGCCCAGCTGTCACTATCTGACTGAGGGCCTCTGTTCCTAAATGACCCCCGCGCCTCTCTTCCAAACTGTGAAAAGTTAGACCCTTCAAAAGGGAGCCCTGCCTCCTTCTAAGAGGGAAACTGTGTGCGCCTGCTCCTCATGAGACTCTCATGCCACAGACATCCACCACTTACCCATCTCTCTCCCTCCCACTACCTCCCCACCCCTGGACAATGCCTTTAGTAGGCAGCTTTCCTACTACAACCAGTAATACCTTCCTAGATCCTGCTAGCTCTCTGCTGAATAAATCCCTTCCCACCCCTCCTGGACAATGCCTACACAGGCTGCTATTCTACCCCAGCTCTGCACTAGCTTCCTCCTAACTCTACACCTCTGAATCCTTAATAAATCTGAACTTTTATCTGCCTCCCTACCACCACATCGAGTTAAGATAATCATTCTACTCAGCACTTTCAGAATTATTGTACCTCAACAAATGTTTAATTGTTATGTTTGCATCTGCTTGTAACCAACTGTATTGTTTCTATGTAACCCGTGATTTGGAGCCTTTGTAAATGAGCTTCCCAGCTCAAAGGTGTTAACCTGAAACTAAAATAAATAAATAAACAAACAAACAAATCAACAAAAATGAATAAAATAAAAGAAGCTGTATAACACAGCAAAACGGAATACCTTAACTGGGTAATCACTATTTACTTAACAAAGAACTGTAAATCCAATGAACTATAGATGCTGCTATAATGAAAAACTATTGCACACATTTTCAAAGGAGAGGCATGGCAGCAGTGGAGATGTGCTCCACATCTCACAAAATGAGCAGAACCATGATATTCAGAAGGGAGATGAGTGAGCGATTTCCAGATGCACCATCGCACATCTATAATGTATGCGCATATGTAGAGGGCATTCCAATTAATGCTGCGATCCCTATAATCAGCCAAAATGTCCAGCACATCTATTGCACATCTCAGAGATGAGCTACCCAAAGTTAGGCATGGAAAAGCATGCCTAAATGGCCAGCCACCCATACACAGGCTGCAGCCCTTGGAGGTACACCAGAACATACTTCAGGCACCCACACACAGCAGTCATGTCGCGATGGATGAACCCTGAGCCACAGGTGCCATGTCACCACTGGCACCATCCAGGGAGCAACCACCCACTGCACCCTGGACGTAGACACCCAGCAGCTACATGCCAGTGCTGTTGGCTGCTCCTGGACACACCAGAGGGCAGACAGCCACAATGTAGCAAATGTACTGCGGGCCATGGCCTGCACCCATGCAGCCTCCAGGGTGCCATCTGGGGCAATGGTGCCCAGGTAGCCTGTTGGATAGGTTGCAGCCTGGCATGGGCCAGGGAATGACCTGTGGCACATACCCATGGTGGTACGCCATAGGTGCACACAAGTAGGATCCACCGCTACTGTACCTGGTCACCCTCTGCACACTGCCATTCCTTGCAGTCATCACCATGTTCCACTCATGGGGAGGAGGGCACTGCAGGTGACTGTACACTGCATATGGAGCTGGTGCATCACATACATGTGGTATACCGATCAGACTGTATCACCCTGTGCCCTCCCTGTTTCATGTCCAGGTGGGCCCCTGTACCCCAGTCTGACCCTGTACATAGCTATGGGTAATAGCACTGTACCCAGGCCAATGCAGTCCACCCACTCACACACTAACAATCCATCACACCTCCCTAATAGGCTGCAGTACCTCTTGTTCACCTTGGTGGAGTGGTGGGCGGCTCTGCACAGCTGGAACTGAGCATGCCTGGGGTATGCAAATGTACTGAATACATTCCAGTAATGCGAGGCAAGCCATCTAAAGACAACTCTTGGAGGTGCACCAGGATATACTCCAGGCACCCACACACAGCAGCCATGCCAGGATGGATGAACCCTGAGCCACAGGAGCCATGTCAGCAACGGCACCATCCAGAGAGCAACCCCCATACTGCACCCTGGATGTAGACATCCAGCAGCCACATGCCAGTGCTGTTGGGTGGCCCATGGACACACCAGGGGTAGACAGCCACAATGCAGCAAATTTAAGAGGGCTATGGCCTGCACCCATGCAGCCTGCAGGGTGCCACCCAGCAGTGGCATGTGCCCAGGGTGCCATCTGGGGCAATGGTGTCCAGGTAACCTGGACAGGTGACAGCCTGGCACAGGCCAGGGCTGACCTTTGCACACACCCATGGTGGTACACCACAGGTGCACACAAGTGGGACCCACCCACTAGTATACCTGGTCACCCTCTGCACACTGCCATACATTGCAATCATCACCATGTTCCACTCATATGGGGGTGTGGGGCATTGCAGGTGACTGTATGCTGCATATGGAGCTGGTGTCTCACATACATGTGGTATGCTGATCAGACTGTGTCACCCTGTGCCCTCCCTGTTGCATGTCCAAGTGGGCTCCTGTAGCCATTGTCCAGGTGGGCCCCCTGTACCCCAGTCTGACCCTGTACATGGCTATGGGTAGTAAAACGCTACCCAGGCCAATGCAGTCCACTCACCTACACACAAACAGTCCATCACACCTGCCTGATAGGCTGCAGTACCTCCTGTTCACCTTGGTGTAGTGGTGGGGCAGCCCTGCAGAGCTGGAACTGAGCATGCCAGAGAAACATAGAAGTTGACGCAGATAAGGACCGCAAGGCCCATCCAGTCTGCCCATTTCTTTTCTACCTTATAAATATGCCATCGGCCTTCCTCTGTCAGTGGCCATCTATTCATAGTCATTTGTATTGCTCCCTTATGCCTATCCCATGCCTGTTTGAAGCCCTGCACTGTATTCATAGCCACCACTTCTTGTGGTAAGCCATTCCATGCATCCACCACCCTTTCTGTGAAAAAATATTCTCACATTCCCCTTAATTGGCCTCCCTCAATCTCATGCTGTGTCCTCTTGTCCTGCTATTTTTCTTATATTTAAACATGTTAGACTCTTTCACTTTGTTTATGCCCTTAAGGTGTTTGAATGCCTCGATCATATCTCTCTCCCTCCTTTGCTCAAGGGTATACATATTGAGCTCTGTTAATCTGTTCTCATATGTCTTCTGATGCAGTCCCTGCACCATTTTGGCTGCCCTTCTCTGGACTGCCTCAATTTGGTTAATGTCCTTGAGAGTGTGGCCTCCAATACTGCACGCAGTACTCAGATGGGGCCTAACCAGTGTCTTGTACAGAGGGATTATTACCTCCCTCTTACGACTTCGTGAGAGGTATGCAAATGTCCTGAATACATTCCAGTAATGAGCTGCACATGTGGAATATGGGCTTGGCATGTGCAATGAGGTCATCTGCATATCTAGGCTGAATACTGCAGCTTTGCGCACCACACAAGTGGCTTTGCACATTTCCCCATGTTGCACAGGTCACCTGCTGCGCCATGCATCTCCCACTGTGTGATCATGCATTTTCAGGATATTCAGCCAGACATGCGCAAGTGCATCTCACAGCGCATCTTCTGAATATCTCATTATTTTGGGCCGGTGCATCTCAGATGCTAGCGCAGTCACTTGTGTCAGTTTGCAGGGGACTTTGAATATGGGGCCTATATATGCAACTTACATAACTAAAGTATATAATTAGATAAGTAAAATAAACACCAGTTTGATTGAGTGGGTCTGCTAAATGAATTAGGTAAAAGAGATAAATTAGGCAAAACAAGTGAGAAACACAAAACAAACAATCCTAAGAGTTGAAAACTAGGCACCAGAACTATGCAATTCCAGGTACTCACAGCTGTATTATGTAACAGTTCACAACTGTGCTATGAGCTGGCCAACACTACTACAAAGCCAAAGTTTTTAAACTTTGGAAACATGCATGTTACATTGTATCAGCTGTAGTTTTCACCCTCTAAAAGTGTTTAATTATTTAATCTTTTGGGGAGATTGGATATGCCATCCCAGAATATCCCAGCCTAATAGTTACAGTGGTTAACAAGATTGTTTCAAATTATTCCATTTGAGAAAATAAAACTATTGCTCATAAGCTCCTTCCTGCCCTGCTTTGTTGTATGTACTCATGTTTACAAAGGCATTTGTTATCAGCTCTTAGTAGATTGCATTCATAAACTGCCTGGCATACAAGTGAGACTGTCTGACATAACCATCCAGACACCTCCCAGTTCTATGTCAGGGCACCCCCATTTAAAACGCTTGCCCAGGCCAGCCACAGACTTCTGTGATGCAGGCTTATGAATCTCTTTCCCACTCTATGAGTGTTAAAGCATTGCTGTGGAACTACATGCAGTTCAAAATACCTTTATTAGATCAGGACAATCTGGGAGATGAGCAGTCATCTAGCACTGAAAAGATAAAGTCAAGGGGGGTAAGTCATTGTATGCCACTCTCAGGTAGTACTACAGTAAAGACAGAATGTAAGATATTTATGTCTAAACAAGCATCTGTATCTAAGATTGTGTACCATGCATAGGAACCGTGACCCTATGTTTCAATAACAAATTAGTCTGTAGGCAACCACCATGCAGCTAGAACATTAACAAGAAGCAGCGGAGTTTGGGGCATCACGTGGTAAATGTGTCAGTGATATAGTCTGGCAAATATCTTCAGCATGTTGTCCCAGTAACATATTCAGTCTGTTAGTTCCACATTTGCAGGTATTTGCTTGTATCCGTTGGTAAATTATTACATAGGACTGAGAAGGTGCAGTGCATACCAAAGACAAACCAGGTAACACCATCCTGAGGTCCAACACCATGAACAATTTCCTCATCATAAATTCAGAAGTGGAATTCTGACCCCTGAGGGAGGGCCTTCCAAGAAGTAAATGAATGGGGTTGTAGTAGCAATGAGTCATTTCTTCTGGGGTTGCCAACATTCTCTTACACACGGGTTCAGGAGATATTCGAGGGGTTAAATTTGTACTGGAAGAACTTTGCCACACTTTGCTCCTGCTTCTGGATCAGTTTCAGGGGTTATGTTTATATTTACTCTGTACCTTGAACCAGGAGGGACACGCTAGAGGTTTGCTTTTTCTAGCTATATGGGATTCTCCACTCTGGCCAATAGATGAAAGGTTAGTGAATTTTATTTTAGTCAGAGCAACATAAGTGTTGGGTTGTGTGCATTTAGGAGAGGGGCTGTGTTCTGCATTGATTCTGGTGCTGTCCTTCCCATGTGCCCTTGCTCTGCCTGTCACTTGTGCTGGTCATCACCTAAAAGTTCTGTGCTTTGTTTGAACCAGGCATTGGATGTTCATTATTTGGTGCCAATGTACCCTATCTATTTCTGTTAAACCACCCAGTATTACTTCCAAGCCATGTCTGGTGAATTACAGTAGTGAGGGACCCGTAGCAGTCTGAATTACAAGAGTGGCTGGATACTTCATGTAATAGGGCAGCCCTTTTCTCTGTAGTGTCTGTCTGACCTCATTGAAATTCTTCATGTTTGTCCAATAATTCTTTGGAAACATCTTGAAATAAAGAGGGATTGGGTGGGCACCTAGTTGTGGCTAAGGGACTAATGAGCAGTAAGCCCACTCTATTTCCAGCAACCACTGCCACTGCTGCTGTAGGAGATCCACAATAAATTGCTGTAAAAGGGTATGATGTTGTGACCCTCTGTCCCTTCAGGTACAATCTTATTGTTGTTTCTCCTCCCCAGTACTCTATGTCATCAATTTTATCAAGGAGATAGTGAACTTGTTGGTATGCCCCCGACAGCAACACTATTACAGCGAATAACGTTGTTGCTGACAACATCGACAGTTTGCTGTAATGGTGTGTCCAAGACCCCAGCACTCTGTCTCCTTTCCTGCACCCCTCCCTGAATCAACTCTGCCTTGGAGTTCATTATATTTAGCATGGCGGAGCGGGGCAGAGCCCACATGGGTGGTTCAGGGTCAAAGCCCCGATAGAAAAACGGATTGTGTTTCCTTATAAATTTATGTCAACTGCAACTTGTGGTCAACATAAATCCATCGCTGTGATGCCAGTCGATGAAATAGTTGTTGAACTGGCATCATAGAAGCAAACTTGTCTAGTGTGGAAATCCTGTGTGTCTTGCACCTGGTACATTGCATCCTCAATACTAGCCAAACGACTTTCATTTAGCTCCATTCTGCTCTTGTTTTTCTGGTGTCCTGTTGGAGTTTGGCCATCGCTTGTTGAAGTTTGTTGTCTAATTGAATGCTGGCAAGAATGCCTCTAATTGCAGCCAGATCTGTTTCATCCTGATGTAGAAGCCGCTACTCCTGGCTTGTGTCTTACTTTCTGGAATCTTTCCTCCCTGACCACATCACAAGGTAAACCGTGTACAGTATAACGGCAAGAATGTGTTTGGGAGGAAAATACAAAATACAAATCATATTACAACAAGTTTGGTATCATTCATTAGCTGATCGCAATGGCAAATGAATAAAACTAGTTTTTTTAGTTTATCCAAAATTTTATTAGAGTTTGGATGAATTTTTGTGAGCCGTGACCAGCAGACTGTTAACTACGATCCATCTCTTCAAGCACTGAAGCGTGACCTCTACACCACACTTCCTTATACTGCTCCCTTTTCTGCTCACCTAACAACTTCCACACTTCACCTGAAATATAACAGCAACACCGTTAGACATTTTGGTGTCTCCAACTTCACGATCCTCGGTTTGTGTTTCCTACTCCACTTCTTTACAGTTCAAAACTACCCAGTTTAGAAGTACAAGTAGCTGCTGTTGTTCAGAGTTTTAGAATAGAAGAAACATCACTATCCATAGAAAACAAGTCCCTCTGCAGCCCCTTGTGTGTTCAGCTCTGTTCTGATGTCTCCAGCTGGTCTTAAATTAAGACTGTAGTGCACTTCGATTTTGATTTCACTATTATGAAACACAATAAAATGACTCATCTTTTTCAAGTTTAAAAATAAAAATACTGGCTGTTCCTCTCTGCATCTTCCTGCTGCACACAACTGCAGGCGCACACAGCAACTGTGAATACCAGGCAGATTCTTCCAGGCATCAGCCAATCAGAAGTCTGGATTTCCTAATGCAGTGTTATAATTAAAGGGATCATCATTTTCACAAATAGCCTTTACTGTGGTGTGATCACCTGAGGAAGGGATGGGCCCTAGCTGTGCTGTGCAGTAGTTTTGTTTTGGACACCTCAGCCACCATCCCTCCTCTTCAGATATTGGTCTGGTCTGTCAGTATAGATGCTATGCAATTTTCAGTCAGCATTCAGTTTCTACATAGCTTGTAATATAAAGGCCACTGCTACCATCAAAACCCATGCTGCAGGTTTTGTAGGTTGTGACAGAACGTTTACACCATATGAGCTGATATTCACTTTAGTGCAGCTTGGTGGTATACCAAATGTGTCTTGGGTTAACAAGCAAAAGATCAGAGTTTTGTATCCAGGTGAGTTTTTTTTTTTAACCAAAGACAAGGGTTCAAATCCTACCAAGGACTTATACATTTTTCAATTGTTTTTCAGTTAGATTTTCACTAGACTGGCGATCCATGGAGGTTTGGGGTTGAAATACAGTGGTTACTTTTTAGAAAATAAACTAAGTTAAGAACAACAATTGTGTGGGCAGGAAATATTTCTGGCAGGAAAGATTTGTGGTACCTTACTACTGGATCTACTTCTCTGCAACATGTTTTCTATAATCTAGATCTCTGACACTCTCCTTCTTTTTACCCTGAGACCACTCTCACACCACGATCATCCTTGTTGCTCTCCCATGCTACAGGTCTGTTTCCTGCCTGTACTGCTCTCTGAACAGGAAACAACTACCCACTGTTTTCTAACTTCAGCGACACACAGAGGCAATATGAAACCGTGAGTGAGGGAGTGAAGTAGTTCAGCCAGATGCAGGATAACTGCACAGGTAACCACATGGAGAAGATGTCTCAAATGTCATAGTTCACCAAAAGAGGTCTTGGCTGCAGCAGTAGGAGAGAAAAGTTGGACAAACAGAACTGAAAAGATGCTCACATAGTGTATATTCATTTGATCTGTTTAGTCTCTCTGTCACTTAGTTGGTGGGGTGACAGGGTAATCCTACTGAGCTGGTAGGGGTGAAAGACTATCCCCACTGAGTTGGTGGGAGGGAGGGTGACAGGGCATTCCCATTGAGTTGGTGGGGGTAACAGGGTACTCAGACTGAGTTGGTGGGAGGGGATGATGGGATATTCAAAATGAGCTGGTGGGGAGTGATGGGGTACTCTCACTGAGTTGGTGGGAGGGGTTAATGGACTATGCCCAATAAACTGGTGGGGGTAACAGGGTACTCCCACTGAGCTGATGAAAGGTGGGTAACAGGGTAATCCCACTGAGCTGGTGGGAGTGCAGTAACAGGGTATTCCCACTGAGTTGGTGGGAGTGCAGTGACAGGGTATTCTCACTGAGCTGGTGAAGGGCTGACAGGGTATTCCCACTGGGGTGGTGGGGAGAAACGGGACATTCCCACTGAGTTGGTGGGGGTGACAGGATATTCCAACTGACTTGTTGGGGGTGATAGAGAATGGCCTGTCACCCCACCACCACCACCACTCAGTGGGAATATCCTATCACCCCTCATACCAACTCAATGGGAATACACCATCACGCCCTCCCACTAACTCAGTGGGAATAACCTCACACACCCACCAACTCAATGGGAATCCCGATCACCCACCAACAAATCAGTGGCAGTATCCTGTCACCTCCCTCTCATAAACTCAGTAGGAATGCCCTGTCATCCCCCACCAGCTCAGAGGAAATACCCTGCCATGCACCAACAAATCAGTGGGAATCTCTGTCACCTTCCCACCAGCATAAATAATGGGAATACTCCATCCTGCAGAGTAACTCAGTGGAATCCCCATCACCCCCATCAAATCAGTGGCAATATCCTGTCACTTCCCACAGCAACTGTGTGGGAATACCCTGCCCCACATCAACTTAATGGGGAAACCCTGTCACCCGTCCCACCAACTCAGAGGTGAATATCCTATCACCACCTCCCACCAACTCAGTGAGAATACCCTGTCACCCCTTCCCAACAAATCAGTGAGAATACCCAGTCATCCCTCCCACCAACTCAGTGGGAATACCCTGTCACACCCCTCCCACCAGCTCACCGAGGGCTATCCTGTCACCTCCCTCCCACCAAGTCAGGGGAATACCCTGCCACCCTCCGACCAACTCAGTGGGAATCCCTGTCACCCTCTGGCTTGTACTCAGTGGGACTACCCTGTCACCTCCCTCCACCAGCTCAGTGATAATCCCTCCCCACTAACTCATTGGAAATACCTGTCACCCCTCCCACCAACTAAGTGGGAATATCTTGTCACCCCTCCAATTCAGTGGGAATGCCCTGTCACCCCCTTCCACTGACTCAGTGGAATACCCCATCACCCCTCATCTCTGAGGAAATACCCTGCCACCTCCTCCTTCCGACTGGAGTGGGAACCCTGCCCCTCACCAACTCCAGTGGAACACCCTGTCACCCTTTCCCACCATCTCAGTGGGAATATCCTGTCCCCTCCACCACCACCAACTCAGTGGGAATACTCTGTCCCTCCCTCCCACCAACTCAGTGGGAATCCCTGCCCACCACCAACTCAGTGGGAACACCCTGTCACCCCTTCCACCATCTCAGTGGGAATATCCTATCCTCCCCTACCAACTCAGTGGTAATACTCTGTCAGACACCCACCACCAACCTAATGAGACTATCCTGTCACACCCCCTGCCAACTCAGTGAGAACACCACATAACCACCCACCAGCTCAGTGGGAATATCCTCACCATGTCACCCCTCTCCCACCAATTCAGTGGGAATACCTTGTCATCACCCTCCCACCAACTCAGTAGGAATACCTTGTCACCCCCAAAGCTCAGTGGCAATACTCTGTCACCCCTCTCCCACCAATTCAGTGGGAATACCTTGTCACCACCTCCCACCAACTCAGTGGGAATATCCAATCACACCCTCACCACCTCAGTGGGAATACCCTGTCACTCCTCTCCTACCAACTCAGTCAGAATACCCCATCACCCTCCTCCCACCAACTCAGTGGGAATACCCTGTCACCTCCCTCCCACCTATTCAGTGGGACTCACCATCACCCCCACCAACTAAGTGGGAATACCCTGTCACTTCCTCCCTCCCACCAACTCAGTCAGAATACCCCATCACCCTCCTCCCACCAACTCAGTGGGACTTCCCTATCACCTCCCTCCCACAAATTCAGTGGGACTACCCCATCACCTCCTCCACCAACTAAGTGAGAATACCCTGTCACCTCCTCCTCCCATCAACTCAGTCAGAATACCCCATCACCTCCTCCCACCAACTCGGTGGGACTACCCTGTCATCCCTCCCTCGTACTCAGGGAAATCCCTGTCACCTCCCTCCCACCAATTCAGTGGAATCCCTGTCACCCCCACCAATGCAGTGGAATAGTCCATTAACCCCTCATCTCTGTGAAAATACCCTGTCACCTCCCTCCCACCAACTCCCACCAACTCAGAGGGAACCTCTATCCTCTCACCAACTCAGTGGAAACACTCTGTCATCCCTCCCACCATCTCAGTGGGAATATCCTGTCCTCCCTTTCCAGCTCAATGGCAATACCCTTCACCCCCACCAACAACCTAATGTGACTACCCTGTCACACCCCTGCCATCTCAGTGGTACTACTCATCACCACCCCACCAGTTTAGTGGGAATACCCCTACCCTGTCACCCCTCTCCCACCAATGCAGTGGGAATACCTTCTCACCATCCTCCCACCAATTCAGTAGGAATACTCCATCATACCCCCACCATCTCAGTGGTGGGGGTGTGATGGGGCAGTCTGAAACCCTGTTTTAAATTAGTGTTGAGTGGCTAACTACTTTGTCCTGTGCCTGGATCCCTGCTGACCTCACAGGATGCCAGAAGAGTGAGCTGTGGTCCTACATTTGCCTAGAGGACTACAACTCAGAATATCTAGCTGAGATATAGTTCTGGGGCAATTACACACCTTTTGTGCAGCAAAAATCATGCATGAGTGGTTCTCACTCACATTTTGAGCAGTTTGGAGCATTTTAATTTTTAGACTGGAGCGTGACCTCCTGGGCACTTCCAGATCACACTTAGCTATTTTAACTCTCCCTGCCCTGGGGCGTGTGGCAAACATGTGGGCAGCCTTAATCTCCATCTTTATAAGGAGCTGGCAGTAATAGTGTTCACTGAGTTGATGGGAGTTAGTGGGAGGGAGGTGACAGGGTATTTACACAGAGATGAGGGGTGATAGGCTATTCCCACTGTGTTGGAGGAGCTTCACTGTGGAGTTTGGACTTTTATTTAAACCAGCTACAAAGTAAAGATGGTAGTAAAGTTTATCCCCTGGGGGCTAAAGCTGTGTAATATTGTGAGCATTTTGCCTTTACATAATTTAACGAGTCAAGGGCATACATTTGTTATTACTGTAATAATACACTGGTACACAGTTTATAGTGTACACAGATAACAATGGCAGACACCTTGATGACCCTGGAGGAGGTTGGATAAAGTGCATATCTTGTCATTTGTATAAGATTGTTTAGAAAATTGATAAAAACTTATTTAAATGTGATAAATGTATACAAAATGAAGTCTTAAACATATGAAATAAGCCTCTTCAACTCAAGAGTGGCAGATCTAGAATCATGCCAAAGAGCAATGGCCACTAGGCTGTAAGTTAACATAGGTGGTGCAAAAGTATAAAGGTAATATCCAAAACAACACCATTAAACCTATTCAAAATGTAAATGAAACTAACACATCTGCACTAAGCACCTTAGGGTTAGCAGCCACCTGAGCCCCTAGCCTAAGTATGGGAACAAATAAAAAGAGATCTGGAGAAGTGGAAGTATTTGAAAGTCTGACGAAGAGTGGTACATGGTCCAGAGTGCAAAGTAGCCAAGAAAGGATGCAAAGCTAATATCTTTCACTACCACTATATAATCCTTTTGACCCTATTAGTCCGCCATTGGCAGAACCAGTCCCTAGTACTTCAGCCCCACATGAATCAAACTTGATACCATCCTTAGAGAGTAACAAACTTATTATAAGGGAGACTGAACAATCTATGCAAGCTGGATTACTCATAAGTAACCGGCTAATAGTATAAGTGGCACACAACCTACTATAATACTGGGAGATGCAACAGTTATTTCATCCTTTCCCACTCAAAACATTATTTTAGACACCCTTATGGACACTGGAACAAGTGACCCTAGCAAACCAACAGCAATATATGTATTGGGAGACTCAAATGTCAAACATTTGGACAGGGTAGTATAACCTGGATAAAGCTAATCAAATGTTATCTAGCTTTAGTGGGGCCAGGGTGGCTAATATTACAAGAATGTCTAACACAATCCTTAAAATGTGGAGGACAGACTACTGGAATTGTACAGGCTGGCGCTAATAATGTATTTCATGACTCAGTTGTAATTATTAAACATGATTTTGTATCTCGACTAACAAACTTATAGATCTGGGTGTGACATTGCCCTATCAGAGATTTTATCCATCCCCAAAGCATCAAAATACCAGCATAATAAATTTAAAATAATAAATGAGTGGATGAGAAATGGAGTTTAAAACAAGGAATCAAATGCATCACACACTGGGAGGAATTTAATGATCATGGGAATTATACTGTGGAGATGGATTACACCCATGAGAGAGGAAGCACTCTCCTTGGTGAGCACATCACTTTTCATCTCAAAATATTTAAACTAAATATGAAAGGGAGAGGCAAGATCACTTCACTCTCTTAACATAAAAAGGATAATAGAATGGCCAATAAATGTTTAAATCACCATAAACACGAGCTAAATGTCCTATTGGTGAATGCACGATTCTGCTCAATAAAATAGATGAGCTTGGGCTCATACTATCAGACCATGATATAGCAGTATGTGGAGTAACAGAAACCTGGTTCAAGGAAGACAACTGAAATATGAATGTCCCTGGTTATACCAGAATAGCCAAAACTTTAGACATAGAAAAGGCAGTGGTGTAGCCCTATACATATCAGATAGATATAAATCACACATGGTACTGTAGGCACTCTGGAAGTGATCACCTCTGATGTTGAAATTATATGGGCTCAGATAACATTGCCATCTAAGAATCTGTTGGTAGGATTAGGTTACTGAGCCCCTAACCTGGTCGTAGTAGAAAATAAGAGCTTTTGTCTGCTATAAAAATATGGAGGCAAATCTGACTATATCCTTATGGGAGATGTTAACTTCCCAAATTTAAATTGGTCTACTCTACAAGGCACAGGTTCAGTGAAAAATAAATTTATTGAAACAGCAGTACAACATAACTTGGAACAACTAGTTGTGGAAGGTACAAGGAAGATCACATCTCAATGTTGTCCTAACTAATACTGAGGAAGGCATGACTACACCTACCGTAATGGAGCTGTTAGGTGATAGTGACCACAAGATGGTCAAATTCAGTATTCGTGACTAACAATCATGGTAAGGAGTTACCAAAATAAAAGACTTCTTTAAGGTCGATTATGGAAGAATCAAGCACTACCTTGCCGTGACAGGACTGGGAGACGGATTTGAATGACAAAACTTGAACCCTACTTGGGACATAGTTTCTCAAAAGATAATGTACTATATAAATAACTGGGTTCCTACAAGAATAAAGTACAAAAGTAGGTACAGAGTTCCACTCTGGTGGAACAAGAATATTAAAAAAGGTCATAAATAGGAGAAAGAGAATGCATAGAAAATGCAAAAGCAACCTTCAACATGAACTGGAATGTGTACAAAAAATGGCTAATCGGGTCAAAATAACAATAAGAAAACAAATCAAAATTTGAGTTACTGCACTACTAACACTAAGGACACCAGAAAACAGTTTTATAATTATGTTGGCCTCCTAAGAGGTAGTAATCCTGGAACTGGTCCCCTTAACACTGATGATGGAATAGTAAGTGATGAAGCCAGGATGGCTACTGAATTTAATAAGTATTTTTAAGTGTATTCAAACCTGAAGAATCATTACCTGAAACTACTCAAACTAGCACTGAACAATGGGGACAATTCACTATGTTAGAGGTCAAGGAGTACTTAAGCAATAAGTCACGAGGGGTGTAGGTTACTATGGGATTTACCATGACTGGAGTGGTTTGCCCACAAGGTGCAGCTCAGTGGGTAAATCGCCAGCTGTAGAATCCCTGATAACCCACATCCTCCCGAGTGGCTTATTGTGATTATACCAAGGTTAATTTTTACTATAATAAAATACAAATATTAAAGAGGTTGCTTTGTTTTTATTGTATTTATTCCTAGCCTAGCCTTGCTTGTAGAGCAGAAAGCAGCTAACTAAAAAGCTACATTTTCTTATTAATTTAAAATTTATATCTCAGCAGGAGTCAGTGTCTCTTGAGATTAAGTAGACAGATACTTTATTAGAAGTAGAAGGGGTCTTATTTAGGTTAAAAGAAAGAAAGAAAAGAAAGAAAGTCAGTGTGTGTTCTGTGCTGGGAAGGATATTGTATCAGCTGACTTTTATAAACCATTAGGAGGAGAGAGAGACTTAATTGGGGTGTGGCTTAGACACTATATAAGCAGGTGACTCAATTACAACTTCCTGTTGCTAGCCTTGCTTGTAGAGCAGAAAGCAGCTAATTAAAAAGCTCAATTTTCTATTAATTTAAAACTTATATCTCAGCAGGAGTTAGTGTCTGTTGAGATTAAGTAGACAGATACTTTATTAGAAGTAGAAGGGTCTTATTTAGGTTAAAAGAAAGAAAGAAAATAAAGAAAGTCAGTGTATGTTCTGTGCTGGGAAGGGTATTGAATCAGCTGACTTTGCTAAATCAGTATGAGAGAGAGAGCTTAATTGGGGTGTGGCTTAGACACTATAAAAGCAGGTGACTCAAACTACAACTTCCTGTTGCTAGCCTTGCTTGTAGAGCAGAAAGCAGCTAACTAAAAAGCTACATTTTCTTAATTTAAAACTTAGTTCTCAGCAGGAGAAGGAGTCAGTGTCTCTTGAAATTAAGTAGACAGATACTTTATTAGAAGTAGAAGGGGTCTTATTTAGGTTAAAAAAAAGAAAGAAAAGAAAGAAAGTCAGTGTGTGTTCTGTGCTGGGAAGGGTACTGTATCAGCTGACTTTGCTAAACCAGTAGGAGGAGAGAGAGCATAATTGGGGTGTGGCTTAGACACTATAATAGCAGGTGACTCAAATTACAACTTCCTGTTGCTAGCCTTGCTTGTAGAGCAGAAAGCAGCTAACTAAAAAAGCTACATTTTCTTATTAATTTAAACTTATATCTCAGCAGGAGTCAGTGTCTGTTGAGATTAAGTAGACATATACTTCATTAGAAGTAGAAGGGATCTTATTTAGGGTTAAAAGAAAGAAAGAAAATAAAGAAAGTCAGTGTATGTTCTGTGCTGGGAAGGGTATTGAATCAGCTGATTTTGCTAAACCAGTAGGAGGAGAGAGAGCTTAATTGGGGTGTGGCTTAGACACTATAAAAGCAGGTGACTCAAATTACAACTTCCTGTTGCTAGCTTGCTTGTAGAGCAGAAATCAGCTAACTAAAATGCTACATTTTCTTATTAATTTAAAACTTATATCTCAGCAGGAGTCAGTGTCTGTTGAGATTAAGTAGCATATACTTTATTAGAAGTAGAAGGGTCTTATTTAGGTTAAAAAGAAAGAAAGGAAAGAAAATAAAGAAAGTCAGTGTGTTCTGTGCTGGGAAGGGTATTGAATCAGCTGACTTTGCTAAACCAGTAGGGAGGAGAGAGAGCTTAATTGGGGTGTGGCTTAGACACTATAAAAGCAGGTGACTCATATTACAACTTCCTGTTGCTAGCTTTGCTTGTAGAGCAGAAATCAGCTAACTAAAAAGCTACATTTTCTTAATTTAAAACTTAGTTCTCAGCAGGAGACGGAGTCAGTGTCTGTTGAGATTAAGTAGACAGATACTTTATTAGAAGTAGAACGGGTCTTATTTAGGGTTAAAAGAAAGAAAGAAAAGAAAGAAAGTCAGTGTGTGTTCTGTGCTGGGAAGGGTATTGTATCAGCTGACTTTGCTAAACCAGTAGGAGGAGAGAGAACTTAATTGGGGTATGGGCTTAGACACTATAATAGCAAGTGACTCAAATTACAACTTCCTGTTGCTAGCCTTGCTTGTAGAGCAGAAAGCAGCTAACTAAAAAAGCTACATTTTCTTATTAATTTAAAACTTATATCTCAGCAGGAGTCAGTGTCTGTTGAGATTAAGTAGACATATACTTTATTAGAAGTAGAAGGGTCTTATTTAGGGTTAAAAAGAAAGAAAGAAAAGAAAGAAAGTCAGTGTATGTTCTGTGCTGGGAAGGGTATTGAATCAGCTGACTTTGCTAAACCAGTAGGAGGAGAGAGAGCTAATTGGGGTGTGGCTTAGACACTATAAAAGCAGGTGACTCAAATTACAACTTCCTATTGCTAGCCTTTTTCTTCTAATTGCCCTCCATCCCACCCTCCACCCACCCACTCTAAGCCAGTTCTACTTTTATAGCCACTGGATCTGACTGTCAACAGGAACTTCCTGTTTGGCAGTAGAAAGGGAAGGAAGGGAAGGAAGAGAAGGATCATAGAGAAACATTGGTTTTGTCAACCCTAAAGGAAAAAGTAGCTCACTCTCCCCCAGCTGCTGGTGGTCTGACATTGAGCAAGGAAGAAGGAGGCTACTAAAGAAGATAGGAAGTTGCTGTCCCAGAACAGGAAGGGTGAGAGTTGTAAGGAGAGGATACAGTAAGCATACAGAGAAACAGGAGAGGGACACAAAATAAGACATGATAGGGTGGTGCAGTGCAATGGCTGTGGGGTGGCAGTGTTCCGGGAGACATTCTGAGGCTGCGATGCTGCCCTATTTGCAGGCACTTCTCTGGTGGAGAAAGGAGGTTGCCGCCTCCAGGCTAACCTAGCTAAGATTCATGAAACCTCCTCCCCCACCAGGGACCACCAGGACTAATGCCACTACCTCAGAGGTTGCCAAGAAAGAGGAGAGGCTGGACTAGGGTGGGCTCAGGGAGGGAGAGGTGGTGGAACAGAGTTGCATCCCTCCAGCTGTACCTCCACAATTCATTTGCTCTTCTGGTGGATAGTGATTCTCTATAGAGGCTCCTGCAGTGGAGACCAAGAAGGATGCTGGGAACCTTCACAAAAGAGACCCACAGGAGGGTGGCAAGGGACCCCACAGGGAAGAAACAACTCCTGATGGGGACTCAATCATTAGGGGGTAGAAAAGGGGAGGAAGGAGAGGGAGGTAAGGTGCCTTCCTGGCACCATGGCTTGAGGGACAGGAAGCAAACTCAGGATCGTGGGAGGGGCTGCACAAGGGAGGGAACTGGATGTCATTGTCACCTAGGAACAAATGACCTGTAGGAATGGGATCAGAGCAGTGCAAGAGAGTTTGTAGAGTTGGGAGGGCCTTGAGACAAGTAGTGCATACGGTAACCTTCTCGGAGGTGCTGTCTGTCTATGGCAAGGGTGATGCTAGGCACCTCGCCAGGGAATTCAATGAGTGGTTGAAAACTGGTGTGAGCCCAGGATTTGGCTTCACTGGGGACTGGGGAGCCACATGGAGGGATGCAGACCTATACTAGTGCGATGGTATGCATCTGTCCAGGGGAATCAGGATCCTAGGTGAGAGGTTTAAATGCTTCACTGGCAAGCATTTAAACCAGCCAAGGGGAGGCACTGAAAAGGAGCAGGGAAATCCCAGCCTCCCCCAACAAAACATGGTAATTAGTGAGGTAAACACCAAGGTAGAGAAATTATTAGGAGCAGGACAGAGGTAAATGTAAAAAGGCAAAGGCAGTAAGGACAGGAATGGGGCTAAAGGGTAAGGCTATCAAAAGTGGAGGGTGATGAGTACCAACGCCCGTAGTCATGTGAACAAGCTCACTGAACTAGTGGCCTTGATGGAAGAGGGTTGCCTGGATATTGTGTCAGTCACAGAAACATGGTACACAGAGAACCATGACTGGATGTCAACATACCAGCATACATAATCTACAGGAGGGACAGGGAGGGTAAAAGAGGAGGAGGAGTAGCTCTCTATGTAAAGGAAGGATCAAAGCAACAGAACTAAAGAGTAAACAGGAAGCAGATGAGGCACTCTGGGTCACCCTGGAGACAGGAAATTGCACTACAATCCGCATGGGGTTGTATACAGACCCCATCTCAGGGGAGGGAATGGACAAGGAAATGATAGAAGACTTTCTTTAGAATGGCAGGAAAAGTGGAGATATTGTTGATGAGGGACCTGAATATGCCAGATGTTAACTGATGCACCTTTGCTGCAGGCACATCCAAGAACAGAGTCATTCTTGGTGCCCTACAGGGGGCATGCCTCAGACAGCTAGTATTGGAACCCACTCAGGAGGGAGCAATCTTAGACCTAGTACTCTCGAATGGGATGGAGAAAGAATCTCAGATTTAGAGGTGGGTAGCCATCTGGGAACAAGCGATCACCAAACAGTGTGGTTCACACAAACACAGCTATACAATCAAGCCATACAAAAGCAAGAGTATTGGACTTTTGGAGGCTGACTTTGGGAAATGAGAGAGTGCCTTAGAAAAGCACTAGCAAACAGGCAAGAAGGAGGGTGGAGGAACAATGGTGAGTAATCAAACAGCCATCACAGAGGCAACAAGCCTTTGTGTAAAGCAAATCAATAAAACACAACGAAGGAAAATATGCTATGGTTCTCAAAAGAAGGTTAAGGAGAAAAGGATAGCATTCAGGAAATATAAGGAAACACAGAAGGAGCAGGACAGAGAACTTTATCAGTTAAAGCAGAAAGAGGCTGGAAGGCAGTCAGAATAGCAAAGGCCCAAACCGAGGAAAGGATAGCCAATTCTGTTAAGAAGGGGATAAGACCTTTATAAGTACATTAGGAGCTAAGAAAGACCAAAGAAGGGATACTGAGGCTTAATAAAAGGAGAGAATGTGGGTAGAGGGGACAGTGAAAAGCAGGGATACTGAACGAATATTTCTGCTCAGTATTCACAAAGGAAGAGGAGGGGAGGTACTAAACCAAACAAGAGAAACACTCTGAAGATGGGGGGTCGATACCAGTCCATTTACAGAAGAAAGGGTTCTGAAACAACTAATATAATTGAAGGTGGACAAAGCAATGGGGCCTGATGGGATTCACCCAAGAATTCTAAAAGAACTAAGGATAGAACTAGTGACACCTCTGACTAGTCTCTTTAACAAATCATGTGAGGATGAAGTGGTACCTGAGGACTGGAGAAGGGCAGATGTGAGTCCTTTTCACAAAAGTGGGAGCAGGACAGAGGTAGGAAACTACAGGCCAGTTAGTTTGACCTTAGTGGTAGGGAAAATGATGGAATCACTTCTGAAGGAAAGAATTATTGAGTACCTAGAGGCCAATGGGGCACAGGACCCAAGACAGCATGGATTCACAATGGGAAGGTAGTGTCAGATGAATCTAATAGATTTCTTTGACTAGGTGACCAAGAGTAGTAGACCAGGGAGGGGCTGGACATGGCCTACCTAGATTTTAGCAAGGCATTTGATACAGTCCCACACAAAGATTAATACACAGTTAGTCAGCCTTGGAGGGCCCCAAGGTGGTAGCCTGGATAAAAAATTGGTTAGACAACAGGACGCAAAGGGTAGTAGTAAATGGAGTACACAGTGAAGAAAGAAAGGTTACTAGCGAGGTACGCGAGGGTTCAGTACTGGACCGGTCCTTTTAATGTCTTTATAAGTGACATTGCAGAGGAACTGAAGGAAAAGTATGTCTCTTTGCAGGCACAAAGATCTGCAACAGGGTTGATACACAAGATGGAATGGAAAGGATGAGAAGGACTTGCAGGGTTGGAGGAATGGTCAAATGTATGGCAGCTCAGATTCATAGATACATAGATACATAAATACATAGACAGTGTCAGCAGATAAGGGCCTATGGCCCACCCAGTCTGCCCATTTGAGCTTGAAAGTTCAGTTTATGTTTTCCTAGATGTCTGTTGCCCTACCCTGACCTCTAGAATTCCTTTATGTCTATCCCATGCATTCTTAAATCCGTGATTGTTTCAGCCCCCACCACTTCCTCTGGCAGGGTGTTCCACTTGTCCACCACCCATTCTGTGAAGAAATTCTTCCTCACGCTTCCTCTGAATCGTCCCCTCCTCCAACTTCATCCCATGCCCTCTAGTCCTGCAAGATCTTTTCATACAAATAGTGCATTCCTGCACCCTGTTCCTCCCTGTAAGATACTTGTATGTCTCTATCATATCCTCTCTCCTCCTCTCCTCCAGGGAGTACATGTTCAGTTTCTTCAACCTGTCCTCATAGGACTTGTGATGCAATCCATGCACCATCTTTGTTGCCCTCCTCTGAACCTTCTCTACCCTGTCTGTGTCTACATAGTAAGGTCTCCAGAACTGTACACTGCTACTCCAGGTGGGGCCTCACTAGTGTCTTGTATAGTGGAATTATGACCTCCTTTTCCTGCTGGTGATGCCCCTGCCTATGCATCCCAGCATCCTATTTGCTTTACCTGCTGCCTTGTCACACTGTTTCTACCTTGAGGTCATCAGAGATGATAACCCCAAGATCCCTTTCCTCCTTGGTGCATGCTATATCCTCACCCCCTAATGATATATTGTGCCAGGGTTTTTGTGCCTCATATGCATTATCTTGCACTTCTTTGCATTGAATTTCAACTGCCAAACCCCTGACCATTCTTCAAGTTTCTGCAGGCTCCTTCTCATTCTGTCTACACCTCTGGTGTATCTACTCTGTTACAGAGCTTTGTGTCATCAGCTTAACAGTGAAATTTGCCTTCTAGGTCCCAAGAATGTCACTGATGAAGATGTTGAATAGGACCAGTCCCAGCACTGATCCCTGTGGTACCCCACTGGTCACACTTCCATCTGTGGAGTGACAGCCATTTACCACCACCCTCTGTGTCCTACTGCCCAGCCAGTTACCTACCCACCACACTACTGTCCTGCCAACACCCATATTCCCCAGTTTGTGTAATAGTCTTCTATGTGGCACAGTGTCAAAGGCCTTGCTGAAGCCCAGATAGGCCATGTCCGCTGCCCTCCCGATCCACCTCCCTAGTCACCCAGTCAAAATTCAATGAAGTTGGTCTGACATGACCTCCCCTGGTGAAACCATGCTGCCTTGGGGTCCTGTAGTCCACTGACAACCAGATGTTCCACCAATCTCTCCTTCAGTAGTGCTTCCATGATCTTCCCCACTACTGAGGTGAGGCCGACTGGTCTGTAGTTCCCTGCTTCTCTTTGCTCCCACTTTGTATAAGGGGACCACATCTCTATCCTCCAGTCTTTGGGTACTTCCCTGTTTCCAGTGATTGGCTAAACAGAATAGCCAGAGGTTCAGCCACCACCCTCTGAGTTCTTTAAGGACCCAGGGTGCATCCCATCTGGCTCCATTGCTGTATCAACTCTTATTACTCCCAGTTCCTTCAGGACCCTTTCTTGTGTAAAGGACTTGTGTCCATTTCTGCACCATTCTCACCCCTTGTACTCCCTTCAGACCTGTTTCCTCCTCTTCCTCAGTAAAGACTGAGCATAAATACCTGTTCAATATGTCAACTTTACTGTCATCCTCCATGCTGCCCCCATCCTCCCCCTTCAGTCTCACTATCCTTCCCTTTGCCTTCTTTTTTCACTTATGTACCTGTAAAAGGTTTTGTCCCTCTACCCACTGATTTTGCAATGTGTTCTTCTGTCTGAGCTTTGGCTTCCTTACTGACCTCCCTGCCTCCCTTTGCTTCTCCTGGTACTTCTCCCTATCCTTCTGCCTGTGTCTTTTTGTATTGCCTAATGCAATCTTTTTGGCTTTCACTTTCTTTGCTACCTCTTTGGAAACCATAATGGTCTCCCTTCTTTTCCTCTTGCTAACCTGCTTAATGCTATAATTCTGTTGCTCTTGTAATCCCCATTTTAAATACTTCCCACTGTTCCTCAACCCTGATTCCTGCCCCATTCCTCTTAATGCCTCTTCAAGTATTTCCCCATTTTCCCAGTCTTCCCCTAAAATCCAGGATATGTATTTTTGTGTGGTTTGGTTCTGCTCTTTCTGTGATTTCAAACCACAAAGACTGGTGGTCACTGTTCCCCAGGTGCTCCCCACTGTTACCCCCATCACACTGTCCCTGTTTGTGAGCACAAGGTCCAGTATTGCCTTCTGCCGAGTTGGTTCCATGACCAGTTCCTTGAGGAAGGCACCCTGAAGGAGTCCAGGATAAATCTGCTCCTAGTTGATGCTGCTGCTGGATGCTCCAGTCCACATCTGGAATATTGAAGTCTCCAACCAGTACTACTCACCTTTGTCTGCCATCCTTGATGGCTAGCATCAGCCCTCATCTGTTTCTTCCTCCTGGGCTGGTAGTATATAGACACACCTATGCGGATGGCTGTCCCCATTTTCCTTTCCAGCTTAAAACCCTTTGAGAACTGAATGTGTGTGAATGTATACAGGTTCTGGACGTATATACGTCCACAGTCTTCTAAGGGTTAACCCACAGTATCTCCCCCATTTTGTTCCTCCTGGATCTCTGTGGCCCTTATGTTATTTTTTTACAGTGCCACTTCTCCTCCCTTCCTGCCTGCCCTGTCTCTTCTGAATATGTTGTAGCCAGGTAAGGCCATCTTCCAGTCGTGGTTATCATTACACCAGGTTTCAGTGATGGCCACAATGTCCAGGTCTGACTGCACCATGACAGCCTCCAGATCTTCCATCTTGTTGCTAAGGCTCCTGGCATTTGCACACATGGCTTTCCATGATTTGACCCCCAGACTGTTTCGCTGTTCTACTCCAGCCCCTTCCTTGGTTGACCTTTATCCCTGGTTCTCCTTGCTGTCTGCCCTTCTGCTGAATTTTTGCCCTTTCTGCCTATCCACCCTTTGGTGCTAATCTCCATATTTGCACACTGCTTTGTAGAGATAGCCACTCCTCTGGTTCACTGGTTCCACTGCTAGCTGTGGGAGGTAAGGTAGGCACCCTCCTTGCTGGCCTGCCACCCTTTTGCTAGTTTAAATGCTTGTCAATGTAGCATTTAAAATTAACATTGAGTGCTTGGATTCTCCTCCAGGATGGATGCAGGCCATCAGGCTTGAACAAACCTCCATCTCTCCAGGTGGGTCCCCAGTCACCAATGAATCCAAACCCTTCCTCACAGCACCAGTTCTTCAACCATGAGTTAAAGTTCCTGGTGCATGCACCCCTATGCTCTCCCTTGCCTCTCACAGGTAGTACTTCTGAGAAAGTGACAAAAGTAGCTACTTGCTTGAGACCCTCCCCAATTTCCTAAACTCTTCCTGAACTTCCTTTGGCTCCCCATTTGCCAGGTCATTAGTACCTAGGTGGATAATGACATCCAGCTCACCCTCCCGCCTTGTCTTCCCAGTGATCCCAGAATCTTCCTTCCATCCTTCCATGCCGTGGCACCTGGTAGGAGCCCACCTCCTGTCCTCCCTCCTGTGTTCCTAGCTGGATCCCTCTTATGATGGAGTCCCCACCAGGATTCACTTCCTCCTCCTCTGGGGTCCACTGCTTTCCCACTGAGATCTCCTCCTTGCTAACCTCCACATCCTTTCCTTCCACTTCTCTGGGTACCTCTATTTGGTTGTCCCCATTTGCCAGTGTGGCATATGAGTTCTTGAGTGGAATAGGATCTGGGATGTGCCTCTGCCTAACTGCTCCTAAACCTCCCTGAGCCCACTGTCATGCAAGTGCTTCTCGTTCTCGGCATCCTTTGAGGGCAGTTGCATTGGACTGGGTGGTCTCTGGATAGGGGTGATGGTACTCCTGACCCAGTTTACTTCCACTCTGAGTCTGGCTATCTCATCCCACAGTCCAGAGAGATGCATGCAGATAGGCAGCACCACAGTGTCCAGAAGGTCTGCCTGAATATGGCTGCCCACATGCACTGAAATGCACCCCACTCCCTACATTATACTGCAATTATATTGCTATTCCACTACTTGTCTGCTACTAAAGCCATCCTAGTTCCTTTTTATTAATTTACTGTCCTAAAATCCTGCCACTGATCCTCAGATACTTTTCTTTAAAAAAAAGAAAAGAAACCAAGAAATAAATAAATGAATCAAAACACTGGGCTTCTTCACCTATATGCTCCTCCTACTCTACACCCTTTATTATACCCTGTGTTTAGCTCCTGTCAATCAGATTTAACAGGGCATATAATTAAGAGTTGGGGAAGAGGAGGGGACGAAAATTTGCAGTGATTAAAGACAGCAAAGAAATACACCACCACTATGTTTTACATTTTCAACAGCCCAAAAACAATTCTAAGTAAAGACAACAAAGAAAGTACAGTGTCACTAAAAGCCCACAATCTAAGTTTAAAAGAAAAATAGCAATTACCAGTTACTGTAAAGCACTGAATTGAATATGTTTCCTTCCCTTCTGGCTTCTTCTGAGAAAATAAAATGCAAAGAAGTGCAAGATAATGCACCTGGGAAACAAAACCCAGGGAAGAGTACACAATGGGGGTGAGATACTGACAACAGTAAAATGGAAAGGGACCTGGGGGTAATTATATCAGATGACCTAAAGGTGGGCAAGCAATGGAGAAGGCAGTAAGGAAAGCTAGGGGATACTGGGATGCATAGGAAGAGGCATCAATAGTAGAAAACAGGAAGTTGTTATCCCTCTTACAGACAGTTGGTGAGACCCCATCTCCCAAAGACATAGACAGAGTGGAGGCTGTCCAGAGGAGGGCAACTAAAATGGTGCAGGGTCTGCACCAAGACATACGAAGAAAGACTAAAGGAGCTTTATAGGTATACCCTTGAGGAAAGAAGGGAGAGAGGGGACATGATAGAAACTTTCAAGTACCTCCAAGGAAACAACAAAGTCCAAGAGGGTAGCATCTTTCAGAAAAGCGTGTGCAAGAACAAGGGGCACAATTTGAAGATAGAGGGGACGGCTCAGAGGTAATGTGAGGAAGTATTTTTCACGAAGAGGGTTGTGGATGCATGGAACAGCCTCCCGAGGAGGTCGTGGAGTCAAGAACAGTGGGGAATTCAAGAATGCATGGGACAGACATAAGGCAGTCCTAGTGGGGGTAGGAGGAAGTAAGCTGTTGGTTAACTAGGATCTGCAGCTTATCTGTTAGGTAGGAAAATGGGCAGACTAGGTGGGCCAAGCGGTCCTTATCTGCCATCAAATTCTATGTTTCTATGCTGCAAAGGATATATTGATATACTCATCAACAGCCATTGGTTATCAGAGGATTTACACCGTGGTAAACTGCCAGTCTGATGATTTCATTGGCTGTTCACTTATGTCCATGGTACGATTAAAAATTTTAAACAAAATAGCTCACCTGGCCCTGATGATATTCACCCAAAGTTTTTAAAGGAACTTCCAATGAATTATTAGGTACATTGATTATTCTTTTAATGCATCCCTAAATGAGGGTTGAACCATCCCGAGTGGAATGAGGCAGCTGTGACCCAATACATAAGGCAGGGAACAGAAAAGACATGGCAAACTATAGCCTGACCTCGGTTGTGGAAAAATATTGGAAAGACTGATACAGAAATGCATAGAGTCTCACATGTCTCAAAATAATTTAATAGACATAACTCATCATGGTTTCCTCTCAGGTAGATCTTGCCTAACTTATTTCATTTTGAATTCATAAGTAGGCCTGGACAAAGGACTACAAGTGGATGTAGTATTTTTTGATTACTCAAAAGCATTTGACACAGTTTCCATAAAATATTAATTGAACAAATGGTTAAATTTTTATTTCATACAAATGTTATAAAATGGGTTACTTCATGGCTAACCAATAGAAGATAAGGGCCAGATATTCAAAACTTCTGCCCTCGGGCTAAATTAGCACTGCCCAGTGGCAAACTTAGCCCAGAGTACAAAGCAAGCCATATTCAAAAGGAATAGCCCTAGGCAAACAGCTTCTGAGTATAGCATGGGAATGAGGCCAGGCAAACTGGCTGGGAGTGCAGGGCAAACTTAGCCCTGGAATAAGACAGCTCTGAATATGGCAACCAGGTTTGTCTCCATACGATGCACAGGGGTAATGCCAAACTTCACCCAACAACTAACACACCAAAATCTGGCCAATGGAAAATCATGTACAAATGCTCACAGCCTGGGAAATAAGATCCCAGACCTGCAGGCAATAATGTCAGAGGCTAAACTGGACATAGTAGCAATTAGTGAGACGTGGTTTACCAGTAACCACACTTGGGAGACTTCAGTACCTGGCTATGTATTGTTCAGAAGAGACCGAGGTGCAAAGGGGAGGAGTGGCCTGTATGTTAATGAAAATATCAAAGCTACAGAAATTCAGAATACACATAAGGAGCCAGAAGAACTGTGGGTCACCCTGAAACAGGAAATGGGACAGCCATAAGAACTGGGGTTGTTACATAGCCCCAGACCAGAGGGAGGACATAGACACATTACTGTTAGAAGATATACAAAACATGACAGCTAAAGGGAGGTTCTGATAATGGAGACTTCAACATGCCAGATATAGATTGGTCAATACCAGCAGGAACATCTGCCAGAACTAGACTCATAGTGGATTCCTGCAGGGGAGGGCCTCAAACAACTGGTACAGCAACCCACAAGAGACAGGGCTATCCTAGATCTAGTACTGACTAACAAAGAAGGGATCACAGATCTCCAGGTAGAAGGTCACCTGGGGTCCAGTGACCATCACATGGTATGGTTCAATTTGGCTACTACATCTAAATCATCCCATTCCAAGGCAAAAATATGGGACTTCAGAGGAGCTGACTTTGATAAGATGGCCAACAGAGTTAAGCTAGCCCTGGCAAAAGAAACACAGGTGAGGAGGTACAGGCAAAGTGGCAAGCATTAAGGATACAATACTTGAAGCAACATCCCATTGTGTTAGACAGAAAAGGAAGTGCAAAAGAAGAAGGAAACCACTTTGGTTCTCAAATACAGTAGCAGAAAAGGTCAGAGCCAAAAGGCTGGCCTCTCAGAAAATATAAGGGAACACAGCGGGATGAAGATAGGAGGCATACCAAACTGCCCTAAGGGAAGCAGGTAAGGCAGTAAGGCAGGCAAAGTCCCAAACTGAGGAAACACTAGCACGAACAGTAAAAGAAGGTGACAAGACTTTCTATAGATACATTAGTGAAAGGAGAAAGTCCAGAGGGGTATTGCTAAGCTTAATGGAGAAAAGGGAGCATGAGGAGGAGGACCTGTAAAGGCATCTATCCTAAATAGATACTTTTGCTCAGTATTTACTGAAGAGAAGGTAGGGCAGGGCCCACAGCTCAGCATCATGGACACAGGGGGAGGGAGGTGAGCACTCCCTTCACAAAGAAAGGGTCCCACAAGAGCTTGCTAAGCTCAGGGTGGATAAGGCAATGGGACCTGATGGCATACATCCCAGGGTACTTAAGGAGCTAAAGGAGGAACTAGCAGAGCCATTAGCAGAATTGTTTAGTGAGTCTCTGAGCACAGGAGAGGTCCCAGAAGACTGGAGAAGGGCTATGTGATCCCGCTCCACAAGAGTGGTAGCAGGGAGGAGGCGGGGAACTACAGACCAGTCAGTCTTACCTCAGTAGTGGGCAAGATTATGGAGGCACTTTAAGGAAAGGATAGTGCAACACCTGGAATCCATAGGGCACAGGATCCAAGACAGCATGGGTTTACAAAGGAAGGTCCTGTCAAACTAATCTCATAGATTTCTTTGACTGGGTAACCAGAGTGGTGGACCAAGGGGGAGCAGTTGATGTCGCCTACCTTGACTTCAGCAAAGCTTTGACACTGTTCCACATAGAAGATTGATAAATAAGCTAGGTAGGCTCGGGTGGGTCAGAAGTTGGTCAACTGGGTGGCAAACTGGTTGACTGGCAGAAAACAGAGAGTGGTGGTAAATGGTATACAGTCAGAAGAGATGCAGGTCACAAGTGGGGTACCTCAGGGATCAGTCCTGGGGCCAGTCCTATTAACATCTTCATTAGTGACCTCGCAGATGGACTAGAGGGTAGGCTTGTCTGTTTGCAGATGACACCAAGATCTGCAACAGAGTAGATGATCCAGATGGGGTGGGCAGAATGAGAAGAGATCTGGATAAACTAGCAAAATGGTCAGAAGAGTGGCAACTGGGATTTAATGCAAAGAAGTGCAAAATCATGCACATAGGGAAGAGAAACCCAAGCCACTTATAGGCTGGGAGGAGCTGCTAGCAGTCACAAAGGAAGAAAGAGACTTGGGCATCATCATCACTGATGACCTAAAATCATCCAAGCAGACCTCTAAAGCAGTAGGTAAGGCTAGGGGTGTTAGTGTATTAGTAGGGGTATCACAAGTCGTAAGAGGGAGAAATAATCCCTCTGTACAAGACATTGGTTAGGCCCCATCTGGAGTACTGCAGTATTGGAGGCCACACCTTCACAAGGACATTAACCAAATTGAGGCAGTCCAGAGAAGGGCAACCAAAATGGTGCAGGGACTGCACTCAGAAGACATATGAGGACAGATTAACGGAGCTCAATATGTATACCCTTGAGCAAAGGAGGGAGAGAGGTGATATGATCGAGACATTTAAACACCTTAAGGGCATAAACAAGGTGAAAGAGTCTAACATGTTTAAATATAAGAAAAATTGCAGGACAAGAGGACACAGCATGAGATTAGAGGGAGGCCGATTAAGGGGAAATGTGGAGAAATTTTTTCACAGAAAGGTGGTAGATGCATGGAATAGCTTACCACAAGAAGTGGTGGCTATGAATACAGTGCAGGGCTTCAAACAGGCATGGGATAGGCATATGGAGCAATACAAATGACTATGAATAGATAGGTCACTGACAGAGCAAAGGCCGATGGCACATTTATAAGGTAGAAAAGAAATGGCAGACTGGATGGGCCTTATGGTCTTATCTGTCAACTTCTATGTTTCTATGTTTCTATGTAAGTGCAAACCACAACAGCAACACAGTGACAGCGATGTGAAGGTAGGTAGAGGTGAACTATGTGGCCAATGTGTGTGCCAACGTCAGTGGACAGTACAGCTGCAGGCAGCAGCGTATGTGAAATACAGTGTGCAAAACTGTAAAATATTCCCGAACAGTTTCGACAGTAAGCAAACATTTTGCACGGGTTTAGTGCAGGGCTAACTAGTTAGCCCGGTGCAAACACGCTTGTCTCGCAATAAACTTTGCCATATTCAAAAGTGACATGCAAATGAGCCTACTTAGGTAATCTCTGGGCAAACATCCAAATTAGCATCTCATTATGCCCTGATTTGCATGTAGTTTGAACTGGCAAACGGTTTAGCCCTGCGCTAAACTCTGTGCAAACGCAGTTAGCGTAGCAAACAGTTTGGGAATATTATACAGTTTTGAACACTGTACTTTCACATGCACTGCTGCCTGCAGCTGTACTGGGACAACATGGCATAGGCACAGATGGTGGTGGTGCTGCAGGTAGCTGTCAACACTGTAGGCCGTGCTACAGTGCACAGCAGACACTACAGTAGCAAGGAGTCAGTAGTGTGTGGACACAGCACTGCCTATGGTGTGTAGGGCAGTGATGTTGACTGCACTATACACAGTGAGAGGCCCAACCTGCAGGTGTTTACTGACAGTGGACATTACTATTATGCTGTTGTGTGACCCACAGATGCTGCACCTCGGGCATGGGATGCTCACAGTGACATATACATGTCCAGCTTTGTGTGCTGTGGCAGTTGTACAGCTGTGTGGTATGTGAGGGGGCATATATTATCAGAAAGACACACTAGTGTTGGGGTATTCCCAATACTGGCCCATGTGCACTGCATGATGTGTCTCAGTCGTGTGGCCACAACAGATCTGTGGCACAGCCTGACCACCCATACACTCTCCCTCAACATCCTCCATGCCCACAGTGCTGCATGTGTGTGCTGGCCATCTGTTGGTGTCCACAGAAGAGTGGTCTGCAGGTGTGTGCTGTATGGCCACACTGCCATGCTGTCCACTGGCAGCAGGGTCACCACTTACTGCCTGGCATGGCTGGGACTGGTGGCAGATGATGGCATCGTTGTATGCCATCAGTTAGCAGCATGTTCCTCTATGTTTGGCTTTGTCTATGTGTCATATTTATTTGTTAGGGTCGCATAAAGCCACACAAAGCTGCACAAACACCACGCAAAGCTGATTGCCTGGGGTTAAGACAAGCTTTTCCTGGGGGTAATGTGCACCGCGCTAAGAGTTGCACTAAGTCACGCAACCACTTCAGCACGCGCCAGTCGCTGAATATAACATTGCGCCTGTATTCATGTCAGTTTGCCCTTGCATACATTATGATTTTGCCCAGCACTATGCAGTTTGCCTGTGCTATTTGACCTTTGAATATAGTAGACCCACGCTAATCCCGCACTAAACCTGCACAAAAGTTTTTGCTTGGCGCAAAGTTTTGAGTATCTGGCTCATAGAGTGCTGTTGAGGGACATACTTCTTCATGGGGCCCAGTAACACGTGGAGTCCCTCAGAGCTCTCTTTGGGGCCTACACTTTTAACATTATGATATCTTCAATGCAAACCTCCGGTAATGCCTGGATGGCTAAATACACAGACAACTGTAAATTGGAATGCATAGTGAACAATATGCAATCTGTGTCGCATCTCCAGGATAATCTAGATAGATCACAGACTTGTCTTGGGCCATCAATAACAAAATGAGTTTTAATGCAGCCAAATGCAGGGTCATGTATCTTGGTCATGATAATATGAAGAATACATATAGATTAAACAATGTAATTCTTCAGGAGACAGTCAATGAAAGAGATTTTGGTGTAACAATTAGCAGCAAGCTAGCCTGTGATACCATACTAGGACCACTGTCAAGAAGTGCCAACGTGTTGTAGGGTGCATTCTTTTTTTTTTTTTAATCTTCTTTTATTATTCATATTTTAACTTATTTACATACAGGTCAGCATCTCTGATTTTACACAATACTTTTACATCTGGCCATTCAATACACACAACTCTGAGGCAGTGTCAGACAGTTCAAACCTCAAATGTCCCAGTGGTTTCAACCGGTTTGTTATCCCCAAAGCCTAATAATTTACAGTGAGGCATTTGTCAATAGGACATCGAACTATTTACCTTTGGTTCCTCCACTACTGAGTTAGGTATTACAAACCCATAATTCCCAAATTAGCTATTATAGCAGTTCCAGTTACTTCATGGGGGTCCAGACCAAAGGGCCCACAGGGGCAAGGAGCCGTCCTTGCTTTTAGGACCACCCATAATTTCTGAGGCTGTGCTTTCTCTACAATACAAAACAAAGGGTCCTTTAGCATATAATATAGCTGCCATCATGTCCATCTTTCAGAAAAGAGTTTCCATGGTCATTCAGGTTATGAGTCATCTTTTCCAAGTTATAGACTTGTTTAGTGATGTCCCACCATTCCTGGATGGTTGGGATCACAGCAGATAGCCAATGCTTAGTAATTGCTTTTTGGCTATTGTGAGGAGCAGAGAGAGAGAAGATACCTAGTATTAGGTCCTTGATAGGGTTTAGGGAATATGAGGAATATATACATCTCAGTGTGAGCTGTATCCTGAGTCAATAAACTCTAGTAGTTGAGTTTCAAGCTGTCGTATGTAATTGGAGAGGCGGACAGTTCCATATTATATGGGTCAGGTTGGCTTCTTGTTCTCCACCCCTCTCCAGCAGGCGCTGTGTTACTCGGCGCATGGTGTTTAGTGATCAAGGGGTTCTAAAATAACGAATCAATACTTTCCAGGCAAACTCTCTCCATTGATGTGAGCTACTTACCCTGGAAACCTGATTGCAGGCTTTTTCCATTCAGCAGTATTTAGTTGGTAGCCCAAATCCCTGTTCCACTGGCGGATTCTCTCGGTAATAACATCCTCTCGTGAGTTCAGGGATTGATGGTAGGAGGAGATCAAATGATCTTGTTTCCCAATCTATTCATTAAGATTTGGCATTGTATTAACATTGGGTAAGTTTCAGGGTTTCTGAGGGAGGGCGGTAGGCTATCTACATAGTGTCGGAGTTGTGAATATCGATAAAAGTCTTTGTGAGATAATTGAAATTTTGTCTGGATCTCTGCAAAGGTCCACAGCCTCCCCGTGTCATTATTTGTGGAAGAAATCTTAACCAGTGTGCTCCATGCTTCAAATCCATTATCCAAGTCATTGGGGTGAAATCTGGGAGTGACTGGATTGGGGATATTAGGGGTAAGTAAAGGTGATAGCCATAGGACCTTCTCAGTGAGCTCCAATTTCGCAACTGAGCCGAAGTCAAGGATTAGTGGTTATATTGGCCGAGACTTCCGACTTCTGCTGGTACAACACCGAAAGTACTTGGCATCATTGAGGAGAAACCTTCCATCTCCATCCAATGTGGGATGTGGGAGTGTTGTCCTATTTTGTCTAGCCATAACATTAGTCATGATTACGCCTGTTGGTAACGTTTTAAGTCTGGAAGGCAAGTCCCCATTAACCTGCCATGGGAGACACTAAAATTTACTTCGCTTTCTGTCTCGCCCACACAAAATTCCGTATTGTCTGATTGATTTCTTTAAAGGTTTTAAAGGAACTAGTATCGGGACATTTTGGAAGAGGTATAACGCCTGGGGAGGGTTATCGCCCTAATAAGCTCAATTCCGTGTAAGGCTCATGGGGATTACTGACCACCTCCGGAGATCTTGCTTTAGTTGTGTAATAAATGGCAAGTAATTGTATTTGTGATACTCAGTCTATCCTCGGGTATATAAATACCTAAATATTTTAGCTTTGTCAGGTTCCATCTACCCGGGAGGGACTCCACCATCTTCTGAGTAGGGGCAATTGAATGTGAGTATTTCGATCTTAGTGAGATTAAGTTTATATCCTGACACTTCCCATAGGAGTCTAGGACTCGCTAATCTCTGCAATAGATTATTCCGGTTTTGAGATATAGTAGTATATCATCTGCATATAATGCAATCCTGTGTCTGCTCTCTCAAAATAAATTCCTGCAGCTGAGGGGAATCTCGGATTTGTTATGCTAAGGGTTCTATTGCTGTTGCAAATAGTAATGGGGATAGTGGGCACCCTTGTAGGGTACCTCTTCCCAGTTGAAAGTATCCCAATGGTGACCATTGACTCTCACGAGGCGGGGGATGAGTATATGTTTTGTAGGGCTTGGGTAAAGCCTGGGGAAAGCCAAATTTATTCAGGGTAGCATATAAAAGGGCCAGGACACCCTGTCGAAGGCCTTTCAGCATCTAAACTGATCATTACTGCTAGTGTATTCGATTGGCTCATTTGGTTTACCAGGTAAAGAGTGCACTGATATTGTCGGTGGTGGTATTAGTCCAACAAAGCCTGTTTGGTCTTTGTGTATTAAAGTGGGTAGGATTTGATTAATACATTTAGCTAATATAGTCGGAACAGTTTGTAATCCTGATTTAGTAATGAAATCGGTCGGTATGAAGTGCACTCCTGGGGTTCTTCCCTGGTTTGGGGATCCAGAGATAGTAGCATAGGACCATGATTCCGGGGTGGGTTACCCTCTAATAGTGAGTTAAATACACTGAGAAGGGAGGGAAGAATTTGGGATTTTGTCCGTTTATAAAACTCAGCTCCGTATCCGTCTGGTCCCGTGCCTTTTGGGATTTAGAGTTAGCTATAGCTTGGACTATATCCGCAGCTGTAATATGTCTGATAAGGGAGTCCCTATGCTCATCCGTGAGGGTTGGTAGCGTAAGCTTCTCAAGGTACTCAGTTAGTTTATCTAAAGATGGATTAGACTCAGGGGTGTATAAGTTTCTACAGTATGTTTGAAAAGCTTCAGCAATGTCAGGCGTTTTAAAAAGTGGTTGGCCTCTAACGTGTGTCGTGATGGTAATTGTTGTTGAGCCCTTCTTCTGCCTGCGGGCGTTTGGTATGCTAGCATTTGTGTAGCTTGTGGTCCTACCTCATAGAATCTTTGCTTCAAAATGCTAGTGCTATTTCAGTCTGCTGTAGGGCAAGTTTATCTAACATTTGTTTGTTGTGCTGTATCTGAGGCAGGAGAGACTCGTCACCCTGCTGGTGAGCCTGCTGTAGGAAGTGAATGGTTTCTTCAAGAGTAGCTCTTTGTTCATCCCTTTGTCTCTTTTTTGTGTTGCGAACTTAATTATATGCCCTCTCAGGACTGCTTTAATTGTATCCCATTGGACCGAGGGAGGTATCAGAGACTGGATTATCAATCATAACCTCCGTGATCTTGTCCGATATAAATTCCTGGAATTCTTTAGACCGCAAATAACATAGGTTTAGTCTCCATTGGGTGGTTCTAGTTTGAAGGCCCAGATCCCAGTGGATGATTACTGGTGCATGATCCGAAATAGAAATATCTCCAGTTAGCTTCGCTTATGCTATGCAATTTTCAATTTGCGTATAAGCATAGTCTATACGGAATATGTGTTATGCACCTGAGAGTAATAGGAATAGTTTCTAGACCATGGATGGAACTTTCGCCAGATGTTACACCACCCAATTTCTGAGACAAAGTTATTGAAGAACTTTTGGGTCATGGTTAATTTCGGTGGCCTGCAGAGGAATCTAGGTTTGGGTCAGAAATTAGATTAAAATCTCCAGCCAGTAATAGGGTGCCTCTGGTAAATTGCACCACCTTGTCCAGCAGGGGTCTCAACTGCGAAACTGTGGTGCCAGGTGGGAGGTACACATTAGCCAAGGTGACTTCCTCATTATTAAGTTTACCCAAGTTAATACCATTGCCTTCGGGTCAGACCAAGTTTGTTCCGGTGATATGGTATATGTGGTGATACAATTATGAACACCCCTCTGCTCCGACCTCCCTATAGGATGCATAGAACGCTTGTCCTTTGCTTAGTTTAGCTAGTTTTGCATCTTCTATTGGGCTCATATGGGTTTCTTGAAGGTAGACAACCTCGGCTTTATTTCTCCGAAGATAAGCCAGTGTCCTTGATCTTTAATGGGTGAGGCCAGGCCGTTTATGTTTAGAGAGAGTAGTTTAATTTTGGGGAGTGGATCATGGCCACAGGTGGGTTTCTGGTGTACTGAAACCCCGTCCCTATGGGTCCCCTGGGGATCGCATTTTTGCTGTAAGGACTAGAAGCAGTTCGATGACCTATTCACACACATTCAACAACAATAACATTACCACACAGACCTACATGCAACCTACTACTACTTAGAGAACAATTGACCAACATGGCCATAGAAAAAAAATTAGTACTTCCATTAATCTGGCAAGCCCAGACCTGCAATAGGGCCCCTAAACCCTATCAGTGCGGTCCTTTTGATTCAAAGACCTTAGGTACCAGGGTACCTATGGGGAAAGGGTAATGGAGTTTGGTGACCATGAGCCAAAGACAGTGCTTCCCTGAAGTCCCTTATGCAGGGAGATATACTTTATGGTGGTGGTGTAGGTCTTCAAGCGACCATTATAAGTGTTGGCTCGCCTCACAAAATGCCCACTGATATGTGAGAGTCCGTGTGGTATCCCAGAGGATTCTTCCATGTCACTGGGTGTAATCCTTCCCAAGCGACTCATCGCAAGGCAAGAAAACGGATGCCTGCCCCACACCGGGAGCCCGATCAAGCAGGCAATGCCTGAAACCTGTGCTGGGTATGCTCCCATGTGCAAAGCACCTCCGATTGGCCGTATCCAGCCCAGGGAGGGCTCGGGACGCAATAAGCTTTGATGAGTCTATCTAGCAGGACTGGTAGGTCATAAACCAGGTATAGTTCTAGATACCTGCTTGAACCTTGGGCAATTTGGGGCCCATCCCTGATCCATCTCAGCACGCTCAGGTTATTCAATGATGAGAGATAAAAAAAAAAAAACACAGCCCCCTCCTCCCCACCTTCCCGTCCCTACCATCATACTGCAGTTTCTCCCCGTCCCCTCCCTGCAAGACCGCATTACATTCTCTCACATACTTCAAATTTACTCTAAGGTCTGCTGCACCCCCAGCACTATAGTTGCCTTCCAGCTTCACTATTAATTATTTCTGTCCTGCCGACCGCAACAGAAAGCCACATCACCCCCATAGGCATCCAGTATCCAAATCCATGACCATAAGCATTAGTTTGCTGAAGTGTCTCATGTGAGGGCTGACCATTGGAAGGCCCGCTACCACCATTCTACGGGATTTGCGCAAAAGCGTCTTTTTGAATTGCCAGCGAGCAGATCCTTGGACGTTCAGTCGCTCCTAAAGCTTAAACTTTCGTGACAGGACACCCTTCGACCTCCTACCCCACCCCAATCCCAGCGCTTCAAATGGTGTGGGTTATGCAACGGTCCCTATCTTCTTCATCTAGAAGACCCGCCAGCAACCTCGAAGGTCCGGTTTGTGATCTCCTCAACCCAATAGCCGGGAGGGAAGGGAGGCCGAGGCCCGGCCGAACTGTGCAAGACTTCCACGTGGGAGAAGAGGGAGGCGAAGAACTACATACCTTCCTCTCGCCACGACCAACACCAGCAGTCCTGGACTCAAGGCCGCATCCGCCAGCCCCCGCCCCAGCCCCAGGTCCAACTCACCCCTGGATGCAGCCAGAGTCTGCAGCGTAGGCCAACGCCGGCCAAACCCACCCCAGATCCTCCAACAGCCCCATCCCGCCTCTCCACAGCAGGCATTCCATCTCCAGGATCAGAGCCCACAGCAGGGAGACAGTCCCACCCGCTCACGAGATCCACCCCCGAAGCAAATCAAGGACAGGAACAGGGGTGGGAGGACCACCATGCAACCACCTTCCGACCCCAGTACAACCTCCAAGACAGACACAGAGGCCCTCCCGGCCCCACCCCCTTCCTCAGCCGCAAGAGCGAAACCCTCCCCAGTGAGCGGCAGGCCGAGCCAACCTTACCAGGCACAATGAAGCAGGAATCCCCTGGTCCGCCAACCTGATCGTGCCCCCACTGCCTAGACCCCCCAAACAACCCATTACCTAGCCCAGCATCTTCCGCAGATGTCCCATATGTCTCGACCAGTCCAGCCACCAGACCAGCGCCTACATGTAACGGCAGGCACCCTGTCTCCACTACCACCCCAGCCCCTCCACCCACATCTCCCCTCAAAGAAAAGGCCCGTGTCAGGAAGGCCCAACCTTCCAGAATCCCTCCGATGTCAGCGGAGAGCACATCGACCTACTTGATCGTTCCACACCCACAGACCTTAAAGCCTGCGGATCCCTAACTTGAGTGGAAGAAAGGCCTGCAACACTATCGAGGGCTCACAGACAGGCAGAGGCCATAAAGGGGGACCAATCCTCACCATCTAAGGCGGAAAGAGTTACTCGGTGGGGCATTGCCGCCTCAAGGGTAATACTTAGTCCAGTCGCTGCAGCCCCCCTTTCTTTTTTCGCCCCTTTTTTTCCCCTTTCCCCTTTCTTCCCTCTTTCCTTCCCCTCCCATTCAGTAACATATTTAAAGTCTATTATGATTCAAATCAGGTCCCAAGGGAAGTCCAGGAGCGACAAAAGTTCCTCAAATTATACTTGCAGTTCGAGGTGCTTGTAACACTGCTCCCCAGTCTTTCAGGTTTCAGTGTCCTGGGCAGCTATTCTGGATCTGAATTTCGTAGCTGAATCGGTTTTTAAAGAGCTAATTATGTTCTGCAGGGCCTCAGTGCCTTGCTTGCGCTCTTTTCTCAGCTGACTAGTGGACCAGGCTCTCTGGGCCAGCCAGAAAGCAAGCGGATCCCATCCGTAGGCGCTGTTGCTGCACCTCATTTTCCTGGGTTGAGTTCCTCATCACTGCCACAGCTGATTCAAGGTCATGGGCCCCAGTAAAGTAGATGACCAGCTTCGTTGGGTACAAGCATCTAAATTTAATTCCCGCATTCCTGAGGGCCTTCATCACCGAAGTACAATCTCCGTCTAGCCATTACCTCTGGGGGCTAAGTCGTTTTCAAGTAAAGCAGGTGGGATTTATACATGACTTTGCCTTGTTTCCAAGCAGTATGAAGAACTGTTTCTTTCTCCTGATGTCTGAGAATTTAAGTAGAATAGCCGGGGACGTGCGCCCGCCGGAGGTTTAGGGCCCAACGCGCAGTAGACTCGCTCCATTTCCAGGAGATGTTGTCGGGCAGGGGAGAACTTCTCTCAGCAAATTCTGCATATGCTTAATAAAATCATCACTCATCTCCTTCCGGTAATCCCGACGCCTAATGTTGTTGCCGTTTCTGCATTCCGCATCTTCAGCCCACTCCTGAAGGGCTTGAATGTGTGTGTAGTTGAGCTATAGCCTCTCAGTATTATCCACATGCTTGTCAGTGGCAGTGAGTTGCTCCTCGGATCCTTCCTGCAGTTTTTCCAGCTTGCTAAGATCTGTTCTAATTGCGAGACCATGGATCGCTTTTTTTCGAATTCCCAATTTCTGCAAGCATCGGTGTCATTTGCCTCTGCAGAATATCGAATGGGAGCCTTGGTCGGCCTGGGCTGTACTTTGGAGGAGGCCGCGGAAACCCTGCAGTCCTCTATCCGACTCCTCGAGCCTGGATCTATCTCCATCGGGTTGAGCTGAAGGTCCCGATTTATCTGCCCTCGCTCTTGGGCATTATAGACATCAGTATTAGCGAGTTCTAGTGAACTTAAACGCTTTTGCCCTCATAAATATTTTGTTTTAAACGGACTACAGGGGAGCTCTCGCTTGAGCTGCTCACTGCTCATGACGCCACCGGAAGTCCAGGGTGCATTCTTAAAAACATTAAAAGCATAGGACCCAAAGTGATAATCCCCTTTAGTCTAGTTTAGTCTGACCACATTCTCGACTTCCTGCTCCCTTTGTGTACCTACAACTATAGGTGGCAAAAGTTGACGGAGGGGTACAAAAAAATTACTAAAAAGTAAAGAACATGCAGATTCTAGATGATGGGAAAAGGCTAGAAAACCTTGGTCTATACTGATGCAATATAGCCACTTAAGAGGTGACCTGTGTTTTACATTCAAGCCTGTGGAAATGAATACTTGATGGAGACTATAGACTTGTGAGGCAAAACGGAATTACTAACACCAGAACCCATAATCACAAACTAAGGGAGAAGTAAATAGGATCAAAAAGAAATGATTGGTACAGCCAGAAATTTATAACAGCATGGAATGCACTACCAGAAACGTAGTGGATAGTGCTGATATGATGATGTTCAAAACAGGCTTGATCATTTCATAGCTAATAAAAGATACAATTTCTTAACTAGATCTCCATACTTACCCACCTGAACTCAGGTGACGAGTTCTAAAAGGCCTGTGGTCTCCTGAACTCGTAACAATCTATGACACTATGAAACTATGAAACCCTGTCACTCCTCCTCCCACCAACTTAGTGGGAATACCTTCACCCCCCACCAACTCAGTGGGAATACCCTGTCACTCCCACCACCACCAACAACAACAACTCAGTGTGAATACACAACCCCAATCCCACCAACTCAGTGAGAATACCGTCACCCCAATCCCACCAACTCAGTGGGAATACCTGTCACTCCATATTTTCAGATTTCCTGCTGACTCTGACTTGAAGGTTATTTTGGTATCAGATGATATCACATGCTCTGAAAGTCTGTTCCAAGTGTTCACCACTTGTTCTGTGAAGGAGTTATTTCTGATGTTTCCCTTGTAGTTATCTTTCCTTTAGTGACACTGAGTGTCCCCTTCTGCTGTTTCTTGTATATCTTGTAGAGCTGCATGGTGTCTGCTGGGGTTATCCCTTTAGATACTTGGATACTTTAATCATGTTTCCTGGGAGTCTTCTGCCTTCCATGGAAAACAGCCCCAGCTCTGCTAGTCAGTCCTCATAGCCCATGTTCTCCAAGCCATGACCCAACCTAGTCGCTCTCCTCTGTGCTTTCTGTAGCCCGATAATGTCTTACATGAAATAAACTCCACATTATATGCATTTATAAACTGGCAAGAAAAATCCTGAAATGTTATTGGCCAAGAGATGTCACCTGACCATTAATTAAATCCCTATAAATGCACAGTCAGGTGCTGAATCTCATTTTCCTCACCCCCCCCCAAAAATATATTTAGAACTATTTTATAACTGTAACAAGCTACTCCAGGGAGTGGATCAGAAGATGTTAATGCCTTTTCCAGGGCATAACGACTTTGGCCTTTGGCTTCATACCTATTACACCAATGGGATGTGCATGAAAATGTTATAATGCACACCCTGTCATGGCTTATTACTTATATAACTCAAACTTACAAACAGATGCCCATGCTACAAAATACATTTTAAAATTAAAAGAAATACTAATAGAAAGGCTGTTTCAATATTTATTCATTCAATTCCAAAGATTCGATAGTGACAAGACTAAGCAGAAGCTGTTTTTCTTATTCAGATCAGTTATGCATCATCTGTCACTGCACTCAGCCAAAAGCAGCAATTTCCATCTTTCCTTCGAACCATGTCAAGCGACAACTTCCAGCCCCGAGGACTCGCTCAGCTGGTTATTCACTTTGGCTGGTCTTGGTTGGTATCCTAGCAGAGAATAATGACTATGGTCTGCTGGGAAGTCAGATCCTAATCCAGGAGCTCTCCGAGGCTGGAGTCTGTGTTGCCTTTCTGGAAACAATCCCTGTCAGTGAGTCTGAGACAAGTAGCAAAAGAATCGCATAGGTTATTAAGAGGTCTTCAGCAAGAGTAATGGTTGTCTTCTCCACAGACTTTAGTTTATATCCAGTTATGAAGGAAATTGCAAGGAACAACATCACTGGGAAGGTCTGGATTGCCAGTGAAGGCTGGACTGATTCTGACCGCTTTCCCAATGACCTGCTAGAAACGATGTACGGCACTCTTGGATTTGTTATCCACAGGGGAACATACCCGGCTTTCTGGAATACCTTACCAGCTGCACCCTTTAATGACCCAGATGACATTTTTGTGAAACCTTCCTGGGAGAAATTATTTGGCTGCCATGGCCAGGCTTGGATATTAATGTTAACAATTCACTGGACATTTCAGGAACAGTAAACACTGCACTGGGAGGAGAACATATGGAAAGTGGATACCAACTTCCTTGATATGAACAATATAAGAATCACTTACAATGTTTATAATGCGATCTATGTTGTGGCACATGCATTGCATAACTCTGCAGTCTGTAACCATGGAAAGGGGCCATTTCATAATGGTAGTTGTGCACGCATTACTAACTTCAACCATGGCAGGTATGGACATTCTGTTGGGGTGGGGTTTCTTTTCTTTCCTGATTTGATAGTGGAATATATATTTTTCTTTGTTCATTTTGAACCCAGGTATTGTTAGAAAACAGCTGGTTTTGATGCTTGGGACTGTCCACTCTCATTCACAAGAGGGATGGCGATATAAATTGTTGTGTAATATAATGTTTTCATTGGTTTCTGGAATCGCACTGATAATTAATTATCCAGATATAGAAAGAATAAGTTTCAATTTAACCGATTAATAAATGCGCTCCATATCCTACTTTTAAAACAATACTGCATAATGACTTGAAACAGGGAGCACTATGAAATTGTTAACTAACATTGCTATGAATTGTGTATAACTGTTGCTGTATGTTCACCTTGGCCAGCCTCCCAAAACACATTTAAAATGGACTTTTGCACAATGTGCCTTTTGAACAAACTCTTAAGTAAATAAATAGGGACTACACAATGGATTGGAGTGGGAATAAATCATGTATCTCCACTTGTGAGTTATAAGATGCATAACTCATGAATGGCAAAGCCACTAGTTAGTTATGAAGGCCTTACCACTTGCAGAATGAGGGAAATAAATATGCTATTTCACCACAATCCATTAGAATTTGATACATACCGTAGTATGTTAAATGTTTTTGTTAGTGTTTTACCTTGTTTTAGCCTAAAGCTGCTTTACTTTCCAGTGAAACTCTCTAACTTGATAATAAAGGCTTGATATTCAAAGATTACACAAATAAGATTTGTGGGTGTGTTAATCTTAAATTGTGCTGGTGCTCCCAGCCGCCCATATTCAGAAGCCCTGTGACCACCACCACCACAATCCTGCAGTGCCAAAGTGCTATAATACTGCACCTAAGCAAATGAGGGAGTGTCCCCATGCATATCTGCGCAGTGCTATCTTTAAATGTTTGCAGCAGGTAAACGCCTCCCAAAGCGGCGCTATTTACCACCACCAAACCACCCATTAATGGTGTGCCCCACCCCCTGAAGGAAGGGGTGGCTGGTACTGCAGCTCCCATCCCCTATCCCATTCTGTTACAGCATAGCTACCCTCTGATGTCTAGTGGAACCCCCACCACCAAACATCCATTCTATATACTGAAGAGTTATCCCTGGTGGCTAGTGGCAGTCCCACCCCAATCACCCATTCCATATATTGAAGAGTTATCCCTGGTGTCAAATGGTCCCCACCCCAGTCACCTGTTTACAACAAATTTGAATTCCTTGGTGTCCAGTGGCTCACCCCACCCTCCAGTTCCCTGTTGCCAAAAGTAAAAGTAATCTTGGTGCTCCTTGTCCCCTGCCCACCTCATCCACTCACATACCACCATTCATCATGCCCCCATACCACAGTGTACTGTGATGTCTATAATGCCAATGTGGTGACTGGCTGAGCCTCCTCTCACCTCTTTGGCCATACTCCATGGGCTGTCAGTGAGTGCAGACAGTATATATACTGTCTGCACACTCACTCACAGCTTATACAGTGGCTGGCCAAAGAGGTGAGAGGAGGGCTGTACCAGTCACTGTACTGAAATTGCTGGACATTGCAGTACACCCTGGTAGGCATGGAGTGTTATGGGTAGTGGCATGAGTGGATGAGGTTTGTAGGGGACACTGATCACCAATTATTACTTTTCCTTTGGTAAGAGGTAAGCTGGGGCAGGGAGATCCACTGGACATCAGGGCATCCTTACTTCATTGTAAATCGGCAACCAGGGGGGTGGGGTGCCACTAAACACCAGAGAAAAACCCATTAGTCACAGAATGGGATTTTGGGGTGGGTACCACTAGACAGATGGGATAACTTTTCAATATACAGAATGGGTGTTCAGGGTGAGGGTGATACTAGACACCAGAGATGCTCTTCAATATTTGGAATGAGTGTTTGGAGTGGGGTGTACCACTGGATACCTGGGATAGCGATGCAGAATATGAAAAGGGTGTTTGGTGTGGGGGTGCCACTTGACACCTGGGATAGCTATGCAGAATATTAAATGGGCGTTTGAGGGTGTGATTGCCACTAGACACAAAAGAATTCCTGATACATTGTAGGGTGGGCACCAATGGGCTGCTGTAACACAGAAATATAGACTTTGACAGCAGATAAGTACCGGCTTGGCCCATCTAGTCTGCCCATTTCCTACCTACAGGATAGGCCACAGATCCTAGCTAACCAACAGCCTATTTCTTCCTACCCCCACAAGAATTGCCTTATGTCTGTCCCATGCATTCTTGAATTCTCCCACAGTTTAGACCCCACAACCTCCTCAGGAAGGCTGTTCCATGCATCCACTACCCTCTCTGTGAAATAATACTTCCTCACATTGCCCCTGAACCGCCTCCCATCTTTAAATTGTGTCCCTTGTTCTTGCACTGCCTTTTTCTGAAAGATGCTACCTCTTGGACTTTTGTTGATTCCACTGAGGTACTTAAAAGTTTCTGTCATGTCCCCTCTCCCTTCTTTCCTCAAGGGTATGCATATTAAGCTCCTTTAGTTTCTCCTCATACGGCTTCTCTTGCAGATCCTGCACTATTTTAGTTGCCCTCCTCTGGACTGCCTCTATCCTGTCTATGTTCTTATGGAGATGGGGTCTCCAGAACTGGATGCAGTACTCTAGATGGGGTCTCACCAACTGTCTGTACAGAGGGATAACAACTTCCTGTTTTCTGCTGCTGATGCCCTCCCTATGCATCCCAGTATACCCCAGTCCTCCCTACTGCCTTCTCACATTGCTTGCTAACCTTAAGGTCATCTGATATGATTACCCCAGGTCCTTTTCCTTTTTGTTGTTGTTACTACCCCCATTGGGTATTCTTCCCCTAGGTTCTTGTTTCCCAGGTGCATTATTTTGCACTTCTTTGCACTGAATCCTAGCTGCCATACTTCAGACCATTCCTCCAACCTTGCCAAGTCCCTTCTCATCCTTTCCACGCTCCTTGTGTATCAACCTCTGTTGCAGATCTTTGTGTCATCTGCAAAGAGACATACTTTTCCTTCCAGTCCCTCTGCAATGTCACTTATGAAGATGATTAAAAGGACTGACCCAATACTGAACTCTGCACCCCACTAGTAACCCCTATTTCTTCAGAGTGGACTCCATTTACAACTACCTTCTGTGTTCTGTTCTCCAGCCAATGTTTTACCCAGGCTACCCCCTGGGACCCACTCCAGGGCTGGTTAATTTGACTATTAGTCTTTTGTGTGGGACTGTGTCAAATGCCTTACAAAGCTCTAGGGTAAGCCATGTCCACAGCCCTCCCTGGTCTACTACTTTGGTCACCCAGTCAAAGAAATCTATTAAATTCATCTGACATGACCTTCCCTCTGTGAACCCATGCTGCTCTTGGGTCCTGTGCCCACTGGCCTCTAGGTACTCAACTATTCTTTCCTTCAGAAGTGACTCCATCATTTTCCCTATCACAGAGGTCAAACTGACAGGTGTGTAGTTTCCTGCCTCTGTCTTGGTCCCACTTTTGTGAAGGGAATCACATCCGCCTTCCTCCAGTCCTCGGTACCACCCCATCCTCCCATGATTTATTAAAAGAGTAGCCAGTGGTTTCACTAGTTCCCTTAATTATTTTAGAATTCTGGAATGAATTGCATCAGGTCCCATTGCTTTGTCCACCTTCAGTTTTAGGAGTTCTTGCAGAACCCTTTCTTCTGTGAAAGGACTGGGATCAACCCCCTATCAAGAGTGCTTCTGTTAATTGGATTAGTGCACTTTCCTCCTCTTTTGTGAATACTGAGCAGAAATATTCGTTCAGTATCCCTGCTTTTTCACTGTCCCCTCTGCCTACAAACCATTCATTCTATTCAGCCTCACTATCCTCCTTTGTCTTTCTACCTGGCTGATGTACCTATAAAAGGTTTTATCCTTCTTAACTGAGTTGGCTATCTTTTCTCAGTTTGGGCCTTTGCTATTCTGACTTTCCTCCCTTCTTCCTTCTGCCTTAACTGGTACAGCTCTCTGTCCTGCTCCTTCTGTGTTTCCTTATACTCCGGAATGCTATCTTTTCTTCCAGACTTTCACAGCCACCTCTTTTGAGAACCATAGTGGCTTTTTCATTAGTTTTGATTTGTTTATTTGCTTCACACAAATGCTTGCTGCCTCTGTGATGGCAGTTTGATGATTCCCATTGTTGCTCCACACCTCCTTCTAGCCTGTTTCCTAGTGCTTTTCTGAGGCACTTCCCTATCTTGCCAAGTCAGCCCTCCTGAAGTCCAGTACCCTCACTTTTGTGTGGCTTGACTCTGTAGCTGAGTTTAACTGAACCACACTGTTTGTTGGTCCCTTGTTCCAGATGGCAACCCACTTAGATCTGAGATCCCTCTCACTGCCCCCATTTGAGAGTACAAGGTCTAAGATTGCCCCTCACCAGTGAGTTCCAAAACTAGCTGTCTGAGGTTTACACCTGTAGGGCATCAAGAATGGCCCTGTTTGGATGTGGCTGCAGCAAATGTGCTCCAGTTAATATCTGCATATTCAGGTCTCCCAACAACAGTATCTCCCTTTCTCTGCCATTCTAAGAATGCGTTCTATCATATCATTGTCCATTCCCTCCCTTACATGGGGTCTGTACACAACCCCTGTGCGTGATTGTGGTGCCCTTTCCAGTCTCCAAGGTGACCCACAGTGCCTCCTCTCCTCCCTGTTTACTCTTTTGTTCAGTTGCTTTTATCTCTTCTTTTACAGAGAGCTACTTCTCCCCTCTTCTCCCTGTCTGTCTCTCCTGTGGGTTATGTACCTGGTGTGTTAACACCCCAGTCATGGTTCTCTGTGTACCATGTTTCTGTGACTGCCTACGATATCCAAGCATCCCTCTTCCATCAAGGCCACCAGCTCAGGGAGCTTGTTGCCCAGACTACGGGCATTGGTACTCATTACCCTCCATTTCCTGATGGCCTTACTCCTTTGCCCCATCCCTGTCCTTCTTGCCTTGTTCCTTCCTCCATTTACCCCTGCCCTTCCCTATTGACACCCTATGTTGGTGTTTACTGCACTTACTACCGCTATAATTTTTTTTTTCTGTTTCTCTTGCAGCCACAGTGGCAAAACATTTTGGGAGAAAGGACAAGACATAAAACTGAACACTTAAATAGGGTGGCAGTCTGATACCTCCCCAGGAGTCAAAGAAAAATTACTCACCTTAGTAATGTTGTTTCTTCTAGTGGAGTCTTGCTATATTATGACATATGCAGTATAACCCCAGGTTAGGAACCTGCTCCGGAGGTGAAAGAGTTAACTTTCCATGCAGGGCATGGAATCTTGAGCGCGAGCCCTGGTTGAACATTCTGTCTGTTGCAGCTCAAACTTAAACTGTCAGATCTTTACAAGCAAAAACTCACTAAGGTTCTGTGTGGAGCCTATAAACTCACACTAGCCCACTGGCTACTAACTACAAAACATCTTTTTGTTCTTGATCCCAAAACAAAGACTCAAGTCAGGGGATTCAAGAAAGAAAAATAAGCATAACACCTAAGCACCCTAAGAAAGGGTGAAAATAAAGTGGGCATCTATGAAGTGCCAACATTGCACTGCCTACCCACATCCCAAAAATAGAGGTTCTGAGAGGGGGCAGTTGGGAGGTCTAATATAGCAAGACTCCATTAGAAGAAACAACATTACTAAGGTGAGTAATTTTTTCTTCAAACAACATGAAGTCTTGCTATTTATGACATGCAGACTACACAGCAGTACCTCCATGGAGGAGGGACAGAACCTACTTGGAAATAGGCTCTGAAGCACAGCTGTGAAATCGAGCATCACTCTAGCCTGGATATCCAAGGAGTAATGCTTAGTAAAAGTGTGAACTGTTTTCCAGGTAGCTGCTTGACATATCTCTAGGATAGGATGTCCCTGGCAGCAGCCAGAGATGCAGCCTCACATCTGGTAGAGTGAGCCCTCAGGCCTGAGGGAGGAACCTTACCCAGTTTTTCATAGCAGAATTGGATACAAGAGACAATCCACCTGGCAATGGATCTTTAGTGGCAGATTTCCTTTACCAACCTCACCATAAGTGAGGAACAATTGAGAGATTCGAACCTGTGACCTTGGTACGTTCTATATAGTAACTAAGGGCTCTTTAACATCTAAACTGTGCAATCTCCTCTCACCAGAGGAGGAATGGTCAGTGAAGTACACAGGAAGAGACATGGATTGATTAAGGTGAAGTCTGAAACCACCTTAGGCAAAACTTCCTGTTAGTCCTGAGGACCACCTTATCTCTATGAAAGGAGATAAAATCAGGCTCCACTGACAATGCTTGTAGCTCACTTATGCACCTGGCAGAGGTGATGGCTACCAGAAACACAGTTTTCCAAGTCAAGTACTTAAGCTCTGCTGAAGACAATGGCTCAAAAGGGGTTGCATAAGCTGAGCAATGCAAATATTAAGATCCCAAGCAGGGGCAGGGGCACTGAACGGAGGGTTGGTGTGAAGCAACCCTTAAAAAACTAGGAGAACACAGGGTGAGCTGAAAAGAAGAGGGCTTACCTGCTGATAAGAAGACAGACACAGCTGCCAAGTGCACTTTTAGGGTAGCTGGTCTCAGCCCCAAGGAATTCAAATGCACCAAATAATCCAGGATCGTGGGCACGCCAGCAGATTCTGGGCAAATATGTTTACCAGCACACCATATGGAAAATCTCTTCCATTTTGAATTATAAGTAGCTCTGGTGGAAGGCTTCCTAGAGGCCTTCAATATATCCAATACACCTTGGGAAAGGTGTAGGTCAGCAAACTCTAACTCTTCAAGAGCCATGCCTTGAGATTGAGAGATTTGAGGTTCGGATACCAAACTCTCCCTGGGCACAGGTTAACAGGTTGTGATTCCTGGGAAGACACAGGGAAGATGGACTGCTAAGGACATGAGGAGTGGCACCAGGGCTGCTCTGGCTCAATCTGGAGCAATCAGGATCATCTTGCAGGACTGAGATCTGATTCTGACTAGCACCTTGAAAAGAAGGGGAAGGGGGAAAGACAGAGAAACTTCCTTCCAACTGAGGAGGAAGGCATCCAGAGGGACTGAGCCCAACACTGGGGCCTGCAGCAAAAAGGGAAGTTGGTGATTGTCTGGGGCTGCAAAAGATCTATTTGGGTGCCCCATCTGGCAAATACTACCTCCAGTACTAGGGGTCCAGTGCCCATTCTGAAGGCCCTGGGAAATCCTGCTGAGAGCATCCACTAGGACAATGTCCTTGCCTGGGAGTTGAACTTCCATAAGGGAGGCGCTCAGAGAATAAGCCAGAGACCACAACTTATTGCCTCGGTGCACAAGGCCGAGACCCAGTGCACCTTGCTTGTTGATGTACCACATTGTAGTGGTATTGTCTGTTCTGACCTGAACAACCTTGTTCTGAACAGATGTGGAAAAATCTGGAGTGTTAGAAAACTGCTCTGAGTTCCAGTAAATTGATGTGGAGCAGAGATTCCTGAGGGGACCACAGCCCTTGGGTGGAAAGGTCGTCCATGTGAGCTCCCCACCCAAGAGGGATGCATCTGTAGTAAGGGTCAAGGAATGAGTCTGGGAGGAAGGAACCCCTGTCTCAGATTGTTCTGATCCTGCCACCACTGAAGGGTCTGGATCAGAGTTCGAGTCACTGGAATCAATTTGGTTAGAGGATCTGTCCTTTGAGACCAAAAGGCTTCAAATGGAACTGGATGTCCCTCATCTGAAATCTTGCTCCCTGCACTACTGCCATAGAAGCAGCCATGTGCCCCAGGAGCTGTAGAAATGCCTTTCTGGTCGAGAGACCTGCAGGGTGAAAGAAGAGGCCAGAAAGACCAAGGTCCTTGCTCTTTCCAGAGGGAGGGATGAAGGCTCTGGCTTTTTGTGTTCAGTTCTGCACCTATGAAGGTGAGAAGCTGGACAGGCTCCAGAACTGACTTTGGAAGATTGAGAAGGAAACCTAGAGATGTAAGCAGTTGCTGAGTTACTTGTAAGTGTAGTTTCACCTGTTCTGAGACTGGCCTACAATGAGCCAGTCGTCCAGATAAGGAAAGATGGCAATCTTTGCCTCTTAAATGAGCAACTGCTACTCCCAGGCATTTTGTGAACACCCTTGGGGCCGAGGTGAGGCAAAGGGCATTGCTCTGAACTGGTAATGGCCTGAGGGAAGTTCGAATCTGAGGTACTTTGATGGGAGCTTCTGATGAGAACATGGAAGTAGGCATCCTTGAGGTCCAGGGAGGCTAGCCAGTCCCTGGCCTTAGAGAGGGTAAATAATCCCCGAGTCACCATTTTGAACTTTGGTTTTAAAAGGTGCTTGTTTAGATACCTGAGATCCAGGATGGGCCGCCATTCTCCTGTCTTTTTGGGGTAAGGAAGTATCTGGAGTACAACCCTTTGCCCTGGTGTATGGGTGAACCCTTTCCATGGCTCTGAGAGCCAGGAGGGAAGAAACTTCTGCTTCCAGGGCAAGTGCCTCTGATGGGTTTGCAGGTGGAAAAGACCTCCTCTCATCTTCGGAAATTTTTGTAGCTGAGAACAGTCCCTGGCTTACTACTTCCAGGACCCACTTGTCTGTTGTTAAAGACTTCCAGTCCTGGACAAAGTAGCCAGCCTGCCCCCTACTGGTAGTGGAGAATTGGCCTGGCCACCCCATCAGGGAGCCTGTTTTGCAGGGGTTTTGGGTTGAGGGGTAGAAGCAGGCTTACTAGAACCCCTTCTGCCCCTTCCTCTAAAGAACCCCTCTGGGCACAAGCAGAAGAGGAGGCCTGGGCTTGGTAAAAGGCCTATGAAAATGCCTGCCCCTGCCCCTGACATGCTGCTTTTGAGGAGTGGCTTGCCTTTCTTTGGCCTGTGCACTCCTATAGGTGGTCCTATACTTATCCATTTTTCATATAATTCTCTGTCTGCTCCCCAAACAGAGAATTGCCCACAACAGGAAAATCCATAGCCTTAGACTGAGTATCCTGTAGACAGGGCAGTACATCTGAGCCAGGCCATTCTGCTGAAGAGACACAGATGTAGCCATGACTCTTGATGAAACATCATTAGAGTCTACTGCAGCATGAAATTGCACCTTGATGCCCTCAATACCATCCGCAGCCACCTGCTCCAGCTCCCTGGCAAGCTGGTCAGGGCCTGTTTGCTAGGGCCAAGACAGTATCCCATCTGGATTTCTGGTACCTAGCTGCATAAGCCTATAATTTGCCTGTCTGAGTCCCAAAGATGCTGCCATGTACTGTTTCTTTGCCATGGCATCCATCCTCCTGGAATCCTTTTCAGGAGGGTGAGAGGCTGAGGAATATAGCCTTGTCACAGGCTGCAGCCTGCACTACCCCACATGACTGCACTGCTGGGAGAGGAACTCCGTATCAGAGCCTGATAAAGCATTCCTCTTGTCCATCCTTTTATCCACAGGAGGATAGAATGAGGAGTTTTCAAATTTTACTGTCTGTTTCCTAAAAACTTGTGCAAGGGAATAGACAGTCTCCTAGACTCTGGAATATCCATCATTTCCACAAAATCAGGCTCTTCTTGATCATCAACAGCTTCCTAAACAGGGAGTTGCAGAGTCTCAGCAACTTTCTTGTAAAACAAAAAATGAGAAGGGGACTCAGATAGCCTGGGAGGGACACCCTGAAGGTCTGTCTGGAGAGATGTCCAGTTCAATGGGCACATCCAGACTTTCAAAATCACACTCACTCTCCTCATACCCTCCTCCCTTCCTCCGGTTCATAAAAATCCTCAAAATCATAATCTTGAACCGGGAACCGCCTGACCGAGCGCTTCCCTAATGGTGTCGGTTCGGACGGAACTGGGGAAAGAGACTGGACAATTTGAATAGCTTTGGCTATTTCCTCAGTGGTTGGAGAAAGAACTTTGGCCCCAAACTAGCTGACTTTCTAGTCCTTTAGTTGGAACCGGCTCCTCAGAGCTGGCTCTTCGCTTGCCCGAGGAAGTATCGCCCTGGTCAGAGGGATTCCCTCAGGTTCGGGTTGAACCGAACCGGCTGGCCATCCGGTCAGCGACTTTTGCCTCCTTTCCTGAGCCTACCAACCTCTTTCCACGGTGGCAGCAGGAAAATTCTTACAAATCTGGCAGTCTGCATTGAGGTGGGTCAAACCCCCCAGACAATATACACAAGTGGTGTGTGGTCAGCCTTAGCAAAGGCTTCCCCACTGAGGCCACAGTGCTGAAACCCAGTGGGTCCAGTTTCTTTCTTTGCCTTCCCTGAGACATAGTGCTGTAGCCTAACCAAAACTTGCCTTAATGGCAACCGCCAAGCAAGACTCTCTTATCGGTTCCCAACCATGTCACGGTCATGAAAAAAACGTAATAAAATCTGTTTTTTTTAGAACCGATAAGAACCGGAACCGCAGGCTAAAGGACTAGAAAGTAATTTTAAACCCAATCTGATCGGTTCAAACCGAACTGAAAAGACATTTACAAGTTCCAACAGAAGAAAATAAACAAAAGTCTATCTATTACTTACAATACCACAGACAGAGCTTGAACTGGCGATTGCGGTTAAATTTCGGTAAAATAAACAGAGATTACACTTTTAAACCCGACAAGCGGAACGAGCAGCAGGAGGGAATCTCGAGGCGACTGTTCAGTGAGGTGGAGTAAAGAATCTGACAGTTTAAGTTTGAGCTGCAACAGACAGAGGTTCAACCGAGTCACATTAAGATCTCCATGCCCTGTATGGAAAGTTAACTTTTTCACTCCGGAGCAGTTCTAACTCAGGGTTATCGTATATGTCATAATATAGCGAGACTTCATGTTGTTTGAAAACATCATCTACCCCGAGCCCTTAGGCTGAGAGTGCAAGCTTCAGAGGTTTTGACCCCCATAGGAATTTTTTTTGTAAGTTCTTAGCAAATTTGCTTTTACTAAATTTAAACAGAATGTTTTGAAAGACTTAAAATTATTTAGGGCAAACAGTTTTATAGAACGGACTTTACCCCAAATTTACATAGTAAGATTTTCTGTTGTTCAAGGTCAGAATGTAACTCTCTTCATATTCATATCAGCCAAGTGATTAATATTTGGGGAGATCATGAGTCTTTTTTGAAAACTCAGCTTTATTGTTGTCATGGTTATACATAGTCTATTTTGTAGACATTTTGACATGTTTCTTAAACTCTTAATATTAACATTCTTTACTTTCTGTCACCTTTAAAATACAGGTGAAAGCACAAATAATGTTTAAATAAAATCTGTTAACTTTAGTCGCCTTTTATGGTATTTCCATCTGCAAGTGTGGTTTTCTTCCATTTTTGTTCTCAGTGATACCTGTATTGCTTTTTACTATGTTAAAGAGCAGTTGGCACCTTCAAAGAAAACTTTAACAAAACATATTTAGATAAAGTTCAGCTTATATTTCACATTACTTCTATTCTTCCTCCCATTAGATAGAAACATAGAAATTGAAGGCAAATGGGGACAAAATCCATCTAGTCTGCCCTGAGCCATACCCTCTCCTATTTTTTGCTGAGGTCATTTGCATGAAAACAGGTTTTTACTCCTAAAGAGTTCGTCTATTTCTGTTGTTGTCTCCTAGCTGAGGTCAGTAATTCACTGCTTGTGACATAGAGAATAATGTATGGGGAGGTGGTTATAACGAGAATTAGGCATCCCACACTGAGGGTGTGTGTAAAATTTGAGCGAACAACCACTTCCCCATTACTTTATTTTTTATAATTGCTGGTTTCAATTTTTGCCAGCTACCATGTATAGGACTTGAAAAGAAGTGAGATCATGATGGTTTTAGTTGTTTTGTATGTCTGGAACAAGTGGTAAACATTGAAAAGTACTAGTGTCTAAGAACATTTTAACTTTTTAACAAAGAGTTCAAACTGTAATGTCTATGTTTATGTGTCGCTTTGTAGAGCTCTTGGCAATGTGGTGTTTGTAATCATTTGGTTCCTGTACATCGATCGGTGATGGAGCGATGTGGGTCTTGTGCTGCCGAGACAGAAGAGCAGAGCATTAGGTTAACGTGGGTTAGGAAGTATCTTAAATGTGTGTGTGTGTGTGTGTGTGTGTGTGTGTGTGTGTGCTTTCATGAAGAAGAACGAGGGAACTGAGAGGGAGACCCATGGCTCACAGAGTGTGAGTGGCTGAATACTTTTGTCTCCTCTGCAGGTGTCTGTGTCTTGTGCTTCTGCAGAGAAAGCTGGTGTGAGTGTTTGCTGTTATAACCAGCTCAGCTGGTTACAATGGCAAATTATAACCGCTTTCTATGGAAAAAATTGTAGCAGTAATTATATCACAGTTACTCTTATGGCAACAGATTATGATGTCACAACAGAGCAATATGACTTGAAGTAGGGAGTAAGCTATAGAGGTAGATTAACTTTAAAGTAACTGCAAGGGATAAAAATCATGTATTCATGCACATTTTCTCAGTAATAAATAATGGGGAGAGAAATCTAGAATATATTTTATTTTGTTTTATTTATTCAATCTTGGATTACAATACCTTTGAGTAGTACAACTCTTACAAAGGTTCCACGCCAGACAAATGAAACACTAACAAAATAAAAGTAATCAACAAGCAGGGGAAATAATGAACATAATCACAATACTTTGAGGAAAATAAAATGCATGTAATCAAGTAGACCACTGTAAGTTATACTAAAAATAAAATTTAATAAAATAGAAAAAAAATTAAAAATAAAACAAGAGTGAGAATAATAGAAATGTAAGAAGGAGTACAGCCTAGTAGGCCATGTCGAGGGTCCTGAGTAGGGGTGCGCCAAGTAGGCCTTGTCAAGTGTTCCTGATCAAGGATAGGATTGATATCTTGTCAAACCTTGCCTATTCCATCTCATGAATGCATTGTCTGTTCTCGATGGGGAACCCAGGTCTCCCGAATGGTTGATAATGGACCAACATCATTTGGAGAACAGTGATTTCCGTCCCTGAACAACATTTTCACTCTGTACTTGGTCCATGGATTAGCTATTCTTTTAAGGAGTTGGGTTGTTACTGTAGCATGAGGGAGTGTGAATAGTGGAAGCCAGTCAGTTGGTGGTCCTCTATATCCCTTCATCCTGTATCTGAGTGCTGCATAAGGCAGGATATTACCAGGCCATTTGGGCCACTATGTAGTATAAGCTTGACGTCTGCACAGCTAAGCTCCCTTTTCTCTCAGGAGTGTTACTGTCCTCCTTTTACTCTATGTCTGACATTTGATCAGATAAAGGACATGACTTTTTTTGTACTTGTTGCCAGGAGACTCCTGGGATTCTTATGGGTAGGGCTTGAAAGAAGAACAAGAACCTGGGAGGATATTCATTTTGTATGTAGACATCCTGCCGCCCAATGTCAGGGGCAGTGTAGACCACCTTTTTAGTCATCTCTAATCTCTGTAAATAGTTTATCATAGTTCAATTTGAACAGAGTGCTTAGGTCAGTGATATACAGACCCTCATGTACAGCACTGTATTCTGTGTGGCCCATCTAATTGGAAATTTATTTATGAACTCCTCATTCCACTGCCATTAATTTTAATGCTTCCAGTTTATTTACATTTATTTTATACCCTGAAATGTTTCTATTTCTTCTAACTCCTCAATAGGACTGGTATAGTAGTGTGGGTGATGTAACAAAGAACAAGGAATTATTCATGCATAGGATATTTGTGATCCCCCCAAGTCAAACCCTTTAATACCAGCTTTGTTTCTGACCACTATTGCCAAAGGTTCCATGCACAGGGTGAACAAAGGATGAAAAGTGGGCAACCCTGTCTCGTGCCCCTTGTCAGGTGAAATATCTCTGTTGTCACTGCATTTACTCCTAATCATGGCCTGTGGGGCTGCATAAGGGTTCTGTATGGTTTCCTGTAATTTGTGCCAAATCCCATCTCCTTTAGGGTTCTGTGCAGGAATCTCCAGTCCACCTGGTCAAATGCTTTCTCTGTGTCCATGAAAATTGCAATGGCCAATTCTGACTTTTTTCATCTGCTCTGTTATTAAATTGAGAAGTCGCCAGATATTATCATGAATTAGCCAAACATTTATAAAGCCTGTCTGAGCTGGACTAGAGACCCCACACACCCTTGTAGTCTCTTAGCCAATATTGTTGTGAATATCTTTGGTCTACATTCAGCAGGAGATCAGCCTGTATGAGCTGCACTGAGTGGGATCCTTCCTCTGTTTTGGTATTACCATAATCTTTGCATAGTTCCATAATGGGGATTGTCTCACACCACACACCTCACCAAACATCCTCTGCAGGTGTGTAATCAGTTTCTCTTAGAATGCTTTATAGAATTCGGGCTATTCCATCTGGACCCAGTGCCTTCCTGCCTTTAACCATAATATGGCCAGCTATTTCAAAGGGGCTATGTGACATCCAGCATCTCCCTGTCACCCGCAACAATTTATTTACTTCGAACCTTGTTGAAAAAATTATTCATTTTTTCATGATAGTCTGGGTTATGGCCTTGGGTATATAATTGTTTATAAAAGTTTGTGAATTCTTTTGTGATTCTTAGGGATCTGTCTCTATTCTATGGGGATTAGATGCATTTTTAATGTGTGGAAATGGCCTGCTGGCTGCCTCCTTCAGAATTTCCATGCCAGCAGATGCCTGGCCTGGTTTCCAGCCTTGTAAAACATTGTCTGGAATATCTAAGGTTACATTCTGTTTTCTCATCTAACATTTTCTTTAGTTTATTTTAAGCTCCTCTAGATCTTTCTTTAGCTCTTGAATTAGTGCTATTTCGTGTTTTGTTTCCACAAGGAACATTTTTTCCTCAGATTCATTTTATTCTTTTTGTCTCTGTTTCTTTAAACCTGCTGCACAACTGATTGTCCTCCTGTGATGACTGCTTTCAGACTATCCCACCACATTAGTGCTGTTGTATTGCTTTCTGGGTTTAATTATCCGTGTTCCTTATGCATTGTTCAACTATATTTTTATATTGCTCACTATTTAGCAAAGACACATTTAAATGACACGAGGAGTTGTTTCGGTGTTATCTGGAGGTCTGAAACCACCGGGCATGATCAGATATAGTTATGCTTTTTAAAGTGCATGGCTTGATTGTGTGTAGCCATTCTGTTGGGATCAGGAATAAGTCTATCCTGAGTATGAGGCAAGCGTGCAGACCAACATATAGTCCCTCTCTGGTTTACATATCGCCAGGCATCACCCAAGCCCGTTCTCTGTTGATTGCCTTAACCATGGAGGTTGTTCTGGTCTGCCCACCCTGTTCATGCCTGACTTATCTAGCCTTGGGTCCAGGGCCGTGTTGCAGTCACCTCCCACTATGTATAGATCCCTGGTGAAGGGGTCATCGTAGACCATCTTTTAATAAAGGTGGCATTCTGTTTGTTATTGTTTGGAGCATAAGTTAAGTAGGTGCATGATCTGTCCCTGTATTTCTCACCATCATAAACCTCCCTTCTATGTTTTCCTGTAGTCCTCCACTATGAAAGGGCAGTTTATGTGCAACAGGATGGTCACCACTTTATCTGTCTGTGCTCGGAAGTTCTGTGGAACACTGCCCCACTCAGGACCTCTTAAATGTTGCTCCTCTTTGGTTCTAGTGTTTCTTTGTAAGAATGCCATTTCTGTTCGAAGTTTTCCTAGCTCCCTCAATACTCTGGTGCATTTAATGGAGCTATTCAGACCCCTGATGTTGTATGTAGTTATTCTACCCGACTCCATCGCGTTTTAGTGATTGGTTGGGAAATTGAGTCGCCTAGTCGGATTGTGCTCTGCCCTATTTCCATCAACCTGACCTTTCTCATTTCCTGTTGATTGTTTTCCTTTGCTGGTAACAATAACATATATACAAAATTCCATAACACTTTACAACTTAACATTCAAAACTTTTACGAATATTTCAATAGGTTGCTTTTCCCACCCTATCGGTCTGCCTGTTGTAGTTTGGCTGGTAGGTGCAGTTCTAGTTTAGGAGCTGTGCGTCTAGTGTTACTTTCTCTACATCACCTCTTTAGTGCAGATTCAGGTAACTTTGTCTGTATGTCACCTCCTTTTAATTCCACTTGACAGTCCAAATTTTGTCATACTGTTAAATTGCTTCTCTACCTCCCCCAGGCAATTGTTTGTTTTGATGTGTGATACTAACCCCGTCCCCCACATATGTGGTCTCTGTCCTTCTTTCCATAATATTGCTCCAAGTTCTCATATGGCAGAGAATAGAACAGTGAGCCTTCCCTTCCCCTTTCTGTAATCCTCCATTCTTATTCAAACCTTTTACCAAAGCCTCATCATTCTTTCTTCTATCCAGATATCTCCTCACTCATGGCCTTCCCTCCTTCAACTGATGCCAGCAATCACACCACTCCTGCATCAATCTATTTACATGTTACCCTGTCAGGTGTACCTCCTGCCAAATCTGCATGGCATATGTTTAACAGGGGAGCTACCTGTGCCCATTGGGTGATGTCAGGTCCAGTGTCTCTTCATCCTTTCCCCTAGGTGGAGCCACTCCAGCCAAATTCTTTATCTGTGGGAGAATTAAAAGATTGTAATTTTACTAAAAGAGCATTCTTGAGCTTGTAACCTGTGCAGTGTATCCCTTCCCTTATTCTACCCTTCTCATTACCCCCCACACACACACACCTTATGTCCCATGTGCAGACTTATGTTTTCCATTCAGGTATACCCTCCTGCCAAATTTTCATGGTATGTTTTAGCAGGAGGCTCACTTGCATCAGTTGTATGAGGTTCATGTTCCAGTTTCCCTTTGTCCTCTTTCACGCTAGAGGTGTGCCATTGACTGTGCCTCTGCCTGGAACAAGAAAAGAGGGTGCCCAAGTTTATTTTTAATCAGAACATCTCCTTTATTGTCCAACCTCTGCCCTCATGCCTTCTACGACAGAGATGTGTGCTTTGCTTCAACCTTAGGCTTGTCCAGGTCCGTATCTGTTTTCCCTCTTTCTCAGAATATCTGTTCTGTTTACATTTCTACTTATACATTGTGATTGGTTGGCATCCCATGGCACTCCAAACATTACCTCATGGGTTACAGCCCACCTGATAGGCTAATGATGCACATGACCCAGATCAGATTTCCAGTATATCCAGGTCCCAGGAACCCTGCTCCCAGTTGTAATTTGTGCATCTGAATAGGGCAAGAAGCATCCAGAGAACCCCTGTCTGCTCTTTTAAATTCTAAGGTAGGAACTGTACTTGTTTTATCAAAAGCCTTCTATCTTGTTGAAATTATTATTTTTATTGTCTGGGGCCTCTGCTGCCCCATATCTCTAATTTGTTCAAACCAGGAGTTTTGTTCTGCTACTAGAAACTTTATATTTGATAACACATTGCTCTATCTGAAATGCCGCTTGGTGAATTATATTAGCGCTTTTATACCTCCCATGGCGCCCAGGATGTTTTTTCCCGAGCCTCTGGCTGGGACCTCGCTATCTGGGCCCACCTGATCCTGGCGTCTCAGGCAGCGTGCTCTCTGTCCCAGAGTCCACGCGGCCCTGAGGGCTCATCCTACAGGCCCTCACCCTAAAATCCCTCCGAGTCGCCTTCCTCCCGCGGACCTGCCTCCTCTGAGGCCTCTCTTCCCTTCAGAGGGATCGATGCGACGAGGCCCTGTTTTCCCCAGCACCGCTGGGGCTGGCTATCGGTCTCCAGCTCCTTGCCCAGGCCCACGCCTGGCCTTCTAACCCGCAGTCGCTCTTCTCCCTGTGACTCCACGTGTTCCCCTCCTCCTCCCTCCCTCTGAGGCCTCCCACAGAATCAGCGGAACTCGGCCCGCAGGTAGGTCATGGCCCTCCAGCCTCCTTCATCCTGGGAGTGTTCCTGATGCTGCTTGGTGTTTCACCGCCTGCCTCCAATCGAGGCACAGATCTCCCCAGGCCCTTCTGGGCCTCTCCTGCAGGTGTGGCCGCCTCAGTCCAGCGGACGATGCCTCACCTTCCTCCTGCCTCTCGGCCTCGGGCCGATGGGATTCAGGCTCCCGGATCCCCTGGAGGTCAGCCGACACTCCTGCCTTGCCCCTCCTCCGGAACCGCCTCAGAGGCTGGCGCTGCTCACCGCTTCCTCAACATAGGGCCTTCTCGGAGGCCGGCCATGCCACATGGCGCTGTTCAGGCCACTGACACAGGGCGATGCCTGCTCCCTGGGGAGCTCCCCTGTCTCTTCCCGGCCTCTCCCTCCTGCCCCGACATAGGCGAGCTAGGGGCCAAAAAAAAAAAACTTCAAAATACTAGGAGCTAGATGCTCCATAATCGGAGAGCAGTTCCTGGGTCCAGGCCTCAGCTGGCCTCCTGACCCCAGTGGCTGCCCTGATGCGGGTCCCAACACAGGGGCCTACACCACACCTCAGGAGTTCTGGGTCTGACTCACAGCACCTCCTTTCATCTTGTGACCCTGAGCAGCCTTAGGCGCCTCAAAAAAAAAAAAAAAAAAAAAAAGGAGACTCCTCAGTCCACTCTGGTCCCTCCCATAGGCACTCCCAGTAGGACACCGCAGAGTCCATGCTAGGTACCTCCCATAATGACCCTGGCAGGCTCTAGCAGAACTATCCCCACCCCGTGGCTGCAGTCCTCTCCACAGCGGACCCAGGCCTACCCGAGTAGCAATCATCTGAGAGGGATAGTCAGGTAAGGATGCCAAGAAAGGAGTCTCCACCCTCCCCCATGGTCTGTCTAAGGGCCCTCTTACAGCGTCCCTAACACAGCACGACTCCGCCCCCCATTCTCCTTATTCTCTGCCTACGGCGTGTTCCACGGGGAGGGGACAGCTCGGAGTCCTGCCTCGCCAGACCCTTCTCTTTATCTTTCAGATGGTTAAAGCAAAGAAATGTTCTCCGCGTAGCACCTCCCTCCTCCTCAAACCCCAGGCCCTCTGCGCTGCCTGCCTCTTGGACGACGAGATGTCTTCGATGGAGGGAAACACCCCCATGGCACCTTCCTCCCAGGCCCCAGCACTTCTACCTGGGTGGATCCGGCCCCTGTTGATACAGAACTAGCAAGCGGCGGTCGCCAAGATGGAGAGTCAGCAGAACTTTATGCTGAAGATCATGGAGAAGCTGAGGTGCTTACCCAAACAGATCTCGCCGCCCAGCGAGAGCTCACCCATCAGAGAGACCTTCCAGAGGACCCACCAGCCCCAGAGGACCCTCTTCCCAGCATTCCCTGATGGCAAGCCAGAAGATAGAGACAAAGAGGATGAATTCGACGAGGGGAGGAGGAGGAGCATGGCTTGGAGTCCGACATGGAGGACATCGACCAGCAGACAGCTCCATCTCTCATGTCAAAACTGTGTGCATTCGAATAATCCTCGCCTTATGAAGGTCATCACACACTATGGGCCTGTCCACAGAGGAACAGGAAGGGAGAAGATGAATCGAAGCTGGACCCAATGATCCAGCTAAGGACCACCACCTTGGAGACCTTCCCAGTCTGCCCGGCCATTGAGGAACTGATTCACACGGAATGGCAACCACAGAGCCGGCAGGATGCAAACCAAGGAACTTACACAAGATGTACCCGTTCAAGGTGACAAATCAGACTCCTGGTGCAAGGTGCCTCCATCGATCCACAAGTGGCGGCCTTGAGTAAGAAAACGGTGCTGCCATGTGGCACCATAGCCCTCAAGGACCCCACAGACAAAAAAGAATCAAGGACATGTTAAAGAGGACCTTTGCAATTGAGGGCACCATGGCCAAGGTGATGACGGCGCGATTTATACCTCTCGCGCCCAGATCCGCTGGCTTGAGGAACTTCAGGAACAGGCGAGTCCAAAGTCCAGGGAGGCTGAACTTTTAGACTGCACCCTCGACGCAACCAAATACCTGGCAGACATGGCAGTGGTCTCCCCACGCTTCCAGGCCAGGGCGGCCGCAATCATAATCGGGCCCGAGAGCTCTATGGCTCAAGCCTGGGATGCTGATTCAGAATCCAAGACTCTTCTGCAGAACTTACCCTTAAGGGACTCATGTATTCGGGAGGGTCTCCAGAACTACTTAAACAGAAGGAAGAGGGTAGGGACCTCCTAAAACCGTCAAGACCTCACACTCTACCTTCCGCTAGACGGAGGTTTCGTCCTGGGGCCAAAACCCAAACTTGTAGGGACTCCTACCCCCAGAACCACTCCTTCGGGTAGAGCATCCCCATCCTACCCACGCATGCCCGCTCAGCAGCTACAAGTCCTCCCCTTCCGACCCGGGACAAAAATCTGGAGGTCGAGGAAGAGGATTCAGGGAAAACAGTGACTGCCTCACCGAGCTCCCCGCCAAAGCTCAGACTTCGTCGCCAACGGCTAGCCCTGTTCGCCACCGCTAGGGCGCCCACCACGCCAGACAGGTGGGTCCGGGACGTGGTCTCGAGGGGTACACCATAGAATTGTACCATCCTCCGTTCCCCATCATTTCATCTTGTCCCCGGTCTCCAGACTCAAGAGCCCTCCCCACCAGGTACAGGAGATTCTGGCAGATCTCCTCCAGAACAGGGCCATTCAGCCCGTCCCCGTCCAGGAGCAGGGGAGGGCATGTACTCCATCTTCTTCCTGGTCCCAAGAAGTCGGGGAGCTGAGGCCCATCCTAGACTTAAAACGCTTGAACCGATACGTGATCCCACGCCGTTCAAAATGGAGACCGCCTGATCCACCCTTCAGGGCATCAGGTAGGCGACTTCCTGACATCCATCAATCTCAAGGACGCCTACCTACACATCCCCATCGCCAAGAGCCACAGAAGATTCCTTCGCTTCCACATCCTGGGACACCACTTACACCGGGCACTCCTGCTGGCCTGTCTCGGCCCCAGAGTCTTCACCAAGGTCTCCATCACCCTGGTAGCCAGACTCAGGGAACAGGGGCTAGACATAGTGCCGCATCAGATGACTGGCTCATACGCCCGATCCGAGTGGTCAGCTGGCTCACACCGAGCCTCACATGTACGAGCACTCGAGGACCACGGCTGGTGGTGAACAGAGAGAAGAGCCATCTCTGCCCGACCCAGCAGATCGAGCACCTCGAGCCATCATCAACTCGGCAGAGGGTTGGGCGAGGCCGCTCCGCCACGGATCTGCAGCCTCCGCAGCCTGGCCAGACAGTTAAGGTCACACCCCGCACCACGGTGGAGAAGGTGGCGAGACTCCTGGGATGCATGGCCTCATGCATCACCTTGTCCCTGGCCAAGGTGGCATGCCCGCCTCCAGAACTACATACTGGCGCTGCTGAGCACCTAACGAATGGAACCTGCGCCGCGTGGTCCAGTTACCCGCCGAGTAAGATCCTCCTGGTGTGGTGGATCACCCTGGGAAATCTGATGAGGGGATCCTCTGAGGCACCACAGCCGATCCCCATCGAGATGGACGCGAGTTTATCTGGCTGGGGCCTGTCTGGGGACGAATCAGCACAGGGTCCCTGGTCCCCGGCGGAGTCACAGCTCTCAATCAATGTCCTGAAATGAGAGCGGTGTTCCACGCCCTGAGGGCATTCCGACACATCATCCAGGGAAAGTCGGTCCTGATCAGGTCTGACAATCGCAGAACAGTAGCTTACATCGCAAGCAGGGAGGTACCAGGAGCAGGACTATGTCACGAGAAACTGCAAGGGTGATGAACTGGGCACAAACGCACTCATCACGCCTGGGGCAGTACACCTGGCAGGAAAACTGAACGTGGGGCGGATTGGCTCAGCCGACAACAGATCCACCCCGAGAGTGGCGCCTGCACCCGACCTGTTTCAGGTAATCCAGGAGGCATGGGGTCCAGTGTCCATGGACCTAATGGCATCAAGAGACAACGCCCAGGTGGACCAGTATTTCTCCCGGTTCAGAGACGCGCACTCCCAAGGCACGGACGCCTGTCCCAGGTTTGGTCTCGGGACTACGCTGTATGTGTTCCCCCGATCCCCTCATCCCACAGGTCCTGGAGAAAACGAAAATCCCGGACCTCCATCATCTTGGTGGCCCTGCACTGGCCTCAACGAGCTTGGTTCATGGGCAATCACAGAGATGTCCCTAGCCAGCCTCCGATCCCATTCCGTCCAGACATGCTGACGCAGGGCCCGGTACTGCATCCATCCCTCGAACCTAAAGCTCACGGCCTGGCTCCTGAGAGGGAATGACTAACCGCTAACGGTATCACGAGTCGGTCATAGGCACGCCCTCCGATCTCGCCGAGCCTCCACTACATCCACCCATGAGAGGCAATGGCCATCTTTGCACAGTGGTGCCGCCAATGAGGCTCAGTCCCTGAACAGGCCAACCTCCCACTATCTTGCTGTTCCTACAGCAAGGTGGACAAGGACTGGCACCTTCCCTCCCTAAGGGTGCAACTAGGGCGGCACATCGGAGCGCCAGAGGCCTAGTCGAGGGCACCCACCCGGGCCCATCCAGACGCTATCCACTTCTTGAGGGCGGTAGACCTCATGCAACCTAGACCAGGCTCTGACGCCGCACCGTGACCTACCACTGGTATTGGACTCCTAAGAATGGCACCATACCTAACCTCTCACGACTCAGACCTTTTCTGGGCAGGACTGAAGACTGCCTTCCTGGTAGCCATCTGTCTCGGCCAGAAGGATAGGGAGCTCGGCACCCTGTCTTGCGCCCACCCACACCATCTTCACCCTCAAGGTACGGCCCGATGGTACCGGCCTTCCAGCCAAAGATTCCAATGAGGTACCACAGAGAACAACCCATAGACCTACCCACCCTGCCTCAGCAGCCCATCTGGCCGGTGCAGCGCTCTGACTCACTAGACGTGGGTCAGCACTCGATATACTTGACCAGAACTCAGGCCATCCGCAAGACAGAGAGACTCTTCATCGTCACGTAAAGGCCAAAGACAGGGCTCACAGCGGCCCAAAACCACCATCGCAGGGTGGATCAGAAGGGTCGTTCTCCACGCTTACACGGCGAAGCGACTGACACCGCCTCAGGGAATCAGGGCTCATTCCACCAGGTGGTATCCACCTCCTGGGTGGAGAGAGCATCGTGTCATTGGAAGACATCTGCAGGGCGGCTACCTGGAGCTCCCTACATACCTTCGCCAGGCACTACAGGCTGGAACAAATCCAGGACTTCAGGCCAGCCTTCGCCTCCCATGTCCTAGCAGCGGCTCCATCGCCTGACCTCTGACTCATCCGAATCCCACCCAGAGGTTTAACTGCTTTTTATCTCCCATGAGGTATGTTGGAGTGCCATGGGATGCCAACCAATCACAATGGGTGTTTACTCACCTGGTAAAGGTGATTGTGTTGGTTGGCATCCATGGCACCCAAGGCCCGCCTCGGAATGATCGTGTGTCCAACCAGTAAGATCAGGGGTCCTTACACCAGTCCTTCAGAATTCATACCGCTGTTAAATCAGTCAACCACGGTTCGAGGTAGTGTGTACATAATAGGAATAAACTCAGGCCTCTGGCCTTCTTATTGTCATCATGTCATAGCAGACCTCATCCTTGCTAGTCTCTGTTGTGTGTATTGTTTCTGGCACTAACATCCTTCCTTTCAGCTATGGAAAATTCAAACTGGAGAGCAGGGGTTCCTGGGACCTGGATATACTGGAAATCTGATCTGGGTCATGTGCATCATTAGCCTATCAGGTGGGCTGTAACCCATGAGGTAATGTCTGAGTGCCATGGATGCCAATCAACACAATCACCTTTACCAGGTGAGTAAACACCCATTTTATACCTTCCCTCATTTCTTATCATCTTAATTGTTGATTAACCATTCTGTTTACATGTACCCGGTTTGTACCAGTTATCTACTATTTATAACCTGCTCTATCCTTTACATCTGCAGTATGTTTCATCATTTTAGACATGGTTTTCAGCTGTCCAATCATGGGACTTATCATAGCTGTCCTGTTTCATCTGCTATCCTGTAAATACACCAGAAGATGTGTGGGCAGCTTCTCCAAGATTCTGCCGCACTCACGGCACACCATCTACTTTATGGTTAAATGTGATGCATGTGCCAAATAATTTGACACAGGCATCATCCTCAGTTCACATCCCTGGCACACGTAAGAAGCCAGGACATGTTTTCTGTGGATTAACAATCCTGTCCAATGTGGCACAGGCGCTGTCATGTCATAAGTGGCTGTATTCCTGGACCCGTTTATTCAAAATCAGTTTCATTACATGCTGCTGTTTCAATTCCTCTATGCCAGTGTTTTGTTTTTTAAGATCCATTTTGCACAAGAGAACCCTCCTCCCTCCTCCCCACCCACTGTCAGCATCTTTTTTCTTCCCCACATTTGGTTTAATGTTTATTCCTTTCATACCCCCATTTCCATGCTTGTGTTAGAGCCATTTTGTGGATCCTTGCTACTCCTCCCTCCTCCCACCCACCCCACCCACATTGGTGGTGCAGCAATCCTATTTTCCCCATGTATTATACATTAAACAGATACCCCACCCTCCAGCTGTGTGATTTCAGCAGTCCCACTCGAGCAATCCCAATATGCCCTCGCAATGGGGTTAACATCAGGTCAGATTCAATTGCAGGACAAGCAGCGCTGCAAAGTTCAGCAGTGAACCACGTGCTTCAACCTTCCATCAGTGGCCCAACAAAACCCCTTGGTAAGTCCAAATTCCACTTTCTAGCTGACAGATACAGGAGAACTGGATGGCCCAAAATACTCTCTTTCTTTCTACATCGCTCAGTTCTCTTCTGTTGAGCTTTATCTTCTTTGGAGTGTGACCAGGGTCCTTCTAGTTGAGTGTGGTGGCAGTAACACAGCTTCTGGGTGTCTACCAAGCAGGAGGCCCAGGACCACAGTTTTAATGTAGACAGCAGTTCGGCCACCAGGTCGGGTTCTTGTACAGATCTGGTGGTACCCCATGTTACGTAGCATTGTTTTTACTTCACTAGTATCCAGAAGAATTTTGGCCTCTCTGGTGGGAAAATCTTGAGTTGTGCTGGTGCTTACAGATGTACTGTATTTGTTTTAAAAATCTTTATTGAGGTAAGACAGACACGTTTATGACATTATTACAGACAATAAGCATTTTCCTTTTCCAACTTTTAAGGAATCTGCCCTTTCATTTCAGTACATTACCATCCTGGTGTAAGTAGCCATTGTCTGTTGCTTCTTTACTTATATACCTACCTCCCTTTATGTTTACAGTCCCACAAACTATTTACACCCTTTATGTCTTTATCATAACAGCAGCTTCATCTGCAGTAAAACACCATGGCCCAGATATTCAAAGGGTTCTGCGATGGGCGCAACAGTGTTGCACCATGCACAACCCACTGATGCGCCCGGTGCGATTTTAAAAGGAAAGTGCGCCTGCATAAATCCCGGTCGCCGGGGCACATCAGTAATGTCTGAGCACAGGTGAGGGGCATGCCATGCCATAAACTACAGTCCGATATTCAGCCCGGCCTGCAGAGTTAAGTGCAGGCTAACGCCTACCCGGCGCCTACACAAAGTTGAGCCGAAAAAAGGAACAAGTCGAGGGCCACCACAGGTGAGCTGCCGCAGTGCAGGGTGCAACACAGCAGATGCCACCTGTGGGTGGCCTCAACTTGTTCCCGCCGACCTGGCAGCTGCCCCCATGTCCCGATCATAGGGCATAATGTCCTTCACCCTCGAGTAGCCTGATCGTGGCAGAAGTGTAACCCCAGACCGGGGAGCCCGATCGCGGGCATCAGACCTCCCAAAGTTCAATATCCCTGGTGGTCCGTGGACTGCAGCAGCCCGGTCGCAGGCGGTAGCTCCTCACTCCCCTGTCTCGAATCCCTGGTGATATAGGCACTTCCGCTCACTGAGCCTCATTCCCGCCTCCCCTCAGCCGGGCGTGGCACCACCCACCCGCCGCCCGCGACTGCCCGACTGATTCGGGCGGCTCGCACATGGTCAGAGCATGAGCCATCGGGCATGCAGCCCATATCAGATTAGTCAGTCCAGATATGAATGAATTATCTACATATCTGGACTGACTTACAGGTGGTTGCACGCCATTGGCTCATGCCTGAACCATCGGGCGGCAGCCCACCGAGCTGTCAGTCGGGCGCAGGCTAGCAGCAGGCGGGTGGGGTGCTGCTGGCTGATGGGGGAGCGGGTGGTGGGGCTCAGTGGGCGGGTGGGGTAGGGGGTCCACTAGATCACCAGGGATTTTGGACTGGGGGGTGAGAAATGCTGCCCACGATGGGGCTACTCGCGGTCCACTGGACCACCAGGGATACTGGACTTTGGGGGTGTGATGCCCGCGATCGGGCTACTTGGGGGTGGGGTTACACTTCTGCCCACGATCGGGCTATTCGGGGTGGGGACACTTATGCCCGCGATCGGGCTACTCAGGGGTGGGGATACAGTGCCCGCGATCGGCTACCGGAGGTGGGGGTTACTGTTCATTCTGCCCGCGATCAGGCTACTCGAGGGGGTTGATAACATTCTGCCCGTGATCGGGCTACTCGGGGGCAATGTTATGCCCGCGATTGGGCTAGAGGGGACAATGTTATGCCCGTGATCGAGCTGCAGGGGTGTGTCGGTCCCCAATGGCTGCTGCCTGGCGGGGGCAGGCGCAGAATCATCAGGAATCGGCGTACCTGCATGCTAATGGCATGCAAATGGGGCTGTAATCAGATGCAATGGCCACCCGCACCTTGCATAAATTATGGCTCCATTTGCATGTCACCTTTGAATATCGCAGGTGCTGTGCATGGCGCAATGGAACTTGCGCCACCGCATTTCAATGCTCCACTCTGACCATTTCTGCGCTGGCGCAGTTCCACTGCGCCATGTACAGTGGGTGTGATCAGGGGGCGATATTCAAAGAAGTTGCACCATAGCACAACTCCATTGAATATCACCTTGGCTACACCCCTGCACAACCATTTTGAGCGGTGCACGGCTTGCACCACAAACTGGCGTAGTTTGAGTATCTGGGCCCATACCTAATCTAGCAATGTTGTGTATATTTTGTATTTCATCTGCCCCATTTTATGACAGATGCCCTTTTCCCCACCCTACCCTTTAACTCTGCATGTCCCAGGGCATCGTTTTCATCCCTTTCTTGGTTGCCTGGCCCATACAGCCCTTTCCTGTTTTTGTATGTATATATACAGCTATACCACACTTACGTGTGAGCCTCTTCAGAGATTCCGCCTCCGCCTCTTATTCACTCCTCTGCTCACAGGCAACAACCCAGTCTTTCTCTGTAGGTCCAAGTTATACTCCATCTTACTTTCATGGCTAGGAGAGAACAGAACCCCTAAACATTCAGGATATTCCTTGTCTCAATGTCATGGCTTCTCCCATTGGCAGATAATTTATTTACATCCCCATTTATTCAGAAATAACTCTTTTCCATATCTTTGATATGTTAGCCTTTCCAGTGCCAGGTTGTTTATGACCAGGGTTTTCCATTGCCCCAACGATGGCCGAGCATGTGAAACCCATGCATTCTGAATGCATTGTCTCGCCTTTGTAAGTAGGACCCTTACTGTTCTCAGGTACACTTCCCATTCTGCCTCTGCTGAGACTTCCATCACAAACGGAAGTGAGTCCGCAGAGTCTGCCACCAATATTTGCATAGCTCCCATTATAGCCTGTGCTATCTCTGTCCAGAACGGCCTCAGCTCCCACAGTCCCAAAAGTAATGTATATAGGTGCCCTTGCTACATTACATCTCCCACATATTGGTGAAACCGTTTGATGAAACTTATTCACCACCACTGGTGGGTAGTATAGCTCTGTGCAGAAATTTAAACTGTGATTCCTTAAATTTGTTGCTCATCAATAACCCCATATGAGATTAGAGGACCAGCACCCAGTTCTCCTCCGAAATCTGGATTCCCATATCCTTTCCCACAGCCTCTTAACCTTGATGAATCTGTCTGGAAATAGATCTCTATCCTGCTTCATTGCCCATGCAATAAGGTCCTTGGGATTCACCCTGATGTCCATACCAAGTCCTCCAATGGTTCTAGCCTCTGAGTATGTTCCTCCTGCCCACTCTGAGCTATACTAAAGACCCTGATCTGGAAGTATTGGTACCTTTGCATGGCAGGGATACCATATTTCCTCTCAACTCATCCATTAGTTCTGAATCCCTCACTTCCCCATAAGTCATATAGGCAGTGCACTCCTCCCTGTTCCCACTGCTTGAACCCCTCCTTCTAATCCTGGTAAAGGTCAGGTTTCCAACCACTGGAACAAGTCCTGTGATGTCCGTCTCCACTCTTCTCCTCTTCCTAGCCTGTTCCCATGCTTCCAGAGTCCATTCTACTAGTGGGTTTCTGTTCTGTAGCCTGTGATACACTCTCCTTCCTCCTGGGTCTAGATATGTTGTCAGATGGATCTGTGTACCTCACCTCTAAGTTCGCCCAACTTGCTTCCTTCCCCAGTGTACCCAGTCTTGAATATATCTAGACTGCAGAGCTAATGCATATCCCTTCAGGTCTGGAAAATGAAGACACCTCTTTTTCTGTCTTACCTTTTAACCTCAATAGACTCATCCTGGGTCCTTTATTCTGCCAGATGAACTACCAAACTCCCTATCCAAATATTTGTAGTCCTTATTAGTCAGTCCCATTGGTAATATTTGCATTAGATACAGGAGTCTGGGTAGCACATTCATTTTAAGGAGATTGATATGTCCTGGCCATGAAATGGGAGTGCCCTCCATCTCTCCATATCTGCCCTAAGAGTTTGCAACAGCGTCCATAGTTAATCCCATATAGGCCTGCTAGATCTTTGCCCACCTTGATTCCTAAGTAGGTGAAATGGTCCTTGACAACCCTGAAGCCCCAGGTGTTGCTGCCCCTTCCACCCCATCCCCGTCCTGCTATCCTAAACATTTCCAATTTGGATAAATTGAGCCTGTATCCCAAGAACCCAGCAAATTCCTGTACTACTTCCAATAAGGTGGGTATAGTAGTGTCCCGGTGTGTGGTAAAAGCAATGGGTCGCCTGCATATAGGGTCAATTTATGGTGGATATCAGACTTGCCCCATACCTCTGTATCGGCATCCTCCTAATGCGGACAGTTAGTGGCTAAATGGCCAAAGCAAACAGGAGTGGGGACAGAGGGCACCCCTGCCATGTTCCCCTATGCAGTTCAAACATTTATGAATGTCCCCATTGACCAAAATTTGTGCCCATGGCTTCTTATATGGCAATCTGACCATATCAATGTAACCAGCCCCAGCCCAAACTTCTTCAACACCTTAAAGAGGTAGGGCCACTCTGTGATTAAATGCTTTTTGGATCCATGGACAGCACCGCCACTTGTCCTGGATGCTGTTATCCCACTGTATTACATTTAGGAGCCTTCTCATATTGTGGTAGGATTGACGCCTTGCACAAACCTCACCTGGTCTGCATGGACCAACAGAGGTAAATTTCTAATCGCTGCTAATACATTTACAAAGATTCTAATATCACAATTCAGGAGTGATATGGGTGGTGGGACCCACATTCATTTGTGCTCTTACCTTGTTTAGGGAGCACACAAATCATGGCTTGTAGGCAGGTCGCTGGTAACCTATCTTCCTCCCCTGCCTCCTCCAACATCCCCACCGTGGCTCCCACCATTCTCCTTTAATTCTTATAATATTCCATAACAGATCCATCAGGTCTCCCAGCCTTTCCATTCTTCATTAATGCCACAGCCCTTCTTATCTCCCTCTGTAATCTTTTCTCCTAGCCACCCTTTGTTCCTCAGAGATTCCTGGGAGTCCCACATCTTCCAGGAACTGTGCCATCTGGGATGCTGAGTTCCCACACTGCGACTTATATAGGTTTTCATGAAAGCTGCAAAGGCCCCCTGATCATCTCACTCTGGGTATGTAACTGCCCTCTCCCATCCCTTATCTCAGTTACTGCTGTTGTGCCTCTTCTACTTTTGCCAGCCATGCTAGTATGGCCCCTGGTTTGTTCCCCCATTCATACAGCCTCTGTCTAGCATAAAATAAGGATGTGCTAGCCTCCCTGTTAACAAAAATTAAGTTCTCTGTATACAAGCATTTCCAAGCTGATTGGTAGGCTGCATGATCATTTCAATTTGGCATCCTTCAATTGTTGTTCCAAGATCTGCCTTCTAAGCTTCCTTTGTTTTTATACCTATTCACATACCCTATGAATGCCCCCCCATGTATGCCTTCCCTGCCTTCAATACACCACTTTAGTAGGAGCAGTGGCCTCGCTCGCTTCCCTTGTATTGTCCCCATTGTTGTTTCAGAAATTCTTAAAACCTCTGACATCATGGAGATACTTGGGAAATGTCAACCTCGGCAGGTTCTTACCCCTCCCTGGGAACCTCCTTAGCACCACCATAGCATGGTCAGATATGTGGATAGGCCCGTGAGCCACATCCCTCACCCTTCCATATCCCTCCCTCGTAACATATATGTAGTCCAGCCTGGACCAAGTACGATGTGAGTTGAGAGAACGATATTCCTGGCCCAGGGCTGGCTACCCTCCAAACATCGACCAGATCCATATCCACCACCCCTTGTTCCCATTGGTTAATTACCCTTTCATGTCTACCCATTCCCTCCTAATGGTCCAGGTTGGGCTCCATCACACATTCAAGTCCCCTCCCAGACACAAATTAGGGAATTGCTCACGCACTCACCACAGCCAACAATTTTTTATAAAATTCAGTATCAAACACTGAGGGGCATATACACTGGCATATATTATCTGTTCTGACCAATTTTGCCTTGAACAAAGATGTACCTGCCTCCTCAGGATCTGCTACCACCCTTACCACCTCTATAGGGTAGTTTTAATAAAACAGCACCACCACATCCTGTCGGTGGGAGGTATATGAGGCAGCATGGCATGCCCCAACCCATCATCCCACCAGTTTCTTGTGCTCTTCCAGGCTTAGGTGAGACTACTGTAGCAATGCTATCTGAGCCTGCCTGTTCTTTAAAGCCTAAAGCACTTTTTTCTGTTTTATAGGGTTATTAAAGCCTTGGATGTTCCAGGAGATAATCACTCTATCATTATCCATTCATGATCCAGCAATCCTCCTTGGCTTCCCACCCAAATCGGATTCTTACTCCTCCTCACACACAACATACATTTTGTACCATTGCAGTTGAACATTTATAGATACATATATTCATGTTTCCCACCCTCATTAATACAACAATTCCTGCAACAGGCAGGATATCAACCCTTACATTAAAACGAACATTAATGGTAACACAACTTTGAATTTTGCATATCTTGTATGTTATTAATCTATAATCTCTACCCTCCCAACCTTGTTCAACAGTATCCTCATATGTCCCATATCTCTTTTTGGGGCTCGGAGGATAGAACAGTTTCACGCTTCATTCTTTCCTCCATTCAACCTCATTTCAAGCAGTTGTAAGTACAGGTTCAGTCAGTTTCATGTGATAAAGGTGAGTCTGAAAGACCGTCCATCACATAAAGTGAGTAAGTTATCACAAACAGCCCACAGTCAAAAGAGCCTGATATTGTAGCGACTGTTGCAAATAAGCGACGGTCACTATGATGCTTACACTATTCACATATGAAAAAGCTTTATGTGGGGGCTGTGCCCCTCATGGCCCCTTTGCAGAGGGCAAGCCCCTGCATCTCCAAACTAAAATAATCAACTCCGAGGGGGTGCGGACCAGGGCAAGTTATTGTTGTTTTTTTTTAATTATTCCGCCCAAAGCAAAACCTGAACCTGGGTCTACTGGCATCACAAGCGTAGTGTAGACACCACTATACTGTGTGGCCAGCTTGGCAGCAACTGCACACGGATCCTATATCTGTACTAGCGAGGATAGCTCCTTGCTATTCTCGCTCTACAGGATATAGCACCATAATTCACCACTCTGTCAGTGAGAGTGGTATTATTGAGTCGCTCATATTGTAGTGCTCAATAATACGTGCTCTTACATGAGTGCTACCGGTTTGGTCTACTCCCCACCCCCTCCACTATTTCCTACTTTAACCTTGGCAGTGGTTCTGCCCTTTCCTGTCTTACCGCTGGTGCATTTGTCCCTGCGCCCTACTTCCCTTCTGCCCCATCTGAGCCTCTTGTGCCTTTCCGGTTCTATCCCTCCTTAGATCCCTGGGCCCTCCAGCTGAGCCCCTACTTACCCCTATGCTGTTATCACAAGGATATCAGTGCCAAGTCTCTTCTCCTTGAGCAGCCATCATGGCTATACATACATGCTCTTTACTCCGGGACCAATGCCTGTCAGGAGAAAGAACTGAGACACCATTATAGCTTTAATCTGTCCTCTCTGAACATGTGCTCTTTATTTTCCACCATGGCTGATATAGCTACACTCTGCCCACCACTCTCTGTGGCCCCTCAGTTCTTTGTTCCACCTCAGATTCCTATCCTTTGCAGCTCCTCCCTTGCATTTGTGATGCCCTTTCCCTATCCTTCATGAAAATTCCCACTGGCCCTGCATAGCCCCAGACCCTCCCTTTGGCATAACTCTGCCCCATCTCATTTACTTTCCCAAGCTGGGTATGATGCCCCTTGCCATCTCTCCATCTGTCCCCATCATGGCTCACCTTATCATGTCAGTGATGTTCAGTAGGTGACTGTTCCTGTGGATGCACTACCCCTTCCAGCCCATCCTCCTCTCTGCCAGCCTCCCCAAGGAATCAGAACTTCATTTGCCACACACGCTTCCCCTGCTTGAATTATGGGAGTGCATTACACAGCAAAAGCACACACATATGTATACAGTTAGTACCAGGCCTCTTTTTCATTGTGCTGCAACAGTCTTTCGTCAGGTAGACTCTCAGGCCTTCCACCTCTTTAATCTTCAGATGCGCAACTCAGTGCCAGATAGACCTCAGTGCAGCTTTATATGTAGGTCTCAGACCCTTTGAATACCCATCCCTTCCTGATTTCAGTTATTGCTCAATCCGCAGAAGTTTAAAAAATACCCCTTCCTCAGAACTTAAATTTACCCCCCTTCAAGCAGTGTCAACCAGCATCCCAAATGGCAGCAAGGCACCTCCCCTCCCCACAATCCCCCTATAGCTACTCAATTGTCATGCAACCCCCCCATCTAGAAAACCAAGTTAGATGCACAGTGAAGTTAACATATTCCCAACCTAGAATCTCTGCTCAACAAAACTCCCCATGCACATTTCTTCCACCCTCAAATACAGAGAAGGCCTGTGCATGTAGTGCTTTCAGTCTGTGGCGTGCAGAGTATAGTTCCCCCATCCCTTTCTACAGTCACTGGCTGGATGTCAGGATCACTTATCTGAATTTGTTGATGTTCTCAGGGTGGTCCCTGTCTTCAGTTGCTCCATATTTTTCAAGAACTGCTGCACCCATTCCACCTCACGGAAAGTGTAGGTCGTTCCTTCCTTGCATACCTTCACAATGAATGGGTATAAAATTGGAAGTCCACCTTGCTTGCTTGCAGGACATCCAGAACAGGGTTAAACATTCTCCTCCTCCATTGTAGTAGCTATGAAAAATCTTGATGAAGGTACAGTCCAGCCTCTTGACATATCACCTCTTCTGTCTTTTAAAGGCAAACCAGATAACGGGCTGTCCCAGGGAGGGGGTTTGAGCCGGGTGTTGTTTTTTGTTTGTTTTTTCTCCTAGAAGTTGTCAACTGTATTGTTTTCCTCTCTCTTGTCCATATACGATCCTGCTTGGACCCATTGTATCATGATATTTGTTGAAACTAATAAAGTTGAATTTCAAAAAAAAAAAAGGCAAACCAGATGGTCTGCCGATCCCTGAAGTTGTGCAGGCAGAAGATGATCTGGTGAGTCTGTCCCCTACCATTAGTTTCAGCATCATGTTTGTGCGCCTCTTTCAATTTTAAACTTTCTCCTTTCAGCTCCAATCCCAGTATTCCTGGGAGCACCGTGCTGCAGAAGTCCTCAGGCAAATTCCCTCTTGCCCTCAGGAAGACCACGGATGCAGAGATTATTCCGACGCTGGTAATTTTCCTGATAATCCAGTTGTTCTCGTAACTCTCCCAACTCCTCCGGAGATCTTAGACTGCTTCAGGAGTTGTTTCATCCAGACTTCTAGATTAGAAATATATGCTTCAGCTTCCAAGATGTTCGCTACCTGGCCGGTGAGTTGCTCCAAAAGTTCTGATATTTTAAAATGATGTCTAGCTTTGGGGAAACAGTCGCAAGTACTTGGCTGTCAGACTTCATCCCACCACTTCCGCTTGTATGGAGAGCGTGATGATATTTAGGTCCTCCATCGTACTGGGAGTCAAGGCTTTTTGCCAATTTAGATGCATTCCGCACAATTTCCCCATGTTGGAGACCAGATACTGGTCCATTAGGCCTTCTTGCACCTGCTTTTATCAATTATTTTGCTCGGTTTGCACTTTTGGAACCACCTATTTGCGCTTAAATGACCCATGGAGATGGAGCTGAAAAGAGACATTGCTGATCCTTTAGCTGCTCATTAAGCCCCCCACAGATGTATTTTAATGTTTTTGCTTCTAGATGTTTCCTGATCACCAGTAGTACCTTCCTTTTCTGGTTCATGATGGGTGTCATGATGGGTATGTAATCATGGTCAAAATAAATTCTTGTATCCCCAAACAGCAGGTCTCTCTTAGCCCTCAAAGCTGTGAGTACTCTCATTTTCATATGATAATCCAGAACTTTCACTACAATTGACCGTGTGTCTGCTATGGGTCAAACTTTTTGATAGAGCCCTGTGAGCCCTAACAATATTCAGGGGTCTTGATTTGACAGTCCCAGTATTTCCTTCAACAAGGATTCCAAATAATTTTCCTTTTCCACATTTCTGTTTTCTTCAGGCAATCCATGCAGCCTCAAATTGTCTCATCTTGAATGAAGCTCAATATCGCCATTTTTTCCTTGAGCTCCCGCTTTCTGCTGGTATGTCAACTTTAATAGCTAGTTATGTTTTTCAACCATTTCTAAGGTTTCTGTAGGCTCCTTCAATGTCGGCTGTTCTTTGAGTTAATTCTGTTATATTTTTGGTGTTAGTGGTTACTGCTTTATCAATTCTTTCCATTGTGGTGCAGATTTTATTTATTTCAAGAACAAGCACTTTGATGTTATTGTGAAGTCCTGTTCCTCCCCATCGCCATCACTTGCTGGGACCGATGCCATGGAATGCAAGTGGCTCCTGCCAGTTGGTCCCTTTGCCTGTCATTTCTGTTGTTTTAGTTTTTGTAAGTAATCAAACAATGTTTTCTTATAATTATTGTTTGCAAGCATACCTGTTCTTCATTACAATGTGTTTTTTTTGAACAACTGTCCACTGAAAGTGGAGTTTAATTCTAGTTATATTATCCCCAAGATGAGAGCAGTTACATTTTTTATATAGATATTTGTAGTATTTTCTTGTAGGTCTTCTCCTGCTTCCCCACCTGAGGCCCTGGCACACAGCCGTGTGTGCATGTGAGCAAGCATACACACTGTGGCACCAGTGCAGCCCTTCCACCACCCGTAACAGTGCCACCCCTCTCGGCACGCTTTCCACCAGGTGGGAGCAGAACTATGAGGGGTGACAACCCACCCTGGGAGAGGAGAGAAGCCTGCCAGCTTGCTCAGTCCTGCTCCTCCCTTCCCCACCCACCCACCCACTAGTGACCCCAATGACCAGAGGTCAATCCTGAACCTGGGTCACTGGCACAGCTTGAGATAAGGAGTTTAGCACCTCAGCCCTTAGCACCACTGGGCCAGCAGAGAACTGTTAAATTTTGCCACCACATGGGAAGAAGGTGGAACTGGAAGCGGATCGTGAGTCTTAAATAAGTTATCTCATTCAGTTTCCAGAAACTGTCTTCAAGGCCATTGTTCATAATTTTTGAGATTCTTCATTATCTGCATACGAACTTTTTTTCCAGTTTACTTTGTCCTGCAAAATGGAAAACTTTCCAATTCGGACTTAGTACTCTAATAGGTTCATGGGTTTGGATACAATAAGCAGGAGATCATCGACTTATGCAAATGTTTTACTAACAACCATTCCAGTTTTGAAACCTTTTATTTCAGATGTTAACTGAATTCTTCTAATAAGGAACTATAGAGCTAGAATGAACAAATATGGCAACAAGGGCAGTCTTGTCTAGGTCCCTAAATAACTTAAAGGGGAATGAGATGAAACCATTCGTGATCAATTCTGGGAGGATTTTCTGTATAAACATTTGACCCAGTTAGAGGCACCTCTCATTGTATTCCCTAGGTGTCAAATAAGTAAATCCATTTGAATGTGTCAAAGACCTTGAAGAAATCCAGAAATAATATTGTGACAGTTTTCTTTGCTTTTTGAGAAACAGAAATGATTTTAAAAAGTCTCCTCATATTTTCCATTTCAGATCTTTTCTTGAACAAAGTCCACCTGTTCCCTATCAACTAATTTGGTGATAATATTTCTAATTCTGTTTGTCAGCACCTTTTCCAATATTTTATAGTTAGGGTTTCTGGTTTTAGGTGTTTATTGTTCAGTAAAAAGGTGTTAATTTTCCAGCTTTTCTCGCTCCCTTTTCAAGTAGCAAAATTCTGTGTATTCGGTGTAAATCAATAAATCATTACTCAATTTCAGCAGTTATCTGTGTTTATTGTAATAATTTTTTTCTTTAAAAAGCACAGTGTACATTAATGTTCAAGTTCAAGAAATAGCAAAATCGTCACACAATTTTTTCATATAGCTGGCACTGTCACTACATATGCATGCAACATCCTCCCAGTTCTTCCCATAGATATCCAGATCCTTTTGTGTTAATTCTGCAATTGACACTGCATTACAACACTCAATTACCTCGAGGTCTGCCATAACAGTATGCCAACCCCAACCCTTTAATCTGTTGGCAAAGTAAACAGAACAGCCACTGCTGGGTCGCTGGCATCTCAGGTGTTTCATCAATTGTCACTGAAATCTGTGTGCCATTCAACAAATCAAGAATGTGTTCCATGTTGGAATCAAGACCTGGGTAGATATTTTTATACATTTGGCCAGATTTAGGCATAGTTCGGCAGCAGGTGCCCATTTTCTAAAAAGATCTCCCAGAGGACCATCAGTTTGATGTAGGCTGACACCAACTGTATCGTTGTTTGGCAAACTCATGAGCGATGTCCCACTCATCCTCTCTTTGTGCTTGAACCTAGTAATGGTTTCAGTAAGTGAGATTTGACTTAAACAGTGCTCTTCATTCTCAGGGCTGCTTCTGCTTGATGTGAGTCTTAGAAAGCACATGCTCAGTGAGCCAACTCGCCATTTTACCGAGGACAAGTGGCACCGTAACTCTGCAGAACTTACAAATTAGTGTTCACTTGCCATGGAGAAGCTCAACCATGAAATCTTATGTTCAATGGCATACTGCTCTGCCGCCTTTTGATCATCGAGGCATTTTTACTTTGAATCTGACACGACCCGCAAGAACAAATGAAAAGCACAGCCCTTCAGAAAAGATCGCAAGCACCAGAGGTTAGTCAGTGTGTGGCTAACTGCACAACTGAACCAAATAAGGTCAATCAAGTACTGACTATGTATTCTATTAATCTAATCGAATCTAATTGATTGGTCTGTATGCAATGAAGGAACGATATTTAAAAAATTAAGTATGGGAGGTGCTGTAGCAGCAGTACTTGATTGCAGCTACATTAGCTCATTTTCTTCAATGTAGCAGTAACTGAGAGGTGCTGTAATGAAAGTGAAGCGTGCAGATGCAGGTTAAAAGAATTAACATAAAGGGCAGACTGGGTTAGCAGCTGTACTTGATTGAAGCTACATTAACTCATTTTATTCAATGTGTAGCTGGAACTGAGTGCTGTTACGATAAGATGAGTGGTGTATGATGAGATTGAGACTAGGGACGAGTTCGTGTTTTTCGGTTTTAACTGAAATAATGAAAACACGGTGGTGTTTTATTAGGTTTTATCGTTAAAACCGAAAACCAGAAACCTCTAGTTATAGTCTCCATTATGGAGAGATATTGGCCTATAACTTTGAAAAGTGGTTCTTCACCCTCTTTAATATCATGGTGATGTAGGCTTTGTTTAAAGTGCCGGGTACAGCTTTCCTATGCTTCTTTACAAATTTTATTAAGATATTTTGGGATAAGAAATCTAGAGCTTTATGAAGTTCACCTGCAATACCATCCAGGGCAGGGGTCTCATAATTTGGAAGATTTTTGTTACCCAGGCTATCTTGATGACAGAAATAGGTCTGCATAAGGCATTACTATCTTGATCATCCAGGGTTGTTAAGTCAAAATAATTCAAAGAGGTTTGCATGTCATTTTGAGTGTTCGGCTAGCTTCCTCTAGTACAGTACACTGTAAAATTGGCAAAGGTGTTATTAATATCCTTATTTGAAATTCTGACCTTATTATTCTTATCCATCACATCAGGGATTATGTTTTTCTTGAGTCTGTGGGCCAGTAATCGCCTAATTTTTATTTTATTTTATTTTATTTAAAAATTTGTTGACTGGATGAAAGCACTGGCCACGTGGCCCCATTTACAGGCTTGCCCCAGTTAAAGACACAAAACATACTTTACAGTGAACATAGAAGACATCTCTAATATAACAAATGACAAACATACAAAACAGTATACAATCAACAATAAATCAAAATTTCAGTCAATTACTAAAATCCCTGTCTACAGTGAGTTCAGGTACATTTACACTGTGTCTCATAGCTAAGTAACTCCTTTAATGAAATCTTAAAATTATAACTATTCTGCTATTATGTAAATGATCTGGTAAGCCATTCCATTTTTCCCTGCACCACAAGATTTTGCCAGTATGAGCCAGAGCATACGCTGCTTTCACAGAATATATATATATTGTAGAATAATATGGTGGGTGTGCAATCAAAAATGTACAGACATCCAATGTGTGGGAAGCTATAAACCCTCGACAGCAAAGCTCAAGGGATTTATAAAGTATCCCACAATCAAGGTGTGAATGAAATTCTGTTACACACACCACTTATGTTTTATTTTATTTAATTACTGTCCTTATTTTTTATTGAACCACTGTAGCACTACGTGATCTAGTCTGACACCCGCCTTTGCACCCTGCACTCAAAACAGAAAGAAGCCAGATTTCATAAGCAACATGTTTCCAATTAACCATGGCACAAAAATAATACTCACAGAGGCACAACACAGACAATATTAACCCTTAGGCTGCCGACAGAATTTGAACGATAGAAAATTTGGATGGATATATCCATCCGCAGCAGAGCAAGGGTTAATGCAACTCTAATAATGCCCTCCTTACATTCAGATAAATCCAGCTCCAACTCTGCCAGCCTGGCACACACCTCCAGTGGAACAGACATGGTATCAAGTCTGCGGTCTGCCATTCCTTTAGTTTTATTTCTCTCTCCTTCCTTCTCCCTCCTCCCTCACTCTCTCTCTCTCTCTCTCTCTCTGACTCTCTTTGTTTATCAATTCATTTGTAAGTCCTGTGAAAGTTAGGCATGGAGAAGGAGAGGGACAGTGACTGTGGGGTGGGACAAGCTGCAGTAATTTTGTTGCTGCTGCCTGCAGTTTGCTCAGCTGAGCCCCTGCTATCTCCCAGCTGCTGAAACTTCTCAAAGCCACAGACTGACTACTAGTGCAGTTTGCTCGTGTTCTGTAGCGCGTAGCTTGATTGACAGGCACTGATTAAAACCCCCAGTTGTAATGCAAAATATCAACCAGACAGTTGTAACGTGATTTAAAAGTCTGGTTATCCAGAGATAAAGAATGAGGACCAGTAATTAAATCTTTCTTATCTCATACTTAAGGGGTACTATCTCCTGTAATTTGGCAGGGGTCTTGTTTGTCTTTTGTTTATAATCAGGCTCAGTTCTCTTAAGCTTATTTTCTTCCCAACTAAATCCTTAAGGAGGCTTTCTTCTGTTTGTTGCAAAGCTTATTATTTTGCCCCAAAGAAAGATTTTAAAGGCATCCCAGACAGTGGCATAGGAAATGTGTTGATTGGCATTAATTTCAATGTATTCTATTACAGCTTGTTTAATAAATTCCTTAAAGCCCTTATCATTTAATAGTGAGGGATTAAATCTCCAGTGCGTATCTTTGGAAGTTTCTTTATCTATGTTTAGTGAAAGAGTAACCAAACTATGATCTAATATTAACACATTTTAATATCTGCAGATGTTATAGCAAGGCTCAGGTCACTTGAGACTGATCATGTAACCTACTGTATACATCATGCCTATTAGAACAAAAAAGTGATCCCTCCCACCAGTGAAGTAGGCGCATGTGTCTACTGGGCCTAAATCAGTTCCTAGGTTGTTAAATGCTTGTCTCGGACTAGTCATACAATGGTTGGCAGTTTGGTTGCTTCTGTCTAGAAATGGGTCTGCCACTTCATTAAAGCCTCCTCCACATACGATCTCATGATCCTCATAGGAATTAATTTTCAATGCTATGTCATTGAAAAGGGTAGTTTGTTTTTGTGAGGAGCATATAAATTGCATATTATTACATTTATACTGTTAAGAGATCCTACCAAGAGCTGATAATGCCCTTCAGGATCAGAAAAAATGCTTACTTTTGAGGAAAGGAACTGCTTTTCTAATTAGAATTAAGGTACCCTTATTTTAGGGTTAAAGCAACTGAACTTCATTCTGTCCCACCCACGCTTGTATTCAGTTTAAGAGCTTCATCAGGAATAGGGTGGGTTTCTGGAGTAAAGTTATATCAACTTTTTCTTTTGGGAGATAGTTCAGCAGTTTTCTATGTTTAATTGGAGACACTAAGCCTCTCAAGTTCCAGAGTGCTTCACAAAAATGATTTGTGTTCATCTTGTAACAGACCTCCGTAGCAAGTTAATTCATAGAGTGCAAAATAGAAAGGTACCTATACTGTATTATCATCTATTACTAACTCTTGCTCAAACATGTAGCTGCTTAATAATGTGTAAACCTTTCACCAAATAAAAGATAGCAAAGTATTTCTAAACATATCCTGAACCCTATTTATCTGATATCAACTAATTAAATTTGTAAAAAAAGAAGTAGAAAATGCAGAAACTACAGTTAATCTAGTTAGAAAATTAACAGCTGTTAAGGAATTCTATAAGTACAGATTAAAAAGAAACAAACAGTGTTAAACTTCCCCAAACAGGGCAGTGTAGCAAGTACAGGCTAAGACTAAACTGCTGTTGTTGCACATGGTACTAACCAGGGTTCCAACACTTCAACTAACTAAACAACCACAGTAGATGACAGGTAGTGGAACTGTCAGCACCAAAATATTGACTTCCTGCACATATGTAGGATTTGTAATCTGCCACATCTAAGTAGGAAATGAGATTAGATTTAAAACTGGACAGATTTAAGTATCAATAAGGTTAATGCAAAATAGTGACCACTGAATTATTCTGGGGGCATCAGAGGTCAGAGAAGGGTAAGGGGCTATGCTGCTTAAAATATGGCTGCTAGAGTTGCACTAGTTTTAGAAGGTGAAACACTTGGATCACATTCCCATTTCACAAATAGCGGCTAGTGCAATGAGTTATAGTGCAAGTGTCATGCTTCCCACTGACCAGCTGGAGGCAGTCATATTTCTGCAGAGGCGTATGTACTTTTATTTGTATTATGAAGCTTGACCCTCAGCTTGTCAATGCTCATCTTCAATGGTTTGCCTAGCTGCTGATAATGCCTTGTTTGCCTAGCCAGATTTTGCAAATTAGCATCATATACATTCCACATAGCTACTTACCACACACTGTACCGAGCTCAATTGGTAGTCAAAGGTAAATCACTAGTAAAGATAACTAATGTAGAAAGTGGCAGAAAAGATAATTTGCAAAATTCCATTAAGGCTGAACATAAGGGTGGGAGATATGGGAATAAATGTTAAAGCTGTTGTGAATTGTCCAAATATGGATTTCTTTCAGGCCACATTAGACAAATATTTGATAAAATTGCAAGTAGTGGTCCATTGTTTAATGATGAGTCATTCATGCCAACGATTTGAATCACAATGCTCCTATCATTCCTATGAGATGTGAGAGTTAAAGCTGTGGCATTTACAGATCCTGAACAGAATGCACAGGAGTGTACTAAAATATATCAGTCACTAGAAGGCTCCATTAACTGAATTCAGGCTCTGCTCAATACTGAGGAGCACTTCCTATTTCTTCCTACCGGAAGCTTGGTAGGAACATCTCCCAGAGACAAACAGACTAAAGCCTACATGGTTAGAATAGCACTACAAGAATAGCACATGCTAACACAGCGCAGTCCATACTGCACTACCACAGAGGCTATAGAGAATTACAGCACCATGTAGTAAGTGCCCCTGATCACTACCCCTGGTGCTACAGCACAACACAAGGACAGAGGAATGGAGATAGCTGGCCAAGCTGCTCCTGTGGTGTGGAGTGGTAATGCAGGAGCAGCTCAACCAGAAAGGTGGTGAAAACCAGGTTCTAATCCTGGTCTCCACAATTTTACTTTTACCCCTGTAATCCAAGTCTGACTTGGAGTTGATTATTTTAATTACAGGATGTGGGGACACAGCCCTGACATCAGGGGAGTGTGGGGCAGAGCCCCGCATAAAATAACATTTTTTAGTGGTAGCAATCGTGAACTGCATTTACGATCACTACTACTGGCAGTGATTTTGTTGGTGGTATTGTCTCCTGCTGCTTTTCATGTCTCACGCTGTATGAACGGCGCTGTTTTTGACAGTGCTGTCCATGCAGGCACTGACATGACCTACTGCTGGCTCAAGTACACCAGCTGTTCAACAGTTTCTTTGTTCCACTGACAGATGGAGAGTAAAACACCAGATTGAAACTTAGGATATCAATGCAAACATCTGGATCAGCTTCCCCATGTGAATAAGAAAAAATCACCAGTCCATCTTCAGTCAGCTCTACACTGGGGCATAGTTCAATTTACCATCAGGCATCTGGTCATCTAGATCTTCATCCACGATGCAGCCAAGGGATGTAAAATAATTAGTTAAACTGTAAGAGTAAATAGAACAGAAAATATAAACTAGGTATGACAATAAAAGATTGCATTTCTAGACTTCCAAACAGTTTGAGGAAGTTCCAGGTCAAAGATTAGCTCAAATTGTCACACAGTATAAACTTCATTCTCTCAGGGCATGAGAGTCACAAGCAATCAGGAAACATAACGAAAATCATAGCAGTAACTTAAAGGGCTCTAGGTCACTGCACCATTCCCTCTGTATTAGTCTTGTTTATTTCCTTCAGATACTTAAAGGTCTCAATCATATCTCCCTGTCCCTTTCTCTTCCAGAGAGTACATATTCAGTTCCACCAGCCTTTCCTCATATGGTTTGCCTCCAATCCCTGGATCATTTTGTAGCTCTGCAATGACCCCTCCAACTATCTGATGTCCTTCTTCAGGAATGTGCGCCAGCATTGCATGCAGTACTCCAGGTGGGCCTGACCAGCAACTCTATACAGGGCAGGATAACCTCCTCTTCTGGAGGAGATCCTCTAGCATACACCCCAGCATTTTGTTGGCTTTTGCCGCAACCCTTCTGCAGTGAACAGAGTTGTTCATACTCCCTGTTATGATCACCCCTAGGTCCTTCTGTTCTGTGGAGCAACTCAGCTGAACTCCATTTAAGTGGTAATATATCAGATAATATATATTTGAATACTTACCAACATATTCTTAATGTCTGAAAGTTCAGATTTTCTATGACCTCCAGCCATAGCAGGCAGCCCATGGTAAGTGCTGTTTCCACCACATCAATCGACTTCCCTCTCCAGCAGTATCATTCCGAACTTAGGGCCGATTTTATTTTGATTGGTAGACAAAACAGCAAAATGTAATCAAATTCGATATTAAAATAGAAACATAGAAATTGTCAGCAGATAAAGACTGCTAGGCCCATCAGTCTGCCGTGGGCTTTATATACATGTTCGTCCACTTACCCTAGGTGGTCAATGGTTTTATCACCCTTCCCATCCAAAGTTCCCTTGTGCTTGTCCCAGGCATGTTTAAACCCTCTACTGTGCTTGCCTACCACCTCTTTGGTGGCAAACTATTCCAAGCATTCACCATCCTCTCTGTGTAGAAAAACTCTACGCCACTCTCTTAATCTACCCTCCAATTTCATATCATGCCCTTTGTTCTGGTATCTTTTCTATATTAGAAAAGATCCCCACCTGCACCTTGTTTATGCCCTTGAGGTACTTCAAAGTTTCTATCATGTCACCTTTTCTCTCCTCTTCTCCAGTGAGTATATATTGAGGTCTCTAGTCTCTACTCATATGTTTTGTGGTGCAAACCATTCACCATCTTTGTCGCCTTCTCTGGATAGCCTCCACCTTGTTAATTTCCTTCCACATGAGTGGTCTCCAATACTGCACACAGTACTCTAGGTGAGGCATTACCAGTGTTTTATACAATGGCATCACCAATTCCCACCTCCTACTAGTAATACCTCTGCCTATGCACCCCTGTGACATTCACTGGCCCTCCCTGCATCCTTTGTGCACTGTTTTAATACCTTAAGGTCATCAGATATGATAACCTCTGGGTCTCTTTCCTCTTGGTGACAGTCAGCACCTCCACCCCATCCTGTAACTCCCCCAGGGTCCCCTACCCAGGTGCATTATCTTGCACTTTTTGCATTGAACCTCATTTGACACACCTCCTACCATCTTTCAAGCTTCTCCAGGTCCTCTTCATTTTCTGCACCCCTACTGGAGTATCTACCCTGTTTGCAGATCTTGATGTCATCTGTAAACAAGCAAACCTTTCCTTCCAGCCCCTCTGCATGTCACCGATGAAGACATTGAACAGGACTGGTCCCAGTACTGATCCCTGCAGTACCCTACTGGTCACCCTCTCTCCCCAAATTGGATCCCATTTACCTCCACCCACTGCCTTCTATCCATCAGTCAGTTTCTAACCCAGTGTATCACCTATGCCCTTGCCCAGACTGCTCATCTTGTTAACCAGCTTTCTGTGTGGGATGGTATTGAAGGCTTTGTTGAAATCCAGGTGGGTGACATCTACAGCCACTTCTTGATTCACTTCCCTAGTCACCCAATCAAAGAAATCAATCAGATTCATTTGACAAGACCATCCCACATGAATCCATGCTGCCTCAGATCCTGGGCACCAATAGATTCCAGGTATGCACTATCCTTTCTTTCAGCAGTGTCTCCATGATCTTCCCCACTGCTGAGGTGAGGCTGACTGGCCTGTAGTTCTCTGCTTCCACCCTACTGCCACTTTTGTGCAGTTCGATACATGGGTCCTCCTCCAGTCCTCTGAACCATGTCTGTGTTGAGGACTCTGTGAACATAGTGGCCAGAGGCACTGCTAGTCCCTCCATAGCTCCTTTATATCCTCGGTGTATGTCATTTGGCCCATGGCTTTATCCAACTTCAGCTTGTGAGTTCCTCCAGAACTCTCTTCACTGTGAATGGACTGGTGTCCATTTCCCCACCCTGACTGTCTCTGCTCCCCAACTGTGATCCTTGATCCTCACCCTCCTCAGTAAATACTGAACAGAAGTATTCATTCAGCATTCTGCCTTGTGTAGATCCCCCTCCTTACACTCTCCCTCTTCCCCTTTGAGCCTCACAACCCCCAGTTTTTCTTCATCGCTGATGTAATGAGAATTTCTGGTCCTATTTTCATCCTCCTCTGTCTGTGCCTTGGCTTTCCTAACAGCCTTCCTGCTTCTCTTAGACATTCAAGGTACACCTCCCTGTCCTCCTCCCTTGGGTCCCTTATACTTCCTGAAACCTGCTCTTTCAGCCCTTACTTCTCCCACCTCTTTAGAGAACCATAGTGGTTTCTTTTCTTCTTTTCCCTTTGGCCACTATCCTAATGCATTGGTTAGTTACCTCCATAATGGCTTCTTTAGTCCCCCCACTGTTCCTCCACACCTCATTACCTCTACCTCTTCCAGGGCTGCACTTAAACATCTGTCCATTTCATTGAAATCTGCCATCCTGAAATCTAATACTTTTGCCCTGTGTGGCTTAATTGAATCCCCTGCCTCCATGCCAAACCATATCATGTGGTGGTCGTTGCATCCCAGCTGCCCTTCCACCTGGATCCTTTGACTCTGTTCCCATTGGTTCATACCAGGTCTAGAATTGATTTGTCTCTGGTTGGCTCATGCACCAGCTGTCTAAGTCCAACCCCTGCAGGATTCCAGGATGGCTGTGTTTGACTGAAGCAGCCGCCAGGTCCAGTCCATGTCCAGCATATTGAAATCTCCCATCAACAGGATTTCACCTTTAGCTGCCATGTCATGAATTCTCCTCCACTAGTACCCTGTCCACTCCTTCACTCTGTGCCAGAGGTCTGTAGATCACTCCTGCACATATCACTGTGCCATTTCCTAGTTCAAAGGTGACCCACTTGCCTCAGCCTCCACCTGCCTTCCCTGTACTTCTGTAACCTTTATGCCTTCTTTGATGTACAGGCTACCCTCCCTCCCTTTTACCTTCCCTGTCCCTTCTAACAGTGCATAGTCCATGCCTGTACATTGACATCCCAGCTGTAATTAGCAGAATACTATGTCTCAATCACTGCTGCAATGTCAAGGTCTGCATCTGTCAAGGCTTCCAGATCTGGAACCTTATTTCCGAGATCAAGGGCATTTGTGAACACGACCTTCCATGTTTTATACTCGCCCCCATTTCTGTTTTCTCTACTTTGCCTCTACCCCCATACCGGTATTCATGCTCATGTGCTCTTGCCCCTCCTTCATCCCCCTTTATACACATTTCCTGCCTGCCCCTCACTGCTTGCTTTAGTTTTTGTTCCTGTTCTCAACTTGTGCTTTTGCATGTTCGTGGGGTCCTAGCCACCTGTCCTCCTGGTTCTCTCTCTGCCCCTGGCCAGTTTAAATGCTCTCTGCTGAAGCAGGAGGTGTTGTGGAAGGGTTTAACTTCATCATTTTCAACTTTGTCGCTAGGCTATAATCCTAACTGATGCAGTAACAGTATATATGCAAAACCTCTGTTAGTACATCAGTTAGAGTTTATAGCACAGCAACAAAAGTTTGGAATGTGATGTTAGGGTTACACCTCACCACTCCCCACCTGCACCCCACCCTCCACACACCAACAGTCATCTGGGTGTGCGTGAGTTCGCGCTCATTCAGGGGTCATTTCCTCCTCTCAGGGGAGGAAATGGACAAGGAAATGATTGAAAGTATACTTAGTATGGCAGAAAAAGGGAGATATTGCTGATGGGTGATCTGAATATGCCAGATGTTAACTGGAGTGCAGTTGTGCAGCCACTTGAAGAGTGTGGTTATTCTAGATGCCCTACAGGGGCATGCCTTAGACAACTAGTATTGGAGCCCACCTCAGACGGAGCAATCTTAGACCTGGTTCTCTCAAATGGAGATAAAGAGAGGACACAGATGTAGAAGTGGGTAGCCATCTGGGAACTAGCACCATCGAACAGTATGGTTCACAGTAAACACAGCAATAGAAGTCAAGCCATACAAAGGCAAAGGTACTGGACTTTGGAGGGCTGACTTTGCTAAAATGGGTGAGTGCCTAAGAATGCACTAGCAAATGGGCAGGAAGGAGGTGGAAGAACAATGGGAATAATAAAACTGCCATCACAGAGGTAACAAGCCTTTTGTGTGAAACAAATAAACAAACTAAACAATGTAAGAAACCACTATGGTTCTCAAAGGAAGTGGCAGTGAAGGTTCAAGAGAAAAGAAAGCTTTCAGGAAGTACAAGGAATCACAGAAGAAGCAGGACAGAGAAGTGTATCAGTTAAAGCAAAGGAAGCTGGGAAGGCAGTCAGAACAACAAAGGCCCAAACCAAGGAAAAGATAGCCAACTCAGTTAAGAAGGGGATAAAACCTTTATAGGTACATCAGGGAGCGAAGGAAGACCAAGGAGGGACAATGAGGCTTAATAAGGGGAGAGGGTGGGCAGAGAGTGACTGTGAAAAAGGCAGAGATACTAAACAAATATGTTTGCTCAGTATTTACAAAGGAAGAGGGGAGGTACCTAAAACAAACAGTAGAAACACTCTGGATAGAGAAGTTGATACCAGCCCATTTACAGAAGAAAGGGTTCTGAGAGAACTCCTTAAAACTGAAGGTGGACAAAGCAATGGGGCCTGATGGGATTCATCCCAGAATTCTAAAGAACTAAGGGTAGAATTAGTGACACCACTGACTACCCTGTTTAACAAATAATGGGAGGATGGGGTGGTACCCGAGGACTGGATGAGGGCAGATGTGATTCCCTTCACAAAAGTGGGAGCAAGGCAGAAGCAGGAAACTACAGACCTGTTAGTTTAACCACAGTGGTAGGGAAAATGATGGAATCACTTCTGAAGGAAAGAACTGTCGAGTATCTAGAGGCCAGAGGGCACAGGACCCAAGGCAGCAAGGATTCACAGCAGGAAGGTCATGCCAGACAAATCTGATAGATTTCTTTGACTGGGTGACCAAAGTAGTAGATCAGGAGGGCTGTGGACATGGTCTACCCAGACTTTAGCAAGGCACTTGACACAGTCCCACACAAAAGATTAATATACAAGTTAGCTAGCCTGGGAGTGTGTCCCAAGATGACAGCCTGGGTAAAAAATTGGCTGGAGAATAGGACACAGAGTAATAGTAAATGGAGTCCACTCTGAAGAAAGGGGGTTACTAGTGGGGTACCGCAGGGTTCAGTATTAGGACCGGTCCTCTTCAATGTCTTTATAGCGACATTACAGAGGGACTGGAAGGAAAGTATATCTCTTTGCAGATGACACAAAGATCTGCAACAGAGTTGATGCACAAGGTGGGTTGGAAAGGATGAAAGGGACTTGGCAAGGTTAGAGGAATGGTCAAATGTATGGCAGCTTAGATTCAATGCTAAGTGCAAGGTAATGCACCTGGGAAACAAAACCCAGGGAAGAGTACACACAATGGGGTGAGATACTAACAACAACAAAAATGGAAAGGACCTGGGGGTAGTCATATCAGATGACCTAAAGGTGGGCAAGCAATGTGAGAGGGCAGCAAGGAGGGCTGGGGGATACTGGGATGCATAGGAGAGGCATCACCAGTTGAAAACAGGAAGTTATTATCCCTCTGTACAGACAGCTGGTCAGACCCCATCTGGAGTACTGCGTGCAGTTCTGGAGACCCAGTCTTCGCAAAGACATAGACAGGATGGAAGCTGTCCAGAGGAGGGCAACTAAAATGGTGCAGGGTCTGCACGGAAGACATATGAGAGAGACTTAAGGAGCTTAATACATATAGCCTCAAGGAAAGGGAGGGAGGGGACATGATAGAAACTTTCAAGTACCTCAAGGGAATCAACAAAGTCCAAGAGGGTAGCATCTTTCAAAAAAGAGGTGTGCAAGAACAATGGGGCACAATTTGAAGATGGGGGGCAGCTCAGAGGTAATTTAAGGAAATATTTTTCACAGAGAGGGTTGTGGATGCATGGAACGGCCTTCCAGAGGAGGTTGTGGAGTCAAAACAGTGGTGGAATTCAAGCATGCATGGGACAGTCATAAGGCAATTCTAGGGGTGCGGTAGAAGAAGTAGGCTGCTGGTTAACTAGGATCTGCAGCTTATCCAGTAGGCAGGAAATGAGCAGACTGGGTGGGCCAAGCGGTCCTTATCTGCCATCAAATTCTATGTTTCTATGTAATGGGGTGAGATTAGGTCGATGATCTCAACGCACACCCCAATGCCTGTTGGTGTGTGGAGGCTGGGGTGGTAGGGGTAACACTAACATTACATTTCAAACTTTTGTTGCTGTGCTATAAACCCTAACTGATGCAGTAACATAGTTTTTGCAATGAATGTATATATATATATATATATATATATATATACAGATATATACAGATATATATACCTAAAGGTGTACTAAGCTGCTTTTAGCGAAAATCCATATCTCAAGTGTTTTTAAGATATAGGCACCGAAGGCTTAGGTTCACCACAGTGTTATCCTATGGGAAATTTCTCAACTTCTTAATGGCATAGCTATGGAGCCAATAATATTTTTGCACCTAAATAGCATAATTCACATCTGTGGACGCCCCTTTGTATCCTGCAAATTTCAAGCCAAAAGATCTAACCATTTATTAGCAGTGCACTGGGAAAGTTTTAATTTCCTTGTCTGTGAGGTGTCAAAATCAACACTTAGAGGTGAATCCCCATTTGTAAGCTGTCAAAATCCCCATTTGTGAGATTCCATGTTCATGAGAGTTTGGCCATCTGATCCTGATCTCATGAACAAGGCTTCTGACAGTGCGAAAAGAGATTGGCTCATGAAAGGTTTTGACAGCTCGGGAAAGAGTTTAGACAGCTCACAAAAAGGATTTAAAAAACAATCCCTTTTGCGAGCTGTGAAAATCCTCATGAAGCCGATCCCTTTGTGAGATGACAAAATCCATGTTCGTGAGCCAATCCTTGTTCACGAGATAGGGCCATCTGGTCCAGAAATTGCAAACAAGGATCTTAACAGCTTGCATACAAGGATTGGCTCACGCAATGAGATTCTGACAGCTGTAGGGAGGATTTTGACAGCTCACAAAAAGGATTTAAAAATCAATCCCTTTCGTGTTTTGTCAAAATCACCTTTCTCAAGTTGATCCCTTCCTGAGCTGACAAAATCCTTTCACAAGCCAGTCCTTCTTGTGAGATAGGGCCATCTGGTCTGGGAGTCACAATCAAGGATATTGTCAGCTCGCAAACAAGGATCAGCTTATGAACAAGGATTTTGACTCCTCGTGATCAAGGATCGAAGCGAGTGACAAACAAGGATTCTGAAAATAAAAATTGCAATTTTTTCATAAAACTGAAGCAAACCAAAGCTAAGGGTTTGCACAGGGTATTCCTTTGAAAACCCATACTTCAATTACTACAGACCACATCCGTGGTGGACAAGTTACAATGTTTTATTTTGGCAAAAATGAAAACATGAACATACGAATGTGCCAACAGAAACAGACCTCCTGGTCTATCAGCATCTGCTCAAGTGTGCAGCTAGGTCGCCTAAGTTGCAGCTACCCCTGCCCCTCCCTTTGTCAGCTCCTCAGCCATTCTCAGCCTCACCCACCTGTACTCTCCCTGTTCTCTGTCCCATGCACTTTTAAAGCTACCCACAGTTTTGTATGATATCACCCTCTCTGGTAGGGTGTGCCAGTTTGACACCACTTTCTCTGTGAAGTAATGCCTCCTCATCTCCCTCCTAAACCTTTCCCTTGTATTCTTAGCCCATGCCCTCTAGTGTCCCTTCCTCCCTCAGTTTAAAACCTCGTCGGCACCATCCTTGTTGATTCCCCTCAGATACTTGAATGTTCCAAACATGTCCCCATCCCTCCCATCCTCCAGGGTGTACATATTCAGTTCTCCTGGCCTGTTCTCCTAGTCTCCCCTCCATTCCCTGTATCACCCTCATTGCCCTCAGTCAGCCGGTGGTGCTGAGGGTTGAGGTCTGGATGCCATACCTGGTGCCACACCAGCGACCTGAGTTTGGGAGTGAGCTCGGGTGCTGGGGGTCGGCAGGGAGGTACTGGATGAGAACCCGCTGGGCTGCTCTCCTGTCCTGGGGAGAGCACTGGGGAGCTTCAGTGCTCCAGTGGACCCTAGTGGAGACTGGGGGCACTGCATAGCGCAGGGCTGCATGTAATAGACTGCCTGATGCTGGCAGCTGCTGCACCGTAGCATCCAGTGGCACATGCAGGATAGGGCGTGAAACAGAAATACAGGGAAAACCCCGGTTCCAGGGGTAGGCGATGGCACCAATCCTCATGTCCATGACCGGGTCCAACTTGGCAGACCTTCACAGACCTTCCACCCAGAGGCTCACATCTGCAGCTGGAGTTCACAAATTGAAGAGTGCCCAGGTAGGAGGGTGGCCCCCCCGGAGGGGTAAGCTGGGGGTGCCAGCTGTGAGGTGGGGCGGAGGAGAGGAAAGTTCGGTCGGGGGACTTCAGGTAGAACAGGACAAAGGTTGGATACCTGAAAGAGGCTTCTGGATCTGTGACCAGAGGGAAAAGAATCAAAAAATCCTCATTGCCCTCCACTGCACTCCTCCGTAGCATGATATCCCACCTCAGGTATAGTCTCCAGAACTGCACAAGTGCCAAGTGTGGCCCCACCAGTGACCTGTAGGGGGCAAGATCACTTCCTTCTGCCTGGATGAGAACCACCCCTCGTTATACATACCCCAGCATCTTGTTTGCTTCACTGCCACTTTCTTGCACTGAACGGAATTGTTCATGCTCCCTGCTGCCATCAGCCCTAGGTTCTTATCTCCTCCTCTGTGATCCACAGCTTCACCCCCAACCAATATACTCTCCTGGATTCTTTGCCCCAAAGTTCATAACATTACACTTTTTGCATTGAACCCCAGCTACAACCTCTCTGACCACTCCTCCAGTTTGGTTAGGTCCCCTGCAGTTGTTTCATTCCTCCTCCTCATCCACTACTGCACCCATTTTGGTATCATCTGCAAACAGACTTACCCTGCTCACCACTCCGTAAATGATGTTGGAGATAAAGAGCCCAAATAGCACCATCCCAGCACCGAGCCCTGCGGCACCTCGCTAGTCACTGGTCTAGGTGTTGAGAATTCACCACCACCCATTGTGGCCTCTCATGCAGCCAGTTTGTAATCCAGTTTGCCATCTTTGCCTCCACTCCCACTCCAGTTAGCATCCCCCAAGCCACCCATGAGGTACTGAATCAAAGGCCTTGCTGAAATCCAAGTAGAGGACATCCACTGCATGGCCCCTATCCAGCTGTCTTGTTACCCAGTGGTAATATTGTATTAGGTTAGTTTGACAGGACTTCCCCAATACAAACCCATGCTGCTTCACATCCTGGAGGTAATTGTCCTCTAGAAATGACACCAGCCCCTCCCTCAGTATTGTTTCTATCAGCTTGACCACGATGGAAGTGAGACTGTCTGGCCAATAATTGCCTGGTTCATCCCTTGGGCTGCTCTTGTGTATCAGCACCACATGGGCCATCCTCCAGTCCTAAGGCACACATCCCATACCCAGGAGGTGCTCAACAGATCCGCCAGTGGTTCCGCTCAGCACCTTCACATCTCCATCAGCACCATGGGTGGATACCATCCAACCCTGGTGATTTGTCCACACTTAGCACCCTCAGTCCCTCTAATACTCTACTTCCTTCAATCATCCCATCCATCACCTCTCCCCACCCTCCCAGTCCAAGGTGGTAGTGGCGCACCTTCTCCTGCGCGATGGCGAGGCTCACGAGGATTTTTTTCCTCATGAACAGGGTTTTATATCCCCGTTCATGAGATGACAGCATCCTTGATTGTGAGGCAAATCCTCTTTCACAAAACATACATCTATTCCAAAGACTGCTCTGAGCATGATCAATCAAAAATTCAAAATTAAATAACTTTGGAATGGAATAATATTTTTCACCACACCAATGCTAGATTGTTCTTTGGGATAACCTCTTTCTACCCTGGACATTTCAGACCAAAATTCCAAATGGTGTGGCCAAAGTGCAATGGGCAGAAATCAGCAAAAATGGGGGAAAAGTGAAAACACGTTTTTTGGCACTTCACTGCACGAAAACCGCAAATCCTATCGAAACGAAACTACTTGGCTATATCAGGAGACTCCACCCCATCAGACAGCACATTCCAAATTTTGTGCAAATCTGTTGAACGGTTGCAAAGTTATTAACGTTAAACTACCTACTCAACCCTAACTATAGGGCGTGACTACTATCTACATTATACTGGCAATGTCACGCCTAGTATAGCTAGGGTGAAACGGCACTTCTCTGTTAAAACCAAACTATGAGTCTTAATAACATGAGAGCCTGTCAATGGATTTGCATGAGATTTGGCATGCATAATCTCTAGGGGTAGGTCTCCTGACCGGTTGCATTTCATGGGAATCAGTCAAGTGGTTTCTGAGATATAAAGTGTCCATTTTCTTAACATTTCTTTGTTCACCTGTATCTCAGGAATGTCTTTATGTTGTGGTCTACAATTTTTATAATGGAAAGCCTTTGGGTCACAGATGTGCCTTTTGAAGGTTTGGTGAAAAATAGTAATCTGTTCAAATGTTATGACACTTCTCATTTTTCCATTGTTTCTATGGGAAAATTTAAATGTTGGGCACGAAAGATATATTTTCGCACAATAGAGTATTGTGCAAAAATAGCAGCTTATTTTCAAACAATAGAACTATTGTGTGAAAAATACCAGCTTCTTTTGTAAAGAATGCTGATATTGTTCGCACAGTTCACAGCCCTCGATCGATTGAGCTGTGTTGCGGACACCATCTTGTTTGCCGCTTAGCGAGGATGTTGAAATATCGAACATTTTAAACACAAAAAAACATCAGAAAACAGCTAAAGAGAACCCATTTAGGTGTGTTCTGGTGGGGTTTTTATTGTTTTTAACTGGACCCAAATAAGTTTTTTCTCAGGTGCCAGCTTATATGGAGAATGGCTTGAAGGCCATTCTCTGTATGAGAAGAGTGGTATTTTCTTGAATTCTGCAGCCACAGCTGGAACTCATGCTGCCAGCTGCATAGTCAAGGAAGACCCACTTTGTGTGCACAATACATATTGCGCTACTGGGCACACTGGGAGCCCACCCAGTGTGCCCAAATGTATTATTTGATTAAAACCTGTAAAAGAAGAAACCATCCCCTGAGGTCTTTTTTTCGATGCAGAATTTTGGATCTAAATTTTCCATAATTTTAATGGAGGATCCTGCATCAAAGTACCCTAATGTGCCAAACAACACTTTCCAACTTGGGGTGCCAATCCCGTGAAATATACTGTGTGCAGATTGCTGTATCTGCACCCCCCTATTCTGGCACACTAGGAGTCCATCCCAGTGTGCCCAGATAAATTAAGTTTTACTTTCTGACACCAGGATGCCACTCCGTGTCAGATGTCTCCCCCACCATCTTTCATCACCAATGAGGGTGCCCAATCCATCTGTTGGCATCATGTGTCCTCTATAACTATGTGGCACACTGGGAGCCCATCCCAGTGTCCCCAAAGTATTTTATTTTGGGGGTCCTGTAAATGAAGAAAATCATCCCCCAAAGTATTTTTAAATGTTTTTTTACCTGTAATGAAGAAAACAGTCCATCATCATCTCCCGTCCCCTCCCCATCCCAACCCTCCTCTGTGCACCCACCTCCTTCATCCCCCACACCCATACTTACCCTCCAGAGGTTGGGAGCCATGATCTTCTGTGGACTGGGATACATCTGCACTCTTCAAAGCCGAACTGCAAACTGAGGAATCAGGAAAGCGTTGTATAATGGGACTTAATGGGGGTTCAACTTAGGTTGATATCTCGGCCATTTTGGTAATTTTGGCCCCAAATTTTCAACATGGGGTTCTTGGGACCTCACCTCATGAACACAGTGACTGTCATTTCATATTTGGCCCCAAAGGTGATTTTTGTGGTGGCTGTGCTGAGATAGCCTTTTGGGACCGATTCATGAAACAACAGTGCCACTGTTCATGAGGTGGGGTCCCAAAAGCCCATGTTACAAATTGGTGAAAAATTCCCAAAATTACTGTGTTATGAATGTGCATTGCACAGTTTCTTCTCACACTCATAACCAATGTTTAATATTTACACTTCAGATTTTCAGCATTGCTATTTTTCACACTGCCTTATGAACAGTATAGCTGTTATTTTGCACAACCTGCCTGGAATGTAATTTGCATAGTGGCACTGAATGGCACAGTCACTGTGTGAAATCAGCTTTTGGGAAGGATTAACAAAATCACAGTTGCACTGTTCATGAGGAGACCCTGTGCTCCCACAGTAAAAATTAGGATATAATTATACTATCTGATAAAGAAGGGAAATTCTTTGCAAAAACACTGTTAATGCATCAGTTATGGTGAATACCATAGCAACAAAAGCAGGAAATGAGGCATTAGAGTTTCCAACCCTAACGCTCCACCCTCAGGGTTCCCACCCCTACCACCCCACCCCCCCTCCACACAACAACAGGCATCAGAGAGGCAGGTCATCAGGCCTAACTCTCACCTACTGTCCTATACTGTAGTCTGTAAATTTGTTTTGCACATTGAATGTGGTGAGAGTTGGGCCTGATGACCCAATGCACACCCCGACGCCTGAGACAGGTATAGTTAGGGTTGTACGGTCACTGCTATGTTAAACCCCAAATTTTGTACTGTAATAACTTTGCAACCATTTGTCCCATTTGCCTGGCATTTTGTATGCATAGTCACCAACTACAGATCTCTAGATCTGGAAAGTTTGTTCTGGTCGGATGTACGGTTGCAGAACCGTAGGCGTCCAGTACCTTAAAAACAGTAACGTTTGTGCATTTTTCAGTCAGCCATAATGGGCTGAAGAATGCATCTGAGTGGATTCAAATCTGCATGTCTATATGTAGCCTGGGTTGAACAGGTGCCTTTTGAAGATTTGGTGAAAAAATATTAATCCATTCAAAAATTATTCAAGTTTTCATGTCCCATTATAGCCTATGGTAAAATGTATATGTGCATTGCAAAACTTTCGCGATCACTTTTGTTGTCATACTCCTGAATTTGTTTTTGTGCTGCCACCATCTTGTTTGCAATTAGCATGAGACAAAAAAAGCTATAACTCAAAAAATACTGCCCTTTATAAATACCACCACCTGTGTTTACCTAATCGGGTCATGATGAACATCGGTTTCGCTCTATATTGTCTGAAAATATGTTTTTTTATTTTGATCGACCTTCTGAAATTTCGGTCCAAAACATAATTTTGTGCATGACAACATTCTCGGGAAGCACAAAACAATCGCACAAACATTTTTTGATGTGACAGCATCATTTTAAAATGAATAGGGTGTATTAAAAGTTTGGCATTTCCTTGCAACAAGGTAAATTGTGCTCAAATTACAGGGTAAGAAACTGTTGACTTACAGCCTTTTGCTTGTTTGGTGAAATAATATTGAGTAGTTTCATAGTTATAGTGTTTTGAAAATTGAGGAATGTCCCACAGGGTAACATTAAGCACCCATGATGCCTTTCAAACGCTCAGATTCTTGAAAATGGTTCGAGATATGGATTTTTGTCACAAAATTTTAGTCCCCGTAGGTTGGAAAGTCATGAATACCATGAATTTTGAAATTTTTCTCTTCCTTGTACAGTTACTGAGATATTTGGAAATTAGTATTCCAATGGCTTATTTTCATGTCCATAGGCCAGTATTACTCCCTCAAAGTTAGCACCCACAGCACTTTTCTGTGCCCGTATCTCAGAAACTATGCAAGATATGAATTTAATTGACTTTGTGTCTCATGGAGATTTCGCTGTCATGATTACAATGGCACTGGAATTTTTGTAGTTGCTACGGTTACTGAGATATTGCAAATTAGTGTTACAAGAGTTCCTTGCCCTATAGGGCTGCTGTAGCTCTATATTTAAGTGTAAGTAGGGCACAGGCGGGAGGGCCCACACTCCCCCATCACGCATACCATTACCCAAAAATGGGCAACAGGAAGAGCAGGGGCCTGGAGGGTCTGCGCTCCCACAAACACATAACACTAACCACTCATACTACACTTTCTCAAAAGAAAGGCAATCCATTCAAAAACTCCATTAATGCATCAGTTAGGGTTGATGTCACAATGGTAAAAGTTTGGAACTCAATGTTAGGGTTACCACCCTACCACCCCACCCCTACCCCTACCCTAAAGGCACCAACAGGCATTGGGGCATGCCATGGGGTCATCAGACATGACTCTCACTGGGGGTGGGGCCATGGACAGGTGCACTTCCATGGTGCATACCCCAAGTGCCCACCTGTCCACAGGTGCAGATCTCACGTGAGGTGGGATATGCACCTCTAGCACATAGTTTCTGCCTATTCATGCATAGGGCCCAATAAGAGTACTTTGTGCAAATACCAGCTTCTTTTCACAAAGAAGGGTGATATTTTGTGCAAAGTTCAAAGAGGATCCTTCAGGTGTATTCTGATGGAGTTTTTGTCTTTTAAGCTGGCCCCAAACAAGTTTTTTTGTTGGGTGCCAACTTATAGAGAACATCTTGTAGCCCATTCTCTGAATGAGAAGAGCGGTATTTTTTGTTACATGTGGTGCCCAATCCCCGTGTTGGTATGTATCCCCACACACACACACACACACTTATTTGACACACTGGGAGCTCAAAGAATTAAAATGTCAGACTTAGATATATATTTTTAGGGAACATCCATAGAATTTAACCTACCCTTCTCTCCACTTCCTTAGTAAGAATGAAAAAAAAAACAAGCCCCCCTTTCTCTATCTCCTCCCCACCCCCAACCCTTTCCATTACTCTGCATGACCTGTGAATAAGACAACTGCATAGTTGGATCAGGGATCAGAGTAACACTCCAAGTCCCCCCTCCCTCCCCTTCTCCCCTTTTTCTGTGCTTCTATGAACTCTTAGTTTGGTTAACTAACAGTACCTTTGTCAAATAAATAGGGATGTAATTTTGTACTAGTAGGAACATAATGACCAGTCCCCATAGCATAGCTATAGACAGACTAAGAAAATGAGCAGTTTCAGCCTCGTTTATCCAGGCAAATGGGTCTGATCACGTTGCAGTTGCTAGGAAACTCAGTTTGAGTTCTAGCAATGCGTATGACATCATGACTGTCATCCCACCACCAGAAACACTGTGTGGTTTTCAACATAATCAGACCCAAGAGGAAATGTAAAATGAGCACACACTCTACAGGTAGCAAAGATGCTAAGCGCACTTGCAGAACTCTGAACATGCCCACTAAGAACTTAGGAGTAAGGTAGGAAGGATTGATTACTTATTTAAAAGAAAACACTATAGGAACTGTTTAAAGAACAGATAAGATTGAGATATCTGTTCACTCTGTTGTGCCTTTCATTTTTAGAAAGAGGCAAATAAAGCGTTGAGAAGACAGCAACATGGCTAAGCCAAACTGGCAATTTAGAAATGCCAGGTATGTTAGGCATTTTGTGCTAGAACAAAAGTAATAAATCAATGTAGGTTTGAGATTGTTATGCGATTGAGATCAACATATATTTGTTTACAGAATCACACGAGAAAAGTTCACAAAGGCAGTGCTTTAAAGTGGTTACATAAAGACAGAAAATAAAGCAGGTAAACAAGCAGGGAGACCTTGCAGGTTAGTTTGGGTAACTAACTATACAGCCATGACGATGGTAGAACGGATTATAATATGGTGCTGTTATAATTTTGAATGAAGCAGCATGTTAATGAATCATGAGAAGCACAGTAGAATTATAAAATGTTGATGGCGTCAAAGAGATACTTTTAAAAGCAGAAGGTGTTAAACAAATATTTATAAGATCTAAGCTGAAATAGCAGAGTGTGGCTGGAACTTGATGTAAATACTTTGTAGTGCATTAGATTATCAAAATGATGTTTAAGAATGCAATGATTAAGTTAAATAATGTACAAGTTGGACTACAATACTGCTGTGAAGTCAAGTTGCTCATTTATGTTAAGAAAGTAGTGCAGGCACTATTTGTGGAGCGTTTAAAAGTTAAAACCTGGTTATGGAGGCATTGCTGGGTAATTTAAAATGACACAAGAGATAGAATGGATGCAGTTTTGTGATTATTACTGTTTTTGAATTTAGAAAATAACCAGCAAGGACTGGACTCTAACACTCTTCATTTTTAAAGAGACAGTGTCTATTAAACAGTACAGTGCTCTTATTGAATATGATCTGTTACAAAAAGTAATACAAATGAGTTTAAGTATGTGTTTAATTTAAATTTATGATTTGTTCCAGACAGCCCTTTGAAAAGCACTGTCACACTGTGAAACATTAGGGTGAATTGACTGGCATCACCAGTAGAAAACAGGAAGTTATTATCCCTCTGTACAGACAGCTGGTCAGACCCCATCTGGAGTATTGCATGCAGTTCTGGAGACCCAGTCTCCACAAAGACATAGACAGGATGGAAGCTGTCCAGAGGAGGGCAACTAAAATGGTGCTGGGTCTGCACCAGAAGACATATGAAGAGAGACTTAAGGAGCTTAATATGTATAGCCTCGAGGAAAGGAGGGAGAGGGGGACATGATAGAAACTTTCAAGTACCTCAAGGAATCAACAAAGTCCAAGAGGGTAGCATCTTTCAAAAAAGAGGTGTGCAAGAACAAGGGGGCACAATTTGAAGATAGAGGGGTGGCTCAGAGGTAACTTAAAGAAGTATTTTTCACAGAGAGGGTTGTGGATGCATGTAATGGTCTTCGGGGAGGTTGTGGAGTCAAAATCAGTGGTGGAATTCAAGCATGCATGAGACAGTCATAAGGCAATTCTAGGGGTGCGGTAGGAAGAAGTAGGCTGCTGGTTAACTAGGATCTGCAGCTTATCCAGTAGGTAGGGAAATGGGCAGACTGGGTGGCCAAGCGGTCCTTATCTGCCGTCAAATTCTATGTTTCTATGTATGTTTCTATCTATATTTGGGTTGAAGAGACTTTATTGCCTTCCCACCTCTAGATACATTTTAATTCTTTGGATTATATCCTGTCTGTGGAAGGACTTTCATGAGACTTTTATAAATTACTCCAGTACCCAAGGAAACACACTGTTTTTTTATACACTGGGAGCTTAGCCCAGTGTGCCCTACATTATTTTAACCCTGTAAACTAAAGAAAACTGTCCCCAATGTCTTTTCACCGATGCAGAATACTGCATCGAAATGTACAATAATTTCAATGCAGAATCCTGCACTGAACTATTCCTCCCCATTCCTGTTTTTCCACTGACATTGTGGTGCACAATCCCCGTGTCAGTGTTTGCTCCCCTCCCAGTATTGTGGCACACTGGGAACCCACCCCAGTGTGTGCTGAGGTTAAATGATGTTTTTTTTTTGTTTACTCTCTGACACCGAGATGCCCACTCCAGTGTCGGATGCCCCACAGCCCACCTTTTATTGCTGATGGGGGTGCCCAATCCTGCCAGCATCATGTTTCTCCCCACCAACTCATGTGGCACACTGGCAGTCCACCCAGCATGCCCAATTTATTTTTTACAGGTGTACCTGTATATAAAGAAACCATCCCCACGTCCTTTTTTCACCTGCAGAAAGAAAACAGTTCCTCATCATCTCCCACTCCCCATCTCTCTCCCGCCTCCCTCAGCACACCCACCTCCCTGCACCACCCCTTACCCTATACTTACCTCTGGCTGTCAAGAGCAGCAATCTTCTCTGGACTGGGAACACGTCTGCACTCTTCAAAGCTGAACTGTGATCTGTGGAATCAAGGTAAGTCATATAATGGGAGGCAATGGGTGGGTTTCAACTTATGTTGATATCTCGGCCAATTTAGGAATTCTGGATCCAAATTTTCAACATGGGGTTCTTGGCACTCCACCTCATGAACACTGTCATTTCATTTCTTGGTCCCAAAGGGTGATTTCACAGTTGCTGCGTGGAATCACCTTTGGGACTGATTAATGAAATGACAGTGCCAATGTTCATGATGTGGGGTTCAAAATGCCATGCTGCAAATTTGGTGAAAATTCCTAAAATGACTGTGTTACAAGTGTGTATTGTGCAGTTTTACACATGCTCATAACTTCACCAATTTTTATATTTTCACTCTGCATTTTCAACACTGCTATTTTGTTCACATCTTCTTATGAACAGTACCACTGTCATTTTTCACATCCTAACCAGACTGTGTTTTCTCACCTGTGGTACAGAATGGTGCAGTTGCTGTGAAATCAACTTTTGGGACAGATTAACAAAATCACAGTTGCAATGTTCATGAGGGAGGTCCCAAAGTGCCCATGTTTAAATTTTGGTGAAGAATTCAACAAATGACCATGTTATAAGCGTGCATTACACAGTTTCTGTGCATGCTCGTAACTTTGCCAGTTTTTCATATTTTACATTACCATTTTCCACACCACCTCTTGAATAGTGTAACTGTAATTTTTCAAATCCTGCTAAAATGTTTTCCTGCACCTGTGACACAAAACAATGTTACAGTTATGGAATTACATTGTGACTGGATTTGAAACTTCTGTACTGGGTACATGTTGTGAGGTGATAAGAAGGTTATGTTGAACATTTGGGGTGAAAATTATTTAAGATGGCACAGTTATGACTATTTGTTGAAATTTCACTATGCCTGCTCGTAACTTCATGAGTGGAAGCAAGGGGCCACAGATCCCTGTCTTTTCACAGTTACATACATGTGTGCATCTGTGAAGGGATTGGAGTGCAGGGTCTGAAGGACCCTGCACTCCCACTGCAATATATGGCTACTGCTGTACTATCTGGATAGAGAGATGGGAGCGAGGGTTCAAAAGACTCTGTGCTCCCATTGTGACATAAGGATACTGTTATGCTATCTCGATGGAGGGATGGGAGTCAGGTCTGAAGGACCCTGCACTCCCACCGTGAGATATGGACACTGTTGTACTATCTCAAGAGAGGTATGAGAGCACAGGGTCTTTTGCTTCACATATGGATACTATTATATTATCTGGATAGAGGGATGGGAGTGCAGCGTCCAAAGGATTCATTAATACATCAGTTAGGGATGAAGTGACAAAAGTATGGAAATGAAACATTAGGGTTGAGCCCCTAACCTCCCACCTACCACCCCATCCTCCACACCAACAGGCATCGGGGTGTGCCATGAGATCATTAGGCCAAACTCTAACCCTTTCCTTGTGTAAACAGGCTGACATGGTACAGTATAGAAGAATGGAGTGAGAGTTAGGCCTAATGACCCCATGGCACACCCTGAGAGTTAAATTGATCACTCTGACAGTCTTGTGATTCTTTTGCCTCTCGCTATCTCTCTGCCTTCATTTGCTGTTCCTGTCTTTTTTTTCCCTTGCATATCTGCAGTTATAATATTACATGTGAATCTTTATGTGAAACAGGGATCCTTGTTTTGAAAATGTATATAGTTACACTGCTGAAATGATTGTGAAAAGCTATTTGGAATTTAGGGGTTTACCTGAGATGCAGTTTGAGCTCCATTAGGCTTATTTGCCAACTCTTTGCAGAACTGTTAGCAGCAGGCCAGCTTGGGAATCTGTTCTATTTGCAAGTCTGCTCTGCAAAGAAACTGACAAGAACTCTGATACATTTATGAGAAACAGGATGCCTCTTAACAAGCTCAGGATGAAGAAGTTTATTGTCAGGCAAAGTCTTGTTATAAAAGAGCAGCAAACTTTTTGCTGGATAGACTGAAACTTGAAATTAGAGATACCCTCAAATGAAGGACATTGTTTTTCTGTTTTTCTGTTTGTACTGCCTTTGTAAATAGTCACACTGAACAATTTTTGTTTAACTGTTATTGATTATAATAAAATGCTACTTGCAAATGTTCTAACTGTTCCTGGTTTTTATGCTTCCTGACATGTGCCTCAATGGCAGATGGTGTCAGATCAGTGGATTTACACTATGTACACTCTAGCAAGGAGTGTTCTGTGTAGGTACTAGGCCTGGTACCAGGGAAGCATAGCAGAAAGGTATGGATTCTGCAGAGCAAGCCCAGGAGTCATTAGCAAAGAATGGCAGCCAAACTAGCAGAGACAGAAGTCCAGACTGAGACTGTACAGCCAGCACAGTGATGGAAAAAGGAGAACAGGCAGTGACAGAACCTGAAAGCCTGATTGCCTTTTTCAAATGGTGGGCTATACAATAAAAAGAGATGGAGCAAAGAAGAGAGGAGATGTAGCAGAGAAAAATACATTCAATGTTTAGAGGCACAGAGAAAATAAGAAATGCAGCAACTTGAGAAGCAGAGAAAAGAAGAGATTCAGCTACAGGAGCAGCAAAGAAGAGAAGAGATGCAATGATGGCTGGATGCCTTACAAGCTATCAAAGCTGGAAGATCTGGCACTAGTCCAGCAGAGCAACAAGACACAAACAACTTAAATTACATTAAACTTACAAAGTTGTGTCCCTTGGATGATATTGAAGCATACCTGACAACTTTTGAAAGAGGTTGCCACAGCCTGCCAATGGCCAAAGCAGCAATGGGCAACCCAGCTGGTACCTTCCTGACAGGTGAAGATCAACTTGTTAAGCAATATGGACACCACACAGTCAGAAAACTATAACCTGGTGAAAAGAGAAATCTTAAAAATATGTGACATCTCAGGAGAAACCTACAGGCAAAGATTCCAGTCTCTGGAGTACAATTCAGTTGACAATCATTGAGAGACTTCACCCAGTTCAGAGAACTCCTTACTAAATGGCTCCAACCAGAGGGCAAACAGCCCACAGATCGCTGACACACTTGCAATGGAGCAGTTCATAAACATCCTGCCTACAGACGTGCAGCTTTGGGTAAAAGAACACTAACCAGAAAGTGGGGAAAGGCTGTTTCTTTGACTGAAGACTACCAGATGGCCAGACAGATGGCACAGCAGTGAGGTAACAGTCAAGCATCAGAAAGACCCTCTTTGCCCGATTTAACTCCAAGTCTGATAAGAACTCTGGTGGGGTTAACAAATCTGCACCCAAAGATTTTATTTGTTGTAAGTGTAACAAGCCAGGCCATACTACAAGAAACTGCTATAGTAAGGAGAGTAACAATGGAGCAGATTTATCATTAGCAAATTGGGACAAGTACTTAACAGATGTCAAGGTGGAGATAAGACTGTGAAAGGACTTATAGATTTGGAAAGTAGCCAGACCTTGGTGCATGTTGAAGTTCTTGAAAATAACTGTGCCAAAAGGACCAGGTACTGATGTCATCTGCATCCATGGAGACATATACTATCCCACCACCCAAGTGACTCTGAATATTAATGGGGTGTCACACCAAATGAAGGTTAAAATTCCAGACTCACACAGTGGTACCTGCACTACAGCCATTTAAATTTAAAGTGATGCACAAATCTGGGAAAGAGAATGTCAATGCTGATTTTCTGTGAAGATATGGATCAGGAATTGAGAAATCTGAAGGTTGAAAACAAAATGTGAGTCTGAATTAAATAGAACTCATCGCAAAGTGCCCCACAAAAGTGGAGCGAGGTGTGAGGGGGTCAGTGATGAAAGTGAACAGAAACGCATAGGAACGATCTTTTGCAGCAGGAACAGAGTTCCTGTACTGTTCCCACTGACACTGGAAATGAAATTTTAAACCAACAACATAATGACAGTTTCTGGCCCTGTGACCTAAAATCAGGGTTTCCATAACAACATTTGACTTGTACAGCAGTGCAATTTTGCTAGAAATACTTCAATATCTCTAACTGAATCTACTAGTGTCTAAACAGATATACATGTCTTCACACAGCTATCCTTCAGATTGAAGATCTTCATTCTTCATTTTATATCTGTCAGTGCCTGAGTTCCTGTACCTCTTGTCTACCACTTGCACCACTGGAGGGGTTATCTGTTTGCTAGACTGCATATGCACTGAACTGTAAAGGTTATATGCTAATGTTTGAAGAGAATTAATAGAAAGTTTTGGAAACCAGTTTTTAAAAACAGGTTCCTCTTAAAAGAGGTATGTGATAGGGTTGTATAAGTCTCTGTCCCATTTGTTATGCAGAACAAGTTAAATGCAAGGATCTGTTCTATCTTCTCCTTTCTGTCTCTTGTCTGTTTTGTAGTGCAATCAAATGTTCTTGTGAGACATAGGAACTGATCACTCTGACAGTCTCATGATTCTCCGCCTCGCTTTCTCTGTCTTCACTTGCTGTTTCTGTCTTTTCTTCCCTTGCATATCTGCAGTTATAAAAATATATGTGAATCTTTATGTGAAACTGAGATCAATTGGTTTGAAAATGTATATTGTTATACTGCTGGAAACAATTGCAAAATCTATCTGAATTTAGGGGTTAACCTGAAATGCAGTTTCAGCTCCTCTGCTTGTCTGCGCAACTCTTTTGCAGAGCTGTTAGTAGGAGGCCAGCTTGGAACCCTGTTCTGTTTGGAAGCCTGTTCTGCAAAGAAAATGACAAGAACTCTGATACATTTGTGAGAAACAGGATGCCTCCTTAACAAGCTCAGGATGAAGAAGTTTATTGTCAGGCAAAGACTTGTTATAAAAAGAGCAGCAATATTTTTGTTGGAGAGACTGAAACTTGGAATTAGAGATACCATCAGATGAAGGACTGTGTTTTTTCTGTTTGTACTGCCTTTGTAAATAATTACACTGAACAATTTTGTTTTTATCTTACTGTTACTGATTATAATAAAATGCTACTTGCAAATTGTATAACTGCTCCTGGTTTTCCTATGCTTCCTGACCTGTGCCTCAATGGCACTCATCTCTACTATCCTGGGTAAATACAGTGTAAAAATGGGGACAGCAGGATCCCACTGAAAAGAAGATAGCATCTGAGCTGTGCTATCCTGGGTAAATACAGTACAAAATGTGTCAGAGCAAGAACCATTGAAAATGAGATATTGCATCTCAGCTGGGTTATCCTCAGTAAATATACTACAAACTGCAAAAATAGGACCCTACAGCAGAACCCACTGAAAAGTAGATATTGCATTTAATACTGTGTCTTAGAAAAATGCATTATAAAAGCAGGACTACACTAAAACAAGATATCGATCTCATCTCTACTATCCTGGGTAAACGCATTGTATAAAATCAGGACCCCACTGCAAATGACATATTACATCTCATCTGGTCTGTTTTGGGTGAATATATAGTAAAATGTGTATAAGCGGGACCCAGTACAACAACAATGTAGGCAACTAACTTTCGATATTGACAAATGCTTGTTTAAAATATGCTTTGGGCACTCACAATGATGCTTAAAGGTAATTTAAAATAGCAAACTTTGTGCATTGTGTTAACTGGTGCTTTGATAGGAGCTTGCAATGCACAAACCTCAGCTTTTAAAAACTGGCCCAATTTTTTATTTTAATTATAATGAAAATATCAAAACACATAAAACCACCAGCAACCAAAACCACATTTTGTCTTTCTTCTTTTCTTCCCAAGTGGGCACAGTACTAAACTGGGCACTTATATTCAGTGTTTTTGTAAGAGAGTAAATTGCCGAAAACAGATTCACTACAACCTCTCCCCTTAGAAAGGAGAGCAATACAATCACTGAAATCTAACCATAACATTGTTATGAAAAAGCTGATAAAGGCTCTGCAGGTGTGATCTTAAACTGGGAGGATTATATCAATGAAGCTAACGGGCAATTGTCCCCGGAGCCCCAGCAAATAATGACACTGACAAGTTCTGTGTGGTGCTCAGTTTTGGCAATTAATTTACTTGATCTTTAAAATCGCCACTTTTCTTGTAATACATATATCCATAACTTCCCATATTCACAATTTTCATTTCTTACAATTTTATAATGTGCAATTTCCATTCCTTTCATATCATAATTCATTCTACTTTCCTCATCTTCCTTCTTTCTTCTGCCCCTCAGATGTGCATCATACAGAGCCACACTTCTTCCTCCATTCAAAGAATGCAGTGTATACACTGTACCCCTAGTTCTGTTGCTTCTCTTCTGTCACATTTTTGTGTTTTACCTTATTTTTTCCCCTTTTCCTGTCCTCCTCCTCCTTTATTTTCTAACTCTCATGCTTGCCTCTACTTTGTCACTGCTGTCCACCTTCAGCAGCCCATACTCACACATACTGCGCTCCACTTCCGCATTGCCCTCAACATATTCCTCTTATCAGGGTGGGAGGGTGGGAAAATCTCTTGGGAGCAAATTGTGAGCTCCTTGCTTGTGCTCCTAAATTGAATACCCCTTTTGCCCTGCCTCTTGTGCCTGTTCTGACCACTCACAGGCTCCCACCTCATCATTCCCTGGCCCTCCCTAGGTGACCTCACCTGGCCCCTCCTCCTTCTGTGACCTCATTTTCATTCCTCTTGAAACTCCCTCCCCTATCACCCCATTTCCCCCTGCCTCTAGGCTCCTCCACACATGCTTTCCTGGGGCCTGAGGACAATGGGGTCTGCCCTTTAATTGGCAACCCTCTTTGTCCCCAGAGCCTCTGAAAATAAGGACACTGACAAGTTCTGTGGGTGCTCAGTTTTGCAATTAATTTACTTGATCTTTTAAAATCATCACTTTTCTTGTAATATACATATCCATAACTTCCCATATTCACAATTTTCAGTTCTTACAATTTTATAATGTACAATTTCCATTCCTTTCAAATCATAATTCATTCTACTACTTTCCTCATCTTCCTTCTTTCTTCTGCCCCACAGATGTGCATTTGGGGCCACACTTCTTTCCTCCATTCAAAAAGGGAGATACGAGCAGCTGCACTGTACCCTGGTTCTTGCTTGCTTGTCGCTCTGTCACATCTTTTGTGTTTTATCTTATTTCCCCTTTTCCTGTCCTCCTCCTCCCTTACTTCCATTAGTCCACCTCCAGCTCATGGTGAACGGTGGACTTGCCCCACTCTTCCACTCCACATTTTACCCCCTTCTATCTTGCATCCAGACCTCAATGGCATTGGCAATATCCCTCATTAAACAATACCAGCCCCAGCCCTGACAAGTGTATCCCATCCCCTGTAGAACTCATCTACCTGTTCCAACACCCCATGGTGTATGACTAGGCCCCGTGCTCTCAAATAACCTGCCCACCCTCATGTTCATGCACTTCTGAGCCCGGTCCATTGCCTTGTCATTAGATGCATGTCACCAAACCCTTCTTGACTTAATGTCGGACCATGCCAGAGTAACTTCCAGCCACCAATCCTTCATCTTTTTAGGTCCTGCTTAATTTGATAAAATATTTCCAGCCATGTCCCTGTCCCTAGATAATTTCCTCCCAAGTGAATCACAATCAAGTCTGGCCAGCTGTGGCCTTTCTGGTTTCTCTCAACATTGGCAGCAATTGTGCCCACCTCCTTTTGCAGGCCTCTCCATGTCAATTTAATAGCGTTGATGTTCATGCCTAGTTGTTTTCCCTTGCCACCTGGATGCCCATTTCTCCACCCAGTACACAAAGGAGTGCCCACATATCCAAGCCTCAGACTTCCTTGTCCTTCCTAGGTAATTATAAGCAGAAACCAAATTAGTGCCTTTCACATTCCCTCCTTCCATCCCCCTCACCCCTTGTCTCCTCCCTTGCACTTCTGGTACCAATCGTTCTCCTGCATCTGCTATGGGAGAAAAGAAAGACAGTGTTATTCTTTGAGGTTGCAGATATATTTTTTGTAACAACTAGAAGCCCATCTGCCCCTCCTGCTTGATGACACCTGGCGGCCTCCTGTGCTGTCATCATAGAGGCTGCCCCAACCCTGAATGAGTGTGATGAATATCTTCCAGGTTGTTCACCCAAGAAGGCCAGCCCTTTTCTTAAACTGCAGTCACCTGGTACACCATCACTGCTGCCCTGTCTCCATGCAGGAACATTAATGGTTCTCCCTTTGGGCACCCAGCCATGTACACTTGCAAGGCCCCAACCAGACATATGGCTGCATTTTGGTGATGCTTTAACCAGATCATGGCCCCTTGCCCTTGTTGGTCTGTCTTGGACCTCCTTACTGTCACTGCTATGCCCTCCCCAGTCCATACCATGTCCCCCAGCGTAGCTCACCAGGTGTATTTTCTCCCATGACCTACTACCTCACTGACTCTGAAGCCCCACTGTACATTGTGGCATATAACACCCTGAACATTACTGCTTCACTAATCGACGTACAGACCTGTTGCAAGGCTCCCAAGAGCCTCTTGATCAGCCCTTCCGTCATTGGCCTTCTGCGTCTCTGACCCTCTCGGACCCCCTAACCATCCCTGCATCATCTGACGACTAAATTACATTTTGTCAGGTCCTGCCATCCTTTAGTGTGCACACCTACCCTACAGCCACTAGTGCACCCCATCATTGCCTGAGCCATGTTCTGTCTCCAACCTGCCACTATGAATCTTGCTACCTGCTCCCTCGTGACTATCCAACTACCTGTCCTCCATTCAGATTCTGAAAACTCTGAAATGACCTCCAAGAGGCTTTGTATGCCCTCAGGGTCCTAGGGACCAGGAGCTGCATAACAACAATTGGCTCCCCAATCCAGTCATCCACATAGGCCGGATAGTGATCTGTCTGGTTTCTGCTCCTGATATGATGGTCCAAACTTGTCCATCTGTAGCGTGAGAGACAGTCAGCTATCACATTGTCTATGCCATTGATGTACCTAGCCTAAAAGACAGATTCAATGTCAGACCTGACAAGACTAGTCACCCAGTATCCTCATGACTCTTTCTGACTTCATCCCTTTTTGTTCAGTACGTCACCACTGCCCTGTTGTTGCTCCAGAATGTGACCTGCTTGTTTCTAATTCCTCCCCATGTTACCACCACTACACATATGGGGAAAAGTCCAGAAAGGTGATATCCTTAGTTACCTGCTTGTACCCACCCCTTGGCCACAACTTGGCAAACCGCCTTCCTCCAAATATGCTCCCATGCCTATTCCCACTGCGGCATCTGTGTAGGCTGTAGGTCAGTGTTAAGCACCCATTCTTCCTGCCAAAGGTCTTCCCATTGTAGGTCTTAAGAAATCACCCCAGACCTCCAGATCCTCCCTTGTGCCCCTGGTAATATCCACCCAATGATGGGCTGTACTGCCCCTCGGGTGGCCCAGGCTAAGCACCATGTAACGGCGTGTTGGCACTATAGCCCTCACAGGCAAAGTTCAGGTTGCCCATCAGCTGCTGCACCTGCCACAGTTGTACCCTGTGTCTCCCTTTACCTCCCTCAGTAATGCTTCCAGTTTCCTCACCTTTGACTCGGGCAGCCGAATACTCACTGACTATATCTATCTCGATGCCCAGGAACTCCATTGTCTGGCTGGGCCCTTCAGTCTTTTCCTTTGACAATAGGACTCCTAGCTCCTGGCACTTTCCTTCAAAATCCCTTTACATCCTTTCTGTCTCCCTCCGCCTCCCCAATCAACAGAAAATCGTCTAGTAATGAACCACTGTGTGGTACCGTGCCTTTCCTTGTATGTCCATTGCAACCACGTGCTGAGCATCTCAAATGTGGCACAGGCCACAGAGTATTCCATGGGCATGGCTTTATTGAAATAGTACCCTCCCCACCCTAAAACCCAACAGAGTCCCAATCTTCCGGACGGACTGGCAACAGTCGAAGGCAGCTTCTATGTCTGTCTTTGCCAGCCGGGCTCCTAGTGAGCCCTAATTAACCTTACTGCTTCCTCTAGAGTGGCGTATGTCACCTGCTGTCCTCTCTCCCCAATGTAGTCATTGAAGGAGTCCCCTCCGGGTATGAGAGGTGATGGATCACCCGGTATTCCCCAATCATTCTTTGGTACCAATCCCAATGGTGAAATTCTCAATCCAGCAGGGTGGAACCCTAAATGGCCCTCCACTCTGCCTGCATCTATTTCCTTTGAATTTTATGGACTAGCAAGGCTTCTTTACCCTGTATGGACTTAAGGTTCTTTGCCCGGTCCCTTTCCTGATCCCTTGAAATTACAAATTAACATCTCCCTCAGGACCCTTCCAATAGTGTTTTTGCAACCCTCTGATCTGGATAACCTTGTAACCACTCCTGTAATAACCCAGTCCTGATAGGTGTGCAGGCCAGCCAAAACTGCTGCCCTCTGTCCCTTAGCAATCCTGATGCCTATTCTGGTATGAGTGCCTCTGCTGCTCCCAGCCCCGTCCCCTGTTCCCGCTGGCTCATGACTGGGCCATGAAAGTTCCCCTGGCTGTTCCAAAGGGCTGCTTGTATGTGCTGTCCTGGTTGCCACTGCCTTTTCCCATTTCTATCTACAGTACACTTGGACGCAGGGGTGGTGGCCCCACACTTTGAGCATGTATGCTGGAACCAGCAGTTTGGCCAGAGCAAAAGCCCAGTTATACCCCAAGCATGCTTTTATGTCCCTCCCCTTTTTGTCCTCCTCTCCTTTTGTGTCTGTCGGCCCTGTGTAAATTTCCAACCATAAATCAATCTGTCTCGCATCCCATTTTACATCTCCAAAGTGTGGCATCCTTTTCCTAAATTTTTCGTCATATTTAAGCCAGCTGTGGCCCTTTCTTGTAAGCATTCTTGATAATCAGGAGTATGTTAACAGCGGGGTCACCAATTCTGGCTGCTTTCTATGACTATTGCTGTAAAGTACGTGAAACCCATGGATCAGTTGTCCCAGGTCTTTCCCTTTAGTGATTTGTCCTCCTCCCCTTTCCTAGCAATACTACTGCCGCTGCCATATCTTTCTTATCAAAGCTATCCTTCTCCTCATACTTATCCATGTTATCTGCATTTGCAGCATGAAAATATCCATGAACTCCCTTTCCAAATCTTCTCCTTGGTGGCTGTAGGACGTGGTCCCCAATCCAGACCCCGGGCCCTAGCACACCACTGTCTGTCCCTGGTCCTGTTGCCCCAATTGGTCCTCCCACCCCCAGCCCCTGTCCCTTAATCTCCTCCGAACGCTTCTCTAATTGTTCCAACCCATTGTGCCCCTTGGCTTTCAGCATTTGTTCAATGTATTCTTTTACACCACTGTCCAGTGTAATGGCTTGATTACCTGGTGTGGCTGGGCTCCGACTGTGCATTGGTGCTGGGCTAGGAGCCAGTGCAGGATCTGGTAGCTGGGGTCTCACCGGTGAAGAAGGGCTGGCTTTGTTGATGTTGGCAAGTCAGGCACTAGAACAGGAACTGGTGCAGGTGCCAGTGCAGGTTCGGTACTGGAAGAGCAGGGAGAGGGACAGAGAGCTGGCTCTGGCACAGGAACCACAGGGGAAAGTGGACCTGGTGCCACCAGAATGGGGGCGACTGGCCAGGGCTTGTCTGGCACTTTGGGAGCCGTTTCCCATCCTTGCTTCCCCTGCCCTGCTTCTCTTTCTGCTTTTTGCCCTGGTCCAGTCCAACTGGATCCGCCGCCCAACAATCGGGTTTGCCTTATCTGCCAAATCCATAACAGCCAAGTAACAATTTTCTTTGCTTGGCTTGCTCTTCCATGGGGCCATGTTGGTTGCTGTAGGTCTCTATAATGAAATAAAGCACAAAATGATTCCTTATAACCTTCACCAATCACAGGCCTGTTCTCATTTTGTCCCTATTGGGGGCTTTACTTGACCTAACCTGTTCTCTTATCCTCTTGTCTTAATTGCATATCATTATTGTTTTGCTGCTGTACCCTTATTCAAACCATCCAGCCAATGCATGCCCCAAAACTAAATCTGGCCAACCCCTTTTTTTTTTAATAATCGTGAGGAGGTTGCGGGAATCTTAGGTCTGGTCTGCTTTTTGTACTAAATCCTGTTCACATACTGCTCTTGCTTTTTGTTGAATTCCACCCCCAACTGGTTTTCCTTCAGGTGAGACTCAGCACTAAAACCAAAAACTTAGAAATTCTAACCAGGAGGAACTCCCGGCTCCTGGAGGCTACAACAAATGCAACTGTTGAGTAAGGCTTTGAGCAAAAGTGCAGCAGAACATTCATAATTCAGCTAATATCCTTATTCCAAGCAATGTTTTGTGAAACTCTTTCTTTGCTGGCATGAAACGCTGGTTCTGATATTGTTATTTTCCTTAAAATGGCATTAAAATCCTTGTCCTCCTGGGTCCCCAATCTTCTCATACACCTCCCCAGTCACGTGGCGATGACGTCAGATGCCATCACCATGTGCTGCACCCATAGGGCCTCTCATCCTGTAGCTGGTCACCGTGAGAAGCTGGACCCACTTTTCTGCTTTTTGCCTCGATTCTAAGAATGAAGCCTTCTGCTCCTCATCTCTTTTTGCATCCCCACCTCTTCTCCCCAATGTACTCCTCTGGCCTCCTCTCTCCCTGCTTGCACAAACTGGCCCCAGGCCCCGCGCCACATGGCGCGCTGCTCGATCCTTGCCGCGGACCCGCATCCTCTCTAATCCTTTCTGGCTCTTTCTTTTCCTTGGCCATACGTCACTTGATTCCTCTCCCCTAGTCTTCCTAAACAAAGGAAAAAATGCCCATGAGTGCACAGCCGCACCAGCTCCTCACCTCTGTACTACATGAGAGCCTCTCATGTGAGCTGCATATTCACTCAGTCAGCACCCCAGTTCTTAGTAGCCTCCCACCAAACAGCTTCTCCCAACAGACAAAACCAGAGCATGAACAATCTCACCAGCCGTGACTCTAGCCACTCCACCCCCAAACTGTTCCCAGAACATCGCTTGCCTTCAAAGTTAGCTGGTGGTTCTCCACAACCAACCCTTGCTGGCTGGCACAATTCTCTGCAGCCCAAATTGATAAGCCTTTTGACTCTTACCTCTAGTTTGGTCCTTCGTTAAATACTCACGATACACCCTGTGCTCCAATTGATTCTTGTTGGTACAAAACCTAACTTAACAATTCTACTGTTAATCTGATGAGTTTTTCATTTTAACTCAGAACGCTATAACAATAAAATTGCCCAGTGGCCTGTTATCTGTGCCAAAACTGATGCTCCTAGAGGAAAATCTTGGGAGCAAAATTGTGAGCTCCTTGCTTGTGCTCTAATAAATTAGCCCCCCTTTTGCCCTGCCCCTGTGCTGTCCTGATCACCTGGCAGGCTCCCACCTCATCATTCCTGCCCCTCCCTAGGTGACCTCACCTGGCCCTCCCCTCCTTCTGTGACCTCATTTTCATCCTCTTGGAATTCCTCCCATCCCCCTCCTCCCCTACCTCCTGGCTCCTCCACACATGCTTGCTCGGGACCTGAAGATGGGGTCTGCTCTTTTAATTGGTAGCCCTCTTTATCAGATCACACCTACTATAGGGAACTGGCTAGTGACAGACTGCAGAATACACCAGGGAACTATGGGGCATAATCTGATCATTTCTTAAGCATGCCCAGACAGAATAACTGATCTCATCTCTGATGAATGTCAGCCAGCTACGTTTACATGCTGCCAAGATCCATAAACCTGAAATCCAGGTAGACTTATAATATCTGGGAAGGATGCCCTGACAGAGGGATCTCTGGTTTAATAGAAACCAGTTTAAAACTGCTTGTCATGGAAAGGAATAACTATCTTTAGGACACCACACACTTCTTGTGTAAGATTTCTGTTTTTAGGATTTACCACCTAATATAATATTAGCACAATGGATGTAACCCTCTACATTAATATTCCATGTACTGATGGTATTTTCGCCTGTCTCAAATACACAAGAGAAAGGACAGCACCACGACATCCACACAAAATTCATTGTGAGACTTATTGAATTTATTCTGACCCCAACAACTTCAAGTTTTAATGGTAAACATTGTGTTCAAGTTATGGGAAGACCATTGAGCACCAGGATGGCTCCACAATATTCCAGCCTTTTCATAGTGAAGTTGGAGGAGAATTTCTTAAAACATTGTACACACAAACCAATTGATTATTTCTGTTATATTGATGATTAATTTGGACAGAAGGTAGCTGTACACTCAAATAATTCTGTCAGGAACTTAACAATCTCCACCCATCCATTAAAATTTTCCTGGAGTACTCTAACACCAGTGTTAATTTTCTGGCAACCACAGTTACCATCAATGATGGAACTTTTCAGACCTATATTTACAGTAAACCAACAGACTGACAAAATACTTAGATAAAACAGCAATCACCCTAGGCAGACAAAAAATCAGTAACGTACAATCAAGCATTTCAGTACCACCATATCTGTTCTAGTAAGGAGGACATAGATAAACACTTGGCCACACTGAAAAAAGCATTTATTGGGTAGGGAATTCTCTAGAGAAATTGACAGAGTGATGGAACATGCTACGCTGTACCAAGAGAACAATTACAACAATGTAAAGAGAAGACCAACTGGATACCCTTGGTTGTCACATACAACCCTGATCTGGAGCCCCTACATAAAATTATTAAGGGCCTCCAACCAATAGTCAGTGAGGATGACACCTTGAAATGTGTCTTCCAAGAACTATCTCCACCGTCTTTCAAACAACCACTTAATTTATCCAACCTGATTGGCAGGAGCAAACTTATACCTCACTAAAACAACAGAACACTAGGTGGTACGAGATCCTGCAATTGTCTAGATGTAAGACACGTGAGCACATTTCCACTTCAAACTTTATCAACATCCTCCAAAACAAACAATTCAAGATACAGGGAAATTATACATGTATCTTAGAATGTTGTTTATTAGCTCAATGCAAGAAATGTCCACAAACAGGTTATGTGGGGAAGACTGGACAACCTCTTCAAACTCAAAAGAACTCACACAGACATGATATTAAAATGAAGAAGACTGAAAAGCTAGTGGGACAACATTTCCTTCAATCTCATTACTCCATCTCTGACCTCTCTGTCCTGGTTCTTAAGGACACTTAAAAATACACAACAGAGATGAGCATTGGAGGTTATACTTGTTTTTCTTGTGAATATGGTTGATGATGGCATGAACATGGACATTAGTTTCATGTCCACTACACTCTCTAAAGGTGACTTGCAAAGAAAATGCTGCAGCTCCTCCCATCACATATACCTTTCTATGCTGTGTTGGGGCCATGGCTGCTATGAGGATCATTTTCAGAAAAATATCTATATTTTAAAACACTGCCAAAACATGTTGGTGAATGTTGAAGCATTGAATGAGTTCTGATCAAATGGGCACAAGTTTTTCATGGGTATTTCACCCATTTCTTGATATTGCTTCGTGGGGAGGATCTTGATGCTTAAAATAAAACTGACAGCAACACCTGGACAGGCTTTGATGTCAATATTATTTTAAGCATCAAGACCTCTATGGAGTAATAAAATAAGAATATTAATCATCATTCATAACAGTGGTACTTTCCATGTCACTAAATGGGTAGAACACCCATAAAAACTCAATCGACTGCACAGTGATTCCACATTAGCTGAATTGTTTTGGCAGTGTTTTAAAATACAGACATTCTGAAAATGATGCTTATAGCAGCCTGCCACAGCATTGAAAGGTATGTGGTACAGGAGGGCTGCAGTTTTCTTTGCAGGTCACCATTAAAGTGCTCCTGCTTCTTACTTGTTTCAGATACAACACATGGACAGATATTCCAATATGCTTATATATTTAATGTTTCTATTTAATCTATATAACTATGTGTGGATTTATAAGTTTGATTTTAACTGGTGGGTGGTGATTTCATGGGCTTTAGATTCATGCATGCAGAACTATAGTTTCAAGGATACTTTCTTATCTCTGGTTGTGTTTCTTATCTAATAACACCCTAGTCTGTCACATTCATGTGTAAAGTGTGTTTTCTTTCTAATATTGTCCTGGGCACTTAAAAAGTAAGCTCTTTTAAGAAAACTGCCATTTCCTTCAAGGAAGAACTATATCGTTTGAAAGCTTAAGGATTTTCTGTAAATCTCAGTTGGTCCAATAAAAGGTATCAAATCACCTATTTTGTGCTTCTTTTTTCCCGTTATGTTTAGCTGCTACATTATCTGAGAAACGTGCATTTTAAAACAGCAATGGAGAAGACATCTTCTTTGATGAGAATGGTGACCCTCCAGCACTTTATGATATCATGAACTGGCAGAAGGGACAGATGATTCCCGTAGATTAATTGAGCTCGGACGATATGACTCTAGAGACCCTGCAGGCCAGTATCTGACAATAACATCAGTAAAATTATGTGGAATGGAGGTTATGACAAGGTAGGATACATACATTCTTTTTATGAAAATATATTTTTCTTTTCAGGCAGCATATTATAGCACAGCAGTGGCACAGCTACAATTGTTTTATTTATGATTTTACACAATACAGCAACATTTCATTGCAAGAGAGTAATGTAATCAATTACTTATTTGAGTAGTTACAGCACAAAATGTAATAACACTCTTTTCTACATCCTTGAGGAAATCAGAGACTGCAGTGATTAGCACTTCAGTCTACATTTTAACAACAATATTAGTTGACAAAATGAGCTTTTAAAGCAGCCAATGGGCTGGGTTCCAATTATAGAATATATCAAGCTTTTCAACTTAGTGCAGCCAACACTTTACCTAAAGGCTCCCACTTACCAGCCATAAACATGTTGTGGATTTAAGCCCACCTAACACCCACTATGGTGCCATATCTTGTCTTCCCAAAGCCCCATATAATTAATACAGAGCTATAAACAGCCATAATGAAAACTAAGCAAGAATGCCCCCCTTTGGCCTAAAAGAGAAAACATTGTTTGCATATTTATTAGAAAAATGCCATTATGGGAGGCCATCTCTCTCAATGCATAAAATGTCCAGTGCCTCAAAACAGGAATGAGGGAGAATACCATTTTAAACCCTGATGCAGTTCAGATAGTAAATGATCTGATCTCCAGCTTCACCATAGATCTAGCCCAAGAGAATATCATTATTTGTACTTACAAAGTTCAAGGATCTGAGTCCAGCTCCTCTGCTGTGCACCCAGGGCTGTTCTTTGTGATTTTAGCCAGCAGTCCATCCAAGTCTTTTGGATTGCCAAAATATAGGTGTGCCCAACATACTGAACTCAAGTTTGGCAGGGTAGATGTTGCCGAAAGTCCTGAATTTCCATGTGCCGCCATCAAAACTGTTGCCGCTTGTTGAGTAGATTAGCAGAGATCAGGGTAAAAATAACTCTCTGGCCATCAACTTCAATGTTCTTAATTTGGTGTGCTGTGTTAAGAATGAGGTCCCTCTGAGAAACTGAGCCAGTTTTTAATAGTAGCATGCAGAGTATCATCATCGGCCCTCTTCCTCGGTATGGTGTGATATGATAGCATTTGACCACTTGGAGTTGTTGGCCCAGTGACTGGAGTCCAGTGCTTCTCCCATCCAGGCAAGTAAGGTTTCTACAGGGAGCCCCAATCAAAGCCTCTCTCAGGCCATTGACTCAGACATTAACCTCTCAAAGCAAATTTCAGCATGTTCCAGCCGAGTACTTATAAGTTGCTGCTTTTAACAAGGCCTGCCGAGACAGAGAGGGCCTTGCCTGTGGTACTCTTGACTCCACAACCTCCGAGACTTGGCACCCACCATCTGTTCAACAGTTTGCAGTCGATTCTCAGCTTGACACAATACTGCAGTGTTTTTGACTTGCTCTCAACTTAACACAACACTGCAGTATTTCTGACCGATTCTCAGCTTGACACAACACTGCAATGTATCTTTTAGGGATGGGCAGACCGAAAGGTCCTGACCCTTATTATCAGGATCAGGATCCAGGCCAAAGTCCTGATAAGTTCTGAATTAAATCAGGACCTTTATAAAATGAATGCCAGTAAGTGGAAACAATTACTAACTGCCCTAAGAAGCAGAAAATAAAAGTATTTTGCTAGCCTGAGTGTGTTGGTCTGTGATTCTGTCTCCATTTTGTCCATTTGTTTTGCTCAGTCTCCCATTTTCTCTGCTGAAAATATGCCTCTTGTGCTCCACACTCTTGGATTTACTGACTAAGCAAGGATGCTGTCCATATCACGAAATCTATGTTCCTCTGTTCTGCTGACACTCTCACTGACAGAACACATTTCCTTCACCTAGCATAACTCAGTACGCAAACCCCAGTCCCTTCCGCTTAGTAGTGCTGATGCCCAGCCTGCTGTTGTATATAAATTCCTGACTCCTTTATGTGGAAATACCCTTGCCCTACTATAAAAACATCCCTACCCACATCAGCAGACACCCACTCTGACCCAGTATATACATGTATGCCCCATATGCTAAAATGCCCCCATCTCAGCATACACAACCCTGTCCCATTTCCCTGTCTATGTTGACATCCCCCAGTGCAGTGCCTAGGAAATAAATGTTTAATACCAGATCCCATTTTGACCCTCTTTGCCACAGCCCCCACCCGCCTCTTCATTTGTTCTTCACAAATTGCATAATTTTATTTATTTCAAAACTGTTTACCATGAGGGAACACTGCAAGGCTGATTTCAGGGTACCACCCATTGGAGGGGAACAAATGCATATACTGGTAAAACACAGCAATCATAGTAAAAGGCAAGGTTTAACTATACAGTCTAGTGCAGGATAGGTACAATCACAGTACATGAAATCATATAACATTTATCAAGATGGGGCTTAGACAGTGGGAGCAACACACATCTATGCCAGGGACCACGACGCACCCTTTTAAATCAAGTTGCTCTTACCACATACCCCTATATTCTAGTTGATGGACCCTTGTCAGTGCTACCCATACCTATCAACCTTTTGACAACAAAATGCAGGATCTTGGCAAACAAAACTGTGATAACATACAGAGCACATCATTAAGCCTGAAACTGCAGGTTCAAAACACTGAAAATTAATCAATGCATGCATTTGTGCCAGTTTCGTGTTTACTTTGCATTTTAAAGCATGGTATTATGATTATTTTGCTGTTTTAGAGTCTGATTTTATAGCACTTTGCACAGAAGCAGCACCTTATCCACTGTGAAGCAGATATAGGGCAAAGCAATTCTAGGGGCAAAATTAAGAACATCCCGCTCCTTCGTAATGTGGTACAGTTGAGAACTATGTTAAGGTGTAACGGTTATGGAATACAGATCCATTCGCCAAACAGTATCACAAGGTGTTTGGAGCAGCTTGAAAACCAAGATTCAGAAGGACTGGATGATATAATTGCAGCCATACAAGAACACCTTTTGCAGCAATTACCTGAACAACATCCCAGCTTGAAGTTCACAGAAGGTAGTTCGGACAGAACTAATCTGAACTTGCTCTCTGAACTGTGGTATGAGAGTGCAACTCACAGTGCATCAGAATGTGAGACTCTAACTAAACTGATTCAATGAAATGAGGGAAATACTTTTAAAGTGAAATCGGAGTTCTGCCTTATAAATGCATTTCTAACTCAAGTTAGGGAAATCTTAAAACAGAGTAGTGGTCCTACTGGCACAACCTTAAACACTTATCATTCATTCTCTCCACTCTCAATTCCATCACACTTATTTTGCAGTCGTTCTTGCAATTATTGTTTAAATGTAAAACTTTCAACTACAGATCTGATGCTGTCTGTCCTCTCACTCACATGACCACCCGCCTGCCTGCTTCTGCTTTCAAGCTCACTCGGTCAATTTCATCCTTACCTTCATGCCACTGTGTCCTAGCATTAGCAGGACAATACAGACCACAGTTGCCAAGTCATCCGATCCACCACCTACTGGCGCTCTCGGTCTATTATCTGCCCCAGATTGTCACTAAATCAGTCCACAATATCTGCTCTCCCGAGTCCTACCATGAACAGCCAGCATGCACACGAGCATCAATATAACAAAACATTCCTGGCAGCCTCCAACTTCCTGCTTGCTCTGCCAAGTGCTCCCTCGTATAGGTGTGACACAGTGGAAGGAACGCCTGTGATTGAGCAGTGGTGGCAATGGCATGCTAATAACCTGTCATTAAAAATTTTTTTTTAAATGGGGTATTTTGTTGCTGTCATTGCAAAACCGGACTAGAACAGAAACAAACAAAAACACTGAAAAGTGGCTGGAGGAAGAAAGACAGACCTCGTAAAGGACTCCAGCTGAAAAGTCCATATCTACCAGATTCCAACGGACTGTATTAGATCTGGGGTTCTGACTTTGAGCAGACTAGTCCGCCCATCCCTAGTTTCTTTTCTAACTTACTCTCACCTTGACACTACACTATTATTTCTGAGCTGCTCTCACCTTTACACAACACTGTAGTGTTGTGTTGAGTTGAGAGATGTCAAAAACACTGCAGTGTTTCTGACCGGCTTTTTCCTTCACACAGCACTGCAGTGTTTCTGACTTGCTCTCATTGTGACACTAAACTGCAGTGTTTCTGACCTGTTCTCACCCTGGCACAACACTGCAGTGTTTCTGACTTGTTCTCACTATAACCCCTACAAATGTGGGTTCCTGACTGTTCTCACTGTAACCCCCTACAAGTTCTCGAAAAGTCTTTCTTGAGCTTGCCTAAATGCTCACTGTCAGGCTGGTGTCCCTGCGTTTTAGCAGTTTAAATGGGTTTGCCAGAGAGTGCCTGTATAGCCTCTATGTACTGTCTCTTTAAGAGCTGCCTGGATTGCAGTCATAAGTAATCTGAGAGGGAGTTTTGTTGAAAGATGTAACAATTTGCTGAAAATCATTTGGAGTGATAATGATAATGTAGTTTGTCTAACCTCCCTTCTTTGCAGCAAGGACTGTTTTGTTTATTCCCACCACTTTGGCCGGGACTGCTGAATTGGACCAATCAGTACTGGTGGGACCTAAAATGGAGCCGGACTACAGGAGCTTTCTGGAGTCAGAATCTGTAGGAATTGTAGTCTTGGGCTTTTGGTGACTTTTGCACCTGAAGGGGAGCTCCTGTTGTGACTGACAGACAGATGAATCAGCAACTGAACCTTTTGGATCTTGGGGAAATTCCCAGGCTTGCTTGCAGTTGAGTCAGATCTAAGTTGGGAGCTGAAAGAAGCAACAGCTAAAGACAGTCTCTGAAAGGCTTGAATTTTGGCCTGCATGCCTGCCTGCTGCCTCTGAGAGGGAGAAGAGAATCAGTTCGGACTGAATCGCGTTTGTAGGAATGAAGTAAGCCACTGAGTTGTGACCAGGATCAACCTGAAGAAGCCCAAAGACTTGCTGAATGCATCGCCTGTCAGGATTTCTAGCTACCCCTAAACTGTGTGCAGAGACTTTAGGATTGTGACCGAGAGTGGTTTGCCTGGTATAGTAGAATCCCTTACATGTAAATGTGCTATGTTTATAGTGGGTCGTGATTTGATTCCCAACTGTGTGAATTGTGTTCTGCTTGCTGGAAGCTGTATCCAGCTCGACCGGACTGAATCACGTTCATCTCCATACGGCCTGGGCCTTTCCACACTGGCCCTGCCAGACTACCCCACTGCACATAGAAAGCCATTGACAAGAGACTTGCCTGGGGATCTTCCCTCTGCTCCACGCTTGAACTGGAGCGAGCGCCTCAGTGAATCATGTGGGCCCTGCTGCTCCTGGCACTCCAGATCAACCACTTGCAGTCCAATTTTCATCCAGCCTGTCGGTCTTGGGTATTGTGACTAACCATCAGGGTAGCTCCTGCAACAACAGTTTAATAGAAGTGTGTCATCTGATTGTCTTGTTGTTTCTTTTCTTTCACGAACTGAGCCCTTGTGCTCCAGATTACAATTAGTGTATATGGTACGTGTTGTTTTCTTCCATCACAGGGCCCCAACCAGCTGCGGGACAGCCTATCCCGACACGATCATGGCTAGCCCACCTCTTCTTCAACTGGATACCAGAGTGTGACTATTTATGGACCTGAAGTGCATGCATAACTGTTTGATTGATATAACCTTTAAGCAAATTAACCTGGTTACGCCTCCCTTGTTCAAGTCCCTAAATAAATCAGATCTAACTCTTTGCATTTACCCTGACTGTGGTTCCAGTTTGTGCAAGAGTATTGTACTGCTGTTATTTGCTGTGTATAACCTGTTTTACGGAGGGGGTCCCCAGGGTCGAGCCAGAGGAAAGCACTAGTAGTAGGTGCAAACAGTGTGGGTACTTGTGTGGTGTATCAGGGTATTGTGAAAGTGATTATTGTGTATTGTTCTGGCCACTAGTAAAGAAAGAGGGGGGTACAGCATCCCGGAGGGCTGTGCCTAGGTTAGCTTGGACCACTAAACTCAGGCCCCTTAACCTGCTCCTAGCCAAGCAGACAGGGGTAGTAGCCCTTGGGATAGCGCCACCTAGGGGTTACATCACCCTGACACAACAATGCAGTGTTTCTGACATGCTCTCAGCTTGATGTAGCACTGCAGTGTTTCTGACTTACTCTCACCTTGAGAAGCACTGCAGTGTTTCTGACCTGCTCTCACCCTGACACAACAATGCAGTGTTTTGACCTGCTCTCAGCTTGATGTAGCACTGCAGTGTTTCTGAGCTGCTCTCACCTTTACACAACACTGCAATGCTTTTGACTTGCTCTCAACTCAGTACAACACTGCAGTTTCTGACATGTTCTCAGCTTGACACAACACTGCAATGTTTCTTTTTGACTTGCTCTCACCTTGACACAACACCACAGTGTTTCTTGACCAACTCTATGTCTGACACAACACAGCAGTGTTTCTAACCTGCTGCCAATTTGACACAACACAGCAGTGTTTCTTACCTGCTCTCAGCTTGACACAGCACTACTGTGTTTCTCACCTGCTCTCAGCTTGATACAGCACTGCAGTGTTTCTAACCAGTGCTCAGCTTGAAATAACTCTGCAGTGTTTCTGACCTGCACTCACCTCGACACAACATTGCAGCATTTCTAACCTGCTCTCAACTTGATCCAACACTGCAATGCTTTTCACTTGGCACAACACTGCAGGTTCTGAACTGCTGTCAACTTAACATAACACTGCAGCATTTCTGACCCATGCTCAGCTTGATGCAACACTACAACGTGTCTGACCTGCTCTCACTTTGACACAACACTGCAGTGTTTCTGACCAGCTCTCACCTCAACACAATGCTGCACTCTTTCTGACCTGCTCTCAGCTTGGAACAACACTGCAGTGTTTCTTTCTGACCTGATCTCAACTTGACACAACACTGCAGTGTTTCTGACCTGCTCTTAGCTTGACAAAATACTGTTGTGTTTCTGACCTGTTTTTAGCTTGCTGCAACACTGTATTGTTTTACTTTCTCTTAGCTTTAAATAACACTGCACTGTTTCTGACCGGCTTTTGCCTTGAAACAACACTGCAGTGTTTCTAACCTGCTCTCATCTTGACACAACACTGCAGTGTTCCTGACCTGCTTTAACCTGACACAATACTGCACTGTTTCTGACTTACTCTCAGCTTGAAATAACACTGCAGTATTTCTGACCTGCTCTCACCTTTAACACAAGGCAGAATTTCTGACTTGCTCTTGTCAGTCAATTCTATTTTAATGTAAAGAAACACATCATTATTCTGAACATTGATGAACATCTGCATGCTGTACATCAATATATGTTGATATACTGTACATCCATAAATTGTCTATAGTCTATATATCGACATACATTCATCTACTGTGCAGTGGTACACATTGATATACTGTACATAGATACACATCAAAATACAGTACATCAATACATGCTAATATATTATACATTGATATATGTTGATATATAGAACACTGGTACCAGTCAATATACTATACATATATACATATTACTATGGTATGCATCATTATAAATTGATATACTTTGTATCCATATGTGCTCACGATACCATGCATTAATACACGCTGATATACACACACATTGATATAGGTACATTGATACACATAATATACCATACATTGATACCAGTTGATATAAATACATCAATAACATGGATATACCATACATCAATACACATCAATATACTGTACATAAATACAAGCCTTATCGCATACAGTATATTTGCACACATCAATATACTATACCATCGATATAACTCAATATACTGTACATCAATGTGCCTGTACATCCATACATGTCAATATACTCTACATTGATACATGCTGATATACTGTACATTGATATATGTCAATATACTGTTCATCAATACATGTCAAAATATTACACACTGATACATGTTGATATATTGCACATCAATATACCTCTATATACTGTGCATTGCTGTATGGTAATATACTGTACATCGATACACATCAATATACTATACATAGATACACACTAAAATACTTGGCATGTTTAAACATTAATATAATGTGCATCCATGCATCTCAATATATTGTTCCTAGATACACACTGGTATACCATACACATCAACACAGGGTACATTGCTATACATTGATATACCATATATCCATACCTATTGATATACCATACAGTAATACATGTTGATATATCATACACTGATACACATCAATGTATTGTATATCCATACAGGGTGCTATACTGTGCATCACTACATGTCAATATGTTGTACATATATATATATATATATATATATATATATATATATAACTCAATGTACTGCACATCAGTATACATCACTATGCTGTTTATTGATACATGTACTGTGATAGTTTAGACTACCCCTGTTAGAATTAAGGCTATGGAATTTCTCTTCATACCCTACAGTCTACTGCAGTAGCATTTCTAAACTTTCTCTATAACTAATTATCATATTTCTACTATGGGTAGGTCACCCATAATAGTACCTCTTCTCCCTTGCCTATTCCCTCTTTGTATTCCTTTTCCTCCCCGCCATAAGCCCTTAATGAGAACAAGCATTGGAACAGTAAACAGTTATGAAAGAATAATGGCTACACAAAAAGAGTAGAAGTAATCTGCACAGAGTTGGTTTGTGTCCTTGTTTACTATGTTATGCTCTGTTAAATAATTTAATAAAGTGCTTAGTCAGAGACAGGATGGTGTCTTTGTAGTACTGTTGTATTTTATAATATGCAATAAATTTACTGTATGTGTCCTGCAGAAATATGAAAGCAGTGAATGAAAGGTTGTTTCGACGGCCTGAAATTGCAGTCAGCAGGTGTGTTGAATATAGATGTGGAATTTGTCTTTTCAAAGCAGTTTGTATATAAACACCCAAAAGAAGGCATAACTAATGTGTAGAAACTAAATATAGGAGTGTTTCCTTTAGTATTCTATGCAGAGTGCTCTTACCTGAGTTAAGCCTTCTTGGAAAAAAGTGTACTTCTAGGAGCCAGCAGTCCCACGATAAGGCTGTTATATAAGAAACTCCCCAGCTGTCACTCCAATTGAAAAGGAGCAGAGTTTTCTTGTTTACAGTAATTATGAAGTCTTTCTCAACAGCTTCAGTGACAGAGTGTTAAAGGGAGCAATAAATCACTCCTTATGATTGTATGTTTTCCCTCTGTATATGCAAGTCTGATCCCCATATGTTTGTACTTAGCAGGAATGTCCCTTTATTAGAAAAGGTAGGATCAGCTGACACTAGTGTCATAGGAGGACTGCACTATAAAGCTGCCACTGAGCTAAGGTTAGGAGATCATCCTGGCAGAGTGTCCTGAGAGGCTGGTCTGAGAGAGAGAGCACAGAAGCTGGTAGAAAATTGTACTGGTTAAAGTGTTCTACACTGTGGCAGAATCACTGAGGAAGTGATTCTGAAGCTCGAAGAGACTCATATATTTCTCTTATTGTTTTCTTTTGTTTATAGTCTGAAGTTTAAGACAGTTTTATTGTATAATTGATTTGTTTTATTTTTGAATAGTATGATTTGCTCTATATTATTTTACAGAAATAAACCTTACACAGAATATGTGTGTTGAACAAATCTCTGAATACGTATGCTTTCATTGCCCTACCCCACGAACCCTACCACATGTACATATTCTGTACATCAATACATATCTATATACCATACATTGATACATGGCAACATGCTGTGCATATATATATCTACAGTATATACTGTGCATAGATACACATCAATATACTGTACTTCAGTACACATCAATATACTGCACACTGATATACCTCAGTAGATTGCACATCAATACACTTCAATATACTCTACATCAGTACACATCGATATACAGTACATCCGATAACACCAATTTACTATACATCAATATATGTTGCTATGCTGTACATTGATACTTTGTCGATTTATTGTACATTGATGCACACTGATATACTGTGCATCATTTTAAGTTGATAATTTGTACACATTGATATAGGGTATATTACTTAACACGTGAAAAGAACCAGCAGAAGAAGACCACACAGTCTATCATGTCTGCTTGGTAACTGATGGTGGTCGGGCCCTACACTTTCCAACAATGACCCTGCCCCTCAACTGTCCTTCCCTGTGCCCCTTCTTCCCTTCCTAAGTCCCAAGGGTTCCCTTTGTGCTTGTCCCAGGCTCTTTTGAATGCTCCCACCATCCTTGTTGATACAACCTCCTCTGGCAGCTCATTCCAGGCAGACACCACCCTCTCCAATGGAAATGCTTCTTTATATCTCTTCTGAATTCCCCATCAGTTCTATACTGTGCCCCTTAATGATGCTATTGTCACTCATTTTAAAGAGACCCTCCCTTTTCATTCTGTTAATCTCCTTCATGTACTTGAAGGTCTCTGTAACCCTTGATCATCTTGGTTGATCTCCTCTGGACCTCCTTCAGCATGCTGATGTCCTTCTTCAGGTAAGGATGCCAGTACCTAACATACTAAAATGCCAGCAGACTAGGCTAACAGTCTTTCATGTCTGCTCGTTTGGTCAGCTCCCACCCTGGGAGCTGACCCTCTGCCCCCTCTGGCTTCTCCCTTCCCAGTCCTGGATATTCTCGCTGCACTGGTTTTTGCTTCCAGAACCCTTCCCTGTACTTGTCCCATCCCTCTTGAACCCCTCCACCATTTCTGCCTCCACCAGCCCCTGGGCAGCACATTCTATGGCTCCACCACCCTCTCAGTGAAGTAGCACCTCCTCCTTTCTCCCTGAATCTCTCTCCTCCAGCTTTCACCCATGCCCTCTAGTTGCCCCCGTCCTTCAGAGCACCCTGACTGCTCCTCCCCTATTTACCCCCTTCATGTACCTGAAGACCTCTATCATGTCCCCGGTCCCTTCTCTCTTCCAATGTGTATATTTAGCTCTTGAGCCTCTCCTCATAGGTCCTATCCACCAAGCCCCAAATCATTTTGGTTGCCTCCTCTGACCCTCTCCAGGAGTTCAATGTCCTCTTTAAATGTGCCCTCCAAAACTGCATGCAGTACTGAGGTGCGGCCTCAACAAGCAGTTATACAGTGGGAGTATGACTTCCTCCTTATGGAGTGATCCCCTAGCGATGCATCCAAGCATCCTGTTGGCCTTTGCCACTGCCCACCTACAATTCTCCGAGTTGTTCATCTTGACATCACCACCACCCCCAGGTCCTCTCAGCCATCAAGACTTGTAGTATTCCCCGGTGTACACTTGGCCGGGTTTCTGGCTCCCAGGTGCAGTACCTTGCATTTACCTGCATTGAACCTCAGCTTCACTTTCTAAACCACCTTTCCAGAGCCTCCAGGTCCCCCTGTAGGCCACCCTCCCTCCTCCCCATCCATCACCACCCCAAGTTTTGAGTCATCTGCAAAGAGACTAATCTCACTCCTGATACCCTTCCTTATGTCAGAGACATAGGCATTGAACAGGAGGGGCCCAGGACCAATCCCTGAGGGACTCCACCATGACCCTCCTTGGGGATGAGACTATCCTGCCAACCACGACCCTCTGGGTCCGGTTCTGGAGCCAATTGCCTATCCATCTGATTATCTGGTTCCCCACCCCATTTCTCCTAAGCTTATCCAACAGGCCCCATGAGGAACAGAGTCAAACGCCTTGCTGAAGTCAAGAAAGAGGACGTCCACTGGTCTATCCAGATCCAAGGCACTCATCACCCAGTCAAAGAACTCCACAAGGTTTGTCTGACACGATTTCCTCACGATGAATCCATGCTGTCTATCATCCAGGCACCCCAACTTTTCCAGGTCCCCTCCAGTCTCTCCTTGACAATGCCCTTCATCACCTTGCCCACCACCGATGTCAGGCTGATGGGCCTGTAGTTTCCTGCCACCTCCCTTGATCCCCCGTGTGGATAGGCACTATATGCACCACCTTCCAGTCCTGGGGCAACCACCATGTCCTCTAGAGAGATGCTAGAACTCCGCCAGGGGTTTCACCATGAAATCCGCCAGTTCCTTCAGCACTCTGGGATGTAATTTATCTGGCCCTGGTGCTTTCTCCATCTTAAGGGACCTGAAGGCTTCCCTCTCTCTCTGCCATGATTTCCATCTGTGCTACCTCGTCCCCCTACTTTGCCTCCCCCCCCGCCAGTGATGCCCTCCTCCCCAGACCCGCCCGATCAGTAAGGATCCCCCTCCTCAGTTTCACTGTCTCCTCCCATGTATGATGCAGCCCCCCAAGTATGAGGCGATACTCATTTAGTACCTCAGCCTGCTTCCCGGGTCTTGTGCCGTCCCTCCCTGTTTTAATCCTGCTAATCTGCCCCTTCACCCTTCATTTTTCCCCAATGTATCTAAAGAACCCCTTGTTCCCTCCTAATTTCCTGGCCAGGTTCTGCTCCCTTGCCTTAGCCACCCTCACCACCCTAGTGGCCCTTCCTTTATCGACTCGTTCTCCCTCGGGTCCCTTTCACTCTTTGAGCACTTGAATTGCCTATAGGCCACCTTCTTTCTCCTCACCACCTCCTGAACCTCCCTGGTCCACCAGCAGGGTTTTCGGCCCCTACCGCATTTTCGTCTTACTCTTGTGCAGGTGCTAGTAGCATCCTGCACCCCTCTAATGATTTCCCACCTACTGTCAGCATCCATACATGGCCCAATCCCATCCAAGTGCTCCTTAGGGATCCTTCCCATTTCCTTGAAATCCACCCTCTGAAGTCAGTTACCTCCGTCTTTGTGCAACCTTCTACCCCTCTAGGTTCAGACAGAACCAGACCGTCCACATGGTTGCTCCCTGCTTAACGGGTCCCTTTACTCCAGGCCCCTAATCTGGTCACTGTCTCACCAGGACCACATCCAGTACCTCATTCCATATTCTAAATGTGGTCTCATCAATAACCTTATACAATGGTAAAACAACCTCGCACTGCCTACTGTTGAATCCCTTGCAATACACCCCAGCATCCTCTTAGCCTTCACCACTGCCTTTTTGCACTGAGAAGCGCGTTTCAGGTCACTCATAGTCGCTACCCATAGATCCTTTTCCTCTTCTCAAGCACAGTTAGGCCAAGCGGTCCTTATCTGCCGTCAAATTCTATGTTTCTATGTTACCTGAACCCTCCTATGTAATACTCTGTCCTAGGGTTCTTGGCCCTTATGTGCATCATTTTGTACTTTTGACATTGAAACTAAGTTGCAGATTCCTGACCGTCTCTCTAGTCTGGTGAGGTCCTCCCTCAGGTCTTGTATCCCTCCTTGATGTCCACTGTCCTACAGAGTTTGATGTCATCCACAAACAGGCAAATTTTGCCTTTAATGCCTTCCCGATGTCATTTATGAAAACATTGAACAACACTGACACCAGCACAGATCCCTGCGGGACCCTGCTGGTGACCTCCCTGGTGCTGGAGAACTCATCCCCAACCACTACTCTCTGTGTTCTACCACCCAACCAGTTTTCAACCCATCTTACCATATTCTTCCCACCCCAGATCCCTCAGTTTCATTATCAACCTTTTGTGTGGTACAGAATCAAAGGCCTTGCTAAGTCAGGTATATATTGATACCGTTGATAAATTATGCATTGATACCTGTCACTATACCATCAAGCAATACACCGCAATGTACCATACATTGATACAGGGTGATATACCATACATACTTACACATCAATATACTGTATAGCAATACTCAATGCTCTCTACAATGATATACAGTATATTTACAAACATACAAAGAAGCCAGCAGAATAAGGCCATTTGGTCTATCTAGTCTGCTCATATTGCAGGGTCCCGAGCTTAAGCTACTGACTCTGCCCTCCTTCTCATCCTCCCATCCTTTCCATCTACCATTCCCATGACTCTTACTTCCCTTATGTCTATCCCAGCTCTCTTGAAGCGGCCCACCATCTTCAATGAGACCACTTCTTTTAGCAGTGGATTCTAACTTTGTCCACCACCCTCTCCATGAAGAAGTGCTTCCTAATCCCCTCTTAAACTCCACTCCAGCTTAAGACTGTGCCCCTTCATGTTTTGGCTGCCACTTAGCTTAAAGGGACTCTCCTTCTCCACCCTATTTATCTGTTTCCAAGTGCTTGACGATCTCAGTCATGTCTCTTGTCTCCTTTCTCTCCTCCAGGGAGTACATGTTCATGGCCCCCAACTACTCTTCGTATGCTTTACCCTGCTGATCCATGATCATCTTCACTGCCCTCCTCGGACCATTTCCAGCAGGTTAATGTCCTTTTTAAGGTGTGGGAACCATTACTATATTCCATACTCCAGGTGTGGCCTCACCAGTGACTGTACAATGACAATGTAACCTCCTCCTGCCTACTTCTGATCACTCTGGCTATGCATCCCAGCATCTTGTTTGGCATTGCTGCTGCTTCCTTGCATTGCATGGAGTGCTTTAGGTTGCTAGTGAGCTTCAAGTCGTTAGTGAATACTTTGCATTGATACACATCGATATAATGTACATAGATACACATTGGTATACTGTGCTACTGTGCACCTTATACGCATCGAATATCGTACATCAATACATATGATATACCATACACATTGATATATGGTACATCAATACGCATTAAGATACCATACATGGATACCTGTTGATATACTGTGCATCAATACACATCAGTAAATTGCACATCAATACACGTCAATATACTATACACCAGTATGCCTCAATATACCCGAACATCAATATTAGTTGATATATTGTGAGTTGATATATGCCTATATACTGTACATCAATACATGGCAACATGCTTTTCATCTATATACATTTAGTATATACTGTGCATTGATACATGCCAATATACTGCACATTAATACATATTGATATACTGTACATCAGTATGCCTTAATATACTGTACATGTCATGTCAGACATTCCTCTTCTGCCATGCTCCTAAAACATGCTTTATCTTGGGAATCTGACCTACTATTGCCTGTTGCTGTAACTGCTAATTACTAATCACTCTCCCTCAAATAAGTTCCCCTGAAAACGCTAATATTTTGCAGTCCTTTGATTCTATTAACGATTACAGATCTAATCACCTTGTTTCATTTCCTCTGCTTCCTCCACTCATCTATTTTTCTACTTCTCTCTCTCCCGACCCCCTTCCCCGTGGTAAACCCATACCCAACTGTATTCGCCTCTCTTTCACTTGCCTTCCTATGATACATCCCTTTCACCTGCCCTTTTGACTACCCACCTTGACCTCCTCCTTCCCCTCTCTATGCCATCTCCCATCCCCAGTGAGAAACCTTATGCTCACCATTAAGGTGCTTCCTGCCCCTCCTCACTTAATAGCACTCCTCCCATCTTTTCAAACTCTAACTCCACCCTTCTCTTCTATTGTTGTCTTTCATCACATCTCTGAAGCACTGCAGTCACCACCCTATTTTGGTCACATTGAACTACAGTGGTAATCAAAGAAAGATGACTACCTAGCGGTAGATTGAGGTACCTCTGTGTTACCACTTAAGGAAATTTGCATTGAGTGTAATGAGTCCTGCCTCGTTCTACCACAGAAGTAATTCAATCTACCACTAGGTAGTCAACTTTTCTGTGACTACCACTGTATTATAATACTGTACGTTGTACATTGTAAATATTAAATGTGTAAATTGTAATTTTATTACAAATTGTGAACTGTTTTGAATGTAACTTCCTAGTCCCTCTCCAAAGAGATCTGGCTCAGTGTGCCTCTCCTGGTCAACAACTTTAAATAAATAAATAAACAAAAAATAAATATGCAATGCTACACTGTATGTAGATACATATTGATAGACTGTACATTGATACTGGCAATATGCTGTGCATCTATATACTCTATATAATGTACATAGATACATCATCAATATACTCGCGAGCCATAACAGAGCTATTAGTGCTATATGTGTTTTAAAGCAGGTGCGGTTTTCCGCTTTGCTTTTGTTCAAGACTGTTCTTGAAACCGCGACTGCTTGCTTCCTGTGCAGTCCTTCTCATTCACTTCACATTGATATACATCCATATACTGCACTTTGATACACATCTGTATACTGACACATTGAAATACATCTATATACTGTATGTTGATACACAGCTATATACTGTACATTGATATACATATATACTATACATTGATACACACCTGTATACTGTACATTGATATATATATATATATATATATATACATATATACTGTACATTGATATACACCTACATACAGTACATCAATACCGTCTATATAATGTACATTGATACACATCTATATACTGCATATTAATATACATCTGTATACTGTACCTTGATATACATCTATATACTGTACATTGATGCACATCTATGTACTGTGCATTGATACATATATATATATATATATACTGTGCATTGATACACATCTACACACTGTATATCGATACATATCTATATACTACACATTGATACACATCTACATACTGTACATTGATACATATGGATATACCAGCCTCGCTACCCATTAATATACTGATGCCCGATATACATTGAAATACTACACAGCAATACATGTCAATATACTGTGCACTGATAACCAGTGTACTGTTCATCAATATACTGCATCGATACTCGTCAGTATACTGTGCATTGATACCATTGATAAACTGTATATTAATACATGTCAATATTATTTCTTTTAATTTATTGTTTATGCACCTACTCACTGACCTGATCTGTGATCCAATGTTGAATCGTGGCTTCTCATCCTGGAGTTTCACTACTTGGAGGTTCCTCCATCACAGCCATCATCATTTGTGTCCCCAAGATCCTCAGTTTACCCTCATAGGTGGGGTTTCCTTCTTGCATGGTCACTGCAGTTAGGAGATTGTTAGATTCAGTGTCAGTGTGGTGACATGGAAACAGATGGCACGATTATATATCGTCAGGGCATGAGTCAGAATTGGAACACAGCAATCATTTTGTGACAATGAGGGATCTTGTTACCTTTAATGACCACCTAACACCCTGTATTGCATGCCCACAACTGCCCTGGGAGGATGCCCAGCGGTACAAAGTGCACCACATTACCAATGTCACCTTACCATGCCACTCCTGAGTGTCACTCAGTGAGTGTCATATTGAGTCACACACCCTTTGGAGGGTAGCGTCCGGCACAGATGTTTGTAATGCTCCCTGCTGTCCTTCACCCTAAGTACTAAACCAGGACCCCCGCTCTCAACTGGTTGGCACCATGCACTAGCTCACCAAGTTTAACTATGAAATAGGCTCAAACTGATGCAGATGTCAAAAACATTAAAATTGAACTTCTATGTTTATTTTTCAAAACCATTTGATGTAAGGGAGTTTTAATATATGGATTGTAAATTTAATATGCTACTAAAGCATACAAAAAAAAACACGATAATACTATCACTCCCAGAGTGATAATAGGATACTTCAGAAGTGATAATACTATTGTTCGTGTCCAGTAATACTATCATTGGGACCTGAAAGATAGTATTATCACTTAAACTCAACAACGTAACCGTAAGTCTGCCACCCCACGTAATTTAAAGCGTGCCTTCTGATTGGCTGCTTTTCCTTTCTGGGCAAGCTGAAAAAATTTTATAATATGGTGGCTCTTCCTCTCGGTTAGCTGAGAGAAATGTCTGTTAACAGAAATGAGCAGTATTTTCCTTTTTGGGGGAGGGAGGAAACAATGTTGACTACAGTAGCTGGTAGATCCTCCATTCAGTCTTGCTACCACCTGAAAGTTTTCATCTGCAATCACAGGTGTTTTTTTTATTTTTGGTGAGTAATAAAGGTTTCAAAAACCAAATTTGTGGTGAGTTGTAACCTTCTACAGCTTTACAATGGCTGAACCTAGTTTTACTTAATTCTCAGGTATTGGTAATCCTTGCCTAATTACAGTTAATGCTAATCTGTAGGTCCCTAGGTTTAAAGACAGTTGAGTTATAAGTGACTGAAAATAGTTAAACATTTAAGAGCCTACTCAGCTCTAACTACAATGATGTGCAATTCCTTCATTCCTGGTTTCCACAGCTTCCAGGCAGATCTAATTATGTTACCAATACCAGTGATTCATTAAGATTTACGGATAATGCCGCCCAGTGGTGCAGAGGGCTGAGGCACTTTAGAGCCTTACCTCTCGTCACACGGTGACCCGTGTTTGTGAACAAGCACAGGTTGCCAGAGGTTGACCGGAGAGAGAGAGGATCAACACATAGGATGCTCTCTTCTCCCGGGTGGTGAACTGCATTGTCCACCAAATGACTGCCACCAGGTAGAGGCCTAATGGCAGGCAGGTCTATGAGGACAGTAGTAGGGAGGTGCTGCAGGACTCCACAGCGTGGCATGCCTCAAGCATGCATACAGACAAGTGCACCCCAATGTGGGGAATGAGGGAATAACCTGGAAGAAAATGGCAGGACAAGGCATTCATGATGCCTGCACACAGGCTCTCACCTGCTGTATCACCGGGTACCTTATCTGGAACTGGATTCTGTGCTTGAGGGGAGGACGGCCCTCCACTCCTGGAGGAGGAATCCATGGGATCTTCAGCACACGTAAGTCCTAGGAAGATGCTGGATGGTGGCTGCTCAGAGGCACAATGCTGAGCGAGAACCCAGGCCATCCTGGCCAGTGTGGAAAAAGAGAATATGACAATAAAGATTTCCAGATAACAAGCTATCCCGGAACTTTACACAATAAGGAAGTGCACTTTGAACAATTTTAAAGACTAATATTGTACTGATTTCCTGATTTGGAATGCATGCTTTGGCTTAAGAATGGCATGTCTTCTTGTCATAAAGTAAGAAAACTTCAGCCTTTTGAGACATGACCCTACGGCAGCAAATAGGAGACCTACATTCAGAATATCAATGAATAAATGATTTACACAGTCATCTGGAATTAAAAATAATACATAGATACCTGTACTGTAATTGCATTGCAATTGCAATATGGTTACATACAACAAACATGTAACTACAGTGTAATTACCTTGTTGCATGTAATTAATGATTAGTTACATTGAAATGAACACTTAAAGTGTAACCACTTTATTTTCTAACCTGTATAACACCATACCACCACCTTTACAAGCTATTATTTGTAGGATACCTCTCCTGAGTTTGACAGGTTATGCGATGAGGTTTTAAAATGATTTTTCTACCCCAGTCTGTCCCTTGTCACTGTGCATTCCCCATCTGAGGCCAGGCTTACCAGTCTGTACATTATATAAGCAATATACCACGTTAGGTGTACATTAAAGTTGCCATGCATGTCCCAATGATGTGAGGCTGGAGGCCAAAGGTTGAGTGTCCTTACACCCTGGAAATTGCATCACAAATCTTTAATTCACTCCTGGAGTGGCTTATTGTTTTATAAATGACTTGTTAGTATTACAAATCTAATAAATTGTATGTACTTTTTCCTTAAAATAACTTTTGTTATGCCTTCAAATGTTAGAAAAGCAGTAAATTAAACTGGAATATTTATGAGCAGTGCACATCACAGTGTGAAAGTCCACAAAAAGATCTTTTAGGAGGCAATATCATGCAGTAATTTAAGGCTCTGAGCTGCAAACCTGGAGACCTGGGTTTGAATGCCACATCCCCGCTTGCATACTATCTGACCCTGAGCAAGTCACTTAACTTCCTTGTGTTCCCAGGTCGCACCTGTAAACAAGCTTTCAGCTTAGTGTGGCTCTTCTGGTTAAACAACAAATAAATACATTTTAAACAAGTTTTGGGCTCCATTGTAGCTGGCACCAGTCCAGAGGAATCGAGGATTAACACTGCCCCATGTTGATACTACATTGCCACCATTTTAGAACCTCTTGATGTCACTGATGACCAAGCTAAGGCTAATCACACTGTAGTCAAGCACAACTTGATCATCAGTGACATCACAGGGTTCTACAAATGGTGGCATTGTAGTTTCAATTGGGGCAGACATAGTTTATTATTTATTTAGTTAGTTTTGTTGCTTCATTTATTTAGTTTTGTTGCTAAATGCTTCATTGGCAAGCATTTAAATTAGCCAAGGGGGCACTGGAGAGGAGCAGGAAATCCTAGCCTCCCCAAAAATCAGGGTACTAAGTGAGGTAGACACCAACATAGAGATGTCGATAGGGAGAAGTGCAGGGTAAATGGAGAAAGTGAAACACAATAAGGACAGGGATGGGGCAAAAGGGGTAAGGCCATCAAGAAATGGAGGGTAATGAGTACCAACACCCATAGTCTGGTCAACACGCCCTGAACTGGTGGCCTTGATGGAAGAGGACGCCTGGATATCATAGCAGTCACAGAAACATGGTACACAGAGAACCATGACTGGGATGTTAACATACCAGGGTACACAACCCACAGGAGAGACAGAGAGGGAGAAGAGGGGAGGAGTAGCTCTCTATGTGAGGGAAGGGATAAAAGCAACTGAACAAAAGAGTAAACAGGAGGAGAGGAGGCACTGTGGGTCATCTTAGAGACTGGAAATGGCACCACAATCCGCAGGGGTTGTATACAGACCCCATGTCAGGGGAGGAAATGGACAAGAATATGATAGAAGGCATACTTAGGATGGCAGAGAAAGGGAGATACTGTTGATGGGGGACCTTAATATGCCAGATGGTAACTGGAGCACCTTTTCTGCAGCCACATCTAAAAGCAGGGCCATTCTCAATGCCCTTCAGGTGGCATGCCCCACAGCTAGTTTTATAACCTACTCATGAGGGAGCAATCTTAGACCTCGTACTCTTAAATGAGGACAGTGAGAGGATCTCAGATCTAGAAGTGGGTAGCCATTTGGGAACAAGTGACCACCAAACAGTGTGGTTCACGATAAACTCAGCTACAGAGTCAAGCCATACAAAAGTGAGGTTCTGGACTTCAGGAGGGCTGACTTTGGCAAGATGGGAGGGTGCCTTAGAAAAGCACTAGCAAACAGGCTAGGAGGGTGGAGCAACAATGGGAAATATCAAAACTGCCATCACAGAGGCAACAAGCCTTGTGTGAAGCAAATAAACAAATCAAATGAAAGAAAAAGCCACTATGGTTCTCAAAAGAGGTGACGGTGAAGGTTAGGGTGAAAAGATAGCATTTAGGAAGTATAAGGACACACAGAAGGAGCAAGACAGAGAACTGTACCCAGTTAAGGCAGAAGGAAGCTGGGAGGGTAGTCAGAATAGCAAAGCCCCAAACTGAGGAAAAGATAGCTAACTCGGTTGAGAAGAGGATAAAACATTTTATAGGTATATCTGGGGATGAAAGACAAAGGGAAGGCTAGTGAGGCTGAATAGAATGGACAGTGGGTGGGCCGAGAGGGACAGTGAAAAAGCAGGGATAGTGAATGAATACTTCTGTTCAGTATTCACAAAAGAGGAGATGGGGAGGTGACTAATCCAATTAACAGAAGCACTCTGGATAGGGGTCAATCCCAGTCCTTTCACAGATGAAAGGGTTCTGAAAGAACTCCTAAAACTGAAGGTGGACAAAGCAATGGGGCCAGATGGAATTCACCCCAGAATGACCAATGTAGTAGACCAGGGAGTGGCTGTGACATGGCTACCTAAACTTTAGCAAAGTCCAAAGAGTAGCATCTTTCAAAAAGAGGTGTGCAAGAACAAGAGGCACAATTTGAAGATGAGAGGACGGCTCAGAGGTAATTAAGAAGTATTTTTCACAAAGAGGGTTGTGAATGTATGGAGCGGCCTTCCGGAGGAGGTTGTGGAGTCAAAACAGTGGTGGAATTCAAGCATGCATGGGACAGTCATAAGGCAATTCTAGGGGTGGGGGGTAGGCTGCTGGTTAGCTAGGATCTGCAGCTTATCCATCAGGTAGGAAATGGGCAGACTGGGTGGGCCAAGCGGTCCTTATCTGCCATCAAATTCTATGTTTCTATGTTTCTATGACATCACTGACTACCCTTTTAACAAATCATGAGAGGATGGTGTAGTACCTGAGGACTGGAGGAAGGCAGATGTGATTCTCCTTCACAAAGTGGGACCAAGACAGAGGCAGAAACTATAGATCTGTCAGTTTGACCTCTGTGGAAGGAAAGTGATGGAATCACTTCTGAAGGAAAGAATTGTTGAGTACCTAGAGGCCAGTGGGGCACAGACCCAAGGCAGCATGGGTTCACAGCAGGAAGGTCATGTCAGACAAATCTAATTGATTTCTTTGACGGGTGACCAAAGCAGTAGACCAGGGAGGGGCTGTGGACATGGCCTACCTAAACTTTAGCAAGACATTTGACACAGTCCACACAAAGATTAATAGTCAAATTAACCAGCCTGGGAGTGGGTCTCAGGAGGTAGCCTGGGTAAACATTGGCTGTACAACAGGACACAGAAGGTAATTGTAAATGGAGTCCACTCTGAAGAAAGAGGGTTGCTAGTGGGGTACCGCAGGGTTCAGTACTGGGTCCAGTCCTTTTTAATGTCTTTATAAGTGACATTGCAGGGGACTGGAAAGAAAAGTATGCCTCTTTGCAGATGACACAAAGATCTGCAACAGGGTTGATACACAAGGAGGCATAGAAAGGATGAGAAGGGACTTGGCTAGGTTGGAGGAATGGTCGAAGTATGGCAGCTTGGATTCAATGCAAAGAAGTGCAAATAATGCACCTGGGAAACAAAAACCCAGGGAAGATTACACAATGGGGAGTAGGTAGTAACAACAACAAAAATGGAAAGGGACCTGGGGTAATCATATCAGATAACCTTAAGATTTGGCAAGCAATGTGAGAAGGCGGTAGGGAGGGCTGGGGGATACTGGGATGAATAGGGAGAGGCATCACCAGCAGAAAACAGAAGTTATTATCCCCTGTAAAGACAGTTGGTGAGGCCCCATCTGGAGTACTGTGTCCAGTTCTGGAGACCCCATCTCTGCAAGGACATAGATAGGATGGAGGCAGTTCAGAGGAGGCAACTAAATGGTGCAGAGTCTGCAAGAGAAGCCATACGAGGAGAGACTAAAGGTGCTTAATGTGTATACCCTTGAGGAAAGGGGGGACATGATAGGAAACATTTAAGTACCTCAGTGGAATCAACAAAGTCCAAGAGGTAGCATCTTTCAGAAAAAGACATGTTCAAGAACAAGGGACACAATTTGAAGATAGAGGGGACATCTCAGGAGCAATGTGAGGAAGTATTTTTCACAGAGAGGGTGGAGGACACATGGAACAGCCTTTCTGAGGAGGTTGTGGGGTCTAAAACTTTGGGAGAATTCAAGAATGCATGGGACAGACATAAGGCAATTTTGTGGGAGGTAAGAAGAAATAGGCTGTTGGTTAAATAGGATCTGCAGCTTATCCTCTAGGTAGGAAATGGCAGACTAGGTGGGCCAAGCAGTCCTTATCTGCCATCAAAGTGTATGTTTCTATGTTTCTATGACCGGGTAAATGCACTAGACAAATTCTGCCTATATTCAGGCATGACCCAGGGAGGGAATACAGATGAATGCCAACTAACCTTGAAGCAGATTAAGCTGTTGGTGGTGCTTTTTAGTGAATGGGGGATAAATTTGGCCAGGGCACTGGGAATTCCCTACTCTTTGAGTGTGGAGTTCATGGGTGCAGGATACCATTTGCTCTGGACACAAAACTGGGCTCCTAGTGATGTCATTCCTAAACAGTAATCCCTACAAGGGCTGCAGCTATATGTTGACATGGTTCTGCAAGGTCATACTGTGGGGTGTACAAAAACATTGGTTAGGGTCCTTTTCTAGGAAGGAACTATACAATACCAGTATGTCTAAATTTTATTTTGAACCCCTGGGCCAGATTTTCAAAGCCCCAATGCAAGCTGTGACAATTGCAGGTTGTGTCAGTGTGGTGGCATCCAGGACCCTGTGCCCAATATTCCATTCCACAGGGTCCCAGTGCCTAAGTCGCAGAGCTTGTGGCACATGTGGCAGTGCACCAAATGAATGGCATCCACCTGGAATGCTGCAACAGCTGCGAGGTGTCTGCGGCACCCACAAACAGGGACAAGTTGCTGGCTATGGCCCCCACACCACTATGCCACCAGAGCCCTCACACCCAAACACACCAGGACCTGATGGTTTAGTGGCCCCCCACCCGACACATAGTGCCCACCTCCCTACTCCCACTCCTCTCATACCCCCAATTTGTCACTGGCACAGCCTTCATGCTACCACGGCTGGCTACTGAATGAACTATCACAGTGAGTACTGTATACAGTACGTGCTCTGACAGTTCATTTGGCAGTCAGCAATGGTGGTGTGTGGGAGGGCTGTGCTGGTCGCCAAATCTTGGGTATGGATTGGGGTGGGGTTGGACACCTATGCCGGTGGGGACCACTAGATCAGCAGGGAACACCCAATGGGATGGATCAGGGCAGGCCACACAGTGGCACATGCTGGATGACCCTCCCAGGAGATGTCTAAGTACTGTTAGACCAGCTCTTTTTCTGGTCTAGCGGTACTTGGCACTAGTTCCTGGGGAGGTCTTTGAAATTCAGGAATTGAGGGCTGTGGCAGTCTGAGTCTGCCACAAGCCCCCTAGCCAAGCTGCAGCCACTTTCATGGTGCAAGGTGGGTGCTAGCACACTTTGGCACAGGCAGCCTGCTGGTGACGAGGCTGCCTTTGAAAATAGCCTTCGTACACTGCCCAGCACAAGGTGCCCTTTGCATCAGATTTGGTTGATGCAAGCATCTTGCATCATACAATGGCCTTTGAGTTTAGCTTTTGCCAGGAAAGCCAGCTAACACAAATAAGAGCTATGTTCACATCCCCTAGAGTCCTGCCCTATATGTGTGCATCTTTGTGGTTGCGTGTTTATAAAAACTAAATTTTATGGGTAACCTCAGACATAAAGAGTTAAGTGAGAGAATCTGTCCAAGGAATAATATGTGTTATGATATCTTGGAATCTATGGCTCACTTGTTTTTGAATGCCCATACATAGCCCAGTTCTGGATATTTGTGTTCTCCCAATGGAAGAGCTCCCTTGAAGTTCCTTACAGCTGATATTTTATTTTGAGGGATTCTGCCCCTGGCATGGAAGAAATATGATGTAGGGTCTATGCATGTGATCTTGGGATATATCAAATATCATGTTTGGCAGGGTCGATGCAAATGGTCACTACAGCAACAGTTCATTACTCCAGAACAGTTATTTTGGAACATAAAATTGCTATTCAAAAATAAAACAAAGAAATGAACTCCTCACCCATGGAGTATTTAAAAATATTGGAAACATATGAACTGCTTGGATACGGGATGAGGTGGGGAAGGCCTAAATAAGTATATTGATAATTATCGTTGCTGGTGAATAGAGTTGGGTTGGGTTGGTATTTCAGTATAATTGTTTCTATATTCCTTTTGATCTATTTTGCATCTTTCAACAGTTCAAATTTATTGTATAAACAAAGCTTTGATGGTTCCTATTACCTGCATTGCACCTAAGGAAAACAGGAGATATACAGGATGTAGGATGGAATAGTTCAAATCAGAACTTTAGTCCCTTAGATGTGTTTAGGAAGTTTATTTAAAGACTATGGTATTGTAATAGATTTTCTGACATTTGAAGAATGAAGAGGGGAGGGGTAGAAGCTGTATAAATCAATGGTAGTATTTGGACGTTGGAAATTAGTATTATCTCCCTACTCCTTAGGAGCAAGGGTGGGCAGTGTACAAAAGATGTAATGTACAGTAGGCTGGAATACATAGTAGCTAGTTTTCCTTTAAGGTTCTCCCTATAGCTTTTATGGTTTAAATTCAGAATTAACATTTCTAGAAGGGACAAGTATGAATTATTACTTCACTTTTGCATTTTACTTTTTATTGTTTTTTTTGTTATATGGAATACATTTTGTGTATTATGATTTGTTGACAGGTAAGACTGAAATACTTTCTTGCTTTTCCTCATCTTTGATTTCTGTATTGATTTATATATGCATTAACACTGTTTGTTATTATTCATTATGAAGTCATAATAAAAATTCCCTTACCTTTAGGGAGAGGGTAATGGGTAGTTTTATAATTTTTCTAACCATGTTAAACACTTATTTTGGAAGTAATTTGACAGGAGTATGATTGAAATATTTCTTTGTTTTCATTTTATGACATATGGGAGGGATAAGTATGAATTAATACTTCTTTTATTATTTAATTTTTCCTGTATAACCATTTTGAGAATGTTGTTTCTGTTTAAACAGTATGATTGTAATACTTTTGATTTTTCTTTCAGTTCTGTATTATTTGGTATGAATTAACATAGGTGTTTATTATTTATTTTGAAGTTGTAAATAAAAATTCCCCAACTCTTTTCAGAGAGTGCCATGGGATCTTTAACATCCACCTGAACTACCACAGGAACAGGCAGATGGAACCTTGGTTTAACATCTCATCTGAAAGACAGCACCTCAGGAGTGCAGCACCCCTTCATGCTGCATTACAGTGTCAGTACTGAGATTTAACCCAAGTGCCTGGTGTGGGGATCAGTTATCAATATCTCTGGACTGCTGCCAGTGACAGGTAAGCCCAAGACAAGGTTTTGGGTTTCATTGCAGCTGGCACCAGTCCAGAGGAATCGAGGACTGCAACTGCTCCATGCTGATATTACATTGCCACCATTTTAGAACCTTGCAGTGTCACTAATGATTGAGCTGCAGCTGCGTAAACACACTGTAGTTAAGCACAGTTCAATTGTCAGTGACATCACAAAGGTTCTAAAAATGGTGGCACTGTATATCAATATGGGACAGACACAGTTATCAATATCTCAGACTACTGCTAGCTACAGGTAAGCCCAACATCTCATTTAAAAGTGTTTTTCACTGGCGTTTAAACTATCATGGACAGTGTTCATAAATGTTCCCCATTAGAGGCACAGCATAAGGGCATTTAGTCAGGAGCAAAGTGGAGCAGCGGCCATAGTGATTTTATTTTTTTGGAAGTCAGTAGCAGGATATTGGTGTTTGTATGAGGGACTGACAAGGTAAGTCTCAGGGACAGTGGAGAAAAGGCAGAGTAAGTTTGCATAGTACCTGTGAAGGGGACGTAGTGTGATAGCAGCTAGAGGTGCAATTTGAGGACATTTGGTGTGGAGCAACAGACAGCAGTAGGCATTCATGACTTTGGTCATTTTGTTAAAAGTACCATGACACTGGTGTTTGTCCAAGGAAGCAACAGGTCAGGTCTTACGGGCAGTGAAGAAATTAACAAGTAGGTCTGTATAGCACCAGTAGAGAGAGAAGAGGTTGTGTGTCACAGCTGTAACTGTGAGAGGTTAAAGCAGCCGTGTATGTCATGGTGAAAATTCTTACCTGCATCTTTCCATCCTATTAAGAGTGTCCTTATTCTCCAGTCTAGTACAGTGTCCCCCCTCTTTAAGATGGCTATTCCCCAGGGTTTTATGAAGACCCTGGCTGTTTTATGTAGTAATAGTAGTAGTAGTAAAAACCTTCATTTTTTGACAGGATGGAACTGTTAGGGCCACCATGGTCCTATTTTCGAGAGTTGACCTGGGTTGAGGTATAGATGGGTTGGAGGCAGTTGTGTCCACATGATTAGTATGTGTATCATAAAACTGATTATCACCATAAATCATGACTTGTGTTACATGATGCCCGCACTGTTCAAAATAGGTGCAGACAGCTTGGGTGCAAGTGGACAAACACACTTAAAGGTAGAGTATAACTGAGCATCTGCATCTGAGCATCTTCAAATGACAAATGACTCGCATGACATTTTGTTGCAAACAGATTGTGTCTGTATCTCCTCCACCCCACCCCCACCATGTTGCATGGCAAATTGATTGACAATAGCTAAAACACAGCAATAATCTGACCAAGAAGTAATTCTTCATTCCTGCATTGCATGTATCAAGAGGCTATTAGTAGTGTGGGATGCAGAATTTTTCATTTTAGAAATTCTGTTGGTTAATGCACAAATGCTTTCTTAATAGGGTATTCCAATCAGCTACACTTGAGATACATAGTTGCCCTATTGTTTACGTAACCAAGGGCAGGATTTTCAAATGTTGTGAAATGGAGGCAACTCCTAGTTCTGTCAATCTCAGGAATTGCCTGGGTTCCCTAGTTATATCAATGTCAGGAACTGCCTTGATACCTATTTATGTCAATGCCAGGAACTGCCTGGGTACACTAATTATGTCAATGTAGGGAACTGCCTGGTACCCTAGTTATGTCAATGTCAGGAACTGCCTGAGTACTCTAGTTCTGTCAATGTCAGGAATTGCCTGGTACTCTAGTTCTGTCAATGTCAGGAATTGCCTGGGTACTAGAGCTGGGGAACTCAGTGAAGTTCTGACTCTATTAAATAAAAACCAGAACACAGTGAAGTTCTGATTTATCCTGATTAGTTCTGATTTATTGACCAATATTTGAAAAAATTGAAAACATGCATAAAGTGGCCAAAGTCAGTCACATTGACACAGAGGCCCAAAGGATATAATTTAATGGAGTATTTGTATAAAAATTAAAGTAAAACTGCTAAATAAAAGCAATCTGTCACTATTAGCCCCCTCATGGGTGGCCTATAATGATGGCATATCCTGCTCGTGCCCGTGACATGAGTGTGCTAGGAGAGATGGAGAAAGAGACAGATAGGTAGATGCAAATACCTGCAGTATATCATAGCACCACCAGGCACTGCCAGGCAGCTAAGATTTCTTTTTATTAATGATGCTGTGTGGTATTATTTTGATGGATGCTCCAGTCAGAGCTGAACAAGCCAAAGAAATGGATATGAATGATCAAATGAGCAGCACTAAGAGAACTCACCCACTCTACCCATGTGAATGATGCAACTGCTTTGCATGCCCCAGTGTATTGTGATATATAGTACACTACCTGGTCCAAGAGGTGGTAATGTTTTCTAATACTACGACTATTTCTACTGATCTGAGCAACGTGCTGAGGATGCTGAATCCTTAAAGAAGAAAAACTAAAGGCATAGAGATCACCATCCGGCAGGTAGATAGTCACACATCACATTGGTCGAGTGCAGTGCAGACATAAGAGAGTTTGCGCTGCCACTTGAACACCTGATGACATACAACACAACACAATGACATCCTTCCTAGTTCCACAGTTCATTGTTGCCAGCCACTGCCATGTAATTTAAGTATCACAAATAAAATATAGTAATATAATAATCTCAGACCAGTTACTGTGAGATGTAACCAGGCCAGCATACCATGCACACACACAAACAATAAAGAAATTACATGAATTTTCAATTTAGTAGCATTTTTTCTGTGAAGTATTTGCAGCCAAATATTGGGGTGTGAGAAATATACAAAGAGTATTCAGTGTCTGAACTTTCAGGCATCTTCTAAGCCATGACTGTAAGAAAATTAAAACAGTACAGCAGGACTCAGGATCAGTTGCTGAGGGCAAAAAAGTAACAAGTAGTAGTAGTAAGGAGTAGGACTGACGTAAGGACAAAACATGATAGATAAGTAGTAGTCGTGACTCGTGAGGCCAAAACTGATAGTAGCAGTAGTAGCAGACAGCAGTACCCTACTTCCAGATCAGAAAGTGGTACCAGGTACCACCAAGTAAATTGTGACATGAATGCAGTTGCTTGCTGTATTTGGGCTCAGAACCCACTGATGTTGTTTTTTTTTCTATTTTGTGCTGCTCATGTGATCATAGTGGCCTAGCCTAGTCTGTTCTGACCTGACTTGTTGCAATTAATTGTAACCTCATGTAATAGACCCTATTCACAAAAGATTTTCACCACAGGCACACATTCTTGAAAGTGTTTTGTGCATCGGCCTGCTCGGAGCAGTCAGTGTATGTTTTATTCAGGTATCATATTTTAAATTAAAATGAGGAATGTTGACTTTGAGAAACGTGAGTACTCAGCATATTCTGGTGTCAAAAGGATTGTGTCAGTAATGGCGTTACCAGCTGAACTGAACAATCGTTCTGAACAGATGCTTTGTCAGAGGGCAATTCATGTGCTTCATTGCAATATTTACTAAAGCAGGCCACATATTTTGTTTGGATTTCCAGTATTTCAAAGGATCAGCATTCCAGCTGATATTGGGCTCTACCAGATGCGTTTCAATGGTATACAACCCTTACAGCGACAATCACACAGCAAAATACACACACCTGTCAGCAAAATCAACACTTCGTTGACAGGTTGCTGTGATGGTGTGCCCAAGACAGGGCATGCTGTCCCCAGTCCTGCACCCCTGCCCCAAATCAAAGCTGACTGAAGCTGAGAATCTTAAAGACGGGGAGTGGAAGAGCCCCTGCATGGGGTTTGGGTTTTTCCACAAAAAAATCAGGACCAGGAGACACACAGGAATCATGTAGACGGTCAACTTGCGGTCAACATGATTCCTGATGGTGAGATGCTGGTCGACATAAGGGATGTCGAACTGGCATGGTAGAACCCATTTCAACAATGATTCACAACAACAGTAAGAGTTGTACTCCCCAAATCAGGAAAAATAAGTTACCTTTAACTTAAAAGTATTTATTTAGCTGGCCCGGTGGTGCAGAGGGCTGAGGAGCTGTCGCGCCTTACCTGCTGCAGCTGGCGACCCGAGTTCAGGAGCAAGCTTGGGCCATCAGAGGCCAGCGGGGGTACGGAGCTGGATAGAGTCGAAAGATGGCAGCTCTTCTCTCCAGGGAGGACTCACTGCATCCCTTGATGCAGGTCTGCCTCCTGGTGGAGGCCAGAGTGGAACAGCCAGAAATGGGCACAGGCATTAGGTCGTGGGATGGGCTGATGGGGCTGTCACCAGGGCTGTAGTATGCATGCAGCACCTCCATGTGCATGCGTCTCTACTCCTGGGGCCCCAGGTTAAGGGAGAAAATGGAAGAAAAATTCCCCGGTGGCAGGATGAAGCCTATCCCCCCACAGGCACCGCTCCCGGCCGGGACATAAGGCAAGCCCTCGGGTAATTCCCGAGTCAGAGCTGGGGAGGGCCGGTCAGGCCGGCATGCTTCCGGGAGCAGATAAATCATGAAGAAAAATTTTATTTATTTCATACACAAGTGTAAATCCATCCAGTACAAGACTTGTGAAAGCAAGGACACGAGGAGCAGCCAGTACCCCTCACATCCTGCTCCTGCTGTTTTTTCAAACAAGTGACTGCTTTGCTCTAGTGACTGAAATGAATGCATATTCTTTTACCAGTGCTAATGAGAGCCTTAATCTCCCTGTCATCATTGAGAAAAATGTGAACTGTTAAATTTAAGCAATGCACAAAGCAGTGGATATGAAACAACCCCCCTTCTCCAAGGCTTTCCTTATTTGTAATCCATTATTTACAACTATAAAGCAAACTGACAGTCCCTGTGAAGTGAGCCATTGCTGTATTGGTTTTGGAGCTCTTCATTGATCTTGTATGAGGTATGTTCAAATGGAAAATAAAACATTCTTAGAACAGCAAACTACAATGCTTCACTGTCCCACTCCCACGTGAATTATTAAAACATGCCCAATGTGCTGTGACAGACATGAAGGGTTTAGGATGACAGCTTGTCCAGATTTCTGTTGTGAGATGCACCACCTCCCAACAACACTGCACAACACACATCTTAATTTTTACATACAACATCATAAAGATCTGGAATCTCTATTGTTGAGAAGTATTTCCAATGGTATACTATATCGAGGTTTGAGGTGCTCAAGCTGCCGCCTGAATCCCATATGTTCAACCATGTTATATGGTAGCAAATCAACAGCCATCATTTCAGAAATTCTTCTGGTTATTGTAACAGCAACATGGTGAGTGGAGGCATATTAGACTTTACGCTTATATGTTTCTGAGATAGTAAGCTGTCTCTCAAAGGGAGGAGGGCTTTTTGAACACATGGTCACTTTCAGTAACTGTCAGAGAAGTCCTTCAATGGCAGGAAGTGGTGGTGGAGGTGTTTCAGTAGTGGTGCAGGGGCTGCCACTGCTTTCATCTATGTATGCTCTGAGTGTAGTGACTTATCACTGTCACTTCCTTTTCGAGACTCACAACTGACTGTCTTGGTAATATTATGACATCTGCCTAGGTGCCTTTTCAGTGCTGAAGTCCCCAGTGCTCCTTTCTTTTACCCCTGCTGATTGGCCATTTACAAATAGTGCATGTTGCTATCAACTCATTGGAAGCACTAATGGAAGTATGATCAAAAAAAGATGATTTTTTAGTGTTTTTCCCAGAAAGCACGAGACCTAGTCACCTTTGTAGCCCCCACCGATTTTTCTTGGGCCTGTTCCTCTTGTGGTTTATTCCACTGCCCCTCCTCCACAACCAAAACATTTCTGCCTGTTTGAAGTTTGAAGTTTGAAGTTTATTGTTCTAGGAATTAATACCTTTGAGCCAAGGCTCTTTTACAAAGGTTCCACGTCATTAGATACAAAACATAGTGGACAGTGTTACAAAAATCAGTAACATTTAACAAGGCCACAACTTAAACAGTAACATTTATGTATAGAAAAGAAAAGGAACCAGAGGCAGTGTCAAGGGCAAGGAATAAGGATTGGAGAGCCTGAGAGAGAAGAGAGGAGGGAGAAATAAGAAGTTTAGGAGCAGACAGAACCAGGTTAGTGGTACTCAGGTTGTCTTTGTCAAAGAGGAGACCATGGTGGTTGAGTGAAACAAATGTAAGTGCACTCAGTGGGATGAGACTTTAATCAAAGCAGTCACAGGACCTGGAGGCTGTGAGGTGAGCGTAAAGTATGGATTTGAAAGCTCCCAATGTCGTGGAGGATAGGGACGGCAGGTTAAGGACATCGTACCAGGTAGGGGCATGGTATGTAAAGATCTTTGTCCCTGAGCAGTCCGCATCTAGGACAAGGAAGGTTGGTGGTCAGATCTTCTGGTGGTATGGAGTGCCATTGTTCAGGCAGAGCAGGTCCCGGATACATGGAGGAGTGAGTCCCAAGATTGATTTTTTGCCATCACGCAGGTGAGATAAGGATTTGCCTCTTTGTGCTAGTAATGCTGAAGTGTAAAGCTAGGGACTCACTGGTTTTCTAGAGTTGCCTTGCTGATTTCATCTTAAAGCCAGATATACCAAGCAGCTTAAAGCCAGATATACCAAGCAGCTAATATAGATCAGACTTGTTTAATATGGTGGTATTTGGAGCTAATTGCTGATTACATTTTAAAGCCAGATATATCAAGCAGCTAATATAGATCAGACTTGTTTAATATGGTGGTATTGAGCGAATTGTGCTTGTAACTGAAGGCATTAGGTTAGCTGGGTCCTAGTGTGACCTCATTTTGGAATAGCCCTGTTTGCATAGAGTGGAGCTCCTTTGTAAGTCACAACATATTCTCCTGCTGCATAGTAATGAGAGGCTTTGTTTTCCACAACATAGGCAGCTCCCCAAGCTAGGCACTCGGACAATCAAGCAACTGAAGCAATGCAAGCAGCTCACCTGAGTAGCTGAGGAAGCCAAACTCCAGCCTGATAACTTTCGGTAAAGAGAGCCTCTTCTCTTCGCCTGAACGCCTGCAGAGGGTGCAAGCAGTTCATCGCGCCATACCGCCTGCCCCGCCCGCCTAAACCACACCCCACCCAGGGGCGGCTGTCAATTTAATGATCCACCCCGTGACATCACATCCGGTGTCATCACGTCCTGTTGCCCAGAACCTATCTCCCCACTTTCCCATTTTCAGGTTATACCTGCTTGGCCACTAGAGGACCTATGCTCCCTCACTACTTCCTACTCCTACCTGTACAGCACTACTTCCCTGGGATCTTGCTCACCACGATGTATTGGCCCTGCATCACGCCCTTCCTGTGCCTATCCCCACTAGCAGTACACTTACCCACTCACCCATCTGCTAGTCCACACTGTGCCCTGGTACCCTCCCTCCCTTGCTCCTGAACCTCCTCCTCCTGCCCTTGGGACCTCTGTGTGTCCCGTCCTCCCTGCCTTCCCATAGCTTTCTCTTCAACTCAGGCACATCTGGGTGTCTTCTTATTCTTGCTTTCCTCCTGTACCTCCCTGCCCACCCCTGCTCCCTTAGCCTCCCTCCCCTCATGTCAATCGTAGGAAAACCTCTCACCATCTCCCAGCCAGGGTGTTAGTCATGCTACTACTCCTGTCAGGAACATTCACCCAAACCCTGGCCCTGGTTCCCAGGAGCTCCCAACTCACACCACAGGCCTATGCATGGTCTCCATGAATATCTGTAGCCTCAAAAAGTTTGACTCACTACAATGCCTGGTCACATCAATTAACCCTGATGTTATCACCCTGGTTGAGACTTGGCTGTCGAAATCCTCCCTGACTCCTAGTCTCCTTCCTGGTTTCACCCTTTTCCGTCCGACCGTGTTGGGAGACGGGGCGGCTGCGCCTATTTATGTCAAGGAATCCTCCCCGTATTAGCCCTGCCTGCTCCCATCCTTGGACTCCAGGCCCAGGCACTTACACTGAAACTAACCCCTGACCCTTTAAAGGGACCCTTTATCTCTTTATCAAACCATTGCATACGTGCCCCCAGGGACCAAAATGCAGGCCATTGCTCTCTTACAGAATACCTACCTCTCTACCTCCTACCGCTGATCAAATTCTGGTGGGTGACTTAAATGTCAACTGGCTCAGCCCTCCTCCTCCTCTACCCGAGACTCCTTTTCTGCAATAGACCTAATGCAACTAGTTACCCACCCTACCAGGACTAACCCCAAGAGAGGCTCCAGTACCCTGCTTGATGTGGTACTCACCAACCACCTAATTGATCCCCAATGTACAAGTCCTCCCAGACTCTCTCAGTGATCACTCCCCATTCTATTCCACTGGTCAACCTCAGTTCCCAAACCCATAGCACAGCCCACATGCCGGCGTGCCTAATACCTGGTGGACTGATAAAACTTAAGGAACTTCTGTCCCAAATTGACTGGTCTCCTATACTGGCAACTCCTGACATCGACACAGCTCTCTCCTCTTTACCCAAACTTTTAATAATGCCTGTGATATCTTTGCCCCAGTGTTGACCCACTGTTCTAAAAGGAAGAATGCCCCTGGTTACCCCAGCTTGATCCACCAGCTCAAACATAGTAGCAACTTATGCACCGTGCCATTGAGACTGGCTGCCCAATGACAGGCGGTTATATGCTGCCGCCTCAAACAAGTGCACGGCCATCAGAAAGGCCAAGTCTGAGCACTCATCGGTCCTCACTCACTGCCTCATGGGGAATCCCAGAACCTTCTGGGATAACATTAAACAGTTAAATGGGAGTGCACACTCCCACCCACCCAGATCAACATTAATGGTGTGATCTCCTCAGACCCAGCCCTCATAGCCAACCACCTCAACACCTCGTTCACTGACCTTAGCCCTATCCTCCCTACAAATTCTTTTGACCCTCCTCCCCAGCACCTGCTGTAAATCTTTCTCGCCCTTATTTTCTCCTCCACCGTGTTTCTACCCAAGAACTTAGGCCACCTGTCACTGCTCTCAAGAGTAATATTACGGGCAGTGACACCCTGGATCCGTGTATCCTACGCCTGGTCTTAGACACAGTCCTTACCCTGATCACATGCCTCATCAACCACTCTCTTTGCCTGGGGAAGGTTCCAACTGCCTGGAAAGTCGCCACTGTCACCCTATCTTTAAAGGTGGTGATAGGACTGTGGCTGGAAACTATCGACCAATCTCCATCTCTCTCTCCTCTCTAAGGCCTTGGAAAAGTGGTGGCCTCTCAAATCTCTGACTACCTCTCCACCTACAATGTCCTTTGTCCTGAGCAGCATGGCTTCCGATCGGGCCACAGTACCAACACAGCCCTCCTAGAGTTCTCCAACTTTCTCCACCCTCCTTAGACACTGGTTCTCTGGCTGGTGCTGTCTTCATTGACCTCTCAAAAGCTTTCGACACTGTCTCCCACCCCTCCTTCTTGATGCCCTTAGTCTCTGGTTTTGCTGCTGGGCCTATCTCCTGATGCACCAGTTATCTGTCTGACGCTCACAGCGTGTAAAAATTAATGGGACCTGCTCAGACATCTGTCCCATCTTTCTGGGGTTCCCCAGGGCTCCATTCTGGGCCCTTACTAGTCTCCTTCACTTAACACCCTTCCACACTCTTGCTCGGGAACATTCTATTGTATGCTGATGATGCAGTCATCCTTGCCTCAAGTCGTAACCCTATTGCCTCCAGGACTCGCTGCAGAAGTCCTTCACTGAAGCCGAGGGCTGGTTCAAGGAACATAGATTGGTGATAAATCTTAAAACAAAAACTATGTTCTTTCTCATCCCCAAACAAGTCCTGCAACTTCAAACTCTATTCACTCTGGGTCCTCATTCCCACTTGAACAAGTTTGCTCCTATAAATACCTAGGGATCCATTTTGACCCCTCCCTCTCCTTCCATGGACACATCGCTGCCCTAGCCACTGCCACTAATATCCGATTGGGCATCTTACATCGGTATAAACACTGCCTCCCCGGAGGCTCTTCGACTGCAGTCACCTCCTCAATCCTGTCCCTAGTGGACTATGGACTGCGGTGTATGGTGCTGCTGATCAGACCGCACTATAAATTCGTACTACTCTGAATAAGGCCTGCAGGTTAATTACTGGAGCACCTAGGATGACACACACCTGTCTACTGTATGCTAAAGTGCTGGTACTTGATCTCGACGGCGCCTCAAATATCTTACCTGTACCCTTAAAAAAGACCCTCCTTGGGCTTTCCCCACCAGGATTGACCACCACCATACCGCCTGTCCCACTAGTTCATACTGGACCTCTGGGAAAACCTCTCTGTTATCCCTGGAGCTAGGACCTCTCACGGCCAAAGAGCCTTCAGCTTTAGGGCCCCTCCTGGTTCAACACACTGCCCCTCCATCTCCAAGCTCCAACTATATCGTGTTTCAAAACTTCCTTACGTAACCACCTTATTAACACCCGATGCTGTAACTGCCGCTAGTCAAAGCCCAGACTAATACTTATGACAAAGCTTATTACTAAGCTGCTAAGGACAACATAACTCTGGTATTGTTTGCATCCATCCTACCTGTACCAGCTTGTTTGTATCTATGTCTTAATTTACTGTTATACCTATGTGTTGTACTGCTATACTGTGTATTTTGGTTTGTCTTACTGTGACAAGGTATTTTGTAAATGAGCCTATGGCTCAAAGGTTTTCCAAACTGCTGTTTAAATAAAATAAAAATAAAAAAATACATGAGGCGATTGGAAAGATGCAACCAACTGGTTTCTGTGTAGCGTCACAAGTGTGGGTCCATCTCTGTGCTCCAGTGAGGAGTCAACAGGTTTTGTTTAGTGCTGTTGAGATGCACTTTAGTGCAGTGGTAGTAGCTGAGCCATAGACAATTAGACTATAGTCTATGATTGAGATGATGGAGCTTTGAACAGCAATCCTCAAGGCAGCTTGGTTGAAAATTGATGGTTCGGTATCAAAATTCCAGCGTTGATGCACTGTTTTTGCAGTGTTATCGATATGGGCTGCAAAAGTAAGACATTCGTCAAAAGTGATACCAAGGTATTTGAAGGTGTTCACTTGTTCTAGTGTATTTCAAGAGAAGTTTTATGATGAGTGGAGTATGCCTATTTCTGTTTTGATGACTGGTGAAAAGCATGACTTGTTTTTTTATTTAGGACCAATTTGTGCTCAAGGAACCACTTTTCAACACATGAGAAAGCAAGCTGCAAGCTCTGTCATAGTGGATTTGGATCCTTATGGAGGAGAGAATTACAGTGTCATCAGCATAGAGTATTAATTTTTCAGGGCAGGATTTGGGAAGCAAGTTTAGAAATAGGCTGAAGAGGAGAGGACCTAAATTGAGTCCTGGGGACACCAGAGAAGACCGTTTGGAGTCAGAGAGAACCTCAGAGATTTTTACTGTTTGAGAACGTTGTGCCAGATAAATTTTACCCAGGCTCCAGGTCCTCGGCTAGCCCAATGTTGAGCAGAAGAGAGATTAGAAGGCTATGGTGACAGTGTCAAAGGCCTTTGTGAGGTCTATGAAAACAGCTCCAGTTAAATAACCCTTATCCAAGGCTTTGTGAGTTTCACTAGAGAAATCAAGTAGGGCTGTCGATGTACTGTGTCCTTTCCTAAATCCGTGTTGCTGAATGCAGAGTAGATCATACTTTTGTAGGTAGTCTGATAGTTGATCCGCCATGATCCGTTTAAGAGCTTTGAGAGGTGGAAGTATAGATATGGGTCGATAGTTCCTGGTGTGGATTTGTCACCCTTTATGCACTGGTGTGACTATAGTGGCCTTCCATGTGTTGGGGAATTGCATTTGCACAGGGAGAGGTTGAGAATTTTGGTGAGGGGTGGATCACTTCTTCCAAGGTGAGGGACAGAAGTTTTAGATCAATGGTGTCACTGCTATTTCTAGATTTAGAGCAGGCCCTTTTTATGTATCTGTAAGCTTCATATGTCTTAACTATTTTAAATGAAATAGCGGCTTGTCTGGCGAGGTGGTTTGGGATATGAGTTTTGGAACTGACAAGTCCTGGAAGAAGTCTGATGAGAGGACACCACTGAGGTCAGTGAAGGTTTTATTTAGGACATCGCCATAGTCTTAGGGTCACGGGTAGTGGAGCCATCAATGTTCATTGCCGTGGGAGGATTTAGACTGTTTGCCTGTAATATTACGTATATTGTCCCAGAAGGATCTCCCATCACCCCAGGTGGTTTCTAGAGCATTCTTGAAATAGGAGCTCTTCATTTGCCTGATTTGTGAAGTGCTTCGCTGCGCACTGTTTATAGTTAAGTGAGTCTGTTATGGAGCCTGTGGCCTTGGCTATAGCCCAAAGATGGTCACGTGCTTAAGCTAAGCTTCAGTAGTTTGGCTGTTAGCCAGGGATTAGAGAGGGCTTGATTTTACATTTTTGAAGGTGCGAGGTGTCACAGGCAGTGTTGAAAGTTTTAATGAAGAAGTCTAGGGCAGCGCCCACATCCAGCGATTGTAGATAGGGTACCAGTCTTGTTGTAGGAGGCAGGTCTTTAGCTTAGCAAGGTTTCTGTGTGGTAGCATTTGACTTAGGATGGTTTTAGGAGGTGGTTTGTGGAATTTATTTGTCCAGATACAGATCACAGTGGAGTGGTCACTGAGGAGTCGGAGAGAACAGTGGTGTTTTTATCCGTCCGGCGATTAGTAAGAATCCAGTCAATGAGAGTGCTGGTTCCAGTCTTGTAGTTTTTTCTAGTAGGGAGTTGACACTGTGTTAGGTTGGTTGCTAGGATAGCATCCCTGCTGGGTCCGATATCTGAGGCAAGCCAATTTATATTGAAATCACCGAGAAGGAGGAGGAGGAGCTCAGAGGAGGTTGCAATCTTGCAAATTCAAGGCTAGACTGGAGCCCGGCCCATGGGTCTTTAGGGGGATATAGACTGCAGCCACAGTAAGCACTTTGTTATGGGCACCAAGGAGAAGCTTGACAGGGAGAAGTTGTACTAGGGTGTTTTCTGGGGAGAAACTGGCAAGGTGGCACGAGAGGTAGTGTTTATATAGATAACACATCCACCCCTTTCTTTTACCCGGTCAAGTCTGAAGAGGTTGTAGCCTTGGAGCGAGATTGCATGATCTGGAGTGCTAGGTGTTAGCCAGGTCTCAACAATTACAAGTATTTCAGGATTATGTTGTCCAATAAAGGCTTGAAGAGATGCCAGCTTAGGAAGGAGGCTGCAGATATTTAGGGTAACAATGGATAGCCTGTTTTCAGTTTTGCAGTCTTTATCTTAATGTTTGAGCCAGGGCCAGGGTTTCAGTGAATCCCACCAGACATGAGAAGTAGGAGGAGCAGCAGTTTGAGGATATCTCCCGTAGCTCATACCATGTAACGGCCTATCCTCTGCATGCTGCAGGTTTGGATACAGTGCAGTCGCTTAGGGTCCTAATAAAGGAGGGTTGCAATGACAGGTGCTCAAATATGATTTTTCCAGCCAGGGTGGTCATTTGCACCCAGTCCTTAGTAATGGGGTGCCTCAGATAGAAATAAAGGGTATTTGTCATGGTTCCATAATGAAGGTAGGATGTCAAGATGCTTACAGTGGGGGTTGCGGGTAGGAGGAGAGAGGAAATGTTTCTTTCTCATCTGCAATTTCCATCCTCCGGAAAACCTTCTGCTGCCTGATCATTCTCTTTATCTTCTTTATTATTAGTATTACCTCGTCAGGTTCAGCCTCAGAAGAATCAGATGAGGGACTGGCACGTAGCATAGTATGCAATTGTTCCATACCGTTAGGTGTGTCTCATGGTGGTACCCACCATGCCTTTAGTTTTTAACTACATAACTTTGTTTTTACTTGGGACTGATGATGATGATCCAAGACATTCACCTTTTTGATTCAAGCATTCACCTAGAAGATGAAACCTTATTAGATGTGAAAAACACCTTTTGGGGTTTGATTTTGTTTTCCTTTTAGGCTGATTGTTGTCTTTTGCAGTGCCACTGCCTACCTGAGAACTAGAATCTGCCTCATCAACACTTTGATTCATTTTGAACAAAAGATCCTCTAACGTGATGTCCTTTTGATGACTCCACACAGGTCAGGGACAAATTTACTGTCGTGACTCATGAATGTACACAGCACACGACAGCACAGCAGTCCACCACCACTTCCTTGCAAGATTGCAAGACTGTCTCCTATAATACAGTCAGTTACTGTTAAGTCAAAGTGACCAAATTCAGCAACTGTTAAATGTGCCTCAGAATTTGAATTGAAGATGCAGACTCATCTGGTGTATTAGCCACACAGCACAGTCCCACACGGGTTGGTTACTGCTTATACGTAATGTAAGTTTGTAATGTGATATACTATAAAACTAATGATAATAAGGAATAATGGGAATGAGTGATGATGATGATGTTTGTGTGTAGTGCTTGTGCTTTACTTGTGTTGTACTGCAAACACTCAGCCTGCTACAAGTCACAGTCAGATTATCCTTTGGGCCACCCACAGCCAGCAAGAGGCAGGTGTATTAACTTGTACGTTGTTTGAACAGTATTTTTTTTTATATACATGAAATCATGATTTGTGAATGAACGTAGGTGATGGTGATTGTTATTCGTAATTGATGGCACAAGTCAAAGACTTATTTTGCCACCCTGCTGCTCTTGCTCTGTACACACAGCCACACTGAAGCCAGGAAAAAGTTTATTTGGGATTTCTGGGACTGTTACATTTATCATGGGCCACCCTGCAGTCTCTGTCCTCTCCTCTGAGTCTAGACTGACATCACAAAGTTTTATTTTGCCACCCTGCTGCCCTTGCCCTAGTGTACACACAGCAGCACTGAAGTCAGAAAAAACTGGGTATTTTATGCAACCGTAAAATTTCTCTGGTACCGTAGTAGTCTCTCCTTCTCTCCTCTGGATCTGGAATGACACAAGTCAAAGATTTTGCCAGCCTGCCTTTTTGTACACTCAGCTACTTTCTGAGGCCAAGAAAAAGTTTAATTTGGGATTTTCTGTAACTGTAATCGCTGCCCCACCCCATCCCCACCCCCGTACTCTGGATCTGGAATGGCACAAGTCAGATTTTGCCAGACTGCTCTTTTTGTACACAGCTACTGTCTGAGGCCAAGAAAAAAGTTTAATTTGGGATATTCTGTAACTGTAATCTCTGGGTCCACCCCACCCAGTACTCTGGATCTGGAATGGCACAAGTCAGATTTTGCCAGCCTGCCCTTTTGTACACACAGCTACTGCCCAAGGCCAAGAAAAAACTTTCATTTGGGATTTTCTGTAACTGTAATGGGTCCCAGTATATGTCTCTCCCTCTCTCCACTAGTCTCACTCTCCACTCTACTCTGGAATGGTGCAAGTCAAATTTTGCCAGCCTGCTCTTGCTCACACAGTCACCAACCCAACATTGTCATTTTGAATATTGCACTCTGCACCACTATTCCCCAGTCCCTCCTCAATCCGACTCCGACGCTCCCTCCCGAGTCCCAACCCTGACTGCCTTCACCCACCCCCATGATCGGTTCTCTCCTCCTCCTAACTTCTTCTTTGTCCCTTCATTCCCTCCTCCAGCTGGAGAAACTCTTCTCTTTTTTTTAGGGTGCTTTGTTGTTTTTTGGCTGCTTCACTTCTGCTGCTCAGTGCAGCTCCTCCCTCCTCTCTCTTCTCAGTCCTCCTTGTTCTGGACCATATGCGTACTCACCATGATTATATACTTCTGTTGCCTGATTGATGCCGCCAGCTGCCTGTATATGCCGATGACATCCCCATGGCAACAGAAAACAAAACTGGGAAACTGCATCTCCATGGACCTGGGACCAAACTTCTACTGCAAAGTCTGAATTTATCCGGGTCAGTGGATTGCAGGTTCAATCCGGGGTCCAGCTCTCCCATGGAACAGTCTGCCCAGTCCTACTGGGTACCCTAGTTCTGTCAATGTCAGAAACTGCCTGGGTACCCTAGTTATGTAAATGTCAGGCACTGCCAGGGTTTTCTAGTTATGTCACTGTCAGGAACTGCCTGGGTACCCTAGTTATGTCAATGTCAGGAACTGCCTGCATATCCTCATTACGCCAATGTCAGCAACTGCCTGTGTACTCTAGTTATATCAATGTCAGGAACTGTCTGGGTACCCAATTTCTGTCAATGTCAGGAACTTCCTTGGTACCCTAGTTCTGTCAATGTCAGGAACTGCCTGGGTACTCAAGTTCTGTCAATGTCAGGAACTGCCTGGGTACCCTAGTTATATCAATCTCAGGAATCGCCAGGGTACCCTAATTATGTCAAGGTCAGGAACTGCCTGGGTACCCTAGTTATATCAATCTCAGGAATCACCAGGGTACCCTAATTATGTCAAGGTCAGGAACTGCCTGGGTACCCTAGTTATGTCAATGTCAGCAACTGCCCAGGTACTCTAGTTATGTCAGTGTCAGGAGCTGCATGGTACCCAAGTTCTGTCAATGTCAGGAACTGCCTGAGTACCCTAGCTCTGTCAATGTCAGGAACTGCCTGAGTACCCTAGTTATATCAATGTTAGGAACTACCTGGCACCCTAGTTATTTCAATGTCAGCAACTGTCTGGATACCCTAGTTATGTCAATGTCAGGAACTGCCTGGTTACCCTAGTATGCCAATGTCAGGAACTGCCTGGGTACCCTAGTTAAGTATGTCAAGAACATACCTGGGTACCCTAGTTATGTCAATGTCAGGAGCTGCCTGGATTTTCTAGCTATGTCAATGTCAGGACCTGCTCTGGGTGCCCTAGTTATGTTAATGTCAGGCATGGCCTGGTTACCCCAGTTCTGTTAATGTCAGGAACTGCCTGGGTACCCTAGTTATTTCAATGTCAGCAACTGTCTGGATACCCTAGTTATGTCAATGTCAGGAACTGTCTGGGTACCCTAGTTATGTCAATGTCCGAACTACCTGGGTACCCAAGTTCTGTCAATGCTAGGAACTGCCTGGGTCCTCTAGTTATGTCAGTGTCAGCAACTGTCTGGATACCCTAGTTATGTCAATGTCAGGGAACTGTCTTGGTACCCTAGTTATGTCAATGTCATAAACTGCCTGGGTACCCAAATTATATCAATGTCAGGAACTGCCTGGGTACCCTAGCCATGTCACTGTCAGGAACTGTTTGGGTACCCTAGTTATTTCAATGTTAGGAACTGCATGGGTACCCTAGTTATATTAATGTCAGGAACTGCCTGGGTTCCCCAGTTATGTCACTCTCAGGAACTGCCTGGGTTCCCTAGTTATGTCAATGTCAGGAACTGTTTGGGTACCCTAGTTATATCAATGTCTGGAACTGTCTGGGTATCCTAGTTATATCAATGTCTGGAACTGCCTGGGTACCCAAGTTATATCAATGTCAAGAACTGCTTAGATACCCTAATTATGTCAATGTAGGAACTGCCTGGGTTCCCTAGTTATGTCAATGTCAGAAATGGTCTGGGTACCCTAGTTATGTAAATGTCAGGAACTGCCTGGTACCCTAGTTATATTAATGTCAGGAACTGTCTGGGTACTCTACTTATATCAATGTCAGGAACTGTCTGGGTGCCTCAGTTATGTCAATGTCAGGAACTGCCTGGGTACCCTAGTTATATCAATGTCAGGAACTGTCTGGGAACCCTAATTAGGTCAATGTCAGGAACTGTCTGGGTGCCCCAGTTATGTCAATGTCAGGAACTGTCTGGGTAACCTAATTATGTCAATGTCAAGAATTGCCTGGGTATGTTCTGACAACATTCTACCTTTGGAGATAAATTTTCAATGGTTGGAAATACTTGCAGCAGTACAAGCTGTTTCATGGTACTTTCTATATAATTTTACAAAATGCTAGACCTAGATATAAATGATAGACTTGGTAACACTCAGTGTGACAATTGTGTCCAGGAACTTTTTTTTTTTTTTGTACTTCATTTTATTGTTCAAAGAAAAAATAAAATTTTAGCCATTAAATAAACAAAACATTTCATCTTGAAACAAAATCCCATAAAAAATTTCCTTAAACTATAACTTTTTTCTTTTTTGGGAAGAGGTAAAAGTATAATCATATCCCATTATCTCTTGCTCCAAGCATTATCATCCCTTCATTAAAGAAAGACAAATAAGGCTAAGGCTACTTCATATAATCTAGTTTTATGCAATAGGCGTGGACATAAATCTTATGTGATAAATCTGATCTACTATGAGAAAATTCAAAATTTTACATTTATACACATAGTAGATGCATCATCACAGATTTATTCACATAGTAGATATGTTACAATCACTCTGGAACTCATTTAGAATGTTCAGCCTCAGTAGCAGTACTAACTATATTCAAATGCAAATAACTTTAAAACTAAAAAAGATAGCATAGTGCAGTGAGCATGAAAGTTGTACAGCACAAAATTATCTACAAAATGAGTGATATTTCATTTATAGATACCTTATAGATTTTTATAATTAAAGAAAATGCTATTTTGTTCACTTTTTGACAAACATATGCAAAAAGATAAACAATCAAAAGCAAACGTCCCTGCACTGACAGAAAGCATCCCTATTGCATAATTAAATATATTAGGAGGTAGTCAGATAATGATTTATTATATTTATGCTGTTTGATTCGGGATATCTCACCGTGGCTAAGCCACTCGTGAGGTTACCTGAGGTCAAACAGCACTTGTGTAGATAAATCATTTATCTGACAGCTCACCATTGTATATCCCTATATACTGGACATAGATATTGCATCGAGGCAAAATATCTCATTGCCCTCAAGTTGCCATTGGGATATATTGTGTGTCCTCTGCAGACTCATCCTCTTCTTCTTTATCTGAATTCAGGTCTAATGATAATGCGACATTCTTTTCAAAAATAAACATGCAGCATCTAAATCCACAAAATAGTAATCTTTCCTCTGAAAGATAACTTTAGCTTGGTGGGGGACTGCAAAATCGCTGTTACCCCTGCCTTCACAAACTCAGATCTGACTGCTAGGAACCTCTTCCTTCTTCTCTGTAGCCAAACAAAAGTCCAGATATAAATATAGCTTAGTCCTTCATATAAAAGTCCTTCTTAATTCTGACCAGTGTAACATTTTGTTTCTTAATGAAACAGAAGGAAATGTACATATCATGTACCTTGCTGTGCCTTGAGCTGCTGCAGAATCTCCTTTAACGGAGGATGGAACATTGAGCCCAGCACCACCGGCCGTTCAGGTGAAAATAGAACCATTAAGATTTTTCAATCTCAAGGTTCAACTCAGTATTCAAATTATCTGAAGACATACCAATCAGTCTGAGATTCCTCATTAGTAGAGCGTTTTCAATCTCTTCAAGCTTGGCCATTGTACTTAATTTCATGTAAAGCTGCATTAACTGCACTCTCTCCACCGATAGACGCTTTCGAGTTGAAAGTGTTTCATTCATTTCTTCTGTAGCTTTAACTCTTCCTCAAGTCCAACCATCTTCCCTCAATTACTTGAAATGAGAAGAAATCCTTCTAAAGTGGCATGCACCTTCTGAAGAGATTGTTTGATGTCTGCTTGAAATTCAAGAGAAACGCCTGGATTGTAGCCAAGGTCAGCTTCATTGCAACTTTAGTCTTAATGCCCTGTTCTGGGCATATTGGTGCCGGGAAGTAACTGCCCCATTTACCTGCGGAGAATCCTCATCCCCATCATGGGGCTGGTTTCCTGTTTTCAGGGAAAATAACTCTCAAAAGCCTCAGCCCTTACTTCTGTTGATTCTTGTAACTGTAATTTTTTGTGAATTTAGCCACAAGAAGAGCTTTTCAAATCATTTTCAGCAGTTGCATGGCTTTCCATGTTGCAGAGCAAAGAGAATGAGCATACCACCATGTTGTGCTCATCAGCCCCCAAGGAACTTTTATATCAGAACTTTGCAAACTGGATATAATTAAGTCAGAACTCTGAAAATTAGATTTAGCTGTGTCTCACCTTTGAAAATTGGACATGGGGTGATTTGCTCTGATACCTGAATGAGTATACAACAGAAAATAACATCTAAACATAGTCTTTGAAACTCCTCACAGTTCTTCACTTTTATTTTTCCTTGGAACATCCTTTTAGTTCAGAGTTGTCATAGTTCACATCTCACAAATAATATTGTGCTTTCTGAATCTCTGAATGATTCATATGCATTCTTCCAGGTGTCCTGTTTGGTGTTGTCATGGTTTGTATCTCACAAAGAATACTGTGCTTTCTGGATCTCTGAATGAATAATTTGCATTTACAGAGGTGCCCATTCAGTGTTGTTATGGTTTGCATCTTACAAAGAATATTGTGCTTTCTGAATCTCTGAATAAATAATTTGCATTCTTCCAGGTGCCCTGCTCAGTGTGCAGTGAAAGTTGTATCTCAGGATACAGGAAAGCCAGTCAGCAGGGACTACCAATCTGCTGCTTCGATTGTGTCTCATGTTCAGAGGGGAAATTACTAACAGCAGTAGTAAGTGCACAAAAATTTTAATACGTTCATAGTACTTTTTAATAAATGAGTGTCTCAGATCAAATTCAGTTTCATTGTAGACCATGATCAGATTTTGCTTCTTATGCACAGACATGCAGGTCAGGCAAGAAAGAAAGAAAGGAAGGAGTGTAAGGGAGGGAAGGAGGGAGGGAGGAAGGAAAGAGAGAATGAAGGAAAGAAAGAAAAGGAAAGAAAGAAAGAAAGAAAGAAAGAAAGAAAGAAAGAAAGAAAGAAAGAAAGAAAGAAAGAAAGAAAGAAAGAAAGAAAGAAAGAAAGTAGGAGGGGAGAAAGGAGAAAGAAATGTAACCAACCAATGCCTGAGGTTACTAGCATCCCATCACTTTTAGATCAGGCATGTGGCCTGGGCAGTTTCAGAGGGTTTAAAACTCTCTGAAAATCATTACATCATCACCTGCTTAGCTCTGCTGAGGAAGGGATGAAGTCATGGAATTTAGAACTGTTGCAGCAATGTCAGTGGCTCAGCAGGTAGCACACTTGCCTCTGAGGAAGGGAGAGTAGAAGGCTGTGGGTTATATCTCCACACCAGGCACTTGGGTTAAATCCCAATACTGACACTGTAGTGTAGCATGAGGGGTGCTGCACTCTGAGTTGCCGCCTTTTGGATGAGACATTCAACCGAGGTCCCATCTGCCTTTTCAGGTGGTAGTTTAGGTGGATGTTAAAGATCCCATGGCACTTCTCGAAAAGAGTAGGGGTGTTTTATTTAAAAATTTATGAACATACAAAACAAAATAAACAATTATGATACAAATAAGTCTTTCAATATGTCTATATCATGTTTACAATAACACCATCTGTTTGTGGCTTAAAACAATGCTTTTCTCTATTTTCTATTATCATACATTCCTAACCACTCATGGATCCACAAGGTTTCTCTATTCTTTCTGTTCAAAGAAAAGACAGTTTTATTGTTTCCCTTCACTGGAAGGTGGTCATACAGTATCTAAGAAATGCCATAATGGTCCTTTGTCAATGTCTTTCATACATTCTTGTCGCTTTATGCTATATAGATTATCTTGTATTCTATGTAACACTTGTATTGGGGACCATTCTATTTGTTGCAAGGTAAGTTTACACTGCATTTGCCATATCCAATATCTAACACAAGTTGCTACAATACTGAGTGCATCTATATCATATTGTGGGTTAGTTGTTGGAAAAATTCCAAAATATAATGAATTGGGTATTGCAGTCCAACTGGGTTGCTATGCCCATGTCTGAAAGGTCAATGTCCAGAATTGGAGAATGAATGGACACTCAAAGGAGAGGTGATCCATAGCCTCCAGCTGTATTATACACACCTGTCAGGGCAGATACATTCAGCCTTCTCTTTATGTTTTAAATTATCCTTCACAGGAATTTTGCCATGCACACTCAACCAAGTATTATCCCACATCTGGGGAGGTATCCTCATTTCTGTCAATAATGCAGCTATGCATTTAATGTCTTTTGGGGGTCTTATAATGAAAGCAGGTGGTTGTAGGAAAATGTATTCTGAATATGGCTGTAGAATTGTTTCCTTTCTTGAGATATTAGTGTTTCTCTTGTGACTCTCCACATTTTAAGTTTACTAATGCTGTCCCTTAAATAAGCTGGGAGCTGGATAATTTTACATTGCTTTGGGATCACTCCATTTTGGGCCCATGTCTGTAATATTTGTGCTAGTTGGTCTACCACCCAAAGGCACCATATCTGTAGTTTCCCAATAATATGGGTCTAAAATTTGCATTCGAAAATATGTTATGATGAGTACGCGATGCTGTAACTGTGATGGCTGTGTAGACGAAAGCTCAGTTAAGTCCAGTTTTATTTATTATTTATTGCGGTTCTATTTTTGTGAAACGATCAGCTAAAGTCTCAGAAGTATACAGTAGCTATAGTATCAGTGTAAAAACTACAGTTCATTTTAAGCTGTCACAATCACTACATTAAAATCTACCTCACTGAAGTTGGATCACCCAGCCCAGCGGCACAGAATAAACGGTCAGAAAATGTCTGGGCTGATTGGTAAGTCAGCTAACTTTAAACAAACTCAGAATAGATTTAAGTGACCAGCACTAATTACCAATGCTGAAGAACCAGCTATTAAAGGGACATAGCAGAATTAAAACAACTTTTCTCCAGCTTTTCCTTAGAGATTAACAAAATAAAAGGGCATCAGAAAAATGGAGAAACACAATGCCTTTATCAGATAGAGTTGAACTCTCAAATGCTCACATGAACAAACTTCCAAAAGCAGTTCAGGATCTTCATGATCTAGCAGCACACCAAACTGAACAAACTGACTTCTTAATGAAGAATATAGATGACCTGGTGAATAGAGGTCGTAGAAACAATTTGCAAATTCTGGGAGTACCTGAAGGGTGGAAGGAACAATTTAATTCAGTTTTGCAAAAGTTCCTACCAGATATACTTAGAATTCAGATGGCCATTTCCACTAGAAGTTGAAAGAGCTCACAGATCAATTGGACCGAGGCAGGCAATAAAATAGACCAAGACCAACTGTGGCATATTTTCTTAAAATTCTCAATTAAAGAACAAATCCTGAGATTGGCCATGGAAAAAAGCTCTGCAATGTGATGGGGAGAAAGTAATGATATTCCAGAATTTCTCTGGGGTACTAGTAGAAAAAGAAAGGGATTCTTTGAAGTTAAACAAGAATTGCAAAAGCTGCACATACAGGACAATATCATTTTAAATATCCAGCAACATTAATTGTAAAGGAAACAAGAGGCAGTACAATTATATGTAACTCTCCGGATGATGTCTGGGATTATTTGCAGTTAACTTTGGAGTTAAAGGAAGAAATACTTTTCTACCCTCAGAGAGAAAGAGAACAGTACTTTTCAAATAGAGCGCCAGAACCAGTTATGGATGTTTGAGCTGGTCAGCGCCCACAAGCTGCCCCCAACAACATAGCTCATGAGGGAGATGTCTCAGCACTAATGTTGAACACTCCATAGTAAAGTCCCATAAAAACAACCCCATTGCTGTATTCCTCTGTGATTAAAAATTCTGACCTGCAAGATGAAGGTTCGACCATCTCAAGGAAGTCTAGGAGCCCACAAAGTGTTGCAAACTGATCAAGACAAATTCCAGTGTTGGAAAAGAAGAATTCAAAAGAAAGGAACTGAAGTAAGGAAAACATGCCTGCTTCAATGTGTCCTCCTACCCATCATTCCATTGAACAGAAAGTGCTTTCCAAGCCTCCTCCCCCACAACCTTCCTACTAATTCAGAGCTTATGGCTGCAATGGAGATTTAGAATACACAGGAAGTGGAGGAGGTTTTACAGGTGCAGATAATGCTGCTGCACAGGTCAGAGGTTGCACAGGTCCATCGTGAACAGAGTGTCTGATGTGCCTTCTCTGTCTGTCTTTCTGATCTCCCAGTACTTGTTTATCTCATTGGATTAAAGGAGGTATGGTACTGTTGAATTTATGAATCTCCACTGCCTGCTAGTGGATTTGTATGTATCGCTACTGCGTATTAGTATGTTTGTTCTAGTCCAATAAAGATAAGATTGCTGGACTCAGAATCTCATAAATAAATAACTCTTTATATTGTACTGTCAAAATATTTGTTTAACTTCTGGTTCTGTTACAGTTATTATAGTTCTAAAGTTTATAGCTAAATGGGGGTGAACAATTGCATATTTGTGGTTGTCCCTTTTTTCCTTTTCTCAGAAACTTTTACCTAACCTCGTGGTTACCCAGGTCTTGAAAACTTGAGAGAAAGGAGTTTTTGCAATTGGGTGTGGTCTGAACTCTTGCCTATGTAAAGACATTTAATTGAAGGAAGGGGCTAGGTTCCTGTGTTTCCAGCAACAGTCTGTGGTCAGGACTGCAGTGGCTTAATTGGTATTAGATTGCTTGCACACTGAGGTCACTAGTAATGTTTTTCTAGATGAGAGAAGAAAAACTGTGATTAAGCAAAAAGGAGAATGCTCCTTAAGGGCTCTTGTGGGCTCCCACTAGAGATGGATACTGATTATGAGTCCTACATAATTACTCAGAAGGCTAAGGAGAATTTGCAGGATTTGTGGCATAGCAGACTTTCTAAGCACACAATATGTTCTGGCCTTATTAAACTACGCTAAGGGAGTAAATTCACTTTCACTTTAATGAATTGAAGGAGAGATAAGTCAGTAGGAAACAAGGAGTTGTTTCCTGCCTGGCTGGTCTCTGAAAATTACTAATTTAAAGGGGCACTGTCAGCTTTGCCCATCGGTTTTACTTTCTTTGAAAATGATAATCAGTAGGCACAAACAAGCACTAAATATGCTCAGGAACTGTCTTGCATTAAAGTAAAATTGCTTGGTTTACCTGTTTTCCATAATTTCCACTTTCTTCTTTTCAGTCGTCCGACTTCAACTTCATGATTCCCGGAGCAGATACCGCACCGAGAATGCACCTGGAGCAGCGCGTCTGCAGTGCAGCTGAGCTGAAGTTGCCAATTTTACCAAACATATCGCAGCAAATATATAATCCAGCAGAACTAGCAACATTAAAATACTGCTGGTATGTTTCACGATAAAGCAGTGCTGGATTAACTACAAACCAGTACTGGAGTCTGGAGCGAAATCCTGCGCATGTGCACTTGCGGTCAAAGGAAAGATCTCGCGCATGCGTGAGAATGTGCCACTAGTGCGCATGCGCGGATTTCGTGCCAGACTCGATAGTGATTTGCTGTTAATTCAGCACTGCTTTAATGTGAAACATACCAGCAGTATTTTAATTTTGCTAGTTCTGCTGGATTATATATCTGCTGCGATATGTTTGGTAAAATTGGCACCTCAGCTCAGCGTACTGCAGACGCGTCCAGGTGCATTCTCGGTGCGGTGTCTGCTTCCGGGGAACGCGAAGTTGCAGTCAGGACGACTGAAAAGAAGAAAGTGGAAAAATATAAAAACAGGTAAACCAAGCAATTTTACTTTAATGCAAGACAGTTCCCGAGCATATTTAGTGCTTGTTTGTGCCACTGATTATCATTTTCAAAGTTAAGTAAACCGATGGGCAAAGCTGACAGTGCCCTTTAATAGAAGGCCTGGCGGTTTTATTTGAGTGTGTGAGGATTGTCAGTGAATCTTATTAGTATGAGGTAACAGAGAAACCCTTTGTTTTAATATTGCTCTAGCTTACACTATCATTTTTCTTTTTATTCTCTCATCAAAGCTAATGAGCAAATGTGACTGCTCAGAGTACATGCATCTTGATTGCTATAACAGTCTTCGGGCCTTAAAGCTGTGGAATTTGCTGGTTAAAAGGGACCAAATCTATTTCATTATTACAAATCTTTTTAGTCTTTGCAAGAGAGATTCAGACCCTCTCATGCTTTTAAATAATTCATTATAAGTATTGATGAGCTATTTTATCAATATTAATTTTACTACTTAGGCCTGAAACACACCAATCATTTTCATTGTTATTGTTTAATAATTACTTAGTTTACAGAATCTGTAGACCATGTATGTTTCTACTTGTTCTGGACTGAAGCCAATAACTCATTTACTCAGACTGTGTAGGTGTAAACAGCTGCACTGCATTGACTCTCAGTCTTGCAGGGGAAAATATATATATAGCTGTCTAGGGTACATGACAACTTACCTAAGTCTAACTTCAGCTTAGCAAGTTAAATTTAAATTGTGTGTTTGAATAGCTCTAATTTGATAACTTTATTTACTTCACATTTTGATTGTTTTTGTATCAGTATAACTTTCCAGATAATCTCATAAGTAGTAATATTTTATATTCACTTTACTAATACATAGATTTTAGCAAATGGCTTATAGTTAATTGCTAATTGAGTGCTTAACTTTTATAACAGCATAGAAATAAGTGTTTCTGTCTCTAAGGACAAATATGTTGTACATTGTACTAGGTGCTAACGGTCATAATCTACTGTTATATAAGAGATATGTTAGCTCAACCCCAAAAGAAATTGCCTTTTCTGATCTTTGGTATATGCTCAAACTCAATGGAACATACCCTAATTTAAGAGTATTACACAATTCAACAATAAAATGAACAATAATCAATCCCTTAATATTTCTTCCTGAATGTGAAGGGCTTTAACTCGCCTATGAAGCTGAAAAAGTTTTAACATATTTTGAAAAGGGAAACATTGGATATAGCTTTTCTATAAGAGACACATTTGATTCCAAGTGAAGCAGAAAATTTTGTAGAGATTGAGTAGGAATAGTAGAGCATAATAGTTTTAATTCAAAACAAAGGCGTGTTGCTATCTTAATCAAAAAGGGTACAAACTTCATGAATCATTCTCAGAAGGTCGATGGAAGAAGGGCATTTTCAGATGCTGCTGGGTTCTCTAAACAGAACCAAGATAGCTTTATGTAATATTTATGCTCCTAGTAAAAACAACTTGACTTTTTCAGTAAAATAGCAATATATTTAAATTACGCTAGTGGGTATGAAATCATTTTGGCAGGAGACTTCAATGAAGTAGTGGATCTACTTCTAAATAAAAATTCACTTAGGGAGGCCTACATAGGTCCAAGGCCCGAGACATGTTAGTCAAACTTCTTGAAGAAAATGGCCTAACAAACTCAAGGCACATAATGCATCCTCAAGGTAGAAATTATTCATTTTATTTGGCTAGACATAGTACACATAGAATAGATTACATATTTCTTTCTAAAACCCTGTTAGAAACCTTACTAGACACTTGCATTGATAGTATGCACTTATCAGATCACACTTTAATTAAGGTGTCCCTTATAGTTCAGGCTGGTATAGTAAGACATTTAGATGGAAATTCAATAATTCATTGATCAAAGATAAAGAATTTTTGAAATGGTTTCACGGAGAGACTGCTGAATTTTTTCAGCATAAATGATACGGGAGATGTCGCACGTGCATGCCTTTGGGACGATTTAAAGCATACCAGAGGAAGGATTATAAGCTATGCCACCCATAAAAAAAAGTAGGGCCAAAAAGTTGACTGAGTTAGAAGAGAAACTGAAACATCTGGAGGTCAGTTATAAACAGAATCCTAAAGCTAAGCAAAATTTGTTACATGAGCTAACCTTAACTAAATTTGATATTAATCAAATACATACTAATAAGGCAGAATAAGCATTGTATAGAACAAAACAAAAATATTGGGAATTGGGAGAAAAAGCTGGTAGACTATTGGCATTTAGATTAAAGAAAATGTAACAGCAGAATTTAATTCAGGGTATTAAAAACAAAACAAAAGAATTAGTATTTATAAACAAAGAAATAAACAAAGCCCTAGTGGCCTACTTTCAAGAAATATATTCCTCTAATAAAGTTGATATGGTAACTCAGATGCAAGATTTTTACAGAACTTGAAGTTACCTGAAATTGGTGTAGAGGAGAACTAAAACAGTCAGGGATAATTACTTTACAAGAAGTATCAAAAGCAATAAATGCCCTACCAAACAATAAAACTCCGGTCCTGGTGGCTTTTTGGCTGAATTATTTAAGAATTAATCTCGACATATCTAAATATTTACATAAGGCTCTTATAGATGCTCATGAGATGAAACAGCTACCACACTCTATGAACAGAGCTCTAATTTCTTTAATAGCCAAGAAAGGAACGATACTCTTGAATGTGACAGTTATAGGCCAGTTTCGCTTAATATGGATTACAAAATTCTAGCCAGAATCTTGGCAAATAGAGTTCAACACTGTTGCCCTCCCTTATAGGAGGAGAGCAAGTAGGTTTCATCACAGGAAGATCTGGGGCTGACAACCTTAGAAGGTTATACTCGCTAATTGGTTATCCCATCGGAATAAGTTGCCAGCACTAGCAATTTCTTTAAGATATGCACAAGGTGTGTGATTCTTTAGCATGGCCATACCTAAAAGCATTGCTAACTTCTTTCAGTTTCTGTGAGGCATTCACTACCTAGACCTATGACAAGCCAACAGCTGCACTAATTACAAATGAATTAATTTCACTCCTTTTCCTATACATAGAGGCACAAGGCAAGGGTGCCCACTCTCTCCCTATTGTTTATCCTGGCTAGTGAGCCACTTATAAGAATGATATAAAGATATAATTCTGTAAAAGGGGTAATAGGAAAAGAAGAAAATAAAGTGTTTGCTTTTGCAGATGATCTACTGATTATAGTCACAAACCCCAGGAATATGTAAAATCACTCAAATCAATACTAGAACAATTTGGGGAGTTCTCTCTAGTATTAAACTGGGGTAAAACTCAAACAATGCCTCTGTATTATCCAACCTCACTTCTAGCTCAGTTGCAGCAAGAGGTATCTTTGGGTTCGTTTAAAGATTCCATTTATATCTAGGATTCAAATTTCAAACAACTTAGAAAAACTTCTGGAAAACCTAATCCTATTCTAAAGGCCTTCACATTGGACTTTTCTAAATGGGACGAGTGAAATCTGTCCATCTGGGAAAAATCTCAAGCTATTAAAATGACTGTGGCACCTAAGATGTTTTTGTCCTTCAAAATACTCCAACAGCACTGCCTCAAAAATAGGAAAAATTAGACACTATGATTAGAAACTTTTTTGGGACCTAAGCCTGCAAGGCTCTCCCTAAATGAAATACAGCAAAACCATCAAAGGGTGGTTTCACTCACCTTGTGGAAAATACAGTGAGGTATTTTACTTAAACAAGCTCTACTACAGCTAAACAATTATAGAAAGGCTGACACACCTCTGTGGTTAGAAATAGAATCAGTACTCATGAATAACACGGATCTGACCAATTTACTAGTTCTTTCAACTCCCATTCAATTAAAAGATCACTGTGTATTATAAACTCAGTTAAAGTATTAAAAGACACAATATGAATCTAAAATTAACAGTCCTTTGGGAGCTAATCAACCACTCTGAATAATCCAAATGTAACCCCTTGTTACCCGGGTTACTAGAATCCCAATAAGACCTAGTGCTAGGTAGGGAAGGCAGCTTGTGAAACTCCAATTAAATGGATTTCACACTGTCTCATTCTGTTCTCAGTCTCAGCTGAGACTGAGGGATGACATCACCATAGAACTGTCACAGCTGCATGAGCCACAATGGAATCTGCAACAGGGAGTTGGAGTAGAATGTTGGGAGGTTTGAACAGTATTCTGTAGTCAGTTGAAGTTTGGAGCTTGTTGTGAGGAGCACAGCAGCTCTGTGCTAGGCTCTTGGAGCCTCAGCCCTGAAATAGGGCTACCATTAGGGAAAGGTGTGTGTTTCATAAAGAGACACAGTGAGCTATTTTTAAAGTGGTGGAGACCGCTGATTCAGGTCTCTGTGCCCCATCCCTCAGGGGATGGGGCAGGAAGGTTTACCTGCATTTCGAGGCAACCCCTGGCTACTGCTAGTGAAGAAGCTGCCTTATTTTGCCCAAGAGTATGGGAAACAAGAAGATTTTGTGATTTGCCTGTGGGGCACCTGCAACTGGAGGGTGAGTTTCTGCTCTTCTAAAGGGCCCATGTTTTCACCCTGGAACTGTGTAAAGTGGGTATTGGACTACTGAAGTAGTGGGAGGCCTAGAGTAATAGGCTTAGCAAAAGTAAAAGTATGTTCAAGTCCAGCACATAGAGGAAGTCAAGATATGTAGAGGAGATATCACGTACATCTACCCAGTAATCTACATTGCCAAGCTTTCAGAAAAGAGTTGCTTAGTTTCTGAAGAAATGGCCGGGTATGGATTGTGGGAGCTGGAGGTGGAAGACCCCCATCTTTAGTAACCAGGTCCACCTCTACGGATTTGCTCTGTGGATTTCTGCTTTACCTCATGCACTTGGCCAGTGATGAGGGAAGTACTCAGACGCAGGATTGGAAGGAAAATTCTCTAGGAGCTGAAGGCTCTAAGGTGGTTTGGGAAGCCACCAACAGAAAAACTGGTTCATTCCCATAATGGACTGTGGATCAAGTGGCCGGCAGGGGAGCTGGGCCAGTGGGGAAAACCCAAGTAGTGTACAAGTCGGGCTGTGTACCCAAAGCTGTGTGCAAGTCTGGGCTGTGTGCCTGGTGGGTTCAGAGCCTGAGGGCTTAAATGTGAAGAAGTGTTCTGTTGTCTCTAATCTGCATTACCAGGAATGTAGCCCAGTGGGGTCCGTCTATGCTTTGTTTGTTCAGTTTGGATGTGAATAAAAGCCACACTGTAGAATCCCATTCCTGGTTTTGGACATTACAGTTATTGCTTCCTGTGTTCGGATTTACTTGGGTGCCCCTGTGCGAAGCAGCCAAACCTAGGCCCCTGTGCCGAGTAACCTAATCCTCCCCAAACCCAGTCCCCACCAGGTACTGCTGTCAGCTTCAACAGCATGCCACCTGTCATTTTAAAAGGCAGGGGTCCAGGGTTACAAAAATCCCAGAGGTGCCTCCATTTTATAACCCCGACCCTGGACTCTAGGCCTCCCACTATTTCAGTAGTCCAATCCCACTTTTACACAGTTCCAGGGTGAAAACATGGGCCCTTTAGAAAGAGCAGAAACTCACCCTCCGGTTGTAGGTGCCTCACAGGCTAATCATGAAATCTTCTTGTTTCCCATACTCTTGGACAAAATAAGGCAGCTTCTTCACTAGCAGTAGCCAGGGGTTGCCCCTGGAAATGCAGGTAAACCTTCCTGTCCCATTCCCTGAGGGATGGGGCACAGAGACTGAATCAGTGGTCTCCACCACTTTAAAAATAGCTCACTGTGTCTCTTTATGGGGAAACACACACCTTCCCTAATGGTAGTCCTATTTCAGGGCTGAGGCTCCAAGAGTTTCAGCACAGAGCTGCTGTGCCCTCTCTCACAACAAGCTCCAAACTCCAACTGACTACAGAATACTGTTCAAACCTCCCAACATTCTACTCCAACTCCTGCTGCAGATTCCATTGTGGCTCATGCAGCTGTGACAGTTCTATGGTGATGCCATCCCTCAGTCTCAGATGAGACTGAGAACAGAGTGAGACAGTGTGAATTCCATTTAACTAGAGTTTCACAAGCTGCCTTCCTGCCTACCACTAGGTCTTACTGGGATTCTAGTAACCCCCGGTAACAAGGGGTTACACTCACCCTTGACCAGGAAATGACTGTCCGCAGTCATTGTTTACCCAGCTACGCCATCCAACCCTATGTGCTACCTGCAGAGGGGGTGATCAGGCCCCTCCTACCATGTGCAAGCACAGGCAGGCAACACTTAAGGCCTAGGAGGTCTTTAGCTGACTATTTCAGCCTCTACTCTACCCACTTACTTTTGACGCCTAGTGGTTCTGGTAGAACTGTCCAGAGCATAGCCCTAAAAGATCAACACTGCAACCCCTATTGCAGGTCAGAGCCACAGCCTGTCTATCCCCTAGCCCTCTAGGGAAACCTATCTGCCTCTAACTTAACACCCAAAACAAAACAACCTAGGGACCTCCCTGACGTTGGGCACCCTGCAACCGCACACCAAGAAACTAATATCACATTATTATATCACTTTACTGCCTCCTCCCTACCCCCACAACCACACCTGTGGAAGGAAAGAGTTAACACAGTAACAACAACAATAACAACACCACAGTACTTTAAATTTTACACACTAAAGTACTAGTGAGGAAGTCCAATGAGCCTTTCCTCCTCTTCTTGTCTTTCTTCTATCTTCCTCAGGAACACCTGCAAGAAAAGAAAGACAACACACACTCCTAATCTGCATACACAGTCTACCTAAACCCTACCACCAAAACACTGAAGAATCCCAAAAGATTTTTTTTTTTTAGAAAAGGTAGAAAACAGTATATACACTAGAAAACAGTAGAAAACAATGACATTATTTACAATACACATTTGGGGTGGAGTGCCTAAAAGTCCCAACTAGTGACCACAGTGCCAAGGCTAGTCCATTAAAGAGTCTCTCCTGGGCTGGAACCCGTTGAAGCACAGTTCTAGCAGGCCAAAGTCCCAAGGGAGGTCTTTGAGGACAGTTCACACATTCTGGAGTCTGCTAGTGTAGGGTGTGTACTGCAACGTATAAAGATAGAAAAGTTCGACTTACCAGCCCTTGTAGAACTAAAAATCTGAACCGACCTGCACCTCAGCCAAAGACTCCCTGGCAGCATTTCTTCCGATACAGCTGGGCAGACATCTTCCGGGAACCATGGTAGGGCACATCTGGGAACTGCTGGGCTGATGTTATCTCTGGAGATGGAACCTTAGAACAGGAACAAAAGGAAAACAGCTGGTCTGACATCATCCGATTTCCAGACGATGAAGGAGGATACAGCTGGGCTGGTGTCCTCTCTGGATCTAAAGTCATCTGGTGGGCCAGTCAATGGATTCTGGAAAGGCCAGCACACTGTAGAACTGATGAATGTGGGGCACCTGAGTCCTGGATGTTCATACTGGCAGATCAATAAAGGCACTGCACAGGCTGGTGTGGCAGTATTGACTACCATTGCTCGGCTTTCCATTTAGTAGGCACGGGCACATTTGCTGGGAGGTCCTTGCATTGAGACCAATAGTATAGGGGGTCAGGAGCTTGAATTATTACCCCATCTGGGTGCACATAATTCACACAGTGGAAAGTTTCATGCCCTCTCTGTCCACTATTCACACTCTGTCCATAAACAGTGTCCTGCCTTCTTCCACTGGGTATATTTCTCATGAAACAGTCTGTTTTTGATGTGCTTGTTTGCACCAGGATGCACACATTTCATTGCTTCGCCCAGATCCAGGATTTCCTGCTGTTCTCAATCTCCTCCCAGACTCTCTGAGGAAAGGTAGGAAAGGTCATCCCATTGATCTCATTGCTTCCTATGAACCAGTCTCTCCTCTTTACTAGCTTTGGTCAACCTGAGACAGCTGGCCTGGCTTGGGGGTGGCCAGTCCTGGTTCTGCCAGCTTCTCATCCTTAACGAGATTAAAAACAGATCCCTGACTTCTTCTTCTTGCATAGCCAGGCAGTGGCATCACCACTCTCTTCCATGCATTCCTCCGAGACAAGAGCTTGAGGCTGTGTACCCATTCCTTTTCACAAGGCCACATAGGTTCCCCTCATCTTCCTCCCCACTAAGGATCTGAGCCCAGAATTGAGCAGTCGTCCTCACTCCTGAGACTATCCACTCATCACTAGGTGCGGAGGTCGACACCTCCCATTCAAAGGCCTCCTGCATCTCATCTTCCTATGAGACTTGGCTAGCCCCCAGGGGTCTACTGGTGCTATATCTGAACTTTCCGCTTGAGATCAAGCATCCGAAACTTCAACTTCTGGTTCTGTCTCTAAATCTGCACCTCTAGCTTTGTGCCACACTCCCGAGGGGCTCTTCAACAGGCTCCACCTGGTGCTGTGCTGCCAACTGCAGATTCCTGAACCTTTGTCCGTGTGGGAGCCAAATGAATCTGGGGCACTTAATATAGCCATATTTCTGCAGGCACCCAGCACAGTGAGGTATCATGAAGACGCCCCTTCCAGCGCTTAAGTAAATTTGACACATGCACTGGATATCCAGGAATCACCACATGAGGAGGCAGTTGTCCCCATAGCACCACTTTTAATGTCCCTTAGTCTATTTACTGCTGCTGTTACTGCAACTCGGCATGATCCGGTAGCGAGCTGGTCCAGAGGCCATAACTGCAGGAAAAAAAAGCTCACTGTAACTGAAAGTCCCATTTTACTCAACACCTTCTTTACTTTTAAATGGCTCCTCTGCTGCTGTGTTTACTTTACTACCCCACCCTGTAATGGCGGCGCACCACTCCTGCATCAATATTCAGAAATTGGGTCAAGCCACTGCACATCCGATTACACACTCACCGATAACTGTTGCTCAAACTGCACAAACTTGCACTGTTCTTTTTTAACACATTTACATGATTTTCCACGGACTTCACTTGCTGGAAACATTTCTTAACTCACAGCCCTTAAAGTTTCAGGATTTTAAGCACAGGATTGCCTGTAAACTAGTGATGCACATTTGGCTACAACTCACAGTCTCTCTCTGGCTTTAAAACTTTAAAATGATGCTGAACTCATTACTATGCACACAGTCAATGGCTTAGCAGACTTGCACTTGTTGAAAACTTGACACAGTCATTACTTGCAAAGCTTAATACACTGCTGCACACATATTTAGATGGCTTTTGGCAGAAAATCACTGTTTGAGCAATTATCACTGTTGGTACTTACTGTTATCAGTAGCTGTTAGCTGCAATGGAAAACGGCCTGCAGACAGTCTTGAGGCCTCAGAAGGAAAACGGGTGGGCAGTCCTGCCGCTCGCCTCTCGACTACCACACTCACAATTCAGACGATTGGTATGCGGGTTGAGCCCGATTTTAAACAAAACAGTTTATTTTAGATGTTTTACAGCGCTTTTTAATCTCCGAGATGCTCCTCCACAAGCCAGTACACGCACTCCACTCACACTCCTCTCAAATGCTGGGGCAGTCACTGTAGAGCTGGCTGAGGGACGGACTGATTGCAGCCTCACCAATCATACGATATCATGCAAATGAGCCTCTTCTTCCTCATGAGTGCTCTTCTCCTCACGCGATCATCAAGCAGGCAAATTTAAACTGCAGAAAGCATTTTTTTTCTTCAACTAACTCCACGGAAGGGAGCCCATTTCAGCCATTTAACATAGCAAGTCACACTGCAAGTTTCTCAGTTCACTCAAAAGCATTTCCAACGTCCAGGGCACAATTTTCCTGTTGCTACCCCAGTCTTCCACACTTTCTTATCACACAGTTCTTTTACAAGCTGGCAAAATGCTGTAAACATTTGATGCAGGACAAAGGCACACTCTTTAGCTTTACTGCTCCTTAGTAAACAGTTGGCATTTTAAATAGCAGCATAAGATCCACAAGCACAGCCTATCATTAATTAGTTAAATTGCTTCAGCTTTTGGCTACCCACTGCCAGATAGCCAAATGCTAGTCCCCTGCCCAAGCACCTTCCTCCCAGAATTAAATCCCAGTGGTGCCTCCATTTTTGTAACACCCGACCCCTGCCTTTTGCAAACGACAGGTGGCATGCTGTTGAAGCTGACAGCAGTGCCTGATGGGGACTGGGTTCAGGAGGATAGGTTACTGGCACAGGGGCCTAGGTTTGGCTACTCTGCACAGGGCACCCAAGTAAATCCGAACACAGAAAGCAATAACTGTAATGTCCAAAACCAGGAATGGGATTCTACAGTGGCTTTTATTCACAACCAAACTGAACAAACAAAGCATAGATGGACCCCACTGGGCTACATACCTGGTAATGCAGATTAGAGATAACAGAACCCTTCTTCACATTTCCAGCCCTCAGGCTCTGAACCCACCAGGCACACAGCCCAAACTTGCATACAGCTTTGGGTACAGCCCGACTTGTACACTACTTGGTTTTCCCCACTGGCCCGCCCCCACCAGCCACTTGATCCACAGTCAATTATGGAATGAACCAGTTTTTCTGTTGGTGGCTTCCCAAACCACCTTAGAGCCTTCAACTCCTAGAGGGAAATTTCCTTCCAATCCCACATCAGGGTACTTCTCATCACTGGCCAAGTGCATGAGGAAAGTAGAAACCACAGAGCAAATCCAGAGGTGGACCTGGTTACTAAAGATGGGGTCTCCACCTCCAGCTCCTACAACCATACCGCAATTTCTCTGGAAACTAAACAACTCTATTCTGAAAACTTGGCAATGTAAATTATTGGGTAGATGTATGTTGCATCTCCTCTACATATCTTGACTTCCCATGTGCTGGACTTGACCATACTTTTACTTTTGGCTGCTCTTACTCTAGGCTGCCCACTACTTCAGTAGTCCAATCCACACTTTTACACAGTTCCAGGGTGAAAACATGGGCCCTTTAGAAAGAGCAAAACTCACCCTCCGGTTGCAGGTGCCCCACAGGCGAATCATGAAATCTTCTTGTTTCCCATACTCTTGGACAAAATAAGGCAGCTTCTTCACTAGCAGTAGCTAGGGGTTGCCCTGGAAATGCAGGTAAACCCTTCCTGCCCCATCCGGGAGACCCGAATCAGCGGTCTCCACCACTTTAAAAATAGCTCACTGTGTCTCTCTTTATGTGGAACACACACCTTTCTACTGGTAGCCTCTATTTCAGGGCTGAGGCTCCAAGAGCCTAGCATAGAGCTGCTGTGCTCCTCTCACAACAAGCTCCAAACTTCAACTGACTACAGAATACTGTTCAAACCTCCCAACATTCTACTCCAACCCCAGGTGCAGATTCCATTGTGGCTCATGCAGCTGCGACAGTTCTATGGTGATGTCATCCTCAGTCTCCACTGAGACTGAGAACAGAGGAGACAGTGTGAAATCCATTTAACTGGAGTTTCACAAGCTGCCTTCCTTGCTCATCACTAGGTCTTACTGGGACTTAGTAACCCAGGTAACAAGGGGTTACACAAATATCTGTTATAATAAAATCCCACTGAAAGATTCAGGATGGACAAACCTTGGGATAACTCATCTATCAGATATTATTGACCCCAATAATAACATACTACTATCTTTTGAAACTCTTAGGAGAAATATAAATTGCAGAGATTTATTTTTGTATCTACCTTCAACTCAGAAATACACCAAATAATAGTCCTCTGAAGGAAGCCACTGCAAGGGAAATAGATATAACATGGGCTCAAATAGTGAAACTGGCAGGCCTAAAGAAGGGTGCTGGGTGGATCTATCAACTTCTTACTGATAATGGTACAATAACAACTCTTTCAGCCAAGTCCAAATGGGAAGATGAGTTAGACATGAATATTTCAGAAGAAAATTGGGACTCAGTCCGACATATGCCATCAAATCAAGTAAGGAAAATCAAGGTAAACTATTACAATTTAAAATACTAATTATTATTACTACACTCCTAAAAGATTGGAAACTATGTTTATTCAAATGATGGTCAGTGTTGGAGGTGTCAGGACAACATGCAAATCTCGTACACATTTTATGGATTGCCCGCTTTATCCGTGATTTTGGAAAGAAATAATTAGACACTGTTCCACTATAATTAACATGAATGTTCCTCACCTTCCTCCTTTGTTATCTTAGGGATTGTTCCACTTGATTGTAAGGTTCCCAAACAGCAGTTATATTGATTACTTGCAGCATTTTTAGGGCTAAATGCCTAATTCTTAGAAACTGGGAACTACTCAGGTACCTACCTTATCTGAATGGTATTCTTTATGGTTTCTATAATGAATAATGAAAGAATAAGTTATTTATTGTTAGATCAATTAGAGACTTTTTCACATTTGAGTGCATTCATAAATGCTGAGTTGCTAATGCTCACTGCATAAAAATATTTGTAACAGTAAATACTGAATTATTAGATGAGTATTAAGTGCTACAAATACATTATATCAATTCTGAATTCTTAGTATAATTTTCAATACATAGAACTGTATAAATAATTACAAGAATGTGCTGTAATGCATATTAGTATTTTAAGTTTGTAATTTCTATTCTGGTTCAGAATTGTTAAAAAAAGGAAAGCATTAATAAAATATTTTATGGAAACTGCAAAACAAATATGCTATGATAAAATGGGATGGGGTTTATAAGTTTTAATCCTCCTTCTGGTATGTCCAGGTATAGTATCCATTTCTTGATGGGATTCAAGCGGCTTCCCATATACTTTGAAAGAAACAGCTGAATAGTCTGGTCTCCAGATCCTTTTTGAGGGGTTATATATAGCTAACATATAGAAATAAGGGCAGTGGATAGGTGTGCAACATATAAACCTTTTTTATTTCTCATTCGCCATTGTTTCCATTTGGCCACCTGACTAAGGCTATGTTAAGTAAATATTCCAGTTATACCATGCACTATCAGGATAGCCAAAAAAGACCCCAGCATCTTGACTCCAGTAGTGGTTATGGGTATATCCAGTATATGGGTTTCATGAGTTCTTGTTGGGCCTATAGATATACATATGCTCATCTGTAGGTTGAACTTTGACCCTGATATCTTGGCAAAATCTGTTAAAATTTGTGCTATTGGTACAGTTGAGGAATGATCTACTAGTATTATACACAAATCATCTGCATATTCTAAGTCTTGATTGTGCAGTCCTGAATAGATACTGATAGACCTTGTATTCCTGGGTATAGGTTAATACTCCTAATTAAGGGCCTAGGGACAGAATATACAAGCTGGAACTAAGACTGCATCCCTGACTTACCCCATCTTAATGTTATAAGCATTTCCTTTATGTCCATTGATATACTGGGAGATGTTTGCACCTTTGTAACACATCTGGACCCACCTTATATATTGCTGGGGAAGGCCATATTTCTCCAAACATAACCACAGGTATTGGTGTAAGACCCTGTGAAAGGCCTTGGATTGGTCAGTGTTTAACAAAAACTGTTAATTCTTCGCTTCCCTCTTCCAATAACTTCTAATGAGAATCAGTATAGCAGAAACTTTCCGTCCAGGAAGAAAACATGCTGTTACTCAACAACTTTTGTAAGAATTTTAAAATCTGAGTTCAGTAGGAAGATTGGTCACCAGTTATATAGAATTTATTTCTCTTTGTGTATCAGTAGCACTAGGCCATTATATATTTCTGTGGGAGTCCCATATGCTGTAGAATATAATTGTAGCGTTGGTCATTTTCAGTAACAAATATGTCATTCGTTCTTTATTGAACATAGGGGTAGCCCATCGGGTCCATGGACAGTCCCTGTTTTTAATTGTCCTATCATGGCTTCTAATTCCTTCTCTGTAACTGGGTTTACTAGTAGAGTTCTATCCTGATCAGGTAGTTGTGTTGAGCTACAATTCTGGAGCCTTCTCATGCCATTTTTAAAAAGAGCTTTGTAATCACCTACTTTCTATAAACCCATGCTCTTGTTTTAAGCCCCTAGCTCACTACTTAGGCCTATTTCCACTCAATATCACTAATTTCTGTTCCTCACTGATAGTGCAATTGTGATATGATACCACTGTTTCTGATTTATGCAACCATTTTAAACTCCTGTGTGTAAACACTGCTATTTTCTGTTCCACCTACTGTAATGTATTTACTAGTAGTTTCTGCATTTAATTTGTCGCTATTACTTAGTCTGTTCAACAAGATGTACCTATCTTACTGGACCTAGTGTTTATTATGTTTTGCTTCTGTCTTTTCATTGTGTACCTACCAACAATACTGTGAAATGTTCTGATTGTACTCCTTGCCTGTCTATTGTAGTAGTAGTATACTGTATTGTCTTTGACCTTTTAACCTCCCAGGTCATGTCTGAAAATAGTTATTTGTTGGCTAGCACACCTACCTGGTAAACAAAAACTAAATAAATAAATCTAGTGGCTTCTTGTGGGATCATATGTTCAGAGCTGTACAATTCATTCAGGTAGTAGTGTTCTATTTGGTTCATAATGTTCATGTCCCCTGTAATAGTCACCTCCTCTCTTAACTGCTGAAATTATTTTTTATTTCCTTGGCATACAAGTTTCATAAGGATTGGCCTGTACTAGTGTCCCTTTGTCAAATACCTCTGTTCAAATTCTAAAGACTTACTTCTGTCGTATTGAGATGCTGCCATATCTTGTTTAATATACTTCATTTGTTCCATATAGTATTGTCATGCCTCAATTTTTAAAGAGATCAATCTATATAGTTGTCTGAGCTGTTCATATTGTGTTGTTTTGTAAGTACCAGTAATTTGTCCTGTTGTCTTAAAATATGTAATCAAATCTTTTACTCTGTTCTCACCATATAAAAAGAAGACTGACTTCTTGCTGCAATCATGGATTCAAAGCCTTGTTTTATTTCTGGTATATCTAGTAAGGTAGAGTTAAAATGTCAATACCACTTTCCTAATGTTATGTCTGGGGAACAAGGTATTCTACATTATAGTAAGACATGATCAGATGTGGCAACAGGACAAACTTTAGAAAATACTATAGGGAGATATGGGGAGACCAACCAATAGTCGATTCTTGTTTTTAAAGTACCTTGGAAATATGTATACTGTGGGGTAGAATGCTGTGAAAAAGACATCTGTTAACTTTGTCCGGTAACGATTCTGCTCAGTAGACCAGCATCACAAACATTTTATCTGTCTTAAGACCTCTATCTTGCTTAAGCCTGCCACAGCTGAAATCTCCTCCATAACACTGCTCTTGCTGTTAGAAAGTATGGCTGGATTAGGTTAAAAATCTGAGCCCTGTTGGCTCTTTCCTGTGGGGCATATATGTTAATGAATCAGAAATTCTGTTTATCTAAGGTAAAGTCCATGAGCATGGCTCTACCAGGATGTACATCTATTACTCTGGCAATACTTAATAGGTTACCTATACAGATACCTAAACCACTGCATGTGTCTTCACTACTACCAACACAATGCCCCTATCCAATTTGCACTAGCTGTTTGGAGTTCTGTGGTGGTAAATAGTCTAGTATCCTGGAACACTATAACATCATATTGATTTTGTTGAAAATACTGAAAGTCGATTTTCTTTTCCTTTCAGATTTTAGGCTATTAGTGTTCAAGGATGCTAGAGTAAGCCACAATTAATATAATTTATATTCAATCAGACAGTTTATTTTTCCTTAAACTGTATCTAGCACCCATATGACATTTCTTCATTTTTGCTTCAGCCTGGGAGTATTCTCCTCTGGTTCTCTAACTCCCCTTTGCTGGATGAGTGGTCAGACATCTTGCCTGATTCTTCCCCATTTCTGCATTTCCCCATAGTAGGGCTTCGTATTTATTTTGCAAGGGTATTCCTTCTTCATTTTGTCACCTTTCAGTGTGGGATTTTGTGGTTACTACCTAAAGATTGAGCCTGCTTGTGTAGGTGGGGAGGGAGCATCTCTACTAGGGAGGGCTCTGCTTCTGAGCTCTGAGGAGAGGAGAGTTGAATGGTGGGGTTCTGATTGGGACTCCATCTCTTCCTGTCTGGGTGTCTCAGTAGAAGGGCTACCTTCAGGTTTAGGGGTTCCGCTTCGGGGTGTCTCTATTCTCCTTGCGGATGTGGTAGTTTTGTTGCCTGTTGTCTGCTTGGAGCTTTGTTTATGCAGTAGTCTTGTTCTGTGAAGTCACTGTTTCCATTGTTATGGGAAGCCCAGGGACAGGCAAATATAGAATGACCCATTTCATCACACAAGTGATAGACTGGGGAAGAGTGCAGCCAGCACTTGTGTGTCCCATACTGCCACAATGCAGACAACGTTGTACATCACAATTATTGCTTAGGTGTCTAGCTGAACCACACTTGTAGCATTGTCTTGGCTGTCCTTGATAAAATAAGATCACTTTATCTTTCCCTAAATAGAAGCAATTGGGAAGGTGCTTAATACCACTGTCATCCTGTCGTAGTTTGACCGTGACCATCTACCCACTGTCCAAAACCTTCTTCATCAACAATTGGTTCTGGTGTAATTTGTATCTCACATTTGTTCCTAACCAGTATAAAATATCCATAATATTGACCCTTCATTACAGAACAATATGGTTACCAGTTTAAAAGTAGGTTTGGTTAGGGGCCTGCCTGGAAGGGGACCCATAAGAGTATGCTCTTGAGGCCATTATATAACTGCCAAAATCTATCTAACAAGGCAATGGATCTAAAACTCAAATCAAAGGTGGCTTCCCTGGAGCATGTATAAGGGCATACACCTCTGCAGGTATGAATCCCATATCATGTTTTAACAGAGTTTTACCTACATAAAACCTGTCTAGGGGAAACTCAATCCTCCTACATAATGTAGTCTAACTACATGCCACCTTTTAGCTTGCTCTAAAGTTTTTAAGGAGGCTGGCATAAGTAACCTGAGTTTCAATAGTAGACACATTGTCAGTATCAATTTTACAATATTCATGTCCTTTCCAAAAGGATTTTTAGTAATTAATGTCAGTGGTGCCACTTCTGCAAGAGCCTCATAGAATAGATAAGGAGGATTTTCTGAGGTGAAAAGGAGATAGCAACTGCCTGTGAAATGGGCTCATCAGGTTGTTCCCTTAGTGTGCTCTCCGAACTGACTCCATGCTTTGTGTGCAGCATTTATTGCTAAATCACCTGTAATTGGGGTTTTAGCCATTTCTTGCTGCTGACTGTCATAGGATTTCTCCTTGTACCCGATGGGCTAATCTTGTCTGTTAGTAACCATTGTGTTTGTCTTGATACCAACCGAGCTTGTATCAGGAAATGCTACAGCTGTCATTGTTTTACATGAGGGTCAAGTATCCCTTTCCCTAAATATGAGGAGCCTTTCTTGTGCCCTTGCCTGATCACCAATGCCAGCACAGTTGGTGACCAGCGCTTCTACAACACTTGATCCTGGAAGTGGGACATCCGGATCCGGTATCCAGGACCTGTTTGCCTGATGTAACCAGCCAGTACCTTGCAAGGTTCTTTCTGGCATCCAGTCAGCATCCATCTTCAAGGTTGTCAGGTCAGGCCTGTGGCCAATCCACACTATGGTTCAGGATTTCACCGCACCAAAACAAACAACGCGGGAGCTGATGAAGGCATACCTGGAGTATCTTTATGTGTACTTTGCTCATCGAGCCTTTTCTTTGCTTTAAATGTTCTTCTCAAGTTTTGCAATCTGCTCCAATAGTTCTTGTTTTGCTTCATCGTCAAAGCATCCAATTGTTGTTCTGCAATCAGATGGTCCATTTATTCTTGGTCTTCTTTCCATTTCCATAGTTGAGGTTTCTTCCATAACACTAGTCAATAGTGCTGTTTCCATTTCTATTGAGGAATCATCCTCTGGGACACTGTGCTGGCCACCCACAGCAGGGTGCTTCCAGCCATCCTTCCACCATCTGAGCTCCATCTGACTCCTCCATGCTTTGGTCAATGATTTCCCCTACTGGTCAGTAGGTGAATTTCCCTGAGCCCCTAGCCAAACTTCCCCTATTCACTAAAAATACCACAAACAGCTTAATCTGGTCCAAGGTCAGTTGGCATTCATCTGTATCTGCCTCCCCGGTCATGTCTGAAAATAGGCAGAATTTGTCTAGTGCACTTGGCGGTCCAACAGAAACTAAATAAATATATAAGCCACAGTGTCTGCTGCTGTTGTTTGAACTGTGAGTCAGTTTGAGTTGGGAGTTCTACAAGCAAGTGGTGCTTGCTAAAGTCCACTTGTTAGAGGGAAGGACCCTCTGTTTGTTATTTACTGCCTTAGTACAGTAACCAGCAGACGGTTTTATGGGACGTGGTGGCTACCAGATCCTGTGAAGCCCTGAGGGAGAAGATTTTTCACAGAAGGAGGCAACCTCCAAAAGACTGTGAGAGCTATCAGACCATCCCAAAATGGAGATACTGTGGGTGGGATATTCAAAGGGTTGTGCATGGTGCAACAGGTTGCACCATGTGCAACTCTGTCACACCCTAGCACGATATTCAAAGGGCAGGTTGCTCTTCCAACTCGATGCGCCAGGGCTCACCGATAATGTATGCAGTGCAAGTGCAGGGCGTGCCATGCATATGCGGCACATCCCGACATTCAGCCTGGATGTGCGGCGTGACATGCTAACACAATTTCACCTTATCATTAGGCTGCAATGTTGTGTCTGGGAAAACCAGGAGCAAGTCCTGGCCACCCACAGGTGAGCTGCTGTATTGCAGTGTGCAACATGGCAGCTGCCAGTCATGGGTGGCCACCCGCCCACCCAGAACACTGTCCACAAGCTCCATGCCCTGGGAGTGTTGTGCCCCCCCTGATCATGGGCATGGGTTCAAAATGTCCCTGGTGGTCCAATGGACCACTGTCCATTGCCTGATCATGAGCATAAGTCCAAATTATCTCTGGTGGTCCAGTGGACCTCTCTCCATTGCCTGATTGTGGGCATAAGTCCAAAACATCCCTGGTGGTCCAGTGGACTGCTCTCCATTGCCCAATCATGGGCATAAGTCTAAAACATTCCTGGTGGTCAGTGGAACCCCCCAGTGCCCGATCATGGACATAAGTCCAAAACATCCCTGGTGGTCAGTGAACCCCCAGCACCTGATCATGGGGGAAATAGCAAACACTGAATTCTGGTGGTCCAGTGGTACCCCTCCCACCACCCACTGGGTCCCTGCTGCAGCACCCCCAGTTAGTGGGGGCAGCAGCACCCACCCACAGGCCGCCCGGTCGCCCGCCGACTGACAGCATACAGTACTGTCTGTCGCCTATTGGTCCACTGCGTGGGCCAATGGGCATCAGACCATACTATACTACACAGGCCCGATATGTGAATGAGCGTGTTCATTCACATGCTCGAGCCTGTCTCAGCTACAATATGGTCTGTATGCCAATGGCCACAGTGGACCAATAAACGTACAATTCAATGCTCTGCCTTCAGTCAGTGAAGCGGCTACCGTGCAACTGCTCGGAAGTGCCGCCTCCCGCTGCTGACTGGGGTTGCTGGGTGGCGGGGGACCTCAGTGGTGGGTGGGAGAGGGCCACTGAACCACCAGGACGACTATATTTCTGCCCGATTGAGCATGGAGGGGTTCCACTGGACCACCAGGGATGTTTGTAACTATGCCCACAATTGGGCCATGGAGAGCAGTCCACTGGACCACCAGGGATATTTGTACCTTGTGCCCGTGATTGGGCAATGGAGTGCGGTCCACTGGACCACCAGGGATATTATTAATACATGCCTGTGATTGGGCATACGGTGCGTGGTCTGCCAAGAGACTGCAGGCGTTGGTCCCCGATGGCTGCAGCCTGGCAGGCGCCAGGCACAAGTCACCGGGGATCAGCGCACCGCGTGCAAATGGGGCCATAATGACATGCAAATGGCCCCATTTACACCTTGCCTGCATAATGGCCTCATTTGCATGCCCAGTGCTGAATATCACGGTTGATGCACCTAAGCGCCAGCACTTGCACTGGCATCCCCGGCTCCTCTCCTGCCGACGTGCTGGCGCGGTGCCACTGCGCCATGTGCAATGCATCGCCCTCAGTGCCATAACTCATGGTGCTGAGCCGATGAGCACCGCTTGAATATTGCATGGTCCATGCCCTGCCAGTCAATTTGGCCTTGCGCCCCAGCTTGCACCCCTGTCTGCGAGTCTGAATATCCCACCCTGTGTGTTTCAAACATAAAAGCTATGTATTTTGTGGGAGAACTGTGAATTTCAAGTGTTCTTAACAAATGTCTTTGGGGGCTCAAGCTGCTGTATGTACAAGGTTCATTTGTTGTTCAAAGTGGGTTGGCTGGTGCCTTGCTAGGAGCCCAACAAGGCTAGGATGCAGGTATTCAGGACCTTTGCACAAAGATTGTACTGTAAGGATGTCTCTTGTAACCTTGTGTGGCTAGGGAAACCTGTTGTTTCCTAAATTTAATTGCAGAGAGTCTAACTTTGGCCATAGTGAACTGACCACTCACTTTTGGTTTCAAAGGGACCTAACTGGTTACCGGAATGGTCTAAGATGTTAACTTAGTTCACCTAGTGGTGTTGAATTTGGTGCTATGGCAAGATCCATTATAAATGCACTGGCAGCCAGAGATCCCTAAACAAAGGGATTGATGTCCATGGGAAATGTTCTTTTGAGAAGTCTCAGCACTGCCTGTATGAGTTGTGAAATATCTTTGCCTGCTACTCATGTGCCATCTGTGTTGTACAGCTACAAGCCAAGAGGCACCAACGCCATTTTCTGTTAACTCTATAGGGAATAAAGCCACACAGTAAAATCCCAAATTTCTGGTTGTGGACAATCCATTTCTGAGTACCTGAGTGAGTTTTTGGGGCACCACAGATGGGAGACACACTATAGACCTGGCACTCTCCCTGGACCTGGATAAAAATAAAATGATGTTTTGTAGCCCTTCCCTGACCTCTGAGATGCCCAGGTGTCACTAATGTCAGGGGTGGTACCCTTTCTGCCAGTTGTGGTTGTTGCCTTGTCAGGTAAGTAACAAAAAGTGGGTGTGGGTCATTACAGAAAGAAAGAAAAGGCATTATGCATGCTTTGTGTGGTAGTTATTTGCACTATATATTACCAAGGCCCATGATTTACATTTGTTATTGAAACACTAACAGTCCTGGAATTTGCCTGTCTGCTAAACAATAAAAGCACAGACTTTATTCTAGAGCAGTCACTCTCCATAACCCATATTTTGCTACAATGACCATACTATTTAAATGTTGATATGTTTTCTGTAAATTTAGCTTTCTTCTATTCTTTTTATTTAGAAATAAAATAACAGCAGCGTAGAAGAATTATTGATTAAGGCCCTGCTGGTAAACTGGAGACCAAAACAGGTTTGCTCAGGGCTCCAGACTGAGCCATCTTTTCTGCTAAATATTTGTTGCTGACCATTCCAGTCATAGAGTGAGTGGGGGATCCACCAAGCCGCAATGACATCAAAGTTGTCAAAATGTGGCACAGTGACACAAACAATGTTGGAGTTTGTTTGTAGTGGTGCAAACTGTGGCGAAAAGGCAAAATTTTGACATCGTGTCCTTTACAGAAACAATCTCGAAGTTGTCAATGTAAAGAATTTCTATGTCAAAATTTCACTGTGGCAACAGTGTGGTGCAATGGGCCACCTCCACATATATGTAGATGACAGAAACGTGTACTTCAATGCACTAACCATATCAGTGATCAATGCCATTCTACAGACTGACTGATTTATAGTGAAGTAGTGTGAGAATAACTTTAATTCTAAACTCATACAAAACTAAAGCTATGATGTTTGGATCTTAGAGCCTACTGAATAATATTGTGTTCCCCACTCACCCTCAGTACACTAGAGTACAATGTTATAGAGCACAATATTGTGTTTGTGTACCAGGAAAAGTGGGTGACTCTTCACTTACTTGATAATATCCTTGCAAATCTAAGGCCTAAGTTCCAACTTCCAATATACTGCTACTCCAAATGCTGCTTGAACGAACACATGAAGAAGCAGGAGGTCTCTCATGTCCTACTGCCTCCTGTAGACTACTGGTCACTGTAAATCTCTCTGTTATCTGAGCTGCACTTCTTCCCCTTGACTGTCAATATAAAAAGAACACACCCAATAGATTTGCCCTCCAAGGTGACTTCTACACCCACCACTGCATGCTCTCTGAGAAACTCAGTTGGCTGAGCCAGCAAACAACATGTACATGCTGTAAGACCGAAAAGAGCAGAAGAGGACACAAGAGAGAGCTAAAAGTACCTCAAGGGTGAAGAGGGTGCAGGAGTGCAGCAAAGAGCACAAAGGGCCAGGGGACATGTAATGAAGCTGGGGAGGGAGTTCAAGAGTAAAGTAAGAAGTACTACTCGGAAAAGTGGTAGGCACCTGGAACAAACTGTCAGCAAAAGTGGTGGAGGCAAAGACAGTATGGGCTTCAAGCATGGTGGGATAGATACAGGGTATATAAGGAGATGGAGAGGGAGGAGGGAGGGTCGCTGGAGACCAGTTAGGGTCTGAAGAGACAGATCCGACAGGGAACATCTTAGCAGACTGGGTGGGCTAAACAGTCTTTTCTGCCAACAAATTCCATGTTTCTATGTTTCTAAACAGATGTGAACACCACTAGCACAGGGAAAATCTGCTGTCTCATGTTATGCAGCCAGACAGCACCTGTTCTCTCCTTCATCCTCAGCTAATCAGTAAAACTCCCAGGATAAAGAAGAGGCTGTAATAGGGGCATTATTATGTTTGCTTGCATGCATGTGCAAGAAACATAGTGCCACCATACAAGTTTTGTAGGTGTGCCTCCCTACTTCCAATGCCTTGCTCCCTTCTGCAGGCATGGCTGCACCGCGCCAATGAATGTCCAAGCTGTCTATGACAGCCGTTCCAGATACAGTGGCATACAGTTGTAAAGAAAACTGCTTCGCCATAGACAATTTGTATACTGCCGTCAGCAGTATGCAAATTGCCTGCGTTAACTTTTTCATCTGAACTGTCATAGACAGTTCTTCCCCCACCGAACACATAGGTGCATGCTGAGGAGCCCACCCCAGCGTGCTCATGCACCCCATACACTGTATGGCCGACAGGTGCCCAATTCCCCATCGGCTCCACTGTCCCCTCCCAAACACACTTCTAGGTGCCACGCTGGGAACCCACCCCAGCATGGCAAAATCAGAATCGACGGGATGCCCAATCCCCATGGCTCCACTGAACTCCCCAGCAAAACAAGCAGACTTCCAGTTGCCATGCTGGGAGCCCACCCAGCATGGTAAACATCTGTATAGCCGGCAAATTGTAATCCCCATTGGCTCCACTAGCCCCCAAAAAACTTCCAGCTGCCACGCTGAGGCCCACCCAGTGTGGCAAGCGTCCTCGCTCATCTTCACAAAAAACACCTAAAAACAAAAGCGGTCCCTCGTTGAATGTCTTGCCCCCTTCCCCAACCCGCCCACCCTCTGCGCATCCACCTCCCACACATACACCCTGACCCCATACTTACCTCCAGTCCGGTCACGATGATCTTCAGTGGACCAGGAACGCGTCTGCACTTTTCAAAGCCGACGCGAACTGAAGAAATGCCAGTAAGCTGTATAATGGCATAAATGGTTTTTCAACTTTGTTGCATATCTCGGCCATTTTGGGAATTTTCCACCACATTTTCAACATGGGGTTCTTGGGCCCCACCTCATGAATTCAGTCACTGTCATTTTGTTATTCGGTCCCGAAAGGTGATTTTGCAGTCACTGCTCTGAACCACCTTTCAGGACCCAGTAACAAAACAACAGTGCCACAGTTCATGGTAGGCCCCAAAACCGTATGCTGAAAATTTGGTGAAAAAATTCCCAAAAAGTGGCTGTTCTGGCGTGCCTTGCGCCGAGTTCCTCATGCTCTTAACCGCTTTACATTTTAATATTTTCACTCCAGATTTTGAACATTGCCATTTTCCAAACCTCCTTATGAGCAGTACAGCTGTCATTTTCATGTCTTGCCTAAAATGTGTTTCACGCATGTAGCGCACAATGGCGCAGTCGGTGTGCAAAATCAATGTTCGGGACAGATTAAGAAAATCACAGTGACACTGTTCATGAGCAGAGGTCTTAAAATGGCTATTTTGAAACTTTAGTAACAAAAGTCCATAAAATTACTATGTTAAGGCGTACATAAGCGCAGTTCCACGCACAGTCGTAAGTTCACAAATTTGCAATATTTTCAGTCCAGATTTTCAATGCTGGCGTTTCCACCTCCTTATAAACAGTACAGCTGTCATTTTCACACCCTGGCGAAATGTGTTTTCACACTTCCGGCCGAGAAATGCATGGTCGTTGTGGAAATCAGTGTTCATGACAGATTAAGAAAATCACAGTGACACTGTTCATGAGGAGGCCCAAAATGCCTGTGTTGACAATCTGCTGTAAAAATCCCAAACTAATTACATTACAGGTGTGCATTGACAGCAGTTTCTATCAAACTTGTGACTTCACCAGTTTTTTATATTTTCACTCCAGATTTTCAACATTGCTATTTTCACACCTCCCCATGAACAGTACAGCTGTCATTTTCACATCCTGTTTGAAATATGTTTTGCACCAGTAGTGCCAAATGGCATAGTCACTGTGCAAAATCAGCTTTCTGCTAACGAACTGATATTGCCACTGTTCATGAGGTGGGGTCACAAAACCCATGTTTAAAATTTGAGGAAAATACCAGCAAGCGCCTGGGACTTTAGGGTTTCCGACCATAATGCCCCACCCTGAAGAGACTGACAGGCATCGGGGTGTGACTTGGGATTGTTGCCTGTAATACTCATGCCATTCCACCCCAACCCCACCCTGCAGCCAGTGACAGGCATCAGGTGTGCCTTGGACTCTTTGGCCCCAAAGTTCACCCCATTCTCCTATACTGCACCCATCTCACCGTATTTCCTGATGGAATGGGGTGAGCATAAGGCCAAAGACTCCAAGGCACACTGTGATACTTGTCGGTGTCTGCAGGGTAGGGTGTGGTGAAATGGTGTGGCCATTATGCCTGATGACCCAAAGGCACACCCCAATGCCTGCAGTCTCTGCAGGGTGGTGGCGGGTTGGTTTCAGTTCAATACTTCACTGCCATTCCTATTATGCATCTCTCTAACTCCTACACTACCAATGCCAATGCCAGCAAGCAAACATTTGGCATTGACAAATGCTGTTCTTTTCTGCAGCAAACTCAGGGTAAACAACCTGAGTGCCTCTAGATTTCTCCGGTCCCATGACTTTGTGGCTGGCCACTCTGTCCACATGAGAAGCCCTCACAGCTTGCTGCTTGAGGTTGCTATAGCAACATTTGAGTGATGCTAAGTTGATTCCTTTCACAAGCATACTTATTTACTTACCTCCTGTATGTGCTGTTATTTTGCTCTGACTACCTCTGCCTTTACGTATTCCTGTTATGTACTGCATGTAATAGTGTGGTGTGTATTTATTATACATAATGTACTGTAATTGTTTCGATGTAACTGTTTCTGATGCTAAGTTGTATTGCTTTTCTGAGGACCTCCATGAGACACCCAGGAAAATGAGATTCTGCAAGGTGTGAGATGGACTGGAAAAATATAAAAAAAATATTAATTTATAACTTTCAGTTGTAATTGTGAGTTTCTTGATTTCTGTCAAGGCTCTACATGGTTTGGGACCAGAGTACTTAAAAGTCCTTCTAGTTCCCCACAGCCCAACTCTCTCTCCGATCTTCTGATGCTGGTTTGTTCTTAGTCCCCACTTCTAAACTCCATCAGTCTGGGGACAGAGCATTCTGTGTGACAGCACTCGCTCTATGGAATTCTTTGCCAGACCTCATTAGATCTGCCTTCTCAGTAGGAGCCTTCAAATGTAGTTCAAAACTTTTTCTTTTGTTGAAGCCTTCCTTGAATTTTTATTATTTTGATTTTGAGTTCATGTTTCCTGTTTAATTGTTGAATCTGTGGTTGTTGAATCATGCAGCACCCTGAGCCTTCAGGAAATGCCACAATTGAAGTAAAGTTGCCTTGCCTTGCCATACCACTTAACCTCATGTTTATCACATCATGGATTAACTTGAAATAAAACTATTGTTGGCAGGCATGGAGGAATTAGATTATGGACTGTGATTAAGAACATTAAACCTTATAAAGCTAGAGGATAGAAAAATAAGATGGGACCTTCTCTGTACTTAGGATTTAGCAGGAATAAAATGTGAGCCTGTTACATACTGAATCAAGAACAGAAATACAGGTCACCCAACAGAACAGCAATACTGCTACGCTCATGATACTCTCAACCTGGGTGATGAATCATTAGCGGCGTGGTCAGGGGAGGATTGAGCTTGTACACCTGACCAACATCCCAGGGAGAACAGGACCAGTAAAGGCAGAAATGCTGTGACTGGGAGGATAACACCAGCTGCTCACAGGCCCAGACACACAACTCTGCCACCACCTCTGGAATGGATCCATCTCATGACGAGGGTGGAGAACCCTACCGACCCTGCCAGGGTGCTATGGGAGAACAAAAAGGTGACAGTAAGTCATGAGAGATGCTGGGGTGCCAGGTAACAGAGAGCCATTTGATGAGGGCATGATGGGACTGTGGTCCCCAGCTAGACAGGAGACCAGTTGGTGAGGGGTGAGAGGGCTGAAGGTGGCTTAGTAGACAAGGTTCGGTCAGTAAGAGGGTGACAGACTGGGGTGACTGGGTAGACAGGGTTTGGTCAGTAAGGGGTGACAGGTTGGGGCTGGCTGGGTAGACAGGGTTCAGTCAGTAAGAGGGTGACAAGGTTACACTGGCTGGGTAGACAAGAGCCAGTCAGTGTGGGGTGACAGGGCTGGGGTGGCCAGATAGACAGCGGCCAGTCAGTGAGGGAGTGAGAGAACTGAGGTGGCTGGGTAGATGGGGCCAGTCAGTGAGGGGTGATGGGGCTGGGGTGGCTGGGTAGATAGGGACTGGTCAGTGAGGGATAACAGGGATGGAGTGACTGGGTAGACAGGGGCCAGTCAGTGAGGTGCTGATGGTGCTCATGTGGCTAGGTAGACTGGGGCTGGTCAGTGAGGGGTGACAGAACGTGAATGGCCAGGAAGACACGGGCCAATAAGTGAGGAGGTGATGGGACTGTGGCAGCCGGTATACAGAGGCTGATCAGTGGGGGTGACAAGGCTGGGGTGGCTGGGTACACAGGGGCGGTCAATGAGGGAGTGATGGGGTTGGGGTGGCTGGGTAGATGGGAGCCAGTCAGTGAGGGGTGATAAATCTGTGGTGGCCAGATATTTATTTATTTATTTGTAATATCGGAAAGACCTTTGGCGTGAGCTCTTTACAAGAGTTCCACGTCAGGGTGGACAATAATACAAGACACAAATACAGTAATTACAGGGTTCAGCACAGTAGGCAATTAAAGAGCAGCTACATGAGAATTATCGACAAATCAGAGGAAAACAAAGTGATTGTAACAGGATTAGGGCTATATCTAGGAAGATACTCTGGGTAGTTCAGCCCTGCAGACCACCAAAATCCATTGATAGGCTATGGTTGAAAGTGGGTGAGGGAGGTTTGGGGGCAGTACACAGAGCGACGAAAGGATTAATAGCTTACTAGTGCTCCAAGCTAGGCTGGGATGGGGGCAGATTTTCTAGATTTCCGTGCTGGGTAGTACCTAGCATGTAATGTAGGTTAGTCTTTCTAGTAGGGCCTGAGAAACAGGTGAATTTTGAGCTAGAAGTTAGGTGCTGTTTGAGGCCTGTTTTGAACTGTGGCAGGCTGTGTGTTTGCAGTTTCAATGGAGTTCATTTAACCAGGGGGGTCAGTAGAGAAAATCGCTGCCGGAATGGGATGGACAGTGTTCCATTCTTCCTCCCTCTGGTGATGTGGGATGAGACAGGCCTCTAGCAGGTTTCCTATGCAGGGTGGGGTTTTCAGTACCTTCTTACCCAAGAGACTGGTTTGGTATTTGATCCTGTCTTTTAGGTTAAGCCAGTATGTACGCTCATACAGGATGCAAGTATGAGTGTATTGATCTGAGCACAGGGTCAGCGGCATGCCTTATTTAGTGCAATTTGGACCCTGTTGAGTGCTGTATCAGTGGCAGCTCCATAGACCACTAGCCTGTAGTCTATCATGGGAAGTATGGAGCTGGAGACTGAGATTCAGAGTGCTTCCAGGGTGAGGGATTTCTACGTCTATAGAGGACCCCGATCTTTGTATTTACCGACCTGACAAGGGAGTCAATATGGTTCGTGATAAGTGAGAGAGTCATCAATGGTGACCCCTAGGTACTTAAACGATTTTATCTGCTCAATCTGTTTACCAGCATTATTGGTGATTTCGAGGGAGTGTGCCTGTGTTTATTGTAGGGGCTGGAATGAAGCATGGCCTTGGTTTTCTTGTAGTTCAGTAGCAGCTTTTGCCTACAGAACCAGTCCACAAGTTTGTTGAAGGAGGTCTGTAGTTCTGTTTGTAGGGCAGCCTGGGAGGTGCTGCTACTCAGCAGCATGGCATCGTCCACATACAGGATGGGTTTGGTGTCACAGGCCATGGGTAATTCATTAACAAAGAGGCTGAAAAGCAAGGGCCCTAGGATTGATCCTTGAGGAACTCCTAGGAGTACATCTCTGGAGCTGGATAACGCCTGCCCGATTTTGACTGCCGATTCCTCTGTGATAGGTAATCATTGAACCAATTTAGGTGTTTGGAGCCACGCCCAATCTTTGGAGCTGGAGTACAAGTAGAGGGTGGTTGATGGTGTCGAAGGCTTTAGTGAGGTCAATGAAGATGGACCCCACCAATTTGCCTTCATCCAGCGCCTGTGCGCATAGTCAGAGTATGCCAGCAGTGCGTGGTGGTACTCTGTTTTTGCCAGAAACCATGTTGGTTTGGGCAGAGCAGATTGTACTTGTTGAGGTATTCTGTGAGTTGGTTTGCCATGATTTTTCCAGAGCTTTGGATAGTGGGAGAGGATAGATATTGGCCTATAGTTAGTTACCAGTGTCTTGTCTCCATTCTTGTGCACTGAAGTTACCAGGGCTTGCTTCCATACTTCCGGAAATTGAGCTAGGGCCAAGGATTTATTAAATAGCATTGTAATGGGTTTGATCAGAACATCAAGGGTCAGAGATAGTAACTTCATGTCTAGCCCATCTCTCCCCAACCTAGTTTTTCCTAGGACTTTCCTGACCATTGTTTGGGCCTCCTTGCCATCACCTTCTTAAAGTAGAAGGCTGGGTGGTTTGTAGTGGTCAGGTTGGCACAACCTTGGTCCTCCACTGGCAGAAGGTAGTCTGGGGGCTGTACTGGGGACAGGTCAGTAAAGGCCTGGTTAAAGGCATCAGCAATGGCTAGTGGATCTGTGGAGGGTGTGTTATTGATATTGAGCATTGTAGGATTCAGCTTCTGGTCTTTGCCAAGGGTGTTCTTGAGGTTGTCCCAAAACCTCTTTCCATCTCCCCAACCGTTGTTGAGCTGGGTCTTATGGAAGTTGGCCTTCGTGAGCCAGATAAGTTTAGTGCACTGATTTCTAGCGGTTTTGTAACATTGTAGGTCATGCTTACTACCTGAGTTTAAGGCTTTTGCCCAGAGGCAGTCCCTTTCTTTTAGGAGAGAGAGCTTACCATCCAGCCAGCCATTCTCCGCTCCCGAATTTTTCATTTAGTGCATGGAGCATAGATATCACAGATGGAGTTGAAGCTCTCCTTGAAAAAGCTGAGTGTCCTGGTCCAACGTAGGTGCCTTGTGTATGGGGAACCAGTTGTAGGCAGACAGAGCTGATTTGAGGGAACCAAGTTTGCCTTTTTGGAGACCCTGCTCCGATCAGATGTGGTGAGCTTTTGGCAAGTTTAGTGGTCCAAAGAAAGGAGATCGGAGAGTGGTCACTAAGCACGTCCGGGAGAATTCTGAGTTCAGAGAATTGAGACGGTGCTGACCAGGACCCAGTCAATTAGGGTGCTGGTACCAGCCTTGTAGTTCTGCCTGGTGGGGTGAGTTACGAGTTGAGTGAGATTGTGGGAGGTGATTAGGTCTGTGGCAGGTGTCACCTCTTTACAAAGCCAGTTAATGTTAAAGTCGCCCATCAAGATGAGTTCTGAGCTCTTTTGAGGCCGCTTATTTCTTGCACAACCAGAGGAAGGCCTTCCTTGGCTTTTTGGGGGCAGGTAGGTTGTGGCAATGGTAATGGTCTTGCCATTTTGGGCGGCTTGAATTTTTACCTCTAGTAGCTCATATTCCTCTGCAACTTTGGAGATGGGGAGGACGGAGCAACTCAGTGTGTTTCTGGCATACAGAGGCAGCCACCGCCTTTCTTGCCTATTCTATTGAGTCTGAATATTTGGAATCCTTCAATGGTCACCTACCATCTTTGATCCTATTTGACAGCCAGGTTTCAGTTAGGCAGAGTATGTCTGGGCGTGAATGGTCATCCAAGCCTGGAGCTGGTCAAATTTTGCAGTTAGACTGCAGATGTTTAGCGATGCTATCTTTAGGCTGTTCACTGAGCGGGCTTCCCTGCTCCTCAGGGTTGTTGGTCAGGGTTTAGGTGAACATTGCCAGAGAGTAGCAGTAGCATGAGGATAACCTTTCTGGCAGATAGGGTGATGTTTATCTTCCCTCATGTCTTCCGTCACTTGCGCTCAGGTGGGGGTGCCTACACGCGGTGTTAAATAAGGGGGAAGTTAACTGTTAAGGTTAAGGGAGTGGAGGCTAGCTTGGTGATAACTGTGTATGGGAGGTGTGGGGGATGGGGGCCTAACGTTACGGAAGTGGTAGTGGCCATGTGATGCTTTTGGCATAGGCAGGGACGGTCAGTGAGGGTCATGGAGCCAGGTGACTGAGTAGATGGCGGCTGGATGGTGAGGGAATAAACAGATAAACAAACAATAAAACTGAAACACATATAAATAGGGACACAACATGCAATATAGATTGACAGCTCTCCAAGCTAATAAAATAAACATTTTTGCCCAAAGATTAATATGTAAGCAATAAGACACAATGAGGTGTGGGTTATGGCCTGATAAGAAATCGCCCAGGTGCATAATGAGGCATGAGGCACTTCCGTCAATTGCCTTTAGCACCTGGGAAGTGCTCTTATCAGGCCACAAACCACACCTTGAGTATCTTACTCCACTTATAAGATGGCCCCTAGTAAATAAGTTAACTAAAAATTCACATAAGTAGTGTACATAAAAAGAGTAAAAATGTAGCGATAACAGTAGAAAAAGTAGCCATTGTCATTGTAACCACCAAGTGTCCCGGGGTTACTAGAATCCTATCAGTATTAGTGTTTGGAAGGTAGCAGGCAGCTGATAGGGAGATCATTAGGGGCTTCTTACACAATGACATCATTGTTTAGTCAGCTAGCCTGAGAGAAGAATGATTAGGTCATTGGAACTCTCACAGCAACATAACCCTTTCCTATGTACAGCTGCTCTGGGGAGCTTAGAATGTTCAGTCTGCAGTGAGTTGAGCTGAGTGTGAAGTGAGAGTGGCAGAAGGTCTGCCTGCTGGCCTCCGAGTTGAGGGCCCAGAACATCTCATCCTAGTTTGGAGTACAATTTCCAGCTTCCAGTGAAGTGGTGGAGAACTTTCTACAGCAGGATTTCCTGATTCCTACTCCCAGTGAAGTGGAAGGAACTGCTTTCCTCAGTGGGTTCAAGGGGCAATCCCCTGAAGATCGTTTGTGTGTTTCAGCTGCCTTGGAAAAGAACTTTAGAGACTGTTTTGACCTGTTCAGCCAGGAGAGGTACCTTCTTTTGTTGTTCCATACCCAGTGGATGGGACAACTAGTTCATGAATACTGTTTTAAGGAGACAAGTTCTCCACATATTTAAAGGAATCGTTTCTGGGCTGTGTGCCCATATATAAGACTAGAACACAGCTGTCAGTGCCCCTAGTTCACCCAGGAGAGTGAATTTCTGTAAACTGTTCACCCAGGAGAGTGCAGTTTGTACACTGGTCACCCCAGTGGTGACAGGAATGGAAAGTATGGGACCTCTAGCATTTCAGTGGGGAATGAGGATTTCAATAGTGTAACCTGAAGAATGGCAGAGGCTGTGAGTTGGGGCAAAGGGTGGGAGGAACGCCATCTGCATGCTTACAAGGCAGGGCTTACTGGTTCATAAAGGCACCAGTTTACCTGAACAAGGCCAATGCTGCAGGTTCAGGTGTGAGAGTTTCTCATAATTGTACCTATTTTCGAAGGAGGGTTCTGAGTGTGTGGCTTAGTTTCACAATATGTACACTCTTGGGAGAAAATATTGGGTGCATGGACAGGTGTCCACTAGATGCATCAAGGGAATGGGAAGAAGATGTTCTTGTGTGTTCTCGAACTGTACTGCATGCAAGGAGAGGTCGTGAAATGTACCTGCCCTGCCTTGACCGACACATGGGCCACTACTGCTTTAGTTCCGTCTGTTAAATAAAGCCATACTGCACAATCCAGTTCATGTTCTGGACATTCTGTTTCTTGCTTCTGGTTGTTGGATTTACTGGGGCCCCCTCAGCAGTTTAGATCTAGCATATGCCTAGCAGCCTCCACCCGGACCTGGGTTGTAATTTTACACAAGGTTCATGTGTTTGTTCTTATACCGCACCCTCCCTTCCTCTAGAAATGAGTCAGGTATACATCCTAACGCCAAGAGTGGTACCAACCTTTGAAAAGTAAATGGTATGCCAATATGTGGATACCAGTGTCCAGATTTTAATGGGGTGTTTGCTAACTTGTAATAAGTGGCCAGGGGTTACATCATTATTGTAGAATGGAGCTCTTTATGGAGCTCTTTAATTAAAAGTCACTAGAGAGCATTGGTGTCTGTCTGTCTCCTCCCCACCAACAGGCACATGGACACAGACATACACACACACACACACACACACACACAAACACTCAAAACCATGTTTTTTGTGTGTGTGTGTTTCATTTGTTAGTTTGCCCACCCAGTTTTAGTTACAGCCAGCGGACCAATTGTGTCCCATATCGGCTGACATATTCAATGGGATGTTGCTTGCCACCCCCTGATACACCCACAACATTTGGTGTCCTTTTGATTTTATTTTGGTTAACCTTTAACCTTTGGCATCACTTTATCAGTTTATTTACATTAAATAGCTGCCTGCACTGGGAGTGAGCATGTCCCTTAGCGGCCGCTGTAGACAGTGCTTTGTTGCTTTTGCAGTTCTCAAATGCAGAGGAACAAAAGAAATAGGATGTTCTGGTTTGTTGCGCTCATTGGTGTTGCAAACAGGATGTAGGGGGATAGAGTCCAGAGAATGGAGAAACGGTCAGAGTGTACACTGTAGCGTGTGGAGCAACAGGAGTGAGAGCTGGACCTGTGAGGATCAAACGGGCAGTGAGCAAATCAAAATAAGAAGCAATATTAAAACTTTAGGGCTTGTGCAGGAAGGGAAGCTTGAATACACTTAGTGGTATTTTTTTGGTTTCTCTGATGGTGCTACCACTCCCGGTTCTGAAAGATGCTAGTTGGAGATTGCATTCATTTGTACTGTGAAACTGCTGAGCAGGATAGGGTGGTACAGTGATACATATGGTGATGGGGCATTGCCTGGCATAACTAGTGCTGGTTGTAAGGTTATGGTGTGATAAGGACATAGCTGAAATAAGATAGCCAATCAGATTCATAGAAATGTTTTGTACATTATATAAGGCTATGGACTCGCCTACCAGCCTCAAGTATGAATAGTGAGACCACTGCCATATACAGCTCTGTCACCCCTTAGGCCAGCAAAAGGAGTTGTTTAGCATAATTTGAGTTAAAAGGAACATTTTACATACTGGGGAAATTACTGTTTGGGAGCAGGAAGGGAGTGATCACATAGCACAAAAGACTCACCATCCTAGAAGGAAAGAGTTGCTCCGTCCCCCAGCTGTGGGACGCCTGACTCTGAGCAAGTAAGGAGACTACCGAGAAATATAGGAACTTCTTGTCTCAGAACAGGAAGATCAGGAGGTTAAAAGGCACAGATGCAGTAAGTAAGTAGGGAGAAAAAAAAAGTTTAAATAAAAAAATAAATAAATAAACAGAGGAAAGAGAAGTATTCAAAACAACAGTTAAGGGCCAGAAATAAGACATGATGAGAGTGGTGCATCGGTGGCTGTGGAGCAGCAGTCTTCCGGGAGATATTCTGGAAGATGCAGTGTTGTCCCATCTGCAGGCACCTCTCTGGGCTAAGGGAGGAGGTTGCTCATCTCCAAGCTGAGTTGGTCAGGATTTGGGGGCCCTCCTTTCCCACCCAGGGACCACCAGGGCCACTGCCGTTGCCTCAGAGGTTGCCAAGAAAGAGGAGCGGTTGGACCACAGTGGGCTCAGGGAGGGTGAGGTGGTGGAACAGAGGCTCATCCCTCAGTTGTACCTCTCACAGTTCATCTGCCGTTCTGGCAAAGTGTGGTTCCTCTATGGAGGCACCCGCAGTGGAGACCAAGGAGGATGCTGGGAACCTCCACAAAGGAGACCCACAGGAGGGTGGCATGGGACCCCACAGGGGAAGGAAACAACTCCTGGTGGGGACCCCATTGTCAGGATGGTAGAACTGAGGGAGGAAGGAGGGAGGGAGGTAAGGTGCCTGCCTAGCACCATGGCTTGAGGGGACAGGGAGTGACTCTCAGGATCGCCGAACAGCTGCATGGGGAGGGAGCTGGACATCATTGTCCACCTAGGGACAAATTACCTGGCTGAGAAAGGGATCGGAGCAGTGCAGGATGAGTTTGTGGAGTTGGGGAGGGCCTTAGACAAGTAGCACGCACAGTAATCTTCTCGGAGGTACTGCCTGTCTAGGGAATGGGTGAGGCTAGGCTGCTCCACACCATGGGATTCAATCAGTGGTTAAAAACTGATGCATAGCTCAAGGGTTTGGCTTCATTGGGGACTGGGGTCCACCTGGAGTGATGCAGGCCTATACTGGTATGATGGGCTACATCTGTCCAGGAGGGAACCAGAATCCTAGGTGATGGGTTTTAAATGCTTCATTGGCAAGCATTTAAACTAGCCAAGGGGAGGCACTGAAAGGAGCAAGGAAATCCTAGCCCCCACAGAAAAATCAGGATAGTAAGTGAGGTAAACACCAAGATAGAGACGTCGATAGGGAGAAGGGCAGGGTAAATGGAGAAATGACAAAGGCAGTAAGGACAGGGATGGGGCAAAAGGGGTAAGGCCATCAAGAAATGGAGGGTAATGAGTACGATGCCCATAGTCTGGACAACAAGCCCCTGAACTAGTGGCCTTGATGGAAGAGGGATGCCTTGATATCGCAGCAGTCACAGAAACATGGTACACACAGAACCATGACTGTGATGTTAACATACCAGCGTACACAACCTACAGGAGAGACAGGGAGGGAGAAGAGGGAGGAGTAGCTCTCTATGTAAGGGAAGGGAAGGATAAAAGTAATGGAACACACGAGTAAACAGGGAGGAGAGGAGGCACTGTGGGTCACCTTAGAGACTGGAAATGGCACCACAATCTGCACAGGGGTTGTATATAGACCCCCATCTCAGGAGAGGGAATGGGTAGGCTATGAAGGCATCCTTAGGATGGCAGAGGAAGGGAGATACTGTTGATGGGGACCTGAATATGCCAGATGTTAACGGAGCACCTTTGCTGCAGCCACACCCAAGAGCAGGGCAATTCTCGATGCTCTGCAGGGGTATGCCTCAGACAGCTAGTTTTGGAACCCACTGTGAGGGAGCAATCTTAGACCTCATATCTCAAATGGAGACAGTGAGGGATCTCAGATCTAGAAGTGCGTAGCCATCTGGGAACAAGTGACCACCAAACAGTGTGGTTCATGATAAACTCAGCTACAGAGTCAAGCCATTCAAAAGTGAGGGTACTGGACTTCAGGAGGGCTGACTTTGGCAAGATGGGAGAGTGCCTAGAAAAGCACTAGCAAACAGACTAGAAGGAGGGGTGGAGAATGAATGAATGAATACTTTATTTTAAAAAGCGCCTTTCCAAAACCAAGGCTTTTACAACAAATCAATACATAAAACTTAAGTTCCTAAAACAATCCATAAATAATTTTAAAAATCCGGATATGCTAGGTTAAACGAGATCACGTCTTCAAAGCTGATTTAAAGCTTTGGACAGTGAGGCATTCTCTCACCCGATGAGGTAGAGAATTCCACAGGGTTGGAACCATAAAACTAAAATGATCTTGCCCTGATGTCTTTAAGTGAACCCTGGGAATCTCTAGCAATCCCTCATCGGTGGATCGGAGCCAACGGAAGGACAGTAAGGACGAAGAAGATCTTGCAGGTAACTAGGTCCCTGATCGTGTAGGGCCTTATAAGTCAGCAGACCGACCTTGAAGGTGATTTGCCATTGAATTGGCAGCCAGTGCAGTCCACAGAGGACAGGCGTTATATGACTGGCCCTTGACGTACCAGTCAAAAGCCTGGCCGCTGCATTCTGCACCAGCTGCAAACGCGAATATCCACCCCGGTAGCCCTAGGTACAGGGGCGTTGCAGTAGTCCAAGCGGGAGGTAACGGCGTGGACCAATGTTGAAGGTCATCAACGGGAACCAGATGCTTCACTCGGCTATATTCCTCAGATGGTAAAATGAGGTCCTGACAACAGCTGACAACTGATGTTTGAGGGTCAGACAATCATCAAATATAATGCCCAAGTTCCACACCCGTCTGAGGTCGTCAGCTGATCCCCAAGCCAAAGACCTGAGGCTGACCCAGTCAACAAACCTACCCTCGATGGCCTGGGTCCACAACCAACACCTCAGTTTTTTCAGGGTTTAACCGAACTAGCTCACAGTCATCCAGTCCTGAATTTCGTAAGACAGTTATGGACCGAGACAGCATCACCCTGGCCAGGCACAAAGGACATAGACAGCTGAGTATCATCTGCATAGCAGTGAAAACTCAGCTGTACTGCCTAATGATCACTCCCAATGGCAGCATATATACCGCAAATAACATGGGTGCTAAGATAGAGCTCTCTGGCACCCCAGAGGATAGGGGAGTGATGTCGAGGAACAACCCAGACACCACCCTCTGAGTCCTACCTCGAGGAATGATCGAAATCAACTGAGGACTAAACCAGATAGCCCACAGATAACACGCAGGCGCCCAAAAGAACCCCATGATCAACGGTATCAAATGCCGAGAGAGATCAAGAAGGACCAAGATGGAACGAGTCTTTTGATCTGTCGCTATTAGGAGGTCATTTAGTACTCTAACAAGGGCTGTCTCGGTACTATGTCTTTTCCTAAATCCTGACTGGAGAGAATCATAGACATTATGGCTGGTCCAATAATCGTCCAACTGTAACGCAACCACCTTCTCAATAACCTGCCTACAAAAGGCAGGTTAGAGACAGGCCTGTAGTTGGCCAGACATTCTGGGTCTAAGGAGGTTTTTTTAGAAGGGACCTAATCACGGCTTCCTTCAAGGGGTCAGGAAAGATCCCTTCCAATGACAACCAGATTATCTCAGCAAGGATCGGGCTGATTTTGTACACACATCCTACTAAGAGGCGGGGGGCCTGATCCAAACTACAGTTGGTCGGTCGCAGTGATTGACCATCATCACTATGTCACTGATTGTGGGTCGGTCAAGTCAGACCACACAAACTGGGTGTCTGACATCTCTGCCAACCACTACAACTCCCATTTGAGAGAGTTAGAAGGAGATCGGACCTGATTGTGACAACCTTATGTGCAAAGAATCGAGCAAACTCCTCACAGCGCTCCTGAAAATGCTCTCTCAGGCTGAAGACAGAGTGGATTGCACAGTCTGTCCATGGTCCGAAAGAGCTGGGCTGGTCGATTCTGTGCAGCAGCAATTTCCTGGACAGGAATTCTGCCTTCTTACAGGTAATTGCTGATTGATAGACACAATAGTGGTCCATCAAATTAAGCCTGTCACACTCCAGACCCAATTTCCGCCAACATCTCTCAAGCCTTTTTCCCATTCTCCTCAACTCCCTCAAAGTCTCATCGAACCAAGGAGACTTTGGGTGAAGGGTGAGGGGTCGAACATGTTCAGGAGCAATGGAATCTAGGCCCCTACTACCGCCATAATATAGGCACAACCAGGTCCCCAGGATCCATGCATTCACTAGGCAAACTGATAGATCCAGCACCGCCATCAGGTCTTCTGGGGTAACACCCCTCAAAGGGCAGTACTGGACCATCTCCAGAGAGACCGACCTACTGGGGGTCAGGAACTGAACCCAATGGTGTGATGGTCACACCATCCAACTGGCTCCACCACCAAATGGATATTCCATCCCCAGGAGGAATACCAATCCAATGAATGACCATCTATATGGGTAGAGGAGGAAATAACCTGTGTGAAGCCCAGTGAATTCATTAGCTGGAGGAAGTCAGAACCAAACTACAGAGTTCATCGTCGACCCAGGCATTGAAATCCCCAGGATCAGCCATCTGGAGGATCCCAATGTCATGTCGACGATGAAGTCTGCGACTTCCACGGGAAAACATTCCCATTACCTGGTGGACGGTAAATGAGAAGAATCCTGTACCCCACACCTCACCCAGGATACATTCAAAAGATTTGGTAATTCCCACTGCTACCCATCAGACTCAGTTCCGTTTAAAACAGATTGCCACCCCTACCTCTATGATCCAATTCAGACGGTGTATCACCGAGACCGACTGGTATAGCTAGCCAAAACAGGGCCAGCATTTCATCCAGCCAGGTCTCGGTGATGCATGCCAGGTCCGATGATCCGACAAGATCAGCTATTATAGCAGTCTTGTTTTAATGGACCTGGCATTACATAACAACCATCCGAGAAACAATGGGGAAACATCAAAACTGCCATCACAGAGGCAGCAAGCCTTTGTGTGAAGCAAATAAATCAAAACGAAAGAAGAAGTCACTATGGTTCTCAAAAGAGGTGGCGGGAAGGTTAGGAGAAAAAGATAGCATTTAGAAAGTATAAGGAAACACAGAAGGAGCAGGACAGAGAACTGTACCAGTTAAGGCAGAAGAAAGCAGGGAGGAAGTCAGAATAGCAAAGGCCCAAACTGAGGAAAAATAGCCAACTCAGTTAAGAAGGGGATAAAACCTTTTACAGGTACATCAGGGAGTGTAGAAAGACAAAGGAGGGATAGTGAAGCTGAATAGAATGGATGCTTGGTGGGCAGAGAGGACAGTGAAAAAGCAGGGATACTGAACAAATACTTCTGCTCAGTATTCACAAAAGAGGAGGAGGTACCTAATTCCATTAACAGAAGCACTCTGGATAGGGGGTCGATCCCAGTCCTTTCACAGAAGAAAGGGTTCTAAAAGATCTCCTAAAACTGAAGGTGGACAAAGCAATGGGCCTGATGGGATTCACCCCAGAATTCAAAAAAGAATTGAGGGAGAACTAGTGACACCACTGACTACCCTTTTAACAAATCATGGGAGGATGGTGTGGTACCTGAGGACTGGAGGAAGGCGGATATGATTCCCTCACAAAAGTGGGAGCAAGACAGAGGCAGGAAACTACAGACCTGTCAGTTTGACCTTTGTGGTAGGGAAAGTGATGGAATCACTTGAAGGAAAGAATTGTTGAGTACCTAGACACAGTGCAGAACAGGACCCAAGGCAGCATGGGTTCACAGTGGGAACGTCATGTCAGACGCATCTAATTGATTTCTTTGACTGGGTGACCAAAGTAGTAGACCAGGGAGGGGCTGTGGACATGGCCTACCTAGACTTTAGCAAGGCATTTGACACTGTCCCAACAACAGATTAATAAACAAATTAGCCAGCCTGGGAGTGGGTCCCAGGGTGGTAGCCTAGTAAAACATTGGCTGGACAACAGGACACAGAAGGTAATTGTAAATGGAGTCCACACTGAAGAAAGGGGTTACTAGTGGGTACCGCAGGGTTCAGTACTGAGTCCAGTCATTTTAATGTCTTTATAAGTGATATTGCAGAGGGACGGAAGGAAAAGTATCCCTCTTTGCAGATGACACAAAGATCTGCAACAGGGTTGATACAAGGAGGTGTGGAAAGGATGAGAAGGCACTTGACAAGGTTGGAGGAATGGTCAGATATATGGCAGCTTGATTCAGTGCAAAGTGCAAAATAATGCCGTGGAAACAAAACCCAGGGAAGATTACACAATGGAGGGTAGTAACAACAACAAAAATGGAAAGGGACCAGGGTAATCATATCAGATGACCTAAGGTTGTCAAGCATGCGAGAAGGCAGTAGGGAGGGCTGGCGGATACTGGGATGTATATGGAGAGGCATCAGCAGCAGAAAAACAGGAAGTTGTTATCCCTCTGTACAGACAGTTAGTGAGACCCCATCTGGAGTACTGTGTCCAGTTCTGGAGACCCCATCTCCGCAAGGACATAGACAGGATGGAGGCAGTCCAGAGGAGGCAACTAAAATGATACAGAGTCTGCAAGAGAAGCCATATGAGGAAAGACTAAAGGAGCTTAATATGTATACCCTTGAGGAAAGGAGGGAGAGAGGGACATAATAGAAACTTTAAGTACCACAGTGGAATCAATAATGCCTAAGAGGGTAGCATCTTTCAGAAAAAGATGTGCAAAACAAGGGGACACAATTTGAAGATAATAGTGGGACGGATCAGGGGCAATGTGAAGTGTTTTTTTACAGAGAGGTGGTGGATGCATGAAACAGCCTTTCTGAGGAGGTCATGGGGTCTAAAACTGTGGAGAATTCAAGAATGCATGGGACAGACATAAGGCAATTTTGTGGGGTAGGAAGAAATAGGCTGTTGGTTAACTAGGATCTGCAGCTTATCCTGTAGGTAGGAAATGGGCAGACTAGGTGGGCCAAGCGGTCCTTATCTGCCATCAAAGTCTATGTTTCTATGTTTCTATGGGGAAATGGCTAGCCACTTAACAAAATTGTTACCCCTTAAAGAATTCTAGATCAGTCTCTGGTGAGACCAAAACAGAACTGAAAAGAAACTAGATCAAGGAAAGTAATTAAAGCTTCTCCCACTGAATTAACTGAAAGGAACTGTATGTAATCTCTGTATTTCTATGTTTTGGTTTTGTTCTGATTTTTATGTCAATATTATTGGATACATGCTTCTGACTTGGACACCTTTAAAAATGTGCTTTTTATCTCAAAGGTTTTCCAAATACAATAAACAAATAAATAGTGGGGCAGTCGTGATGAGACCCCCAGTTTATTTCTGCCATATGAACCTTAGTTATCTGCAACACAGCTGAAAAATACACAATAAAATAAAGTTTGTTCTAAAAATGTGAGCAGCATTGATAAGTACTGTATGGCATTTTAAACAGACTACTAGTGAGGACTAAGCCAAGGTATTGTTTAAACTGTTGACTAAGAATGTTAAATGCTGATGTATGCCTTGTATCTTTTAGATGCTGCACAGTGCCTGAAGTGCCCAGATGACTGTTGGCCCAATGACAGAAGGGATACGTGCATCCAGAAACCGACAGAGTTCTTATCCTTTGGCGAGCCTTTAGGAGCAATTTAGCAACCACATAAGCATTAGTGCCCTGGTCCCTGGAATAATCCTGGCTGTCTTCATCAAAAACAGAGACACTCCGATTGTTAAAGCCAACAACCGTGAACTCAGTTATCTTCTCTTGGTTGCACTTGTCTTCTGTTTTCTGCTCTTTGATCTTCATTGGTCAGCCAACAGCAGCAACATGCATGACTCGCAGATTGCCTTTGGAATTATTTTTGTACTTTGTGTCTCATGCGTTTTGGCCAAAACCATTATGGTGGTCATTGCCTTCAATGCCACCAAACCAAACAATAAGCTGAAGAAGTGGGTGGGTCCAAAGCTCGCCAACACGCTGGTAGTCACCTGCTGTAATTCAATTTATAATATGTGTCACGTGGCTGGGCAGTGTTCCTCCCTTTGCAGAGCACAACATCAAATCCAACCAGGGATAATAATTTATGAATGTAATGAAGGCACAACTGTAGCTTTCTGGTGCATGCTGGGACACATGGGCCTACTTGCTATTGTAAGTTTCGTAGTGGCCTTCCTGTCCCGGAACCTGCCTGATAGCTTTAACGAGGCCAAGTTTATCACATTTAGCCTGCTGGTCTTTGTTACTGTTTGGCTGTCTTTCATCCCAGCCTATCTAAGCACAAAGGGAAGTATATGGTTGCTGTGGAGATATTTGCAATCTTGTCTTCCAGCATTGGTTTGCTTGCATGCATATTTATCCCAAAATGTTACATTATTCTCCTTAGGCCTGATATGAACACCAAGGATTATCTCATGGGAAAGGGAGAGCATAATAAGACTGTTGGTAGAAACAGATGTAAACAGCATAACAACGTCATATAGCTAGCCTACTTGCAATGTTTCAGATTGATTCATGTCAGTCAATTGAAGGAAATCCTATTTGCATTGTTCCCAGATTAGATTGTGGGACTGAGTTATTTCCACGCAGTGATACTGTTGCATGCACATACATGTAAAATGACATAGGTTTCAACATTCTTCTGTTTCCTATGTATATCATTTTTTAGCATTCATCGTCATTATAAATTTAAAGGTAATTCTAACACGTCAAGGATTTCTTGTACAAAAACTCGTGTTTATAATTTAAATAAAGTTGACAACAAACCACTAACAGTGGTCATGTGCCCTAGTATAAACCATGGAAAACATAATTAATGATCGGATGGATTAGAAAATGGGTAAGTTAAATACTGGATTCTGATTGGCTGTTGCCATTCCATTAGCATATATTTATATGTCCTAATAGAGCCCTGTAGAGAAAAAGGTCCAACTATGTGATGTGGAACTTGGACAAATCACATATACAGTTGATGGGTCACTCCACTCATTCCTGATTACCATCACGAACATGGCTGCCACTTTACCCTAACATAAAACCTTCAACTAGGACCAATAAAACTCCCTTAAAATAAACAAAATACATAAGTGAATGTCCTTTCTACTCATGATCCCTTCCTTATACACATAAATTAAAAATCAAGCACTATTCAGACTTGTCATTTCTGTCATTTCTTTGATGACCATTAAAATCCTCTCACAGGCTAACAAGCTTGACAGAGCAATCTCTGCTACTAACCCGCAGCAGATAACACTGAGCCTCAAGCTCCAAGGAGGCCTATGTGTGTCTTTGGGAGTGTGCACCAGTGGAACTCTACAGAATTTGAATTCATGCATTCCATGTTAACATTCCACGTTGTGTGTGAGGGGTGAGTGAGCATGCTAGTAGATGAATACTACAGAATATGAATTCTTTTTCCATGGTAAACAAACCTTTTACTTCAAGTGTTGAAAGACAAATGCTGACAGAAACCATCTGTGGAGGGACTATTTGGTAACATTTTCTATGCAACATTTTATTGTATTTTTGTGTCGTTTAATCTTTAGAGATTATATTTCTTTATTAATTTGCCAAACCCATTTTCAAAGCGCAGTAAGATCCTTCAGGGTATGGGATATCGGTGGATACCCTTCCAAGATCTGTAAGACCCTCTGACTGCAGTGTCGGGTCTCATCATGCCCCTGGGCATGCAGGTATCCACCAATACCCCACCCGGCCAGCTCTTGTTACTTCAATACCCCACAGAAGGTCAGGTCTTATTGTTTTCACTACCCACAGCCAGTCAGGGCTTATTTCTTTCAATACCCTACAGCCAGTCAGGGCTTGCTGCGTTCACTACCCACACTCGGTCAGATGTTGTTGCTTTCAATACCACACAGCCACTCAGGTCTTATTGCTTTCAATACCTTACAGTCGGTCAGCTGTTATTGCTTTCACTACCCTACACCTGGTCAGGTCTTGTTGCTCTCAATACCCCACACCCAGTCAGCTCTTATTGCTTTCAATATCCCACATCTGGTCAGTGCTTTTATTGCTTTCAGTACCCCACACCTAGTCAGGTCTTATTGCATTCAATATCCCACAGCGGTCAGGTCTTATTGCTTTCAATACCCTACAGCTGGTCAGGTCTTTTGCTTTCAATACCCCACACCCGGTCAGGTCTTGTTGCTTTCAATACCCACAACCAGTCAGATCTTATTGCTTTCAATACCTCACAGTCAGTCAGCCCTTATTGCTTTCACTACCCCACCGGTCAGGTCTTGTTGCTTTCAATACCCCATATCGGTCAGGTCTTGTTGCTTTCAATACCCAACACCCAGTCAGCTATTATTGCTTTCAATACCCCACACCAGTCAGCTCTTATTGCTTTTAGTACCCTACATTTCGTCAGGTCTTATTGCCTTCAATACCCACATCTGATCAGGTCTTATTGCTTTCAATACCCCACAGCTGGTCAGGTCTTATTGCTTTCAATACCCCACACCTAGTCAGGTCTTGTTGCTTTTAATACCCCACACCAAGTCAGGCCTTGTAGCTTTCAATACCCCACACCCAGTCAGGTCTTATTCATTTCAATACCTCACACCCGATCAGCTCTCATTGCTCTCAATACCCCACACCCAGTCAGCTCATATTGTTTACAATACCCCACACCTAGTCAGCTCTTACTGCTTTCAATACCCCACAGCCATTCAGCACTTATTGCTTTCAGTACCCCACACTGGGTCAGGTCGTATTGCTTTCAATACTATACAGCGGTCAGGTCTTATTCTTTTCAATACTATACAGCCGACCAGTCTTGTGCTTTCCACTACCCCACAGCCGGTCTGGTCTTATTGCTTTCAATACCCCACTGCCGATAAGCTCTTGTTGCTTTCAATACCCCACACAGCCAGTCACGTCTTTATTGCTTTCAATACCTCACACTCAGTCAGGTCTTGTTGCTTTCCAATACCCCACACGGTCAGGTCTTATTGCTTTCAATACCCCACACACCGGTCAGGTCTTGTTGGTTTCAATACCCCACACCCAGTCAGATCTTATTACTTTCAGTAACCCACACCTGGTCAACTCTTATTGCTTCACTACCCCACCCGGTCAGGTCTTATTGCTTTCAATGCTCCACAGTCAGTCCAGGTCTTGTTGCTTTCACTGCCCCACCCAGTCAGGTCTTATTTCTTTCAATACCCCACCCCATTCAGGTCTGGTAGCTTTCAATACCCCACAACCAGTCAGGTCTTATTGCTTTTAATACCCCACACACCCAGTCAGGTCTTATTGCTTTCAATACCCACCTGGTCCACTCTATTGCTTTCAATACCCCACACACCAGTCAGGTCTTATTGCTTTCAATACCCCTCAGCCGATCAGGTCTTATTGCTTTCAATACCCCACACCCGTAAGGTCTTATTGCTTTCATACCACACACCCGGTCAGCTCTTATTGCTTTTAATACTCCACATCTGATCAGCTCTTATTATGCGCTTAATACCCCACACCAGATCAGGTCTTGTAGCTTTCAATATCCCACAGCAAGTCAGGTCTTATTGCTTTCAATACTCCGCACTAGGTCAGGTCTTGTTGCTTTCAATACCCCACACCTGGTCAGGTCTTGTTGGTTTCAATACCCACACCCAGTCAGATCTTAATATTTTCAGTACCCCACACTCGGTCAGCTCTTATTGCTTTCAATACCCCACAGCTGGTCAGGTCTTGTTGGTTTCAATACCCCACACCCAGTCAGATCTAATACTTTCAGTGCCCCACACCCGGTCAGCTCTTGTTGCTTTCAAAACCCTACAGCTGGTCAGCTCTTTGCTTTCAGTACCCCACACTGGGTCAGGTCTTATTGCTTTCAGTACTATACAGCTGGTCAGGTCTTATTGCTTTTAATACTATACAGCTGGCGGCCAGGTGGTGCTGAGGTTGAGGCACTGGACGCCACACCTTGTGCCATGCATAGCAGCAGGTTCGGGAACTGAGCCCAGGTTTCTGGGGATCTACAGGGTGGGAGAGGATTGAGCATCCGGAGGACAGCTCTCATCTTCTGGGAGGGACAGGAGTCCCAGTCGGTGTTTCAGCTGCCCTCTGGCAGAGGCCAGAGATGCAGCAAGCATTGACAATGTAGACAAGGGGTGGAGGAGTGGCAGGCGTTGGTTCCATTGCCTTGACATCAGGGTGCTAGTCACTCCCAAGAAACAGGGAAAATGCCCTTCAGCTCAGGCAGAGACGGAGCAGTGGAGCTTGCCCTCGATCTGCAGCCGCACCTGGCACCCCTCTGACCGACTACGGCTGGCAGGGTGTTATTACTCTCGTCCCTGCCGGGGGTAAACCAAGGCTACATGGGCAATGGAGGACTGTCCAGGTAGGGCGGACAGCAGAGGGATGACTCCTTGGTGCCCCAAGGAGACCAGAGCTGAGGGAGGAGAGGAGGAATAAATACAAAATAACAAAAACAATACTATACAGCCAGCCAGGTCTTATTGCTTTCAATACCCCACTGCTGATAAGCTCTTGTTGCTTTCAATACCCCATAGCCAGTCACGCCTTATTGCTTTCAATACCTCACACTCAGTCAGGTCTTGCTGCAGATGTCAAGGAGATATAATAGAGTGATTTAACACATAAGCACACTTTTAAAGAGAAAGTACTTTCTTGAGAGGGTTTTATCACCCCATAAAATTTCACCAGTATATTTGCATGAGGAAACTAGAAAAGAGTGTAATTATAATAACGTAACAATTGAAGGCCTGTTTAACAAAATATTCCGGTAGCATACTTCTGCCCATGGCAGGTTCCAACCTTCGTTTTACACTGAGCTTTCACTTTCTTTTGCTAATTCATGGAACTTTAGAGCCTCATAAAATTTAGAGATTATATTTTCTCAATTTTCAGTAGAATATATGAATGGCAGATACATTAAGCTGGGCATAGCCATCATTTTGCTGGCTGAAATTTTTCCATCAAATGAGAGGAATAATTTGAACCATATAATACAGTCCCATTCTATTTCCTACAGTATCGGAGAGAGATTGGCATTTGGAAAAATGGACACATTGGTACTGATAATAATGCCTCAGTATGTTATTACTGATGTTTTCCAATTAAACCTAATTGCGTGAAAGTTATCCCATCACTATAAGGACCTACAGGCAATGCCTCTGTCTTATGTGCATTAATTCAGAGCCCAGAACAATTTAAAAGACTGAAGTAAAGATAATAGGGGTGGTGAAGAAGATTTTGAATGAGAACTAGTGACAAAAGATCATCAGCATAATTTAAAGTTTTATAAACTGTTTGCCCAATTGTAATGCTTTGAATCTCTTTTCCTAGTCTGATTGTTTGGAAGGTGTTGTTCCATGGCATAAAGTAAAGGCAGGGGTGAAAGAGGACAACCTTGTCGATCCACTTTACAAAGAGAATAAAAATGAAATCATCTGGTGGGTCATTACAGATGCTGGAGGTTCATTATATAAAGGACAATGGTTTTCTGTTTTATAGAAAATGGCAGAAATCACAGAATCCTGACCGCTTCACAGATTTTAAATTCTCCTGCTTAATCACCTTGGTGAGTGGTCACTTAGTTTATAGGTGGTCTACATAGGAACTGACTACTCCCAGACTGAGCCTTTTTTAGTGCCTAGGGATGATCCGGACCTCTCTTTGGCATTCCAGGAATCCACCACCCTTTCTGTGAAGAAGTACCTCTCACATCTCTCCTGAATCTACCCTCCTGTTTCATATCATGTCTCTTTGTTTTAGAGCACCTCTTTTCTGAAAATACTCCTCCTGTACCTTATTAACTCCCATGAGGTGTCTAAAGGTCTCATCACATTCCCACCTCCCACCTCTCCCTCCAGGGTGTACATATTGGGCTCCTTTACCCTCTCCTCTTAGGGGTTTTGATGCAGACCCTGCACCATTTTGGTAGCCTTCTTCTGGACTGCCTCCTCCCTATGTCCTTCCTGAGTTGTGATCTCCAGAACACAGTATTCAAGGAGAGGTCTTGCTAGTGCTCTATAGGGCAACATCACCTCCTCCCTCTTCTTCATATTTATCTAACCAAGGAGCAAAGCTGGTACATTAATTGGTGTTGAAGCAATTTGCAAAAGCCCTAAAAGGCAAAGTCACCCTAGCCTTGCCACGCTAATCTTTTTACCTTCACCTGGACTCCAGGTGAGACCCTGCACATGAAAGATGTGTGTTTGTATTCACAGTTGCTTTGAAAAGGGCCAGACCCTTTATTGAAACTCCAGAAACTGCCAGCCCCTTTACAGCACCCTTGCTCTTCCCTCCAGTGATGGACCCCATGACCTGCAACCTGTTGTCGGTCCACAGCCCAGGAAAGGGCTGCATTGTTCACATCTGCTCCAAATACAAAATTGTTTACATTCTGCCCCATTTTATTGAAGGATTCATGCCATCTTCTTCCTAAACATCTCATCATAAATACGCCAGGCATCCCCCAAAGGAATAATATGTCTTCAATGTATGATCCTGGTACTTGATAAGTCCCTCACCTTCTCTGGTTCCTTATCTAATACGGTTGTTGACAATATGTTAAAAGACACAATCCATGTCAACAGATTCCTCTTTCCTTAACTGTCTTTGTCAGGTGAATAACACATACAAAAGCTTTAGAGGCACAGTTTTGAAAGGCCTGACTGGTGAAGCCCAGCATTGTTCAACCTTTCAGCCAGCTGCTGTTTCTTGCACTCCACTGCTGTGCTGCACAACCAGTTGCGATACCCGACGAGTACCATCAAACTTGCTGAGACCCCTCACCAGATTGTAAGTACCTCTGGGCTGCAACTCAGAGGGTTTATCAAACTAGCTATCTAGGTAGGACAATGCCGTTAAATCCTATGCAGGACTCTGTCAAGTGCCAGGAAAAGCCCAGGCTGACTACTTAAAACTAAATCTGTTGTGTTACTAGTTTTGGGTCCAAATGGATGTATTCTTTCTCAAGTTACAGATTGCTACAGCCACTCCATCACATCCTTCTGAACCAGCACCTTAGTGTGGTACCCACTGCAACAAACTAATGGGTTATAGCAGCCACTTGGGGAAAGTCAGGTACATCCACAGGTGGGAAGTATGGGCAGTTATTGTGTTTTCTTGAGGGTGGTAACCTGGCATTTATCCCACAGGTATCACATGTCAATACTTCTGGTGGAGGCACTGCACCATTCTACTCTTGTATCTCTTTGTCTACTAGAACCCAGACTGCCCCCTCGCAGGTGTACAGTATGCAGTGTGGACCTGAGGGCACCGGAACAGCCAAGGTGAGTAAAGAGGCTGTTGCAACATGTTGTACTCCTTTTGTTTTTGCTTTAAAATGTTATTAGTTATTCATTTCATTACAGCAATAAAACAACAGGATAAAGAAAAATTACATATCAGATGCACAAGAAGGAAATTAGGCCTCACAACAAACATAAACATATGTCAAAAGAAAGTACATTTCAAATTATCAGAGTAAATAATTAAAAATATCTAAAACCTATAATTTCTAAAGATGCTCTGTAGTTATGAACTAAAACACTAGGTAAAAAAATGACACAAGACAAAATCATCCTTTTAGTTGTTGAAAGCTATAGTCAGGCCAATAGTCTTCACAATATTTCTGTTGATGTAAATCGGAAAGGCTCACTACTGTCTAAGTAAGCTAGAAATGGGGACCACATTTTTCAAATAGGTCCCTCTTCCCAATAATCAGAAGAGCTAGTGTAGGGTAGGTTGGTGGCCAGTCCTGAGTACTGACTCCAGGGTCCTCATGACAGCTCAGTGGGCCAGCCTAGGTCTTTGTGAGACAGGACCATGACCATAACCACTAAACCTTCGGTGGTGTGGTGCCTCCCACCTGGGACTCAGGCAAAATAACCAATGACCTTCCCTGGTTCCCCAGGAACAATATTTCCACCTCCCAAATCCCTCAGACAATTCCCAACAATGCACAGTACCCAAAACAGTCATGGAGGCAGAAATTACCCTAAAGACTGCAAGTATTTATTACTGAGGGAGCAGGACTAGCAACTTTGACTGCAAGAAAATGAGATTAGGTTAGGCACTTATACAGTACTCTCCAATTCAGAGATTATACTTGTAATACCATTAGTAACAACAAATGCAGTTTCCCAATGCTCCCACCCCTCTGGTACCAGACCTGTCCCAATGTATTTTGGGGCATCCCACTATGGTGGCAGGCCTGCAATGTCATGGGTTGGTCCTCATTGGGGCCCTAGATGACAAAATAACACAAGGCAAAGCAACTTGGAACAACAATAACCATTTGTAATCGCCTGGTGGCAAGTGGTACTTAGCTGACACAGTGCAGGTGAAGAGGATGTCCTTGGCTTCTGGTCACTCTGGTGGAACATTCTGGAACCTTTGGTAGGCAGCAGCTAAGGTAAGACTTCTCAGCTAAAGACAAACTGTAGCACTGTCGCTCTGGCAGGATCAGTTCAACATGGACCCCAATCCCTGGCTGGGGTCTCAGGCAGAACATCCAGGGTGCAATTCCCTTGAACAGCAATTAGGCACAAGTTTTTTGTAAATCCAAAAATGAGGTCCTCTGAGCCAAAGGCAAGCTCCAGACTCTCAAATGTATTATCCAGAATCTTCACCACCCTCCAGTGGACTTAGGCAGCTTTTGTAGCAAACAATGTGGAAAACACAGCCCGAATTAGCAGCAATCCACTTGGGCTCTTTGCGAACAGTTCCAGTTTCTCTTTTGATTTAGCAGTCCCAGCACTGTAGCTTAGTGCCTGCAGGAGTCTAGACCAGCCATCACAGCTTGGGGCTACAGCCCTAGTGCAGTCTCTCCTGGTCTGTCATCTGCTTGGGGACTGAATTTTGGTGGGCTCCTGGGGCTATTTTGGCCTCCCAGGCTCCCTGCTGATTAGTTCAGCTGCTCCCATGCAAAAATCAGTCTTGCCTCTTTTTCTCTCCTCTTCTTTCCTCCTGCAGCAGTGCTGCCTGCCTTTATTATCTTCCCCAGACCCCCCGTCAGAATTAAAGGGCCAGGAGAAAAGTCTTTTGATAGGACCAGTCTTCTTAAAACCACACAGAGGTGTTGGGGCTTACACTAGTCTTTCATTATTGATCACTTTGTTTATTTTGTTGTTCCACTCTTTAAGAATGGGGGAGGATTTCCAGTGGGAGAGAGAATTCTTTTAAGTGTCAGAGCAACTGACCATACACTATGCTTTTGATGTTTATTGAGTTGCTCTGTCCTTCCTCTATTCCAATTTAAGGAACTTAGGGATAAAGGGATTTTGGTCTTGTATGCAGATTCACAAGTTTTGTAACCGTTAATCCAAGCATCTCTAATAAATGAGCAGGACCAGATCATACGGAGCAAGTCTACATTTTCCTTCTGACATCTCGGCACCTGCCATCAGATTGGAAACCCATGGAAGCTAGTCTTATAGGTGAATAGTAATGAAAATGCATGATTTTATACTGCATTGCCCTAACTTGGACTTCTTTACTACTGTTGTATGTAACCCCCCATTACTTTACACAATTAGCATCCCTGGCACCTATACTGGGCACAGACTCAGACAATTTAGAAATGGTACCACCCCTAGCTTTGGGAATGTATACCAGGCTCATTTGTCTAGAGATCAAGGGTGGGTGTACAAAAACAATAATCTATATGGTATTTACAAACCAGGTCCTGGGAGAGATTATTTGCTAGTCATATGCTAGACCTATCTTCTGGAGGGGTACCTAGTAACTCCAAACAGGAAGCTATAACATAACTGTCCAGACTATAGTTGGGGTTCTAGAGTGTGAATTTATTCCAAAAGGTGTTCTTCAAAGCAAGGGTGGACCCCAAGGTTTACACATCGTGGCACTAGGAACTTGCAGAACAACAAAAGCAAACTGTACCTGTCAGAAAACTCTTTGTATTCCCATATGTTGCAGAACATAGAACAACTTAGACTTGTATTCCAGTGTGCGTAGGACATAGAACATTGTTTCCAGTAGCACTGTCCACAACTGAAAACACATTTGCTAACACTAGCACCATTCTTCAAAATCAGAGAAGGAACTGTAACCCACTTCAGGGGTAAAAATCCACTTCAGACATTTGGCCATTTGTCTAAAGTAACCAGATGCCCTTACTGAACTTGTAAGTCTTGAACTGGTTACTCCAGATGGGATTCTGCCCACCCTTTTCTCCCAAATCCATACTCAGCCATTTTTCAGAGTTGCACCTAAACATTCAAAACACACTTTAGAAATGCTTATGTAATGAAACTTGGCATCCAGCATTGAATCAGTACAACTGGTAATGGAAGAGTCAAAGTCCCGAACAATGTGATATAGTCATACCTCTGGACATCACACACTTCAGTCAACTTTAAATTAAAATGGTCTCACACGTCCAATTCTTAGAAAAGTTGTGCCTTCTCTTTTAGATCGGGAACACAGCACAGGTACTTGCTTCCTTTAGCAAAATCTGATCCTACTCACTGATAGACATTTCAGGCAGCTCCAAAACATCCTGAACCAAACAGGAGATTGCCCCTTGAATCCATCCACTAGCAGCCCTTTTACCCTCAGGGATAAAAATCAGGAAATCTTGCTGTAGAAAGGTCTCACCACTTCTCTTGGCAAGCTGGAGAATTACCAGGACTAGGGTGAGAATGCAGGGCCCTCAACTCCAGAGCCCACAGCTGAGCAGTTCTCACTCCTCCAACTTCAAACTACAACTCTACACTGACTCCCTCTCAACATTCTAACTCCCTTCTCAACAGCTGGCACAAGAGTTATGCTGCTGCGAGAGTTCCAAATGAGCTCATCACTCCATCTCGGCTGAAGCCAAGTACACAGAAGAGTGAGCATGTGAAAAACATTTAACTAGTTAATCACCAGCTGCCACTCCCTGCCTAGCACTCTTACTGAGGGATTCTAGTAACCACAGGGACTGGTGGTTACACTCACTGCATACTAGACGAATGACTGTCCGCAGTCATATTTTCATCTGGCACTAAGGCCATCCTACCCTCCATGTTACCTATGGGAGGCTGTGCAAGTTCTCCCTACCATTGCTAGGCACAGGCAGGTAACACTAAAGGAACAGAGGCTGACTGATGCAACTTCAACCCCTATCCTATGATCTATCTATGGATTCTCAGTGACTCAAGAAAAACTGCTTGAAGCATGCCCTGACAGACCAGAACTGGAAGCCCATAATCAAGTTAAGACCTCCAGCCTGTCCATCCCCTAGTTCTCTAGGGAAAATCTATCTGATTTAGACTACTTACCGGGAAAAACCTATCCCAAACTTCCCAGGGTACTTATGGACAACAAAAAGGAAAACATACACTACATTGCATTGCATTTCCTCAAACCACATCTGTGAAAAACATGTTAACAACCTGTTAACCATAAACATTTCCAAAAAAACGAAGAAAAGGGAACTGGATGAGTTCCAACATCCTTCTGTTCTTTTCTTTTCAGGAACACCTGCAGGAGAAGAAAACACAAAACACATTCTATTTTATTCATTTATTTATTGATTCTAGGAATAAACCTTTGGGCTAAAAGCTCATTTACAAAGGTTCTGCATCAGACAAGACAAGTAAACATAATACATGTGAATACATTGTAACAAGACAGATAAATGTTATCAAATACATAGCTACATATACAAGGGAAGGTATCAATCAATTGCAGCAACATACAATTCAGAACAATAACTCACAGTGGCAGAGAGGACAGCTATAATCTAAGGTGGTAGTGCAGTTCATACATACAGATTACAGTGCTTGTATTAAAAATAAAATTTGTGAGATAGGTAGGAGTAACAAGGCAGCTTGAAAAGATGTTGGCAAGAAGAGCCAGGGGGATAAAGGAGCAGCTAAAAATAAAATTTGTGAGACAGGTAGGAGTAACAAGGCACTTAAAAGGTGTTGTCAAGAAGAGCCAGGGGAAGAAGGAGCAGCTAGAGAGTACCATTGTCAAGGGTAGGGGAGGAGGTGCAGAAGAAGTTGTTGGGAAAGAAGGAAGACATCAGGGGAAGAGGAGGGATAGAGAGAGGGTATAGGTGCAGGGTAGGGAGGGCCTAAGGAGTAGGAGATGAGCAGTGAGAGGGAAGCAGGGAGGGGTTAAAGACCACAGTCACACTTGGAGATGATGGAGAGCAGGTGGCTCTTCAAACTCACCTTAAATTGGCCAATCTTGGTATAGGCTAGGATTTCTGGCCTCAAAAATTTAGCCATTTGGGGTCTCTACACCAAGAAGCGTTGACCTTGAGAGGTCCGACACAAAGGGATTTGGAGTGTTCGAGTACCCTCCCTTCTGGTACTCCTGATAGAGTTGTAAGGGCAGAGGAGACCAGTCACCCCTGGTGTGGTGAGGCCCATGATAGATGTTTTGGCTAGTAGGCAGGTTTGATATTGGTCTCTGCAGTCCAGGTTGAGCAATCCCATGCGAGTGTAGAGCTCTCAGGAATGAGTTAGCCAGTGGGCCCCAGAGAGAAACCCGCAGGCTTTGTTAAGGGCCAACTTAATTTTCTGTAGGGCTGTATCTGTAGCAGCTCCATAGACAAGACAGTAGTCTATGACTGACAGGACAGAACTGGACACAGCAAGCCTGAGTACTTTATCTGTGAAGCAGTGTTTATGTTTGTATAGAATGCCAATTCTGGAGTTAACTGTTTTGGCAACCATGTCAGTGTGCTGAACAAAGGAGAGGAGCAGTCAAGGTGACCCCAGGTACCTAAAAGTGTGGACCATTTCTGGCACTTCTTGTTTGTTGTTGCTGATTTGCAAGAGATGTGATTTGTGCTTATTCTGGCGGAAGCAAAGACCATGGTCTGTGTTTTCTTGTAGTTGAGAAGTTTATGGTTAAAGAACCAAGTCTCAGTGGCTGAAAACTGGTTTGCATTTGCAGCTCTAAGTCAGAGGGTTAGACTGATTTGAGAACAGCACGGCTGAAGTGAGCTGAAAAGTAGGGGTGTGATGTTTGGTTGGTAATAAAGAACTGAGTAGATGGAAGTCACGATCCTGCCCATGACGCCAAGTGAAGTGAGCCAGGAGATCTGAATGTCAGGCTATTCCAATACACCCACCCAGGTGTAAGGCAGTTCTTCTCCTATTTCGCTACATGATGTAATTCTTCACCCAAATGGAGAGGCAGGAGGCACAAGTAGAGAAAAGGAACTAGTTTATTAGCATAAGGTCATCGGGTGGGGTCACAAGAGAGGACAATCATATATACACAAGCTACTACTTTACTATAGGCAAGAGGAATAATCAGCTGTAACAGCTACACTGTAAGAGCATCTTATTTCTATTTTCTACCTCCCTATAAGAGGAAAAACTCTACAGCATAGAATACCAGAATGGATCAATTGGCTGTAACAACTACGCTGTAAGAGTGTCTTACTTATCTTCAGATATCTACTTCTAACAGGTGCACCTCTCCCTAAAACTTAGCTTTTTAGAACTAGTCATTCCAATACTACAAGGAGAGTCTATGCAATAGATGATAGTCAGTTGGTGCACGTAACTTTTCTGTCGACGAAAAGAAATGTGGAAACACTCCACTGGTTTCCAGTAAAATACAGAACCTTGGTGGAAAAAGCTAAGGATGCAGAGGATCCTCGGTCCACCCCACTTCTCTATGGTTGCCGGAAAGGAATACAAGATCCAGCTGCAATCCGCCTGGACTGCCCGGAAAGAATAAGCAATGCAAACCACTTGGCCACAATCCACTTCTGTATTGCCAAGTGAGGGATCAGAAGAAGAAGAACCAACCAACAGTTGGCTTCTGGACTGAAGATATAGTCTAAGCTGGTGAACACACTGGATGGGAGAATCGGAACCTCTGGACCACTCTTGAACTCCAGGCAAGCACTCCCTCTGGATTGAAGATACACCCTGACTGATGCTCCCACTGGATCAGGACCTCTGGACCACTCGGGACTCCAGGCAACCACTCTCTCTCTGGGCATCAAGGCGTTGGTCTTCTGAGTTCCAAGGCCAGATGTGCCAAGGCACTCACCAAAACAATAAATCGTATGTTGAACTGCGACCGAACTTGGAGTCCACGGCCGGATGAGCCAGGACACAGTAAAAGAATAAACTGAACATCACTTGGAGAATTGACACTGAGGTCGAACGGTACTCCACCGTGGAAGTGAAAACAAGAAAACGGATGGCAGAATTCTGCATTGGGCCAAGCCATACTGGGAAACTGTGGGAGGAATATAACAAATGGGACGATGCAACTTTGAGGCGACTGCAGTACGGCTCTTCTGGATTGGCTGTTGTCTGCTTCTGGATGCACTGGAGGATGATTCTTGAAGGATTGGTGAAGATTGACAGGGTTGCACCGGGTGAAGCAATTCGAAGACAGTTGAAAACTGATTCAGATGGTGATCCAGCACCGAAATGCTGGCACAAAAGCAATACAAGACAGTTCTGACACCCAATAATGTTTGTAGACTGAATAATAATGCAGGAAAATGCAAACAGAGTCTCAAGTCCTACTGTAGTGGTCAATAAATATATAGTCTCAGTGTCCAGATCACAGTAAATATACAGGCAATTTATCGTACAGATTCAACCCTAACTCTGGTGGACCTAACTCTAATGGGGTCACCTCTAGCTAAATCGGGTTCTCCTATTACTGTGGAAACACTGCAGTGGGGAATAGGATCTCTGGAAGGCTATCTGAAGGATGGTGACTGGGCCCTTTAGCTCTGGAGGGCTAACGTGTCTAGCTAGGCTCCTATTAAATCTGGGGTCACTCCTATCGCTGGGCCCCTAACACAGCTGTGGGCTAAATAGCTAACTACAGGTCTTGGGCCTTGTAATACCCCTGCTTTATTACTATTGGGCCTGTTGCCTTCCTTGGCTGGGCCTCGTGCCATTAGTACTACTGAGCTGGCTTGCCCTAACTGGCTAGGCCTGGGTTACCCTTTACTACAGCTGGGCTGGCTTGCCCTAACTGGCTAGGCTGGGGTTCCCTTTGTACCCACTAGGCTGGCTTGCCCTAACTTACTAGGCTGGGGCCACCCTTTACTACTACTAGGCTGGCTTGCCCTAACTGGCTAGGCCTGGCCCCTACTTCACTGCTAGGCCTAGTGCCTCAGTACCACTCTGGCCTGGTGCCCTACTTAATTATGGACCCATGCCTCCTTCTTAAACGTAGGCATGGTGCCCTGAAATGGGCCTGGTGCCTTCTAACACTGGGCCTGGTGTCCTTCTTAAACTGGGCCTGGTGCCTTCTTTTAACTGGGCCTGGTGCCCTTCTTAACTGTGGGCCTGGTGCCCCTCTAAAATTGGGCCTGGTGCCTCTCTTACACTGGGCCTGGTGCCTCTCTGAACTGGGCCTTGTGCCTCTCTAAACTAGGTCTGGTGCCCTTAAAATGGACCTAGAGTGCCCCTCTCTGAACTGGGCCTGGTGCCCCTCTAAACTGGGCCTGGATTTCCCCTTTAGTTCTTTATTTGCCCAAAGTGGCAGGCCTTTTAATTCTTTAGCTCTCCAAGAGCTGCAGTCACTCATGTGGCATGTTGCCTCCCCTAATCCCACCCCTCGCCTATATTTAGCAGCTTTTTCCTTGACTGAGTCTGCCGACTCACTCCCAGGCATCGCTGCACCCAGCTCCCTCTTGCATATTTAATTAAGGGTCCCTCGGGACCCAATTTCCCCTATGATGTTCAGCCGCTCCTCTTTCTTTCTCGCACTTTTAAATTTATTTTAAAAAATAGAACAGTCTTTAGTATGGGTAGACTGCACAACTCAGGTGCTGCCACCCTCTCACCACACCAGCAGGATCGAGGAGGCAATCGGGAGGTGGGAGGTGCTCTGGCAGTGGTAAGAGAGATTCGGCAGGCAATGGAAGACAGCAGGGTAGCCTAAAATGGCCGACTGAACAACTGGTGATGCAGCATCAAGCCACCAACGAGGGACTGGAATTACTTTAAAATACTAGGGAGGGCCAAAATAAATAAACAAATAGGGCTTACAGCCCAACGACCGAACCGTACACTTTATTTTCTTCTTGTGGTGCCCTGATGCGGCACCAACAATAACCGATGCCGATACAGCTTCTAGCAGTCTTCAGCAGCTGGAGAAGGAGCAGGCATGCAAGCAAGCCTGGAGTGATGGCTTCAACACCAGGTAAGCCTTTTCTGGGCCCCCAGACCTGCCATCCTCTCTCCTCCACAGTTACTAGGATCTCCCTTAACTGAACTTTCTTTCAAACCCTAACACTCTCCTTCTAGAATGGCTGGAGTAGAATGCTGTGCATGAGCAGCTCAGCACAACATTCCATCCAGGCCATTATTGCTTGTGCTGAATATAAAATATCTTTTTACATGTATTTAGTGCACTGGGCACTTTACTGTGTACCTGGGGAGGAACTGGGGACTACTGGGGCACTGCAGGGTACCTCTAACTTTGGCATATTACACAGCATTGTCAGCATATAGTAGAGTATGGCCTGGACAGGCCTTAGGTAGATCATTTATAAATAAACTGAAGGGAGGAGACCCAGGATTGAGCCTGGGGTACCTGGTGGAAACTTTACAGTGGTCAGAGAGTGTTTTGTATTTTTGCTTGCTGGGTTCAATTAGTAAGGTAGCTGTGGAACCACTGAAAGGAAATAGAGGATATCCCAGTTGACGATAGTTGGTTTAGAAGAAGCCCATGGCTGACTGTACTGAATGCCTTCGATAGGTCAATGAAGGTGGCTCCAACCAGGTGCCCATGATCCAGGGCTTCATGGGTGAAGCTGGTGAATTCAACAAGGGCAGAGGAAGTGCTGTGCTGCTTCCTGAAGCTGTGTTGCTCAGGGCATTGTAGCTTGTATTTGTTCAAGTAGTCGACTAGCTGATTGCTGACTATCCTTTCTAGGGCTGCATTCCACAGTGCTAAACCTCCACCTAACACCAAAGAACCCCCAAAATTTTTTATAAAAGTATAAAGGTAAAAACGTAAAGAAGACATTTATACAACATATTTGGGGATGGAATTCCTAAAATGTCCAGAACTAAGGACCAGTGTCACTGGTGCTCACAGGCATTGTCCATTAAAGAGTCTCTCCTAGGCGAAGCCTGCTGAAGAACAGTTCTTGTACAGGACAGGGCCTGTATAGCACTGCAATCCATGAGGAGAGTCTTTGATGAAAACATTAAAGTTCCTTGGATAGTCTTCAAATGTAGGATGTGTTATGCAAAGTCAGTTAATGTAAATAAAAAGAGTTTTCTTACCAGCTCCTTGAAGAATGGAAAAAGGATCGTCTTACTTCTACAAGCTGAGGATCTTCTCCCTTCAGACCAGATAGCATCTTCGGATACTGCTGGGATGATGTCCTGGAAGGCCAGACAATGGAACAGGAAACTGTTAGGCTGATGCTTCTGGAAAACCAAATGATGAAACAGGAAAACTGCTGGATTGATGTCTTCTGGAAGGTGAGATGATGGAAAGAAAAACTGCTGGGCTGATGATGATTCTGGAAGGCCAGACGATGGAACAGGAAAACTGCTGTGATAATTCTGGAAGGCCAGACGATGGAATAGGAAAACTGCTGGGCGGATGAATCTGGATATACCTGAAGAAATCCTGGAATACCAAATGAGCATCTTCCTCCATAGATACTGCTGCTTCAGATGACAGACATTTGGCCTGCCACTGCTCACTTCCTTAAGTCATGCTGGGTGTATTCTCAGGGAGTGGCATCATTAAGGGTAGTACCACTCAGGTACGGGCAGAGGACTATGACCCCATTTGGGAGTTCTAAATTGATGTTGTGAAATATCTCTTGCCCAGACCCATCCACAATTTGCAGTGTCAATGAACAGAGTCCTGCCCAGTCTCCAGACTCTAAGGAGATCACTGATGATTTTGTCCTGTACACATGCTGGTGCCCCTGGGTGCAAATTCTTACATGCCTCTTCCATAAGCCAGGATTGCCTGTTTTGTTCGATTCCTCTCAGACTCAGCAAGGAAAGGTAGGAAGGACTTCCCATATGCAGTGTCAGTTCTCCTACAAATCCATCTCCTCTTTTACTCTTTACTAGTCTGTGGCCCTTGGCCCGGCTCGGGTGGCCAGTCTACGTTGAGCCAGTGTTTCAAATTCAAAGAATGAAAGAACTTGTCCTTCACTACTTCTTTGGACAAGTTGCTAGCACCATCTTCAACTGTCACTGGCTCCTTTGAGGCAAGAGCTTGAGGCAACTCACAGTAACCTTCAACATGAAGAAACTCTTCTTCATCCTTCTCTTCCTCATCACACATGATCTGTGCCCAAGAGTGAGCAAACATCATCACTCTTTAAACATTCCATTCCTCTCCTCTCTAGGCACTGAGGTGGACACCTCATAATTCAATGTCTCTTGTACTTTGTCCTCCCCACTAGGCTAGGACTCGGACCTAGATTCCATGGGTCAGCTGATCCCTCTGTTGCACTGTCCATCTGGGACACAGGCAAGGAAACTCTCTCTGTTCCTGCCCTTGCAGTGGATCAACATCAATTTTACTTGCTCTTTCTGTAACACACTCAGAAGAACTTTCCCCAACAGGTTCAGCCTGGTGCTGCATGCTGCTACTGGCAGGGTCCTATGCCAGGGTCCATGTGGAGCCAACTGAATTCTTGTTGCCTTCTCTGAGCTCTACCCTGCTCATTTCAAATTTTGCAAGGCAGTCCAAGCAATGGGGTATCAGAAACACATTCCTTCCAGACTTTAGACACACAATGCATAGTCTCACTGGATAGCTGGGAATTGCTACATCCAGAGGTAACCTTTCACCATAGTAGCTCTCTCTCTCTACCTCTCTCAGTGCTGCCACCTCCTTGATGATCATAGCTCAGGCATGATCGGGTATCGGGGTGCTCTGGAAGCCATGTCTGAAAATAAAACACACAAACCTTTCATTACTGAATTGCTCTACTAGTCACATATTGTCTCACAAAATGGCTCCCTGCTGCTGTGTTTACATTGTTGACCTTGCCCTGCATTGGCGTCTGTAACTTTTCTCATGCATCGCAGTCTGTTCAACTTGCTCAAAAACTGAGTTTCCGACCTTTCTGGCTACTGAAATTACTTTAAACTGCAGACAATTGTCTCTAATGGTACACCTCAGCACATTTAGACTGATTTAGAACTGGTAACTTGACTCTGTGATAAGCACAATTCAGGAAAATTCTATTTACTTATCTACACTTGCTCAAAGTCACTTGCAAGCTCCACAGTCTTTCTTTGCTCAGGATTGCCTATTTGCTGCATTCCTCCTATACAACTCACAGACCTGCTACTTAGAAATTAATTGTTTCTGAACCCATTTCTCATTACTCACAGTCTATTACTCAGAATTTACTGTTTGCTGCACCTGCTTTTACAACTCGCAGTCCTTCTTTGCATATAAATCTTACTGTTTGCACACAGGTTTAGCTGGCTTTGCATTCACACAGTTTGCTTGTAACTTTTAATTAGTTTACTTATTGTATTCAGTAGCTGGTTCCTCAATGGAAAATCTTGGCCTGCTGCCGATTCAAGGAAGGCTTCTGGAGTGAAATGGGCTGGCGGTCCCACTGATCGTAGTTATGATTGCCTCGATCACTCTCAGTTGGTGAATACTGGCTGGGCCAATTAAATTTTAAAGTCTGTTTACTAAAGTTTAGAATGCTCACAAGCTCCTCGATGATTGATCCTGGTCTAACCAGCTTGCACCTACTCTCTCTCCTCTGTGAACACCCTGCACCATACAAACACTGGCCAGGGGCAGGAATGGATGCAGATGTACCAATCACTCGACGTCATGCAAATGGACCTCTCTCTCTCTCTCTCTCTCTCTCTCCTCGCTTGCTCTTCCTTCATGGCGATTGTCGAGCAGGAGCAAATTTAAACTGTAAATTGCAACTTTTTTTCTTGGCTGCAATTTCAGTTGCAGGAGACACTGTTTTGACCATTTTACCACAGTTTCTAGACATTTTCTTCATGACTTCTAATTACACACTACACATAAACTTAGGCACATTTCTGAGTCTGTTCCTAAAGTCCACCATACTTTTGGCATTTGAAGATTGCATTTTAAAAGTTCTTGATGCATGTTTTGTTGCAGAGACCAGGACACACATTTCAATGCTTTACTGTCCATTAACTAGTTGAAAACACACAAGCAGCATTCTGTTCCTTTACTGTACTGGAAGCACACAAGCAGCACATTTAGGTATCATTTTCCTGGGCACAAATCCTTGTCCAAAACTTCCTTTCCATTTGGGCTACATCGCTACCAGACAGAAAGATGCTAGACATACCCTAAGCAGACATTTCTGGTACCTCCCCAAATTAAACATTACCAGACAAGCCCCTATTTCTTGTAACCCTCCCTAGCTACTTTACACAGTTAGCACCCCAGCACCCATACTGGGCACAGACTCGAAAATTTAGAAATGGTACCACCCCAAGTTTGGGAATTCATACCAGGCTCATTCTTCTAGAGATCAAGGGGTGGGGGTGTGAAAACAATAACCTATTTGGTATTCACGAAATCAGGTCCTGGGGAGATTTTTTGCTAGACCTATCTTATGGTGGGGTACCCAGTAACTCCACACAGGAAGCTATAACATAACTGTCCAGATCATAGTTGGGGTTCTAGAGTGTGACTTTATTACAAAAGATGTTCTTCAAAGTAAGGGTGGACCCCACAGTTTACACATCGTAGCACTAGGAACTTACAGAACAAAAGCAAACTGTACCTGTCAGAAAAACTTTGTATTCCCACATGTTGTGGGACATGGAACAACTTAATTTTGTATTCCCACATGTCGTAGGACAAAAACATTGCTTCCAGTAACACTGGCTACAACTGAAAATGCATTTTCTTACACTAGCACCATTCTTCATAACCAGAAGGAACTGTAAGCCACTTCAGACATTTGTTCAAAGTAACCAGGGCGCCCTTACTGAACCTGTTAGTCCTGAACTGGTTACTCCAAATGGGGTTCTGCCCACCCTTGCTCCCAAATCCATACTTATCCATTCTTTCAGAGTTGCACCTTAAATATTCAAAAACACTTTGGAAATGCTTATGGAATGAAACTTGGCATCCAGCATTCGAATCACTACAACTGGAAATGGAAGAGTCAAAGTCCCAAACAAAGTAATATAGTCATACCTCTGGACATCACACACTTCAGCCAACTTTAAATTCAAACAGTCTTACACTTCTGAATTCACAAAAGTTGTGCCTTCCTTTTATTTTCACAGATCACTTAGAAGAACTGGCAAAGAAACTTAGACAAAGACTTGGTCTGTTCTTTAGGATTAATAATCTCCTCACAAGAGGCGGCTAAACTGAAACGGTTCAAACTACCTTTCTTTCCCTATTGGATTACACAGACTTTGATATAGTCAGGACCTGCAGGTACCTAAGCCAAACTTGATACGCTTTATCACAGAGCCATAAGATTTATCATGGGTCTTCCATACTCAACCTACACTGTGCATTGTTACCGCAGCGGTGGGATGGTCATCCTTGCTTACAGACAGCAAAAAATGCTGCGGTTTGGACATACAAAGCTATCTCAAATAAACTGCCCGGTAAATCTCTGTCTGTTTACCTTTGTGCACTCTGGGAAAGTATGCCCTGAGAAGCACCTCATATATCTACCTTTATGTTACAAAACAAAATCTCGCATTGGCAGAGCAGCCATCAGCTTTGTGCTCCCTCAACTGTGGAACAAGCTGCAAAAACTTTGAAATTAACTCACCCCATCAGCCTAGCAGCTTTTAAATCTCTATATCTACATCATAATAAGGAGTTCTGTGCCTGTCTACCCTAAATAGTGACTCCTATAAGTCCAAGCATACTCTAATTACTACTGTTAAAACTGATCACATCTATAATCAACTCTTGATCTCCTCTTTTCTACCCCATATCTGTCCCTTCCGCATTCCTTTGACCCTGGTTCCAGCTCTAAATTCTCCATACCGTATCACTATATATCTTTTTATATTAGGTTTATTTGTGTTCAGTGCACCTGATATGTATATTTCTTTACTTTTATGAAAAATTGTATCCTACCAAAACTAGCTGTATCTTATGTTCCAAACATATACTACTGTCAATGCTACCTGCCGATATTTTGTATATACTGTATTATTGCATTTCACTTTATTTGTATTATTACTATTTTCTTGTGTGTTTCATCCTATATATTGTCCCTTGTTCCTTTGTTAACAAACCCAGGTCCACCTCGAAAATGAGCTTGCTCAACGGTGATTGCCTGGTTAAATAAAGACTTTGATTGATTGATTGATTTAGATAGGAACACAGCAGCACAGGTACTTGCTTCCTTTAGCAAAAGTCAGATCGTACTCACTGATAGACATTTCAGGTAGCTTCAAAACATCCTGGACCAAACAGGGAGTGCCCTTGAACCCATCCAATAGCAGCCCTTTTCACCCTCCAGGGATGAAAATCAGGAAATCCTGCTGTAGAAAACATCTCCACCACTTCTTGGCAAGCTGGAGAATTACCAGGACTAGGGTGAGAATGCAGGGCCCTCAACTCAGAGCTCAAAGCTGAGCAGTTCTTACTCCTCCAACTTCAAACTGCAACTCTACAATGACTCCCATCTCAACATTCTAACTCCTTCTCAACAGCTGGCACAAGGGTTATGCTGCTGTGAGAGTTCCAAATGAGCTCATCACTTCCATGTCAGCTGCAGCCAAGTAAACAGAAGGGTTAACAGGTGAAAAAACATTTAACTAGTTAATTACCAGCTGCCTCTCCCTGTCTAGCACTGTTACTGAGGGGATTTAGTAACACCAGGGGACTGGGTGGTTACATGTGCATTGACCCATGCTGAGGCCCATTCTGAATTATATATAGTTTCTTTGATTTCTCCCTCCCATTTTATTCTGGCTGGAGCAGTCAAGTTAAACTTACCCCCTTTTAAGTTTTGCTACTCTAGACACTGAGTTCCATTCATTTTTATCATTAAAATACAGATTTTGTTCTAGTACAGAGTCTTGGAGTGCCTTCTTTAATTGCAGATAGTTTTACAAACTGAAATCTGTGTATTTTAAATTGGATCTGAGTAATTCAAAGGAAAGCAATTCTCCATTTGATCCTAACAAATACTATAAATTTGTTATGCCAAACATGCTCCAACCAAGATCTTCTATGGGTTTATGACTGTACAACAAATTTGCATTATTCCAAATTGCCATCAGCTGAGTTGGAAGGTTTTCCAAATGTAAGATGTGCTGGACTTTTTAATTGTCCAAATAGAGCTGATAATACAGTGACTGTCATGTAGGGTAGGTGGTAAAGAAATAAACAGGTAGTCTGAGAGTTTAAAAGGAGCCACTATTTGTCTCTCCACACTTAACCACAGAGGATATCTTTCTTTGCATTCAGATTCTAAGTAACATATTTTATTTGAGTCTAAAAGCCACACAATATTTTCCCAATTTTGAAGTGAAACCACCTTCTATTCTATGGGCGCCGCTTCCTAGTGAATAGCCTGGGTGGCGAACTACCCAGAAGAAATGATCTAAAAGATGTGTTAAGCATGCCAACAATGTGTTTTCCTATTCTGATTGGTAGATTGCAGAAAAGTAAAATAGCTTGGGAGCTACTATCATTTTCAGGGAATTAAACTTACTCCCAAATGATGAAGTTCAGGTTCTATCACTTTTGTAAGTCATCCTCTGTATCTTTACAGCTGCATGGCAGAGCTCTACAGATGTCTTGCTATCACAGTAGCAAAATGGAGCTCATCAGATTCTGAATGGACTTCACAAAACTGCACTTGGATTACAATTACTCCACTAAAGTAGTTTGACTTTGGTGTGTCCCTGCTCCGCACTATTTTGGAGAGAGAGAGAGAGAGAAACTGAAACTGTTTGATTCATTCATACATCTCTTCTACATGGAGCATACTCATGCCAGCTCAAATTACAGTCAGTGGATGTGCTCAGTGTAAACAGCATATGCAGCTTGTTTTGTCTCTGCTCCCCTTTCACCAGCACTATTTAGAAAACAAAGCCCACTGCTATCTCTCTCTATCTCTCTCTCCCCCTCCCTCCCTCCTGCATGGCATTTCAGTTATGTGGAATGTCCTGATAAAAACACATTCCTAACAGCTGTGTTTTCCTGAGCCTGGGAGTAGAGTTCTGTCATCAGTTTAGAAGATCTACAAGAGTTAATGTGTGTGCATGTGTCCATCTGTAACCCTTTCCTGGTACAATAACTTTTCCTTAGTCAGCTTGCAAATGGCTGTAATGCTATATGTTAGCAGTGCACAGTTTAGAACATGAAGTAGTGTGTGTGTGTGTGTGTGTGTGTGTGTGTGTGTGTGTGTGTGTGTCACTTTGTTCTAGTCCTGCTGGTTATCATAGATATATACAGTACATAGATACATAAGTTGATGACAGATAAGGACCACTTTGCCCACCAGCCTGCCTTATTAATCCCTATCTAGTGTGACAGCCCATGCCCAAACTGAACTCTAGAACACCCCTTGCCACCAGGATACCCTTGTGTCTATCCCTCCTTATTAAATTCTGTGACCATTTTAGCCTCTACTACCCCTCTGGTGAGGCTATTCCAGGTGTTCACCACCCTCTCCATGAAAAAATATTTTCTCTTATTTCCCCTGAGACTTCCCCACTAACTTCATTCTGTGCCCCTTAACTTGGAGCATCTCTTACTTTGGAAGATGCTTCCTTCCTGTACTCTGTTTATACTGGTGATGTACTGTAAAACAGCTTTATTTAGCTTTAGAAAAGCTTTGCGGTCCCAGAGGCTCAAACTTGCATGCACATGAGAAAATCATCCTGTGGCTATACCTGTCATTATGGTGCTTGTCAGCTGCACTTACTTTGTTGATTACGGCTTTTGAGACAGCGTGTATGGCTTTCAGCTGTCAGCAGTTGCACTTAATTTGTTAATTACACCTCAGCCTCTTGAGCCATTCTGCTGGCAGCAATTATCAGCCATCATCACCATTTGCATTTAATTGTTAATCACACACCTGAATTTAAGCAGCTTTACCCAATAGGCAACAATTACTGGTATTACGCCACTCAGTAATCCACACAGTAATCCAGTGTTGTTAAGCTCTAAACTCTAAACTCCTCTCCTGCCTTGCTTTTTTCTTGTTTTGTAAAATGTCATTAGTTAAATGGTTACAAAAGGGTCAAAAGAGGGTGTGACTTTACCCCAACAGAAGAGCTGACAGCTGACGTTCTCTGGAAAAGTAAAGTAACATTAACACTAGTACTGTACTGTATTTTGTATCTACATTCAAGGTAATTGACTGTAGGCATGTGTATGCATTTTATATGGTACTCACAGTTATCATTGCTGTAGTTTACATTTTGCTTACCAGCATCAGTCAGTGAATAAAGTGAAATTTAAATTACAGCTAAATGGGGACCTCCAGTGATGAGTCTGTGGGTGTAAAACATGCTTTGATTTACTCTGCTTCTCACTGATAAAATTTTAACATCTTTTGACCACTAAACCAGTCCTCATTAGTACTTTAGGACCTATTTGGACAGTACTTACCTGGGCTATTGCTCTATTAGTGATCAGTAGTGATTTTCTTCATCAAAATGGATACTGAGATGTGCAACCCCATTAGGCAGACCCCACCACCAATACCCAATAAAGCGAAGGCGACTCCTGGAATACTCTCTCTGAAGAAATTTTTAGAGATGCAGGAGTTAAAGGAAGCCATAGCCCATTTAATGGAGGAATCAAGGGCAACAAGGGGAGCAATTGAAAAAATTACCACCTGTCTATCAGACGCTGAGGCAAGGATCTCATCCTTGAAGACGGTGGATTAAATTAGATCCAGAGCTTCTGGCTACCAGGCACAGAATTAAAAAATGAGTCAAAATTGGAAGACCTGGAAAGCAGATCATGACATAATAATGTGGTGATTTATAACCTTCCAGAATCTTTCGAAGGAACTGAACTGTTACACAAAGGTCCTGTGCAAGAACATTGCCAGCGGTTCACTGAACAGAGCTTCTCATGTTTTGAAAGGGCACACAGAGCCATAGACCTCTTTCAGTCATGGAGGAATCACCTTGCCCATTCATAATTCATTTGCTTAATTATCTGGACAGGGTACATGTATTGAAGAAAGGCAAAGAAACCAAAATTTTATCCTGGGATGGGCAAAACATTTGAATTTCCAGGACTTGCCACAAGAGGTGCGCCAAAAGAGAAGAGCCTTTTCCCCATAGTAAATAAATAGATCCTGGTGGGGATCAGATTCAGAATGATATACCCTGCAAGACTGTCTATTAACAAAGACAATAAAATATATCTTTTGATTCAGCAGAACAAACACAACAACAACAACTTCACTCCCTGTTGCGGGCGTATTCAAAGAAGGCGGAAGAATTTCCACCATCCGGATGTTGGTCTAGCATCCGAGATCTGAAATGTACGTTGTTAAAGGACTTTAGTAGGCTTTTCTTAGTTATGGATATTACAGTATACTCATTTGATTCTACAACTGTTTTGAAGAAGTACCTTGTTTTGGTACAGATGGGAGCTTTTGAACTAAGGAAACACAGAAGGAGCAGGACAGAGAGCTGTACCAGTTAAGGCAGAAGGAAGCAGGGAGGAAGTCAGAATAGCAAAGGCCCAAACTGAAGAAAAGATAGCCAACTCAGTTAAGAAGGAGGATAAAACCTTTTATAGGTACATCAGCGGCGTGAAAGACAAAGGAGGGTTAGTGAGGCTGAATAGAATGAACAGTGGGTGGGCAGAGGGGACAGTGAAAAAGCAGGGATACTGAATGAATATTTCTGCTCAGTATTCACAAAAGAGGAGAAGTGCCTAATCCAATTAACAGAAGCACTCTTGATAGGGGGTCAATTCCAGTCCTTTCACAGAAAAGGTTCTGCAAGAACTCCTAAAACTGAAGGTAGACAAAGCAATGGGGCCTGATGGAATTCACCCAGAATTCTAAAAAATTAAGGGGAACTAGTGAAACCACTGGCTATTCTTTTTAATAAATCATGGGAGGATGGTGTGGTACCCGAGGACTGGAGGAAGGCAGATGTGATTCCTCTTCATAAAAGTGGGACCAAGACAGAGGCAGGAAACTACAGACCTGTCAGTTTGACCTCTGTGGTAGGGAAAGTGATGGAGTCACTCCTGAAGGAAAGAATTGTTGAGTACCTAGAGGCCAGTGGGGCACAGGACCCAAAGCAGCATGGGTTCACAGTGGGATGGTCAAGTCAGACTAATCTAATAGATTTCTTTGACTGGGTGACCAAAGTAGTAGACCAGGGAGGGCTGTGGACATGGCCTACCTAGACTTTAGCAAGGCATTTGACACAGTCCCACACAAAAGATTAATAGTCAAATTAACCAGCCTGGGAGTGGGTCCCAGGGTGGCAGCCTGGTAAAACATTGGCTGGACAACAGAACACAGAAGGTAACTGTAAATGGAGTCCACTCAGAAGAAAGAGGGGTTACTAGTGGGGTACGCGAGGTTCAGTACTGGGTCCAGTCCTTTTAATGTCTTCATAAGTGACATTGCAGAGGGACTGGAAGGAAAAGTATGCCTCTTTGCAGATGACACAAAGATCTGCAACAGGGTTGATACACAAGGAGGCGTGGAAAGGATGAGAAGGGACTTGGCAAGGTTGGAGGAATGGTCAGAAGTATGGCAGCTTGGATTCAATGCAAAGAAGTGCAAAATAATGCACCTGGAAACAAGAACCCAGGGAAGAATACACAATGGGGAAGGAGGTAGTAACAACAACAAAAAGGAAAGGGGCTTGGGGTAATCATATCAGATAACCTTAAGGTTAGCAAGCAATGTAAGAAGGCAGTAGGGAGGGCTGGGGTATACTGGGATGCATACGGAGAGCATCACCAGCAGAAAACAGGAAGTTGTTATCCCTCTGTACAGACAGTTGGTGAGACCCCATCTGAGAGTATTGCATCCAGTTCTGGAGACCTCATCTCCCAAGGACATAGACAGGATAGAGGCAGTCCAGAGGAGGGCAACTAAAATGGTGCAGGGTCTGCAAGAGAAGCTGCTCTGAGGAGAGACTAAAGGAGCTTAAATATATACCCTTGAGGAAAGAAGGGGGACATGATAGAAACTTTTAAGTACCTCAGTGGAATCAACAAAGTCCAAGAGGGTAGCATCTTTCAGAAAAAGACGTGCAAGAACAAGGGGACACAATTTAAAGATGGGGGGTTCAGGGGCAATGTGAGGAAATATTATTTCACAGTGAGGTAGTGGATGCATGGAACAGCCTTCCTGAGGAGGTTGTGGGGTCTAAAACTATGGGAAAATTCAAAATGCATGGGACAGACATAAGGCAATTCTTGTGGGGTAGGAAGAAATAGGCTGTTGGTTAACTAGGATCTGCGGCCTATCCTGTAGGTAGGAAATGGGCAGACTAGATGGGCCAGCGGTCCTTATCTGCCATCAAAGTCTATATCTATGTTTCTATAATGCCTTGATTTTAAATGGTGAAAGTTTTAGTACTTTAACCTGTTTTTCATATGGTTCTGAATGGGTTGATACTAAGGAAACATTCTAATTAAGTTTTGTATGAAGGTTCAGTTTTGCTAAGTCAGTGCAAATAAGACTGATATAGAAAATTCAGCTTTTGGTTTACAGAGAACTTTCTAGAACATCCGGACTATATGATAGAGCTAAAGTTTGTGCTTAGTCTTAATTACAGATCCTCTCTGGAGTTAGTTTATAGTGGTGGTTAATATTTAATGATGTGTTGCCTTATTACCCATTTTATAGGTATTGTTAACCTAAATTCCAATTAATAAGGAGTGATATTCATTTAACAATGGTTTGACAATTCTGATAATCTGAGCTTTAACATTCTGAGATATTGCTGTTAAAATGCACAGAATCAATACCTCATGTGCACTAAGTTCACAACCTATTAATTGTTGAAAGATTACAGATTTATCTTTCGAAAATATTTTTAGAACAGGTCATCTAATGATGCCTAGAAAGTTGATTTGCAAATGCCTATTTTACATGATGTTAATCAACTATTTTCAGTTCCATTCATGCAGTTAGCTCTTTGAAGGTCTCAAGTTTCTTTTGACTTTCCCTCAGTTAAACAACGTTTTCCCTTTTCATCTGTGGTGTAGAAGATTGATGTCCACAATGGCAAACAGCCTCATTAACTAGTAGTGCCTTTTTATCCTTTTTTTGCTTATCCACCATAATCAAATTTACTTTGCCCAAGATCCATAGTAAAAATTATTTGGGCTGATGTGGCAAATTTTCTAGAACAGTTGGTCGATGTTGGCTGGCATTACGTTCAATGGTAACCATGCTCTGCATCAAGGTAAGAGCCCATTTATGGTTTACATGAAGGTCCGATGGTATAACCGAATGAGATTATTTACAGCTACTAATATTTACTTTGGTCCTCTACTGTATATTTATTGCTCATTAAATAGTGCTATTAGCCTACCAGCCCCATACCTCACCAGTTTAAGTTAGGCTATGTACTTATCTGGGAGCTGCATGACCTTACTAGCAAAATAATGGCTCATAAACAGAATAACTCCTTATACAGCATTTTAATGTGTTTTATCCCATCCTTTAAATAAGGTTAGAATCTATGGGGTAATTACAGCCTCTTATGTTTGGCAACCACATTATTTTATTTGGCAGGGAGATTATGGTCTGCAACTTTCTCCTCTTTTTGGCTGAATATGTTTATTTTAAAGTATTGGTTTAAGGTCTGAGCCCATCGGAGACCAATTTGTATGGCCCTAGGTACTGGGGCTTACCTTTTATTTCCCCAGCTAAATAGGGGTATTTTAATTCCTCAGACAGCCATAATATCCATAGCAGAGATTTCATAGAGATCATCTGATTAATAGTGAAGGGAAGCAATATCTAATAGTCCAAGGGAGGGTTCCGTTAAATAGGGCATGCCTCCTAATTATTTTTTAATTCTTGGTCTAGGTCCCGTTAAATGGGGCTCCTGACCAAGTGGGCTATCTCTTTGCTGGCTGTGGAATTCAATTCACCCTGAGTAAGAGGGCTGGATGATATTCAAGGCAGACATCTCCTTAAACAATCAATCCTTTGTAATTTTCCTAAATATTTTTATATTCAAATAGGTGCTTTGTGGCTCCCAACCATGTCTAAAATTTCAAAGCTGCTTTCCTGGGGCATACTTACAGTGCAGACCAAGGTAATATATTTAGCCTTCAGTCATACCACCAGAAATCCTTGGTAACTGCTATTTGGTAGTTTTCTATGTTATATTTAAATTTGTTGGAAGTTGAAGGTCTTGCTATGTCAACATGACCATAACTTAATTTGAAAGAGATATTCCCAGTATACATATATAAATGTATTTAAATTAAAGGCAGCTGATAATTTAATTTAATTCTCTGGGACTGTATCCACTTTTTAGTGTCTAGTTTTCAAACTTATTTAACATATTTTTATTAGATTTACATAGGATTTTCTGTATGGAATGTGAGTTCATCAAGGTGATCTGAACTGATTGGGTCCTCTCTATGATGAAACTCATTTACTGTTTAGTTGCCCTATTTTTATGGCCCTGGTCAGTTTATTTTCGCATTCAACAACAATAGTTACATTCTCCCTTTGAATTTACACTTTGCACATCAGTAATACTGGGCTGCAGGCATCATGGATCCCAGCCTGTGGCCACCATCCTGACCCTATTAACCAGCAAGGGCATCTCCGCCCCAACTGGGCTGCAGGTATCACGGATCCCAACCTCACGGCTACCAGCCTGACCCCCACTAGCCAGCAAGGTGAAGCACACAAAGAACTTTTATTTTGGAGCCTTTTTCACCCAGACCTTTTGCTTGCTCCTAATGTCTACTGAGCTAACCCCCTAGGAACCTGCATGCATAGAGAGTGTGTTTGAGCTATTTTTTCTCCTATTTGGACCTCTTTGTTTGCGTGCTGGGCTGCTCACTGTAATAACAAGCCCAGCCAAGAACACAGAAGCCTGCTTTTGGGCATTCTTTTTGCCAGTGAAAGCAGTCTTTTAAATTAAATTTATTACTTTGTCTGCTGCTCCATGGCTGCTCAAGCTGCCAGCTCCAACTGAGTTTTTCAACCCACCCCCAGCTTTAATTAAATGCTCTCACAGCAAAGCTAACCATGCCTTTCTTTTGCTGTTTGGTCCTCTCATTTTTAGGCAGCCACTCCTCTTAAAGGGGACCAGCTTTACAGCCTAATAAGCTGCTTAAAGCTACCCTTATCCCTCTTATAATTTATATTCCTACTACTAATCGTAACTATGAAACCCTCCTTATCTTTTACTACTTTTACTTCCTGTCTACCCTTACCACTGAATGGTCAGACTATCACTGGCACCAGGACCCTCACAAGCATCAGGATATAGGGCAATGCTTTGCTACCCAATTTGGGTTTCCATTCTCATCCAAAGGCACTGACCCTGCTACGTCTAAGCGCTCCTTTCCCACAACTTAGACCTTGTACCTACACTCAACTACCTGTCCTTATCTCTGTAGGAGTGGCAGTTTTGCTTTTTTTCTTCAGGTTTCCCAGCTGCCTCTGAACATGCAGCACGGATATCCCCTTATTCTAAGCACAAAATGCTTGTTTACTAAAATGACATTAAACTTCCTTAGAAATTGCTACTTATTCTCTTGCTTTGCTCAGGGAATGTTGAGCTGAATCCCAGACCACCTTTTGCATTAGGCTCCCTCTGACCTCTCACAGTTAAAGGTCTAAGCTTTTTCACATGACTGTCTGCAGTCTTCTCAAATAAATTTATCTGGTCCAAGCTTGGGTATTTCATACATCCCATATGTATTTATGATCTCGGAGACATGGCTTTAATCATATCCTGATAAAACCCTTAACATATCTGGATACAACCTACTTGGGTGTGACGGGTATATGAGGGGTAGGGGCATTGCCATATATATTCAGGATAAATATCAATTCTCAGTTATTAGCCAGACCTCTATGCTGTCTGAATTTGAATGCCTTGTCATAAAGTTATCCTCTCTCCAGCATTAGCCCTCTTTATTTCCATCTGTTACAGGCCACCCTCAGCTGAGTTTGATATACTTTTCACCTCCACCCGTACTGGATAATGCGAATCTGAATGCATAATTATGGGTGACTTTAACCTAAACTGGTTGGATGGCTGCTCCTATAAATTGAAGGGACTTCTACGATACACATGGGCTGACTCAGAATATGCCCAAGGTCACCCGTCCTAATAAGAAGCATAAGAGCGTAGCTCACTTCTGGATCTTATGCTGGCAACAAGCCTCACAATATCTCTCATGCAGGAGTCTTTCATAGTGATCTAAGTGACCACCATGCTACAGCTTGTATTAGGCATGTTCCCACCCAGTCATCTTCCTCTTCATTTAAACTGAAAAGATGTTTAAAAACTTCTGCCCAGCTTCCTTTTGACAGATCTAGGCAACATTATCTGGCAGGATTTTATCTGGCCTCCACTATTGCAGAGGCCTATAACATTTTCCAAAATCTTTTACTGGGGCTGATAGATAAACATGTTCCCATTATGAAGATCTAAACAAGGAAAAGATGTCCTGCCTGGTCCACTCCCTCATTAAAGAAAGCCCTTAGAGACAGAGATGCGCTGCGGAAAAGGGCAAGAAAAACAAAGCCAGAAACTGACTGGCTAGCCTTTAGCGTAGCAGGAGCCTGTACAAAATTGATTAGATCTGAAGAAAGCCCGATTTTCTGAACTGCCCTTGAGGAAAACATAGACAGCTCTGCCAAATTCTGGAAAATCCTCAAAGAGGTCGAAGGTCAGTCTCCAGCCTCTCCCCTGCCTGCCAAGATCGTAACGGCGCTATTATATACACTGATAGGGTGGACATCCTTGAACAGCTTAACAATCATTTCACTACAGCTGGTCTAGCTTTTGGTGTTCCCCTGTCCAAGTAAGTAGTATACAGTGGCATACCCGATGGCCCCAAGTCCCAGCGCTCTCCCCAGCCCGACCCATCCCTTGTTTGGCTTTAGCCAGTCTCCTTCAAACAAGTGAGAACCTCTACTGACCCTGGATACAAATAAGAGCACAGGTGTGGACCACCTAGAACCACTTTTCTTGAAATTAGGATACTGTTATTTGACAGCCCCCATCACTCCACCTGTTTAATTGCTCCTGAAGCACGGTGAGCTATCCCCCCTTTGGAAGATTGCTCATATTATTCACCTCTTTAAATCTGCTGACCCATCCAATCTGAATAACTATTGGCCTATTTCCTTTTGCCAATTCTTTCTAAATTACTGGAAAAATCATCAACTCAAGGCTTACAGAGTACCTTGAGCCTGAAAACTACTAAATCCAGTCCAGTCAGGTTTTACACCCAAGCACAGCACAGTGTCTGCCCTGGCCAAAGTATCCAATGACTGTCAAACTGATGTTGATGCTAAAAACATATTTATGCCTCTTCTTAAACCTTAGCAAGGCCTTTAATTTTGTGGACCACAACACCTTACTCACTATCTTGAGCAGGACTGGCCTGGACAGTACTGCAGTACAATAGTTTGAGTCCTATCTTACCAACAGAATGCAACAAATGAAAGCTCAAGGAGACCTGTCTCCATTGAAAAATCTCCCAGGAGTGTTGGGACCTATACTCTTTGCAATCTACATTAACTATATTAATGCCAGCATCTGTACAGCTAACGTACATCTATTAGCCGATGATACAGTCCTTTATACCACTAGCTCCTCCTCTGAAACCGCCTACAAGGAGCTCCAGCTGGACTTTATCACCCTTCAGCATAATTTGCTGAAGTTAAGCTACTGCTTAATGCAAAAAAACTAAAGCCATGATTATCTCACCCCATTTCTCCCATGCCACTGTGCCTTGCAAACCTCCAGATTTACACACTACTAGATGAGTCTCTGGAAATTGTGGACAAGTTCAAGTACCTGGGATCCTGGTTAGACAATATGCTAAGCTTCATGACCCACTTGACTGAGCTCCATAAAAATTAAGGCAAAGACTAGGCATCTTCTTTCATATCAGACATTTGCTTACACTAGAAGCTAGGATGAGACTACTCCAAATTACCTTTCTCCCTATGATTGACTACATGACTTTCTTTATAGTCATAGTGGCCTTGACTAAATTAGACACTCTTTACCACCGTGCCTTAAGGTTCATCCTGAACTTACCTCTACACACTCACCACTGTCTCCTATATGAGCTGCTGGGCTGGCCCTCCCTCTCGATTAGGAGGCAAAGAAATGCTCTCCTTTGGCTTTACAGGGCCATAAGTGATCGATTGCCTTCCTATATCTCTAACCTCTCTGTTAAAGCTCAGGGGTCATGTGGTCTGAGAAGACTTGCTGTGATAACCTTCTAGATACCTAGAATAAAGGCGTGTTATGGTTCAGCTGTCATTCACTGCTCTTTCCCAGTCTATGGAACACAGCCCAAAAGACCCTAAAATTGGCTTCTTTGCCTGGGCCCCACTTTCAAAATGCTGCTCTTGCGCTATCTAAGGGATACCTGTGCCCACCTTAGGTAAACTTACACATACCTTGCCATTCTACTGCCCTGGCCTGACAACTTTAGCTCTAACTTCACCAACAACAGCATTTCCTTCTCTTCTCTTCTCTTCTCTTCTCTCTCTTCTCTTCTCTTCCCCACCTCCCCTAGCTCCTATAGCAGCTCTCTCTCTCTCTTAAGCTGTCCCCTAGCTTGTCAGCCCCTCCCCTCCCTTCCTGTCAGATTCCTTATACTGATTGGAACTAATTATCATTATAATTTTCATCATTGTACTTTCCATGTGTAAATAAGCTGTACCTTATATTATTGGCACTGTATTGTAATGCACCAACCTTTGTCTTTACTTGTATGTTCTCTGTCCAGGACCATCTTGCAAATGAGCTTGCTCAAGGATGAATGCCTGGTTAAATAAAGTTTGACTGATTGATTGTTTGAGTGATTGATTGAATATGCTTTAGTGCAAACCTTCTAATATTTAATATAAGGTGCGATAAAAGAGACTCTTAGCAGAATTAGTCATTGAGTCAGATGTGGCTAGGAGGTCAGTCTCTGGGACTGGGGATAGAAATTTGTATAGTACTAATCTCAGTTGTGTCTTCAGGGACAACAATCTAGAGTTTCTCCTAATTTTTAAGTTTTCTACCTAATAGAATCTGTACACTACCTCCATATGTCAGGATTTTATCCGAATGTTAGGGTGTATTTTGTGGTATAGTTTCGGGAGGGGTGGGTAGACAGGGGCTTTACAATTTATTGTGACCCAATAAACAAATGGAGCTGCCTATATATACAACTAATTAATTACTATTGTTTATTTATGAGTGTTATACAACTTAAACTGGCATCCTGCAATTTAAAGGGATGCGATCAAAACCAAAGGATGTCAATCTTAAATTATCTAAAGCCTATGGGATTTAACATAATTTTTTTTACAAGAGATACATTTACTAGGATCTGAGGTGAATTACCTGAAAAGATTCAGCTTCAGATTAATATATGGAACAGGTAAACATACAGCCAAAGCAGGTGTGGTGATTTTAATAGATGCATCTGAGGACTTCACCTTCTAAAACTTATTTCAGACCCAGAAGGGGATATGTTTAGCTGTGGGAGAAATTGCTCAAACTAAATGTTTTGGGGTCTACCTGTGGTCTAAATCATCTTCTTCTAGCTTTTACATGAATCTGATTTCTATGTTAACACCTACCACACTTACCAAATTATTTTAGGAAGTGACTGGAACTTACCTCTAGACCACTACTTGGATAAATCAAATCCCTTTAACTATACAATTTTGATGGATAATAAGACCCTACAAGATTTAATTGGGATATATGAGTTATTAGATCCATGGAGAACATATCTCCCAGACAAAAAAAAATCATTCACTTTCTTTTCAAAGGCCCATAATTCTTTCTCTAGAATTTACTATTTTCTTATCTCTAAAAATTGCTTCCTTTAACCCAACCACAGATTTTACCACAAGTATTATCGAACATTCTCTGATACATATTACTTTAAAATTAGGTGTCCCCTACTTGAGATGTTTTCATTAAGACTTAATCCTAACCTTTTGAGACAAGATTACATAATTAAATACATCAAGGAAGCTGTCCAAGTTTATTGGGACCAAAGATAAAATCTATTACAAAACTGGGTATGTGAGCATCCTGTAAATGTTATTTAAGGGGTGAGCTCATAAGATTTGAGTAGAAGAATAAAAACAAAAAGCAGAAATATTTCAAGATATAACTAATAAATTGAAAGATTTGGAAGCAAAAACACAGATTCACTCTCACCTAAGGAACATCAGACAATTCAAGAGCTCAAAGAGGAATCAAAATTTGTTTCTAAAGGACAAGCCAAACTTTTGATTATGAGGTAAGCTTCTTATATACTGATCTAGGGAAAAACTGAGTAAGTTGCTCGCCCAAGAGTCAAAACAAATGGAACAATCTAGACATATAGAATCTATAATTTCTGAACATCAAAATATAATTTTAACAGATTACAAAGACATTCTTAATGAATTTTATATTTATTATTCAAATCTTTATGGGCCAATCTCTAACCCTCCTACTTTAGATTTAATAGACAAATTCTTAGAGAATTTCTCTTGTCCCAGTATTAATATGGCTGAAGCCTCTAAGTTAACAGCTCTGATTACCTTAAAGGTGTCAGCATGGCTCAGTTAGTAGCACATCCACCTCTGGACCAGAAGGTTGTGGGTTCTTGTCCCACCAGGATTGGACTTGCACCTAAAATGCTCACATCCAGGTGCTGTACTGCTGGGGTGTGCGGTCCTTTGGATGAGATGTTAAACTGAGGTCCCTTCTACACATCCTGGTACTGTCCTGGTGGTGTCAGGTGGAAGTAAAAAGAACCCAGGGCACTCTTAGCAAAGAATAGGAGACATTCCTGGTGTCCTGGCCAGCATTCCTTTCTCATAAACTGGTTCATGCAATTGTCCAGACTGTGTGTGGGTGCTGATGTACAATATGGCCTCCACTACACATTCAGTCACTTCACTACCAGTCTAGCATTGCTTGTAAAGCACTTTGGGATACACTGTGTAGAAAAAGTGCTATATAAATGCTGATTCTTCTTCTACTTCTTCTTCTGCTAAAGGAAATTGAAGAAGCCATAGATAGCTTTACTATTAACAAGGCTCCTGGACCAGATGGCCTTACATCTAATTTTTATAAACTATTTAAAAGTCCCTTAATTCCTATCTTTAAACAACTATTTGATCATATCTTAACAGAAAGTATTTCAGATAAAACACTACTAGAAGCACAAATAATTTTCCTCCTAAAGCCAAACAAATCAAAACAAAAAGTTACCAACTACCACCCTATCTCATTGACTAACTACAAATAAAATCTTAACCCATATTCTAGCCCAAAGAATTAAACGGATATGGCAAAAGTTGATTAGTCCTGATCAAGCTGGTTTTATGTCATCCAGACAAGCTTCAGACCACTTTAGAAAATTTCTCATATTCTTTCCACATCCAGAGACACCAAACATTCTCTAGCTTTGGTGTCTCTGGATCTAAACAGTCTTTGATAGTGCCCAACAACTTCTTCTATGCTATTTTGACTAAATTGGCTTTTCTTCAACATTTATAAATTGGTTAAAATTCTATATTCAAGCCCAACAGCAAAGATTAGTTACAATAATCAGCTGTGTCCTGCTTTAAACTTATTCAAGGTACTAGATAGGGCTGTCCCTCTCTCTATTCTGTTTAACTTCTATTTGAACCCTGCTTTTCTTTTTAAACTCAAATTCAGCTATTAAAGGAATCCTCATTTCAAGACATTTAAAATGATGGGCCTTTGCACATGACATTTTACTACATGTGTTGTACCCACTGAATTTGATTAAAGCAGCATTGAGAGTTATTGAAGACTATAACAAAGTTTCTAACTATAAATTAAATAGAAAAAACACAAGTAATGCCCCTGTCAAACTGTTATTGTAAAGAGGAAATTGTAAATATAGGTCTTTCATGGAACCCCTCAGAGATTAAATATTGAAGCATAATTATTTCCAAAGAAAGTCTCAACTAATTAAGCTGAATTTAGATGCATCCTACAAAAGTTACCAAAGATTTAAACAGATGGGCCACTGTTCCGATGTCCTTTCAGGGTGGAGTTAACATTATAAATATGAATATCTTTCCCAGAATATTCTTTCCCATCAACATGCTCAATGTTTTACTCCCTCATACCTGGTTTTCTATTACAAATAACGTTTTATGGTTAAAAGCCCTCCCAAGATAGCCTTACAAAAACTTAAGCTTCCTAAAACCTCGGGATAAAAGACTCCAAACTTTTACTTTATTATATGGCTTCATATGAATAAGTATTCAAAATAGCTCACACACAATAACAATGTTCTCTTTATGTTTCTACTTGGGTTTTATTGGAAAAAGACTTACTTAAGAAGTATAACATTAGCCCAGAGGCTATTTTTACACTACATATAAAATATCCTAAAGTTATTAAAAATACAGTTGTTGGTACATCTTTAAAGATTCACAACCAATTTTTCCGACTTTTTAATAGTAACATAACCCAAAGTACACGTCAACCTGTCTTATATAACCTGAGCCTTACTACATGGGAAAACTCTACTCTCAAAGTTTTACCTGGTCATGTTAATCCCCGGTAAATGATTTTCTAGATCAAGGAAAATGTTGCTCCTTTTCTGATATTTCTAATGACTTTCATTGGTCCAAGAAATACATATTTAATTTTCATATGTTGAAACTTATATTAGACTCATATTTTGTTAACTTTTTGTCTCTTATTAATAAAGTTGATATTATACTAGATTTGACCACTGTAGCCATTAAACCACATCCAATCTCAAGTTTATATAAATACCTTCTAAGAGTAAAATTTCCTAACACACCTTTTCAGAACTCATTTTGGGATAACTATTTCTCGTCCCACTGTTTAGTTAATGTATGGAATAATGTTTATAAATTAATACCCCTTGGTAATTTAAGGTTAATCCATTACAGAATATTACACAATTCATACTTAACTCCCTTAAGATTACATACAATGGGCCTTAAACAGTTCAACTTGTGCCATAAATGTAATAAAGACATTGGTTCACTGGACCATATGCTTCAGTTTTGTTACTATATACCCAAGAGCTTTGGCAAGAAATAAAATGTAAAATCCTGGACAAAACCATTTAAATTTATGACTTTAATGTGTATTCTTGTGTCTAGGAGACTTTACAACTGGTTTGTCATTTGCTGATAAATTGATATTAGCCCTCACAGGGTCACAACTACAAATTGCTACTCAAACATTGGGCAGAGCAATCTACTCCTGTTTTTAAAGAGTGGAAAGCTCAACTCAGACTCAACCTAAGTTTAATTTGCATTTTATCCTACTTCCATGGCAAACATTCCTCTTTTTAAAGTGATGGAAGAAACTCTCAGATTTACTTGTTACCTTGTGATACACTACAGGTGATACCCATAGTCTTGATCACAGTTCTTAAACCTCTAAAGAGCTCATATTTCAGTTTGTTATACTCTTCAATTAGAACTTAATTCTTTTCATAAGTTCATATGTATTTTTATTTTTCCTCTAGGTTTTCCAAGATGGTAGCTTTTCCTTTAACTTATTTCTGGTTAAGAATAATTAGAAGATTTTATTATCTATTTTTCAAACTATGTTAATTCACCTTTAGTTTTATTGCTTCCAGGGGTGGGGGTGGAGGACCAATACAGGGGATGTAGGATTAGGTAGAGGTTATTTGTTTTATATGTTTTTATTTGTTTTATAATTTGTTAATTTTGTGATTTGTTGATGGATTTATTTGAAACTATTGTTGCTGTTGTTATTTCTATTGGAAATTTTCAATAAAGAATAGAGATTAAAAAATTACAGCAAATAAAAGCCATTTTACAGTATTTGTATGTCTCAATCATGTCCCCACCTCCCTTCCTCCTTTTCTCCAGGAATACATATTTAACTTCTTTAGTCTTTCCTCATAGGTCTTATCCCACAGGACCTGCACCATTTCCACCCTGTCTATGTTCTTTCTCAGATGGGGCCTCCAGAACTAGACACAGTATTCCAGGTGCAGTCTCATGAGTGTCTTATACAGGGACAGAATGACCTCCACTTTTACTTATGATACCCCTTCCTATGCATCCAAGCATCTGGCTAGCCTTTCAGGCCACCTTATCACATTGCCTAGTTTCTCTTAGGTCCTCTGAGATGATAACTCCCAGGTCCCTTTCCACTTCTTGGCTATCAGTACCTTCCCACCTGGTTTGTACTTTGTCCCTGGGTTCTAGTGTCCTATGTGCATGAGCCTGCACTTCTTTGCATAGAATCCAAGCTGCCATTCTTCAGACCATTTCTTCAGTTTTTTAAGGCCTTCCCTCATTCTTTCAACACCCCACTGGCTTGTCCACTGAATTGCATACTTAGGAATCATCTGTGAAGAGGCATACCTTTCCTCCAGTCCCTCTTCAATGTCTCCAATAAAGACATTGAAAGGACCAACCCCAACCACAACCCCTGCATCACTCTGCTCATAATCTCTCCCTCTCCAGAGTACTCCTGTTTACCACAACCCTCTGACTCCTGCCATTAAGCCAGTTCTCCACCCATGGAACTGTTTCTGATCCACCCTAGGCTGCACAGTTTGTCAATCAGCCTTCTATGGTGGATGATTTCAAAACCTTTCTGAAGTCCAGACAGGCCACATCCACACACCTTCCTGGTCCACTACCTTAGTTACCCAGGCATACAGTAGATTAGTACAATGAGTTAGTGCAACAGTGCTTATCCTAGATACAATAAAAGTTTGGGTTAGATGTATAAGTAAATAAATGCCAAATAAGGCAGTGTGAGAGTGTGTGTGTATATATGTGTGTGTGTGTGTGTGTGTGTGTGTGACAATGCTCTGTGTGTGTAGACAGTGCACTGCTATATTATACTGGAATATATATGTATATGTGTGTCTATCTATTAGGTGCGTGTATCACAACAATTAGAAAGTGCAGTTAGATGGCTCAAGTGGTTACCGTAAAAGTGCTAGTCTACATTCCCCACTATCTAGATCAGTTTCACCTTATGCATGTCATTGCTGATTTAAATGGGTGTCAGTGGCAACCCCACCCCACCCTACAAAGTCCCTCAGAGTCTGAAAAGAAGAAAATGGTCCCTTGATGTCTTTTTGTCTGTAAAAGGTCCATTGCTGATGCAACCCTTGCACCCTCAGTCTGACCTCCCACTAGCGCCAGCCACCACACACACCCTCCCATACACCCTCACTCACCAGAATAGATCCTAGTGTAAATATCCACTATACTATAGAAGATGAGTTTTTCCTGATGGAACCAGCGACTGTTATATGAGAAATAAGGTAAGTGCAGTTGACAATCCATTGGAAATACATTGAACTGCACTTACCTTATTTTTATATAGCAGTCATCAGCTCCAGCAGCAAGATGTGTCTTCCATGGGAGTGAATCTTCACACTGGAACCTGTTCATGTGAGTAAGGGTGTGTGTGCAGGGGTCTGGGGATGTGGGTGGTGGGTGTCAGTGGAAGGTCAGACTGGGGATCACATCACAAATGAACCTTTTTTTAACAGATTTAAAAAACAAGACATTGAGGAACCTTTTTCCTTTCAGGCTACAAGGGAAATCAGAGGGTGGGGGTGCCACTAGGAAACCAGAGCAAGCATAACTATCAAGGGGACAGCTATCAGAAGGTGGGAGTCACCACTAGACACCAGGGATACATAAATTATTTACTGGGAGGGAACTGGAGGGTGGGGGATGACTAGTTGGGGTATATATATACATATACATACATATACATATACTTTAAAGCCCACCAGGATGAAGTGCAGCACTGCAGAATTCTGCAGTAGAGTTACTACAGTAAACAATATAATTTCAATGGGAGTTAACCCCTTTTTGTCATGCAGCAAACCTGTCACACTGTGCTTCAAATAATGAATAAAATCAGCACTCCAGAACCAAATTCAGAGAGAGTTTTCTTTTCTTTCTGCAAAAGATTAAAGATGTAAGCTCCAACATAAATACTTACAAACAACAAATTGTGCACTAAAGAATTAACTGTCGTACATCTAGGTCTCCTCAACCTTCCAGCCTTGGCACTTGGGACACTGCTACACTTTGGTCAGGAGGTGTCACTCACGCACAGTGTGCTTCATCCTGGTGGGCTTCACTGTATACAGAGATATAGATATAGATATAGATATAGATATAGATATAGATATAGATATAGATATAGATATAGATATACATATATATACTAGGGCTAACCCTATAGTTAGGGTTGAGTAGGCACCTGAATGTAAATCTCAAAATTTTGCACTTTAATACCTTTGCAACTATTCAATAGATTTGCACAAAATTTGGTATGCACCTTCCTCTGGGGCAGATCTCTTGATCTGGCAAGTTACGTTCTGGTAGGTTGTGCAGTTTCAACACTGCCAGTTTTTCACCTCCTCATGAACAAAATTTTGCACTTTAATACCTTTGCAACCATTCAATAGATTTGCACAAAATTTGGCATGCACCTTCCTCTGGGGCAGATCTCTTGATCTGGCAAGTTACATTCTGGTAGGTTGTGCAGTTTCAACACTGCCAGTTTTTCACACCTCCTCATGAACAGTACAGCTGTGTTTTTCACATCCTTCCTAAAATGTGTTTTCGCACCTGTAACAAGAATGGCATGGTGGCGAGCGAAATCAACTTTTGGATGCAGTGACAAAATCACAGTGTCACTGTCCATGAGGTGGGTACCAAAACCAATGTTGAAAATTTGGTGAGAAAATACCAGAAATGGCCAGCTATGTGCTATCATTGAAATATTTCTATGCATGTGCATAACATTAGTTATTTTAATATTTTTGACTACAAATTTTCAACATAGCCTTTGTTTGACACCACCTCATGAACAGTAAAGCTATCATTTTCAAATCCTGCTCAAAATGTGTTTCGCACCTGTGACACGGAAAGGCACAGTCACTGCATGAAATCACCTTTGAGATTAAGTAATGAAATGATAATGCCACTGTTCATGAGCTGGGTCCCAAAAGCCCATGTTGAAGATCTGGAGCAAAATAACAATAAATGCCAGAGTTACATGCCCTTCTTTCTACAATTTGAGTCTGATTTAGTACTTATTTTACATATACAATAATAAAAGAGCACTCCTTTTAATATGGCTCGGACCATGTTTTCATCAGTATTCTCAGCTGTTTTTAAACATCAATTGTTTAAAATCTCTTCTATTCTGACTCTCACCCCATTCTCCTATACCTCAGCTTTTTTACACATGTGATGGGGTGAGAGTTAGGGCCAGCGACCTGCGTGCACTTGATGCGGTTGGGGGTGGACTGGGGGTCAAGGTGGGGTTTTCAACCCTAAGACCGAATTTCCTCACTTTTGTCACTGTGGAACAACCCTAACTGATGCATTAAACAGAGTTTTGCCTCTAATATATATATATATATGTATATATATACATATATATATATATATAGAGAGAGAGAGCAGGTAGCACCAGTATAGTTAGGGCTGGCAGGGCAATTTAATGTTAAACCTCAAGTTTTCAAATTCTGCATCAAAAGGCTATTTAGGGCATTGTGCCTATTTATTTAATAGCCAACATTGAGGGGCCCAGTCCCCATGTCAGCAAGGCAATACCACCCCAACCAGTGTAGGACACTAGGAGTCCACTCCCAGTATCCCCAAATAATATTTATTTATTTAATAATATAATCTGGAGAATTCTCTTCCAAATTTAGAGCAAGCTTTGACATTAATAGAAAGAATCTCAGGTTATAAGGTCAATACTCAAAAGACGAGACATTATATATAGGAACACATATACCAGAGCATATAAAACTTAAACATCATTTTAACTGGGAAAGTAAAACAATCAGATACTTAGGGATTAGTATTACAAGGAACCCAGGGCAGACCTTTACATTAAATTACGATACACTATTTGAACAAATTAAACAAGATCTCAAGGTCTGGACCCACCTCCATGCCACTAATTAACGAGTACAGGCAATTCAGATGAACATATTACCCGCCTGCTATACTTAATGCAGTCTATCCCCAAATGTTCATAAAAGATGAAGAAAGGAGATGGAATAGGGTAATAGTAAATTACTTATGGCAGGGTAACAGACCATGGATATCGTTAGATAGAGTACAAGCCCCTAAGGAGAGAGAGGTGGACTGGCCTTGCCTAATTGTTCTGGATATGCTCTGCTACTGTACTTATCCATGTCAGAGAATGGTTCCCCTGGTAGAAAGAGGCCCCAATGGATAGAGATAGAGTGAAATATGTCAGTTCACCACTTAGACGGAACTGTGATTTTTCAACCACCTCCCTACATTCCCAGGGCCCAGGTATGTCAATATACACACACAGTTATTTTAAGGGATGGATTAAATACTTATCCCATGTGGATAATGAGTTCGATGCTCGCTGGATAAGGCACCTTGGCAGAATCAGGTTTTCTGCCACTTGAACATAAATAGGGAGTTTAGGACCTGGGATGATCATGGTTTGAAATATACATACCAGTTTTACTCAAATGGCCAGTTTAAAACTTTTATACAGTTGCAGGAGGAGTTTTCAATTCCCAGGCGGGACTGGCTTAGATACTTCAGATTCGGCATTATTATGAAACAACTATAGGCTTAGTGGTAAATCTAGAAAAGGTGCCTCTGATCTCCCTCCTGATGGCAATCCCAGGTGAGCAGAACCCTAGACATTTAATAACCAGGTTCTATACAGCGGATAGACTTAAAAGTAGGCCTAGTTGGGAGAAGGTACACAGGATTTGGGAGAAGGAGATGGGGATACAACTGACAGAGCAGGAGTGGATACGGATATGGAGGCGCCAGCATAGAAATACTGGCTCTTATGGATGGCGTGAATTTGGCTGGAAGGCGGTCACTAGATTTTTTCGCGTGCCTAAAATAACAGCCAAATTTTTAACCACACAAGATGCCTCTTGCTGGAGAGGCTGTGGCTCGACAGAAGCCAATCACACACACATATTCTGGAGCTGCCCTGTATTACAGCAATTTTGGCAGGGGTAGAACAAGTATTAGCAGACATAGATTCAGAGCTCAGACCACTAACACCAGCAATCACAATATTACAACACTTCCCTGCTAAGTTTAAACATAAGTCCAAGGTACACCTAGCAGCAGTACTAATTATAGCAGCCAAGAAGGTTATTACTAGAAATTGGCTCAATCCAGCACACCACCAACACTAGGGAGCGGGAGGACTTGATATATGATATCTATTTAATGGAACGAATGACAGCCAAACTTCAAGGAAGACCTTACAAATAACTAATTATTGGACCGCCTGGTGGATGGGATCATGGGGCACAGACTTGACTTAATTCCATAGATGCCCTGGCAACAACATAATCATATCTTATTGAAGGTTGAATAGTTGGAAACTCCTCCTATGTTTCTGGCGACTTGATGTGTAACAGAATTCTTAGAAATCTAAAGATAATGAATTCCCTCTGACAGTTTTCCCCACCCTCTAGAAAGAAAGATTTGATTGATGTCTTCTCTCTTTGTATTTACCATATCCAATAGTATTTAATATAAAGGAAATGAGTATGCAGACACCGCAATGTATATTTTAAAGCAGATTACCTGATGTATACTTGATAAAGTTTGCAGTGGTGTATATCCCAGTGCCTGGAAAAATACTGATAAAATAAAGTTTAAAAAAACATAATATAATCTGACACAGGATACCACTCCTGGTGTCAAATGATAGGACTCCCCTACCATTCCTCAGCCATCCCTTCAGTAATACTTTGCCAACATTGAGGCCCAATCCCATGTTGGCAGTGGAGCCACTCCCAGTGTCCCCATAGTGTAACTTATAGTTACCTGAAAGAAAAACCATCCCCGATGTCTTTTTGTATTTTGCCCTGAAACAAAATGGACCCTCATCGTCTCCCATCCCTCTCCATCCCAACCCCCTCTACACACCTACCTCCCACACCCCCTTACCCCATACTTATCCTCTGTTATCTTCTGTGGAGAGGACACATCTGCCCTCTTCAAAGCTGAACTGGGAACTGAAGAATCAAAGGTAAGAGTCGTAGAAAGGCTGTCTTAGGGGTTCAACTTATGTTGATATCTCAACCATTCTTGATATTTATGCAAAATTTTCAACATGGGGTTTCTGAGACCCCACCTCATGGATCACTTGCACTGTAATTTCATTACTCAGTCCCAAAGGGATTTTGCAGTTGCCTCGAGAATCACCTTTCGGGAGCGATTAATGAAATACAGAATACCTAAAGTACCTTACAGGGAAGAACAGGGAAGGAATACACTATTTTCCAGTGAAAAAGATGTTCCAGGACTAGAGGCATGGGATGAAGTTGGAGGGAGGATGATTCAGAGGAAGCGTGAGGAAGAATTTCTTCATAGAAAGGGTGGTGGATAAGTGGAAGAATTTCTTCACAAAGGGTGGTGAACAAGTGAACATCCTGCCAGAGGAAGTGGTGGAGGCTGAAACAATCACAGGATTTAAGAATGCATGGGATAGACATAAGGGAATTCTGGAGGTCAGGGGTAAGGCAGCAGACTTCTAGAAAGGAACTTACAAGCTCAAATGAGCAGACTGAGTGGGCCACAGGCCCTATCTGCTGCCAGTGTTCATGAGGGAGGTCCCAAAAATCTCATGTTGAAAACTTGGTGGAAAAAATCCAAAAATTGACTGCATTACAGTGTGCATTATGCAGTTTCTCGCATGCATAACTTCAACAATTTTTAATATTTTCCTCCAGATTTTCAACACTGCCAGTTCACACCTCCTCATGAACAGTATAGCTGTGTTTTCACATCCTTCCCAAAATGTGTTTTCGCACCTGTGGCACAGAATGGCATGGTAAGCTGTGTGAAATCAACTTTTGAGATGGAGTAACAAAATCACAGTGTCACTGTTCATGAGGTGGGTCCTAAAAAGCCAGTGTTGAAACTTTGGTGAGAAAATACCAGAAAATAGCCAAGTTATGTGTTTTCATTGAAATATTTCTATGCATGTGCATAACATTAGTTATTTTTAATATTCTAACTACAAATTTTCAACATGGCCTTTGTTTGACACCACCTCATGAATAGTAAAACTATCATTTTTCAAATCCTGCTCAAAATGTGTTTTCGCACCTGTGACACGAAAAGGCAGTCACTGCATGAATTCACCTTTTGGGATTAAGTAATGAAATGATAGTGCCACTGTTCATGAGGTGGGGTCCCAAAAACCCATGTTGAAGATCTGAAACAAAAATAACAATAAGCATGAGTTACATGCCCTTCTTTCTACAATTTGAGTCTGATTTAGTACTTCTTTTTACATATACAATAATAAAAGGAGCACTCCTTTTAATATGGCTTAGACCATGTTTTCATCAGTATTCTCAGCAGTTTTTAAACAGCAGTTGTTTAAACTCTCTTCCGTTCTGACTAAAATGAATTACTACATGGAAGGCACTGCTCCCTGACCTTATGGAACAATAGGTGTTCAAACACAACTGCAAATACTGATGAAAACCTGGCATGAGCCATATTACAAGGAACACTCCTTTTAATATTTCAAATGTGAAAAAGTACTAAAGCAGATTCTAATTATGGAAAGAAGGGCATCATACAATCAGGTGATAAGGGGCAATCTAAAACAGAATAAAAGGTATAGGTCAAAATTTTCACTGCTGTCTTGCACTGCTGCTTTAATGGGATGGCAGTGGATGTTGCCTGCCTCAGTTTCAGCAAGGCCTTCCACACCCTCCACGTAAGGGGGCTTTTAAACAAGATGGGTAGTCTGGCCATGGGACACAAGGTGGTGAACTGGGTTAGGAATGGGCTAACAGGAGACAGAGGGTGGTGGTACATAGGGTACAATCTGGGGAGAGGGGGTGACCAGCGGGTACCACAGGGATCAGTCCTTGAGCCAGTCCTGTTCAATGTCTTCATTCATGACATTGCAGAGGGCTGGAATGAAAGTTCTGCCTGTTTGGAGATTACATCAAGATCTGTATCAGGGTGGATACTCCAGAAGTGGTGGAGAAAATGAGAAAGGACCTAGGGAGGCTTGAGAAATGATCTGAGGACTGGCAACTGAGGTTTAATTCAAAGAAGTGCAAAATGATGCACCTAGGCCATTAAAAAAAACACCGTGGAAAGCTACAGGATATGGGGGGTTGCTGGCACTGAATAAGCACTGTGGTGGGATTTAAACATGCATGGGACAGGCTTAGCGGAACCACAGAGTTAAAGTAGAGGAGGGTCAGAAGCCATAATCAAGTACAGAGCTTACAGGCAGACTGGATGGGCCTAGTGATCCTTATCTGCTGATAATTTCCAGGTAGGTTGTGTCAGACAGAATCTGATAGATTTTTTGACTGGGAGATGAAGGAAGTAAATGGTGGGGGCGCAGTGGAAGTCACCTACCTTGATTTTTGTACTTTGTGTTTATTAATTTTTGATTAAACAGACAGTCAACTTCATACTCTCTCATACATGGTATGGGCATTTGACAATTACATTCCCAGTAAAGAAAGACTTAGTACATTAGAGACCATGTAATCTGGCACAATAGGAGGTGGGGGAGTCCTGGGCAACAGTCCAATTTATTGACAAAAATTCCCAAAAGTTGAAAAAATTGTCAACCTCTTCTGTGGCTAAAGGTATATCCAAAAGGTAGCACTTCAGAAAATAATTACACAGTGCCATGACTGCCATTAAAACCTGTTGCTTGATTTTAGGGATAAACACAAGCAAATGAACGCACCTCTGTTTGCCCCCCACACACACTTGTGGCTAAAGAGCACAATATTTCTACACAGTTTTACAACTTCTCAAAACTGTTATATAGAACCTCATGCAACAATTGTGGGTTCTAAGAATGATTTTATAGAACTTATAATAACAACCCTATTAAGCATTTTCCCAACAGAGTACAATATCAAGACCCCTTCTATATCAGCAAGGAACCCTGCAAAAGTACACATGGCACGAGAACCACCAATATGTCCTTAAAAATAACTTATTAGTTTCTTTTAATTATGCCCTTAAATACCTTACTTAATGCTTAGTGTGCAGAGAGATATTCCCTAACACACATCCCAACAATAGAAAAGAAACTTTGCTTTAGGGATTTATGCTATTGCAGTTAAAACATTTTACAATTGTCCCCGACTCACTGCTCAAGTATCCTCCTAGTCAGAGCTCCGTGGTTCAGATGGCTCTCGTTGGCCTGCAAACTCCAGCTCCACCTTCTCCATCCAACAGCTAGCATCCTGTGGACTGGTGATGCCAGGTTTTCCACTGTAGACATTCCTCAGGCGTGCAGGTAACAAAAAGAGTGGATTATCCCCAGGCCCCTCAGTCGCCAGTGTACCACATCAAAACTTTTGCATTTTGCCTCGAGTTTGATAAGAAAGGTCTGGGTAAAGTTTAATATGTGTCCCATTTACATTCAAGGGATACACCTCTCTAGCAGCTGCAGTGAGTGCATCTCTGATTTGAACCTCTAGAGCCTCAGAAGAACTGTGCGAGGCTGGGTAGGATTTGCTGGGCGACACGAGGAGAGACTCGATAGGCCTTTGTAAGGGCATTCCACTGAAATCCTGTTTCAGTTGGAATTTTGTTTATGCCAGTCCAGCACATAATTTAGTAACAATTTCCCTCAACACCTTCAGGAGTCCAACAATCCGGACATTACCCCACCGTATCTCATGTTTGAAGGCTTCCATACAGCCCCTAAGCTGATTGTTCTCTGTAGTTAAGGATGCTACTGCAGTCATAGTGGTCACTGTCCATTTCTCTGACCTGCAACAGCTCCCGACAGGTTCTGGATGGTAGAATCATGTTGCTCAAGTTTTGCAGGGTTTTCTCAATTTTTGAGTCCATGGCCCACTGGACTCAAGCATAATCTGCCAAGGAGGTTCTGTCAATTACTCTGAGGCACCCACTTCTTTACTGTTCAAGGGCATGTAGCCTTGTTAGGCTGGAGTGATGATGGTTTCTGCACTCCCTGTTGTTGCCCTTCATTCTGCCCATAGCAATTTTGGTATCCACTGGTGCAAAACAGCTTGCAGGAACAAATTCTGAAGTCCATTTTCTTGTAGAACTGTTAAAATTTGTACTTTCTTTAAGTTTTAACACCTCTCGTGTGGGAGAAGCTCATGAGGTGCTTAAGCCTGAAAGATGGCTCTCTAGCACCCCACCTACCTGATTTAGCAAGGCCTGACACCATCTCACATAAGAGACTTATTAACAACATGAGTAGTCTGCGCATGGGCACAAGCTGATAAACTGGGTTAGAAACTGGCTGACAGACAGGAGACAGGGGTGGTGGTAAATGGGATCCAATCTAGGGAGAGGGAGTGTCCAGCAGGATACATCAGGGATCACTTCTGGGACCAGTCCTGTTTAATAAATACCTTCATTAGTGACATCATGTAAGAGCTAAAAGGAAAGGTCTGCCCTTGTGGATGACACCAACATCTGTAACAAAGTGGATACTCAGAAGTGGTAGAGAAATGAGGAGGGACCAAGAGGCTTAAAAATGGACTGAGGTGGCAACTGAGGTTCTATGTAAAAAGTGCAAAGTAATGCACCGGGAAGAGGAAACCTGAGGAGAGCTGCAAGGTGGGTGGGAAGGTGCTGACAATCACCAAGAAGAAAGAGACACAAGCGTTATCATTTCTGGTAACCTAAAAGGTGTCTCAAGCATAGGAAGTGCAAAGTAATGCACCTGGAAAACAAAATCCCAGGAGGCAGTACACAGTGTGGGGAGTATTAACAACAAACACAAATGGAAAGGGACCTGGGGTGAGCAATACAGATGGCCTAAAGGTAAGCAAGCAATGTGAGAAGGCAGTAAGGATGACTGGGGGATACTGGGATGTATGAGGAAAGGCATCACCAGTAGAAAACAGGAAGTTATTATCCCTCTGTACAGACAGCTGGTGAGACCCCATGTGGAGTACTGCGTGCAGTTCTGGAGACCCCATCTTCACAAGGACATAAACAGGATGGAGGCAATCCAGAAGAGGGCAACTAAAATGGTGCAGGGTCTGCAACAGAAGCCATATGAAGAGAGACTAAGGAGCTTAATATATACCCTTGAGGAAGAAAGGAGGGAGAGGGAACATGATAGAAACTTTTAAGTACCTCAAGGAAATCAACAAAGTCAACAAGGGTAGCATCTTTCAGAAAAGAGATGTGCAAGAACAAGGGATACAATTTGAAGACAGAGGGTTGGCTCAGGGTAGTGTGAGAAGTATTTTTCACAGAGACGGTAGTGGACACATGGAACAGCCTTCCTGGGAGGTCGTGGGGTCAAAAACAGTGGGGGAATTCAAGAATGCATTGGACAGGCGTAAAGGCAATTCTGGTGGGAGGTAGGAAGAAGTAGCTGTTGGTTAACTCCGGATATACAGTTTATCCAATAGGTAGGAAATGGGCAGACTAGGTGGGCCAAGCAGTTCTTATCTGCCATCAAAGTCTATGTTTCTAAGTTTCTAAGGCACTTGGCATATGGTGGCAACCCTTTCATAATTTCAGACCTCTCTTTGACCTGTAGAAAATATAGTTCACTTCATAAAGCGTGAGGAAATTAAATGCAAACCACTATGTTAATGCACTAGTTAGGGGCTGATATCACACCTTTCAAAGTATGGAAATGTGGTATTATGGTTCCCAACCCTAACACCCCCCACCCTCCCCACCAAATTTTCAACATGCCCTTTGGGAACCCACCTCATGAACACTGGCACTGTCATTTTGTTAATCAGTCCCCAAGGTGATTTCACGTATTGACCATGGAATCATCTTCCAGGCCTGATTAATGAGATGACAGTGATAGTATTCATCAAGTGGGGTCCCAAAATGCCATGTCAAAAATCTGGTGAAAAATTTTCAAAAATGGCAAAGTTATGAACATAATTTCAAAATGCCATTGAAATACTTTATATGTCATTTACCTTGATTCTAAGTTCCGGTTCGACTTTGAAGAGTGCAGGCGTGCCCCAATCCACAGAAGATGACAGCCTTCAACCTCCGGTGCTAAGTATAGAGTTGGGGAGGTTTGGGATGGTGGGTGCTCAGTGGGAGGAACGGATGGGGAGGGACGGAGGGACAACAAGGAACCATTTTCTTTTTGGGTTTTAGGAAAAAGACATCGAGACATTTTTTCTTTTTTAACAGATTATTGACAATATTTCGGGACACTAGGGTGGGCTCCCCAGTGTTCTACACTACTAGGGTGGGCTCTAAATGCTGATATGGGAAAGAACTGGGACAAGAGAGTGTGGCAGCATGCCGGGGCAGCGCTGGAGCAACATAAAATAGCCAAATCCTCTAGGTTTTAAAGTCATGTAAGAGAAGAAATGGACAGCAGCAGTTTTATTCAGTTTGATGTCCCAGAATACAACAACACTCTCCTGGGCCAGCTAAATGAGCCCGACTACAAGGCAACCTATGTGATATTATTGAACAAATCCAGAGTCAGCCATTTAGAAGACACAAGGTTGTTCTGGCTGTCAGTTCTCCTACTTCCAAGACCACTGAGCATTACACACCATGGTGGCTTATCAATATCATTTATTAAAAAGCCTGAAGTTTTTGAGCAGTTTCTTTAATTTTGTTACAGTGGAAAAATGGTTGATGGTGAGCAATGGGAGGGCTTTAAGCCTGAGGTTCGATGGGAGGAGCAACAACGTCACTCCCCATCAAGCTTAAGGTCATAATATCCTGGGCTTTGCCAGGAATCTTTTCGTTGCAGCCAGAGGCACTGCTCTCCTCTACCATGTATTTCTGCTGTGCTTTCTCATTTGTGCAGCTGCCTCCAGCTGCCCATTCATTCCTCTAAGCATTTCTTGTAGGCTTCCTTGCTGCCGCTGTTTGGGGCCGTCATCTGCACCTAAACCTTCACTCCTACCCCCATTCTTTGCTGCTTGCCGTGATTTTCTCTCATTCTGTGCACCTGATGTTGCTAACGCCTTCTGCCCCTGTCTGTACTGCTCATTCTGCCACGTCCCATCCAGGCTCTCAACTGCCTGCTCCTTTCGTCTGCTCATCTCCATTGCTTGGATTTCTCTCCCCTGTGAGCACTCAGTGCCTGGCTCCTCACTTCTGTTGCTGCATCTGCTTCTGCACTTGTTCTCTCCTTCTCTTCCTCCCTGGCTCCCTACTGCTTGCTTTCCTAACTGAAGCCGTCCCCTGGGACTTCCCTCTCAGATGCCCTTTCTTGCCTCTGCTCCCACTGAGCAGCCCATCAGCAAAGCCTACAGTGCTGTCATCTGTTCTTTGCTGCTGAGTCATTACCTCAACTTCCTGACCCCTTGCATTTCGGGGTGTCCTGCATCTCACCTTCAGGTCTGTATTTCTGTACCAGGTCTTTTTCTGGGTAATCTTCCTGTATGCCTATGTTGATTCATAGCCTACTGTTTGCCATTACTCCCTGTCTCTGCACATTTTGAAGACCTCTGCCAGCCAAAACAAAACAAAAGAAAGATTTGAACAGCAGTTAGTGTCTGTGTAGTTTTTGTCTGGCACTGCGTTGCATTCTTGAATCTATCGGGTGGGACTTCTAGTATTCAGCATGCAGATATTCTACTTGTGTTCCATACTTGCCTTACTTGCCCTCTTCTATCCTATGTTTTGGTGTGAAAGCTTATCCTGGTGCCTAAACCGATCTACAATAAAAAAAGGCATTTTATTCTGGATCTCCTGCTTGGGAATGGAGCTCCCCTGCGTGCTACAGTCACAACCATGGATATCTGAATTATCATCTACTATTAGCACTGGATATCTGGGGTCATCTGCTGCTCTCCAGTTGTCATTTCTGTTTGTATCTCATTGGTTTCCTGCTCAGGCTGTAGTGCATGGCTGGGACTGCCACATTCCTCTTTCTTCTGTTTTTGCAATTCACCTCTGGTCATGTCTTGTTCCTCATTCATTCTGCAGCTCTGGCTTCCTTTGGTATTTCCTCCATTCTGCTCCTTGTCCATCTCTGCTGTGCTTTCTTTTGGGTTTTATCCCTCTCCTGCCTTCGCATTCCATCCTCATATCCTTCTAATTCACCCGTACATGTCCAGGTTCATGGCTCTAGTTCTCCTTCCCTCATTTGACTTCATGGTTCACCTATTTCCTTCACTCAGTCAGTATACATCTCAATTGAATCCTAAGCTTCCCATCGACCCACTGCTCCTGCAGTTTTCATCCTGTCCTGGCCAACCTCCATTGCTTCAAATCCATCATCACACTTGTACCAGCCTCCATGGCTTCAGTCCCTCCTTGTACCTCATCCGTTTCCTACATTTTCCTTCCTTGTCTCGCTCTTAGCTTCCTCCTCATCATACATTATCCAATTTTGCTCCTCCTCATCATACCTCATCCAGTTTTGATCCTTGGTCGCTCAACCTGGGTTGCCTCTGGCTCCAGATCTCCCTTCTTGGCCTCAGAGTCTATCTCCTTTCGAGGGCCTACTTCCTTTTACTTCCTTCTTTATGCAAGTTCATTTTCAAGTTCATTCCTGTCTCCTCTTCCACTTCCATACCGGCACCTGGATTCACTCCACGTGTGGCAGCCTGCTGTCAATATTCTTTTGGGCGTACTTTACCATAACTCCTATGCCACCTATCAACCGCAGCCATCCTGCCACAAGAATCGAGTTCATAACTCCAGTCATATCGAGTTCATAAAGCCAGTCATCATTCACTCAGCATTACCTCAAGGTTTATCTATTTACATTGCTTCTGAACATTCCTATCGTTGAATTCCATACTACCTCATTGACTACAACCTCAAGGTGTAATCATTCAGAGTCTAATCATTTACATCACATAATCAAGCATGTCTCTTCAACCTCAGTGTCTGTTCACCGCATGTCTCAGTCAGTCTAGTTGCTCAATCAAGCCAGTCTGCATTATCATCTGTCTCCTCATCAGCACATCTGGAATCTCTTCATGAGCACATCTGGATACCCTTGCTCCTCTGACTCATACATGGATTTACTCCCTCCCATCCTTGCTCCTCTGATCTACTATCTCATCAACTACTCAAGCATACCCTCCTTGGGTCCCTGCTAACTCATGTTCCTTATTTTATTTTATTTATTTTAGTCTTTGGTAACCAGGTAAGGCCACTAGGCACAAGTGCCTATTTTCAGGGGTGACCTTGGAGCATAGGCGGTTAAGTGACTTGCTCAGAGTCCGCGGTATGCAAGTGGAGGTTGTGAGAATCAAACTCAGGTCTGGTATTTAATCTGTGCTTCTTTGGAATTTTTCTCTATTCCATCCTCATCCTCCTACTTATATCCTCATCTATGAACCATTCTCTTTACCAACATATGTCCTCAAATCAAAGATCGTCAGTCTGGAGGCGACCTAGGCTTTGGCTCTCCAGAGATTTCCTCCTCAAAGGGGGTTTTCCTCTCCTCGTGCCAATGGTCCTTAATATTAGATTAGACTTACTGCTTTCTTCGTTAGTTAGGTTCCGCTGAAGATTAGCCCTTCTCTTCACAGACTTCATTCATCATCCTCGCCTCTTGAAGCTTGACATCTTTGGGTATTCTTTTGGGCTTCTTCCTAACCTACCTTTAGCCGATGCATTCATTCCTGGCACCTGTAGGAGGAACCCTCCTTTATGGTTGTAATGGCCATACCCTACAGGGTGGTATATCCAGGATAGAGAAGTGAGAAAGCCACAAAAGCAAATCAAGTTGCACAAGCATCATCTCATATTATCTCATTCAGTTGTGCAAGCACATCAAATGGGAGGGCTTTAAGCCCAAGGTTCTATGGGAGGAGCAACAATGTCACTCCCCATCCAACTTAAAGGTCACAACATCCTGGGCTTTGCCAGGATTCTTTTTCATTGCCCACCATCCACCCCTCCTCCTCCAGTGGCTCGTCTCTCTTCCCCATGGGCTTCTTCCTAACCTACCTTTAGCCAATGCATTAATTCCTGGCACCTGTAGTGGGGAACCCTCCTCTAGGGTTCCTTGCACCGTACCCTACAGGTGGTATATTCCACGGACAGAGAGGCGGGAAAGCCACAAAGCAAATCAAGTTACATAAGCATCATCTCGTATTATCTCATTCAGTTGCATAAGCACATCAAAGTGATGGCTGTAAATTTTAGCTCTTATGGTTCTGTAGTGCAACATGCTTATCCATTTGTCCCAGCAGCCTTACAGTCCAGTAATATAGCTGAACCTTTGGAAGCCTCAGCAATTAAAGCCCTTCAAGATCCATGCAAAACAATTTCAGAGGAGGCCATGCATGGCAAAATTAAGTATTCAGTTACTGGGGAGGCACAAGGCATGGCACAGGGGACTGATAGTGATGCTGCTGTAAGTAACCTAGGATTTGAAAACAGTCACGAGAAGACATGAGAGGACACTGGTATCTCTACAATGAAAGACTTATCTGTATTTATTGTGGAAAGTCTTTTAATCAGAAAGGCAGTCTTGATAGCCTTATGCTGCTTCACATGGACATAACACTCTTTCTGTGCAAATTTTGTGGAAAGACGTACACCTGCAAGGACCAGCTTGAGTATCTCATTCATGGGCACTTAATGACAAACCTTTCTGATGTGAAATCTGGGAAATTGTTCCCTTTCAAGGTACTCTAAACTAGCATTTGAGGAAAAATCACTATGGAGTGACAGAACTGAAAAATTGTACAGAATCTCCAGAAAGAATGGATTCTCGAGTAACAAAAGGTTCCTTTTCATGACTCATGATACAAAAAGGATTCTTTTTCATATCATGCTGATCACGAAAAAGGATTCATTATATTAAAAAGCCACATTTAAGGGAAGGAAACTCTGACCAGGCTGAAGGGTGGCTCTAGTGGACCCGGTCCTGCTACAGGATAGCCGCAGTCTACACCACATCTCCTGCCCGCCCTCCCGAGGACTGAGACAGTAGCCCTGAGGGCTGAAGAGGGGCATCTCTGGTCCCGGCACTCTTCAAGGATCTGGCCACTGCAACCAGCATCTTCCTCCTAGCACAGAAAGAAAGAAGAAGGAAACCCTGACCAGCTGAAGAGTAGCTCTAGCAGTCCCTGTCCTGTTACGGGACGGCCTCAGTCCACACCTCATCTCCTGTCCGCCCCGAGGGACTGAGACAGTAAACCCTGAAGGGCTGAAGAGCAGTACCTCTGGTCCTGATGCTCTTCATGGGTCCAGCCACTGTAACCAGCATCTTCCTCCAAGCACAGAAAGAAAGAAGGAACCCTGACCGGCTGAAGAGTGTCTCTAGTGGTCCTGGTCCTGCTATGGGACAGTCGCAGCCCTACACCACATCTCCTGCCAGCCATCAGAGGACCAAAACAGTAGCCCTGGGGGCTGAAGAATGGCACCTCTGGTCCTGGCACTCTTCATGGGTCTGGCCACTGCAACCAGAGTCTTACTCCAGGCACAGAAAGAAAGACAGTATCGGTCAGTCCAAGGTTTGAAAACCTATAATCTTATTGGTTCGCATGTCTGCCAGCTTCCTATTGCCTGACAGTCCCACTGATTTTTAAACTAAAAAGGTGCCTCTGCCTAGACTTCTCGCTTGACCAGCGGTGCTTTCAATTGCCCACTTTCAGGCATATTTTCAAGCTTATGACCAAAATGTATTCTGTACCTTCAGATTTTAACTGTTTAGTATGCTGTTAAACTGTTTGTTAATTCTGCACTGCCTAGTTATGGATTTGCTGCATTTCAGTTGGCTGGAAAGTCAGACTTTTAGAAACTGCCCATTTAGTTAGCTAAATGTTTATTCTGTGGTGGCTGCAATTGATTGCCACTTTGTACTGTGTTTCTGCTACCCGAACCTCTGTCTGAGCCCCTACTGAACAGCTCCCCACTTGCAACTCACTCCTAGTGCCCTCCTTCCTTTCTCTACTCTATACCTGTGTTCTTTCCTCCTCAAAGGCTGGCCCAGCACCTCGTGCATTACAGCCCAGACACCCCTCGCCTCTCTCCTTGCATTTTAATTGTCAGTATTCATAGCAACTCTTTATCCCTTCCTTGCTCTCCCACCCAGCTTAATCCCTTTCCTTTTGTCTCTGGTAATCAATGCTGCTTTGCCCAACTAGATCTTGCCCCTTTTCCTCTTTGCCCTGACTTTACTTTAACTTCTCTCTCCTCTCCTCTTTCCTCTCCTCTCCTCTCCTCCCCACAGAAGGATTCCCCTGACCTGGCTGAAGAGTGGCTCTACCAGTCCCAGTCCTGCTATGGGACAGCTGCAGTCCCACGCTGCATCTCCTGCCCACCCCTGAAGGCTAAGTCAGTAGCCCTGGAGGACTGAAGAGCGGTGCCTCTGGTCCTGGCACTCTTCAGAGGTCCAGCCACCACAACCAGTGTCTTCCTCCCAGCACAGAAAAAAAGAAGGTACAGTGAGCCAAAGGCTTGAAAACCTATAATATTATTGGCTTCCAGGATGGTCTGCCCACCTCCTGTTGGCTGGATAGCCCCACTGATTTTTAAACTAAAAGGCACTTCTGCAGCTTGACCTGCAGTGCTTCCAATTGACCATTCTCAGGCAGATTTTTCTCCCTCCTCTCCCCCACCCCAGCTAGTATTAAATGCTCTGTCATCAGGGTAAATCACTCCCTCGCCAGCTCTGGCCCACTCACTCAGCATGTCCACATTTAAAGGCATAACACTCAGTTCTCACAGCTGTACTCTTAAGGACCTAATCCCTTCCCTGGCAAACCAATTTATCCAAGAGTACTGGTAAGGGACTGTGAAGTAATCTCCCACGTCCCACAGTAACCTCTTTCCGATGGAATACCTCTTCAATTTAGGCGTAAGGCTCACCCCTGCCACCATGCCACCCCTGGTAGCCACACTGATGTTGCAACTCATCCTCCTATGTCTCCTTGTGGACCTGTAACTGCACCACCTACCTTGGTCACCCAGCAAGATGTTCTTAATGCACATGGGACCGTAACCTTAACCTATAATATGACAACTATGGCTCACATAACTCCTGGGGCTCCCTACACAGATTGTAGAGCTCACTGCTGCCCATGTTGGAACCCCACCCTGGCACTCCTCCCTTGCCTTCTCATCTCCCAAGGAGCCTACACTGTGCATCACTTCAAATGAAGAATATAGATTTACAATAACAAACTGTTCAAGGAGATTATAGAAAGGCTAATACTTCTGTTATTCTTACTCTCAAGTAACATACATCCCAATCCTGACCTACCCTCTAACTAGGAAACTCCTGCAAAATCTAGGGACAGTTAAAATGGCTACAATCAATATCTGCAGCCTGCTCCTAAACTGGATGGTCTAAAGGTATGGGTCACTCAGCACAATCCTGATGTCATCTCTGTAATAGAAACCGGCTTTCCCTGGTATTCCTGATTCCTCAGTTCTTTGCTCCAGGATATTTGGTGTTAGGCAGGACTGGCTCAGTTCATACGCTACAGGGCCCTCACTGTCCCTGTGCCTAACTCTGGTGACCAAGTACAAATGCTGGCAATCAAACTTCTCCCCAGAGCCCACAACAAAACATTTACAGTGATCTCAGTCTACATCCCACCAAAGAATACAGCAACCAGTTTCACAACACTGCTAAACAGTCTATGCCACCTGAGCCTGAACTCTGAAATATTAATGCTAGGAGACTTTAACATCAACTGGCTCTCCCCACAGCTTCTCGCTGCTGATGTACTGTCAGCCATTCACCTTACACAACTAGTGGAGACCCCAGCTAGACTAAATTACAAATCTGGGTCTGGTGCCCTGCTGGATTGGGTTTTATCTAACTGGCCAGAGCATATAGCACAGACCACCGTGCTTCCAGACTGCCGTAGTGACCACCCCCCATCACATGCTGCTGGTCTAACAAGTATTGTAAACCCTCTACTAGAACTATCACCAACTGGGTGCTGATCTGAGGTCACCTTAAACAACTAAAAGCAGACCGTAGGCACCAAGACTGGTCAGAAATTTTTGTGCCAACTAATGTGAACACGGCACTCGATCAGTTCATCACTTGATTTAACGCAGTCTTCGACAAGCACTCACCATTTAAAACTAGGAAAGTAAAGGGATCAGCAACCCTGGGTCACCTCCAACCTTATTGAACTCCATAAAACAAGGGATCACCTCTGGCAGAAGGCATGGGCCTTGGGAACCAAATCAAACCTCAAAATTACAGAAAAGCTAGAAGTGACTGCACCAGGGCAATCTGATCAGATAAAAGTCAATATTTCAAAGATGCCCTCTCTAACAACTGGAATCACAGCAGGTCATTCTGGAAAATATTCAGGATATCACAAGGAAAGACCCCAAGAGTCCCCATAACATGTTGAATCTTGCTGGTACCCCAACCATGGAGTCAAAGTCTTATGAGGCGCATTCAATAAGGCATTCTCAGATCTAAGCAGTGTGCTGCCTCTGAACTATTTCAACCATACCCAAATGAGTGATAGTCAGGGGAACCCAGCCCCACAACCAAACCACCCTCCATTCTACTTCAAGGCAGTCTATGAAAGTGAAGCTAGATGCTACCGCAAGAAAGTGCTTGGAAAATTGAAGCACAGTGGGATACCCTAGACCTCAAGTTTAAAACTCTCACACTTGAAGAAGTCTTTGTGCCCATCACCAAAATAATCAATCTGTCACTCAGCCTCCCACAATTCCCTGAATGATGGAAATCGGCGAAGGTCACCCTAGTGTGGAAGAGTGGAGACCGTGCACTCCTTGGAATCATCATCAAGTTTCAATACTCCCCCACTCTCTAAGGCCCTGGAGCACATCGTGGCCTACCAACTTGTGGAGTACCTGGAGCTGCACCAGCTGCAATGTGCCCAACAGCACGAGTCCCGGCATGGGCATAGTATCACACCCAGCCCTACTTGAATTTACTGGATTCATACACAACTTCTTTTAAAAAAACTGTTGCACACACACCCTTCTTGCAATGAGATGCTGTAGCTTAAATGCTGTACAAACATTGAAGCTTTATTACATCAAACCACCAGATATAGACAGGCGTGTTTTGGATAAACATAGAAACATAGAATTTTGGCAGATAAGGACCGCTTGGCCCACCCAGTCTGCCCATTTCCCTGCCTACTGGATAAGCTGCAGATCCTAGTTAACCAGCAGCCTACTTCTTCCTACCCCACCCCTAGAATTGCCTTATGACTGTCCCATGCATGCTTGAATTCCACCACTGTTTTGACTCCACGACCTCCTCCGGAAGGCCGTTCCATGCATCCACAACCCTCTCTGTGAAAAATACTTCCTTAAATTACCTCTGAGCCACCCCCTCTATCTTCAAATTGGCGCCCTTGTTCTTGCACACCTCTTTTTGAAAGATGCTACCCTCTTGGACTTTGTTGATTCCTTGAGGTGCTTGAAAGTTTCTATCATGTCCCCTCTCCCTCCTTTCCTCGAGGCTATACATATTAAGCTCCTTAAGTCTCTCTTTCATATGTCTTCCGGTGCAGACCCTGCACCATTTTAGTTGCCCTCCTCTGGACAGCTTCCATCCTGTCTATGTCTTTGCGAAGACTGGGTCTCCAGAACTTCACGCAGTACTCCAGGTGGGGTCTGACCAGCTGTCTGTACAGAGGGATAACAACTTCCTGTTTTCTACTGGTGATGCCTCTCCCTATGCATCCCAGTATCCCCCAACCCTCCTTGCTGCCCTCTCACATTGCTTGCCCACCTTTAGGTCATCTGATGTAACTACCCCCAGGTCCCTTTCCATTTTTGTTGTTGTTAGTATCTCACCCCCATTGTGTACTCTTCCCTGGGTTTTGTTTCCCAGGTGCATTACCTTGCACTTCTTTGCATTGAATCTAAGCTGCCATACATTTCACCATTCCTCTAACCTTGCCAAGTCCCTTCTCATCCTTTCCACTCCATCCTGTGCATCAACTCTGTTCCAGATCTTTGTGTCATCTGCAAAGAGACATACTTTTCCTTCCAGTCCCTATATACCGATATACCAAATCCTTTATCAAAGGCCTTAATATTAAAAAATAACATTTTAAGGGCCTTTCTCCAACAGTGAAGTGCAGATTATACCTAACGGGTCCAGATTGGCTAGATAGATGTGTTGCTGTCTCTCTAGGATGTCATTTTCTGAAAAAAGTTTTAAGAAAAATGGGAACAAGATGGCAGCAAATGAAAAGGATTATTTCAATACAAAAAGAATTCCGTTTTCATTTCATACAGCTGTCTTTAAGTGCTTACTGAACATGCTCAGAACCAAATGTTTCAAATTTAGAAAATTAAATAACTTTGGAATAGATTATTATTATTTTTCCCCAGACTAGTAAAAGGCACATCTGTGGGCAGCATATGAACATATAGTCATAAGTTCAGTTGGCCACAGTCACATCGTGAAAAGACTCTGCTGCCCGGAGAGAGGTTGCAGGCAAAGGGAACTACAGCAACCATTTATTGGTAATGGCAAGATGGCAACATTTTAAACCGTAAGAGATGCAGGGCAAGGGCAAGTGAAAGTACCATTTACCTTGGAGAGTATATTCCCATTGGATTTCAATGCATCTATCAATCCATCATCTGACTGATATGAGATTGAATCGCGTTGTCTCAGAAAGGCTTTGCTGACATATTTAAAAAATTAGTTGGTGTAAATAACTAACTACATCTACTTAAGTAACCAAGGCAGTCTTCTGCAAAATGGAATGAAAAGGAAAGAATCCAGCAGTGCTGCCTTTTTAACTCTATTTTTGCACCCTTGTACTGAGGCATCTCTCAGAGGTGCCTACTGATCTCCCTGCAACTCCCACCGTGACTCCCCTCGCCATCCCCTCCATCAGCAAGATTTTCCAGCCTCCCGGATCACCCCCAGGGTTGGGCCCCACCTACCTTGGCAGCATCTTTCTTGAATTAGAGGTCCATCTCTCTTCGGAAGGTGGCCGTGGATAGCCGAGGTGGTAGTCCAGTATTGGGATGTGAGGCAGGTCCCAGAGGCCCTCATCACCTCCTCAGCACGCCAGGGATTTTTCTTGTTTAGTCCCTTCCCAGACATGGGTCATGCAGTGCCACGTAACCCACTATGTGAGCACTCCGGCTCACGTCAAAGGGCAGCCACTCAATGTTAACCCCTGCCCTGAGTAGTCCGACAATGGTAGTACACCAACTCCACTGAGTGTCACTAGCTGCATGGGACAAGTTCCCCTCTCCCCAGGAGAGGAGAACAGTCTTTTGGATGCTCAATCTTCTCCTCCCTGCCGACCCCCAGTGGCCTGGGCTCATTCCCTAACCCGGTCACCGGTGTGGCACAGGTGTGGCGTCCGCACCTCAACCCTCAGTGCCACAGGGACAGCACAGTGCTGTCTTTTTAATCAGAACTGTACTGGGTTTTAGCATTTAGGTTGTCATTGCAGGATACATTTTCACATGCAGGCATGTTTTCCTCTTATTAATGTCTAGCCTCCCAATAATATGCCCACTTTGAATATGATGTAAGGAGCTTAATTTTGTATAAATGGGTAAGCATCCAGTTTGCATTGCCAAACAAGCATGCATTCATTCCCCCTTTCAGACTGAGTATATTTTAAACAAAAGGAACACTTACATTTACAAAACAGAATGGACAAAATCATCAGCCCTTTAATAATATAGCAGATAACCCTTACTCTGGTAACACAGGGAGAAGGCAGAAAACAGGAAGAGAGGTATGGAGGAAATTAAGTGGCTGACAATTCTTTGTCCATTTCAGTTTTGCAAATGTAAATGTTCCTTTTGTTTAAATATCTTTATTTGATAGTTGCTGGGATGTGCATGAGTCATGGGAGGTGGTGACTATTTGGCCATTCCATTTTGTGATTTGCTCCATTTTGACCAGTGGCAAGTAACATCAGAGACCAACTCGGTAACTCTCTGTTGTCCCCGACATAATGTCCTACTAATGATCTGCAACATTATGTCCGAGGACCAACTATTAAATGCCTTTGTGGGCTAGTCCTTTCTGCCTAAAAATTTCAGACCAAGATTCCAAACTCTCTGAGCTGTAGGCAAGTTCAAAGAAAATCCCAGAAAGTCAATGAGAGAAAAAACTTATTATTCACCTCTCTTGAACTCAGAAACTGCACATCTGACTGGAATGTAACTTGCCACATCCAGAGATCTACTCTGGGCAATGGTACATGCAGCTTTACATGCAAATCTGTTGAACAGTTGTGAAGTTATTAAAGTGCAAAATTTGGGATTTATCTTTGAGTGCCAACTCAACCCTAACTATCTCGGTCTTGTGACCCCCTGTAATATGTCTATATAAAAAGTAAAAATAAAATAAAATATTATGTTATGTGGTGTGCCGACACAAGGTTGACTCCACCACTGCGAACCCCAGCACAGTGACAGAAATCACCTGTCTGCATCACGTCACTGTGCTGGTGTGGAAGGAAGACACCGGCGGTGTGTTTCCGGTGTGTAGCCCCGGTCCAGCTCCGACTCAGAGTTAGAATCCTAGAGACCAGAGGTTCAGGGCGCCCCCGATAAAAAGCACTGCATCCCTGACAGTACAATGCCGACAGTTGGCATTGTAGCTGTAGCTGTTGCTGTGGAAGATGTCAGTGCTAGCCTGTCAAAGTGCTATAGTAAAACCATGTTATGTTTCTTATTTATATTTAATTACTGGTTACCATTTTATATATGGATAACCATGGTTTTTCCCTGTGTTACTGTACTACCACCCACAGAGATGCCAGTCAGTGCATTTCAGTGTAGCAGGCTGAAGTTACAGTGTAATCATATTTTAGTTACCCCCTGATTACACTTTTAAGTTTTCTGTGTGACTACCCTTTGGCTATTTACATGAGACCCTGAACAAACGTAATCTAGTGGGATCTATCTTCATAGACCTCACCAAGGCTTTCAACACTGTTAACCATTAAATTCTCATAACCAAGCTACTGGCCCTGGGGTTGTCCCCAGAAATGGTGATATGGTTTCAAAGCTACCACTCACAGAAGTCAACATGTAAAAATAAATGGGGCAATGTCTGACCCAAGAGCGGTGCCCTCGAGTCCCTCAAGGGCCAGTCCTCAGCTTCTTACTATTTAGCTTTATTTATAAACTCACTGCCCCATGCCTGTCCTACTAACAGGCTACTGCATCAATGATGTGGTAATCTTTACTAGAAGCAAATAACTAAGCCAACTGAATAAGGAACTCCAAGACAGTTTCCAAATGTTAGAACACTGGTTCCAACAAAATTAGCTACTGCTAAACTATAAAAAAGAAAAGCTTGCTGTTCTCAAAACCCCATATGAAAAAAGGCAAGCCCACTGCCAGTACATAGTCGTGATGGTGTGCAACTTGAACAAGTAAGCTCATTTAAGTATTTGGTGTGTACCTAGATGAAACCCTCTCCTTTATGACTTACAGAGACCATGTTGTCAAATCAGTCAATGTTCAGCCAGGTGTACTTTATATGCACAGGAACTTTATCACACCCATTACCTTGCAGCTAGCCATCAGTAGTTCATTACTGCCCTCAGTTGACTATAGGTGTTATTTACATTACTGCAACAGACACAGCTCTAAAAAGGATTAGCTGCTACTCAACAAGGTTTGTAGGCTCACCCTCAGAACAGACAAACTAACATATACATGTATGCTGTAGTCTCAAACCGGCTGACTCCCCTACACAGCAGGATCAGGTATCAAATATCACATTAAACCTAACCCCTGCCACATGAAGAAACTTTTCCAACTGACTAAATCCACTGAACATACCAGAAGTAGAACTAGAAATGCCCTCCACATCCTGTTTAGACATACCACCCTAGCTCAAGGGCTCCCCAGCTTATAGGGGCCCTAAATGGTTAAATAAACTGCCTAACACCCTTCAAGGGTTCAATGGAAGTGCCCCTTCAAAGTGGCACTCCAGACCCACCTATCGAGTCTGGTGGATGTGACTGCTATACCCAGTCTCCCCTCTCAGACAGGCAGCACATCCTTCCTCCAACCTCCAATACCTCGCATAAGTTTCTCTTCCAACCTATAGCATTAAATAAAACATGACAATGCCACATTGGCTGCTTACTAACACCTTTATGTCCTATTGTACCTGCACCTCTTTATCCTATGTACTACCCACAACTGTCTGTACAACTTTGTTTGATTCACTGAGACGGCTGTACTTGTGTAGCCCTAAAGTGTCTCCACACCTTGTTTTCTATAATTTAAAGTTTATTAACTTTTTAGGAGCTTTACATATATTCATCTTATTTGCAGTAATTATGTATTTCATTGATACATTTAATACAGTTTTAGCCTTTCTCAAAGTTTACAGTCTTTCTTATACTGTATGCTTTTGTTTCTCTTTCTTACAGTTGGTGATGCCCTCTAGTCTAGGTCCTATGGTTAGTTTGTTTATTTATTCATTTCTATCACACTTCTGTATGTTAACAGCCACGTGTTCCAAAATCCAGTAAGCGAGTCATATGCAGATTGAAAGTGTCTCTGCACCTTGATATTTGGCGTGGAACCTTTGTAAACAAGCTCTCTAGCTCAAAGGCTATGTAATCGGAATATGCAATGAACACAAGATAAATAAATAAATGTCAGACAGACATAGACTGTTGAAACAGTGCACAAGACCTGCATTTACAGTATATGTAGTTACACTTGTAAGAACAAATTTAATAATGCCAAAAATAGTAACACAGTAGTTACACAATAGATTTGCCGTTACAATTTGCAACATATATTTCACGGTAGTTGCCCTCATAAGAACAAATTACATAATGCCAGAAGAGATACAGTGGTAGTTGCACAACAGATTTTCTGTTAACTTTACAACAGCTATTAAATGTGTAGCTATACTTGTTAGAATTAATTGATTTGTGCCAAAGAGAGACAGTAGTGGTTGCACGTGTAACTATCACTTCATGCAAACTGTGTAAGTATACAACATGCAAATGTGAAACAAGTTAACAATTACACAGTAGTTACAGTACAGTTACAGTGTAGTTACTTCATGCACATTGGGCCCTATGCATAATGGGCAGATAGCAAGCACGCTACATATCTGGGGCATGTAGAAACTACACACCAGATCCACGACCAAGTAGACTACAATGCACGGGGGTGGGAAGGGGTTGTGCCAGCACTATGTGCCATGCACAAAGTAGTTTCTTCCATGGGGGCACAACAGTTGGCTGGTTAGAAGTATGTGCTGCCGCACACAGACACCCACCCTGGCAGTGAGGACTGTTCCAGTCCACCAACTTTCTACCCGGCACTCATCCCCCATTCCCGCCAGCCTACCCCAGCATGCCATCATAGACATCCTTGGCACTGCAGCCCCCCCACACACACACAAAAGAGCACCAGCCTCGTGACTGCAGTACACCTCCCACCTGCCTGCTATGCCGAGATTCATACATGTCCACCCCCAAACTGTACAAGGCACCCTTTGAATTTGTGCCTCAGACAAATACTCTCCACACACTGGGGGCTCTGTGTTCAGACACCCTTGCCCTTCCTATCCCTGCCTGTCCTGTCAACTGACCACAAGCTGTGTGCAGCAAGCACAAAGCAGCAATCCCTGCAAACCCTCCACCCCAATCCCATCTCCTCCACCCTCATTGGTAGTCAGTAGCACCCACCCCACAGCACCAACCACCACCCTTCCCATACCTGCACAGTCAGCACCATGAACTGGACAGCCAGTGTCACAGCCTCCGCACACCTCCTTGGCTGCCGGCCATCCAAGTGATGCTAGGAGCACGCTGCCCATATATAGGTGGTGCACTTCCAGCATCACTTGGATGGCTGGTGGCCAAAAGGTGTGAGAAGAGATGTGCTCAACCATCCCATGATGCAACACTGGATCTCAGGCATGGGAGACAGGGATTGGTTGCGGTGCCATAGTGAGCAGCATTGCATGCTATGGAGACAGGGCTGCCTGGTGCCAAGTGTACCTGCTGGTCAGACACTGGGTTGGGGACAGCATATGCTGAGTGGAGGTTTGCCACGAGATCACTGGGGTCCTGGATGGCATGTGGGGGCCGCCATGTGGGCCAGGGTGGGATTCCTGTTGGGGACTATACAGGTGTGTGATACAACTGAGGCATGGGCTGGGAGTCCGCGGCCAATGGGGCTGGGCTGTGTGGGTCCAGGTGACTGCATTGGGCATTCGGGCACTCGGACACACACCCTTTGTTACTAGGGATCCACTGAGGGAACCATGCTGGGCATCCAATTGGATGCCTGACTGGGTCTTCGACTCTTCCCCAGCTGCTTGCACAGACCTGTGTGCTGGGGGCAGGCCTGTGCAGAGGTGGTGGCCATTGATGAATACAGTCAGTGCACACATGTCTGCAGGTGTGGAGCTACACAGGCGGAATATGTGCCTCTGGCACAAAATTCCCACCTGTTCATACATAGGGCCCATTGTGTGTAACTACACAACACATAAATGTAAAACAAGTTAACAACTACATAGTAGTTACATGTAACTGCACAGTAGTGACTGTAAATAAATAAGTAAGTAAAGGTTTATTTATATAAGGCACCCTTCCTGAACTCGGGCACCTTTACAATACTTCATTCAATTACAATATATTTAAAATCAATAAAACTGATAACACAGACAATAAAACCATTCAGAAAGTCTCCAAAAATGCCTGGTTAAACAAGTACGTTTTAAGGATTGTTTAAATCCTTCCATGGTCAGGCTATCTTGTATCTGAAGAAGTTGAGAATTTCACAGGGTAGGTGCCATAAAGGCAAAAGATCTTCCTCCAGATGTTTTCAAGGATATCCTGGGAATCTCTAGCAATCCCTTGTCAGGCCGATCGGAGTGAGCTGGAGGGGCAGTAAGAAAACAGGAGCTCTTTCAGGTAGTGAGGTCCCTGCTCATGTAGGGCCTTATAGGTCAGCAATGCGACCTTGAGGTGATCTGCCACTGTATGGGCAGCCAGTGCAGTTCATGCAGCACAGGTGTTATATGACTGGATCAGGGCATTCCAGTTAACAACCTGGCCATCGCGTTCTGCACTAGCTGCAAGCGGCAGATATCCACCCCGGTAGCCCTAGATAGAGGGCACTGCAGTAATCAAAACAACTGGTGACAAAGGTGGACCAAGGTAGGAAGATCTTCAGGTGGGCCCAGGTGCTTCACCCGTGCTATATTCCTTAGATGGAAAAAGGAGGACTTGACTACAGCGATACATGTGCCCTCAGGGTCAGACCCTCATCAAACACCATGCCCAGGTTATGCACTTGTCCCAAGGCTATTAGCAGGGTCCCCAAGGTATAAGCCTGAGGGTTTCCCGCCCATGCCCCTGTCATCCTCAAACCAAGGTCCACCACCAATACCTCTGTTTTACTCAAGTTCAACCTAAGCCAACTAGTACTCATCCAGTTCTGTATCTCCAGGAGGCAGTTATCAAACACCGTGATTGAATCAGACTCCTGTTCAGCCACAAAAGACATGTAGAGCTGAGAATCATCAGCATAGCAATGAAAACTCAGCCCATACCATCTTATAATGTCCTCCAATGGAAGCGCATACACCGCGAATATAGGGGACAACACTGAACCCTGTGGAACCCCGCAGGAGCAGCCAGTGAGGGCGAGGAATTCCCTGACACCACTCTCGTGATCTGCCCTTGAGGAAGATTGAAACCAGATGAGGACTGCCCCCTCAGTCCACAGAAAACCACAGGCACTCGAGCATCACTCCATGATTCACGGTGTCAAATGCTGCTGAGAGATCAATGAGAACCAAGATGGAACAAGTTCTCCGATCTCTCGCCATCAGGAGATTATTTAGTACCCACACCAGGGCTGTCTCTGTGCTTTGCCATTTCCTGAAGCCAGACTGGAGAGGGTCATAGATATTGTGGCTGGTCAAATGATCCTCCAGCTGCAAAATGACCACCTTCTCAATAACTTTCCTACAAAGTGACGTTCAAGACTAGTCTGTAGTTCACTGGGTAGTCGGGGTCCAAGGAGTTTTTTTTAGAAGGGGCATGCTACTGCCTCCTTTAAGGGATCTGGAAAGATCCCTCTCTCAATGAAACTGCCACTGTCCCAGCAAGGACTGGGCCAATGACCTCTACACACCCTACCAGTAGGTGAGTAGGGTTCGGATCAAACTACAGTAGGTTGGCATAAAATCTGGACAACCCTCACTATATCCATGACTGCCGGTTGGCTAAAGGTGAACCAAGTCAACTGGGCATTAGTACCACCCAATTGATCAGTGCAAGGTCCAATGGGAAGGCACTGGCTGATCTCATCCTGATGGTGGATACCTTATCAGTGAAAAATTGTGCAAACTCCTCACACTGTACTTGTGACAATGCTTGCCCAGCATGGAGACAGGCTGGATTGCGCAGTCTGTCCACAGTCCAGAAGAGCTGAGCTGGCCTATTCTCACTGTAGCAATTTCCCTGGACAGGAACACTGCCTTCTTATGGGAAATTGCTGATTGGTAGATCTTATAATGATCCAACAATCTAAGCTTATCCACCTCAGGTGAGTTTTCTGACAGCATCTTTCCAATCTTAGTCCCTGTCTCTTCAACTCACGGGTCTCCCCATTAAACCAGGGGCTCCCGGGTGAAGGGGTAGGGTGAACATGAGTTGGAGGAAATGACATCCAAGGCCCCACAACAGCCTATTAGAGGCCAACACCAGGGGCCCTGGGTCAGTGCTATCCATTGGAAATCCCAAGAAGTCCAGCTCCGTCATTAGGCCTTCTGAGGTAACTCCTCTCAAAGGACGGAACTGCACCAACTCCTTAGGGACAGGCCTATTTCAGGGGCTGTGAAACTGAACCTCAGGGCATGATGGTCAGACCAACCGACTGGCTCCACCTCCATATCGGAGATCTCCATCCCCAGATGGAACACCAAGTCAATATGTGTGCCCCCCTCATGAGCTGCAGAGGTAATAACCCAAGTCAGGCCCAATGAATCCATCAATTGGAGGAGTTTTGTCCAAATGGTGAGAGTTCATTGTCAACCCAATCTTGAAGTCCTCCAGAATTCACCATCTAGGAGACTCCAATACCATCTTGACGATGAAGTCCATAACCTCCTTCAGGAACTCCCTCCCATCACCTGATGGATGGTAGATGAGAAGGGTCCTATAGTCTGCACCTGCACCCACTATACACTCAAAGGAGTTGGTGCATCCAACTGGCACTTCCCTGAGGTCCAGTTTCTGTCTAAAACAGACTGCAACCCCTCCCCACGGTCCACTCGGGCGGTGAATCACCGAAACCCAGCAAGAATTGCAAACTCAAAACAGGGCCCACACTTTCATCCAGCCAGGTCTTGGTGATGCTGTGTAGTTAAAGTGTAGTTATATAGTAGTTACAATGTAGTTAATGACACTCAAAATAAAGTGTTACCATTAAATGTTAAAAACATGTCAAAAATGAGAAACAGTGTTTTCACATGATTTTATCCACTGGAAATGTTCCTATCCTTGTAGCTCAATGTCACCAAAATGTATTTGCCATTGATCTTTAGTGAACTGTAATCAGACAGAACAGTTGCATACGTAACTATTATTTCATACAAATTATGTAAGTACTCAATACACAAATGTTAAAACAAGTTAACAACTACATAGTAGTTACAGTACAGTCATAGTTTAGTTACTTCATGCAAATTGTGTGTAACTACACAACACGTACATGTGAAACTAGTTAACTACATAGTAGTTACATGTAACTGCACAGTAGTTACAGTGTAGTTATACAGTAATTACAGCGTAGTTCATGACACTTGAAATAGTGTTACCTCTAAATTTAAAAAAAAATGACAAAATGAAACACAGCGGATCCAATCCAATTATGCCTTACAGAAATGGAGCTTAGATGTGTCACAGGCTTTTAGGGATATGGGTGACATTTTTCAGTAACTTGTTCAAAGTCTTATTTTTCTACATGGATGGGTCTAAATAAAGCCTTTTAGTGGGATGAAGAATGAAAGTGGTAGAGACTGAGAGGATATATATATATATATATATATATATAGAGGGGGGGACACATGATGGGCAGGAGTATGATATGGAAAATATTCTCACTCCTGCAGAGTGAGCTCTGGATACTCATGAGTGCCAGTGTGTGAGAATATTTTCCATAGCACATGATCTGCACATCATGTGTGCTATTTGTACAATGGCGGTAAGAACTTCAAGTATTGTTGTGTTTTGCTGTGTTATTTTCCTGTTTCTGTGTGCTGTGTGCTCTGTGTGTGTGTGATCTGAGTGTGTGTGTGAGTTTTATGAATGGGCTGGGAGTGTCAGAAACACTATAGGAAATAGCTGAGTGTCCTTTGTAATGCTAATTGAGCTGGTTACAGATAGCAGTGAGAAACAGTGTTTTGTGAAGCAGTGTCATTTAGAATGCAGGCTGTAGTGCGCTGAGATTAGGATAGTAATGGGCTGGGATTGTCAGAAACACTATAGGACACAGGTGAGTGTCTTTTGCAATGCTAATTGAGTAACTTGCAGGCCACAGTGAGAAAGATAAATTGGTAAAGCAGTTTCATTTAGAATGCAGGTTGTGGTGAGTGGTGGTGACATCAGCACAGTATGGATAAACAGCATTTATCATCACAGTAGTGATGTCATCATCATTATCACACTCCAGTGAAGATATCTCCATTTTTACTCTCCTACCCAATTGTGTGTGTGTGTGTGTATATATATATATATATATATATATATATATATATAGAGAGAGAGAGAGAGAGAGAGAAGTATTCATTTTACAGGCATTGGGAATACATAATAAATTATAATACTGTTTTTTAATTACAAAACTGTTTATCTCCTTCAGCACCTAACTGGCCCCATCTGGGCCAGCCTTCCTAGCCACATCACCCACCTTTCTGGGACTTACCTTTTCTGGTGCTCCTGCCGCAGGACCTTGGATCAGAGGTACCTAGTCATTGGTGTGGGTCCTGCAAGACAACAGGCCATCACTCTTCTGCAGTCAGAGGGCTTTTCCTTCTATTTTCTCCCTATTGGACCCAGACATGTGAGTACTTGGCCTCCATGGAGACACCTCAGGCATTCAAGTGTCAGTCCCTTCTCATGCTGTCTTATGGTGTTGCCACCTAGATTCCTCTCCCTGTCATACAGAAGTCCATCCTCCCTCGAAAGCCAACCCTCAAGCGACCCAGGTCCATTCTTGAACCCAGGTTGCTGGCATGGTCGTCAGTGGCTAAAAGCAGTACAGTCAGTGGCTAAAAGCTTGAAACAGAAATAGGTAGGCAAACCTAGAACTGGAAACCAGAACTAAACAGAGCAATGGCCCCATACTAAAAAGTATCAGGCTGTCTCTTGCAAAGTCCCTTTCTTGAGTGCAAATTAGCACAGTTCACTAAATTTGCTATACAGAAACATATTTGGAGCAAAGTGTGAGTGCCCCAAGCATGTTTGAATATAGCCACTCAAAGCAATACTGAGGCACTAAAACATGCACTCAGCATAATTCACACACCCCTGCTGGTCAAAATGAGATACAGTATTTGGTCATTGAAAACATACAGGCTGTGATTCAGCCAACTCATTTAGGGCATCCCAGACCTGTTAGTGTCACATTAGGTACAATCAGGACCTTACTGAAAATGAGATACTGCATGTTAAATGACCCATCCAGGGTAACTACATTGCAAAAATGCATAAAAGCAGGACCCCAGTAAAATGAGATTCTGCATTTTACCTGTGCTAACACTACAAAGTGCTCTGAAAAAATGTATAAAAGCAGGACCCCACTGAAAATTAAATATTGTAGTTGATCTACCTTCTAATGACACTCACACCCTATGTTTGTGCACAACAGCTGTGTGTGTGTGTGTGTGTGTGTGTGTGTGTGGGTGGGTGTGTGTGTAGGGGGTCTGTATGTCCAGAACTAAAACACTGTTCACTGCATGACCTTGATGTTTATGTGTTTTTTTCTATTATTGTGATGTAAATGTGAGACTGTTACATATGTATTTATTTATTTCAAAAGTTTCACCAGGAAAGACATACTGAGCTGAAAAATAGCTTATATCCAGATCGTCGGGAGGTAAGAACAACATAGAACAATAATTTGTACAATAAAACATCATGCAGAGATATAAATTAAACAGCACAAAACAAACATGAATGAGGTTCATCAAACAGATAATATTATAGGCAAACATTTTACAAGGACACAGCGGAAATATGTTCCATGGGTACAAGCAATAGTACTTTTCAATGGTGAGGAAACCGGGAGGGGCATTGAAGGAAGGAGTGCAGATCGGGGAAGAAAGGAAAGTGCAGACAAGTGAGAGAGGAAGAAGGAGGAAGGAGGGTTGGTGAGGTGAGTGGAGAGGCAAGGAGGAGGAGAAAGAGGGGAAGATGGTAAATTGAGGAGCAGAAAAGGGTTATGACTCAAGGGCAGCCACAGCAGGGAGCAGCATGGTCATGGAGAAAGATGGGAAGAGGGTAAACGGAGGAGTGGGGCAGGGCTATGACTCAAGGGCAGGCACAGGAGGTAGCGTTGTTATCATAGAGCAGGGAGGAGAGAGAGAGAGAGCATTTGGAACAGGCAGAACAAATGGTTAGGGGAGAGCGTTCCAAAGTTTAGAAAAGTGGAAAAAGAAGGCAGCCTGACCAGCAAAGGATTTTACATCACAGTATTACAACTAAGTCACATTTTCTATATCTCTTCCCCAACATCAGTCATTCCCCTAGTTTTTATTTTGATAAGTTGATAACTATTTTTGTTGTTTGGTCAGTTCCACAACTTATTGCTTGGTAACTTATTTTTGTCAAGTTATTCTTAGACATAATTGTCCTGTTTATCTTTGTTACATTTATTCCATTTATATTAACTTTATATTCTGTATTTTGTATCTGTTATCTGTTCCCCTTCCCCAGAACACAACTGAAAGCAAGCTGTTAGTAGCTCCATTTGTCTTTCCTCATAAAACCTTTGAAATAAATACATATTTTATCATATTAATGCATTAGCAGCCATCGTGGCTCTGACCAGATTTTGTTTACTAAAGGTACAATATTCAGATTCACTACATTCCACATATCTATAGTAATTTTAACACTAAGCATGTCAGATACTCACTGCAATGGAGCTCAGTCTGTATTAGCAGTGGTGAGATAGTGCATGTTGTAAGTGCAAAATCTATGAATAGAATTAAACAAAATTAATTATAGTCCTCGTGAAATTAGAAGTATAAAAGTTATGATTTATTAGTAAAACTTTAAACTCACATCTGAGGACTTTGTCTATGTGTGACTGTTTTGAAAATGAATGTCCTATTTAATGACCTGAATTTGCATTCCTATTTACATGTTTTCTGTTTGCTTGTGCTTTGTAAATTGCAGTTTTATGAAATGTATATGTTATTGTGTAACCTGTGAATGTAATGTAATTTTTATGGACCACGAGGTCGTACCTGTAAAGGGATTGTATCCTGTGTGCTAACCAGTATATAAATAAAATAAAATCAAGTACTTGTGAGCATGGGTCGAAAACCAGAGCAATGGCTCGTAGTAATTGTATCAAATAGAAAAGAACTGATATACAATTGCTGTTGATTAATTGAGGATTGTGTAGTATGCTGTTTACATCCAAGAATAGGCTGTGCAAGGGGCCACTCCAGCACCCCTTGTCGCATCTGAACTCAAAACTCAAGTCTACCAGTCATATCCTAGATGACTGCTGCATAACATTACCCTAAATAGCATTATGAGCATGAGAAATGCAGAATGACTGTCCTGTGCTAGGACTATGTCAAATATCTTGTAGTATCATCTCCAAAATACAGATAATATTATGAACCTGGAGAAAGGTAACAGTCCTACGTGAGGACTACCAAATGTCTGAGCAAACACTTCAAAAAGACATCATGGGCAGAAAGGCATCAGAGTTGGTCAATGGCATCCCAACCCTACAGACAAACACATAATGATGCTGAGGAGTAAAATGTAATATGCAGAATCTAAAGAAATTACAGCCTCTGTATGTGCTTAGAAAATACTAAAAATACTCAAAATGTCAGCAATAGACATCTTTGTGGCAATTATAGAGAGGAGAGTTATTAGTATGTGGTAAAACTAATGGCATCACAAATACTGATGTGAACTGTAGATATGCATCATTTCAAACAGTATAATGCTTACAAATACATAGGTTCAAAACCCACAGGGCTCTTCTGAGCAAATATCAATCAGCAAATGTCTCCTGGAACTGTCGAGGTAGTACAGCAAGCAGGCATCCAGAGAACAATAGAATTTTAGTGATGAGGCTAAGTATACTGGTAAATACCATGACATATCTAAGCAATAAATAAGTTAGACAGATAGCACAGAGCCTTCAATCTGAGCTTGACCCATGGGTGGAAGCAAAAGACCATGTTTGAGGACAGGGTGTCATTGTGCAGGGAACACTCCAGTCACTCAGGAAACCCGTCTGAATGCCAGTCCGTTTTGGTAGACACTGCCCAGCAGGAGGATGACAAGAGGAGGTGCAATAACAGGGTCATCATCTGGAATTTTGTAATCCATGAGTCTATCTTTCTCCCTTTCCTTTAGGCAAGACCATGTTGCATTTGGTGAGGTGACAGTTAAGTTCTTGTCATTGGTTTCGATTTATGATTTATTGCAGAGCACGATGCCGTATTGGCAGTGTACTTGGCTTTTAACTGCCACTGAATATTGAAATGGGGTGGAAATGCAGGGTACAGATTATTGAAATGGGCTGGAAATGTGGGTTACAGATTATTGAAATGGGCTGGAAATGTGGGTTACAGACTATTGAAATGGGGTGGAAATATGAGGTACAGATTACAGAAATGGGGTGAAATGCAGGGTACAGATTATTGAAATGGGGTGGAAATGCAGGGTACAGGTTATTGAAATGGGGTGGAAATGCATGGTACAGATTATTGAAATGGGTGGAAATGCAGTTTTAGCAGCCAAGGTGAGACTTTGTCAAGGGAGGTAGTAGGTGGGCAGTTGTGGAACAGGAGGGTGGGAGTGAGAAAGGGTAGGATTTGACAGGTGCGAGAACGGTTGTCAGAGGCCGTGGGTTAACAGAAACACTGGCAGTCAGATTTGCTGGCAAGAAGAGATCAATGCCCATTTTAAAGTGGCCAAGTCTGGGGAGTTGGCAAGGTCTGCAGGCAGATCATTTAACCATTTAGGCCCACAGTAGGAGAGATCTTTGGCCAAGTGTGGTTTGTTTGAAGAAAACAGTTAGGACAGCCCTGGAGGCAGTCCTTGTGCATTTAGATGGTTGTACAGACTAAAGAGGCTGATGTAGCACTAGGCATGTACCCCATCAGGGACTTTTGCAAAGCAAGCAGGACTGGTATTGGGTCTGTGGTGGAGTGGGAGCCAGCCAGTTTCCTTGTATATGTCACAAGTGAGTCATTTGTGTACTCCCAGGACCAGGTGGCAGGCCTTGTTGGGGATGGTTTGACCCCTTTTTTTCAGTTCTCTTTTGTGGTGCCTACTAGACCTGAAACTCTCTCAGGCACCACTGTCCTGCTGCTCTACTGCCCACTGAGACCCTCTACCTCCTCAAGGGCATTAGTTCTCCTCAAGGGACTCCCAGACTCTAGGTCCATGAGGAGTTCAAGGGCGGAGGTGGAGGCCCAGTTACGGGCATGTGGCAGTCAGGCACTCTGGAGCCGTCGCCTATCCAGACCAGCATTTTTTTTCTTCAGCTATGCCCTAGACATGGGATGTGCAATGCTGCCCAGCCTGCAACGTGGATGCTCCCCCCGTCTGGATGGCAGTCGCCCGATGTCTTCCTGCCTTGCAAGACCCTGTGCATTGCAGTGCCGCCGGTCTCCAAGGGGCCACTGTATGTTGAGCTACCTTTGGATCCTTCCCTGAGAGAGAGAGCAGTCCTCTGGACGCTCAATCCTCTCTCTCCCCTGCCGACGGAGGACTGGGCTCGTTCTCGAACCCAGGTCACTGGCATGGTGCAGTGTGGGCGTCCAGCTCCTCAACCCTCAGTGCCACCGGTCTGCCTGGTTTTAACCCTTTTAAGCACTGTGTCTGCTTCTGCCCAGTATATGACAAGACCATAATCCACAGATGAGAGAACTGAACTGCATGTAATAAGTTTCAGGGCAGCTGGTGTCTTAAAGTGTGGTGTCTGTACAGGATGCCAAGCTTCATGTTGGTGGACTTTACCAGTTGTTCAGCATGGGCAGTGAAGATGAGGGTGTCATCCAGGTGAATCCTAAGTACTTGAATGTGTTGACTTGGTCTAGTACTTTGCTACTAAGTATATGCAGTAGGACCCTCAAATCTTGCTCTGTGGGGTGCTGAAGAGCATGCTCTTTGTCTTTTGTAGTTGAGTAGCAGTTTATTTCTGGTGAACCAGGATTCCAATGCACAAAAATTGTGCTGAAGTTTAGAGCTAATTGATCCCAGATCTTTCCCTGGGACGGAGATAACAGCATCGTCTGCAGAGAGTACAGGTGTGCAGGACAGATAGAAGTCATGTAATTTATGAAAGGGCTGAATAAGAGAGGACCAGTATAGAACCTTGCGGGACCCTAGGTTTACTTCCTGGGCTCAGAGATTGTATGCCGATCCTGACCTGTTGAGATCTATGGGTGAGGTAACTATGGAACTAGGCTACAGAGTCCATTGACAATCCTGTAGAGAGAAAACATTTCAGTAGCAGTTGGTGATTAACTGTGTCAAAGGCCTTGGTGAGGTCTATGAAGATAGATCCCACCACCATCCCTTATCCAGGGCCCCATAAAGCTGAGTGGTGTACTCTACTAACGCGGTGCTGGTGGAGTGGTTTTGTCCGAATCCATGTTGTTGCAAGCAGAGAAGGCTATGCTTTTCTAGGTACTCATTTAGTTGTTCTGAGACCACCCTTTCAAGTGCTTTGGACAGGAGTCTTATCCATTTAGAAAATTCCTTTGGAAAATCATACATGTCCAGTGTGTTAAAAATGACCTCCTTCCTGGGCCCCATTGAGGACTCCATCCTGGTTCTCATCCAGTGCTCCATGCTGTTTACCAACAAATTCAAGAATTCAAAATTCTTCACAATTCTACTGGTAGAATGTTTGCCCAGACACACTCATACACACAACAAATGCCCTCATATTGAGCTTGGGCCTCAATAATACATGTGACAAGGGTAAGCAGTAAACCATTCAATGTAAAGCAGGTAAGGATAGGATGGGGATTTCTATGGCCAGCAAAGAAACACTGGAAATTAAAACTATGAGCAGTACTTCATTTTTTATTTATGTATGCGTGTGTGAGTAGGGATGATGGGAAAATAACGTAAATTTTTTCTGATTTAAAGGAGTTTTACCTTTAGGGCTCGCCTCCAACACACACACACACACACCTTTCCCTCATGACATCAGTTCTCATGACCACATTTTACACTCACAACAGTTCTCATGACTACATTTCACACTCATGACAACAGTTCACACAAACACATTTTCTACTCATGATAACAGTTCTCATGACCACATTTTACAGTCATGACAACAGTTCTTATGACATTTACACTCATGACAACAGTTCTTATGACATTTTACACTCATGACAACAGTTCTTATGACCACATTTTACACTCATAACAGTTCTCATGACCATGTTTTACACTCATGACAACAGTTCTCACAACTTCATTTTACATTTACGACAACAGGTCTCAGGACCACATTTTCCACTCCTGACAACAGTTTTCACAGCCAGATTTTCCTACTCACTGCAACTGTTCTCATGACCCAATTTTAAATCTCAACTAGAGTTCTTATGACAACATGAAACAGAAATATAGATTTTGTAGGCAGAAAAGAACCTTTAGACCCATCAGTCTGCCTCTTGTCCTGCTTATTCCATCACCCCGATGACCCTAGTTGGTTACAGGTGCCACTCCTCCCCATTCCTCTACCTAATATGCCCTGTGTCTATTCCATGCATGTCTGAAGCTCCCCACAGTCTTTGCCTAACTAACCTCTAGCATGCTGTTCCAGTTATCCACCACCTTTCCATGAATAAGTATTTCCGTGCATCTCCCTAAACTTGCCCTTCCTAGCTTCATTGCATGCCCTTGTTCTAGTGTCTTCCTTTCTCTGAAATAGACTCTCCACTGGTACTTTGTTCACTCCTGTGAGTACTTATGAATTTCAGTCATGTCCTTCTTGCTGTGCTGTCTTCCAGGGTGTACATGCTGAGTTCATGCACCCTTACCTATATGGCTTCTTGTGCAACCCACTCACCAGTTTGGTTGGCCTCCTCTGTAACACTTCTACCCTTCTAATGTCCTTGTGGAGGTGAGGCCTCCAGAACTGGACACAGTACTCCAGCTGAGGCCTCATCAGTGAGTGATACAGTGGCAACATAACCTCTCTCCTGCTAGAAATCCCTGTCCCAGTGCACCCCAGCATCCTGCTAGCCTTTCCCATTGCTTTGCCGCACTGCCCAGCCACCTTGAGGTCAACAGATATGATGACCCCTAGGTCGCTTTCTTGCTTGGCAAATGTAGCTCAGCTCTCCCATCTTATACACAGCCCTGGGTTCTGCAGCCCTAAGAGCATTACCTTGCATTTTTGGCATTGAAACCCAGCTGTCACCCTCTAGACTATTCCTCTAGTTTCCTGAGGTCCTGTAAACTCTCACCACCCCACATGCTTACCTCATGAGACTAACTCCTCTTTGCTGTTGCTAAAAACATATTGCACAAAACAAAACTGCACATATGCAAATAGATATTTTAATATTTAGATTTTATTTTAATGATTTCAAATGTAGATTTTTTAACTTTCTGTTTATTAATATTTAATAGATACAGATACAAACAAAAATAAATTGAACAATGCTGCTGCTATAAATAGTTGCAATTATTTGATGTCAGTACTGTGCACCATTCGGTAAAAATACAAGCCAGTTTAAAAGATATTTGGAGTCCATTGTTTGTTTGAGAGTCTGATTCTTCAAGCAGATTATCCACTCTGGACCATCTAAAATAAAATGTATCCATTTACATGTTGAAATACCCAGTTCATTTTCCATGTGCTTAACACATAAGTCTTTTCTGCAAAATAATAATTTTATGTATAAATTATGCCTTGCATTTTAGCATGTTAGCAATTAGTTTGTGGAGATATGTAAACAGGCACAATCAGTAAAGGGACAAAATAGCTGTCCAAATGCTGACAGTGCTCTTTAAGTTTCAAGATTATTTATTTTGTTTATTTATTCATTCGGAAACAACTTTTGAGCAGGAGCTCTTTACAAAGGTTCCACATCAAGCAACACAATACAGGGTACAAACTTCCAAGTCACAGATCCACTTAGATATGGTTACATCAAAACTTTTGCAAAGGAACAATATAGACAGCTAAACTCAAAGGAGAAGCCTGTCGGGAGAGAGAAAGATATCTGCCTCAAGGTGAGGCCTTGTCATCAATTAGGAAGGTTGGATGGGAGTGAATAAGGGGACAGAAGAGAGGAGAAATCAGCCCTAAAGCAAGACCTTGTCATCAGGTTAGGAAAGTTGGATGGGGTGTAAAGGGGACAGGGCATGAGGGCAGGGGGCTAGGAGAGGGGTGAATAGAGGAGAGGAGTTGAAAGGGTGAAGGGAGATGGAGAGTGGCATGGTTCTGGGAGGGGGTGGTGGAGGAGTCAAGTTAGTGAAGAGAGTGGGTAGGGCAGTCAGGGGAAGGTGGGTGGTCAAGGGAAGGCAGTGAGACTGAGGAGTAATTAAGTAAGAACAAGATAAATATGACGGGAAGGTCGAAAGGATGGGGGGCTGCCATGGGGACCTTCATGTGCCCACCCAACAATAACAGGTGTTCCTGAAGAGGAGGTGCTGTTTGAGTTTGGATTTGAAGACTGGTAGACTTGATGTATGTAGAAGACCTCCATGGTCTCATTGAGCCAGAGGGGGCTCTGTAGGAGAAGGATCTTTGCCTGAGTGCTGTTCTTTGGAATGGGACAGAGTGCTCCTTGAGTGCTGCATCTAGTCTTGTACTTAGAGCTGGATGGGGAGAAAGATCAGAGATGTGGGGAGTCCTGCCCAGCAGTGCTTTCTTGCTGAGGAGTCAGGCTGGAAACTTTATTCTGTTTCCAAGGATACCCAGTTTGTCTGTATATAGAGAACAGGTGTGAGTAAGGCAATCTTCACCAGTGGTGAGTCTGCATGCCTTGTTTAGGGTGGTCACCACCTACTTAAGTGCTGTGTCCACTAGCCACTCCAAATACAACCAGGCCATAGTCTAGAGTTGACAAAATTGAACTAGTGACCAATAGATGGAGTGCCGCTGGTATTTTTTTCAATGTCTATATAGTACATCAAGCTTGGCGTTGACTGCCTTAACCACCAAATCAATGTGTTGCATGAAGGATAGTGTGTCCCGATGGTAACCCCAGATATCTAAAGCTGTGAACCTGTTCCAACGGAGCCTTAACATTGTTAATGATGTCAGGATGGGAAATCTCCTTTTATGCTGTGAGCTTGATAGGAGCATGGTCTTTGTTTTTTTATAATTAAAGAGGAGCTTATGCGTGCTGAACCAATTTTCCAACTGGTGGAAGGAAGACTGTAGTTCCTGCTGCAAAGGTACAATGTGGGTGATGCTGCTGTTGGTTGACAGCATCATCAAGCGTAAAGGATGATTTTGTTGTCACAGGCATTAGAAAGAGGATTAAGAAAGAGACTGAATAGCAGAGGCCCCTGGATAGACCCTTGTGGCATACCAAGAGACTACTTTAGATTCTGATATGACATGGCCAATTTTAACTTTCAGCAATCCGTGTGACAGGTAATCATGAAACCATCGAACAGCATTGGGGCCACCCCAGGGTCTGTAATTGTGCCAGGAGGAGGGGTGATTGACTATATTGAAGGCCTTTGTTAAATCTATAAAGATGGACCCAACCAGTTTGCCATCATCCAGCGTCCTATGCACAAAGTCAATGTATTCAACCAGGGCTGTGGTGGTGCTATGGTTCCTTCTAAAACCATGCTGTTGTGGACACAGCAGTTGGTGCTTATGGAGGTAGTCAGTGATTTGGTCCACCACTATTTCTTCCAGGGCTTTGGATGAGGGAGAAGGATTGAAATGGGCCTGTAGTTGGCAATATTGGACCTGTCCCCATTCTTGAAAACTGGGGTCTGCAGCTAGTTTCCAAACTGAGGAATTTGGCAAGGGTGAGAATTTATTGAATAGTTTGGTTATAAGGACTATAATCACATCAAGGACATGGGCAACCAGTCTCATGTTCTGCCTGTCATACCCATCCTTGTTTTTACCCAGTACTTTTTTACATATTACATTGCCTCCTTGGTAGTGACCCACTTGAAGTAGAAGGTTAACCATGTTAGGGTTGCTACAGGGGACAATTCTGACAGCTTTAGGTAGTCTGGTGGTAGGACAGAGCTATGGTCTGAGAAGGAGGCATTAAATGACTCGGCTATAGTGAGAGGGTCCGAGGTGGTAGACCCATTAATGTTGAGCATATGGGTGTGATTCTTTCCTCCTTCCGAGGAGATTTTTATATTTTCCCAGAACCTGTTTTCATCTCCCCAACTCCTTTGCAGTTGTTCCTTGTGGTAGTTTGCTTTGGCTTGCCTGACGAGGTGAGTACACCTGTTCCTATGGGCCCTGTTATTCTCATGGTCTTTTTTATCTCCAGAAGCCCTAGCCTTAGCCCAAAGGTTGTCCCTTTCCCTCATATGGGCAAGAAGTTCACCTATGATCTACCCATTACTGTAACCCCATGCTTTCCTTTTCCTGACCGGTGCAAATTTGTCACAGATCATACTGAAGCTGTCGAAAAGAATTTTAAAGCATGATCAAGATCAGGCAGCTCATCAATTGGTGAACAGTCATGATGTGATAGAGCGTCTCTCTGGGAACCCTACTGTCCTCTTCTGAGGACCCTGATTTCAACTGTGACTAGAGGAGGATTTTTATGTCTGTTAGACCACCTCAAAGTGATTGGGGAGTGATCACGGTATCAGGCTGCACAGTGACCTCTGTAATCCTGGAGGAGAATTAGAGTACCCAATCGATGAGGGTCTTGTTCCCAGACTTGTGGTTTATCCTAGTGGGTTCAGTAGCTAACTATGTGAGGTACAGGTTAGCCACAGCATCCTTCTGGAGGATTGACTCTTACTAAGCCAGTTTATGTTAAAGTCCCCAGTGATGATGAGTTCACTGTCCTTATTGATGGAAGCCAAAACATCTAAGACTTTGGTGAGGACCTCACAGGCTTTTTGGGTGGAAGTTATACAGAGGCAACTACTAGATATTTACTCCATTGGCCAAGCAGGATTTTGACTGCAAGTAGTTCATGGTCATCTGCTCTACCAGTTATGGGAGCATGAAGCCCTTGAGCGAGTCCCCAATGTAGATACAAACATACAGATCTGCCAGCAGAAACAGACCACCCAGTCTATCAGTGTCTGCCTGAGTGTGCAGCTAGCACCCCAGATAAGGCAGCAGCCACCTATCTTGCCTTTTCTGTCATTCTGAAAAGATTGGTATCCTGTAGTGCAATCTCAGTATTCCTTACTTTGTTGGTTAACCAGGTCTCAGTGAGACAGATGATGTCCGGGTTGTACAGGGCCACCCAGGCCTGGAATTGTTCAGATCTGGCAAGAATGCTGCAGATATTCATAGCTACAAGTTTTAGGCCCTTGACTTGCAGTCACCTGACCCAGTAGGATTTGGAGGTCCAGGGTTAGGATGCACATTGCCGGATAGTAGGAGCAACATAAGTATAGCTTTCCTCAGTAAATAAGACTGTAATAGAGGACTTCCTTTGCAGAGTTTAAGCTTGCCAGGATAGGGCAACTTATATCTGGGGGAGGCAGGCAGCAGATAGTATTGTGTACTATATCCTTTATTAGGAGCATATGTTAGTACAATCATTAGATCTAAGGGCAGTGGAGCACTGGGGTGTGTTCCCAGTGAGTAGATTACTTTTGCCTTCAAGCAGGCCACCGCTCCGAGACTGGTGGAGTGGGGAAAAGGTAGGCTGGGAACTCCTAGATGTTCCTAGGGCCAACGGCCACTAATAAGTAAAACAATGTGAGAAGCAGGGTACTGATCATTTTTAGGGGTGAGAGCAGGAGGGAGGGAATCTCAGAGCTGCAGGCACAGTGAGCTGATAGGGTATTTGAGCCCTGGAAGGTAAAAAGTAAGCCTCATGGGACTAGGTCTGAGTAGGAAGCAGCAGTAGTGAAGGAGCAGGGGTGGTGTAGTCACCAGAGGGGCAGAAGGTAGGGAGCCCTAAGCACAGCAACCACAGTGAGAGGGTAGGGTTTTATAGCCTGATGGGCAAAAGTAAGCCTGATTGGGTGGGATCACTGAGGAAGCAGATGATTAAGCTATTCTAAGGCGGCAGCAGCTGGTTAAGCCATTTCTTGGTGATAGCTTTGAGAGCTTCGACATTCTCCACTTAATTTTGGTATAGATACCAGAATGAGTGAATGAGAATGGGTGTCATCTAGCTGGAAGAGCAGTTTTTACATGAGGATGAGGATCAGGTACCCAGTTCGATGCAACCCACACAATTGATACAGCTGCTCACATGAAGAAGAATGGGGAGCATTGGAAACAAAGGAAAGAAAAACAAAGGCAAAGGCAAGGACAGGGGAGACTCCAGAACAGGAACAAGTAGGGGTGATGTTCCATCAAAGCACAGAATGTATTAAATGTTAATAACATATTGAGGAGAGCCTTAACTACAGAGGAGAAACCATTTTTTTTAGTTACTTTTCTCCTGCGCGCTACCCTCCATGGCAAGGGCCCCCTTCTCTACTCGCCAGGCCTAGATCCAGTTCTGCAGACTGGGAGCACCCCATCTGAACTGTAACATGATTGTTAAACAACTGTACCGCACTTAATTAGTGCTGCATTAATATGTTCTCCGCAAGTGTGGTCCTGTTTCTCCTCACTTGTTGTGCCCTGCTAATGTTGTAACTGCACACTAATACCACTTGTTAGTTGATGTCTTTCTGTTCTGCAATATTTCATCACCTGTAAATGTCTTGTATTGTGCCCTGTTGACTTGGAGTATTTGTAAACCAGCCCCTGGCTCAAAGGTATTAATGCTGAACTTGAAATAAATAAATAAATAAATCTGCTTTGGTCATTACTAATGGGAAGATATCCTCAAGTTTTACTCTCAAAAGGGGTACTAGACAAGGTTCCTCTTTCCTCTTTACTCTTTAATCTTACAATACACCCATTAGTGAGGAAACTATCATATGAAATGGTAATTTGGTAACCCCGGTAATTTTAGCAACCTCATTCAAAATAGGAACTATCATCTCCCTGTATGCAGATGATATCCTTATCTCCTTCAAGATCCAAAAACTCTATTCCACAAATCCTTGAGACCTTAAATGATTTTGGTAAATTCTCTGCTATAAGCTAAACAAGGAAAAATCAATTTTTCTGCCCTTGAATAGGCACTGCAACAAAGAAGAAAAATATTACACATGGGTATAAAATGGGATAGAAAAAATGACAATTTATGTATCAAACTTTATTGAACAGCAGAAAAAACTCTGTCGAATAACTTAAAAAATCTTACATAGAATATATCTAACAGCTTAGCAAAGTGAAATTGCTTGACATTGGGTTTTAGGGCAAGATGGAAGCAATCAAGATGAACATTCTTCCAAAATGATTATATTTGTTATTATATTTCTTCCAACTGTTTCCTTCTTTATACCTAAAAAGTGGTTTACTGAACTACAGGGTAATATTAACTGGTTTCTTTGGAATACAAAAAGACTAGAATGGCAAATAACAGATTCACGAGGCTTAAAAGTAACGGTGGACTTAAATTTCCCAATCTTTATTTTTACTACTTGGCATGCAGAATGTCACAATCGGCTAAGTGCTCCATTGCACCGAAAGTAATAGAGGTTCCTGAATGATTATCCATAGAAAGGAATATAGGTGTAACACAGGGTCTTTGCATGTCTGCTGCTGTTTGCCAAACCTCTGAATTCCTTACAGAGCAAGGCAATTCGGATGGAATCAGATGATTTTATTTTGGCAAAACTGCTAGGCATGGACAATAAGAATTCAGTTTCATAGTCTTTATGAGGTAATCCAAACCTTCTATTCAATGGCAAAACCATTGATATACAGGACTGGCTTATCAAAGGTATTAACATCAAGGGTATAGTTGAGAATAATTACTTATTATTATTTATTGATCTGGTTTGAGATCATAACATATCTGTCTAGGACTTAGAAAAATTTGAATCCTATTGATTAGCGTACTAGCCTTCTACAAAAATTATCTGTTAAATGTTCATACAAATGAAAATACAAACACTTTCCTTGCCTGTTCTCAGATACATCTTTCCATATCTAAATTTTACAATCTACCAATAGATTGTGTTGGAGGGAGTATCAGATGGTGGCCCACTACAGTAGGAAAAAACCTAGATGATTGGGACTGGGCAAATATTTGGGTTAGCTCTTTAAAAACGTTTAAGTCAGTAAACATGATGTTTTTTATTTATTTATTGAATTGTTTCACCAGGAAAGGCACACTGAGCAACAAGCTGCTCAGCTCCTGGTGCGACCGAGGGGGTACAGAGAAAAGGACAACATGCAGGTTATCCAGTAGGAACAAAATAACATCTAACATCGCAAGTAGGAACAATATTACATTTAACACCATGTACAGTAGCACCCACATTCTGTGGTTGCATGGCAATAACTTGGTAACAGATAGGAGCGAAATAACATATACTTGACACAGTAGCTAGAAATTCAGGGCTAAATATTACAACAATTAACAAGGGCTAGCATTGAATCCTAGATACATGAAACACCTGATAATAATGCATAGGTTGGGCCAATAATCCAGCTTCTGTAGCAATAGCAATGTGCCACTGGTCAGGTGGGGGGGGAGGTAGTCACCTAGGTGGAGTTAGGAGCAGGAGCAGTTTACAGTGGGGTAATTTGATAGGGTGGTGGAAAAGAAGTGGGCAGAGGATGAGTGGTGAATTTGTGGGGAGATCATTCCAGAGCTTGGGAAGCCGTGTGGGAAGGCCGCTTGTCCAACTGTGGTCCTCCACTTGGGTATTAATAATTGGCATGAGTCATGAAATCTAAGGGCATAAGTGGGGTGGGAGCAGCTGACAGCATGGTTGAGAGGTAAGCAGGAAGGGCACCTAGCCAGTACTTGGAGACAAATTTAGCACAGTGCATCATGTGGCGGTTTGTTAGGGATGGTAGCCCAGGGATCGGTAGAGGTCACAATGATGGGTGAGAGATGGGGCATCGAGGGCAAAGCAGCAGAAGGCATTGAACAGGGTGTCAAGTCTTGCCAAGGTGAACTTTGCTGCGGTACTGTAGACAATGTTGCACTAGTGAAGGAGGAAGTATCGTCTTCAGACTAACTCACGGCGCAAGGTTAGAGGTAGGCTACTATGGTTCCTGTACAGGGCACCGAGCTTGGGTCACAGTTTTTAGAGATAGTGTTGATGTGGTCTGAGAAGGATAGGTGTCTGTCAGAGCCATACCCCTAAGTATCAGTATCACGGTGACATCCTTGAGTTTTAGCCCATCCAGGATGTGGAAATTGGGAAGGAGGGAGCCTGGACAGGTGTTGTCTTGTGCGAAGGTCATAGTGACTTTTTTTGGCATTTAGGAGAGCTGGTGAGAGCTGAACCAGAGTTGAACTTTGTTGAAATCAGCTTGGAGGATAGATACTACTGCTTCGGGAGGTGCCAGAGGAGAAAAGAACAGTATCATCTGCATACATGTGGATTGATGAAGTAGAACAAATGAGTGGTAGGTCATTCAGAAAATAGAGAACAGAATGGGTCCGACACCGACCCCTGTGGGTTACCGGTAGTTATGGGAAGGGGTGGATATGACATCAGAAACTCTAACAGATTGTGTTCTGTCAGAGAAGTATTCACTGATCCAGTTGGTAGCAGCAACAGAGAGCCCTGCTTCAGAGAGCGTGACAGCAGTAGGGGTGTGAGACAGTGTCAAAAACTTTCACAAGGTCATCGAAGATGGTTGAGGTGATCTGGCCACTATCCATACCTGATAGGATGGAGTCAGTGAGCCTTATCAGGGAGGAGATGGTAGTGTGACCATTCCTGAACCCAGATGGTACGCCATAAAAGAAATTTGAGTCGGTAAGGAAGGAGGTAAGTTGGGAGAGCACAAGGTGCTCTTGTAGTTTTGCAAGAGCTGGGAGGGAGAGAGATAGGGTGGTAGTTTGAAGTGGAGGTGGGGCACCCCTGTGAGAATGGAATGACAATGGTGTGCTTCCATGCCTGGGGACCACTGCAGCTGCAAATGATTTCTTTAGGAGGTTAGCAGGTCAGGTTGCTATGGCGGGGAAAGAGGTAGAGGAGTTTGGGGTCCAGCCCATAAGGGAATTACCTTTTGATGGGTTGAGAGATAGCAGGGCATCTAGTGTAGCCACTGGCGAGATGTTGTTGAAGGAGAAGGTGCATGACCCAGTAGGTTTATTTATACCAGCTGTGGGTACTAAGTGCAGGGTGGGCAGTGAAGAGAGAGAAATAGCCACTAAGTGGAAGTATGTGTTAAACTCAGTTGCAACTGCTCTTGGTTCCGATAGAAGGGAGTTGCCTACTTTTAGGAGCAGAGTAGGATTTGCAGCTGGTGGCATGAAGAGGAGTGAATGATCTTAACCAAATTTGAAGGGTTATTTAAGTTTGACTGAAGGAGTTGTTGAAATACTCTGCTTTAGCTAGTCATGTTGCTCTGGTACACTTGTTGTGGAGCATATTGTGTGTGGAGAGGTCATATGAAGGAGGCATGAAGATTTATGCACGCTCCATGCTTTGTCCCAGGCAATTTGACATACTATGAGTTCTTGGGTGATCCATGGCAGGTGGGTACCATATACCCTGAGCGACATAGTGGGGCATGTGCATCCCAGACATTGGGAAATGTATTTTGAAGTGCAGAAAGGCATCATTAATGGAGCTCATTGAAGGGAGGGGCCCAGCTTGCGAGGCCAGGGCGTGTAACAAGGGGGTGAGATTGAGAGATTTGATGGCGTTGGACTAGAAATTTGGTGGGGATTTGGGGTGGTGAATTTTAGTACTAGATATGTAATGTGATGGTCACTCAGCGGTCTGGAAGTAGTCCTGCATGGATGACTCAGTGGGGGTTGTCAGACTCCAGTGTAGGAGTGAGTGATTGCCAGATTTGGGGTTTAGGCAGGTTGGCTCAGTTATGATTTGTGAGAGATTTAGTGCAGAAATTTCAGTCCGTGCTTTATCGAGGGTTGGGCCTATCCAGTTGTGGTTAAAGTCACCCATAATATTAATTCCCCTGTTGGGGTTTGGGCGGAGATTTGCATGAGGGAGGTCAGTGACAGCTGAGGCAGGCGTGCCTGGCGGCAGTATATTCCAGCAACGTAGATGGGGAGTGAGAAAGGGAGAGCCAGCTGTAGCAGTATAAGTTTATAGATTTTAATCAGACTTAGATAAGACAACTGAGTAGTGCAAATCTGAGTTTACAGATGGCTACTCCTCCACTCTTGTGGCTCTGGCCTGATAGGCCAGAGAGTAGCCTGGGATAGTGACCGAGGGGTCAGAGATGCTTTCATTGAGCCATGTTTTGGAAAGGGTGATGATGTCTGGAGCATAGTGGGCAGCGAGCACCTGGAGAATCAAGTTTGTGGGCAAGGCTTCTTATATTTAGGTGCAGGAGATGCAGGCCATGTGGAGAGGGCCTCAGGGAGAATTGAAGTGGCAGACGAGTTGGGAGGGGCTTGTTGAAAAGAAAGGGAGGTGTTGATTGGGGTCCAGGGTTCGGGTGTATGTCACCTGCTGCAGGGAGTAGGAGAGCAAGTGTTAAGTAGTGCACAAACAGCTGTATGCACCAAGAAGTGAGTTAGCATCATCTAGGTTTCAGGCATGGACGATTCTCAAGGGCTGGGCAGGGGAGATTAATGAAGAATTACCCAGGGTGTGAGGGGTTGAAGAGGAAGGGACTGGGACATGAGGTCGACTATGCATTGTCTTGGGTGAGATGAGAAATGGTTGCTGATAAGTGGGAGTAGGGGGCTTACGAGGTCAGGGAGGATAGGGAGGGAGTTTAGGGAGGTTGGTGGCATGTTTGAGAGGAAGGAGGAGGCAGATGAATATACTAACAAGAAGGGCACATAGCCCAGCAGTAGGGACATGGCATGGTTCTAGAGTGGAGCAGCACACAAGCTGTTGTGGCAATTTAGTGGAGGAAGGGAGGAGGCTAAGGGTTGGGAGTGGTAACAGACTGGCTCCTGAGAGTTTGGAGCCCAATAGAAGAGGGTGTTAGTTAGCCAATGGGAGGAGAGTGAGTAAGTGGGCAGGAAAAGAGTGTATTTAATCAGTGGAGGGGCAGGGGTCAGGGCATCAAAACCTTGTAGAGAGTTCTGTCTGGAGGTCCTGGTCTCCGTGGTGGCTGCTTAGGTGCCGTCCTACCATGGGAGCTGAGAGCAGCCCTGTTCAAGGGCAAGCAGCTGAGGGAAGAGAGAAGGAAATTATTTTAAATAGAAGTTTGGGAGGTAGTCAGAGTTTAGCAGTGGGTGGAATTAGCAAGATAAAAGAAATAGAGGTGTAGGTGCCAAAGTTAATGAGCTAGTCTGGGGGGTTGCAGGAGAGAGAGAGAGACACACACACAGAGAGGAGCTGTACTCACTTGTATCTAGCTTGAACAGTATTTTGTTACACAGCAGTACAGTTCTTAACTTGTTTAAATATTCAGCAACTTAGACAATCTTTTAAAATTAGAATTTGAAGCACCAGGCGGCAAAAGACAGGGGAAGGTACTGGACAATCAGAGCGGGTTGGCGAGAAGCACCCATGATCCGATTGGCTGCACTACCACCATACCTTGTGGAGAGTTATGTTCAGGGGTTCTGATCTAGGTTGGCAGCTACTTATGTGCCGTCCAACCATGGGGAGCTGAGAACAGTCCTGTTCAAGGGCAAGCAGCTTGGGAGAGTTTTGTCTGGGGGTCCTGGTCTTGGTCAGCGGCTGCTTAGGTGCCATCCAACTGTGGGGAGTTGAGAGTGGCCCTGTTCAAGGGCAAGCAGCTTGTAGAGAGTTCTGTCCGGGGTCCCGGTCTCAGTCGGCGGCTGCTTAGGTGCCACCTGACCATGGGGAGCTGAGAGGGCCCTGTTCAAGGGCAAGCAGCTTGTGAAGAGTTCTATCCAGTGGTCCTGGTCTCAGTCAGGGGCTGCTTAGGTGCTGTCTGACCATGGGATCTGACAGCAGCCCTGTTCAAGGGCAAGCAGCATTTGGAGAGTTCTGTTGGGGGTCCTGGTCTCGGTCAGTGGCTGCTTAGGTGCCATCTGACCATGGGGAGCTGAGCAGCCCTGTTCAAGCACAAGCAGCTGAGTTAGTTCAGTTTAAATCACTACATAATCTATATTATACTCCTGCACATTTACATAAAATGGGTATCTGAGTCACATCTAGTTGCAACAAGTGTGAACAAGAAAATGCAAATTTGGTTCATATGTTTTGAAGTGTGCAGGAATACATAGTCTATGAGAAGGTATCATACAGCTACTGGAGGAATCTCCTGGCTTAGGAACAAACTATCCTTGGAAACGTGTCTCATCGGTCCTTTGATGAGCAAATGCGGTGGGCAGCAGAACAGAGATATAGCATCCACCTTATTTCTGCATCCGTTAAAATTTAAGTCTCAGGAATTGGTTAGAAGAGAAATAGCCCTTCCTTGAAGAATGGAAAATGAATGTCTAGAGATCTTACAGCTAGAAAGGTTGGCTATTTAATATTTAGTCTAAATGAAATTAGGTATGCCAATTCTTTACTCAACAATACCTTCATGTTCAATAGAGTAATACTATATCTCTCTCTTCATCGTTTAATAAATTCTTAGATAGTGGATTTCTCCTTCTTTCCTTGCAACTTACCATCCTTGTTCTCTTTCATACCTTTTCCTTTCCTTTCCCCATTTCTTTTCCCTTGTCTTTCTTCTGAATGACTAGTTACCTTGATAACAGTGCACAAGGGGGTATTGTTATTTTCACTTAGAAGTGTTACCTGTCCAACTGTTGATGCAATTTATTAATATGTAGAAGTATTTATTGTTCTATATCATTTATGTCATGACAAACCATTTTCTGTATAGTGACAACTTAGATGTAAGTTTTATTTGAAAACTCGATAAACTTTTATTGGTAAAAATGACAGTCTTTGGATAAAACCCAGTAGTAACAGGCAGTCTATACCAGGTGTACTACCTCTTTAAATGCTGCTAGAGTGCCTTCATACATATTCATCACATTCATTTGCATGTCTTCTGCCCCTTCTTCATTGTCTTGTGCAGCACTCTCCAAACCACACTGTGGGCAGTCCTATGGACAGGGGCCTGCCTGCCTCCAATCTCTTGCCCCAATAGAGCATTTCTTGGTCTGCTTCATGGGCTGTCCTCCTTCTCTGGGGCCTGGCTTGCTCCATACAGCCATGCCAATATTTACATGGTGCTTGGAGATGCTGACGCTTGCTTATTAAAAAGAGTCATTTCCAGTGGTCAGCACCTGCTTTGTTGTTGCTGCCACCCACGCTGCTGCTAGTTTCACTTTCTGGGCCAGGACACTGCTGCTTGAGGGAAAAAGTTTTGGACCAACTCCTCCCACTGGCCTCCTCTCATGATATTGCTGGGCTGCTGTGAGGATGGAGGGATAGCCTTCCACTGACACCTTCTGCTGACAGACTCAACTGCAGCCAACCAGAACTGCGCCAGACTGCAGCCAACAAAAGAGGAGGAAGGAGAGTCACTGCCATTCTGGACTGACTAGGACATTGGGAGGGATGCAGGATCAGCAGGTAAGTCTCTCCCTTAGTAGCTATGCCCTGGCCAGCCAGTTGCTCCTCTCACCCCTGCAGCACTGCTACTTCACTCTCTGGTCACTCACTCACTCACTCACTGAATGGCTATTGCCACCAAAGGGGCTGAGGATTCCAATAGCAGTCTTCACAAGTCTTACTCTGCCTGTCAGCTCCTGCTGCCCTCATGTTCAGGGAACCACCAGAGCAGGTTTCCAAATAACTAGCAATAGCAGGGGTTCTGATGGTGCTAGCAGGCAGGAGGGGTAAACAAACCCAAACGAAAAATATTTTAAAGCAGGGCCAGCTGAGGCTGGTGTCTTAGCTAGACTTATCTTCCTCTTCTTTCCCACACTATGGCCCTGAGGCACCTATTCTGGGGTACTTTTACCAGAGGAGCTCTGAAGCACATGGACACCCATTTCTGAAGGACAACAGGGATGCTGGAGCACTACACCAGGATGGGCCCTGCATGAAGCCCTGGATGGATCCCTGAATTAGCCACAGAATTTGAGTCCTGGAAGAGGTTCCAGATGGAGCACCAGATAGAGCTCAGGATGGAGCCTTAGATGGGGCCAAGAATGGAGGTCTATGGGGCCCAAGATGAAAGCCTGGATGGGGCCCTGGATGGATCCCAGAATTGGGACCAGAACTAAGCCCTAGATGAAGCCATGGATGGAGACCTGGATGTGGGGTAGGATGGTCTCAGGATGAAGCCCTGGATGGAGGCCAGGATAAAGGCTCAGTAAAAAGACCTGCATGGGACTCAGGATGGAAGCACAGATGTGGCACAGGATGAGGCCCTTCATAGGGTCCAGGATAGAGGCATGGATGGCGCCCAAGATGGAGCCCTGAATAAGGCCCTGGAAAAGCCCTGGATGAAGCCCAGGATGTAGGCTAGATGGGAGCCCAGGATGGAGCCCTGGACTGGGCCCAAGATGGAGTCCTGGATGGAGCTGTAGATGGAGTCCTAGATGGGCCCAGGAAGGAGGCCTGTATAGGGGCCCATGTAGAGGCCTGGTTGGGACCCTGGATGAAGCTCTGGATGGTGCCCAGAATGGAGTGGAATGGAGTCCTGGACTGTGCATAGGATGTTATTATTGAAGCTTTTCAGAAAGGAGGTCAGTGTTTGAGATATAAACACAGTTTCTGGATTGTTGTTGCAAATCCTTTCCACTCTGTTGATGAAGAGCTACTTACCCATATTTCCTTAAGAGTCTTCATGTAAGCTATCTCCATTATGTGCTTTCTAGATTTTTATTGATTTATTTGTATTGATTTAAAATATTTATCAGGAAATTGTGCAGAGATGAGAGGGTTACATGGAAACACAATATAAAACAATGAAGCAAAAAGTGTGCAAAATAGAAAGTAAAACACATGATCAGGAACTCAGGATGAGCAGATGTGCAAAAGAGGCAGTGTTTAAAATGAACATGCATGCAGAAACAGGGACCACTGTGACAACAACTGTCAAATGCAAATATAGAGACCATTAACATCCTGGATCTGACAGTGGGTAATCCGCAGCTGGGTGCTTTTCTTCTTACGTAAATGAATGGCAAACATGTTTCAGGATTGTGATCACTTCAATTATGATACAACCATATATTATAAAACAACTGATGGGAAAATCGGTTACTATAACAAGCTATGCGGTTTCAACTTGGGATTCTGATAACATCAGGAAACAATCGAACTTTGCTCTGTTGGTCATTGATCTGAATCTGTCGATGAAAACACAGGCATGCTGTATGTGATTAACCAACTATTAGTCTATGTATTATAGCAACTGTAAAGGTAAGAATCAGGCAGGGTAGCTATCACTCTCAACGGCCAGGGGCCAGAATATTGCCCCACAATAATCAACTTATTGTGCAAATCACCTAACACATGTGACCTTGCTCCCATGATACTTGTGCATTAGACATCAGCTTGGATTACATTATTTTGGGAATGTAATGATCAGATTGGGCAAAATAGAGATGCATGCCATAAGGCACAAACTTAGAGTCCCCATTATTTTTGATAGTGGTGATGACCCTAGATTCCAAATAGGGCAAAGTCATCTATGTAGATTTTGCAATTTATTAAGTCATCCAAAAGGTATAGCAGGAGAATTGTAAATTGCTATTAATGAAATACAAAATTGGACAAAGAAGAATAAGATGCAAATAAAAATGATATAATTCAAGCAATTTGGTTCAGTGGAACTAAAAGCTAAAAGGAACAAGAGCAGAGTTGTGAAATTATAGGGATGTGATTAAAAAACAGGTAAAATTATTTAGAATGACAATATCAACAGATTTAACATGGAAGGTGATAGAATCCATTGTTCCAAAGGTTAACAGACATAATGTATTTCTGAACTGTGTTTAAAGAGGTTGGGTGGGAGCCAAGTGAACTGATAGAGTACATGACACTTCATCAGACCAATGGTTCTTTATCACGTGTCCTCTACGTGGCATATAGGCCTAGGGAGTAGTAAACAAAAAAGTTGAGAAAATACTAAAATGAGCTAGTAAGGGTTAGGGTTAGGGCAAGTAAGTTTACTAAACCTCAGATCACAGCGGTGCAGAATCGGCATTCCACATGGAATGTGTGTGGAATGGCAATGCTGCTTCCAAAAATGTTTTTCAGAATTTCTTCAATTCTGCAAAATTCCAAAAAGCATTTTTATATAAACCACAAAATAATATTCAGTGAGTCCTGCAATCCATGGAATATTGTTCCACTGTTTGCGAAAATGATTTCTTGAATTACATAAACTACGGGATGCAATTCCACAGTTAAATTTCGACTTTCAAATTTCCATATTCTGGGTCTGATGGAATACTGTGGAATTAGGTAGAATTTCTGAAATGCCACCAAATTTCAGAGAAACAAAATGCAAAAATTCTGTGCAGCTCTACCAGAGGTGTTCTGTTTAAAGTATTCAAAAAAAATGAGGATGCAAACCCTTAAGGAAAGAAGAGATGATCTGTGTAGTAGATTTTCTACCGCCATAACTATGAAAGGAATAAAGTTAGAGAACTGATCCAGACAAACAGACAAGAATAATATATATATAAATATATGCAAAAACTTAATTAATGCATCAGTTAGGCTCAAAGTGACAAAAGTAGGGAAATGTGGCATTAGAGTTTCCAGCCCTAATACCAGTGATGAAAGTGAACAGAACACACAGGAACTCAGTTCCTGTACCTTTTGAAGCAGGAACAGAGTTCCTGTACTTCTTCCACTGGCGCTGGAACTGAAATTCTTAAACCAGCAACATAATGATAGTTTCTGGCCCTGTGACCTGAAATCAGGTTTCCATAAAAACATTTGACTTGTACAGCAGTGCTATTTTACAGAAATACTTCAGTATCTCTAACTGAATCTACTAGTGTCCAAACAGATCGATGCGTTTGGCACAGCTATCCTTCAGACTGAAGAGCTTTATTCTGCATTTTATATTTGCCAGTGCTTGAGTTCCTGTACTTCTTGTGTACCACTTGCACCACTGCCTAATACCCGTGCCCACCTGCACAAATGCACAGGCAGGGGTCTGTCTTGAGCCCATGAACCTAACACTCACCCCATTAACCAATACTGTAGCCATGTGACCTAATTTTGTGCTGGAACGGGATGAGTAGTAGGGTTCATGGGCCCCAAGACAGACCCCCACCCACTTGTGGGTCTGTGCAGGTAGCCAATGGGGTTAGAGTTGGAACCTTAACACCACATTTCCCCACTTTTGTCACTTTTACCTCATCTGATGCATTAACAAAGTTTTTGCAATTTATTTCTTACTTTTGAGATAGTATGATAGTATCCTTATTTAATGGCGGGAGGCAGGTCTGATCCATCCCTCCATTGAGATAACACAATAGTATCCATATGTTACAGGGGAGTTCAGGGTCCTTCAGGCCCTGCACTCCCATTCTTCCAATGAGACAGTATAATAGAACCCTTATTTGACCCCAGATTTTCAACATAGCCTTCTTATGACCTTACCACATGTACCCAATCCAGAAAATTATCAAATCCCTGCCAAAACACAATTCTGCACAACAGGAACACCATTCTATGTGACAGGTTTGAAAACACATTTTGGAAATAATGGGGAATCCTGCCACCAATGATAACTGGTACAATGGAGGGTGGGGGTACCACTGGACACCAGGGAGACATGGCCAAAAAAAAAAATATATATATACATACAATAAAAAGTAAAACAAGCCGGCCCGGTGGGGCTGGGGGATGAGGCACTGAACACCACTTCTCGTGCTACACGGCGACCGGGTTCAGGAATGGACTCAGGATTGTCAGGGGTGGATGCTCTCCTCCTCCAGGGTGGGGTACCGGGGGTGTCTCGCACACCCCACATTCCTGGGGGCAGTAGAAACATGGGTTTACAGGGGCAATGGCAGCTCTCCAGAGCCGGGAATGAGAGGATGCTCTGGGTGTTTGGCGACAGGTACATCCTTCGTGCCTGTGTCCTCAGGGGTTAAGGGAGGAAATGGGAGAAAATCACATACACCCTTGGCCCCAAGCATAATGAAGCCAGGGTAGGAGTAGCCTTGAATAGCCCAAGCAGACGGAGTAGGAGGGGTACAGGCCTCTTCCAAAAGCTGTGGGAGCTGGGCAAGTGCAAAAAAAAAAAGTAAAACAAAAAATAATTATTTGGGGATACAGGGTGGGGGTGCCACTAGACACCAGGGTCAGATATTCAAAACTTTGCCCCAGGGCTAAATTAGCACTGCCCACCGTGTTAAATTAGCCTGGACTCAATAGCATGCTATATTCAAAAGGATAGCCCAGGTGCTAAACCTGCTGAGAGGAGGATGTTCTGGGTGCCTGGCAACAACGTGCATTACCATGTCATCTGCCTGGATGTACATCCTTCACGACGGTGTCCTCAGGAGCTAAGGAAAATGGGCTGGCAGTATAGCCTAGAAGTTTGAGGAATGAGGTGTGAACGAGCTTGGTACATCCAGTAGACCAGACCTGAGTTTGATTCTCTCAGCGTCCATTTGCATACTGTGTGACTCTGAGCAAGGGGCACAATTTGAAGATAGAGGACGGCTCAGAGGTAATGTTAAGTATTTTTTTCACAGAGAGAGAGAGTTGTGGATGCATGGAAGAGCCTTTCTGAGGAGGTTGTGGAGTCAGGAACAGTGGGAGAATTCAAGAATGCATGGGACAGGCATAAGGCAATTCTAGTGGGGGCAGGAGGAAGTAAGCTGTTGATTAACTAGAATCTGCAGCTTATCCATCAGAGTAGGAAATGGGCAGACTGGGTGGGCCAAGTGTCATATCTGCCATCAAATTCTATGTTTCTATGTTTCTAAGTCACTTAACCGCCCATTGCTCCCAGGTCGCCCCTGAAAACAGGGACTTGTGCCTAGTGGGCCTTACTCGGTTACCAAAGACTAAAAAAAGAAAAAATATATAGCATGCTAAGGAAGCTGGGCAAACTGGGCTGGGAGTGCAGTGCAAACATAGCCTGGGAATAAGACAGCTCTGAATATAGCAACCAGGAAGTGCTCACCACAACAGCAGCCAAGTGCACAGTGACATGAAGGAAGGTAGAGGTGAACTATGTGGCCAATGTGTGCGCCAGCAAAGGCGTGGACTCTGTAAAGTTGCAAGCAGCAGCGCATGTGAAACTACATTGTGCAAAAATGTACATTAGTTCTGAAATGTTTGTGTGGCGCTAACACATTTGCTCAGGCTTAGCGTAGAGCTAAGCCGTTTGCCAGTGCAAACACATTTTCCCGGCTAAACTTTGCTATATTCAAAAGTGACATGCAAATGAGCCTACTTAGATAGACTCTAGGCAAACATCCAGATTAACATCTCATTATGATCTGATTTGCATGCAGTTTGCCAAGCGTTACTGCAGGGTCCCAGCTCCACCTGTAGGCCAGTCTGGAAGTATACAGCAGCTGGCTGAGGCTGCCCACAACTCCACCTGTAGATCAGTCTCACAGTGCATGGTGGTAGCTGCACAGGCTACATTTATACAGTACAGCATAGCGTATTGTACCCCAGGGGACTACACATCACAGGCACAGGTGGTGGTGGTGCTGCATGCAACTGTCAAACTGTAGGTCATGCTACAGTGCACAGCAGACACTACAGTAGCAAGGGCCCAGTAGTGTGAGGACACAGCAATGCCTATGGTGTGTAGGGCAGTGATGACCACTGCACTGTACACAGTGACAGGCTCAGCTTGCAGGTGTTTGCTGACAGTGGACATTACTGTTATGCTGTTGTGTGACCCACAGATGCTGCACCACTGGCATGGGATGCCACAGTGACATATACATGGCTGGCTGTGTGCTGTGGTGTCTGTACAGCTGTGTGGTATGTGGCTGGGGGGCACATACGATCAGACAGGCACACTGGTGTTGAGGTATTCCCAGCACTGGCCCATGTGCACTCGTGATGTGTCCCAGCCTTGTGGCCACAGTCTGTAGTGCAGCCTGGCCACTTGCATGCCCTCCCTCAACACCCTCAAGCCCACAGTGATGCATGTGTGTTGCTGGCATGTGTTGGTGTCCACAGAAAGGTGGTCTGCAGGTGTGTGCCGTGTACACTGCCATAGTGTCCACTGGACTTACTACCTGGCATAGCTGGGACTGGTGGCAGCTGATGGCATCATTGCGATGCCATCAGTGGTAGAATGTCTCCTCTATGTCTGTCATTTTCTATGTGTCATACATATTGGTTAGGGTCACTAAGCCGCGCTAATGCCGCACAAAACCACAAAGTCATGCAAAGCTGGTTTGCCCAGAGTTAAGACTACCTTTTCCTGGGTGGTGATTTGTACCATGCAAAGTGTTGCGTTAGGTTGTGCAACACCACTTGCATAGTGATCTTCCTGGAATATAGCATTGCGCTGACACCCCTTCAGTTTGCCCTGCATACATTATACTTTCCCAGTGCTAATGCTGTTTGCATGCACTATTTGCCCTTTGAATACTGCGGACCCATGCTAACCCGACGCTAAGCCTGAGCAAACAGTTTGTGCCTAGAGCAAAGTTTTCAATATCTGGCCCCAGGGATATAAAGGGGTACTAAACAGGAAAATATCCTGACCAGTTCACCCATTTGCTGAACCAGATGGCCAGTTTAAAATCTTGGTTCACCAAATCATATCCCTGTGTGCCACTTAGATTCATCAGTTGTAAACAAGGAAATCGGCTGGCGAACAAGAATTGCAGGTCTGGCCATCTGGTATTTAAATTTTGCCGACCAGCTGGTCAGACAGGAATCCTTGTCTGCCAACTGAATTTCTTGTCTACCACCCTGGTTCATCACTGGCAAAAGGTTCCCAGTCTGGCCATCTTGTTTTCAAAATTGGCGATCAGATGTCCAAACTGGGGATCCATATCTGCCAGTCGAATTCCTTGTTGACCCCTGAGGAACCAGGATGATGAACAAGGAATTTAACGAGTGGCAAACCAGGACTTATAAACAACTAAAACAGAAAAATAAAGTTAAACAAACAGGGAAGCTACAGAAAAGTTTATCAAGTCCTACTGAGGAAAACACATCCATAGATGTGTTAACGAACATCCGGGACAGAGTTATCAGGGTCTTTTTCGGGGAAAAACAAAAAAAGATGATGACTTGTGAACAAAGAATTTTTATGATGAACCAGGATTGGCAACTGGCATGCAAGGGTGGCCCTGGTGAACCAGGATCCTGGTTTGTACCATGCAGCTGTCCTGAAAAAAAACTCCTATTGAAAATACTGGGACCTTACAAATGCTATAATGCTTGAATGGATTAACATTTTTCACCAAATAAATGCTGACCTGTTCTATGACCAAAGCTCTTTCTACCATAAAATTTCAGACCAAAATTCAACACCATTTCTGCACAGCATGATGAGAATAAAATTGCCAAAAGTGGCGAATTTTTGTTTTTCACTATTTGAATCTCAGAATCTGCAAATCTGACAGGAATGAAACTTGGCAACTCAAGAGACCTACCCCCAAGAGATCGCACACACAAAATTTTGTTCAAATCTGTTGAATGGTTGCAAGGGTTTTCAAGATGGCGGCCACGCTAGGCTGCTGTCTGCTCAGGCTTTAATGCCTAAGTTATTTTATCTTATCTTGTAGTGACACTACAAGTATTTTTAGTGTAGTGGAAAAGCATAAGACAGGGCTTCTGCAGTGAAGTAGATTAGGAGTTTTAGGTTTTCTTTTCCATTTATAAAAGGTTAAAAGGTTAACTTGGATCAAAGGTCTGCTGGAGTTTTGCTAGTGGCCTGTTTTAAGCTGTAAAGGAGCCAACTGAAGTCTTTTGGGCACTCACTTTCAGAAGCTTGGTGGCAGGAAGAGCGTGCTGCTGGAGGTTCGGAATGCCAGTTTGATGCCGGTGGCTGTGGTGTGACTGTTGGAGGCAATTCCAGTGGGAGGAAGGATTCATCTGTTCTCTTCAGAAGCTGCCTCAGGGGCTTGGTGAGGAACTATGTGAGGGGCGGTGGTTGAGCAGTGGGGTAACCAGTGTGGCAGGAGGTGGGAGCTCCGCTACCCTCTGGGAGAACCACCATCTCCCATTGTCCCGGACTAGCTTGGAGCGGATCCTGGGCCTGAGAGAGGTGGCCCATCTGCATTTTGTCATTGTTGGGGTGGGGAAATGCCTGCCTGGAGGGCTTCTTCCTACATTTGCTGAAAAACTGACTTCCTGACTTATGAGGGTTCCTTGTTTTCGAAATTTGCCTGTGTGAATCTGTATAGCCTCTGCAGAAGGCCAGACTGAGTTGAAAATTGGTGAGAGCTTTTCACTCTATTTGGAACTTCTGAGCTATGTCGGGGTGAGTGCCTATTGTTACATATCCTTGCAGTTGAAACATCACTGGTGAGAGGAGTGTTGCTTGATAAACTGCAGTCTTCAAGGAGCTCCCTGGAACCTTAAATCTCGTCAGTGTGTATTTATTTTGGTTTGTTCAGAGGCATGATGTACCATCATACAAGAGAATTTACTTTCAGATGGCTCTTTTTTATTTCAGGATTTATGCAATATATTGTGGGATAGCGTCCGATCTGATGAGTGAGAGATTACAGAATTGGCAAAGGGGTTTCCCTATTAACTTTCTCTGCTGCGAACATTATTGGATTCCGCCTTTTGAAGCACCTCTGTTTAATTTTGTGGTTAAAGTGTTTTTAGTTTGGATTTTGAGGGTGGGGGTAGTATTTATTGTGGGGTGGTTTTATTTTGTTTAATGTGTATAGGATATGCAATTAAGGTGTATGTTTGAGTCTAAATGTTGTTTAAATTCTGTTTAAAAGTGAATGTTTAAAAGTATACTTGTCCCAGGATGCTGTTTCTTACTACCTTCTTTTGCCTCTCTGTGGAGCACTTTTCTTCTTACCCTCCTCAACCCTCCCTTGCGGGTGCCCTCACCTGCCCTGCCCCCCGCTGCTCACCTCAGACACACACCTAGTCCTCCCCTCAATTGCCAGCTCAGGACTTGCCCTTGACCACTTTGGGATTATCAATGCCGCAATCCTACCTCCCTCCTTTTACCAGGGCTCTCGATCTTAACACCCTCTACCTCAGCCTCCCACCAGCCTCCTCTCTTCATTGCTTAACTTCATTCCAAAACCCATTTCAGGACAAAAACAATGTATCTCTATGCCTTCTCCTACTCCTGTCAGGGGACATAGAGGTAAACCCAGGCCCAATTTCTACCAACTCACCACCCTATCACTCTCCCCAAAGGCTACGCATATACACCTAAATACCTGCAGCCTCCTATCCAAAATCTCACTACTACAACCTATCAGCCTTAACAATGCACCCGACATATTGACCATCTCTGAAACTTGGCTAAAACCTCACCACATGGATGCTGAAGTCTCCATCCCAGGGTACACCATAATCAGGCATGACAGGCGAGGGTCTAAGAAAGGTGGGGCACAGCCATATATATCTTAAACAGTTGCCAATTCACTATGATGGAAATCCCTCCCTTCCAGCAAATATAGGCGCCTCATTAGTTAAACTATCAATCCCATTTTCCGCCCCTATATACGTGTCTAGCACATACTGTCCCCCATGCTCACCCACTGAGGACATCCTCTCCCACCTTACCACGCTACAGTCCCTAGCCAATGGCGGAAACTCCATGCCACAAGACTATAATGCCAACTGGCTGGGAGCTGACAAAATCCACCTGAAAACAAAATAAAAGCTCTAAACCTCAAGCAACTCATAAGCAAGCCAACCAGACTCAACCATAAGTCTAAAAACCACACCCTTTTGGACTGGGCCCTCACTACCCCATAGAATCCTTGAAGCAGGGCTGCTTCCTGACTCCATTAGTGATCACCATAATATACCTGGTCAGGAAGGGTACACCTCCCTCCCCCAAAGACGTTACACACCAGGTCGTACACAACTCCCTGGACCTAAATTCTCTCTAGCTGACCTTAGAAGGGTGAACTGGTCCTGTATCACGAGGCCTCTTCCATTGCGTTGCCTATAATGCATTTCAATCCAGCTTCCTAAAAATCTGGGACAAGCACGCTCCTCTCTGTACCAAAAGAGTTAGAGGTGCACACCTCCCCTGGATCACACCTGACATAATAAGGAAATGCCATTCCAGGGACCTTGCCTGGAAAGCCTATAAGACATTGGGCTCCCAGGCCTCCTTACTACTTACAGAGCCTAAAGAACTTGCACAAATACCATACGCCTAGCAAAAAAGTCCTACTTCCTATCTACCTTCAGTACTAAATCTAATCACCACATGGACTTTTGGAAATCCCTCCAATCTCTGCTCTCTCCCCAACCCAACCACCCCACACTACTTGTAAATGGCTCCATCATCTCTGACCCAAGCAGTGTTGCCAAAGCTTCAACTCTCATTTCTCCAGCTGCGGAAACAAACTTCTTTCCTCCCTCAGAGCATGCATTCCCAGCCACCCCCTGCCCCTCTTCCCCTAGAACTCACCCCATAGCCCCTCCTTTCTTTTCAACCAGTCTCCCCATGAAGTCCTCCACTCCCTACGTGCACTTAACCCGAACAAAGGTAAATGCCCATCATCTCTGGATGATAAGATGCTATACCTATCGGCCCCTGCCATAGCCTCCCTGGCCGTGATTCTCAATCTCTCCTTCTCACTGGGCAAGGTACCAACGTCTGGAAAATGGCCACTGTCATACCCCTCCCTAAAGGCGGTGACCCTTCATCCCCAAGCAGCTATAGACCTATTTCCCTCCTCCCTATCCTGGCAAAACTTCAGGAGTGACTTGTCCTGTCCCAACTCACTCAGTACCTGGATTCCTCCTCCTTTTACTCCCTTCCAGTCTGGCTTCCATAAGCCCATTCTACCATCACCTCCCTACGAGTCACGGGGACATCCTCACTGGCATAGACAATGGTCACATCACTATGGCCATTTTTTAGATCTAGCCAAGGCTTTTGATACCGTCTCCATTCCTACTCATCCCCAAACTCTCTGATACAGGGATAGCTCAACCAGCTATAGAATGGTTCCAAGATTACCTAGCGGGTAGGATGCAAGCGGTCAGACTGACCATGCACACCTCTAACCCTCTTCCAGTCACTTCAGGTGTCCCCAAAGGTCTGTCCTTGGACCGATACTTTCTCTATATTTCTAAATGGCCTCCTTGCAGCATGTTCCACTCATCCATCCAAATGTATGCCGGATACCGTTCTATGCGCTTCTGGTCCCTCAACTAGCAGTGTGGCATCTCTCCTTCAGGAGGATTTCTCAGCCATCCAACACTGGTTCATGTCAAATCAGCTATCTCTTAACCCAACAAAGACTGTGTCACTTACATTTGGCTCCCAACAAAGACTCTCCTCAAACACCCTGTCGCCCGTTCATTACCCTCCAAGGGCACATCTTGAGCGATGCACTAGCTATAGATATCTGGGCATCTGGCTTGACCAACACCTAGATTTCACCTTCCACATTGACTCCTGCATAAGAGACTGCTCCCTAAACTGGGGCTCTCTTCCAGTAACAAAACATGCCTCCCCAAGGAAACAAAGGCTCGCCATAGTCCAAAAATGATACTCCCAGTTCTGGATTACGGTGACATAGTATATTCTATTGCCCCTCGTCTACCCTGACAAGTCTAGACACCCTGTTCCATTCCTTCTGCCGCTTCATCCTCGACTCCCCACCATCCACCCACCATTATCGTTATACAGCTCCTAGCCCTGTCATCTCTCCATGACCGGAAACTAATAAATTGTGCTAGGCTTGCTGCTAAATTCTGGACTCACTCCCTCCCTCCCTACCTTGAATCTACCTTATCTCAACAACCTCCCCTGCATACTCCTTAGGCGCCTGACCCCAGACTTCTACAAGTCCCACTAATGCACACTACCAAAGGCCAGTCAGCTTTCAAATATAGGATTCCCCAGTTATGGAATGCCCTTCCAGCCCCCATCAGACATGCACAAAATCCGGTCAACGCACCAGACTACTCCAGGCAAACTTCTCCTCCAGCTGCTTATGCTAATTTGCAGCTAGCCCTCTACTAAGTAATCATAATTTGTTCAGGAGTACTCCTGAGTCAGCGTTATGTATTCTGTCTGTAATTTCTTTCCTGCTTGTGATTGCTCAAAAACTGTACTACTCTGTGTTTGAAATCATAGACAATGTTAGCTATTTTCATTTCTGTATTTTAAATGTTCTTCTATAGACATGTACTGGGCTAGGCCACCAGGTCGCATCTGGAATCGAGCATGTTTCTCAGTATGCCTTCCTGGTAAATCTAAGTAAATAAATAAATAAAATAAATAAATGTGATGGGTGTGAGTGAAGTGTGTTTTGGCACTTTAAAAATGTAGTGTATTTGGTTTGGGTTATTTTGGGGAGGAGGTAGCTTTGGTTTTAGTTATTTTGTATGTGTGGAGTGTGCGGCATTGAGTTTTTGTAGAGTGTTTGTGGATTGTGAAAATAAAGGGCAGGGATGTGTCTGGGAAGTTATGAGGGTTTGGGGTGGGCTAGGATTTTGTATGGGGCTCCCCAGCTATATGATCTATGGCCTTTGTCAGCCTCCCAGTGTCTGCTAAAATGGCTAGGTGCTGTAAGGAAGTTGGAATAGGAGGAACCGTTTGATTCATTTGGGTGGGGTGCCCCATGCACTGCGGTTGGTGGTAGGATCGAGGTAATGAGATGTAGAAGGCACCCTGAGGTCAGACGGGTTCTGGAGAGAGGCCAGACATGTTTAGTTCCCATCACTAGGGTTCTACCAGACCAGTGGGCAGGTAGCCAGAGGGGCTACACTATCCACCAATCCCCTGAGGGGTGCTTTGCATGCCAGATGGGTCAGAAACAAGACTGCAATTATAGCAGACTTGATTTCTTTGGCCGATCTAGCTTGCATTACGGAGACCTGGATTGGTGATGATGCTGGACCAGTTTTAGAGGCTGCCGTCCCATCCAGATATACTGTGGTGCACTGCCCCAGAGTGGAGCATGAGGAGGGGTTGCTATCTGTTTTAGATCCGAACTGGGCTTCACAGTACACCAGTGAGAACACCACATTCATTTGAATGTGTGGCCATCCATGGGGTCCGGCGCAGGCTGCCTGATTCTTTTGATTTATCGCTCCTCTGGGACGGTGGAGGACTTCCTTCAGGAGGTGGCTGATTTCGTGGTTGGTGAGGCGTTGGAGGCCCCAGATGTTTAGTGCTGGGGAACTTCAATGTCTGAGCTGATGACGAGTCATCTCAGTTAGGTTCCAACTTCCTCCAGATGATGTTCTCCTTGGGCTTTGCACAGGGTGTTTCCTCCGTAACTCATTTGGGTGGCCACATGTTGAATCTGGTGTTCTCACTGGGGCTTGAGATTAATTGTCTCAGGACTGATTGGGTCATTTGGTCTGATCATTATACGGTGAAGTTCTTGTTCGGTCCCCAGTAGCCCTTCTCCTGCTGAGATGGTCAGTTATCGCCCTTTGCGGGGTTGGCCCTGTGGGTTTTCTGGCAGTAGCTGACCTATCTAGTGTGGATAGTGCATGCGATGGGGGGTGTGTGTGCGGCAGTGGATGCCTATAATAAGGTGCTCGCTAGTGCACGCGACTCTTCACGACCAGTCCGTGTTACGACCCAGGTCTTCTCATTTGAGGTCCCCTATGGTATGATGGTGAGCTCAAGGGGTTGAAGACTCTGGGTCAGAGATTAAAGCACTGCTGGTGGAAGTCTGGCCTGGAGGTGGACAAACTGGCCCTGCATATGCACTACAGTGCATACCAGAGAGCAATCAACTATAAGAAGGCAGAATTCCTGTCCAGAGAGATTGCTGCTGGAAGGAACTGACCAACTATGCTCTTTCAGACTGTGGACAGGCTTCTTCATCCTTGCTGTCTACAGCTGAAGGTAGCTTTTCTAATGTATTATGCAAAGAGTTTGCTCGGTTCTTCTCAGACAGGGTGTCCACCATCAGGCAGGAGGTTCTGCCAGTGGTTCAAAATTTGGCCGACAGTGGTCTCTACGGGTGCCCAGGGAGCTCTCCACCTGGTTGGGGTGAGTTTAGACCAGTGAAGGTGGCTGATGTCATTGAGATTGCATCCTAGCTATGGCACACCTTTTGTGAGCGGGACCCGGTGCCGAATCTTTTCTTAATGAGATGTGTCGACTCTGTCGGCCCAGTATTACCTTGATTGTCTGGTGTTCCTTTTCACAGGGGTCTTTTCTGATGTCTTGAAGGAGGCATTGGTGAGACCCCTTCTGGAAAAATCTTTGGACCCTGAGATCAAGGCGGATATCAGATCTATCTCGATCTCCCATTTTTGGGTAAGATTGTGGAAAGTGGTGGCACTTCAGCTTGAGGAGCATCTCATGGCCCATGATTTATACAAGCCACTCCAATCTGGGTTTGTGTGAGGCATAGCACAGAAACTGTGTTGGCTCAGGTGCACAATGACCTACTTAAGGCTAGAGATCGAGGAGGGGACAATTCTTGTTCTCCTCGATCTCTCTCTCTCTCTCTCTCTTCAGCATTTGACACAGTTAACCATCAGGTGTTGCTTGACCACCTAAAGGAATTCTGTGGACTCACTGGCACTAGTCATCTGCTGGTTTGAGTCCTTTCTATCTAACAGGAGGCAGAAGTTGGTGATGGAAATTTCTCCTCCTTTCCCACTCACCCTTTGTGTTGGGTTTCCCAGGGTTCGATCTTGTCACCGAGTGTTGTTTGCCGTGTACATGCTGCCCTGGAGAGCTCCTTAGGAAGTACAGCTTGGATTTTCATTGCTATGCCGATGATACCCAGCTGTATTTTTCCTTGCCCTGAAACATCTCGTGCAGTGGAAGTGTAATAGCTGCATCGCAGAAATCAATGACTGAATGGCCTCCAGCTGGTTGCAACTGAACCCCGATGAGATGGAGGTACTGGTGGTGGAGTCGAACAGAGGGCATGATAGGTTTGCTTCTGGTGCAGATACTGGGCTTTTCCTTGGCTCTGTACCATTGAAGACCTCCTCTAGGGTGTGAGATCTTGGTGTTATTCTGCACAGTAGATTGAAACTTGAGTTTCAGGTGTCTGCTACAGTCCATACCAGTTTCTATCATCTGAGGAATATCATCAGGATAAAGCCCTAGTTCCACTGCAGGTATCCCACCTTGGTACATGCCTTCATGACGTCCAGGCTGGACTACTGTAATACGCTCTATCTCGGGGTCTCTGGGGTACCCTGTGCCAACTGCAGCTGGTGCAGAATGTGGTGGCTAGGTTGTTGACTGGACAGTCTAAATACTGTCACATCACTGTGGTCCCGTGTCAACTGCACTGGCTGCCAGTTAGGTGGAGGGTCCTCTTTAAGGTGGGTTTACTCACCTTCAAGGCCCTCATGGCCTGGGCCCTGATTTTCTGAAGGACCTTCTTATTCCCGCTGTCCCGACCTGCCCCCTCCGTTCCTCCTTTAGGGGCCTCCTCGTGATCCCCAGGACGAGGTTAAAAACAACCCGGCGACAGAGCATTTAGTATCGCCGCTCCCGTCCTGTGGAATTACTACTCCAGCTGTGAGGGAGGCCCTTCTGTACAGCCCACCTCAAGACCTTCTTATTTAATCAAGCCTTCCCGGATTGTTTATTATAATCCTTGCTGTCCTATTATTTAGAATGCATAATATGTATTTTCTTTTAAATGCTCAGTGCCCAGAGCCTCCGGGATGGGCGTCTTTTAAATAAAATTTGCCTTGCCTTGCCAAAGTTATTTAAGTGCAAAATTTGAGGTTTAACATAGAAACTGCTGCTCAACCCTAACTATAGTGGTATATATATATATATATATATATATATATATATATATTCATGGGAAAAAACTCAGTTTAATGCATCAGTTAGGGTTGTTCCACAGTGACAAAAGCGAGGAAATTCAATGTTGGGTTCCATCCCCTTGCACCCCACCTGCCCCACTAACAGGCATGGGGTGTGCATTGGGGTCATCGCTCTAACTCTCAACCCCATTCGATGTGCAAACAAGCTGAGGTGGTGCAGTATCACGAGAATGGGGTGAGAACTAGGACCAACAACTAACGCACACCCCAATGCCTTTGTTGGGGGGTGGGTAAGGTTTTTTTTGCCATGAATTTCCTTCTTTATGAGAATGTGCACTATAAATAGTGAAGTAAACGGCAACGCAAAACGAAGTGCAATGCTAACGCACATGGTGATGCAAACGTAAATGATAACGCAAACAGTAATACAAACACAAGCACAAATGTTAATGAAAACAGAAATGCAAGTGCATACGGAAATGCAAACTGTAATGCACACAGGCATGTAACGTATTGGAAATGCAGATACTTATGATAACATCAAGAATGATACCAAAGGAAACAAGCGTAAACAGAAATGGAAGCATACGCAGATGCAAACGCAAATGGAAATGCACACAGTGATGCAAAGCAAATGCAAACAAAAACAGTAATGGAACGCAATGTTAACAGTAATGCAAGCATGAAGTGCAAATGAAAATGCAAGGGTAATGCACCCGTTGGAGACAGGAACAGTAGCACAACAGAAAAGGAAACGTAAGTGCATATGGAAATGCAACTGGTTACGGCACAATCATGGTACTGCAATAGAAATGCAAATGCTAATGGTAACAGCAACAATGAGCCAAAAGAAAATGCAAACGAAGCATGTATGCAAATGCAAATGGTAATGCACACGGTGACAAAAGCGAAACACAAACAAACAATAATGGAAATGTAAATGGTAACAGTAATGCAAACACAAGCACTAACGAAAATGCAAGGGTTAAGCACCAGGTGGCATAGGCGGAACGCTAACGCCAAACAGTTACGAAACGCAAGTGGGAATGCTAACTGTGACAGTAGCAACACACACCTTATTTTCACCAACAGCTGCACAGAGAAACACAGTGAATACAAAGAATGTATGCATAATAATGGGCCTCAGAGCAGAAAATGAGCACTTGGAATACTAAGTTGCTTATTTCTCAGGAACCGTATAGCGTAGAAAAAAATAAAATTTCAGATAAATGATGACTTTCCTGGCTAGCTTTATACTTAGCCCCTGATGAGAGCTAAGTATTTCTGATGAAAATCCATATCTAGAAGCGTTCTGAGATACGGGCCCCAAAAGCAGCAGAAGCCGTAATGTTAGTCTATGGAAAAGCATCAACTTCAGAGTACCATAACTTTACATCCTGTAATATTTTGTCACAAGCCACCAAAGGCACATCTGTGGGATGTTGGCTTTCTTCCCTCAAATTTCAGCCAAGAGACAAAACCGTTCTTTTGCAGCAGATTGCAAGAATTCCTGTTATTTTGGCCATAGTGTCGCAAAGTAGTGTTGCAAATCCGACACTTTCGCAAAAAAAAATCACAAAGTTTTGCAAGTGTGACACTACCTTGTGACACTACAGTTAAAAATTTCAAAAGCTTATTTTTGTGGTGTTTAATCCCCAAAAAGATAAGGCTAGCATCCCTCAGGGTCCGACTAGGTGAACACAAAAGAATTGTGTCCCTAGAGAGTCCCAAACGTAAATGCAAGCATTTCTTTGACCACTAACTGAAAAACAAATGGCTGACTCACGACACTACAGGGGTCATCTGCAACACTAAAACTGCATTGCAACACTGTTGAACTTTTGTTAACTTTCCCATTGACTATAACAGGAAGCATTTTGAATAACTTTTGAACCGTTCAATATTTTTCACAAAATCTTCAAAGAGCACATCAAGGACCCTACACATGTTCCTTGACGTTTTCAGACCAGTCGTGCAAACCTTGCGACCTGTAGGTGCGAGCAAAAAATGCGCAAAAAGGTTAAATGCGCTACAGAAATTCGCTTTATAACTCCACAACTGTATATCCATTAAGAAACTTGGTAGATCCAGAGATCTATGGTACTGCTATGTGCCTACCAAATTTCAGGCAAGCCCGTCTTACAGTGGCAAAGTTATTAAGATGCAAAATTTCACACTTTAATCTCAAATGGGGTACTCAACCCTAACTACATGCTTTCACACCGTGCCACTATAATGTACATGTGTGTGTGTGTGTGTGTGTGTGTTATATATATATATAAAATCACACATGCCCCACAATGCAAAGCATCATGGGCTGCATATGCAAATCACCACAGAATATTATGCTGTTTCAACTTTAAGCAGAAATGCATGGTGCCAAAGACCTCTCACACAATTTGCAAAGGGTGTCAACAGAAGACATGAACACGTGTTTCGTCCTACTAGGACTCATCAGTATGCTTCGTCTGTCTGACATCCCAGTGGAATGAACCAGCTACCCTAAGATGGTCTATCTGGGTTATGTTGTGGTGAACCAATTAAAACAAAAAACAATTTAAAGACAAAGAACCTCTGTGCACAAGCACAGCTATATATATATATATATATATAATTTTTTTATATACCATGGGTGAGATCAATTCCAGTGAAATAAATAATGTTATTTTCACTGGAGTGAAATAAATCCTCATGATGTAAGCAGAGTTAAAATAAATACCAGTTACACCCTCTGCTTACATCAGTCAGCTGAATCTGAAAAGATTAACAAACATCCACCAAATGCCACAACCCTAAATGCACATTTAAAATACATTTTAAATGTTGATTTTAGGGGTTGTAACAATTGGATAGACTCACCTGGAACACTGCTCATTAAAGTAGGAATTTAGAAATCACTCATGCTGCATTTTGAAAGCCGACTTCAGTCCATGACTGACATCTGCACTACCGAGCAACCTAAAAAGAAAAAATGTCTCATCTGACAAATCTCGACAAAATTGCTATTATTCCTGCATGGATAAACAAACTAAGGTTAAAAAAGCAACTCAAACTAGACATAGAAAAAGACGACATCATGTATCTGTGCACACAATTTGTAATGGACACTGAACCATTAATAGATCCGACTATGGTAGAAAAGCCAAAAATCTTCCTATTATTACGGAGTCTCACAAACCAACTACAATAAAAGCATTGCCAGATCCTAAAGTGATTGACAACTATTTACTGAGCTCTAAAAATAGCAACTCAAAAAGAAAACAGAAAATGACATCAAACATCTACAAGCCTTCCTACTAACAGATCTAGAACTCAAAACACCAATTACAGAAATCGAACCTAAAGAATTAGACAAACTTCTCTGCCACTATTTCATGACGCACAAAAGAAAAGCGGTATGGAATATGAACCATTAACTATTCATTCAAGATTTCAAAGTATTGAAAGACAACTACAAGAACATAGTTCATGAGGAAGAATTTCTTCACAGAGCGGGTGGTGGACAAGTGGAACACCCTGCCAGAGGAAGTGGTGGGCTGAAACAATCACGGTTTAAGAATGCATGGGATAGACATAAAGGAATTCTGGAGGTCAGGGGTAAGGGGCAACAGACTTCTAGGAAAACATAAACTGAACTTCAAGCTCAAATGGGCAGACTGGGTGGGCCATAGGCCCTTATCTGCCGACACTGTCTATGTATCTAGTTACAAAGAATCCTAACAACCTCACTAACCTTTGACCGAACAAGACACGTTGTGCTGTCTAAACAAAACACTTAAAACAAATGGGATTGGGAAATAAGCCACATGCATCAGATGACATAACGGACACAGTGCTGGAAAATTATACGCAATGGCTTGCTAGGACCACAAACACCAAATTCATTAATAAATTCTATGTGGGAAACATTAAACATATATTTCGAGTTTGGGAAACACAGAGACACGTAACATCAGATGGGAAGATGTCAGCTTAAAAAGATTGTGAAAACACATTTTATCTGGAGTTATCTACAGAGCGACAGACTAAAACACATATGGCAGCAAACCCAAAGGACACCAGGGTAATTAAGCCCAGAGCTTATGAAGTACAAGATTCAAAATGCTGTCCTGTCAAAACTATATTAAATACAAAGAAAAAGACCTCACAAAACTAATTATCCATATGCACCTTTTCTGCTAGCAATAAATTACTCCATCAAAATTTAATCTCCATTTTGGTTTAAAAACCAACCACTTGGAGTAAATACCATTACCAATATTGTCAAAACCATGATTCAACAAGCTGGAATGCATACAGACCACAAACTCACCAATCATTCAGTGAGAAACACCTCATACAAAAACTGACTGAGGGCAAACATAGCCCCTACAGAAATAATGCAGATCTCGGGGCACAGAAAGGTACAAACAATCAATACATATGGTAAACTAAATGAAAATAAACAAAAACAATATGCAAAATACTGAGTAATGAACCTGATGAGCAACCCAGCACTTCCAAACAAGCAACAATTAATGACCCAAATACCATCATTGCCAGCTAAGTGGCATAACAGCATGTTTTACAATCCAACAATTAGCGCTTTCAACATCCCATTTAACATTGTACAAGGTACATCACCAGTTTAAAAAAATGGTGAGCAAATAAGCTAAACTTGTAATATATCACAACTAGTTTTACATTTTCTTTCCAGGACATCAATATCAACAGTGTCCCGTAAGAGGCAATGATTGATATCCTCAGATTCCGACTCTGATTAATACAAGGAGCGAAAAACGAACAGTCACATACCTGCTACATCAAGCTTTCAAGAATGTTCTGCAATGTTTAACATTACAATGCTTTACTCAATAACTTACAATTTACTTGTCCACTACATACTTCTATAAACCACATCTGTAGAGCACAATAACAAATGAAATCTCTCACTCTAAACCAGTACCACTCGCTATATAAAACGCTGCTATGAAAATAAAGCAGCAAGAGCAAAATGTGTGTTAACTGTACACCACACATACTACAATAAGAAGCCCAAATGTACAAATAAATGATTATAACCATCATTAATCATAATGCTAAAACATACCTGCCACACAAAGCACCACTAAGTCTCACCAGCACAGAAACAAACCTTAACCAACCACACAGCACAATACACCCAGTCACCACACACACACACACACACACACACACACATATCAACCAATCACAAGTCATTTCAACAACCCATTCATAAAATCTCTCACACACACTACCACAGCACCAGCATCATTTAAAGTGACATGAACCTCACAACAACAAACTTACTTCTCTCACTAGAATTGATCTCACCCCATGGTATAAATAAACATTACAATGTTATAAATAGCATTTATAACATTACAATGTTATAAATAGCACACATGATGTGCAGATCATGGAATATGGAAAATTTTTCACTCCCCATTGTGAGCACTGTATATTTCACTTGTGTCTTGTGCACTCATGAAATATCCAGAGCTGACTCTGCACAGTGAAAATATTTTCCATATTACTCCTGCCATCATGTGTACCATATACTGTATATATAATATATATATTAGAGGCAAAAACTCCATTTAATGCATCAGTTAGGGTTATTCACAGTGACAAAAGTGAGAAATTCAGTGTTAGGGTTGAAAGCCCTCCTTGGACCCGCAGCCCACCCCAACCAGCATCAGAGTGCGCATTGGGGTCATCAGCCTAACTCTCACCCACCACATGTGTAAAGAAGCAGAGGTAGTAGGAGAATGGGGTGAGAGTTAGGACCGATGACCCAATGCACACCCCAATGCAGGTGGGGGTGAGCTGGGAGGTCCAAGGGGGCTTTCAACCCCAATCACCAATTTCCTCACTTTTGTCGCTGTGAACAACCCTAACTGACGATTAAACATAGTTTTTGCCTCTAATTTCCTTCTTTTGAGAATGAAAATGACTAATAGTGAAGTAATGCAGCGGTGGGGCTTGAGGGCCCAAATAGAAGTGCCAACAGTGGTGCACATGGTAACAGAAATGTAAATGGTAAAGGAAGCGTTAATAGAAATGCAAGTGCAAAGTGAAGCCAAAGCGAACAGTGATGCAAACGGACATTGAAGTGCATATGAAAACACAACTGGTAATGCCAACAGTGATGGCAGTGGTATTTTAAATGGAAATGTTAAGTGTCACAGCAAAAAGAACTTGAAAGGAAACAGAAACGGAAACGTGAACACAAGCGCACACATCAACACAAACTATAACTTGCACAGGCATGGTACCGCAATTATAAATGCAAATGGTAAAGTTAACATGAAGAATAATGCCAAAGGAAAGAAACAGAAATGGAAACTGAAGCACGACGGAAACACAAACCAAAAGCGAGCACGGGCACAGTACCGCAATTGTTAACGCAAATGGTAACAGTAACAGCAAAATAATGCCAAAGGAAAGAGAAATGCAAATGCAGCGAGTACAGAAATGCCAAACCATTACATGCGTTCATGGTACCGCAATGTAACGTAAATGGTAACAGTAACAGCAAAAATAGCACCAAAGGAGCAAGCGAAACAAGAAATGCAAGCTGTACGTGCAGCATGAAACCGTAACGCACATGCAGTACGCAATTGCAAATGAAACAGGTAATGGTAACAGTAACAATAATGCCAAATGACACAGAAACGCAAGGCAAGCGAAAACACAAAACCATAACGCATCACAGTGGCATAGACAGTAACGGTGCCGCAAATGGGTAACGGAAACACAACTGGAAACGCTAACTAGCACAGGAACAAAAGGGCACACCCTTCTTTTACCAAAAATGCAATGGAAAACACAGTCAAAACAAAGAATGTATAGATAACAATGAGCCTTGGAGCAGAAAATGAGGACTTGGAATATTAAATTGTAATCCCAGGAACCGTATGATGTAGAAAAAAATGTTAATTTAAATACAATTATGATTTTCCTGGCTAGTTTTGTACTTAGCCCCTATTTGGAAGGGCTAAGCATTTTTACAATAAAAGTCCGTATCTCGCACGTTTCCTAGATCACGGGCCCCAAAAGAGTGACAGACGCCCGTAATGTTATCAATGGGAAAAAGTGTCAATTTGAGTGCCGTCACTGTGCTGCCCTGTAATATTTTTCACCAAACCACTAAAAGGCACATCAGTGGGATGTTGGCTTTCTTCCTCAAATTTCAGCCCAAAAGACCAAACCGTTCTTTTGCAGCAGGGTGGCAAAGAATTGCTGTCATTTGCCATAGCCTGGAAAAGTACTGTTGAACTTTAACGAAAGCTTCATAAAATTCATTCAAAGAGTGTAACAAGTCACGAAAGTACTTTGCGAAAGTACTTTTCCATAAAGTTGAAAAACATATTTCTGGGGTGTTCTACCCCAAAATAAAGACATGCATAGCATCCTCAGGGTCCGACTAGGTGAATGCAAAAGAATTAGGTTGCTAGAGGGTCCCAAATTTAAATGCCAAGCATTTTCTGATCACCAACTGAAAACAAAATGGCGGATTTGCGAAAGTGAAAGGGCCATTTGAGAAAGTAAAACTGCATTGCGACACTTCAGAACTTTTTATTAACTTTTCCCATTGACTTATAATGGGAACTTGTTTTTGAATAACTTTTGAGCTGTTTTAATATTTTTCATGAAATCTTTGAAAGGCACAACAGGCACCCCAGCTGCATGATCCCTGAAGTTTTGGACCAGTTGTGCAAACGCGGCGACCTGTAGGCGTCAAGTAATTCACAAAAATCGTAATTGGCGCAATTCGTTGTCGCCATTAACCCGCAGCCATGCATATCTGACCAGCATTAAAACTTGGCAGATCCCAAGATCTGCCATGCCCAATTACGCATACCAAATTTCATGTAAATCCATTGAACAGTGGCAAAGTTATTAAGGTGCAAAATTTGACCCCTTAACCTTAAAAGTGCTACTCAACCTAACTATGGTAGTACTATATATATATATATATGTGTGTGTGTGTATATATATATATATATATATATATATATGTGTGTTTGTATGTATATATATGTGTGTGTGTGTGTATATATGTGTGTGTGTGTGTATGTGTGCGTGTGTGTGAATATATGTGTGTGTGTATATGTGTTATATATGTGTGTATGTATATATATGCATGTGTGTATATATATGTGTGTGAGTGTGTGTATATATACACATGTATGTGTGTGTGAGTGTAAATATATATATATATATATATATATATATATATATATATATATATATATATATATATATAAAGTGGGTAGGAAAAATTATCTCTGCTGGTTAGTTGAAACACATCACATGACAGATCGTATATCAGACTGCAACAGCACACCTGCACTTTCACCCCTCTCCAAAACAATTTTGCCATTTATAAGATAGATAACCCAATCTAGGGTGTGGTCATGCTCTAATATACACGCCTTGGGTGGTTGATGGACTCAGCCTGCGGCCTTATGCGAAACAATGCACACCAAGGCATGCATATATCAGAGCATGACCGCCACACACAAGTGGGTTATCTGTTACATATATATATATATATACATATATTACAGGGCACGGTTGCAATTCCCTATAGTTAGGGTTGAGTAGGCACTTTAATGTTAAACCCAGTTTTTGCACGCTATTAACTTTGCAACTGTTCAACAGATCTGCACAAAATTGGAATACACAGTCTTATATGGTAGCTCTCTTGATTAACTAAGTTGTGTTTTGGTCATACTTATGGTTTGTGTGCAGCAAAGCACTGAAAAACATGTTTGTCACCACTTTGACACATTTTGCCATCGCTGCAACCACACCGTTTGATGTTTTGATCTGAAATTTGGAACATAGAAAGAGTTTGGGTCAAAGAACAATCCAGCTTTGGTTTGGTTAAAAATATTAATGCACTCCAAAGTTATTTAATTTTTAATTTTTGGGTTCTGAGCATGCTCTGTTCATTCCAAGATTTATATGTATGTTTTGTGAAAAGGATTGGGCTCACTGTCAAGGATTCTGTCAGTTCATGAATGAGAATTAAAAAATCCTCGTCCATCATTAAAATTCCTTGTCTATCGAGCTGCCATCTTGTTTTCATTTTTCCCCAAACAAAATGTCATAGCTTCCTCCATGAGTGACTTCTTGTTGCAGTAAGGTATGGGTTTTGTTCAGGATGATGCCCTCTACAAACCTATACCTTTGGTTTGCTTCATTTTGGCCAAAAAACATATGTTTCAAATTTTAAAATTCTTCATCCACGACTCACTTCCAATTCCCTTTCACAAACTGACAAAATTCCAGTCTGCCAGCTGATCCCTTTTGCAAGGCTGTAAAATCCTTGCCCGTCACTGTGTGACCAGATGCCTTTTCTCATGGATGAGGATTGACTTGACAGTCAAAGTTTTACTGTCTCACAAAGGTGATCGGCTGGTGGACTGGATTTTGTCAGCCCAAAAGGTATTGGGTTTCAATCCTTTCATGAGCTGACAAAATCCCAGTCCATGAGCTGACAAAATCCTAATCTGCCTGCAATCACCTTTCATGAGGTAGCAAAACCTTGCCCATCACTTTGTGACCAGATGGCCCTTCTCATGGACGAGACTTGGCGGGTCAAGGATTTTGCTGCCTCCTAAAGAAGGATTGGCTGGCAGACTGTGATTTTGTCCAGCTCATGAAAGAGGATTGGTTTTGAATCAATGTTTGTGAGTTGACAAAATCTCTGTCCAGCGAGCTGACCAAAATCCCAGTCTGCCACCTGATCCCCTTTCAGGCAGCAAAATCCTTGACCGTCACTTAAGGACCTGATGGCCAAAATCTGATGGTCAAGGAATTTTGACAACTCGTGTACAGGGATTGATCTGGCGGTAGAGGATTTTGCTACCTTTTGAACTAGGAATTTTGAAACTTTAAAAGTTCCCACTGCATTGTAAATTAACGGTTTGGTTTTGACTTGAAATTTGCAGGGTATTAAGGGCATGCCCCAGAGATCTGAGTTATCAATCAATCAATCAAAATCTTTATTTAGTCAGGCGAACATCATTGAGCATAGCTCATTTACAAGATGGACCTGGTGGTCATACAAATAGAGTACAAGTATTTTTACATGGACAAGAAAATACATAAACAATAGTACAATGACATAAAATGAGAGTATACAAAATTTACATATATACAAGGCACAGTAAAAATCACTTAACCTGTAAAAAAAAAAAAGGAGAGAATAGATATAGCAGGCATAGTGTACAAATAATAGGGCCTTTATGGCTTTTATAAGAATATAGCAGCTGACTGGATAATAGAAGGAGAACTAAACAGAATGGAATACGGAAGGAGGGATGTAGGTTGGATGGGAGATTAGGCCTTATGGAAGCAATTGCAGAACTCTGGAAATAGGGTGGAGAATAATCTTTTGAAGGATGATAAGGGTAAGAGGGTATTTAGATTCATAGATTTTTGGAGTGAGTTCCAAGTAACTGCTAGGGAGTAGCTGATAGCAGCCCTCCCAAACTGGGTGCAGGCATTGGGAACCTTTAACATGATGAGTTTACTGATCCTTAAGGTGTATGGCCTAGAAGTAATTCAGGTAAAACAGTCTGTGATATAGGAGGGGTTGCCTGATAAAGCTTTGAAGATCAGACTGCAGCATTCCTATTTCTTCTGTGTTGTAGTGATGTCCAATTTACTGCCATGTAAAGAGAGCAATGATGGGTGCTGGAGGGAAGGTCAGTAATAAATCTGATGGATCTATGATACAGGGTGTCCAGCTTATTTAAGAGGAGAGTGAGCAATGGCCATAGAAAGTCAGCATAATCAATGAGGATAGGAATGATGCCTGGATTAATCTTTGTTTGGAGTCTCTGGTAAGGTAGTGTTTTATTCTGTAAAATAGGCCAAGCCTTTGTCTCAACTTTTTAGTAGCTCTTCATACGGACAGAGTAGTCAAGCTTATTATCAATCCAGACTCCAAGATATTTGAATTTGTCCACAAATTCCAGCTTCTCTCCAAGTAAGGTGGATAATTGTAGGGTGATGGGTGATGGGGTAATGGCAGAGCAACTCTTTGTGGCAAAGAACATAGCTTTTGTTTTTGGCATTTAGAAGTAATTTTTTCAATAGATTGTGTTGTAGGATGGAGAATTCTGACTGTAACAGCTCACAGGCTTTAGATAATGAGGGATTGCTGACATATAATACAGTATCATCAGCAAACAGATGAATGTTAGATTGAGAGGGTTGGCATCGATATTATTAATATAAATGGCAAAGAGGATGGGGCCAAGAATAGAGCCTTGCGGTACACCTCTTAGCAGTGGTTTAGAGGTGGATAGGTAATTTCATTTTTACCAATTACGACCTATCAGATAGATAGCACTTAAACCAGTTGAGTGAGAGAATCCAGGCCTAGAGAGCTAAGGGAGGTGAGTAATGATTCATGATCCACTGTATCAAATGCTTTACTCAAATCCAGGAACACAGCACAGGTACTATTCTTCTTATCCAAGGCAATCTGCCAATCGTTAGTTACTTTGGCTAGGGCAGAAATGGTGCTATGCCTTGATCTAAATCCGATTGTGCTGGATTTAGGAGGTTGTTTTATCCAGATAGGCCCTTAATTGTGAATTTACTAATTTTTCAAGCATCTTGGATAGTACCGGTAGGATGGAAATGGGCCTGTAATTGTTAAGGTCCATGGGATCACCAGATTTAAGTAGTGGAACTACTTGAGCTGTTTTCAAGTGGAGGAATGGATCCAGTAGCTAGGGAAAGATTGAAGAGATGAGTGAGGGGCAGATAAGGCGTGTGGTGCTATTTTAAGAAAGTAGGGATCCAGGGAGTCTGTACCTGCACTCTTAAAGTATCTAAATTAGATAGGAGGTCTTCTACTTCTTTGAAGGATATTGGATTGAAGGAGAATGTTGAAGTAGCCTTTTGTCCCACAGTGGATTGAAGGTTTAAAGATGATCTCAAGAAACTTGCAGGTGAGGAGTCAAATGCTAGGCCAGCTGTGGTGAAGTGGTCATTGAAGGTATTTAGGATTTCTTGCTTGCCCGTGATTTCTGTGTCATTTAGTAGCAGTTTGGAGGTTAATGCAGGGGTAGAGTTTTGGCCCAGAATTCCTTTATAGTACCCCAAAGTCTGGATGGGTTATTGTAGGAAGCATCAATTCAGCTCTATAATAGGCAGCTTTGGCAATTCTTATTTGTTTTGTACATGAATTTCTTGCTTTTCTGAATTGAAGCCAGTCTCTGGTATCCTTTGTTTTTCTTGCCTTTTCCAGAGTTTGTCTCTGCTAACAAAGCTGATTTAAGGTCAGTAGTGAACCAAGGACAAGATCTTACTTTAGTTCTGATACTGGTGATTGGTGCATGAATATTGAGAGCATTAGTGATGATGTCCTTTAAGATCTGGAGAGCTGTTTCAACTGAGGCTGTAAGGTAAAAGTCTTGCCAATATGTTGTATTGCACAAATCATGGAGATATCCTGAGATGTTGAATTTCTTCTTTGACCTTTTGAGGACAAATTTTGCAGGATTGGATGGTGTGAATGTAGATCTTATGCCAGCTATAGGACAATGATCACTTACATCACTGGGTAGTACTCCTGCATGTGAATATAAGCGAGGCTTGTTTACCAACATAATATCCAGGAGCGAGCTGTTGATAGAATTTTTAGGTTAATCCTGGTTGGATCTTTGATTAATTGTGTGAATCCATAGGTGTCACAGAAGGTTACTAGTGGTGCAGATACATTAGATAGCTAGTTTAAATTCAAATCACCAAGGATGATTGTATCTTCAGGGCCTAGATTGAGTATTGATCCTAGGTGGATAGGAGTTTGAGGCCTGCAGAGGGGCCTATAGCAGCCAATCAATTTAAATGAAGACAAGTTTGGAAGGGATATTTTAATTGACAAACATTCAAATTCCTTTGTCGGATGTATTGATGAGGCAGGATGCAGAGATGGTGTCCTAATGTAGATGGCCACCCACCACCCCTGGAAGGGCGATCTGATCTGAAGAGCTGATAATTAGGAAGGTTTATATCACTGTCTTTGCAGTAGGTCTGAGCTAAGTTTCAGAGATAACCAGGAAGTCAGGTACAGTATGTGCAACCCAGGCCTGTATTAAGGATAACTTTTTAGAAGGCTGCAAGCATTGAAGTGAAGGAAACTTAGGCCATTTATGGAGGTTAGATCAGCAGGTGATAAGAAACTTTCAATGGGGCCAGGATTTATTTCAATAGTACCAATACAAATCAGAAGGAAAAGATTAGTTTGAGGAGGGCACCAAGTGAAAGGGATAGGGAGTGGTCAGAGCATTTCCTCCTCTTCTTGGGGACCACTGTATAATGGGTGAGGGTCCTGTTATATAGGTATGAAGTTTATCGCAACATAATAATCTGATGGACAGGCATAGTGGGTTAATATAAAGCCAGGATGAATGTAAGGTACTTGAGGAATGTTGTAGGGTTAGAGACTTTATGGGGATACCCCAGGGTTGCAGTGCAAAAATGGCTGGATATAAATAAGGAATAGATGGGTGCTATGCTATTTAGGTGTTGAAAATTAAATCAGTTCCATAGATATGCCATCACAAAGTTCTGATTTTTCCCATAAGGTAACATTTTGGCACCACAGCAACTTTTGGCACCCGTGTCTCAAAACAAAGCAAGATATAGATTTTTGCCACTTGCAGAAACACATTTGGAAACCATAGATTGCACCTGCAGTTGACTTTTTCTAGGTTGTATGGTTATTGAGATATTGACAAATTAGTGTCCCACGGGTTCCAAGGGTGCCTTTTCAGTGCATTTGGTGCCTATATCTTGTAAACAATGTGAGATATGGATTTTGTTGACGATCTCATGAGGAGGTTTCACTGTCTTGATTACAACGACAATGGAATTTTTCCAAGCTGCTACAGTTCCTGAGATATTGGCAAATTAATGTTACAAGGGTTCCTTGCTTTTAGGGCTGCTGTATGGCTCTGTAGTTATGTGTAAGTAGGAGAGCAGGGCCCAGAGAGCCCACACTCCCACAGATGCATATCATTATGTAGAAATGGGTAGCTTGATGGCAATGCAGAGCCCAAAGGAGCCTTGCGACCCCATGGCACCCCTGGCATCTGTCGGTCTGTGGAGGATTTGTGGTGGGGTGGTGGCAGGGTTAGGGCTCAACCATAATGTCTCATTTCCCTACCTTTGTCACTTTAACCTTAACTGATGCATTAAACAAAGTTTTTGCAATGAATATATATATATATAGAGAGAGAGAGGGAGAGAGAGAGAGAGAGAGAGAAAGAGATACAATGATGAGTTGTCAGACAAATGATTTATCTATACAAGTGCTGTTGATCTTGGGTAACCTCATGAGTGGTATAAGCCACGTGTGAAGTGTCCGAGGTGAAACAGTACAAGTGTAGATAAATCATTTATCTGATATCTCACCATTGTATACTTCATTTATGCAATAGGATGCTTTCTGTCAATGCAGGATTTTCACTTTGACTGTTTATCTTTTTAATGATAATTTCTAAGATTTTTTAACATTCCTAGTGTAGGTCTGTCTAGCATAATGGTTGCTATTAAATGAAACACCACTAATTTTGTATAAAATTTTGTGCTGAACAGATTTCATGCTCACAGTACTATGCTACCTTTTTGCTTTAAAGTAATCTGCATTTGTTTGTCGTAAAAAGTGAAAAAAAACTGAATTTTCTGCTGTTTTTTGCTAATTATAAAAAACTAAAAGGTATATATAAATGAAATACCACTGTAGTTGTAGATAAGTTTGTGCAGAACAACTTTCATGCTCATAGTACTATGCTATAATTTTTGTTTTAAAGTTATTTACATTTGTTTGTCAATAAGGTGAACAAAAATTGAATTTTCTGTTGTTTTGCTAATTATAAAAATACAGAATGTATCTATACATGAAACACCACTGATGTTGTAGATAAGTTTGTGCTGAACAACTTTCATGCTCATTATTCCATGCTATAATTTTTCATTTTAAAGTTATTTACACTTGTGTGTTAATAAAGTGAACAAAACATTTAATTTTCTGCTGTTTTTGCTAATTATAAAACATCCAGAATGTATCTATAAATGAAACACCACTGATGTAAATAACTTTGTGTTGAACAGCTTTCATGCTCACAGTACCATGCTATCTTTTTCATTTTAAAGGTATTTGTATTTAAATATGGTTAATACTGCTACTGAGACCACATGTTCTAAATGAGTTCCAGAGAGATTTGTAACATAGGGACTGTGTGTATAAATGAAATTTATACAATAACAAGAACACTGCCTGAGTCTGATTGGTCAGTGTGTTCTTGTTACAGTGAGGTTATCAGAACACAACCTCCTAGTGTCAAACACACAATGACAGCATGCCAGACTTAATAACAAACCACAGTTTCTCTTATCAAGAGAGTTTAAAGTCTTGTAATTGCAGTGCAAACCCAAAAGCTTAGTTTCATATAAAAACATATTTAGTTATACTGGTGGGGGTGGGCGTAAAACCATTTTGTCATGGCTAAAACATTTCATAGTTAGGCAGAGAACAAGTGTCAGAACATCTCTTTTATAGCATGAGAACATCTCTTTTATAGTATCAGTTTTATAGTTTTATTTTTTATGAGGAAACACACCACATAGATACACTGCATCATGGGTATGCAAATACCAATTGCCTGTACTACATAACACACTACGGTGATAATAGACTATTGATTATTTGCATACCCATGATGTAGTGCTTTCACATGGGGAGTGTTTCCTCAAAAAAAAAAATTAATTAAATGAAAAATAAAACTGTATAACTGATACTTTAAAATAGATGTCCCTACACATAAATGGAATGTTCCAACACTTGTTCTCTGCCTAATAGCCATCTACATGTGCTCATTTGTGTCTCCACAATATTAATAAATAAGTGCCATTGTATAATAGCAATAATGCATGCCAGGGTGTGGGTTGTACTGGGATAACTGCACACTTGGGTTGTTGAATTTATTTGGTCTTGTGCATGACTATCCTATGTGTGAGGTTATATTAATACAACCACACTCTGTTGTGCATTATTGCTTAATTATATACACAGTTGTTTTGATAAATGGATTTATCACACTCCATTTATGTTCACTCCTATTGTGTGCATATATATATATATATATATATATACTGGACTAGATGGTCAAAGGGGATGTGCTTGCTGCAATCCCAGAATGCACCCTGGGGGAATTGTGCAGTGCAATTCCCCATATGCTGGGCACCAAGATAATGTCTGTAGCATAACTCAGGGGTGTGTCCATGCATATGCATCACATCCCAATATTCAGCCTGGAATGTGTGGTGCATATGATGGCACAACCCTGAGATGCATCACACATACCAGGGCACAAGGTTGAGCCAAAAATAAAGGCTCAAATGGTGGCCACTCACAGAACAAGCTGCGATGCAAGCCATCCAGCAGCCACCAGCTGTGGGTGCCTCCATCAGTGCACTGTGCACAAGCACCCAAAAACATCCCTGGTGGTCCAGTGGTTCCCTCCTCCTGACCCTGACCCCAATAGCCTGAAATACAATACTAGTATGTTCCTGGTAGTCTAGTGGTACTCCCACCCTACCGTAAACCCAATCACCCACATTAAAATAATATTATTGCCCTGGTAGTCTAGTGGTACCCCACCCACACAGGCCCCCCAGCCTACCCAGCTCCCTCCATCATCAGGGAAGCAGCAAACCCACCCGCATACCTCTGCGGCTGCCCACTGAATGACAGCATACAGTATGGGCTTGCAGTGCATACTGTAATAGTCATGGACACAGAGACATCTTCTTGACCTGGAAGGACACTACTTCTTTATTCAGCTGTGAGCTGTGTGAGAAATTTATATTGTAATTGATATCTGCAACAACGTACACTTTGCTCAATTCTGTGAGAGGTGAAACTAACTACCCTTGGTAATTGCTTTTTATTTACATATTTATTTAGTGTTTAACCAAGAAGGGCTTGCAAACTCTGTTTATCTTGTGAGTAACTTCAGAAGGGTTTAAATACTGCATTTGGGTAGAACCCTTGAGGTAGCTAGATTGTCTACTAGGATTTTCTGACAGTTAAACTATTTTTAAATTTACAGGTGGCTGAGGAGTTGAAAAAGGAGCTTGCAAACTCTGCTTATCTTGGAAGTAACTTCACAAGTGTTTGAATACTGCATTTTGGTTGTCCCTTGGGGTAGCTGGATTGACTACTAGGATTTTGGGACAGAAACTATTTATAAATAATTTACTGGTGCATAGGAGTTTGTGATAGTTAAACTATTTTTAAATAAGTTACTGTGGTTAGGAGTTGTCATAGCAAAACCTGCAGTGTGAATTGAAACACAGACAGCCTTAGGTGCAGGAAATTGTTTGCCTCATTGTTTTCAGACCACAAAGTGTTGTATTGGAATAGGAAAGGTTGCATCACAACCATTGTCAACAAATTGCCCTGGCTGGAGATATCCAGACTAGATCAGATTACTATAAGTTACTGGTGGCTGCAATATTTAGAGACACAAAGCACATCTTCTTGACCTGGAAGGACACTACTTCTTTATTCAGCTGTGAGCTGTGTGAGAAGTTCTATATTGCACTTGCAAATCTATATTGCACTTTGTGCTCACAACAGAGGAAGGTGAACCTTACAATTGTCTTTGGTTTTGTAGCAGATATTCTGCAGGTGGAGGCTACTTCTAACTGAAAGGTGAAATAAGGAACTTAGAATTATCAGGAAAAGACAGTCTTTCAAGCAACAGAGGGAGGTGAGTCTAGCTTTATGTTTGTTACAATTCTTAAGATATTCAGTGCAGGAAGAGTTTAAAGCACAGCTGACTTATTTTGGGGCTGACTGCTTTCAGAGCACAAACCACCAGGCTGTTTTGGGGCTGGGAGGTTTACCTGTGTCTGACTTGGATGTCTGGATTTTTCTCTGTTTGATTAGCTGGGTATTTTCTCTGTCAAATTGTTGTGTGGGCATCTTGCTGACAGGAAGGCACTCATTGCAGCGGTGGGTCAGAGCTTTTAGCTGATTGTTTTGTGAGGGCAAAGTTTAGGCCCAACCCTTCCCACCCTCACCCCACCCACCCCTGGAAATAGTTCCTTTATACCTGCAGTTCTGACATCATTCCTCAAGAGTGCAAGGTACACATCACTGTCATATCTTCTCTAGCACACTGCACTGACAATATAAGCATACACATTGTATAATATATATATTTCTATATAACAAACCAATCACACACAAAACACACAAAAAGTAGATAAACATGTGGGGAGTAGTGCAATGTAATGGTGTGGGTAGCAGTCTTCCAGGAGTCTTTCTGGAGGCTGAGATGCTACCCTATTTGCAGACAACTCTCTGCCCTGAGGGAGGAAGTTGCCTTCTTCAGGCCACACTGACAGTAGTAAGGAACCTTCCCCAGGCCACACTGGACGGTAGGAAGGAACCTCCCCATCCAGGGAGCACCAGAGCCACCACCACTACCTCAGAGGTTACAAAGAAAGCACAGCAGTTGGACCACAGTGGGCTCAGGAGGGTGAGGATGGTGGAACAGAGGCACACCCAGTCAGTTGTTCCACTCCACAATCCATACACCATTCTGGGGGAGCATAGCTCCCCTATGGATGCACCCGCAGAGAGACTAAGGAGGCTGAGGACAACTGTCACAAGGGAGGCCTACAGGAAGGAGGCAGAGGACACCAAAGGAAAGGAATCAGCTCCTGGTGGGGACTCAATTATTAGGGGAAAGAACTGGGGGAGCAGGGAAAACTGAAGTAAGGTGCCTGCCTGGTGCCATGGCTTGAGGGACAGGAAGCATCCTCAGGATCACGAGAACAGCTGCACTGGAGTCTGAGCTGGACGTCATTGTCCACCTAGGGACAAATGACTTGGCTCATCAAGAGATTACAGCAGTGCAGAAGGACTTTGTAGAATTGGGAGGGGCTAAGACAAGTAGCACACACAGTATCCTTCTCTGAGGTGCTGCCTGTCAATGGCATGAGTGAGGCGAGGGTACTTTGCACCATGCAGTTTAATAAATGGTTGAAAAATGTGTGGAGCACAGGGGTTTGGCTTCATTGGGGACTGGGGTTCCACCTGGAGGGACACCAGCCTATACTGGCAGGATGGTCTGCATCTGTCCAGGAAGGGAACAAGTCTTTTGAGCAATCGGTTTAAATGCTTCATTGGCAAGCTTTTAAACTAGTCAAGGGGAGGCACTGATAACAGCAGGAAAATCCTAGCCTCTCCCTGCAAAACAGAGTACTAAATGAGAAAAGAACCGAGGTAGAAAGGTCAGTGGAGGATGCTGCAAAAGAAGGTAAAGCCATCAAAAATGGAGAGCAATGAGTACCAATGCCCGTAGTCTGAGTAACAAGCTTCCTGAATTAGTGGCCTTGATGGAGGAGGAACATCTGGATATCATGGCAGTCACAGAAACATGGTACACATAAAACCATGACTGGGATGTAAACATACCAGGATACACTATCTACAGGAGGGACAGGGAGAGTAAAGAGGAGGAGGAGTCTTTACATAAGGAAGGAATCAAAGCAACAGAACAAAAGGGAAAACAGGGAGGAGAAGAAGCACTGTGGGTAAATTTGGAGACTGGCAATGGCACCACAATCCGGAAAGGGTTATATACAGACCCCTCTCTAGGGGAGGAAATGGACAAGGAAATGATAGAAAGTATACTTAGAATGGCAGAAAAGGGGAGATATATTGCTGATGGGTGATCTGAATATGCCAGATGTTAACTGGAGTGCAGTTGCAGCAGCCACTCGAAGAGTGGGGTTATTTTAGATGCCCTACAGGGGGCATGCCTTAGACAACTAGTATTGGAGCCCACTGGAGAGGGAGCAGTCTTAGACCTGGTTCTCTCAAATGGAGATGAAGAGAGGATCACAGATGTAGAAGTGGTAGCATCTGGAACTAGCGACCATCGAACAGTATGGTTCACAATAAACACAGCAATAGAGTCAAGCCACAAAGGCGAAGTACTGGACTTTAGGAGGGCTGACTTTGCTAAAATGGGTGAGTGCCTAGGAATGCACTAGCAAATGAGCAGGAAGGAGGGTGTAAGAACAATGGGAATAATAAAACTGCCATCACAGAGGTAACAAGCCTTTGTGTGAAGCAAATAAACAAAACAAAACGATGTAAGAAACCACTATGGTTCTCAAAGGAAGTGGCAGTGAAGGTTCAAGAGAAAAGAAACCATTCCAGAAGTACAAGGAATCACAGAAGGAGCAGCACAGAGAACTGTATCAGTTAAAGCAAAAGGAAGCTGGGAAGGCAGTCAGAGAACAAAGGCCCAAACTGGAGGAAAGATAGCCAACTCAGTTAAGAAGGGATAAAACCTTTATAGGTACATCAGAGCCGGGCGAAGAAGACCATGGAGGATAGTGAGGCTTAATAAAGGGGAGGGAGGGTGGCAGAGGGTGACTGTGAAAAGGCAGAGATACTAAACAAATATTTTGCTCAGTATTTACAAAGGAAGAGGGGAGGTACCTGAAACAAACAGTAGAAACACTCTGGATACAGAAGTTGATACCAGCCCACTTACAGAAGAATGGGTTCTGAAAGAACTCTTAAAACTGAAGGTGGACAAAGCAATGGGGCCTGATGGGATTCATCCCAGAATTCTAAAGAACTAAGGGTAGAACTAGTGACACCACTGACTACCCTCTTTAACAAATCATGGGAGGATGGGGTGGTACCCGAGGACTGGAGGAGGGCAGATGTGATTCTCCTTCACAAAAGTGGAGCAAGGCAGAAGCAGGAAACTACAGACCTGTTAGTTTAACCTCAGTGGTAGTGAAATGATGGAATCTACTCTGAAGGAAAGAATTGTCGAGTATCTAGAGGTCAGAGGGCACAGGACCCAATGCAGCATGGATTCACAGTGGGAAGGTCATGCCAGACAAATCTGATAGATTTCTTTGACTGGGTGACCAAGAGTAGATCAGGAGGGGCTGTGACATGGCCTACCTAGACTTTAGCAAGGCATTTGACACAGTCCCACACAAAAGATTAATATAGTTAGCCAGCCTGGGAGTGGGTCCCAAGATGACAGCCTGGGTAAAGAATTGGCTGGAGAATAGGACACAGAGAGTAATAGTAAATGGAGTCCACTGAAGAAAGGGGGTTACTAGTGGGGTTCACGCAGGGTTCAGTATTAGGACCGGTCCTCTTCAATGTCTTTATAAGCGACATTGCAGAGGGACTGGAAGGAAAAGTATGTTTCTTTGCAGATGACTCAAAGATCTGCAACAGAGTTGATGCACAAGGTGGGGTGGAAAGGATGAGAAGGACTTGGCAAGGTTAGAGGAATGGTCAAATGTATGGCAGCTTAGATTCAATGTTAAGAAGTGCAAGGTAATGCACCTGGAAACAAAACCCAGGGAAGAGTACACAATGGGGAGGTACAACAACAACAGAAATGGAAAGGGACCTGGGGTAGTCATATCAGATGACCTAAAGGTGGGCAAGCAATGTGAGAGGGCAGCAAGGAGGGCTGGGGGATACTGGGATGCATAGGAGAGGCATCACCAGTAGAAAACAGGAAGTTATTACCCTCTGTATAGACAGCTGGTGAGACCCCATTGGGAGTACTGCGTGCAGTTCTGGAGACCCAATCTCATGAAGACATAGACAGGATGGAAGCTGTCCAGAGGAGGGCAACTAAAATGGTGCAGGGTCTGCACCGGAAGACATATGAAGAGAGACTTAAGGAGCTTAATATGTATAGCCCCGAGGAAAGGAGGGAGGGGGGACATGATAGAAACTTTCAAGTACCTCAAGGGAACCAACAAAGTCCAAGAGAGTAGCATCTTTCAAAAAGAGGTGTCAAGAACAAGGGGGCACAATTGAAGATGGGGGGTGGCTCAGAGGTAATTTAGGAAGTATTTTTTCACAGAGAGGGTTGTGAATGCATGGAACGCTTCCGGAGGAGGTTGTGGAGTCAAAACAGTGGTGGAATCCAAGCATGCATGGGACAGTCATAAGGCAATTCTAGGGGTTAGGGTAGGAAGAAGTCGGCTGCTGGTTAACTAGGATCTGCAGCTTATCCATTAGGTAGGGAAATGGGCAGACTGGGTGGGCCAAGCGTCCTTATCTGCCGTCAAATTCTATGTTTCTATGTTTCATTCACAAATATGTGAAGTCATTCATTCACATATTTGTGAATGACTCATTACAGTATGCACTGCAAGCCCATACTGCATGCTGTCATTTGGCAGCAGCTGCAGAGGTACGTGGGTGGGTTTCCTGCTGCCCCATGATGGGGAGCTGGGTGGACTGGGGTCCTGTGTGGTGTGGGGGTGGGGTACCACTGACTACCAGGACAATGGGATTATTTCATCCTGGGTGATTGGGTTTACTCAGTGTGGGGGTACCACTAGACTACCAGGGCAATAATATTATTTCAACATGGGTGATTGGTTTACCTGGCAGGGTGGGGAAACCACTAGACTACCAAGGATTATTATTTACCATATTTTGGGCAATCAGGGCATCAGATGGGGAGGGGGGCCCATGAACCACCAGGAGTGTAGACATCATACTACTGGCACTCAGTGGCATGGGATGGAGTGGGGTACTACTGCAGTCCATGGTACAGGGACTGCATGCTGTGCAGGGTGCCATGTCATTTCGCTACAGCCCTGCTAAAGCATGCAAATTGGACCACAATGACAGGCAATGACCTCATTTGTGCCTTGCATGCATAATGGCCCCATTTGCATATCCAGGTCTGAATATCTGGGAACTTGAGCCCAGCGCAGCTACAGTTGTGCTGAAGCATTCCCATTCCTGGTACTCAGACCTGTCTGGGGATGCGCTGTGCATTGTATTTGTGCCCTGTACATTATGTGATATATTCAGCAGATATGTGCCGTGGCACATCTGTATTGAAAGATCTCCCCTTATTGCTCCAGTGCAACTCAACAGTTGTGCTGTGCTGTGTGCAAGACTTGCGCTTGAGCCAGGCGTACTTCTGAATATTGGGACCTCTGTATTTAAGGGTATGCAACCCCTAGTGAAAATATCACAGATTTTTTTTGTTCAGATGCTGATTAACATGATGAAATCATGAATGAGAAAGCCACGAGTGATTTCTCCATGTCAATCAGCATGACAAGTGAAAAATGTGGCAATATTTTCACTAGGGAAGTGGCATGTTCTATTTAGCCATACGTCCCCTCAGTGTTTGTTTTTTAATTCAGCAGGTCTTTATTTTTTGGTTTATTTTCAGGATGATTGAACCTAATTTTGGATGGCCAAGTGGTTCTGCCTCCTTTCTGATGCACACAATGCTTGTGTAGCGCCGTGTCATCGCACAGTTTCAGTTCAGAGAGTTAGCGGTCGAGCCCAGAGGAGGGAGCAGTTGTATTTGCAGACAGAGGCCAGGGAAGGAGTATTTGTTGCTGGTGTGCAGGCTGGAGAACTGCTGGTTGGAGACCAAAGGTGTGTTTGATGTGTAGAGAGGAGGTTGGGAAGTAGAATGTGGTTAGGTGTTGCTGTGGGAGGCGGGGAGACAGTACTGGCGTGAAAAAGGGGTTTGTGCTCTGTTTTTGAATGCCATTATGTGGAAGTTTGTCAATGGGAAGGAAAGTGCTTGATACAGTACGGTGAGGAAATGAAGTGCCAGTGGAGCAAGCATGGAAGCAAGCAGCTGCATTCCTGATTGTGTTGCTCGCGACTGCTGGCACCAACCAATGGGGACCTACAGTAGTAGTAGAGATATTTGGACCTACAGTGAAAATATTTTCTGATATTTTCACTGTAGGTCCCAGTAATAAAAATAACACTGTTATTTGGGAAAGTTATGCCCACAGGTATGGCATAAATAGGGAATACATGATGGGCAGGAGTGTGATATGTGAAATATCTTCATGAGTGAACAGTGACCTCTAGATACTCATGAGTGCCGAGGCATGGTGAGAGTATCCAGGGTCACTGTCCATGAGTGAAGATGTTTTGTTATCTCACAATCTGCACATCATGTGTGCATTTATACAATAGACTTTTCTATAGTGGTTCTGTGTTGCTTTTAAACTGTGTGCAAGATAGAAAAACTTCTTCCACATTCATTGGATTTGTTTTCTTCTGTAAGGAGAATGTATTTATTCTTCCAGTATAGTTCAGCTGTATCAAAGTATGCTTGTTGCTTTGAGTCTGCATGGTTTGATGCATTTGGCAGTCAGTGTGCTTTCTTTTTTTTTCTTCTAGTAGGAACTTCAGAGATCTTTCCAGCATGTGAGTGTCTGTGACACTGAATGTAGTAATTTTGTTGCTGCGACTCAGGTACTTGAAAGACAGGTGAATTTCTTTTGTTTTAATGAGCTGAAACAGTTGCAGCACTAAGGATAACAAGCTCTTTAATCCCCTTGCCTAAGGGAATCGTGCTTACAAAAATCACCCACACGCACATTTAGATCTACTTCCTTACCCTCATTAGCACATTAGCAATCCAGAAGACGTAGCGCCCTATCGGGTGCACCCATTCACCTTCTCATCTCCCTCTGCTTGGAATTCCTCCCCAACTTACTCTCCTGCCCCACCCTATCCTCCTTCAAAAAGAGATTACCTCTTTCCTACTAACCTCCCTCCTCTGCAATTGTTTTAAATAAGCTTTATAGCATTGTTAATGCCTAGTCTATGTTACTCTGATAGATGTGTTCTTGTAATCCACCTGCTCTCGTGTTCCTGCTATGTATGTATTACATAATATTAGTTATCCTGTTTATTTATATATGCTTAATGCCTGATCTGTTTTAAGTTACTTACCTGGCTTTCCACTTTAATAATTTTTGCAACATTGTTAAATCTGTCTGTATCCTGTATATTATTACTGTATTTATCTATTGTACTGTGTTCACCATTGACACCCGGTGGCTCACTGAAAAAGGGACTGCATGGTCTCAGTGGACTGACCGGTTACCAAAATTCTAATAAATAAATAAATAATGGCTTTGTCTGTAACATCACCACAGTAAGAATAAATGCTGGTGAGGTAAGCATGTATGTGTAAACATAATTTTTATCACTGTGTTAGCCTGGGCTTGCATTTATCTCACTGTGGTAGTAATATATGCTTTAGCAGTGAAAAGTGTAGCTCTACTCCTATTGAGTGTATATAATATATATATATATATATATATATATATATATATATATATATTACTACATTAGGGTTGAGTAGGCAGGTTAATGTTAAACCTCAAATTTTACACTTTAATAACTTGCTACCATTCAACAGAGTTGCACAAAATTTGGTATACACTGTTCTGTAAGTACGTCTCTTGACGTACCAAGTTTTATTTTGATTGAACTTACAGATTCCGTGCTGCATATAGTGAAAAACTATAAAGTTGCTTTTTCGCCTTTTTTGTCTGTTTTTTCCTCGTCACGTTGCAGCCAAATCATTTGGTGTTGTGGTCTGAGATTTTCAGGGTAAAAATAGCTGCCCCAAAAAAATAAGTCAGCATTGGTTTGATGAAAATATATTAATCTGTTTCAAAGTTATTCAATTTTGAGATTTCAGGCTGTGAGCATGCTCAGTTCAGTCTTTGGATAGCTGCATGGTACAATAAGGGATTTAGGCCTCACAAAAAGATTTTGACACCTCATAAAATGGAATCAGCTCATGAAAAGGAATTCTGACACCTCACGAAATAGGATTTTTTAAAGTTTACTGTTTCTTTGTCACTTCACTGCAAAGAAACGTGTTAGGACTTCTGGGCTGATATTTTCATGGTACAAAGGGCTTGCTCCAGAGATTTGACTTTTGATGGTTTGGTGATAAAATTTACATCACCTTCATATTTATAACATTTCAAAGTTTAGAAATTTCCCATAGGAACACACTGTGGCAGAAGCAGTACCTTTCGCGCTTATATCTCAAAAATGGTTCAAGATATGGAATTTTCACTAAATGCAGCAGGTTGCCAGACCATGATTATAACTGCAGTGGAATTCTTCCAATGTTCCTATGGTTACTGAGATATTGTGCCATTTGCAGTACAAGGGTTACTTGGAATGTCTCTAGGTATGCTCTGTGTCTCACAATATAGGTAGATGGAATGCAAGGGTCAGAGGGCCCTGCACTCCCACATATGAATACCATTATGCAGTAATGGGACTGCAGGGTCCTCCATTATACAATAGTGGGAGCACAGGGCCCTCCACAGGGAGATGAAAGTTCATTACAATGCCTCTACACCTATGGATAGATGGACCCTGTGCTCCTAAAATTGATACCATTATGGAGTGATGGGAGCAGGGGTGAGAGTGCAGGGCACAGGAGATGAGGTTAATTACAGCGTCTGTACACTAATAGTTGCATAGGAGTGCAGGACCTGGAGGGCCCTACGCATGGGGCTTTGTGAAACCACAAAACACTATAGACTGATGGGATTGTGAGGCCTCTGGGCCCTGCATGCCCACAAACATATAAGTGTAAGATTACACAATCTCAAAAAGTAAGTACATTCATTGTAAAAACTTTGTTAATGCATCAGTTAGGGTTGAAGCAACAAAAAGTAGGTACAGTAAATGAGGCATTAGGGTTTCAAACCCTACCACCCCACCCCTACCACCAACCCCATCCCCACCCTCCAACAGGCATCAGGAGTGCATTGGGGTCATCAGGCCTAACTCTCACCCAATCCTCCTATACTGTACCATCTCAGCTCACTTAGACATGGAATGGGGTGAGAGTAAGGGCCGACCAATTATGCACACTCCGATGCCTATTGGTATGTGGAGGATAGGGTGGAGTAGTAGGGGTGGGGTGTCATGGTTCAAAACCCTAATGCCTCATTTACCTACTTTTTGTTTCTTCAGCCCCTAACTGATGCATTAACAAATTTTGCAATAAACCCAAGGGTGCTCAAGGAGTTAAAAGGAGCTGGCACTCCTCACAAGGTTATTAATCTGTTGCTGAACAAGGAGGGTCCCTGGGGACTGTAAAAGGGCTGATGTGGTGCCATTACATAAAGGTGGAGGCAGGGAGGAGCCAGGAAACTATCACCCAGTTAGCCTTACCTCTGTTGTAGGAAGCTAATGAAAACGTTATTAAGGAAAGACTGTTAAAATATCTGGAGGAGGAGGGCCTCTGGATGTCAACCAGCATGGATTCACAGGTGGAAGGTCATGTCATACCAACCTGATTGAATTCTTTGACAGGGTTATGGAGATATGGGACCAGGGAGGGCTCGCCTACATGGACTTCAGGAAGGCCTTTGACATGTCCCGCACAGGAGGCTAGTAGGCAAGCTGGGCAGCTTGGGAGTAGGAGCTTACTCACAAACTGGGTACAACATTAGTTGGAGGAGGGCACAGAGAGTTGTGGTAAATGGGGTGCACTCAAAGGAAGATAGGGTGATGAGTGGGTTCTGCAGAGGTCCATGCTGGGACCCATACTTTTCAACATATATATTGGGGACATTTCAGAGGGTCTACATGGGAGGGTGTGCCTGTTTGCAGATGACATGAAGATCTGTAGTAGGGTTGATACGCCTGGGGGTGGAATATACAGTATGAAGGAGGATCTGGCCAGGCTGGAGGAGTGGTCAGAAAAGTGGCAGCTACAATTCAATGCTAAAAATGCAGAATTATACACAAGGCACAAAACCAGGGGCAAAATACTGACTTGGGGAAGAACTGGGGTAACAGATCAGGAAAGGACCTGGGATCACAATATAGACAGGGCCCCTACTTTTCTGCGGTACAGAGGACCAAGTTCTGCGGCAGACTACCATTCTCATAGAACTTCTCGGCGGTGGTTTGTAATTTCTCGAAGTTCTGCCGCACTAACAAACTACCACATCACAGTGTCAGCTTGTCATCCTGACCTCACTGATATGGCAGTGGTTATAGCAGTCAGGATGGTGGAAAGCTACAGTAACACTAGTTCAAAAATAACAGACTTATAAAATTATTTTATGCCTAGAAAAGCAAAACAAATGTCTCTCCCTTAAGGTCCTAACCTGTTGCATAAATGACATATGCAGAGGGGATCTTATGTGATAAATAAGGTATTTCTATATGCATGCTATCTATCCCACTAATGAGGTTTCCACTGTCTATCACTTACATATTTGTATGTGCTGTCTACACCACTCATGAGGTTCCTACTGTGTATCACTTGTATAATTATATGCAATCTGTAACATACATACAAGTGTGTGTGTGTGTATGTTTGTGTGTGGTGAGAGAGACGGAGATACTTGTGTGTGTGTATATATATATATATTTTTTTTTTTATTTCCATGAACTTGCATCCCTCATTCATACAGGTCCCATTGGAAATGGAATAGAGGAATTATTGCAAAACTCATTTTCATGTTCACCTGCTTTCCTGACACACTGGTGAACACTCGTCAGGCCATGACATGCATGTGAACCAACTGTGAGACACAACTCTCCAGCCCATCACAATGTGTCCACCATGTGACAGAACACCGCACCATACCTCTCAGGCTCTGAGCAGTGATATGTTCCACCAATCCTGTGCTGCCCAGCCAGCTCCCAGAGCTAATCTCTGAACCTGAGTTGCCCGGCACGGAAACACAGCATGCTACCTCCTCTGGCCTAACAGCTGTCCCTGCACACGACATTTCTCAATAACTTTTAGGTGATTCTATCAACCAATGACAATATGTAATCAATAACCCTGGCAAAAATGCGCATAGTGCAATTATTTATTTAACACGCCTACACATTATTATATTTCACATTTCTGGGCATAATTACTTTATTTTCTTAAAAATTTAGACAGTTAAATACATTTTACCAGTTCTTCATTTCAGATAGCGTCTCTATACCTTAAAGGCACAAATAGATTTGTACAAAGTGAGGTGGACTTAACAGGTCTCGTTATTGAAAGGTTTTGTTTAAGTTGGCCCTAGTGCAACAATGTAAGACTGAAAATTGTATTAGGCTGTAGTGCAGGTTGAGCAAATATCACCATGCATGATGTGCTGTGCCACTGTCTCTGGCAGTGGGAGCTGTGGTAGATAAGTGACTGTTCATTTCTGTTGCAGAATGCAGCCATTTCATTAGTTAATGTATGATGTTATAGCAATGATAACATCACATTCTGAACATATAGGGGTTTTGGATATAAAAGGGAAGGGAACCAGAGTCTATGTATAAACAGAAATATTAATAAAAATCCCTAAGAAGAGTGAATTTGGCACACAAGAAGTTCTGCAGTAGATTGCAGTTCTGTGCAAAATTTGTGGCCACAGAATTTAGGCCTGATTATAGACAACCTGAAAGTTCAGAATCTGTGCAACAGGGCAGCAGGAAAGGCAATCAGATTGTTGACATGCATAGGGAGAGCTTTACACAAGAAAAGGAGGTGATCATGCCACTATACAAAACAATGGTCAGACCACACCTGGAATATGGGGTCCAGTTCTGGAGGCCATACTTACAAGGGACAAGGACAGGTTGGAGAGGGTCCATAGAAGGGCAACCAAAATGGTGGCAGGGCTTCACAAGAAGTCATACGAGGAAACACTGGGGGAGCTCAGCCTGTATACACCCAGAAAACAGGAGGAAAGGGTATAAACAGGGTGAGGGTTGACAGCATCTTCAGAAGGAGTGAGAACAAGTCCACTATGAGGCATGCACTCAAACTGGGGGGCTTTAGAGGTGATGCCAGGGGAAGTTCTTTACTGAGAGGTCGTGGGGCCATGGAATAGACTGCTGGATTGGGTGGTAGGGTGGATTCAGTGGACAAATTTAAAGAGCTTGGAATACCTATATGGGCCTAAGCAACAGGGGCGGCAGAAGAATCAGGGAAACTTTCCTAGAGGGAATTAGGCCAGACTGGATGGGCCATAGGGGCCTTTCTGCAACAAATTTCTATGTTTATATATATAATACATATAATATATATATATATATATATTACAAATATATATATTGCATTCTTTGGTAATCAGGTAAGGCCCACTAGGCACAGCCGCCTGTTTTCAGGATTGGCCCACGAGCACTGGGGAGGTTACGGACTTGCTTAGTGTCACACAGTATGTAAGTGGAGGTTCTGGAAATCAAACCCAGGTCTGCCTCGATGTACCAAGCTCATTCACAGCTTACCATTCTAACCTCAGGGCTATACTGTCAGCCCAATAATACAGGAGTCATACAAAATGTAGAACAATAATTCTATCCTATCTGCATTTGGTTGATTTAGTGAAGTGAGAGAAAATGTAATCATTTGGGAGTTCCAGTTTTGTTCTTCCTGTTCATTGGTAACGATTTTTATATATCCAGTCACAGATAGTTATTGACCAAATAGGTGTCTTGGAACTTTAATTAACCCCACCCCCACCCCCGCCTGTAGGCAGTGTTATTAACAAATATTAAACGGAAGTATGGGAAATTATCTCTGACGATTCCATTTCTTTGCTACTATAGTAAAATAATTTTTCATTCTTTTAGTTTTTGTATTCTGATGAATGAACTTTGATAATTAATGGCTATGGTATGTATTTTATAGATTGCAATTTCAGAAATGTATTGTACCTTTTATAAGGCATACCTATATAATTTTATTGTTTTAGGGACCCATATTCAAAAGTGGCTGGGGTGCCACACAAGTGAATACACCTCACAGTGACTTGCGCCAGCACAAAAGAATAGGATATTCAGAAAGTGTGCCATGAAATGCAATCATGCATACATGTCCAACTATCCTGAGTATGCATGATCAAGCAGTGGGAGATGTGGCACAGCAGGTGACCTGAGACCAGCATGGAGCATATGGAACTGCATGATATGAAGCCACTTGCACGGCATGCAGAGTTGCAATATTCAGCTAGGATATTCAAATAGCCTCATTGCACAGTCAGCGCCCAAACAGACATTTGCATCTCATTACTGGAATGTATTTGGGACATTTGCATATCATTGGCATGCGCAGCTCAGCTTTGCAGGGCAGCACCACCACTCCACAAAGGTGATCAGGAGGTATTGCAGCCTAGCAGCATGTGAGTAGTCATGTCTGTGTGTGTGGGTGGACTGCATTGGCCTTAGTACTGTGCTACTACTCATGGACATGTACATGTCCTAGGTGACTGCACACACACAACACTGGAAGAATCTGGTGTCCTTGAAGCATGCCCCTGCCACCTCAGGCTGCAGGTGGTGCCACCCTGCCCACACTGCCACAGCTGTGCAATCTCACCACCAGAACACCACAGTGACCCACTGCAGGGCCCTCTTGCATTGTTACAATGCATGGATGGCATCAGTGACATGTATGTGGTTCCTGGTGGTGTGGGTCTAGCACAGGCTAGCTGTGTGCACCTATGGTGTTCCACTGTGGGTGTGTGGGTGCCACTGGGCAATCTCTGACCCATGTCATGCTACCACCATTGCAATCAATCAATCAATCAATCAAACGCTATTTAACCAGGCAGTTACATCGTTGAGCAAGCTCATTTTCAAAATGGTCCTGACACAAAGGACAAATGTGTTTACAGTAGGCAACATTTCATAGTAAAGTAGGTGTCAAATACAGGTTATTATAGTATACAAAGTCAGTATTTGATTTTAACAGAACATGTAAGGTAAGTGCAAGTACAGACATTTAAAGTGTAGCGTAAACAGGTTGTAGATTGTAGAGTACAAAGCTGAGAGGAAGAGAGACATAGAGGAGGAAGAGGGATAAGGTGTCAGACACATAGTGGGGAGGGAGAGGACAGCCTACTGGAAGAAGGCCCCAGCGAAGGTAACTGAGGAAAGGGAGGGGCGTAGAGGGGAGTGATTGTCTTAAAGGGATGCTACGACAGGGGAATAAGAAGGCCAGAGGTATCAGAAGTTAGATTCAATTCAGCAAAGTATTGCTTTAGTTGAAGCAGTCACACTCAGTTTTAGGCATCTGTAGAGCAGCCACCTGAATGTATAGTGGTTGGGCAGCAGGGAGATTTTAAGAGATTTTTGCATGCTATTCCAAAGCTCTGGTAAGAAGGATCTAATGGCAGTTGAGCCAAGATGTGTCCTTGATCGTGGTAGCTTAAAGAGGACAAAGGAGGAGTTCCTTAGTCCATAGGCACCTTCAGTGTTCAAATAGGTCACAGATATAGGGTGGTAGTTTGTTAGTCAAGGCCTGGAAAAGCCACATAAGGGCATTTTTTCTCCTCATGAACAGGAACGGCCAGTCTAATGCTTGGTACAATGAGCAATGATGAGTCTGTAAAGGCAAGTTAAGAACAAATCTCAATGGTGATGATAGAGAGTATCAAGCCTTTGGCATGCATACTCAGGGCAATAGCTGTATAGGAAGTTGGCGTAGTCAGTTAGGGAAGAAAGGTTGTTTGAACCAGCCGCTTTCTAGCTTCTAGGGTGAGTAGGCATCTTATGTGGTAGAAAATACTGAGGCGCTGCCTTAGTTTTTGCTAACTCATTTAGATGCTCAGCAAAGGTGACTTTGTTATCCAGCCAGACTCCCAGATATTTAAATTTATTCACTAGCTCTAGTGGTTCACTAAGGAGAGTGATAATCTGTGGGGAATCAGGTACTCCGCATTGTGGGATGGGGAGATAATCATGGCTTTTGTTTTTTTGCATTTAGCAGGAGCTTCAGATTCAGCAGGTTGTGTTGGAGGATGATAAAATCCTGCTGTATCTCCTTGTACACAAGGTCCAAAGAGGGGCTGGTTGTGTAAAGAACTGTGTCATCTACGAAGAGATGAACATTTCCTGCAATCAGGCCAGAGTCAATGCGTTGATGTAAAGGGCGAAGAGGATAGGTCCCAAAATGGAACCTTGCGGAACACCTGAGGCAGTAATTTTAGTGGGGAGAACTCACCTTGAGCTTTAATCTGCTGTTTATTATGATTAGTGAGGCAGCAACAGAACCATTTCACTGCAGCCGAGTCTAGACCGATGCTACTCAGAGTCTCAAGAAGTATGGAATGATCAACCATATCAAAGGTTTTGCTGAGGTCAAGGAAGATTGCATAGATGTGCTATTTGTGATCCAAGGCTTTCAGCCAGTCATTCAACACTTTGGCAAGAGCCAACATGGTACCGTGCTTGGGTCTGAACCCTAATTGGACTGGATTGAGGATCTTTTCACGGTCCAAGTACTCCCTTAACTGAGAGTTAACAATTTTTCAAGTAGCTTGGATAAAACCAGAAGCAATGAGATAGGCCTATAGTTATTCAAGTCAGTGGGGTCTCTGACGAACAGAGACTGTCTTGTGGATTTCCAGCTGAGCGGCAAATCTCCTTGGAATAGTGAACCATTAAATAGGTGGGCAATTGGAGCTGTCAGATGATAATAAAAAGCCTGCTTTTAGGAAGAAGGGTTCTAGAATAGGCACCAGCACTCTTTTAGTGTCCAATGAGAGGAGAAGGTTCTCCGCCTGTTTAAAAGGAGATTGGCTGGAACTTGAGAGGAGGTGGCCAGTGTGAGGGCTGTGGTTGTGTTAAGTAACTATGTTGGCCGGTACTTGAGGTGTTTAGTTTACTAACAGGTGATGTATCAAATGTGAGGCCTGCTGTGGCGAAGTGGTTATTGAGCTGATTAAGGATCTCAGGCGTGTCTGTGAAGGGGTGTTATTTGCCACAATTTTGGCTGGGAGTGGGTGTAAGGGGAATGTCCCTCGACCTCTCTCAGGATCTGCCAAAATTTGGCAGGACAGTTTTATTTACCTCCAGGGCAGGCTGGAAATACGGTTGTTTTCTAGCCTTACCAACTTGGTGCAGGGTACTTGCCAAATGTCAGAGGGGCCCTGCAGTGGGTCACTGTGGTGTTCTGGTGTTAGATTGCACAACTATGGGCAGTGTGGGTGGGGTGGCACCACCTACAGCCTGAAGGTGGTAGGAGCATGCTTCAAGGACACCAGACTTTTCCAGTGTTATGTGTGCAGTCATCTATTATCATCATGCATCTTGATCATCATTGTCCCAGACATCACCATGGATGCATGCCACCACTGGGTGGCACTCTGATCACATGGGTGCAGGCCATGGCACTTGTACATGTGCTGCACTGTAGTTGTCTGCTCTGCTGGTGTGCTGGGGGCACCTGACTGCACTATCATGTGTCAGCTGGGCATCTACAACCTGAGTGTGGTGAGTGGGTGGGTGGCTGACTGGGCAGTGCCAGTGGTGTCACTCACTGGTACCCAGCAGGTACCCAGCAAGTAAGCACAGCACAGCTGAGGATTTGGGTACTACCGTCCAGGCATGACTGCTGTGTGTGAGGTGTCTGGAGCACATCCATGAGTGACTGCAAGGGCATCTCAGGATCACCTGTCTGCAGTTCTGCAGTCTCCCTGTGGGTGGCTGGCTGACTTAGGGCAGCCCTTTTCGCTTCCTAACTTTTTCATGGCACAAATGTGGGTTACCTGGCACATCGCCACTTAGTTTGGCTGAATATACACATTTGCAGCATATTCAGGTGCCTGCCCCTTTTCCATGCGCATACATTATATCTGGCAAATTGCATTCCGATATGTGCTATGCATTTCACCCTTTTGAATATCGTTTCCATGCATTTTTCCAGGATGAGCCACCTCCTTTGAATATGTGGGCCTTAGGTCATAAATGTGCAAAACGTTTTAAGCTATTGAAAAGTTTCATATTGCAATAAAGTATTTTTATTATGATTATTGTTATAATTAAATGTATCTCTCAATGCCATAAGATATTGTTGCTTTCAATTACTCAATAGAAAAATATTATACAGAAGAAGTTGAACTCCAATGATGCAAAGTAATTAATGGTACAAAAGAAATTGTACTCAATGATGCAATAAAAATTGTAATCCAATTAAATGAAAGAAATTGTACTTCAATCATCCAATTACATGAAAGAAATTGTACTTCAATCATCTTTCATTATCATACTCTGTATAGAAAAGTTGGGCGAGATGAATCCCATAACAAACACTTAGTTGTAATTTCTGTGATGTTATCATTGCACAATTAGAAGTGAAATGCACCGTAACAGCACACCAATCCAATTCTGGTACACAGTTTTCACTGTTATTAAATATAGTTTGTGATCATTAAACCTCTATTAGGTTACATCACATATAATAGCAAAATTATATTTCAAGAGGATCATTCAGTGTAAACAGAAGTGTTTTGTTAATGATGTTTCAGAAAGGAGGGCAGCTTTATAAATGCAAACATGCAATGTTCGTCTTCCCAATCTACCTTTGAAGCAAATCATGCTGCATAAAACCTTTGCTATAATCCTGAATTCTCAGCAGTAATTAAACAGACCACATACAAAGAAACTGAATTCTGTATTTCTTGATCTGTACTCCTATTCGAAAATACAGCTTTTAGTAGCCAACCTAAGTGGTTGCTAAGTTAAAGGATTTGAGCAGTGACTGGGAAAAAGAAATTATCTCTGAGTGCATGCAGTGAACTATAGTCTTTGTTTTCCGGTTATATATTATAGAAACCTTTTCCTAATATGAGGTTTTGCAAAACACAATACTGTAAAATTTTAATGGGATGCTTTCCATTCCTCATCTTACATACTCATGCAGTGTAGTGTTTAATGTTGTCATCAATGCCATAGTCGTATTTAAAATGAAAGTTGACATATTTGCATTTTGTCTTGCATTTTCTTTTCTGTCAACAACACTGAAGAGTCAGGATGCAAAGCAAGGAGAAGGATTGTCAAAGGATTCAAACGAAAAGGAGACTTGATAATTGGAGGAGTTTTTCCATTTCATTTTGACAGGATTCTCCAGATCTGCAATTTGTGGACTTCCTAACACAGTACCATGCAAAACGTAAGTCTGTTCTGCTGCTCCAGTGATATATGTGATTATTATATTGCTACTATTTTTAGAATACCCTGTAATTTTAGTTTAGTTATAAATTAATGATTTTGCACAGATGCTAAATCTGGTATGGCCAGCATAGCATCTGCACAAATTTGGGAATTAGCCTCCTGTGCAACATTTAAGAGGGCTTTATATTTTAAAATGAGAAATTTCACATCTTTCAGAAGTCAGTCCAGCAACTCATGGAAACATAGAATTTGATGTCAGATAAGGACCGCTGGGTCCACCCATTCTACCCATTTTTCCCTACCATCAGTATCACCGTAGACATTACTTGATCACCGTCTCTCTCCCCATCTTCCACTAAGATTCCATTATGTCTATCCCATGCATTATTGAACTCAACCCTGTTTTCACCCCACCACCTTCACTGGAAGACTGTTCCAGGATTCCACCATGCTTTCTATGAAGAAGTGCTTCTCGCATCTCTTCTGAATCTATGCCTCCAGCTTCATAGCATCTCCTTGTTCTTCAGCTCCTTTTGTCTGAAAGCACTTCCCTCCTGCACCTTATTTATACCCATGAGTATTTAAAGTCTCTATCATATCCCCCTCCCTCCTCTCTTCCAGAGTGTATATACTGAGGTCTTTTAATTTCTCATTGTAGGGCTTTTGATGCAGACCCTGCACCATTTTAGTTGCCCTCCTCTGGGTGGTCTCCACTCTGTTTATTTCCTTCCAGAGATGTGGGGTCAGACTTCACAAAATAAAAAGATTGCAAAGATATGGCATACTGGGCTTGTGGCAATCCAAAGGGATCTTCTATCTCTTGTGGCAAAAGGCGCTCACTAGAACATCTTTCTGTGGTCTAGCTTGAGTCTATACCCAAGACCTTTTACATGAAGCTTGAGCCCAGGATTTGGGGCAAGCTACCGTAACTCAGATCAATTGCCACAACTGCACCCAAGATTATATAATGGAGTACAACTGAGGTAATTGGATGCTACAGCTGTGGTGGTGCAAGGTTGGACACAGTGCTGGACACAAGCCCTGTATCACCCTTCAAAATCCAGCCTGTAGTCTTCAGAACTGGACACAGTACTCTAAATGGGGTCTTACCAGAGATTTATACAGAGACAACACCACCTCCTTCTTTCTGCTGTTGATGCTGCTCCCTATGCACCCCAGTATCCCACTAGCCTTCCTAAATGCCTTGTTGCACTGCCTGGCCACCTTTAGGTCATCAGATATGATTAGCCCCAGGTCTCTTTCCTTTGTGTTAGTCATCAGTACTATTTTACCCATTTTGTACCCCACCCTGAGTGTCTGTATCCTATGTGTATAATTGTCCTGGGTTTTCTGCAGCTTACATTGTTGCCTTCAACTGCCTCAGCTCCTCACAATACCATAGAGAGTTGTGATGGGAGGTCAAGGAACAGACACTGTAGGGTGCTAGGGGGTCCAAGGCAGCTGCAAGAACTGTGTTATAGTACTCCGTGGCTTTTCTCAGCACCCTGAGCACATGCTGTCATCATGCCTGAGATTCCAACACTGCCTGGAATTTTGAGGCTCCAAAGTATGTTTTGGACAGTATTGAACAATTTCCACAGAAAAGGAATTAAAACAATAGGCCTTCAGAGGAACAAAATGATGCTATGATCCACCCAAGTGACCAGATCAGCCTTGACCACACCTATTTCAAGCTCCATTGAAAAGACCAGATCCAATGTGTGACCATGCAGGTGGATAACAGAAGCAACTGCCTGTGTCTGGCACAGTGATAACATCAACTGAAGGAGCTGTTGACCAAGAGGTGAGGTTTCATCATCAACCAGGTGTTGAATTCCCATAGCATTAAAGTCTGGGAGCATCCAACTCCTAGTCTGACACAAAATTTGCCAGTTTATAAAGCAAATTACCCCCCAACCAGAATCACAGAGGCTGGTGTATGAGCATGATCCTTCAGCCCTATACCCTCAGAGGAAGGAGGTGTTCTTGAAGTGCTGCGATTGTGCGCAGTGGGGTCTGGCATGGGTGAGTATTGCAACAGACAGGTACAGTATTGTGTCTCAATATTATTTGCCCACTTGGTTTAGTGACTGAACACCTTGTGTTCACAAAGCAACAAATAAGTGCTTACGCTATTTTTTTTTAGACAAATAAAACCTTTTCTGCTCAGCACAGCCAAGGTAACCAAGACATATTGTCTTGGAGTGCTTTTTCTTTGTTTGGTCTAGTACACCATTTTGAAAAGCACCCTGTTTTATGATAGCACACTCCTGTTCTAGTGCCTTGATCCTACAGCCTACACCTGAATATCAATACTAAAAATCATGTGTTGATAATGTACTCAGAAATAAATTTTAAATAGCTTCAGATAATATAGAACAGTAACTACACACAAAAATAGCACTGAGTGCTCTAATTTCTAATGACAAAACTCAACATTTTCATTCAAAATGAGGTTTCTAGCCCCAATTGGTTCCAAAGTTAGACCTTTCAAAAGAGTATTTTATTATAATGGGATAATTTTGGAACCCTTAAATTTCAAACTTATTTTCTTTTTAAATGAAAGCTTGGAGTCAGCTACGTTGATATAGCTATATATGATATTACTACAGATACCATCTATGGATATATAAAACATGAAATGGTTCACTATTTTGTTTTACTTTTTATTAAGTTTAAACAGACAGCTAAAAGGCAAATATGAACAGCTTGTGCTGTTATACATAGAATATGATCAGTTGATGCTGATGTCATGTACCACAGACTAAAGACAACAGTCAGTTATTGATTTCATTTGGTGTCTATTATTGGAGCAGGAGTCCAGTTCTTCAGCTATTTCATTCACCTTTGACTAACTAAAATGAAATGTATATGTTTGCATATTTAAGGTTGCTGTCAAATATCCCATTCTTCTAACATATGTCAGTCTGATAATTAAACTCCTCTGGAATGGTGGCGGTGGGTTTAGCCGTTTACTGGTAATGGCTTTAAGGGACACCACAGTGACTAGATATAGATATGAATGATAGATAGATATATAGATAGATATAGATATAGATATAGATATAGATACAGATTGATATAGATATAGCTATAGCTATAGATATAGATAAGGTGATAGATATAGATATTGATATAGCTATAGATACAGATATAGATACAGATATATATAGATATAGATATAGATACAGATATAGATATAGCTATAGATACATATATATATATAGATATAGATATAGATATAGATATAGAGATACATACAGAGATAGAGATATTTAAAATACTCTCTTTCTGAGATCCTTGTGGTGTATGTCCCCAGAAAAGGCTTGAAACATCCTGGGTTTAGCTGTAGGAAGTACCTGAACCAGAAAGGTATGATTTTCTTACCAATATGTAGGTAGCTGCAGGCAGTCCCAAAGCTATAGTATGGAGTACCCTCCTGATCACAGCCATTCACTAAATGTTTAAAGTTCTGTTATTTTTAACAACATAATACAGTGTATTGACATGTATAGACATGCAGTGACGATACATAGCAACACATGAGAACTGTACTGTTAGGGTCCATTTATGTTGCTCAGTCTCAGATTTTAATTTTAAAAACAATGTAAATTTCTATACCTAACAGTTTAAATGTTACAGCTTTTGAAATATAATTTCAAGCATTATAAAATATCATAAAATATTATTTTGGAAATAGAAGATACTAGTTGTTGTTATGTCTCAGAATAAATACATTCTTTCCTAGTTTTTGTGTTACATATAGTAACCATGTAGTACTGGAATCCCTCTTAATACTTGTGAATGCTGCTGATTTAAAGAAAAATATTAACTTCAAATAAAATGTATTGGGTTATTAATAAAAGTAATTAACCTGTATCATTTTTTCAATGAGTTGAACACAGCATAGAGAACAATTTTGTTTATGCTCTCCACTGTTTTTAAAGATACCTATAACATTTATATGCTGTAATAACTGTAAAATACTGACATCCAACTGGCTTATGAAGACCTAGGATCTGCAGCTTATCCAATAGGTAAGGGAAATAGAGCAGACTGGTGGGTCAAGTGTTCCTTATCTGAAGTCAAAGTTTGTGTTTCTATGTTTCTAAGATAAAGTTATTTAATATAATAGTAGTTCCTGAAGATTAATTATCAAAAGCCAGCTTCAAATCTTGAGTAATGCCTTATAAAATGTTACAGAGTAGAAATGTGTTTCTTTTCTATTTGTAAGGAATGACATTGCAACCCATTCAGGTTTGGCAGGGTCCCTACTTATGCAACCATAAATTATATTCATAAACAAAGCAAAGCACAAAGTAAATGGCTGTGGTATAGTAAAAACCTGGCTTTCTATTACTTGTAAAAGAGAGTTACTAGGAAAGACATACTGAGCCTTAAAGCTAGTTTCAGATGTGTCATTGGGGGAGGAAGGGATAAATACATAACAAGTAAGAAGCACAGTAATATGGTAAGCAATAAAGCACAGCAATGTACAGTAACACATATAATGTAATGGCATACTTAATAAATATGAACTGATTACATCAAGAATGTGAGGCACCAGGCACTCCCAGGCTAACTGATGTGACTAGGATAAGGGGGGAGGAGAGTGGAGAAGTTAGAGGAAAGAGGAAAATGGATGCAGGAAGAATTGGAATGGGGTAGAGGTATTAGCGGGGTGAGGGGATGAGATAGGGAAAGGGAGAAGGGAGGTGAGATTGTAGAGATTGGAGGGAAAGGAGAGTTAGATGGGGAAGGATGAGAGAAGAGGTTAAAATACATTAGAAGTCGGACATAGAGCGGTGCAGTGAGGAGTAGGAGCTTGGGGGCAGGAAGAGTGTAGGAAAGAGGAAAAAGTGGGAGACATGTCATTGGGTTATAGGTATTTGCAGAAGGGAATGGTTTGGGCTTGAGGTTGAGTGGAAAGAGAGTATTTGGATGAGGTAGAGCAAATTATTAGGGGAAGAGAGTTCCAGATACTAGGAAAGTGGAAAGAGAATGCATTCTGTCTTGCATGGGATTCACGAGAAGGGAGCAGTAGGAGCGATAGTCTGAGTTACGGAGATAGTAAGAGGAAGGACGTATGGGGAGGAATACTATACTTTCTCATTTCCATTTAACCTGTTGCTTCCCACTGACCCTTCTCAAAGTTCTGCTTCAGCTCTTCCCATCTCCCCATCTGTTGTTCTGTTTTCTCCAGACTGGAGGTACTGTGCTTTCAGCTGATCCATGGAATGGTCTTTGCTGTTGAAGAGATAAATCAAAGCCCCAACTTTTATCAAACACAACACTCGGTTTTCAGATTTATGATTCATGTGACACACTAGTGGGGGCCCTGGAGGGACAATGTGGCTCCTTACTGGAAGGATGAGCCAATTCCAAATTACCGATTGGGACAAAGACTCCCTGACAGCCATAGTAGGAGAACTGCGATCCATGATGTGTATCCCCATGGCAAGAATCCTTGACTGTACAGATATCCTCAGGTACAGTGATGTGATTTTATAAAACAGTTACAATCTTATGTTTATTCACTGCAAATAAAATCAACAGCAACATTTATTTTATTTATTTTATTTTAAATTTGTTAAGCATCCGTGAGTTTGCAGCACAAAGTGCCAGAAGTTAAGAAATATAATGTCAGGGTAAAAAATACATTGGGCTTTGCTGAATCTGTTAGTTAGTTAGTTAGTTAGTTAGTTAGTTGTTTATTTATTTATTTGTAATCTCAGAATAGCACCTTTGAGCTATAAGCTCATTTACAAATGTTCCACGTCAAGATAGGTTTCAGACAATTGTTACTATTGAGAACAATAACATAAAGTACAGAAAAAGGCAAGAGCAAACATAATTTACAAACACTGGTTAATTCCGGAAGTTAAAAGAAAAATAAAATACAATAAAAAACTATAATATGTACAAGGAAATGTGCAATAAGTTCATATGATAAAGAACAGACAAGGATTTACATCAGTTTTGATGAACTTGGGGTGCAGCGGACACATGAATAGTGAGGTGGAGAGAGGGGTAGAGGTGGATAATAGAGTGGTCAGAGCTATGTCAAGCAGGTGAGGAGGGAGTGGGCTGGGGTTATGTGTTGAGAAACATGGCGCAGACAGTGATGTCCTTGTCAGTGTTAGAATGCATAGGAACAATGACCCTATGTTTTCAATAACAAATTAGTCTGTTTAGCAGCCACTGTACGCAGCTAAAACATTAACAAGAAGTAGCAGAGTTTGGGGCACTTTGTGGCAGATGTGTCAGTGACATGGTCTGTAAATATCTTCAGCATGTTGTCCCAGTAACGTATTCAGAGTCTGTTAGTTACATATTTGCAGGTATCTGCTTGTATCCATTATAAATTATTACTAAGGACTGAGAAGGTGCACATACCAAGACAAGCTAGGTAACACCATCCTGAAGTCCAACACCATGTACAGTTTCCTCATCATAAATTCAGAATGGAATTCAGACCCAACCAAGGGAGGTCTTTCAATAAGTAAATCAGTGGGTTGTAGTAGTAATGAGTCATTTCTTCTGGGACTGCCGACATTCTCTTAGACATGGGTTCAGGAGATATTCGAGAGGTTGAATTTGTACTGGAAGAACTTTGCCGCCTTTGCTCCTGCTTCTGGATCGGTTTCAGGGGTTATGTTTATATTTACTCTGCACATTGAACCAGGAGGGACACTATAGAGGTTTGCTTTTTCTAGCTATATGTGATTCTCCACTCTGGCCAACAGATGAAAGGTTAGTGTTTTGTTTTTGTTTTTTAGTCAAAGCAACATAACTGTGGGGTTTGTGCACTTAGGAGAGGGCTGTGTTCTGCATTGATTCTGGTGCTGTCCTTCCATGTGCTCCTTGGTCTCCTGCCACTTTACTGGTCATCAGCTAAAGGTTCTGTGCTTTGTTTTGAATTAGCACTGGATGTTCGTTATTTGGTGCCAATGTACCATGACATCTAGTTCTGTTAAACCACTCTGTATTATTTCCCAAGCCATTTTGGTGAATTACAGTAGTGTAGTGACCCCATAGCAGTCTGAATTACAAGAGTGGCTAGATACTTCATGTAATTGGTGACCCTTTTCTCCAACATTATTTGACCTCATGAAATTCTTCATGTTTGTCTACTAAATCTTTGGAAAAATCTTGAAATGAAGAGATCCTCTCCCTTTCCATATAAAATTACCTTTGTCTCTGGTTATTCTAAGTCTATCCTCTTTAACTGAGTATCACAAGAAATTGACAATTATGGGACAATGTGGGCACCTAGTTGTTACTTAAGGCCTAATATGCAGTGGGCCCTCTATTTCACTTTTGTAAAACCTTTTGATAAAGAACTGTGTCTGAAACATGTCAAGCATGCCGTTTCATGTATGTTTTGGAATAAAACCAATCTTATGGACTTCTGGAGCCTGTGTGATGACTATATTGGCTGGTGAGTGCCCATCTTTTACAAAGTGAATTTTTGACTGGAGTAGTGTACCACCTCACCTAGTGCAGCTTTCTTTTGTTTTACTTATTAGCTGACTCTATTTCCAGTGTCCATTGCCACTGTTGCTGTAGGAGGTCCACAAAAACTGCTGTAAAAGGGCACGATGTTGCACCCTCTGTCCTTTCAGGTATACCTACATACCTATTGTTGTTTCCTCCCCAGCACTGTATGTCATCAATTTTATCAAGGAGATAGTGAACTTGTCTAGTGTGGAAATCCTGTGTGTCTTGCACCTGGTACACCGATTCTCAATACTAGCAAACAATTTCATTTACTCCATTCTGTCCTTGTTTTTCTGGTGTCCTGTTGGAGTTTGGCCATCATTTGTTAAAGTTTATTGATGTCTAGTTGAATGCTGGCAAGAATGCCTCTAATTGCAGCCAGATCCATTTTATCTGATGCAGAAGCCATCACTCCCTGGCAGGCGCTTACATTCTGGCATCTTTCCTCCTGCTGACCGCATTACAAGGTGAACAGTGAACGGTATGATTTGTGATCCATGGTGGCTTGGTGTTGAAATAGTTACTTTTTAGACAATAAACTAAGTTAAGAACAACAACTGTGTAGACAAGAAATATTCCTGCAGGAAAGATTTGTGGTACCTTACTACCAGATCTACTTCTGTTCCAACCTGCTTACCATAATTCAGATCTCGACACTCTCCCCTCTCTTCTATTCTGAGACCAGACTCACAACATGATCATTTCTGCTGTTCTCCATGCTACAGGTCTATTTTCTGTTTGTACTGCTCTCTGAATAGGTAACAACTGTCCCACTGTTTTCAACGTCAGCAACAAACAGAGGCAATATGAAACCTGTGAGAGAGGGAAGTAAGTTCAGCAGATGCAGGATAACTGCACAGCTAACCACATGGAGCAGATGTATCAGATGTCATAGTCCACCAAAGGAGGTCTTGGTGGCATCAGTAGGAGAGAAAGCTGGAAAAAGGAATTGAAAAGATGTCCAAATAGTGTGTAGTCATTCAATCTGGTTAGTCTCTCTCTCTCATTCTCCCTCACTTGCTCTCTCTCTCTCTCTCTCTCTCTCTCTCGCTTTTCTCTCTCTCTCTCTCTCGCCTTCACATTGGGTAGTAAAATGTTAATTTCAATATCAAAATTACAGTAGTCTAAACTACAAGGCAGACATACAGATAGGTAGATAGATACACAGATAGACAGACAGAGACAGATAGCTAGATATATAAATTGCAAAAACTTGTATGCTGAAAACATGAGGTGAAAACATAGGAAATTTCCAGACTTACGAGCGTATATAGTGAGAGTGACAAATGGTCATAACGCAGCCATTTTTCAAAATTTTGACCCAAATTTTCAATATAGCTCTTCTATGACCCCACCTCATGAACAACATGGCAGGGTTTGAGGGGTTTAGTGTTGGAAACCCTAATGCCTCATTTCCTATTTTTGTTGTTTTAACCTGAACTGATGCATTAACAAAGTTTTTGCAATGAATATATATTATAAGGGTGCGTAATGCTCCTATAGTTAGGGTTGAATAGGCAGTTTAATGTTAAACCTCACATTTTGCACTTTAATAACTTTGTAAGCATGGGGTGAAAATATAGAAAATTTCAGACTTCGAGCATACATAGTGAGACAGCAACGAATGGTCATAATGCAGCCATTTTTTGAAATGTTTACCCCAAAGTTTCAACATAGCCTTTTCATGACCTCACCTCATGAACAATATGACTGTCATTATAAAACTCACCAGAAAGGGGATTTCTCCACTGGACCGCAAAATCACCTTTCCAGCTTGAGCTGCCTAATGACAGTCATAGCTTGGGTCATGTGGGTGGTCCCCAAACAGTCATGTTGAAAATTGTGGTCAAAAGGAAGAAAACGAAGTCAAGGTCAAAACGTTGAAACCCCCATTGAAATACTTCAAATTGCATTTACCCCAGTCATACTGCAGTCGCCGGTTCCAGCCACAAGACATGTCTTTGATCAGTGATGCGGGTCTCAATCCTGGGACATCCTGAAGTGAGTGAAGCTTGGTGGGGTTGTCAGGTGGGGTGTGGGAAGGAGGGTCCACAGTGGGAGGTAGGGTGGGGCACGAGCATGATCAGTGATGGACCAATTTTTCACAGTCTCAAAAAAAAAAACATTTTTTCATTTTGCAGGTTGTTATATGAGGTTGTGGAGAATGCCACTAAACACCAATGATCACACAGCACAAAATCAGAGTGTGCTGGTGTGGGTGGGGTACCACTAGACACCAGGGATGAAGAAGAAACTGGCAGAATGCCTAAAAAAAATATATATATATATATATATATATATATATATATATATAAAACATATATGAGGATTGAGGGTAGGGTGCCATTAGACACCAGAGATAATAGTAAAGTGGCAGAATGCCACAAAGCAATTAAAAAGATCACATTCTGTGGTGCTGAGTGAAGGGGTTTTCTCGGCATGCTGGCGACCTGGGTTGAGCCATGAGCCTGGGTACCAGGAGCAAAGACCAGCTAGGAGGGGTTCAAGTGTCCAATGGATGCTTCCTCCCAGGAGTGGGACCCGCCTGAGTGCCTGCTGGTGGATTGGCGACGGCCTGTGGAACGTGAGCCTGGACACACCCTTGCATATTCCCACTCTAGGATTGCCTTAGCTCACACAAGGCTGAGAACAGCATATGGCGGGCAGAAAAACAAGAAAATGGCTTCTCATCCTGCCAGATGAAGAGCTCCAGCTACCTGCCACCACAAAGCCCGGACTTAGCCTGACCAACCTTGCAGCCCTGGGATGCACCATCGCCAAAGGCACATTCCCTCAAGAAGAGGGACCCAGGGATATGCCGGGCTACCCAGGTAAGGCTGCCATAGGAGCTGGTGGATGGCAGCAGGTGTCAGAAGGGCGGTGGGTGCCTTGGAGCTCCAAAGGAGTGAGAGGATGGCGTAGCACCAGGGAGGAGCATAAAAGAAATAACACACAAAAAAAGACCACATGTGTTTCAGCTACTCCTTTTGTGACCAGTCCTAATCTTTTTGTCACCTGATTCCTTTGCCGTGAGATGACAAAATCATTTTTCATGATGCTAAAAGGATTAGATTTGTCTGACCAGATGGCCCTACCAGCCATCCATTTTGTGAATTGACATAATCCTTTTTATGATGCGTAATGGGATTAGGATAGCTCATGAAAAGGAATTTGACAAAAAGGAATACCGGCACCGCCATCTAGTTGGACAAGTCTGTAATCCTTTCTTGCATCACAAAAAGGATTATATCTCACGAAAAGGATACCTTTTTAATCCTCTTTCATAAGATGTCCTAATCCTTTTTGTCACCCAATTCCTTTGACAGGAGGTGACAAAATCCTTTTTCATGATGCAAAAAGGTTTAGGACTTGTCCAGCCAGATGACCCTGCCAGCCATCCTGTTTTGTGAACTAACATAATCCTTTTCTCATGATGTGAAATGGGATTATGACATCTCACAAAAGGAACAGAAGCGAATCACTAAAAAGGATTTTAAAATTAAAATAAGCATTTCTGGCCTCATTTAAGTCAGAGGAAGACACGGTACAGTATAGGATGTGCAGATAAACAGGATACCTACTTGGATTTCTCAGAAGACATCCCTGGGAAGAGTGCTGACAGTTTGGACCAAAAAATGGTGGCTGATGAAGGAATTTTTTCACAAAATGGGATTCTAAGGATACCTTTTCATGAGGTGTCCAAATCCCTTTGTGGGATCAGAATCTTTTTCGTAATATGCAGCTATCCAAAGACTAAACTGAGCATGCTCAGAACTCAGCATTTCAACATTTAGTAACTCTGGAATGGATTATTATTTTTCACCAAACTAAAGTTGGCCTGTTTTTGGGCAAGCTCTTTCTGCCCTAGAAATTTCAGATTAAAATTCCAAAGGGTTGGCCGCAGTGTGATGAGGAAAAACTGCCCAAAAGGTAAATGTTAGTGTTTTTCACAATGTACAGTGTAAAATCTGCCTATCTGATCAAAATGAAACTTGGTACCTCAAGAGATCTACCCCATGGGACAGTTCATACAAAATGTCATGCAAATCCATTGAATGGTTGCAAAGTTATTAAAGTGAAAAATGTGAGGTTTAACATTAAACTGCCTACTCAGCCCTAACTATGCTTGGCATGACTGTGCCTATAATATTATATATATATATTAATTGCAAAAAAACGTTATTAATGCATCAGTAAGGGTTAAAGCAACAAAGTGAGGATATGAAGGGTTAGGGTTTCTAATACTAACACCCCTCAAACCCCCATCCCACCCCACCTTCCACATGCCAACAGGCATCAGGGGTGTGCCTTGGGTCATCAGCCCTAACTCACGCCCATTCTGTGTAACAAAGCTGAGAAGGTACAGTATAGAAAAATGGGGAGAGAGTTAGGCTTGACAAACCCAAGGCACACCCCTACGCTGTTGGTGTGAGAGGGTGGGTGGGAGCAGTAGGGTTGGGGGTGTTAGAGTTGGAAACCCCACTGGCTCATTTCCCTGGTTTTGTTGCTTTAACCCTAACTGATGCATTAATGAAGTTTTGCAATTAATTTTCTTAATTTTTGAGAAAGTGCAATCTTAGCCTTTATGGTTGTGGATGCACAGGGCCCTCCAGGTCCTGTGCTCCCATGCATGCATAATGTAATTGTCCCTGATTTTCACATGAAAGTTCAGGCCCCTCGGGCCCTGTGCTCCTATCTAACCGTAGTGTGAAACATTCTAATTAGTCCTCATCTCCTGTGGGAGTACAGAGCCCTCTGCCCAGTGCTCCCATCAATACATAATGACATTCATATGAGTGTTGTATCCATAACCATAGAGACATTGTAAGTAATCCTTATTTCCATGTGCATGCACAGGCCCATATCTGATTTACTGAATTCCAAATGCCTTCCTCGTTCAAATGCATGACACTCAATAGACCGCCTCCTGTCTTGAAACTGAGTTGTAATTTGTGATGTGCGAGTTGTAATGTGTGATTTGTGAGTTGTGATTTCTGCTATCTCTCAATAGACTGCCTCCTATCACATTTTGCGATGTGTGAGTTACGATTTCTGCTCTTCTCTGCTAGCACTGCTGAACTGCACATGCAATCACACAATTACCTTGATTTATTGAGTTGCAATTTGTGAGTTGCAAATTCTGCTGTATGTCCACCAGAATGTGTTTTGCAGATTAGCAGAGGCTACGAGGTAGCTAAAAATTTAAATCATGGAAGACCAGCGCCATCTAGTGTGGCTACAAATGACTGTGTGGTCATTTTGAGGTAGAGGCTTCAGTCACAATATAATGGATTTCATCGGACATTTCGCATTTGGCTATCATTTTGACTTTCTTTTAATTGTATCAGATAAAATTTCCTTTTAAAGTAATGTAACAAAAGCGATCACTAGATGGCGCTCCAATATGAACAACTGCTACTCGAATGATGCGTGATGAGAGACTGTATCACTCAAACAGCAGCCTCTTAGTGTTGCTGCCAAATCACAACATGGAGAGAATGAATGGAGGAATTCATAGCCTGAGAGCTGAAAAACTGCCAAATCCAGATAATCCAGGTAATTTTGTGTTATGTGTTTGTAGCACAGTTCAGCTTGTGCAGTTGTGATTTGTAAGTTCCAAGTACATCAGTAAACTAGTAAACAAGTTGCAATTTCGAGTTACATACTAACATACTAAATGCCAGCAGAATAGGCCTAACGGTCTTTCATGTCTGCTTGTTTGGTCAGCCCCACCCTGGATGCTGACCTTGCTGCCTCCCTTGCCTCTGGCTTCTCCCTTCCCAGTTCCAGATATTCTTGCTGCATTGGATTTTGCTTCCAGAACCCTTCCCTGTACCTGTCCCACCCCTCTTGAACCCTCCACTGTCTCTGCCTCCACCAGCCCCTAGGCAGCGCATTCCATGGCTCCACCACCCTCTCAGTGAGTAGCACCTCCTCCTTTCTCCCGAATCTTCCCCTCCAGCTTCCACCCATGCCTCTAGTGGCCCTCCTCCTTCCTTCGAAGCACCCTGACTGTTCCTCCCTATTTACCCTCTTCATGTACCTGAAGACCTCTATCATGTCCCCGGTCCCTCTCTCTTCCAATGTGTACATATTTAGCTCTTCGAGCCTCTCCTCATAGGTCCTGTCCCCAAGCCCCAAATCATTTTGGTTGCCCTCCTCTGGACCCTCCCAGGAGGTTAATGTCCCTCTTTAAGTGTGGCCTCCAAACTGCACGCAGTACTCAAGGTGCGGCCTCACCAAGCAGTTATACAGAGGAGTATCACTTCCCTCCTTCTGGAGGTGATCCCCTAGCGATGCATCCCAGCATCCTGTTGGCCTTGGCTGCTGCCTCCTACAAGTCTCAGAGTTGTTCATCCTGACATCCACTACCACCCCAGGTCCCTCTCAGCCATCGAGACTTGTAGCATCCCCCAGGGTGTACACTTGGCCGGGTTTCTGGCCCCAGATGGAGTACCTTGCATTTCCCTGCACTGAACCTCAGCTTCACTTTCTAGACCATCTTTCAGAGCCTCCAGATCTCCTGTGGGCCACCCTCCCTCCTCCCCATCCACCACCGCCCCCAGTTTGAGTCATCTGCAAAGAGACTCATCTCATCCTGATTCCTGTCCTTATGTCAGAGGCGTAGGTGTTGAACAGAGGGCCCAGGGCTGATCCTGTGGGACCCCACTGGCCACCCTCCTTGAGATGGGACTATCCCGCCAACTACGACCCTCTGGGTCGGTCCTGGAGCCAATTGCCTATCCATCTGATCATCTGGTTCCCGCCCCCATTTCTCCCAGCTTATCCAACAGGCCATGTGAGGAACAGAGTCAAATGCCTTGCTGAAGTCAGAAGAGGGCGTCCACTGGTCTACCAGGTCCAAGGCACTCGTCACCCAGTCATAGAACTCCACCAGGTTTGTCTGACATGTTTCCCCGGATGAATCCATGCTGTCTATCATCCAGACACCCTGACTTATCCAGGTCCCCAGCCTCTCCTTGACAATGCCCTCCATCACCTTGCCCACCACCGATGTCAGGCTGACAGGCCTGTAGTTCCTGCCACCTCCCTTGATCCCCTTGTGGATAGGCACTATAGCACCACCTTCCAGTCCTGGGGCACCCACCCTGTTCTCAGGAGAGATGGTGAAAAGCTCCACCAGGGGTTTCATGGGACATCCATAAGTTCCTTCAGCACTCTGGGATGTAATTTATCCGGCCCGGTGCTTTCTCCGTCTTAAAGGGAGCTGAGGCTTCCTCACTCTCTCTGCTGTGATTTCCACTTCCGTACCTCTTCTCCCTGCTTAGCCCTCCCCACCCTGCCAGTGATGCCTCCCCTCTCCCCAGACCGCACCGATCAGTGGGGTCCCCTCCTCAGTATCTCTGTCTCCTCCCATGTATGATGCAGCACCTCCATTTTCCTTGGTAGAAACTGGAGGTGAAGTACTCATTTAGTACCTCAGCCTGCTCCCTCGGGTCTTGTGCCCATCTCTTCCCCTGATTTAATCCTGCTAATCTGCCCTTCACCCTTCATTTTTCCCCAATGTATCTAAAGAACCCTTGTTCCCTCTCCTAATTTCCCTGGCCAGGTTCTGCTCCTTCCTTGCCTTAGCCGCCTCACCACCCTAGTGGCCCTTCTAGCCATCAGCTCATACTCCCTCGATCCCTTTCACTCCTTGAGCACTTGAATTGCTTATAGGCTGCCTTCTTTCCCCACACCACCTCCTGGACCTCCCTGGTCCACCAGCAGGTTTTTGGACCCTACCGCATTTTCGTCTTACTCTTGCACAGGTGCTGGTAGCATCCTGCACCCCTCTCTGATGATTTCCCACCTACTATCGGCTTCCATGTCTGACCCAATCCCATCCAAATGCTCTTAAGGATCCTTCCATTTCCTTAAAATCAAGCCCCTGAAGTCGGTTACTTCTGTCTTTGTGCAGACTTCTACCCCTCCTAGGTCCAGGCAGAACCAGACCGTGGCATGGTCACTCCCGCCAATGGGTCCCTTACCTCCAGGCCCCCAATCTGGTCACTGTCTGCCAGGACCACATCCAGTACCCACGCCTCCTGGTCGGTTCCCTCACCTGCTGAGTTAGGAGCGCTCTTGAAAGACATCCAACAACCTCTGTTCCTGGTCACAGAGGATGTCGCATCGCCCAGTCTGTTCCTGGCATGTTTAGTCCCCACACACCACCGTTCCTCTGCTAGTCTGCAGTGTCTCCCAACATCTGCCACTAGACTGTCCTCCAGCTCCGCCAGGGCAGGGGTCTATACACCACTCCTATTTTTACTCTCTTGCCCCCTTGTATCAGGTGACCCAAATTACCTCCACGGTTCCCTCCGCCTCCTCTCTACTCCCCTATGCCAATGCAGTTTTTGACTATCATTTCTACCCTCCTCCCTTCCCTTCCCTGTCCTTCCTGAACATAGTGTAACCCTCCAGGTTCAGGTCCCAGTCGTGTCTAGAGTTGAGTCAGTGTTTGAGTGGCGGTAAATAGGAATATGGTACATTGAGTGTTTTGGTTAGAACTGAGTCATGATTTACGTGTCAGCGAATTCACAGTTGAACAGTAGCTCTGATCCCCAGCGCTCCACTGCATAATGGTATCCATATGTTGGGCGTGAGTCCCTCTGGGCCCTCGCTGCCATCTAATCATAACTTTAGAATCAGAGTACAGAGCTACAGACATTCAAGTAACCCTTGTGCAACAAATGCACAATATCTCAGTAACCATAGTAACATTGGAAAAATTCCACACGAGTTGTAATCATGGCCTGGCAACCTGTATGCAAACAAATAAACCTTTTGATTGATAAAAAAAAAATCAGTGGGCATATCCATCACCTCCCTCCCATCAATTCAGTTGGAAACCCTGGAACCTCCTTCCACCAGCTCAGTGGGAATACCCTGTCAGCTCCCTCCCACCAGTTCAGTGGAATACACCATCACCTCCCTCCCACCAACTTGGTGGGGTACCCCATCACTCCTCTTCCCAACTTCTCATTAGGAATACCTGACACATCCCCTGTGACCTATTTAGTAGAATACCCTATCATCTCCCTCTCACCAGCTCACTGGAACTACCCTATTACCCCCTCCCACCAACTCATTGGGAATGCCCATGACCCCAACCTGCTCATTGAAATACCCCATCACCCCTTCCCAGAAGCTCAATAGGAATAAACTGTCCTCCTTCCATCAACTAAGTGAAATATCCAGTCATCCCCTCCCACTAGCTCACTGGGAACCCATTCTTCCCTCCACCAACTCGGTGTGAATACCCCATCACCCCCCACAACTCGGTGGAAATACCCAGTCATTTCCCTCCCACAGCTCAGTGGGAACCCCATCACCCCTCCACCAACTCGGTGGGAATACCCCATCATACCCTCATCAACTCAGTGAGATTCCTATCTGCAACCTCCCACCAACCTAAGTTAAAATGCCGTGTCACCCTCCCACCAACTCAGTAGGCATAACCTGTCACCTCCATCCCATCAACTCAGTGGGAATATCCTGGCACCTACCTCCCCATGCTTGGTGGAAATACCTTGGCACTTCACCATACCAACTCAGTGGGAATACTCTGTCTGCAACCTTCCACCAACTCAGTTGGAATACGCATCTCCCCAACTCACTGTGAATATCCATCACCACCTCCACCAGCTGGTGGGAATATCCTGTTGCCTTGCTCCCACCAACTCTGTAGGAATACCCTGTCTCCTACTCCATTAGCTCAGTTGGAATACCCTGTTACCTCACACTAACTCAGAGAATACCCTGTCATCTCCCTCCCACTAGCTCAGTGGAATGCCCAGTAACCCTCTCCCACCAGCTCACTGGGAATACCCTGTCCCTCCCTCCCACTAACTCAGTAGGAATACCTTGTCACCCCATCAACTCGGTATACCCTGTCACCCGTCCCCACCAGCTCAGTGGGAAGACCCTGTAACCTCCATCCCACCTCTTCGGTGTGAATACCCCATCAACTCCCTCTCACCAACTCAATGGAAATGCCCATCAAGCCCCCAACTCGGTGGAATACCTGGCACCTCCACTCACCCATCTCAGTGGAAATACTTCATCATCCCCACCAGTTCAGCGGGAATACTCTGTCCCCAACCAACTCAATAGGGAATACCCTGTCACCCGTTCCAACAAGTTCAGTGGGAATACCCTGTCATCTCCCTCCCAACAGCACAATGGGAATACCCAGTAACCTCTTTCCCACCAACTCACTGGGAATGCCTGTTATCTCCTCCCACCAACTCAGTCAGCTACTGACCCTGTCACCCCTCCCACCAACTCAGTGGGACTAGCCTATCACCCCTCCAGCAGCTTAGTAGGAATGGTGGCCCACTCTACAGTGACACTCAGACAGCAAAAACCAGACCATTACAGTGACAGTTGCTGTAATGGTCTAGTTTCTCGATGCTTTTCTCCCAGTGTTCTGCCCTTCCTGGAACAACTGCGACCTGGAGTTGATTATGTTGGAATGCAGGGGTGCAGGGGCAGAGCACCCTGCATGGATGGTGTGGCCCCTGTGAAACACTTCCTTTTGTGATGGCACAATATCAGTGTCAGTATTGTGCTGTCACTGTGTGGGAAGGTCGGCAGATTACTGTTGACCACTAGTGGTGCTTCTAATAGAAATACCTCATCACCCCTCCAACCAACTCAGTGAAAATACCCTGTCACCTCCTCCCATCAACTCAGTGGAATAGTCCATCACCCCCATTCCACCAAGTCAGTAGGAATACTCTGGCACCTGCCCCTATTAACTCAGTGTGAATACCCCATCACTCCTCCTCCTACCTCCTAATTAAGAATACTGTGGCACCTCCCTGGACCTACTGAGTAGGAAGACCCTGTCAACTCCTCCCACCAACTCACTGGGACTACCCTATTATCCTTCTCCCACCAACTCATTGGGAATACCCATGACCCCAATCTGCTCAGTGGAAATACCCCATCACCCCTTCCCACCAGCTCAGTAGGAATAACCTGTCACCCCTCCATCAGCTCAGTGGGAAATACCCAGTCATTCCCTCCCAACAACTCAGAGGAGCACCCATCACCCTTCCACCAACTTAGTGGGACTGCCCCATCACCCCATCAACTCAGTGGGAATACACTGTCAGTCACCTCCACCACCTAAGTTGGAATACCCTGTCACCCTCCAACAACTCAGTGGGAATACCCTGGCCATCCCACCCACCAACTCACTGGAAATACCCCATTAGCCCTCCCACCAACTCAGTGGGAATATCCCATCATCAGCCTCCACCAACTCAGTGGGAATACCCTGTCACCCCTCCACCAACACATTGGGAATACCCAGTCTCCTCACTCCCACCAGCTCAGTGAGAATACCCCATCACCCCACCACCAGCAACTCAGTGGGCATATCCATCATCACCTCCCCTCCCACCAGCCTCAGTGGGAATACCCTGGCTACCTGTCAGACCTCCTTACCCTTGCTATCCTGGCTTTCTCCTCCATTCCTTCACACAGGGCTGCCTGGCAGTTCTGAGGACCAGGCTGAAAACCTTGGGTGATCTTCATTATGGGTGGCCAGCCGGTACTGTGGAACTTGCTTCCAAGATATTTGACAGAGCCCCTACATGGAGGTGTTCAGGAGGGACCTTAAGACCCACCTCTTCAGTTTAGCTTCTCCTGCAGACATCTTTTGTAAGTGTTTTAATGTTGCTTAATATTCTGTATAATTTATCCTTTGCTGATTAATTTAATCTGTGATGTTCTATTAACTGTTAAACTGTTTACTTCTGTACAGGGCCCCAGAGCCCTGGGATGGGCACCTAACTAAATACAGTTTACTTGCTTACTTACCTTCCTACTACCAGTTCAATGGGAATACCCATCAACTCCCTTCCACCAACTCGAGTGGGAATACCCTATTATCTCCCCTCCCACCAACTCAGCGGAATACCCTGTCAAGGTCCCCAGCAAGAACACCAGCCTGGAACCACTCGTTGCTTGCCTGTGTCTTCTGCCAGCACTTCATGAACTGAGTGTGTGCCTGAGGTCAGGAACTGCCTGCAGGTGAAAGAGGGCTTAGCGGTGAGCCAATAGTGAGGTGGGACTGCCTCAGTGGATGTTCAGCATTTAAATCTCTGAACTCGATACACAGTGCAAGCGCTGTGCATAAGCATGAGTGAAGACAAGTTTTTATAACAATAGCTGAGTGTTACTTGGTTGAACACTCTTCAGTAAGTAACAGTTTCCTACCTGTTGTTTTGAATATTGTTATACAAAAATGAAGGCTTTGTATGTTTTATTGTCATTAGTCTAGCTAGTGTGGGAGATGCAAGACTAGTAAGTAGTAAAGGTAGGAAACAGATGTAGCAGACTAAGTTTGCAATGTTTTTATCAAATTGTACTTGGGAAGCAGTGATACTCTGTATTCTACTGCCAACCCTGCTAGATATAAGGAAGGGGTATCATATTCCCATTAATATACGTTTTCACTTCTTTAATTGTGCTGCCATAAGAAACAAACTGGCTATAGGAAAATATCATTTACTTTACAAGACAATTTGTATAATTATTGCTATTATCAGCCAATGTCCATATGAATCCTGGCCCAGAGACATGGGGAAGATTTCTCTATGTGGGATTTCTGTGACAGGAATAACATGGGCATGTTACATTTGAATATAAGAGCCTACTACCCAAAATGGATTACATAAGATCATTAGTGGATACAGCAACCCCAGATATTTTGCATTCTCTGAAACTTGGTTAAGTAAAACGGTCTGTGATTCAGAGGTTGCAGTCCATGACTATAATATATTTAGGCAGGATAAAACAAAAGAGGTGGTGAGGTGGCATTGTATTTCAGGAACCTATGCAGGCGAGGTTGTGACGGCAAAATCAGTGCCAAAACAATTAGATCTTTTGGTCCTGAAAGTTGCAGTGTCCAACAACTTTGGTCTGCATATAGTTGTTTGTCACTAGCCACCATCAGCAATGATGGATTCACTACTTTAATTGCTCCCTATTTGAATCAAGAATGTTTCCTTTTAGGAGACTTAAACTGGGATATGCTGAATCCTCACTTGGATATTATCAATTAGTCTGCTGCTTTAAATCTCTCACAATCAATAAAAAAACTACTAGACCACACAAACGAATAGCAAAAGGACACCTTATTTCATTTTAACAATGGTACCACACAGGTATATATCATTATTGTTACACTGCATTTATCAGAGATAGTCCAAAAGTAGTTTCCTCTGGGTCCACTATAATAACACACAATTTTACGGATTCAAAGATCAGGCTTTCCTGAGGGATTTAGTATATGTTAGCTGGATGTTTTTATATGCCTGTCCTGATATATCAACCGCATCACTGTTCTTTAAGCTTTCAGTTTTAGAAGTCATTAATAAATGTGCTTCTTTATAAGTAATAGAACAACCCCTGGGTAAACAATAAAATAAAAGGCTCATAAAGGAAAAGAATAACTATGGAATCGAGCAAGAAAAGCAAAAATCCAAAAGATAAATTAGTCTCTAAAATATTAAGGAATAACTGTATTAAAAAATCAGGAAGGCTAAATTGGACTATTATATAACCCAGTTAATTGATCCCTCAAGAAACCCAAAAATCTGGAACAGTATAAATTCATTGAAGGGTAAGGATACAGTTTCAGTCCTGCCAACTTTTTGAACTGTAAAAGTCTAACTATACATAAGCCAGAGGAACAGGTAAAAACATTAAATGAATTTTTGCAGGGGTTGGTTTCTCTTTTGAAAGAGAATGTCCCAATTTCAAATCATCCTCTTTGGACTCAGATTTCTCAGACAAACCACATAGACCTATCTTTTCTTTTGTGGAAACGACAGAGGAGAAAGTCTTTAGAGAACTTAACAAGCTGAACACTAGCAAAGAGATTGGGTCAAATGGTCTCACTCCCAGCTTTTTAAAATGGCAGCTAAAGTTTTATCTAAGTACATAGCTTACTTGTAAAGTTATCATTAAGAACATCTTGTCTACCTGATGATTGGAGAACAGCTTATGTTAGTCTATATTTAAAGGGAGATCCATCAGATCCAAGTTCCTATAGGCCCATTTCTAGTATTTTTGTTATTGCAAAGTGTTTGAAAAATGATTATACAAAAACTCATCAGTTACTTGGATAGATTTAAAATAATTTCAGACAAACAGTCAGGCTTTAACAAAGGCCATAATACGATGCAGTACACATCATCTCTAAAGTGACAGATGATATTTTACAGCCTTGGATAGGGAGAAAATACTCCAATAGTTTTCTAGACCTACCCAAGGCATTTGATACTGTAGACCATAATATATTACTTACTAAACTGAAGTCCCTTGGTATGGGATCTTCATCCTTGCTTTGGTTTTATTCTATGTTTAAAATTGCGGTTTAAGTATGTTAAAATAGGAGAGGTAACATCGGGCTAAGTGGTTGTTAGTAAAGAAGTCCCCAGGGCTCCATCCTGGGCCCCTTCTATTTCTACTGTATGTTAATAATTTACCAATTTGCTGCTCAGATAATGTAAAACTACAGCTATATGCATACAATACAATTATGTATACCCATTATATTAATTTAGAAGAGCTGTCCAAAATCTGCAGATAGACTTTGATAAGATACAGGAAGCCTTGTTACAACTGTGGCTGTTAGTAATGAAAAAGACTCAGTGGATGTTGTTCACTAGAAAAAAAAGGTCTCCTCTGAACCACAAATAAATTATATCAAAGGTATCAACATAGTTAGGATGCATGAATATAAATATCTGGGTATGATACCAGACGAGCAATTAAATTTTAGATCACACGTTCAGTATCTCTCTGAGAAATAAAAAAAATGTTGGCTTTCCGCTGTAGAAATAAAACTTATTTTAATTATACTGTTAGAAAGTTAGTTGTAAATTCAGTATTTCTTGCAGTGATGGACTATGGCAACTGTGTTCTACAAAGAATACCACTATGATAGTTCTCAGTTCTCTAGCCTCTTTATATCATACTGCGCTAAGCTTTGTAACTGATCTTCCATACTCAACATGTCATTGTTATTTATATGAACAAGTTGGCTGGACTTCATTAGCTGTACGGAGATATTCTCATTGGTATTTATATGTCTACAGGTTAATTATTAAAAAGCTACTGACATATTTATTAAAAATGCTTCACTGTAGAAACATAACTAAACTCTCTCCATTCATCTAAAATGTTACATTTCCTTCCATGTACCAAAGTGCTGAACTAAGATAGGAGAGTATATTCTGGCAGTGTCTATCCCTCAACATGGGAGTTTATACAAAACACCTCAAATTAGCAGTCTTGCCCTCTCCTGCTTGCTTTGAGCTTCCTTAGATAGTCTAGCATTTAATCACCGTGACTTATGGATGAGCAGTGTCTATTCTAAAGAGGAACAATATAGCTGATCTAGTAATTTTATTGTTTTATGTAAGAAACTTGCATGTTCTTGTACTGTTATACTGTTTGTATAGATATACTGTAGTATGTTCATTTAAGCGCAATTGTAAATGACAGTTCTTCTCTCAATTTGCTTTCAGTAAATGATGATGATGATGATGATGATGACAAAACTCAGTGGAATATCCTGTCACCCTCCCACCAACTCAGTGGTAATACCCTGTCATGTGCCTCACACAAACTCAGTGGAATACCCAATCACCTCCCTCCCATCAACTCAGTAGGAATACCCTGACCCCCACCAGCTCACTGGGAATACCCAGTCATCTCCCTCACACCAGCTCAGTCGTAATCCTGTCACCCTCCCACCAACTCAGTGAGAGTACCCTGTCACCCCCCAGAAGCTTAGTGGGAATATCCTTTTTTATTGTTTTATTTATTGAAATTTCTGATAACACCTTTGAGATCAAGCTCATTTCATAGGTTCCACATCAGACGAATAATACATATTGAGAAAGTATGAGACGGAGAACAAACAAAACAAGGAATTATACAAAACATTGCAACAGTATATAATTAGAGATGTTCCAATGCATGTGGCATTGTACAATGTATGCCAAGGTGCATATTTGATTAAACCTGGAATTCAAGGGTCATATTAGAGGGTGGGGTCTTATGAAATGACCCTTTACAGGAAAATGAGACCAGACTCAGCTTAATATCTAATAATCAACAAGGTAGGGATGGCATCTGTAGGGCCTTGTCAGAGGTGAAAGATGGGACAAAGCATTTTAAAGTGAGCAAGGGAGCTCAGGATGTATAACGAGGGAGGGGATGGGGAAGCTTAGAGGGGTGAGGGAAGAGTGGAAGGATCAAGAGGAAATGTGAAAGGAGAATGATTAGCAACGTATTTACATACTGAGAACAGTTATGCATAAGGTCAGGATAGCATAAGGTTAGAATAAGTGCTGGTCACAAGAAGGAAGGTTATTGGAAGCAGTCACAACTGGCATCAGCAACTAGCTGTTGCTTAAGTTTAACCTTGAAGGAGCTCAAGGTGGATGCTGAGTGATGTCATGGTGCAGCGAGTTCATCCATAGTGAGGCACGGTAGGCAAAGGACCTTTGTCCCAGAGAAGTCCGACAGCAGGGTATATCAAAATCTGGCTAGTAGAGCTTCTGGTACAATGACGGTTGATAGCAGGGTAATAAGCTTTTGCATTCCTAGGGCATTTTGCCTAAACACTTGTTTGGACAATAAACATGTTTGGTACATGAGTCTACCTTTGAATTGGAGCCAGTTAGCCAGAGCATACATGTCGAGGTATGGGACAGACAGGCTGAGCCGGTAAGGAGCCGCATGCTTTGTTGAGTGCAACTATGATGCAGCAAAGAGTTGTTTCAGTAGTTGATCCATAGATTGGTAAATTGTAATCAATAAGCGAGACAAGAGAGCTTTGAATGGCCAGATTAGAGCCTCTGGGGTCAAACATTGCTTATACTTATAAAGTAGCCCAATGTGGGTGTTAACAGCCTTAGCAATGTTGTCAGTGTGATAGGCATAGGTCATCATACTGTCAGTAGTAATCCTAGATATTTAAAGAGCTGAACTAGCTCCAGGGAGAGCCTTCACTGGTGCTAAAAGGGTAAGTTCTGTGCCTATTTTGGGAGCTGGAGAGCAGCATAGTTTTAGTCCTGTTGTAATTCATAACTAACTTGTGCTTATGGAACCATCTTTCTATGACTACGAAATTACTCTGTAGCCTGGATTCAAGAACCTTAGGGTCTGGATCACTGGTAAACAGGACAGCATTGGAGTAAGGAAGGTTGTTGAGGAAAATGCTAAACAAAGAGGGCCCAAGATGGACCCTTGAGGAACTCCAGATAGACAGGTCTGCTATCCAAGAGGGTGTTACCAATCTTCACCTGCTGTGTAAGGTTGTGCAGGTAACTTTCAAACCAGGCTACGCTGTCATGAGCTAGGCCAATAGTGGTAAGCTGTTTGACCAGGAGCACATGATTCACTGTGTCAAAGCTTTGGTTAAATCAATGAAAGCAGCACTGACCAGGTGTCCTTGATCTAAGGAGTGTGAATAAAGCCTGTGAACTCCAGAACGGTGGTAGTGGTACTATGACCATTTCTGAACCCGTGTTGTTGTGGGCATTGTAGATGATATTTTCTAAGTATTCAACCAGTTGGTCAACCACTATACGCTCAAGAGCTTTCGAGAGTGGGGCAGGATAGAGATAGGCCTGTAGTTCCAGTAATTGTGTGATCCCCAAACTTACGAACTGGTGTCACAGTGGCAGATTTCCATTTCTGAGGAATTGAGAGTAACTAAGGACGTTAATAATATGTGTTAGAGTGACAGAATTTCATCCAGTGTAAGGGCTACAAACTTAAGATCCAGGGTGTCACCACTAAATCTTGATTTCCTAATACCTTGGGTAGGTAATTCCTGGCTTCATGGGCTGAGAGGGTTTTGAAGTAGAAAGGAGGATGAGAAGGGTGCTGAGTCTCTTTCCCAGAGTAGTCACTTGTGAGGGGTGAGAGAAGTAGCCAGGTGGCAGGACACCACTCAGGTCTGTGAAGGCATTATTAAAGTGGTAGCAATAAGTTTGGGGTTTAGGGTACACCATCAATGTGAAGCATGGTAGAGCAGATCTGAGGTCTCTCCCAGTGACCTCTTTAAGGTTAGTCCAAAATTTTCTGCCATCATTCCAGGCCTAAGAGAGCACTTCCTTACAATATTGATTTTAGCTGCACGAATAGCCCTTGTGCAGTTGTTTCTAGCCACTTTGTACCTCTGGATAGCGGCCTGGTTACACAGGGACCTAGACCTGTGCCATAGATGGTCCCTGGCATTCAGAAGCTCAAGGAGGTCCAGCAAAAACCAGGGATTACAGCCGCCTTTGATTTTATGCTTTTATGGGGTGTGCCTATCACATATAAGCGTGAACTGAAGAATGAATTGATCAAGGACAATGTCAGCATTCTTAGTTGTGTAAATCATTGACCAGTCCTAATTATGCAGGTCAGCTTTTAGTGATTCAAGATGCCCATGGATGAGTACCCTGGTGGTAATTGTTCTAGTGGGTGGTTTTGAGAATTTGGTCGTTCAATGAAACAAGACTGGGGAGTGGTCACTGAAGGCATCTGGAAATGCGGTTGTGTCCGATATATGATCAGGGTGGTTAGAGAGCACCCAGTCTGGTAAGTACCTGTCCCAGTTTTATAGTTGATTCTAGTGGGGACTCGCCTAGCTGGGTGAGGCTAACTGCTGAAACTGCATCTGAAAGGGCTTGTGTCAGGAGAGAACCAATTGATATTGAAATCTCCTAACATGATAATTTCTGAATTAAGACTCAGAGAGCCAAAAACTCCATGAGTGAGCCAAAGCAGGAGGCATCTGTCTGGAGGAATATAGATTGAAAACACAATAAGGGTTTTATTGTGTGCACCTGAAGCACTTTATGGCAAGGGCTTGCATATGGTCATCAGTTTTGAGCAAAGTTAGTACAAAACCTTAAAGGTTGTTTCGGAGGTAGCTTGCACAACTGCTCCCATGCTTGGAGAGATGATCCTGTCTAAAGACTGTGTAGTCTGGGATGGAAATTGAAGCATCTGCTATCTTTGAGAAAGCCATGTTTCTACGACTGAGAGGATGTCTGGGTTATGTTGTAAGATCCATGCATTCAGTACGTCCATTTTGGGGAGGAGGCAAATATTAAGTGAGGCAATTGTAAGGCAACCCAGTAGATGACTGTGGGGTATACCGTAAGTTGTGGAGGGCCAGGGTTGGGGTGAATATTGCCAGAGAGCAGCAGCAACAGTAAGGCCAGTCCACAGATATTCTCTAACTGCCTGTTGCTGAGTTTATGAAGCTTCCTCTGAGTTGAGCACGCTTAACAGTTGGCTTGTAAGTTGAAGATCCCAGGAGGAGTGCCAAAGGGTAGCCAGCTAGGGAGATGAAATGGCAACCCCCAGTCACCAGGGGAATGCAGGTTCCATGGCACAGTAAGAGAGTCACAGCATTGGGAAAAGGTGATAGTACTATAAACATACAAATGATTACTATCCAATGTTGGCGAGGTAGATGTTAGAAACTTATCATAGGCAAGGTCAGATAGGGTCAACAGAGTAGCAATATAATGCCTCTAGGAAACAGAGCATTTATAAGAGTCATTATGATACCAAGGAGTGCAGCTGTAAGGCACCCATAGGGTCCCAAGCATGGTGCAAGGTTAATTATACCAGTGTTTTTTTTTTTTGTTTGTTTGTTTGTTTTCTTCAAAGTACAATATGCTAAAAGTGAGAAACAAGGAAGGGATAACGGTGATTAGAACAGGAAAAGGCAGAGGCAAGTTGGACAAGTGGGTTGGAGGATTAACAGGAAACATAAGATGCCTCTAGTGGCAGATCAGTATAAACTGCAAATGGGAAAATGGGCAAAACCTTTCTCAAAACTTAAATCAACTCTAAGAAATCTCTGCATCAGACTAAACATTACTGAAAGTGAGAAATCAAAACATTTCAAGCAAAGATCAGTCCTAGCATTAATTTCTTGGCAGCAGTTCCTAGAGGAATTCTGGATTGCCACAAATAGTGTGGGGAACACTGGCAAACAAGAGCAAGTGAGATTCCTCCTGGGGTAGATGCCAAAATTCAGAGTTCCAACCCATACCTTGCTTGGAGAGTGAGCTTGGGCAGCTTCATTTTTAGGCAGGTTATCAAACTGCAGAATGCAATTTGTTTGAGAGGAAACAGACCAAAAGGGCACAGTAATCCCTGGGCCTGCTCCTGTCACCTACCTCCCTCCACCAGCTCAGTGGTAATACCCTGTCACCCCCCACCAACTCAGTGGAAATACCTTGTCACCTCCCTCCTCCCATCAAAACGCAGGGAATACCCTGGCAACTCCCTCCCACTACTCTGTGGGAATACCTGGCACCTCTCCCACTAACTCAAGTGGAATGCCCCTTCACCCCTCCCACCAACTCAGTGGGAATACCGCATCTCCCCTCAACTCACAGTGAATACCCATCACCCGCCCATCAGCTCAGTGCAAATATCCTTCACCCGCTCCCACCAACTCCAGTAGGAATACCTCGTCTCCCACCCCCATCAGCACAGTCAGAGTACCCTCTCACCCCCTTCACCAACTCAGTGGAAATACCCCATCACACCCTTCCACCAACTCAGCGGAATACCTTGTCACCTCCCTCCCACCAACTCAGTAGGAATACCATCACCCCACCCCCACCAATTCAGTATACATTGTCACACATCCTCACCAGCTCAGTGGGAAGACCCCGTCACCTCCATCCCACCTACTCAGTGTGAATACCCCATCAACTCCTCCAACTAACTCAATGGGAATACCGGTCACGCCCCCATCTCAATGGGAATACCCCATCACACCTCACACCAGCAAGTTGAAATACCATGTATCCCCATCAGTTCAGTGGGAATACCTTGTCCCCACCAGCTCAGTGGAATACCCTGTCACCCATTCCAACAAGCACAGTGGGACTATCCTGTCACCTCCTCCCAACAGCTCAGTGGGAATATCCCATGACCCCCAGCTCAGTGGAAATACCCTGTGACCTCCCTCCCACCAACTCAGTGGAATATCCAGTACCCCAGTTCACTGGGAATACCCTGTTACTTCCCTCCCACCAACTCAGTCACAGTACCATGTCACCCCTCCCACCAACTCAGTGGGAATACCCTGTCACCCTCTCCCAACTCAGTGGGAATACCCTGTCACCCCTCCCACCAACTCAGTGGGAGTACCCTGTCACCTCCCCAAGCAGCTTAGTAGGAATATCCCATCAACCCACCACCGCCAACTCCCTGGTAGCTCCGCCCCCCCACTGCGTGCTCCATTGGTACCTGTTTTGGGACTCCCCATCTTTCAGTCGACATCTCCCACTCCCAGGCTGCCTGGCCTTCCTGGCTGTATCCTCACTTCCCACTAATGCAGCTACTGCTCTTCTGCCCCTTCTCCTAGCCCCGCCAGCTTGTCTTAACCCTCCTCCGCCACCCGAATCCTACCTTAATCATGTGCCACCACCGTTCTCTACCCCCTATTCTATTTCTTCTTGTCTGTCTTCCTCCCTCCTGCATGCCCCAAAGCCTGCTTTCCTCCCTCCCCACAGCTTCCACATCTACATCCTTCCTTCACATAGGCACGATGCACACTGGTCACTGCCCTTGCCCAGGGTCAATCCTACCGCCATTGAAACTGTCCTACACCCACACTGGTCCTAGCCATCCACTCTGGTCTCCCTGTCGATGCTTACCCTCACCCAGTACGTCGATGCTCAGCAATTTCCCAAGATGCTGGCAGGCGAAAGCATTCCTTAAAGAAATACGCGCAGCTCCTTGGGGCCTAGTCCTCCTCCTCCTAATGCTGTCAGGCAACGTGCACCCCAACCCTGGCCCATTTTGCTCTAAAGCCACTAATCTGAGCAAGCCTTGGTGCCCCCTCATTCATATCAGTCAACATCTGTAGCCTCCTTCTTAAAATGGATGCCCTACAGGTCTTCACCAGCCAACACTGCCCCTGACATCCTGGCAGTTTTCAAAACCTAGCTCACGCCATCAGTACCGGACCATGCAATCAGCCTTCCTGGTTACAATGTCTTTAGGCTGGTTCGCCTCTCCAAAAGAGGCAGGGGCTGCGCTCTCTACCTAAAAGACTCCATGCAAGGGCACCACATCATTACCTCACTCCAACCCACAACTGCTCAGATACTGCCAGTGAGAATCCTCCTCGGAGCCTAAAACAAAACCTCACTGTTGCCACCATCTACATCTCCCAAAGAACAGAGAACTGGTCTAACAGCTGTTCTTGACTTTGTAAAGTCACTCCCACTGGACACTGAATCCATCCTCCTAGGCGACTTCAACATCAACTGGCCTGCGGCTGATGCTGGTGCACACAGGGATACCATGCTGTGGCAAACCTCACACAAATGGTTGACTCACCAACCAGGAAAAATTACAGGACCAGCACCAGCACACTCTTGGACGGGATCCTTACCAGTCACCCATCGCGGATATCTAACACTAATGTCCTCCTGACTCTCTCAGCGACCACTCCCTGTTAGTTGCACCTGGTCAAATAAATTCATCAAACAACCACCAAAACTATCACCAGCAGGGTTCTATCTTGTGGTCACCTTCCTCAACTCAAATCCCCTCCTCCATCAAGACTGGTCCCCATCTTCAATGCAACCAGCGTAAACACTGCCCTGGCTCACTTCATAAACATCTTCACTGTGGCCTGTGACACATATGCTCCTATTAAAGCCAAAGTCAAATCACTCATTAACCCTTGGCTCACAGGTGACCTCCTCAGGGTGCTAAAACAAGAGACCACCTATGGGAGCTGGCCAGAAACTCTGGAAGGCAAAACGACATCCAAACTACAAACGTGCCTGCAATGACTGCACCAAAACCATCTGACAAACGAAGTCCACCTACTATAAGCATGCCTCACAAACTCCTCGGCAATGGTCGAGTTCTGGAAGAACATAAAGGAACTCACCAGGAATCAACCCAAAACCCCCATCAATATTCAACATCAACAGAACCACAACCCTCAACCCAAAAACCATTGTGGATACCTTTAACAAAGCCTTTACCGACCTCAGCGCTGTCCCACCCCAGGACTACTTCAAAGATGGTTAAGTCCCTCTGTCCACGAATGACACTACTCCCACTAGCTCCCCCCAACTTCTACTTCAAAGCAGTCAAGGCTCACCTGCACGCAAATATATTACCAAAGCCCTTGGTAAATCAAGATTCAGTAATGATTCCCTCGATCTCAAAATCCTGTCTCACACTTGATGAAGTGCTTAGTCCTCTGACCAGAATTTTCAACCTCTCTCAGCCTTAGCCAGTTTCTGGACAGATGGAAATCTGCCACTGTCACCCCAATCCATAAAAGTGGTGATAAAACTGCCCACAATAACTACAGACCTATCTCCTACTATCCCACTCTCCAAGGCACTAGAACACATCGTCTCGGATCAGCTCACAGAATACCTGGATATGTACAACATCCTGTGCAAGCAACAGCACGGGTTCCACGAAGGTCACAGCACCTCCACAGCCCTACTTGAATTCACTGGCGCAATCCACAATGCACTCGACTCCGGTGAACTACTAGGCTCAATCTACATTGACTTAACTAAAGCCTTCGACACCATCAATCACTGCCTCCTGCTTGTCCAGCTTCAGAACACTGGGCTGTCAACCAACTCCATTGGCTGGTTTAAGAGCTACCTTGAAGAACGGTCCAAAACAGTAAGAATCGCTGATACACTCTCGGACTCTAGACTGGTCCTCGGGAGTCCCCAGGGCTCCATTCTGGGACCCCTCCTCTTCAGCCTATTCTTAAACTCACTACCAGACAGCTGCCCAGAACAAATAATTCTCTACTCGACGATGCTGTGATCCTCACCTCGGACCCTGATTCAATCCAATTACAAAATAAACTTCAGCGGGCCTTCTCCTCCATCGAATCCTGGTTCCTAAGTCATAAACTGCTTCTCAATCAGAAAAACAAGTCTATGGTCTTCTGCAGACCCCACAACAAAATAAACAACTCCACCTCTCCATTGCAACCGAACAAGGAGCCATCCTACAGCAAACACAATCATTCAAGTACCTCGGCATCACCCTTCAGTCCCCACCTCTCATCGTTCCCCATATCAGCAATGTTGCAAAGTCTGCCAAAGTGAGGTTAGGCATATTATTCCAGCACAGGAAACACCTAACCCCAGAAGCACTGTCAGTGGCCGTCCAAAGCTCCATCGTCAGCATCATAGACTATGGTCATATCATATATGGGTCTGCAACTACTTCTGCTCTCAAATGTATCACGACCTCCCTGAATAAGGCCTGTCATCTCATCACTGGCTCACATCACCTACCCACACATGTGACCTTTATTCCCAATCTGGATGGCTTCAACTGGACAAAGCTAAAATACCAAACCCACATCATGGCAAAGAAAATTATAATGGGGCTTGCCACCTGGTGTCTGTACCCTCCTTAAGCCTAGACATAGGAACGTCACTACAAGGAGATCCAATTCCATCTACTACATATCCCACGATGTCGCACGACCCAAGGACAAAGATCATTTGCCTATCGGCATCCAACTAGCTCAACTCTCTTGGCAGCGACATAGCAACCGCTCCAACACTTGGCCTCTTCAAGTCCAAGCTGCTCCTCACTGCTTGTATCCTGCTATTGCCCATCTTAACATTTCCACCATTCCAGCTGCACATGCCCCAGCACCCAGCACTACAATCAGTCTTTGCACCCTAGCACCTTACCTGTCCATATTCCCCGACCAAGGCCCCCTGGCTGCACTGCCTCCACCTCGCCCCACCTCCCCTGTATCTCCACCCTGCCCCCACCCCAACCACCTCCCATACTCCCTCTTACCCATGCACCTCCTCCCCTCAATCTCCTACCCTCATTTCCCCCACCCACCCACCCCTTTCCTTGTCTTGCTTATAGCTCAAGTCTTTGTACTGGTTATTACATGTCTGTCAGTCAATGACTATATATTTGTAACTAAAATGATGACTGTTGCACACGCGATGTGGAACCTTTGTAAAAGAGCCAAGGCTCAAAGGTATTGTAATCCTAGATTGAAATAAATAAATAAAATAAATAAATAAACCCTGCCATCCCTACCACCAACTTAGTGGAAATACCCTGGCACCTTCCACCCACCATCTCACTGGGAATAACCTCGTTACCCCCATCAACTCAGTGGGAATACCCTGTCACCAGCCACCACCAACTCAGTGGGAATACCCTGTCACACCCCACCAACTCAGTGGGAATACCCTGTCACACACCCATCAACTCAGTGGGAATACCTTGTCACACCCCACCAACTCAGTGGGAATACCTTGTCATGCCCCTCCACCTCCTCATTAAGAATGCGTGGCTCCTCCTGCAACCTACTCAGTAGGAATACCTAACATCTTCCCTCCTATCAGCTCACTGGGACTACCTTATTACCCCCTCCCACCAACTCACTGGGAATACCCCATCACTCCCCAACTTGCTCAGTGGAAATACCCATCACCCCCTTCCTATCAGTTCAGTAGGAATAACCTGTCACCACCTCCATCAACTCAGTGGAAATACCCAGTCATCCCCTCCCACCAGCTCAGTGGGAACACCTCATCACCCCTCCACCAACTTGGTGGGAAAACCCTATCACCCTCCATCTACTCTGTGGGAATACCCTGTCAACCTCTCCCACCAACAGTTAGAATGCCCTGTCACCCTTCCCACCAACTCAGTGGGAACACCCCAGTACCTCCCACCCACCAACTCACTGGAAATACCCTAGCACCCCCTCCCACCAACTCAGTGGGAATACCCCATCTCCTCACTCCCACCAACTCAGTGAGAATACCCCATCACCCCCACCAACAACAACTCAGTGGGCGTGCCCATCACTTCCCTCCCACCAACTCAGTGGAAATACCCTGGCAGCTCCCTATCACCAGCTCAGTGAGAATACCCAGTCAAATCCCTCCCATTGACTCAGTGGGGATACCCTGTCACCCCTCCCAACTGCTCAGTGGGAATGCCCAGTCACCCCTCTCCCACCAACTCAGTGGGAATGCCCTGTCACCCCTCTCCACTAACACAGTGTGAATCACCTGTCGCCCTCTCCACTCAACTCAGTGGGATTACCCTGTCACTCTGTTTTTTCCAAATCTCATGCTGACTCACCAACAACTCAGTGGGCATACCTCATCACCTCACCTCCCTCCCACCAGCTCAGTGGGAATACCCTGTAACTCCATGTTTTCTCAAATTTCATGCCGACTCTGAACCTGAAGGTTATTTCAGTATCAGCTGATATCACATGTTCTGTCAGTCTGTTCCAAGTGTTCACCGCTCATTTGGTGAAGGAGTTCTTTCTGATGTTTCCCTTGTAGTTATCTTCCTTTAGTGACATGGAGTGCCCTTCTCTGTATGTCTTGTATATCTTGCAGAGCTGCATGGGGTCTGATGGGGTTAGCTCCTTTAGATTCTTGGATACTGTAATCATGTCTCCCAGAGTCTGCTGCTTTCCATGGAAAACAGCCCCAGCTCTGCCAGTCAGTCCTCATAGCCCATGTTCTCCAAGTCATCAGCCAACCTAGTTGCTCTCCTTGTACTTTCTGTGTGTTGATAATGGGACCTATGTATGAAACCTGTGCTGCGTGCCTTGGGCATGTGCATATCTGGCTGGCACACACATATGTGCTGCATGCATGCATGCATACAACCCAGCGGCAGCATGCATGACATGCATGCAAGACACCATGTAGGCTGCAGCATGCAACTACACTGGCCACCAGCGTGCCGTGTACACAGGGGCATGGGCCATGTAATGCACATAGAGACCCACTCAGTGCATGCAGGAATGTGTGTGTGGTGCGTGACACGCAGGTCACAGGACACGACACATACGCGTGGCTAAGGACTGCCATAAACAGCCACGTAAGGCATGGAAACCACCAGCAGGCCAGACGGGCGCCAATGGGACAGAGCACTGCCTACATGTGATGCCCATGTGCCATGTGGGGCACTGCAGCCACACGACCACAAAGCGCCTCATGGCTGCAACATGTCCCCACGCAAGTGCGAATGCATGCCAACACTGAAAAGGTTGTGAGCAGGTGGCACACAGGCGGACACACCTTCAGACACACATTTATTTATTTTATTTTTATTTAGAACTTTGATGACTGAGTGGGCCCAAATGAGATAGACACATCCCTTTTTCTGGGGTGACCAGGAAATACAATTCCAGTAGTACAGGCATCGAGTATACTGTTACACAGAGTAAATTTACAGAGTAAAGTAGGCTAACAAGTTGGAGTAACAGAGTAGTTAATTACAGAGTAATCAGCAGAATTAGTTTTGTTGTTAAGTGCTACTTAAGTGCCATGTTCAGAAATGAGAAATGGATTAATGGCATATGATGAAAGGATACCAGTCAGTCCATAAGTGCTGTGGTCTCAATCATATGCAGACATAACAAGAGTAGCAGGTGAAGCAGGTAGGGTGAAGGACTGTGGAATCTTGAGGAAGAGTGACATGGGAAGGCAGGGTAGGGTGTCATGAAACAATGAGCAAGGGATAAGAACTTAGTAGCAGGTGATGACTGGCGGGGTAAAGAAGAGATCCTTAACGCATTTTTGAATTGGGAAGGGATGATCAGGATAGCCCATGTGGGAGGTTGTTCCATTTTTGGGTGCTAGAAAGGTGAAGGATCTGCTGCCTATGTCAAGACACATCTTGGGTAGACATAGTGGGGGTAGGTGAGAGGAGCGAAGGGTTCTGGGGATGGGTTTCAGGTGAACAGACTAGTAAGGGTAGGTGGGGAGGGAAGGTGGATGAGTTGGAAGGTAGTACCAAGCAGGAGGAGGAGGTTGAATTTGACCTCGAAGGACAGCCATCCTAGGACTTGAAGGGACGTCCACAATGGTACATTCGAGCAGGCATTATAGCTAGAAGTGTGCAATTCAAGCATAAGTTTGCTTCAGTTTGCTTGTATTTTTTGTGTGGTGGCATGGAGTAGGGGGTGACTTGACCCAATCAGACCCCATGCAGCTCTCCTCGTACTTTTGTGTGTTGATAATGGTCCCAGATGCATGAAGCCTGCACGGCTGCATAGAGCATGTGATCACGCCAGCATGCATATGTGGCCTGCTGCGGTTTCCGTGTCTCTTACTCATGCCATTTCTGCTACTGCCATGGACACCTACAATGCCATGCCACCATGCCATGGTAACCCTCGAGGGCATATGGACACCGCACACCCCAAGTGCTGGAAGACATGCCCAATGGCCTGAAGCCACACATGCAGCCATAGGCAAATGGCAGACAGGACAGGACTGGGGCAACCCCAACCCCCCATGGCGTACACTGCCACATGACCCCTACCCACCAACCTCCACACACATGAGACAATGATCAGAGAATGGATATCCAAAAATAAACTTTACTAATGAAATACACAGCAACAGTAGAAAGCATGTAGTAAAGAATGGCCAAAATAAACACCCAAGGCCCCCACAGTTGACACCTCCCCACCTACCCACAACAGCCCTCAACACCCCAACCACAGCAGCCCCCTCCCTGGCACAGCCGCACCACCCCTTAAGTTGCAGTCTCTGATACTGTGGCCCCTGCCTGGGGTGTAACACCCTCCTCCTTGGGCTGCACCTACTGCTTCTTCTTCCAGGGTCAGGCCTCATCAGGGCTGCTGCTGCCACTTGCCACATCAGGCTCCTCTTCCCATGGCCGGTCCACCCTCCTCAGCACCATCCTCGATATGGGGCCCCTGTATTGCTGTGGAAGAAAGAGAACAGTCAGGACTGAGCACCCGACCAAGCCACTCCCAGGTAATGACTTGACACACTGCATGTCGATTGCAAACCCCCTTGTGTGACGGAACCACCCTGTGCACACATGTGGATGGCAGTAATACCAACGGACACAATGGTGGAGTGCCTGCCATCGAGGCATGACATGAGACACACTGCCATGGAACCCACCACGCATAGCAAGGCTGCCCGCCATGGCAGCGTGTGCCAGCCAATGACCGTGAGGCTCAGGGCACCATGTGTTGCATACAGCATGATGTGAGCCACCGAAGTGGTAGTATGGCCATGAGGGCACACATATGCGTCATGGACATGTGCCACTGCAACACGCTGACAGTGCCACATTTTGGTTCCCCACCCGGAAACACGTGGAGGCCCATGGGTCCAGGATGTGCACACCATGGACCAGCACCAGTGCCATGACACTGAACCATAATGCAGCCTAACATGTAGGCAGTCACGTGTTGCACCCTGGCAAGACCCGACAAGCACATGCCATGGTGCCCTGCCATGATGCAGTAAGTGGAGCCCCACCCCGCCCTCTTCAATGGCAGGGCAGGTGGACATGCCAGAGACAATTCCAAAGTCATGCTGTGAGTATCCCAAATGTCCTGCCCTGCTACTGCTGACATGCTGACACCCCCATGTCCACCACGCCAACAGGACACACATTGGCTGATGCCGGACCACTCCACCACTGGCCACCACACACACCCCAAATGCAGACACAACAACAGGCCACTGTGCAGCACACATGACACACACTCACCCTAGATGGAACTGTCACCCACCACAGCGTCCTGGGCTCTGTCACACCAATCTCCACTTCATAGTGCAACTCTCCATCCCTCACAACCCACCAGAGGTAGGGGTATTGGCTGCCACCAGCGCCAGTGGTACAGTCCCTCAAATGGACAACATGAACTGCAGCCCCATCTGGTTGCACCTGTTGTCTGAGGTCCAGAAGCTGTGGCATGCCCATGATGTGTTGCATAGGAAAGGGAGGAACACAAGAAGAGACAGGCTAGTAGCACACCATTGCAAGCAAGGCCCCCAACACACACACACACATGCTCTCTGGGTGCTACTTGCTGGCTGATGAGCCTCTGCCACCCACAGCGGCCTGTACCCTCCGCTGTTCAAGAACTCCCCCTCGGCCACCCTCCAGAGCTGTTGCAGGAACCTCTCTATGATGCCTGTATGATCTGCATATTCAGGTCCACATCCTTATATAGAGCCACAGGGCATGCCATGCACGTGTTTAATGGCGCAACATGTGCCAATTGCCATGGCATGTTATGACATGTGTCATATGCCATGGTATGTCATGACACGTGCACATGCCACGTCCCCACACAGTGACACACAGGTATGCATGGCCATAGCTGCATTCTGCTGCAATGACAGATGGACCACATGCACATGTCTGACCCATATTCTGTGACCGTGGACAGTGAAGTCGCATGCCACACACCACTATGGATAGAGGAAATGTGTGTGTGTGTGTGTGTGTAAACTGCACTGCTTGAAGAAGAAGCTAATGCAATGTGCTGCCACCAGTGTACCTGTGGCCCTGGCCCAGGCACACCCATGCACCACATCACAACGTGGGCTGGTCACACACCAGGCAGGCTGTCCAAGCACCGAACAACTGACAGCAAGGGCATTGGATGGTGGGTGGGAAACACTGCATCACATGGAACCTGTATACATTGCAGTGGGGTACGAGATAGGGTGTACACCACACAGCAGTAGCAGGACACAATGGTACATCAAATGGTGTGACCCACACTTGTGTACAGTATCGCCAGTGCCTGTATGCCATGGGGCACATGATGTGGCCTGTGTGGGCTTTGCATTTGCAATGGTGCCACAGCCAAGAGGCAACACTGTTGCATGGCTGCACACAGCCATGTGCCACACTGTAGAGTGCAGCGCACATGCCCACAGCAGCCCCTCGCAAGCAACATATAAGACAGCTGATTCTGTAATGGAGCACTGTTACATGGACAGACTGACTGCTGGGTGACAGAGGGATATGTCTGGGACTTACTGTTCAACGTTTACCTGCAGAACTCAGGACATGCCAGTGGTAGGCAATCACATCCACAGGAGTGCGTGTTCCAGCCACACATGGATGGCAATGAACTCCAGGACATGCACTGCATCAAGCATTTCCACAAGCCATGGCCCATGATTATGCAGCTATGCGATCTCATCCATGACTGCATAGTCCTGTGCACAGATAGGTGCTGAATCTCATTTTCATCTCTTCCCCACCAAAAATATTTAGAGTCATTTTATAAGTGTAATAAGCTACTCCAGGGGTGCATCATAGGATTTTAATGTACTTTCCAGGGGCATAAGGACATTCGGCCTTTGGCCTTATGCCTTTAGCACCCCTAGGCGTGCATTAAAATCCTGTAATACACACCCTGTCATGGTTTATTACTTACATAACTCAAGATTACAGATATATGCCCATGCCACAAAAATACATGCTTTAAAATTAAAAGAAGTATTAATAGACAGGCTGTTTCAATGTTTATTCACTCAATTCCAAAGATTCTGTAGTAACAAGACTAACCAGAATGTGTTTTTCTTATTCAGATCAGTTATGCAGCATCCGTCACTGCACTCAGCCAAAAGCAGCAATTTCCATCTTTCCTTCGAACCATGTCAAGCTATGACTTCCAGCCCGAGGACTCGCTCAGTTGGTTATTCACCTTGGTTGGTCTTGGGTTGGTATCCTAGCAGAGAATAATGACTATGGGCTGCTGGGAAGCCAGGTCCTAATCCAGGAGCTCTCCAAGGCTGGAGTCTGTGTTGCCTTTCTGGAAATCATCCCTGTCAGTGAGTCTGAGACAAGTAGCAAAAGAATTGCACAGGTTATTAAGAGGTCTTCAGCAAGAGTAACAGTTGTCTTCTCCACAGACTTTAGTTTATATCCAGTTATGAAGGAAATTGCAAGGAACAACATCACTGGGAAGGTCTGGATTGCCAGTGAAGGCTGGACTAACTCCCAACACTTTCCCAATGACCTGCTGGAAACGATGTATGGCACTCTTGGATTTATTAACCACAGGGGAACATACCCAGATTCCTGGAATACCTTTATCAGTTGCACTTTTAATGATCCAGATGACATTTTTGTGAAACCTTTCTGGGAGAAATTATTTGGCTGTCAATGGCCAGGCTTGGATAGTAATGTTAGCAATGGACTGGGCATTTCAAAATGGCAAAGCACTGTACTGGGGAGGAGAGCATGCGGAACTGGATAGCAGCTTCCTTGATATGAATGACATAAGAACAACTTACAACATTTATAATGCGATCTATGCTGTGGCACATGCATTGCATAACCTTGCAGTCTGTAACCATGGAAAGGGGCCATTTCATAACGGTAGCTGTGCACGATTATTGACTTCGAACCATGGCAGGTATGGACATTCTGTTGGGGTGGGGTCTTTCTTCCTGATTTGATAGTGGAATATATTTTTGTGTTCATTTTGAACCTGGGCATTGTTAGAAAATGGCTGGTTTTGATACTTGAGACTGTCCACTGTACATTCACAAGAGGGATGGCGATGTAAATTGTGGGATAATATGTTCTCTTTGGTTTCTGGAATCATATTGATAATTACTTAGTTATCTAGATGGGGAACAAAGTTTCGATTTAACAAATGTAACGCTTAACAAATGCACTTCCTTTTTTTTCAATTAACATTTCATTGAGTTTTCAAAAGTCATAACAGTAGCTTAACCATTTATACAAACAAGGATATAACATAAAATAATAGTCTACAATAACAAAGAAACATAGGACAAAAATTATCATTGGTGTAGTCATTAACAACTAATATAGGGATAGTGTATGATTATCTTTTCAACAAGTTTAGTAACATGATTATTAAATGACAGTATATATGGTTAAGTGAGGTAACTTACAAAATTGTGAGTTTAGAAAAGGATTCCATGTTCAATAAACTGTATCTAATCTAGACTGAGAGGAGCTAGCCATTCTATCATAATCACTCTCGTGGAAGCTCTTTAAGCCATTCCACAAAAGTTGGGGGTTAGACTGCCTCCAGTATCTTAATACTATATTCTTGACAGAGATCAGAGCAATATGTAGCCATCATTTCCTACATTACTCTATATGACTGAGGTCAGTATCCATGCCAAGCATTATAAATTTGGGTGAGTATGGAATATCACATTCAAGGATAGTCTGACATGCCATCCAAATGTCCACCCCAAGAAAAGGTCAGTTTATCCCAATGCTGAAGGATATGGGATATGCAAGCTATATGGCAAGATGAGATATGAGTTATGGACTGATTAGAGCATGCCCCAGGTGTGACATGAGGCGCGGGGCGACGCTTGCACCAACAGCCTTTAGCACCTGGGAAGTGCTCTTATCAGGCCATAAACCACCTGTCTTATTGCGCTTATAAAATGTCCCCCAACTAACAATTTAAGAAAAAATGCCAAAAATTAACAAAAAAAAAAGTACAATACCTGAAACAGTAAAATAATCCCATTGGTAAGTTCTGATGACCAGTACAGGGCACCCCCCACTAAAACAGACAGATAGATAATCATTAGTTTGTCCTACTCCCCACACACTGTATCTGCCACTGGCACACACCCATTTCTATGTTTGTTTGTGCACATGTGCACCACGCACGCAAGAAACATCTTGGGACAGTATAACATTTTGAGGTGTGTGAGTTTCTGCCCAATGCAGTTGATGCTTTATGAGGCTCGTCCCTCAGGCACCAATAAATCAGTGAATTGTCTATGACAGCAGTTTGAGAGAAGTGGTCTTCACTTGAAAGAAAAGTGCCGCTCCAATCAGGGATGGTTACGAGATGACACTTTATGGGGCTTGTCCCTCAGGCACCAATGAATCAGTGAGCTGTCTATGACAGCAGTTTGAGAGAGAGTACTGCACTTGAAAGAAATCTGCCACTACAATGAGGGACAGTTTCTTCACTGCAGCAGGACCTTCCCTCCCTTGCAACCAGGCACACAGACATACCTTCTCTGTTGGCGGCAGCTGACAAGACTCCGCTATGCGATTACAGTGCACAGTAATGCGCAGATGGATGGAGATACGGGTTCTGGTTGGCTCCTGCCACAGAGCACCTTGTTTGTTCAGTGTGCCTTTCCTGGTGAACCATTTCAATCAATAAATAAATAAATGAGCCACGGTGCAGCTTTCCACATTGTCAGCTCCTGCCACCCGCCACACACTCCCTGGAAAGCCGACACTGGGATGCCCAATGCCTGTGTCTGCATGTATCCCACCCCATTAATGAGACACACTGGGAGCCCACCCCAGTATGCCAAAATAATTTTTCCAACACTGAGATGCCCACTCCCAGTTTCAGATGAGCCCCTCCAACTGAATATTTCAAGTGCCGATATTGGGATGCCCAATCCCCATGTCGGCATGCCCCCAACACACACACACACACACATATACACTCGCACACACACATGCACACTCACACTCACACTCACACACACACACACACTATTGTGGACACTGGGAGCCCACCCCAGTGTGCCTAAATATTTTGGTAACCTGTAAAATAAAGAAAACCATCTGCTAAGTCTTTTTCTCCCCTATAAATAAGAAACGGTCCCTCGTCATCTCCTCATTCCCTCCCTCCCACACTCTCCCTTTGCAGACCTACTCTCCTTCACTCCCCCACCCCATACTTACCTCCAGAGGTTGGGAGCAGTGATCTTCTATGGACCGACACGCCTGCACTTTTCAAAGTCAACCAGCAAACTGGAGAATTGAAGGTAAGCTGCTTAATGGGAGTCAAAAGGGGTTCAACTGAGGTTGATATCTCACCCATTTTAGGAATTTTAGCCCACATTTTCAACATGGGGTTCTTGGGGATCCCACCTCGTAAACACTGCCACTGTCATTTTATTTGGTCCTGAAAGGTGATTTTGTGGTTGCTACATGGAATTACCTTTGGGACTGAATAACAAAATGGCAGTGGCACTGTTCATGGTGGGGTCCCAAAACTTGTTTATTACAAATGTGGTGAAAAAATTCAAAAATGACTATAGTTGCGAATGCGTTGCACAGTTTCTATGCACCTTCGTAACTTCACCAATTTTTATATTTTCACCAGATTTTCAATATTGCCATTTTTCACACCTCCTTATGAACAATACAGCTGTCATTTTCACATCCTGCCCAAAATATATTTTCGCACCTGTGGCAAAATGGCGCAGTCACTGTGGGAAATCAACTTTGGGAATGATTAATAAAATCACAGTGGCACTGTTCATGAGAGGAAGTCCCAAAATGCCCATATTGAAAATGTGGTGAAAAATTCCAAATAATCATTATGTTACAGGTGTGCATTGCGCAGTTTCTATGTGTGCTCGTAATGTCACCAATTTTTCATATTTTGTGTCCAGATTTTCAACATTGCCATTTTTTCACACCTCCTCATGAACAATACAGCTGTCATTTTCACATCCTGCCCAAAATCTGTTTCGCACATGTGGCGCAAATGGCACAGTCACTGTGCAAAATCACCTTTGGATTAAGTAATTCAAATTATAGTGCCGCTGTTCATGAGGTGGGGTCCCAAAAGCCCATGTTGAAAATTTGGAGTGAAAAATGCCAACTAACACCTGGGGCATTAGGGTTTCCAACTGTGACTTGGGGTCTTTGGCTGTAATGCTCATGCCATTCCACCCCACCCCTCACCCTGCAGCCAGTGACAGGCATTGAGGTGTACCTTGGGGTTTTTGGCCTAACGCGCACCCCATTCTCCTCTACTGGACGCATCTCTGCTTATTTTCTTATGGAATGGGTGAACATAAAGGTCAAAGACCCCAAAGCACACTGCAAAACCTGTCAGTGTCTGCAGGGTGGAGTGAGGTAGAATGGCATGAGCATCATGGCTGATGATCAAAGGCACCCCCAAAATGCCTGTCAGTCTCTGTAGGGTGCGGTGGATTTGGCATTAGTTTAATACTTCACTGCCATTCCTATTATGCATCTCTCTAACTCCTGCACTACCAATGCCAATACCAGCAAGAAAACATTCAGCTTTGACGAATGCTTGTTATAAAATGCCTCTGTCTACTGAGTAACTCACAAAGCAGCTGTTTCTTTCAGAGAGCATCTCATTTTATTAACAGGAGTGAGCATGTTCCTTGCCAGCCCCCATAGTTACCCGTTTCTACAACTGTGGCTTTGGAACATTGGGTGCTCACTCCGTGGTGATAGGGAAAACCTGGAAGGTTTAACAAAAACATATAGTTCTAAAACTGGCTTAGAAAACAGCCAGTGAAGGAACAGGTCTGGACTTTTGTTTTGCTAAGGCATCACAGCACGAGTGGCTCATCTTCATTGTGGTTACCTTCTTGCAGCAGCACAGGTTAGGGTTATATTATGGAAACTTTTCCTTGAAGCGATTTTTCATTGGTGATGCTTGGGTCTGTAATCGCATTTGAAAGCCATGGCACTTGCTTCACTGTATTTATTGTGGTTGGCTTTAATCTGTAGTTGGAAAACACTGCAAGCAGTGCAGGTCAGGCTTCAGTTCAAAGAAGTGTTTTATGAAATTCCATAAAGAGAGATTTTGTCTGTCTGTCTGTCCATCTGGGGAGGGTCACGTGGTATGGGACAGTACCTGTTCCACTACTATGATGGTTTCAGACACCGTGGTCATCACTGTGGAATTGCTGAGTGGGATATAGTGGTACTGGGGTGGTACACTGATACATGTGGTGATGGGACATTACTGAGCACAAGTGGTACCAGTTGTGAAGTTATGGCATGATAAGGACACGGCTGAAATGAGCCATCAGCCAATCACATTCTTTAAAATGTTATGCCCATTTTATACATTGCCCTTAACTGAATTGCATCTCTAACATCTAAAGTCTGTTAACAAACCCTGATCATACAACTTCACCAGAGTATAATGCTATCTGTGTGCTATTTGGTATGGAACCGATCTATCCTTTGTCTCATTGCATGCTTTCAGTGTAAAAGTCCAATTATTATTCCATTCATTAGATGAAATATTAGTTTGGAGTTCCTTTTCCCAACTCTAATAAGAGTGTCAATAGTATTCTCATCATTGATTAGTAGATTATATATCTTTTTATACCTGGTGGAACTAGGTGAAGATGTGGTCTAAAATATTTGTAGAGAAGAAGGTCAGATCAGGGTTACCTTTATCCCTAAATATATCTCTGAGTAGAAAATATATATGTAATTCTGTTCTAGATAAACCATATTTATTTTAAGATAGCCAAATGATGCAATTAGGGAAGAGAGGGATCAATTAGGTCATCAAGCATTAAAATGTCTTCGACTTCCAAGTGATCCAGTTTAAAGATTGAATTAAATGATTCTTCCATAATGGACAATGTGGTGAGTTAAGGGGACTCCATTTTAAAAGTATGAAAACCTTAAACCCGAGGTTATAAGTGGGAACTATTGTCAGTAGTGTTTCAAATGGTCAGGATTCCATCAAAAATAACATTTTAGGATGTAGTCATTTTAATAGATGCTTTTCAATACAGAACCAGCATAGTGGATTATCTGATCCGACAGTCCACATTGTTCTTATAAAGTTCCTCATGAAAAAGCCGCTTGACGAATTGAAGATTAGGTGGGAGAAGCCACTTTTATGTTTTGTTGCTGTAGCTTACTCTGGCTGATTTTGTTCCCAAAGAAATGGCTGAATGATTTAATAGATTTTTGAATAAATATATTATGGGATTTTAGTGGACAGTGTTGACGCATATAGTAAATGATCATCCCATCTCATTAATCAATGTTGGCTGCAAAATATTAGCTAAAATAATCGTCAATAAATTTTATCTGGTCAATAAAAAAATTATTTACTCAGATCGGGTAGGTTTTATACAAGGTCACCATAACCGTGATGAAGAGAAACTGAGAGAGCTTAATGTGTATACCCTTGATGAAAGGAGGGATGGGGGACATGATAGAAACTGTCAAGTACCTCAAGGGAATCAACAAAGTCCAGGAGGGCAGCATCTTTCAGAAAAGAGATGTGCAAGAACAACGGGGCACAATTCAAAGGTAGAGGGGGACGGTTCAGGTGCAATGTGAGGAAATATTTTTCATAGAGAGAGTGGTGGACGCCTGGAACTGCCTTACTGGGGAGGTTGTGAGGTCTAACATGGTGGGGAATTCAAACACACATGGGACAGACATAAGGCAATTATAGTGGGGGTAGGAGGAAGTAGGCTGTTAGTTAACTAGAATCTACAGCTTATCCAATAGGTAGGGAATGGGCAGACTGGGTGGCCCAAGGGGTCCTTATCTGCCTCAAAGTCTATGTTTCTATGTTTCATCTTACAAGAGTTCTACATATTTCAGACAGCTTCTAAATTAATTACAACTACTATACTTCTGCACAAAAAAGAGGTGTGCAAGAACAAGGCGGCACAATTTGAAGATAGAGGGGGGCGCCCAGAGGTAATGTAAGGAAGTATTTTTCACAGAGAGGTTGTGGATGCATGGAACAGCCTTCTGGAGGAGGTTGTGGAGTCAAAAACAGTGATTGAATTCAAGCATGCATGGGACAGTCATAAGGCATTCTAGGGGTGGGGTAGAAAGAAGTAGGCTGCTGGTTAACTAGGATCTACAGCTTATCCAGTAGGTAGGTAGGTAAATGGGCAGACTGGGTGGGCCAAGTGGTCCTTATCTGCTCAAATTCTATGTTTCTATGTTTCTATGTGATGTGGACAAGGCCTTTGACCACACAGAATAGTCTTATCTATATTTAGTTTTAGATAAGTACAGCTTTGGCCCTTACAATATATATGTAGCACTATTAAAATGTTAAACACAGGTGCTGCTACCAATGTTAGAGTTAATGGGATTTTTTTTTTACAAACATTTCCATTATATAGAGGTACAAGACAAGGCTGTCCATTATCCCCTGCTTATTCATTTTAGACCTTAAACCTTTGTTAATTTTAATTAGATACTCTACTTCTATTTTAGTCATCAACTTAGGCAAGGAATTTAAATTAACTGTGTATGTAAATGATATCCTTCTATCCCTTAATAACCAGTCATCTCTTCTTCACCCTTTCTATTACTAAAATGTCAGATTTTCAGTGTTTCAATGAATTGGGGCAAATGTGAAGCCTTGCCTTTATCAGATAATGTGGGCCATAAACATATATTGACAGACAGTATAAACATTTGCATGACAGGAATCAAGTATTTAGGAATTTGGGAGGTGCGATGTGGTGCTCTGTTTGCAGAACACTGTAGCCCAGTTGTTGCCTGGACACTCGAGATTCATTCACATTACGCTGGTGCTGCATGAACTGCATTGGCTGTTGGTGCACTGACACATCACATTCAAAGTAGGTCTTCTGACCTATAAGGCCCTACATGGATTGGGTCCAGGCTATCTAAAGGAGCTCCTGCATCCATACACCCCATCTCTCGTTCTCTTAGATCAGCTGGAGAGGCCCTCCTGGAGGTCCTCCAGGCAAGACTAAAATCCTTCTGGGACCAGGCATTTGAAGTAGCAGCCCTAGTCCTCTGGAATTCTCTGCCGGGTATCTCTGGGAGGTGCACTCTGTAGAGATTTTCAGGAAGTGGTTGAATACCTTCTTGTTTGAGCATGCCTTTGGGACCTGATATCGCTATTGATATAGTTAGTGGATCATCAAACAGTTCAGAAATCAGTCTGCTTTTGGATTTTCAGTGGGTTTATGGAACAAATGTATGGATTTTATCTCGACTGTTCTGTGCTGTTTTTGTATGTTTGTACTTTAATTGTAAGGGTGCCCTAAGACTACGGGCCATATAAATAAACTCTACAGCTCCTACTACTATTCATTATACTTTGTAAGGAAAATGCATTGTCAGGAAAAATATGCTGCCTCTCATAGAAACAAGCATTTGTCAATGCCGAATGTTGATTGTGTTGGTCTGTTGAGCTCGCTCAGTGGCCTGAGTCACTCGCTCATTCTGTTTCTCCCGGTGCTGCAGGCTGCACCTTTGTACGGGCTCCTGAGCTGCATTGGCAGATTTTTCTGCCCACAAAGAAATCTGCAGCTGTCCTGACAGAGCTGTGTTGAGGTGGGTCACTCGCCTCTGTCAGTCACTCATTCTGTTTCTGCTGGCACCACAGGCTGCCCTTTGTACTGGGCTCCGCCTCTGTTGGCAGCTTTTTCTGCCCACAAAGAAATGTGCAGCAGTCCTGACACAGGTCCATTGAGCTACCTCACTCTCCCTCTGTCGCTCATTCCATTTCTGCCTGCGCTGCAGGCTGGCCTTTGTACAGGGCTCCTGCCTGCATTGCCACCTTTTTCTGCACACAAAGCAATCCGCAGCAGTCATGATAGAGGTCTGTTGAGCTCGCTCCCCCTCTCTCTCTCACTCACTCATTGTTTTTGTCCCGCGCCTGCTGGCTGCCCTTTGTACTGGACTTCTGCCTGCATTGGCAATTTTTTCTGGCCACAAAGAAATCTGCAGCTGTCCTGACACAGCTCCGCTGAGGTCGCTTCTCTCAGCCTGTCTCACTCTCTCATTCTGTTTCTCCTGGTGTTGCAGGCTGCTCTTTCATACTGGGCTTCTCCCTGCATTGGCAGATTTTGCTGCCCACAAAGAAATCTGCAGCTGTCCTCACGAGCTCTGTTGAGGTGGGTCACCCCTCTGTCACTCACTCATTCTGTTTCTGCTGGTGCTGCAGGCGCCCTTTGTACTGGGCTCCTGCCTCTGTTGGCATCTTTTCTGTCCACAAAGAAATCTGCAGCAGTTCTGACACAGGTCCATTGAGGTAGCTCACTCCCTCCACTCGCCTCATTCCGCTTCTGCCGCACTGCAGACTGGCTTTTGTACTTCACTCCTGCCTGTGTTGCCACCTTTTCCTGCCCACAAAGAAATCCACAACTGTCACGACAGAGCTCCATTGAGCTTGCTCACTGCCTCTCTCACTCGCTTGTTGTCTTTCTCCCAGTACTGCAGGCTGCCTTTGTACTGGGCTTCTGCCTGCATTGGCACCTTTTTCTGCCCACAATGAAATCTGCAGCTGTCCTGACAGAGCTCTGTTGAGGTCACTCACCCATCTGTCTCAGTCGCTCATTCTGTTTCTCCTGGCACTGCAGGCTGCCATTTTGTAGTGGTCTCCAGCCTCTGTTGGCGCCTTTTGTGCCCACAAGCAAATCTGTAGCAGTCCCAACTGAGCTCCATTGAGCACACTCAGTCCCCTCCATCACTGCTCATTCTGTGTCTCCGCTGCTACAGGCTGCCTTTGTACTGGGTTCCTGCCTGCATTGGTGGCTATGTATGCCCACAAAGAGATGTGCAGCAGTTCTGACACAGCTCGCTGAGGTCGCTCACTTGCCCTCTGTCACTTGCTCGTTCCATTTCTGTGGGGCTGCAGGCTGGCCTTTTGTACTGGGCTCCTGCCTGCATTGCTGCCTTTTCCTGCCCACAATGAAATCTGCAACAGTGACAAGAGACCTCCACTGAGCTTGCTCACTCCCCCCTCTGTCACTCGCTCATTCTGTTTCTGCCGGGCGCTGCAGGCTGCCCTTTTGTACTGGCCTCCCGGCTGCGTTGCACTCTTTTCCTGCCCACAAAGAAAACTGCAGCGTGTTCTGACAGAGTTCGCTGAGGTCGCCTCACTCACCCTCCTGTCTCACTCACTCATTCTGTTTCTCATGGTGCTGCAGGCTGCCCTTTTGTACTGGGCCCTGCCTCTGTTGGCATTTTGTCTGCCCACAAAGAAATCTGCAGCAGTCCCGACATCTCCGCTGGCCTCACTCACTTCCTGTCTCACTTGCTCGCTCCATTTCTGCCGGTGCTGCAGGCTGCCCTTCTGTACTGGGCTCCTGCCAGCGAGCCACCCTCATCTGCCCACAAAGAAACCGCAGCAGTAATGATAGAGCTCTGTTGAGCTCGCTCAGTCCCCTCTCGTGCTCATTCTGTTTATCCCACCGCTGCAGGCTGCCCTTTGTACTCAGGCCCTGCATGCATTGCTGCCTTTCCTGACCACAAACAAATCCGGCACTAGTCCCAACAGAGTCCGCTGAGCTCACTCACTCCCTCCTCACTCGCTCGTTTGTGTCTCCCAGCGCTGTAGGCTGCCCTTTGTACTGGTCTTCTACCATGCTGTCACCTTTCCTGCCCACAAAGACATCTGCAGCAGTCCCGACAGAGCTCAGTTGAGCTTGTCACCCCCCAGTCACTCGATCCTAATTTGTCCCAAACACTGATTTCGACAGTGACTGTGGTATTCTGCACCAGAAGCGTGGAAACACATTTCAGCCAGGATGTGAAAATGACAGCTGTACTGTTCATAAGAAGGTGGTGAACAAATGCCAGTGTTGAAAATCTGGCATAAAAATATTACTAATTTGCAACTTACAAGGGTGCGTGATACCTGCACAACACATGCTCATAACACAGTCATTTTACGGAGTTTCATCACAAAATTTTTAACATAGGCATTTTAGGACCTCTGCTCATGAACAGTGTCAGTGTGATTTTCTTAATATGTTCTGAACACTGATTTCCCACAACAACACGTATTGTGAGCTGGAAGTGCAAAACACATTTCGGCCAGGATGTGAAAAATGACAGCTGAGCTATTCATAAGGAGTGTGGCAAATGGCAATGCTGAAAATCTGGAGTGAAAATATTACAAAGTTGCTATGCATATCGCGGCGTGGAAACTGCGTAATGCACATTCGTAACACACTCATTTTATGGACTTTTGTCACCAAATTTTCAACATAGGCATTTTAAGACCTCTGCTAATGAACAGTGTCACTGTCATTTTCAATGTGTCCCAAACACAGATTTCCCACAGCGGTGCGCTTATTCTGCCAGAACTTAACATTGTTTAGGGAACACGGCGCAAGCCCCGCCATGTTCACAAACAAAAAAGATCCCACCATGCAATGATTTGTTCGCTTCCTCATTGCAGCAAATGGCTGATGCTGCAATGATGAGGTGGCCCCTGTTTGTAGCAGCTAATTTTTATAAGTTCGGCGGCACGCTGGCTGAACTAGTGTCAGCAGCAGTGTACCACGGCATTGGGGAAGCGGACAAGCCTTTACAGGCTGTTTGGGCGTTGACCACAACAGTGCCACACCTCACAACCTGCTTGTGGAGAAACCTGCTACAACATGTTTCTTGCACGCGCCGAATCAACATAAAATTGATTCTGATTTCCAAAGATGGAAAACTATACACCTGTCTTTTGGGGCAAGATACAAGCAATCAATATGAAGATTGTTCCAAACAAATGCACTTCCATACCTTACTTTCAAAGCAGCGCTGTATAATGACTTGAAACAGGGGGACTATGAAATTGTTAACTAACACTGCTAGGAATTGTGTATTACTACTGCTGTATGCTCAACTTGGCCAGCCTCTGAGAACTCATTTGAAAATGGACCTATGCACAATGTGCCTTTTGAACAAACTCTTAAGTAAGTAAATAGAGACTACACAATGGATTGCAGGAATAAATCACGATCTCTACTTGTGAGCTATAAGATCCATAACTCATGAATGGCAATGCCACTAGTTAGTTATGAAGGTGTTACCACTTACAGTATGAGGGGAAATAAATATGTTATTTCACCACAACCCATTATGAATTTGATACATACTACAGTATGTTAAATGTTTTGTTAGTGTTTTACCTTGTTTTAGCCTGAAGTTGCCTTTACTTTCCTCTGGAAATGCTGTAGCTTGACAATAAAGGCTTGATATTCAAAGATTATGCAAACAGGATTTGTGGGTGTTAATCTGGAATTGCGCTGGTGCTCCCAGCTGGCCCATATTCAGAAGCCCTGGGACCACCACCGTAATCCCACAGTGTGAAAGTGCTATAATACATCTACACCAAAGCAAATGAGGGGTCCCCAAAGCATATCAGTGCAGTGGGATCTTGAAAGGTTTGTAGTGGCGGTAAACATCCCCCAAAGTGGCGCTATTTACCACCACCGAAACCACCTCTTAACGTGTGCCCCATCCTCGTCAAGGCAGGATGGCAGTACTGCAGCCGCCCATCCCCAATCCTCCATTTTGTTACAACATAGCTATCCCTGATATCCAGTGGAACCCCCCACCACCAGGCATCTGTTCTGTAAACTGAAGAGTTATCCCTGGTGCCTAGGACAGCCCCAGCCCCAATCACCCATTCCATGTATTGAAGAGTTATGCTTGGTGTCCAAGGCCCCCACTCCCCAATCACCTGTTTACAACAACTTTGAATGCCTTAGTGTTCAATGGTTCCACCACCCCCAGCTGCCTGTTGCCAAAAGTAAAGGTAATCATTGGTGGTCCTGTCTCCCACCCCTGAACTCCCATTCTGTAACTTGAATGGATATTTCTGGTTCCAGTGGCACCTCCCCCACCCCAGTTGCTCATTTACAATGACTAAGAATGCCCTGATGTTCAGAGGCTCCCCACCCACCCCAGCCACCTGTTGCCAAAAGTAAAAAGTAATCATTAGTGGTCCAGTGTCCCCCTACCTGCCCTGCCTGCTCACATACCACTACTCATCATGCCCCTTACCAGGGTGTACTGCAATGTCCAGCAATGCCAGATATAGAAGCCCTTTCTCTCACCTCTTGTTCAGCCCATATGAGCTTCGTTAGTGAGATGCAGACAGTACTGTATCTATACTGTACGCAGACGCTCACTGACAGCTCATATGGTGGCTGGCTGAAGAGGTGAGAGGAGAGCTGTGCCAGTCACTGTATCAGCATTGTTGGAAATTGCAGTACACCCTGGTGATGGGGGAGTGTTATGGGTAGTGCATGTGAGCAGCAGGGGTGGTGGGGAACACTGGACCAGCATTACTTTACTTTTACTATTGGCAACAGGCCAGTGGGGGGTGGGGGAACCACTGGACATCAGGGCATTCTTAACTATAGTAAATGGGCAATCTGGGGTGGAAGGTGCCACTGGGCACCACAGATATCCATTCATGTTATGGAACGGTGTTTGAGGTGGGGTGATGCTACTAGACACCACGGATAACTCTTCAATATATGGAACGGTGTTTAGAGGTGGAGAGTGCGACTGGATACCAGGGATAGTGATGCAGAATATGAAATGGTGTTCAGGGGTGGGGGTGCCACTTGACACCAGGGATAGTTATGCAGAATATGAAATGGTGTTGGGGTGCCACTCGACACCAGGAATAGCTTTGCAGAATGTGAAATGGGCATTTGGGGGTGTGGTTGCTACTAGACACAAGGAATTCCTGTGATACACTGCAGGATGGGCACTAATAGGCTGCAGAGTGCATGCAAACATTTGCTGTTCTACTTACAGCCACAGTGGCAAAACATTTTGAGGAAAGGGACAAGATATAAACTGAACACTTAAATAGGATGCCAGTCTGATACCTCTCCCACTAGGGAAGTCCAAAACCACCATACCCTGGAGCCTTTAGGCTGGAATGTGCAAGCTTTGGAGGTTTTGTCCCCATAGAAAGTTTTTATAAGTGCTGTGATCTTAGAAAATTTGCTTTTATCAAATGTAAACAGAATGTTTTGAAACAGATAAAATAATTTAGGGTCTAACATTTTTACAGAATTGACTTTACCCCAAATTTACGTAGTAAGAATTTCTGTTGTTCAGGATCAGAATGTAACCTTCTTAATAAAGGATCTACATTCAAAGCAGCCACTAGATTAATATTTAAGGGATCTTGAGTCCTAAATATGTTATATCATTCAATTTCCAGCAACTGTCTTGAAGGCCATTGACCATAACTTTTGAGTTTCTTCATTATGGGCGAGAGTGTAGGAGATCGCACAAACCCAACTCAAGTAGGGCCGCGCAGCTACGTGACAAGCAGAGACAGATGAACTTCCGTCTATTCATGAACAGGCATGCAAGATGCGGGAAGGCAGGGTGTGGACAAGAGAGCAACTTAGCTGCATCGAGGAGCGGACTATAGTCCATGCAGGAACTGAATCCTGCCCCATGACCCTACCATAAAAGGAGATGCAGAACAGCAACACGGATGGAGGAATACAAGGCATGCAGGAGAGATGGAAACAGCACATGCGCGAACACTGACTGCAGGGGAAAGACAGCCAGAGCCAGGTCCAGTGCCACCCGGCGGCCACAGCAGGTACCAGGCAGGTAGGATGGGGCAGGGACTGGCAGACATGGTCAGCAAACTTCAGTGGGGGAGGTGGCTTTACTGGTCAGCAACATGCCAGTGCAACGATGTCTGTACAGACACAAATCCCTGATCAGCCCTGCTGAAGCCAAGGTCAGATATGGCTCAACACACAGGCGGCAATAAACACAGCAGGACCAGAGCCCACATGCTAGTTGCCATCAAGTACAAGTGTCAGGACCTCTGGTCCCAAGTGAAGAAAAAGCTGAACCGTACACGCTAGTCCTAGGCTGCCACTGGCAGCACCCTCCCGGAACCCCCGCTGACACCCATAGAGAGATGATGGGTGACACCATCAATGACATCATGACCAATGGTGAGCCAGATGGTATTGCTAGTATGCCAGGTGAGTGTGGGAGCAGGAGACAGTGGGATGAGCATGGTATTGTGGGGGTAACTTGCAAGCTGACAGTGTCCACTCCACCCACAGTGCACAATGATAACAGCAGAGAGGGGCCCTCAGACCACACACTGGACCAATGTGTGTGGACAACAGTGACAGTAGGTGCCTGCATGCCATGAAGGCACAACACACCATGGACACACACAGCAACACAACTAAAAGCATGACACCCCACAGGTGACACTCAGCTAGAAGACACACCAGCCATGGGAGCAGAGCCACAGAATGCATCGGACACAGAGTGGGAGAGGACCGATGACACACTACAGAGAGCAGGCACAGGGACACAGGAGACACCCCCCAAGGGCACGGACATGTGGCAAGCAACAGCAATGGATATCCAGGCCACAGAGTCCACAGTGGTGGAAGAGGATCATGGCACCCGCAATACAAGACAATGGACACAGCATACTAGAGATGCAGGGGAGGCACAGCAACAGTGGAGGACACAGAGTCACAAGGGACACCACAACAGTCCCAGGACATGCAACTTGGGACATCCATTGGCCCCCCACCAGCGAGGCAACCATGCCGGTCAACAACAAGCAGACCCTTGTCAACCTACTACCCAGACCTCCGTGAGGCTGGAGCAGGAGAGATTGTAGGTAACAAGGGATAACATCAGATGCCCTGAGTGCCTCACAGAGGTACTCACTGGTGGGGCAAGGACACAGGAGGAGCCTGAGCACAGGAGTGGATAGCAGTTGCACCTGAGGCCAGTGTGCAGGTGTGGCGAGGCTGGCCACTGAGGTCTCTGCCTCTGTCTATGCACAGGAGAGAATCGTTAACATGCTCACAGCCATCACCAAACACCTGGGTGGGTGCCATGCACAGTTACAACCAGCCATGGCCACAGGTACAGTGGGTGGCAATACAGATGCCTGGGAACATGGACACAGGGTACATGGCCTGATGAAGTCAAGGAGGACATGCCCAATAGCGTGCCCCAGGTGTCTTTGACATGACTGTTACCATGGGCCTGTAACACTCACAGCATGGCTCACAGCCAGTGGCCAGTGCAACCGCCAGTGGCAAGGGTTGTGGCATGGGCAATACTGGCCATGGCCATGGAGGCTGGGATACATGATCCCGCAGCACAGACACCAACCACGCCCACACTGACACAGCACATGGACACACACACCCCCCCATGCCCACAGGTAGAGCACCACCCACAGGCACTGTGGACTACACAGTACCATGCACAGACCCCAGAGGTGTGTGCCAGTGCCCCATCTCACACCCTGCAGCCCCCACAAGGCAAACCTCCCACACAGGGGCACAACAGACAGCCAAGACAACAGCGACAGCATTTTCTGTGTGAAGCTATGGCAGCCATGGGTCCCCAGTGTTCCCTGAGACACCGTGACGCTGCACAGTGTGGTGGAGGTGATGTGGTGACAGGGTTGCCATATTAACATTCCCCAGGGACATCAGCGGACATACATGCATGTATACACGCCCGCATGGCCATCATTGCACAACCACTATGACACACACATGTATTAAGTTATCGGGGGCACTCAGCAGGTTGGTGTCATTAGTGCACCTCTGCAGTGCAGCCTACTGCCCAAATGTGCCATGCAACATGGAGTCTGGTGGCATGCATTGAGATTCATTCAGGCAGTGGCTAGTCACCTGATACCGCAGCCCAGAGGTACCCCTGGACACTGCACAGATCGACTGTTCTGCCATCTGCCCTGCTGTCCGTGTGGTGGCAGCTGTGGGATGTCAGTGCATTGGCAGCTGGCGTTACTCACAGATGTTGTGCAGCATGGTGCACGTGAGTGAAGACTCTGCACACCTTACCAGGTTGTAGCATCATTGTCTCACCCGTGTGGTCCAGGCACCTGAACCACATCTTCAGGAGTCCTATGGTTCATTCCACGATGTTCCTGACCCTTGTGTGCACATGGTTGAAGGCATCCTCAGCTGGGTGCTGCGGTGCAAGGTAGGGCATCAGGAGGTATGTCCTCAGTGGATAGCCACAGTCACCTGTGGGGGATGAAAGGTAGAGCATCAGTATGGACACAATGCAAACGTCATACAGTAGTCATGGCACAACACAGACATATGTACCTATTAGCCACCCGACCCCTCTCCCAGTGATCACAGGTGCCATTTCAGGCTGCTGTTGTCAAAGATGTATAGTCGTGACACGACCTGGGGTACATGGCATAGACGCTGGTCAGTATGCCCCTGGCATCGCATCATGACCTGGCAGTTGACAATGTGTATACCTTGTGGTTCCTGTATGCATCCTCATCCACCGGCAGTGCCAGGATCATTACGTCGTGCAGCTGATGGCACCAACAGTGTTTGGCATTCCATATGCCTCGTGGAAGCCCTGCACCACTGTTCTCACCTCCTGGGTGACATAGGGAACCAGATGTGCTCCCCACATGGCTCACAAGAGTGTCTGTCATTTCGTGCAGGGCCTGGGAGATGGATGCCTGGCTGACACCTGTGATGTCACCCATCACTCTCTGAAATGATCCTGTAAGCATAGTACTGCAGGGTACACATGACCTTGGTCTCCACAGTCATGGCTTGTGACATGCATGTCTGGGGCCGTACCTGCTTATCAACAAGGAACAGAGATATCGCTGCATGGCATGGTCCACAGAACCTCTGGAGGCATTTGGCATCATCCAGCATGTGTGCCTGAAGTCTGTCCCAGAACACATGAGGTGTCTGCATCACCATGCCCATTTCTGCCTGTCCAGCATGTCCTCTATCAGTAGGATGTTTATTAACATCCCAGGGCACATCCTGCAACTGGCACTGTCCCTCCATTTCCCACTACTGTTTCCCATGACAATGTCGTCTGAGCGGGTGGTGCCATACATGGTTTCCAGGTTTAGGGTGTTCCCTTTAAAGGTGGGGTACATCACATGCAGAGGGCATGCCATGTGAGGGGACCATGCCACCAAACTCATGTGCTTGGCCCTCACACTGCATGTACAGCAACTAGGCAGTTGGTTTAGGGCCTTGAATGTGACCCTACCCAGGTGCCTCATCAGGGTGGCTACATTCACCTTCCAGGGACGACTTCGGTGGGAACCGTGTGGAAGGCAGTTCAGAAACTGTCGGTAAGTCCTTACCCACATATGTATTATTGTCTGTGCCCATCTGTTAGGTTGCCATGCTGAGGTGTGCCATTTGCTGTGTGCTGCAGGCCCCGCCATGTGAATCAGTGTGGATGATGCTTGAGAAGGTAAACCTGGGAGGGTGTCCTTGGTGAGGTTGCAGCCCATCGATGGAGGAACACATGTTGGTCACTGGACATGCTGGACTACATGACATGCAGATGCACACAGCATGCCCTGGTATACCGGGACATGAACAGGGAACTCTGGACCATCCAGGAACCATCACAGGTAGGTGTTGTGTGGTGTGGTGTGGTGTGCATGCCTGTGTGAGTGGTGTTCTGCTGCTTGTGTGTGTCCCTCCCTGTCACTGATGCATGTCCCTGTATCCCATCTTCTCATTTCAGTGGTACAGAGGTCCTGTGCCACCATCTTCCTGGTGAATATGAGACATCCAACCCATCCATGGAGACCTACACTGGCCCACCCTCTCCATCTCTGTTCACCATGTTGCTCTCCTGACCCTATCCCCATCCCCACCTGTCTCTGTTCTGTACAGCTTATTATAAACTGGTGAGCTTAACATTGGTGGTGGGCAAGCTCAAGGAGAAACTGCTAAAGAAGAGAATCGCTAGCTACCTAGAAGCCAATGGCCTATAGGACTGGCAGCAACATGGGTTCACCAAGGGAAGGTTGTGTCAAATTAACTTGATTGAGTTCTATGACTAGGTCACCAGGGTACTGGAGTGGGGGGTCTGTAGACATTGCATAGCCTCAACTTCAAGAAGGCATTTGATTCTGTTCCACACAGGAGACTACTGCACAAAATGAGATGCCTTGGGCTGGGGCCCTGTAGTGGTTAGGTGAGTGCAGAACTGGCTGGGGGCAGAAGGCAGAGGGTAATTGTTAACAGGGTACCATCAAAGGAGGGTATGGTCATCAGTGGGATACCTCAGGGGTCAGTGCTAGGGCCACTCCTGTGCCTGTGGGTGGTGCTCTACCTGTCGGCATGGGGTGGGGGGTGTGTGTCCATGTGCTGTGTCAGTGTGGGCATGGTTGGTGTCTTTGCCCACGGGATCATGTACCCCAGCCTCCATGGCCGTGGCCAGTATTCCATGCCACATTTATAGGGGACATAGTGGAGGGGCTAGAAGGAAATGTATGTCTGTTCGCAGATGACACAAAGGTCTGCAATAGAGTGGATATGCCTGAGGGAGTTGACAGTATGCGCAGGGATCTGGAGAAACTCGAGGAATGGTCCAAGGAGTGGCAATTATCTTTCCATACAAAGAAGTGCAAGATCATGCAGTTAGGCAAGAAAAACAGGGTGTGGAATACAGGATGAGGGCATGCCCTAGAGGTTGCCCAGCTGGAAAGGGACCTTGATATAATCATTTCATGGGACCTGAAGGTGACAAACCAATGTGAGAAGGTGGCAGCAAGGGCCAATAGGATGCTGGGTTGTATCAGTAGGGGAATAACTAGCAGGAAAAGGAAGGTCATAATACCCTTACACAGGCAGCTTGTCAGGCCACACCTTGAATATGGGGTCTGTGGATAGAGTGGAGGCGCATCCAGTGGAGGGCGACAAAATGGTGAAGGGCCTCAGTCAATTGTCCCATGAGGAACAGCTGAAGGACCTAAACATGACTCCCTAGAACAAAGAAGGGAAAGGAGGGACATGATTGAGACCTTCAAATACATCACAGGTATTAACAGGTGCCAGCAGGACATCTTCCAGCTAAAGGCAATCACAAACAAGGAGGCATGATATGCATGTAGTAGGGAGGGTCAGAGGAAACATTAGAAAATTCTACTTCATGGAGAGGGTGGTGGATAACTGGAACAGACTCCCAGGGGAGGTGGTGGGTACAAGAACTGAGGGGGATTCAAGAGAGCATGGGGTAGACACAAAGGTATTTTAGATCCTGGGGGACTGTAGAAAATAGCAAAGTCCTAGCAACTAACTAGGCATACTGGGCAGACTGGGTGGGCCTGGTGGTCCTTTTCTGTTGTCACATTCTATGTTTCTGTGTTTCTATGTAATAAAGGCATGTGTTCTGGCCCTGTTTGGCACTGCCCATGTCTAGGCCAACAATGCTTGACTTGTGGTTTGTGTATGGCATGTGTTCTCATTTGGGTGTGTGTGTATATCACCTCTGCACGCCATGCTTTCCTTGCCACTGGTCATGCTGTGCAGGCTCTGTTGTATGGTGCAGGTGTGCCGGCAGTGGGTTTCCACACATCTGTCTGGCATGCCATTCCTGGTCTGTTTGGGGACCATTCCGGGGTTATCTGTGCTGGACACCCTTGCATTTAGAGTGGGTGCTGTGGTGTTTCATGATGCAGCCTGCCATCTGGCATGCACATGCACCTGTAGTGCCCCAGACCTCCATGTGTGTATGTTGGGGTGGATGGGGCTCTGTACCACAGCTGCTCTACTGTTGCAAGTTGAGTGTGTTGGTGCCCCTTTCCCATGTTACAGTGGCAGAGGTGGGCAGATTGCCTTGTCATCACTGCCATGCAATGGTCATGGACTGTATTCTTTGGGGTGTAAATTCCACAAAACTGTTTATTTGTAGTTGCAGTAACATAAAATAAAATAAACCTCTTCAGAATAACTATGTATGGAAGCAAAATAAAATCTTTCTTGTAAAACTCCCTTGCAGCTCAGCTTAGCTGTTTAATAAGTCTTTTCAACCCCATCCTTAGCAAGCATCCTGTCTTTGCTAAATGTTATGTTCTCATAAATATTAGGCAGGATCTGCTAGAACACAGAGAACTTCCTGAGAACCCCCTTTTGCAGCTTTTTGAAAAAAGGCCTAAACATTTGCACTAGTAACCTCTAGTTTTCTACAATTATCTCAAATTATAAATATATACACATTTCAATAGTAATACTAAATATTTTCTAAACAAAAGTGATCCCATTATCAGTTTCTTTCCACACACTGATTTGCACATAATTTTATAATAGCTGACAAAGATATGCAAGGCAGAAACACAGACAGCAAGAGAAACTGAGAGACAGTAAGAGGCAAAGAATTGCGAGACTGTCCGGGTTGATCAAGTCCGAGGTCTCACAGGAAAATTTGGTTGCGCAACCAGACAGAGAGAGAGAAAGGAAGAATACAGATCCTCTGCATTTACACATTTCTCCATAACAAATGGGACAGGGTCCTATTCTACCCTATCACATATACCCCCTCTTTAAGAGGAACCTGTTTTATTAAACAGGTTTCCAAATATTTCTATTCTCTACTAACATTTTCTACTTTCAGCAATTAAGCACATTTGCATCCATTCTTTAGCAGTACAGCAAAAGTACAGTTCAAACTCAGACATTTTTTTCAACCATCAGAACCTTCAATTCCTGGTCCATATCTTGACAGAAAATCGGCATTGCTATTCTCTTTACCAGATTTGTGAATCACAGAGAATTTAAATGGTTGGAGTGCCAGGTACCACCGTGTGATTCTGGAATTTTCATCTTTCATCTGGTTAAGCCAACAGAGGATTGTGATCAGTTACAAGAACAAAATCAGTTCTTAGCAAATAAAATTTGAGGGACTCCATGGACCACTTTGCTGCTAAACACTCTTTTTCGATAATGGAGTACGTTTTCTCTCTGTCATGTAACTTCCTAATAACATACAGAATAGGATGTACTTTCCCATCTATATTTTGACTTACGACAGCACCTAGGCCTACCTCGAATGCATCTGTTTGTAACAGAAATGGTTTCTCAAAGTCTGGGCTTCTTAAAACAGAGGCTGAGCATAATGCAGTCTTAATGGCATGAAAAACTTTGTCACACTCTGGAGTCCATTTCACGTTATTTGGGTACCGTTTCTTTGTGAGTTCAGTGAGGGAGTAGCTAACTCAGCAAAGTTGGGAGCAAATCTTCGATAATAACCAGCCAGCCCTAAAAATGACCTGACATGTTTCTTTGTTTTAGGTATAGGGCTGTTAGCTACAACTTCTATTTTAGAAATCTCTGGTTTGACTTCTCCATTTCCCAACACATAGCCCACATATCTGGTTTCCTTCATGCCCAATGCACATTTAGTAGGATTAATTGTCAGACCTACATTCTTGATAGCTTGGATAGCTGCTCATAGGTGTTCCACGTGACTTTTCCAGTCTGGACTGTACACCACGACATCATCCAGGTACGCACACATAACCAGTGTGAGGGGATAAAATGACATCCATGTACCGTTAGAATGTACCTGGTGCACCACGTAAACCAAAGGGCATGGTGGTGAACTGATAGAACCCTATAGGGGTGGCAAATGCAGTTTCATCTCTAGATTCTTTAGCTAAGGTATTTGCCAGTAACCCTTGGTGAGATCGAGGGTACTGATATACTTTACTCCCCAGTCTGTCCACCAAATCATCTATTCTGGGCATAGGATAACTGTCAAATTCTGACACTTGATTGAGTTTCCTGAAATCAAAGGTGGATTCTAACACTCCCTTCTTTTTGTTTACAGTTACCATGGAGAGGACTAAGCACTCCTTGTCTCCTCAATGATATCCAATTCTTTCATTTTTATATTTCCTTAAACACATCAGCTTTTAACCGCTCTGGCAACCTGTATGTCTTTTGCCTAAGAGGACGTGCATTCTTAGTCACTATTACATGCTCAACCCCTTTTCTCAACCTGGTATCATGGTAAAAGTACTGTTAAATGTCTTTAGCACATTATGAATGTCAGCAGTTTGTTCTGAGGTTAAGGAAACATTCAGCTTCACAGCATCAGCATTTACAGTTTGTTCCAGTCTATCATAGGCTACATCTGTATCTTCCTTATCAGTTTCTGGTAAAACCAGCAAAGCAGTTTTGGCATTTTTCAACCCATTTCCTGAGGAGGTTAGCATGGTATATCTTAAAAGGATTTTTCTTGTCTGGGGTCTCGATCTCATAGTTAACAGTGCCAGTACATCTAAAGACCTTATATGGCCCTTGCCACTTCATTAACAACGTATTTTCTGTTGTGGGTAACAGTATGCAAAACCTTTTCACCTGGCTCGAAAACTTTTCTTGTACCCCATGGTCATAATAAACATTCTGCTGGTTTGAGCCTCTTCCTGATTACTATGGGCAATTTCAACACATTTTTGCCAGTTTCCTTCTTAGGGCACACATATAAGAAGATATAGATTGTTTCTGAGTGGGGTTATCTTCCCACATTTCTTTTATCACATCCAGTGGCCCTCTTGGCTGCCTATCATACAACATTTCAAATGGCGAAAACCCAGCTGATGCCTGTGGCACTTCTCTGTAAGTAAAAAGTAGGTAAGACAAGTATTGGTCCCACTCTATCCCTTCCCTTTTTACAAACCTTTTTAGCTTACGTGTTTTAGGGTTTGGTTAAAATGCTCAACAAGACTGTCTGCCTGAGGGTGATGGGGAGGTTCTTATGGCAGTGATACCTAGCAGTCTGTACAGCTCCTTAAGCAGTGCAGCACCAAAATTACTACCCTGATCAGTAATAATTTATTTGGGTATGCCCACTCTGCTGAAAATTTTGGCTAGCTCTGCTGAACTTTTGAGGGCAGCAACAGTGCAGATTGGAACTGCTTCTGGGTATCGAGTAGCATAGTCGCATACTACCAGGATAAATCTATTACCTTTTTACTTTTGTCTAAAGACCAACCACATCCATTGCAATTCTCTCAAAGGCGCATCTATTAAGGGTAGGGGTGCCAGGGGCACCTTGTCTTTTCTAGTGACTGGGGCTACTTTCTGACACTCATCACAGGAATTACAATAGGTAGTAACATCTTCATGAATTCCCAGCCAGTAAAATCTATACAGCACTCTGGCAAGGGTACGATCCCTCCTGAGTGACCAGCATAGGACTATCATGTGCTACCTGTAACAGTTCTGTTCTATACTTCTGTGGTATAACCAATTGTTCTGTCTGTTCCTGTGTCTGAGGTTTAACCCAAATTCTGTACAGTAATCCATTACATTTTTAAACATTGGTCCACCCTGTTTTGGTTTTACCCCAGCTGCTTGAAATAACCCCAGAGAAACATTGTTAGCTTGCTCTGAAAGAGAATCACAATCAGTTAACATCAACAAGCCATGATAACTACCCAGACACATCCGCAGATTCTCTCAACGCAGTGTTTACTGACCTGACTGGAGTGCTACCCTGACTACCTGCACCTGCTGGGGAACAAACCAACTGCACACCTCAAGGGGCTCAACCCCTGTCTTCTACTTCAAAAAGTGTCAGTGAAGGAGGCTTACAAACACATAAAAAATACTAACAAGACCAGAATGGGGAGTGATGGGTCGATATGAAACATAGAAACATAGAAACATAGAAGTTGACGGCAGATAAGGACCGCAAGGCCCATCCAGTCTGCCCATTTCTTTTCTACCTTATAAATGTGCCATCGGCCTTTGCTCTGTCAGTGACCTATCTATTCATAGTCATTTGTATTGCTCATATGCCTATCCATGCCTGTTTGAAGCCCTGCACTGTATTCATAGCCACCACTTCTTGTGGTAAGCCATTCCATGCATCTACCACCCTTTCTGTGAAAAAGAATTTCCTCATTTCCCCTTAATCGGCCTCCCTCTAATCTCATGCTGTGTCCTCTTGTCCTGCTATTTTCTTATATTTAAACATGTTAGACTCTTTCACCTTGTTTATGCCCTTAAGGTGTTTAAATGTCTCGATCATATCACTCTCTCCTCCTTTGCTCAAGGGTATACATATTGAGCTCCGTTAATCTGTCCTCATATGTCTTCTGATGCAGTCCCTGCACCATTTTGGTTGCCCTTCTCTGGACTGCCTCAATTTGGTTAATGTCCTTGTGAAGGTGTGGCCTCAATACTGCAGTACTCCAGATGGGGCCTAACCAGCGTCTTGTACAGAGGGATTATTACCTCCCTCTTACGACTTGTGATACCCTACTAATACACCTAACACCCCCTAGCCTTACCTACTGCTTTAGAGGTCTGCTTGGATGATTTTAGGTCATCAGTGATGATGATGCCCAAGTCTCTTTCTTCCTTTGTGACTGCTAGCAACTCCTCCCAGCCTATAAGTGGCTTCAGGGTTTCTCTTCCCTATGTGCATGATTTTGCACTTCTTTGCATTAAATCCCAGTTGCCACTCTTCTGACCATTCTGCTAGTTTATCCAGATCTCTTCTCATTCTGCCCACCCCATCTGGATCATCTACTCTGTTGCAGATCTTGGTGTCATCTGCAAACAGACAAGCCTTACCCTCTAGTCCATCTGCGAGGTCACTAATGAAGATGTTGAATAGGACTGGCCCCAGGACTGATCCTGAGGTACCCCACTTGTGACTTGCATCTCTTCTGACTGTATACCATTTACCACCATCTCTGTTTTCTGCCAGTCAACCAGTTTGCCACCCAGTTGACCAACTTCTGACCCACCCCGAGCCTACCTAGCTTATTTATCAATCTTCTATGTGGAACAGTGTCAAAAGCTTTGCTGAAGTCAAGGTAGGCGACATCAACTGCTCCCCTTGGTCCACCACTCTGGTTACCCAGTCAAAGAAATCTATGAGATTAGTTTGACAGGACCTTCCTTTTGTAAACCCATGCTGTCTTGGATCCTGTGCCCTATGGGATTCCAAGTGTTGCACTATCCTTTCCTTAAGGAGTGCCTCCATAATCTTGCCCACTACTGAGGTAAGACTGACCGGTCTGTAGTTCCCGCCTCCTCCCTGCTACCACTCTTGTGGAGTGGGATCACATGAGCCCATCTCCAGTCTTCTGGGACCTCTCCTGTGCTCAGAGACTCACTAAACAATTCTGCTAATGGCTCTGCTAGTTCCTCCTTTAGCTCCTTAAGTACCCTGGGATGTATGCCATCAGGTCCCATTGCCTTATCCACCCTGGAGCTTAGCAAGCTCTTGTAGGACCCTTTCTTTTGTGAAGGGGTAGTGCTCACCTCCCTCCCCTGTGTCCATGATGCTGAGCTGTGGGCCCTGCCTTACCTTCTCTTCAGTAAATACTGAGCAAAAGTATCTATTTAGGATAGATGCCTTTACAAGGTCCTCCTCCTCCATGCTCCTTTTCTCCATTAAGCTTAGCATACCCCTCTGGACTTTCCCTTTCACTAATGTATCTATAGAAAGTCTTGTCACCTTCTTTTACTGTTCGTGCTAGTGTTTCCTCAGTTTGGGACTTTGCCTGCCTTACTGCCTTACCTGCTTCCCTTAGGGCAGTTTGGTATGCCTCCCTATCTTCATCCCGCTGTGTTCCCTTATATTTTCTGAAGGCCAGCCTTTTTGGCTCTGACCTTTCTGCTACTGTATTTGAGAACCAAAGTGGTTTCCTTCTTCTTTGCACTTCCTTTTCTGTCTAACACAATGGGATGTTGCTTCAGTATTGTATCCTAATGCTTGCCCACTTTGCCTGTACCTCCTCACCTGTGTTTCTTTTTGCCAGGGCTAGCTTAACTCTGTTGGCCATCTTATCAAAGTCAGCTCCTCTGAAGTCCCATATTTTTGCTTTGGAATGGGATGATTTAGATGTAGTAGCCAAATTGAACCATACCATGTGATGGTCACTGGCCCCAGGTGACCTTCTCCTGGAGATCTGTGATCCTTCTTTGTTAGTCAGTACTAGATCTAGGATAACCCTGTCTCTGTGGGTTGCTGTACCAGTTGTTTGAGGCCCTCCCTGCAGGGAATCCACTATGAGTCTAGTTCTGGCAGATGTTCCTGCTGGTATTGACCAATCTGTATCTGGCATGTTGAAGTCTCCATTATCAGAACCTCCCTTTAGCTGTCATGTTTTGTATATCTTCTAACAGTAATGTGTCTATGTCCTCCCTCTGGTCTGGGGCCTGTAGACAACCCCAGTTCTTATGGCTGTCCCATTTCCTGTTTCCAGGGTGACCCACAGTTCTTCTGGCTCCTTATGTGTATTCTGAATTTCTGTAGCTTTGATATTTTCATTAACATACAGGGCCACCTCCCCCCCCTTTTGCACCTCGGTCTCTTCTGAACAATACATAGCCAGGTACTGAAGTCTCCCAAGTGTGGTTACTGGTAAACCACGTCTCACTAATTGCTACTATGTCCAGTTTAGCCTCTGACATTATTGCCTGCAGGTCTGGGATCTTATTTCCCAGGCTGTGAGCATTTGTGTACATGATTTTCCATTGGCCAGATTTTGATGTGTTAGTTGTTGTCCTATCCTAACACTGGATGTCATCATCGTGCCAGTTACAAAACTATTAAACAAATCACTGGCTCTTGCACAATTCCTCGGGATCTGAAACAGGCTCTCATGATGCCGGTGCACAAGAATGGTGATATGACATGCACCACCAATTATAGGCCAGTATACATCCTCTCTCCCTTATCTAAAAGCTCTGGAAAAGATTGTGCCACCCAACTCACAGATTACCTCACCAAATACAACCTATTATGTCTCAACCAACATAGCTTCAGGCAGAATCATAGTACCTCCACTGCCTTGCTGGACTACATTGACTACTCGCACAAGGCACTAGATGAAGGAAAACTGGTGGGGTCAGTCTTCATAGACCTCACCAAAGCCTCTGACACTGTCAATCACTCTTTCCTCCTGACTCAACTACAGAACCTGGGGTTGCAACCACTGCTGTCTGCTGGTACAAGGACTGCCTGACACACAGAAGCCAATGTGTAAAAATTGGGCTACAGTGTCTAGCTCAACGAGGTATCTTTGGGGTCCCACAGAGGTCAATACTGGGACCCTTACTATTCTAAACCTCTTCCTAAATAATCTTCCTGAAGCCTGTGACATAAACTGATACTACGCGGATGACTGTACTTCTCACCAGCAGTTCATCAATAGTCACCTCCACTCTGAGCTGCTAGGTGTCCTTCTACAGCTGGAAGACTGGTTCTTAGCCATAAACTTCTATTAAACACAAAAAGACCAAGCGATGCTCACAGCCGCCCACAGCAAAAAAAGCTCCCTCCCTCACCATCTGCAATAAAGTCAGTGAGCCGCTAGAACAAGTTCACTCCTTCAAGTACCAGGGGTTACCATTGATGACTCCCTCACCTTCACCCAACACATTGACACAGTGGTAAAGGCAGTGAACACCAAGCTGGGTGTACTCTATAGGCATAAAAGTATCTCACTCCAGAGGCCTCCGTCTCTCAGTCTCCAGCTCCATCCTTTACCATCGACTATGGATTGGTGGTCTGTGGTGCAACAACAGACACTGCACTAAAAGGATTCATGTTGCCCTCAACAAGGCATGTAGTCTCACAATGGCTGCAGATTGAAATACCCACACCTGCTCCTATATGAGCAGACCAATTGGCTGCCACTAAAGAACAGGATTATATTCCAAACATGTCTCCTTGGAAAAAAGGCACTATGGGTACCCCTCCCCATGCATTTCTAGCATCCTAACACCAAGTGCTACCAGCTATACCACCAGAGGCAGGATGAAGGGAGGCCCTACCAACACCTTTCCATCGAACTGTGCAAGGACAGCTGCTTTCAGCTATAGGGCCCCCAATGGCTCAATGAAATCCCAGTGCACATTCTAAACTCCCAATGCATCTCATGTAATTCAAAATGGCCTAAGGCAACACCTTCTTACTAGAACAGTTGTGACTACCACTAGGACTCTAACACCTATAATGCCCACTCACCCACATCTCCTTCCCTTCCTTTAACCCCCACTCTTCCCCTTGCCCTATCCCTCTGTCTTCCTCTCTCCCTGTGCCTTTTCCCGCACTGGATCAACCTTATAACCAACCTACTACCACTATCTCCCAACCCCTAGACAAAGCCACTTCTTTGCACCCACTACCTTCAGTATCCCCTGCCCTCACCTTGACTCCTCCTCAGACTCTCACACTAGGTGTCACACCTCTTTATCTCCTTAGCTACATATAAATGTAACCTCCTTGTTACCGAGTTACTAGAATCCCAGTAAGACCTAGTGGTAGGCAGGGAAGGCAGCTTGTGAAACTCAGTTAAATGGGTTTCACACTGTCTCACTCTGTCTCAGTCACAGCTGAGACTGAGAGATGACATCACCATAGAACTGTTGCAGCTGCATAAGCCACATTGGAATCTGCAGCAGGGGAGTGAGAGTTAGAACTTTGGGAGTTTTCAAAGTCAGTCTTCTGTTTGTCTTAAAGCAAGAAGGAAGTCTACTGTTTTGTTTACAAGTAGAAGGAAGTGTGTTCCTGTTTACCTTTTGAAAATGATGGAGACCGCTGTCAGGTCTCAGTGCCCCTTCCTCCGGGGGTGAAAAAAGTCCTCTGTGGATTCCAGGGCCAATCCCTATTTCCACTATAGAAGCTGCCTGTTTACAGTTTCTGTTCTTGTATAACAGTGAAAGAAGTGGTACTCCGCCTATGGGCACCTACATGAAAGGGTGAGTGTTTTGCTCCATTTGAAGGGCAAACCAATTGTTTCATCAGTTTGGAAATATAAAAAAGCTGGGATGTGGACTGCTATTTTGAGAGGACTATTTTACTAGGACAAACAAATAGAGCAGTCAAAAGTTTAAAGTTTTAATGGTTTCAAGTAATGCTGTAGAGGGGTGCTTCAGGTCATCCACCGTTTAATCTACATTTCAAAGTTTAAGTTTATGTTTGTCCAGAGAAATGGCGGGTATGGGCTGTGGGAGCTGGAGGTGGGAACACCCCATCTTTAGTAACCAGGTCCACCTCTCGGATTTCTTCTGTGATTTGCTACTGCCTCATGCGCCTGGCCAGTGATGAGGTGGGTACCCAGATGTGAGTCAACTTGAAATCTCTCTAGGAGTTGCAGACTCTAAGTGGTGTGGGGAGCCACAGGATGGGAAAATATACTCCTTGTTTGATAGGAGTCCGAAGGAAGTAAATAAAATCTCTCTGGGGTCGCAGACTCTAAGTGGTGTGGGAGACACAGCTTGGGAAAATATTCTCTTTGTTTGATGGGAGTCTCTCAAGTAAAGTTGGGTTCATTCTTTAAATGGACCGTCAGTCAGAAAGTATTGGCAGGGGAGCAGACCCAGTCGGGCTGTATTCAAAGCGCCATGCAAGTCCGGGCTTGAGTGCCTGGTGGGTCCAGAACCAGACCATAGTAGAAATGTGTTCATTCTTCAAGTGGACCACCTTGTAGTCTCTATCTGCATATACAGTGAATGTAGCCCTTGGGGACCATCAATGCTTTGTCATGTTTCAGCTAGTTTTGAATAAATCCACACTGAAAATCCCAATCCTGGTTCTGGACATTACCGTTATTGCTTCCTGTAGTTGGATTTACTTGGGTGCCCCTGTGCAGAGTAGCCAAACCCTAGGTCCCTTGTGCCAGGTAACCTCATCCTCCCAGAACCAGGTCCCCACCAGGTATGTGCCAAGCGCCAACAGCATGCCACCTGTCATTTTAGTAAAAGGCAGGGTGAGGGGTTACAAAAATGGGCACCGCTTTGGATTTATTCGGGAAGGAAAGTGCTTGGGCAAGTAGCTGCGTTTTGGCTGTCTGGCAGTGGGTAGCCCAAAAGTTGAAACAATTTCCTAGTGTGTTGCTGTGTGCTGTGAATCGTGCTGCTGTTTAAAAAAATGCCAACTGTTTACCAAGGAGCTGTAAAGCTAAAGAGTGTGCCCTTGTCCTGCATCAAAAAGTTTACAGCATTTAGTCAGCTTTAAAGTAAATTCTGTGAAGAAAAGTATGGAAAACTAGGGTAGCAACAGAGAAATTGTGCCCTGGATGTTGGAAATGCTTTCTGTGTAAAGAGAGAGACTGCAGAGTTAATGGCAATGTTACATGGTTGAAATGGGCTCCCACCGTGGAGTCAGTCAAGAAAAAAAAGGTGCATTTACAGTTTAAATTTGACTGCTCGACGATCGCTGTGAGGAGAGGAGCCCTCGCGAGGAAGAAGAGGCTCAGTTGCATGGCGTCGGTGGTTGGTCAGTTTGCCATTAGTCCGCCCCTCAGCCAGCTCTTCTGTGACTGCCTCAGCATTCGAGAGGAGACAGGCGTAGTCGTGTACTGGCAGTGGAGGAGCGTCGCCAAGGATTCAAGCGCTGTGAAACAGTTGAAAAGTGACTTTTGGTTTAAAATCGGGCTCAACCTGCCATCGATCGTGGAGTTAGTAAATTTTGTGGTTAAAAATGATCCGCGGAGACTGCCCGCCCGTTTGCATTCTGAGGCCTTGATCTGGCTGCAGGCCGTTTACCCCATCGCGACAAGTTGCTACAAATAACAGTGAGTAAACAATTTAAAACTGCTCAAACAGTGATTTTCAGTAATGCCATATAAAATGTGTGTGCAGCAGTATAGTCGCTTTCCAAGTAGCGACGGTGTGATGTCCTGCCAGCAAGTGCAAATCTGTAAAGCCATTGAATGTGTGCATATGGTGAAAGTAACCTCAGTTTAAAGTTTGCAGCCAGAAGAGACTGTGGGTTGTAAAAAGTGCAACACTAGTAGAAGCAGGCAATCCTGAGCTGAAAACTGAAGCTTTTAAGGGACTGTAAATAAAATGAATGTTGCCAGCATGTGAAAAGTCCAAAGGAAAATCCTGTAAATGTGTGTTTAAGCCAGATCAGAGAAGTTGTGCAGTTTAAGTAAAAATTATCAGTAGCTGATGTAAATCGGTGTGCAGTGGCTTGACCCCAGAGTCTAAATGTTGATGCACAGGAGTGCTGCGCTTATCATTACAGGGGTGGGGTAGTAAAAGTAAACACAGCAACAGAGGAGCCATTTAAAAGCTACAGAGTGTGTTCATTAAAGTGGGACTTTCAGTTACAGTGAACTTTTGTTTATTTTCTGTAGTTATGGCCCTCAGGACCAGCTCGTTACCGGATCATGCCGGGTTGCAGTAACACCAGCAGTAAATAGACTGAGATATTGAAAGTGGTGCTATGGAGGGCAACTCCTCCTGATGTGCAATTCCTAATTATTCAGTGCGTGTATGCCAGATATGCTTGAGTGCTGGAAGGGATGTCTTCATGATTCCTCACTGTGCTGGATGTCTTCAAAATATGGCTTGTATAAGCGCCTCCAATTAGATTTGGCTCCACATGGACAAAAATTCAGGAATCTACAGTTGGCAGCACACAGCATCAGGCGGAGCCTGTGGAAGAAGGTCCCTCGGGAGTGTGGCACAAAGCTAGAGGGTGCAGAATTAGAGACTGAATCTGAAGTTGAAGTTTTGGTTGCTGGATCTCAGAAGAAAGTTCGGATAAGCATCAATAACCCCTGGGTAGGGGCCTAGCCCAAGTCCGCATGGGTGAAGATGAGATCACCGGGAAGCCTTTGAATGGGAGGTGTGGGCCTCCGCTCCTAGTGATGAATGGATAGTTTTGGGGGTGAGCGACTGCTCACTCGTGGGCTCAGATCCTCAGTGAAGAGGAAGATGAGGGGAACCTATGTGGCCTTGTGAGAAAGGAGCGGGTACACAGCCTCAAGATCTTGCCTCGGGAGGAATGTGTGAAGAAGGTGGTGATGCCACTGCCTGGCTTTACAAGAAAAGAAGTCAGGGATCCGTTTTAATTTCTTTGATGATGCAAAGCTGGCAGAACCAGGACTGCCCACCCCAAGCCAGGCCAGCGGTCTCAGATTGACCAAAGCAAGTAAAAGGAGAACTGGTTCGTGAAAGGCCAATGAAATCTATAGTGTGACCTTTCCTACCTTTCCTCGGAGAGTCTGGGAGAGATTGAGGACTGCAGGAAATCCTGGATCTGGGATGAAGCAATGAAACATGTGCATCCTGGGGCCAACCAGCATGTAAAGAATAGACTGTTCCACGAAAGTATGCACAGTGGAGAGGCAGGACACTGTTTATGGACAGAGTAAAATAGTGGGACGGGAGGGACGTGAGTCTCCACTGTGTGAGTTATTTGCACCCAGGCGGGGTAATAATTCAAGCCCCTGACCCCCAGTACTATTGGCCTCAGTGCAAGGACCTCCCAGTAATTAAGCCCGTGCCTACAAAATGGAGAGCGAGCAGTGGTGAACAATACTGCCACATCTAGACTGTGAAGTGCCCTTATTGATCCGCCAATATGAATAACCAAGGACTCAGGTGCTCCACATTCATCAGTCTACAGTGTACTGTCTTGTTCAGCAACCATCTACTGGCCCACCAGATGACTTCAGATCCAGAGAGGACACCAGCCCAGCTGTTTCCTGTTCATAGCCTGGTAATCGGATAACGTCGGACCAGCTGTTTTCTTTTTGTTCCTGTTCTAGGTTCCTTCTCCAGAGATGACATCATCCCAGCTGTTTCCAGATGTGCCCTCCTGGTTCCCGGAAGATGTCCGCCCAGCTGTATCAGAAGAAATGCTGCCAGGAGAGTCTTGCAGGTGTAGGTTGGTGCCGTTGGTATACTACAAATGGCTGGTAAGTCCGAAAACCCCTTTTTTTCTATCTTTATGACATTGCAGTACACACCTACACTACAGACTTCAAAAATAGTGAACTGTCATAAAGACTCTTCCCCTTTGGGATTTTGGCCTTTAGAACTGTGTTTCATGGAGCTCCGGCCCAGGAGAGACTCTTTATTGGACTAGCCTTGGGACTTGTGGTCACTAGTTGGGACTTTTAAGGCACTCCACCCCCAAATGTGTACTGTAAATAATGTCATTATTGTACTCTAATGTAAATACTGTGTTTTTCTACCTTTTTCTAAAAAATCTTTTTGGGATTGTTCAGTGTTTTTTTGAATGGTAGGGTTGTTGTTGTTAGGTAGACTGTGTATGCAGATTAGGAGTGTGTTTTTGTTTTGTCTTTTTCTTACAGGTGTTCCTGGGAAGGCAGAAGAGAAGACAAGAAGGGAGGAGGAGGCTCATCGGGTTCCTCGTCAGTGCTTTATTGTTGTAGAATTTAAAGTGCTGTTTTGTGGTTGCAGGCTGCCCAAGGTGGGGGAGGTCCCGGGTTTTGTTTTGTTTGGGATATTATGTTAGAGGCAGATGGGTTTTCCCTAGAGGTTAGGGGGATAGACAGGCTGTGGTCCTGAACAGCCGTGGGATTGCAGTGCTGATCTATCAGGGCTATGCTCTGGATGGTTCTACCAGAGCCACTAGGTGTCCATAGTAAGTGGATACAATGAGAGGCTGACATGTCAGCTACAGGCCTCTGGGCCCTAGTGTTGCCTGCCTGTGCTTGCACATGGTGAGGAGGGGCCTGATCACCCCCCTCACGCGGGTAGCACATAGGGTGGGATGGCTGAGCCGGGTCCATAATGACTGGGGACAGTCATTTTCCTCAGTCAAGGTGAGTGTCACCCCCTTGTTACCCGGGGTTACTAGAATCCCAGTAAGACCTAGTGGTAGGCAGGGAGGCAGCTGTGAAACTCCAGTTAAATGGGTTTCACACTGTCTCCACTCTGTCTCAGTCACAGCTGAGACTGAGAGATGACATCACCATAGAACTGTCGTGAGCTGCATAAGCCACATTGGAATCTGCAGCAGCAGGGAGTGAGTTAGAACTTTGGGAGTTTTCAAAGTCAGTCTTCTGTTTGTCTTAAAGCAAGAAGGAAGTCTACTGTTTTGTTTACAAGTAGAAGGAAGTGTGTTCCTGTTTACCTTTGAAAATGATGGAGACGCATGTCCAGGTCTCAGTGCCCCCTCCCTCCGGGGGTGGAAGAAAATCCCTCTGTGGATTCAGGGCAATCCCCTATTTCCACTATAGAAGAAAGCTGCCTGTTTACAGTTTCTGTTCTTGTATAACAGTGAAAAAGTGGTACTTAAGCCTGTGGGGCACCTGCAGCGAAAGGGTGAGTGTTTTGCTCCATTTGAAGGGCAAACCAATTGTTTCATCAGTTTGGAAATATAAAGAAAGCTGAGATGTGGACTGCTATTTTGGGAGGACTGTTTTACTAGGACAAACAAATAGAGCAGTCAAAAGTTTAAAGTTTTAATGGTTTCAAGTAATGCTGTAGAGGGTGCTTCGGGTCATCCACCATTTAATCTACATTTCAAAGTTTAAGTTTATGTTTGTCCAGAGAAATGGCCGGTATGGGCTGTGGAGCTGGAGGTGGGAACACCCATCTTTAGTAACCAGGTCCACCTCTCACGGATTTCTTCTGTAATTTGCTACTTGTCTCATGCGCCTGGCCAGTGATGAGTGGGTACCCAGGCGTGGTGCCTTGAAAACTCTCTAGGGTCGCAGACTCTAAGTGGTGTGGGAGCCACAGCTTGGGAAAATATTCTCTTTGTTTGATGGGAGTCTCTCCAAGTAAAGTTGGTTCGTTCTTTAAATGGACCGTCAGTCAAGTGGCGGCAGGAGCCAGGCCAGTCGGGCTGTGTATCCAAAGCGCATACGCAAGTCTGGGCTGAGTGCCTGGTGGGTCCAGAGCCAGACCATAGTAGAAATGTGTTCATTCTTCAAGTGGACCGCCTTGTAGTCTCTATCTGCATATACAGTGAGCGTAGCCCTTGGGGACCATCAATGCTTGTCATGTTTCAGCTAGTTTTGAATAAAACCACACTGGAAAATCCCAATCCTGGTTCTGGACATTACAGTTATTGCTTCCTGTAGTTGGATTTACTTAGGTGCCCCTGTGCAGAGTAGCCAAACCTAGGTCCCTTGTGCCCGGTAACCTCATCCTCCCTGAACCGGTCCCACCAGGTATTGCTGCCAACACCAACAGCATGCTACCTGTCGTTTTAGTAAAAGGCAGGGTGAGGAGTTACATAAACACTGTCCTTTACCCTAGTTGAATGCTCTTGACACTGTACTATCACCATTGGTACTATGAATGACATTGTAACCTTACTATAGGAGCCTTGGGAGGAAAACTGCAGAGTTACAGGTGCTCATGGCAGAGGAAGGTGGACATTGCAGCCGTCACAGAAACATGGGCCACCCTATACAATGACTGGGACCTGTCTGTACCAGGGTACAGGTTATTTCATAGGGACAGGGTGATTGGGAAAGGAGGGGCTGTGGCACTATGTGAAGGAAGGACTGAAGTGTGTAAGGGAGGAGGGAGGAGGGTAGTACAGAGTCACTTTGGATGCAAATCCAGGATTCCAAGAATAGATTCTTAGAATGGGAGTGGTGTACAGGCCACCATCTCAGACGGAGGAGTTAGACAAGAAACTAGCAGAACAGATCAGGAAGACCTGCAAGAAGGGTAGTGTGGTGATTGTGGGGACTTCAACATGCCAGGAGTGGACTGGAGTACCCCAACAACCAGAACAACAGGGAGCAGGTACTGCTGGATGCCTTCAGGACAGCTTCCTGCTGCAAATGGTCAATGAACCAACCAGGTTAGAAATACCCTTGACCTTGTGCTGGCAAAGGAGGACTTTGTGAGAGAACTTACAGTGGAGGAACCACTGTCAGGGAGTGACCACCACTCAGTATGGCTCACATTGGATATAGGCAAGGAAGGGTGGAATCCGGGCACAGAGTGATGGACTTCAGGAGGGCTGACTTTGGGAGGATGGGGAAGTGGTAAAGGGTACCTGGCCAGAATTCAATCTAGTATGAACACTAACCAGAGGTGGGAGCTCATCAAAGCTGGGGATAGTGGAGGCAGCCAAACCTGCTGCAAGGCCCAAAGCAAGAAGGCTAGGGCTGAAACCAAGCTGGTTGAGCAAGGAGGTCATGGAAAGGTAAGGAGAAAAAGAGCTGCCTTTAGGAGGTACATGAAAACAGGAAGGGGAGGACAGGGAGGAGTACTTGACAGGGTGAAGGAGGTGACAAGAACAGTAGGGGAGCCAAAGCATCTACGGAACTCAGGCTGGCACAAGGCATTAAGAGGGAGAAGGACTGCTTTAGGTACATCAGGGAGAAAAGGAGCTGTAAGGACCACATAGTAGGATTAGGAAGGAGGGGGTTGGGTGGAAGCAGGGTGCGATAAGCAGAAGCACTAAATGAGTACTTCTGCTCAGAATTTACTAAAGAGAGGGGGTGACGCCCAAGGGGAGAAATGGCAGAAACAGGGGGAAGGGGTGACAGATGGGAAATCATGGAGGGCAGAGTTCAGGGAGGATTTGAAGGCACTGAGGGTGGACAAGGCGCCAGGCCCAGATGGCATCCACCAGGGTACTGAAGGAGCTGGCAGAGGTCCTTTGGGACCTTTGGCAGACATATTTAGTGCCTCACTACATTCGGGTGTGTACCTCAGGACTGGAGGATGGCTCATGCGTGCCCCTCCACAAGAGTGGCCCTAAGGATGAACCGGAAACTACAGACCAGTGAGCCTCACATCCATCGTGGGTAAGCTAATGGAGACTATCCTGAAGGAGGCTGGGTGGCCCTCCTAGAGGCCAAAAGGACTACAGGACAGCAGACAGCATGGCTTCATATGGGGCAGATCCTGCCAAACCAACCTGGTGGAGTTCTATGACTGGGTAACTAGGGCAACTGGACAGGTGCCATGCAGTGGATGTCCTGTATCTGGACTTCAGTAAAGCATTCGACTCGGTGCTGCATGGAGGGCTGGGAAGTAAGTTAGTAGGCACAGGGGCGGGTGCAAAGCTGGTGAGATGGGTAGGAAACTGGCCTGAGGAAGGCAACAGAGGGTGGTGATGGGTGGGGAGCTCCACACCTAAGGGTAGTGACGGCGGTGTTCCACAGGGCTCGGTGTTGGGACCAGTGTTTTTGGGATATTCATTACAGACATATCATGGGACATCAAGAGAAAGATCAGTCTGTTTGCTGATGATACCAAGGTAGGAGCGGTGGTGGATGACCTAGGGGATGGCAGGGGTTGCAGGATGATCTGGCAAAGCTTGAAACCTGGTCAGACACCTGACAACTGGGGTTTAATGCCTAAAGTGCAAGGTGCTGCATTTTGGGATGAAGAACCCAAGGAGGAGTTACCAGCTGGGAGGTGCAGCTAGCCCAGACAGAGAGGAGGAGAAGGATCTGGGGGTGCTCATTACAGGGTCAATGAACAACTCAGCACAATGTAGGAAGGCAGCTGCAAGGACCAACAAAATGCTGGGTTGTGTTTGCAAGAGTATATCCTCGAGGAGGAGGAGGTGATTCTGCCACTGTATAGGTCATTAGTTAGACTGCACCTGGAGTACTGCATACAGTACTGGTGTCACGTATCTGAAGAGGGACATTAAGTTACTGGAGGGTGCAGCACAGGGCGACAAAAGATGATCAAGGGGCTGGGGACTTATCATACGAGAGGAGGTTGAGGAGTTGAACATGTACTCACTGGAGGACAGGAGGGATGGGACACGATTGAAACCTTTAAATACATGAAAGGAATAAACAAGACAGGTACAGAGGGCTGTTCAAAGTAAGGGAGGGAAGGGACGCCAGGGACCATAATATGAGACTGTAGGGAAGAAGGTTCAGGAGGAGATGAGGAGACACTTTTTATAGAGAGGTGGTGGCTGGGTGGAATGCGTTACTTGCAGAAGTGGTATCCAGTAGAACAGTGGACTGCTTCAAAGGGGATGGGACAGGACTAGGGGAGGGTTAATGAAGGGAAGGGTGGAAGGGAGGGGCAGCTGCAGAATAAGGGTGCTAGCTGCACAATCAAACAGACTTGATAGACCTCTAGGCCTTTATCTGCTGGCAAATTTCGTATGTTCCTTTGTTCGTAACCTTATTGTAAATGTGTCGACTGTGGGACTGTTTTGCTCTGGTTGGATGCAATTTATCAGGAGTTGTCGGAGTTAGGGAAGGCTTCTTGAGGATTGTCAACTGAGTTGTACCTCTGAGACTGAAATCTCTGCCTGTAGGTCTCTCTGGAGATGGAGATGTCGTACCTTTCCAGGATTTCACTTTTCATCAGGTCATAGTTTTCTGACTGTGCAATGTCCATACTGCTGTAGGCAAGCTGGGCTTTCCTGTCAAGCAGAGTACCAGTCTGATTGTCCATTGCTGCTTTGGCCACTGGCAGGCTGTGGCAACTCTTTCTAAGGTTGTCAGGTATGCCTCAATATCATCTGAGGGACACAACTTTGTAAGTTTAATGGCCTTTTTTTTTGCATCATATGTTTATTCAAGTTTTCCAATAAACAGGCAAACAGAACATTACACTACAGGTAAAATGAGACAAAAAGACATACAGAGACAATTCATAACTTATGTACAAGAAGATCCAGTTCCAGTTTCTTAGCCATAGTAATCGATGTGACCCATTAAAATAATAAAAACAAAGGAATAGACATAAAAACATTATTCATAAAACTGATGAGGTTACTTGCAATGGATTAGTATGATCTGTATCTATCCAATTAAGCACCATCTATAAGCCTCACCTCCTCCTTCACATCCGGCCTTCTCTCAATGTCAAATTCTCTGCTGGCGACAGGCACTGAGGTATGGTTGCCATGTATTATAAAATTGCTCCCCGTCCCACATTACATAAGTAAGTCTTTCCAAGGTGAGAGCTTGTAACACCAGTGCCTTCCATTGTTGTATAGTGGGGCTTAACTGCGACACCCACGTATTCAAAATACAATGTCTGGCCATTACAAGTATGACCCTAAGCCATCTGGGTAGAGGGCTCAATCTGCTTCTCCCACTTCCGCCATCCCCACCATCCAACTACCAATGGCCCTCTCCTAACACCCCTGCCCTCAGAGTGGTCCAATTTGGAATTCATCAGGCAATTCAAGTCCCCTAATATAAGCCCTGGGAACTGTTCTGCCATAAGGCGCAATAAGGAACTGGTAAAACATGGGTTCATGCACTGCAGGTGCATAAACGCTCCCAAAAGTTATCTTCTCTCCCATAAGGTTACCCACCACAAAGACATAGCGACCATGCTGGGATCTGCCACCACCCTATCCACTTTAAATTGCAATCATCTGTACAGAAGAACTGCCCACCGCATTTATAGGAGGTGAAGGGCGCTGCATAGCACTCTCCAACCCATCCCCTTTTAAGTTTGGCATTTTCTCTATCAGTGAGGTGGGTCTCCTGCAACAAAGCTACATTCACATTCTGACGTTTAAGAGCTGTTAATAGCATAGTGCGTTTAACTGGGATAGAGATCCCGAACATTCCACGTGGCTATATTTAATTCCGTGGGATTAGTCATGGTCACTGAACCATTCTCCCTCAAAGCCTGTTCCCACAGGCTCCAAGTCCCTTCAGTCTATTACAATATTCACAGATCATTTCACAGTCATATCCAGATGCATGTCTGGATCTTATAAGTAACAAAAGACAACACAACAAGCAGTAAATAGCAACTATATACATTCTCAATATCCCACCCCACTCCCCATTCAAACCCACCTATATAGTGAATTATCCCCTTGTAACTAGAATTGCATAAAGCAAAAATGTTACACTCCCTCCCCTAGTTTAGTAAGACTGTGTCCCCGCCCCCACTCTACCAAGAATATCATCTCAGATTCGCCTTATCATTTAGTTAAGCATGAAACAGTTAAACACTATGAGTTCCCCATGTTACAGCCTAGGCCCATTTCACCTCCCGACGTTCCCCTTAGGCAGTCATAAGCCTTTGCAATTGTATCCCACATCATGCCAATATCCAAGTGAAGAGAAAAAGAAGCTAAACTAGAGACTATGGAGATTTCAAGAGCTATAGGTTAAGCCCTTCAGTCTTTATAAATCTTCCCACCCTGTTTTTCATGGGATGCGGATTACGTCCAGGAAGCGGGTACCTCTGAAAGCCATAACAACACTACCTCTCCCTTCCACGGGCATCCCTCCCCATAGTCTCTGCATGATGCTTACTCTCCTTCAGGCAGATCTGATTCAGTTACAGTATCAAATGTGGTGGAGTGTCCCCATGGATTTGTGAGGCAGAAAGTAGTGCGTGGTAACCAAAAATACTCCTTCATATGCCCCTTCAGCAGGATTAAATGGAAAAAGTCCTTTGCAGGAGCCGTATTTTCGATATGATGGGCAGGATAAACATTCCATGTGCAAACAATCAGGCTGAGCCAGAACAAAACCCTTATGTAAAATGAAAGGAGAAGAGGAATAAAAGAAAAAGCTGTTTCTTCTTCTTCTTTCCAAGTCCGACAGCAAAGAAAATGGGTGAAAACAGTTCACAATATGTCCCTTCAAGTCATTATATAGCTTGCAAATATATGGAAATAGTGAGATAGTACCTTAAAGGGCAGTATAACATAAAGCACAGGCCCATTAATGGGCCTAGACCCTCTGGTCTTCACAGTATGCACATCTTGAGATTAAAAGAAAGAGATCTCACCCCATTTCCTTCTTTAGATCCCTCACAAAATTCTCTGCCTTCTGTACTTCCCAAAGGAATAGGTGACCCCTTCATGCTTGATTTTGAGGGTTGCAGGTACAGCATGAAGCATTCAGTCTGGGCTTCGAGGTTGTGCCATCACCAGGTTAAAGGCTTGGCATCGTTTCAGCAGGTATGCAGAGTAGTCTTGAAAAGATAGAGCTTGTGGCCTTCATATTGCAGAGTAGACATATTTCTGTAGGTTTTAACACTGTTTCCCCTATCTTGGAAATTGTGGAACTGCAACACTATCTGCCGTGGCGGTTGATCCGGAGTTGGTCTGGGAAGCACAGGCGTGGTGGGCTCTCTCAAGCTTTAGATGTCCGTTTGGGGGAAAGCCCCAGGATCTCAGGCAAGGTTTGTGCACAGAGTTTAAGGCATCAGCATCCTCCAGTCCCTCCAGGAGTCCTCGCAGCCCATTAAGAGTCAGCAGTCGCTGGTAATTTTCTTGGTAGTCAAATTGATCTTTGAAGTCTGCCAGTTCTTTCTGTAAAGCTACAATTTGTTCAGGGACCTGAGCCATGGCATCCTTGACATCGGATATACATTGCTCCATTTCAGTTAGCCATGTCGCATGCGATGCATGCAAGTCCACTAGTTCTTGAAGCTTATGATTGAAATTAGATGCCAAGCTGATAAGATGTGGCTCCAGGGCAGCCAGGACCTGCTGCGTTACTTCACGGCCTTGGCGCACACTTCAGCAGCAGAAAGCGAGACAGGCCCTGCGTTTTCCACCTGTGATACTGGAGGTTGCTTTTTCTGGTTCTTGCCTGCAGTGTGAGAGCTTTTCATCTTACTGGGTGTCAAATATTCATCCATGATCTTTCCCAACAGATTTTAAGCACTTTTAGGTGAATAAAAGCAAAATAGAAGTTTTAAATTCTTGGTGGTTTACGGAGGCGAGTGAGATAAGTGTCCTTACTTGAATGTGCTCATTAGCACCCTCCCAATGGCCTTTAGGTTGCTTGCATTTTGTTGCTTCTCTGGATCTTTGCTGGATCCTCTGCCTTGGATAGCTTGCAAGGCATCCAGCCATTGCTGCCCGTCACTACAACTCTTATGTCATCTGCAGCTCCTGTCGCTGCATCTCTTCTCTCCTCTGCACTTCTAAATGCTAATCTTTTTCTCTCTGCATCTCAGTCTCTTTTGTTGTATAGCCCACCATTTGAAAAAGTCCATTAGGCTTTCAGGTAATGTCATTGCCTGTTCTTTTCCATGACTTGTGCTGGCTGTACAATCTCGAACTGGACTTCTGTTGCTGCTAGTTTGGCTGCCATTCTCCTGGTAACCACTCCTGAACTTGCTGCTGTAGAATTCATACATTTCTCTGTGCTTCCCTGGTAGTAGGTCCAGTACTCACGCACAAATCTCCTGTCTTAGTGTATGCATGGCTTAAAACCCATTTAGGCTAACACCATCTGTTGTCAAGACACAGGTCAGAAAGCATAGGGAAAACCCAGGAGCAGTTGTGAAATTCCACAAAACTGTTTATTTGTAGTTGCAATAACATAAAATAAAATAAACCTGTTCAGAATAACTGTGTACAGAAGCAAAATAACATTTTTGAAAACTCCCTTGCAGCTCAGCTTAGCTGTTTAATAAGTCTTTTCAACCCCATCCTTAGCAAGCATCCTGTCTTTGCCAAATGTTCTCATAAATACCAGGCAGGATCTGCTAGAACACAGAGAACTTCCTGAGGACCCTTTTGCAGCTTTTGAAAACAAAACGGCCTAAACATTTGCACTCAGGTAACCTCTAGTTTTCTACAATTATCTCAAATTATAAATATATACACATTTCAATAGTAATACTAAATATTTTCTAAACAAAAGTGATCCCATTATCAATTTCATTCCATACATTGATTTTATATCAGCTGACAAAGATATGCAAGGAAGAAACACAGACAGCAAGAGAAAACTGAGAGACAGTGAGAGGCAAAGACTTGCAGACTGTTCAGGTTGATCAATTCTGAGTTCTCACAGGAAAATTTGGTTGCGCAACCAGACAGAGAAGAGGGAAAGGTTAGAATACAGATCCTTGCATTTACACACTTTCTCCATAATAAATGGGACAGGGTTCTATTCTACCTTGTCACGGGGAGGGGAGCTGTGGCTTGCTTGTGCCACTGGGCTGCTGTTCTGTGTGTGGTTCTGGGCCATGCCACACATGTTATGCACATGTCATGGCCCTGACTGCCAGCTGTCATGCTGGTTTTCTGTGATGTGACATCAGGGTGTCACAATCCCTGCAGTGCTCAAGTCCACTGTGGCTGTAGCTTGCGCTGCTGGCCCCAGGGCTCTGTGGACAGCTGCTGGCTTTTGGCACCATGGTTATGCACAGGGGTCATGACTGCTTTGGTGCCACATAGACAGGCATCTGCATCCCTCCGTGGTGTTCCAGCGTATTTTGGTTCATAAGTGTACATGCAGTGGGCCATGTGGTTCTCCTACATGGCCATGCCCCTAAGCATGTGTGGATCTCTCCCTGCATGTATGTTTATGGGCCTGATCTGCACATGTCCTTGCACACAATTGGTGCATGCCGTACACACAATCATACGTGCTTCACACCACGTATCAGTCTATGGACCCATGCATACGCTACGTGCATAGCGCTTATGCACTCTCATGAATAGGCCCCAAAATGTATATGTAACTTTTTTTTCAATTTATTGCTAGGCCTTCAAAAAGTGAGAACTTTTCCAGTTCAGACTTTAATTCTCTGATAGAGTTATAGGTTTGATACAGTAAGCATGATAGCATTTTTATATGCAAACGTCTTATTAACAACCATTCCAGTGTTGAAACTTTTATATAAAATGTCAATTGAATTCTCCTAGTATGGAGCTTGAGAGCTAGAATGAATAAATTGAAAATGGGGCCAACCTTGCCTGGGTCACCTAGATAACTTAAGGAGGAGGAGATGAACCATTGTGATCACCTCTGCAGAGGATTTCTGTATAAAATTTTGACCCAGTTAGAGGAGTCCCCTACATTGTGTTTCCTGAGGTTTTGAATAAGTAGCTCCATTTGAGTGCATCAAAAGCCTTGAAGAAATCCAAAGACAATATTGTGACTGCTTTTGAGAGGTATTAATGACTTCCAGAAGTCACCTCACATTTTCCACTTTAGATGGCTGTTGAACAAAGTCCACCTGTTGCTTATCCACTAATTTGGTGATGATATTTTTAAATCTGTTTGCCAATATTTTATAGTCTCTGTTATGGTGAGATATTGGCCTATAACTTTTGCAAAAATGTGGTTCTTCACCTTCTTTAATATCAGGATGATATAGGATTTGTTTAAAGTGTCTGGTGAGCTTCCTTAAGTATGCCTCTTCATAAACTTTATTAAGACATTTAGGATGAGCAAACCTAGAGCTTTATAATGTTCATGTGGAATACCATCTGGGACAGGGACTCATAATTTGCAAGATGTTTTATTACCTGGACTATCTTGATGACCAAAATAGGCTGGCATAAAGCATTACTATCTTTTTTTTTGTTTAACCAGGTATAGCACACTAAGCGGAAGCTTTTTTTACAGGAGGCGACCTGGGAGCACAAGGAGGTTAAGTGATTTGCTCAGGGTCACACAGTATGCAAGTGGAAGCTGTGGGATTCAAACCCAGGTCTGGTCTGCTGGATGTCACTAGATTTGCAGCTCAGAGCCTTAGACCACTGAGCTACTCTGCTCTGATCTTGATCATCCAGGGCTGTTAAGTCACATATCAAAAGTTTAGCTTGTTGTTTTGAGTGTTGACTAGCTTACTTGAGTACAGTTCACACTAAAAATTAGCAAAGGTGTTACTCATAGTAATATACTTATTTGAAATTTTGACATGATGATTCTTATCCATCATATCAGGGATTATGTTCTGAGTTCGTTTTTTTTGAGATTGTAGGCCAGTAATCTTAATGATTTTTCCCAGCACCACAAAAACTCTATGTAGTTCAAGCCAGAGCTTCACAGAATATATTTTGTTTATCTCATACTTAATGGTATTATTGTGTGTAATTTGGCAGGGGTCTTATTCTTCTTTTGTTTATAACAGCTCAATTCTCTTAAGTTAATTTTGTTTCCCGACTAAATCCTTAAGGAGGTTTTTCTTTCTGTTTGTTTCAAAGCTAATTATTTTGCCCCAAAGAAAACCTAAAGTCATCCCAGAGAGTGGCATAGGAAGCTTGTTGATTGTCATTAATTTAAACGTATTCTACTGTAGCTTGTTTAATAAATTCCTTATAACACTTATCATTTACTAGTGAGGAATTAAATCTCCAGTGCATACCTTTGGAAGTTTCTTTATCTCTGATTACTTAAAGAGTAACCAAACCATGGTCTGATCTTAGTATGCGTTTAATATCTGCAGATGTTATACCACAGCTCAGGCCACCTGGAGACTGATCGTGTAACGTACTGTATAAGTCATGCCTGTTAGAAGAAAAGCAGTAATCCCTCTCCACCAAGTGAAGTAGGCATTATGTGTCTACTGGACCAAAATCAGTTCTTAGGTAGTTAAATGTTTGTCTCAGATCAGTCATAGGGTGGTGTGCAGTTTGGTTGTTTCTGTCTAGAAATGGGTCTGTCACCGTTAAAGCCCTCTACACATGATATCATGATTCTTGTAGGAACTCATCTGTAATGCTATGTCACCAAAAGGTAGTTTGATTTTGGTCAGGAGCATATCAATTGTATATTACTACATTTCTACCATTAGGAGATCCCACTAAGAGCTGATAATTCCCTTCAGGATCAGAAAAAATGTTTACCTTTGAGGAAAGGAACTCCTTTTCTAATCAGAATTGAGGCACCCTTCTTTAGGGTTACAGCAACTGAACTCATTCTGTCCCATCGCACACTCCACTCAGCTTAAGAGCTTCATCAGGGATAGGGTGGGTCTACTGGAGTAAAGTTATATCAACTTTTTCTTTTGGAGATAATTCAGCACCTTTTTCATTTAATTGCAGAGTCAAAGCCTGTCACCTTCCAGGATGCTGCCCAAAACAATTTGTGTTCATCCTGTAAAAGACCTCCATAGCAAGTTAATTCACAAGTGCAAAATAGAAAAGTACCTGTGTTATCACCATAACTAACTCTCGCTAAAACATGTAACTACTTAATAACGTGTAAACCTTTCACCAGATAAAAGATAGCAAAGCATTTCTAAACATATTCTGAACCTTATTAATCTATCAACTAATTAAATTACTAAAATAAAACAGAAACTGCAAAAATACAGCTCATCTAGTTAAAACCTAATAACTGATAAGAATTCTATAAGTACAAATTAATAAAAAAAAAACAGCGTCAAACATACTAGCCCAAACAGGGCGGTGTAGAAAATACAGTCTAAGACTAAACTGCTGTTGTTACACCAGTACTAACCAGGGTTCCAACACTTCAACAAACTAAACAACCACAGTAGATGACAGGTAGCGGAACTTTCAGCACAAAAATATTGAATTCCTGCACATAAGGCTAGGATCTGTAATCTGCCACATCTAAGTAGCAAATGAGATTAGATTTAAAGATGGACAGATTTAATTATTAATAATGTTACTGCAAAATAAAGCCACCAAATTATTCTGGGGGCATCAGAGTTCAGGAAGTGTAAGGAGCTATATTGCTTAAAATATGGCTGTTGCACTAGTTTCAGGAGGTGAAGCACTCTGGACCATATAATGCATTATAGTTCAGGTGCCACAGTTCCATAGACCAACTGGAGGCAGCCAGATTTCTGTCGGAGGCAATGTACGCTTTATTTGCATTATAAAGCTTGACCCCAGGCATGTCAATGCTCAGCTTCCATGGTCCACCAAGCTGCTGGTAATGCTTTGTCTGTCTAACCAGATTTTGCAAATTGGCATCATATAAATTCCACATAGCTAATAACTGCACATTGTACCAAGTTTGAGTTAATAATATTAGCCTAAAGGGTGAATCACTGATAAAAGAGAATTAGTGCAGAAAGGGCAGGAAAAGAACATTAACACAATGTCATTAAAGCTGAACATAAGGGGGACTATGGGAATAAATGTAAAGGATGTGAAGTTAATGTGGTTCCATTTACATATCCTGAACAAAATGCACAGGAAGTGTTTTAAAATAGATTGGTCACTAGAAGGCTCCATTGGCTGAATTCAGACTCTGCTCAATACTGAGGAGCACCTGCTATTTCTTCTATTGGGAGCTTCGCATGAACATTTTCTGGAAACAGAGAGAATCAAATACACCAGCTGTTCAACAGTTTCCTTGTTCCATAGGGAGATGGAGAATAAAAAAGTAAACTAAAACTTAGGATGTCAGTGGAAACACCTGGATCAGCGTCCCCATGCAAATAAGAAAACTCACCAGTCCATCTTTAGTCAGCTCTATGTTGGGACTGTAGTTCAATTTATCATCAGACATCTGGTCATCTAGAGCTTCATCCACGATGCAGCCAAGGGACATAAAGTAATTAGTTAAAATGTAAGGGTAAATAGAACATAAAATATAAACTAGGCATGACAATAAAAGGTTGCATTTCTCTAGACTTCCAAATCAGTTTGAGGAAGTTCCAGGTCAAAAGGTTAGCTCAAATTGTCAAGTAGTATAAGTTTCTTTCTTGAACACGAGAGTTCACAAGCAATCAGGAAACATAAAGGCAAAATCATTGCAGTAACTCAAAAGGACTTAGGGTCACTGCACCACCCCTGTTCAGCAATTTGTTTGTCATCCTCTTCAGGATAAACCTACCGAATCTTGTGGTTGAAGAGGATCTCCCATCTTGACTCCTGCTCCTGTTCTTTTCTCAGGATTGAAGTTCTCTTTTGGTGGGTAGTTGTAGTGTGGGTGAGGAACAGAGTCTAACTTTTCTTATGCTTTCTTCGACCATGCCTTGTTCCAACCATAATTTATCATTTTCCTTAGATGCTGTAGCACAGGAAACAGGAATCATAGGTATAGGTATATCTTGTTTGCTGTATGTTTGTCTTTAACCACTTCAGAGTTCTGATTGTTCTGAGCCCTCTGTGAGTCAGCAGTAGAGTGTGAGGCTTAAGGTGCATTCTCAATGAGTCCTTACACTGTGTGTTCTCTGGTTTGGCTGTTTAAAAATGGCAGTTGGCCAGGAGATTGTCCAGAACTGGCATCCCCAGAAATTACTTGCCAAACCATAAGCCTGGAGTATTGCATACACTAGAGGGGCCACCATGATTTGAAAAGCGAGGCAGAATATTTCATAAAGTAACTCCATCCTTACTTTGGAAGTGCCTGTCTGACCTCTGAAAACTCTTTGGGCTTGTTAACAGGCTCTACTGCAAAGTCTTTTAACAATTAAATATGTTCCACTCTCCACATAAGCTGTCTCCTATCCGTGGCCAGTCTCAAGATTTCTTCTTCTGCAGTGTATACGTAGGAACATACAAACATGCAAATTTGCCAGCAGAAACAGACCACCCAGTCCATCTAAGTCTGCTTTTGAGTGTACAGCTAGCACCCTAGCTTGCAGCCGCCCTTCCCCCTCCCTTTGTCATCCCAATGCTGCCCCCTACTCCCCAGCCTCACTCTCCCTATTCTCTGTCCCATGCCCTTTAAAACTGTTCACAGATTTACATGATACCACATATTCTGGTAGTGTGCTCCATTTTATACCACCCTCTCCATGAAATAGAGTCTCCTCATTTCCCTCCTAAATTCCCCATTCTTAGGCTGTGCCCCTGGTGTCCCTCCCTTCCTTAGCTTAAAGACCTCATCTGCCCCATTCTTATCAATTTCTCAGATATTTGAATGTCTCTATCATGTCCCCCTGTCTCTTCTGTCCTCCAGGGTATACATATTCAGGTCTCCCAGCCTGCTCTCATAGTCTCTTCCCCTCCATTCCACATATCATCTTTGTTGCCTTCCTCTGCACCCCTCCAGTAACCTGATATCACACTTCAGGTATGGCCTCCAAAACTGCACACAATACTCCAAGTGTGTCCTTACTAGAGACCTGTAGAGAGCAAGATCACCTCTCTTAGCCTGGATGAAAACCCCCTCGCTATGCACCCCAGCATTTTGTTCACTTCTGCAGCCGCTTCCAGCACTGGGCAGTGTTATTCACAGTCCCTGTTATCATTATCCCTAGCTCTTTCTCCTCCTCAGTGATCCCCAGTTTAACCCTCCCAGCTAATATTCTCTTCTTAGTTCTTCGCCACCTAAGGCATAACCTTACACTTCTTTGCATTGAACCCCAGATGCTACTTCTGACCACCCTCTAGCTTGCTTAGGTCCCCCGCAGCTGCTTCCATCCTCCACTCCATCCACCACTACTCCCATTTTGGTGTCGTCTGTGAACAGACTTACCTTGCTCACCATATGAAGTGTCCAATAATACCGTCCTGGCGCATAGCCCTGTGGTACCCTGCTCATCACCAGCCTTGGAGTTGAGAGATCCCCTCACTACTACCTGTTGTGCCTCCCACTCAGCCAGCTTGTAAGCCAGTTTGTGATTTTTGCCCCTACCCTTATACCAGTTAGCTTCCTCCCAAGTCACCCATGAGGCACCAAATTGAAGGGCCTTGCTGAAGTCCAAGTAAAGAGCATCCACCTCAAAAATTCAAAACAAATCCCCAAAAATTGACTGGTATGGGTTGGGGTCTGCCACCAGGTTGTGAGTGGGTGGGGCTAAGAGCGTGAGCCTGTTCTTTGTCCAACAGCCACCACCACTGATACTGAAGTAATTCTGTAAAAACTGTTGGAGAAAAACAGTCATGTTACTACCTTCTGCCAACTCCGTTAAGCCAACAATCCTCACATTGTTAGCCAGCCCGGTGGCTCTGAGGGATAAGGTGCTGGATGCCACACCTTGCACCACACTGGCAACCTGGGTTCAGGAATGAACACAGGTCAGCGGGGATCAGGGACAGAAATGATCAAGTGTCTTATGGACTGTTCTCCTTTCCCAGAGGGGGGTAGGCACAAGTTACTGTGCTGGCAGCCTCTGGCGGCAGCTGGGTTCCACAGTGATTGCGGTTGCAGCAGAGAGTGAACTGCAGCGGATGTCTTTCAGCTGTGCGCAGGAGCGTGCACACGCTGAGCGGGATGTCACTGCACATCCGAGCTCCGAGGGCAAACCTACACCAGAAAACCCTCAGCTCTGGTAAGGGGAAGGTGGGGCCAGGGACTAACCCCATATCCAACACCGACTGCACCAGCTGCCTCTGGTGCTTCCTCCATCTCCGGATGTCTGACCAGATTTCCAGAGAGGTCATCTAGGAAGGAAGGACAGTCCCACCCCCGGCGGGGTCAATTCCAGGGATGAGGTGCTGGGTGAATGGTAGTGGAGCATGGGAAACAAGATGGTAGAACTGAGCTTACAGCTGGATGGGATGGCAGTGTGTGAGAACTCACACTGGAGAGAGTCTGGAGCCGAGGTGATAAAGAAAGTCTACAACAAAAATCCTCACATTGCTTCTCCTCCTCCTGTTCTCCAGATTTTCCATCTTGTCCAAAGGTAATTTGTTTTCTGTGTAACTCAATGGCATCTTCTACATACTATAAGGAGTCCTCTAAAGAAGCCAACCTGCTTTCTGTAATTTGCACCTGTCACCTCATTTCTGCCAATTTTGTCTCGCACTCTCCCATAGTAGCTTTTATTCCTCTTAGACCTATTCAAATACTTGCCAGCATATTCTTAATGTCCAAAGTTCAGATATTCCATGAACTCAAGATGTAGTAGGCACTCCATAGTGAGCTGCTGTTTTTGCCGCATCAGCGAACTTCCCTTCCAGTAGTGCCATTCAGAACTAAGGCCTGATTTTATTTTGCTCAGAAAACCATTAAACCAGCAAAAAAGTAGAACAACTTTAACATGCTCATTAGGGCTTGCTTTATACTAATGAAAACAACTGTTTAAAAGTGGGAATAAAGACTTTGTAAGATACAAACAGAGCAAACTATATGGTGCTGATGGACCTATTATCTCACATCACCATCTTTGCTCAACACACCGCGCACAATCTCCCCATAGGCCTTTTTATATTCACACTTGCACAAGCGAACAGATTGCTGTGATGGGATTTGAGACGTGTGTCACTGTTTCTTCCATGGTGGTAGTCGGCAGGGCTTGACAGCATGCAGACCAATCATCAGCCAGGCTGATCGAGACAATCTTCAGGGCTTGCTGAGTGGAAAATTAGTGAGCTTCAAGAAAAGAACTGCCAGAATAACAGGGTAACTCTTTGCTTTGATCTGCATAATGTCACCAGCAAACAGCTGATTTGGTGTAATGATCAGCTGGCGCCTGTCCTCCTTCCCCACCCCAAACCAACCTTGATTTCTCCAACATCATACATTAAAGAAAAAATATGATTTCTGTGGCTTAACTTACTTTGCAATTGGTTTTCTGGTAGAATCAGCCTTGTACTGGGAGCTAATGATTAACTTATGCCATGTTCCTGTGTCTTCAGCTTCACTTGTGCTTTGATATGGTTTTCTTTGCACAATAGTGTCATCAAGTTTCCTCCCACCACACCTCCTGCTGCTTGCCCAAACTGAACTTTTCTCTCTCCCCTCCTTCACTACCACCCACCTGCACTCTGCCCAAATCTCAGCTTGGGTCTCTGCACTTAACTCTCAGTTTGTTGCTCACTGTGCCCACTATTGGGAAATTGACAATGCCTCCAGCAGCTTAATTTATATCTGACATGTAAAATTTGTAACTTGTATTTGCTGCCCTTTCCTCGTAGAATTCTATGTTAGTTCATGTTACTACTTTGTCAAAACTGTCTGCTGCAGTTCTGCTGTTGCAACAAAATGTATCTTTAAAACTGTTGATGAGGATCTTTTGTAAATGAGCTCTTAGCTCAATGGTTGTAATTCAATTTCTCAATAAATAAAATAAAACAAAATAAATAAGTCACTCAGAGAGAAAACAACTGGCACATTGATTGGGGGTATCAAAAATAATTTTCATCTATTCATTTATTTGAATCTCGGAATTACAAACCTTTGAGTCAGAGACTCATTTACAAAGGCTCCACATCAATGGTACGTAGGGACAAAACAGTACAAAAATAACAACAGCAATGAAGAGACAAGGCAGCTACAATACAAGTAAGTTAAACCCAGGTACAACAGGTCAGGAGTAGACAGCTATGATAAGCTTACAATAACAAGAGTGGCAAATATACTTCTTGGCAGAAGAGAAGCATGTCAAACAATGTTACAATAGCAAAGAGAGCAAGACTGAATATATAAATAAAGTCACAACATCATGAGAGGCAAATATACATCATGGTAGCAGGGACATGAGACATACTGAAGGTTAAAACAACATATGAGACAGGACTAATGATTCTAAACTTTGGTATTCTACAATGTCAAAGCTACACTGGTCCTTAGGCACCCTCTGTGTTATGTAGTGTGTATATCATAAGGGATGGAAGCGAGTCATAGCGTTCAGTTATTTTGATTGTAATGGACTTGAGATAAGTGTGCACACCTCACCCCCAGCTCCCTTGATTACTGTCAGGGCACCCTATTCAGCTTTCATATTCAGTGAGATTGTTTTTCAGAGAAATTAGGCTATGGATCTGCAGATGTCCTGTCAACCTCTGTGCAATAGTTATCCCACCCTCTGCCAAGTATCCCTCCCATCTCCCCCCGTGCCCTGTTGGGATGCCCATTCCCCAGTGTCAGTACCTGAAACTGGGAAAATCATCCCTTGACTACTTTTCTTGTGCCCTGTAATATAGAAAACAGTACATCGATGTCTGTTGCCACCACCCCATCACGTTATCCTCCCCCACCTGACCCCCAACTCACCACTCACCATCTCATGTCCCCCCACCTCTTAATTATCTACTGGGGGTCCAGCATCCTTATTCACCTATCATGAGTCCTCTCTGGACCAGAGAAGCATCCTAACTCTTCATCGCTGGACTGGGAACTGGAGTAAATCAGACAAGCTTCAGTCAATGTATTTCAATGCATTTTGAACTTGTACTCTTGGTCATTTTCAATATTTTCCCCACATTTTAAACATGGCCTATTTGGGACCAACCTCATGAACAAGACAGGTGATATTTTTTAAATTTAGCACAAAGGTGATTTTGTAGTTGCTCCACATCCAAATTGTGACCCAAAATTTTCAACATAGCCATTTCTTCAAAACCACCTCATGACTGTGACAGGTGTTGTTTTTTAAATCAGGTCAACATGTGTTTTGCTTAGTTTTTGGTTGTTTTAGACATAAGAAGGCATAAGCCTATGATGAATGTCTCCCACTGTCTGGGGGTGAATTAGCCTATGTTGACATTCCAGTTTAGGTATTTGTCTAGTTTGGTTTTTCGATAGTATAAAATCCTTGGCTTCTACAACTTCTTGAGAAAGTTGGTTCCATGCCTAGCTGCCCTGATAGTAAAGTAGTGATCTCTTTTGGTGGTGTTGGCTTTAGGAACAACTCATTTTTTATTGTGGCTTCCTAATTTAGTTCTTTGAATTGCATACTGGAAGCCAGGTTGTATTGATAAATCTGAGTTTTGAAATATTTTATATAACTGCAGTAGGTCCCCATGCTTCTTCTATCTGCTAGGCTGACCAAGCCAGTTAAGTTTAATCTCTCAGGATAAGTAAAGTTTCATAGTTTAGGGATCAGTTTGGTTGTTCGTTGACCCTTTCCAAGAGATTAATGTCATGTTTTAAGTATGGATTCAGAAAGGTGATCCAAAGTCTAGGTGCAGTCGAATATAAGTTCTGTACAATGGCATAATATAGGCTTCCTTTGTTTAAAATGTACATTTGACATTATTGTATTTGTTGTAAGGAATAATTTTTGCAGTGATCTGTAGATGTCAGTCTGTTATTAATAATAATTCCTAAATCCTGTTCCTTGTCTACAGAGATTAAGAGTTTGTTGTTTAGAGATATATATATTTGGGATTCTTTCTACCAAAGTGAAGTACTGAACATTTGTCTTGATTTAAGTTCATTTTGCTGTCTTTTGATCATTGTGTTCATTTTGTTGTCTTTTGACCACTGTGCAATATGTTTTAAGTCCTGCACCAGCGTTAGATGTTTGATGGTGTTTCCACTTCTCCTCCACTTTGGTATCATCAGCAAATTTATTAGTGGATTGGTAATATTTTCATTGAGTATACGCCAATGAGAGATTGAATGATGTAGGTCTGTGGACAGATCCCCTGCAGTACCCACTGCTGATCTCACCAAGTTGAAGAGTTTACCCATCCCTCGCCCTCTGTGTTCTTCCCATAAGCCAGTGTCAATTCATCTGACCAAGGTATGACTTAGGCCCATGTTTATAAGTTTTAACCAATTCACAGTGATGAACAGTGTCAATAGCTTTACCAAACTCCAATATTATAACATCGACAGATGTGTTGTCTATGCATGAAATTACATTGTTATAGAATGTGACCAGGTTTGTGGTGCATGAGCGCCGCTGGTAATTCCATTGGTATTTCTCCATAATTCTAGGGCACACAGTTCAGACTCTTTCCTGTCTTTAACCAACCATTCCATTATCTTGCTGCACTGATGTCAAACTGATAGGTCTGTAGTTATCAGCTCTGCCCCATTACCCTTTTTAAATATGGGTACAACAAATGATGTTTTCCATATCTGCTGGTACTTCCCCAATTACCATTGATTTATTAAAAAGTAGTGACAAGGAGTATGACAGGGCTTGTAGCATTTCTAATAATAGCTTTAGGTTGATGTTTTCTGGGCCTGGGATGTATTCTCCTCTAGCTTATTAATTGAGGAGATTACTCCTCCTGATTAAAAACAATGTTGGTTATTCCTGTGTATTGTCTCGAAATGCTTGCTATCGTTTTTTGTTGAATACCGAACAAAGTAGTCATTAAACATCTTTACTGTCGTTTTTGTCACCCTTTATTAATTTGTTATTTACAATAAGAGGGCCTACCTCCTTGGATCCATTTTATGGCTTATGTATATATGAAAGAAGGCTTTATTGTATCCTTTAGCATTGGCTATTTTGAACTCTATTTTGTTCTTCGCAGACTTAATCAGTTTTTAAGTTTTTGCAATTATGATTCATATCTGTTGTAAGCCTCTTCAGTGTTATCCTGTTTCATTCTAGAATATGCCTTCCCCTTAGTTTTGATTTGTTTTTAATTGAATTAGTAAACCAGGATGGAATCTGACTTTTAATTGTATTTGTTCTTTTCGGTTACAAAGCGTAACCATATTTCATCGATTAAAGTTGCCCTCATTTATTAGGCGCCCTGTTTTTAAGCCGCAGCCATTTTAAATTATTGCATTTAAAAGCCACCCTCATTTACAAGGCCTTTAATTCTGAGAGGGCAGCTAATCCACAACTCCGATCCACTTACTGCTGTAACTGCAGCTTACCATCATTCACAAGTAATTCCACTCCCCACCACCTTAATCACAGTTCATTTACATGACTCATTTCCACCTTCCACCTCCTTGTACTTACAAAGGAACACCAGTACCGGTATGCATTTCAATTAAAATGTAACTTTTACTTTTCATTAAGACCTCTGCTGCATTGTAAAGCCCCAGCGAGAGAGAGAATCTGTCGACCCATTCACGGCTTGCTTTAAAATCTGGGTTTGTAATCAGAAATGCAGCCTTAGTATAATGGTTTTTCTTGTGACAGAAGGTGTTGTTCTCACTGCTGGGCTATTGAGTTGCTAGGTTAGCTTCTTTATTGAGAAAAGCAGCTCACCGATCTGCACCATCTAGATGTTAGCACTTACGATTGTTCCCTGAGCGTCCCTCTTCCCGAGCTTCTCCTCGATACAGTGCAGGTTTTAAGCATCTTATTTGCTTTTCATCGACCCTCAAATCAAGAGCCATGAGTTGATTGCCTTGGATGTCTGCTCTCTTTTCAACTTGGTGCTAACTCCAGGTCATAGACTTTGTGTTGTGGCATGTCTGGTGAGTTTTTGTCAGTTTCTGATACAGAGGTGTGGCAAAATAGCAATCAACTGTATGATAGACACAGCTGATTGCATTTATAGCCACCCTCATTTAGTAACTGCCCTCAAATTAAGACCGCGGGCAAAAACTAAATTTCTTAATTGAAACCGTGGCAACAAATTGATGGAATATGGTAATTCAAGTTCAGGATTTTATTTTTGAGTAAATACCAGCAATCCTCAATGGATAGATTTGACATCTCTTGTTCATAGTTGGTGAATTTAGGATATGTCTAATGCTGTTAAATCTGCCAGTTGAAATCACTAATACTATTAGTGTAGAGTGACTTTAGTGCAGGAGATGATATTGCACATAACCACACTATGGTCACTGCCCCCAAGGGCATTTATAACAACCTCTGATGGCTGATCTTTGATACTGGTGAAATTAGATCTAGGGTGTTATCCCTCTCATTGGACTTGATACCAGTTGACATAGGCCCTGAGATACTATAGTGTTTAGAAAGAGCTTTCCTGGCTGTTGGCTCCTGATAATGTTTCCCAGTTTATTCCTAGAAAATTAAAATCCAATGATAACTATATCTCCCATGTCAGATGCTGTGTGATTTCCTTCCCAAGTTCCTCGTTGTGACCAGTTGTTGTATTTGGCGGCTGTAGTACTTCCCAAAGATAATTTTGAGCCTATTTTTAAATTCAGTGTGTACACATAAAGACTCCACTTGTTCTTCTGTTGATTTAATTGGATAAAAATGGTAATAGTCTATGTTGCTTTTTGTAGATACAAACCTCACCGCCTCTTTTGTCATGTCTATTGTTTGTAAAATAGTTTGTACCCATTTATTCCTCTGTACCATTCACTCTCATCATCCACTCTGTCTCAGACACTGCAGCTATGTCCAATTTGTCCCTTGTCATTATGGCCTCTAATTCTGAGGTCTTGATCATATTAGCTTCAAGCATTAGTCATCATTATGCTGCATACCTCAGATGTTTGAATGCATTCCTTTTGGCCATAGTTCTGTCTTGTACATTGCCCCATTCCCCTTGAAATTAGTTTAAATTCTTTGCAATGAATGATTCTAATTTTCTTCCTGTTACTCAGTTCTCTCTTCTGCCAAAGGTTTAACTTGTGTGCTAAATGACATTTTGCCAATATTTTATAAATGACACCTATCATGTTCAGAAGGAGGGTCATAAAGAGTATGCAACCTTTACCCTGGTCAAGAGCAGCATCTTGCAACTAGGATCCCCTAACTTGTACACAGACAAGGCAACAAACCACAAATTGGCATAAAATAAGTATCACCCTGGCATTATGGTAAATACTTGGCTCAGGCATCTAAGAGGTTGGGGAGGGTTAGAGTATAAAATAACATTTATATTTACTCCGAGTCTGGGAGAGGGTGCCAGGGCTATGTTGTGTCTCCTATCTGAGGGGCCCCTAAACATTTCACCCAGACTCACACATGGATTGTACACAACCATGAAAATTGGAATTGATTGCATGGCTTTAGTTCTGACATTCTGTATGTTAGCAGAACTGGGTGGTTCCTCAAGTTTGAAACTGTTCCCACAGATGACAACTTTGCAGAAAAGAACACTTTGCTTTCTTACAGAACAGGCAGCATTCTACATTTCACACAGAACCTTTTTCAACAACAACAAACTATCCATCCCTTTTGCTAGGGATCTCTGGACTTCCTGTCAATGTTTCCATATTAGGGGTTGCCACATACTTTAATTTAAAACATCCTCCTGATGAGACAGGCTAAGTTAACACCTGCAGGGTAAACTATGCCTATCAGATAACCAGTTAGCCCTGACTGAAACTCAAAGTGAGGGTCTGTCCACCCTGGCCCCAAACAGTCTCTGCCATTTCTTCCAGGACACACAACTAGATCCTTGATCCCTCCTGGATTACTAAGGCCTCCATACCATACTACATTAAACTCAAAACACATATCCTTGATGAACGGGTCCTGAGTGAATGTAATCTAGCCTTAGCAAGGGCACATGCATCACCAGGCAACTCCCCAAATCTTGCAAATGCTACTGTACTCATGGTTACAGGCATCTCACAGTTTGAGAAGAAACACATCCTTCTTTGGAACCTCATAGCTTTTACACAAAACTCTTTCAGTCTCTCACTCTGGGCAGCTGTGACAATCTTCAGTCCATCAGGGGTTTCCCTTGGGACTACTGATTTCTCAGTCCCTTTTACCATTCCACAGAAATAAACCCACTGGGGTCCACTGACACAGGTCTTCACCACTTCTTCTAGGCACACAGTTGTTCCACACTCTACGGTGAGAAAACTGATGACCAGAAGTCCTTCACCCAACCTAGGAGAGACTGGCAGGTATCTCTTCCCTCTGCTGACAGAGACTTCTTTCTCCTTCAGCTCTGCTACACAAATTTCACACACACACACACACACACACACACATGAACTCCCAGGATTCTAAACTGCTTCCTCTGCAGCTGAGCTAAAAAGGTTATGCTGCTGTGAGAATCTAAATGACATCACTCATTTTCTACCTAGACTAGCTAAGTAAACAATGAGGTGTGTGTGAGAGCTTCTAATAAACCCCCTACCAGCTGCCCAAATAAACCTACCTGGCCTAAAACTGTGAGATTCTAGTAACCCCAGGGGACTGGGTGGCTATACTCTCCGTCAACAGATGAACCTTGCTGTCTGCAGTAAGAGCTTTGGACTGCAACAGAGGACATCCAACCTTCGGGTGCCACGGGAGAGGTGGCCAGGCTCCCCTACTGATGCCAAGGTATAGGCAGGTTGCACAACAGAAGAGAGGTCAGCTGAAGCAATCTCAGCTCTACCTGACAAATTATCTCAGGACTCTTTCCAGTGGCTCCAAGGAACTACCTGAAGCATTCCCTGACAGAACAGCACTGGTGACCCCTATCCAGATCAGGACCACCAGCCTGTCTATCCCCCTAGCCCACTATGGAAAAGTTATCTAACCTACACTATGTATGGGGTAACCAATATCCACACACATTTCACATTTTACACTGTATGCTGCTTTAGAAACATATATATGGTAGTGCAAATCCTAGTACTACACACTTTAAACCTGAAAAGCAAAAATGTTTAATGTTTCTAGTTAAAACATTCCAAAACACCTAAAAGGAGGACTCGTTGATCCTAAACATCCTCTTCTTGTCCTCTTTTTCTTCTCTCAGGCATACCTGTAAAAGAAAACAACCTGCAAACAAGAAACAACGGCAAGAAAAACAGTAACCAAATCTCCCACCAGCAAGATACAGTCCAATCTCAAACAGATTTTTAAAGGGTTTTCTAAAAGGCAGTATAAAAGTATCAAAATAACACATACAAAACATTTTGGGGAAGGTGCCCTACATAGTCAGGCTAAGAGGAGTGTCCTGAGTACACAAGACGCTCATAGAAACATATTAATCTCCTTTAGTCCTCGCTGTATGGTTTCCTTCTTGCAGACCCTGCACTGCTAGAGTTGCCCTCTCTGGACTGCCTGCATCCTGTCTATGTCCTTGTGGAGATGGGGTCTCCAGAACTGGATGCAGTACTCAGATGGGGTCTCACCAACTGCCTGTACAGAGGATGACAACTTCCTGTTTCTGTCTGGTGATGCCTCTCCCTACTCCATCCCAGTATCCCCCAGCCCTCCCTACTGCCTTCTCACATTGCTTCTAACCTTGAGGTCATCTGATATGATTACCCCCAGGTCCTTTCCATTTTTGTTGTTGTTATTACTACCTCCCCCACCATTGTGTACTTTTCCCTGGTTTTTGTTTCCAGATACATTATTTTGCACTTCTTTGTATTGAATTCAAGCTGCCATACTTGATCATTCCTCCAATCTTGCCAAGTCCTTTCTCATCCTTTTCACCCCACCTTGTGTATCAACCTGTTGCAGATCTTTGTGTCATCTGCAAAGAGGCATACTTTTCCTTCCAGTCCCCTGCAATGTCATATAAAGACATTACAAGCATTTGTCAATGCCAATGTTGCTTGCTTGTATGTGCTGTTTAGGTATTTGGAAGTCAATGGAGTGCAAATATTGAAAATTCATGAACTTCTGACGTAGCGTAGGAACTGCTCAACGACACTCGTGAAAACAGTCATTTTAGGAATTTTTTCACCAAATTTTCAACATAGCCATTTTAAGACCTCTGCTCATGAATAGTGTCTCTGTGATTTTCTCTAATGTCCCATACATTGATTTCAAGACACCGACTGCACCATTGTGCGCTACATAGGGGGAAACACGTTTTGGGCAAGATGTGAAAGATGACAGCTGTACTGCTCATAAGGAGGTGTGGTAAATGGCAATTTTGGAAATCTGGAGTGAAAATATTGAAAATTTGCAAACTTACGAGCGTGTGTAGGAACTGCACAATGACGGTAGAAACAGTCATTTTAGAATTTTTCACCAAATTTTCAACATAGGCTTTTTGAGAGCCCACCTTATGAACACTGGCAGTGTCATTTCGTTAATCAGTCCCAAAGGTGATTTCTGCACAGTGACCACAAAATCACCCTTCAGGCCCGATTAACGCCATGACAGTGCAAGAATTCATGAGGAGGGTCCCAAAACCCATGTTGAAAATTTGGGCCCAAAATTCCCAAAATGCCTGAGATATGCAACAAAGTTGAAAAACCCTATTTATTCCATTATACAGCTTACCGGCATTTCCTCAGTTAGCAGTCAGGCTTTGAAGAGTGCAGACATGTTCCGGTCCACCGATGATCATCCGCGAGCTCCGGAGGTAAGTACGGGGTGAGGGGGTGTAGGGAGGCATGGTGCGCAGTGGGTGGTGTGGGTGGTGGGGAGCAGAGATACGACGAGGACGCTTTTTTTATTTACAGGTTTTTTTTTAATTAGACGATGCGGACATTTGCCACGCTGGGGTGGGCTCCAGTATGGCAGCTGGAAAGGCTGTTTGGGGGCTGGAGCTGATGGGGATTGGGCACCCCTGGCTATTATAAGATTTGCCACGCTGGGGTGGGCTCCCAGCGTGGCACCTGGAAAGCTTTGGGGGATGCAGTCGTGGAGCCAATGGGGATTGGGCACCCCATCGCTATAACATTTTTTTTGCCACACTGGGGTGGCTCCCCACTGGCACCTGGACAGCTTTTGGTGGGGAGGCGTGGAGCCGACGGGGATTGGGCACCCCAGTCGGCCATACAGTGAGTGCGTGGGGGAGGGAGTTAGCATCACGACATATGCATGCTTGCATGTGTGGTGTGGGGAGAGCTCTGCTCACTGAGGCGAGCTCTCTTTCAACTGTATGCCACTGCATTTTGACTGGTGTCATAGACAGCTGCAGCAGTCATTGGAGAACTGCGTCCGTGCCTGCAAACTCACTGACTGAATTGAAGACGGGTGCCACACCTCTGAAAACTCGGATGATGGCACTATGTTTCTTGCACACGCAAGCAAGCATATAAAAGGACTGGACCCAGTAATGAACCCTGCAGTACCCCACTAGTAACCCTCTTTCTTCAGAGTGGACTCTGTTTACTATTACCTTCTGTGTCCTGTTGTCCAGCCAATGTTTTACCTAGGCTACCACCCTGGGACCCACCCCAGGCTGGCTAATTTGTTTATTAATCTTTGTGTGGACTGTGTCAAATGCCTTGCTAAAGCCTAGGTGGGCCATGTCCACAGCCCCTCCCTGGTCTACTACTTTGTCACCCAGTCAAAGAAATCAATTAGATTCATCTGACATGATCTTCTCATTGTGGGACTACTGTGCCCTTCGGGCTGTTTCCTCTCAAACAAACTGCATTCTGCAGTTTGGTAAACAGACTCAGGAGAAGTTGCCCGACTCTCACCCTCAAGCAAGGGACTACTGTGCCCTTCGGGCTAGTTTCTCTCAAACAAACTGCATTCTGCTGTTTGGTAAAGCAGACTAGAGAGAGCTGCCCGGCGCTCACCCTCCAAGCAAGGGGACAACTGTGCCCTTCGGGCTGTTTCTTCTCAAACAAACTGCATTCTGCAGTTTGGTAAGCAGACCAAGGAGAAGTTGCCCGACGCTTGGCCTCCAAGCAAGGGAGACTACTGTGCCTCTTTCGGGGCTGTTTCTCTCAAACAAACTGCATTCTGCAGTTTGGTAAGTAGACTAAGGAGAAGTTGCCCAACGCCATCCTCCTCCAAGCAGGGACTACTGTGCCCTTTCACAGTTTCTCTCAAACTGCATTCTGCAGTTTGTTACAGACTAAGGAGAAATTGCCCAACACTCACCCTCCAAGCAAAGTAAGGTTGGAACTCTGAATTTTGGCATCTAGCCCTGGAGGAATCTCACTTGCCCCTGTTTGTCAGTGTTTCTCATACTATGTGCAGCAATCCAGATGTCTTCTAGGAACTGCTGACAAGAAATTAATGCTAGGACTGACCTTTGCTTGACATGTTCTTGATTTCTCACTTTAAGTAATGTTTAGTCTGATGTAGAGATTTCTTAAGAGTTGGTTTAAGTTTGAGAAGGTTATTAAGGTAGTGTGATTTTGCTATCTGCCCTGTGCCCCTTCTCTTAGAGCTGTAAGTCTGTGGCTGTGCCCTTGACCTCTGTGTCCATTGAGGCTGTTGTAGTGTTTCACAAAAAAAAACTTGCTTCAGAACCTTCCTGCCTGTTTTTTTTGTATATTTTTTTTTGTTTAAGTGCTGACTTTTCCATTAGCAGATTATATCTTTTAGCCACTAGAGGGCCCATTTATGAGCACACCTATCCAATCCAACACAATACAGTTCCTGTCTCATCTCACTTATTGTGTGGTCAGTCTATCACTATTCATCAGTCTTTGCCTCCTCCTCTTCTACTGACTGATACTGATTTTTTCCCATTTGCAGCTCATACTCTTGGCCCACTAGAGGGTTTTTTCCCAACCGTGCCAAAGCTGCTCTACATCTCCTTACTCTCTACTACTCCTGGACACTCTTCCTTTACTGCTCAGCTGCTATGGGTACTTACACCCATTACTAAGTCTGCTTTCCTTCACCCTCTTGGTACAGACCTCACACTGACCAGAGCACCTTTCCTCACACTAGGCACCTCATCCCAGACTACCCACAGTGACTTGGCCTCCCCACCCTCAACACACCTGTGACACCCCAACACCCCCACCCTTCCAACACCCCCACTCCTCCCGCCTCCAAGTCCCGACCTGGACCCAGCTGTCCCTGTCATTCCCACCCTTTCGCACTTTATCTATCCCATGCACCCTGATTGTAAAGTCCTCAGCTAGGTGTCAACCCAAGGGTCTCCATCGCCACTGGCCACTAACCAAAATAATTACACTGTTATTATTACTATCTGGTAATGTACACCCAAACCCAGGACCTATGGCTTCCAGACCTTCTAAACCCTGTCACTGCAGCTGGCCTCGCTTATGCCTCCTTAAATATTTGCAGTCTCCTAAAGAAATCTGCTGCCCTCCAGTGCTGGGTCGTTCAACATCAACCTGACATAATTGCACTGGTAGAGACTTGGCTCTCCAAATCCACCCCTGACTCGCCTATCACCCTCCTGGATATACCATCTACAGGGAAGACCGAGTAGGCAACCTGGTGGTGGTTACGCACTATCCATGCAGGACTCCTTTATAGGTCAGGCACTCCCAGCTCCTAAACTTGATTATGGAGCCCAAGCCCTCACCTTAAAAATCACACCTGACCCCACCCGAGGCCCCATCTTCATCACGGTCTCCCACGTACCCCGAGGAATCAAAACCAAGCGTGTCCAGTCCCTTACTGACTACCTCACATCTCTCCCTCACAAAGTGGAGCAAGTCATCCTAGGTGATCTCAATGTTAACTGGCTTGCCTCCACTGCCTCCCATATAGGGACTCCTTTGCTGCCCTGGATATGTCCCAGTTAGTCACCCAGCCCCCAGATTCAACCATTCTACTGGCACCAACAATCTCTATATGTTGTTATATCTAACCGCCCTACAAAATCCAGGATTTCACTGTCCTCCCGACTGTCTTAGAGATCACTCCCCAGTCCTCTCTGTCTCTGGTCATCCTCCACTCTGAAGCCAGTGTCCCAGGCCACTTATGCCACCATTTACACCCCAGCAGCCTCAGAAAATTAAACAATACCTAGCCCAGCTAGACTTGTCCCCTATCCAGCGCCCCTGACATTGATTCAGCTCTTGACCACTTCACAAATGCCTTCTGTAAGGCTTGAGACCCTTCGCCCTCACCAGGATCCGCTCCAAAAATGCAATGCCCCATGGATCACCCCACCCTCCTCCAGAGACTCAGAAACAGAGATAATCTCTGGCACATTGCTGTAGAATCTGGAAAGGCATCTGATAGACAGGCCTACACGCAGAACTAATAAGTGCACTTGGGCCATTAGGCGGGCCGAGGCAGAGCACTACCAGTCCACCCTCATCTCCACTTGGGGTTCAGCCCAGACCTTCTGGGATAATATGAAACAGCTAAATGGGAAGTCCCGCTCCCTCCACCATCTCAGCTCTCCATCAATGGCACCCTACCACAGATCCATTCCTTATAGCCGATTGCCTTAACACTGCCTTCTCTGACCTAAGCCTCGGTCCTCCCCGCAGCTTCTTTGACCAAATCCCACCTCTCTCCCTCCAGTCCTGCATTGCCCACCATTCTACCTGTGCACCCTATCACCAAGAAGCCAGGCCGCACCTGCTAAAAGCCTTAAGCAACCATCCCAGCAGTATCCCCTCGACTCCAGGATCCTCAGAGGTCTTGGACGCAAGTCCTAGTCCCCTGACTGACCTTCTAAACCGGTCTCTATGCCTGGGTCAGTTCCCAAGTGCTTGGAAAACTGCTGAAATCACACCCATACATAATAGTGGGGACCAGTCCACCCCAACAATTACCAGCTGATCTCCATCCTCCCCCACTCTCTAAAGCCCTTGAAAAGTGGTGTTGATCCAGCTCTCTGAATACCTAACCAAGTATGACATTATGTGCCCAGAGCAGCACTGGTTCACCAGGATACAGTACAACCACGGCTCCTGGATTCTCCTAACACCTGCATGCTGCTCTGACTCTGGCAGCCTTGCAGGAGCAGTGTTCATTAACCTCTCTAAGGCCTTTGACACTGTCTATCATCCCCTTCTACTCGATTCTCTCCACCAACTTGGCTTCTCTGGCGGTTCCATTTCCTGGTTCTCTAGCTACTCTCTGCTAGATCCCAGCATGTCAAGATCTGAGTGTTCCTTTCCAGCACTTTTCTCGTTCACTCTGGGGTCCTTCAGAGCTCCATCCTGGGTCCAATACTTTTAGTCTCTACCTCAACACCCTCCCAGCTCATGTACCGTAAAATGCTCCTCTCGCCGATGATGCAGTCTTCGTTGCCTCATCCCAATCCCACCTCCCTCAATTATCCCTCCAGCAAGCTTAAAACCAAGCTGAAAGGTGGTTCAGTGACCACAGACTGGTCATTAACCAAAGAAAACCAAATCAATGCTCTTCTCCCACCACCAAAATAAAGCTAAAATACCCCTCTTGATTATCCCAGCACTCTGCACTGCTAGAAAAATGACCACATACAAGTACCTAGGCATCACGTTCGATACTGCCCTCTTCTTCCACACCACATTAATGCCCTGTCAGCCACCATTAACTCTTGGATTGGCCTGCTATCGGCACAGGGACTGCTTGCCCAGGTTGCCCTTTAGGCTGGCCATCACCTCCTCCGCCTTGTCCCTCATGGACTATGGCTTGCCCATCTACCGCAGCTGACAACACTGCCCTCTCCAAAATCCAACTCTCCATCAATAAAGCCTGTAGGCTCCGGACCCGGCCCCCAGCCGCACTTACACCTGACTTCCCTATACTGCCTCCAATCTGCTCATCTTTGAGGAGTGACTCCTCTACCAGACCTGCCTTCTCACTAAGAAATCACTGCTAGGACTCTTCCCTGAGGGTCTCCACCTCCCTACAGCAGTCATCATCGTCCGTCACCACCCATAGCTCTGTTAAGGCCACCTTCGAGGTGCCCAGAACCAAGACTCTCTGGCCCAGAGATTCTTCCTCTTCCAAGCAACGACCTGGTTCAGCTCCCTCCTTAGCTGTATCTCCAACTTGCCAAAATTGTCTCCTTCAAAATAGCCCTTCAGAACCATATCTTTCATACCCACTGTTGTAGGTGCAACTAACCCCTGTTGTAACCTGTGGTACCCACCTGCCTTGCCTTCTGGCTCAACAATGTCCACTGGACAGCCTCTCCCTCCCCAGACCCACTCCTTCCCTACTAGGTCCAAACAGGGATGTAACCCGCTGTCTTCTCTGAGGACCTACTATATCCATGAGTGTAACTCACAATTTTGTAACACTATGCAACCTAAGTAACATACAAACTACTACATTATGTAACATAAGTACATCTATGTTAAATGTTCCTTTTACTGCACCTGTAATGTTGTCCTCTGTTTTAATCTGCACTGTAATAACTGTCTTGATGTCTCTCCCCTGCAATGAGGTGCTTTTGTAAATGAGTCTCTGACTCAAAGGTTGTAAACCCGATTTGTAATGAATAAATAAACAATAAAGAATAAATCCATGCTGCCTTGGGTCCTGTGCCCACTGGCCTCTAGGTACTCAACAATTCTTTCCTTCAGAAGTGATTCCATCATTTTCCATACCACAGAGGTCAAACTGACGGGTCTGTAGTTTTCTGCCTCTGTCTTGCTCCCACTTTTGTGAAGGGAATCACATCTGCCCTCCTCCAGTCCTCAGGTACCACACCATCCTCCCATGATTTGTTAAAAGTTGTGTGGTGTCACTAGTTCTCCCTTAATTTTTAGGATTCTGGGGTGAATCCTGTCAGACCCATTGCTTTGTCCACTTTCAGTTTTAGGAGTTCTTTTCAAAACCCTTTCTTCTGTGAAAGGACTGTGATCGACCCCCCATCCAGAGTGCTTCTGTTAATTGGATTAGGTACCTCCCCTCCTCCTCTTTTGTGAATACTAAGCAGAAGTATTCATTCAGTATCCTGCTTTTCACTGTCCATCTCTGCCCACCCACTATCCATTCTATTCAGTCTCACTATCCCTCCATTTGTCTTGCTACCTCCCTAATGTACCTATAAAGGTTTTATCCCCTTCTTAACTGAGTTGGCTATCTTTTCCTCACACACATTCAAGAAAAAGTCATTGGGAGCAAAAGCCAACTCATAACTGTTCTTGCCAGAGGCTCGAGGCCTGCTGGAAACTTTAGTCCAGATCCAGGTGTCCATTGGACATATCCTCTAAGTGGGCAAGTACGTAACATAAAAGTAAGAAGAAAATCTGATCCTACCAGTTCAGATGTGTAGGCTGACAATCTGCATCACCTTCTGGATCTGGACTGGATCTCTTTTCCACCTCGGCTGAAGACAGATCTTCAGGACAAACTCTTCCTCACCATCTATGGACCTGGTCGCTGTTGATCAAGGGAAAAAGCCACAGGCATGATATCTCTAGTTGCGGGGGATGCTGTCTTGTTGCTTCAAGGGGTAACGCTGTACTCTGGCCTTTGGATCTTCTTTCTTCAGCCGACTGCCTGCAGAGTTGGGCAGTGGACCCACTACGCTGGAGTTGATTATATTTAATACAAGGGCAAAGGAGGTCTGGGGACAAAGTCCCCCAAAAAGTCACTGTGGCACTGTTGTTGTTATTTTGGTGCTCGCTGTTTCTGCCACTCACCGTATGTGGCTGCACTGTTTTCCCTTTCACCCTTTTCTCCTCAGTCCATTTTCCTTCATCGCTATCACATAGAACCCTTACTCACTACTGTCCTGGGTAATTACACCAGATAAAATCAGGACCCCATTGCAAATGACATATTACATCTCATCTAGTCTATCTTGGGTGAATATATAGTAAATCTATGTACAAGTGGGACCCAGTACAACAGCAATGCAAGCAGCGAGTATTTGCCATTGACAAATGCTTGTTTTAAATATGCTTTGGGCACTCAGAATTTGCTTAAAATTAATTTAAAATAGCAAACTTTGTGCTTTTGTGCTAACTGGCACTTGGATAAGAACTTTGCCTGCACAAACTTCAGCTTTTAAAATTGGGACCCACTTCTTTATATCAAAATGTTCAATACAGTATACATTTCAAAACACATAAAACCACTAGCAACCAACAACCAACTTTTGTTTTTTCTTCCTTTTCTCCTGTTATGTTTAGCTGCTACATTATCTGAGAACGTGCATTTTAAAACAGCAATGGAGAAGACATCTTCTTTGATGAGAATGGTGACCCTCCAGCACTTTATGATATCATGAACTGGCAGAAGGGACCAGATGGGTCCTGAGATTAATTGAGCTCGGGCGATATGACTCTAGAGACCCCGAGGCCAGTACCTGACAATAAACATCAGTACAATTATGTGGAATGGCGGGTATGACAAGGTAGGATACATCCATTCGTTTTATGAAAATATATTTTCCTTTTCAGGCAGTATATTATAGCACAGCAGTGGCACAGCTACAGTTTGGCTTCAGATGGGTGGGGAGTTATATAAAATACATTTTTGATAGAATTTATAATGACAGAATCTAAAATCTTGGGCCCCACTTACTGGAATGCATCTCTATAGAATATGATCCAAAACCAAGAGAATGTGTTAAGTATGAGATTAAAAGTTTGAAAGATAAGGCGATGGGATTCAACTATGTTCACATGAGACCCTAGGAAATGAGCCAGGAGCAGCACTTGAGGCTGGGGTTGGTGACTTAAGTTTAAGAGCATGAGCAGGTGCTGGGTTAACATTCATTAATCTAACCCTAGGGGATCCTGAGGTACGAGGTGAATTCGAGTACCTTTATGCCCCTAGGGTTAGATTAATAAGGCAACCCAACCCCTATATCTATATATAACTGTCAGAGTTTTAATACCTGTAATCTTACTTTTATTTACTGAATTTTGGCCTAAAGTCCCTTTTTCAGGGGTGACCGGGGCAGGGGAATACAGATGGTAAGCAACTGAAATTGAACTAAATTAAGCTGTTGGTGGTATTTTTAGCGAATGGGAGGAATGTGGCCAGGACACGGGAAATTCCCTACTTTTCGAGAAGTGCCATGGGATCTTTAGCATCCCACCTGAACTACCACCAATCCAGGCAGATGGGACCTCAGTTTAATGTCTCATCTGAAAGCGGCACCTCAGAAGTGCAGCACCCCTCATGCTGCACTACAGTGTCAGTATTGGGATATTAACCAAGTGATGTGGGAACTGAACCCACAGCCCTCTGATCTCCGGCCTCAGAGGTGAGTGTGCTACCTACTGAGCCACTGACACTGACTTAAACTATGTATTATTCCCTGTGTCTTGTATACCTCTGAAAGCTGTATCGTCACCTTTCAGCATTGTATGCTGTCCTACCAAGGACCTCCTTGTAAATGAACTTGCTCAGTGGAACCCTTTCCTGATGAAATAAATGAGTACAATACAATATAACCCCAGGAGGGTCCTAATGCTATTATTAAATTAAAATGTTTTATATATTACTACAGACTGCAGAAGCATCCCGCTAATCATAGTGCTCCCTTCAGTTGCACATGATGTCTTCTTATAACAAAGAGTATCTCACGCACTGAGGAACTTTAACTGCTTCTTGTTGACTGCTAGTGCTGCCAGTGTTTTAAATAAAAAAGATATTTTTAATTTAAGAAAATTAGTTATCTATAATAATTTTGTGGGTCCTTTTGGAGGGTTTTTATAAGTGTTGCCCATTTCTCCTTTAGGACAACAGAGCTGCTCACCTTCAGTTTCAGTCCTCTGGTCCTCAGAATGTGTGAGGCAACACTTTTCTGTCTACAAGGGGACCGCAACAGGACTCATAAACTTAAAAATGAATGTTTTTACAGCTAAATTTCAAAAGATTCTATTGCAAATGAGGATTCACAGCCATTAACACAACCTGTTTAAAATTCTGTCAGCCAATCAGTGTTTCTTATATGCTTCTTCCTTGACACAGCACTGAGGTGTTTCTGACTTGCTTTCTCCTTGCCACAACACTGCAGTGTTTCTCACTTGCTCTCTTGACACAACACTGCAGTGTTTCTGACCTGCTCTCAGCTTGACACAACACCACAGTGTTTCTGATCTTCTCTCACCTTGACACGACACTGCAGTGCTTCTGACCTGCTCTCCCTAACACAACACTGCAGTGTTTCAGACTTGCTCTCACCTTGACACAACACCACAGTGTTTCTGACTTGCTCTCAACACGACACAACACTGCAGTGTTTCTGACTTGCTCTCACTTTGACAAAACACAGCAGTGTTTCTAACCTGCTCTCAAGTAGACACAGCACTGCAGTGTTTCTGACCTGCTCTCACTCTGACACAACACTGTGTTTCTGACTTGCTCTCACCTTGACACAACACCACAGTGTGTCTGACTTCTCTCACTGCGACACAACACTGCAGTGTTTCCAGGCTTGCTATCACTTTGACAAAACACAGTAGTGTTTCTAACCTGCTCTCAAGTAGACACAGCACTGCAGTGTTTCTGGATCGCTCGCAGCTTGACCAAACACTGCAGTGTTTCTTTCTGACTTGCTCTCAGCTTGACTCAATACTTTTACGCTTTCTGAGCTGCTCTTAGCTAGCTACAACACTGTACTGTTTTGACCTGCTCTCACCTTGACACCACACTGCCTTTTTGACTTGCTCTCACCTTGACACAACACTGCAACATTTCTAACCTGCTATCAGCCTGACCCAACACTGTAGCTTCTGAACTACTGTCAACTTAACACAATTCTGCAGTGTTTCTGACTTACTCTCACCTTGACACAACACTGCAGTGTCTGTGACCCATTCTCAGTTTGATACAACAATGCAGCATGTCTGACTTGCTCTCACCTTGACACAACACTGCACTATTTCTGACCTGCTGTCAGCTTGACACAACACTGTGGCATTTCTGACCTGCTTTCAGCTTGCACACTGCAATGTTTGTGATCTGCTCCACCCTGACACAACACTGTAGCATTTCTAACCTTCTCTCAGCTTGGCACAACACAGCAGTGTTTCTGACCAGCTCTCACCTTGACACAGCACTGCGCTTATTTCTGACCTGCTCTCAGCTTGACACAACACTGTGGCATTTCTGACCTGCTCTCAGCCTGGCAAACTGCAATGTTTGTGATCTGCTCCACCCTGACACAACACTAGCATTCTAACCTTCTCTCAGCTTGCCACAAAACAGCAGTGTTTCTGACCTGCTTTCAGCTCAACACAACACTGCAGTGTTTACTTCTGACCTGCTCTCATCTTGACACAACACTGCAGTGTTTCTGAGCTGCTCTCAGCTTGACCGCAAGCAGTCACGGTGTTTCTGACGTGCTCTCATCTTGAAATGACACTGCGTGTTTCTGACCTGCTCTCAGCTTGAAATGAAACTGCTCTCAGCTTGACACAACACTGCAGTGTTTTTTTACCTGCTGGCAACTTGACACAGAACAGCAGTGTTCCAGACCTGCTCTAACTTGACACAACACTGCAGTGTTTCTACTTGCTCTCAGCTTGAAACAACTCTGCAGTGTTTCTGACCTGCTCACACCTTTACACAACACTGCAGTATTTCTGACCTGCTCTTATCTCAATTCAACTTTAATGTGAAAATACACATTGATATTCTGAACATTGTTGCTTATCTATATAGTATACATCGATATATGTCAATATACTGTGCATCCATATGTTGTCAATATTCTGTGTGGATATTCATTGACATACATTGATGTACTGTGCAGTGATACACATTGATATACTGTACATCAATACATGCCAATATACTGTACATCAATATATGTTGCTATATAGAACACTGATACTAGTCAGTACAGTGTACATAGATCGCAGCATTACTATACTGTGTATCATTACAAATCAATATACTGTGCAACCATACATGTTGATATACCATACATCAATACCGTTGACATACCATACACTTTGATATAGGGTACATTGATACACATAAATATACCATTCATCGATATCCGTTGATATACCATACATCAATAACATGGATATGCCATACATCAATACTCGTCAATGTATTGTACATCCATACAGGTACATGTTGCTATACCTTATATTGATACACATTGATATCACGGAGAGATTAACCCATGACAGGTTATGGGTTTACTCAGCGATAATCCGTGCCTGAGGGGGTTGGAATCAAAGCGAAGCCGGTGATTTCAACCACCCAGGTGTGGATTAATGCTCAGTAAAACCATATCCTGTTGTGGGTTAATTGGTCTATAACATGGGCAATGTTTTGTTAGAGTTTTACCTGAAGAAACAGTGAAATAAAGCCATGTGAACATGCAACTGTGGGAATATCAGACATTAATCCATGGTCAGGTGACCTGTTTGGATGAATCAGAAGACAGTATTTTAGGAACCCATGTTATACTGTACATCAATACATGTCAATATATTGTATATCAATATACCTCTATATACTGTACATCAATGTACATTGATATACTGTATATCAATACACGTTAATATATTCTACATAGATACCGTTAGAAACATAGAAACATAGAAACATAGACTTTGACGGCAGAAAAGGACCACTTGGCCCACCCAGTCTGCCCATTTCCTACCTACTGGATAAGCTGCAGATTCTAGTTAACCAACAGCCTGCTTCCTGCAACCCGCACTATAATTGCTTTGTGTCTATCCATGCATGTTTGAATTCACCCACTGTTTTAGACCATGACCTCCTCAGGAAGGCTGTTCCATGTATCCACCACTCTCTCTGTGAAAAAGAATTTCCTCCACATTACCCCTGAGCCGCCCCTCTATCTTTAAACTGTGCCCTCTTGTTCTTCACATCTCTTTTCTGAAAAATGCTACCCTCCTGGACTTTGTTGATTCCCTTGAGGTACTTGAGCGTTTCTATCATGTCCCCCTGTCCTCTTTCATCAAGGGTATACATATTAAGCTCTCAGTCTCTCTTCATATGGTTTCTGATGTAGACCCTGCACCATTTTAGTTGCCCTCCTCTGGACTGCTTCCATCCTGTCTATGTCCTTGCGTAGATGATTCTCCAAAACTGCACACAGTACTCAGATGGGGTCTCACCAACTGTCTGTATAGAGGGATAATCACTTCCCTTTTCTCTACTTGTGATGCCTTCCTTTGCATCCCAGTATCCCCTGGCTCTCCTTACTGACTTTCACATTGCTTACCCACCTTTAGGTCATCTGATATGACTACTCCCAAGTCCCTTTCCATTTTGTTGTTGTTAGTACCTCCCTGCTATTGTGTACGCTTCTCCTGGGTTTTTGTTTCCAGGTGCATTACTTTGCACTTCTTTGCATTGAATCTAAGTTGCCATATGTCTGACCATTCCTCCAACCTTGCAAGTCCCTTCTCATCTTTTCTACCCCTCTTGTGTATCAACTCTGTTACAGATCTTTGTATCATCTGCAAAGAGGCATAACTTTCCTTCAGACCCTCTGCAATGTCACTTATAAAGATGTTAAAGAGATTGGACCCAGTACTGAGCCCTGAGGTACTCCACTAGTAACCCCTTTCTTCAGAATGTGTTCCATTCACTATTACCTTCTGTGTCCTGTTGTGCAGCCAGTTCACCCAGGCTACCACCCTGGGACCCACTCCCAGGCTGGCTAACTTGATTATTAATCTTTTGTGCGGGACTGTGTCAAATGCCTTGTTAAGTCTAGGTAGGCCATATCCACAGCCCCTCCCTGGTCTATTACTTTGGTCACCCAGTCAAAGAAATCAATTAGGTTCGTCTGACATGACCTTCCTGCTGTAAATCCATGTTGCTTTGGGTCCTGTGCCCTCTGCCTCTAGGTGCTCAATAATTCTTTCTTTCAGAAGTGATTCCATCATTTTCCTACCACTGAGGTCAAACTTACAGGTCTGTAGTTTCCTGCTTCTGCCTTGCTCCCACTTTTGTAAGGGAATCACATCTGCCCTCCTCCAGTCCTCAGGTACCACCCCATCCTCCCATGATTTGTTAAAAAGTGTGGTCAGTGGTGTCACTAGGTCCCCCTTAGTTCTTTTAGGATTCTGGGGTGAATCCGTCAGGCCCCATTGCTTTGTCCACCTTGAGTTTTAGGAGTTCTTTCAGGACTCTTTCTTCTGTGAATGGACTGGTATCAACCCCCTACCCAGAGTTCTTCTATTGTCTGGTTTAGGTAGCTGCTTCATCTTCTTTTGTGAATACTGAGCAAAGTATTCATTCAGTATCTCTCCTTTTCACTGTCTCCCTCTGCCCACCTCCCTCTCCTTTATTAATCTTCCTATCCCTCCCTTAACCTTTCTATGCTCCCTAATGTACCTGTAAAGGTTTATCCCCTTTTGGCCGGAGTTGGCTATTTTTCCTCGGTTTGTGCCTTTGCTATTCTGACTGCCTTTTCTACTTCTTTCTGCTTTAATTGATACAGTTCCCTGTCGTGCTCCCTCTGTGATTCCTTTATACTTTTGAATGCAGCCTTTTTCTCCTTAACCTTCCCTGCCACCTCTTTTGAGAACCATAGTGGTTTTTACTCCCTTTGTTTTCTTTATTTGTTTACACAAAGACTTGTTGCCTCTATGATGGCAGTTTGATTTTCTCCATTGTTCTTCCACCCCTCCTATTTGGCCATTTGCTAGTGCATTCTTCCAGGTGTTCACCCATTTTGCCAAAGTCAGCCCTTCTAAAGTCCAGTATCCTGGGTTTTGTATGGCTTATCTCCATGGTTGTGCTCATTGTGAAGCACACTGTGCAGTGGTCGCTTGTTCTGAGATGTCTGCATGACTTCTAATTGTGATCCTCTCTCCATTTGAGAGTACCAGGTCTAGTATTGCTCCCTCCCAAGTGGGTTCCAGCACTAGCTGTCTAGGTCTTCCCCTGCAGGGCATCGAGAATGACCCTGCTCTTGGATGTGGCTGCAGTACATTTCCTCCAGTTAACATCTGCATAGTCAGGTCCTCCATCAACAGTATCTCCCTTTTTAGCCATTTGAGAATGTCCTCTATCATTTTCTTGTCCATTTACTCCCCTTGAGACGGGGTCTGTAACAACCCCTGTGCGGATTGCGATGCCATTCCCCATCTCCAAGGTAACCCAGAGTGCCTCTTGTCCTCCCTTTACTTTTTAGTTCTGTAGCTTTGATCCCTTCCCTTATGTATAGAGCTACTCCACCTCCTCTTTTGCCTTCCCTGTCCCTTCTGTAGATTGTGTACCCTGGTATGTTGACATCCCATTCATGGTTCTCGGTGTACCATGTTTCTGTGACTACCACAATATCAATTGTTCATCTTCCATCAAGCTACTAGCTCAGAGCTTGTTTCCCAGACTACAGGCATTAGTAGTCATTGCCCTCCATTTAATGTTGGCTTGATCCTTTTTCCCCATCCCTGCTCTTATTGCTCTTATCTATTTTGCCATTTACCCCATCCTGCCCTGTGTTGAGCTCTGTGCCTCAGTGTTTACCCTACCTGCCCCTGTTTTGTGGGGGCTTGACTTTTCCTGCCTTTTATCAGCACCTCCCCTTATCTAGTTTAAAAGCTTGCCAGGGAAGCATTTAAACCTGTCACCTAGGAGCTTGGTCCCTTTGTGGACAAATGCAGACCGTCATACCAGTATAGACCTTTATCTCTCCACGTTGATATATAGTGCATGTTTTACTAGGTTGTATACTAGTATTAAGACAGAAGAAGGCTATTGCCCATTTGATCTGTCTCCTGCCTTAGTGGGGCCACTTTGTTGGATCCTTGCCTGATAGGTAATTGTCTAACCTATTTTTAAAAATATCAAAAGTCAGTGTTCATCATGTCCTTTGGCATGCCGTTCCACAATTTTACTGCCCTTTGTGAGGAAACTCCTCCTAAATTTCCTTTTAGAGTGTCAGTTTAATCTGTCAGCTATGACTTCTTAAGTTGATATTTCTTCATTAATTTCTAAATTCAGACTGATCATTAACTCTTTGTCCCATGTTACTTTGAACATCTCAAGTATATCCTCTAATGCACCTTATTTCCAAAGAGTAAAGCCCTAATTCATGCAATCTGGTCTCGTATGGCTTCTTTTAGCCCAGAAATCATCTTGGTTGTCCTGTGCTGTATTCTTTCTAAGTTAACTATATCTCTTTGTAAATACAGACTCAATAGTGGTGTACAATAGTTGAGATGTGGCCTTATGTCCTATTGGTCATAATGTTGTATGCTCATAGCATACAACATTACTAGCTAATACAAAGAGCGCTGTCCAGGACAGCGAGTGATGCAATACAGTATACTGCTGTATGCAGTATTGCACCAATCACACACTCCCAGGCAGAGGATAAGATCTCTGCTGGGAGTGGGTTCTGCTGAGCAGCTGCCATGGCTCACTGGACTGAGCCACAGCAGCAGAAACCCAGGTGCTATGTCTGGGACGGTTTGATTCGGTCCCAGACATTTTATTGTTCTTCACTATCTGTGTACAGCCGAGTTGGACCACCCTGGAGTTGAGAATCTTAGTGGGGAGGTCTGAGGTGCAGTCCCCTACAACAGAGGGTGTGGGGCAGAGCCTCCTACAGAAAAAGAATTATGTCACATGGCAATATCGCACTGTATTGGCAGTGTGATTTGGCCACCATGACTGTCTTGTGACATTATGAACCCGTGCCTCTTATGTAAGTTTTGTATAAAAGTAGTGCACAGCTTCTGTTGCTACTTACAAAGGCCCTTCTGTTGCAGCTCAAGATTTTATTTTATTTTTTATGACCTCATTATAGTGTGGGCTAAAATTAAGGTTATTATTTATTAATATGCCCAGATCTCTTTCACTCTCGACCATTCTCAATATTATATCATCTAATGTGTATTCATTATTTGCATTATTTGCCCCTAGGTTTATGACTATGCACTTGTCTATGTTAAAAGTCAGACCATTTTGATGTGCCCACTCCTGCATTGTCTGTAGGTCCATGGCACTGGTGTTTGTACAAGGAAGCAACAGGTCAAGCCTTATGGGCAGTGAAGGAATGAACAAGTGGTCTGTGCAGCACAAGCAGAGAGAGAAGAGGTCATGAGTGACAGCTGTAACTGTGAGAGGTTAAAGCAGCAGTGCATGTTATGGTGAAAATTCTTACCTGGCCAGTCTATCAGCACAGCACTTGGATTTCTGCTTGCGACGCTGGTGACCTGGGCTCAGGAGTGGACCTGGGCACCAGAGGGTTGGCCAGGGGAGGATGCCTGAGCATCTGATGGATCGTTCAGCTCCCTGGTGGGAGGATGCACACTGTCCCAGGGGTAGCCTGACCTCTGGTGTCAGCTAGAGGTATAATGGCCCCGAAGCCCAACATGGGGGAGAGCATGATGGATGCCAGCAAGCTGTGGTGTCATGGGTCATGTCACCCTCGGGGCATACACTAAAATGCCTCTCCCAGCATGACACTGATGTGAGTGCCTGAGGAGCCCTCACCTGCCCATGGCTGCAGTACCTCCAGGGACCCGGACGATGACTTGAAATCCTCTGGGTAGGGGTTAAGATGGAGGCCCCCACTGTGTCCCTGTCTGGAGGGTAAGTCAGCACTTCATGCGGGTCCCCAGTGGGAATAGGCAGCCAGGGTAGACAGTCAATTGACAGTGCTGGATAACGGTGGGGAAAAACAGAAAGTAAAAGAAAACTTACCTGTATCTTTTCATCCCAATAAGAATGCCCTTATTCTCTGGTTTAGTACAGTGCCCCTCCTCCCTTAAGATGGCTATTCCTCATGTTTTTTATGAAGGCACTGGCAGTGATCTCTGTTTTATGCAGTAGTAGTAATAAAAATCTTCATTTTTGACAGGATAAAACTGTTAGGCACAATGGCCCTATTTCGAAGTTGTCCTGGTTTGAGGTATAGATAGGTTGGAGTTAGTTGTGTCCGCATGATTGGTATGTGTATTAGAAAACTGATGTGTGCATCACCATAAATCATGACTTGCATTACATGATGCCTGCACTGTTCAAAATAGGTGCAGACAGCTTGGGTGCATGAGATAAACACAGTCATGGGTAGAATATACCTGAGCAACTGCGTCTGAGCATCTTCAATGACAAATCACTCCCCATGATGTTTTGTTGCAAACAGATTGTGTCTGTAACTCCCCACCACCACCACCACCTCCATGAAGTAATTCTTCATTCTTGCCTTGTATATATCAGGAGGCTATTAGTAGTGTGGGATGCAGCATTTTAATTTCAGAAATTCCACTGGTTAATGCACAATGCTTTCTTAATGGGAGTATTCCAATCAGCTCTACCTGAATACATAGTTGCCCTATTGTTTATGTAACCAAGGGCAGGGTTTTCAAATATTGTAAAATGGAGGCAACTCCGAGTTATATCAATGTCAGGAACTGCCTGGGTACCTAGTTCTGACAATGTCTGGGACTGCCAGGGTACCCTAATTATGTCAATGTCAGGAACTGCCTGGGTACCCTAGTTATATCATTGTCAGGAACTGCCTGGGTACCCTAGTTATATAATTGTCAGGAACTGCCTGGGTACCCTAGTTATATCACTGTCAGGAACTGCCTGAGTACCCTAGTTATATCATTGTCAGGAACTGCCTGGGTACCCTAGTTATATCATTGTCAGGAACTGCCTAGGTACCCTAGTTATATCATTGTCAGGAACTGCCTGGGTACCCTAGTTATATCATTGTCAGGAACTCCTGGGCACCCTAGTTATACCAATGTCAGGAACTGCCTGGGTACCCTAGTTATATCATTGTCAGGAACTGCCTGGGAACCCTAGTTATATCAATGTCACGAACTGCCTGGGCACCCTAGTTATATAATTGTCAGGAGCTGCCTGGGTTCCCTAGTTATATCAATGTCAGGAACTGCCTGGTTACCCTAGTTATATCATTGTCAGGAACTGCCTGAGTACCTAGTTATCTCATTGTCAGGTACTGCCTGGGTACCTAGTTATATCATTGTCAGGAACTGCCTGGTACCCTAGTTATCTCGTTGTCAGGAACTGCCTGGTACCCTAGTTATATCATTGTCAGGAACTGCCTGGGTACTCTAGTTATATCATTGTCAGGAACTGCCTGGGTACCCTAGTTATATCAATGTCAGGAGCGGCCTGGGTACCTAGTTATATCATTGTCAGGAACTGCCTGAGTACCCTAGTTATCTCATTGTCAGGAACTGCCTGGGTACCCTAGTTATATCATTGTCAGGAACTGCTTGGTACCTTAGTTATCTCGTTGTCAGGAACTGCCTGGCAACTCTAGTTATATCATTGTCAGGAACTGCCTGGGCACCCTAGTTATATCAATGTCAGGAACTGCCTGGGTATCCTAGTTATATCAATGTCAGGAACTGCCTGGGTTCCATAGTTATATCAATGTCAGGAACTGCCTGGGTACCTAGTTATCATTGTCAGGAACTGCCTGAGTACCCTAGTTATCTCATTGTCAGAACTGCCTGGGTACCCCTAGTTATATAATTGTCAGGAACTGCCTGGGTACCCTAGTTATCTCGTTGTCAGGAACTGCCTGAGTACCCTAGTTATATCATTGTCAGGAACTGCCTGGGTACCCTAGTTATATCAATGTCAGGAATTGCCTGGGCACCCTAGTTATGTCAATGTCAGGAACCGTCCAGGTATCCTGGTTATGTCAATGTCAGGAACTGCCTGGGAACCTAGTTATATCATTGTCAGGAACTGCCTGGGCACCCAAGTTATAACAATGTTAGGAACTGCCTGGGTACCCTAGTTATGTTAATGTCAGGAACTGCCAGGGTACCCGAGTTATGTCAGTGTCAGGAACTGCCTGGGCACCTAGTTATATCAATGTCAGGAACAGATAATAAGTCAATGGCTGATTGCTTGGATGATAAATTTACTAACTTATCAGAGTACTTGCTTAAATTTAAAGAAACAAGAAAACAAGTTAAATCCGAACCAAAGAATATGTTACCAAAATTTTACTTTAAAAAATAACTTGGATGGATGTTTATATGGGACTAAAATCTGATGAAACTAAATGGCCTGGGCCTGATCAAGTAGAATCTAAAATATTAAAATATGCATCAAAGAAACTTGCCCACCCACTACAGAAAATCTTTAATAAAGCACTGAACACTAATAAAGTTCCAAACATTTGGAGAAGAGCCTTTGTATACCCAATTTTCAAAGGTGGACAGGCTAATTCGTCAGCAAACTATAGACCAATTTATATGTTGTCTGTAGTTGGTAAACTTCATGAAAGGTTTTGCATTCACAGGTCATGGAACACTTAAATAAATATGACCTGTTAACTACAGCGCAGCATGGTTTCCATGAGGGGTGTGGCATGGCAACTACCTCGATCAGGTTCATGAATGACTTGCAGGGAAGTATGGATGAGGGGAATTAAGTAGGTGCAGTGTTCGTGGACCTGACCAAGGCCTTCAATCTCATGGACCACCCCTACTGGTACAAAAACTTGCAGGCATTGGCTTTGGGAGCCCACACTAAAGTGGTTTCACAATTATCTGACAGAATGAAGACAGCAAGTCCATGTTAATGGAACTCTGTTGGATACAAGGTTAGTAGACTGTGGGTACCCCAGGGCTCAATATTGGGGTCCATGCTGCTCTCTTTATATATAAATGAGCTACTATCAATTTGCACTGGGTTCTCAAACAGTCCAGTACACTGATGATGCTGTGCTGTACTCTGCCAACAAAGATGCTAAATTGCTCCAACAAAACCTGGAACATGAATATAATAAATTGAAAGGATGGTTAGAGAAAAAACGACTTGTATGTAACAAAAAATAAAACAAGGGAATGCTCTTTGTTCAAATAGTAAAATGAAAAGTTGTAAGAATCATTTGTGATAACTGCCAAAGATGGTACAAATGTAGAAATTGTTTCAAATTTTAAATAGTTGGGAGTGACTTTGGATGCTCAATTGATTTTTCAGCCACACATCGCTAATATGACAAAACAATTACATAACAAAATAGGTGCTCTTATGCAGTAAGGGACTATTTAACTGATGATACAAGGAGAACTATAGCCCTGACTTGTTTAGTGTCAACACTTGAGTATGGGAGTCTGATATGAGGCAAAGTAACTGAAAAAAAATCAAACAAAGACAATGTCTATATAACACCATATGTAGATTCGCCCTCAGGGTCAGATTCAGGAGCATCAGTGCAACCTGTATAATAGGTTAGGGTGGTTACTTCTGGAACAGAGGAATACATAACAGTTATCCTGTCTTGTTTTTAATGCAATTCATGGATCTAAACATAACCTAATGTCAAAATTCTTTGAACAAAGAATAAGTCCCAGAGTACTGAGGTCTCAAAACGCAGTCTCCTTTGGTAATACCATTTTGCAAAACTACAAAACCAGAAATCTTTCAAATAGAGTGCAATAAAATATGGAATGGCTTTCCTCAGAATTACATTCTTTACAGAGTATAAATCATTTTAAATCATCTCTAAAAGAGTTTTGCATACTGAGACTCATTGCAATTGTACTTAAGTCATATAGCCTTGGAAATAATGTATCTGTATATCTCATACTTGTATAAGTTGTCAATCTACGATATTTGTTCATTTGTCTTTGATTGTGTTTTAAACTTAGTAACTCATAAGTATGAAATGAGGTGTTCTTGTTAATGTATTTGGCTTTTATATAATTGTTTTGTCTTCTGTATGATGTATGTATTTTCCCAGGTCAAGCCTGTAAAGGGCTATGTGGCCCTGTGCTTTGTTTGCCCAGTTACCAAAACTTTAAATAAAAAAGATTAAAAGGAACTGCCTGGGTATCCTAGTTATGTTAATGTCAGCAGCTGTCCGAGTAATGCTCAGACAACATTCTGCATTTTTAGAGCTAAATTTTCAAAGGCTGGACATACTTGCAGCATGACAAGCTGTTTCATGATACTTTGTATACAATTTGTATACAAATGCTAGACCTAGATATACGTTATAGACCAGGTAACACTGGCCTGACAGCTGTGTCCAGGAACATTTATATCAGAACTTTGGTCAGAGCTTTAAAATGAGATTTCGCTATGTTCCACCTTTGAAAATTGGACATAGGGTGATTTGCTCTTATACCTGAACAAGCATACAACAGAAAATAGCATCTACACATAGTCTTTGAAACCCCTTGAAGTTTTTCACTTTTATTTTCCTTGGAACATCCTTTTTCTAATATTCAGTGTTGTCATGGTTCGCATCTCACAAAGGATACTTTGTTTTCTGAATCTCTGAATAATTTGCATTCTTCCAGATGCCCCTGTTCAGTGTGCAGCAAAGTTGTATCTCAGGATACAGGAAAGCCAGTCAGCAGGGACAGCTAGTCTGCTGCTTCATTGCATCTCATGTTCGGAGGGGGAAATTACTAACAGCAGTAGTAAGTGCACAGTACTTTTTAATAAGTTCATAGTACTTTTAAAAAATAAGTGTTTCAGATCAAATTCAGTTTCACAGCAGACAACGATCAGATTTTGTTACTTATGTGCAGATATGCAAGGAAGGAAGGAAGGAAGGAAGGAAGAAAGACTGGTAGTCCTGGCATTTGCCTGTCTGATAAACAATAAAAATCATAGAATTTATCCTACAGCAGTCACTCTCCATAGCCCACATTTTGCTACAGTGACCATACTATTTAAATTTTGATTTATTTGTTTTCTATGTTTTATTTATTTATTTAAATCTCAGATTAACACCTTTGAGCTAAGACCTCTTTTACATAGGTTTCACGTCAAAATACATAGGCATAGTACAATATAGCATGTGACATGAGGACAATATGAACAGTGATATAATAAGAAGCAAAGAAAGAGACTAATATAGTCAAACAAACAAACTGTTAACAGGCATTGACAATGTATGCCTGGTTTAGTAACTAAACAGTCAAGAACTAAAGACAGAGATTTGCAAATTACTAGCACTCACTTTCTTTACTGTGCATAGGAGAAATGCAACCTGAAGGTGTTGTCAGGGTGGGGAAGAGAGATATAGAGTAGGGAGACTTAGGGTGAGGGAGGAAAAGGAGCAAAGTGGGAGGGTGGGAGAGAGTGGGAGGTTGTGGTGTTAAGGTGTTAGGTGGGGGCTTATGATTAGATTGAAATCCAGAAAGGGAGCAGGATGGGAGGAGGAGTGGGGGGAGGTGAACAAGAGTAATGGGGACAGTGAAACAGAAGTAATATGCAGTAGGTAATAGGGGATAGGGTAAGGGCAGGGTGGGGTGGGGGAATATGAGGCAAGGACAGATTGGTAGATGACTTTTGCTAAGGTGTGCAGGCCTCCTCCAGATTTAATTAAAACAATCACAAGTGGGGGCACTGTGGAGCCCAGCAATATGACCACTGGGATATGAAACTCTTCTGAATTGTACAAAACAATGCAGTTTTATACTAGTTACAAGTGCAAGAAAATATCTATAAACTACTTATCTGGGCTTCAGAACACCACCAGAGTCAAAATGGGGAATCCTAAAAGGATAAATACTCTGGAGAAGGTGTAAAAGTAAAAGTTCAACAGCTCCATCAGCCACGTGGTCGGTGCAAGGCTGCACTACCCTGGAGATGAGAGGAGACCCTGCAGACATTAGGGCACAAAATGAATCGAATGCTGGCTTCAATGGCTGGATTATCTGACCACTTCGATGCCCTGACCAACAGGGTCACCATACTGGACACAGAAGCCAGCACACCTAAAATGGAGGTATGCGAGGCTAAGAAGCAATCAGAGGCAGCATTGGGTACTGCAGCAACTTTGGTTGAGGAGAATGGCATTTGCAGTCCGCTCGAGAATTTGGAAAATCAAGCCAGAGCCGCTAACTTCAGGATTATTGGGATGCTGGAAGGAGCTGAGGGGATCACCCCATTCTTTTCTTAAGGAATGGCTCAAACGTCATCTTGGGCAGTCTCTATTGGACAGGAATTGTCTATTCTGAAGGCTTACAGGGTGTCCTTTCAGAGTAGGCCCATCAACACTGAAGCACCACAGGTGATAGTAGCTGTGCTGGACAATAATTTTTAACAGTTGCCAGACAAAAGTGAACACTGTTGCAGGATGGTCAGAGGGCTCCCTCTTCCCTGATTTAAGCTACGCAACCCACCAGAAAAGAAACACTTCAGTGGTATCCGTATGGATGCTCTGTGAAGCTGGTATTGTGCACAACATGCTATTTCAGCCCAACTCCAACTGGTGCATGAACCAAGGTCTTCATCTTTTACAATGCTGCAGAGGCCCTGAAATGGACCCAAAGACATACCCAACCAACAAGAAGGAGACATGAACCATCTCAATCCACATTGGAGGACGAGGAGAGAACAGACACATAGTGAGAGCTTTTGAGTTCTTGAACTTAAAAATCATAAAAGCAATAACAAAGCTGTTTGTTTACCTTCCCTATCTGTTTAGATGCCCTCTTGTTTGTTTTGTTTTCAGGGAAGTAAGCAGGCTTTGTGAATTCATAAGGGTAGTTGGAAATAATGTGGGCCAAGTTTGGGGCAATGTTTTAATACTGTCCTAGACCTAGTGTGGCTATATTTCAGCACTAGTTTACTTTATTGTTGGTGGCAAAGTTTAAAGCCTTGTCACAAAGTCACAGACCAATGTTTGATAAGTGGACCTTATGTACAGGTTCTAGATATAATCCCATTTATGTGGTACCTTTCTGGAATCTTTTCTAAAGGTTAAGCATGCAATTTGATATCTTTCCTTAGTGGGAAGAGGAACCTGGGAACAATTCAAGTTAATAATGTTTTATTAAGCATGCAGCTCATGGGCTTTAAATACACAGTATATATTGGATTTTAAACTGTAGGTAGTGATTGTTACTTTGAGTTACCCCCACTGCTGTATCTTAATGATGTCAATCGATTTCTTTTTTACGCATGTATTAAGAGGGGTGGCACCCTCGTGTGACTATTTCATATATGCTAATGTACTGCATCATGAAAAACTGTGTTTATAATGAAACTATTAAATACAAAGTATAAAAAAATCACAAGTGGTGCTAGCACAAGGTGTTGTTGTAGTTTGCGCTGAAGGGCCTAGTGGCAATGTTGGCGATATCACAATGAAGCGGAGTTAAGCCACTTGGGGCTCTAATTGCAAAAGATCACTGACCTTGGGTGGTATGGCAGCATGGCACTTGGAAAGTAAGGTTTCAGAGCTTCTAGTTTGATGGGAGCTGCAGTATGGAATGAGGATCCTCTGAACCCCTGGGGGCATAAGACCAAGTGTGACTTTCTTTGCTAAAAGGCAGGTTTGATAGAGATTCTAGCCATGAGTTGAGCCAGTTAGCCTGCTCATAGATGTCACGGGTGTGTGTGAGATGCGCAGCCCCTGTAGGAGTCAGCAGGCTTTGTTGAGAGCTATAATAATGTGACATAGAGTAGTGTCGGTGAGATCCATAGATCACCAGCCCGTAGCTCGATGGAGACTATCAAGCTTTGATTGCCAGATTAAGGGCTTCAGTAGTAGTGCTTATGTTTGAACAATAGTCTGACATGGATGTTCATAGCTTTGGCAACATAGTCTGTGTGATTGGTGTAAGATAGGGTGCTGTCTAAGGTCACTCCTAGATATTTGAACAGTTGTGTCTGCTCAAGGGCAACACTTGAGCAGTTCCTGATTGTTAATTGCTGTGTTTTATACTTACTGTGTGAACTATGGAATAACATTACCTTTGTTTTGTTTTTTTATAGTTTAATATGAGTTTCTGTGAGTTGAACCAAGCCTCAACATTCGCAAAACTAAGTTGTAGTTTGTTCTTGAAGAGTAAAGGATCAGTGTTGCTCGTGGAGAGTACCGCATCATCTGCATATAAAAGGATCTAGCACTTGCAGGAAGCAGGTAGCTTGTTTAAGAAAATGTTAAAAGGAGGAGACCCAAGACTGACCCTTGGGGATGCCAGATCAGACAGGTTGCTTGATAGAGAGGACATCTCCAAGCTTCACTTGTTACGAATGGTCACAGAGGTAGCTATTGAACCAACCTGTGGAATTCTTGGACAGCCCTAATTCAGTTAATTATGCAATCAGAAAGTAATGACTGACTGTATAAAAAGCCTTGGTATGGTCAATATATGTGGCACCAACAAGCTGGCCATGGTCCAGTGCATTGCGGATGTAGTTCATAAATTCAAGTAGGGCCATGACGGTACTGAGCCATTTTCCAAAACCATGTTGCTGAGGGCATTGCAGATTATATTTCTCCAGATAATCCACCAGTTAGTCAGCCACAATTCTTTCAAGAGCTTATGGCCCTGGACACACTGGGAACTTAAAATGGTTTAAGTGCCTTAAAATGGTTTAAATCCCCTAGCACTGTTTGCAGACAGACTACAAGCTCCTTAAAACGTTTTAACAAAGTGTTTTAAACCCTGTAGATACCAAGTCTTAAAACCATTTTTAAAATGTTTTGAAGCTAGCATGGTTTCACTCACAGGTCTGTCCAGGAGTAAAAGTGTTTTAAGCTGTAATGGTATAACTAAAGCAGTTCTAGCTGCAGTGTATCCAGGCAAGCACAGTTCTATGTGTTGGACTTAACACACAATAGTTACAAGGAGAACAGGTTTAACACTAGCAGTGTGGCCACACTAAACTGTTATCAAAACTGGTTATTGAGTAGTGTGGCTGCACTGAAATGGTTTAGCTAAACTGGTTTTAAAATGTTTTCAAAAACAGTTCTGTAGTACGTCTAGGGCCTTAGAGAGAGGTGGAAGACTAGAGATAGGCCTATAGTTTCCTTGTTGTGTCCTGTCTGTGCTTTTATGGACAAGGGTACCAAGGCTGATTTCCACTTTAGAGGGAACTGTGATTGCATGAGGGAATGTTTCTAATCTTTGTCAAAGGATAGGACTTCATTCAGAGTAAGGGCAATGAGTTTAAGATCAAGCGAGTCCCCATTTGATCTAGTTTTTCCAAGGACCTTGAGTATAAATTTTAGCCTCCGTTTCACTCACTGCTTTAAAATTGAAAGGTGGATGTTCCTGTTTGATGTCCAGTTTTGCTTTGTGGTCAGTGTCTGAGGGGGTGTCAAAGAAATTTGAGAGGAGAACATGACTAAGGATTGTGAAAGCAGAGTTTAAAGTATTAGTTATGGTTAAGGGTCAAGAGTAACTGTACCATCTATGTTGAGCATAGTAGGTGCAGTTTTGGGGTTCTTCCCAGTTACTTCAGTGAGGTTACTCCAGATTTCCTCCTGCCATTCCAGGAATTGGCTAGAGTGTCTCTGTAGTACTGGGCCTTAGTGGAGTGGATTGCTCTGGTACAGGCATTCCTACATTTTTATAGGCCTGAATATTGACTTGTCTGCCAGTGACCCTTGCCCGATACCACAGGTGGTTGTGGGATTTCATTAGTTCTAATAGTTCAGGTGTAACCCAGGGATTACTGATGTCTCTGATCTTATGCTGTCTGAAAGGAGCATGGACATCGTAAGCTGCATTGAAACTGGAGATGAAATAGTCCAGGACCGTGTCCATGTCAGCAGCTGTATCAATTTGTGTCCAGTCATATTGTCACAAGAGTGCTTTTAGTGGCTCAAGGTGCCCACAGATCACTACCCTACTATTAATTATTTTAGCTGATGGTTTGATGAATTTGTTTGACCAGCAGCACAGGATAGGGAAATGATCACTAATGGAGTCAGGGAGTACTTTAGTCTCAGTGATATGATCAGCGCAGTTAGCAAGCACCCAGTCCAGTAGCATACTAGTTCCTGTTCTTTAATTTGTCCTAGTTGGGGACTGAACTAGCTGGAAGAAATTTACAGAGGTCGGAGCATCTTTAAAGCTACTTGTAATGTTGGAGAGCCAGTTCACATTGAAGTCCCTTAGCATTATGATTTCAGAGTTGTGTCCTTGGTTACAGTTGCAGTCAAGGAGAGAGTTTAGGCCAGGGTCAGCCAGCTTGGGTGGAATATAAACTGATGCAATGGTTAACACTTTATTGTGTGCACCAAGTTTTATCAAGATTGTGAGGACCTGCATGTCAATACCAGTACTAGGTAAAGACAGTACATGCCCCATGAAAGATTCTTTCAGGTACAGAGTACAACCACCACCTTTAAGATAATCTGTCTTGCCTGAAAATAGTGTAACCTGAAATTGTACTGGCAGTGTCAGAGATCCTGGTGATAGCCACATCTCAAGCACTGATAGGACATCCGGTTATGCTGTGAGATCCATGCAGCAAGGACATCAAGTTTTGAAAGCAGGCTGCAGATGCTGATGTTTGCCAGGAAAGTGATCCAGAATGACTTCTGTACTTGGGACTAAGCTGAGGGAGGGGCCAGGGTTAGTGTATGTTGCCAGAGATTAGCAGTAATAACAGTATCATCCGTTTCAACAGTTCCCTGTGGTACTTGCTACTAAGCAAGCATTCCCTTCTTAGGAAGGTTCAGTGCTGTCTATACACTGTACAGAGGAGAAACCAGGCAGAAGAAACAGTATGCAGAAAAGAGTGGGATACTCTGTGGGAGGCCCATGTAAAACCAGGTGTGCAGTACTCTTGAATTTAACTTATGCCATTCTGGCTATGCCAGAAGTTACAGATCCATAGATATTTCGGGGTTCCATACATGTGTAATGTGGTAGGGAACAGGGAACATCCTCCAACCATGCCTGAGAAGGCAGACAGAGTAAGCACGGTGAGCAGACAGGGCACAAGGGAAAAGTGCAATTCCTTAACAGGTGATGTAGTAGTCAATGCAGATCTGAACTGAAGTGGCAAAGCAGGAGAGTTCAGACTAAGTGAGTGTTTGTACAATGTAAGTCAGCCCTGTAATTAGCGTGTTAGTGCTATACAGGCTAAGTATTACATCCTGCTCGTGTGGGACTCGGTAGTTAAATGTTCATAAAGAGGTAGACAGGGAAGAGTAGGTCAAGCAGAGAGAATGGGGAAGTCGTACTTTAAGACTGGGGAGATGCCCTAAGTTTAACCAACTGAGAGAAAGGAAAAGAAGAGGAGGGGTCTGAGCATATTTAATAGAGGCCGGGAGCGGGTGGGTGGTGGGACAAAATATCCACAGATAGATGGTATAAGTAGAATAAAAACAGGTTTAGGTTTGGATTTTGGAGTTAATAGTAGAGAGTCAATGAGAGGAGAAAAGGAAGGCGAGCCAGCCAATAGCAAGCTGCACTGGTGAGAGCAGCCAATTAAATTGGCAGCTTCTGATGCAGTCATACCTAGGAGATCCTTGTGGGCAGAGGGAGCTTGGCCAGCAGCAAGAAAGCTAGCCATTCCATGGTCATGGGGATTGTGGTGCCAGGTCAGGGTGAAGCTTGGAGGTCCTTGCTGGCATAAGGGGACACAGCTGGCAGCAGGAAAACCAACCACGCCATGGTCACTGTGCTGCAGCACCCAGTCAGGGGAATATGGAGAAAGAGAGAGAAAAGGAGAGAGGTTGGACATTAAATAGCAGCTGGGTTGATACCAAGGGCCAAATCAGTGGGAGAGTCAGAAGCCAGAAATAATAGACGGAGGTGACAAGCAAAGGGGGTGGTAGCGAGGAGATTAGGCCAGCAGGGTCTAATAGCACTTTTGGCACCAAGAGGGATTTAAGGAAATAAAGGTAGTATGTAGCAGTAGGGGATGCCTGGGGGGCCTTGGGGTGAAAGCAAGAGAGACAGAGAGACAGAGAGAGAGAGGGAGCGAGGGACAAGGCAAGAAATCACAGAGAGGTAGTTAGAAAGGAAGGAAGCAGAAAACATAAGGCAATCAAATCTTTGCTGGTACTAATATCTAAACATCAGAAAAGTCTAACTTAACAGGTCAAACTGCAAGTTCACAATAACCTCTTGTAGGCATTACAAATAATTCCAAAATACCCACAGAAAAATAGCACAAGTAGAAAAACAGGTTTAGGTTTGGATTTTGAGTTAAAAGTGGAGAGCCAATGAGAGGAGAAAAGGAAAGAGGGCCAGCCAATCACAAGATGCACCTCGGTGAGAGTGGCCAATCAAATTGGTGGTTTCCAATGTGGTTGTACCTTGGAGATCCTTGCAGGCAGAGGGCAGCACAGCCAGCTGCCAGAAAGCCTAGCCGCACTGCAGTCATGAGAGATTGTGGTGCCCGTCACAGGTTAAGCTTTGGAAGGAAATGCAGACGGCAGCAGGAAAACCCAGCCATGCCATGGTCACTGTGCTGCAGTGCCCAGTCAGGGCAATTTGAAGAGAGAGAAAAGGAGAGAGGGTTAGAAATTAAACAGCAGCTGTGGTGTCGCCGAGGACCAAATCGTGGGAGGATCAGAAGGCAGAAACAATAGACAGGAGGTGAGAAGCAAAGGGTGGGAGTGGTATTAGTGGAGATTAGGACAGCAGGGCCTAATAGTGTTTTGGTGCCAAGAGAGTTTAAGGGAATGAAGGTAGTATGTAGCAGTAGGGGTGCTAGGGGGCCCTTGAGGAGAGAAAGAGAGAGTGAGACGATGGGACAAGGCAAGAAATCATTGAGGGTAGTTAGAACGGAAGGGAGCAGAAAACAGAAGGCAATCAAATAGCTGTTGGTACTAATATCTAAATATCAGAAATAATCTAACTTTGTAGGTCAAAACAGGTCAAATTGCAAGTTCACAATAACAGCATGTAGACATTACAAATAATTCCAAAATATCCACAGATAGATGGTACAAGTAGAAAAAATAGGTTTAGCTTTGGATTTTGGAGAAGTAGACGGCCAATGAGAGGAGAAATGAAGAAGAGCCAGCCAATCTCATGCTGCACTGGTGAGAGCGGCCAATCAAATTGGCAACTTCCAATGCAGTCGCATTCTCAGAGATCCTCGCGGGCAAGAGGGGAGGCGTCCAATGGTAGGGAAAACCCAGCCACGAGTGGTCGCTGTGCTGCAGTGCCCAATCAGGGGCAATCTGGAGAGAGAGAGAGAGAGAGAGAAAAGGGAGAGAGGTTAGGAAATTAAATAGCAGCTGAGGTGTCGGCGAGGACCAAATCGGTGGAGGGTCAGAAGCCAGAAACAATAGACATGAGGTGAGAAACAAAGGGGTGGGAGTGGTAGCCAGTAGATTATGCCAACAGGGTCTAATAGTGTTTTTACACCACGAGGAGTTTAAGGGAATGAAGGTAGTATGTAGCAGTAGGGTGTTGGGGGCCTTGAGGAGAGAGAGCAAGAGAGAGAGAGTGAGGGAGTGAGAAAGGGGATGAAGCAAGAAATCTCTGAGGGTAGTTAGAATGGAAGGAGCAGAAAACAGAAGGCAGTCAAATATTTGCTTGTACTAATATCTAAACATCAGAAATAATCTAATTTAACAGGTCAAAACAGGCCAAATTGCAAGTTCACAAATAACAGCATGTAGGCATTACAAAAACAGGTTTAGGTTTGGATTTTGAGTTAAAAGTAGACAGCCAATGGCAGGAGAAAAAGAAGGAGAGCCTGCCAATTGCAAGCTGCACTCAGTGAGAGCAGCCAATCAAATTGGCAGCTTCCAATGTGGTCGACTTGGAGATCCTTGCAAGCAGAGGGCAGTGTGGCCAGCAGCCAGAAAGCCCAGCCATGCTGCGGGTCATGGAGATTGTAACGCCCAGTCAGGAGCAAAGCTTGGAGGTCCTTAGGCAGAAGGAGCACAGCTGATGGTAGGAAAACCCAGCCTTGCACACAGTCACAGTGCTGCAGTGCTGCTCAGGGGCAATCTGGAGATCCTTGCAGAAAGAGGGAGCACAGTCAGCGGCAAGAACGCCACCCAATGCCGTGGTTTCAAGATTGTGGTGCCCGGTCAGGGGTGAAGCTTGGAGGTCCTTGTGGGCAGAAGGGAGTGTGGCTGAGCAGCAGGAAAACCAAGCTGTGCTACAATACGTGCTGCAGTGCCCAGTCAGGAGAAATCTTGGAGATCCTTGTGGGGCAGAGGGAGTGCAGCCAGAAGCAAGAAAGCCTAGCTGTGCCGTGGTAGTGGAGATTGTGGCACCCAGTCAGGGGAGAAGCTTGGAGGTCCTTGTGGGCAGAAGGCAGTGCAGCCAGTGGCAAGAATACAAGTTGCACCATGGTCACAGGGCTGCAGCATCTAGTCAGGGAAAATCTTGGAGATCCTTGTGGTAGAGGGAGGGCCAGCAGCAAGAACGCCAGCCATGCCACGGTCATGAAGATTGTGGCACCTGGTCAGGGGCAAAGCTTGAGGTCCTTGCAGGCAGAAGGAGTGCTGCCGCAGCAGGAAAGCCTAGCTGTGCTGTGGTCATGGGAGATTATGGTGCCCAGTCAGTAGCAAAGCTTGGGAGGTCCTTGTGGGCAGAAGGGAGCAGGCCAGTGGCAGGAAAACCCAGCCATGTCGTGGTCGCAGTGCAGCAGCGCCTGGTCAGGGGCAACTTGGAGATCCTGCGGCAGAGGGGAGCGTGGCTAGTGGCAAGAAAGCCTAGCCAGAGTCATGAAAATTGTCAATGCCCGGTCAGGGGCGGCTTGGAGGTCCTTACGAGCAAAAGGGAACACAGCTGTAGCAGGAAAACCCAGCTACTCCGCGGGTTGTGGTGCTGCAGCACCCAGTCCGGGGCAATCTGGAGAGAGAGAGAAATTTAGCTTTCTCCCATTCTTTTATTTAGACACAAATTAAAGCAATGTAGAAGAATTATTGATTATAGTGTAACCTCTAGGTGGCGCTTATCCCAAGGGCTACTACCCCTGCCTGCTTAACTACTAACAGGTTGAGGGCCTAGGTCCAGTGGCGGGTGCCCCACCCAGAGGTCAGGGTTTGCAGTAGTTAAACTAACTTGGTCACAGCCCTCTGGGACACTGTAACCCCTTTTTCCCACTAGTGGCCCACACCACGCATTAGAATATCTTCACAATGTACACTTACCCCCAGGACTGGCTTCACGACTGGACCCCGGGACCCCTGCAAACAAGATGATACAGTGCAAAACCACAGTACAATACTTTAACATAAACAAATACCTCAGCCAGTGTAACTTTGCTGAAACCAAAAGATCTGATTTATTTAAGAGCTGTAACAAGGAAGGGGAAATCAGGTTAATTAGGTTAAACACATTAATAATCACAGTACTGTGCGCATATTCAGAGTCCCAAATTGTCACTTTCACTGGGTACCCAGGATGGGGGGCTAGCCAGGATCGGTTGCAGCTGGCTGGGGCCCTGTGATGGAAAACACACTGGCACAATACCCAAATTGTAATCCGGAGCGGTTGGCTCAGTTCATGAAGAAATGAAAAAAAAATTAGATGACACACTTACAATTTGATAAACAGATGGCAGGGAGCTACCCTGCTTTGTACTCACAAACTCAATGCTGGGAACTGGATGGAAGGCAGATTGTCCTGGATTGCCAGGAGGAGCAGAACATGTGGACAAGGTCCTTGTGACTGGACCCCACTGCAGTTTAGAGCAAATGGATGTAGTCTGGATTAAGCTAGGGTTTACTTCCAGCTTCATGCACTCTATTCACTGTACAGGGATTTGAAACGCGATTCCCACAAGCACTAACACATTTGTATGTAAAAGGAAAGTACTATACCAGGCAGGCTGCTTCTCTATCCTGATTGCAATTACTGCACAATACCTGGGAGAACACACAGCAGATTCAGTTCCTGACAGACCCGAGCGTGATTCAGCAATTTCTTCAGTCTTCTACAGGGTGAGCCTGGTTTATACTCTTCAGATCTCCTTGATTCTCTTCACAGGTCGGTTTCAGTCCGAACAGACGCTGCACAAACTGCAGACCCAAACTTAGGCCTACACGAGATCCCGCTTAAACTACACAATCAAGAAGCACACAGCTCCCTGTCTCTTCACAACCCAAACTGATCTGATCTTTCCAGTAGACAGAGCCGGCATTTCCTTTGAGTTCCTCCCAGTTCAGTGGGCTGGTTTGGCTGTCCTCACAGTAAATTACCCCTGTTGGAAAAAAGGCCCCAATGTCAGAACTACATTTCCCACAGTCACTGCCTTTACAATCCCCTACAGCAGGCTCCAGAGGAGAGTCCAAGTTTTGATTCGCCCAGAGCAGGCTCCATTTTAAAGGATCCCCACCATGATTGGTCCAATTCAGCAGTTCAGAACCAACATGAGGGAGCTTGCTCTGCACTGTCCTTGCTACAAGAAAGCAGGTTAAATCAAACTGAATTTTCATTATTACTCTAACAGGTTACAAGCAAACGATTATATCTTTGAAGAGTGCTCCCCTGCTCACTTAGTGATGGCAGAAACGGAGCGATTTGGCAGCAGCTCGAGCGGAACTCAAGCAGAAAACACGAGTCCCCCATACAACTAATTGTGTTCGTAAGCAGACAGCTCTTAAAGAGACAGTACCAGAGGCTCTAAAAGCACTCACAGATAAACGGCTTAAACGCCAAACACCATTCAGGCTTGGAGCATTCAAGCAAGCTCCTGAAGACTTTTTTGGGAACCCCATTTGTAGGGGGTTACACCAGCACTGTTGGTAAACTGGAGACCAAAACAGGTTTGCTCCCTGCCCATTCTGGGCCATCTTTTCTTCTAAATATTTGTTACTGACCTTTCCAGTTATAGTGGCAATATTCCACATGTATGTAGATGACAGAAATGTGTACATCAATGCACTAACCACATCAATGATCAATGCAATTCTACAAACTGACTGATATATAGTGAAGTAATGTGAGGATAACTGTTTGATTCTAAACTCACACAAAACTAAAGCTTTGATGTTTGGATTTTACATCCTGCTAAATAATACGAGGATCGATCAAAAGTTTATGGCCTGACACAGAAAGAAATGCATAATGAACCTAGTATTATTTTATTTTTCAACATAGTCTCCTTTCAGTTCAATACAGTTAGTCCAGCATCATTCTAGCATTGTTATCCCTCATGGTAGAATTCTGTGTTCAAGTTCAAGTTTATTGGTAGAAAAACTCAATTGAGCATACCCATTTACAAGAAGGTGCTGTTAGGACAATGAAATTCAACAATGGATAATACACACATTTGGGATACAATATGGTTGCAAAATATTAGTATAAAATAGATACAGCTGCAGTCAAGAACAACACAACATCATGATGCAATCCATTAGTGGTAGAAGGCAGTCAACGTTGGGTACAATTCATAAATAAGTAGTCACATAGTATGTGCTGGATGGGAAATGCAGGAAAGAACAGTCTAGCTGATAAAAAGGTGCAAAAGGAGGGAGAGGGTAACTGGATAACTGGATAAGTGCTTATTATTCTAACTGTTGTAGCTGTAGGTGCTAGCTCTTATAGCAGTGGCAGGTTTTCATAAATACCCTACTGAACAGGGATTTAAACATGTTTGGCTATACTAGCTCAGGGAGCTTGAATGAAGCTTGCATTTTATTCCATGTAAATGATATGGTGTTGCTTATGGCAGCTCTGCCATAGTGGGTATGGGAGTTAGGGACATCTAGCAGGATTTATGTGCTTTTCTTAAGGGCGTATTGGTTGTGTGATTGGTGAAACAGGGAGGTAATATATGGAGGAGTTTGTTCATTAGTACTTTGTGAGACCATGTGATAGCATGAAGCAGCCTTCTTGTGGCTAGGGATGACCAGCCCACTGCAGAGTAGAGGAGACTGTGGTGTATTCTGAACGGTGTTTGTTATAAAGCGAAGCGTGGTGGAAAAGGATGTCTAATCTGTGGAGGCTGGTTGTTGTACTACTGCTGTATATAATGTTCATGAGTCCAACAGGGGAAGGAAGGTGGCTTGTACTAGCTTTTTTCTCACACCTAGGGGGAATAAGGATTTGTTCCTGTAATAGAATCCTAGTCTGATTTTTAGTCTTTTAGTAAGTGATTCGATGTGTTCAGAAAATGACAGCTTGCATTCTAACCAGATTCCAAATTTTTAAATTTTCAACCATCTCGAGTGAGTCACCCAAGAAGGTTATAATGGAGCTGGAATTGTCTGTTGGTGTAGAGGTGTTGGAGGCTGAGATGGAAGAATGTACATTATTTTAGTTTTATTGGAGTTCAGCAGCAGTTTGTAGTTAATGAAGTTACGTTAGAGTACGTTGAAATCTGACTGCAGGTCAGTGCTGACATCTGACAAGGAGGGTTTAGATATGTATAACACAGTACCATCCATGAAGAAGTGGAGTTTGGAGTTCTGAATGTTGTTGCTTAGTGAATTGATGTAGAAGGAGAATAATAAAGACCCTCTTGAGGGACTTCAGTAGTGAACTGAAGTGGAGAGGATGATAGTCCGTCACTTGGGGACCCCACTAGTGAGCTGAAGTGAGAGTATGATAGTCCATCACTTGGGGACCCCACTAGTGAGCTGAAGTGGAAAGGATGATAGTCCATCACTTGGGGACCCCACTAGTGAGCTGAAATGGGGAGGATAATAGTCCGTCGTCTTTGATGCATTGAAGTCTGCTAGTTAGGTACCTAGAGAAGAAGTCTATAGAGATGCTGGCCAATCCATGTTCTTTGAGTTTGGTTAGAAGATTGTGGTCAACTGTGTCAAAGCCTTTACTTAGATCTAGGAAGATGGCTCCTGTGGAGTTTATTGTCAAGGCGGTGTACCATTCGTTTGACACTAAGACTAAGGCTGAGACTGTGCAATGATTTTGCAAGAAGCCAGACTTAAATGGGTTGAAGAGGGTTTTTTTTGGGTTGTTCTTTCAATTGGTTGTTGACTAACTTATCTAGCAATTTTGATGGTACTGGTAATATAGAAATGGGCCTGTAATTGTTTAGGTCACATGGGTCACCTGATTTAAATAAGGGCAGTATGTGGGCTTTTTCCAGCAGTGGGTACTGAACCAGAAGTGATAGAAAGATTAAACATGTGTGTCATAGGGCAGTTAGGAAATGGTACCCTAATCTTCTGAATGTGGACTTGATTCTGTTAGCCAGTGCTCTTTTCGTGTCTAAATTCTTTAGAAGGTCCTCGACTTGCTTGAATGATGCTGAGGAAAGAGAGGAGTTCTAGTGTTTTGAGTACTTGGGAACATCCTTGATCTGGAGTCTAAACAGCAGAACAAACAATGAAACATCACATATCTCCATCGCCAAAGCAGATCAAGCAGGCCATCTCAAGTGACACAGTCGTAGCCTAGGTCTATGTCTTGGTCCCCAGAAACCCCTCCACAGCAGCTATCACCTCTTTCGTCATCAGCAAATCTCTTTCCACAGAGTTCAGCCTTCAGTTTTGGGAACAGAAAGAAGTCTGAAGAAGCAAGATCTGTGTGTAAGGTAGGTGAGGAAGCAGTTCATATCCACATTCTGTTGCAGCAGGCACTGCAACCTGTGCTGTGTGGAGTGAAGCATTGTCCTTGCAGGAGTAAAACACCTTGCCTCCATTCTCCATGGTGTTTGGCTTTGATGGCTTCTCTCAACTTCTGCACTTGTTCAGCATTGTACTCACCAGTTATTGTATTTCCTTTTCAAGATAATCAATCATGATCACACCTTGAGTCCCAGAAGACCGAGTCCAGGACTGTGTCACTTGAGGCGACCTGTTTGAACTTCTTTGGTGATGGACACATGATCTTCAACACTTCTGCCATGCTTAAATTCAGCAGCCCATTTCTAGACAGTTCTTTTTTTTTTACAGCTATTATTTTCTCCTTACTGCCTGCTTGTCCTCAGGGAGGCGCCACCAGCCGCCCCTGGCGCCTACCAGCCGATGTGACCTGAACTCCAGGGCTTGCCTCCCTCGGGTGGGGTCAAGGGGTTCCCCAACCTCCCTGAAGTCCAGATTTAATGGCCAGCATTGTGGCTAGTTGGGAGTGGAGCCTGTGAGGTACCCTCCACCATTATGCCACGGCAGTGATTTTTCTCCTGTTCTCCCCAGGAGTTGGGGCATGCAATGATGCCAGAAGAGGAAGCATGCATGAGTCTGCAGCTCCCTCAGGTATCTCCCCAGTCCTCTCCGGCTTGTGGTATGGTGCCTTGTCCCCAGCCTCTGCTGGGGTGAGCTACGCCGACCACTGGGAACCCTCCTGGAGGAGAGAGCAGTCCATCAGATACTCAATCCTTCTCTTCCCTGCTGACCTCCAGTGGCCTGTGTTCATTCCCAAACACGGGTCGCCAGCGAAGGTGAGGTAAGACATCCAGCGCCCAGCCCTCAGAACCACCGGGCCGCCAGTTTCTAGACAGTTGAATATGAAGGGGCTTCTGTCCCAAGTGTGTTTACTCTATCCTCATGTATTTGCATTGGAGTAATTCCTTCAATATGGAGGTATTTGACGACTGCTCTGATCTCAGTTTTCTTCATTCTCAAATTATCACCACCTATCAAACTTTGTCTGGAATGTGCCTACTAAAGAAAACATTTGATCACTATACCAATAGATGATATTCTATTCATATTAGTGTAACTATGCATTGAAAATAATACTAGGTTCATAGTGCATTTCTTTCTGTGTCAGACCGCAAACATTTTGATCAACCCTCACCCTCAGTACACTAGAGTGCAATGTTATAGGTAAGTAATCCATGACAGGGTGTGCGGTTACTGAGGTTAATTAACACCCTGAGTACATTGTGAGGCATGAGGCGCAGGCCAAGTGTTCTCACGCACCCAGGGTGTTGATTAATCCCTATAGCCGCACACCCTGGAGTGGTTACTGCGCTATAACATGGGGTTAGTAAAATATATTTTTTTATACAAAGGGTTTTATTTCAGTTGAAATTACAGAAATCCCACTGTTTCCTCCACCTGAAAACATAGTCCCAAGAATCCATGCATGCCTCACTTATGTTATGAACACATAAATGCCTCAATACAGTATGTGCATGATTTCTGCATTTGCTCTTCATAACATAACAGTGAGGACTGTAAAACACTCCTGATTCAGACGCCTTGCTTCCTCTCTCTCTCTCTCTCTCTCTCATGTGTGCACACAGGAGAGGATAATCTGGATTGTTGGGAGGGGTGACAATAGCCCTGCAGGACAACCCACCGTTACAAATGACAGCATACAGGACACCAGAGGATACCCACCTTCGCTGTTGCTCAGTCTCTCACTCTCCGCATGCAGCATGCTGCTGCACAGATTCTGGCTTTGCTTCTGTCTCACTCACACCCAGCCACCGGAGTGCTGCACCACAGAAACTGGAGGAAACCGTGGCGTGACTCAGGGTTGGTGGGGCAGGTGAGAGGAGCAATGGAATGGATGGATGAGGGAGCTGTCAAATGAACTGCTGCTGACAAAGGTAGACAGAGACACATCTTGCTGTGCACTGATTGCCGGAGTAACCATGGGAAACACACACACTGGACGGGCTTTTCAAACATGCTGCTAGTGAACTGTGTTGTTGCCAAATTGGGGCAGGAATACCAAATAACTGGTAACTTGCAGGGATGGTGGACTCAAAGACAGATGAATGGGGGAGTTGTGGAGGGCTATGCAGGGATGGTGGACTCACAGAAGAGGGGCAGGAATTACAGTGCTGCCTGCAGGATTAACACTGTGTTGCCCCAAGGTGCTGGCATTCCGTGCCACTCATCAGCACATTGTCTGGTGAGCACAGAGTGAGGCAGACACAGTGACACAACCGAACACTCTGCTCCTGTCCTTCATCAGTCACTAAGGCTGGAAAGAGAAATGGCTGCTGCTCACATTTGTACCATCAGAACAGAAACCAAGACTGGCTGTGCCCTGATTTGAAGTGTCACAGCCTCACATCAACTGTGAGTATATCATGCATTAATGTATGGTCAGGTGCAAGGATTCCATCAGTCATCCTTGTTATGCTACAACCCTTTGTTATAAACCACAGTATTGTGTTTCTGTACCAGAGAAAGTGGGTGATGCCTCACTCTACATATGGTACACATACCGATAATGTCCTTACAAATCTAAGGCCTAAGCTCCAACTTCCAATATACTGCTGCTCAAATGCTGCTTGAATGAACACATGAGGAAGCAAGTGGTCTCTCACATTCTACTGCCTACTGTAGATTATGGGAGTCACTGTAAATCTACGTTATCTGATCTTACCTCTTCCCTTGGCTGTCTATATAAAAAGAACAGACTCCATAGATTTGCCCTCCAAGGTGACTTCTACACCCACCACTGCATGCTCTCTGAGAAATTCAATTGGCTGAGCCCTGCAAACAACATGGACACCCTCAGAAAGAAAGCATGAGAAGGGGACACAGCAGAGACCTACAAGTACTGTACCTCACAGGATGAACAAGGTGCAGAAGTGCAGCAAGAGCACAAAGGGCAGGGGGCCTGCAATGAAGCTGGGGTGGGGAGTTTAAGAGGGAAGTAAGGAAATAATATCACAGAAAAACAGAATTTGATGGCAGATAAGGACAGCTTGGCCCACCTAGTCTGCCCATTTCCTACCTGACGGATAAGCTGCAGATCATAGTTAACCAACAGCCTACTTCCTCCTACCCCCCACTAGAATTGCCTTATGTCTGTCCCATGCATTCTTGAATTCTCCCACTGTTTTTGACTCTACCTCCTCAGGAAGGCTGTTCCATGCATCTACAATCTCTCTGTGAAGAAATACTTCCTCACATTACCTCTGAGCCGCCCTCTATCTTCAAATTGTGCCCTTGTTCTTGCACATCTCTTTTCTGAAAGATGTTACCCTCTTGGACTTTGTTGATTCCTTGAGGTATTTGAAAGTTTCTATCATGTCCCCCACCCCACCCCCAACTTTCCTTGAGGCTATACATCTTCAGCTCCTTTAGTCTTTCTTCATATGTCTTCTGGTGCAGACCCTGCACCATTTTGCTGCTCTCCTCTGGACAGACTCCACCTTGTCTATGTCTTTGCGAGATGGGATCTCCAGAACTGCACACAGTACTCCAGATGTGATCTTACCAACTGTCTGTACAGTCGGACAACAACTTCCTGTTTTCTACTGGTGATTTCTCTCCCTATGCAGCCCAGTATCTCCCAGCCCTCCTTACTGCCTTCTCACATTGCTGGTCCACCTTTAGGTCATCTGATATGACTACCCTCAGGTCCCTTTCCATTTTTGTTGTTGTCAGTATCTCACCCCTCATTGTGTACTCTTCTCCTGGGTTTTGTTTCCCAGCTGCATTACTTTGCACTTCTTTGCGTGAATCTAAGCTGCCATATATTTGACCATTCCTCCAACCTTGCCAAGTCCCTTTTCATCCTTTCCACCCCACCTTGCATATATCAACCCTGTTGCAGATCTTTTGTCATCTGCAAAGAGACATACTTTTCCTTCCAGTCCCTAGGAGGTAGGCACCTGGAACAGGCTGCCAGCAGAAGTGGTGAAGGTGAAAACAGAGGTGGGGGCTTCAAGCATGTGTGGGATAGAAGTTGGTTCCACCACACCGCTGTGACATCCCCAACAATGACATCCCCACATCAATGAAACCACGGTGACATCCAATCACACGTCCTGATGATGTCAGGCAACATGGTGACACCAACCGACACACTTGTATGCAGCAATGTGGGGGCTTCACACACACACACCCCGCACCCCTACTTTAGATATCTAACTCCAAGGTGCACAGACAGTGGAGTTAGTTGCATGTCCTCGTCACCTCACAGACAGTGGAGTTAGATGTATGTCCCCTGTTGCCACACAGTGGAGTTAGATGTGTAACCCCCTGCAAATGAGGGTTCCCAAAAGTCTTCCAGGAGCTTGCTTGAATGCTCCAAGCCTGCATGGTGTTTGGCGTTTAAGTCGTTTATCTGTGAGTGCTTTTAGTGCCTCTGGTACTGTCTCTTTAAGAGCTGTCTGCTTGCAGACATAATTAGTTTGTATGGGGGACTGTGTGTTTCCTGCTTGAGTCCCACTCGAGCTGCTGCCAAATCGCCTCCGTTTCTGCCGTCATTAAGTGGGCAGAGTGAGCACTTTTCAAAGATGTAACTGTTTGCCAGAACTCATTTAGAGTAATAATGAAAATACAATTTGTCTAACCTGCTTTTCTTTGCAATCTGAACTGTTTTGCCTAGCCCTCCATTCTGATTTTGAACTGCTGAACTGGACCAATCAGTGTGGAGGGACCTTTAAATGGAGCCTGCTGCTGGCAAATCAGAACTTGGAATCTCATTGTGGAGCCAGTCACCTATGTACTATAATGCCAGTGACTCTGGGAAATGTAGTTTTGACCTTGGCGCCTTTTTCCACCAACAGGGGAGTTTATTGTGAGTGACAGCTGGACCAGCCAACAGAATAGTGTGGAGCTAAAGGAAATGCACTGCCCTGGGACTGGAGAGATTAGATCAGTTTTGGCAGTGAAGAGATAAGGAGCTCTGTGCTTCTGGGTGTATAGTTTTGCGCTGAGCCTCGTGTAAGGACCTGAGTTTCGGTCTGCAGCTGGTGCAAATGCCCGCTCGACTGAATCTGACCTGTGAGGAGAACCAAGAAGATCTGAAGAGTAGAAACCAGGCTCACCCTGTAGAAGACTGAGAAATTGTTGCATCGCTCTCGGTCTGTCAGAACTGAAGCTGCTGTGTGTTCTCCCGGTATCGTGCAGTAATTATGCTCAGGATCGAGAAGCAGCCTGCCTGGTATAGTATTTTCCTTTTACATATAAATGTGTGTAGTGCTTGTGGGGAATCGCATTTAAAATCCCTGTACAGTGAATTGAGTGCATGAAGCTGGAAGTAAACCCAAGCTTCATCCGACTACATCCATTTGCTATATACTGCAGTGGAGACCAGTCACAAGGACCTTATCCACATGTTCTGCTCCTCCTGGCAATCCAGGACAATCTGCCTTCCAGTTTTCAGCATTGAGTTTGTGAGTACAAGCAGGGTAGCTCCCTGCCATCTGTTTAACAAATTGCAAGTGTGTCATCTAATTGTTGCTGTTTTATTTCTTCACGAACTGAGCCATCCGGCCCGGATTACAATTAGGTATTGTGCAAGTGTTTTCCATCACAGGGCCCAACCAGCTGCACTGATCCTGGCTCGCCTCCGCCCCCATCCTGGGTACCCAGTGAAAGTGACAATTTGGGACTCTGAATATGTGCACAGTATTGTGATTATTGTGATTATTAATGTGTTTAACCTAATTAACTTGATTTCCCCATACCCTTGTTGCCATCCCTAAATAAATCAGATCTGTTTGTTTCAGCAAAGTTACATTGACTGAGGTATTCGTTTATGCTAAAGTATTGTACTGTGGCTATCGTATTGCATCATCTTGTTTTACAGGGGTCCTCAGAGTCAAGCTGGCCGAACCAGTCCGGGGTAAGTGGAAATAGTGAAGACACTCATGGTGTATTGTGTGGGTCACTAGCAGGAATAAAGGGGTCTCAGTGTCCCAGAGGGCTGTGACCAACTTAATCTAACTACTGCAAACCCTGACCTCTGCGTGGAGGCACCGCGCATTAGACCTAGGCCCCTCAACCTGTCCGTAGTCAAACAGGCAGGAGTAGTAGCTCTTGGGATAGCACCACCTAGGGTTACAGATGCATGTCCCTCGACGCTGCAAAGTCCGGCACTGTGCAACACCCATTGCCACAATGTCCATCATTGTCAGGGTGTCGCTGTGGGGTTTCACTGTTGGTGTGTCGTGTTGCAGTCAGTATACCAGGATAGACATGGGGGTATATAAAAATGGGCAGAGAGGAGGGAGGGTCACTGGAGACTAGTTAGGTTCTGCAGAGACAGATTAGACTTGGAGCATCTGGGCAGACAGGGTGTCCTTTCCTGCCAACAAATTCTATGTTTCTATGTTGTTGTTTTTATTCAAGTTTATTGACGTTATGCACAGGTCATTATTGCATTTCTCTTTTCACAAGGTACAGCTTATAACAAATTCATCCTATCATGGCTAGATTTCCATTCCATATTCCATTCTGTAAAGTCATGGGTATTACAGTCTAGTATTAGCACAGTTATCTATTCGTTTCAGTGTAAATTATGTTACAGCCCATGGGGGTTCTCTGACTTCTCCTCCTTCATATTTACTCCTCGTCCCTCCTCCCTCCACTCCTATTGTATGATGATCTTTCCACAACACCCATTGTCTCCATTTATGAATGAAGGGCTGTATGCAGGAATTAACTAGTGTGTTAACCTCCTCTCCTGTATTTCCTGTACTATCTCCATCCATTGCTGGATGGTGGGAGGTTCGAGTTCAGCCATTTTCTGATAATTGTGCGGCTGCTATAAGTATGTTCCACAGGTATACTTTATCTTTCCTTTGATCTCCTAGGCGGCAGTCTCAAGACCATATGCCTTGGTCCAGTGTCCTCAGTTATTGTCAGAATTCCCCCCACCTATCTGATTTGGTTCCAAAATGGGCCAGCCATGGGCACTGCCAAAATACATGAAGGTGAGAAGCCCTTGGTTCTTGGCAGTCCCTCCAACATGAGGGTGGATGGGTGCCATCCCATTTGTTCTTTATCACGGGGTGACAAAGAAGCAGTGTGCACCTTCCACTAAAATCTCTCCAACGCAGAGAGTAAGTGGTTTTGTTTGCTTGCAGAAATATTATTTCCAAGTCACTATCTGTCATCCCCTCCCAATCTCATTCTCCCATCTTTTTTGAGTGACTCGAATGAGTGGCCCCTTTCTCTGAGAGCTCCATATAAGGCTGAGACATGACCCTTAACGTTTTGATGTGTTAGAATCTTTATCATGGTGTTCATCAGGTTGCCCAGTGCTGAACTCTGAGCCCCCTGAGCCCTTAGTGTGTTTATGTGGGTTCTAATTTGTAAAAATCTAAAGTGATCAATTTGTCTTAAATTGTATTTTTCCTTAATTTGACTGAATGTCAGTATTTAATCTCCCGAGGAATTGCTTAAGGGTAGTTAGGCCCAGCCTTTCCTACTGTCCGAGGTTAGTTCCTGAGTTAAGGGGCAAATTCTGGATCCTATGCAAACCATTTTAATGGCCATAGCTCTTTACTGAGTTTATAGTTGATCCATAGTCTCCCCATCGCCCATAGTGTGTTTTCTCACTGATGCTAAGGATATGGTATATTCCTGTTGTGTCAGGCTGGGACTGGCAGCCCTGGCTCCCAATTGGGCTCCCTCTGTGTTTACAATCGCTATATTTTTCCAATGGGCTACATAGTCCCAAGTCGACCACAAGAGGGCACTCCTCAACTGGGTGGCAAGGTAGTAATCCTCACGGTTTGTCAAGCTCTTCCCCATGCTTTTTGTTAATAAGCATAATTGCATTTTAATTCTGGGTCTTTTGTTTGCCCAGATAAATGTTGTAATGGTTCTCTGCCAGATCTGTAGTCAGTTATGGTGTGTTTTGATTGGGAGGCACCGAACAGATAGAGGAACCTGGGCAGTACATTCATAATGACTGTTTGTATCCTATCATAAAGGGGAGGTTAAGAAGGTCCCATCTTTCCATGTCCTTCTTAATTTGACCCACCAGGTGCTCAAAGTTAGTTGTAAATAGTGTTGCAGTATTTTTGGCAATGGTAGTGCCAAGATATTTTAGTTTCATAGAGTTCCATTTCAGGGGACCAATTGGGTAATCTCTAGGGAGGGGTTGTAGTAAAATTTTAGTATCTCTGTTTTTGTTTATTAAGGCATATCCCAAGTACTTTCCAAACAAGTCTAGGTGGCTCCACAATTTAGGAAGAGACTCCTCTGGTCGGGACATATAGAGTAGGACATCGTCCGATAGAGGAGAGCTTGTGTTCAGTGTCCCCAGCTGTCACCCCATGAATCCCCTAATTCTCTCTGATAGCTTGGGCTAAGGGCTCAATGTAGAGAAGCAAGAGGAGTGGTGAGATCGGGCATCCTTGTTGTGTGCCCCACCCAAGCCTGAACCTCTGAATATACCCCTTGACCATAACATATGCCTGTGGGGAGGCATATAAAGCTTTAATGGTCCCTATGAATGTCTGGGGAAGTCCAATCATTCTAGAACTGCAAATAGGAAACTCCAAGTGACACGATCAAATGCCTTTTCAGCATGAAGACTCATTATACATGGGGGACGTGTTGTCTATTAATATCTATTATTTTAATAGTGCATCGGACCCCTTCGGGGCCTCTCTACCTTCTATAAACCCTGTTTGATCCATGTGTATTAATCCTGATAGTAAGGGATTTAGGCGGCTGCTATTATGGCTGTGAGAATCTTTATAATCTACATTTAATAAGGAAATGGGCCTATATAAGCTACATTCTGTAGGGTCCTTCCTTCTTTAGGTATAACCATAATTGTAGTGTAATTCCACGATGGAGGTACTGCTCTCCTTCCAACCAGACCAAATTAAAACATTCTTAATAGGGGCGCTGTTTCTACCTGGAATGCTTTATAGAATTTGTTACCAACGCCATCTGGGCCCGGCATTCCCAACCTTCAGATTCTTTATGATGGATCCTATTTCTGTCCCTGAGATCGGGCAAACAGGGTTTGTTGTTGTTCTTGAGTAAGTTTAGGAGCTTTAGCTGCCTGAAGGAAGTGGTTGGCTGTCTCTGGGTATGTTTCATTCTGTGGGTGATATAGTGGTGTATAGTAGGTAACGAACGATTCTGCTATCTTTTCCCATTTATGGGATAAATTTCTCTGGGAAGAATGTTTGATAGCGGTAACATTAGTTCGGGCTGTCCTTTGTTTCTATCTGTAGGCCAGTAATTTAGTTGTCCTAGACCCCCTCATAAAATGATTGTTTTAGGTATTGGAGGGCTTTCTCAGTTTGTTTTATTAATGTTTTGTACTTTATTTTAATTTTCTTTATCTGTGTGTAACCCCGGACCCCTGCCTTTTGCAAGCGACAGGTGGTATGCTGTTGAAGCTGACAGCAGTACCAGGTGGGGACTGGGTTCGGGAGGACTAGGTTACTTGGCACAGGGCTTAGGTTTGGCTACTCTGCACAGAGGCACCCAAGTAAATCCAAACACAGGAAGCAATAACTGTAATGTCCAATACCAGGAATGGGATTCTAAAGTGTGGCTTTTATTCACATCCAAACTGAACAAACACAGCATAGACGGACCCCCATGGGGCTACATTCCTGGTAATGCAGATAAGAGATACAGAACACTTCTTCAACATTTCAGCCCTCAGGATCTGAACCCACCAGGCACACAGCCCAGACTTGCACGCTGCTTTGGGTACACAGCCCGACTTGTACACTATTTGGGTTTTCCAGGCCAGCTCCCCTACTGACCACCGATCCCTGTCCATATGGCATGGACACATTTCTGTTGGTGGCTCCCAAACCACCTTAGAGCCTTTGACTCCTTAAAGGAAATTTCCTTTCAATCCCATGTCTGGGTACTTCCCTCAGCACTGGCCAAGTGCCTGAGGCAAAAATAAAAAGAACCTGAGAGCAAATCCGTAAAGGTGAACCTGGTTACTAAAGATAGGGGTCTCCACCTCCAGCTTCCACAATCCATACCCGGCCAGTTCTCTGGACATTAAACAACTCTTTTTGAAAGCTTGGCAATGTAGATTAAAGGGTAAGCGTATAGCACATTTCCTCTACATGTCTTGACTTTCCCTTGTACTAAACTCAAACATACTTAAACATCTCTTCCTGAAAAGCTTGGCAGTGTAGATCAAAGGTAAATATATAGCACATTTCCTCTACATGTCTTGGCTTTCCCCTTGTGCTGGACTTGAACATACTTTTACTTTGGCTGAGCTATTCCTCTAGGCCTCCCACTGATTCAGCAGTCCAATCCCACTTTAACACAGTTCAGGTGAAACATAGGCCCTTTGAAAAGAGCAGAACTCACTCTTTGGTTGCAGGTGCCCCACATGCACATATTGACAGCTTCTGTGCCACAACATATTTCAGAAAAATAAGGCAGCTTCTTCCCTAGCCGGAACCAGGAGGTTGCCCTGGAATAACAGGCAACCTTTCCACCCCATCCCTTCAGGGATGGAGCACGAGACCAGTATCAGCAGTCTCCACCACTTCAAGAACAGCTTACTGTGTTCCTCTTTAAGCAGAAACACACACCTTTCCCTAAAAGTAGCTCTATATCAGAGCTTGAGGCTCCAAGAGCCTGAGCACAGACTGCTGTGCTCCTCCTTCAAGACTGCTCACACAACTGCTGCTCACTGTTCAAAAACTCCCAACACTCTAACCTAACTCCCATCTGCAGATTCCAATGTGGCTCATGCAGCTGTGATAGTTCTATGGTGATGTCATCCCTCAGTCTCAGCTGAGACTGAGAACAAAGTGAGACAGTGTGAAATCCATTTAACTGGAGTTTCACAAGCTGCCTTCCCTACCTACCACTAGGTCTTACTGGGATTCTAGTAACCCGGGTAACAGGGGTTACAGGTGTTTCTCTATCTTTATTCCATGTCTGTTTTTGTAATCCTTCAGTCATTCTAAGCTGGGCGTGTAGTGCATCCAGCTGTTTCCTTCTTTCTCTCTTTTATGTGTGGCTGTGGGTATTATTTTCCCTATACCATTGTTTTATTGTATCCCACAGTATCTGGGCTGTTGTCTATGGCCTATCATTTATTTCAATTGTTTGTTTTATGACTTTTGTTTTAATTTCCTCCCTAACTTCTTTATCCCTGAGCAGACTAGTGTTTAGCCTCCACTGTGTTGGTTTCTTCTGGAGTTCCAGTGCAATCTCCACCGTCACTGGCCGATGATCACGAGGGCAGTGGCACCCACTTGCATTGAAGTAAACAAAGAGTAATCCTTAGTATAAGTAAAAAACAGGTCCAGCCTTGAGTAATTTTGTGTCTACGAATAGAACGTGTAATCTCTAGTTGACAGGTACTTGTCCCTCCATATATCCGTCATTCCCATATCCCTCAAGGCTCTAGTAACACCCTGGCCACTCTTCCCTTTGCTGTGGGTATGCCCAATGTGGAGTCGAGCTTTCTGTTCAAAATAACATTCCAGTCTCCCCAACAATGAGAACACACCTAGCTTTCTCGGCTATAATCTTAAAAGGATCTACAAAAAGCCGACCGGGAGCTCGGAGGGGCATAGACATTGACCAGAGTGACCTGGACATCTTGTATCTGCCCAGGACCAATACATATTGAGCCCCATGATCCTTCACCACCTCAATTTCCTCAAAGGATAAAGAGGCTGATAGTAAAATTACTACCCCGCCTTCTGCCTTTGTCCAGAGAGGCATGATATAGTTTAGGAACTTTTTGGTTTTCAGTTTCAGTGCCTCTGTGGGATTAAAATGGGTCTCTTGGATAAAATTAATGTCAGCTCTCTAGTCCTTAAGAAATATCTGTAACTGCTTCTCTTAATTGAATGATTAATCCCATTGATATTATAAGTTGGCATTTTAGTGTTAGCTTGAGCCATTATGGTTTCTATAATTGTTTCTGTTTGATGTAATCAATGTATTTATCTTGTAGTAGGATCTCTGCCCTCTTTCTAAAACTCTCCTCATAACTCTTAGTAAGGTAGTAGATTCTAGCAGACAAAATCTGTCTCTTTGATAAATTTAGTTCCTTGTGTGTATATATCTGAAACTGAGTCCTGTGCTTCCGGTACTGATACAACATTATTACCTTATAGAGAAACTTAGAGGTAAACTGATTAACTGCATTAACTTCTTTCCAACTTTCCCCAGTAAGTGGAGTATAACCACATACAAACTATTTAACCTTTTCCTAGGTTCTTTAAAGAACAACAATCCAATAGGTTTACTGTGTAACCTTGGCAGAGTAGATGTGAAGTTGAAATACCCACTAGTCTTCCCCAAAGCTCTAGAATTATCTCAGGTCCAAACTGAGCAGTGTTTGAACTTTTTCTCCAGGCAATCTAGTCTAGAGACTATTACATGCAAGATCCTCTGCCCAGATCCCCAGTCATACCAACTATTAACATCAGTTCTTCCTAGGTCAGCCCCTGTTAGCATCAGAGGGCTGGTCTGTGCCATACCAATGGCACTGGGCCTGCTACAGTGATATAGGTCTTGTCCCATCAAAGGGGTCCTTAGAGTGAAGTCCTGTTCCCCAGGCTTGGCCAACATCAGCAGCATGGCAAAACTAGTTGACATTTAATGAGCATATTAAAATGACAGCCCCTCCCCACAATTGTTTCTCTCGGATGGAAAAGGAGGGATCCCCTGGACAGAGGGACCCCTCCTGGATGTGGAGGGCATCCACCTTTACTGTTCTGTTGTTGAATCCCCACAGAGGCATTCACAGGCAATATATCTGCCACCTTCACCCAAATTTCTCATTTCTTCACTTCCCCTGTTATTATTTCCCTACGCCTTTAAGTAGCTGTTTAAGTTACCCAGAACCTGGCACCATATCTGTTCAGGAAATATTTTATCCTGTCATCCAAGTTGGTGCCAGTAGTTGCTATGCTGCTATCTTCCAAAACCATAACCATTACTTTTGGGTAAAACAATCAAGCTGTTGTGGTACAGTATCAGGCATGAAAACAAATGAAAAAAAACAGTGTTATTATTAATTCTCTACCCACCTCTCCCAAACTTAGTCTGCAAATCTCAGTCTGTTCACATTTCTAGTGGCTTATTAAGTTTTCCCCTTAAACTATTTCCATTCCTTGCAGAGTCTCAGGCAGGCCATGTTAAATCCTCAGATTCTATTAGGTATCTCTCATCAGCCAGTCCTCGAATATCAAATGTTGGTTCAAGGCAATCTCTCCGAGGCAAGCATCTTCCCCCTCCTCCCTTTTCCCATAGGTGCCGAGAACCAGCTCTCACTATCATGAGGGCATCTGTATCAGAGATTTTGACCTACAGTTCGATACACACATCATCCAGAGGGGGACAGAAGGGGTAACAGTGTCACTAAAGGTCTCTTACTTGATAAGTCATTGTTCGGGTCCCCTCATGTCAGATTCCATCTCTCCCCAGAAGTCCACACATCTTGACTGTCCCACAACGTAATTCCATCAGTGAGAACCGGGGATCCATACTTTTTCAAGTGGTGCAGATGTCTGCTCTTAACGTGGTAGCTTGTGCTGCTGGGTGTGCTGTTGCTTCGATTGCTCCTTTTGCGCCACCACCCAGGCTGATTGCTATAACTCCTTTTCAAGGCACTCTTTAACCAGGTGTGGAACAGTAATACTGAGCGAAAATGAGCCGCTGCCACCAGGTCCTCATAGATTTTAATGCCCTGGCCCGTTTCAACTTTTAGACGTGCCAGATATAGGATCTGAGCTTTAACATTTTAGCTCTCAGCTGTTTCAGGATTGGCCACATGGTGCATCTGCTCTCCGCACTATGGTGGTATAGTCTTTATCAATGGATATATGATGGCCCTCAAACGTAATAGATTGCATACTCAGGCTCTCCGGAGGATCCTCTTTGTGCTGTAAGGCGTCATTGATCTGGGAGCGGCGCCGGGTTATTAGGCCATTGCACAAGTGAGCAGTGGGCCCTATCCATTGTAAGATTAAAATCTGGTGGCAACTTTAGTGAGTCTCAAGATTTTCTGTAGGTGTGAGATCAAGTCCTGAGATCCTGATTCCAAGCCCTCCAGTACACCATAGACCCTGATAGTCTGATGCCTGCTCCTGCCCTCTAAGTCGTCCAGCTTGCTTGTTAGCTACCTTTCCCTGAGTGAGGAGGAATAGCAGGAGCCTGTCATATCTGTTGGCTTTATCTGTGACATTTGAGAAGCCAAGCTTGAGCTGATCAGCTCTGTGTTCAATTTGCTTATGTCGGTTTTTAATTCAGTTAGTGTGGTATCTATTTCAGAAACAGTTTTAGCGGTTTGAAGAATTGATGCCACTAATTGTTCTCCTCCTGCGGCGTGGTTGACAGCACCATTCAGGCTTTGTCTTCCCGGGCTCAGACATTGCAGCTGTTTTTCCAGTTGCAACATTTGTTGTAGTTTTTGTGCGGAGTGTGAGTGTTTCTAGTAAGTAGAGCCTTGATCTTGTTAACTTTGCCAGCGATAGCATGCTAAATAACTGTGTATGCCTTTAGATTAATCTCGGAGCTCTGCAGAGAGACGATTTTAGCTGCCATGCCACTGCTGACGTTACCAAAAGTCCTGTTTCTATGTTTCTAAACAGATGTGAACACCACTGGCACAGGGAAAAACTGCTGTCTTATTTTATGCAGCCAGACAGCACCTGTTCACTCCTTTATCCTCTGTGCCAATCTGTAAAACACCCAGGGTAAAGAATAAAGGTTAGAATAGGGCCTTTGCCTTTTCTGCAGCAAACTCGAGGTAAACAACCTAAGTGTCTTTAGATTTCTCCCAGTCTGCATGACTTTGTGGTTGGCCATGCTGTCCACATGAGAACCCCTCACAGCTTGCTGTTTGATGTTGCTATAGAACACTTGAGTGATGCTAAGTTAATTCCTTTCACAAGCATACTTATTTACTTACTTACGTCCTGTATGTGCTGCTATTTTGCTCTGACTACCTCTTCCTTTACGTATTCCTGTTATGTGCTGCACATAACAGTTTGGTGTGTATTTATTATACTAATGTATTGTAATTGTTTCGATGTAACTATTTGTTTGCGAAGCTAAGTTGTATTGCTTTTCTAAGGACCTCCATGAGACACCCAGGAAAATGACATTTTGCATGGAGTGAGATGCATTGAAAATATAAAAAATAAATTATTAATTTGTAACTTTTAGTTGTGATTGTGAATTTCTTGATTTCTGTCAAGGCCCTACATAGTTTGGGACCAGAGTACTAAAAGTCCTTCTAGTTCCCTACCGCAACTCATTCACTCTGAGCTTCTAATGCTGGTTTGTTCTTAGTCCCCACTTCTACACTCCATCAGTCTGGGGACAGAGCATTCTGTGTGACAGCACCCACTCTATGGAATTCTTTGCTAGACCTTAGCCTTTAAATGTAGCTTTAAAACTTTTTATTTGTTGAAGCCTTCCCTGAATTTTAATTATTTCAATTTAGATTTTTATGTTTCCTGTTTAATTGTTGAATCTGTGGTTGTTTTATTGTACAGCACCTGAGCTCTTCGGAATTGGTGGTATGGAAATAAAGTTGCCTTGCCTTCTGTTCATACCACTTATCCTCAGGTTTATCACATCATGGGTTAACTTGAAATAAAATGATTGTTGGCAGGCATGGAAGGATTAGATTATGAATTATGATTAAGAACATTAAACCTTATAATGTTAGAGGATAGAAAAAAGTGCAGATTATTGAGCAGGAATAAAATGTGTGGTCTACGTTACATATTGAATCAAGAACAGAAACGCAGGTGGCTAACAAGCACAGCAATACTGCTACCACTGTATCACTGACAACCTAGCATATATTATAGCCCCATACATGTATACCTGCTGGCAAAGATAATGTAAGTACATTTTAGCTGGCACCCCCTCTCTGATCCTATTACAGTATCTACAGAGCACCTGCAGACCCATTCCTGACATTGTGCCATCAAGCTGCAGTTTTTAGGGCGGAGCCGCGGTGCTCACTGGCCGGCTCGGCATCAGAAGCCAGAGTTTATGGGCTGCAACTTTTTTTTTAAATGGAGACAAAGACAAAATATTGATAAAATAACTCCTGGGGGCAGGCAACGTCACAATGTGAGTTGCCTGCCTCATCCATAAACAGTTGCTCTTTAAAAGCGTTGACTGAAAATGTGTAATGCTGACATGTATCTTGTATCTTTTAGATGCTGTCGAGTGTCTGAAGTGCAGATGACCGTTGGCTACTAATGACAAACGGGATATGTGCATCCAGAAACTGACAGAGTTCTTATCCTTAGGCAGCCTTTAGGAGCAATTTAGGAACCACCGCAAGTATTAATGCCCTGGTCCCTGGAATAATCCTTGCTGTCTTCATCAAAAACAGAGACACTCCGATTGTTTAAAGCCAACAACCGTGGACTCAGTTATCTTCTCTTGGTTGCCCTTGTCTTCTGTTTCCTCTGCTCTTTGATCTTCATTGGTCACCCAACAGCAGCAACATGCATGACTCGGCAGATCACCTTTGGAATTATTTTTGTGCTTTGTGTCTCATGTCTTGCCAAAACCATTATGGTGGTCATTGCATTCAATGCCACCAAACCAAACAGTAAGCTGAAGAAGTGGGTGGGTTCAAAGCTCGCCAACACGCTTGGTAATCACCTGCACCATAATTCAATGTATAATATGTGTCACGTGGCTGGGCAGTGCTCCTCCTTTGCAGAGCACAACATCAAATCACAACCAGGGGTAATAATTTATGAATGTAATGAAGGCTCAATTGTGGCTTTCTGGTGCATGCTGGGATACATGGGCCTACTTGCTATTGTAAGCTTAGTGGCCTTCCTGTCCCGGAACCTGCCCGATAGCTTCGAGGCCAAGTTTATCACATTTAGCCTGCTGGTCTTTGTTACTGTTTGGCTGTCTTTCATCCGGCCTATCTAAGTACGAAAGGAAGTATATGGTAGCTGTGGAGATATTTGCAATCTTGTCTTCGAGCATGGGTTTGCTTGCATGCATATTTATCCCGAAATGTTACATTATTCTCCTTAGGCCTGATATGAACACCAAGGATTATCTCATGGGAAAGGAGAGCATAATAAGACTGTCAGGTAGAAACAGATGTAAACAGCATAACAACATCATATAGCTAGCCTTCAGTGTGTTACTTGTAATGTTTCAGATTGATTCATGTCAGTCAGTTTGAAGGAAATCCTATTCACATTAGGCCCTATGCATTGTGCCAGCGCGCCTCATAAACCTGGCGTGTTGGCATCACTGCATAAATGCTCATGGAGCGGGTCCCGTGGACCCCACAGCATTCATGAACCTGGCACAAGACAGTTGTGCACCCTATCCCTGGCCACATGGACAGCAACATGGTAGGGGCAGGTGGGGGGAGCACCGGGGTGGGCTGGCAGGACACGCCATGCAAGGCACACATTGCTGTCTGCAGGGGTGGAGGAAGCGCAGGTTACGCAACCGGACCCTGCTGTAACCCACTTTGTGCCTACATGGATTGCACCCTCTGGCCACAGCGGGACCTGGAAATGATCCCGTGCTGCCCCAGTCCAATAGGCATCAGGAGGACTGGGGAGGCTGATCAGGCAAGTGCCCAACACTAATGCAGATGCACCCCTGTGTTTGGAGCTGCACACCTGCCGTGCACCGCCACTGAGACCCTGAAAGGTCTAACCCCCTGCATGCAGGGTCCCCAGTCATGGCAGCATGTGGCATACACCCCATACACACACCAGGAGGAACCCCTGTCCTGGCAGCACAGAGACCCTCCCAGCAGGGCACCAGCCCATTCCTACAGATTGTGTCTCACTTCCCCAACGCCACCACACCATGCCCCCAGGTACACACCCTCCCATCCCTTCTGGAGGCCCACATGTCTGCCCTACCATAGGTGTGGAGCCACATTGGCTGGAGGTGCCAGACCATCTCCCAATGCCAGTGCAAGGAGTCTGAGCTGTGTGGGCAAACTACCCCCATCCAATGTTGTTAGGATCCCCGGTGTTACCTTCCACCCCCCACCAAGGGTCCACCATCCACACATATTGTCAGTCCCAACACAGCTCCGATACCCACAGGGTATTCTAGTGAGACACTGCCATACCTAACATGTATGGGACCTCTGAGGCACTTGGTATGCATTGCAGCAATGCCCAGTACTATGTGCCCTAGCCTGGGATGGTAGTTTCAGGTCACAGCAGTTGGCCAGATACCTGTGGTGTAGGACACCAGGACTGTGTCTCCACTGTGTGAGCCCATGCCACATGTCATGACAAGCCTTGCACCCTGGGGAGCAGACCATGCTGACCTAGGACCTAGGGGTCAGGCGGGGCTATGCAGGCAACTATGTACCAGCCAGGGGATGCACGATGGGCCAGGGGTCTACAGTGTTGTGGCTGTGGTGTGCGGCGGAGGGTGCCATTCCTGTTCCAGGGATGGGGACCCATGTGTGCTGGGGGTTCATATGTGCAGAGGGTGGTGGTGCTGCTGGTGGGGGAGGCATCTGTGCGACCGATCAGGTGAGCCAGCAGAGGCTGGTAATATGCGGGGATGCTGGACTATGGGACACAGCTGCGCAGGTCCGGGTGCCAGAGGATGCTAGTCACGCACCCAACCCATGCCTCTCCATACAAGGGATCCACTTGTGGCTCAGGAACTGCAACTCCACCCCCAGCCACCCTGTGAAGTCCTGTGTGCCATTGGGGCAGAGCCGCAGACAGGTACCTACCATTTGTAAATACCGGCATATCGTACCTGTCTGCAAGTCAGACCTACGTGGGTGGGATCGCACCTCCAGCACATAATTCCCACCTTATAGTGCATAGAGCCCAATGTTCCCAGATTAGATGGTGGGACTGAGTTGTTTCCATGCAGCTGATACTGTTCTACATTGCGTAGATATCAAATAACATAGATTTTGAACATTCTTCTGTTTCCTATGTATTTCAGATTTTTAGTGTTTATTGTCTTTATAACTTTAACGTTAATTCTAATACTTCAAGGTTTCTTGTACAAAAACCTAATGTGTATTTATAATTTCAATAAAGTTGGCAGCAAAGCATTAAAGTATGGTCATGTGCCCTGTATGTAAACCACAGAAAAACATAATTAATGATCAAGAAATTAGAAAATGAGTAAGTTAAATACTGGATTCTGATTGGCTGTTACTGTTTCATTGGCATATATTTATATGTACTAACAGAGCCCTGTAGAGACAAAAGTCCAACAATGTGATGTGGAACTTTGACAAACCTCATATAGAGTTGATGGGTCACTCCACTCATTCCTGATTACCATCACAAGTGTGTGCCACCTTTACCCTAACATAAAACCTTCAACTAGGCCCCATAAAACTCCCTTAAAAAAAAAACATAATTGAATGTTTTTTCTATTCATAAACCCCCATACATATAAACAAATTTAAAAATCAGGCACTTCACTTCTGCTGTTTCTTTGATGACCATTAAAATCCTCACAGGCTAACCAACTGACAGAGCAAGCTCTGCTACTAACCCTGCAGCAGATAACACTGAGCCTCTAGCTCCATAGGAGGCCTGTGTGTGTCTTTGGGAGTGTGCACCAGTGGAACTCTATAGACTTTGAATTCATACAGTCCATGTTTAAAATTCCATGTTGTGTGTGTGTGTGGGGGGGGTAGATGGAACATGCTTATCAAGGAATACTACAGAATATGGAATTTTTTCCATGGTAAATAAATAAACCTTTTACTGCATGTGCTGAAAGACAAGTGGCTAACATAGAAGCATAGAAATTGTCAGCAGATAAGAACCACTAGGCCCATCCAGTCTGCCCATAGGCCCTATACATTGTATGTGGCCACTGACCCTATGTGATCAATGGCTTGCATCACTCCCTCCCTCTCAGGCTTCCTTGTGCCTGTCCCAAGCATGTTAAACCACTCCACTGTGCTTGCCCCCACTACCTCCTGTGGCAGACTATTCCATGTGTTGACCACCCTTTCTGTGTAGAAAAACCTCTTAGCATTACCTCTTAATTTACCCTTCCAATTTCATATTGTGCCACCTTGTTATAGTACTTTTCTACATTGGAAAAGCTCCCTGCCTGCACCTTGTTTATGCCCTTAAGATACTTGAAAGTTTCAATCATGTCCCCACTGTCTCTTCTCCTCCAGTAAGTACATATTGAAGTCCCTGAGTCTCTCCTCATATGTTTTGTGGTTTAAGCCCTGCACCATCTTTGCTGCCCTTCCTGGATAGTCTCCACCTTATCTACGTCCCTTGCGCAGTGTGGTCTCCAGAACTGCACACAGTACTCCAGGTGAGGCCTTACCAGTATTTTATACAATGGCATCACCATCTCCTGCCTCCTGCTAGCGATTCTTCTGCCTATGCACCCCAGCATATCACTGGCCTCTCTGCTGCCTTTGTACACTGCTTTGATACCTAAGGTCATCAAGATGATAACCCTAGGTCCCTTTCCTCCTTGGTGACAGTCAGCTCCCCCAAACCTGTAGCTCTCTCCAGGGTTCCCTCTACCCAGGTGCATTATGTTGCACTTCTTTACATTGAACCTCAGTTGCCACATCTCTGACCATCTTTCAAGCTTCTCCAGGTTCCTCTTCATTTTCTGCACCCTTCTGGAGTATCCACCCTGTTGCAGATCTTGGTGTCATCTACAAACAGGCAGACCTTTCCTTCCAGCCCCTCTGCAATGTTACTAATGAAGACATTGAACATGACTGATCCTAGTACTGATCCCTGTGGTACCCCACTGGTCACGTCCTCTCCCAGATTGTACCCCATTTACCACAACCCTCTGTCTCCTGTCTGTTAACCAGTTCCTAACCCAGTTTACCACCTTGTCTCCCATGCCCAGACTAGCGATCTTGTTAATCAGCCTTCTATGTGGACGGTGTCAAAGGCTTTGCTGAAATCCAGGTAGGTGGCGTTTAGTGCCCCTCCTGATTAAGTTCTCTTGTTATCCAATCAAAAAAAAATTAGATTCATTTGACATGACCTTCCTGCTGTGAATCCATGTTGCCTCAGATCCTGTGCACCCTTGGATTCCAAACGTCATTATCTTTTCTTTCAGCAATGTCTCTATAATCTTTTCAACCACTGAGGTGAGGCTGACTGGCCTGTAGTTCCCCGCCTCCTCCCTACTGCCACTTTTGTGCAGTGGGACTACATGTGCCTCCTCCAGTCCTCTGGAATGACACCTGTGTTGAGTGACTCTGTGAACAAGGCCTAAGAAGCGCTGCTATTTCCTTCGCAGCTCCTTTAATGACCTCAGATGGATGCCGTTTGGCCCCATGGCCTTATCCACCTTCAGCTTTGTGAGTTCTTCCAGAACTCTCTCCACTGTGAATGGACTGGTGTTCACTTCTCTCCCCCATTCCTCTGCAACCCAAACGTTGCCTTGATCTGCCCCCTCCTTACTGAATACTGAATACTGAGCAGAAGTATTTGTTCAGTATTTCTGCCTTGTCCAGATCTCCTTCCTTACACTCCCTTCTCCCCTTTGATTCTCACAATTCCCCGATCTTTCTTCTTTCTCTGATGTACCTTTAAAATGCCTTATCCCTTTGTTTACAGACTGTGCTAAGCTCTCTTCTGACTGTGCCTTCGCCTCCTAACAGCCTTAGCTGCTTCCTTAGACATTCAAGGTGCACCTCCTGTCTTCCTCCTTTGGCTCCCCTTATATTTCCTGAAACTCAGCTTTTTAGTCCTGATTTTGTCCCTCACCTCTTTTTTTTATTATTAGAGTCTAGGATTACAATACCTTTGAGCCAAGGCTCTTTTACAAAGTACCACGTCAAAGAACATCATTACATGAAAAGAGCAAGAATAATCAACACACAATGGTTACGATATAATACAAAAAGTTACAACAGCCAAATGGGGGATGGAGGTTAGAGCACATAGGCAGCCAGAGGCATCTGTCATGCGAGAAGGTAGCTAGTAAGTAACTAGTAAGTGCATATAGTTGTGAGGAGTGAGATGGAGAGAATCCCGAGAGTTGGTGCAAAGTACAGAAAGGAAGCCAGGTACAGAGGTACAGAAGAAGCGAACTAGTTAGTAGCAGTGCGCAGGAGCTAGTGGCAGCAAGATGGTTCTGGAGACTAGCTTTGAATGCATCAAGTGTGTTTGCAGAGGAGATGGTGGGGTCAAGATCATTCAGCCAGAGTGGTGCTCTGTGGGCAAAAGATTGTTGTGCCTGGGAGGTGCGACAGTAGAGGATTTAGAAGCTGTTGATTCGACCTCCCTAGAGCTCCCACAGTTTGTGTTTGTCTGCAGAAGGGTAGAGACACCTGGGGTGAACTCCCAGACAGATTTGCTTTGCCAAGGTACAGGTGAGATACTTTATGCGATTTGATAGATGAAGCCATCCAGTCTGTACATATAAGTCACAGGTGTGGGTGAGCCGGTATGCACCTGTAAAGTCGACAGGCCTTGTTTAAGGTAGTTTGCACCCATCTGAGGGGCTGTCATCGTGGCAGAGCTGTAAATGATGAAACCATAGTCAATGATCGAGACCATGGAGCTCTGTATGGCAATCTTTAGTGCTTCAGGTATATGACTTTGTCTGTGCTTGCATAGAAGAGTCGAATATTTGCTGATTTTGCAACATAGTCAGTGTGTGCCCCATAGGAGAGGCTAGGGTCAAGCAGAATCCCAAGATATTTGAAGAATTGCACCTGCTCCAAGGTGTTACCCTGAGCAGTGGAGATTGTCAAGTGGTGTTGCTTGTGTGGATTGTAAGAGCTGCAAAATAGCATGCTTTTTGTTTTTGTGATTTAGTACTAGTTTGTGATTGTGGTACCAAGACTCAGTGGTGCTGAAACCTCGCTGGAGGTTATCCTGTAGGGCCCGGGATCTTTATGGGAGGCGAATACCACTGCATCATCAGCGTACAAGATGATGTTTTCAGAGCAAGCTTGCGATAGGGAGTTTAGAAAAAGACTAAACAGGGGTGGCTCCAGAATGGAGCCTTGAGGTACACCTGAGCGGACGGGCAAGGTGTCAGAAAGAGTGTTTGCAAATTTTACTCATTGCTTCCAGTTTCGAGGTAGCTACTACACCATAGCACAGAGTCAAGTGACAGTCCGGTGTTAGTAGCTGGTCAATAAGCAGTCTATGGTGGACAGTGTTGAAAGCTTTGGAGCGATCAATAAAGACCGCCTTGTTAGCTTTTCCATGGTCCAGAGAATTATGGACAGCCCGGTGAGTCTAGGAGAGCAGTGGTGGTACTGTGGCCTTTCCAGAAACCGTGTTGCTTGTCACATAGAATGTTGTATTTGTCCAGATGGTTGGTGAGTTGGTCTGCCACAATATGCTCAAGTGCCTTGAAAGCGGGGGCAATATTGATATTAGGCGTGTAGTTTGAGTGGATGGTCTGGTCACCACCTTTGTGGACTGGGGTCACTATTGAGGTTTTCCATTTGTCAGGAAGTTCCCACTGCTAGGAGAGAGGTTCAGTATTTTGTAAGGGATGAAGAACCTGATCTAGGTAAGTGACAGGAGCTTGAGATCCAGAGTGTCTCCACTAATTCTGGATTTAGAGATGGCAGTGGCAATGTGGCAGGCTGCGCATCCTTTAGGCTGACCTCTAAAGTAAACAATGGGGCAAACCAATTTGGGCTGAGGCGCCAGTGGTGGTAGCTTTATCTTCGAGTAATCTGAGGGAAGGACAGTGCTGAGGTCTGTAAAAGCCAGGTTAAAGGAGTTTGCTGTGACAGCATGGTCAAGGGTGATTGATCCATCAACAGATAACATAGCGGGGATTTTTTGCTTCTTTCCTGTGATTTCCTTGATGTTTTCCAGAAGCTTGACCATTTCCCAGATGTTAGTGAGAGCATTTTTATAGTAAGTATTTTTCATAAGTCTGATGGCTTTAGTGCAGGCATTTCAGGCTTGCTTGTATTTTGAATATCCAGTTGGTTTCTGGTTTCCTTGGCAACAGCCCAGAGGTGATCCGCAGTTTTAGCTGCTTTAGCAGTTTCCAGTGATCCATGGGTTACAGAGCATTTTAATTTCCATTTTTTGATCGGGCGAAGAGGTGCAAGCCCTATTGAAAGCAGCGATGAAGGAATCTAGGGCCTGGTTAACATCAGTCGAATGCGTTATATAGGTGACCAGTTTTGCTGGAGCAGGCAGAGTTTGAAGTGGATGAGTTTGCCACGGGGAGACTCTGCTGGAGATGATTTTTGGGGTGGCTTAAGAAATTTATTTGACCATACTCAGGTAACTGGCGGTGGTCACTGAGGAGTCTGGGAGAACTGTGGTGTGGGAGATCCTGGTGGGATGGTTGGTGAACAACCAGTCTAGGAGGCTGCAGGTACCCGTTTTGTAGTTGGTTCTAGTAGTGGATGGGACTATCTGTGTAAAATTGACTGCAGCAAGGGAGTCTTTAGGGCACTTGGCTCAGGTCCTAGCCAGTTAATGTTGAGGTCTCCTTGCAGGATTAGTTCAGAGTCAGTGGGCTGCGAGTCAATGAAATTTAGAACTTCGTTGAGGCCAAGTTTTGATCCTTTGGTGGAATGTATATGGATGTGATACTTAAGGCTTTCTGGTTTGCCCCACATAACGTTTATTGGCAGAATTTGTGTTGAGGTGGTCCGTGGGGGAGCCCTAGGGGTGCCACATGAGAGTGTACCTGATAAGAATGGCACATCCACCACCTTTTTAGAGACCCTATCTTGCCTAAGAATATTGTAGCCTGGAGCAGTTGGTGCCTGGTCCGGTACTTTTAGGCAGCCAGCGAGTTTCGACCAGTGCCAGGATATCAGGGTTGTGTTGGCAAATGAAGGCTTGAAGGGCATCGATCTTTGGTAGCAAGCTGCAGATATTAAGGGTAGCCAGGATGAGAGAACCAAGGTTTTGGGGGCTGGTGCTGGGAGGGCCGGGTTGGTGGACATTTCCGAGATGAGAAAGAGAAGAAGGAGGTTTTAGAGGTGTATAGGCGTAACCCTTTGAGCGATAGTCTTGTCGTTTATAATGGTAATGGTAGTAGGTGATGGTCAGTGGGGGCGGCCCAGTGTGGCACTAGAGAGTACATAGAGTGCAGGTAGTCCCATGCATAGGGTTTATCAGGGTAGAGAAAAACTCTTCAGTTCAGGTCAGTGGGCAATCGGTGGGCAGGGTCTGTAGAGGAGTGTTCCCTGGGAGCAGTAGTTTAGAATCGGAGGCTGGAGGTGTGACATTGTGGCATACGTGGTTTAATAGGGCTTGGAAGGGAGAAAAAGGGGGCAGGGTAAGGAGGAGGAGTAGGGTGGAAGGAACTGTGGGCAGGCGGTCATATCAGTAAGGTCTGAATGGACTGTGGGCGGTATCGCGTCAAAGAAAAAAATCTGATGAGATAGAAGAAGGCACTACACAAGTGAGATGAGGAGGTCCTAAGAGGATGAGCCAGTAGGCGGGAGGCGGCGGTGAAGTAAGCAGGTGGGCGGGGTTGGCAGTGTATTTAATTAAGGCTGGAGGGGAGGGGTAGGCGCAAATCTTGACAAAGCTTATAGAAATTCAATGGCGCAGCGCCCAGTGACAGAAAAGCACAGACAGACAGTGCCAGCCAATCAGCGGCAGTCCTGTGGAACAGGGGTCCAATCCGGCAAGGCAGAGTGCACAGCAACCAATGGTAGCCATTTTGGCTTCACCGCTCAGAAAGGACTTCTTGCCGGTGCTCCGTGTTCAAAAGGCGGGTCAGGTGATGGCTGAGGCAGCCAGCTGTTGGAGCCGTGGCCATGCATGGCGCTCCACCGAGGGCGTGTTCAGGGGCTGCAGCTCTGAAAGGAGAGAAGAGAGGGGGCGGGGTATCAGTAGGGTGAGGCAGGAAGAAGACAAAGCGAAGCTGCAAGAGCTAAATCAGGCGGTGGATGGCTACATGGCAGACAGCCGAGAGGATGGGAGACAACCATGGGAGACAAAGACCAAGAGGCGGTAGTATCTGGCCCTGGAGCCACAGAGGGGGTATGAGACAGCGGGAGCTAGTCATGGAGAGAGAGACAGAGAGAGAGAGAGAGAGAGAGGGAAAAGAAAAAAAAAAGAAAAAGCGTGTAGTCACTTTAGGTTAAGGAGGGTGGAGGGCAGAGAGGAGAAAAAATACAAAAGCAAAGTCTTTTTAACCAAGTCTAGCTGCAGGTGTGTGGTACACAGTTACGAAAAAGATTCAGTACACAGTTTACAAGTAGCAGTCCTAGGATGTGCAGTTTGCAGGCAGAGAAGCAAATCTTCTGCAAAGCGTATACAGAGTCAATGGGCACAGCAACCAGCGAGCAGAAAAGCAGAGAGAAACAGTGCCGACAAATCAGCAGCGGTCCTGTGGAACAGGGGTACAATCCGGCAAGGCAGAGTGCACAGCAACCAATGGAGGCCATTTGCTTCTCTGGCTCAGAGAGGACTTTTTAGATGGAGCACTGTGTTCCAAAAGGCGGGTCAGGTGATGGCTGAGGCAGCCGGCTGTTGGAGACATGGCCATGCTTTGCACTCCTCCACGAGGCCCTGTTCAGGGGCTGGAGCGCTGAAAGGAGAGAAGAGAGGGAGCAGGGTACTAGTCTGGTGAGGCAGGGAGAGACAAAGCAATGACGGTGCAAGGCTTGAATCGGGGACGGGTGCCTGGGTTGCAGACAGCCGGGAAGGGAGACAACCAAGGGAAGACAAAGACAGAGGCGGTGGTGTCTGGCCTTGGCGTCACGAGGGGGGTGAGACAGTGGGAGCTAGGCATGGGAGAGAGAGAGACAGAGGGGAAAGAAAGCAAAAAGAAAAAGCGTGTAGTCACTTTAGGTTAAGGAGGGCGGGAGAGCAGAGAGGGAGAAAAATACAAAAGCAAGTATTTGTAACCAAGTCTAGCTGCAGGCGTGTGGTACACAGTTACAAAAATTCAGTACACAGTTACAGATTCAGTACACAGTTTACAAGTAGCAGTCCAAGGATGTGCAGTTTGCAGGCAGAGAAGCAAATCTTCTGCAAAGCGTATAGAAGTCAATGGGCGCAGCGCCAGCGAGCAGAAAAGCAGACAGAAACAGTGAAAGCCAATCAGCAGTGGGCCTGTGGAACAGGGTCCAATCCGGCAAGGCAGAGTGCACAGCAACCAATGGTGCGTTTTCAGCTTCACCGGCTCAGAGAGGACTTCTTACCCGCGCTCCGTGTTCCAAAGGCGGGTCAGGTGATGGCTGAGACTGCGGCTGCTGGAGCCTTGGACATGTGCTAGGCACTCCTCACGAGGGCCCTGTTCAGGGCTGGAGCTCTGAAGAGAGAGAGAGAGAAGAGAGTGGGGAGTTAGTAGGAGAGTTAGGAAGAAGACAAAGTGATGGCGCAGCAAGGCTAAATCGGGGCGGGTGGCTAGGTGGCAGACAGGCCGGGGGTGATGGGAGACAACAGGGGAGACAAAGACTGAGAGGTGGTAGTGTCTGGCCCTGGCCAACACAGAGGGGTGTGAGACAGTGGGAGCTAGGCGTGGAGAGAGAGGGGGAGAAAACAAAAAAGAAAAAGCGTATAGTCACTTTGGGTAAGGAGGCGGGACAGCAAGAGGAGAAAAATACAAAAACAAAGTATTTGTAACCAAGTCTAGCTGCAGGCGTGTTGTACACATTACAAAATTCAGTACACAGTTACAGATTCAGTACACAGTTTACAAGTAGCAGTCAAGGATGTGCAGTTTGCATGCAGAGAAGCAAATCTTCTGCAAACCGTATAGAAAATCAATTGGTGCAGCGCCCAGCAAGCAAAAAGCAGAGAGAAACAGTGACAGCCAATCAGCGGTGGTCCTGTGGAACAGGGGTCCAATCCGGCAAGGCAGAGCACACAGCAACCAATGGTGGCCGTTTCAGCTTCACCGGCTCAGACAGGAATTCTTACCCGCTCCATGTTCAAAAGGCGGGTCAGGTGATGGCTGAGGCGGCAGTTGTTGGAGGCAGCGGCCATGCTTGGCGCTCCTCACGAGGTCCTGTTCAGGGTTGGAGCTCTGAAGGTGAGAAGAGAGGGGAGTGGGGTATTAGTAGGCGAGGCAGGGAGAAGACAAAGCGATGGCAGCTGCAAGGCTAAAGCAGAGGCGGGTGGCTAGGTGACAGACAGCCGGAGGATGTAGGGACAACCAAGGGGAGAAACAAGCCGAAGGCGGTAGTGTCTGATCCTGGCACCACAGAGGCGGGGGTGAGACAGGGGAGCAGGCGTTGAGAGAGAGAGAGAGAGAGAAAGAAAACAAAAAAGAAAAAGCATGTAGTCACTTTAGGTTAAGGAGGCGGGACAGGAGAGGGAGAAAAATACAAAAGCAAAGTATTTGTAACTGAGTCTAGCTGCAGGCATGTAGTACACAGTTACAGAAATTCAGTACAGTTACAGATTCAGTACACAGTTTACAAGTAGCAGTTCTAGGATGTGCAGTTTGCAGACAGAGAAGCAAATCTTCTGCAGCGTATAGAAAGTCAATAAGCGCAGCCCAGTGAGCAGAAAAGCAGAGAGAAACAGTGCCAACCAATCAGAGGCGGTCCTGTGGAACAGGGGTTCAATCCGGCAAGGCAGAGTGCACAGCAACCAATGGTGGCCATTTTCGGCTTCACCGGCTCAGATAGGAATTCTTACCCAGCACTCCATGTTCAAAGGTGGGTCCAGGTGATGGCTGAGGTGGCCGGCTGTTGGAGGCAGCGGCCATGCTGCGCTCCTCACAAGGTCCTGTTCAGGGGCTGGAGCTCTGAAAAGAGAAGAGAGAAGGAGTGGGGTGTTAGTAGGGAGATTCAGGAGGAAGACAAAGCGATGACGTGCAAGGCTAAATCGTGTGGCGGGTGGCTAGGTGGTAGACAGCCCGGGGGATAGGAGACAACTAAGAGGAGACAAAGACCGACAGGCAGTACTGTCGGGCCCTGGTGCCAGAGGCGGGTGAGACAGCGGAGCTAGGCTTGGAGAGAGAGAGAGAGAGACAGAGGAAAAGAAAACAAAAAAGAAAAAGCGTATAGTCACTTTAGGTTAAGGAGGCGGGACAGCAAAGAGGAGAAAAATACAAAAGCAAAGTATTTGTAACCAAGTCTAGCTGCAGGCATGCAGTACACAGTTACAAAATTCAATAACAGTTACAGATTCAGTACACGGTTTACAAGTAGCAGTACTAGGATGTGCAGTTTGCATGCAGAGAAGCAAATCTTCTGCAAGCCGTATAGAAAATCAATTGGTGCAGCGCCCAGCAAGCAAAAGCAGAGAAACAGTGCCAGCCAATCAGCGGCAGTCCTGTGGAACGGGGTCCAATCCGGCAAGGCAGAGTGCACAGCAACCAATGGTGGCCATTTTCGGCTTCACCGGCTCAGATAAGAATTCTTACCCAGCGCTCCATGTTCAAAGGTGGGTCAGGTGATGGCTGAGGTGGCGGCTGTTGGAGCAGCCATGCTGCGCTCCTCACAAGGTCCTGTTCAGGGGCTGGAGCTCTGAAAGGAGAGAAGAGAGAGGGAGTGGGGTGTTAGTAGGAGATTCAGGAAGAAGATAAAGCGATGGCTGCAAGGCTAAATCGGGCGGGTGGCTAGGTGGCAGACAGGCCGGGGGTATGGGGAGACAACCAGGGAGACAAAGACTGAGGCGATAGTGTCTGGCCCTGGCCCCACGAGGCGTGAGACAGCGGGAGGCGGGCGTGAAGAGAGAGAGGGAAAAAACTGAAAAGAAAAAATATGTAGTGACTTTAGGTTAAGGAGGGCAGGACAGCAGAGGGAGAAAAATACAAAAGCAAAATATTTTAACCAAGTCTAGCTGCAGGCGTGCGGTGCATAAGTTCCGAAAAAGATTCAGTACACAATTTACAGTAGCAGTCCTAGGATGTGCAGTTTGCAGGCAGAGAAGCAAATCTTCTGCAAAGCATATAGAAAGTCAATGGGCACAGCACCCAGCGAGCAGAAAAGCAGAGAGAAACAGTGTCAACAAATCAGCAGCGAGTCCTGTGGAACAGGGGTCCAATCCGACAAGGCAGCGCGCACAGCAACCAATGGAGGCCATTTCGGCTCCTCCGGCTCAGAGAGGGCTTTTACGGCGCACTGCGTTCAAAAGGTGGGTCAGGTGATGGCTCAGGCGGCCAGCTGTTGGAACACGGCCATGCTTGGCACTCCTCATGATGGCTCTGTTCAGGGGCTGGAGCTCTGAAAGGAGATAAGAGAGAGGGAGTGGGGTGTTAGTAGGGAGAGTCAGGGAGAAGACAAAGCGATGATGCTGCAAGGCTAAATGGAGGCGGGTGGCTAGGTGGCATACAGGCCAGGGGGATGGAGAGAAGACAACCAAGGGATACAAAGACTGAGGCGGTGAGTGTCTGGCCCTGGCCCCACAGAAGGGGGTGTGAGACAGTGGGAGCTAGGCGTGGAGAGAGAGAGAGAGAGAAGAGAGAGGAAAAAGAAAACAAAAAAGAAAAAGCATATAGTCACCTTTAGGTTAAGGAGGCGGGACAGCAAAGAGGAGAAAAATACAAAAACAAAGTATTTGTAACCAAGTCTAGCTGCAGGCGTGTGGTACAGTTACAAAATTCAGTACACAGTTACAGATTCAGTACACAGTTTACAAGTAGCAGTCCTAGGATGTGCAGTTTGCATGCAGAGAAGCAAATCTTCTGCAAACCGTATAGAAAGTCAACTGGTGCAGCACCCAGCAAGCAAAAAGCAGAGAGAAAGAGTGCCAGCCAATCAGCGGCGGTCCAGTGGGACAAGGGTCCAATCCAGCAAGGCAGTGCACACAGCAACCAATGGTGGCGTTTGACTTCACTGGCTCAGACAGAATTCTTACCCAGCACTCCGTGTTCAAAAGGCGGGTCAGGTGATAGCTAAGGCAGCCAGCTGTTGGAGCCATGCTTGGCGCTCCTCACGAGGGCCCTGTTCAGTGGCTGGAGCTCTGAAAGGTGAGAAGAGAGTGGAGTGGGGTATTAGTAGGGCGAGGCAGGGAGAAGACAAGCGATGGCGCTGCAAGGCTAAATCGAGGACGGGTGGCTAGGTGACAGACAGCCCGGGGATGTGGGGACAACTAAGGGAGACCAAGAACCGAAAGACAGTAGTGTCTGGTCCTGACACCACAGAGGCAGGCGTGAGACAGCGGGAGGTGAGGCGTGGAGAGAGAGAGAGAGAGAGGAAGAAAACAAAAGAAAAAGCGTATAGTCACTTTAGGTTAAGGAGGCGGGACAGAGAGGAGAAAAATACAAAAGCAAAGTATGTGTAACTGAGTCTAGCTGCAGGCATGTAGTACACAGTTACAGAAATTCAGTACACAGTTACAGATTCAGTACACAGTTTACAAGTAGCAGTTCTAGGATGTGCAGTTTACAGACAGAGAAGCAAATCTTCTGCAGCGTATAGAAAGTCAATAAGCGCAGCACCAGTGAGCAGAAAAGCAGAGAGAAACAGTGCCAGCCAATCAGCGGTGGTCCTGTGGAACAGGGTCCAATCCGGCAAGGCAGGCGCACAGCAACCAATGGTGGCGTTTTCAACTTCTCGCTCAGAGAGACTTCTTACCGGCGCTCCAGTGTTCCAAGGTGGGTCAGGTGATGGCTGAGGCGGCCGGTTGTTGGACCAGCGGCCATGCTCGGCTCCTCACAGGGAGCTCTGTTCAGTGGCTGGAGCTTTGAAGGTGAGAAGAGAGGGGAGTGGGGTATTAGTAGGGCGAGGCAGGGAGAAGACAAAGCGATGGCGCTGCAATCGTCGAGGGAGGCGGGTGGCTAGGTGACAGACAGTCCGGGGGATGTGGGACAACCAAGGGAGACAAAGACCAAAGGAGGTAGTGTCTGGTCCTGGCACCACAGAGGCGGGCGTGAGACAGTGGGAGGCAGGCGTGGAGAGAGAGAGAGAGACAGAGAGAGAGAAAGAAAAAAAAAGAAAAAGCGTGTATCACTTTAGGTTAAGGAGGGCGGGACAGGAGAGGGAGAAAAATACAAAAGCAAAGTATTTGTAACTGAGTCTAGCTGCAAGCATGTAGTACACAGTTACAGAAATTCAGTACCAGTTACAGATTCAGTACACAGTTTACAAATAGCAGTTCTAGGATGTGCAGTTTGCAGACAGAGAAGCAAATCTTCTGCACAGCGTATAGAAAGTCAATAAGCGCAGCACCAGTGAGCAGAAAAGCAGAGAGAAACAGTGCCAGCCAATCAGCGGTGGTCCTGTGGAACAGGGTCCAATCCGGCAAGGCAGAGCGCACAGCAACCAATGGTGGCCGTTTTCGGCTTCACCGGCTCAGAGAGGAATTCTTACCCGAGCTCCATGTTCAAAGGTGGGTCCAGGTGATGGCTGAGGCGGCCGGTTGTTGGAGCCGTGGCCGTGTGGCGCTCCTCACGAGGGCGTGTTCAGGGGCTGGAGAGCTGAAGGAGAGAGAGAGAGGGCGGCATATTAGTAGGTCGAGGCAGGGAGAAGACAAGCGATGGCGCTGCAAGGCTAAATCGAGGCGGGTGGCTGGGTGGTGAGACAGCCGGGAGATGGGGAGACAACCAAGGGAGACAAAGACTGACAGGCAGTACTGTCGGGCCCTGGCACCACGGGGGGTGAGACAGGGGAGCTAGTCTTAGAGAGAGAGAGACAGAGGGGAAAAACAAAAAAGAAAAAGCGTATAGTCACTTTAGGTTAAGGAGGCGGGACAGCAAAGGGGAGAAAAAATACAAAAGCAAAGTATTTGTAACCAAGTCTAGCTGCAGGCTTGTGGTACACAGTTACAAAAATTCAGTACACAGTTACAGATTCAGTACACGGTTTACAAGTAGCAGTACTAGGATGTGCAGTTTGCAGGCAGAGAAGCAAATCTTCTGCAAACCGTATAGAAATCAATTGGTGCAGCGCCCAGCAAGCAAAAAGCAGAGAAGAACAGTGACAGCCAATCAGCGGCGGTCCTGTGGAACAGGGCTCCAATCCGGCAAGGCAGGCGTACAGCAACCAATGGTGGCCATTTTGGCTTCACCGGCTCAGACAGGAATTCTTACCAGCGCTCCATGTTCAAAAGGTGGGTCCAGGTGATGGCTGAGGTGGCGGCTGTTGGAGCAGCGGCCATGCTTGCGCTCCTCACAAGGTCCTGTTCAGGGGTTGGAGCTCTGAAAGGAGAGAAGAGAGTGGGGGCGGGGTATTAGTAGGGCGAGGAGGGAGACAAAGCAATGGCGCTGCAAGGCTAAATCGGAGGCGGGTGGCTGGGTGACAGACAGCCAGGGGGAGATGTGGGGACAACCAGGGAGACAAAGACTGAAAGGAGGTAGGTTCTGGTCCTGGCACCACAGAGACAAGGGTGTGAGACAGCGGGAGGCGAGGCGTGAAGAGAGAGAGGGAAAAACAGAAAAAGAAAAAGCGTGTAGTCACTTTAGGTTAAGGAGGCGGGACAGCAGAGAGGAGAAAAATACAAAAGCAAAATATTTTAACCAAGTCTAGCTGCAGGCGTGTGGTGCATAGTTACGAAAAGATTCAGTACACAATTTCGAGTAGCAGTCCTAGGATGTGCAGTTTGCAGGCAGAAGCAAATCTTCTGCAAAGCATATAGAAAGTCAATGGGCACAGCACCAGCGAGCAGAAAAGCAGAGAGAAACAGTGCCAACAAATCAGCAGCAGTCCTGTGGAACAGGGGTCCAATCCGACAAGGCAACACGCACAGCAACCAATGGAGGCCATTTCGGCTCCTCCGGTTCAGAGAGACTTTTACAGGCGCACTGTGTTCCAAGCGGGTCAGGTGATGGCTCAGGCGGCGGCTGTTGGAACATGGCCATGCTTGGCACTCCTCACGTGGGCACTGTTCAGGGGCTGGAGCTCCGGAAGGAGATAAGAGAGAAGGGAGTGGGGTGTTAGTAGGGAGAGTCAGGAGAAGACAAAGCGATGATGCTGCAAGGCTAAATCGGGCGGGTGGCTAGGTGGCAGACAAGCCGTGGGGGCATGAGGAGACAACCAAGGGATACAAAGACTGTGAGGCAGTAGTGTCTGGCCCTGGACCCCACAGAGTGAGGGGGCTGTGAGACAGTGGGAGTAAGGCATGGAGAGAGAGAGAGGGGAAAAAGAAAACAAAAAGAAAAAGCATATAGTCACTTTAGGTTAAGGAGGCGGGACAGCAAAGAGGGAGAAAAATACAAAACAAAGTATTTGTAACCAAGTCTAGCTGCAGGCGTGTGGTACCTGATTACAAAATTCAGTACACAGTTACAGATTCAGTACACAGTTTACAAGTAGCAGTCCTAGGATGTGCAGTTTGCATGCAGAAGCAAATCTCCTGCAAACCATATAGAAAGTCATTTGGTGCAGCGCCCAGCAAGCAAAAAGCAGAGAGAAACAGTGCCAGCCAATCAGCGCGGTCCTGTGGAACAGGGGTCCAATCCGGCAAGGCAGTGCACACAGCAACCAATGGTGGCGTTTCGGCTTCACTGGCTCAGACAGGAATTCTTACCCAGCACTCCATGTTCAAAAGAGCGGGTCCAGGTGATAGCTGAGGCAGCCGGCTCTTGGAGGCCATGCTTGGCGCTCTCACGAGGGCCCTGTTCAGTGGTTGGAGCTCTGAAAGGTGAGAAGAGAGAGGGGAGTGGGGTATTAGTAGGGCGAGCAGGGAGAGACAAAGCGATGATGCTGCAAGGCTAAATTGGGGCGGGTGGCTAGGTGACAGACAGCCGGGGGAGGGGGATGTGGGGACAACCAAGGAGACAAAAACCGAAAGGGTGAGTGTCTGGTCCTGGCACCACAGAGGCAGAGGCGTGAGACAGTGGGAGGCGAGAGGGAAAGAAAAAAAAAAGAAAAAGCGTGTAGTCACTTTAGGTTAAGGAGGGCGGGACAGCAAGAGGAGAAAAATACAAAAGCAAAGTATTTGCAACGAGTCTAGCTGCAGGCATGTGGTACACAGTTACAAAAATTCAGTACACAGTTACAGATTCAGTACACAGTTTACAAGTAGCAGTTCTAGGATGTGCAGTTTGCAGACAGAGAAGCAATTCTTCTGCAGCAGCGTATAGAAAGTCAATAGGCGCAGCACCAGTGAGCAGAAAAGCAGAGAGAAACAGTGCCGCCAATCAGCGGTGGTCCTGTGGCACGGGGTCCAATCCGGCAAGGCAGTGCACAGCAACCAATGGTGGCCGTTTTAACTTCACTGGCTCAGAGGCGACTTCTTACCGGCGCTCAGTGTTCCAAGGTGGGTCAGGTGATGGCCGGAGGCACCCGGCTGTGGAACTGTGGCCATGCTTGGCGCTCCTCACGAGGGCCCTGTTCAGGGGCTGGAGAGCTAAAGGAGAGAGAGAGAGAGGAGCGGCATATTAGTAGGTCGAGGCAGGGAGAAGACAAAGCGATGGCTGCTGCAAGGCTAAATCGAGGCGGTGGCTAGGTGGTGACAGCAGCCTGGAGGGAGACAACTAAGGGGAGACAAAGACGACAGGCAGTACTGTCGGGCCCTGGCGCCACAGGGGGTGTGAGACAGCGGGAGCTAGTCTTGAGAGAGAGAGAGACAGAGGGAAAAAGAAAACAAAAAGAAAAAGCGTATAGTCACTTTAGGTTAAGGAGGGGGGACAGCAAATAGTCACTTTAGGTTAAGGAGGGCAGGACAGCAAAGAGGAGAAAAATACAAAAGCAAAGTATTTGTAACCAAGTCTAGCTGCAGGCTTGTGGTACACAGTTACAACAATTCAGTACACAGTTAAAGATTCAGTACACGGTTTACAAGTAGCAGTACTAGGATGTGCAGTTTGCAGCAGAGAAGCAAATCTTCTGCAAACTGTATAGAAAATCAATTGGTGCAGCGCCCAGCAAGCAAAAAGCAGAGAAACAGTGACAGCCAATCAGCGGCAGTCCTGTGGAACAGGGCTCAATCCGCAGAGGCAGAGCGCACAGCAACCAATGGTGGCCATTTTGGCTTCACCGGCTCAGACAGGAATTCTTACCCAGCTCCATGTTCAAAAGGTGGGTCCAGGTGATGGCTGAGGCGGCAGCTGTTGGAGACGCCGCTTGCTGTGCTCCTCACAAGGTCCTGTTCAGGGGTTGGAGCTCTGAAAGGAGAGAAGAGAGGGGAGCGGGATAGTAGGGCAAGGCAGGGAGAAGACAAAGCGATGACGCTGCAAGGCTAAATCGGAGGGCGGGTGGCTAGGTGACAGACAGCCAGGGGGGATGTGGGGACAACCAGGGGAGACAAAGACTGAAAGGAGGTAGGTTCTGGTCCTGGCACCACAGAGACGAGGGGTATGAGACAGCGGGAGTGAGGCGTGAAGAGAGAGAGGAAAAGAAAACAGAAAAGAAAAAGCGTGTAGTCACTTTAGGTTAAGGAGGCGGGACAGCAGAGAGGAGAAAAAATACAAAAGCAAAATATTTTAACCAAGTCTAGCTGCAGGCGTGTGATACATAGTTACGAAAAAGATTCAGTACACAATTTACAAGTAGCAGTCCTTGGATGTGCAGTTTGCAGGCAGAGAAGCAAATCTTCTGCAAAGCATATAGAAAGTCAATGGGCACAGCACCAGCGAGCAGAAAAGCAGAGAGAAACAGTGCCAACAAATCAGCAGCGGTCTTGTGGAACAGGGGTCCAATCCGACAAGGCAGCGCACAGCAACCAATGGAGGCCATTTCGGCTCTTCGGTTCAGAGAGGACTTTTACATGGCGCACTGTGTTCCAAAAGGCGGGTCAGGTGATGGCTCAAGGCGGCCGGCTGTTGGAACACGCCATGCTTGGCCTCCTCATGGGCACTGTTCAGGGGCTGGAGCTCCGGAAGGAGAGAAGGGAGTGGGGTGTTAGTAGGGAGAGTCAGGGAGAAGACAAAGCGATGATGATGCAAGGCTAAATCGTGGGGCGGGTGGCTAGGTGGCAGACAGGCCGGGGGATGAGGAGACAGCCAAGGGATACAAAGACTGTGAGGCAGTAGTGTCTGGCCTCGACCCCACAGAGCGGGGGCTGAGACAGTGGGAGGTAAGGCGTGAGAGAGAGAGAGAGAGGGAAAAGAAAACAAAAAAGAAAAAGCATATAGTCACTTTAGGTTAAGGAGGCGGGACAGCAAAGAGGAGAAAAAATACAAAACAAAGTATTTGTAACCAAGTCTAGCTGCAGGCGTGTAGTACACAGATTACAAAAATTCAGTACAGATTACAGATTCAGTACACAGTTTACAAGTAGCAGTCCTAAGATGTGCAGTTTGCATGCAGAGAAGCAAATTTTCTGCAAACCGTATAGAAAGTCAATTGGTGCAGCGCCCAGCAAGCAAAAGCAGAGAGAAACAGTGCCAGCCAATCAGCGGCGGTCCTGTGGAACAGGGGTCCAATCCGGCAAGGCAGTGCACACAGCAACCAATGGTGGCCGTTTTCAAGCTTCACTGGCTCAGACAGGAATTCTTACCCAGCACTCCGTGTTCAAAAAGCGGGTCAGGTGATAGCTGAGGCAGCCGGCTGTTGGAGCACGCCATGCTTGGCGCTCTCATGAGGGCCCTGTTCAGTGGTTGGAGCTCTGAAAGGTGAGAAGAGAGAGGGAGTGGGGTATTAGTATGGCGAAGCAGGGAAGACAAGCGATGGCTGCAAGGCTAACGAGGCGGGTGGCTGGGTGACAGACAGCCCAGGGGTGGGGGTATGGGGACAACCAAGGGAGACAAAGACCGAAGGCGGTAGTGTCTGGTCCTGGCACCACAGAGGCAGGGGGCATGAGACAGTGGGAGGGCGTGGAGAGAGAGAGAGAGAGAAAGAAAACAAAAAAGAAAAAGCGTATAGTCACTTTAGGTTAAGGAGGCGGGACAGCAAAGAGGAGAAAAAATACAAAAGCAAAGTATTTGCAACCAAGTCTAGCTGCAGGCATGTGGTACACAGTTACAAAAATTCAGTACACAGTTACAGATTCAGTACACAGTTTACAAGTAGCAGTCCTAGGATGTGCAGTTTTCAGACAGAAAGCAATTCTTCTGCAGCAGCGTATAAAAGTCAATAGGCGCAGCACCCAGTGAGCAGAAAAGCAGAGAGAAACAGTGCCAGCCAATCAGCAGTGGTCCTGTGGAACAGGGGTCCAATCCAGCAAGGCAGGCGCACAGCAACCAATGGTGGCCATTTTAGACTTCACTGGCTCAGAGCGACTTCTTACCCGCGCTCAGTGTTCCAAAGGTGGGTCAGGTGATGGCGGAGGCGGCCGGCTGTTGGAGCCACGGCCATGCTTGGTGCTCCTCACGAGGGCCCTGTTCAGGGGCTGGAGAGCTGAAAGGAGAGAAGAGAGAGAGAGGCGGCATATTAGTAGGTCGAGGCAGGGAGAAGACAAAGCGATGGCGCTGCAAGGCTAAATCGTGGCGGTGGCTGGGTGGTAGACAGCCGGGAGGGGATGGGGAGACAACCAAGGGAGACAAAGACCGACAGGCAGTACTGTCTGGCCCTGGCGCCATGCGGGGGGTGAGATAGCGGGAGCTAGGCTTGAGAGAGAGAGAGACAGAGGAAAAAGAAAAACAAAAAGAAAAAGCATGTAGTCACTTTAGATTAAGGAGGGGGACAGCAAAGAGAGAAAAAATACAAAAGCAAAGTATTTGTAACCAAGTCTAGCTGCAGGCGTGGGTACACAGTTACAAAATTCAGTACACAGTTACAGATTCAGTACACAGTTTACAAGTAGCAGTCCTAGGATGTGCAGTTTGCATGCAGAGAAGCAAATCTGCAAACCGTATAGAAAGTCAATTGGTGCAGCGCCCAGCAAGCAAAAAGCAGAGAGAAACAGTGCCAGCCAATCAGCGGCAGTCCTGTGGAACAGGGTCCAATCCGGCAAGGCAGAGCGCACAGCAACCAATGGTGGCCGTTTTAAGCTTCACGGCTCAGACAGGAATTCTTACCCAGCGCTCCATGTTCAAAGGCGGGTCCAGATGATGGCTGAGGCAGCCGGCTGTTGGAGACACGGCCATGCTTGGCGCTCTCCACAAGATCCTGTTCAGGGATGGAGCTCTGAAGGAGAGAAGAGCGAGGGGAATGAGGTATTAGTAGGGCAGGTAGAGAGAAGATAAAGCGATGATGCTGCAAGGCTAAATCGGGCGGGTGGCTAGGTGACAGACAGCCCAGGGGGATGTGGGGACAACCAAGGGGAGACAAAGACCGAAAGGAGGTAGTGTCTGGTCCTGGCACCACAGAGACAGGGGTGTGAGACAGCAGGACCTAGGCGTGGGGAAGCGTATAGTCACTTTAGGTTAAGGAGGGTGGGACAGCAAAGAGAGAAAAATAAAAAGCAAAGTATTTTTAACCAAGTCTAGCTGCAGGCGTGTGGTACACAGTTACAAAATTCAGTACACAGTTACACTCAGTACACAATTTACAAGTACTTTGGTACTTTGGTGGTATGGGACAAAAGAAGCGATTAGCCCATCATGACTGTAGTCACGTTTGTGGATCATTTAGTGAGTCCCTAATTAGTCAACCATTTGTCCAGTTTGTTTTGAAAGACAATATGTTAGGCGAGTCAACTATTTCCTGAGGTAATTTGTTCCATATTCTGGGTGCTCTTATAGTAAAAAATTCATTCGTTTGTTTGCTTTTGCTCTCATGATCTCCAGTTGTCTGTTGTGCAATCTTGCAGCTGTTTTCTAGTGGAGTATTTGAGACCGCAGTTTTGCATTTGTTCTGTATTTGCTGTGATTTTGAATAGTAGTAGCAAGTCCCCCCTGAGTCTTCTTTGAGATAGTGTGTTAAACCTGTTTGTTCGATCTGGTGGTGTAGTTGAGTTTAGAAAGATGGGGTATAAGCTTTGTTGCTTTGTGTTGGATGCTTTCAATCTTATTGATATCAGAAGTTAAGTAGGGCTACAGAAGGGGAACAGTAGTCCAAAATGGTCTAACATGAGATCTATAGAGTGGCAGTAGACATTGTTCAGTTCTATTTATGAAAGTTTTATTGATCCTTCTGAGAGTGACATTTGCTTGGTTGGCTATTTTGGTACAGTGTGAAGCAGAAGACAGTTTGTTATTGACCAAGATGCCTAGATCTTTTATACAGAAGAGGTTTTAATAGCCGTGTTATTTAGGTAATATGTTTGCAGTGGATTATTTTACCCAGATGAAGAGTTGTGCATTTGGTGACATTAAAGTACATCTGTTCATAAATGCCCAGTAGCAGTGCTAGGATGTGCAGTTTGCATGCAGAGAAGCAAATCTTCTGCAAAGTGTATAGAAGTCAATTGGTGCAGCACAGCAAGCAAAAGCAGAGAGAAACAGTGCCAGCCAATCAGCGGCGGTCCTGTGGAACAGGGGGTCCAATCCGGCAAAGCAGAGCACACAGCAACCAATGGTGGCGTTTTGGCTTCACCGACTCAGAGAGGGCTTCTTACCCAGTGCTCCATGTTCAAAAGGCAGGTCCAGGTGATGGCTGAGGCGGCCGGCTGTTGGAGACATGGCCATGCTTGGTGCTGCTCACAAGGTCCTGTTCAGGGTTGGAGCTCTGAAAGGTGAGAAGAGAGAGGGAGGGGTACTAGTAGGCGAGGCAGGGAGAAGACAAAGTGATGGCTGCAAGGCTAAATCGGAAGCGGGTGGCTAGGTGACAGACAGCCGGGGAGGGATGTGGAGACAACCAAGGGGAGACAAAGACAGAAAGGCGGTAGTGTCTGGCCCTGGCACCACAGAGACGGGTGTGAGACAGCGGAGCGAGGCATGGGAGAGAGAGAGAGAGAGAGAGGAAAAGAAAACAAAAAGAAAAAGCGTATAGTCATTTTAGGTTAAGGAGGGGGACAGCAGAGAAGTAGAAAAATACAAAAGAAGTATTTGTAACGAGTCTAGCTGCAGGCGGTGCTACACAGTTACAGAAATTCAGTACACAGTTACAGATTCAGTACACAGTTTACAAGTAGCTGTCCTAGGATGTGCAGTTGCAGGCAGAGAAGCAATCTTCTGCAAACCGTATAGAAAGTCAATAAGCGCAGCGCCAGTGAGCAGAAAAGCAGAAGAAACAGTGCCAGCCAATCAGGCGGTCCTGTGGAACAGGGTCCAGTCTGGCAAGGCAGAGTGCATAGCAACCAATGGCGGCCTTTTCAGCTTCACCCGGCTCAGAGAGGACTTGCTGCCGGTGGTCCATGTTCCAAAGGTGGGTCCAGGTGATGGCTGAGGCGGCGGCTGTTGGAGCCACGGCCGTGCTTGGTGCTCCTCATGAGGGCCCTGTTCAGGGGTTGGAGCTCTGAAGGTGAGAAGAGAGAGGAAGCATGGTATTAGTAGGGCGAAGCAGGGAGAAGACAACGCGATGACGCTGGACGGCTAAATCAGGGGCGGGTGGCTAGGCGGCAGACAGCCCAGGGGGGATGGGGAGACAACCAAGGGAGACAAAGACCGAGAGGTGGTAGTGTTTGGCCCTGGCCCCACAGAGAGGGGGATGTGAGACAGCGGGACCTAGGTGTGGAGAGCGAGAGACAGAGAGAGAGAGGAAAAGAAAACAAAAAAAAAAAGCATGTAGTCACTTTAGGTTAAGGAGGCGGGACAGCAGCGAGGGAGAAAAATACAAAAGCAAAGTATTTGTAACCAAGTCTAGCTGCAGGTGTGTGGTACACAGTTACAAAAATTCAGTACACAATAACATTCAGTACACAGTTTACAAGTAGCAGTCCTAGGATGTGCAGTTTGCAGGCAGAGAAGCAAATCTTGCAAAGCGTATAGAAAGTCAATGGGCAGCGCCAGTGAGCAGAAAGGCAGAGAGAAACAGTGCCAGCCAATCAGTAGCAGTCCTGTGGAACAGGAATCCAGTCCAGCAAGGCAGAGCACACAGCAGCCAATGGTGGTCTTTTCGGCTTCACCGGCTGAGAGAGGACTTCTTACCCAGCGTCCGTGTTCAAAGGTGGGTCCAGGTGATGGCTGAGGTGGCCGGCTGTTGGAGCCGCGGCCGTGCTTGGCGCCCTCACGAGGGCCCTGTTCAGGGCTGGAGCCCGGCTCCGTGTTCCAAGGCGGTCCAGGTGATGGCTGAGGCAGCCGACTGTTGGAGCCACGGGCCGTGCTTGGTGCACCTCACGAGGGCCCTGTTCAGGGGCTGGAGATCCAGCGCCCGTGTTCCAATGGCGGGTCCCGTGATGGCTAAGGCGGCCGGCTGTGGGAGCCGTGGGTCGTGCTTGGCTTTCCTCACGAGGGCCCTGTTCAGGGGCTGGAGCTCTGGTGCTCCGTGTTCCAAAGGCAGGTCCAGGTGATGGCTGAGGCGGCCGGCTGTTGGAGCCATGCCTGTGCTTGGCGCTCTCCACGAGGGCCCTGTTCAGGGGCTGGGATCCTGAAAGGAGGAGAACCATAATGGTTTCCTTCTTCTTTCCCTTGGGCCACTATCCTAACGCATTGGTTTGTTATATCCAATATGGCTCTTTCAGTTTCTCCCATTCTTTTCCACCCTTCTACTATCTCTCCCTCCCCAGGAAGGGAGACAGGCAGAAACCATCTGTGGAGGGACTATTTGACATTTTCTGTGTAACATTTTATTGTATTTTTGTGTTTTTAATCTTTTGGTGATTGTTTTCTTTTTATTTGCCCAACCCATTTTCTAAGTGCAGTAAGATCCTTCAGGTGTGGGGTATCGGTGGATATCCACACTTCCAGGGTCTGTAAGACCCTCTGCCTGCAATGTCAGACCTCATCACGCCCCTGGGCATGCAGGTATCCACCAGTACCCACACCCAGTCAGCTCTTATTGCTTGCAGAAAGATCTTGAGAAAAGTCCCTTGCAAAAGATGTTAAGGAGATAGAAATTATTTGGGGGTAATACTATCTAAATAAATTCATGAGTTTTTCTTTCATTAAGAGGTTGGTAAACAAATTAAAATAATTTCAAAGATTTAATACTAATGATGTTATGGCATGGAGACAGACAAACCATTCACTCAGATCTTTATAAACACCAAGTAGATGGGAAGGAGAGGGAGCAGGACTGAGCAGCTGAAAGGCAGCTCACCTCTCCCAGGGTGATCGTCTCTCCCCTCAGTTCACTCCACCGGCTAGAGGTCCGGTGGGTAGTGTAAGCAGGAGGGGAGGCGCATAGTGGATGGGTGCCCGGGGCATGACATGTCGTGCCTTCACACACTCGTGTATGCCTGGGGTTGAGGATGGGAGAAAATGAGGAGAAGAAGCCTACAAAAATCTATATGTAACCCCTTGTCACCCTTGGTTACTAGAATCCCTAGATCTAGTGATAGGCAAGGAAAGGCAGTTTGTGAGACACCAGTTAAATGGGTTCACACTGTCTCACTCTGTCCTCAGTCTCAGCTGAGCTAGAGGGATGACATCACTATAGAATTCTCACAGCAACATAAGCCACAGTGGAATGCTGCAGCAGGGAGTTAGGTTAGACTGTTGGGGTTTTAAAGTCAGTCTGTAGAAGTCTAGTGGGAGACTCAAGAGAAGCAGGAGGTGTGCTGCAGTTGGCAGCCCCTCAGAGCCTAGCTCTGTCATAGAGCTACTTCAGAAACAGGGTAGTGTGTTCTCACCTAGAGAAGAACACTGAAGATAGCAGCAGAAGTGGTAGAGACTGCTCCCAGAGTTGTTCAGTGTCCCATCCCTGAAGGGATGGGGAAACACCAGCATTCCAGAGGCAATCCCTGGCCCTGCTGGGAATGGGAAAAGCTGCCTGATAAGAGTTTGTTTTGAGTTACCTGAGAATGTTGTGTTTCCTCTGAAAGAAGCCCTGGGGCACCTCTGAACCATGGTGAGTCTTCTCTGACATAGAGCCCATATTTTCACCAAGACAGTTGTGTAAAAGTATCTGCCTATCTGGGGTCAGGAAGGACAAGCCAAGTACAGTACTTTTGAGATATGTGTATGGCTTGAAATGCATCTAACCAGTGGGGGTCTACAGGGATGGACATAGGCACTTACAGTACATTGCAAGTCAGGACACCAGTTACATAGAGAGTAGAATGCTAAATGTAATATACATTTCGAGATAGCATCTACAACCAGAGAGTTCAAAAGAAAGGTGTTGATTCAAATGAATGGCTGGGTATGGATTTGGGAACAAGAGGTGGGAGACCTTCCATCTGGAGTAACCAGGTTTACCTCTACGGATTCACTTTGGGCACCTATAGCTTTCTCCCAGGCACTTGGCCAGTGTCTGAAGAAAGTACCCAGGCGTGGGATTAAGGATGAGATTTTCCCTTTGAGCTAGAAAGTGCTTGAGGGTGGTTGAGAGGCACCACCAAAATTCCATGACATATGGAAAAGTGTACTAGTGCTGGCCGAGATGCCATGCCAGGTAATCCAAGAGTGAGAGTACCAGTTCGGGCGCTGGAGCCCAGATGTGTTCAAACCTGAGGGTTGTTGTATGATGAAGAAGATGTGTTCTGACCTCTATAGATCTGCATATGCAGTGAGTGTAGCCCGTGGGGTCCATCTTGCTTTGTATTCTTGTGCTGATGTGAAAAAAAGCCCCACTTTAGAATCCCACCACTGGTTCAGACATTTTCAGTTATTGCTTCCTGTGTCCAGAATTACTTGGGTGCCCTGACCAGAAGTGCAAACCTAGCCCTGATGCTGAGCGAATGTTTTCTCCGAACCCAGGCTAACCAGGTAGTGAGTTACAACAGATATATTTTACACTAGTTTTCCTGGGGAATGTGGGTGGTTAGTTCCTGCTCTTATTTTGTTTTGAGAACACTAAGGTTCAATTTTGGTGGGGTACTCGACCATTGCAGGCTATGAAACAAACTAAGGAAGGAGCCCTTGGATTTGAGATACTTGAATTAATGAGACAGTGGATGTATCTCCTTATACTGGAGACAGGGCCTAGTCTGGCTGTCAAGAAGTGCCTGATTTGTAAGTAACAGAAATGATCTGTACTTGTCAAAGCAGATTTTTGTTGTGAAACATTAAATGGATGACATGGACTGTCATCAAATAATTGATATACTAAGTCTAATTAATTGTTCATGAGCTAATCTGGCTCATTGATTGACTGCCGTGCCAGTCTGAAATCTATTAGTAATGCCGGCATGGCAGAGATGCTTTGCTGATCGCTCACGGCATTCTGCTTAAAACCTTCAGAAACATAAAAATAAATGTTAAAAAGAAAATTATTGTGCAATTAGATTTATTCTCACAATAACAGCCTTGAAGCGGTCATTTCCACGAATTAATGACTGACTGAAGGAAGGTGGCCTCGTTACGCCTCGCTCACCCATCCCCCAACTGGTTGTTAATCCATTGAAAATTACCAGCTTCTTGGTCGTTATTGCTTAAATAAAAGTGAAGACCTTTTCTTCCCATTGTTTAAAATCGATGGTCCATCTGGTTTGGTTGGAGTGTAGGGTCATGGGCCATGGCACCCATAGGAGCCAGTGATTTGAGCAGGCATTTACTTGTCAGGATAGTGTGCCACACTGACAGGATAGTTTTGAAAACTCACAAGCTTAGAGTATATTGTGTGTATTAATGGGGATAATTACAGTGATACAGCTGGGTAAGGTTGTTCGAATGTATACCCCTAAATATTTTATACATACCTGGTCCCATTTAAAGGGGACAGGAAATGTGTTCTATTTGGAAGCAGTTAAATTGTTTCTAGTAACACAAATTGAATAGGCTCACCTCCAACAGACCTTATTTAACTGTACCTGAATAAACACTGATGTGAAAACTGTGTTTTCAGTTATTTTCTTTTATGGACAACATTCTACACAGTTCTCTTTATGGAACCATGAATATGGATTTGTGTCATGCTTTGTGTACAGAATGATAAGAATGAGTTATTGTCCTACCAGAACAGTGCTCAGAGTTCTGTACACAAACCATGACATAGCTGAAACCCAGGGCCAGGATTCACAAAACTTTGTCCAGGTCTAAACTTGATTTTGCGCGTGTAAACCATGTTTTGAACTGATCTGGTATTCACAGAAGCATGGTTTGTATGCTCAAACTGGGTTGGTACTCTGGCAAAAGTGGAGGTGGGTGCAATGCAAATGAAGGGAGGGATCTGAATATTGGCACAGTCTGATTTACGGAGTATTTGCTCGGTGCAAGGAGCTTGTAGTGCAGGCCTTGCATGGAGCAAATACTGCCGACTGAGACTTTGCCTTAATCCCACGCAACCCTAGTGGTTGGTGGAGGTACTGCAGTGCCCCCACCTGACCCCAGCACAGTAACCTCTGGTGTCTAGTAGTCTCTCCCCACACAATATCCACTCGAGTTAAATACATGTTTTCCTGGTGCTAGTGGTCTCACCACACTGGGCCGATGTTGTTCATAACTCATTCCCTGGTGCTAGTGGTCCCCATTCACCGGCCCAATGTTATTAACTCGTTTACGTGATGTCCAGTGGTCCATCTCCCACCCAGTTACCCACCCAATATATAATAAAGGATTCCTGGTGTCCAGTGGTCCCTTCATCCAATCACCCACCCGATATATAATAAAGGTTTCTCTGCTGTCCAGTGGTCCTGCCCCCACAGGATCATCTTCCCAATATATAAGAAAGGTTTCCCTGGTGTGCAGGGGTCCTGCTCCTCACCCAGTCACCTGCCTGACACACACACACACACCATGTTTCTGCAGTGTTCAGTGTATTCCCCATCCCAATCTCCTATATATGAACACTAAACCATTCCCTGGTGTCTAGCAGCCCCCTACCTATCCCTAATCCCTGTATATCAAAGTTCAATCATTCCCTGGTGTCTAGTGGACCACCTCCCCCACCCTGGAAGGTAGTGCCTCATCACCCTCTCTACCCCATTATGACCCCAAGCCAATAACCAGCACAGCCCTCTGCTCACCACCAGGGCCAGCCACTGACTGAGCTATCAAATGAGTGCATACTGAGCTGTCAAAGAGCGCACCTACCAACCTGCTTCAGCTGCAGACTTGAATGCATACCCATGCCTAGGATGGATGAAGACAGCCTGTTTCCTGTCCACCATAGACCTGACAAAGGGCTATTGGCAGGTACCCTGACTCCTGAAACCAGAGAAAGATCTACCCTCATCTACCCCATTTGGACTTTTTGAATTCTGGGTGATGCCATTCAGGATTGAGAAAGTGCCAGCCACCTTTCAACGGCTTGCAGACTGCATCCTGCATGGTATAGGAGACTTCACTCTGGCGTACATGGATGACATCACAATTCATAGCCAGACTTGGGAGGATCATATCCAGCATGTGACCAAGGTGTTCCACAGACTGCAGACTGCTGGGTTGATAGTTAAGACTGAGAAGTGCCAGATAGGAATGGCAGAAGTTTCATACCATGGGCACAGGGTGGGAAGTGGGTACATCAAGCCTGAGCCAATGAATATTTAGGCCATCCAGGGATGGGCCACACCTACAACTGATAGGAAAGTATGGGCCTTCCTGGGGACAACAGGGTACTACCATAAGAGTGTGCAAAATTTGGCAGTATGGCCAAACCTCTGTCTGATCTCACCAGGAAGAAAATGCTGAAAAGGTGCAGTGGATGGAAACCTGTGATACTGCCTTCTGTCAGCTGCAGTAGGCATTGAAACATAGAAACATAAACTTTGGTAGCGGATAAGGATTACTTGTCCCACCCAGTCTGCCCATTCTCTACCTATTGGATAAGCTGCAGATCCTAGTTAACCAACAGCCTACTTCTTCCTAGCCTCCACCAGAACTGCCTTATGTCAGTCCCATGCATTCTTGAATCCCCAGTTTTGACCCCACAATCTCCACAGAAAGACCATTCCATACATCCACCACCTACTCCATGAAAAATACTTCCTTACATTGCCCTTGAGCCATCCCCTCTATCTTCAAATTAGCCCCCTTTGTTCTTGCACATCTCTTTTCTAAAAGATGCTACACTCTTGAACTTTGTTGATTCCTTGAGGTACTTAAAAGTTTCTACCATGTCCCTCTCTCCTCCTTTCCTTGAGAGTATATAGATTAAGCTCCTTTAGTCTCTCTTCGCATGGCTTCTCTTGCAGACCCTGACCATTTTAGTTTCCCTCCTCTGGACTGCCTCCATCTTGTCTATGCCCTTGTGAAGATGGGGTCTCCAGAGCTGCATGCAGTACTCAGATGGGGTCTCACCAACTGTCTGTACAGAGGGATAACAGCTTCCTGTTTTCTACAGTGATGCCTCTCCCTATGCATACCAGTATCCCCCAGCCCTCTTTACTGCCTTCACAATGCGTGCCCACCTTTAGGTCAACTGATGTGACTACCCCCAGGTCCCTTTCCATTTCTGTTGTGTTACTACCTCCCTCCATTGTGTACTCTTCCACTGGGTTTTTGTTTCATGGGTGCATTACTTTGCACTTCTTTACATTAATTTAAACTGCCATACTTTTGACCATTCCTCACTGTGCAGCCACCTATGCTCACCAATCTAGACTACTCTCGAGTTCATTGTGCACGAGATGCATCCGATCATGGGTTAGGTGTGGTCGGAATCAGGTCACGAACTTGAGGGGGAGCACCTAGTGGTGTACCTGAGCAGGAAGCATCTTCCCAAAGAGCAGATGTATGCCATCATTTGAAGCCCAGGTGTCGGCTGTCATCAAAAGTGTTTTGCCACTTGAGAAACATCACCAGGACTAAACCCTTAATTCTGCCTGAAGTCCTGCTGTTACTAGTACATGCCTTGTAACATCCAGGCTCGACTACTGCAATCAATGCTCTTTATCTCGGGGGTCAGTGGAGGAACCTCTGCCAGCTGCAGCTGGTGCAGAATGCAGTGGCCAAGATGCTGACAGGACTATCCAGGTCCTGTCATATGACCTCGGTCCTGCAGGGTCTGCACTGGCTGCCAGTCTGGTAGAGAGTTTTCTTCAAGGTGGGTTTGCACACCTATAAGGCCCTATACAGATCAGGTCCTGGCTACTTGTCTGACCTTCTTACCCCACCATCCCTTCCTGCTCCCTTTGTTCCTCCACTGAGGGCCTCCTAGTAATTCTGAGGACCAGGCTGAAAACCTCAGGAGGCGGTTTATTTGGGGTGGCTGGCACGGTCCTCAGGAACTCACTGTCAAGATCTCTGAAGGAGGTCCCTATGATGGAGGCATTCAGGAGCGGCCTAAGACTCATCTCTTTAACTTGGCATTCCCTGCTAATATCTTCTAAATGCCTGTGGATGCCTTCAAAGTCTTGCTTGCTGAAATCTTAATATTTTAAGCTGTGATTTTATGTATGTAATTTTACTGTTTTATTTTCTTTTATTGTATGGAGCTCAGAACCTCTGGGATTAGGCGCCAAACTAATATACATTGATTGATTGATTGATTGATTAACCATAGAGACGGAATGCCTGGGCATTGTCTGGGCTTTACAGAAGCTGCAGCCATACCTGTATGGCAGGAGTTACCCTGGTTCCTGATTATAACCTTACATGGCTGCTTAGGACCAGTGACCAGAATGCAAAATTGCTGAAATGGAGTTTGGTGCTGCAGGCCTGTAACTCTGATTAGCCTGACATCATGGTGGGGCACAGAATGGCAATGCAGATCGGTTGTCCAGACAATAGGGCTCCTGTTTTTTTTCTGTTTCTTTTCCTCGTTTTATGCAACAGGAGAGACCTAGGAGAAACTAAGGTGGGGTTTTCACAGTCAGTGGACAGAGAGCTCCCAAGAAAAAAATCAGGGCTGCAAACAAGATTTGTTTTTCTTTCTTCAGAAGTGGAAATGTGATAGCTTTAACTTTCATTTTAGACTTGTGAGAGCTTCTGCTGTTCAAACTAGCATTGAAACACAGAAGCATAGGCGTTGACGACAGACAAGGACATAAGGCCCATCCAGTCTGCCCATTTCTTTTCTCCTTATGAATGGGTCATCATTGCCTTTGCTCTGTCAATGGCCTATCTACTTCTCTCCTATAGAATAGTGGATGGAGACCATCACAACAAAGCTGTGTTTTCCATCGGGGTTGATGACATCATAGAGACCTCGAGGCGAAACCTCGAGAGGTCTTTGATCGTCAACTCCCGAGATGGAATACAGCCTTGTTGTGGATGATCTCCCATCCACTGTTTTATACAGTATATGTTTTACTTATTTGAGATCCTTTACCTTGCTGTTTGCTACTGCTTCCACTCCCACTCACTTAGGTGCTGCTTCCACTTCCTGTGGTGCCACTTGTACACTCTCCAACCCGCTCATCTGAGGCACGCAACGCTTATTTTTAAATTTTGGGAAAAATTAATTGCCACATGGAGATGTGTGAGGCAATTGAAGTCCTGACTTCTGGAAAAATTGGTGGTGCCGCCGCTGCTGCTGCCTCGCTCCGGAGAGTCTGTTGGTAGGCTCTCGCTAAATCCTATCACCATGTTTACGCTGCTTTTCTGGAATGTCCCACTGTGTCAGCCTAATCTGGTGGCAGGTAAGGCTAAAAGCTGTTGTACTATCGATGTGACGTCAGAACAATAGTACAACAGCTTTTGACTTGAACTGCCCTACAACAACTCTCTGAGAGCCTCTGATTTCTGTGCACATAAGAGCCAACCATATATTATATCTGTATTGCTCCCTTATGCCTATCCCATGCCTGTTTGAATTCCTGCATTTGTATTCATATCCACCACTTCCTGAGGTAGGCGTTCAGCCATCCACCACCCTTTCTGTGAAAAGAACTTCCTCACATTACCTCTTAATCGGCCTCCTCTAATCTCATGCTGTGTCCTCCTGTCCTCCTATTTTTCTTATATCAGGGTCGATCTTAACATTATTTTACTGGCCGAGCATACAGACACAATTCATCCCAGTTCCCTCAATCTCTGCATTGGATTTATTCTTCCAGAATCTCGCACAGCACTAGGCACATTTAAACTGCACAGTATGAAGTTTAAAGAGCTGACCTCACTAGTAACTGTACAGATGACCTGAGAAAAATGGAGCCCCAGTGTTGCTAGGGCCATGCTTGTAAAACTGATGCATGTTAGCAGAAAGGCATAATTTTACCAATTAATTCCAGATTCAATGTGTAGCTGTCGGCAGCTGGGGATTCAATAAATTTAATTTGGCTAAACTAGTTAGCACCCCTCAGCCACCGTGAATACTGGGCTAAACATAAATGTGAAATCTTGGACAAGCGTGACACACTCAGTGGGGACTGGCCTGGCTTAAGAGTCAAGACCCACTGCCAGACAGTCTCACACTAACTTTAAAGCATGCAGTATTTAAGCTGGTCTCAGTGACTGGGAGGTAGCGGGTTGTAAAATAAATGTACTGCTGAGAGTGAACTGTACCTTTATGACTGCTGTGTCCCTGCCTCCTGTACACACTTTCAAAGGTTGGCTCCCTCTCGATTGCTGTCAATCATGCACGAGATGCACTTTCACTTTTCCAGCACCGACGCTAATCACTGTTTATTTGCAACTGAACTGGACCTTCAAAATTCTGCTAAATCAGTTAATTATTGCTTTTTTATTTGAACCTGCCAAGTAACAGAAATCACTGCTGTACCTCCTTTAGAACCACGGATCACGAGTGCTGTACGGTACAACACTTTCACTTCCAGTCCACGTTCATGCAGAATGGATCTGCACTAATTGGACAGATACACCATGACGAGGACCTAGGAGGAGTTATTTTGCTACTGGGACCATTAGGAAAAAACAACTAGAAAACCTGCAAACAAGTTTTTTTAGTATGAACCCTTAAAGGGCCATTTCCTGTAGGTGGCTAGATCGCACTAGCCCAACTGGGAAAGTCGGAGATGATCACACTGGCCGAAGCAGTTTACACTATGTCCTGGGCCAGTAAAATAATGTTAAGATTGACCCCTGCTTTCCCGGTGGACCAGAGCAAAAATAAGTTAAGCGTGACCCCTGTTATATTGGAAACATGTTAGACTGTTTCTCCTTGTTAATGCCCTTAAGGTGTTTGAATGTTTCAATCATATCACCCTCTCCTCCTTTGCTCTAGGGTATACACATTGAGTTCCATTAATCTGTCCTCATATGTTTTCTGATGCAGTCCCTGCACCATTTTGTTGCCCTTCTCTGGACTGCCTCCATTTGGTTAATGTCCTTGTGATGGTGTGGCCTCCAGTACTGTACACAGTACTCCAGATGGGGACTAACCAGTGTCTTGTAAAGAGGATTATTACCTCCCTCTTACAACTGTGATACCCCTACTAATACACCCCAACATCCCCTAGCCTTACCTACTGCTTTAGAGGTCTGCTTGGATGATTTCAGGTCATCTGTGATGATGATGCCCAAGTCTCTTTCTTTCCTTGTGACTGCCAGCAACTCCCTCTCAAGCGTATAGGTGGCTTCAGGGTTTCTCTTCCCTATGTGCATTATCTTGCACTTCTTTGCGTTAAACCCCAGTTGACACTCTTCCGACCATTTTGCCAGTTTATCCAGATCACTTCTCATATTGCCTACCCCATCTGGATCATCTACTCTGTTGCAGATCTTGGTGTCATCTGCAAACAGACAAACCTTGCCCTCAGTCCATCTGCAATGCCACTGATGAAGATGTTGAAGAGGACTGGCCCCAGGACTGATCCTGAGGTACCCCACTTGTGACTTGCATCTCTTCTGACTGTATACCGTTTACCACCACTCTTTGCTTTCTGGCGTCAACCAGTTTGCCACCCAGTTGACCAGCTTCTGACCACCTCAAGTCTACCCAGCTTATTAATCAATCTTCTATGTGGAACAGTATTGAAAGCTTTGCTGAAGTCAAGGTATGCAACATCAACTGCTCCCCTTGGTCTAACATTCTGGTTACCCAGTCAAAGAAATCTGTGAGATTAGTTTGACAGGACCTTCCTGTTGTAAACTCATGCTGTCTTGGATCCTTTGCTCCTATGGATTCCAGGTATTGCACTATCCTTTTCTTAAGGAGTGCCTCCATAATCTTGCCCACTACTGAGGTAAGACTGACTGGTCTGTAGTTCCCTGCTACCACTCTTGTGGAGTGGGATCACATGAGCCCTTCTCCAGTCTTCTGGGACCTCTCCTGTGCTCAGAGACTCACTAAACAGTTCCTGATAATGGCTCTGCTAGTTCCACCCTTAGTTCCTTTAGTACCCTGGGATGTATGCCATCAGGTCCCATTGCCTTGTCCACCCTAAGCTTATTGAGCTCTTGTAGGACCCTTTCTTTTGTGAAGGGACTAGTGGACACACCCCTGTGTCCATGGTGCTGAGCTGTCGGCTCTGCCCTACCTTCTCCTCAGTAAATACTGAGTAGAAGTATTTATTTAGGATAGATGCTTTTACATGGTCCTCCTCCTCACACACACTAATCACCTTTGATCTTAGCAATACCCCTCTGGACTTTCTCCTTTCACTAATGTATCTATAGAAAGTCTTGTCACCTTCTTTTACTGTTCATGCTAATGTTTCCTTGGTTTGGGCCTCTGCCTGCCTTACTGCCTTCCCTGCTTCCCTTAGGAAAGTTTGGTATGCCTCCTTGTCTTCATCCTGCTGTGTTCTCTTACATTTCCTGAAGGCCAGCCTTTTGGCTCTGACCTTTTCTGCTGTTATTGAGAACCAAAGTGGTTTCCTTCTTCTTTGCACTTCCTTTTCTCACTAACACAATGGGATGTTGCTTAAAGTATTGTATCCTTAATGCTTGCCCACTCTGCATGTACCCCTCACCTGTATTTCTTTTTGCCAGGGCTAGCTTAAGTCTGTTGGCCATCTTATCGAAGTCAGCTCCTCTGAAGTCCCTTATTTTTGCCTTGGAATGGGATGACTTAGTTCTAGTGGCCAAATTGGCCATACCATGTGATTTTACTGGCCCCAGGTGACATTCTACCTGGAGATATGTGATTCTATCCCTGTTAGTACTAGATCTAGGATAGCCCTGTCTCTTGTGTGTTGTTCTACCAGTTGTTTGAGGCCCTCCCCTTCAGGGAATCCACTATGTGTCTAGTTCTGGCAGATGTTCCTGCTGGTATTGACCAATCTGTATCTGGCATGTTGAAGCAGAGGCTTGGTCATAAATATTAGGGCCTGTGATGTCAGCCAAACATAGATAAGAAAAACATTCCACAGTAATGGACATCTCAAAATAGAAGAGATTGGTTTCCCTAATGGATGCTTGGAGACAAAAGGATTCTTGAATCTGTGATGTCAAAGTGACATGCAGCAGGACATCTGTAGCTCTAATAAGAGGTCTGAGGGTCAGTCAGGCAGGGACAGGGAAGAAACTAGTATGCTAAACCCTGCAGGGGGAGTTAGACTTTTCTGTGTGAATTCTGGATATAAACTAACCTGTTTTTCCCTTTCTGCAGAATTGCAGTTCCTATAGTTTGTTGTAATGGCCTGTAGAATCTGTGTAGTTATCCTGAAATATTAAAAATATTATTTTTATTTCACAGTCTGTGATTAACTCCTTTGAGGTACAGCTAACCAGTCTATAACTGACAAGAACTGTTTTTTCCACCACTGGAGAAGAAAGTTAGAGTTATCATATACTATTTCCAAAGTCAGGGCCATGACCAGGGGTGCAAGAGATGCGGTTTTAGTAGGGCCCTCACTGTCAGGGCCCACTGCCTCAGAGGTCAGCACTGAAAAAATCCTTTATTATCGGAGTAACTTGCAGCCTTTTGTACATTGTTAATCCATCTGAAATTGGTACTGACAGCAGTGGAGTCTGTGATCCCGATTCCAACTCCACTTTCACGGGGGCACAGAACAAAGAACTAATAGTGCAAAATTACTGAGATAAATCTGATGTTGGTACTGGTGTCCCAAAGAGGAGCAGGAACAAATTACATTGTTCACTTCCTTGATCCTAGTGTCAGCAAGAGGAAAGGGGCAGAATGGACAAAATATGGCTGCTTAGCAAGACTGATACAAAAGAATGTATGCAATAAGTATTTTATATACTCTAATGGTTATTTCACGCTCTTTGAGAGATAGAGCCCCCAAAATATTTTGCAGGAGGGCCCTTAAAGTCATTAGCATAGCCCTGTCCAAAGTAAGGTGTTCTCAGCTGTGACAGACAGGGGTGGTTGTGTGACCATTGAGCATAGAGAGCACTATACTGGGTGAGCAGTAGCTTTGAAGGTCATGAACCTGGACACTCCGTAAAAGACCGTCTAAGCTGAGTGGTGGCAGCTACCAGATTATCGAGAAAGCTGGTACTCATGCTAGAGACTGAGTCTGGGAAGGATCAATCTGTCACATAGCTTTTAAAATCCTCTTTAATGGTATCCAAGGGAAGGAAGGTACTCCACACACCTGGCATGAGGTACATATCTCAATCATACTGAAACCAGGGAAGAACCCCTTGCCTGCAGTTTCTACAGGCCTACTTCTCTTTTAAATCAGGACGCAAAGCTTTCTGGGAGGTGATAGCCAATAGTTTACAACAGTCATGAGTCTGCTTACATATTAGGATCAGATGGGGTTTATTCCCAGCAACACATTCATAATGGCATTCATAAGCCATTTAATTTAATGGAGTCTGTGCAGTGGAGCAAGGATACCAGCATGCTGGTAGCATTTGTCACAATAAAGGTGTTCAATCACCTACACTGGGCCTTCCTGATTAACCTGAAGGTAGCTTTTGGGATAGGAGATATTGTACCTTCATCAGTTGGGTACAGGCCCTATATAGAGAACCACTGGCTCAGCTCAAAGCAAATGAAGTTTTGTCAGGCAGAATACCTAATGAAAGACAGACACGGCAGGTGCCCTCCCATCGCTTCTTCTCTTTGCTTTAAGTATAGAGCCTCTGGCTTCAGTAGTACATTCCTCAACAGAGTTCCAGGCGATATGGGTGGCAGGGGAGGAGGAGGAGGGAACCATATCTGCAGACGATGCTGTCTTGTTTATCCAGGATCCAGGGAATGGCCTGCCATATCTCAGAAGTATTCTGAGGATTTTGGAGTGGCCTCGCATTACAGATAAGTCTGAAACAATGCTGTTAAGTGGACAACTGCCCCTGCTGTGGGTTAGTCAGTGCCCTTACAAATGGGTGTCTTCCTCTTTGTTACTTAGGTATCCAAATTCCTAAAGTTAGGTCTACAATATTCAAGGTTAACCACTGTACATTCCTTTGCAGGTGGTGGAGCAAGACCTCAAATGATGGGCGAACTTTCTCTTCCTATCATTAATCAGGTGGGGACACTAAGGATGAATGTCCTCCCCCAATTTCTGCTTGCCTCACTTCCAGTCGCTATCCCCAAGACCATTTGGCAAAGGATCAAAAGGCATGGGTAAAGTTTATCTGGGATAAAGATATTTTATTTAGCTTTTGTTAACCGGTAAGTACACTAGACAAGTAGTATGCCTATTTTCAGGAACGACCGGGAGCGCAAACAGGTAATACAGAGTACAACAATACTGCTAAAAGTGAGGAACGGCGTCTCCACACTAGTTGAAATGATTACATATACACTTGGAGGTTAGGTACAGTAAGTCGATAAGCTGTAGGCTATATACAGAGATACAGTGAGGATAGAATACATAGTGAGTTGACATTGAACAACATTGACTATCTGTAGCATAAAGTGGAACAGAGGAGGATTACTCTCAGTCCATGTCACTAGCCAGGAGGGGGGTTGGGGGCCTAATATAAGAACATATTGCCAGCTAAGTCAAATCCAGCACCTTTTCTGTATGTTGCATCCAGAAGGACAGCCCAGTTGGATAACACTGGAAGGGGGGCGACTGGGGGGCCCTGGTCCTCACATGGTGGGGCTATAAGGAGGCTACATATAGACAATGCCAATATCAGAACAATGAAAATTGGTACACTTCCCTGAGGTACTGGGAGAGGAAATGGGAGTATGTGGTCTTACTCTGATTAGATTAGCTTAGTAAGGGTTCCAGCCAGGAAATATAGACCCACCTTCAAAAGATGGGAAAGAACTGGACTGGGAAGACTAGGATAGTTACAAATGTGAAAACCTTCAGCAACTCCAACAAGAATACCAGCTACCCCAATGAGATATTTACTGCTACTTACAGGTCAGGGACTATGTTATGAAAGACCCAGTCTAAACTCAGCTACAGAAGGACCTGGGCCCTCGAGAGAGATGGCTAGTGCTATTATATGTAACCTCACTGCAAATGGATGTTCCCTAAAGTCTTTCAGGAGCTTGCTAAGTGCTCTAAGTCTAGATGGTGTTCGGCATTTAAGCCGTTTAAATGGTACTGTAGTGAGTGCTTTAGAGCCTCTGCATTATGTCTTTAAGAGCTGTCTGCTTGCAGAAATAATTAATTGGAAAGGGGACTGTGTGTTACAATGCCCGAATCCCACTCGGTTGCTGGCTAAGTGCTCTGTTTCTGCAGTCGTTATATGCGCAGAGGGAGCCTAATTAAAGATGTACTTGTTTGCTGGTGATCTGTTAGACTAATAATGAAAATGCAGTTAGTTCTAACCTGCTTACTTGTAGCAAGGACTCAGTGTAGTTTCTTCATTTTGTTCCTGAACTGCTGAATTGGACCAATCAGTGGAAAGAGGTCCCTAAAATGGAGCCTGCTGGCAAATCAGAACTTGACTGTCATCTGGAGCCTGCAACAAAGGGGTTTGTATGGCAGGTGCTCATGGGAAATGTAGTTTGACCTTGGCATCTTTTGCACCAACAGAGGAAGCCCTACAGTGATTGACAACCTAATCAGCCAACCGAACTGTTGTGAGCCCAAAGGAAATGCCCAGCACTGTTGCTGGAAAAGTCAGTTCAGTAGAGACAGTGAAGAGAGAAGGAGCACTGTACTGTGCGGCAAGTAATTGCTATGGAAGCGCGTGTGTAGGCCCCCAAGTCAGTCTGCGGCGCGTAGGTGCAGCTGAATCGACTGAATCTGAGCTGTTGTAGAAGAAAGAAGAAGCAGAGGTGGAAACCAGGCTTAACCTGTAGAAGACCAAAGATTTTGCTGAAGGGCAATTGGCCTGTCAGGGACTAAAGCTGCTCTTGAGTGGTCCCAGGTTTTTGCAGTATTTTGCGATCGGGATCGAGGAGCAGCCTGCCTGGTATAGTAATTTCCTTTACATTTGAATGTGCTTTGTGCGTGGGGAATCGTGTCTTAATTCCCTCACTCTGCAGTGTGTGCTGAATGCTGGAAACCCAGGAGCAACACCATCCATCCTGTAACTGTCTTGGTATTGTGAGTACAAATCAGGGCAACACCCTGCGACATTCATTTAATCAAACTGTGTCAACTGATTTCCTTGTGTTGTCTTCTCACGGGCTAAGCCATCCGGCTCTGGATTACAAGGGTGTGTTGTGCATATATTTTCTTCCTACAGGGCCCCATCCATCTGCACCTGCCAACCAACCCGGGCAATGGACCTGGCTAGCCCTCCCCATCCTGGTACCCACAGTGTGACTTTTGGACCCTATATGTGTGCACAGTACTGTGATTTGAATATTGCAAGCTAAATCAACCTGATTGCCCCTCCCGTACTACTGTCCCCTAAATAAATCAGATTTGTTGTTATTGAACTAGGTACTGTCTGTGGTGTCAGTACATATAGTGCCAGCATTGCATTGTGTTGTGTATGTTACTTAACCTTGTTTACAGGGGGTCCTCAGAGGCGTGCTGCAGAATCAGTCTCGAGGGTAAGTGGTATCTATATGTGTAAAAGGTGTTCATATGTGGGGTATTGGGAAGGCAATCCTGCACTGTGGGCCACTAGTGGGAACAAAGGGGGTCACAGTGTCCCAGAGGGCTGTACCCAAGCTAGTTTAATCACTACCAACCCTGACCTCTGGGTGGTGGCACCCATCATAGAACCTAGGCCCCTCAACCTGTCAGTAGCCAAGCAGGCAGAGGTAGTAGCCCTTGGGGTAGCGCCACCTAGGGGTATATATAGATGGGGACACTTTAGATCACTTAGTCTCACACCTCTATGGCATTGGTAGCAGACAATCTCAGACAACTATGGAGGAAATGGGAAGCGGAATCAGGGTGACCCTCTTGGAAGAGGAGTATTGCTATTATGGAACAACTCTAGTAAGCTGTAGCCTACAACAACTGGAGAGAACACCAGTGGATGGTGTTGTCCTGCTTCTTCAGGACCCCTGCAATTACAGCCTATTTTGGGTAGGGTCCTCAGACAAGTGTTGGAGGCTATGTTCTCAGTGAGGACACCATGTGCATATTTTGTGGAAATTCCCCAAACTCGCCTCCTCTTTGGGATGAGGTGGTGGCTGTAGAAGGGCAGATTTGTATACCACCCCCAGCCCCTCCCAGACATATCAGATATCTATTATGGGGACTGTATCCATGGGGAATTAAATTAAGGGAAGCAATAGTCATATCAGATTGTTGTAGCCGCTGCATTCAAAGCCATAATGCAGCTTTGGCTCCAGCCTCCACCAAATGATGAGAGCTAGATTTGAAACTGTCAGCAAATTATGGTCATGAAATGGTTTACAGCACACCTTAGAAATAAAGTAGAGAAGGCCAAGTCGTGTTTGTTACCCTTCTTTGACTACCTAAAGGAGATGAAGGTACCTCCACCTTAGATCAAATAGCCAACATACGTTAAACAAATATGACTTTGTAGAGGGACTACCCATGAAATATACTGCTAGCTATCAGTGGGTATGACTCAGATTGCACAAGGTATGTTACACAGTGCTGTGTTGTATGTTCTTTTCATGTCTACAAAATTGTTTGTTTTATTATTATTAGGTTTAGTGATCTTTTTCAGTTGTACTGCCCTCCAGTATGATATCCCTGGCTGTCCCACATGGGGGGCATAGTGGTGATGCCAAGTGTGGGCAAGGGACTCTCTGGCACATTCTTCCCGTGCTTGGACATGGATAATATGACTGTTTATGTTAATATACCCCACTCCCACAGGGACTATCACCTTCTCCAGTCTATCTCATGTTTCCCATTGGATGTTCCATTTTATCTGTATTGTAATGGTGTCATTTGGTGCACTTTGTTGTTGCTGAAAATTGAACAATTCAATAAAATGTAATTATAAAATACTAATAATTTGGCCTTGGACTCTGCCCATGGAGGTCCATACTTGGGAGAGAGAGTGAGTGTCTAAGTGACACTCTTGGCTCCCAGGGGTGTCTACCTCCTCTGCTTTGCAAATTGTGGGGCCTCCCCCACTGGATTCAGCCATAGTTCTGTGTAAGATTACCTATTAAGTGCAAGTGCACTACAGACCTGAGACTGTTACTTTAGATGCCCTCTGGGCACATAGTCTGCCAGCTGTGTACTAGGTCTAGGGAATGGTTGGATGGTGGAATTCCTTGGGACAGCTTTGCAGAGCTAAATGCTCCTGCTGTGTTTGAAGTCTGACAGCATGAAGAATAAGCAACTGGTATCAGTAAAAGAGTAACAGTGCCCTTGTGTTTGGACTCTCTGGGGTCCAGATGAATATCCCAGAGAAATAAAGAGTGTCATGATAACAGTTACCAGTCAGAGAATTCTCTTCCAGATATGGAAGGTCTGGCTGGGGACACAGCAAGTATTCATTCTGTATTGTGACAAGTGAGAAAGAGAGAACACTATCAGAGTTGTACCTGACTGAATTATCTGCAGCCCTTCATCAATTCTGGACTGTTTAATAAATGGAAATCGGTGGCAAATGACTATTCATAGTACCTCCCAGTGGGAGTAGTGAATCTGTAAGGGATTCAGATTGGGAAAGCTGTACAACTCACCTAAGAGCATGCTATTGAATTTCATATGCTCATGAGCTGAACGAACAAATGCCATCCTGGTTTGACTATATCTGTAATGGACATTCTGTTCTTGTGCTGGGGTCCTTAGTATTGCTAGCCCCTTGTCTTGCTGCCCTGCACAGCCCATGAGTGTCTGAGTCCCTGGGAGGTTTCTCAGATCCCAGAGGTAAAGTAAGTGCAAGGTGGTCTGTATGCCCCTCTCCCGAGTGAGATACCACCAGACACCCTTAGACATGTGGAGGGAGCTACACAAACAACAACACAAACCATAAATGCACAAATATTTAGGACCTGAACAATCATATTGATGTAACCCCCATCACCTGGGGTTACTAGAATCCCACTTAGATCTAGTGGCAGGCAGGGAAAGGCAGCTTACAGACACCAGTTAAATGGATTTCACACTGTCTCATGCTGTCCTCAGTCTCAGCTGAGCTGGAGGGATGACATCACTTAGAATTCTCGCAGCAGCGTAAGTCACAGTGGAATGTTGCAGCTGAGAGTTAGGTTATAATGTTGGGGTTTTCAAAGTCAGTCTGTAGTAGTCTAGTGGGAGACTCAGTGTAGGGAGGAGGTGCGCTGCAGTTGGCAGCCCCTCATAGCACAGCTCTATAATACAGCTACCACAGGAAGAGGGTGTGTTCTCACCCCAGAGAAGGACACAGAAGAAAACTAATAGAAGTGGTTGAGACCATTCCCTGTTTGTTCCAGTGCCCCATTCTTGACAGGGATGGGGAACAAGATCAGCTTTTCAGGGCAATCCCTGGCCCTGCTGGAAGAAGAAAAGCTGCCTGATGAGAGAATTTGTGCTGAGGTATCAGAAGTGTGTTGTTTCTGTGAGAGAAGCCCTGGGGCACCTGTGAACCATGGTGAGTCTGTTCTGCCAGAGAGCCTATGTTTTCACCAAGACAGTTGTGTAAAATATCTGCTACTGTGGGGTCAGGAAAGGACAGTCAAGTATAGTACTTAAAGTTATGTGTATGGCTTGAAATGCATCTAATCAGCGGGGTCTACAGGGATGGACATAGCCACTTAGAGAACGCTGCAAGTCAGGACACCTGTTACAAGGACAGTAGATTGTTAAATGTGATATACATTTTGAGATAGCATTCTACAAACAGAGAGTTCAAAGGAAAGGTATTGACTCCAAATGAATGGCTGGGTATGGATTTGGGGACAAGAGGTGGAAGACCCCAATCTGGAGTAACCAGATTTACCTCCACAGATTCACTTTGGCACCTATAGCTTTCCCAGTTACTTGGCCAGTGTCTGCAGAAAGTACCCAGACTTGGGATTAAGGATGTGTGTTTTCCCTTTAGAACTAGGAAGTGCTCATGGGTGGTTGAGGGAGCCACCAACAGAAATGTCCATGCCATATGGAAATGTGTACTAGTGCTGGCCGCCTGCCATGCCAGAGAATCCAAGAGAGTGAGAATACCAGTTCTGCATGAGTGCCCAGTGTGTTCAAAACCTGAGGGTTGTTGTAATGATGAAGAAGATATGTTCCGACCTCTATAGAACTGCATAACCAGTGAGTGTAGCCCCATGTGGGTCCATCTTGCTTTGTATTCTTGTGTTGATGTGAATAAAGCCCCACTTTAGAATCCCACCCCTGGTTTGGACATTTTCAGTTCTTGCTTCCTGTGTCCGGAATTACTTGGGTGCCCCTGTCTAGAAGTACAAACCTAGCCCTGATGCGACGAATGATTTCTCCCGAACCTAGGCTAACCAGGTAATGGGTTACAAATTGGAGGCACTGGGCGCTAAATAACAACAAACTCTAAACCTGACACCCTGATTACAAAAATGGAGGCACCGCTGAGGATTTGGGTTTGGAATCTAGGGAGAGAACAAGAAAATTTGCTCGGATTAGGCTAGCGTTTTGTCTGTCTGGCAGTAGGTAGCCCAAAAGTAGAAGCATTGCCACCTAAATGTCCTGCTGCGCGCTGCTGTTCTGTGCTGCTGTAATTGTGCCACCAGTTTACTGAGGAGCAGTAAAGCTCTGAGAGTGTGCGTTCTGTGAACCTGCATCAAACGTTATAACGCTTGTCAGCTTTTTAAAGTTATGTGGACAAGAAAAGTGTGGAAAACTGTGGGAACAAACAGAGATTTGTGCCCTAGACGTTGGAAGTGCTTGTTGTATGGACAGAGAGAGTCACTGAGTGAAATGCCATGAAAAATAATCAAAATGGTGCTCCGAGAGGAGCTACAGTTGAAAAAAATAGTGTGGTTTGCAGTTTAAATTTTGCCTGCTCGACGATCACCGTGGAAGAGAAGAGCACGAGAAGAAAGAGGCTCATTTGCATGGTGTTGAGTGATTGGTGAGACTGCAATCAGTCCCGCCACCAAGCCAGCTCTGCAGTGACTGCACAGTGTTCAAGAGGGAGAGAAAGAGTAGTGTGAACTGGCTTGCCAGGAGGTGCGCCGGTGACTGAAAATGTTATAAAAGTGGTAAAATCTGACATTTCCATTTAAATCAGGCTCAACCTGCATTTCGTTCTGCCTGGGAGGAGAGTGAGGTGTTCGGAGGGACAATTGCAGGACTGCGAGCCCGCTTCATTCCAGAGGGCTCCAAGACCGACTGTAGGCTGAATTTTTCCATCGCAATAACCAATTGCTGATTCAGTGAGTACCAACCTAAAACAACTCAAATTGTGTATGATTTTAGCTAACGCCAGCTGAATCTGTGTGTAGCAGTGCGGTCATTTTGCAAAGAAGGACGGTGTCATAATTGTGGGTTCAGCAACAGTATAATTTTCAAAGCCATGTTAGAGACTGGTTGTATGAAAGATGCAACAAGAAATACAGGCAATCCTGTGATGAAATACTGTGGCTTTAGGGACTTTTAAGCAAGAACAGTGAGTTTCAGCAAATAACAAGTCCAGTAAAAAACATATAAATGTGCTAAGAGAACATACAGTGCAGTTTAAACAGTTTGAGTGAACTTTATCAGTAGAGTGTGTAAATCGGATGCGCAGTGGCTTGAGTCAGAAACAGAACGTTGATGCGCAGGAGTGCTGCCGCCGCCATTACAGGGCGGTAGTAAAGTAAACACAGCAGCAGGGAGCCATTTTGTAAAAGTTTTTCCAACAGAGTGGGACTGAGATAACTGAGCTTTGTTTTCTCTGCAGTCATGGTTTCGGATCAGCCGCTACCGGATCATGCCCGGCTATGATAATAGAAGAAGTTAACAGATTGAAAAGATATTGAGACATGTTACTACGGGGACGCTTGCCTCCTCATGTGGTGATTCCTGGATATCCAGTAAGAGTGTGCACAATGTGCTTAAAGGCTGGGACGGCTTCATGGTTCCTCACGCTCTGGGTGCCTAGAGAGACATGGCCCAACCAAAGCACCCAAGATCCGCTTTGGCTCCCACATGAACAAAAATTCAAGAACCTGCAGTTGGCAGCACACAGTACCAGGTAGAGCCTGTTGGAGGAGGCTCAGTAGAGTGTGACACGAAGCAAGTGGGTGCAGACCTACAGGCAGAACAAAGTACTGAGTATCTGAGTCCGGGTCACAGAGAGACATTGCGGAGGGAGCATCAGCAGATCCTTGGAGAGAGGGCCTATCCCAAGTCTCATAGGAGAAGGTGAGGAGACCCTTGAATGGGAGGTGTTGACCTCCATGCCCAGCAAGGAGTGGATAGTCTCAGAAGTGAGGACAACTGCTCACTCCTGGGCTCAGATCCTCAGCGAGGAAGAGGATGAGGGGAACCTATAGCCTTATAAAGAAGGTGCTGATCCACAGCCTCGGGCTCTTGCCTCAGAGGAGCGAATGGAAGGAGAGATTGGTGACTCCACAGCCCTGTCCCCACAAGGAGGAGTCAAAGATCCATTTCACGGAGCATTAAGTATGCACAGCTGGCAGAGCCAGGCCAGAGATCTCAAGTTAACCAAGTGTAGTAAAGAGAAAAGACTAGTTCATAGGAAAGCGAATGAGATCTATGGGATCTCCTTTCCTACCTTTCTCGGAGAGTCTGAGAAGAGATTGAAAGAAACAGGAAATCCTGGATAGTGGAAGAGGCCACAAGATTTGTGCATCCCAGTGCAAGTCGGTATGTCCGAGACAGAGTGTTACAAGAGAAATTCAGACAATGGAAAGTGAGCAGAACACTATTCCTAGACACTGTTCAGATCATGGATGGAGGGACATGAAACCTTCTTCAATGTGAATTATAAAGCGCAGAACAGGGTAATAATTCTTGCATCTGACCCACTGTGTTACTTCCCACAATGCAGGCAACTTCCTGTGAATGTACCCATGCCTACCAAGTGGAAAGCAGAGCAGCAGTAGCCAGTGCTGCCATCTAGCTGTTGCCGTAGAACATGTTGTTCCACCTGTCTGGCATTCCAGGAACCAGGTGCTCCAGATTCCTCAGCCTTGCAGTGTACTGGCTTTCCAGATTCCATCAATTGGCCTCCCAGGTGACTTCAGATCCAGAGAGGACACCAGCCCAGCTGTATCCGGATTCATCACCTGGAATTTGATGACTTCAGACCAGCTGTTTTTCCTGTCCTGTTCCAAGGTTCCATCTCCTAGATAACATCAACCCAGCAGTTTCAGATGTGCCGTCCTGTCGCTTTCCTGAAGATGTCCACCCAGCTGTGTCAGAATAATGCTGCCAGGGAGAGTCTTCAGCTGGAAATCCAGGTGTCGATTGATTTTGTTCTTCAAGGGACTGGTAAGTCCAGACTTCTATTTTATGACATTGCAGTACACACCCTACACCTAGCAGACTTCATACTGTTTGAACTGTCCTCAAAGACTCCTCCCTTCAGGATTACAGTCCTACCAGAACTGTGCTTCACTGAGTTCTAGCCCAGGAGAGACTCTTTCTTGGACTTGCCTTCGGGCACTGTTGTCACTAGATGGGACTTTTAGGGCACTCCATCCCCAAAAATGTGTATTGTAAATAATGTCATTGATTTTCTACTGTTTCTTATACTTTTCTAAAAAAAAATATATTTTTGGGATTCTCTAGTGTTTAGATGATAGGGTTAGATAGTACTGTGGTTGCAAATTAGGGGTTGTTTTGTCTTTTCTCTTGCAGGTGTTCCTGAAGATGACAAGAAGAGAAGGCAAGAAGAGGAACAGGGACTCAGCGGAGTCCTTAATGTGCTTTAAAAGTAGTAGTGTTTAAAGTGAAGTGTTGTTGCTTGCTGTGTTTAACTTTTCCTTCTACAGGTATGGTTGTGGAGGAGTGTGGGAGTAATACCTAGGTATAGTATTAGCTCCTTGTGTTTTGGTTGTAGGTGTCCAGGGTTGTGGGAGGTTTCCTGTTTTGGGTTATGGTCAGGTAGGTTTCCCTAGAGGGCTGGGGATAGACAGGCTGTGGTCCTGACCTGCAGTAGGGCCACAGTACTAATCTATTAGGGCTATGCCTGGGCAATTCTCCCAGGGCCACTAGGTAACCAAAGAAAGATCATAGAGTAGAGGCTGATGCGTCAGCTGATGGCCTCCTGGGCCCTTAGTGTTGCCTGCCTGTGCCTGGCACATGGTAGGAGAGAAGTAGTCAACACATAGGGTAAGATGGCCTGAGCCAGGTAAGTAATAACCACGACAGTCATTTTCCTGGTCAAGGGTGGTAACCCCCGCTCACCCGGGTTACTAGAATCCCACTTAGATCTAGTGGCAGGCAGGGAAAGGCAGCTTGTGAGACACCAGTTAAATGGATTTCACACTGTCTCACTCTGTCCTCAGTCTCAGCTGAGCTGGAGGGATGACATCACTTAGAATTCTCGCAGCAGCATAAGCCACAGTGGAATGTTGCAGCTGGGAATTAGGTTACAATATTGGGGTTTTCAAAGTAAGTCTGTAGTAGTCTAGCAGGAGACTCAGTGGAGGGAGGAGGTGCACTGCAGTTGGCAGCCTCTTAGCCCAGCTCTGTAATAGAGCTACCACAGGAAGAGGGGTGTGTTCTCACCCCAGAGAAGGACACAGAAGAAAACTAATAGAAGTGGTTGAGACCATTCCCGTTTAGTTCAGTGCCCCATCCCTGACAGGGATGGGGAACAAGACCAGCTTTTCAGGGCAACCCCTGGCCATGCTGGAAAAAGAAAAGCTGCCTGATGAGAGAATTTGTGCTGAGGTACCAGAAGTGTTTTTCTGTGAAAGAAGCCCTGGGGCACCTGCAAACCATGGCGAGTCTACTCTGCCAGAGAGCCTATGTTTTCACCAAGACAGTTGTGTAAAATATCTGCTACTTAATGGGTCAGGAAAGGACAGCTGCGCAGTACTTAAAGTTGTGTATATTTCTTGAAATGCATCTAATCAGTGGGGTCTACAGGGATGGACATAGCCACTTAGAGAACGCTGCAAGTCAGGACACCTGTTACAAGGACAGTAGATTGTTAAATGTGATATACATTTCGAGATAGCATTCTACAAACAGAGAGTTTAAAGGAAAGGTGTTGACTCAAATGAATGGCTGGGTATGGATTTGGGTACAAGAGGTGGAGACCACCCCATCTGGAGTAACCAGATTTACCTCCACGGATTCACTTTGGGCACCTATAGCTTTCTCCCAGGCACTTGGCCAGTGTCTGCAGAAAGTACCCTGACTTGGATTAAGGATGTGTGTTTTTCCCTTTAGAGCTAGGAAGCACTCATGGGTGGTTGAGGAGCCACCAACAGAAATATCCATGCCATATGGAAATGTGTACTAGTGCTGGCTGACTGCCATGCCAGGGAATCCAAAAGAGTGAGAATACCAGTTTGTGCATGAGTGCCAGTGTGTTCAAAACCTGAGGGTTGTTGTGATGAAGAAGATATGTTCTGACCTCTATAGAACTGCATAACCAGTGAGTGTAGCCCATGGGGGTCCATCTTGCTATGTATTCTTGTGTTGAAGTGAATAAAAGCCCAACTTTAGAATCCCACCCTGGTTTGGACATTTTCGGTTCTTGCTTTCTGTATCCGAATTACTTGGGTGCCCTGTCCAGAAGTACAAACCTAGTGCTGATGCTGAGTGAAATGATTTCTCCCGAACCTAGGCTAACCAGATAATAGGTTACAAATTGGAGGCTCTGGGCGCTAAATAACAACAAACCCTAAACCCGACCCCTGGTTACACACAGTGGTGGCTAAGCCTCTGCTGGTGACCAAGATATGTTGGGGGAGAGGAGTACAGCTAGCAGCCAGGACACTGTTATATTATTGCTATGGTGTTAGCTCTGCACCATTGCCTGGGCTCTAACCAGAGCACAGAATGCTTTACCAGGGGCATGCCTTTGTGTGTCTCCACTGTGAATATTCAGCTGAATATTTGAGTCAAGGTACATACTGTTTGCTGACTGTTATCAAATACCATGTTACATCTGCAACAACCAATCAAACAGCATGTACTGTCAACAGTACATGTCTCAAGCCTGCTTGCTATAGTCATCAATTGTTAGTGACCCCTGCTGCTGTAATATTCCGCAGAACCCTCTTGTGTAGGTGGATATTCCAGCATGTAGAAATGCAAATAAATACAGCAGTCAGTCCATAAAGTGAAGGAATTCTCTCTACAGTCAGGTTCAGCTCTACACCCTGAGGTCACTGTGCATGCAGCGTGCCTCATGTGTTTGGTTGACAGAACTGGCTACCTTATTGCACCCAGCATTATTACAAGAGCTGGACCAGACCCATCTGCATCATACCTCTCAACGCTTCATGATGGAAATGAGGGACACATTCCCAAACATGGAGAGCCATGCTCCAACACTGGCAAACCACTATGTTTAGTTGTACAAAGTTTGTATTCGATTTAGTAGCTTTGAATATTATAAAATTCAGCTTTAAAGTCTAAACCTACAGCATACTGTCTATGTGGCCAGCACCTCTATGAGGGACAGAGAAATTCTGAGGGTGAAATGAGGGAACATCTCTCGAATTGGGGCCAGTTGAGAAGCATGATCTGCATGCTGCTCATAGAGGTTACTCTTCCCGACCCCCTAAGCAGGCCTCTGTACTGCTCGGTAACCTGCAGTGCTGCAACTCTGTAACAGTAGCAAATCTCTGAGGGGGGATAGGCTGTAAATCAGGATGTGCTGTCCTGTCACTTTAAGGGATTACTCCACCCTATAGCCTTCATGAATAATAATGATTTGATTTGAATATGTGAGTAGGGACATATTTCTGAGGCAGACAGGAAGTTCACTTTAGTCTCTGGAGAGCACCTACAGGCAGGAGTCTGCAGCTGAGCTGAAGACATAGGACTGCTAGAAGAAGAGTTGTTAAACATGAATAGTCAAAACTCACCTTGGGCAAGGGAGCACAGGAGGACTAAAGAAAGTTCTTTTCTCCAAAACCATTGTTACTTTTGGTTTGGATTTTGTTCCACTCCCTGTACTTTCCTGTTTTTGAAGATTCTGATAGGAGCTACAGATATTAATAAGCAAAGGTACACTTAAACTGGAAAGAATGCAGCTGGAGGTAAAGTCTGAAATTCAGAGTGGGGGTCTGAGAACATGGATACATAGTAACTGCGTGCCGTAAATGAGGGAGGGGACTGAGAACACAAGTATACAGTAACTATGTGTGCAGTAAATGTCGAGGAGGGTCTGAGAACACATACACAGTAACTGTGCAGTAAATGATGGGAGGGGACTGAGAAACAAATGTACAGTAACTGTGTGCAGTAAATATCGGCAGGGAGTCTGAGAACATTGATACACAGTAACTGTGTGCAGTAAATGTCGGGAGGGGTCTGAGAACACATACACAGTAACAATGTGTGCAGTAAATATCAGCAGGGGTCTGAGAACATTGATACACAGTAACTGTGTGCAGTAAATGCGGGGAGGGGGTCTGAGAACACGGATATACAGTAACTGTGCACAGTAAATGCAGGGCAGGGAGTCTGAGAACATGGATATACAGTAACTGTGTGCAGAAAATGGGGAGGGAGTCTGAGAACACATACACAGTAACACTGTGCAGTAAATGTCAGGAGGGTGTCTGAGAACATGGCTACACAGTAACTATGTGTACACTAAATGGGAGAGGGTCTGAGACCACAGTTATACAGTAACTGTGTGCAGTAAATGCAGGGAGGCAGTCTGAAACATGGATACAGGGCTGCCAGATCTACAGGGATCCCTGTATTTTACAGGTATTTAGAGCTATCTGCAGGAAATTCTTCCCATAGACTTGCATTGGTTATGCAGGAAAACATTGCAATTCAGCTGCCATAGGCAATAATGTAATCTACAGGGTAACAACCCTGGAGTTACAGGGAAAATGCCAAATCAATCTGGGAGCACTGCAGATACACCAACAATGGACCCTATGCACTAATGGGCCGGAGTGGCTGCAGCGCGTATCTGGGGCATGCAACCATTCTTCACCCATTGCGCCACCCGCGTGATTCACCCATTGGGCATGCAGCCCCACTGCCTGACTGCATGGAGGGCAATGTGGCCGAGGTGGGCAGGAGGTGTGCCAGGGTGTGTGCCCGCACTCCATGACATACAAGAGCGCTGGGTGTGGGGCACAGAGTACACAGGGAACCCCTGCTAGGCGTGATGCACCCCTGGGATGTTGCCCCCGGTTGCCAAACAGACAGGCAGGGACTGCCGTCCCCACACCATGCCATCTCAGACCACGGACAGCTAAAGGTGGTCTGGGACGGCCGACTGTGCACCAGCCCACCTCTTGTGTTATGTCGCTACACAGCGGCAACAGTATTTCCACGCAATGGGCGCAGGGATCCATTGGCAAACCAGGTCAGAGCATCCCATTGGATGTGCACCCACCCTGTCTGCGTATCATTCCTCCGTGCTCCCACGCACCAAGGGGTTGGAGCCATGGACAGGTGGCAGGTGGTCGTGAATACCGCCGGTGCGCACTCTGTCTGCCGTGCACAGCTACGCAGGCGGGTACGTGCAGATTCTGTGTACCCCCAACCCAGCACTGTACAGGGCCTATATGTGTAATATATGCAGGGAGGGGTCTGAGAACAAATGATATACAGTAACTAAGTGCAGTAAATACAGGAAGGCGGTCTGATAACCACCTGAGATGGTCCCAGGACCATTCTTGCAAATGAGCTTGCACAATGATGACTTGCCTGGCTAAATAAAGTTTTGATTTGATAACACAGATACACAGTAACTATATGCAGTAAATGCGGGGAGGTGGTCTGAGAACATGGATACAGTAACTATATGTGCAGTAAATGCAAAGGGAGGGGTCTGAGAACATGGATATACAGTAACTGGTGTATAGTAAATGCGGGGAGGAGTCTGAACACAGATATACAGTAACTGTGCAATAAATGCGGGCAGGGGTATGAGAACACAGATATACTGTAACTATATGTGCAGTAAATGTGGGAGAGGTGGTCCGAGAACATGGATATATAGTAACTGCAGTAAATGTGGGAAGGCTGTCTTTTTTTTCTTTCTTTCAAACTCTTTTTTTCTTCATTCCTTACCTCTGGCCTCTCTCCAGCGTGGTCACTCGGTCAGCGGCTCTGCCCATCCTGCCTGAGCGTGGTCCACTCATTCTCTTCCCCTGCAGCTAACCTAAGCCCCCAGGTCTGTGTCCTCTGGAGAAGGACTGCCATCTCCTACTGGTACCCCATCTATAGTATTGGAAGGGCAGCTGACACAGGGGAGGATCCGGATTGAGCATCCTAACACCGGCGGTGGACGTGGGGCCATTACCACAAGGCCGCTTTCACCTACCAGAGGAGGGAGGTTTTTTCCTTCTTTTCCCCCAGACTAGGGTCGTGCTGTGCTGCCCAGCCCGCACATGCACGCTCCTCAAGACACATCCAGAGGGCGACCCCAATGTCTTCCCAGCAAAGTCCCTACATCTTTTTTTTTTTTCAACTATTTTTTCCTCCGGCCATGGCTTGTGGAACATCTCTCAGGCATCCTGTCTGGTTCCTGCCCGCCTGAGGGCCCCTCCGTACAGGCCTTCTCTCACCACTTCCTGCAGACAGCACCCCCGTTTAACCCCACCGGGGGTCCTCCCCTCTTGGGCGCTCTTGCACGCCAGACCGGCTTGCAGGTAAGGGCTCTGATGGAGGGCCTGAAGGCCAGTCGGAGAGAGAGCCCGGTTGTGGGCATGGGGACAGGTGCCTCCGTCCCACGAAGTCGTGTTTTCCTGTTCTGCGCCTCCTCCTGCACGTGGTGCACTGATACTCTGGCGCATGGCAACTCTGCCTGTGTCGGCCATGTCACTATGCGCCTGCCGTAGCTGCAACAACCCCAGTCTCCACCGGTGGTCGCTGGCATGCCAGGCCATACCCCCTTGCATCCCAGGGAGGAGAGCACCACAAGGGCACTAATCCTCAACCCTACCCCTGCCGATCCCCAGCACCTCTAGTTCCCTCCTGAACCCGAGTCACCGACGAAGCAGTGCGAGGCCAGCGCCTCAGCCCCAGCGCCACCAGGCCAGCTAGTCCCTACATCTTGTAGTGCACGAGTCTCCACTGGGTGCCGCTTGACTGCAGGGACCATCCCCTGCCCTCCCAGAAGAGGAGAGCAGTCCTATGGATGCTCGATCCACTCTCCCGCACGACCCCGACAGCCCGAGCTCGCCCCCATCCCAGGTTGCCGGCATGGTGCAAGGGGTGCCAAGCGCCCCAACCCTCAATGCCATGGGGCCTGCTATGGGAAGGCAGTCTGAGAACACGGATAAACAGTAACTATGATTGCAGTAAATGTGGGAGGGGCCTGAGAACGATATACAGTAATTATATGTGCAGTGAATGTGGGGAAGGGAGTCTGAGAACACAGATATACAGTAACTGTGCACAGTAAATGCTGGGGAGCAGTGTGAGAATGTGATATACTCTGTGCAGTAAATGCAGGAGGGTCTGAGAACATGGATATGCAGTAATTATGTGTAGTAAATGTGGGGGGACTGAGGACAGATATACAGCAACTACGCACAGTAAATGCTGGGGAGAGGGTCTGAGAACACAGATATACAGTAACTGTGTCTGCTTTAAATGCTAGGGAGGGGGTTAAGAATACAGATATACAGCAGTTGTGTGCAGTAAATGCAAGGAGGGAGTCTGAGAACACAGATATACAGTAACTATATGTGCAGTAAATGTGGGAAGAGGGTCTGAGAACATGGATATACAGTAACTATATGTGCAGTAAATGTGAAGGGAGGGGTCTGAGAACAGGGATATATAGTAACAATGTGCAGTAAATGTGGGTAAGGGTCTGAGAACAAGATATACAGCAACAATGTGCAGTAAATGCTGTGGAGGGGGGTCTGAGAACACAGATGTACAGTAACTCTGTGCAGTAAATGCAGGGAGGGTCTAACATGGGTATATGGTAACTGTGTGCAGTAAATGGGAAGGGGCCCAGAACATGGATATACAGTAAATATATGTGCAGTGAATGTGGGGAGGAGAGTCTAAGAACACAGATATATGGTAACTGTGTGCAGTAAATGCCAGGGAGGGGTCTGAGAACATGGATATACAGTAACTGTGTGCAGTAAATGCAGGGAGGGTCTAAGAACATGGATATACAGTAACTATGTCTTCAGTAAATGCTAGGGAGGGGGTTTGAGAACACAGATACACAGCAACTGTGTGCAGTAAATGCGGGAGGGAGTTCTGAGAACACAGATATACACATTACGTGTGCAGTAAATGCAGGGAGGTGGTCTGAGAACATGGATATACAGTAACAATGTGTGCAGTAAATGCGGAGGGGTCTGAGAACATGGATATACAGTAACAATGTATGCAGTAAATGCAGAGGAGGGGTCTGAGAACATGGATATACATTAACTATATGTGCAGTAAATGTGAAGGGTGGGGTCTGAGAACATGGATATACAGTAACTATATGTGCAGTAAATGTGAAGGGTGGGGTCTGAGAACAGGGATATACAGTAACAATGTGTGCAGTAAATGTGGGGGGTCTGAACATAGATATACATAACTATGTGTGCAGTAAATGCTGTGGAGGGGTCTGAGAACACAGATACACAGGAACTGTACAGTAAATGCGGGAGGGAGTCTGAAAGCACAGATATACAATAATTATGTGTGCAGTAAATGCAGGAAGCAGTCTGAGAACATGGATATACAGTAACTATGTGCAGTAAATGTGGGGAGGGGGTCTGAGAACATGGATATACAGTAACTATGTATGCAGTAAAGGCTGGGGATGGGGACAGAACACAGATATACAGCAACTGTGTGCAGTAAATGTGGTGGAGGGAGTCTGAGAACACAGATATACAGTAATTGCCGCATTAAATGCGTGGATGGGTCTGAGAACATAGATATTCAGTAACTGTGTGCATTACGTGCAGGGAGGGGGTCTGAGAACACGGATATACAGTAACTGCAGTAAATGCGTGGAAGGGTGTCTGAGAACACAGATATACAGTAACTGTGTGCAGTAAATGCAGTGGAGGGTCTAAGAACATGGATATACAGTAAATGCTGGGTAGGGGGTCTTAGAAAACAGATACAGTAACTGTGTGTAGTAAATGTGGGGAGGAGGTCTGAGACATGGATATACAGTAATTATATGTGCAGTGAATGTGGGGAGGGATCTGGAAACCAGATATACAGTAACTGTGTGTAGTAAATGCCATGGAGGGGTCTGGGAACATGGATATACAGCAACTGTGTGCAGTAAATGCGCAGAGGGGTCTGAGAACAAGGATATACAGTAACAGTGTGTGCAGTAAATGTGGGGAGGGGTCTGAGAACATAGATATACAACAACTATGTGCAGTAAATGCTGTGGAGGGGTCTGAGAACACAGATATACAGCAACTGTGTGCAGTAAATGCGGGAGGGAGTCTGAAAACACAGCTATACTAATAATTATGTGTGCAGTAAATGCAGGAAGGTCTGGGGAACATGGATATACAGTAACTATATGTGCAGTAAAGGCTGGGGATGGGGACGGAACACAGATATACAGCAACTGAGTGCAGTAAATGTGGTGGAGGGGGTCTGAGAACACAGATATACAGTAATTGTGCACATTAAATGCGGTGGATGGGTCTCAGAACATAGATATTCAGTAACTGTGTGCATTAAGTGCAGGGAGGGGTCTGAGAACACGAATATACAGTAACTGCAGTAAATGCGTGGAGGGGGGTCTGAGAACACAGATATACAGTAACTCTGTGCACTAAATGCAGTGGAGGGGTCTAAGAACATGGATATACAGTAAATGCAGGGTAGGGGTCTTAGAAAACAGATATACAGTAACTGTGTGCAGTAAATGTGGGGAGGGTCTGAGAACATGGATATACAGTAATTATATGTGCAGTGAATGTGAGGGAGGGAGTCTGAGAAACTGATACGCAGTAACTGTATGTGCAGTAAATGCAGGGAGGGATCTGGAACCAGATATACAGTAACTGCATGTAGTAAATGCCATGGAGGGGTCTGGGAACATGGATATACAGCAACTGTGTGCAGTAAATGCAGCAGAGGGGTCTGAGAACACAGATATATAGTAACTGTGTGTGCATTAAATGCAGGAGGTGGTCTGAGAACATGGCTGTTCAGTAACTATGTGTGCAGTAAATGTTGGGGAGGAGGTTGAGAACACAGAAATATAGTAACTGTGTGCAGTGAATGCAGGGAGGGGGTCTGAGGAAACAGATATTCAGCAACCGTATGCAGTAAATGTGGTGGAGGGAGTCTGAGAACAGATATACAATAACTATGGGTGCAGTAAAAGTGGGGAGAGGATCTGAGAACACGGATATACAGTAATATGTTGCAGTGAATGTGGGAGGGAGTCTGAGAACACAGATATATACAGTAAATGTGTGCAGTAAATGCGGTGGAGGGGTCTCTGAACATGGATTTACAATAACTGTGCAGTAAATGCTGGGGAATGGGTCTGACAACACAGTTATACAGCAGCTGTGCAGTAAATTAAGTGGATGGGGGTGTCTGAGAACATGGATATAGAGTAACCGTGTGCAGTAAATATGGGGAGGGGTCTGAGAACACGGTTATGCAGTAATTGTGTGTGCAGTGAATATGGGGAGGAGTCTGAGAACACAGATATACAGTAACTGTGTGCAGTAAATGCGGTGGAGGGGTCTAAGAACATGGATTTACAATAACTGTGCAGTAAATGCTGGGAATGGGTCTGACAACACAGTCATACAGCAACTGTGTGCAGTAAATTGGTGGAGGGGTCTGAGAACACGGATATAGAGTAACTGTGCAGTAAATGTGGGGGAGGGGTCTGAGAACACGGTTATGCAGTAATGATGTGTCTAATGGATATGGGTAGAAGTCTGAGAACACAAATACACAGTAAATATTTGTGCAGTAAATGTGCAGGAGAGAGTCTGAGAACACGGATATACAGTAATTATGTGTGCAGTAAATGCAGGAGGGGTCTGAGAACACAGCTATACAGTAACTGTGTGTGCAGTAAATGTAGTCATTAATCAGCCTTATTCTTCTCTCAGGCACTAAGTAGTAACATTGTTCATCCCTTATGTAGCAGATAATATATGTACCCCTACCACCCCATCCTGAGCAGTGCAGAGCAAATTGTATGGCATACCTGAGGATTCTGACATCTTTTATCAAACAAATTCCAGTGACTCCCCCACACACAGTAATCCTTTCAAATGCATTGTTTTATGGTTTCTTTCACTTCATACTTTTTAGGAGGTTACTTAATTGGTATCACACAACCCACCTTCAACTCTGTAGCTGAACTGAACCTGCAGTGTGACCTATGATGGTGTGTGCATGGCCCAGGCTGATCCTGAGTCTAGGGTAGTTGGTGGTTTGCTCACAGGGAGCCCGTTGAATAACCACAGAATTTGGGATCACCTCCTCTCTATCTGTAGGGGTACAGGCACAGTCACCTTACAGTGCTGGACACGCTCCCAGGTGCGGTAGCCAAACACTTAAATCTTTTACTTACCAGGATATATCAAATTCATGCAGTACATATGATGCATACAATAGGTACAGGGCCCCAATAAATGAATCTTCAACATAGGAACATATGATAGTCTTCTGTCCTTTGTGAAGGCCTCTGGTAATCATCAGAGCTAGGATCCACCCATACCTCTTGCCTCCCTCCTCTTTTCTGTCCTGGCCATATACGAGCTTCATATTCGGGCATGAGGGGCTACTAACCACAGGGTCGAGCACTCACTGCCAACTGCTGTACCATTTGGAGCAGGTGGAGCATCAGGAGGTGGGTACTGACCATGGGTCAGACACCCACCACCAACTGCTGTACATTTGGAGTGGGTGGGCCAGCTGCAGGTGGGTACTGCCCATAGAGTCAGGCACCCACCACCAACTACTGTGCATTTGGGGGTGGGTGTGCCAGTGGGAGGTGGTACCAACAGTAGGGTTAGGCACCTCTGGCTGGTTGTTTTATTGTTTGGGGATGAGGGGTACCTGTAGCAGGATTGGACCCAGACCACTAAGCATATATGGAGATAGGGTCCTGACCACTGCTAATCTTTACACAAAGCAGAGGGCATTTTTGTGACTCGAAACTGCACAAAATGGGAGTTTCGATTCAGAAAAATAAAGTCCACTTCACAAAACTGACGACGTCAGTATCACAAAAATCCAGCTATCCTTAGAATGTTGAAAAACTTCTGCACATGTACAAACATGGCACTTCATTTTCTTAAGCCACCTATCGAATAATCATCCTTGAAAAACTCTAATGAACCTGCAAGTTTCAGGTTTCATTTCCTAGCCATTTTTGTGCTATTGTGAGCAAAAGTCTTAGCTTCCATATTTTTAGACGCCTAGAATGTTCACACCGCTAAACTAACCATTACGCAATTTACCAGATCCGGAGATCCTGGCATTAACTCCACACATAAAAATATCGGGTTATTCTGTCCAGGGACAGCAGCATTATTAAGGTTCAAAAATCATGATTTAGCATTGAACTGCCTACTCAACCTTGTTATAAGAGTGTTACCATGTCGCACTAAATAACTGTAAAAACAAAACGTGTTGAGGCATCAGTTAGGATTCAATGCAGAGCCTCAAAATTTGGGACATATGACTTCAGGGTAAAAAATTGTGCCCTGGTCTTTGGTGAAACTTTGGCATTGTGTTCATCAGGGTTTGAACGATCCTTCCCACGCTTTATGTTACCCTAACTTTAGCACTGTCTTTCCAGCACAGAACTTTACCTCACACCAATGCTTGGAGAGAGGGTGCCAAAGTTAGGTGAACACCAGTGCTGTACTGATACATAGGTACTCTTTGAAGAAAGGTACAAGATATGCTAGTACACAAGATACCTTCACAGGTAAATACATAGATATGTTGGTACAAAAGATACCTTACAGGTAAATACATAGATAAGCTGGATACATAGATACCTTGAAAATAAATACATAGATATGCTGGATATGTATATACCTTGAAAACAGATACATAGATATGCTGGATACATAAGATACCTTGAAGATAAGATACACAGATATGCTAGTACACAATATACCTTACAGGTAAATACATATATATGCTGGATACATATATACCTTGAAAATAGATATGCTGGATACATAGATACCTTGAGGATGGGTGCATAGGAATGGTAGATACAAAGATACCTTGAAGACAGAGACAAAATTATGCTGAATACATAGATACCTTGAAGGTAGAGACAGAGATATGCTGAATACTTTGGGTAGGTACATATATATGGTGGATACATAGATATCTTGAAGGTAGATACATAGATACTTTGAAGGACAGACACAGATATGCTGCATACATAGATACCTTGAAGACAGGTACATAGATATGCTGGATAGCATCATGGCTGGTGTTAACAGGAGCATACATAGGCAATGGCAGATTATTGCTGACAGTATGCCGAGTGTGAGCCTTTGTGTTCTGTATAATGTTCTGCACTTCTCTGAGCTGTGAGGTGGCATCAGTGCAATTGAAGGACTCATTAAAAGTTCAGCTTTGAAGGGTGGTACCTCAGAGGCCCGTGCTCCAGGCACTGTTACTGTATTTCATGGTTCCTAATTCTTTGCTATTTTTAAGCACTTCAGGAGTATTTGAGCATAGAGGGCTGATTACAGTATCTTGGTAGAAGTCCTACCAGAAGTGCCTGATCACTAGTATACTCTTGACCCCAACCACAGTGGAATATTTCCTTTACACCTGGCCTGTGGGTACTGGCAGGGTCAGGTATAGAGAGGAGCTGATGTTGAACAACTCTTCTCAGAACACCAGACTACTGTTTTAAATTCAGTACAGCATCATGCAGGAACAAAAGGTCAAGGAGCTTTTGTGTAATAGAGCCCAGATGATTTATTCCTAGCTTCATGGCACCTCATGTATCACTGACTGTTCTGTTGATTCTGATCTGTGCAAAAAGAAGAGACATGATCTTAAGATATGCTGAATACATAGATACCTTGAAGATACATACATACATTGATACATGATACCTTGAAACTAGATACATAGATATGCTGGATACATAGATATCACAAAGGTAGGTACAGAGATAGCTACATTCATAGACAGTGAGCGCACTGGCTTTTGGAAAATAAGATAATCCATACACTTTGATGGACTGTGACTGAAAGAACTTCTGCATCTGGAGCACCTGCCCAGAATGCAGCATGTATACGTATAGCACCCTGGAAAAGATGGAAGATCACAGTACCCCATGGATTTGTTAATTGTGCCGAATGGCAATGAAGAAAGGGACTTGATTTTAGCTGTGGCAAGGAGGACTGGTACCATATATCTCTGGAAGATGGCAGTAGGATTTCTCTTCCTGACTTAGAGTTTGCCACACAGGATAGAAGAAAGTCATTTGATGCTGCAATAACTGTACTCAATCCCTTTGTGTATCGATGCTGTCCAGTACCCAGTTCACCTCAAAACTGTTTATTTAAGGCCAGCCCAGTGGCATGGAGGCTGAGGCATCATGCCTTACCTCCTGCAATGCTGGCGACCCATGTTTGTAGTGTGAGCAGGTCATCTGGGGTGGGAAGAGGATTGAGCGCCTGGAAGACAGCTCTCCTCTCCTGGGGAGGGAGGGAGGACACAGAGGCCGGTGCATCTTTGACACCTAGCAGTGGCTGGGTGGTGGAGTGCCTGGGTCCTGTATGTAGGGATGGGGTGGAGTAGTTGGCTTATGCTGTGCAAAGTGAAGCACACACAGCTCCGCCATTGCTGGCATCAACATTGCTCCACCCTCCAGGAGGGGCAGGATGGAGTAAGCCAGAGAGGAAAATTGTCCAGGGCTCGGCTGGATGATGCCAATACCCACAGGCGCTGCTTCTGTGAATGGCAGACACCTCCCAAACCAGATCCGTGTTTGGCGGGTCAAAGGATCCCCGCCACAGGAGGTAAGCCGTGGAGGAAGAAAGGAGGTACACTACGAGTGGGGGATGGGGCTAGGGCTCTGTGAGATGGAGGGTCCCAGGACGGAGCACAAAGAAAGTATAAAAAATTGTTTATTCAGGTAAATGTACCTATTCAGTGATCCTAAAGAGGCGCAGCACAGGTCACCAAAATAAAGACTCACTTGGGAACAGGGACGAAATCCACTCTCTGAATCAAACACTGAACAGTAAAAATGTTTTCTCCCCATTTGTTAAGTTGTTGCTGTAGGGATGAGGTGAGCAATGGTCGGTGCTTGAGGGTAGGGTGCTACATTCATCTGTGGGGGGTATTTATTTTTTATCATGTAATACTTTTTCGCCTGCTGTGGCACAGTCCAACTTAGGGCATCCAGCCACCAGCTCCACCTGCCCGGAGAACTGGGTAGCTCAAATTGCACCCAGGAGGATCCGGGATGGCTATCTTGCCATCCTGCTGGAGGGCTCCTCTGCCTCAGCCAGCCAGGACAGCCCCAGAGCCTTCCTGACAGGATTCCGCCAAAGTCCTCCAGGCGGCTCTGAGTGCGCCCATCAAGCTGTACAGTCACGCCCAGCCATTTTCCTCCGATTGGTCCCTTGGAATGTGGATGTGCAATGACGACCAGGCACAATGTGTCGACATCCGCCAGATCTCCTCCAGTATCACCAGCACTAGTAGTGCCCCTGAGTGTCCCCAGGAGCCACTACAGTGCGGTGAGATTCCCCAACCCACCCCAGGACCAGGAGAACAGACTGCGGATGCTCAATCCTAATCCTCCCTGTTGACCCCTGATAGCCCGGGCTCATTCCCAAACCCAGGTCGCCTGCATGGTGCAAGGTGTGTGTCCAGTGCCTTAACCTCAGTGCAGCCAGGCATCTGGGGGTATTTATTATTTTTGAAACTCAGATTTACAACCTTTGAGTCTGGGACTCATTTACAAAGGCACCTCATCGCAGGGAGGGTAGACAGTGTGAGATACAACAGTGGTAACATACAGGTGCAATACAGATAACAAAAGAACACAATATAACAGTGGTTTATGGAATAAAGTTACGTGCAGTAAATAGCAATTGTATAAAGTATAACAATAGTAGAAGTCACAACCCTGGTCATACCGGGAAATACCTATGTGGAAGGGTGGGGAGACAGGAGGAGGAAAAGAAAACAAAGGGGGAAGCGTCCAATGGACACTGTCAAGTCAAGGCCAGTGTCAGTGGCTCAGTAGGCACACTCACCTCTGAGGCAGGGAGATCAGAGGGCTATGGGTTCAGTTCCCACATCTGGCACTTGGTTAATATCCCAGTACTGACACTGTAATGCAGCATGAGAGGGTGCTGCATTTCTGAGGTGCTGCTTCAGATGAGACGTTAAACCGAGGTCCCATCTGCCTGGATTGGTGGTAGTTCAGGTGGATGTTAAAGATCCCATGGCACTTATCGAAAAGAGTAGGGAATTTCCCCGTGTCCTGGCCAAATTTCCTCATTCACTAAAAATACCACCAACAGCTTAATCTGGTTCAAGGTCAGTTGCCATTCATCTGTATCCTCCCCCGGTCGTGCCTGAAAATAGGCAGGATTTGTCTAGTGCACTTACCCGGTCAACAAAAGCTAAATAAAAATAAAAATAAATAAGGCTATGGGCCAGAAATGGGGAGGGACCCCAACATTAAGTTGATTAAGGCAACTACAGCATCAGGTGCCAAAGCGATGGTTACGGAAAGCGACTTTAAAGGGACCAATTTTGGCAGACTTGGTGACAGAGGGCAGGAGGGAGTTGAACAATGTGGGCACGGTAGTGGAAGGACCTTGGGCTAGGGAGGTCTTAGTACAGGGCACCAGAAAAGTGGCCTTAACTGAGCTACGGTGGCAACAGATGGGGATGCAAGCCGCGAGGGATGTGAACCCTGGGGAGGGTCCCAGCAGGGTTTTTGGGTGGCAAGCAGGTTTGTAGTGTAGGTGCTCCTCCAAGGTGAGCAGGTTGGTGGTGGAATAGAGCATGCAAATATGGGTGCGGAGCGATGTGCCGGTCAGGAGCCTGCAGGCCTTGTTTATCGAGGTCTGATTCTGGTGAGGGTGGTATTGTTACTACAGCGTAGATAGGTAGGCTGTAGTCCACTAGGGACAGGACAGAGGAGTTGGTGCCAGTCAGAGGATGGTTTGGGGAGGCAATTCTGTGGCGGGGAGAAGGCCAATCCGAGAGTTTATGGCTGAGGACAGGGTATTGATGTGGGTGGAATGTAAGAGGTCGAAGGTGATGCCCAGGTACTTGCAGGATGACACCTGCTTGAGAGGGTGAGCATTACTGGGGAGAATGCAGAGGGGGCATTTTTGGCCTCATTCTGGTGATGCTAAAAAGCATAGATTTGTTGTTTTTTTTGAGGTTAATGACCAGCCAGTGGTCAAGGAACCACTTTTGACTTGGTTGAATGTGTGCTGCAGGGATTCCCTGAGAGATGCGGGTCAGGATGGGAGGCAAGGAGAACCGCAGATCATCGGCATAGAGTAGCATATTGCCCGAGCAGGAGCTGGGGAGGTGTTGAGAAATAGGCTTGAACAGAATGGGGCCCAGGATGGAACCCTGGAGAACCCCGAGCTAATGGGCAGGGTATTGACAGAGTGCCGCTTACCTTCATGTGCTGTGATCTGGTAGAGAGGTAACTGGTGAACCTTGCCAGTGGGCCAGGGAGAGCCAAGTTGGTGGAGGGAGTCAAGTAGGATGGGGTGACAGACAGTGTCAAAGGCCATGGAGAGGTCAACTAACACTGCACCTGCAACATGACCAGAGTCGAGAGCAGAGTGGAGGTGCTAGGAGAACTCCAGGAGGGTTGTAATGGTACTGTGTCCAGGGCGGAATCCATGTGTTCCGGACACAGCAGGTCATATTTGGCCAGATACTCAGAGAGCTGAAATGGCCCTATTTTTCTAGTGCTTTGGAAAGAGGGGGAGAATGGAGATGGGCCTGAAATTGTTAGGGAGGTTCTATCTCCACTCTTATGGATAGAGGTGATTTCTGCAATTTTCCGGCACAGGGAAAGTGACCAAGACATAGTGACTGGTTTAAAAGGTTGGTGAGAGGGGCTAGTACAGTATCTAGGACTAATCGGAGAATCCTGGAGTCATGGGGATCACAGCTGGGGTTGTTGCTAGCTAAGGCTTTTGCAGATGAGGCCTGGCTTCAAGGGGTGATATGGCAGGCAGGTAGAAGGGGGTGATCCAGGATGGGGGTGGGGCAGGATAGGGTCAAAAAGTAGTTTGGGAGTACAGAACTTAGATCTGAGAAAGCCATATTGAGGCACTCAGCTATGCTGGGAGGATCAGTAATGATGGTACCATCTATGGAAAGTAGTGATGGTGGGGGAGTGGGTCTTTCCATTGAGCTCTTTCATATTGCCCCAGAAGGCACGGGATGAGCCCAAGTGGATTCAAGGGTGGCTTGATGATATTTGACCTTAGCCTGCCTTATAGCCCAGGTGCACTTGTTACGTGCTGCACTATAGGCTTGTCTGTCAGCCAGTTTGCCTGTCTCGACAGCAATATGCCAGAGATTATCTTTGTTTCAGTGTTTGGATGAGGGATGGGAGATCCATGGGGTGTTGTGTTTATTGGCACGGATTCTGGTCAGAGGGCGAAAGGTCGAGGCCTTGCTGAAGGCATTGGAGAAATAGGCTAGGGCAGAGTCACTATCCATTGTGAGTAGGATTGTGGGACCAGTCAGTGGGCTAGGTGCATTTTTAGCTTCTGAGACCCCTAGGGCAAAAGCGCCATGCAGGTGACGGTATGTCCCTCAATTGAGTAGATACCACTTGTGAGAAGGCAGGCAGTCTTCTAAAATGGCACCAAACACATGGCTACCTTTCCACCTACCCCTTCCCTCTCACTGAGGTTGCCTTATATGTTATGAAGCGGTTGTTTACCCATTAGTGAGGGATGTTTTGCTAATTAAATTTAATAGAATGTAGAGGAATACTGTTGGGGTCAGTGGGCATGTGGAGGCAGTGGTTGGTGAATGCTGTGAACCTTGAGGGATATATCTCCTTGAGGAGTACCTCTCCCACTTGTGCATGGGGTTGGCTAACAGACTATTCAGTGCCCACACCTTGAGCATGTCATCTGCAGTGTCTAGCCATTCATGTGCAGTGGGGCTAGACTCAACTCTTACTGTCTACCATAAAATATTTAAGTAAAAATTGTTTCTGCCTCAGTAAAATGTCAGATATGAAGCTTAATTCACCAAAAGTCTAGTACTTTTATATTGTTTTCCTATGCAGCATGGGTGATCCATGCATGGTCCTCATATATTTACAGCACAGACTTTGGACAAACTGTTTTGGTGTGCATGCTGGACATAATATCTGTTTATCACATTTAGTAAATGTCACTGTCACCCTTCTGGTTGAAGTTTCATGTGGAGGGTTTGAGGATTATATATACCTTGATTGATGTGGAGGCAGACCTGGATATTGTGGTCATTACCAATCATGGTGCATTGACAACCATGTCTGGGAAATGGTCATACCAGGCTACTCTCTGTTCAGAAAGGACAGGGTAGGAAGGAAAGGAGGGGAGTGGTGCTTTATGTTAAGGAAAACATGAAAGTGACAGAGGTACAGGAATTCAAGGTGGGGACTAAAGTGGTTGGGTCATCATCGAGTCAGGAAATGGAGCCACTATTTGGATAGGAGTAGTCTACATGCTCCAACCCACAGGAGGACTTAGATAAAGAAATGTTGAAGTAATTGGCAAAATGGCTAAAAAGGTGAGGTGCTTGTGGGGACTTTAACTGCCAGATGTAAATGGAGCCTCCTGCTGCAGTATCAGCCAGAAGTAGAGACATCCTGACTTCCTGCAGGGGGCATTTCTCAGGCAACTAGTCAGAGAACACATCATGCTGTAGGGCAATATTGGACCTGGTGCTTAGTAACAGGGACAGTGTTGCAGACATCAGGGTGGAAGTCATCTAGGACCAGTGATCATCGCACAGTGTGGTTAAATATAAGAACAGCAGCAGAATGCAGCCACACAAGGGCAAGGGTCCTGGAATTCAGAAGGGCTGACTTTACAAAGATGGAGAGACCTCCAAAAGGACCTGGGCGGAGAGATGTCTTGGTGGGGTGAGGGCAAATGGGTCAGACCAAAAGAGGAAATAGTAAAGACAACAAACCTGTATGTCAAACAAGTAAGCAAAACCAGAAGGAAGAGACCATTATGGTTCCTAAAGAGGCAGAAAAGGAAAGGTAAAAGAGTGTTATTCAGAAGGTAAGGAGACCCAGAGAGAGGAGGATAGGGAAGTGTATCTAGGGGAAACAGAAGGAGGCAGGCACAGCAGTGAGGTGCACAAAGGTGCAAACTGAGGAAAGAACAGCCCAGGCAGTATCTAAAGGGGACAAGACATTTTTCAAGTGTGACAGTGAGAAAAGGAAGACAAAGGGAGGGGTTGTATGGTTGGGGGGACTTATGGAGGAGGACCAAAAAAAGGCAAACACATTAAACAAATACTTTTGCTCATTGTTCACTGTAGAAGGGGAAGGGAGGGACCCCAGAAAGGCACCAGAAGCTATGAGGAGAGGGAAGTGGACATCAGTCCCTTATCTGAGGAGCAGGTCAGGAAAGCATTCCCCAATCTGAGGGTGGACAAACCATGGGACCAGATGGGGTGCATCCAGGAGTGTTAAAAGAACTCAGGAGGCACTGGCTGCACCCTGGTAGACTTGTTTAACAGTTCACTGAAGAACGGCGTGGTCCCAGAGGACTGGAAAGAGCAGACGAGTCCCATGTCACATTGGTAGCAAAGAGAATTGGGCAATTATAGGACTGTCAGCCTGACTGTGGTAGGGAAATTAGTGGAGACAGTATTAAAGGAAAGGATTTTGGAATATCTGAAACCAGTGGACCACAGGACCCGATACAGAATGGTTTAACAGAGGGAAAGTTGTGTCAAACAAATCTGATAGATTTTTTTCCTGTAAACCAAGGTGTTGGATCATGGAGGGGTGGGTGGATGCGGCCACCTAGTCTTCTCAGTAAGGCCATCAGCACTGTTCTATTATAGGAGACTTGTAACAAGTTGGGTAGTATGGGGTGAGCAATAAGGTGATAGGCTAGGTAGAAACTGGTTAGGTACAGGAGGCAGAAGGTGGTGCTAAGTGAAGTTCACTGAGGAGGGAGAGTGACCAATGAGGCACCCAGGAGTCAGTACTGGGCTGGCGCCTTTAATGTCTTTATTAGTGACATAGCAGAGGAGCTGAAGGGAAGGTCTGCCTCTTTGCAGATGACACCAAGATCTGCAACACAGTGGACATTCGGGTGGGGTAAAAGGATGGTAAGAGATTTAAATGTCTGGAGGAGTGGTCAAAAGTTTGGCAGCTCAGGTTTAATGCAAAAGTGCAAAATAATGCACTTGGGCAACAGAAACCCAAGGGTGGAGGTACAAAATGGAGGGAGAGATACTAGCAATAACCAAGCAGAAAAGGGACCTGGGGTAATCATATCAGATGACCTAAAGGTGGACAGACAATGTGACAAGGCAATCGGAGAGCTAGTGAGGTGTTGGGGTGTGTAGGTAGGGTTATCACCAGAAGGAAGAGGGAAGTGTGTTGCCCTATATAGGTCTTTGGTCAGACCCCACCTGGAGTACTATGTCTAGTTTTGGAGGTCACATCTTAGGAAGGCATAGACAGAACAGAGGTGGTCCAAAGTAGGGCTACCAAGATGCTGGGGTCTGCATTAAAGACCTATGAGGAGAGGCTAAAGAAGCTGAATATGCTACACCCTGAAGGAGAGAAAGAAATGGGGATATGATCAAGTTCATTAAATACCTCACAGGGTGAATAAAGTACAGGTGGGAGGTATTTTTCAGAGAAAAGGGTGCTTAAAAGGGCTCATGATATGAAGCTGGAGAAGGTAGGTTCAGGAGAGATGTGAGGAAATACTTCTTAGCAAAAGCAGTCAGAATGAAAATGGGCAGACTGGGCCAGCCCACCGCAGGGCAACAGTTGGAATTCCGCTATGCATGCGGGAGGACCCAGGATCGGGAATGGACCTGAGAGTTGGAGGGCCAGCTGGGGGAGAAGGATTGAAAGTCCTCGGGATGGCTCTCCTTCTCCAGAAGAAGGGGGAAGTGTGTTCAGCTCTGCTGACCCCTGGCAGAGGCTGGGGTGTTGTACGACTGGCACCAGAATGTAGGGGAGGCAGGGTGGATGCTGGTCATCATTGCACATCCTCAACCGCAGGGCATCAGCATGTATGCAAAACTGCCGGCCCTGACATGATGCCCTGCCCTACTTGCCTTAGATGTCCACCGGGAGGGTCCCTCTCCTGTGGCCCTGACTTGGGGAGGTAAGCCGGCTAGCGACAATGACAGTTGGGGATGCCCACCAGCAGCCTCACAGGAGGGTAAGCCTGGGCATGGGGAGTACGGATAGGTATGGGCCGACCTCTGGTGGGAGGATTGGGGGCTGAGTACATAAAAAAAAAAGAATGCAAAAAAAAAAGGGCAGACTGGATGGAGATAACATAGTTATGATAACCACCTCCCTATGATGTAATGCCTAGGTTAGAGCTGTGAAATATCCTATTGTAAGCATGTCTAGAGCTGTTACTTTTTGTATCTCTTGTGTAATGTTTTAAAGCGTTGATCTTTTCAAACTAATAAAAGTTATTAAAAATCAATGTAACTTTAAAACTGACTTTTGTTTACAACACCCAAGAAGCACCACCTGAGGATTAGTATGTAACAAGCCTGAAAGTTTTGGTTTCAAATCTACACCACATTTCAGTTGTCTTCAAAATCACTAGATACAAGGGAAGTAATTAAAAGTGGAGAGAGTGTGGTGCCAATCTTCAAAAAGGTAATAAGGATTCCCCAAGAACTATAGACCTGTGAGTCTAACAACAGTAGTGGGTAAAGTTTTGGAAGGCATTATAAAAATTATTTTCTTGCCCACCTGACTGAAAACGAACTGTTTGATCCTAGTCAACATGGATTCACAGAGGCAAGATCATGTCAGACCAACCTCCTACAATTCTACTAGAGGGTGAGTAGAGTTCTAGACTCATGGAAATCCATGGATGTGGTACAACTGGGTTTCTAGAAGCATTTGATAAGCTCCCACATCAAGAGCTTATTGAATCCTTTCTTTCACTGCAGATTAACAAAAAATTGTTAACTGGATAGCAGTTTAGTTACAGGGAGAAGACAGAGGGTTGTAATAAATGGTGAATTATCTGACTATCTTTCGTGACAAGTGACGTCCCTAAGGGTCGTGCTGGACCCTGTCTGTTCAATACATATATTTCTTCTTTACAATGTAATTCAGAGAACAATATGGATGACAAAATTCGTGATGATTGTGGAGGGCAGCAGTGGTCAGTTCAACAATGGACCAAACTAAACTATAGGATACCCTCGATTATATCAAGGAATGGACAAAACACATAAGCTAAAATTAAATGAAGAAAATGCATTGTTTTACACATGGGCAAAATAACTTTGTATCAAAATACAATATAAATTATAGTCAATTAAAACAATCTAGAAAGAAAGAGATTTGGGAATTATTGTCAGTAAGGACCTTATTTTTAGTTCACAATGTGATCAGGCTATAGCAAATGCAAACAGAGCATTAAATTGTATCTTAAGGCATATCTAAAGCAGAAGCAGGAGGTTCTTATCCCCTTGTATGGGTCAATGGTGAGAAGCCATTTGGAGTACTGTTCTCAGGTGTATGCCCCTTATATGAAGGGGGAGATAGACTGGAATGGGTACAAAGAACGTCAGCAAGATCATTTTGGGGGATGAGAGGTAGATCTTATAAGGATCGACTTAAAGAGCTTAACCTCTTGTCACTAGCATACAGAAGATGGAGAGGTGACATGATTCTGGTATACAAGTCTTTCCAGGACAACAGACTAAGATTAAACCAGCCTAGAATTTAAAACAAAATTTACGATACCAGAACTCATAATAAACAATTAAAACAACAGAAGTGGAATTTGCAAAAGAAAGTACTAGTTTAATCAGTGTAGTACCTCATTGGAATTACTCCCAATTGAGGTGGTGGAAAGTCCAACATTGGAAACATTTAAAACAAGACTGGACAAATTTAGCAAGGCTAAAGTTAGAAAATACTAATATGGTTTCAGCAAGCAATATGGACGAAGTCTAATAAATGCTTTGTTATTTCTATGATACTATGATAGTTATTTGTGGGTAAAGAAAGCATTGTGGTTTCTAACTTTAGATCCATCTCAATCCTCTCACCACTGTCTAAAGCTCTTAAAATCATCATTTCAGATCAGCTAGTTGAATACCTCAGTAAGTACACTATCCAGTGCAATCAACAGCACAGTTTCCGTAAGCTGCATAGCACCACCACGGCACTCATTGAATATATCAGCTACTTACATGAAGCCCTTGACACAGGCCACCTTGTTGGATCAATCTATATTGACCTAACAAAGGCCTTGATCTGGTCAACCAAACACTTCTGACTACAAAACTTCTCTCACTCAGTCTCTCTCAAGACACTGTACCCTGATTTAGTAGCTGTGTCACTGGTAGAACCTAGAGAGTCAAAATCAATGGGGTATTATCTGATTCAAAAATTTCACTGTGGGGTGCCTCTAGGGATCAATACTGGGACCTCTGTTGTTCAGCCTCTTTATAAATAGCCTACCACAAGCATGCAACACCTCCAGAGTCCTGCTATACGCTGCGATTTATGCCATAATTTTCACAAGTAGCCCAAGCCAGGACACTCTCGATAGTAACCTACAGAGTAGTTTCCACTCACTCAAGCACTGGTTCCAACAAAATAAACTAGTCAAACTATAAAAGATAAAAACAATGTTATTCGCTGGACCACAGATGAAGAGAAAAGCTCAGCCCTAACCATCCTCAACAAGAATGGTGTTACTCTAGAACAAGTCACTACCTTTAAATATCTAGGTGTCACTATAGTGGATACCCTTTCATTTGCACCCCATGTGGACATCTTAGTCAATACCATCAATGGAAAACAGGGAGGGTTATACAGGCATAGGCACAACCTCACTCAAGAAACTAAATATATAGCCATGACCTGCTCGATCCTCCACTTAATTGACTTTGAATCACAGTATATAATGCAGTCTCTGACACCATTCTCAGCATAGTCAAACTAGCCCTGAGTAGGGCTTGTTGATTAGTCATTGGTGCAGATAGGCTAACTCACACTTGCTCCCTGTACGCCCAGACCAAATGGCTCACCCTGCAGGACAGAATAACATTCCAAACATGCCTACTTGGCAAGAAAACCTTCGGCCTAGTACCAGCATTGCATGCAGAACCTACTTTATCCACTCCTAACACATCACTTTACTAGAATGTAACCAGAAATGTGCTCACTGTTCCATATCACAATGCATCCCCAGTCTCACGCTGTTTGGTCACTAGGGCTAAATGAGCTACCAGAATCCTAGTAACTATTCCCAAATAGTACCATTCCAGAAAGCCTTCAAACAATCACTCTCCCCAACACTAACTGCAGTTTTCATTGATACATCTCTACCTCTGAGTAGGGCCCTCCACAGCAACTGACAATACCCTGAAGTTGCTATTCCCTTAACCTCTCACCTCAAGTTCTCACCTTTGTCTAATTGTACCTAGACAATGCCACATTATGTGACTGCTCTGTATCTTGTAGGTAACGTGTATATCTTGTCGTAATACATAGCTCTGTTTGTGAAATATTTCTAATGATGAGGAACCTTGTAAACGAGCTACTCTGGCTTAAAGATGCTGCATCCGATCATGCAATAAAAAATATTTGTCTCCAACTTTAACCAAACCAATTCTTTTCTTTCTTTCATTAACACTGTCATGCTAATTTTGAAATCCCTAACTCAGAGATGGCCAAGATTTAATCTGCAAATAATGCCTACTCAGCCCAAACGGTTATATAACTATATTTTGTCATGTTTGAGGATGCAGTTCTAAAAGAGCATAGCTCCATTTAGTTTCTTAATAAATTGAAACTAAGATTGGTGCCACCGCAATACTATAATAAGTTTATTTTTAGTTATTTATTTATTTAAAATTTCACCAGGAAGGCATACTGAGCAATATTGCTCATTTCCAAATGCGTTTGTGGGAGGGGGATAACAGTTTACAATATTAACAGTATATACAGCATTAGAATAATAGGATACAATAGTTGCATGAGATACAACATTAGGATAGAACAATGCCACAGAATAAAATGAAATGAAATGCAGGTTACAATTACATACTGTCTCAATATGGACAGCAGGCATACCAATATTCTTAGGATACAAGTACATGTTGTGGATAATCACCCCAAATGATTGATGGCAAACCATGATGGAAGACAACAGCATTAATAGTAGAGAATGGAGGAGATATTGAACAGTGGACAAGGAGGTTTCAGGAATAACACAGCAAGATCTAGAACTGAATAAAGTGTGGTGGGAGTAGACTGGAGGGTAGTAGAGGTATAAGATTATGAAGGGACTGCCAGCCTGTGAGGAGAATAATGAAATGACAATTCAGAATACAATGTCTCTGTGACACAAATGTGACCATGTTAATCTAATCTCCTTTGTGACTGTAATTATTTTCTTTTCTGCTTACTTTTCACATAAGCTCTTCTGTGATTGACATGGGGAACAAAATGAGTTCAGGTCACACGTCCCAGCAGCCATCTTGGGAAACCTGAAAGGAAAACAGCTTGCCAGGCCTAATAGTGTTACTTTTCCCACAGAGGCAACCAAGCAGCTAGGGAGTAAACAAGGAAATAAACAAAAACTGTGAGTGAGCTTTTCAAGACTGGGTCCCTGCACTCAGACAACAGGACAACAGAATGTAGTAAAATTTCAGGGACAGGTTTCAGAGATGCGATCATGCAGCAAAATGTTTCTAGACGAGGAAGGCAATTCAGCCTGTCAGTTGCAATCAACACACACACTTGTGGGTGGGGAATGCCGAGGGACCTATCACTTAGAGAGATCCCATCCTACTGCCCTGAGTCCATAAATAGAAGAGTTTAACCACAACTTGCTCTCTGACTTCCTGTAACTTCTGAAGAGGACAAAGGTTCTGTCTGTTGGTGAGTGTTCTCAAGTAGACAAGAGGCCCATCTTCCATAGGTAGCTTATCTAGGTAAGGAAAGAACATGCTTCGCAAATGTTTCTTTCAAGTTAGCTGGCATTTAAATAGAGATCCTAGTGTGAGATTTGATTGTGAGTTTATTCTATAACTCAGCTAGTTGTTTAATTGTTTTATTTTCCTTTCCTGTAAACATGTATATCTTTTTTTTTTGCCGTACATATCCTGTTTGTAATATTTTGTAGCATTATAGTAGTAAAGATCAATTTTATAGTACCAGTAGATGAGCATCCTTATTACAAAGGTAAATGTAATATTTCTACTGGTCAGAGTGAAAATTTCTGTTTAAAGTCTGCCATTTGAAGTGCACTTACCAAAGATTACTGGGTCTGACCTTCCAAGTCCCAAAACAGAACAGAAGTATTTTCCTGAGGTAACCAGGAGTTGGCAGCAGAAGAAGTAGTCAGACAAAACTCCCTAGGAGCTAGTACAGCCTAAAGGAGTTTTTGCCACACACTGGTGGCACAACAATGGGATAAGTCCACAAATTTAAAGCCAGAATTTGTGGGCAGTGTCCTTTCCTGGTAGAACTAGGAACTCTGAGAGAGAGGTAAGAGTCGTACTAGGCACACAGAGAAACAGAGATTGCCAGTAGAAAAGTTACCTTAACAGTCATGAAACAAGATATACAAAAGATTACATCTTTTACTACTGTTCTGCTTATTTCTAGAAACACAGCTTAGTGCAGTCTAATTAGCAAGTATGATCTCCTCAACATACGGCAGATTTCTTGTGCCTGAGCCCTATGAGCTGTAAAGGGGAGAGGATTGTCTGTGAGGCCAGACAAGAAATGGACTCATGGAAGCCCTGAGGAGCATAACCAAATGCATGGGAGGTAGGCAATCGCTGAGGAGTATGATGAAATGAAGGTGGTGCAGGAGGATGACCAAAATAGTGAGACTGAGGTCACAGAGGCTGAACCAGAGTTGGACCTGGAGCCACGAACTGGTGAAGTAATGCAGCCCAAGCCTGAGCCAAGATCTGGTGCAGCAGAGTCTCAAAATCAGCTTGACTTCAAGAAAATGGAGTTTGCACTGAAAGAAGCAGAACTGCAGAGGGCAAGGCTTGAGGCCAAGAGGGAGAGAGAGTAATGCTGAGGCTGAGGAAAGAGAGAAGGCATGCCAGCATGAGATCCTGATGTAGTAGGAGGAAAAGTACCAGCGTCAGCATGACAGTCTCATGCGAGAAGAAAGAGAGAAGGAATACCAGCACAAGATCCAAAACAACAGGAAAAAGAGAAGGAATGCCAGCATGAGAAAGCGATGGTGATCCTGCCAGAAAGCACCACAGCAAACTGTAAGTCATGGCATAGGGGTCAAACCACAAAGCCACAATTAATTCTAAACTGTTTCCTCAATACCGAAGGGGATGATCTTGATTTGTTTTAAAATCATTTGAGAGTGTACGTGTGCAGTTTAAATTGGACAGGGTTTCCTGGATGACCCATCTTACACTCTTGCTTACTGGCTGTGCTTTGCACACATTTGCTAGAATGGATGATGAGGACTGTATAGACTATGATAAAGTCAAGTGGTGTTACTGAACATTTCGAGCTAACTCCTGAGGCTTATAGGTAAAAATTCAGGAGTTAAGAAAGGGCCCAAGAGACAGTTGTGGAGAATTGTATGTGAAAATGTGTACCTATCTAGACTGCTGGCTGGATGGAGCTAAACCTAGACCTGTGGAGCAATTAAAATATTTGTAATTGAACAATTTCTTAAAGTTGTACCTGAGGATCTGCAAGTGCGGTTTGGTGGATCAGGCATGTAGCTTCGCGAGGGCGAAAGTGTTGATCTGTATGTGCCAGCAGATTACACATGCTGGAAAGGAACAAGGGGGGATGGCAGCACATGGTTTCAAGAGGATCCATGTAGGACAGCCTAAAGTAAAGCAGCCTGCACGCAAGCCCAAAACACAACCCACCAGCCCTAAGGGTAATAAGGAGCCAGGGAAAAACCATTCTGTATTTGCCAGAAAGTGGGGCATCTGTCATATGACTACCCTAAAAATATGAACCAAGGGCAAAGACCTGTTAGAGGGCTGATCAAGACAGTGCCCAGCAGCTAGTGACCTGCTTACAGACCGCAGTACCACCCAACTCCTCCATACTTATGCACCCTGTCCTAGTTAAGAGGACTGTAACACAGGGATTGAGGGACATTGGTGCGCCCATTTCCATGGTGAGGCAGGATATAATCCAGGCAGAGCAGATTCTGCCTGGGCAGTTTTCCAAGATATGGAGAGTCATGGGTCCAGTGGTCCAAGTACCAGTGGCATGGATCTTCCTGACCTGCGAAGCTGGCCATAGGGTACAGGAAATGGGAGTCGTACCTGATCTCCCTGTGGATGTGATACTGGGGAATGGTTTGACCACAGGGAAACTCTGGTATTTGCAGCCACAAAAGAGCAAGCTCTGAGGGTGAGTGAGGGCAACACAGCCAGCTAACCCATCCCTCAGCAGTTAAGGAAGCAGCTAGAGTGGTTGAGGAGCTAGCTAGGAGTACCACCCTGAGCCCCAGCTACAAACTGAGGATATTTATTTTATTTATTGAAATGTTTCACCAGGAAGGCACACTGAACAACAAGTTGCTTGTCTCATGGTGCGACCTGGGGAGGGTTTACATAGGGTTGTGAAGGATGATCAGTTACAATAGTATGTAGGTAGTACAAACAATACAACATTGTAAGATTATGCAACAGTTGGAACACAAGGTATTGTACAATAAACAGTAGTGAACACTGGGTAAATTATAATATATGTCCAAAATCATACAAAAGAACATATAAATGTACAAACGGTAATAATGTGATAGAACCATTTATAATGCATGAGTGTACCAGGAGCAGGTGAGGTAGTACGCAAGTGCTGTTGGAGTAAAAGGATAGGGTAGGTTGTGCACGGGTGACCCAGAAGGAAGGGTTGAGAAGAGAGGGGGAGAGGCAAGAACTGAATATGAGGAGAGGGGTAGTTATTTCCTGATTCCCCTTCAGGATGTTGAGAACCCTGCCGGGGGTTCAGTGTGGGAAGGCAGAAACTGGGGATAGGTATTAAGGAGGGTTAAAGCAAGAACAGCTGAGGAGAGGTAATTGTGTAGGGCAGAGGTAAGGAGTAGTTGGAGGAGGAGGAGTGTCGATTTCATGGGGAGGGAATTCCAGATTTTAGGAAATGAAGGGAAACCAGTCTGACTGATGAGGGTGGAGTGGCAAGGGACCATCAAGGTGCAGGTGTCATTAGATCTGAGAGAGGTGGTGGGGGTGTAGTGGAGAGAGAGGATGAGAGATAGGAGGGAGCACTCTGAACCATAATTTGGAGGTTAGTTTGGCACAGGGTGAGATGCATCTGTGAGACAGTGGAAAGAAGTTAGAGAATGATAGAGTTCACAGGGAAGAGGCCGAGAGCAAAGTGGCAGAAGGAGTTAAAGAGAGTGTCTAACTTGGTCAGGAAAGATTTGGGAGTATCACCATAGACTACATCACAGTAGTCAAAGATGGAGAGTATCATCTTCTGGACAATTTCGTGCCCCACAGTCAGTGGGATGCAACTCTGATTCCTGTACAGAGCACCAAGCTTGGGGTACAGTTTCTTCAGGATAACATCGTTATGCACAGAGAAGTTGAGCTGCTGGTCAGCCAAACCCCACTGGACCACCAAGGCTTTATTTCTGTCAGTTTTACAGGCGATCAGGGTTACAGGCAGGGTGGGGTTACCACTAGACTACCAGGGAAAGAATTATGTATTAGTTTGGGTGATCGGAGAGTTGGGAGGGAGGGCAGGTACCACCAGACTACCAGGAATATAATATTCTTTTATTCGGATGATCGAGGTTACAGGCAAGGAGGTGGGGTAACACTGGACCACCAGTGCATTAATGGGTGCTTGTGAACAGTGTTTGGGGAGTCACCCATGGCTGGCGGCTGCTGTGATGCGCCTTGCACTACAGCAGCTCACCTGTGGGTGGCTACCATTCGAGACATATTTTTCGGGCTCAACTTTGTGCCCCAGTAGCGTGGGCGCATCTCAGGGTTGTGCCAGCATATGCGCTGCATATCCCAGGCTGAATATTGGGATATGCCAGATATGCATGGGCACTCCCCTGGAGATGTGCCACATACACTATCTTTGCGCCTAGTGCATCCGGACTTATGCTGCACAATCTCCCTTTGAATATTGCCCCAGAGTGCATTTCTGGGGTTCTGCTGAGTAACTGCTGCACCAGGCTAAACCCCTTGACTATCTCGGCCGGAGTGTATACCACAGAGAGGGGCTAGAGAGCGAGGTACTGTGAAAGCTGGTAGTCCCCTGGCTTACTCACAAGCAATTTGTGGCCCTGGCCCATGACATCCCTTTTTCAGGCCACCTGGCTGTTAGCCACATAAAAGTATGCTTGCCAACAATATCTTTTGGCCTAGTATGTACACAGATGCAGCAAATTACTGTCAGACTTGTCCATAGAACCAGAGGGTGGGAAAGGTAGAGACAAGGCTAAGGCAGCTTTGATACCCCTGCCTATTATTGATGAACCATTTAAGAGAGTAGCCATGGACATAGTGGGCCCTGAGTCACATCGGTAAAGGTACATGCTGGGTGTCTTGGATTATGCAGCCAGGTACCCTGAGGCGGTAGCTATGTGCTCCATTGAGGCAGTGGCTGGTGAACTCCTGGAAACTTTAGTTGACTGGGGCTTCCCCAGGAGACTGTGTCAGAACAGGGACAAATTTCATGTTGTCACTCATGATTAGTCTGTGGGACAAATGCGAGTGAAACATATCCGTGCCTCAGACTATCACCCTGAGACTAATGGCCTAGTCGAGCATTTCAACAGGTCCCTGAAAACTATGCTCAGGATCTTTGTTGACCAGCACTTGAAGGAGTGGGACAAGTATTTGCCCCATCTTCTGTTTGCTTATAGGGAAGTCCAACATGAGTCCACACGGTTCTCACCATTTGAGCTCCTGTTTAGTCACTGAGTGAGAAGGCCCTTAGATATAGTTTGGGATGAATGGGACGTGACCTTGCCTTCCAAGGGATTCTGTTGTGGAGTACTTCCTGAACTTCAGAACCCAGTGCAAAGAGATCCTGGGGCTCACTTGGAGCACTTAACCACTGCTTAACAGTGGCAGAAAGCCTGGTACAACAGTAGGGCCAGAGCCCTGAGTCAGTCAGGCAGCAAGTGATGGAACTTGTCTCAGTCCAACAAAATAAACTGCAGGCAGCATGGGAGAGCCCATTCTCCGTAGTTAGGATGGTAATGGAGTCAATTATGGGCAGAACTACCTGACAGGAGTGCAAGCAGAGAGTGTATCATGTTAACACAATGAAGCCCCATTGTGATAGGGAGGAAATGGTCCTCACTGTGCAGTGCCCCAGATGAGGAAAACAAGACTAATTCACTGGTGGACCTCCTCGAGGAGGCACAGGATACATCCTCTGTGGATAACTTCACACTCTCAGAGCAGCTGACATCAGTTCAGGCAGAGGGATGATGGGGTGCTGTGAGCATTTGGGAAATGTTTACAGGGAAACAGAGGTACACCATGATGGCTGAACACCATGTGGACACTAGGACCCAAGTGCTGCTGAGGGAGTCCCCTGCAAGGCACCAGAGGGGTTTAAGCAGACCATGCAGGAGAAGCTCAGAGAGTGCTGACTCTTGGGGTAATCAAGAAGTCCAGTAGCTCCTGGGCATAGCCTGTGTTCCTGATCCCCAAGAAGGACAGTACTGTAAAGTTCTGCTTTGACTACGGAGGCTCAACAGCTCCATGGAGTCAGACACATACCCCATGCCCAGAATGGATGAGTCCTTAGAGCAGCTGGGGGCCTGTATCCGACCATGGCAGACTTGACAAGGGCTATTGGCAGGTACCTCTAACCCCTGCAGACAGGAAGAGGTTGGCCTTCATCACCATATTGGGCTTATTAGAGTTCTCAGTAATGCACCTTGGGATGAAGAATGCACCTGCATTTAGCTTGTGGATTGCATTCTGTCTTGGGTAAGTGACTTTGCACTGGCATACTGGAGGACAGATTAACGGAGCTCAATATGTATACCCTACAGCAAAGGAGGAGAGAGGTGATATGATCAAACATTCAAACATCTTAAGGGCATTAACAAGGTGGAAAAGTCTAACTTGTTTCAATATAAGAAAAATAGCAGGACAAGAGGACACATCTTGAGATTAGAGGAGGCCAATTAAGGGTAATGTGAGAAAGTTCTTCTCCACAGAAAGGGTGGTGGATGCATGGAATGGCCTACCTCAGGAAGTGGTGGATATGAATACAGTGCAGGAGTTCAGACAGGCATGGGATAGACATAAGGAGCAATACAGATGAGTATGAATAAATAGGTAATTGACAGAGTAAAGGCTTATGGCACATCCGTAAGGTAGAAAAAATGGGCAGACTGGATGGGCCTTGCGGTTCTTATCTGCCATCAACTTCTATGTTTCTATACATGGGTGATGGTCATTTACAGCCAAACATGGGAGGAATCACATCAGGCCGTTTAGAGAGGTGTTCCGCCAACTGAAGGCTGCAGAGCTGACAGTTAAGGTGGAAAAATGCCAGACAGGTATGGCAGGCTGCCCCCACCTTACCAGGTGGGTGTGGATGCATCTATCCACAGCCTGTGAAGGGTGATGCCATCCAGAACAGCCCACATCTACCACAAAGACACAGGTAAAGGGGATTTCTGGAGGCAGCCAGGTACTACAGGAGGTTTGTTCCTCACTATAATAATGTGGCCAAGCCCTGATAGACCTAACAGAAAGGAAACTGCCAGAGAACATTCTCTGGATGGAGGACTGTGAATGCACTTTTCAGAAGTTGAAGAAGGCACTATGTGGGTCACCCATGCTCATTAGCCCCATTTACACCCTAAAGTTATTTGTGCATGTGGATGCCTCAGATCATGGGCTGGGTACTGTTCTGAGCCAGGTTACATTGAAGGGAGGAGCATCCCCAGTGTATCTGAGCCAGAAGCTGTTGTCCATGGAGGAAGCATATGCCACAATTGAGGAATGTCTCTGGATGGAGGGGCACTTCAGAAGCTGCAGCGTTACTTGCATAAGTGGGAGTTCACTGTGGTCATGGATCATAATCCCTGACCTGACTGACCTAACTCTATAGGGTAGTGGGCAAAATACAAAATTACTGCACTGGCATTTCATATTGCAGTCGTTTAATATGACCATCCAGGACCACAGTGGTTGCAAAATGCCAATACAGATGGGTTGTCTAGGCAGGGCTAAGTTGTGGCATGATAACTTGGGCACTTCCAGTCCTACATAAACAGCAGTGTTTTGGGGGTTGCCCAAAGAGATACAATTTCATTTCCCAGGGAGGAAATTCATTCTTGACTTCTGCAACTGCTTCCACAGCTAGCTTATCTGGGTCAGGAAAGAACAGGCTTAGTGAATGTTTCTTTCATGTTAGCTGGTATTTAAATAATAGATCCTAGTGTGAGATTAGATTGTGAGTTTATTCTATAACTCAGCTATTTAATTGTTTTATCTTCCTAGGAGGTAGTATAGTGTAGTGGTTAGGCACTGAGCCCTAATTGCATACTGTGTGACCCTGAGTAAGTTGCTTAAGGGAACTGTCATCACAAGGGTTTCTTAATGTCTGAAAGATCATAAACCACTAATTTGAGCAAGCCATTGTGTTTATCTGTGAGTCGTTGCAGTCCAGAGTTATTCATATGTAAATCAGCCTGTAATTAGGGCTAGGGGCAGCCATATGTTTTAGGCTTCTGACAGTAAATGATGTCACCAAGGATCCTGCCCAGCCATTGACTGTAGGTTAAATAGGAAATTATCTGTTTTATTAAGTGTGTTTTAAGGTGTTATTACATCACTTTCTACATTTATTATACTTGTTTTGTATGTGCATTGAAACTAGTGAGTTATCACCTTTACATTTCAAACTGTTAGTAAAAATAACTTATGTTTAGGGTTGCTTTAACCTCTAGGCTTTACTGCCAGCTGATCATCAAAACTACACATCTCAAGGCTGGCTGTGTGCAGCCAACAGGTATGAGGGCCATATCAGGATTTCTAAACCCTGTGTGTGTTCATGTCAGTACAGATTTCTGGGGCTGCCACGGCACCAACTTCTGTCTTTTTCCATTCCTCTTTTATAGCCTTTTCTCTTACAAGTGCGGTGGGAACTTGGGTCTACAAGATGCAATGTGGCTACGTGGCCTGGCATCATGGGGCCACTCTTGAAATGTGAAGTTTTGATTATCAACTGGCAGTACAGCCTAGAGGTTAAGGTAAAGAGCTGTACTGCGTTGACTCTATATAAAACAATAAAGTTAATTGCAAACAAAAAAGCAAAGAGCTGTGAACAAGCTTCATTCATCCAGCAGAATGGGTTTTGATTCCATCATGCTCTGCTTGTATATTGTGCACCAGAGCAAGCCACTTAACCTCCCTGTGCTCCCAAAACACACCCAGGAACAAGCTGTAGCTGTGTGCCTTTCCTGGACAAAGACAGTAAAAACAATTTGAGCATGTGTTATGGTTGGAAATATTATGCTCTTTCTATTCAGATTTGACATGAAAAGAAAAATAGGACACCATTGCTTGTTTATTAATTGCAAAACACATAGATGGATAACACAGTTAAAACATGTAACCCCCACTGACCCCTTATTTAACTAGCAGCACACCTTCCATAGTCTAGAGAAAAGAGAGGGTGGGGGCAAAGCAATTTTAATGAAGAAGAAACACAATATGTGTGTACTAGACACAAACAGACCAATACCAAAACCCAGGTCCTGGGAGAGAACATTTGCCAAGGGCTATGCTAGGTTTGCACTTCTGGACAGGGTACCCAGTAAATCCACACAGGAAGCAGTAAATAGATTGCCCACACAGGTTGGGTTCTAGAGTGTGGCTTTATTCCAAAACACAGTTAGAAATACAAAAGCAAAGATGGACCCCAAGGGTTTACACTTCGTGGTGCACAGCAATGCAGAACACGTCTGTAAAAATAAATTTGAAACCTCCCATATAGCATAGAATTAACCATCTGGAATGTGGAACTAGCCACAGTGAACACACAAAATCTCTCCTCGAAATGGCACTAGATCATTACTTAGTACAGTTCCCATATGACACAGGATTAGACATCTGGAAAATTGTGGAACTAGCTACAGTGAACACACAAATCTCCTGGAAAGAGGCACTAGACCTGTCTTAGGACATCTCCCATATGGCATGGGATTGGAAGGTCGCACCCTGGCCACAACAAAGCACTCAAGGCTCAAAAAATAGAAAAACACCCATATACAAGGGGTAAACTTCTTCAGGCATTGACCACATGCATTGACAGAAAACAGGCGCCTTATAGAACCTGAAGTGCTGAACTGGTCACTCCAGATGGAGGGTCTCCCACCTTTTCTTCTATGTCCATACCCAGCCATTCTTTCAGCATTACATCTCACAAATACTAAAACTGTAGAAAATGACGCTATCTTGAAATGTTTAGCATATTTAACATCAGAACACCACTAGGGTGTAAGGGTAAAGTTCTGAACAAAGGGCAAGTTGCATATGGGACATCCACTGTTGTCAGCAAACTTTAAAACACAAATCTTCTTGAGACAATCCTCACAGAAATTGGGTGAAAGGGTCCTTTTATCAGTGAGTCACCCACAGAAAAAGGCAGGTACATATCCTGGGTAACTCTCAGACAGAATCTACTCCCAGTTTGTACACCAAAGGCAGCTTCACAAAAGTTCAGAGCAGGATCAGGGATTGCCCCTCAACTCCTCTGCAGTCCCCATCATCCCACATGGGATAAAGGCACAGGAACCCCTGGAGACAGTTTTCACCACTTCCCAAGTCAGGAAAGGATGTCCTCCACTAGGTGGGAAATACATACACTCATCAGAGCCCACACTGCTCACTCTCTGAGCTCTGGCACTGAACTGACTTCAGAATTCTAAAACTACTCCCCCTCTCACACAAGCTGCGTAGCTTATGTTGCTGTGAGAGTTCTAAATGACATCACCTCTCGGCTCTTAGCCAGAACCAAACAGCAAAGAGGGACAAGGTGAAAATCCATTTAACTAGATATTCACCAGCTGCCTTCCCTACCTAACACTGACACCCATGGGATTCTAGTAACCCCAGGAAATGGGCGAGGCACACATGCAAAACCTGAAATGCATTATTAAGAGTATTTTACTTCTTTGATGATGTTAAAAGTATAACAGTTTCTTACTGAAATACTTTGGATGGAATGGGATTTTCTACCATAAAGGAAAAAATAAATCTGATTTGATCCTGCTGCTCCTTACCCTTGACGTGTCTTACACTCTGCAGCTGTGCCGATGGGCGTCAATTTCCAGAATGCCATTCCCACTGTAATGTAAAACAAGAAAACAAAGGGTGTGTGAGAGTGAAGAGTGTGAGTGTGTGTGTGTGTGTGTGTGTGTGTGTATGTGTGTGTGTGTGTGTGTGTATGTGTGTGTGTGTGTGTGTCTTGCTAGAAGTGCTGCACTGACTGAACTATGCTGAAAGGAAAACAATTATCACCATTAATTAAATAAAATAATATGTGGGTGTAAAACAGAATTTTGCACACACCCTCGGTGAATCAGGATGCTTTTATAAACCACTCAGATTTTGCTATCGGGATTAATGTAGCATCCACACCTTGGGTGTGTGTAAACTTTGTTACACACACACACATTACTCTATTTTAATGATACAGTTCAGATTATGCTTTTTTAAACAATGTTGTCCATCCATGTGTTTTGCAGTGAATGAATAATGGTGTCCTATTATTTTTTTGTCAAATCTGGATAGAAAGAGCATAATATTTTCAGAATCATAGCACATGCTCAGATTGTTTCACTGTCTTTGTCCAGGAAAGGTACACAGCTACAGCTTGTTCCTGGGTAAACCTGAGTTCTCACCTGAAATTGTAAGAGAAAAGGCTGTAAGACAGGGAACGAATAAGACAGAAGTTAGTGCTGTGGCAGCCCCAGAAATCTATACTGACATGAACACAGCCAGGGTTTAGAAATCCTGATACAGTATGGGGCCTCAACACCTGTTGGCACCACAGAGGCAGCCTTGAGATGTGTAGTTTTAATGATCAGCTGGCAGTATAGCTTAGAGGTTAAAGCAATCCTAAAGATGGATTACTTTTACTAACCGTTTGAAATGTAAGGGTGATAACTCGCTAGTTTTAATGCATATAAAACAATTATAAATGTAGAAAGTGTTGTAATAACTTAAAACACACATAATAAAACAGACGATTTCTATTTAACCTACAGTCAATGGAGGGCCAAGATCCTCTGTGACATAATTTTCTGTCAGGAGCCTAAAACATATGGCTGCCCCCAGCCCTTAATTACAGACTGATTTACATATCACTAACTCTGGACTGTAGACTCACAGATAAACATAACTGCCCACTCAAATTAGCTTTTTATGGTCTTTCAGACATTAAGAAACCCATTGATGACAGTTCCTTTAACTTCCTTGTGCTCCCAAGTCGCACCTGGAAACAAGCTTTGGCTTAGTGTGCCTTTCCTGGTTAAACAGTTTTCCCTCCCTTTTTCCAGTAAATGTGTATATTTTTGGTTTGCTGTACATATCCTGTTTATATATCTTGTAGCACTATAGTAATAAAGATCTACTTTCATAGTACCAGTGGCTGAGCATCCTTATTGCAAAGGCAAATTTAATATTTCTGCACGGCAAAGTGAAACTTTTCTATTTAAATTTCACCATCTGAAGTACACGGTACCAAATATCATTGCGTTTGACCTTCTAAGTCCCTGAGCAGGACAGAGGTATTTTCCTGGCATAACCAAGTGGTGGCTGCCAGAGAAGTAATTCAGACAAAACTCCTAGAAGCTGATGCACCCAAAGGGTTTTGTCACAGTCTCAAACACAGGTTTGATTATCTGGGTTTCATCACGTTCAACAGGAGTAGGTTTATCAGAGAAAAATTTGTTAACCCTCAGCAACTAATAGATAAGAGCAGGTTTTCAAAAGGCTCCATCCAAGATCCTCCTAAGGAAGGTTCCAGGCAAACTGATAGGTAGGTGGCTGGCCACTGCCTCAAAGCAGCAGATATTTAATGGTGTTGTACAGTATTTGCCAGTAAACTTTGTATCAGCCAGCCCCACCTTCCAGACTTAATCAACTGAGTTAGTTTCCTAAATCAGTATCAGTCCAACCATTCTTCCAGAGTTAATCAACAGAGCCTAAATAAGTGTCAGGCCAACTCCACTTTCCAAACTTAATCAACCAAGTTAATTTCCTAAATCGATACCAGTCCAACCCTTGTTCCAACTAAGTTTCCTAAGTCGTTGACAAACTCCATCTTCCAGAGTTAATCAGCTGGATTAGTTTCCCAAATTGGTATTAGGCCAACCCCACCTTCCACAGTTAATCAGTTGACTCTGGCTAGTTGGGTCAGATCTTAAATGATTTCTCTTAGGAATTAAGTTTAACTGGTTGACTAATTATAAACATTAGGAAAGTTGTGGCTTTATGGTAAGCAGGACCCAATTATCAAATACGTACAGACTTCATCGTCAAGCTCCGAGTTCAACGTCTTACAAATACATTTTGTAATTAGATAATATAGTCTGTGCTTCCCTCTGTGTTGTACTGATACAGAAGGTGTCCTTCATACCTGTCAAACTGTTCTCCTTCTGTGGCCAGTCTCATAAGTGTATCTTGCAAACTCAAATAAAATGTTACAAAAAAGTTACAAAAACATTTACTACAGCTTCAGTGTCCTTTCCAGGCAGTAAGTGCCTGATTCTCTGTTTTAGAGTCAGTTTTCTAAATTTATATTAGGCCAACTACACCTTCCAGAGACACTCAATTGACTTAATGGGCAGGCTAGATGGGCCGGCGGTCTTTATCTGCTGACAAATTCTGTGTGTTAGAAGTTGGTGAGAGTGCTGTATTTGTAAATTGATCTCCTTAGGCCTCAGTAACACATTTTGTAGAGTCCTTTGACTACAGTATATGATACACAGAGCCTTCATCTTCATTTCAATTCTGGGATGTAACCACTACCCTCTCTGCATCTTGCAGCCCAGGAATGTGAGTTACACATGTTACAAACTTGGTGTACAATGTACTGTAGATGGGAGGGCTGAGTTACTGTATTTAAACTCAATGTACAACATCAAGCTAAATTTATGCATATTATTTCCAGATGCACACATCATTTGAGGACATTGCAGTCTTTTTCTCAAAGGAAGAGTGGAGCATTTAAAGGATGCTGAGAAGGAGCTGTACAGGGATGTGATGAGGAGAATTATGAAACCATGACCTCACTCGTAACGACTTACATCTGTCTGAAGACTTTTTCCCAGGATAAATATCCAGGAGTCAGAGTTTATTTTAGACATTAATTATTTTCTGTATTCTACATAAGAAGATGAAAATGTAGTGATTCCTCAGCTGAGACCATAAGTAGATTGCTTTCTTATGAATATAGAATGGTTTGCCATATCAAACTCTTTAAGGTGTGTGGCAGTTCCAGCATTTCCTGTCTCCAGCTTTTGTGTCCTGAGTCCATGGATTCCAGGAGTGCTGTAATTATATTCCAGTTTGAACAGAACCCAAACTGTCTGCATTTACCAGGTTCGGCTCATTATGAGACTTGAATGGGGATCATGCGTCATAAAATGGGTTGGAAATCCCTGCAATCTGATTAGCTAGGATCCAGGCATTGGGAGGGCACAACCAGTCAGTAAAAACAAGACTAATTCTAACCTAATTCTTCTTACTGGTGCAAGGAGGTTGCAGATCTGTATGAAGGAGGTGTAGAACTAAATGTGGTCTAGGTCAGCCTTGGGGTGAGGGTCATTCTGTTCCATCATGTTTTGAAATCATCGATGAGAGGGCTTCTACTAAAATGCTTGGAACATTATTTCATGGGGAGATATTGTGAGGTGGATTTTCTGTATACAACTATGATACCATGGTCTCTGATACCTGGAGATGTGACCAACTGCTTCAGGAATTACGTAGTGTGATAGGCAAAGAAGGATGGTATGGAGTAACCCGAGTTTCAGTCTTTGTCAGTTCCCAATGAGTGGGGTTCATTATAAGCTGCTCTACAGACAGCAGAAATAGAAACTCTTTCAGTAAGCCCCCAGAGATGCATTTCAGCATGCATCAAAATCTCGAGTCTCTGCACTCTGATTGTCTGTTCTCTATTGATTCCGTGAAGTGTTTTCTGTCCCCTAAAGAGATGGCAGACAGTCCATCTGGTAAGGAAACTGACATGTCTGACAGATGTGTTGGGTTATTATCAAAAAAAATTCAACCTGGATTTTCATTAGCATGGGCATTAGAAGCACTCTGTTATGCTTATCCAGAAAAGCAAATCCAAACATCAGTCCGAGTCTGGTCTGGAATTGGGAGGTAAGGTTAAGCTGAACTGAATGCTCTAAGCACCTCCAACAGCTGAGGCCTAACTTTCCCAGCCTAGAACAGGGTCTGGATGATGTATGCACCGCGTTTTTGCCCCAACTGGGATGTGGAATGCACCATGTTCTCCTCCCATCCCACAGGGTTGGGATGTTGAATGTCATGCCCCGCAGAGCTGGGATTTGAATGTACCATATCCTTCCAAGGCTGGGATTTGGAATGTACGATATCCTCCTCCCTCCTGCACAGGTTGCGATACTGAATGTGTCATGCTCCCCCAGTTGGGATATGGAATGTGCCAGCTGGGACATGGAATGTGTCATGTCCTCCACCCAGGTCAGAATGTAGAATGCACAATGCCCCTCCCCAGGACTGGGATATGGAATATGCTATATCCTTCACCCAGGCTGGAGTGTGGAATGCACTATGTTCCCTCCCTCCACAGGGCTGGATGTTGAATGCCATGTCCTCCCTCCAGCTGGGATATGGAATGTGCTATGTCATTCCCCAGGCTGGGATGTGGAATGTGCTATGTCACTCCCCTGGGCTAGGATGTGGAATGTGCCTGTCCTCCTCTGGGATGTGGAATGTGCTATGTCATTCCCCGGGTTGGGATGTGGAATGTGCTGTCCTCCTCTGGGATGTGGAATGTGTCAAGTCCCCTGGGATGTGATCTGGAATGCACCATGTCTTTCCAGGCTGGGATGGTGAATGGGCCATGTTGTTCCCCAGGCCCTGGGCTGGGATGTAGAATGTGCCTGTCCTCCTCTGGGATGTGGAATGTGCTATGTCATTCCCTGGGTTGGGATGTGGAATGTGCTGTCCATCTCTGGGATGTGGAATGTGTCAAGTCCCCCTGGGATGTGATCTGGAATGCCCCATGTCCTCCTCCAGGCTGGGATTTGGAATGCACTGTGCTCCACCCTTCCCAGGCTGAGATGTGGAATGGACCATGCCCTCCCAGGCTGGGTTGAGAATGCCCTCTCCTTCCCCAGGCTAGGATGTGGAATGCACCATGTCCTCCTTCCAGTCTAGGATATGGAATGCGTCATGTTCTTCCCCAGGCTGGGATGTGGAATGTGCATTGTCCTTCCCTGGCTGGGCTGTGGAATTGCATTAATCTCCTCCTCTCAGGCTGAGGCATGGAATGTGCTATGTTCTCCTCCTGGGCTGGGTTGTGGAATTCCCCATGTCCTCCCCAGTCTGGAATATGGAATTTGCCATGCCCTCCTCCAGTCTGGAATATGCCATGTTTTCCCCAGGCTGGGATGTGGAATGTATCATGTCCTCCCCAGGCTGGAATATGGAATGTGCCATGTCCTCCCCAGGCTGGAATGTGCCATGTGCTCCCCAGGCTGGGATGTGGAAGGTACCATGCTCTCCCCAGGCTGAGGTGTGAAATACTCCATGTCCTCCCCTGGACTGGGATGAGAATGTCCCATATCCTCCCCTGGACTGTGATATGGAATGCCCAATGTCCTTCCACCCTTCCTTTTTGTTCTCCTTACTATCTGTTCATAAAATATTTTGAAAACAGTGCTTTTAAAACATTGTAACACGTTGTAATATAACTTCAGCTTCTTCTGTTTAACTTGCTAGTGCACCTGACAAAGGGACCTGTGGGGCCCTGAAAAGCTTGTCTACCGTATAATCTTTGAACAAGACATATGTTGGTCCAATAAAGGTATCAAACTATCTAGTGATTCCACACTCTAGATAGACTCTTTTTATTTATTTGGTTTTAGGGTATACCATCATGACCACAACACCCCAACAGTGAATCCTGCATGTCGACAATAACCTGTTCAACACCCACAGTGCTGAACGGGTTATGATTAATGTGCCAACACACTGACACCTGGTGTTGGCTGCTCTCTGACATCTGTTGGGGCTAGAAACAGTTACTAGAAGCTGAATTTCCTGTTTAAACTGACAAATACAGAGACTGCTCTTGTTTTAAGCTGGGTTTATAAACAGTCTATACCAAGTGCTCTGAGGTATATGGATGAGGTGTTGTATCAAATATAAGTTACCTTGCCACGTGAGATTTATCTTTGTTCTCCTAACATCTGCACGGTTTTCAGTCCCAGGATACTATGTGAAACTGTTCATTAACAATGAAGAACCCCTTTCTGTGATTTGGCAATGAAACCGTACTCCAGCAGCCACCTGAAGAAAGTGCCTTTACTAGTAAGTAGAAAGGTCCACAGCAGAAGATATGCAGTGTTGTATAGTGGGTTAGCCTACAGACCTGTGAAGTTGGAGACCCAAGTTCAAATCCCACCAGAGCTGTGTATTCCTTGGCGACCCTGAGAAAGTCACGTAACTGCCTCTGTTACAGTCTTTACAACAATATAATAAAACATTGCAGGGTTTAAAGCATCAGAGTGGTGGTGGTGGGGGCTGGTACCTTAATTGTATGCTTTTGTTTGGTCACACACCAGGTGCACCTTTAAATCTTGTAAAAATATATTGGAAATGTGATGCATTGAGCTTGCAAACCCTTTTTACTGAACTGCATGCAGGAGAACTGTGGCTTTCTCTAACTGGTGAACCTCTAATGGGCCAGGGCACATGATATAAGCAATGAAGCCAGAGAGTGGATTCTTCATAAGATATAGAGAAAGCAGAAGAACCACAGCTCAGAATGGCAAGGTAAAATGTGATGCCTTTCTTCTGACCGATGAAGAGGTCACTGTCGAGTGGTCAGGCTTATCATAATTCAGCTGAAACATGAGACCAAGAACCCTCGAACAATCTAAAGCAAGTAGAAATATTGGTGTTACTTGAAAACATTGCAGGCTTTTAAAGCAGCAGATGTGTGTGTGGGGGGCCTTGTACCTTAATTGTATGATATTGTGAAATGTTGACAAATTTGAGGCATAATAAAATTGTGCAAAGGTACAGGTACAAGCAATTAGATAATTAAATGGATAATCAGAGAAGGACGCTGGTAGGTGACATGAGAGGCATGGACATGCATGCAAGCTGGGGCTAGAAACAGTTACTAGAAGTTGCATTTCCTGTTTAAACTGACAAAGACAGAGACTCTGATCTGGTTTTAAGCTGGATTTCTGAACAGTCTATACCAAGTGCTCTGAGGCATAGGGATGAGGTGTTGTATCAAATATAAGTTGCCTTACTATGTGAGATTTATCTTTGTTCTCCTAACACTATGTGAAACTGTTAATTAACAATGAAGAACCCCTTTCTGGGATTTGGCGAATGAGACCGTACTCCAGCAGCCACCTGAAGAAAGTGCCTTTACTAGCAAGTAGAAGGTCTGACAGAAGGATATGCGGTGTAGTATAGTGGTTAGCCTACAGACCTGTGAAGCCAGAGACCCAAGTTCAAATCCCACCAGAGCTTGTATTTCCTTAGTGACCCTGAGGAAGTCACGTAACGCCTCTGTTACAAGCTTTACAACAATATACAGTAATTAGTTTGAGGCAGGACCTCATTAAAAATGAGATGTTGCACCTCATCTGGGTTATACTGGAGAAATATACTGTAGAAAGTGACATCTCATCAGACAGGCAAGGATTTCTCATCTTAGAACACCGTGGCAAATTTTATGAGCGATAATGAATAGAAAGTGAAATAACTAGATGAAGGCATGCACAGTCTCAGTTTACATGGAAAAACCATAAACAAAACAAAACAGCATGGGAATACAAGCAGAAGGAATTACAACAAGAGGCAATGTGATCTAGTGGGTAAAGCCTCGGCTTGAAACCAGGAGATAGCAGGCTCAACCCCACTAGAGTCAAATACTCACTGTGTGACCTTGGGCATGTCACTTAGCCTCACAGGGTTCCAGGTTACCTAGCTTTGGAAATGGGTAGAAGCTGGACTCCACTGTAAATGAGATGCTACATCTCAGATGGGCTCTTTGGGAAAATTTATTGTAGAAAAAAAACAATGTAAGCACATGTACTATGAGTAAGGGTAATAAAACTGATGTTTCAGAAGCTTTGGTGTGGTTGTATAGGAATTTATTTATTTATTTAGTTTTGTTGACCAGGTAAGTGCACTAGACAAATCCTGCCTATTTTCAGGCACGACCAGGGGAGGGGTACAGATGAATGCCAACTGACTTTGAACCAGATTATGGTTGGTGGTATTTTTAGTGAATGAGGAAATTTGTCCAGGACACGGGAAATTCTACTCTTTCGATAAGTGCCATGGGATCTTTAACATCCACCTGAACTACCGCCAATCCAGGCAGATGGGACCTCGGTTTAACGTCTCATCCGAAAGACAGCACCTCAGAAGTGCAGCACCTCTCTCATGCTGCACTACAGTGTCAGTACTGGGATATTATCCTGTGCCAGATGTGGTAACTGAACCCACAGCCTCTGATCTCCTCACCTCAGAGGGTGAGTGTGCTACCTACTGAGCCACTGACACTGAATGATATGGGAAACAAGAAATTGTTGGGAATGGAGCTGAAGGGGTGTAAGTTGTTCCTGGGGATACAGCAGGGTGACAAGGTAATGGCATGGCCCTTCCTTATGAATGACAGCATATCTTAAAATAAATGCTGTTAAGACAGCAGCGTTGTGGTGAAACCATTATGGGTAGAGATTAGGAAGAAATGGAGAGAAATCTTTGATCAGGATATGTTGCAACCCTCCGGGGCAGGGGAGGGAGACATAAAATGTGTTACAGGAGGCAATAGAACAAGCAGCACATCAGGGGCAACTGGTGATATTTGCAGGTTTTAGCTACCCACCATAAACTAAGTTGCAAGTGATAAGTCAGGTAAGAATAATAAATTCAAAGATGTTATAGATGATCGTCTTACTCTGCCAGCACCTCTAGCAGTCCTCTGCTCTGTGTCTGCTCACCCTGCCAGCACCTCTAACAGTCCTCTGCTCTGTGTCTGCTTACCCTGTCAGCACCTCTAGCAATCCTCTGCTCTGTCTGCTTACCCTGCTAGCACCTCTAGCAGTCCTCTGCTCTGTGTCAGCTTACCCCCTGCCAGCACCTCTAGCAATCCTCTGCTCTGTGTCTGCTTACTCTGCCAGCACCTCAAGCAATCCTCTTTCTGTTTCTGCTTACCCTGCCAGCACCTCTAGCAGTTCCCTGCTCTGTGTCTGCTTACCCTGCCTGCACCTCTAGCAATCCTCTGCTCTGTCTGCTTACCCTGCCAGCACCTCTAGCAGTCCCCTGCTCTGTCTGCTTACTCTGCCAGCACCTCTAGCAATCCCCTGCTCTGTGTCTGCTTACCCTGCCAGCACCTCTAGCAATCCTCTGCTCTGTCTGCTTACCCCTGCCAGCACCTCTAGCAGTCCCCTGCTCTATGTCTGCTTACCCTGCCAGCACCTCTAGCAATCCTCTGCTCTGTGTCTGCTTACCCTGCCAGCACCTCTAGCAATCCTCTGCTCTGTCTGCTTACCCTGCCAGCACCTCTAGCAATCCTCTGCTCTGTCTGCTTACCATGCCAGCACCTCTAGCAATCCTCGGCTCTGTGTCTGCTTACGCTGCCAGCACCTCTAGCAATCCTCTGCTCTGTCTGCTTACCATGCCAGCACCTCTAGCAATCCTCGGCTCTGTGTCTGCTTACCCTGCCAGCACCTCTAGCAGTCCTCTGCTCTGTGTCAGCTTACCCTGCCAGCACCTCTAGCAGTCCTCTACTCTGTCTGCTTACCCTGCCAGCACCTCTAGCAGTCCTCTGCTCTGTGTCTGCTTACCCTGCCAGCACCTCTAGCAGTCCTCTGCTCTGTGTCTGCTTACCTGCCAGCACCTCTAGCAATCCTCTGCTCTGCCTGCTTACCCTGCCAGCACCTCTAAACAGTCCCCTGCTCTGTGTCTGCTTACCCTGCCAGCACCTCTAGCAGTCCTCTGCTCTGCTCACCCTGTCAGCACCTCTAGAAGTGCTTTGCTCTGTGTCTGATTACCCTGCCAGCACCTCTAGAAGTCCTCTGCTCTGTGTCTGCTTACCCTGCCAGCACTTCTAGCAATCCCTGCTCTGTGTCTGCTTACCCTGCCAGCACCTCTAGCAATTCCCTGCTCTGTGTCTGCATACCTGCCAGCACCTCTAGAAGTCCTCTGCTCTGTCTGCTTACCCTGCCAGCACTTCTAGCAATCCCTTGCTCTGTGTCTGCTTACCTGCCAGCACCTCTAGCAATTCCCTGCTCTGTGTCTGCATACCCTGCCAGCACCTCTAGAAGTCCTCTGCTCTGTCTGCTTACCCTGCCAGCACTTCTAGCAATCCCCTGCTCTGTGTCTGCTTACCCTGCCAGCTCCTCTAGCAGTCTCTGCTCTGTCTGCTTACCCTGCCAGCACCTCTAGCAGTCCCCTGCTCTGTGTCTGTTTCCCCTGCCAGCAACTCTAGCAATCCCTGCTTTGTGTCTGCTTAGCCTGCCAGTACCTCTAGCAATCCCCTGCTCTGTGTCTGCTTAGCCTGCCAGCACCTCTAGCAGTCCCCTGCTCTGTGTCTGCTTAGCCTGCCTGCACCTCTAGCAGTTATCTGCTCTGTCTGCTTACCCTGCCAGCGCCTCTAACAGTCCCCTGCTCTGTGTCTGCTTACCTGCCAGTACCTCTAGCAGTCCTCTGCTGTGTGTCTGCTTATCCTGCCAGCACCTCTAACAGTCCCCTGCTCTGTGTCTGCTTAGCCTGCCAGCACCTCTAGCAATCCCTGCTCTGTGTCTGCTTAGACTTTTTTATGGTGTCCTTTTGAATGGCTAGAGTCTTTCTGTATGTGGCCCTGTTATTTTCATTTTGGTCCTTATACTCCTTTAATACCCTCAATAACAGTGACATACTTCCTTCCTCCTCTAATTCCTTCTTATATTCTCTAAATGTTCTCAACATCTGTGTCACGCCTCTTTCTCTCTAATTCCTTCTTACAGTCCCTGAACACCAACAACGTCTGTGGCACACATTCCAACCCCAGTTCCTTCTTACTGTATGTTCCTCAAATAGACACAACATCAATGATGCACTGTTTTCTTCCTCTAGGTGTTTCTGCATGCATGGCATGTACGAAAAAATTACTCACTGCAATAATCTTCTTTCTTCCAAGGGGGTCCTTTAGTATTAGTAACGCTTTTGCACTTAGCTGGCTAGGTGCAACTGCCCAGAGGTGTGCCTTTAAGAGATATTTAATTGAGTGCAGGCCAAGCCAATCAAAAGACAGGAGGGGTTGTGAGCTGAGTGAGAGCTGTTGAATGCTTCAGAATTTTTTCAGGAAAATGAGGGTAAATGCCCTGAAAAAGAATCAACAGGATTCAAAAACTATGCAAATGTCCACAAAAGTGGAAATAGAAATAACAGTAACATGAGCTAAAAACTCATCAATAAGAAACTCAAATTTGGTAAAGGTGACATAAGAGCCCTTCTCCAACAGGTGAACCGAGGAGGAAGGTGGGAGCTTACTGATGCTAAACGACCCCTTGGAAGAAAGAAGATTACTGCGTGAGTATTTTTTTCTTACCCCAGGAGTCCATTAGCATCAGTAGCGATAGCAGACTACCCAGCAGTACCAACTTGAAGGTGGTCAGAGAACCTACTATAGGAAAGAAGCTCTGCAGAACCGCCTGCCAAATTTGGCATCAGATGTGGTCTGCACATCCAAACTGTAGTGTTTCACAAAAGGTGTGCATAGATTTCCAGGTACTGTGGCTGCTTTGCAGACATCCAGTGGGAATGTCACTTGCTGCTGTAAGCAAGGCTGCAGTGCCCTGGTGGAATGGGCCCTGAGCCCCACTGGAGGTTGTTGACCAGCCTTCTCATAGCAGAATCTAATACAAAGACCAACCAATGAGAAATAGTTCTCTTGGTAGCTGATCTTCTCTGCCTACAGCCCTGTAGGTGAGCAACAACTGAGTGCAAGAGCTCTGGACTGTCTAGTATGCTCAGGTAGTGAAAGACTGCTCTTTGACATACAAGCTGTGGAGCTTTTGCTGCGCCAGGAGTGGATGGCTCAGTAAAGAAGACAGGCAGAGTAATGGGTTAGTTCAAGTGAAACTCTGAAACCACCTTTGGCAGAAATTTCCTATTTGTCTTGAGCTCAACTTTATCATTGTGAGGGATGATGTAATTTGGCTCAGTGCACAGATCCTGTAGCTCTGAAATCCTCCTGGCAGACGTAATGGCAGCTACCAGGAAGATGGTCTTCAAATTACAAACTTGATGGGGCCGTGGACATAGGCTCGAAAAGGTGGATTTATGAGCCCATCTATGCAAGGTTCAGGCTCCACAGTGGAACAGGGTCCCTGGTTGGAGGCTGGAGGTAAGAGGTCTTTGAAAAACTGTTTCAAAATGTCATGGGAAAAATGATTTCTTCTTTCCCACCAAAAGGTAGGCTGAAATTGCCACCAGGTGTAGCTTGTGTGAAGATGGTTTCAAGTCTGACGCCTGTAGGTGTACTAGGTAGTCTAGCAGCTGAGGGTCTGAAGCTGATAGGGGTTTGACCTTTTCACTCTTGCACCAGAGGAAAACCTTTTCCATTTGGCTGCATAAGTCGTCTTAGTGTTAAGTTTTTAGCCATCCTCAGTATCTTAAGGACCTGTTCAGAGTACTGCGAGGATGGAAACTCTAACTCCTCAAGAACCAGGCCTTTAGGTGAAGAAGTATATGTCTAGGTACTGCACTTCCGTCTGAGGAAGGGTCAGCAGAAGGCGAGTCAGAGGCTGCAAATGGGTCTATTGCAGGACATTGAGAAAAGGAGAGGGTAACAGGCTTGCCTGGCCAGTCAGAAGCCACTAGGATCATCGATGCAGGCTGCTGTCTGAGTTTCAGCAAAACTCTGAATATCAGGGAAAGGGAGGAAATGTATAGGAACCTCCCGGACCAGTCCAGGATCAGGGCAACTAGGAGGAAGTGTCCCTGAACTGGCGGTCTGCAACAGTACTGAGGAAGCTGAAAATTGAGAGGACAGGCAAACATCCACGTCTGGTGTGCCCCATCACCTGAACACTGTGGCTAGTACTTGCTTGTTCAGTGTCCATTCGGCCTAACCTTGACTGATGTGCTTACAGCATCCGTCAGAGTATTGAGTTTGCCTGGGAGATGAATAGCTGAGAGGCTGACTCCCAGGAGAATGCTAGAGACCAGAGCTTCCAAACAGTATTCCTGATTTGGTACCACCCTTCTTGTTTATGTAGAACATTGCAGTGGTGTTGTCCGTTCGAATTTGAACAGCCTGCCCTTCTATGCTGGGAGCGGAAGCTTTGAGAGCTAGTAAGACTGCTCTGAGTTCCAAAGATTTATGTGCAACTGTGACTCTTCAGGAGTCCAGCTGCTGCTTACTGAGGCACTGTCTAAATGAGCTCCCAGCCCAAAGGAGGCATCTGTGGTGATCACCTTTGTGGGAAGAAGAGCTTGAAGGAACCCCTGCCTGCAAATTTGCAGGTTCTTCCACTACAGCAAGTTTTGGAGGACTGCTCTGACACAGGTATCAACTTTGAAAATTTGTTGCTTCTCTGAGACTAGCAAGCTCTGAAGTAGGCTTGCAGGAGTCTCATCCTGTACCTGACCCTGGGACTACTGCAGTCATAGAGGCCATATGTCCCAGAAGTTTGAGGAAATGTCTGGCTGGTCTTGGCTGTCCCTTGGCAAAGAATCTGCCACTGAAAGGAAACTCTGAATTCTTTCCTGTGGGAGGAAAGCATCCTTTCTGAGTGTCCAGCTGGGCCCCTATGAAGGTGAGCAGCTGGGTGGGTTCTGGGAGAGATTTCTTTAGATTTACCAGGAAACCCAGATACTCCAGAGTACGTTCTGTGAGGGAAGAGATTCCTTGACCTGGCAAGGAGACTTCGCTACTATGAGCCAGTCATCCAGATAGGGGTAGAGAGTGACACCCAGTCTCCTGAGATGCTGCTAGCACTGTGAGACACTTGGTAAAGACTCTTGGGGCCGAGGACAGACTGAAGGGCACTGCAGTGAACTGATAGTGACCGAAGGAAGTTTGAACCTGAGAAACTTCCTGTGAGATCTCCTTATGGGTATGTGGAAGTAGGTGTCCTTAAGTCAAGGGAGGCTAGCCAGTCTCCTGCTGTAAGGACTGTATGATCAGTAACAGAGTGACCATTCTGAATTTGGTTTTTCAGATATTTGCTTAAATATCTGAGATCTAAGATAGGTCACCACTCCCCATGTTCTTTGTGTGAGAAAAACTGGAGTAGAGGCTCTTGCCCTTCTCGTGGGGTGGGGACCCTCTCCACTGCTCATAAAGCCAGAAGGTTTTGTACCTACTTTTCCAAAAGTAGTATCTGTGTTGAGGACAGAGGTCTTGACACCTGGGTAAGCTTGAGGTCTGGCAGCTGCTTGAACTGTAATGACAGACCCTTCTCCACTATCTCCAACACCCACCTGTCCGATGTGATGAGGGACCAGTGCTGAAGATAGTGAGAGTCTGCCTCCAGCCAGAAATGGGGAGGCGACCTGGACACTCATATCAGGACTTAGACTGAGAGGCAGATGGCTGGGTAGAGGTGGCTCTTCTTTGGCCCCTGCCTCTGAAAGACCCCTGTACTGGCTAAAGTCAGATTAGGGATAGGGATTATAAGGCCTGGGAACAAAGCGTCTGCCCTACCACCCCTGAGATGGGATCCGAGGGTGGCAGGTTTAGGCTTGGATGAGTGGTTCTGCCAGGAGGCCTAATACTCATCGACTTTTTGATGTAGTCAGTGGTTCTGTTTCAAACAACATATTTTGATCACAGGGAAATCCATGGCCTTGTTCTGAGTCTGTGGTCAGACTGGTTGTTTCTAAGCCAGCGAGCGTCTCAGAGAGATGGCATGGGCCATCACCCTAGAGCTGCATCACTGTTGTCATCTGCCATATGGAACTGGTACCTAGTAGCTTCAAGGCAGTTTTGACATATCCACCAGCTCCTGCACCATAGAATCTAATCCGTGTAGGCGATAGCTGAACAGATTTCAAAGGGCTTTCCTATATTTGGCTGTGAATGCCATGTAAGAAAAGCCTGAGAAGCAGGAAGCTGTAGCATACATTTTCTTTGCTATAAAGTCAATTTTCTTGGAATCCTTGTCAGGGAGAGGGCAACAAGGAGATTCCAGCCTTCTCCTGGCGCCTGCTGCACTATACTTTCGTGGCTAGGGTGTGCAGACAGGAATTCCACCATTTTTAGACAATTTATATTTTCTCTCAAGCCACTTATCATCCCCTGATACTGAATGGGGTGTTGAAGCACCTTCATGGTATTTTTTCTAAATGCATTATAGATAGGGACAACCAGGGTCTTTAAAGGATGAAAGACCCTTCAATCTTTGTCTTCATCAACATCCTGGTTGGGCTTCTGCATAGGAGGTCCAGGGTATCCAGCATATTTTGTATAAATGTAAACATAGAGGAAGGATCCTTGTGGTCACCTGGGATCCCCAAGGTGAGGGTCCGGGGACTCCTGTGGCTCAAGCCCTCAAAATCCATGTCAGGGCATCATAAAACTGGTCATCATCTGTGTCACCCTCACAGTCTGCAGAGAAGAACCGTGGAAGAGTGCTTGCCAGCCCCAGTAAATCGAGGACCCATCTTTTGAAGGGTCTGAAACAGTTGCCATGCTTTTTCCATATCTTGCACTGATGGAAGAACCTGCACAGTTTGTAGCGTTTTGTCTTTTCTGTATGCTTTAAGTTGCCTGTTGTCTCGCTATTGGCTTTCCCAGGAACAACGGGAGCATATCTGTCTTGACAGAGTTTCTTTTAGCCACTTCATCAGAGGCTTGATCGAGCTTCCTTTTTTCACCACTCTTACTATTTTTCAATTTGTCAGAACTTCATCTTTGGAAGCTTTATTTTGGCTAGGATCTGGAGGGTTCCTCAGCACCTCTGCTTTTGGTATTAGTACTTTTGAATGGTCCTCTTCGGAAGCCTTGATTTATCCTCAGCCATAATAATCAAAGGTTTGTGTGCTATGTTTGCCAATGTTAGCAAAGCAAACCAGTTCTGGACCTACAAACTGAGTGCAGGTTTTGTGAAAATGCCAACAGGCAGTCCTGTCCCAGTTAATAAACTCTGTCAATTACTAGTGCCCTTTTTTTTGGTTATAATTGGGATCTATACCAGTGCCAATCTTAATAGAAACCCAGTAATACTCAACTGCGCACGGTGGCTGCTGGACACTTACGGACAGTCCTGACACAGATGATACCAAGATTCAGTAATATAACAAAAAGGTTCTTCGAATTGCCAATCTAGAGCGAAAACCCCCAGGCACTGTTTAAATTTGAAATCTACTGCAGGTAACTTGCAGTAAACCCCATGTAGGTCTGAGGTAAAAAAAACAAAAAAAAAAAAACAAGGCAACTGTCCTCAATTTGATGGTTCCCACAAGAATTTGCCCCACAAATGAAGGAAACCATTGAAAATAAGCACCTGTGATAAAATTAGGCTTTAAACTAAATAGTCGCGTAAAAATAAAGTCAAAATAGTGCCAGTGCGCTAAAAATAAAAATTTGTGCAGCACTAATGAAAAGTAAAACTTTCACTCAGCACACTAAAGGAAATAATTTATGAGGAAGACTTTACCCAGATAAGCACTAGGAGGCTGTCAACAAAGTTGGGAGACACCTCAGAGCAATATTGCTCAGTCCAGCGGAGAAAAATTCTGAAGCATTCAACAGTTCTCACTCAACTCACACCCCTCCTGTCTTTTGATTGACTTGGCCTACACTCATTTAAATATCTCTTAAAGGCACACCTCTGGGCAGTTGCACCTAGCCAGCTAAGTGCACAAAGTTACTGATACTAAAGGACTCCTGGGGTAAGAAAGCCCACTTCCTGATTGGTTGAACCCTGTTCGTGACTGCCACAGGAAGGTGTGCAATGTGTGTGTGATTAGCCACAACATCAGTGGTGGCCCGTAGTGCCACTCCATGAGTGGCATGTACAGCTCACCTCACTCAGGAGAAAAGCATTCATGTGAACACTGTGAACCCTTCTGCCAATCTCTACTCTTGATGTTCTACACTCAGGAACCCAGGTCAGCATCATGCCAGGACATTCACCACCCCTCAGCACCATGGAGTTGGTCAATAGTCACACAGTTATCTGCCTTATCCCCTGCTGCCTCACAGGCCCCAATCTTGGCAGCAGTAGAATTTTGGTAAATACTTCCTTAGAGGTCTTGCTCCTACAGCTTTGTCCTAGTTCCCTAAGTCATTGTTACAGGGTCTCTGGTCTGCCTCTACCTAGTCATTAGTGTCTACTTGTACCACAGTGGTTAGCATCTCTTCTCCCTCCCACATGAGCCTGTGCACACTTGTCATAATATATGCAGCCTACACACCAAGTAGGCAAGGGGCTGAACAGTCCACATGGCACTGGAGTCTAGCACACTACCCACTCCTGTATGTAGATGTTGCAATTAATGGGCCCAGTGCTAATCCCTGTGGAATGCTACTGGTTAACTGTCCTTCACACAAGAGAAACCCATTTATTTTATGCTTTACTTCCTGTTACTAAGTCAGCAAGTAGTCCATTTAACATCTGTATTATTAATCCTTAATTATTAATCCATTAATTATTAAAGTGTCAGTGGCTCAGTAGGTAGCACACACTCGCCTCTGAGGCCGGGAGATCAGAGGGCTGTGGGTTCAGTTACCACATCTGGCACTTGGGTTAATATCCCAGTACTGACACTGCAGTGCAGCATGAGAGGGTGCTGCATTGTTGAGGTGCCGCCTTCGGATGAGATGTTAAACCAAGGTCCCATCTGCCTGGATTGGTGGTAGTTCAGGTGGATGTTAAAGATCCCATGGCACTTATCGAAAGAGTAGGGGAATTTCCGTATCCTGGCCAAATTTCCTCATTCACTAAAAATACCACCAACAGCTTAATCTGGTTCAAGGTCAGTTGGCATTCATCTGTATCCTCCTCCACCGGTCGTGCTTGAAAATAGTCAGAAATTGTCTAGTGCACTTACCCGGTCAACAAAAGCTAAATAAATAAATAAAATAAAATAAAATCCTGATCAGTTCCAAGTTATGAATCCACATGGCATGCAATGCCATGTCAAAAGCTTTACTGAAGTCCAGAAGCACAACATCCACTAGTATAAAACTCCCAAGTTGTGTAAACCAGCTCATAAACACCAAGTAAGGTGAGGCATGTCCTCCCCTACTGTCTTGCATCCTTGTAACCTAGATCTTTCCATTCATTTTTCATACTCTCTTCTGAATGATTCCATCATTTTACACAGAAGAAAAATTACTTACCATAGTAATGTTGTTTCTCCTAATGGAGTCTTGCTATATTCTGACTCTATGCAGTGATCTCCAACTCTTGAACTGCCCCGGAGAGTTAAGAGTTAACTTATGCTAAGGTATAGAACGTTGAGCTTGAGTTCAGTTTTCAAACCTCTGTCTGTGGTACTCTGCAGTGTAACCATCAGATTCTTACGAGCACTAAACTAGCTAACTCTGTATAAGAAATTGTTTAAATTTTAGAGCCAAATGGCTAATAAAAGTTCTAGGTCAAGACTCAAGTCAAAAAAAACAAAAGAACCAAAAGGTAGTGATTCAAAAATTAAAGCAAGAAAGGAGAGTCCCCAAGATGGGGGATGTCTAGGCACCTCTGGGTGCATCACTGTGCCTGCCCACCACATCACAAAACTACTAGGTTCTAGGAGGAGGAGAGAGGTCAGAATACAGCAAGACTCCATTAGAAGAAACAAATTATATGGTAAGTAATTTTTCTTCAAACAACATGAAATCTTGCTGTATTCTGACTATATGCAGACTACCAAGCAGTACCCCTTTGAGGAGGGTAAAAGAACCTATTTGGGAACAGGTTCTGCAGTACAGCTAGCAAACCTAGCATCACTTCATGACAGGATGTCCAAAGAGTAATGCTAGTGAAAGTATGAACAGATTTCAGGTAGCTGCTTTACATATATCCAGTAAAGGTATATCTCTAGCTGCTGCGACTAAAGCAGCATTACCTCTGGTAGAATGGGCCCTCAGGCCTGAGGGAGGCTCCTTCCCAAGTCTGAAATAGCAGAATTGGATACAAGAGACAATCCACCTGGCAACAGACCTTTTGGCAGCAGGCTTGCTCCTTTCCCACCTCACCATAAGTGAGGAATAACTGAGAACAATCTTTCCTATGGGCCTTAGTATGCTCAATATAGTAACTGAGAGCCCTTTTCATATCCAGACTGTGTAACCTCCTCTTCCAGAAGAAGAATGATCAATGAAAAGACAGAGAGAGAGATAGACTGGTTCAGAAGAAAATCTGACACTACCTTGGGAAGGAATTTTCTATTGGTGCGAAGGACCACTTTATCCCTATGAAAGGAAATGAAATCAGGTTCCACTGACAAGGCCTGTAATTCACTGATTCTCCTAGCTGAGGTAATGGCTACCAAAAATACAGTTTTCCAAGTCAATATTTCAGCTCAGCTGAAGATAAGGTTCAAAAGGGGTCTGCAAAGCTGTGCAATACAGATGTTCAGTTCCCAAGAAGGAGTAGCTCTCAGAAAGGAGGACTGACATGGAGCAAGCCTTCAAAAAATTTTGAAAACTGCATGAAAAGCTAGAAAAGAGGCCTTACTAGCAGAAAGAAAAGCAGACAGCTGCCAAATGTACCTTGAGGGTAGTAGACTGGAGGCCTAAACCATTGAGATGCACCAGGTAGTCCAAAGCAGTGGCAATATCAGCCAGCTCTGGCTTAACATGCCTACTGGAGCACCAGAACTCGAACCTTTCCATTTGGAATTGTAGTCTTCCTGGTAGCAGGTTTCCTGCTATCTTTTAAAATGTCCAAGACTGCTTGGAACACATGCAAACTTTCATATTCTAGCTCTTCAAAAGCCAGGCTTTGAGTGTGAGATACTGAGATTGGTTACAAAATCCTCCCTGGGAAGAGGTGAGGAGATTGTACCGCCTGGGGAGACACAAGGGCAGTGTTGCTGACAGTGACAACAGTAGAGGATACCAATGTTGTCTGGCCCAGTTTGGGGCCACCAGAATCACCTTGCAAGGCTGAGACCTGATTTTATCAGAACCCTGAATATCAGAGGAAAGGGAGGAAATTCATACAGAAACCTCCTTGTCCAGTTCAGTGGAAGAGCAGCCTGGGGAACAGAGCCCAGAAGAGGTGGTCTGCAGCAATAGAGAGGAAGATGATGATTGTCTGGGCCTGCTAAGAGATCTCATCTCTGGGCCCCATCTGCTGAAAATGACCTGAAGAATGACGGGGTTCAGGGTCCATTCTGTAGGACCCTGAGAAATTCTGCTGAAAGCATCCGCTAGGATGTTGTCCTTCCCTGGGAGGTGCACCGCCACCAGGGAAACCTGCAGGAAATAAGCTAGGGACCAAATTTTTATGGCCTCTGTGCACAAGGCTGAAGACCGAGTGCCTCCCTGTTTGTTGATGTACCACATGGTTGTGGTATTGTCTGTTCTGACCTGTACCACTTTCCCTTGAACAACTGTTGAGAATGTCTGGAGTGCCAGAGACACAGCTCTTAATTCAAGAAGATTTATGTGCAGCAGGGATTCCTGGTGTGACCAATTTCCTGAGCTGTGAGATGATCTAGGTGAGCCCCCCACCCCAAGAGGGAGGCGTCTGTGGTGAGAATCACTGAAGGAGCCTGAGTGATAAGGGGACCTCTTGTCGAGGTTGTCCTCGTCCAACCACCACTGAAGAGCCTGGACCAGAACTTTGAAAACTGGAACCAGTTTGGAGAGAGGTCCTTCTTCTGAGACCAGAAAGACCTGAGATGAAACTGAATATCTCTCATTTGAAATCTTGTTCCCTGAACTGCTGTGGAAGCTGCCATGGGTCCCAGCAGATGTAGGAAGTGTCTGGCTGGACGAGATACCAGAGGATGAAAAGAGGAAGCCAGAGTGGTCAGAGATTGAACCCTTGAGGAGGAAGGAAAGCCCTTACTTGCACTGTATCTATTTCCACCCCTATGAAGGTGAGAAGCTGGGCTGGCTCTAGGGCAGACTTCTCCAAATTTAGAATAAAGCCCAAGGATTCTAGAAGTCTTTGAGTGACCTCTAAAGCTGACTTGACTTGGTCTGAGGATTGGCCCACTATAAGCCAGTCATCCAGATATGGAAACAGAAGGATGCCCTGCCTCCTGAGGAGTGCCACCACCACTGCAAGACACTTGGTGAACACCCTTGAGCAGATGTTAGCCATAAGGGCATGGCCCTGAATTGGTAATGGCCTTAGGGCAACCTCAACCTGAGGTACTTTCTGAGGGTATGTCTGATAGGTATGTGGAAGTAGGCATCCTTGAGATCCAGGGAGGCTAGCTAGTCGCCTGGTCTCAGAGAGGAAGAATTACTCCCAGAGTCACCATTTTGAACTTTGGTTTGTCAAATGCTTGTTCAGGTACCTTAAATCCAGTATGGGTCACCACTCCCTGTCTCTTTGGCGGTAAGGAAGTATCTTGAATATAGTCCTTTTCCCTGTGACAAAGAGGTACCTTCTCCACTGCTTGTAGAAGCAGAAGAGAGGAGACTTCTGCCTCTAGGGCCTTTGTCTCCAAAGGAGAGGAGGACTGAAAGACTTTGCTCTAATTTTTGGGAACCTTTTGAAACTGGGAGTACCCTGGCTCACTACTTCCAGGACCCACTTGTCTGAAGTAATAGACTCCCAGGTCTGGCAGTAGTGAGCCAGCCTGCCCCTATTGGGATTGGGGAGGCAACCTGACTGATACCTCAGGGTGTCTGCTTGGCAGGGGCTTGGACTGAGTAGCTGCTGGGGTCCTGGTTACCCCACGCCTACCTCTTCTCCCAAAGAACCCCTCTGCTGGAAAGAAGAGGAGGAGGCCTGGGCTTGTCAAAAGGCCTGCCCCTAAGCTGCTGCCTCTGAGGAGTAGTCTGCTTCTCTTTAGCTGCAGCACTCCTATAAGTGGTCCTGTATTCATCCATTTTCTTCATGTAATTCTCTGTTTGATCCCAAACAGAGAATTACCAACTACAGGAAAATCCATGGCCTTGCCCGAGTATCCTGGGAGAGGTTGGTACACCTAAGCTAGCAAATCTCCTCATGGAGATAGATGTGGCCATGACCCTGGAATGAACATCATTAGAGTCAACAGCAGCATGAAATTGCACTTTAGATGTCTCTATACTGCTTGCAGCCACCTGCTCCAGCTCACTGGCTAGCTGGGAGGGCATTCTTAGCCAGTGCCAGAACCATATCCCACATAGATTTCTGGTACCTGGCAGTGTATGTCATATAGTTAGATTGTCTGAGTCCCAAAGAGGATGCCAAGTACTGCTTTTTGCAATGGCATCCACGTTCCTGGAATCCTTGTCTGGCGGGTGAGATGCCAGAGGAATATTGGCCTTGTCACAGGCTGCAGCTTATACTACCCCAACATGGCTGCTATGATTAGAAACAAATTCCGTCCCAGGACCTGACAAAGCATACCTCCTGTCCATTCTTTTTCCACAGGAGGTATGGAAGTAGGAAATTGCAAAAGTTTTTGTGTCTGTTTTCCCAAGGATTTATGTAAGGAATAGACACCCTCTTTGACTCTGGGACATCCATCATTTCCAGAAAGTCAGGTTCTTCCTGATCCTGTTCAGCCTCTTCCATAGGAAGCTGAAGAGTCTCAGCCACTTTCTGGTAAAACAAGAAATGGAAGGGACTCAGAAAGCCTGGAAGGAGAAACCTGAGAAGGCCTGTCTGGAGAAATGTCAGGCTCTATTGGCTCATCCAGGCCCTCATCCTCTTCATAATCTTCATCCTCCTCCCAATCGCCCTCATAATAAGCTTCAGGATCCACATCAGAAGTCAAAACCTCTGGCCGAACCAGCGGCACTGAACCGACACTGGATTCGGTTGAGACTGAGCAAAGCGACTGAACAACAGAAATCGCTTTTACTTTTCCTCTGGTCAGACCATGGGAATTCTGATCCAAACCGGCTGATTTTCTTTTCGTTTAGTCGAACCGATTCTGCAGAATCGGCTCTGTTTGCCCGCAGGAGGTATCGCCTGTCAGTGGGCAACCTCAGATTCGGCCAGAATCAACTGGGCTGGCCATCCGGGTCAGCAGACTTCTCTCGCCTCCTTTCCTTACCCTACCAAGCATGTGTCAAGAGTGGATTTGGGAAAGTTCTCACATATTTGGCAGTCTTTGAGATGGTCAAACCCCAGACAATATACACAGATCAGGTGAGGGTCAGCCTTAGCAGGCCTCCTACACTCCGTCAGTGCTGAAACCTAGTGGGTCCAGTTCTCTTTCTGGGTTTCTCAGACATGCCTTTAACAAAAAAATCACCTTACACAGCGGTTAAGCTTGCATGCATTGCACACCTATCTGTTCCAACCGTGTCACGGGTCGGTTAAAAAACTTGAAATCAGATTTTTTAGGAGCCGTAAGTACTGGAAAACCACACAGAAATATTACAGACAACACAGATTTAAACTGTTTCAGCTCTGAACCGGACTGATCAGCAAAGAACCGAACAAAATTTCTTAAACAAAATAGACAATTAAAAATACTACCTACAATATTACCACTTACTGGTACCAAGACAGAGGTAAGAATACCAAATAGAAAAGATGTGATTTAGAAAAAGCGACCGATTCGTACTTTAACCGAACAAAGCACAGGAGGAATCTCCGAGCAACTTCACAGTAAGGCGGAGTAAGAATCTGGTTACACTGCAGAGTACCACAGACAGAGGTTTGAAAACCGAGCTCGAGCTCAACGTTCTATGCCTTGGCATAAAGTTAACCTCAGCTTTCCGGGCAGTTCAAGAGTTGAAGATCACTGCATATAGTCAGAATACAGCACGACTTGATGTTGTTTGAATGGACATTAAACTAACCCATCCATCATCCATTGTGCCACCCATCACATTTCATAAATAAAGGTATCATGCATAACTCTCTCCAATCATTTGGTACTTCTCCTTTACTTAGAGACAGTTCCTGTAGTAGCTTGAGAAGATGGACTTTAGCCCTCAGGTTCCTGCCCATTTTGTAATGCCATGTGCCACTGGTGCCAGTCTTTGTTCAACTCACTCCATGTCTGGTGTAAATAAGGTAATGTGTGCCTCAGTTTGTGATTCGATCAATGAATTTCGCTTGTTTGCTTAATCTCTGACTGTTCTGCAGGTGCTTTACCATTTCTCCCCTTGAGTTAAGTTAAAATGGATAATCTGGCACCTCAGATTAATAAAACCTTTTCTGCCACTACTTTAAAGGGACACTGTTGACCTTTTTGCATCATATTATTTTAGGTAAAACCCACATTTTATGATTGCTTACTTCCTCTAAAATTCATTGATGTTGCTGCTTGTTTAATCTGCCTCTTTGCTTAATAGAACCGAAATGCATGGCAACGATAGCTATTCCCAACTTTGTTTTGCTTCAAATCATTTCTGAAATCACACCTCCAAATCACTACCGACAAATCCACCCTGAGAGACGAGCACAGTAATGACACAATAATAAGGCTAGCCACAACTACTGGAAACTACACAAATACCATAACATCCATGTAACAGGAAACCACTGAAACCACGAACCTAATCAGAGTACAATCAAGAGAGTTTTGAACTCCTGAATTCTGTTGTCCCCTTAAGGTACGTCCTGATTGCTCTGCACAAATCCAACTTAGCAACTCATGCTGCTTTGGATTTGCCGGTTTAGGACAGAAGGATAGGAAGCAGATATCCTGATGAGCAGACTGCCCTCAATACACTTTCTCCTTATGAATAATAAGGTAACCCCTTTGTGTGACAATACTTTCTGGCAGAGCAGATTGAAGTTCGAAACACGCCTAGTATGATAGGATTATTCAATGGCACTGATGACAACAGTTTCCAAAGGAGCCTTACAAAGAGAGTTCAAAACTAGATTAAGGTCATATTGGAGACCAGAACAATGGCCTGTTCCTGCTAACCACTCTTAGAAAATGTATAACCTCCCAACTGGTCCCCAGGGATGCACTCATGGAACTTCCATGGGCTGCTCCTAGCACAGACACCTGACCTCTCAAAAGTGCTTAGTGCAAGCTCTTTGTCTATGCCTGGCTACAAAAAATTCAATACCTGTGGAACTGTAGTATTAGAGGGTCTGAGACGCTTCTCTGGCCCAAACAGAGTAGTTATTGTATTCCACATGCAGTCATAGGCAATGGACACTGATAGATCTTCCAGGAGGAACCCTCCTAAAGTTCTCAGGATTTACCCACTAAGCCAGCAACTGCTGGACGGACTGAGGAAGTGTGATCAGGGCTTGGTAATCTTCTGAGGCTGGATTCCACACCTCAAGCATCCCTGCTCTGGAGGGAAGTGGGCTCATGGAACTAATTTTATTGCTGCAGTCATCAGCCCCAGAATCTGCAAGAGTCTGTGAGCAGAGACCAATGGCTGAATGCTTAGCCACTGAACCTCTCGCCTCAGGGTCTCCTTCCTGGATGACGAGAGGAAAACTTTCTCCTCATCCATCCTGAACACTGCTCCCAAGTGTTCCGAATTCTGAGACAGAACGAAGGTGCTTGTCTCCCAGTTAAAACCCAACTTTGAGTCTCTAACACCTCCAGTGTCCTTGACACCAATCTCTTTGCCATCTGGGCCAACAATGCTCAGATAAGAAGGTCATCCAGGTAGGGATACATGTGATGTCCCTCCTGTCTCAGTTGCATCACTAGTACAATCAGGACATTCAAGAATACCCGGAGAGCTGTTGCCAGCCCAAAGAAAGCACCTAGAATTGGAAATGCCATCCCTGAATCGCTAACCTCAGAAACTTCTGGTACCACTGTCACATGGGGTTGTGAAGATAGGCATCTTTCAGATCTATGGAAGCCAGATGGTTGGATCTGGTTGGATGGTTCGGATTATTGACTGGAAGGACTCCATGCTGAATGTCATGTGGTGAACAAACTTGTTCAGGTTTCAGTGCCAGAATCAGTTGGAAGTCCCTTGGCTATTTGGGAACCACGAGTAGAACCCCCACTGAGGGTACTGGGACAATTGCCCCAATCTGCAACAAGTGATCCAAGATCTGTGCTGCCTTCTGCCTCATCACTGGGCTTTGGGACATGGGGCTGAGAGGAAACGACCTCTTGTGGGTACTGTTGCAGACTCTATAGCATATCCTAGAATTAGGATTTCTAGTACCCATGCATCTGACATGATTTGGGCCACTCTGGTAAAACTGCTGTAGCCTTCCAAGGGAAGGGGACAGAGACAGACCTGCGTACCTTTGTTGAGAGTTACTCCTCATTGTCCTGCACCTCCGTTATCTCTACGGGTAAAGGATCCTCTGTTACTGTTGTTCTTGAATCCAGAAAAGCTCCCTGGGTTGGTGGTTTCCAAAATTCTGACAGGGCTGGAAACCATCTCTGGTATTACTGTGCACCTCCTCAGTCTCTTGAGTTCAAGTTCGGTTTCTGCTGCTGTTTTGACACCAGGATTTGTCCCTTTTAATGCTTCATGATGTTGTTCAGTCCATAAATGAATAATCCACCTTCAGAGGCGGGGTTAAACAGCCTTACTTTTGATGCCTGATCTGCAGCCCAGTGCCTGAGCCAAACACCCCACATAGCTGCCAACGATGTGATAAGCGGACGTGTGCTGACATTCTTCAATTATCCACTGTGGCATCCTCCAGAAAAGTGAGTGCCATTGATACCAGCTGCAAGATGTTTGTCCCTTCGGAATCTGGGGAACTAAACTACCCAGGAGCTGTAAACCTTTAGTACAAGGCTCTGGAAACAATAAAGGATGCATATGAGGTGCTAAGATTTAACCCATTAAAGGCAAAAGCTCTTCTGCACAAGGCATCTACCCTCTTATCGTGGGTACAAGTTAGCTACCGAACCTCAACAAGGATGTTAGTGTGCCTAGCAGAATTCTGTAGGGATTTATCTGCCAAGAGGGGAACCTCCCATTTCTGGGAGTTCTCCCAAAAAGGATAACCTCTCAGCCTTGGTCTAGGAGCTGCTTGCGCTTGTCTGTACCGTCCATCCCTGGTCTGTGATCTGGTCGCAGTGCACAAAGTTTGGAAAGCATTTTGGTGCAGAGGAGGAGGCAAATAGAACTGGATTTGCAGCCAAGGAATCCATGACTTGTACCTCCTTCAGCTAATGTCCAAAAGCCTCTGTTATAAGATGAGACTGAGACTTGTATCAAACAAAGGCAGAACCGAATCTTTTTTGTAGGCTGTGTCCAATCAGATAACATGTATGGGTCAGAATTTTCCTTTGGCCCTGGAATCTTCCTCCTAACATTCAACATTGTCAAGTTCAGGGGGTGCCTCTGGATCTGGATGAGCATCAGTGTTCTGCTCTGGCACACCTGGACGTGCCTGTACTGGGAGGCACCCCGCCCTGACCTGAGGGGCCTGGGCTTAGATGCATTAGCAGGGATGTCCTGTGAACAACAGAACCTAGCAGCTCATTGAAAAGCAGCAGAAACGAGTTGTGCAACTCAGTCCTGCCACTGCCAGGTGCACCCCCAAGTTTGGAATCCGGATAGTGGGGACTGAAACAGAGATATTAGACTGCGTTACACAGTTAGGATGGTAAGACCCTAGTGGGAGGGTCTCATCATCCTCCTGCAGGTCTTACATCTTTTAAAACTAAAGATCTCCAATAAGCCATGGTGCCAGTATTCTGTGCCAAACTTAAAATACACAATCAAAGGAGCCATTAATAGAAAAAGTGATGCTTCTGTCTTATTCCATTCGTGGAGTATCACCTCCTTCGTCCCCTCCCCAGTGAAGTGTACCCCGAAAGGAAGAAAAGGAGAACACTTACTGAGGAAAGGAACCTGCCTTAACTCAAGTGTATAAATGTGTCCAGCAACTGTAGTATTGGAGCGCTGTACTGACAAACACTTGTCAGTACACTCCCAAGGGGAGCAGGAGTACGGATAGGGAGTCTCAGATGGAGAACCCTCTGAGAAAGGTCTTAGAGACCTCCAATTGAGTGAAAGTTTTATCTGCAAAGGGGATGATAGGCCGAGATGGCCGCCATGTGTACCTTCAGAGAAGAATGACTGAGACCCAGGTCAAACAGATGACATAGATACTCCAGCAGAAGCCCCGCTGAACAGGAGAAAGGTTCCTGTTCTTGGAAGCGCCCAGATAGTGAATCTTTTCCACTTCATGGCGTAAGTGGATCTAGTGGAGGGTTTTCTGGCCTCTACCAAAATCTCCGCCACTTGGGGAGACACCCCAAAACGGGATTGGAGCTAAGTCTGCAGGAGCCATGCGTGCAGCTGAAGGGATTTGAGGCCTGGATGGACCAGGGTCCCTGATCCTGGGTCAGTAAATCTTGAGATGTAGAAGAGAGAACCAAACTTGCCTGGGCCAGAAAGGAGCAATCAGAATCATTCATGCTCCTTCTGAAGCTAGTTTCTGCAAGACTCGTGGGATAAGTGGAATTGGGGAAAGGCACAGACAATCTGTCCTTCCAGTCTAGAGACACAGCGTCTCTCCAGAAAGCGCCTCGCCTAGAATGAGCGAAGCAGAAGACTGGAAGCTTTGTGTTTAGAGGGATGCGAACAGGTCGACCTGTGGTGTCCCCAAGTCGGAAGATACTGTCTAGGACCCCTGGTCCAGTTCTCACTCATGAGTCAGAGCAGAAGAGTGACTTAGCTTGTCTGCCAGGGTGTTATCGACTCCCAGAACGTGAATTGCTGTGAGGTGAAGGTCATGTTGTGTTGCCTAATCCCAGACCCTCATTGCCTCCCTGCAAAGAGGGTAGGACCGGTCTCTCCCTGTTCGTTGATATACCAAACCACACACGTTGTCCGTCTGGATGGCTAGTGGCCGGAAGGATGTATTGGTGAAGGGCTTGAGAGCATACAACACTGCCTGGAGCTCGAGCAATTGATGTGGAGAGCTTGTTCAAGCTTGGACCAAGAGCCCTGGGTCCGATGAGGGCCTAGATGGGCTCCTCAACCTTCGCCTGAGGCATCTGTGGTTAGAGTCTGGGAGGGGAAGACGAAAGAAAAGAACTTCCCAAACAGGTTCTTCTCGAACCATCCACCACTGCAAGTCTCGAAGCATCGGCGAGGAGACCAGAACTGGGGTGATCTAGGTCATCCACTAACTGATCCCATTGGGAGCGTGAGAATCCACCGAGAGACTCTCATGTGGAGTCGAGCGAGGAACTGTCGGGATAGCAGCCGCCATGAGCCCGAAGGCAAAGGACTGACCTTGCAGAGACCCGCCTGCAGCCGGACAGCAGACTTATCTGAGTCTGGAGGGTGGATGCCCTGTCCGGTGGCAGGAAGACCCTGCCCGTGATCATATTGAGAATCACCCCAATAAACTGTAGTCTCTGGATGGGATCAGGTGAGACTTGGAATGGTTGATGGTAATACCCAGGCAGGCAAAAAAGGAGAGACAGTGCAGGAGTTCCTCCTGGATGAGGCCGCAGGAACCAATCGTCCAGGTACGGAAAACCTGCACCCCTGGTATGCAGGTGGGCGCCACCACTGCCAGGCATTTGGTAAATACACTGGGTGCGAGGATAGACCAAACGGAGCGCCTTGAATTGGTAGTGGTCCCCTGGAATGCAAAACGAAGGTACTTGCGGTGAGATGGGTGAATGGAAATATGCAGGTAAGCGTCCCCATATCCAGGGCACACAGCCACTGCCCCAGCTGGAGGAGGGGCAGAAGGTTCTGCAAAGAGGGCCTCCTGAACCTTTTGTATTCCACAAAAAGATTCAGGAACTGAGATCCAGAATTGGTCGGAGATCTCCTGTCTTCTTTGGGACCAGGAAGAAATGGAATGGTAACCCATCCCTTGCAGATGAAGGGGATGGGTTCTATTGCCTGTTTCAGCAGTAGAGCTGAAATTTCCTCCTGGACCAAGAAAAGATGTTCCCTTGAATCACGCTTCACAGAGGGTGGCGGGTGGTTTCTGAAGAAACTCTATTGAGTGTCCTTCTGCATGAGCTGGAGCACCCAAGAATCTGTTATCATCCTCTCCCAGCCCGGACGGTGGAGGGAAACCTCCTCCCACCGGTTCCTCCGGGAGTCCGGAGGCTGTGGGAGAGGAAGGAGTCCAGGTGGTGTGGGGCAGCTGGAAGCACCCACTGCTTTTTGGGTGGGGCTTAGCAGCTGTGGGGGCCTGGCACTGTGGCCCGCCTTGGGCCCGTTCCCGTCTCTGAAAGGCATGGCACTGCTGTTGATGGGGGCGGTACATGGAATCGACAGACTTCAGTGCCATCTCCTTCTCTTGAAAATCGGTGATGATGTCCTTGACATCACCACTGAAAAGCACCGACCCCTGGTAGGCGCTGCCTGGATAGTGGATTACATCTCCGGACCAACCTGACGCGAACCAAGCATGGCATCGAGGGCCTACAGCAAAGCTGAGCTCCATCCAGCAGTGTCCACTGCATCGTATGTCGCACGAGCATGTATCGACTGGCTGAACGTGCAGAGTGGACAAGATCAGCCAACTCCTGCTTGACTTGGGAGTCTGGCAGGGAGTCCAATTGGGTTCCACCTGAGTCAGAATGGCCTTCTGATAGTCCCCATATGGCTGACATAATTCAGGGCCCTAATCCCAGCGTGGAGGAAGCAAAGATCTTCTTCCATACTGGTCCAGAAGGTGGGATTCTTTGTCAGGTGGGTGACGAGCTGAGGTGTTTTGGGTTGGCTGATTGGCCATGAGCTGCACTAATCACAACCGAGTCGGCACGAGGGTGAGAATCTAGAAATCAACACCCTCTGGAGCCTGATATAGCCTATTCGACTTCCTTGAAGTGGGGCTAAAGCCGATGGCTGTTTCCATATGGTAGTGACGAGGTCAGCATGAGGCTCTATCCAGGGTGGCACCAAGGTAGGAGCTGTCACGGGCAGATCCAGATGTTCAGCGGTTTCAGGCGCTGAGGATCTGGTTCGATGAGTGCCACTGATGAACCTCCTGGATTTTCACTAGCAACTCCGTAAAGAAGGCTCCTCCGAAGAGTCTTCGGAGGAGTCCTGGCCTGGGCTTCATGGAGAGGCGTTGCGTGCGTCCCTCTCAGAGCAACCATCGGAGGAACCTGAGGGTGAAGAGGAGAAAGACTCCCTCCTGACCAGGGGAGGAAGGGAAGCGTGTCCTGCCCTCTCTGGACCCAGACGGGAGAGCCCTGGAGTCCGGAGGTGGTGAGGAGGTGCCTCCTCATGATATAGGAACCTGAGACAGCACCATCATTAGTAAGCTGCCTCGACTCTCCTGGTGAGCTGAGCCTTGGCCTCAGCCCACCAGGAGGCCAGAGTCTCCTGCAGGTCCACTGGCGGCTGTGGGGTGGTGGAGGAGGAGGAGGTGGGGGATAAGGATACGGGTTGTACCCATATTGAGAGTATCCAAAACCCGGCTGTGGAAAGCCCGCGCCGGGTACTGCGGCCGGAAAGACCGGCATCGGGTACTGCGGTGCTGGATACTGTGGACCCAGGAGTCGGGGGCTGCCAGAGCAGATGGCCCGCCAGCGGCCTCATGGGCAGATCCCGCTGGAGGGCCCGGAGGGCGGCAGTGGGGGGATGTCGCCCGAGTCAGTAGAACCAGCGTTGGGGCCGGGCGCTGAGGCCCTGGCTTTGGAGGTGCCAGCATCCGGAGCCGACGCCAGATCCAGCGCACCTGCCGGGGACGGTCTGACGGAGGAAGATCTCAGCGTTGCCCGGGATGGAAGGGAAAATCCCCAGGGTCAGGGTGGGGACTCTGAGAACCGGGATGACGGACGTGGGGGTCCGCTATCGTTCTGGCGCCGACCGGACGCTGAATGGGTTGACGGCAGCTTTACGGGCGAGCTCCTGGTGGGCGCTGGAGGAGCCGGCATCTGGCTTATGGGAGCCTTCACTGGAGGCAGGCCGAGGAGAAGGATCGGCCTGGTCCAGTGGAAGAAGGCGCGCACCGCCCCAAAGGTCAAGCGCCCACGGCCTTCTCCGCACAGACGCCGGAGGGCCGACGCCCAACTCTCATCGGAGTCGCCACGCCAGTAGGCCGTGAGCCTGCGGCCGAACCAGGGCAGAAGCCTCCACTGCCCATGAGGTGCCCGAAGGCCCGAGCGCGAGCCAGATGGAGGGGCCGACGCCCACTGAAAACCTCCGAGGCGTTGCCGAGGAGCGGTCCTGAGGGACGCACCTGTGTCCCAGTAGCTCCTGAGGAGACACGTAGAGGAGCCTTGTCCCGTGCCTCTCCTCTTCTTCTTCTTCTGATGGCCTTTGGGGAAGTGGACGCCTGCCTCAGTTTTTGAGCTCCTTCTCCATTGAACTCAACTTTTCTTCAAAATATGGGCTTCCAGGGATTGCTGCCACCTTTTCAGGATAGCTGCGTTGAAACTGAGGCAGTGCTGGCACTTCTCGACTGGGTGATTGGGGCCCTAGGCAGAACAGGCACGGGGAATGGCCGTCCTTGTGTGCGGTGGTTAGGCGCCCGCCACATCGTACTATTTTTGTGCTTGGAGGGTGTAGGGATGACATACACCAACGATGGTACCTGACGTTAGACAAAAAACTAATTACTTCAGTAAAACCGATGAAGATTGGGCGGACAAAGCACAAACTTTTCCACGGAGCGCTGCATAAGCTAATGGCGGAAAGAACTGGAAGGCGGGAGTGCAGGAACCGCCTTTACACTGACGCCGCCTGATGCCAGTCACGTGACGGGGGCGGCCTCGCCAGGGACTGCTAGCAAGAAATTTTTCCATGGTGTCCTGGCCACTTCGCCACGTCAGTCCTATATGTAATTACCTACTGCAAGAGCCCTCTCAAGTAAGATCAGGTATTTTCTGGTCATGGATTTACTAGATCTTAAATAAGTAAATCAAATCAGAACCTGCCACAAGCCTCAAAGACATTTGAAAATATCCCTGAGGAAGTTGAGGGATACTCTCAGGGATTCTTGCATCTTCCCAATGATCATACTACACTCATAAGCTCTGACCAAACCCCAGCATCCTTACTGCAAGGCTGGCAGGTCACGAATAGTCGGGGTGTCTAACGCCCCTACTGGCAGCTTCCAGGACTTCACCATTGTTCCTCAACACCCTCACCCCAGGGAGGTGTCCCTGACCTAGTGCCACTTCCATGCAACAAGGTGGCATAGCACCTGCATCTCAAAGCAGGAGGAAATACGATCCTTGTCTCTTGCCCTGCAGCCAGCCATTTGGTGGAATACAGTTTGTGTCCACCCCTCTAGACGCATTCAAGGTCTCTGGTATCCATCACTCTGCTGGCAATGCCCTCATCCAGCACCCATGACCAGGAGGCCCAACCTATCCCTCTCAGTATCCCTGGGCATATGTTTGTCAAGGGCACCTAGGAGGTTGTAGCGTCTAAAACTGTGGGAGAATTCAAGAATGCATGGGACAGACATAAGGCAATTTTGTTGGGGGTAGGAAGAAATAGGCTGTTGGTTAAACAGGATCTGCAGCTTATCCTCTAAGTAGGAAATGGGCAGACTAGGTTGGCTGTGTCCTTATCTGCTGTCAAAGTTTATGTTTCTATGTTTCTAATGTTACTTTCCCTCCTTCAAAACTATCTAGCCTCCCAGACTTTTAAAACTTAACTGGCATCACAAGGGCACCCTGACTATATACTACTTAAGCTCTTTCCACACAAGCTTGTTCCAAAGGGTGGTGCCCAAACACCCTTCCCTCTGCTGGCCACTGCCTCCCTACTGTAAGGAAGGGATTATTACACTTGTAATTCATATTTGAGTATCATTTATTTTCACGCACTATATTACAATATTTGACTTGTTACAATAAATGGAGTCTGTACTTGCTGATTGCTACTGGAAAGCCTAAATTCCTGTGGGATTACTAACATTCCTAAATTCTTTGTACTATATTCTGTTGATAGTATACGGTTCAGTGTTGTTATGTATGAAGTCTATACACTTCCAGATGTTGCTGTACTACTGTAGCGATGTCAGTAGTAATGCTGTACCACTGTAGCCATGTCACTACTGTGGTGCAACAGTATAAGAATCCATCATCTATTAAGATTCCTCTTGCTTACCTACATTGCAGAATCCTCATTCCAAGATATCAAAAAGACTGAAAACACCCCAAGAGAACTGTTTGTTAAAAGATGAACTGCTACAAATGTTTGACAGTTCATGTACGATCAAATGACATTATTTTAATCCTGTTGTTTGTTGTTTTCTGTTGATCTGACCACAGTTCAAGACAGAAAGAAGGCAAATGAATTAAAACCAGCATAAACTATATAAAATAATGAACAGGCAACCTATAAGAAAAATTACTCACCATAGTAATGTTGTTTCTTCAAATGGAGTCTTGCTGTATTCTGACAATTGCAGTATGACCGACCAGTTCAGCTGCCCCAGAGAACAAAGAGTCAAACTCTATGCAAATGAATAGAATGCTGAGCTCGAGCTCGCTTTCAAACCACAGTCCTCAGTATGTTCTAGTAACTGATCAGATTCTTATGACGCTACTAATATAAAGCTATAAGGAAAAACTCTAACCAGACCTAAGCACCCCAGGAACAACATAATCAGAGAGGCATGTAGAAGATTCCAGTCACTGATGCCCAAGAAAACTCCCAACTACCACTGATAGGTGAAAACATAACTAATGCAGAGAGCCACCCTTTCCCAGGTTCTGGAGAGGCAGGATAGGAGGTCAGAATATAGCAAGACTCCATTAGAAGAAACAACATTACAATGGTGAGTAATTTTTTCTTCAAACAACATGAAGTCTTGCTATATTCTGACAACTGCTAGACTACAAAGCAGTGCCCTAGAAGGTGAGCATAGAACCTACTTGGGAAATAGGCTCTGCAACACTGCTGTGCTAAACCTGGCATCACTCCTGGCCTGTGTATCCAGGCAGTAGTGCTTAGTGAATGTATGAACAGTCTTCCAGGTGGCAGCTTACAGATCTCAAGCAAGGGACATCCCTGGCAGCTGCCACTAAGGCAGCAGTCCCCTAGTGGAATAGGCCCTAAGGCCCACTGGTGGGTCCCTCCCCAGCTTGTTATAACAAAACTGGATACAAGCCTCAATCCATCTGGCTATGGTTTTTTTGTGGCTGGCCTGCCCTTACCCACTTCACCACAGGTAAGGAATAGCAGGGAACAGTCCTTCTTAGCTCTTTGTCCTGTCCATATAGTAGCTAATGGCTCTTTTACATCCAGACTGTGGAACCTGTGTTCACCTGTGCTGGAATGATCCGTGAAGAACACAGGTAATGTGATGGACTGATTAAAATGGAAATCAGAAACCACCTTAGGAGGAATTTCCTATTAGTTCAGAGGACAATCTTATTTCTGTGGGTGAATGTAATTGGGCTCCACTGACAAGGCCTGAGCCCACTGATCCTCCTGGCAGAAGTGATGGCCACTAGAAATACAGTCTTCCAAGTGAGGAACTTGAGTTCAGAAGAAGACATGGGTTCAAAGGGAGGCTGCATAAGCTGACCTATGCAAATATTTCAATCCCATGCTGGGGTAGGTTACCTGTGTGGAGGGTAGAGGTGGAGCAAACCCTGAAAAACTGCTTGAAAATTGATATGCAGCCAGGAAGGGCCCTTCCCTGCTGAGAGGTAGGCAGAGACAACTGCCAAGTGCACCCTCAAGGTAGATGGTTGTAGTTGTAATGACTGAAGATGTACCAGGTAATCCAGAAGTGCTGGCAGACCAGCATGCTGTGCGTCTGAGCCCTGCTGAGCACTAGATGGAAAACATTTTCCACTTGGACGAATAGGTTTTCCTAGTGGCAGGTTTCCTGGACACTTTAGGGATGTCCAGAACAGCTTCAGAGAGATGCAAATCTGCATATTCTAAGTCCTCAAGAGCCAGGCCCTGAGATGAAGGGACTGAAGATTGGGATAGAGGATCCCTCTGAAAAGATGTCAGCATGTTGTACCTCCTAGGAGGCACATCAGACTGGTCACTGACACGGACAATAGCATTGAGTACCGTGGTTGTCTGGCCCAGTTTGGAGCTATGAGGATCATGGTGGCAGGCTGAGACCTCAGCTTGACTAGGACCCTGGATATCAAAGGAAGGGAGGAAAAGCATATAGGAACTTGTATGACCAGTCCAGCAGCACAACCTCCAGTAGCACCGAGCCCTGAACCGAGGCCTGCAACAATAAAGGGCAACTGATGACTGGGGCTGCAAAGAGATCTATCTTTGGCATCCCCATCTCCTGAATACTGACAGAAGGACCTGCCTGTTCAAGGCCCATTCATGATGGCCCTGGCTGATCCTGCTGAGAGCAACTGCTAGGACATTGTCTTTCCCGGCAAGTGAACAGCTGACAGGGACATGTTCAGGAGTAGACCAGATTCCAAATCTTCATGGACTCTGTGCAAAGCAGTGAGGATCTTGTTTCCCCTACTTGTTGATGTAGTACATGGTGGTGGTATTGTCTGTCCTGACTTGCACCATCTTGCCCTGTAAGTGACTAGCAAACTCCTGGACAGCCAGGAACACTGCTCTGAGTTCCAGAAGGTTGATGTGCAACAGAGACTCCTGAGGAAGCCAGGTGCCGTGGGATGTGTGGTTCCCAAGTGAGCACCCCAGCTTAGCAGGGAAGCATCCGTTGTCAGCACCAGAGAGTGGGCCTGAGGAAGAAAGGAACTCCCACTCTGAGGTTGTCCATGTCCTGCTACCGCTGAAGAGCTAGTAGGAGAGTGGGAGACACTGGAATCAGTTTGGACAGGGATCCCTTTCTGGGACCAGAAGGATCTCAGGTGGAACTGAATGTCCTCATCTGGAACCTGGCCCCTAGGACCACAGTTGTGGTGGAGGCCATGTGACCCAGAAGCTGCAGGAAGTACCTTGCTGGTCGAGGGACCCAAAGCGGAAAGACTTTGCAAGGTCAATGAGGGTCTGTGCCCTGCTGGGGCAGAAAGGCCCTTGCCTGAATGGTGTCCAGCTCTGCCCCGATGAAGTCCAGCACCTGGATGGTGGTGAAACTGAGCTTTTGCATTCACCAGGAAACCTAAGGACTGCAGAGTCTCCTGAGTGAGATCTAGTGCCCCCTTCACCTGCTGGGGGGACTAACCCACCATCAGCCAGTTGTCCAGGTGAGAGTAGGCTGAGAACCCCACCCTTCTGAGGGTATGCCACTACCACTGCCAGGCACTTTGTGAATACCCTAGGCACAGAGCTCAGGCCCAAAAGACATGGCCCTGAACTGGTAGTGGCCTGAAGGTAGTCGAAATCTGAGTATTTTCTGTGGACTGCCTGATGGGAATGTGGAAGTAGGCATCCTTTAGATCCAGGGATGCTAGTCAGTCCCCTTGCCTGAGCGTAGGCAAAATAGTAGCCATGGTTGTCATTTTGAACTTTGGCTTTGTAAGATATCTGTTCAGGAATCTGAGATCTAGAATGGGCCGCCACTCCCCATTTTTCTTCAATGCGAGGAAGTACCTTGAGTATAATCCTTTTCTCCTGTGCTGAGGTGGCACAGACTCCACTGCCCTTGAGAGAAGAAGAGGAAACCTCTGCCTCCAACATGGCTGTTTCTGTAATATTCACAGGTTTAAGGCTCTTGGTCCCAGTTTTGGGAACAGCTTGAAGCTGAGAGCAAGATACAGACCTACTGTCTCCAGGACCCATTTGTCTGAAGTAATGGATTGCCAGGCCTGGAGACAGTAGGTCAGCCTGCCCTACAGGGATAGGGAGGTGGTCTGAACAGACTCTCAGGTGTCTGCTTAGTAGGGGTAGCAGACTGGGAGGTAGAGGCAGCACAGACAGCACCTCTCCCCCTCCCTTCAAAGAAACCCCTGGGTTTGCTGGTAAGAGGGAAAAGCCTGAGCCTGATGAAAGGCCTGGGGTAAGAGTCTGCCCCTGCCCTGTCTCTGAGGAGCTGCAGTCTTCTTTGGCTGGAAGCACCCGTAGCCACTCTATACTCATTCATCTTTTCATGTAGGCTTCAGTCTCTTCCCCAAACGAAGAATTCTGGATGAGGAGAAAGTCTAAAGCATTATTTTGCATGTCCTGGGATAAACTGTGCATCTTAGCCAGGAGAAATGCTTAAGAGAGATGGCAGATGCCACAGCTCTAGAAGCTGCATCATTAGAGTCCACAGCCATGTGGAACTGGGGCTCATGTGCCTGTATCCCCTGGTGACTAACTCCTGGAGAGCTGATGCCAGCTCAGGAGCCTTCTGAGCCAACTGCTCAACAGATTCTCAAAGGGATTTCTGATACCTGGAGGCATAGGCCATATAAGAGGCCTGCCTAAAGCTCAAATAGGAAGCCAGGTATGTTTTCTTGGCAAGGGAGTCCACTTTTCTGGAATCCTTGTCGGGGATGGGAAGCCAGAGGAATGGCAGTCTTTTCACAGGCTGCAGTCTGAACTGCCCTACATGGCTGCAGTGGCTGGATAAAATTCAGTGCCATTTCCAGCCAAAACATATTTTCTGTCCATCTTCTTATCCAAGGGAGGGACAGAACTAGGGGTCTGCAGGATTTTAAGAGTTTGCTTTTTCAGGGACTTGTGGATAGGGATCAACAGGTCTCTGGGAGACAGGAGATCCATCATCTCCTGTAATCCTCTTAGTCATCCTCCTCTTGTCTGGCTCCTGTACAGAGATCTGCAGAGCCTCTGCCACCTGCTTCATAAAGACAAAATGAGAAGTGGCCTCTGAGGTAGGTCTAGGAGGAAATTCACACTGAGGATGATCGGGGAACCTCAGGATCTATGGGCTCACCCTCATCCTCCTCTTCATCGCCATATTTACATTCAGAATAGTAATATTCTTCAGGAGCCAGAGGGCCTGAAGGTATTGAACAGGTATCCAGAACCGCTGGCTCTCCAGACGGTACTGGCAATAGTTCACCGAAACAGGGCTGCAAAGACTGTACAATGCATATTGCTTTGGCAATTTCGTCCATGGTTGGAACACGCAACGGTTGCTTATCTGTTCCGAACCGGATCATTTGGCTTCTTGGATGGTGCGGGTTCCAAAGGCAGGAAACTACAGACCTGTCAGTCTGACCTCTGTGGTAGGGAAAGTGATGGAGTCACTTGAAGGAAAGAATAGTTGAGTACCTAGAGGCCAGTGGAGCACAGGACCCAAGGCAGCATGGGTTCACAGCGGAAGGCATGTCAGACAAATCTAATAGATTTCTTTGACTGGGTGACCAAAGTAGTAGACCAGGGAGGGGCTGTGGACATGGCCTACCTTGACTTTAGCAAGGCATTTGACACAGTCCACACAAAAGATTAATAGTCAAATTAACCAGCCTGGGAGTGGTCCCAGGTGGCAGCCTAAGTAAAACATTGGCTGCACAACAGGACACAGAAGGTAATTGTGAAAATGGAGTCCACTCTGAAGAAAGAGGGGTTATTAGTGGGCACCGCAGGGTTCAGTACTGGTCCAGTCCTTTAATGTCTTCATCAGTGACATTGCAGAGGGACTGAAGGAAAATTATGCCTTTTGCAGATGACACAAAGATCTGCAACAGGGTTGATACACAAGAAGGCGTGGAAAGGATGAAAAGGACTTGGCAAGGTTGGAGGAATGGTCAGAAGTATGGCAGCTAGGATTCAATGCAAAGAAGTGCAAAATAATGCACCTGGGAAACAAGAACCCAGGGAAGAATACACAATGGGTGGGGAGGTAGTAACAACAACAAAAAGGAAAGGACCTGGGGGTAATCATATCAGATGACCTTAAGGTTAGCAAGCAATGTGAGAAGGCAGTAGGGAGGGCTGGGGGTATACTGGGATGTATAGGAGAGGCATCAGCAGCAGAAAACAGGAAGTTGTTATCCCTCTGTACAGACAGTTAGTGAGACCCCATCTGGAGTACTGTGTCCAGTTCTGGAGACCCCATCTCTGCAAGGACATAGACAGGATAGAGGTAGTCCAGAGGAGGGCAACTAAAATGGTGCAGGGTCTGCAAGAGAAGCCGATGAGGAGAGACTAAAGGAACTTAATATGTATACCCTTGAGGAAAGAAGGGTGGGGGACATGATAGAAACTTTTAAGTACCTCAGTGGAATCAACAAAGTCCAATAGGGTAGCATCTTTCAGAAAAAGAGACTTGCAGAACAAGGGACAATAGTTAAAAAGATAGAAGGAGGCGGTTCAGGGGCAATGTGAGGAAGTATTATTTCACAGAGAGGGTAGTGGATGCATGGAACAGCCTTCCTGAGGAGGTTTGGGGTCTAAAACTATGGGAGAATTCAAGAATGCATGGGACAGACATAAGGCAATTCTTGTGGGGGTAAGGAAGAAATAGGCTGTTGGTTAACTAGGATCTGCGGCCTATCCTGTGGGAGTAGGAAATGGGCAGACTAGATGGGCCAGCGGTCCTTATCTGCCCGTCAAAGTCTATGTTTCTATGTCTATGGACTCCAATGATCTCTCCAACGGCAGCGGTTCACCCTGGCCTGAGGTTCAGCAGCTTGTACGAATGTTCAGTTGAACCGGAACCACCCTCCGAGGAAGTCATGTCCATTATTTCCTCAGTTTACTGAGCCTTCTGTCGATGGTAGACTGAGGGAAAATTTTCACAATAGCACAATCTGTATGAACGTGGTGAAACCCAAGCAATACAGACAGACCAAGTGTGGATCGGCTTTGTGCAAGTTGCTCCCTGCACTCAGTACAGCGCTGAAACCCAGTGGGACAGGTTCTTTTCCTTGGTTTCCGTGATAAACCCTAAACTTTTAAGTTAGCCAGTCAAGCAAAATCCAATTTGTATTTATCCAAAGTTGGCTTGAATTGGGCCTGGATAAAGAACTGAGAACACCCCTGGAGGCTTAGATAGGCCAGGTAAGAAGAGAACAAAGTCCTGACTGGCCAAAGATTTAAGCGCTAGCGTTAAAAAAAAAAAGAGAAAACTTGGTTTGGATCAGGACTTGCAACCGGATCCCCAAAACAGTACTACACTAAGTAAGTGAAGAAAATAACGTTTGGTCTCCTCACGGTCGGCGGAACTGGTGAGAGCGAACACTAACCCAACGAGAAAGGAAACCACCATGATACCAAAGACAGACATCTGAAAGAAACTTAGAAAATAAAAGCGGTGGTTGAAAGACCGACAAAACTCTCTTTAACCGAAGGCAGACGAGAAGAAATCTCCAGGACGCCTTCACTGGCGTGCGGAGTAAAAATCTGATCAGTTACTAGAACATACTGAGGAAAGCGGTTTGAAAGCCAAGCTCGAGCTCAGCGTTCTATGAACAAAAGAATAGGGGTTCTTTATAGGGTTAGATTGGTGATGAGTATGGATGTAAGAGAAAGAGTAGTCAATACAGTGATCATCCCTATGTTTGATTACGGGATATATTTTAATCCTGTGGGAAAAACAGGACCTAAAAAGTTAGAAGCTAGTTATAATTGCATAGCTAGATTTATTTTAGGGGCCCCTAGGTTAACTCACAGGTGCCAGCTTTATAGCCAGTTTAGGTTGGTATACATTGTATGAGCATAACCACGAACATTTGCTGGCTTTTGTGTATAGGCCTGAAGGGCAATATCCAGGGTATGTTGTAGATAAATTGACCTACTGAAATAAATTGGCCTCCCTGAGAATTGTCGAATGCCAAGCCTGAGGTTGCCTAGTTGTAATCTGGACGTGGATGACAATTCATATACTATAGAGGGGTGTTGGGCTGGAATGCAATCCTCAGACATTGTTTTGGACAATGACAGTATAAATAACATTTGGCCCTTATCCAACATTGGCATCGTATTACTTCACCAAAAAGGCAATGTTGTATAGATATATAAAAGGCATCTGCAGATGTATAGTGTAGGTGCCTATTAATAAGAGTGATTAGCACTATAGGGATTTTTTAATTGAAATGACTAGGATTAACTAAGATTATATACAATGGTTTTGTTGCTGTGTGAGAATTTGATTTGAAATATGCTTTTCTTAGTGTATGTTTTGGTATGTTATTTATTCAGTTACACCTTATTGTTAGCTATATTATATGTGATTGTAACATTTTGTATTGTATGTTGTTGACTATTGCATGGGGCCTCGCTGAAAATTAGCTTTGCTCAATCGAGTTTATCCTTATACACATGAACTCGTTGAATAAAATATTTTACTACTACTACTACTACTATTTTCATAGAGTTTGATTCTTTGTTCTCTGGAGCAGCTGAACCGGCCGGTCATACTGCAACTGTCAGAATACAGCAAGACTTCATGTTGTTTGAAACATTAGGACAGCTATTTCCATCTCGGGCTGAGGCAGTACCATAGACTTCGAGAGCAAAGCTTGAATATTCTGCAGAATAATGTATGGGCAACCATAAACAGGCTGTGTTTCCACTGTGGGGTGACATGACATCATAGATCTCAAGAGCAAAACTCAAACTACCTGATGATGTCATCTTGCCCTTGATGGAAACACAGCCTTACTATTATGATTACCCATACATTATTATATATATGTGTTCTACATGAAGGAACATAGAAGTTGGCGGCAGATAAGGACCGAAGGCCCATCCAGTCTGCCCATTTCTTTTTCAACCTTATAAATGTGCCATCAGCCTTTGCTCTGTCAGTAGCCTATCTATTCATACTCATCTGTATTGCTCCCTTATGCCTATCTGAAGCCCTGCACTGTATTCATAGCCACCACCTCCTGAGGTAGGCTGTTCCATGCATCCACCACCCTTTCTGTGAAAAGAATTTCCTCACATTCCCACTTAATTGGCCTCCCTCTAATCTCATGCTGTGTCCTCTTGTCCTGCTATTTTCTTATATTTAAACATGTTAGTCTCTTTCACCTTGTTAATACTCTTAAGGTATTTGAATGTTTTGATCATATCACCTCTCCCTCCTTTGCTCAAGGGTATACATATTGAGCTCCATTAATCTGTCCTCATATGTCTTCTGATGCAGTCCCTGCACCATTTTGGTTGCCCTTCTGGACTCGCATAATTTGTTAATGTCCTTGTGAAGGTGTGGTCATGGCACTGCATGCAGTACTCCAGATGGGGCTCCAACTATTGTCTTGTAAAGAGGATTATTACCTCCCTCTACGAATCGAACAGTTTGACTTTGGACTCAGATTCTCTCTCGAGCAAGAAGAGAAAGTGCAAACAATACATAAATGTTAGCTGAATTGTGCCAACTTGCCACACTGCTGCCAGTGCATTATTTTGTGCAGGAAAAGCGGACTTCCCTAGTTACAGACTGTGTTTCTGTTCCAGTCTCCTGCATTAGATTAACTCATAAACAGCAATTCTGCTGCCCATGGGAATACAGGCTGCTTAACATGTAATTTCTTGACCATAAAGTCCTTTGCTGGGGCTGCAGGGCTAACAGCACAGTTAGTGAAGGATCTCTTATGTGGTGTTGGTGACTGCCTTACTCCTGCAAAGACAGCCCTGAATTGTGATAAGTACTGATACTGCTTAATCACCCTTTTATTTACTAAATGTATGTACTGCGTTCAGTTAAGTGTCAGGCTCTCTAATCTTTGCAGGTCCTTCTGCAGCTCCTAACCTCATCCTCACTGTTTGTCCTACCACAGAGCTTAGGGTCATCTGTGAAGACAAGAACCCTGCCTTGTATTCCTTCCTCCATATAACTAATGAACATACTGAAGAGGACTGACCCCAGAACTGAACCATTAGGCACCCCATGACCTTCTTTTCCCTTGATGACCCCATTAAACCCCACCCTCTGCTGTCTCCCCGAGCCTGCTTCCCACCTGCCTAACTAGATCCTTTGCTGTTCCAGCTCCTCTTCTTCAGCAACACAGAACTGAATGCATTGCTGAAGCTGAAATAAAGCAAATAAAATCCACTGTTTGTCCATTGTTCACTGCCATAGTTACCCAGTCAAATTATATTATCAGGTTTGTCTGACAAGGCCTCCTGCTACAAACCCATGATGTTTACCATCTTGGGCCCATTTCTCTCCAGGTAATACACTAGATCCTCTCTGACTAGTGTCTGCATTAGTTTACCTGATATACTGGCAAGTCTAATGGGTCTCAAGCTTCCTGGTTGCTCAGAAGAAATAGGGAGGCAGAAACTCCCCCACAAACAAAGTAGGAACTGGGGAACTTGAAGGGAGAAACGTACCTCTATGTGCAAACTAATAAAACTACATTGGTCGAAAGGAAATGGAACACAAGCATTAAAACAGTGGGAGGAAGGAGGCAGGCAAAAAGAAAAAGAGTGGTAACAATCAGTGTGGTAAAATCTGGAAGCCATATGTGAAGTGCTAGAAGTTTAGCAAACAAGATTCCGGACCTTGAAGCCATAACAGCAGAGGCCTGTGACAGGGCTGGGCAAGATCCTGTCCCACTTGCTATGCAGAGAGAGTTAAAAGCAAGGATATATTCTGTCTCTCCTTTTCTGTCTCTTGCCTGTTTGATTGCACAATCAATTTTCCTTATAGCAGCTAAGGATTGGCCACTCCAATGGTCCCTAATTTCCCCATTTCTCTCTCCCTTCACTTGATATTTCTAGTCTTTCTTTCTTTCTTCTCTTGCTTCTCTGTGTTTAAAAATATATGTGAATGTTTATGTAAAACTGAGATCCCTTAGTTTACTGTTGAAATGAATGCAGAAAGCTATTTGGGTTTATCTCGAACACGATAAGGTGCATTTTGACATCCACAAGCTTGTTTGTAGAATTATCAGCAGGAAATCATCCCTGAGACAGGATGTCTTAATTGGTTGCACCATTATGAAGACTAATGTATTGATTCAGGCTGATCACAGGAATAAACTGACAAAGTCATACATTTTGTGGAACACAGGTGGTGTAATTTACAAGAACAGGGTGCAGAATTTAAGAGAGCTCAGTGTTCTGTTTAGAGATAGAGCTGGAGATTTTGGAGACTCTCCCAGCTGAAGTACTTCTTTTGTTTGAACTGCCTGTATCAAGAGCTATCCTGCACAATTTTATTTTATTGATAATAAAACACTACTTATAAATTTGTCTGTGCTTCTGACCTGCACCTTGATGACAGCTGGTGTCAGACAAAGTGGGATTTACACTGTGCATACTCTAAGCCAGGAGTTTTATGCATGGGTACTAGACCTGGTACCATAGAAGAAGGTATGGATCCTGCAACAGCAAGCCCAGGAGTGATTACCAGAAGAATGGCAGCCAAACTAGCAGCAGAAACAAAGTCCTGAGACTGTACAGTTGGCACCAGTGATGGAAGAACAATAAGCAGGGACAGAAACTGTAAACATGCTGCCTCCTTCAAATGGTGGGCTATACAACAAAGTGAGACTGAGAAACAGAGGAAGCAGAGGAAGCAGAGATGTAAGCGTCTACAGAAACAAGAGATGCAGTAACAGGAGCAGTGATGGTTGGATGACTTGCAAGCTATCAAAGCTGGAGGATCTGGTACAGGTCCAGCAAATCAACAAAACACAAATAGCTTAAAAAGAAAGCATTGGCAAGATGGCCGACTGAGTTTCAGCTATGCATAAGTGACTTCCCCAAGAGAACTAATTTTTTGTCTAGTCTGGATGAAAAAAGAATGTGGTTTGTTTCTATCTAAAACATTGTAGCTGGTCATGTCTAAACAGTACTGCAGAGTCCAGAAGATCAAAGGAAGTAGAGACCCTGGCGCACCGCATGGAAATTCGATAAAGGAGCGCCAAACAAACTTCAAAGCAGTAACAGGAAATTGTAAGTGCACCTGCTAGAAGCAAAGGTAACAAGTCTTGTGCCTTTAGCTCCACAAGGTACAAATTCACTTTTTAATACAGTTTGAGTAGTCAAATGGACAGGTGAACACCACTGATATTCTTGTTAAAGGTTTAGAGATTGGTTCAAAAGGAAGTCGTTCTGAAGATTGGGGTCCAGGAAGCAAAAATGGTAATAGAAACAGAGGTACTATTGTTGGATAAGGCCCCCCTTCCTGCCAACCCTGGGTTTCAATAAAGATGCTAAACCCTGTTAAAAAAAAAAATTTGCACAGGTCTTGGGTATATTAGCTGGGCTCAACAAATGATAGCAAGTTTTTCTGGATTCACTACTTGTAATAAAAAACACCACTGCAAGTAGCAGAGATGTTGGCAGTATCAAAACGATGTCTGCCAGAAATTTAAACAGGATAACCCGGACAAAATGGAGAAATCAGATAAAATGGAAAAATGTTTGGGAAACAAAGTAGTCAGGAAAAACAAGGCAAACAAGACTAACTGTTATCTGAAGTAATTACTCAACAAGTACAAATGGAAACGGCAGACACACCTGTACAAAAAGTTTCACAGGTGATGTGGATGTTGTAAATGCCTCAGTGGATAAATGTGAGCTATCACAACAAAAGATTCTTCAGGAAATAAAAACTGTTTCTGGTAGTGTAAATGCAACCATTTCAACTTTGGATAAAAATTCACGGATGTTGTACAAAAGCTTGAGGCGCTATCTACTAGAGCAGATGTATGTGAATCAAGAGTCAGTAATTTAGAGACCAGATTCCTAAAATCACTGCTGACTTCATATGTGCAAATAAAGAAGCCTTAAGATTAAAAGTTGAAGACCTCGAGACAAGATCAAGGAAGACAATTTAAAATTGGTAACCTTCCTGAGGGATGGAAGGTCCAGATCCACTACATTCCTGTGAAGAAATGTTCACAAAACTCCTGGGTTTGAAATATCTGGAGCAGAAGATAGAGATGGATTGAGCACATACAGCCTTTGATTCAAAACAAGATTCAAAACAACATGAAGTCTTGCTGTATTCTGACAGTAGCAGTAAGTCCCAACCGAACTGCCCCGGAGATGAAGTTAACTTTCCATGCCAGGCATGGAGCGTTGAAACTCGAAGCTCGGTTGAGACTCTGTCTGTTGCTGTTTAAACTCAAACCGTCAGATTCTTTACTCCACCTCACTGAACGATCGCTCCGGAAATTTCTCCTTCTGCTCGGTTCAATTTGTGGTTGAAGTACTGCTTTTCTCGGTTTTCGACTGAATTTAAACCGTAACCTGTCAGTTCAGTCTCTGTCTGTGGTATTGTGAGTACTAGATAGGTTATATTTTGTCTATTCTGTGTGGAACTTATAAGCAGTTCATCGGTTCGGTTTGAACCGATCGAGTTATTAAAAATCTTAAATTGTACTTTTAGAGTGTAGTTACGGTTCTTATCGGTTCTAAAAAAACAGATTTTATTACATTTTCCACGACCTGTGACACGGTCAGGAACAGATAAGAAGAGTCTTGCCTGGCGGATTGCCACAAAAAGTGCGTTTGGTTAGGACTGGCACAATGTCTGAAGACCCAAAAGAAAAACGCACCCACTGGGTTTCAACACTGCAGTGTGTGTGGGAAGTCTTTGCCAAGGCTGACCCCACACCACCTGTGTTTATTGTCTGGGTTTGACCACCTCAATGCAGACTGCCAGATTTGTAAAAATTTCCTGCAGCTACCCTAGAAAGAGAGTTGGTAGGCTCACGGAAGGAGGCCTAAAAGTCCGCTGAACGGATGGCCAGCCGGTTCGGTTCAACCAAACCAGAAGGAGTGCCCTCTGACAGAGGCGAGACTTCTTTGGGCAAAGAGAGTCAATTCTGAGGAGTCAGTTCCGCTAAAGAACTAGAAAGAAAAATCAGCTGGTTTGGAGCCAAAACTTTCCTCTCCAACCGCTGAAGAAATAATAAGCGATCAAAACTGTTCAGTCGCTTTCCCCAGTTCCGACCGAACCGGCACCAACAGGCAGGCGCTCAGTTCGGCCAGTTCCACCAGTTCAAGAGTATGATTTAGAGGAATTTTATGAACTGGAGGAGGAGGAAGAGGAGTATGAGGAAAGTGAATGTGGTTTTGAAAGTCTGGATGTGCCTATTGACCTGGACATCTCCCCAGACAGACCTTCAGGAGTGTCTCCTCCTAGCCTTTCTGAGTTCCCATCCCATTTCATGTTTTATAAAAAGTGGCTGAAACCCTCCAGCTTCCTATGGAAGAAGCTGTGAATGACCAGGAGGAGCCTGACTATGTAGAAATTATGGAGTCTAGAGGCTGTCTATTCCCTTGCACAAATCTTTTGGGAAACAGACATTTAAGATTTTAGAGACTCTAACCCTATACCTCCTGTGGATAAAGAATGGACAAGAGGTATACATTGTCCGGCTCAGACAGGAGTTCCTTACACAACAATGCAGCCATGTTGGGGTAGTGCAGGCTACAGGCTGTGATAAGGCAAACATTCCCTTGGCTTACACCCCTGACAAGGACTCCAGAAGGATTGATGCCATGGCAAAGAAACAGTACATGGCAGCATCCTTGGGACTCAGACAGGCCAATTATATGGCCTATACTGCTAGGTAGCAAAAATCCAGATGGGACACTGTTATGGCTTTAGCAAAACAGGTCCCTGGCCAGCTGCCAAGGAGCTGGAGCAGGTGGCTGCTGATGGTATTGAGGCATCCAAGGTGCAATTCCATGCTGCAGTAGACTACAATGATGTGTCATCTAGAGTCATGGCTACATCTGTGGCACTTGAAGAATGGCTTGGCTCAGATGTATTAGCCTGTCACAGGATACCCAGACTAAGGCCATGGATTTTCCTGTTGTGGGTAATTCTCTGTTTGGGGAGCAAACAGAGAATTACATGACGAAAATGGGTGAGTATAGGACTACTATAGGAGTGCACAAGCCAAGGAAAGGCAGGCCACCCTCAAAGGCAGCTTCCCAGGGGCAGGGGCAGGCCTTTCACAGGCCTTTTACAAGCCCAGGCCTCCTCTTCTGCTTATGCCCAGGGGGTTCTTTAGAGGGAGAGGCAGACAGGGTACAAGCAGGCCTGCTTCCACCCCTCAGCCCAAAGCCCCTGCCAAACAGGCACCCTGATGGGGTTGCCAGGGCCGATTCTCAGCTACCTGTGGGGGCAGGCTGGCTTACTTTGTCCAGGACTGGGAGTCTCTGACATCAGACAAATGGGTCCTGGAAGTAATAAGCCAGGGACTGGTTCTCAGCTTCAAAAAGTTTCCAAGATGAGAACCAGATCCTTTCCACCTGCAAATCCATCAGTGACACCTGCCTTAGAGGCAGAGGTCTCTTACCTCCTAGCTCTCAGAGCTGTGGAAAGGGTTCCACCCTACACCAGGGCAAAGGGTTGTACTCCAGGTACTTCCTTACCCCAAAAAGACATGAGAATGGCAGCCCATCCTGGATCTCGGATACTTAAACAAGCACCTTTAAAACCAAAATTCAAAATGGCGACTCTGGGAATTATTCTACCCTCTCTAAGGCCAGGGGACTGGCTAGTGTCCCTGGACCTCAAGGATACCTACTTCCATATTCTCATCAGAAGCTCCCATCAAAAGTACCTCAGGTTGAGCTGCCCTCAGGCCATTACCAGTTCAGGCAATGCCTTTGGCCTCACCTTTGCTCCAAGGGTATTCACAAAATGCCTGGCAGTGGTAGTTGCTTCTCTAAGAAGGCAAGGATTGCCATCTTCCCTTACCTGGATGACTGGCTCATAGTAGGCCAGTCCCCAGACCAAGTCAAGTTACACTTACAGATAACTCAGCAACTGCTCACTTCTTTGGGTTTCTTTTTAAATGTTCCAAAGTCAGTTCTAGAGCCTGTCCAGCTCCTCACCTTCATAGGTGCCGAGCTAGACACAGAAAAGGCCAGAGCCTTCCTTCCCTGGACAGGCAAGGACCCTTGTCTCTCTGGCCTCCTCATTCACCCTGCAGGTGTCTCGACCAGCAAGGCATTTTCTACAGCTCCTGGGGCACATGGCTGCTTCTACAGCAGTAGTGCAGGGAGCAAGATTTCAGATGAGAGACATTCAGTTCCATTTGAGAGCCTTCTGGTCTCAAAGGAAGGACCCTTGACCAAATTGATCCCAGTAACTTCGAACCCTGATCCAGGCCCTACAGTGGTGGCAGGATCAGAACAATCTGAGACAAGGGGTTCCTTTGTCACTCAGTCTCACTTTTAATCCTTACTACAGATGCCTCCCTCTTGGGGTGGGGGACTCACATGGGCGACCTGACCACCCAGGGTTGTGGTCCCCTCAGGAATCTCTGCTCCACATCAATCTGTTGGAACTCAGAATAGTATTTCTAGCACTTCAAGCTTTTCCAAATCTGTTTAGAACAAAGTTATATAGGTCAGGACAGACAACATCACCACAATGTAGTACATCAACAAGCAAGGAGGCACTTGGTCTGACCTTGGCAATCACAATGAAGTTGTGGTCTCTTGCTTACTCCTGAACACCTCACTCACGGCAGTTCACCTCCAGGCAAGGACAATGTCCTGGCAGATGCTCTCAGCAGTTTCCCAGGGCCATCATGAATGGTCACTGGACCCCTGGTCTTGGAGGTGATATTTTCCAGATAGGGCACCCCACAGATAGATCTTTTGCAGCCCCAGACAATCACCAACTTCCCTTTTTGCTGCAGGCCCACAGTGTTGGGCTCAGTCCCCTGGATGCCTTAGTTCTCAATTGGGAAAGGAAGTTTCTCTGCTTTCCCCCTTCCCTCCTGTTCAAAGTGCTAGTCAAAATCAGATCTCAACCCTGCAAGATGATCCTAATTGCTTCAGACTGCCCTGGTATCCACTCCTACTGTCCTTAGCAGTCCATCTTCCCTGTGTCTTCCCAGGAATTACAACCTGTTAACCTGTGCTCAGGGGAGGGTTTGGTACCGTGCCTCAAATCTCTCTCAATCTCAAGGCCTGGCTCTTGCTGATTTACACCTCTCCCAAGATGTAATGGATATCCTGAAGGCTTCTAGAAAACCTTCCACCAGGGCTACTTATAATTCCAAATGGAAAAGATTTTCCATATGGTGCTCTAGGAAGCATATTTCCCAGAATCTGCTGATCTGCCCACAGTCCTTGATTATATGGTCCATTTAAATAGCTTGGGGTCGAGACCAGCTATACTGAAAGTGCATCTGGCAGCTGTGTCTGCTTTTATATCAGCAGGTAAGCCCCCTTCTCTTTCAGCTCACCTTGTATTTTCCAAGTTTTTCAAGGGATTGCTTACACCAACCCTCCATTCAGGGACCCTGCCCCGCTTGGGACCTTAATGTTTGCATTGCTCAACTTATGCAACCCCTTTGAGCCTTTGTCCTCAGCAGGCTTAAGTACTTGACTTGGAAAACTGTGTTTCTGGTAGCCATCATTTCTGCCAGACGACAAGTGAATTACAAGCTTTGTCAGTGGAGCCTGATTTTATCTCCTTTCATAGAGATAAGGTGGTCCTCACGACTAACAGGAAGTTCTTGCCTAAGGTGATTTCAGATTTCCACCTTAATCAATCTATGTCTCTTCAGTTTACTTCACTGACCATTCCTCCTCTGGGAGGAGGCTGCACAGTTAGATGTGAAAAGAGCCCTTAGCTACTACATAGGGCGTACCAAGGGTCTACAAGTTTGACTCCCTCCAACTGTTCCTCACTTATGGTGAGGTTGGTAGAGAAACCTGCCACTAAGATCCATTGCCAGGTGGATTGTCTCTTGTATCCAATTTTGTTATGAAAAACTGGAGTACGGTTCCTCCCTCAGGCCTGAGGGCTCACTCTACCAGAGGTACAGCTGCTGCCAGGGACATCCCTGTTCTAGAGATATGTCAAGCAGCTACCTGGAAAACAGTTCACACTTTTACCGAGCATTACTCCCTGGACATCCAGGCTAGGGTGATGCTCTGGTCTTCTTCAACTGGCACTTAAAGCCTATTTCCTAAGTAGGTTCTGTCCCTCCTCCATGGAGGTACTGCTGCAGTCTGCTACTGTCAGAATACAGCAAGACTTCATGTTGTTTGAAGAAAAATTACTCACCTTAGTAATGTTGTTTCTTCTAATGGAGTCTTGCTGTATTCTGACCTCCTTCCCCTCTCAGAACCTCTGTTTTTGGGATGTGGGTGGGCAGTGCAGTGTTGGCACTCAGTAGGTGCCCACCTTTTTGTTTTCACCCTTTCTTTTCTTGGGGTGAGTTGGTGTTGTGTTTTTATTTTTGGGTCTTCTGACTTGAGTCTTTGTTTTGGGACCAAAATGTGTTTTATGTTTAGTAGCCAGTTGGCTAGTGTAGGTTTACAGCTTCCACACAGGACCTTAATGAGTTTAGCTTGTAAAGATCTGACGGTTTGAGTTTAAACAGCAACAGACAGAGTCTCAGCGAGCTCGAGCTCAGCGTTCCATGCCTGGCATGGAAAGTTAACTCTTTCATCTCTGGGGCAATTTGAAGGTTGGGACTCACTGCTACTTTCAGAATACAGCAAGACTCCATTAGAAGAAACAACATTAGTGGTGAGTAATTTTTCTTTCAGACCAAGGTTTATGTATCGAGACCTTGAAAATACCAAGACCATGAAAGGATATTACAAAAGTCATGTTGGAAAGAGGCCTGTATTATAATGGCATTAAATTACAAGCATTCCCAGATTTGCCACCTTCAGTAGTGGAAAAGCAGCTTTGATCAAGTAAGGAGTCTTTGTGAAAGAGGGGATTCAATGCTCACTACTGTACCTGCTAAGTTGAGAGATAACTTGGATGGAAAGATTTCTTTTTTCCTCATAAGAAGTTTTAGAAGCACTTGATAAAACATCAACATACGATGCAACACCTGTAGCTTTGGTGTTACAAGTGCATGCTCAAGCTATTCCACCCTCTGTGGTAACCCGTTGCAGTCATTGAAAAGAATTTCCAAGTTCTGAGGTGCAAACTGAAGGAACATAAAAGGGATGCAAGTATTCACAGTTTCATAGTGAGATACGAATTCAGTAGGCAGTTAAGCCTTTATTGAATTTGCCACCATTACATAGGTGGAAGTCATATTTTTATTTCCCATATATTGGTCTGGCCTTAGTTTGAAAATTGTTAAATTTTTACTCCCAACTATCTGTTATGGGAGAGTGTTCCAAACAATTATTCTTTGTGTGAACAATCTGCTCCTTTATTGTGATGTTTCTTTCACCAATTAGTTTGTAATCATGGGCTCTAGTGGATATGTTAAGACTTATACAGCACAAACCCTATTTTAGTCATAAGATTATCTTTGATTGCCTTATAAGTTAGACACAGATCCTCTCAGTTGTCTATATTTTTGCTGAGTACAGACCCACATTAATCTCCCAGTATAATTATGATTTTGCATGTTACATATTTTTGGTGAGCTTTCTTTAGTTCCTTCTATAAGTTTGGAACTTCTCAGAGTGTGAGAACCCAGAACTGTGAGCAGTACTCAAGATGGGGAGCACCAAGCTGGTGTACAAAGGCATGAGCACATCTCTTTCTATTTTTAATATTACTTAAATACATCTCACAATTCTCTGACATTTTTGTCTGTTATCATAGTATTTTTATCAAAAGATAGATCATCTGTAATCCAGATTCCCAGGTCTTTTCCTCAGTCATACTTTCTAGTATGGTGTTATTTAGTTTGTATTGGATCTGCAGATTTTTAGTCCCGATGCCATTATCTTGCTTTTCTTTTCATTAAACTTCATTTTGTTTTCTACAGCCCATTTTGATATTTGATCTAGATTGTTCTGCAGCTGTTTCCCTTCTGTTGCAGTCTAAACAATTCCTCCTAGTTTACAATTGTCTGTGTACTTGCAGCATTACCAGAGCTTTTAGTGTTGAGATCAATATATTAAAGTGAGGTCCAAGTACATCCACAGTTCTTTTTTTTTTCTTTGGAGGGGATGAGATGGGATATCATTAAGTACACCAGGAGATGTGTGGGGGAGTGGGGGAGGAAAATCTGCAGTAGAAGAAAAATTTAAATTAGATTAAACTAACAGAAACCCATTGTGGGGATAAATATAATTCCAGACAAAACAGATTTTGATTATATAAAATGAGTTTAGGAGGGTAAACTCACGGAACATTTGCACAGCAGACAGGGTGTCACTTTCTAGATGTGGTAGGGAGGTACTGTTCACTTGTTAGTAGGTTAACTAATGGGGAGGGGCAGGAGATAGTTTAGAAGAAAAAATTACTCACCTTAGTAATGTTGTTTCTTCTAATGGAGTCTGCTATATTATAGACATTAGCAGTTTGATCCAGCTCTAGAACTGCCTCGAGTGGAATGGTTAAAACCATTCCAAAATAGAATGTTGGCACGAGAGCAGCTCTATCTGTGTCATTTCAAACTTGAACTGTCAGATCTGTATGAGCCAAACTCATTAAGGTCTGTGTGGAAGCTGTAACCTACACTAGCCAAATGGCTACCTAAATAATAACAACCATTGATGGTCCCAACACCCAAGACTCAAGTCAGGGACCAGAAATACTAACACCATTCTAATAATATGAAATGGAACATAAGTATAATAAAACACACACCGCGTACACATACACACCCCAAAGTCTCAAAGGGGACAAAATGCTAACAGGACATAAGTAGTGCCCACACTAAGTTGCCCGCACCCCACCAAGTAGAGGTTCTGAGAGGGGCAGGTTGGGGAGGTCTATAATATAGCAAGACTCCATTAGAAGAAACAACATTACTAAGGTGAGTAATTTTTCATCAAACAACATGAAGTCTTGCTATATTATGAACATTAACAGAATACACAGCAGTACCTCCATGGAGGAGGGCAGAACCTACTTAGGAATAGGCTCTGAAGAACAGCTGTGCCAAACCGGAGCATCTCTCTTGGCCTGGACATCCAGGAGTAATGCTTGGTAAAGTGTGTGACCGTTTTCCAAGTAGCAGCCTGGCAAATCTCTAATAAAGGGATATCTCTGGCAGCAGCTAGAGCCGTAGCTGTACCCCTGGTAGAATGAGCCCTCAACTGGGGGCTCTGCCCACTTTCTGATAACAAAATTGGATACAAGAGACAATCCACCTGGCTATTGATCTCTTAGTGGCAGGTTTGCCTTTCCCAACTTCACCATAGGTAAGGAAAAGTTGGAGGGATTCAACCTGTGACCTTTAGTGCGCTCTATATAGTAACTAAGAGCTCTCTTAACATCAGGCTAAGGTCCCAGGCAGAGGACGGTTCCCGAAAAGGTGGATTAGTATAGATGAATCCCTTAAAAACTTGGAAAACACAGGATGAGAGGAAGAGGGATGACTTTCCTGCTGACACAAAAGCAGACACAGCTGCCAAATGAACTCTCAGGGTAGCTGGTCTGAGACCAAGGAATTAAGATGTACCATGTAATCTAACAAAATGGGTAATTCAGCAGATTCTGGGAAATATTTTCCCAGCACACCAAATGGAAAACCTTTTCCATTTAGAACTATAAGTAGCCTAGTGGAAGGCTTTCTGGAAGCCTTTAGGATCTCAAGAACACCCTGAGAGAGTGTAAATCAGCAAACTCTAACTCCTCAAGAGCCAGGCCTTGAGGTTGAGGGATTTGAGGTCGGATACCAAACCCTTCCCTGGGCACAGGTCAACAGATTGTGATTCCTGGGAGGCACAGGAAGATGGACTGTCAGAGACAGAAGGAGTGGGTACCAGGGCTGCCTGGCTCAATCCGGGCAATCAGAATCACCCTGCAAGGCTGAGATCTGATTTTGACTAGTACTTTGAATAAGAGAGGAAAGGGGGAAGATAGAGGAACTTCCCTCCCAATCCAGAAGAAGGGCATCCAGGGGAACTGAGCCCAGCACTGAGGCCTGCAACAGAACAGAGGAAGTTTGTGATTGTCTGGGGCTGCAAAAGATCTATCTGAGGATGCCCCACCTGGCAAAAACTATCTCCAGCACTTGAGGATCCAGGGACCATTCGTGATGGCCCTGGGAAATCCTGCTGAGGGCATCCGCTAGACATTGTCCTTCCCTGGAAGATGAACTGCTATGAGGGAAGTGTTCAGGAATAGGCCAGAGACCACAACTTCATTGCCTCGGTGCACAAGGTCAAGACTGAGTGCCCCCTGTTTGTTGATGTACCACATTGTTGTGGTGTTGTCTGTTCTGACTTGTATCACCTTGTCGTGGACAGATGCAGAAAAAGCTTGAAGAGCTAAAAGACAGCTCTGAGTTCCAGCAAATTGATGTGGAGCAGAGATTCCTGGGGACCAAACTCCCTGAGGGAAAGGTCGCCCATGGGCTCCCCCAACCCAGAAGGAAGCATCTGTAGTGAGAGTCAAGTCGTGAGAAGGGGAAATGAAGGGACCCCGCCTTAAATTGCTCTGATCCTGCCACCACTGGAGAGCTAGGATCAAGGTTCGAGTCACTGGGACCAACTTGAAAGGGGTCTCTTCTCTGAGACCAAAAGGTTCTCAAGTGAAACTGAATGTCTCTCATCTGAAATCTGGCTCCCTGCACAACAGCTGTGGATGCAGCCATGTGCCCCAGAAGCTGCAAAAGTGTCTTGCTGGTCGAGAGACCTGCAGAGTGAAGGAAGAGGCCAGAGCCACTAAATTCCTTACCCTTTCTGGGGAAGAAAGGCTCTGGCTAACTTTGTGTCCACTTCTGCCCCTATAAAGGTGAGTATCTGGACTGGTTCCAGAACCGACTTTGGTAGGTTTAGCAGAAAACCCAGGGAGGTGAGAAGCTGCTGGGTGACCTGCAGGTAAGATTTACCTGTTCTGGGGACTGGCCTACAATGAGCCAGTCATCTAGATAGGGAAAAACAGCAATCCTCTGCCTCCTTAAGTGGGCCATTGCCACTGCTAGACACTTTGTGAATACCCTTGGAGCAGAGGTAAGGCGAAGGGCATTGCTCTGAACTGGTAATGACCTGAGGGTAGTTCGAATCTGAGGTACTTTCGATGGGATCTTCTGATTAGGACATGGAAATAGCATCCTTGAGGTCCAGGAGGCTAGCCAGTCCCTGGCCTTAGGGAAAGTAAAATCACTGCCAGAGTTACCATTTGAACTTTGGTTTCAAAAGATGCTTGTTCAGATATCTGAGATCTAAAATGGGCCGCCACTCTCCTGTCTTTTTGGGGTAAGGAAGTATCTGAATACAGACCCTGCCCTGATGCAGGGAGGAACCTTTCTACTGCTCTGAGAGCTAACAGGGATGAGACCTCTGTTTCCAGAGCGAGGGTCTCTGAAGCACTTGCAGGAAAAGTCTGCTTCTCAACTTGGGAAACTTTTTGAAGCTGAGAACCAGACCCTGGCTTACTACTTCCAGAACCCATTTGTCTGAGGTTAAAGAAGCCCAATTCTGACTGAAGTAAGCCAGCCTGCCCCCACTGGTACAGGAGAATCGGCCCTGGGCACCCCATCAGGGTGCCTGTTTCTGCAGGAGCTTTAGGCTGGGGGTGGGAGCAGGTCTGCCCACCCTCATCTGCCCCTGCCTCTGAAGAAGCCCCTCTGAGCATAGGCAGAGGAGGCCTGAGTCTGGTAGAAAGGCCTGTGAAAAGGCCTACCCTACCCCTGGGGCATGCCTTGAGGAGTGGTTTGCCGCTCCTTAGCCTGGGCACTCTTGTAAGTATTCCTATATTCATCCATCTTCTTCATGTAGTTCTCTGTCTGCTCTCCAAACAGAGAATTTCCCACCACAGGAAAATCCATAGCCTTAGTCTGGGTATCCTGTGACAAACTAGTACACCTGAGCCAGGCCAACCTACTGAAAAGCTACAGATGTGGCCATGACCCTAGAGGAAACATCATTAACATCCACAGCAGCATGAAACTGAACCTTAGAGGCTTCAATGCCATCAGCAGCCACCTGTTCTAGTTCACTAGCCAGCTGGCCATGGGCCTGCTTGGCCAATTGCATAACAGTATCCCATCTAGATTTCTGATACCTAGCTACATAAGCCATATAATTTGCTTGCCTGAGTCCCAGAGAGCTGCCATATACTGTTTTTTGCCATGGCATCAATCTTCCTGGAATCCTTGTCAGGAGGATGTGAAGCCAAGGGAATATTAGCTTATCACAGGCAGCAGCCTGAACTATCCTAACATGACTGCATTGCTGAGAAAGGAATTCTGTATCAGGGCCTGACAATGTATACCTTCTGTCCATCTTTTATCTACAGGAGGCACAGAATTAGGAGCTTTTAAAATTTTAATTGTTTGTTTCCTAAAAGACTTGTGTAAAGGAATAGACAATCTCCTAGACTCTGAATATCCATAATTTCTACAAAATCAGGCTCCTCTTGCTCATCCACAGCCTCTTCTAAAGGAAGCTGGAGGGTTTCAGCAACTTTTATAAAACATAAAATGAGATGGGGACTCAGACAGCATGGGGAGATTCTAAAGGTCTGTCTGGGGAGATGTCCAGTTCAATGGGCACACCCAGACCTTCCCAGCCACATTCATACTGTTCATAATCCTCCTCCCCTCCTGTGGTTCATAAAATTCCTCAATATCATAATCCTGAACCACTGGGACAGACGAACCGACCTTTTACCAGATAGTGGTGGTTGGACGGACCCTGAGACAGTGACTGGACAATTTGTGTGGCTTTTGCTATTTCTGCAGCAGTTGGAGAAGAATTTGGACTCCAGATCTGCTGATTTTCTTGTTTTCTTTACTGGAATTGGTTCCCCAGAATCAGCTTTTCTTTTGCCGAGATCTGGCCCTGGTCAGAGGCACTCCCTCTGGTTCGTTGGCACAGGAACCGGGCTGGCCATCCGGGTCAGCGGACTTTTGGCCTCTCATTCCCTGAGCCTGCCCAATCTTTTTACCAGGGTGGCTGCAGGGAAATTCTTACATACCTGGCAGTCTGACTGGAGGTGGTCAAACCCCAGACAATAAACACATGTGGTGTGTGGGTCAGCCTTGGCAAAGACTTCCCACAAACATCACAGTGTTGAAACCCAGTGGGCCGGTTTTCTTTTGGGTTTCTCAGACATAATGCCAGCCTAACCAAAAACTTGCCCTTTAACGGCAGTGCCAGGCAAGACACCCTTTATCGGTTCCTAACGTGTCACGGGTATTGGAAAACCGTGAATAAATCCAGTTTTTTAGAACCGATAAGAACCGGAACCGCACTCTAAAATAGTAACTTTTAGTTTTAAATGAGTTTAAACCCACTGATCAGTTCAAAACCGAACCGATAACTTACAAGTTCCATACAGACAAAACCTTCATTTACCTACGGTTACCACAGATAGAGCTTGAACCGAACGGTTTTATGTTTAAAATAAAACTATTCTCGGTTAAATCCAACCAGAAAACACTTTAAACCGAGAAATGAACCCAGCAGAAGGAGAAATCTCCGGGCGACTGTTCACTGAGGTAAAGAATCTGACAGTTCAAGTTTGAAATGACAGATAGAGCTGCTCTCGTGCCAAAATTCTATTTTGGAATGGTTTTAACCATTCCACTCCAGAGCAGTTCTAGAGGCTGGATCAAACTGCTAATGTCTATAATATAGCAAGACTTCATGTTGTTTGAAACAATTTTCATAAAAATACACGGTAAGCATGGGTACAATGTGAAAGGGTTAGGACATATCTTCAGGACGACTCCAGAAGAAAGAAAGTTTAACGATTGAAATAATCTGCTGCCCAATAGTATAATTCAGTTAGATATGGTATATATAATAAATATTGGGAGAAATACATACTATAATGATCAAAGTTAGATTTATGACTTGGAACTTAAACAGTGCCAAAGATAGGTTAAAAATGTAAACTTGTGAATTATATCAATGGAAAAACAGGGTGCCTGCCACTTCAGGAAACTCATTTGAAAAGAAAGATGCTGTGCATTTGCCAATGTATATATATGGAATATGCCAGTAATGCTAGAGGTACCACTGTCTTTGTTAAAAAAAAAAAAATTAAAACCACAATTCTTGAAAACTCATATAGATCCACAGGCCCACTGGATACCAGTGAAACTTAACATAGAATAAACACCTATATAATTTAGTCTTTATGTCCCCAATCAAAAGTAGCAACCTGTGATTCACCATGCATTCGGGATTTAATATAGCCCTTACACACCTGATAGAGCTCACTCCACTCCTGGTGGAAGAAAAGACCCTTAATTTAATCAAAATTATATGCAAGACCTAGCATTAACAGACCCATTCCACTATTTACATCCAACTATGCTTAAGTTTTCTCATCATTAAAAGGCATATATTATCTAGAATAGATTTATTTTGGTATAGAATAATTTACTACTCAAAATTAATTTTTTAGATATAATTCAATAATTATATCAGAGCATGCTTCATGCATATGGAAATTTAACTTACTCAGAATGCCTTTCAATCAAATGAATGGCATTTAGATAATGCTTTATGGCAGGATGAACAATTTGAACCGGTGTAGAAGGAGATATCATTCTTTCTTTTCAGATATACCCCAAGAGGACTTTTCATGGTTCTCAATATGGTAGCACTGAAAATCTTCTTAAGAGGATGTGTTATTGCCTTTGAAAGTAACAGGAGGAAAAATCTAGAGATGTTTTGCAAGATTAGAAGCAGAGCTGTTATCGGCAGAGGCTGTGTATTTACACATAAATTGAAGAAAACAAGATAAGAGTCCAGTATTTAAAGGAACAAATTACATCTCTTTTAAATAATCATGCAAAGAGGCAAATGTATAGGGCAAGGAGAAATACTACTTTTCGCTGATACCCCAAGTAAGTTATTAGCATATCAACTAAAATGGAACAGAATCAAAATAGAATAGATATTCTTAAGTCAGGGGAGAATAGAAGGATCATTAACCAGTTGATATCAATGAAAAATTTTAATTTTTATACTGATCTATATCAATTGGATAATTATATTTCAATACAAAATATCAAGGCATGCTTGGAAAAAATTACATTACCTCAAATTTCAGAGATAGATACAGAATTTTTGAATAAAGAAAGTACAGAGATGGAGATTCAGGAAGTTATTAAAAATCTATGTAATGGAAAATCACCTGGTACATATGTTTTTCTACAGAATTTTATAAACATCTGAAAGAACTCCTGATTCCAATTCTGGTACATTTCAAGAAATCTGGAAGAAAGGTGTGCTCTCCCCATCTTTTAATGAGGCTAATGTTATATTGTTACTAAAAAAGGATAAACTCCTGATAAATGCTCATCTTTAGGCCTATATCATTATTAAACAGAATTTTACAAAAACTTTAGCTAATAGACTGGCCGATAACTCCTAAATTAGTGCACCTAGACCAAACAGTGTGTGGTGGGTAGAAAGCTGAAACACAATATCAGAAGGGTATGTAATAAGAAGCCACCCAGGGTTGAATACAGTAATCTTATCCTCGACGCCGAAAAAGCCTTCGATAGGGTCCACTGGGAATTTTATTTGAGCTTTTGAGTCTTTTGCCATCAAGGGTAGATTTTTGGATTGAATAAAAATTATTTATCCAACCCCAGAGCTTGAGTTAAATCCTATCAAAACTATTCGGCATATTTTGACCTTACAAGGAACCAGACAGGTGTCCCTTTCACCACTGTTATTTTCATTATTTATTGAGCCATTGGCAGTAAAGATCAGAGCTGATCAAGAAATACAGGGAATATAAATAGGTAAACCAATACATAAACTTTCATTATCGCTGATGATATTTTACTATTTATTCCAAATCTAGAAAAGATTTATCCATTATTACTGAAAATATTTACTGATTTTGGTAGTATATTAGATTACAAAATCAACTGGGGTTAGAGTGAAGCCTTGTTCACATCAGAAAATATTAAGTTAAAGGGCCAATCATCCTTTATTAAAACTTAAGAAACATTCCTTGAAATATCTGGTAGTGCAGATAGCAATATATGAGACAAATCTGTATAAACTATTCTGAAGTTCTGTATAAAATTAAACAGGATTTAGAAAGATGGCAGGCCCTCTCATTGGTCATGATGGGAAAGTAAACATCTTCAAAACAAATATTCTACCAAGAATACTGCTTTTGTTCCAGGCTATCCCAGTGTTGGTGCCAAGGTCATTTTTGATGAACTGGATAGAGCAGTACAGAGATTTCTTTGGCCCCTAGGACTGCTCTGTCTAAGTGCAATTACCCAAAAAAGGGGCCTGGGGATGGCAGTGCCACATTTCTGTATTATTATATTGCAGCTCAACTGGAATGTACATTTTATTGGGATAAAAGTAGGAAAGAAATTCCATGGTTTAATATGGAATTGTCCAGAATCCTTTAGTATTTTACTATAGGCATTAATGGCTAACTTAAATAAACCAGAGAACTAGAGATAGGTATTATCCACTACTAAGTTAGCCAGTTATATTTGGAACATAACACAAAAGTTATTGGGAGATAAACATCTTTTTCCAGGTATTCTCCCAATTTCTAATAACATACATCCCCATCCATGGGAACTGGTCTGCTAAAACCAAACTTTATGAAAAGGAGGTACATACGATAATTTCTTTGAGGCAAATTAATGTATACCTTTTGAAGTGTTACAACAAAAATATTCTTTGTCTGATCAAGCAAGATACCCATATCTGCAGGTTAAAGGTTTTCTATTAAAAAATATATTTAATCCATCTCTAAGTTAGAAGAATTGGTGCTTAATATAGATATTACTAATCACATTGTCTCAGCTATATACATATATTATTCAGAATATTACTAATCATTTCAGCTATATACACATTAAAAATATTAAAATAAATGAGATGTATAAATTGAAAAAATCTTGGGAGAAACGATAGAGTGGAACTAAATGAAGAAATAGAATGGCAAAATCTTATTAACTTAGAAGAATGTGGGACAAGAATAACATTAAAACAGATTCATAAAACGTAATCAAGTCAAACATATTTAACTCCAGTGAGGTTTAAAAAAAATGGGTTGTTTTGTCTGAATTATGTCAGAGGTGTAAAAAGACAGAGGACGCCTGTGGCATATGCTGGCCATATGTCCTAACTTGAAAGATTATTGGCAAAGGATTTTGCCACAGCTGGTAAAATTGTGACAGGATGTCTTTTGACCCGAGATTGTTAGAAGTTGTTTCATCCAGAGGACGTAAATACTGAAACGAAGATTACGCCTGTTAGTCTGAGCTTACTAGTGGCAAAAAAGCAATTCTTTTGCAATGGAAAGATGAACTTCTGAGTTCTTGAGGTGGCTTAACCTGATGTTTGATTTAGGAAAATAGAGCTTTTATAAAATGGAAAACAAGGAAATATATTTCCATGAAATTTGATATTCATTTATAGCTTCCATAGATATTATATACATAAAGAGGTCCTGGACAGCAGATGTAGGTAAGAGAGGTAGGTGTCATTGGCTATGATGAGTAAATATAGGAGTGATTATAAGATGATGAAGATACTCACGTTCAGAGTAAAAAATATATAAAAAAAAATAAAAGGCATTAAACTTATGAAGTTGTGTCCCTTGGATGATACAGAAGCATACCCGACAACTTTTCTAGGGTCGCTGGAGCCCTGCAAATGGCCAAAACGGAAATGGGCAATCAGGCTGGTACCTTTATCTGACAGGCAAAGCCCAACTTGGCTACAGTAATATGGACATTATGCAGTCAGAAAACCATGGCATTGTGAAAAGAGAAACCTTTAAAAGGTATGACATCTCAGGAGAGACCTACAGGTAGAGATGCTGGTCTCTGAACAACTCTGTCAACAATTTTCAAGAAGCTTTCACCGACTCAGAGAACTCCTCGTTAAATGGTTCCAACTTAAAGGCAAAGCAGTCCCACAGATATAGACATATTTGCAGTAAAGTAGTTCATCAACGTCCTTTCTACAGATGTGCAGCTTTGGGTTAAAAAAAAAAACAACTGACCAGAAAGTGGGAAAAAGGCTGTTTCTTTGGCTGAGGACAGTGGCCAGACAAGCACCGCATCATTGAAGTAATAGCCAGGGAATGGCAAGACCCTCTTTCCCGATTTAACTCCAAGTCAGATAAGAACTCTGATGGGGTAACAAATTTGTACCAAAATACTTTTTTTTTTTTGCTATAACTGCAATAAGTCAGGCCATGTTGAAAAGAAATTGCCATTAAAATAGAAGCGTAACAATGGAGCAAATTTGGCCTTAGCAAATTAGGGTACATATTAAGAGATATCAAGGTGGGGAATCGACTGTTAAAGGGACCTATAGATTCGGGAAGATGAGAGACCCTGGTGCATGCTGAAGTTCTGAGAAAAAAGCTGTGCAAAGGACCAGGTACTGGGGTCATATGCATTCACAGGGACACTCAATACTACCCCACCACCCAAGCAACTCTAAATATTAAAAAGGTGTTGCACCAAATGAAACGAGGCAGTACCTAAGTTACCAGTACCTGTGACTACTGGACATGACTTTCCAAGATTTCTGAAATTAATCTCAGAGGAGTAAGACCTGCTGTGTCAGCAGCTGTGATAAGAAGACAGGCAAAGAAAATATCCAATGTTGGGGACTCTTTTCCTTTTGGTGCCTTTAATTGACTTGTTTGAGCCCATCTCAAGATCCATAAATCCAGGAAAAGAAAAAGATGGCTGAAAAAAAAAAAAAAAAACAGTGGCAACAAAAAACAAATAGGCATAAGGGGTTGATATAAGAAAATGCTGAAACTAAACTGATACCGGATTGTGATTTTGTTTTAACACACTAACAATGTTTCTTTCCAAAGTTATTTTAAATAGCTGAGGGTGAAGCAAAACAGGGTGAACCAATGTTTCAAAAATTTAAGGGCTACTGTACAGAGTTTGGGTTTAATCCACAGATGAAATAAAATTACTCACCACAGTAATGTTGTTTCTTCTAATGGAGTCTTGCTGTATTCTGACAATATGCAGTTAGCCCCAGCACTTGAACTGCCCGGAGAGGAAAGGGTTAACTCTATGCAGAAGCATAGAGCGTTGAGCTCGAGCTTGGTTTTCAGACCTCTGTCTCTGGTACTTACCAGTCTAACCATCAAATTCTTACAAGCAAACTAACTAGTAGACAAAGTGGAAATTGTTTACTTAAAGCCGAAGGCAACAATTTGAGTCCCAAAAGACAAGTGAGAACCCAAGAAAAAGTAGTGACAATATAATTATATAAACAGAATAACTACCCCTCCCTAAAAGGGGGAGACAAGGATCACCTCTGAGGTGCAACACTGTACCTGCCAGCCCACTTCCTAAAACTAGGTTCCAAGAGGAGGCAGGAGGGAGAATCAGAATACAGCAAGACTCCATTAGAAGAAACAACATTACTATGGTGAGTAATTTTTCTTCAAACAACATGAAGTCTTGCTGTATTCTGACTAACTCTGAACTACCGAGCAGTTCCCAGAGGAAGAGAATGCAGAACCTACTTTGGGAACAGGCTCTGCAGTACTGCTATGCCAAACCTAGCAACACGCCTAACCTGGATGTCCAGAGACTAACGCTTGGTGAATGTATGGACTGTTTTCCAGGTTGTTGCTTACAGAATTTCTAGCAAGGGTATATCTCTGGCTGCAGCCAGAGTGACAGCTTTCCCATAGTCGAAGTGAGCCCTCAGGCCTAGAGGAGTGTTTTGCCAAATTTGTCATAGCAGAATTGTATACAAGAGACAATCCACCTGGCAATAGTCCTTTAGTAGCAGGCTTACCTTTCCCCACTTCTAAACACAGCTAAAGGGAGGTTCTGATAATGGGAGACTTCAACATGCCAGATACAGATTGGTCAATACCAGCAGGAACATCTGCCAGAACTAGACACATGGTGGATTCCCTGCAGGGGGCCTCAAACAACTAGTACAACAAGACAGGGCTATCCTAGATCTGGTACTGACTAACAGGAAGGATCACAGATCTCCAGGTAGAAGGTCACCTGGGAGCCAGTGACCATCACATGGTATGGTTCAATTTGGCCACTACATCTAAATCATCCCATTCCAAGGCAAAATATGGGACTTCAGAGGAGCTGACTTTGATAAGATGGCCAACAGAGTTAAGCTAGCCCTGGCAAAAAGAAACACAGGTGAGGGTACAGGCAAAGTGGCAAGCATTAGGATGCAATACTTGAAGCAACATCCCATTGTGTTAGACAGAAAGGAAGTGCAAAGAAGAAGGAACCACTTTGGTTCTCAAATACAATAGCAGAAAAGGTCAGAGCCAAAAGGCTGGCCTTCAGGAAATATAAGGGAACACAGCAGGATGAAGATTGGGAGGCATACCAAACTGCCGTAAGGGAAGCAGGGAAGGCAGTAAGGCAGGCAAAGTCCCAAACTGAGGAAACACTAGCATGAACTGTAGAAGAGTGACAAGACTTTCTATAGATACATTAGTGAAAGGAGAAAGTCCAGAGGGGTATTGCTAAGCTCAATGGAGAAAAGGCAGTGAGGAGGAGGATCTCTGTAAAAGCATCCATCCTAAATAGATACTTTGCTCACTATTTACTGAAGAGAAGGTAGGGCAGGGCCCACAGCTCAGCACCATGGACACAGGGGGAGGGAGGTGAGCACCCTCACAAAAGAAAGGGTCCTACAAGCCCGCTAAGTTTAGGGGTGGATAAAGCAATGGGACCTGATGGCATACATCCCAGGGTACCTAAGGAGCTAAGGGTGGAACTAGCAGAGCCATTAGAACTGTTTAGTGAGTCTCTGAGCACAGGAGAGGTCCCAGAAGACTGGAGAAGGGCTCACGTGATCCCGCTTCACAAGAGTGATAGCAGGGGAGGAGGCAGGAACTACAGACCAGTCAGTCTTATCTCAGTAGTGGGCAAGATTATGGAGGCCTCCTTAAGAAAGGATAGTGCAACACCTGGAATCCATAGGGGCACAGATCCAAGACAGCATGGGTTTACAAAGGAAGGTCCTGTCAAACTAATCTCATAGATTTCTTTGACTGGGTAACCAGAGTGGTGGACCAAGGGGAGCAGTTGATGTCGCCTACCTTGACTTCAGCAAAGCTTTTGACACTGTTCCACATAGAAGATTGATAAATAAGCTGGGTAGGCTTGGGTGGGTCAGAAGTTGGTCAACTGGGTGGCAAACTGGTTGACGGGCAGAAAACAGAGTGGTGGTAAATGGTGTACAGTCAGAAGAGATGCAAGTCACAAGTGGGGTACCTCAGGGATCAGTCCTGGGCCAGTCCTCTTGAATATCTTCATTAGTGACCTTGCAGATGGACTAGAGGTAAGGCTTGTCTGTTTGCAGATGACACCAAGATCTGCAACAGAGTAGATGATCCAGATGGGGTGGGCAGAATGAGAAGAGATCTGAATAAACTAGCAAAATGGTCAGAAAATTAGCAACTGGGATTTAATGCAAAGAAGTGCAAGATCATGCACATAGGGAAGAAAAACCCTGAAGACACCTATAAGCTGGAAGGGAGTTGCTGGCAGTCACAAAGGAAGAAAGAGACTTGGGCATCATCCATCACTGATGACCTGAAATCATCAAGCAGACCTCTAAAGCAGTAGAGTAAGGCTAGGGGGATGTTAGGTGTATCAGTAGGGGTATCACAAGTCGAAGAGGGAGGTAATAATACCTCTTAAAAGACACTGGTTAGGCTCCCATCTGGAGTACTGCATGCAGTACTGGAGGCCACACCTCACAAGGACATTAACCAAATTGAGGCAGTCCAGAGAAGGGCAACCAAAATGGCACAGGGACTACATCAGAAGACATATGAGGACAGATTAACAGAGCTCAATATGTATACCCTTGAGCAAAGGAGGAAGAGGGTGATAAGATTGAGACATTCAAGCACCTAAGGGCATTAACAAGGTGAAAGAGTCTAATATGTTTAAATATAAGAAAAATGCCAGGACAATAGGACACAGCATGAGATTAGAGGAGGCAGTATTAGGGAAATGTGAGGAAATTCTTTTCACAGAAAGGGTGTGGATGCATGGAGCGGCCTGCCTCAGGAAGTGGTGGCTATGAATACAGTGCAGGGCTTCAAACAGGCATGGGATAGGCATAAGGAGCAATACAGATGAGAATGAATAGATAGGCCACTGACAGAGCAAAGGCCGATGGCACATTTATAAGGTAGAAAAAGAAATGGGCAGACTGGATGGGCCTTACGGTCCTTATCTGCCGTCAACGCTCTATGTTTCTATGTTTCACCGTAAGTGAGAAACAATTGAAGACAGTCATGCCTGTGTGCCTTAGTATGCTCTATGCAGTAGCTAAGAGCCCTTTTAACATCCAAACTGTGGACCTTCTTCCCCTGAAGAAGAATGGTCAGTGAAAACACAGGAAGAGACGGACTGGTTCAGATGAAAATCTGACACTACTTTGGTAAGAACCTCCTATTAGCTCTTAGGACCACCTTATCCCTATGGAAGGTAATGAAGTCAGGTTCAACTGACAGGGCCGTAATTCACTAATCCACCTGGCAGAAGTAATAGCTACCAGGAACACAGTTTTCCAGGTCAAGTACTTAAGCTCGCCAAAGCCAGAGGTTCAAAGGGTGGCTGCATAAGCTGAGCAATGCAGACATTAAGATCCCAAGCCGGAGTAGGCTCCCAAAGGGAGGGTTAATATTAACCAGACCTTGAAGAACTTATTGAAAACAGGATGAGACCAGGGAAGAGCCCTCCCTGCTGAAAGGAATGCAGAGACAGCTGCTAGGTGAACCTTCAGAGTTGCAGGCCTACAGCCTAGACCATTAAGGTGAACCAGATAATCTAAGGCTGTAGCAATATTTGCAGAATCAGGCAAAATGCCTTTCTGAGAACACCAGATGCGAATCTTTTCCATTTGGAATTATAAGGTTTTCTAGTGGAAGGTTTCAAGAAACCTTAAAATATCCAGAACTCCTGAGAAAGATGCAGGCCTGCATGGTCTTACTCTTCAAGAGCCAGGCCTTGAGGTTGAGAGACTGGAGACTGGGGTACCAGATCCTCCCTGACAGGAGGTTGAGAGATTGTATCTCTTGGGAAGAGACAGGGACATGACACTGCCAGAGACAGCAGAGAGCATACCAAGGCTGTCTGGCCGAATCTGGAGCCACCAGTATCACTGTGCAGGGTTGAGATCTGATTTTTATCAGGACTCTGAACAACAGAGGAAGGCATAGATAAACCTGTCCTTCCAATCCAGAATGACAGCATCAGAGGACCAGTCCCCAGGACTGGAGGTCTGCAACAAAACAGAGAAGTTGGCAATATTCTGGGGCTGCAAAGGATTCCATCTCTGGAGTGCCTCATCTGGTGAAGATGACCTGTAGGATGTGAGGGTCCAGGGACCATTTGTGATGTCCCTGGAGATTCTGCTCAGAGCATCTACCAGTACATTGTCCTTTCCTGGGACATGAATTGCTATCAGGGAAGTCTGAAAGAATAGGCTAGAGACCACAGTTTCATGGCCTCTGTGCACAAGGCCGTGGACTGAGTGCCCCCTGCTTGCTGATGTACCACATTATGGTGGTGGTGGTGTCTGTCCTTACCTGCACCACCTTGCCCCTGACTGATTCCCGAGAAGATGTGAAGGGCCAGAAAACTGCCCTGAGTTCCAGCAGATTAATATAAAGGACAGACTCTTGTGGAGACCAAACCCCATGAGCCGTGAGGGCTCCCCAGCCTAGGAGAAGCATCTGTAGTTAGGACTACTGATGGGTCTTGAGAGAAATGGAACACCTTGTCTGTGGTTGTCCTGGTCCAGCCACCACTGGAGAGCTTGGACCAGAGTCTGAGTCACTGGAATCAATTTAGTGAGAGTGTCTCTTTTTGAGACCAAAAGGACCTTAAGTGGAACTGAATGTCCCTCATATGAAATCTGGCTCCTTGCACCACTGCAGTGGAAGCTGCCATGTGGCCCAGGAGTTGAAGAAACTGCCTTGCTGGGTGAGAGACAAGAGGTCGAAGAGGAGCAAGATCTGTGAGGGCCTTTACCCTTGCCTGAGGGAGAAAGGCCTTTGTTTGGATAGTATACAACTCTATTCCTATGAAAGTAAGAAGTTGTACTGGTTCAAGAACAGACCTTGGAAGATTGAGAAGAAACCAAAGAGAACTGAGCAAGTCTTGAGTGATTTGTAGAGCTGACATGACCTGGTCAGAGGACTGACCTACAATTAGCAAGTCATGCAGATATGGAAGATGGAAATACCCTGCCTTCTGAGAAGGGCAACTACTACTGCAAGGCACTTTGTAAACACCCTTGGAGCTGATGTTAGGCCAAGGGGCATGGCTCTGAACTGATAATGGCCTGAAGGCAACTCGAACCTGAGGTACTTTCTGTGAGAGCACCCGATAGGAATATGGAAATAGGCTATCCTTGAAGTCCAGGGATGCTAGCCAATCCCTGGTCTTAGAGAGGAAAGAATTATTGCAGAGTCACCATTTTGAATTTTGGTTTTGTGATGCGTTTGTTCAAATACCTTAAGTCTAGGATGGGTGGACACTCCTGTGTTTTGGGGTAAAGAAGTACCTGGAGTACAGGCCTTGCCCCTGTGCTGAGTAGAACTTTCTCACAGCTCTGAGAGCCAGTAAAGAAGAAACCTCTGCCTCTAGAGCAAGGGTCTCTGAGATGGATGCAGGTGGAAAAGACCTGGCCCTCAGTTTTGGGAACCTTTTGAAGCTGAGGGCCAGTGCTTGGCTTACTACCTCCAGGACCCACTTGTCTGAGGGTAACAGACTTCCAGGCCTGGAAGTAGTAAGCCAGCCTCCCTCCTACTGGAGTGGGGGAGTCGACCCAGCCTGACACATCAGGGTTTCTGCTTGGCAGAAGTCTTGACTGGGAAGAGGATGCAGCCCTGCTCATCCCTCGTAAGAACCCTCTCTGTGGGAAGGAAGAGGAAGCCTGAGCTTGGTAGAAAGGCTTGCCCTGCCCCTAGACTGCTGCTTCTGAGGAGTAGCTTGCCTCTCTTTGCCTATGCACTCCTGTTGGTGGTCCTGTACTCATCCATTTTCTTCATGTAAGCCTCTGTCTGCTCCCAGAGAGTTAACCACTACAGGGAAATCCATAGCCTTTGCTTAGGTGTCCTGTGAAAGGCTAGTACATCTGAACCAAGCAGGTCTCCTGAGAGACACAGATGTAGCCATGACTCTTGATGCCACATCACTGGAGTCCACAGCAGCAAGGAATTGTACTTTGGATGCCTCAATTCCATCAACAGCTCTCTGGGGGAGGTCTGTCTAGCCAGTTCCAGAACCATATCCCACCTGGACTTCTGGTATCTGGCTGTGTAGGCCATACAGTTAGCCTGCCTGAGTCCCAAAGAAGATACCAAATACTGTTTTTCGCCATGGCATCAACCTTCCTGAGTCTTTGTCTGGGGTGAGTGAAGTCAAATGAATGTTAGCTCTGTCACAGGCTGTAGCCTGCACTACCCCAACATGGCTGCAATGACTATATAAAAACTCTGTACCCGAGCCTGATAGCATGCCTCCTGTCCATTCTCTTATCTACAGGAGGTAAGGAGTTAGGTGTCTGTAAAATCTTTTGCCTGTTTCCCCAAGGACTTGTGAAGAGGATAGACAATCTTTTGGACTCTGGGATGCCCATCAGACAAAATCAGGCTCTTCCTCCTCAGCAGCTTCAACCATTGAGAGCTGGAGGGTTTCAGCAACCTTCTTATAAAACAAGAAGTGTGAAGGGACTCAAGGCCTGGGAGGGAGACACTGGAGGGTCTATCTGGGGAGATGTCCGGGTCAATGGGCACATCCAGACCTTCAAAGTCGTTATCTTCATCCTCATCCTCGGGATACTCAGTCTCCCTCCTCCACATCATAGTAAGCATCTGGATTGTAATCCGATGGAGTCGGATCAGACCTAAGCAGTGGTATCGGTTCAGACAGAACCGGACAAAGCGATTGAACTATGCTAATCGCTTTGGCTATCTCGTCCAGCAGTTGGAATATGTGGTGCTGGATTGGAACCGGCTGACTTTAGTTTCCTTTTAAGGAACCGACCCTCAGATTCGGACCTCCTCTTTGCCTGAGGAGGTATCGCCTAGGTCAGTAGGCACCTCCTCAGGTTCGCCGCAGAACTGAACCGGCTGGCCATCTAGATCTAATGGACTTCAGCCTCCCTTTCCTTCAGCCTACTCAACCTTTTTCCAGAGTGGCTTTAGGAAAATTCTTGCAACTCTGGCAGTCTGTTTTGAGGTGGTCAAACCCCAGACAGTAAACTAAAATGAGGTGGAGGTCAGCCTTGGCAAAGGCCTCCCACATTCAGTACAGTGTTGAAACCCAGTGAGACCTTTTTCTTGGGTTTCTCAGACATGGCCAACTAAACAATTACCCTTGAAAGCTTTTAAGCCAGGTAACAGCTCACAGATCGGTTACAAACAGTGTAACGGGTTCTGTAAAGAATCAGAAAAAGTCTGGTTCTTTGAAACCGATCGGCACCAGAATACCACACTAAATCCCAGAAAAATAAAAACAAGCAAATAGGTCAGTTCCTAACGGACCGTCCAATGAGAAACCAAGACAAAACAATTTCCACAGAATTTTAATAAAACACAAGTCACCACCCATCTACCACACTACCTGTACGAAGACAGACTGGAAATCCAAAAAAAAAAATCAGTTAGAAAACCGAACACTAATTCAAACTCTACCGAACCGAGCAGAGGAGAAATCTCTGGAGCAACTTCACTGTTAGGCGGAGTAAAGAATCTGATGGTTACACTGGTAAGTACCAAAGACAGAGTTTGAAAACCAAGCTCGAGCTCAACGTTCTATGCTTTGCACAGAGTTAACTCTTTCCTCTCTGGGGCAGTTCAAGTGCTGGGGCTAACTGCATATTGTCAGAATACGGCAAGACTTCATGTTGTTTGAACAGACAGAACTGGACACACTAAAGTAGTATAGAACAGAGCTGTTACAGACAGCACATGATAGTCCTATGGCTGGTCACTCTGGAAGGGACTGTATCCTTACCAGACTGTACACAGATTATACTGGCTTAGGGTGCATGAGGATGTTGCTACCAATACAGTAGCCCCAGTAACTAAAAGAAAAAAGGGCCCTTGGTGCCCATACAGATAGATGTGCCTTCTTAAAGAATTGCAATGGATGTGGTTGACAACTTAGACAAAGTAATTAGGGTGACTGATTCATTTTGGTAGTATATGACTATGGTACTCAATACCCAGAGGCAATTCCAATGCGTACTGTCACAGCTCCAAAAGTGGCGCACAGCTTGCCAAAATCTTTAGCAAGTGAGCATACCTGAAGAGATGATTATTATTGATCAGGGTAGCAATTTTGGTGCTGTATTACTGAAACAGCTATACCGACTACAAGGTATCACTGCCGTAAGAACCTCCCTTATCATCCTCAGATGGTCTTGTTGAGCATTTTAATTGAACCCTGAAACACACATAAAAAGTTTGTAAAGGGAAGGAAGATTGTGACCAATATTTACCTTATCTGATTTTGCTTACAGAGAAGTGCTGCAAGCATCAACAGTTTTTATCCTTTGAAATGTCGTATGGTATACAACCTAAAGGGTCACTAGATGTAATAAAAGAAACATGGGAAGATAACCCGCTCCAGAAAGAATCTATTACATCTTGATATATGTGCGACGAGAAACTGGCAAAATATGTTGAACTGCCTACAGTAACAGGCCCAAAAATAGCAGAAGGTGTATTATGACCATAGGGTGAAAAGACGTTTTGAGCCTGGTGAAAGGTCTTGACACGGGCCTTATAAAGTGGTTAGACATACGGTACAGTTAACTATGAAGCGAGACCCCGACAGGAAAAATCCCACCAAGATATGCCATGCTAACCTCCTGAAGAAATGGGTTGGAAAAAACCCACCAAAGTTCACTTTGTTAGAATTACCAGAAATGGCTAAAGATAATACTGATATAGCTTATGACAGACTGGAACAAACTGTAACTTCTGATGCTGTAAAGGTGAGTGTTTCCTTACCCACAGAACAAACTGCAGAAATTCATATCTTGGAAAAGACATTTAAAGTACTTTTATTACACTGCCAGGCTAAGCAAAAGGGTCAAGCACATAATAGTGACAGAGGATGCGTGCCCTTTCAGACAAAAGACATTCAGATTATCTGAGCAGTTGAGAGCAGATGTGGTTAAGAAAAATACAGTGAAACAGTTCGGTATACTGAAGAATCAAGAAGTGCTTGGTCATCACCAGTGGTGACAGTAAATAAAAAAGAAGGGTGCAAGACTCTGCCTTAATTTTAGGAAACTTAATCAAGTGTCTGTATTTGACAGCTATCTACACCGGGATAGCTTATTTGGTGGGCAGCCTGGGGAGGACCAACTACATTAGTATCTTCAATCTCACCAAGGGTCACTGGCAAATTTCCTAAAGAATCCAGAGACCAAAACTTACATTTTCCATTCCAGTTGAATTCTATCCGTTTACCACCGTTTGGTTTACATGGCACTCCTTCTACATTCCACGGTACATGGATGTAATTCTAGCATCTCAACTGGTTATTCTGCTGCATACCTGGATGATATCATGAGGTGCAGTCCAGACTGGAAAAGCCATGTGGAACACCTGTGAGCAGTTATCCAACCTATCAAAAATGCGAGCCTGACCATTAATCCTACCAAGTGTGCATTAGGCACACAGGAAACCAAATATCTGGGTTATATTTTGGGAAATGGAGAAGCCAGAGATTTCCTAGATGCAAGTAGCTAACAGTCCTGTCCCTAAAACAAAGGAACATGTCAGGTCATTTTAGGGATGGTTACTACTGATTTGTCCCCAGCTTTGCCTAGTTAGCTAGTCCCCTCACTGAACTCATGAAAAATCGGTACCTGAATAATGTGAAATTGTCCCAGAGTACGATGAAGCTTTTCAGGCCATCAAGGCTGCATTATGTTGAGACAGCTCGCTTTAAGAAGTCCAAACTGAGAAACAATTTTTGATACAAACGTGTCAGAGGTAGTCGAGCTGCAGTCCTGTGTCAGAATACAGATGGGAAGGCACATTCCATTCTGTGTATCAGTGGAAATTACATGACAAAGTACTTCACTATTGAAAAGAATGCCTTGCTCTGAAACAGCAATGGAGTCCATACAGATCACAATCCTCTCTGTTGGCTTAATCAAATAAAGGATAAAAATCCCAGAATCACAAAGTGGATCTGGCACTATAACCATTTAAACTCAAAGTGGCGTACATTCGAGAAAAAAAGAATGTCAATGCAAATTTTCTTTCAAGATATGGTTCAGGAATTGAAAATTCAGAAGGTTGAAAAAATGTGTACTTAACTGAAATGTTTGCTGTAATACATGTCATGAAAATGGGATAGTGCATATGCAAAGAACTGTAAGTGTTATAAAATAATGTTGAGAGAAATAAGCCGTTTTGGAAACATTTTAAAAGAAGAAGAAAAACACAAACAGGTTCCTCTTGGGGGGCATGTGGCAGGTTTGGCAATACCCTATAGCATTTATTATGCAGAGGAGTTAAAAGCAAGTCTCTGTTCTGTCCCTTATCTTATCTTATCTCTTGCTTTTCTGATTGTGCAATAACGTTTTCCTTGTGGCACCTAGTAATTGACTTCAATGGTCCCACTATTTCCGTTTTCTCCTTGCCTTCACTTGCTGTTTCTATTTTCTTTCTTCGTTGCGCTCTGTGGTTACAAAAATATATGTGAATGTTTGTGAAACTGAGATCCCTTGGTTTCCAAATGTGCAGTTATACTGTCGAAATGAATGCATAAAGTTATTTGGGTTTATCCAGAACACAGGGGTTAACCTTGAGGTGCATTTGACCTCCACAAGTTTGCAGAATTATCAGCAGGAAATCATCTCTGGGGAAGGATGTCTTAATTAGTTGCACCTGTGAAGATTCATGTGCTCTTCAGGCTGCTTACAGGAAAGAAACGGACAGTCTTAATACATTCTGAAGAACACAGGTTGTGTAATTTACAAGAACAGGTTGCAGAATTTAATTGCCAGAGAAATACATCTTACAAGAGAGAGCAATATTCCATTTAGAGGTAGAAAGCTGGAGATTTTAGAGAGACTCTCAGATGAAGGACTTATGTTTGAACTGAATATCAAAAGCTATCCCGCATAATTTATTTTATTGTTATTGATCAGAATAAAATGCTACTTGTGAATTGTATAACTTTTCCTGACCTATGCCTCAATGACAAGGTCGACCTGGATATTATGGCCATTACTGAGTCATGGTATACTGAAAACCATGACTGGGACATGGCCATACCAAGCTACACTCTGTTTAGAAAGGACAGGATGGGAAGAAAAGGAGCACGTGTGATGCTTTATGTGATGGAAAACATAAAAGCGAGAGTTACAGTGAATATGGGGTGGGGGCAGAGGTACTGAGAGTCACCCTGGAGAAGAGGAATGGTGCCTTTAATCACACAAGTGTGAGTTACAAACCTCCATCACAGGGGAAGAGTTAGATAAGGTACTGGTGGAAGCCACTGACATGCAGAAAATGGGAGGTGCTGCTGGGGGACTTCAAATCTGTTGGATATAGGTTGTAGCCTCTCAGCTGCATCTTCAGTTAGAAGCAGGGACATCCTAGACTCCCTATAGGGGCGTTCCTCAGGCAACTAGTCTGCTAACCCACTCATAATGGAGCAATGCTGGATCTGGTACTCACCGACAGGGACAGTGTTGCAGCGCTCAAACTGGAGAACCACCTGAGACCAGTGATCACTGTACAGTGTTGTTCAGTATAAGGATAGCTGCAGAATAGAACACAAGGATGATGGTCTTGGACTTCAGCAGAGCAGATTCTATAGAACTGGATGAATGCCTCACTGATTACTTGGTGGTGGGGGTAACCTGGGTGGAGTGGGGTAACAGTGGGTGAAGCCAAAGGGGCATAGTGAAGGCAACAAACCTCACCAACAAGCGAGTAAAACTTAAGAAGAAAGACTGCTATGGTTCTTAAAAGAGGTGGCTGAATAAAGGCTAGAATGGTAGCAGTCAGAAGCTATAAGAAGCGAGAGAGAGGAGGACAGAGAGTATGGGTAGAAACAGAAACAGGAAAGCAGTAAAGAGTGAGAAGATGCAAACTGAAGAGAAAATAGCCCAAGCGGTAACAAAAGTTGACTTTTTTTTTATAGGTATGTATGTGACAAGAGGAAGACCATGGAAGGATTATAAAATTAAAAGGGATGGGAGGGACTGTGCAGAGGAACCCCAAAAAAAACGACATCCTGAACAATACCTTTGTTCAGTATTCACAGTGGAAGGAGAAGAGGAGGGGCCACAAAAGTAACGGGAGGTGGACACTAGTCCTTTCTCCTTCTGAGGAGAGAATCCTAAAGGGACCCACTAATCTAGAAGTGGACAAGGCAATGGGACCAGACAGAGTACATCCTAGGGTATTGAGGGAGCTCAGGGAAGATAATGATTGCACCTGACAGTACTGTCAACAGCTCACTGGAAACAGGAGTGGTTCTGGAGGGCAGATATAGTTCCACTTCACAAGAGTGGTAGCAAGGAGGAGGCTGGCAATTAAAGGCCAGTCAGCTTGACATTGGTGGCGGGAACGTTAATGGAATCACTGCTGAAGGAGAGGATCGTGGAATGTCAAACTCAATGTGTTACACGACCAAAGACAACATATGGATTCGTAGGTGGAAGTCACGTTAAACAAATCTGACTGGGTGTCCAAGGAATTCGATCAGGGTAGAGCAGTGGACGTGGTCTATCAGATTTTAGTAAGGCTTTTGACACTGTTCCATATAGAAGACTAGTAAGCAAGCAGTAGGAGTGGGTCCAAAAGTGTTAAACTGGGTAATACATTGGTTAGAGGATAGCTGACAGAGATTGGTGCAATTGGAGTTCACTTGGCGGAGGATAATAAGAAGGGTGCCTCAGGGATCAGTGCAGGGACTGGTCTCTTTAATGTCTTTATAACTCACACTGCAGAGAAGCTAATAGAATCTGCCTCTTGCAGATGACACCAAAATATACAATAGGGTGGACATCTGGGGAGAGAGAAGATGCAAAGAGACCTGAGAAAATTCATGAGCGGTCGAGAGTGTGGCAGCTGGGTTTTAATGAGAGAAAGTGTAAAATAATGTATTTGGGGCACAGAAACCCAGGGCAGAGTATGAAATGGGGAGTATTACTGACCACCAAGCTGATGAGACACCTGGGAGTAATCATATCTGACGATTTAAAGGTGGCCAAGCAGTACGACAAGGCAGTTGCAAGAGCTAGAGGGATGGTGGTGTTGTAGGAGAGGTATCACCAGCAGGAGGGAGGTGGTGCTACCGCTGTATAGACAGCTGGTAAGATGTCATCTAGAATACGGTTTACAGTTCTGGAAGCCACCTCCCGGAAGGACATAGAGTGGTAATGGTCCAACAGAGGGCAACTAAAATGGTGAGGGGTCTGCATCAAAAGCCTATGAGGAGAGACTAAGAACCCAATATGTACATCCTGGGAGAGAGAAGGGTCATGACAGAGACTTTTAAATACCTCACATGGGTAAATGAGGTACAGGAGGAAAGTATTCTTCAGAAAAAAGTGTTTAAGAACAAGAGGACATGCTATGAAGCTGAATGGGGTGAGTTCAGGAAAGATGTGAGAAGTACTTCATCACAAAAGAGTGGTGAATTCCTGGAACAGCTCCCAGCCAAGGTGGTAGAAACATAGAAATGGTCAGTAGATAAGGACCGCCCTGGCCCATCCAGTCTGCCTGTAAACCTTTGTTCTGGATTACTGCTTCCGACCCACCCATCCACAGCTGTGCCCTCATGGCTCCCCTATGCCTATCCCAAGCATGCCTTAATTCATCCAATACTCGCTCCCATCACCTCCTGAGGTAGACCATTCCATCGTCCACCACCTGAAAAACTTCCTCATATCCTTTTTTTTTTTTTTAGTCCTTTTACCTTGGCTTCCTGGTCTGCCTCACGTCCAGGCATCCTGTTCCTCCGTCGGTCCTTTCCCGTCCAATGGAGCCCTACCACCATTACCCGCTGCAGTGGGGCGTGGAGAGTCCCCCTTCACTCTCCAACCGAGTAAGGATCCAGCAATGCCCCTGACTGGGCGTCCCATAGATGACCATCAAGCCACAGCTACCATTGTGCAACATTTCCCTTTCTGTGGTGAAAAGCGAAAGGGACATGTAATGACATCAAGGGGCGACACATGTGCTCCCGCCCGCATCGCACCCCACCTCACCCTCCAAGCTCAGTACAATGCACCTTCCCCAGCCTCCGCTTAGGGCCACAAGTGCACCAGCAACTGAAGACTGCCCCACGGAGAGAGAGAGAGAAGTTCCCACGACGCCTCAATCTCCCTCTCCGCCCCTATTGACCCCTGGCCACTCAGAGTCCATTCCTGAACCTGGGTTGTCAAGTGTGGAGAAAGGTGTGGGTATCCAGCACCTCAACCTCAGCGCCTACCCAGGTCGGTATCCCTCAATCTCCCAATTACATGTTATGCCCACTGCTCCATGCTCCTCCTATAATGAAAAATGTCTTCACCCTGCACCTTGTTTATACCCTTTACGTATTTGAATATTTCTATCATGCCCCTCTTTCTCTCCTCTCTTCTAGCAGTACATACCAAGGTCCTTTTAATCTCTCCTCATAAGCCCTGTACCATCTTAGTCTCCTTTCTGGATGGTCTCCAGCTTGTAATGTCCTTATGAAGGTGCGACCTCCAGAACTGCACATGTACTCCATAGAGGCCTGACCAAGGTTTTATATAATGGCAGCACTACCTCCCTCCTTCTGCTGGTGATGCCCCTACTTATGCACCCCAGCATGCCACTGGCCCTCCCAGCTGCCTCAGTACTCTGGCATTTTCAAGTCTGAAATTATAACCCCAGGTCTCTCTCCTTCTTTGTGACTGTCAGAAACTCCCTCCCCCATCCTGTAGCTTTCCCCAGGGTTTCTGTGTCCCAGGTGCATAATTTTGCACTTCTTTGAATTAAACTTCAGTTGCCAGTCCTCAGATCATTTTTCAAGCTTCCTCAAGTCCCTCATTTTTTCCACCTCCTCTGGGTATCCATTCGATTACAGATCTTTGTGTCATCTGCAAACAGGCAGACCTTTCCCTCCAGTCCCTCTGCAATGTCACTAATGAAGACAGTGAACAGGACTGGTCCCAGGAGTGATCTGATGCACCCACTGGTCACCCTCTCCCCAGACTGCACCCATTTACCAACCCCTGCCTCCTGTCCATTGCCAGTTTCTAACCCAGTTTACCACCCTGTCCCCATGCCCAGCGTACCGTTTATCAGATCCCTCGTGGGATGGTGTCAAAGGCTTGCTGAAATCAAGGTAGGCGGCGTCCACTGCCCCACCCCGACGCATTTCCTTCATTACCCAAAGAAATCAAATCCAGATTTGTCTCGACATGACCTCCCTGCCAGGATCCACATTGCCTATGATTCTGGGTCTGGATGGCTTCTTCTAGATGCCCCACAATCCTTTTTTTACAATGTCTCCATGCTCTTCCCCACTACTGAGGTGAGGCTGACCGCCTGTAGTTCCTCGCTGCCAGATTTGTGTAGAGTATGTGCGGTGGAGGCAAAACAGTGGTGGGCTCAAAAAAGCATGGGACAGGCATAGGAGACTCTTAGTGAAAAGGAATGAGGCAGAAGAGAGCTGGATACTAAGTAGGGTTATGTGGTGATAATGTGGGTAGGGAAAAATGGGTAGACTAGGTGAACCAAGCAGTCCTCATCTGCCCGACAAAATCTATTTCAAACAACATGAAGTTTTGCTATATTCTGACATATGCAGCGAGTCCCAACCTTCGAACTGCTCGGAGGTGAAAGAGTTAACTTTCCATGCCAGGCATGGAACACTGAGCTTCGAGCTCGGTTGAAACTCTGTCTGTTCTTCAAACTCAAACCGTCAGATTCTTTACTCCGCCTCACTGAACAGTTGCTCGAATTTCTCTGATCTGTTCCATTTTTCGGTTAAAGTATTGTTTTCATTTCGACCGAATTTAAACATACCCGGTCGGTTCAGGTTCTGTCTGTGGTATTTGTGAGGTTCTAGACAGGTTTACATTAATTCTATTCTGTGTGGAACTTGTAAGCGGTTTATCGGTTCGGTTTGAACCGATCAGGTTGTTTAAAATATCTTAATCTCTGATTTAGAGTGTAGTTACCGGTTCTCATCGGTTCTAAAGAAAAAAAGCGATTTTATTACGTTTTCCCGCGACTTCAATGACATGGTTGGGAACCGATAAGAGGGTCTTACCTGGCGATTGCCATAAACGGGTAAGTCTGGTTAGGACTGGCACCATGTCTGAGAAACCCAAAGAAAAACCAGGCCCACTGGGCTTCAACTCTGCAGTGTGTGGGGGAAGTCTTTGCCAAGGCTGACCCCACACCACCTGTTGTGTCTAGGGTTTGACCACCTCAATGCAGACTGCCAGATTTGTAAACATTTCCTGCAGCTACCCTGGAAAGAGAATTGGTAGGCTCAGGAAAGGGAGGCCAAAAGTCCGCTGAACCGGATGGCCAGCTCGGTTGAGTTCAAACCGAACCAGAGAGTGCCCTCTGACCAGGGCGAGACTTCTTCAGGCAAAGGAGATCCGACTCTGAGGAGTCGGTTCCAGCAAAAGGACTAGAAATCAGTTGGTGTGGAGCCAAAACTTTCTTCTCCAACTGCTGAAGAAATAGCCAAAGCGATTAAAATTGTCCAGTCGCTTTCCCGGTTCCGACTGAACGGCACCATCGAGTAAGCGCCGGTTCAAGATTATGATTTAGAGGAATATTGTGAACCGGAGGAGAGAAGAATGCGAGGAGAGTGAATGTGGATTGAAAGTCTGGATGTGCCCACTGACCGGAGATCTCCCAGACAGACCTTCAAGTGTCTCCTCCTAGGCTTTCTGAGTCCCTTCTCATTTTATGTTTTATAAAAAGTGGCTGAAACCCTCCAGCTCCCTATGGAGGAAGCTGTGGATGATCAAGAGGAGCCTGACTATGTGGAAATGATGGATATCCCAGAGTCTAGGAGACTGTCTATTCCCTTGCATAAATCTTTTGGAAACAGACTTAAAATTCTAAAACTCCTCACGCTATACCTCCTGTGGATAAGAGAATGGACAAGAAGGTACACATTGTCAGGCTCTGATACAGAGTTCCTTACACAACAATGCAGCCATGTTGGGGTAGTGCAGGCTGCAGCCTGTGACAAGGCAAATATTCCCTTGGCCTCACCCCCTCCGGACAAGGACTCCAGGAGGATTGATGCCATGGCAAAGAAACAGTACATGGCAGCATCCTTGGGACTCAGACAGGCAAACTATAGAGCTTATGTTGCTAGATATCAGAAATCCAGATGGGATACTGTTATGGCTCTAGCAAAACAGGTCCTAGCCAGCTGCCAAGGAGCTGGAGCAGGTGGCTGCTGATATTGAGGTATCCAAGGTGCAATTCCATGCTGCAGTGGACTCTAATGATGTGTCATCGAGTCATGGCTACATCTGTTGCACTATAGAATGGCTTGGCTCAGATGTACTAGTCTGTCACAGGATACCCAGACTAAGGCCATGGATTTTCCTGTTGTGGGTAATTCCGTGTTTGGGGAGCAGAGAATTACATGAAGAAAATGGATCGTATAGGACCACCTATAGGAGTGCACAGGCCAAGGAAAGGCAGGCCACTCCTCGAAGGCAGCTTCCCAGGGGCAGGGCAGGCCTTTTACCAAGCCCAGGCCTCCTCTTCTGCTTATGCCCAGAGTGGGTTCTTTAAAGGGAGAGGCAGACTGGGTACAAGCAGGCCTGCTTCACCCCTCAGCCCAAGCCCCTGCCAAGCAGGCACCCTGATGGGGTTGCCAGGGGCGATTCTCAGCTACCTGTAGGGGCAGGCTGGCTTACTTTGTCCAGGACTGGAAGTCTCTGACATCAGACAAGTGGGTCCTGAATTAGTAAGCCAGGGACTGGTTCTCAGCTCAAAAGTTTCCAAAGATGAGAACCAGATCCTTTCCACCTGCAAATCCACCAGAGGCACTTGCCCTAGAGGCAGAAGTCTCTTCCCTCCTGGCTTTCAGAGCTGTGGAAGGGTTCCACCCCTACACCAGGGCAAGGGTTGTACTCCATGTACTTCCCTTACCCCCAAAAAGACAGGAGAATGGCAGCCCATCCTGGATCTCAGACACTTAAACAAGCACCTTTTAAAACCAAAATTAAAATGGTGACTCTGGGAATTATTCTACCCTAAGGCCAGGGGACTGGCTAGCGTCCCTGGACCTCAAGGATGCCTACTTCCATATTCTCATCAGAAGCTCCCATCGAAAGTACCTCAGGTTAAAGGCTGCCCTCGGGCCATTACCAGTTCAGAGCAATGCCCTTTGGCCTCACCTCTGCTCCAAGGTATTCACAAAATGCCTGGCAGTAGCAGCTGCTTCTCTAAGAAGGCAAAAATTGCCATCTTCCCTTACCTGGACAACTGGCTCATAGTAGGCCAGTCCCCAGACCAAGTCAAGTTACACCTACAGATAACTCAGCAACTGCTCACCTCTCTAGGTTTCCTTCTGAATCTTTCAAAGTCAGTTCTAGAGCCTGTCCAGCTCCTCACCTTCATAGACACAGAGAAAGCCAGAGCCTTCCTTCCTTTGGACAGGGCAAGGACCCTGGTCTCTCTGGCCTCCTCATTCACCCTGCAGGTGTCTCAACCAGCAAGGCATTTTCTACAGCTCCTGGGGCACATGGCTGCTTCTACAGCAGTAGTGCAGGAGCAAGATTTCAGATGGGGACATTCAGTTCCATTTGAGAGCCTTTTGGTCTCAAAGGAAAGACCCTCTAACCAAACTGATCCCAGTGACTCAAACCCTGATCCAGGCCCTACAGTGGTGGCAGGATCAGAGCAATCTGAGACAAGGGTTCTTTTGTCCTCAGTCTCACTCCTTAATCCTTACTACAGATGCATCCCTCTTGGGGTGGGGAGCTCACATGGGCGACCTCACTGCAGGGTTGTGGTCCCCTCAGGAATCTCTGCTCCACATCAATCTGTTGGCAGAGCAGTTTTCTAGCACTTCAGCTTTTTCCAAATCTGTTCAGAACAAAGTTGTACAGGTCAGAACAGACACCACCACCCACAATGTGGTACATCAACAAGCAAAGGGCACTCGGTCTACGGCCTTGTGCACGGACAATGAAGTTGTGGTCTCTGGCTTACTCCCTGAACACCTCCCTTACGCAGTTCACCTCCCAGGCAAGAACAATGTCCTGGCAGATGCTCTCAGCAGGATTTCCCAGGGCCATCATGAATGGTCACTGGACCCCTAGTCTTAGGTGATATTTGCCAGATGGGGCACCCACAGATCTTTTTGCAGCCCCAATCACCAACTTCCCTTTTTGCTGCAGGCCCCAGTGTTGGGCTCAGTCCTCTGGATGCCTTAGTTCTCAATTGGGAAGGAAGTTTCTCTATGCTTTTCCCCTCCCTCTCCTGTTCAAAGTGCTAGTCAAAATCAGATCTCAACCCTGCAAGATGATCCTGATTGCTCCAGACTGGGCCAGACAACCCTGGTATCCACTCCTACTGTCCTTGTGAGTCCATCTTCCCTGTCTTCCAGGAATCACAACCTGTTAACCTGTGCTCAGGGAGGTTTGGTACCAGACCTCAAATCTCTCAATCTCAAGGCCTGGTTCTTGAAGAGTTAGGATTTGCTGATTTATACCTCTCCCAAGGTGTAATGGATATCCTGAAGGTTTCTAGAAAACCTTCCACCAGAACTACTTATAATTCCAAATGGAAGAGGATTTCCATATGGTGCTCTGGAAAGCATATTTCCCTGGAATCTGCTGATTTACCCACAGTCCTGGATTATATGGTCCACTTAAATACCTTGGGCTGAGACCAGCTACCCTAAAAGTGCATCTGGCAGCTGTGTCTTTTATTTCAGCAGGTAAGCCCTCTTCTCTTTCAGCTCACCCTGTATTCTCCAAGTTTTTCAAGGGATTGCTTACACCAACCCCTCCATTCAGGGACCCTGCCCCCACCTGGGATCTTAATGTTTGCATTGCTCAGCTTATGTAACCCCTTTGAGCCTTTGTCTTCAGCAGAGCTTAAGTACTTGACTTGGAAAACTGTGTTTCTGGTAGCCATCACTTCTGCCAGACGCATAAGTGAATTACAAGCTTTGTCAGTGGAGCCTGATTTTATCTCCTTTCATAGAGATAAGGTGGTCCTCAGGACTAATAGGAAGTTCTTGCCTAAGGTGATTTCAGATTTCCACCTTAATCAATCTATGTCTCTTCCAGTTTGCTTCACTGACCATTCCTCCTCTGGCGAGAGGAGGCTGCACAGTTAGATGTGAAAGAGCCCTTAGCTACTACATAGAGCGTACCAAGGGTCACAGGTTTGACTCCCTCCAACTGTTCCTCACTTATGGTGAGGTTGGTAAAGGAAACCTGCCACTAAAGATCCATTGCCAGGTGGATTGTCCCTTGTATCCAATTTTGTTATGAAAAGCGGAGTACGGTTCCTCCCTCAGGCCTGAGGCTCACTCTCAGAGGGTACAGCTGCTTCCTTGGCTGCTGCCAGGGACATCCCTATTCTGAGATATGTCAAGCAGCTACCTGGAAGGAACAGTTCACACTTTTACCAAGCATTGCTCCCTGGACATCCAGGCTAGGAGTGATACTCGGTTCTAACACAACTGTACTTCACAACCTATTTCCAAAAGTAGGTTCTGTCCCTCCTCCATGGAGGTACTGCTTTGTAGTCTGCATATGTCATATAGCAAGACTTCATGTTATTTGAAGAAACAATTACTCACCTTGGTAATGTTGTTTCTTCTAATGGAGTCTTGCTATGTTATGATCCCCCCACCTGCCCCTCTCAGAACCTCTGTTTTTGGGATGTGGGTGGGCAGTGCAGTGTTGGCACTTAGTAGGTGCCCACCTTGTTTTCACCCCTCCTTTCTTGGGGTGACTGGGTGTTGTGTTTTCATTTTTGGGTCTCCTGACTGAGTCGTGCTTTGGGACCAAAAATGTGTTCTATGTTTAGCAAGCCAGTTGGCTGAAAGTGAGGTTTACAGCTTGCTTCCCACAGGACCTCAGTGAGTTTAGCTTTTAAAGATCTGACGGTTTGAGTTTGAAGAACAGACAAGAGTTTCAACCGAGCTCGAGCTCAGCGTTCCATGCCTGGCATGGAAGGTTAACTCTTTCACCTCGGGTGAGTTCGAGAGGTTGGGACTCACTGCATATGTCATAATATAGCAAGACTCCATTAGAAGAAACAACATTACTAAGGTGAGTAATTTTTCTTTTGTCTCCTCCTTTGTGGAGCAGGACTACATCTGCTACTCACCAATCTTTTGGAACCACCTGACTGTAGGCAGCCATGCAATGGGCCTGCCAGGGTTCAGCCAGTTCCCTGAGCATCCATGGGTGCATCCCATCAGACCCTGGAGCCCTAGTAATTTTCTGATCCTTCCTCTTGTAAACTCCACCTGCTCCATTCCTGGAATCCCTCTTGCAGCCTTTATGTTGCATTCAGGCTATGGCCCACTATCCTCCACCGTGAACACTGAGCAAAGTAGTTACCTTCCTTATAATTCCATTTCCCCCAAACCCCTCCACAGTATGCAGTTCAGTGTCTGCCTTTGCATCCCTCATCCTTAACAGATCTACGGTTTGTCTCCCTGTACTCTTTGTATCTAATGAGAGGCCCTTTTTGAGCCATCACTGCCTCCTTGACCTTCGTTGGAACCAGATTGATCTCTTTCTAAGGCATGACTTAGTAGACTCTGGAATGGCCCTTTTGCCTGCTGGCAGCTTACCTCTGACTAAGTTCCTCATATGGTTCAAAGTCTGCTCTTGACATCCAGAACCACAGCTTTTTGATGAGGTATACTGTATCCAGGCCAGATCAAACAATAGTGTTGTGATCACTGGACCCCAGCGGCTCCCAATCCTCACCCACTTACCATTTCTAGGTTGAGTGAGCACCATGCTGAGACTACTTGGTTTGCCTTACGAACTGGCAGCTTAAGCTACTGGAATGTCCCAAATCCATCTGGTAGACTGAAATCCCCAACTACTACCTTGCCTTTGCCCCATTTGGATCTCTGCCTCGTTCCCATTTCCCTCATTCCGTCCTGATGGTCCCTAGACCACCCCCATGCCCAGCTTCACATTTTGCGAGCTGCACCCACAGCGATTTTGTCTCTTCCTCCCTCCCATGATGGACCCTCCTTAGATACCTCTATTCCTTTCTGGACATAAAGTACTACCCTATCCTCTCTTCCCATACCCTATCTCGAATATAGATGATGTATCCTGGTATCACTAAGACCCAGTCATTTTCCAGGTGGCCCATGTATCTGTAAGGCTATGAGGTCTAACCACACATCTGCCTGTGGCTCACTAGTTTTGTTTCCCAGGCTCCTGGCATTTAGACAGCCCTGCAATCTAGCACGTGAGTATAACCCTATCTGTCTTGTTAGCACCTCTCACCTTGACATCCCTTCCTATTTTAATTTCCTGCACCTTGCTCATTTTGTATGCCCTGCCACTTCACTCTTTGCTTATGTTATTATGGACCCATCAATTCACCAGCACTAAATACACCAGTGTGTGAAGCTTGTACTGGACTTGTCACACACTGTCTCTGTCCATGTATAATCTGTGTTGTCAATCTTTCACCTTTCATCCACACTAAATACAGTACATCAGCGTGGAGAAGTCTGCTGTACCTGTACCTGTGCAAAAGAGGACTTCCACCTTCACTGTTGCTGACCATCCTTCACCACTGAATTCATAACATGTGGAAAACCTGCACAGTACCTGCCCCTGTGGATAAACCTACATTGGCTTCAGGCCCAGCACGGTCAGCCCCACATCTTTCAGCAGCGCTTATACCCCTTCCTCCCAAAATGTCAAATAAAACAAGGCAGTGTTGAATAATTTCTTTATTTTCATCTTCATGCACCAAGTTATGTTCGAGCACTGATACATCAAACAAACACTCTGTTATTAACTAAAAAAAAAAAGAAAACTAGTTTTTGTTTCATTATTTTAGACCAACTCTGGTAGTGAACAGTAAATACGCTGCTGTGGAAGGGGAAGCTGAAAACATTTTAATCTCTCCATTATGGTTGGGCGACGGTAGGCAAATGGTTCCCAAGAACGCCCATTTTGAAGGGTGTTGGCTGGGTAGGGAAGTTGTGTTCATCATCGTGATCCCCTCTTAGTGCCAGTACCAAGTGTAGCACTGACCCCCTGAATCTTGTAATCAGCTGCGGTCTTCATCATTCCTAAAGCTAAGAAAGAGAGACAAGGGGGAAAAAAGGTTTTTACATTTTACTGCTACTGTTGCATTTCTGGTCTCTATCATCTAAAAGAAAAACCAGGCCGCTATCAGACTGTGTGGTGTGATTATACAATAGAGTTTTGCAGTACACAGAAAGGAAGGGTAGGTACTCTGTCAAACCAGTCACACTCACCGAGCCAAAAGTTAAACTGCAGAATTTTATTATTTAATCTGTGCATATCCCAATCATGCAAGGTGCTGGACTGCAACCCCTGTAGCACTCACTCAATGTTCCACCTCTGGTTAGCAGACTCTCATTTCATAGCATTAGAAAATGGGGAGGAAATCCTACTTCCTGATTGGTGGAGAAAGTTCCAAAACACTGTGGTTCAGGACTAGTAACAGCACTGCTAAACTTAAATGGACCAATTTCATAAGTGTAGTAAGAAATTCCAGGGGTGTAGGTTACTCTTCCTGAAGAAAAATTACTCACTTAGTAATGTTGTTTCTTCTAATGGAGTCTTGCTATATTATGACATATGCAGTGAGTCCCAACCTCTGAACTGCTCGAGAGGTGAAAGAGTCAACTTTCCATACAGGCATGGAACCTTGAGCGAAGCTCGGTTGAAAACTCTGTCGGTTATTAATCAAACTCAACTGTCAGATCTTTAATGAGCAAAACTCACTAAGGTTCTGTGGGAAGCCATAAACCTACACTAGCCAACTGGTTACTAAATATAAGAACACATTTTCTTGGTCCCAAAACAAAGACTCAAGTCAGGGGATCAAAAAATTAAAACATAACACCCAAACATCCCAAAAAGGAGGGGTGAAAAAATAAGGTGGGCATCTACTAAGTGCCAACACTGCACTGCCCACCCACATCCCAAAAGTAGAGGTTCTGAGAGAGGCAGTATGGGGGAGGTTATAATATATAAGACTCATTAGAAGAAACAACATTACTAAGGTGAGTAATTTTTTCTTCAAACAACGGAAGTCTTGCTATATTATGACATATGCAGACTACACAGCAGTACCTCCATGGAGGAGGGACAGAACTACTTTGGAAATAGGCTCTGAAGCATAGCTGTGTTAAACCGAGCATCACTCCAGCCTGGATGTCCAGGGAGTAATGCTTGGTAAAAGTGTGAACTGTTTTCCAGGCAGAGGTGAGGTCAAGGGCATTGCTCTGAACTGGTAATGGCCTGAGGGCAGTTCTGAATCTGAGGTACTTTCATGGGAGCTCTGATAAGAACATGGAAGTAGGCATCCTTGAGGTCCAGGGACGCTATGCCAGTCCCCTGGTCTTAGAGGGGTAAAATAACTCCCAGAGTCACCATTTTGAATTTTGGTTTTAAAAGGTGCTTGTTTAGGTATCCTAGATCCAGGATGGGCCGCCATTCTCCTGTCTTTTTGGGGTAAGGAAGTACCTGGAGTACAACCCTTTGCCCTGGTGTAGGGGTGGAACCCTTTCACAGCTCTGAGAGCCAGGAGGGTAGAAACTTCTGTTTCTAGGCAAGTGCCTCTGATGGATTTGCAGGTGGAAAGGACCTGGCTCTCATCTTCGGAAATTTTTGAAGCCGAACCAGTCCCTGGCTTACTACTTCCAGGACCCACTTGTCTGATGTTAGAGACTTCCAGTCCTGGACAAAGTAAGCCAGCCTGCCCCTACCGGTAGAGGAGAATCTGCTCTGGCTACCCCATCAGGGTGCCTGCTTGGCAGGGGCTTTGGGCTGAGGGGTGGAAGCAGGCTTGCTTGCACCCGTCCTGCCTCTCCCTCTAAAGAACCCCTCTGGGCATAAGCAGAAGAGGAGGCCTGGACTTGGTAAAGGCCTATGAAAAGGCCTGCCCTGGGATGCTGCCTTTGAGGAGTGGACTGCCTTTCCTTGGCCTGTGCACTCCTATATTCATCCATTTTCTTCATGTAATTCTCTGTCTGCTCCCCAGAGAATTGCCCACAACAGGAAAATCCATGGCCTTAGACTGGGTATCCTGTGACAGGGTAGTACATCTGAGCCAAGCCATTCTGCTAAGTGCTACAGATGTAGCTATGACCTTGATGACACATCATTAGAGCCTACTGCAGCATGAAATTGCACCTTAGATGCCTCAATACCATCCACAGCCACCTGTTCCAGCTCCCTGGCAAGCTGGTCAGGGACTGGTTTGCTAGAGCCAGCACAGTATCCCATCTGGATTTCTGGCATCTAGCAGCATAAGCTCATATAATTTGCCTGTCTGAGTCCCAAGGATGCTGCCATGTACTGTTTTTGCCATGGCATCAACCCTCCTGGAGTCCTTTTCAGTGGGGTGCGAAGCTAGAGGAATATCTGCCTTGTCACAAGCTGCAGCCTGCACTACCCCCACATGGCTGCATTGCTGTGTGAGGAACTCCGTATCAGAGCCTGATAATGTATACCTCATGTCCATCCTTTTATCAACAGGAGGTATAGTGTGAGAAGTTTTAGAATTTTTACCGTCTCGCTTCCTAAAAGATTTATGCAGAGGAATAGACAGTCTCTCTAGACTCTGGAATATCCATCATTTCTACATAATCAGGCTCCTCCTGGTCATCAACAGCTTCCTCAACAGGGAGCTGGAGAGTTTCAGCAACTTTCTTATAAAACATAAAATGAGAAGGGACTCGGATAGCCTAGGAGGAGAAACCCTGATGGTCTGTCTGAGAGATGTCCGGTTCAATGGGCACATCCAGACTTTCAAACTCACATTCACTCTCCTCATACTCCTCTTCCCTCCCGGTTCATAAAAATCCTCAAAATCATAATCTTGAACCCGGTGGAACCGCCAGACGAGCTCTTCTCTAATGGTATCAATCAAGTGGAACCAGGGAAAGTGACTGGACAATTTGAATTGCTTTAGCTATTTCCTCAACGAGTTGGAGAAAAACTTTGGCACACTAGCTGACTTTCTAGTCCTTTTAGTTGGAACCGGCTCCTCAGAGCTGGCTCTTTGCCAGTATCACCCTGGTCAGAGGCACTCCCTCCAGTTCGGTTGGAACCGAACGGGCTGGCATCCGGGTCAGCAGACATTTTGGCCTCCCTTTCCTGAGCCTACCAACTCTCTTCTCAATGGTGGCAGCAGGAAAATTACTACATATCTAGCAGTCTGCACTGAGGTGGTCAAACCCAGACAATACACACAGGTGGTGTGTGGGTCAGCCTTAGCAAGCTTCCCACAAACACCACAGTGCTGAAACCAGTGGGCCCGATTTTTTTTGGGTTTCTCAGACATAGTGCCAGCCTAACCAACTTGCTCGTTTGTGGCAATCCGTCAAGCAAGACTCCTTATTGGTTCCTAACTGTGTCATTGGTCGTGGAAAAACTTAATGAAATCAGTTTTTTTTTTTTTTTTTAGAATCGATAAGAACCGAACCACACTCTAAATAAGGACTAGTAAAGTTTAGAACAACCTGATCGGTTCAAACCGACCGAAAGACGTTTACAAGTTCCACACAGAGTAAAATAAATGTAAGCCTATCTATTACTTACAATACTACAGACAGAGTTGAACCGACCGGTTGCGTTTAATTTTCGTCAAAAACGATAAAATAACACTTTAAACCGACAAAATGAACTGAGAGAAGGAGAAATCTCCGAGCAACTGTTCAGTGAGGCGAGTAAAGAATCTGACAGTTTGAGTTTGATTAACAACAGACAGTTTTCAACCGAGCTCGCACTCAAGGTTCCATGCCTGGCATGGAAAGTTAACTTTCACCTCGGAGCAGTTCGAAGGTTGGGACTCACTGCATATGTCATAATATAGCAAGACTTCATGTTGTTTGAACCGTACTTCCATGTGGTTGAAGGCACTCAACACAAGCACCTTGTGCCTCACAACACATTTGGGTATATGGTTCAGGAATAGTAACCCACACCTGTTGTACGATGCAGCAAATTCCTTTGGGTTCAACAAAACATACAGAGTACACCCCCAATGTGACTCCAGTCTCAAGATCAGGTGCAATTAGGTGCTGTCCAGGTCCCTCCCACAGCCTCTGAGAAGGCTAGATTGTTGCCCCTCCAAATGTCACTGGTGTTTGTTAGATACAACTGGGTCCTATCCAGCTCCCACCAGCTCATGGGGACAGCAGCTAATTGTGACTACCCTTCCAAATGACACTGGTGTTTGTCAGATACAACTAGATCATATCTGGCCCCCAGCTCATGGGTCTGCAGCTGTGACCCTCTCAGTGTCACTTGGTGTTGTCAGATACAACACTGAGCTGTCCAAGTTCCTCAAATATCTTCTGGGTGAGCTCAGATTTCCACCCAATCTCTTGGGATGGGAGGAGAAACAGAACAAATAATTTGGGGATGGGCAAGGTGTTTGGCCCATGTGTCTCAGTATCAGAGTGTTTCTCCACTAACAGAGCCAGCAGAGGCAATGGACTCCAAAACCAACACTAAAGAATGGAACTCACTCCAGCTCCATCCAACAAAGTCCTAGCCTTCCCATTCATTCTGAAGGCTGCTGCTTGGGCAGCTTAAAGATCCATGTGGATGCTCTTTCCATCTGAATCAGCCCTGCCACCAGAGCCCCTTCCCACCTAAACCCAACCTCCACACCCGACTCCCTTATTCGTGGACCACATTTTGACAGTTGTACAGAATACTAACCCCACTCTGCTTTCGACTCTTAGTAGTGCCTGCATAAAGGCAACCCTAAACACCAAACTGCTCTCATACTAACCTCCTCTCCTTAAAACCCTAAGTAGTGCTCTGTGTATAAAGGGCAAATCATCCACACCAATGGCTCTCATCCTACCCCACCTTCCCCTTGACTCAGTAATGTCTGTGTATAAAGGAACAACCTGCCACACTAATGGCACTCATCCTACCCACCCTCCTTTGACTCTCAGTAGTGCTGTGTATAAAGGGAAACCCTCCATGCCAATGGCTCTCATACTAACCCCTCCCTCCTTTTGACTCCCAGTAGTGCCTGTGTGTAAAGGTAAACCCTTCACACCAATGGCTCTCATCCTTCCCAACTCTCCTTTGGACTCTCAGTAATGCCTGTGTATAAAGGGGCAACCCACCACACTAATGGCATTCATCCTACCCTGCCCTCCTTTCGACTCAGTAGCGCTTGTGTAATAAGGGGCAACCATCTACACCTGTTGCTTTCATCCTAAGTCCTCCCTCTTTCGACTATCAGTAGTACTTGTGTGTAAAGGGTAAACCCTCCTCACCAATGGCTCTCATCCTACCCAACCCTCCTTTAGACTCAGTAGTGCCTGTGTACAGAGGGGCAACCTTCCAGAATGACTGTCATACTTATCCCTTCCCTCAACTCAGTAGTGTCTACGTAATAAGGGCAGCCATCCACACAATTGCTCTCATCCTAACCCTCCCTTTTTCAACTCTCAGTAGTACCTATGTATAAAGGGCAACCCTCCACACCAATGTCTCATCCACAACCTGCCAACATCTTCACTACTGCAAATTAACTGGTTTGTACTATAACATGCTTGGGCATTCCTTGGGAAACTAAACCCTGCTTGCACCCTGCTGAACCACAGGACCCCTATAAAGATGAGACTGTATCTCATGGGACCACCCATCATCTGTCTGATGCAATTCCAAATAAATGAACATTAGAAACTTAATGGTGGGGCAGTATACATACATTTGGGGGCCTGTATACAGAAACAGGGTCAAATGGCAAGCATGTATTTCTGATCTCCCACCCCCAGGTTCTGAGGCACTCCACATCTGTTTCCCGCTATAGATGAGGCGTTGCTGCTGCGGGGGAATGCCTTCCTTCTCTTCTACCGCTCCTTGATTTCGCTCAACCTATTAAGCAGGAATATACAAAACACAGCATTAACACCACACTCAAAGAGGCAGTCTGCTACTCCAGGATTTAGATGGTATTCATTAGGTGTGGGAGAACACAAAAAGTATGGTTGCATTAAGAGCTTACCATAACAGTGAGCTTAGAGTATCTCTTGTAGCAGGTCAAAACAAATGGTATCAGCTGCAGGTGTCATTTCCTGCAGATGACTTCTCAACAATCGACCCTGGGACCTCTGCTACACTACCACGTGGTGTCTGTATGGCAGGTATAAAGGAGGAGGTCCCAGTCACTCCTCAGTTCTTTTCCATCCTGGCGATCAAATGTGAAAACAGTTCCCTAGGCCTCCGATGGGAGCGGAGGAGGAAAATAAAACAGCTCTTGGAGTCATAAAGACAGGAGCAAGGAACCCTTCTGAAGTAACAGCAAGGGGAAGGAGAATGGGGCTGTATGACCTGCTGCAACAGATGCTCTTGAAGATCTATTGTTATGGTAAGTTCTTACGTAACTGTATTATCTTCTTCGAGGCAATCTCTTTGTACGTCTATGCTACAGGAAAGATTCCCAAGCAGTTATGCCAAGTGAGAGAAGGAAGGCGAACCATCAGGACTTGGGACAGGAGGCCTTGTCACGATGTTCCGTCCAAAATTGGTCCGCTTCTTAGAAGCAATGTCCAGACTGTAAAATGCCTGGTGAAGGCATGTACAGTACACCACGTGGCAGTTCCACAAATATCCAAGGCAGATACACTGAAACACATTGTAGAGGCAGCCATGCCTCTGGTAGAATGGAGCTTCACAACCCCGCAGAGAGGTTTTTCAGATTTTGCATAGATAAACATAATACAGTTGGCCAACCATGTGGACAGGAACTGCTTCAAAATCCAAATGTCCTGGTTTCCAGAGGCAAAGGAGACACAAAGTTGCTCATGTTTGCAACTATGAATTGTGGAGAAGATGAATTCTCAATGTGCTATGCACAGTGAGAGAAAAAACAAGGATCCCCTGGATACTTCAGCTCTGCATAAGACACAGGTAAATGAATAGTCCAGTTAAGCAAATTCAGAAACAACCTGTAGGCAAAGATGACAGGTTGTGTGCAGACACCCTACCATTATGAAATGGCAGGTAGGTTAAGGTTTGCACAGTAGTGCCTGCAATTCTGAAACACGTCCCTCTTAGGGTAATGGCAACAAAGAATATAGTTTTCCAAGAAAGAATGGAGGCCGCTGAAGTCAGCGGCCTGCAAGGACTGTCAATTTTTTCAAGAACAAAATTCAAATCTCACAGACCGGAATCCCAGATAGACATACTAACATACTATTTGCCAGCAGATTAGGCCTTACGGTCCATCGAGGTCTGCTGAACTTTAGATCCTTAGTTGGGTGCGAGACCCTCCCATCCCTTGTGCTCCAGAAACCCGTATCATCCATCCCACCCCGTGGGACAGGACATCATCTGATACATCCACTTTCTGTGTCTGTCCCATCCTCTCTTGAAGCCCTCCACGGTGGATCTCTGAAACTAGCTGTGCAGGCAGTGCATTCCAAGGGTCCACCACCGGCTCAGTGAAAACCTCCTCCCCTTTTCCCCTTACCCTTCCACCTTCCAACTTCAAACCATGCCCTCTGGTGATGCCTCCCTGCTTTAGTCTAAAGATCCCTCCATGTTTACCTCTATGTATTCCTTTGAGGTACTTGAGACCCTCAATCATGCCCCCTGTCTCCTCCTCTCCTCCAGTGAAAAACAGGCAGAGCTCCTTAAGTCTGTCCTCATAAGTCAAATCCTCTAGCCTCATATCATCTTTGTTGCCCTCCTCTGTACCCTCTCTAGGAGCTGTATGTCCCTCTTTAAGTGTGGTCTCCAGTACTGTACACAGTACTCAAGGTGTGGTCTAACCAGTCCATTGTACAGCTGCAGAATCACTTCCTGCTCCCAGAGGTGATCCCCCACGATGCATCCCAACATCCTGTTTGCCTTGCTAGCCGCTCTCCTGCACTGCTCAGAGTTATTCATACATGCATCCACCATGACCCTAGGTCTTTTTCCCCTATTGAGGCCTCCAGCGCCTTCCTCCCAGGGTGTACCTGTGTTTAGGGTTTCCCGACCAGATGCAACACCTTGCACTTGGTGATATTGAAATTAATTTCCATGTGTGAGCCCAGCTTTCCAGGGTGTCCAGGTCCCTTGCAGGGCCAACCTCCCTCTTCTCCCTCAACTACTGCTCCCATCTTGGGTCATCCGCGAAGAGACTCATTTCACCCCTATACCCTCCTGATGTCAGATATGTATGCATTAAACAGGATCGGACCCAGGACCCGAGCCTCTGCATGGCACCCCACTACAACCTCTCTAGGGTTCGAGAGCTCCCCACAGACCACTACTCTGAGTGCGCCCAGCTAGCCAGTTTTCAATCCATCTGACCATCAAAGAGCCTACTCCTAACCCCATCAGTTTCTCCACCAGACCATTGTGGGGACAGAGTCAAACGCCTTGCTAAAGTCCAAGAATAATACATCCACAGGCTTACCCTGTCCAGTTCTGATGTTACCCATTCATAGAACTCCACAAGGTTGGTTTGACATGATCTACCTGGCACAAACCCATGTTGCCACTATCCAGACCTCCCACCTCCTCCAAGTACACCCCCAATCGTTCCTTTAGTATACTCTCCATTAATTTTCCACCACCGAGGTCAAACTGATGGGTCTATAGTTACCTGGTACTTCCTCGACCCCCCTTATGGATTGGTACCACATGTGCCTCTCGCCAATCCTAGGTACCCTCCCTGTCTAAAGTGACCTGCTGAAAGCTCCGCCAGGGTGCAGCCAGTATGTCCGCAATCCCCATAGTACTCTCGGATGAATGCCATCCTGCCCAGGAGATTTGTCTTTCTTTAGGGCCTTGAGGGCTAACCACACCTTTTGGCAGAGATAGCATCATCCGTCCCTCCTTACTGGCCTTTTTATCTTTACCCAGATGTGACACCCCGGGTACCTTTCTGTCCCTCTTGCTCCATTTTTGTTGCTCCCTGATCCCACTTACTGATGTTTCTATCCCTTCGTGCCTTGCTTTGTAGATATCCCATCCCTCCCTAGTGAACACAGAGGCAAAGTACTTGTTAAATACCTCTGCCTGGTCCTCGCCTCTTCCACCCACCCTCCTTCTGATCTCAATCTGCTGAGATGGCCTTAGGTTTTCTCGGCTTCCCAATGTACAGGAAGAACCCTTTCCCTCATGTTCCCTGTGCCAGCGCTGCTCTTTACTGGACTTTGCTCCCTCCCCATCTGGGTGACTTTTCTAGATGCAAGCTGGTACATTTCCTTATCCCTATCCCTCTTGTTGTTTTATATTTTTGTAGGCCGCCTTCTTTTCTCTGACTGCTACCTGTACCTCACTGGACCACCAGCATGGTTTATGTGACCTTGCTCCTTACGCTTCAACTTAGTGCAGATCCTGACTGCCTCATGAAGTCCCTGCTTTATGACCTCCCATCTCCTTTCCACACTTGTCATTGAGGTAATCCCATCAAGTGATCCTTGAGAATATTTCCCATTCCCATGAAGTCTGCCCCCTGAAGTCCACTGCCAGTGTCCTAGATCTCACCCCCTCCCCCATGCTTAGTTGAAACCAGACAGTATTGTGGTCGCTCCCAGTCAGGGGTCTTGTACAACCATGTCCTTACCAGATCCCCATCTGCCAGAACCACATCCAGGACATGCCACCCCTTGTGGGCTCCATCACATGCTGTGTTAAGAAAACATCCTGAAGCCATCCAGCAGCCTCTGCTCCTTGGCCACCTTAGAGACATGGTTCCCCAGTTTGTACCTGCATATTAAGGTCCCCACCAACACCACTCCTTCCCTTTGGTCCACACTGGGCAATGATGTTGTCCAGCAAACCATCCTCTAGAACCTCACTCATCCCGGGGCCTATATGCTACACCCAGCTTGACCTTATTTCCTGCTGAGGATCTAAAGTGACCCATAAGGCCTCCACGCTTCCCTCTGCCTCTTCTACCCTAGCAATTTCTATGTCATCCTAATGAACATAGCCACTCCACCCCTCTGCCCTCCTTTCTATCCTTCCTGAGCATAGTGTACCCCGCGCTTAGGTCCCAGTCATGGTTTTGTTGGCACACGCTTCCGTGTCGCCCGCCACATCCACCCCCAAACAGCATGGCCTGGAACTCTGGCAACTTGTTTCCCAAGCTCCTGGCATTTACTAACACCAACCCCACCCCTTATCCCTGATTCTCTTTGTTGAACCCACCCAGATTCCTTATACTTCCATCCTCCCTCTGCTCCTCCTGAAACCTCCATCCCCAATCTGTTTACCCTTTCCCTTAGGCGTGAAGGCTACTCCCTCATCTGGAGGAGAGGGCTGTGTCAGCCCCTCCCTTATCCCTCCCCCTCACAAGTTTAAACCCCACCTTCTTGTATGTAGTCAGCCATCCCCTGTTTAAGGACTTCCTTCCCTAATGGGCAAGATGAAACCTGTCCTTGGCATATAGTCCCTTATCCTCCCAAACTCCATTCCAGTTCCCCAACACCCCAACCCACCTCCCTTCACCCCACTTCCTGAGCCAGTCATTAACCTCTGTGAGCTTCATTTTTTCTCCACTGAGGCCTTTGGTACTGGCAATATCTCCGAAGAAATGTTGCATCCATTATCCCGACAGACTCTGGCAAGTTCTTGAACCTTGCTTGATCTCCAAAATGCTATTTCCTCTAGATCATTAGTTCCCAAATGCACCAGGAACGGTTCCTCCACAATCCCTAACCATTTCATACACCATGAACTTTGCTCTGTGCAGTGTCAGCCCAGGATACACTACCTTCACCTGGCTATGGCATCCACCCCCTGTCCCTCCCACTGGATACCCTAATCATCGAGTCTCCAATAACAGAACCTTAACACCGCCATCATCCTTATGGTTACCTCACTATGCCCTCTCAGCCCCTCCCCCTTTATTCATGATCTCAATTTTGTGGAGTCTTCCTGCCTTACTAGAGACCCTGTTCACCCTCCCTTTTCTGCCTCCCTTGCTATTTTGCCCACTTAACTCAAACTCCTCTGAATAGGTGTCCCTTTAACCCTCTCTTATCTGAACCATTTATCCTGGCCCTGATGGTTTCTCCTTCCCCACACCGCCATCCTCCCCCTTGTAATAGTACCCTGCCTCCAGAGGCTCTCTGGGTCCCCAGCTAGGGCCCCATCCTTGGTACTGACCCCTGCTGAAAGGGGCTCCTCTCCACCTCCTTGTCTCCCAGTTTCTTCCAATCTGCTCTCTCTCATGTCTGGAATATGTTGCATCTCCCCATTTGCTTAATATATGTTCCCTTCTCCCTCTGGGACTATTTCTATCCTTTCCATTGCCGGTCTGTGATGCCCTATGGGTATCAGACTCCCTCCCGGCCTCTGTATAAGTTTTCTCATTTCACCAACCCCTCCCTCCTCTAGGTTGCTTAGTAGCTCAAATTTATTGCGACACTATGTCAGCCTCCATCAAGCAAATCATGAGATTCCCCTGACTGCACCTCTAAACTGCCCCTCTTCTTCCCTCTTGCTCTGTTCACCTTAGAGCTCCTTCCCACAGTCTGCTGCTTTAGGCTTCCGCCAACAGCCCTCCTGACTCTTCCCCTCCACTATCTTTGTATTCAGAATGTTCACCCCAGACGCTTCCCTTAGCATCAACTTCCCTATCTAAGAGTCCTCTGTCCCTAATATCCCCTGCTTGCTGTAACATAACGCCCTGTAATTTCAGAGCTGCCCCCAGCCTCCCCTCAGCCCCACCCTTCTGCTGCCCATATCCACACCCTTATCCTTGGACACCCCTCCAGCTCCCCCAGCTTACTCCTTAACCAATATACCTCACTCCTGATACAAGATAACTGTCTACAGAGTGGGCAGCCTCCTCTCCAGGCCCAATTTAGAATTATTGCCATCCCACAGCCTGTACAGCCTACAACCCTTCCAAAGATGCCTGCCATGGTGGAATATGGCCACCCTGTTTATCCCCTCTGTTTATAATGACATACCCCTTTTCTCAGTCCCTTTCCCTGAATACAGTTTCTCTCTATACTGACTGTAGTTATTTACAAAACCCAATTTCAACCCCACCAATAAAAGTTCCAAAGTCTCAAACACATACAGTCCAGTGTGTGTGTCGTCCCACTAAGAGTGTGTGTAAGCAGACATCAGGTACCGAATGATGTCACAGGCCCACCAGCTGCGGTTGCTTCAAATTTCAGTCCTAAAACAGAAATACTCAGCCTTTCAATCCCAACCCCCAGTGGTTTTTCAGTATTTAAGAACCAGGCAAACAACACATTTAAATTTCCCTCTAATTAACCCTGACAAACAACTGTCCCCAAACCTCAAAAAGTTACAATATCACAGCCCAAGTAACAGTTCTAAGTCAGGGTAATAATTTTACCACATAGAGCTAATTTCACTTACAAAACTATTCCAATATTTTAGTTAAAACAGAATATAAACCCAGAGCTCTGTCCAACCAACCTGCTGCTGTGAGTTCCCAAGTGACGGATGAAGGTTTGAATCAAAGGTAACTGGGACAATGATTTTGTGCCCACAGGTAAATGAAATGTGGCAATGGCCAAAAAGTGGACTTTACAAGAATATGTCAGTCCACCCTCAAACAAGGAGAGCAAATACCCAGAGAAACATTCATAAGTATCCAAGTCTTGTGCAGGTGCCTGAATGGAGAAATGTTTCCATGTCATAGAATAGGAAGACCGTAGACTGTTTCCCGGTCAGGGACTTTGCCACCTTTTGGGACACACTGAAGTGTGAGAAGACTATGACCTCATGGGCCAAGTGTGCAGATGGATTTGGGAGTGAAGGTCCAGGTATAGCAGGCAGCTTTGGTGCCAGGAAAACGCCACAGCAGCAGAGGCAACCAATTCTGTCTTGGTCAGAACGCGCTATGAGAATCTTAGATGCCTGACCTGGACCAGTTTGAGTAGTATTCTCTGAATGAGCAAGAAAAGGTGGGAAGGTGTAAAGAAATCTTCCTATCCGGAAACAGATAACACATCCCGCCACACAGTTCAGGACCTCGCTCAAGAGAGCAGTAAAGAGGCCATTTTGCAGAGAGGCAAATGGGTCCAACTCTGGCTGGCCTCACTGGTGAAAGACTTAGTTTAGGACATCTGGCAAGACCTCCCACTAGTGTGCTAGGGCAGTGGATCAGCTTAGGGCATCCGCCAGGGTTGGCTACCCCTGGGATGTGACTGAAGGAAGACTCAAGCCGGCGCAGGGAGGCTTCTCTTGTCCCAGGCGGGTGAGGAAGGTACCCAAAGTGCGTAGGTTTAGGAGGAGGCTACTATTCATCAGAACAGCCCTCCACTTCATTGTCTCTCTCACAAAAACTGAACCCAAAGCTAGAGCTTCTTATGGTAAAACTGCCCCCTCCTCATTACCCATCTTTGTGGCTGGTATTTATTGCTGCCCTAGCCGCCAACCAAAATAGTCACTGACCATCTGTGCAGCTCTCATCTCTTGCCCAGTCGAGTGAACTTACATCATGGGTAACTACCCACAACTGGCTAGCACCCACCTTTAACAAAACCCTAACCGAGATAACCGCCTCAACCTTAGCCAAACCATTACTGAAACCCAAATCCAAACCATAAGTCCGTAATCACTCCTCCTAGATTGGGCGCCATATCCCACCCACACTAGTCATCAGTTTAGGCCTCCTCCCAGATTCCATTAGTGACCACCGCCTAATCTACTTGGTCCAAAATCCACAGAGTCAAATCCTCCCAAATTTATATTCCAACGGTCTTACAAATCCTCAACTCTCCCCTCCTAGAAAATCCATCTCACTCTAATTGGGTCCCGAGCTCAAGCTGCTCTAACATGGACTCGGCCTTATGCACTTTCGAACACCTTCTCACCACCTGGGACAAACCACCCCAGCGCTGGGCTTGAGTCCGTGGGTTTCACCACCCTGGATATCCCGAGCAGATGGCTTGCCCAACAAGCCCGTGACAAGGCCTGGCTAAACTACAAATCCATGCTCCTCCCAAGCAACTATATCACCTACTGCATGCTCCGCAACAAGTGCACAAAGGCCATCCACTTAGCCAAGGCTGAATATTTTACCACCACCTAAATGCAAATCTTGGGAGACCTTCTAAATTCTGGAAAGTCATTAACTCCCTTTTCTCTCCCCAAACAGCAAGCCCCCACCTCTCCTCCTGCGCCAAGGACTCTCCTCTCCGACCCCCTTAAGGTAGCCTCCAGTTTAATTCCTATTTCACTACTTGCGCCTGGCCCTCCTTGATTCCATTACCTCCTGCATCCACACCGCCCTCCAGATATCTATCCCCTACTGTCTGGTAGGTACCTTTTCCTTCAGACCCATCTCCCCACCGAAACCCTAGATGCCTCCACTCCCTCAACCCTTCAAAGGCAAATCCTGATGGTCTCGATAAACTCCTCTTCCATCTGCCCGCCATCGCTTATTCCCTCGCGCCCTACTAAATCTTTCTTTCACCACCATGTCACTCCCCACCGAATGGAAGCATGCCACTGTCCCACCCCTTCCAAAAGGTGGTGATCCTACCTCCACTACTAACTACCGTCCCATCTCCCTCCTCCCGCCTCACCAAACTCCAGGAACACCTAGTGCTATTCCAACCTCCCACTTTCTCTCAGAAACTAACTTCTTCACCCAATTTCAGAAAACACCACTCTACCACCTCCTCCCTACTAAGACTCACGGACTCCATCCTCACTGGGATGGATAAAGGGCTAATCACTGCCGCTATTTTCATTGACCTAGCAAAAGCCTCGACCACGGTATCCCATTCTCTCCCTCCCTATCCTGCCTAACTGGGGCTGGGTTAGGCGTCCGCCACAAACTGTTTCAGTGCCTACCTACTAAATAGAACCCAATCCACCAAAATAGCTGACCACACTTTCCTCCCTCTCCCTATCACCACTGGTGTTCCCCAAGGCTCAGTTCTTGGCCCATCCTCTTCTCCATCCTTCTAAATGATCTGCCTAACTCTTGCTCCACTACTGCAATCCACATATGCATGAGCGACACGGTCCTCTTTACCTCCGGCTGGACCCATGGAGAACTCACCTCCAAACTTCAAACTGATTTCAACAAAATCCAACACTGGTTCAATACCAACCAACTCTCCCTAAATGCCAAGAAAACTGTCTCTATGTCTCTTGGCACTAGACAGCATCTATCCAAACTCACCCACCCTCTGATCTTCCATACCCTAAACACCACCATCCTCGGTGAAGTGCCCTCCTTCAGGTATCTACGGGTTTGGCTTGATCGCCACCTCTCCTTTCCACACACGTGGATGCCATCATTTCAAAACTGCGCCCAAAACCTGGTGCCCTCTATAGAAACTGCACTAGTCTCCCGCCACCTGTCAGACGTGAATTAGTCCAGAAAATTATTCTACCCTCCTTGACTACTGTGATATAGTTTACAGCTCTGCCTCTAAGACCACCTAGCCAGACTTGACCCCTCTAATTCTTTTGGCGCTTTGCCCTCGATGCCCCCGCTCACATCACTCACGAGCTCTACCGTTCACTGGCCCTGCCATCCCTGAGTAACCGGTGCCCGACTCATGGCGTTAAATTCGCTTCAACTTCTGGCTCGGCTCCTCCCACCTACATCGTATCCTCCCTATCTTCCCCAACTACCCGACCCACCCCTCAGGTCTACTGCGCTAGGCTATTAGTCATCCCTCACTGAAGGACCACACCGGCCAATCGGTCTTCTCTCCTCTTTCCTAAACTCTGGAGCGACCTGTCGCCCAGATCCGCCTTTCTTCATCCAAACATCCTATCCTCTGCCCTCACTAACTTCCTTGCACCAAATTGCAACTGCCCGACCCCCACTTGAAGCTTCTCTTCCCCGTCCCCCTTAGCGCCTGACCAGCGGCTCGGCCTTCGCCTAATTGTCTGGCTTCTACATTGCCCTCACTGACACTCACCTCTTATTCACTCCTAATATCTCCTCCTCCCTCCTTCCTACATAACCTAGGCTCTTCAGCCTTACTCACAGCTACTAACTCCCTCTCCCCCCACCGCACCTAAAAATCACCCCCTAACACCTAATGTTTACTAGTCCTCCTCCCTACCTCTATCTTCGCCTCCAACTCCTTCTGTCAACTTGGTGCATCGCTCAGCTCAAGTTCTGTTGCTGGCACTTATGTAATCATGTATTCATGCTTCGATTTGTACCCATGAAATGTATACATTTTGTCTTTGAAGGTCATGTACTGTACTCCATGTAACAAGTTGAAATGTAATCCCACCCAACTATGTACATTATCTGTATTGTTCTACTTCTAAATTCAACTTTTGTATGTATACCTGCCTCCTCTGTAACAACTCCCCAGGTGCGCGCAGGCGAGCATCTTTTTGCTCAGTGTGCCTTTCCCGGTGAAACATTTTCAATAAATAAATAAAATTACCTGGATCGCCCAGTACCAGACCCTCATTAATTCTCTGCAGAGGGAGCATGAATGGGTGCCACCTTGCTTGTTTAGGTAGTGAACAACCACAGAATTATCAGATTTCAAATGAAGGCAACCGTGTGAAGGCGAATATTGAATGCATGTAATCGTACTGGACTTCCTCATCTACCAGACACTGATGTGGAGGCTGGTGTCCATGACCCTTGGGACTGGATGTTGAGGAGATGAGCACCTCACCCTTTCAAGGAGGCATCTGTAGTTCGAATGAGATATGGGACACTAGAATAAATGGCATGCCTCTAATTAAGTTATCCATGGACTTCCACCGCTGTAGAGCTCAAAGAGTTGCGAAGACAGCAGGACTGGGGCATCAAAACTGTCCACCTTCTGGTCCCACTGGGCACTCAGAGACCACTGAAGGACCCTCATATTGAACCAGGCATTTGGGGACCTTCAATATAATGACGCTCAAATGCCCCAGGGGGCACAGAAGTCTTGTGCGAGACTAATCTGCTGGACTGTAGTCTACGCACCAAACCAATCAGGGTGTCCGCTTGAATTAAAGGCAGATATGCCATCCCCACGGAGGCATCTAAGATGGTTCAATTATTGAGGGGTTGCAGGGTCCCTCCTAGACTTCAGTCCGAACCAGTAATTATGACCCTGAAACAGAAAGCGGAAAACACGTCTGAGCAGAGATTGCATCAGGATATGAAGGATTCAAACAACATTTCGAGAGAGCAGAGGATAGTAGGCAGACCAAAGTATGACGGTAGTGTAATATACCACCACAGCGCAAATCGCAACCCACTGAACAGGCAGAGCACCACTGCGCAATTAAAGTAAAATATATTTGCACGAGTACCACTGTGTGGCCCTAATGGTGTTGATGAGGCAGACAACAGTGAGCTCCCAGAGACCAGGCCGGTTGTTGATGAGAGAATTGTCTATGGGCCAAAGCCATCATTGATGGATGATGGCAGTCAAGAGGGTGAGACAGTCATTCTGGAAGCGCAGGAGAACCCTGAACTCACCATCGGCGGAGGAGCCATCGGTGGCAAGACAGAAGCCAGCCCGTCGACAGCGTAGCAGGCGACTGATCAGTGATTACCTTGTAAGGTAATCCTGAACTCACCACTGGAGGAGTCTGATGCAAGAGAGGAGCCAGCAGTCGTAGGTAGTGTAGAAGACGACTTAACAGTGGCTACCTTCTCAGGTACTCCTGACTCACTGGAGGAGTCTGCGGAGGTAGAGAGGAGCCAGCAGTCATCCAGCGGTGTAGAAGGTGATACGTCTACCATCTCAGGTGCCACCTTTTTGTGGCGCTCGGTACTTGTCTGACAAGGGCTGGGAGAAGCGTGCATAGTCCTTTGCTAGCTTGGTTCCACCTGGACCCAGGGCCGTCGGCGAGGAGGGGTCACCAGCAGAATGGCGAGACGCCAAGGAGGTCCTGTGTCAAACCGCTTTCAGAGAGGTACAATCCCGGTGCTGTGCACATGGCCAGAGCATCGAACAGATGTTCTGGAGGTCTCTGAGGTGATCCGATCCACAGGAACACTTTGAATAAGGGATCCAAAGACATCAGTAGAAGAACCCATTAAGAATATGCGTTTGGTTGGAAGAATTTGTCGACTGGTAAGCAGCATTCGAAGGAGGACTTGGTGCTTACTGGTCGTGGTTGAAAAGAACTGAGGAGGCTGGGACCTCCCCTTTATACCTGCCACAGACACCACGTGGTAGTGTAGGGGGAGGTCCCAGGTCGATCATTGCTGTGAAGTCATCTGGAGGAAAGACACCTGTAGCTGACATCCCACGCGTTATGACCTGCTGCAAGATTGCCTCGAATAAGATCATAAATTATGATGGCAGCAAAGGCCCAGCAGCCTATAATGTCTGCTCACTCACTTCACGTGGGCTGGTTTAGAGCCCATAACCCCATGTATCTCTTCTGCTGAATGTCAACATGAAGGCCAAGGCTGGTGGCCCTCCTATGAACAATGCCTTGATGACCGTGCACTTACATTACTGCATCCAGTTCAGGTCAACACCATAGAAAGGACAGTAAGGAAGGCGAGGAGGTACAATGTAGCTAGGGGCTAGGAGAGAGTACAGTACAAGACCACCAAGCTAATTGTTAGCCAAAGTGGCAATGGGGCGACAATGCAGCCCCACCAAGCTAAATTAGTGCTAAGGGGAATGACAGGGTACAACACAGACTACCAAACTAATCAGAAGCCAAGGGAAATGAAAGGGCACAATGCAGGACCAAGCTAATTAGTAGCCAAGGGGCAATGAGGGTGGGGGGCCTAAAATAGTAAAATGGTTGGAAAACTGGCCCAGAGACAGGAGCCAAAGAGTGGTGGCAATGGGATGCACTCTGAGGAGAGGAGGATGGCTAGTGGTGTCTGCAGGGGTCTGTGTTGGGCCCTATACTCGTCAATATCTACATTACTGATATGGCAGAGGGACTGGGCAGGAGGGTAGCCTGTTTGCAGGACACAAAGATCTGCAACAGGGTGGACACACGGGGTGGTGGAAAGGATGAGGAGGACCTAGAAAAGTTAGAAGTGTAGTCAAGAAGGTGGCAACTTGATTCAACCCAAAGAAGTGCAAGGTTATGCACTTGGGACACAGGAACCCAGGGCGGAATACACACTTGGGAGAGGTACTAGAGGTCACAAGGCAAGACAGAGACCCGGGAATCATAATTATCGATGACCTTAAGGTGGCAAAGCAGTGTGGGAAGGCAGTGGGAGAGACAAACCAAATGCTTGGATGCATAGAGGATCACCAGCAGAAGAGGGAGTACTTCCCCTGTATACTTGTTGGTGAGACCACATCTCGAGTACTGTGTGCAGTTCTGGAGGCCCCATCTTGGAAGGACAGGGACAGGATGGGAGACAGTGCAGAGGAGGCAACATAAATGGTGCAAAGCCTACATTAGAAGACCTATGAAGAGAGACTTAGGAATTAAGCTTGCACTCCTGGAGGACAGGATAGAGACATTCAAAATATCTCAGGAATAAACAGGGTGCAGGAAGGAAGTATTTGAGAGAGAAAAGATGTTCTATGATTAGGGTCACAATATAAAGTTGGGGTAGGTTTAAGGAAATGTGAGGAAATTCCTTATGGAAAGAGGGTGAACAACCAGAACAGCCTCCCAGCAGAGCTTGTGGTGGGCGCAAATACAGTCGCAGGTTTTAAGTGTGCCTGGGATAAACATATGGGCATTGTGGAAGACAGTCCTCCTGTAGTGGCTTGGGTAGCACTACTTTGGGGGGGTTATGGGCAGACTGGGTGGGTCTAGAGGTCTTTATCTGCTGGACAAAGCTATGAATCTATAAGAGGGTACAATGCAAGATCATCAAGCTATTTAGCAGCCAAGGGCAATGGCAGGGTACATGCAGGACCAGTCTAATTAGTATCTATGGGGAATATGAGAGGCATACCAATGCAGGACCACCAAGCTAATTAGTAGTCCGGGGCAGTGAGGTGTACCCATTCAGGACCACCAAGCTAATTAGTAGGCTGGTACGGAGAGAGGACATGCAGGGTAAGGTGTGCAAGTCTTAAATCCGAGGGAGCCAGGATAAAGGGAAAGCAAGCCCTCAAACCGAGGGGATAGGATAAGGAAAGCAAGCCCTCAACCCGAGGGGACAGGATAAGGGGAAAGCAAGCCTTAAACCGAGGGAGACAGGATAAGGGGAAAGCAAGCCCTCAAACTGGAGGAGGATAGGATAAGGGGACAGCAAGTCCTCAAACTGCTGGGTGGGGGAAAGAGGCAGGATAAGGGGCCGAAGCCCTCAAATCAAAGGGGACAGGGTAAGGGAAGTGTCAAAGCTTAGAACTGGTCAAAATCTGGCCGCTGGGCTTCGTGGCAAAATATGCAGTCACACATGTGGAACCAGTGTCAGTGGCTCAGTAGGTAGCACTGTCGCCCCTGAGGCTGGGAGATCAGAGGGCTGTGGGTTCCAGTTCCCATCTGGCACTTGGTTAATATCCCAGTACTGACACTGTAGTGCAGCATGAGAGGGCTGCACTTCTCAGGTGCAGTCTTTCGGAGGAGACGTTAAACCGAGGTCCCACCTGCTTGGATTGGTGGTAGTTCAGGTGGATGTTAAAGATCCCATGGCACTTATCGAAAAAGAGTAGGGGAATTTCCCGGTGTCCTGGCCAAATTTCTCATTCACTAAAAATACCACCAACAGCTTTATCAGAGTCAAAGTAGTTGGCATTCATCTGTATCCTCCCCCGGTCGTGCCTGAAAATAGGCAGAGTTGTCTAGTGTACTTACCCGGTCAACAAAAAATATTAATAAATAAAAAATAAACCAAAAACCAGGGGCAGAATATAGGTTAGGGAGCTGTAGGGGAAAGGGATCTGGAGCATGGGATCTCCAATGGCCTCAAATCATCAGCCCAATGGATTAAGGTGATAGGGAAGGTAAACAGGATGCTAGGATGTATTGGTAGGAGGGTTCAGAAGCAGCAATACTCTTGCCCAAGACTTCATCACACCACGCTAAACGAGCCTCTGGAAGTTGTAACCAAATTTAAATATCTAGGTATCTGGATCGAAATAAATTATCTTTCAGTGACCACATCGAAGATGTCTCTAGAAGGTTAAAAGCAAGGTTAGGTTTCTTCTACAGAAATAGGCCCTTTTCCCCTTGAAACTCGAAACAAGCTTGTACAGGCCACTTTTCTCCCCCACTCGACTATGGCGATGTAATCTATTCCTCCACCACTCTTGCAAATCTAAGTAAACTGGACATCCTTAATCACCGTAGTTACAGTTCATTACCAACTCCCTTACTTCGCACCACTGTGACTTATATGCAGCTGTTGGTTGGACATCCCTACTACTAGATGCCTGCTCCATGCTGGGCTATGGACTTAAACTGTTCCTGCAGAAATTGCCAAGCTATCTCTCTTCCTTATTAGTATCTCACATAGTGCATACCTGTTAAGAAAATCTGACTTTATTATGCTTGACATACCAAGGGGCGCGGACTTCCTTTGGTAAACGTGCTATTGCATATGCCCTTCCTCCAACTGGAAGGAATTACAAACCGCATCTGAAACTAACTAGCACAGTTTCAATAAACTTCTACAAATCGCTAAGTTCAGCCAAAATAAAAGACACCTGTAACTGTCATGAAGTCTCTTCCTTCCTCATGTGCCATATTTATCCACTGGTAAGGTATAATTGATTTGTCATATTAACTGCTTTCCTTCCTTCTACTCCTGGCTTTATCTTTGCTTACACTCCACTGCTACTCTATCAAATCTCTCCTCCCTCCCATATCAGTCGTAGACTGTTTGTTCTAGCTGCCAAAATATTGTATATTTGATTTGATTAAATCAAATCACACCAGTCATCATGTTTCATTTATCAGTATGCGACTTTATAAGTCGCCTCTGTCTCATATCAATGTTTACCACCTGTGGTCACCCTATGTGGTACCCTTGTATGTATATCCAGCCTGTATCATGTAACGTGTATTTCATGTATATACTGTTATTACCTATCTGTGTTTGTACTTTAAGTGTTTATGTCACAGGACCTCCTTGTGAATGAGCTTGCTCAATGGAGTTTTCCTGCAATAAACTTGGACTTGAAACTTGAACTTGAACAAAAGGTTATACTGCCCCGATCTAGAACTCTGGTGTGACCGCACCTGAGTACTGGATAAAATTCTGGAACCAGAACCTAAAGAAGGACATGAACAAGCGAGATACAGTGCAGATGGAACTAGAACCTAAAAAGGACATGAACACGCTTAGACAGTGCAGAAGGGCGGCCAAATGATTCAACGCTGCAGAAGAGGACATATGGAAAAAGAGTGGAGTGACTCAACATGTACTCTTTAGAGGTCAAAACAGGGGGCACAAGAGAAAATGCATGCAGGTGTTGAGGTGGAATCCAGGGGCTGTTCACGACCAGTGGCAATATGAATATGGGGAGGGTTTATTTTAAATTGGTAAGTGGGAGAAGCACACTGAACCAGGACTAGTTCCCAGGTGTGACCTGGGGAAATGAAGGAGGAAACAGTTACAAAAAAATACAAACAAGGCTGACAATTATGCTACAAGAACAATAACATAAAAGTACACAAGTTAATTGCAGTACAGACGGTAATGCCAAACACATAACCGGACACCAAATAAATAGTGTATAAAATCAAAGGCAACTGTGCAAAGAAGGTAAATTCAAACTGCAGTGAGCCCAGATGATGGGATGCTGAAGCAAACCTGGGAGGCTGTATAGGGAAAGGTTCAGGAAAAGGGTTACCAGGAACAAGGGGCAGAGGATACATTTCACAAACTGGTAGGGAAGGGTCAGCAGAGATAAGAGAAATATTTCAGAGAGGTTGGACTGAAGGGTGGAACAAGCAATCCAAGGTACTGGCCAGTTTGAAAATGTTGGGCATCTTTAAGGGTGGTGACATAGGCACAAGGAATTGGGGGCTGCACTCAGGGAAGGCTGAAGTGGGTTACGACAACCCTTATGAGGGCAAGGGCCTCTCCTGCTGGCAGTTTTCTATGTTTCAGAACTATTTCTCCTCGCCAAGATCAGCATGTGAAATGGCTTACCCGGAAGTAGGAGAAGTTAGCATCATTTAGTCAACAAAGGGGATTGGCAGATTCAAAGGAAATTACACTGAAGGTTACACAGAATGAATGGTGGTAACCGCCTCCAGTCCCTTCTGTCGTCACAATACTACAATTATATAGATATACACAGTATACAAAAAAAAAAAAAAATCACATGTACACAGTAACATAGAATTGTGCTGATGGAAATCAGTCATGCAGTAAGAGGGACAAGAAGAAACAAATTCCCTTGAGCACAATACTAAGGGGCAGACTAGATGGACCAGGGGTCCCTTTCATCAACACAATAGTATGTTACTACATAAAGTCTGCTGTGCAACAGGAGGGCAGAGAAGATGGGCTGCAAGTTCCTTCCATCACAGTACTATGTATGGTCTCTGCCATGCAGAAAGAGGGCAGAGAAATGAACAGCAAGACCCTTCCGTCATCATTACAGTGATTCTGTGTGAAAGGAACCTGCAGCAGGGATCGACAAATTTCACAATGCCATGCTAGTCCAGGACAACTAGCCCTGACAAAAATGGTAGTCCCTGAGTTAGAGTGGTAGTCCAGTGTGTTTCAATGAACATTTTAAACCAACTTAATAAAAATAAATTAAATGGGGCCTGGCCTGTCCTTTTATTACTGTAAAGTTACTGTCTTCTTTGCTTCATCTTTTTCACCCTGTAGACACTAACAAGATGGCAGCATGCTGGACTAGCTGTGTCTGTAGCTCTGCAGATTTTCGTGTTTTATAGTTTTATTTGTTTTTACGTTATTATTTCTTTCATTTTAATATATTCTTATTTACATTTGAGTCCTTTTGGAGTCGGGAGCCAGCGATTTGGAGGACCCGGTGAAATCCTTGAAAGACTTAAGTTTTTGAAGCTTACGCCGTTGGGTGAAACACTGAGTGCCTTAATCTGTGTGCTCATGCAGTAAGGGTTATTTGTTTCAGCTTAGGGAGTCAGGAGCGGAGACTGCGGTTTATGGACCTGGCGTTGGAGGGACCGGTATAATTTTGAAAGACTTCGGAAGTTTTAAAGTTTGCCGTTGTCGGGTAAACACTGTGAGTACCTCGAAATTGGTGTGTTCACAGCACAGGTGTTACCTGCCTCAGTTTCTCAAGGACAGCAGTCAGGGGTTGTTTGGAGTGCAGCTGCTTTACCTCTTGTTCCCTGTTCATTGGAATTGCTGGAGTCTCCAAAGATGCGTTTGCAGGGCTTTGTGGGTGCGGACAGCGGATTTGTCAGTCCGGTCGCTGCTGTGTGGAAGACTCCTGTGCATACATGGGAGTTACTTGGCCACAATAGTGAATTTTGGAAACTGAGGACCATCTGCCTGGATTTGGCTTGTGCTTGAGCCCTGTTTGATCTATCGTGTTGTGGAGTTTTGGAGAAGGAGGAGAGGTTCAGCCAGTCCAGCTGACCTGAGGTGGGTCTGGGTGGGGCCATTTGTCCCTGGGAGGGTCAGGTGTGCTTACTGGAGGTTGGTGTTCTCGGGGCCTCAGGAGTTCTGGAATTGCCTGGCAGAGGTTGGGCCTTTTCCTGCATTCTAAGTGGGGATGAGCAGTTATATATACACCGCGACCTGCCCTGGGTTGGCTTGGTGCTGGCTTTATCTGAAATGAGAGCTTTATCTCCATCTGTTAACTGATTACTGATACCAGGAATTTTTGCTGGGATCAGAAATGTACTGTAATTTGAACATTTGAACGGTAGTCTGCTGGTCCTCGTCCTTCACAACTTTTGGATTTATACTGGTTTATTTGAAGCTGCTGTTGGATTTGCTACGACTTCTCCTACCGTTGGTTGACTTCTTTCCCAGACTTTAGTTTTCTCTCAGTCTCCTGGTTGGTGAGAGGACCAGGACACCTGTATTTATTTTTCTTTTTGTTTTTGTGTTGTTTATGTTTGTTTTATTTTGTTTGATTATTGTGTGTATTCTGGGTAGTGGAGTGCCCAGAATTCCCTTTCCTCGGCTGTGAGAGGGTGAATTTGTATTCAGATATGCATTCTATCCTGTGAGAGAGATTTTATTTTATTATATTTTGTTTTTCTGGGTTTGACTTCTATCCAGTCGGGAGGGTGGTTTCGCAGGTCTTGTCGGGTTGGGTTTATTGTTTAAGTCATTACTTTGGACGATTTCAGGATTTTAATTGTTAGTAATTCTGTTTTAGGTATTTAGAATTTTTAGATTGGTTTAGTTAGATATTTGGTGTATATTGTTTAGTTTGAGCTAAAACATGTGCTGACCGGCAGGTTCCACGATGGAGCGTTATTCATCCTCCTCTTCGCTACCGCCTTTTATACTCCTCCCACACAGTTTGAGACTTACCAGCGCTGCAGAGCACTGGGGATTGTTCTGTAGAGAGTGAGGAGGGCAGGGTGGCAAACAGGAGAGGATGAAAGAGCTGGGCCATCATATCGGGTTACTAAGCCCAGAAGGCTTGGCTAAATGGAATCCAGACCGGGTCTCCTGTGTCTGGTGCCCATACCCAAGGGCACTACTGAATTTGGTGGGCAGATAGGCGGACAGCTTCGAGGTTTGTCCAACTCGGCAGTGTTATGCAATGCCAGGTCTGTTAGAATAAGACCGCTATTACAGCCGATCTTATTAGTTCAGCTGACCTGGCTTGCATCACTGAAACATGGCTGGATGAAAATTCAGGCCACATATTGGAGCCCATGATTCCGGCTGGGTACTTGTGATACACCACTTCGAGATTGGACCGGGGTGTTGCAGTCTGTTTTAAGACTAAATTGGGCCTCACCAATGTGGTAGTAGGTGAGGCTGAATCCTTTTGAGTGCACAGTTGTAGCAGGTGTAGGCGTTGAATCGTTCTCATCTACCGTCCACCCAGAGATGGGAAACGCTTACAGGAAGTAGCAGACTTCGTCGATATGTCGCTTGAGTCGCCGAGATTGATGGTTCTGGGCGACTTTAACGCCTACAACAATGAACACTCACAATTTGGTAATTACTTCTCCAACTTATGTCTTCTTTGGGCCTCAACAGGTAGTTTCCACTGCTACACATAAATCTGGGCACTCTTTGGATTTAGTCTTCCTCTTAGGGATTGATTCATCCGACATGGGGTGGAACCAGTCACCTGGTCTGACCACCACACCATGAGTTCAATTTTATACCCCCTGAGAAGGCCTTCCCTGTGGAGATGGTCGGGCCGCCCATTATGGAATACTACTTCCCAGGGCTTTGCAGCGGTCCTTGACCTCTCATCCCTCGTGTTGACTAGCAGTAACCCAGAGGCACTGGTGTCGGCCTATGTCACGCCGTTACGGTGGCCCTGGATCTTACTGCCCTGTTCAGGAGCCCCTATCCCTTCACCCCAGGTCCCCTTGGTATGATGGCACACTGAGGGAGTTATGGAGACAGGAGCTAAGGTTAGCGTTGTTGGCACAAATCGCCTTGATGCCAACCACCTTAGACTGATGGAACATTATTCTATCTATCAATCTGCAATCACCCATAAGAAGGCAGAATTCCTGTCCAGGGAGATGGCAATTGCCACAGAATCGACTGGCTCAGTTGTTTCGGACTGTAGACAGACTGTCTTGACCAGCCTGTCTGCAAGTCCAAAAGCTTTTCTTAAGTAGAGTGCGAGGAGCTCGCTCGGTTCTTGCAACTAAGGTGGCCCGACATCAGGCAGTTGTCCGCAATCTCTAAGGGTGATGATGTGGAACAGTGCAGTTCACAATACTTCAGTTCTCTTGGAGTTCCTTTTGCAGACTGGAAGTCGGGATATATTATGAGGATCATTCACAGTGTGCGGCCACGAGCTGTAGTTTGGACCCTGGACCAACTCCCTAATTTTGGGTTGTTTTGAGGCCATCAGTCCAGTTATGGTGCAAATAGTCCGGTGCTCCTTAGAGTCAGGTGAATTTCCTAACTCCTGAAAGAGGTGGTGGTGACACCCTCTTGAAGAAAGCTACTCTGGACCCAGACTGTTTTTCAAACTACAGACCTATCTCTAATCTTCCTTTATTGAGAAGGTAGTGGCAGCCCAATTGGAAGACCATTTAACCATCCATAATGTCTACGAATCCTTCCAATCCGTTTCCATAAAGACACAGCACCGAGACTGCGCCATTCGGTGCTTAATGATCTTCTGAGGATGAGAGATCAGAAGAGACGCTCCAGTCTAGTTCTTCTTGCTCTCTTGTCAGCTTTGACACTGGGGATCACCTGGTGGTGTTAGCACGCTGAGGTTAATCTGTGGAATGTCGGAACTGTTTTAAAATGGTTCACTTCATTCCTCACCGGAGATCACAAAGAGTTGTGTCGGGGTTCATTCCTCCAGCTCAACTCCTTTGTTGTGTGGGGTGCCTCAGGGTTCAATGCTGTCACCCATGTTATTCGCAGTGTATATGATGCCCCTCGGAGACATTATAAGATGGTATGGGCAGAGGTTTCACTGCTATGCAGATGATACCCAGCTATACTTTTCTTTGTACCTGACCAGGATGGAGCGCCTGTGTTTAATAACTGTCTGGAAGAAATCCAAGGGTGGATGGATTCTAGTTGGTTAAAGTTGAACTCGGAGAAGACAGAGGTGTTAGTGGTGGACCTGGGTGGTCAGATAGTGAGGTCGCGTGATGGTAACGCCTTGGAATTTTTCTGGCGGGCGTATCACTTCCAATTTCGAACAGGTGCGCAACCTTGGGATTGTCCTAGACGATAGGCTGACCTTCAATCTCAAGTGTCGGCCGTTGTCAGGACTTCCTTACCATTCTTAGGAATATTGCCAGGGTGCACCACCTTGTTCTGTCTGACTCTCTACCAACGCTGGTCCACGCTTTGTGTCCTCGCTTGACTACTGCAATGTCCTTTACTTTGGGCTTTCTGGGGTTGAAATCCGTCACCTACAGCTGGTGCAGAGCGCTGCAGCTTGGGTTTGACTGGGACAAGGAGATCCAGTCACATTACCCGGTGCTGTGAACTGCACTGGCTTCCTACACGGTATGGATCACCTTAAAGTCATTTTATTGACTTTCAAAGCCCTTCATGATCAGGGTTCGACCTATCTGAAAGAACTTCTGGTGCCTTACTGCCCCGCTGATCGCCTCGCAGTGCCAACGAGGGTTGTTAGAGATTCCAAGAGCTAATTTAAAATCTTCTGGTAGTAGAGCATTTTCTTATGCTGCACCCACTCTTTGGAATTTCTACCACGCGTTAAGGAGAGCACCTCCGTGGAGGCATTTAAGAAAGATTTGAAAACCTATTTATGGCATTTGGCCTATCTGGATGATTAATGGAAGCTATTTGTAAATAGTTTGTGGATCGTATGGTTTGTTTTAATTATGCGATGTTTCAATGAAATTATTTTATATGTTTAAAATTGGTATTGTATATAGTGGTTTTGATGTAAAGCACCTTGATATTTTGAAAGGCGCCTAAGAATAAAGTTGTTATTTTTATTAATTTAGACAATTAAGTTACCCTTCTTGACTTCTGCCCTTTAGTTTCTGCCAGGTAGCTCGTTTGGGAACACAAAGCCCAACTATGTTCACCCTTCACTGCTAGTACTGTCCTGTTCTTACTTTTTGTATTCTGGCAATTAGTGACACTTCTGCCCTTTTACTCTCTGCCTGGTGGTAGTAGAACACAATGCCCAAATTCATGACTTCTCCTTTTATTTGTGCCATTGCTATGTTAGTGTCTTCTGTTATTTCCTTTTTTATTTGGGCAATTAGTTGCACCACTACTAGTGCCCTTTACTTTCTGCCAGGTGGCACATTCTGGTTGTTTATGCAGTCAGTACACTCACACTAGGCAGGTGAGGTAGACAGTTACAATTTAATTGTACTATACTTTCTAGTCAAAACTGTTTCAGCCTTCTTAGTTTTAGCCACTTTGCTTTTTTCCTCCTCAGTAATGCTGCCATTTTCTCTAGGCAGCTAGTTACACTGTCTTTTGTAATTTAGTCAGGCAACAGAAATCCCATATGTAGTAGTGTCTTGCTCTCTCTCCTTCGTTAATTAATGGTAATTTTCAGAGGTCCTGGTTCACCTACCCTTTCAGTAGCATTTAGTTTGGCAATATGTTTGCCCACTCCACAGCCCCAGCAGACACAAATAATCTTTCAGTTTTAGTATTTCTGCTTTAGTTATTCAGGCAGTTTTATTTATTTATTTTTTTCTGTTCGTTTCTGCTCTTTCACAGTCCTGACAGTTTTCAATACTTGTGGCTTGTCTTAAGCAAAGCCCTCCTGTCTGACCTTGTTTGTTAGAGAGCACAAGGAAGCACACAAAGTCAAACACTGACTTCTTAATATTTAGCGCTTCTGCTACCCTTCTCTTAGCAGTACTTGTCTAGTAGTATGCCTTTTATCTTTTGGGGGTGAACTGGCAGCAGTGGCATGGAGATTTATCAAAAGAAGCAACAATTTTAGCAAAGTAAACCTACGTGTACGGCTCAGCTCTCTACCTCTCCATCATTCACCACATGGTCACAATGCTCCCACGCTAACTATGACAGTGACTATCTTTTTGTGTGTGAAATGGCAGTACTGGCAGGGTGTTTAAACAGAGGCACTGGGCAGCAGCAATTCCAGCAAAGAAAACCACCTCAGCTCTGCTCACGCTCTCAGCGGCTCATGCTTTCTTCCTCTCACCACACGGCACCATGCTCCCTCACTAGCCTGTCATCTGCCCTCTGCAATTACACCTTTATTTCCCCACGTAATGTTTTTAAAAATTAAACCATAAAACAGGCAGGGGCCAGGCAGTGGTTTTACACAGTTCCTTTGTAGGACTAACGTACGAGTCACAGTCCTCCTCACACTTAAGACCAATCTACTGCTCTAGTAGCATGCACGTCCTTTCTCTTAAAAGCTATATAAAAGTGAGCGAGTGTCCCCGCGATTAGTCCCACCAAGTCAACACCACGGCCAAGGTACATGCTTCACCTGTGGTGCCAGACAGCCGATTCGCTGCCATGCATGCCAGTCAGATGACTGGCTCCTCCCAAGTTCCACCGCTTGTTCCCCACCCGGTATCTGCTTGCCCCTGAACCAGGATCACCACGAGTACTGCCCGGGTCGGCAGATGACCACATGGAACGGCCGGATTCAATATCACCAGCAAGCGACTGCTGGAAGAAGCTGGCACTGCAGGCATTTTTGCCACACTAATGTTTTAAAGAGGTACTTTTTATTTTATTTTTGTTGACTGGGTAAGTGCACTAGACAAATCCTGCCTATTTTCAGGCACGACCCAGGGAGGGGATACGATGAATGCCAACTGACCTTGAACCAGATTAAGCCGTGGTGGTATTTATTTAGTGAATGAGGGAAATTTGGCCAGACACCGGAAATTCCCCTACTCTTTCGGATAAGTGCCATGGGATCTTTAACATCCACCTGAACTACCACCAATCCAGGCAGATGGGACCTCGGTTTAACGTCTCATCCGAAGACGGCACCTCAGAAATGCAGCACCCTCTCATGCTGCATTACAGTGTCAGTACTAGGATAGTAACCTAAGTGCCAGATGTGGGAACTGAAGCCCACAGCCCTCTGATCTCCCGGCCTCAGGCGAGTGTACCTGCTGAGCCACTGACAGGCGCTACCCCTTGCGGACAAGTGGCGCTTGTCAAAATCTTGTCCCAGACTGAAAACTAGTAGCCTGGGACGCCTGGCTTATTGGATTTGTTGATCCCTGTCCTGCAGCTTTCAAATGGCCACTGTGCTTATTTTCCCCAATGTAGAGCATTTTGCAAAATACACCCAGATTTGACACCACCTGTTTTGGACACTGATTTTAGTAAGGAACTTAAAAAGCCTGTATTTTCCTTTAGTCCAATTGAAATATATAATGTTAAAAAACAGTTACAGACTTTAAATATTTGAAAATGTCCTGGATGTGATGAAATCCCCCCTTTTTTTTTTTTTTAAATTGGCAGCTGAATTGCTGGCACCTCATTTGACATTTTAATTTTTCTCTGATAGTTGTGAATTACCAATTGATTTGAAAACAGCTTTTGTTACTCCTATATTTAAAGGTGGTGATCTATCAAATCCAGGTTCCTATAGACCTATTTCGGTATTACCAATATGTGCAAAAATACTTGAAAACTTGTGAGTACTCAATTGACTAATTATCTTATTAAACATAGCATAATAACACATTTACAATCAGGATTTAGAAAAGGGCCTAATACTACATACACAGTTTTAAAGTAGTTGATGACATGTTGAATGCCTTAGACAAAAACCAGGAAGTTCCATCATTATTTCTGGATTTGTTGAAGGCATTCGACACTGTACATCACATTATATTGTTAAATCAATTAAAAGGGTTGGTTTAGATATTCAAGCATTAGGCTGGTTTCCTAACTATCTAATTGGGAGATTATAATCTATTAAGATAGGAGGTGTGTGCTCTACATCAATACCCTATTAAATGGGATACCTCAAGGGTCTGTCTCAGCCCCTCCTTTTTCTACTATACATAAATGATTTACCAAATTATTGTTCATCTAAAATTTGTATACAACTTTATGTGGATGATACTATTTTGTATGCCAGAAGTGATTATGTGGACATAGCAATGACTGTTTTGCAACAAGACTTTAATAAGATACAAAGGGAACTTGTTAATTTGAGATTGCTTCTCAATGAGCAAAAACACAGTGTATGTTATTTGGGAAAAAGATTTTAAAGATTCAACTATAAAAGAACTTAGATTTTGTCAGCAATTAGCACAGAACAGGTAGACTCCTACCAATATTTAGGGGTTATACTAGGCAAAAATTTGACTTTTGAAATGTATATAACATCTATATCTATTAAACTAAAGAGACTTCTGAGTTTCTTCTAGAGAAAATCTCTCTAGTTTTAAGATTTGAAATTATTGGTTTCTGCTTTATTTTTACCAATGTTGGATTATGGTGACATAATTTATAAAAATGCAAAAAATCATTGCTGTGTTCTTTGGATGTCCTTTTAATAGTGCATTAAGATTTGTAACAAACCTTCCATTTAGAACTCATTGCTGCGTGTTATATCAAAATTCAGGCCTCCTTTCATTGTTTGATAGGAGAGATTATCATTGGAATTTACTTGTATATACAGTAAGTTTGTACAACAGTCATTGTCTGTCTTTGTTAAATTTATTACAAATAAGAATACAGAATCAACATTATTTAAGATCTTCTGTCCGAAAAAGTTTTAATAGGTCAAGAACAAGGACATTTGGTGATAAAACAGTATCAAATTTAGTGCCTAAAACATGGAACAAGTATCTAAACGGTTGAAAAGCACAGTATTGTACATTTAAATGTTCCAAGTCTTTTTAATGATCTTATATAGTAAACAATGTAATTGTTATGGATAAATTATTGACATTCAAGTTTTATATTATAACTTAACTCAATTTAAATTGAAACAAATTGTGTATGTATGTTTTTTGTGATGTTATGTTAAATGTTGGATTCAATTGCAGAGAGATACTTCTATCTCAATTTGATATCCAATAAAGTTTTAAAGTTTGAAAGAGCTAAGAGTAGGCTGCAGTAGCTCTACTCTAGCAGGTAAACCTAAACACTAGCTGGATACGCGCACAATTTACATTTCCACTTTTCCAGGGTTTACAGGACATATCACACACACACACACACACACACACACACACACACACACACCGTGTCAAACAATAAGTAATTGCATATTTACACCAATCAAATACTTACTTTTAAAAAAGGACAGTTCTCCTCCCTGTAAGCTTGAAGCATTGTGAAATGAAAGCAGAAGGACTAACAGCCTCCTGGATGATGTTTTGGGGAAGTGATTGTGCTGGCTGGCATAAGGGCCAGCAGTGTCAGTGGCTCAGCAGGCAGCACACTCGCCTCTGTGGCCAGAAGGTGGTGGGTTCTAGCCCCACACCAGGAACGTGATATAAATCCCAATACTGACACTGTAGTGCATCAAGAGGGAATGCTGCACTCCAGAGGTGTCATCTTTTGATGAGACGTTAAACTGAGGTCCCATCTGCCTGTTCTGGTGGACATTAAAGATCCCACGGCACTTCTCGATAAGAGGAGAATTTCCCTGGGGTCCTGGCCAGATTCCTCCCATTCACTAAAAATACCACCAATAGCTTAATCTGGTTAAGTCAGTCTACAGCTGTACATAACCCCTTCCTTTGCCTAGGTGCAGCACCAGAGAAATCAGCCTCAGCTTAATGTGCTTGGCGGGTCACAAACTTTAAAATAAAAATTCATAAACCTTCAAATAAGGTCTCTCTATAATGGGGTTCAGTGCAACATATTAACATGGGGCACTATAACGCTGCTCTGTAGCATATTAACATAGGGGCCTCTATAAAGGGACTCGTGTAACATATTAACATAGGGGCCCATTATCATGGGGCTCAGTGTAATATATTAACATAAGGACCCTCTATAATGGGGCTCAGTATAACATATACGTAGGTACTGGATTAAGATTGTGCAAATAAAACCGTGCATGAAATACAGCGCTTCAAGAAGTGCTAATGGCTCTAAAGCGACAGGGGTTTTACAGAGTGTGGTGAAACCGCTACCCTCTGTCGCTATGAGCTGCCAGCAGGAAGGTGAAGGCCGCCATTGGGGTGGTGCCTGCAGAGCTGCTTCCATGGTGGAACGACTAGAGCATCTGCTTCCGGCATCTGGGACCTGGGGCTGTGGTTCGGTTCTCCCCAGGTCCCACTGTGCTGCGGCATTTTGTGGTCCGAAAAACAAAAATGTTCCCAACCAGAGGTTTTTTACCCCCCAAAAGTTAACTGTAACTAGCCTAGGGGTACAGGAGCAGAGCCCCCTCAAAAATTAGTTGCTGCTGCTGTGTGCACTGGTTGGCATATTGTGCCAATGTTATTTTGCCACATGCTGCTTTGCATTACAACATTGTTGCAGTGTGCGATTTTGCCTGCAACATTATGACCCTGTATCTTAACATAGGGGCCTCTATAAGGGGCTCAATATTACATATGAACATTCGGTCCCTCTAATGGGGCTCGATAACAAACTAAAATAGGAACCCTCTACAATGGGGCTCAGTGTACCATATTAACATGGGCCTTCTAGAACGGGGCTCGATGCAATATTAAAATAGGGCCATCAGCCAGCCCACCAGCACATCAGTTGGATTTCTACTTGCGACACAGACGACCCAAGGTCAGGGATGGCACCAGGAGTCTGAGGCCAGCTGGAGAAGGACAGAGCATCGAGGGACTGCACTTCTTCTCAGGGGACAGGGAGAGGAGAGAGTGAGTGTCCGATGCTTTATGGACCCTGGCAGAGGCTGGGGTACCACCTCGACGGCGCCATCACGTTAGGGGGCAGGGTGGATGCTGGACATCTTTGCGCCGCCACCTCCAGGGAGCACACATGGAAAAACCCTGGCCCCAGCATGATGACCGCCTCCACCTCACCATCCTGCCTCCAAAAATCCGCCAGGGCAGAGGTCCCTCCCAAGGCCCCAACCTGGTGGGTGGCCAGAGCTTGCCAACAATGTCCATTGGGAGGGGAGACCCTGGTGGCCCCACCCTGGGGCAGGCATGGGACAGCAGGCAGAGCAGGTGAGGGTGAACCAGACCATAAACTTTTATATATATATATATATATATATATATATATACACACACACAAACACATATATACATATATACATACACACACACACACACACACATACATACATACATACACACACACACACACACATATATATAAAACTCCGCTTAATGCATTAGTTAGGGTTGTTCCACAGCGACAAAAGTGAGGAAATTAAGCTGTTAGGGTTGAAAACCCCCTGGACCCCCAACGGCACTGGGTGCGCATTGGGATCGTGAGTCCTAACTCTCACCCCATTCTCCTATACTTCTGCTGCTTTACACATGTCATGGGGTGAGAGTTAGGGCTGACGATCCCAATGCGACTCCCAATGCCGGTTGGGAGTTCAAGGGGTTTTCAACCCTAACAGCAAATTTACTCACTTTTGTCGCTGTGAACACCCAACTAATGCATTAAACGGAGTTTTTGCCTCTAATTTCTTCTTTGAGAGAATGATAACGCAGAAATAGTGACTGGGACAGAAAGAGGGAGCACGGGGCCCTTGTCCCCACGCCCCGCTGCATGATGTTTGTGGCATACTAACAGGGACAGCAACGCAAACAGAAATGCTAACAGTGGCTACATGGTAACACAAGCACGAATGAGAACAGAAAGGGTAACGCACATGGTGGCGTGACAGAATGGTCTGCCACGTGATGTGTTGTCACATAGTAACATGGTGCCTGCAAACAGAAATGTCAATGGGCATGGTGATGTAAAGTGAAACAGTAAGATAAACAGTACTGTAGACAGAAATGGCAAAAAAAAAACGCAAGCGCAAATGAAAACGCAAAGGATAACGCACATGGTGGCGCAGACGTCAACGGTAAGTGAAACGGTACGGATCTCAAGCGGAAAGGGCAACAGTAACAGTAATATAAGCCTACAGGCTGGTTTTCCCAAAACCTGCATTGAGAAAGACAGTGAGTACAAATAATGTATGCAAAATAATGAGTATCGGCGCAGAAAATGAGATCTTGGAATACTAAATACATTATATCTCAGGAACCGTCTGACGATAGAAAAAAATTAAGTCATATTATTTACAACTGTCCTGGCTAATTTGAGTCTTAGGCCCATTAGGGGCTAACAACTTTCCGATGAAAAGTCCGTATCTCGCACCGTTTCGAGATACCGGCCCTGAAAGCGCGGCGAACGCCGTAATGTTATCCTATGGGGAAAAAAAGAAAAGTTCGGAATTGAAAAAATATTACATGGCGGCAAAGTTATGGCACTCAAAGTTGACAGTTTTTCCCATAGGATAACATTACGGGCCTGAAGCATTACAGGAATCCTTTGGCACCCTGCTGCAAAATAACGGTTTGGTCTTTTTCCTGAAATTTGGAGGAAGACAGCCAACAGTACACAGATATGCCTTTCAGTAGTTTGGTGAAAAAATATCACATGGCGGCAAAGTTACGGCACTCCAAAACTGACGGTTTTCCCATAGGATAACATTACGGCCCGACACTTAACAGAAATCATTTGGAGCCCTGCTGCAAAATAACAGTTTGGTCTTTTTCCTGAAATTTGGAGGAAGACAGCCAACAGCCCCAGATGTGCCTTTCAGTAGTTTGGTGAAAAAACATTACAGGGAGGCAAAGTTATGGCTCTGAACTTTTTTCCCCATAGGATAACATTCACAGGCGTTCACGCGCCTTTCAGGGCCCATATCTCGGAAGCGGTGCAAGATCACGGACTTTCAGTCGAAATATTTCTTAGCCCCTAATGGGGCTAAAATTCAAAATTAGCCAGGACAGTTGTAAATAATATGACTTAAATTTTTTCTCGCCGCAGTTCCTGAGATATAAATGTATTTAGTATTCCAAGATCTCATTTTCTGCGCCGATACTCATTATTTTGCATACATTATTTGTACTCACTGTCTTTCTCAATGCAGGTTTTGGGAAAACCAGCCTGTGCGCTTCATTACTGTTACTGTTGCCCTTTCCGCTTGCGGATCCGAACCAGTTTCACTTACCATTGACGTCTCGCGCCACCATGTGCTTATCCTTTATGCTTTCATTTGCGCTATGCTTTCTGTTATTTTTGCCATTTCTGTCTACAGTACTGTTTATCTTACTGTTTCACTTTACATCACCATGCCATTGACATTTCTGTTTGCAGGCACCATGTTACTATGTGACAACACATCACATGGCAGACCATTCCTCTCACGCCACCATGTAGCTACCCTTTCTGTTCTCATTCGTGCTTGTGTTACCATGTTCGCCACTGTTAGCATTTCTGTTTGCGTTGCTGTCCCTGTTAGTATGCCACAGCATCATTATGGCCCAGCGCTCCGCGCCTGCATTGCATTCACTATTTCTCGTTATCATTCTCAAAAGAAATTAGAGCAAAAGCTCCGTTTAATGCATTAGTTAGGGTTGTTCCACAGCAACAAAAGTGAGGAAATTAGCTGTTGGGTTGAAAACCCTTGGACCCCCCCACCCCCAACCCGGCATTGGGGTGCGCATTGGGATCTTCAGCCCTAACTCTCACCCCATGACATGTGTAAAGCAGCAGAAGTATAGGAGAATGGGGTGAGAGTTAGGACCCACGATCCTACAGCACTCCCAATGCCGGTTGGGGGTGGGTGGGGTCCAAGGGGTTTTCAACCCTAACAGCTAATTTCCTCACTTTTGTCGCCGTGGAACAACCCTAACTAATGCATTAAACGGAGTTTTTGCCTCTAAAATAAATATATATACACATACACACACACACACACACTCTCCATATATCTATACACCTCTATCTAGATATCGATATAGGTGTATATATACACACACACACACACACACACACTTAGAATAGGGGCCCTCTAGAATGGGGCTCACTGCAACACATTAACATGAGGCCCTCTATAGTGGGGCTTGATTTAAGAACATAAGGGCCATCTAAAATGGGACTATATGTAACATATTAACATAAGGGCCCTTCACAATGGCGCAGTAAATAGGCCTTGGTAGCGGTGCTCAGTGTAAAATATTAATATAAGGGCCCTCTAGAATGGGGCTCAGTGTAACATATTAACACAGGGGCCCTCTGTAATGGGGCTCTAACATATTAACATAGGGACCCACTTTAATGTGGCTCAGTGTAACATTAACATGGGGCCTCTATAATAGGGCTCAGTGTAACATATTAACATGGGGCCCTCTTTAGGGGTTCAGTGTAGCATATCAACATGGGGCCCTCTAATGGGTCTCAGTGTAACATACCATAGAGCACTCTGATTATGGGGCTTACTGTAATTTATTACCATAGTATAATGGGTCACAGTGTAGTGATTATATGGCTCTCTATAATGGTGCATACTCACATATTAACAGTGGTCTTCTGTAAATCGAGGCACTGTGAGCTTATCAACACAGGGACTTTATTGTTTGTCTCAGTGTAATGTATTAACATATGGACACTATAATGGGGCACTATATAGAGTATTAACATAGGGGTCTCTATAATGGCACACACTGTACTGTATTAACATATGGGCAGGTGCTCTGCAGTGGCACAGTGTAGCGATTAACATATGGGCTCTATAATAGGGAAAATGAGACGCCAACCTCAAGTGATTAAATCTTATTTTTATCTCTTTGCTTTTCAGAAAATTCTTAATCCATTTCATTTTTCATAGATTGTAAACCAATTTGATATGCAGCTTCAATAGTATATAAAACCACAGCTTTAAATGGTGCATTCAAACAAATTATCCCTTAGTAACGTTTCAAGACCATCCTGTCTCTTCAGCAAATACCTAAAAATCAGTATAGAAAGTAAACTATTGTAATAAATGGGGAATTCGAGGGGCCACTTCTCCACGCGAATGTCAGTTTCCTTCATGGCTAGGCTGCCAAGCGTGTCATCCATGACGCACTCATGCTCGGCAAGGAGCATGATAAGACAGCCCAGCCTCTCCTGTTCCCACCTCAAAGTTAGAGGAGAAGTTGGTATCCTCGGTTATGTGCAGTAAAACAGGCTCAGACGTTGCAAAGTTTTTTTTTTAAACCAGCCACATTCAACTCTACTGTGGTATTGCAAAACCAAAAGAAAGGAGACACAAGAGAACTCAGGACACTGGTATGTTCTAGGACAGTCAGAATGTTCATTTCTATGTACAAATAATTTTGTCTTCTCACATGCTGTTTACTGAGAAGTCTATTTCGATTCTCTCATAGAAATCATCAATGCAGCTGGGTCAGGTTGAAAATTACTTGCTTTCTGAGAACACTGTCCTATAACAGAGATGCAAACTGAAAATCGGTTATATTAATAGGATTATAAAATGAAACATTTATAAAGATACATTTTAAAGAGATATTTTGAACCATATTCAGGGAATATATGTAAGCTGGCATATCAAAATACTAATCAAGCAACATATAGAGAAGAAAGCTACTTAATCAGCATACATTACATGAAGTTCTTAAAAAATGTTCATTTACTAGGACATCCAGACGACAAAGAATTGCCACTAAGATATATTCATTGAGATATAGCATAAGTTACTCCCTACCTCCACTGAAATTAAATTTTATTGAGTAAAAAAATTTTTTTATTTATTTTTTACTTTCTTTTTATCCCTCCTCGCCTCTTCAGCGTTCCACTCCTTCAGGCACTGCTCATGCCATCCATGCCTCCTTGAACTTGAGTCTGCCCCTAGAGTGCCTCAATAACTCCTTTTTCTCCCCTCCTACCTCTGTGGAGCACCTGCACAGCAGGGGTCTGCTCGTGGTTCCTGGACTGGATGGCGTGGAGCAGCAGTCATCTAGGCCTGCTGAAGATTTTTCCGCCCCCACCGACGCCGGCTCGGCAAGTGCGGCTGACGATGCCTGCCAAGTGCCTAACAATGTCCTCCCTCCCAGAATTCAGCCCTCTTAAGCCGCCCAGTGCCCAGTGAGCCGGTGATCCACGGCCCCCAGAGGCGTCGGGTGCGTACAGCACCCCTGGTAACCCACCCGAAGGAGGAGGCATCCTGGGATGCTCAGTCTTCCTCTACCAACCAGAGTTCGTGCTCAAATCCTGGTCGCTGCATGGGTGAGGTGTGGCGTCCAGCGCCAACCTTCAGCGCCACCAGGCCGGCTCCAATTCTTTTATTTTAAACAGCCTTTGGATTGGGAAATTACTTTAATAGAATTTATGTTTACTTTATTCCAGCTTTAATTGCAATAGTCTGATGAAGAGACAGGATGGTCTTGAAATGTTACTAAGGGATAATTTGTTTGAATGCACCATTTAAAGCTGTAGTTTTATATACTATTGGAAGCTGCATATCAAAGTGGAGTACAATCTATGAAAAATGGTTTCTATATGAAAAATGAAATGGATTAAGAATTTTCTGAAAAGCAAAGAGATACATAAGAATTTAATCACTTTGGGGTTGAGAGTCATTTTTCCATATGCACACACCTGATTTCTACTGGATCTGAGACACTCCTCCAGGTAGAATTTAATATTTAAAGTTCATTCCAAGTCCAACTAAGAAAACAAAAGGAACTGTGGGAGACCTTTTCCACATTTGGCTCTCTATAATAGGAGACAGTGTAACACCGATATAGGGTCCTCTATAATGGGGTATAATGTAGTGAATTAAAGCTGCAGTGCAGTGAACAGGTATTTATGGTTATGAATGTAATTCTTCTGCTCTGAACTTATATTTGATTAACAGCACTAAGTTTGTTTTTGTAAATAAAAAACTGTCGGGCTTTACTTGCATCTCAAGCTACACCAGCCCTCACCAGGACCTCCATATTGAAACAGAGAATAGAACAGTTATTTAGCAAGTTGTTAGGATAACCATGATGCAACTGTTTACCCATAATGCAAGGGCTTGGTACAGTTTCTGCTACTGTACATGCTCATGTTCATTTTCTAAGTGAATCTGTAGTAAGAAATTCATCGAAGAACAGGTCTTGGCACACCTTTGCAGGACAAAAAAAAAGACGCACACAATAAAATGTTTGATAACTCTTACTATATCCAAAAGTATAACGCAGGAACATAAAGTTTCTGTTGCCTTTATTGCGATGCCATAATCTTGCAGTTAATGTTCTGGCGGTGGGGTAAAATAAGATATTTAGATAGATATCTGAAACATATTTATGGTGTGCTGTTTAGGAATAATTTATTAAATGAACTCCTGGTACATGCAGATCATGTTTTTGTCCGAGGGTAAATAAATTTGATTGACCATATATTTTAAGTACTTTTGAAGAATCATTTGAAAGTGAAATAAAAAATTCAAATGAGGTAGTACCCTGGACATTTGTGCATGATCTTCATACCTGTTTTTATATTTGTGTTACTTGGTGTTTTGAAATAAGATTGAGAGTAAACTGAAATAGAATGGGTACTGTTATTTTTACTAATCGTGTGACATTTCTTAAAATATGCTATTTAAGTGATTCAACACTAGGTGGCTGTTACCTTTGACAAAGCCTGTGTTCAGGTGAAATGTGCGTGAGGAGTTTGTCCGTGTCTGCAGTGGTTTGCACTTTATGTTCACTGCCGTTATACTTTTGGATATAGTAAGAGTTTTCAAACCAATTTATTGTGGCGAGTCCTTTTTGTCCTGCAAAAGGTGTGCCAAGACCTGTTCTTTTGTTGCTTTGGTTTGGGGTCTTGAGCACCACATTCTCTGTGGGCTCTATCCTATTGCTAGTAAGAAATTCAGGTCCAGATGAATAATACATTTTAGAATACAGAATTAGAAGAACAGAATTACATTTACATACATTTGTTCCTCGGGATGCTAAATTTTTTCCTCCAGAAAGTCCCAAGACACTCACTATTTTAGGCCCAGGAGTCCCAAGATACTGTGCACGGTGAATCATGCCTCACCTCCCCACCCTAAGTTAGTTACTTGGTGTGATTTATGTACCTTTCACACCAGGGCAGATCACTGAAGTGAACGGGGACGGGGACAACGACACTGAGGTTCTGTTCCACAATGAGAGGAAGAGTAGTCTCCTGAAAGAACTGTGGTTCAACCTGACTAGACACTGTCTGGGACAATGCAGTAGTTTCACAGGCACCAGAGACCACAGCAGTGTTGCAAGTCAACAAAGTCCGATTTGTACAATGCTTGGGGGAAGGGGTTGTTGCAGTCCTCGACCAGGATGAGTCTGAGCATCTACTGCATGACCAAGCTGCACCAAAATGCAACCAACAGACTCACATCAACAGTAAGCAGGTTAAGTGTTAATTTAAGTACTATTTGGGCAGTTGGGGCACTGCAACTATTTTGGATGATGGTTATTGCTTAGTCCCCCCTTTTTAGACTCCGCTTTAGACAGTATAAATCTGCAGAGAGTCAGTGAAAGGGAGGGAAAGTGAGACTGCCTCATGGTTAGCACCAAACAGAAATGTCACAACGAAGCCTTAATGATTATATTGGTGGAGGAGATTCAGCAGCAAATGACAAAGAAAACATCATCTTCCGAGTGTCAAATTAATACATCTCAAGAGATTGTGAATGCTGAAACTGATGAGCAGTCCAAGGGACAGCCACTGTAGGTTCAGCTAGAAGCAACAAGAAACTTTTTTTTTTTGGGGATAAGACTTCCATTCTGGTCTGAGCATCATGATGGCAGCTTAGAGAATGGCTCGATCCCACCCCGACTGAAAATGTACTCCAAATAGAGTTAAAACGCTAGCTAAAGCAGATATTTGGCTCCTATTTAATTTGGAGTCCGATCATAAATAAGGCTACAAGTAATTCCACACGGTAGCAGATGGAAGCGATGGCAGACAGATCAGATCAGATTCGGAAGCTTCAGACAGTGCTATGCAGCAGGCCTCATCCTCCGAGAAGTTAAATGCACCACTATGAAATCACAGGCTAAAATGGCTAAAACAAAAGCCAGAAAGGCAAAATTAGATGCTATTTACCAAGAGATTGTTTCATTCTGTGCAGAGATTAAAGACATGCATGGCAACTCCGCGTGATGTCATGCAGTTAGAAGAAAGACTGGATGATCAGGAACACCAGGGTACAGTAATGGAGAACCGAACTGATGATCTTGAATCTGAGGTACAACAGGTAAGAGTTACAGGAGCAAATGGAAGCTCATCAGGAGGACTCTGAAAGTAGAGCCAGGAGGAGAAATGTATGGATATATGGTATCCAGAAGGTTCTGAAGGAACCAATATTAAAGATTTCATTGATGCCCTGCTACATACAGTTCAGCCAAAATAAAAGACACCTGTAACTGTCATTAAGTCTCTTCCTTCCCATGTGTGCCATATTTATCCACTGGTAAGGTATAATTGATTTGTCATATTAACTGCTTTCCCTCCCTTCTACTCCTGGCTTTATCTATGCTTACGCTCCACTGCTACTCTATCAAATCACTCCCCCATATCAGTTGTAGTCTGTTTGTTCTAGCTGCCAAAATATATGTATTGCACACACCAGTCATCATGTTTCATTTATCAGTATGCAACCTGTAAGTCGCTTCTCTGTCTCATATCAATGTTTACCACCTGTGGTCACCCTATGTGGTACCCTTGTATGTATATCCAGCCTGTATCATGTAACGCATTCATGTATATACTGTTATTACCCATCTGTGTTTGTACTTTAAGTGTTTATGTCACAGGACCTCCTTGTGAATGAGCTTGCTCAATGGAGTTTTCCTGCAATAAACTTGAACTTGAACATACGGCCTTAGAACTGCTTCCAGACTTCGATTTGCACCTAGAGTGGGTGCATCGAGCATTAGCCCCAAAGCCAACTGCACAAAATACTCCACCTCGGTCTATTATAGTGCGCTTTAACAGTTCTACCACAAAGGAACAGGTGCTGCTTATATCATGGAGGAAATATAAGGTTTCTATAGGCAAACTTGTATTTATTTGGACCACGATTATGCCCCCAGGACAAGGAGACTGAGATGCTTTTTAACCCCTGCTGCCAGTAATCAAAAAGGTGGGATATAAATTTACTACTCCCATCTCCGCATATGGTGGTCCAGCTACTCACAGGGAAGAGAAAACATAATAATGCTCAGAGGCTCGAGCTAATCTAATCAAACAAGGCTGCAATTTCCAGAACGGCTCTACAGAGGGAGGGGCAATGGGCTGAGGCTTCAAGTAGATGGCAGACTATTACTAGCAAGCAACGGGGTGCAGAGTGACCTGGGAGTGGTGAGAAAGCCCTGACAGGAGAGATTTGGCCGCTGCCATAACTTGACTGATCTGACCTGTGGATTACTACTACAACTGCTGGTGAGTGGATCCCATGGGGGTCAGCTTTGATAAGAGCATGTTGGACCCGCTTCTTTCCTAGTTCAGCTCCAGAACTGGGGTAGACCTCTATTATTGGGCTAACTCTGGTCGGATGCCCGCTGGGTCTGGGATGGCTTTCCATGCCTCCCCTGCCATTTCTGTGCAGGGTAGTTTCAGATCCCTAATCGCCTAATCCTGGCTCACTGTGAACTGAACATTGCTACATTCTGGTTAAGCCTTTTGGTCCAAAGCGAACAGTCAGACTTCCTAGTTTTCCGCTTAAGCCAACTCATATTGGCTGCAATTTTTTTTTTTTAGATTTAAAACACTGTGCCGGTTTTCGGGCATTTGTTTATGAAGGACTGCAGCCTTCCACACTGTGGATACTGCTGAAAGTCGGGGGTATGGCTTTCATCATCTACGATGCATTATTTCTTCCCTTGCTTTTTCCCTCCTTCTTGAGTTTACCCATTTATGTAGGAACAAAGGAGTTTGCTCTCAGAGGCCCTGACTGGAGAAGGCTGGGATTACCTCTACCTTCAGGAAAACAGGAGTTGATGGGGTTTTCCTGAGGATACAGAGAGTAGTAATGTTCTCTCCCAATGGATGGAAGTCCTTATGTGAATATTGGGAACAATATATATTTTATCTGTATATAGTTTTATAAATGTTAATGTTCTAGTTGGTTCAAAGTCAGGGTTGACCTGCGTTCAGTACCGTTATAGTTCAAGGCGAGGCTCTGAAAATACAGGTAGGGTTAAGGCAGTATATAAACTTGGTGCTTAAAATATATGGCAAACAAGGATTTCAGAGTGTAAGGGCAAATAATAGGAATATTGGGGCATGTTGGATTCCTGCATTCACATAAAAGGAACACGGGAAGACATGCCTGCTCAATGCAAACAAGGGCTTAAGGTGAATCTAAAGAAGTGCCTGAACATGTCTAAGAAATTGGAATAGAGGTAATAAACTGGAGGACATATTTTGGTTTGGACTAATATGGCGGGAAGTGATTAAAATCCACTCTTTGAATATAAACTGAATTAACAGCCCTATTAAGAGAGCGAGATTACAGCGATACTTTCAGAGACGGGGTGGAGACAATATATTTGCAGGAGACCCATCTGTCTCAAACTGAGCATGTAACTCTTCGCAGGAGGCAGCTATTCTATATTCTCCTCATCTAGTAAATCAGGAAAACGATGAGGGTGGCGATCTTAATACCTTCAGTCACTGCCTTTGCAAAAGAGTGGTCTCATCCAGATGGACACTTTGTGATTGTGCAGGGACGGTTATTTGAAAGAGAGGTCACTTTAGCCAATGTTTATCTCCCTCATGGTGCCTCCCGAACTTGCTGAGAAGGTATTTTAACAAGTAGTTAGATTTGCAGAAAGGTGTTGCCGATTGGGGGCTTTCAATGTGACCCTGAATCCACAGAAAGACACTTCACACCTCAGCCCTATAGGCACTCTCCCACACAGAAAATGCTTCAGCTACAATTGCTAAGGCTTGGACTGATAGATGTCTGGTGCCTTTTTTTCTTTTCCTTTTGAAGGAGGACACACATCTTTTCTCCAAGATTTCACACCTTTTCTAAAATTGATTATTTTTTCACTTTCTGAGCATTTGGATATTATAACTGACATTACTTTGGAAGCATGGGTCACGCCAGATCATACACCCCTTTTATTGAAAGTTGCCCTGGGTAAACTCTAAGAGAACTTCACCGTGGAGACTAAACTTCTTTTAAAAGATAACGCTTCAGTCTAAAACAGAAGAGCTTATCCTCAAATTTGCACGGAGAATTAGTCACCTGAGGTGGGAGAATTCATCACCTGAGGTTTCTCATTTCTGTTATGGGACACAGTTAAGGTGGTAATTGGGGAGTTACTACTACTCGCCAATTTTAATTAAATAAATAAAAAGGATGCTAGATATAAATATTTACAAACTAGGCTACCGGAGTTGCAAACTGGGGTTAATAGGACACCACATGCATAGATTCATAAAATTCAGTCAGCTATACAAAATATTCCAGACTCTAAGGTGCAGGCAGATCTCCTGTATATTACAAAATGTTCTATGCAGGTGGCCTGAGAGGGGCCAAGAATTTAGCCAAGAGAGTCAGAACCTTTAGACATTTTGCTACAGTTATAAAACATTAAAGATCCTACATCAGGGGTATTTCTCAGGAAAAGCTCAGATATTATGCATGCTCCAACACTTTTACAAAGCACTTTATGCTGCCCATAACCTCCATCGGAAGAGTGTATTAAGTCCTTTTAACTCCCTTCAATTCCTAAGCTTACATACACACCACACACACCGGGCTCTCCTGCCGAGTCCCATTTCTAATATTGAAATGAAAGCAGCCATAGGCCAGTCCAAAACATTAAAGTGTCCCGGCCAGATGGACTACCAGATGAGTGGCATAAATCTTCTCTCCAGTGTTATCACCGTTGTTACATGCTTTTTTTTTTTTTTTTTTTAAAAGAGGTCCAAGGGGTACTCCTCCTCTGGCCTCCTGGCAATACATGGTCATTTTAGCTATCCCTAAGCCAGGTAAGGACCCAGCACTCACAGAATCCTACAGACCTATATCGGCCTTGCACTTTGACTATAAAATATATAGGAGTGTATGGGCCAAAAGACTGAGAATATTCTGCCCCATCCGATTCATACCGATCAGGCAGGCTTTCTTAGGATGAGACAAACAGTAGACAATATTCAAAGAACAATTCATCTGATGGACCACATGGCTAGGGAGGTGAACCATCTCTTGTAATAAGTTTAGATGCACACAAGGCCTTCAACAGGGTCTCAGATTTTGTGAATGTTTTAGATTTATTCGCTTTCCAAGGGAGTTTATTAAGTGGGTGTCTCACGCTTACTCCTCCCTAAAGGCAGACATACGGGTGAATGGAAATATAACATCTTACATTTCGCTGGAGAGGGGAAGCTACTAGGGGTGCCCCTTATCTCCCTAGCTTTTCATATTATATTTATTGAACTGCTATTATTGCTATATGGGATTCTCAGAGATAAATGGGAAACAGGTGGCAGGATGGAGTGGAAGTTATCCCTCTACATGGATGATTTTCAGTTGACCCTCGAGAATCCTGAAATCCCTCCAAGTCCTATGGGACTTGCTGAATAACTCTGCTCAAATATCAGGGTACAAAATAAATTCTATGAAGGCTAAGGTTTTAACAGTTAATTTTGCTCCATCTCCTGAACTGAAAGGAGGTTACCATTAAAATGGCCAATACAAAATAAAATATTTGGGGATATATTTTCCCAAAACATTGAAAAATTAACTTGGTTAATCTGAACCACTTTAAGAGTTGAAGCAGATCATCATGAGCGGTTCCAGCTCCGCCTCCCTTTTATTCTAGGGTAGAGTTAGTAAAATGAATATTCTGCCTCGGTGCTTTATTTGTTCCAGACTATCCCAATCTTCCTACCTCTATGTATTTTAATTCCTGGAATCATACCCCTGGCCAGATTTATTTGGGCAGAAGGGAAGCCCAGGTTAGGTGGACTATCCTACAGCTCCCTAAAGATAGAGGAGGGCTAGGCCTTCCGATCTTCAGAGATATGCTCAAGACACAGTGTTGACCAGAATCTTGCACTGGAGTAATCCAAACTACTGCATACTGAGGAAAATACTAGAATTCTCTCAATCAAATACAAGATGTACTTAAATGAGCTGCTCTTCAGGTCTTCCGCCTGGAAGAAGTAAACTATATATGGCGGCTAGATCTAGTTTACTAGTGGGACAGGCTTAGCGCTTCTCCCAACAGGACACAGGTCAGCTATTATTTGTGAACCTTAGAGGCAGTTTTCTAAGCATTCTCCACAACTGATGCAGGTTATTGAAGACATAAAATCGGTCTCTCATTCACTTTCCAATTGGTAGACTTGGGGAATTGTTCCCTTACTACTCTGCAAGTAAGATATGTGCTCCAACTGGGGACCATGATGTTTATAAGCAGATTCGAGATGCACTATTACAATGATCCTCCAAAAGACAGATCCTCCCTAATCCTCCTCCGCCATTGAATATTTTTGTAACTACTATCAGAGGGCAGATCTGGCCCCATATTATTGGCTTGATATACAAGGGTCAACAGAAAGTATCTGGAGAATTCTACTAGGGGATCCTTGAGGCATGGAATAAAGAATTGTTCGCCCAGTCTCTGAGGAAGACTGGCTGAAGTTTATCAGACTTTCATTGGGTGTCTCGATCCCTGTACTGGAGGGAGTTTGCCTGGAAGGTAAGAAATCAGATTCTTCACTCGAGTGCTTGTGAAATTTTTAGATCTGTCTCAGGGTAGATGCTGGAGAGATTGTGGAGCCTATGGCTGATCATGTCCATATAATGCAGTCTTGCAAGAAGTTAAAATATTGGAGAGAGAGTGCGGAGGCACTGGATGAACTGGTGGGAGGGAGGCAGTGTTAACACCTGAACTGGTTACTCCTATCTGTCCCTCCTGGGGGTCTGTATTCCAAGGGTTCCCTTCCAAGTACTTATTGGCTGCCAAGAAAGTAATTACCCATCTTTGGGGTAGAAAATCTCACCATCTGTCCAGGACTAGTATAAGGTTATGGGGAAACTCTATATAATGGAGAGGTTAATTGCCAGAGGAAGGAATAGAAAGGGGCCCTTTGAACTAAGGAGGCGTAAATGGGTGATATATATATATATGCAAAAATTCCATTTAATGCATCAGGTACAAAGCGAGGAAATTCGATGTTGGGTTGAACCCCCCTTGCACCCACTCCCCACCCCTGCCCCCAGCCGGCATCAGGGTGCTAGTAGTCGGTCCACACTGCCTCACCATATCACATGTATAAAGAAGCTGAGATGGTGAACTACAGGAGAATGGGATGAGAGTTAGGACAGACTACCCCAACGCACACCCCGATGCCGGCTTGGGGGGTTCAACCCTAACATTGAATTTCCTTGCTTTTGTCGCTGTAGAACAACCCTAACTGATGCATTAAATGGAGTTTTTTGCCTTTAATTTCCTTCTTGAGAATCCAGGATGATGAATAGTAATGGAATGCGGTGGCGGGAGGGTGGGGCTGCGCCCCATGCTCCCACCACGTGATGTCTTGTTACATATTAACAGGAACTACAAAGCAAATGCAAGTGGCAACGGTTACGCATATGGTAAAGCAAACATAAATGGTAAACGCTAATAGAAACACAAGCGCAAGTGTTGCGGTTAACAATGATGCAAACGGACATGCAAGCATGTAAAACACAACTGGTAACATGCACAGTGAAGGCACCAGTATCAGAACGCAAATGTTAACTGTTACAGCAACACTACCACCAAAGGTAAGAGAAACCAAAACCCAAACAGAAGCTACACACGGAAATGTGAACCATATCGGCAGACGCACGGTACCACAATGGTAGCAAATGGTAAAGTTAACATGAATAATTATGCTAAAGGAAACAAACGTAACGCAAATGCGCACGTAAATGCAAACCGTAACGCAGAGGTAACGAACCACAGTTGTAAATGCAAATGGTAATGGTAACAGCAACAGTAACGCCAAAGTAAACAGAAATGCAAAACTAAACGCAAGCGCATATGGAAACACAAACCGTACGCGACAGGCATGGTAATGCCATTGGAAATGCAAATGGTAACAGCAACAAAACACAAACCGAAAGAAAACGCAAACAAGGGTGCCGGAAATGCAAACAGAAACCGAGTGAAATGCAATGGTAACACTAACGCAACCGCAAACAGAATGCAAAGGGTAACTCACATGGAGGCATACACGAACGGTAACGCAAATGGTACGGAAACGCAAGTGGCAACGCCAACTATTACAGTAACGAAGCGCATACCCCATTTTGCCCAACAGCTGCATAGAGATACACAGTATGTACAAAGAATGTACATAATAATGGGCTGGAAGCAGAAAACGCAGCAGTTGGAATACTAAATTGCTTATATCTCTGGAACCGTACGACGAGAAAAAAAAATTACATTTCAGATGATTCATGAGTTTCTTGCTATGATTCCTCGAATTTGTCAGTAAATAGGCAACCTTACTGTCATCTTTTGGCTCGACCCGTTATTTGTTTCTCAAATGCCACTGGAAGATAGTTTTTCTGCTGATCTCTTTCCTGTTTGTAGCAGCAAATGTTCTCCGCTTTTCACGCCTGTAAAATGCAGATACTTGCAGGTTGGTTGTGCCAGATGGATCGCCTTTCCCACCTTTTTAAACACCAGCTGCACTTCCCAACAGTGTTTCTCTCACTGAAAATTCTGTATCTCGACGCTTGAGATAAAAGCTCCGGAAGGCGTGGCGACACCACCATGTTAGTCTATGGAAAAATGTCAACTTCGAGTACCGTGAATCTTGGCAGCTGTGCAATATTTTTTCACCAAACCACCAAAAGGCACTTCTGTGAGATGTTGGCTGCCTTCCTCCAAATTTCAGCCCAAAAGACCAAAACCGCTCTTTGTAGCAGGGTGGCAAAGAACTCCTGTCATTTGGTTAGTCTGAAAGTAGTGTCGCATCATACACCCTTTCCAAAATTCATAAAGTGTCATGCATGCTACACTACTGTTTCCAGAAATTTGAAAACATTTCTGGGGCATTTAACCCCAAAATAAAGACATGGCCAGCATCCCTAGGGTCAGACTAGGTGAACACAGAAAGAACTGTGTCCCTAGAAGATCTCAATTTTAAATGCCAAGCATTTTTCTGATCAGTAACTGAAAACAAAATGGCGGATTTAGCACACAAAAGTGCATTTGCGATACTTTGAACTTAACTTTTCCCCATTGACTTATAATGGGAACTTGTTTTTGAATAACTTTTGAACCGCTTAATATTTTTCACGAAATCTTCAAATGCACATAGGGACCCCAGCCGCACGTTCCTTAAGTTTTGGACCGGTCGTGCAAACTGTGCGATTTGTAGGCTAGAGCAAAGAATTTGCAAAAAATGTAATTGCGATTTGGTTGTCGCTAATAACTCGCAGCCGACTATTTGACTAGTACGTAAAGTTGGCAGATCCCAAGATCTACCATGCCCAATCATGCATACCAAATTTCAGGCAAATCCATTGAACAGTGGCAAAGTTAAGGTGCAATATTTCACCCTTAACCTTAAAAGTGCTACTCAACCCTAACTATAATTATAGTGTGCATACATATATGTGTATATATCTATCCATCTATATATCTCAGAAAACCCCGAATTTGTACCTTAATGATTCTCCCAGATATACAAATAGACTGGGGAGATTTTGAGATAAGAAGACTTATTGCAACCTTTATTGTAGTTTGCCCATGTGTCAGCTCTGGGATTGTTCTTTTAATTATGTACCTGGCTAGGGTCTGTGACATTAACTTTGCTGCTAAGTTTAAAGTATTGGCCTTAACAATGGTACTGTTCTAAGCTTCTTTTAAGGGTAATTTGATATACTGATGTGATTCAAATGGTATACGCTCTACATCCATTGTATTTGGATTTCAAGTTGAAAAATAAAAATTATAGTTTAAAAAAAGGTTTTGAGGAACAGTTGGACAAAGATATTTCCATGGCTTCTGAAGGATGAAGTAGAGAGAAACACTGTGGGAAGTGCAGCTGGTGTAAAAGGGTGGGAAAGGCAAGCCATCTGTCACAACTGGCACAACCAACCTGCAAGTATCTGCATTTCACAGACATGAAAGAAACAGAGAACATTTGTTGCTACAAACAGGAAAGAGATCAGTAGAAAAATGGTCTCTTCCAGTGGCATTTGAGAAACAAAGAACAGGTCCTGAGCCAAAAGATGACAGTAAGGTTGCCTAGTTACTGACAATGTATTACCTTATCGAACAAGTGCAGTCGTTTAACCACTTTACATTCACAGAAACTAACATGGCTGTGCAGGGTTGCAAAAACACTGGCACAATCTACCCTGGCTGGGGTGCAAAATATGACATGTTGGACTCCATAAACAAAGTCATATAGGAAGACATCAAAGCCCACTTAGCCGGTCTCAATTTCTTGGGGAATAGTGGATGAAACCACTGATGTAACCATTCACAAAAACTGAACATACTTACAAAGTGCATGCTTAATCCACAGTCAAAATGTCATTTCATTGACTTTACTGCAATACCTGATGGGAGGGCAGAGACAACCATTTGTTCTGCTAATGCAGTTGACCCTATGAAGATCATCACACTAGAAAGTGATGGTGCAAGTGTCATGACTGGACTCAATAATGGGGTGAGTGCAAACTTAAGACAGTAAGTAAATCCAAAGCGATTCAGATCCATTGTGTTGCCCACAGACTGGCACTGTTGTTAATGACTATCATGTAACCGTAAAATGTGTACAGGTACTACAGCAACTCAGCAGTACGCTTACACTGCCTTGTATTTCATCAAAGAAATACTCAATGATGACAATCTCTGATATCCGCTCTAAAAGAACCTGCAAGTGTCCCATGGCTGTCTCTGCATACTGCAGTTCAAGCAATTTACAGACCATGCCCTGCACTGTTACAAGCCTTAGAGCACGATGCAAAAGGTGTCCAAGAAGCAAAGGGCCTTCAGACAAAAGTAAAATCTGTCTGCTTTATCTTTCATGGATATACTATATGTGGAAAATAAACTGTTTCTAGTCATACAGCAGGACACTGTTGATATTTCAGTGGCCAGCAGCGTGATAGAAGCCACAGTTACTACACAACAGTAGTTCAAAAAACAGAATGGGGCAGAGCTTCAGAAGACATATCAAGAACTTGACTGACGCTCTGGCATGTGGCAGGAATAACAAGCATCAGTCAATGCCGAATGTTTTATTTATTTAGTTAGTTTTTGTTGACCGGGTACGCACTAGACAAATTCTGCCTATTTTCAGGCACGACCTGGGGAGAGGGATCCAGATGAATGCCAACAGACCTTGAACCAGATTAAGCTGTGTGGTATTTTGGTGAATGGGGGAAATTTCGTCAGGGCATCGGGGACATTCCCCTACTCTTTTGAGAAGTGCCATGGGATCTTTAACATCCACCTGAACTACCACCAGAACAGACAGATGGGACCTCAGTTTAACGTCTCATCTGAAAGGCGGCACCTCAGGAGTGCAGTACCCACCTCATGCTGCACTACAGTGTCAGTATTGGGACAGTAACCCAAGAGCCTGGTATGGGGATAGAACCCACAACCTTCTGATCTCCGGCCTCAGATGCAAAATGTGCTACCTGCTGAGCCACTTACACTGATACGGTTGTCTTGCTGGCATTGGCATTGCAGGAGTTACAGAGATGCATAATAGGAATGGCAGTGAAGTACTGAACTAACACCAACCCCACCCCCACCCTGCAGAGACTGATAGGAACTGAGTGTGCCTTTGGTCGCCGACCATAACGCCACGCCATATCACCTCACTCTACCCTGCAGACACGACAAGTCGCTACAGCCTTGGGTCTTCGGCCTTATGCTCATCCCATTCCATAAGGAAATATGCAGAGATGGGTGCAGTATAGGAAAATGGGGTAAACTTTGGGGCTGAAGAGTCCAAGACACATCGATGCCTGTCACTGGCTCCAGGGCGGGAGGTGGGGTGCACAGAGGGTGGGTGCAGGTTGGAGGGCATCATGGACAAGGGACCTCCCCATACCTGAAGAAAAGGGGGTGGAGGAACCTCCCAAAAAAACAACACATGGACGCCACAGAATTGTTTCTTTTCTACAGGTGAAATAAAACAAATGTTGGACAAACTAGGGAGGTCTCCCAGTGTGCTACACAGTGGGGTGGGGCAGAGGCAGTAACATGCCGATGCAGTTGGCTTCCTGTGGTGGCAATACACGAGAGTGGGCCCCAGTGTGCCACACAATGTGGTGGGAGGGGCCTGGACATGCCAACACGCGATTGCACCCCCACCCGATGTCTGCTTCCTTGGGGATGGTGTGGTGACAGCAGGAGCCACCGTGTTTATTGAAATGTTTCATCAGGGAAAGGCACATTACGGAGGCGTGTCATCTGTGCCGCTGCATGACAAGCCTGTCTCTGATTGCAGCAGCACATTTCTTACAAAATGTGTCCACTTTACATAATTCTGTGTCGGTGCTAGCATGCTGGCTAATTGGGGAATGAGGGATGCACCTACTAATGCGTGCCCTGCATTCGCCAACAATGACACACCTCTTGCATTTCTCCTATTACACGAGATGTTGCTTACGCAAGTGCAAGACAACACAAAAGTGAATGGCAAAGCAGCACTGCATGTGCAGTCCCTGACAGCATGTCAGGAAGAAAAAAATCACTCACCACAGTAATCTTTTTTCCAAGGGTCCTTTAGCATCAGAAAAGTACAGTTACATAAGAACTTACGCAACAGATCTTCGAGAGAGGCTCTTGCAGTAGGTAATTACATATAGGACTGACGCTGGCAGGCAACAGGACCCCATGGAAAATTTTCTAGCTAGCAGTCCCTGGCGAGGGACCGCCTCACGCCAGGAGACATCGTATAAAGGGCGGTCCCGGACGCCTTCCAGTTCTTTCCCGCCACAGGCTGAAAGAGGAGCGATATTTCTCTATATGGAAGAGGAGCTGAAAAAGCCTAGGGAGATGGAGGAAGGGAGAGATAGTTTATCTGGAAGAGTCTCTCTCAAGATCTACTTTTATGGTAAGTTCTTACATAACTGTACTGTCTTACTTCGAGAGTGCTCTTGCAGGTAATTACACATAGAACTGAATCCCAAGCAGTCTGAAACAAAGAAAAGGCACTGGGAAGGGAAAACTATCCAAGAAGTAGTTCTAGCTGCAAGTCTCAAGACAGGAGGCCTTGCAAAACAGCCAGCCCAAGCCCGCTGTACAGCGAGAAGCAATATCCAAACTGTAATGTTTCGAAAGGTATGGACGGAAGTCCAGGTGGCGGCAGCATATGTCTGCCGCAGACACATTCTGAAACAAGCTGCAGAGGCAGCTACTCCTCTAGTGGAGTGGTTTCTGACTTGACCCGGAGGGTCTTGTGGTATTTGTCATAACAGAAAGTGATGCAATGAGCCAACCACTTAGGCATTGCTTGAAACCGGATTGCCTTCCCTTTGGGAGCAAAAGAGACTAACAACTGATCAGACTTTCTGAGATCCTTCGTCCTGTTGGTGTAGTATCTCAGAAACCGTGAACATCCGTAGTATGGAGTAAATATTCCCCTTGATTAGAGTACTATGAAAAGGCAGGTAACTCTATGGACTGATTTAAGGTAGACTCTGCTACTACTTTAGGTAGAAACTTAGGATTCGTGGCGAAGAGCAACTCTGCTCTTGTGAAAAATCAAGTAGGGATTTTACACATCAGGGCCTGAGCTCGAGATTCTTCGAGCCAAGTAATGGCCACCAAGAAGAGCCGCCTTCCACGAAAGAAACTTCAAATCTGCAGGTTCGAAGGGAGGAAGGGTAAGTTTCGAGAACAAAATTCAAGTCCCAAGGAGGGGGCAGGAGTACGGATGGGGGCCTCAGATGGAGAACCCTCTGAGAAAGGTCTTGGAGACCTCCAGTTGAGCAAAGTTTTGTTTCATGAAGGGAACATGATAGGCTGAGATGGCCGCATGTGTACCTTCAAAGAGGAATGACCGAGACCCAAGTCGAACAGATGACATAGATACTCCAGCAGAAGCTCCACTGAACAGAAGAAAGGTTCCACGCTCTGGAAGCGGCCCAAATAGTGAATCTTTCCACTTCATGGCATAAGTGGATCTGGAGGAGGGTTTTCTGGCCTCCACTAAAATCTCCGCCACTTTGGGAGACACCCCAAAACGGGATTGGGCTAGGTCTGCAGGAGCCATGCATGCAGCTGAAGGGATTTGAGGCCTGGATGGACCAGGGTCTCCTGATCCTGGGTCAACAAACTCTAGATGGAGGAAGAGGAAGAGGAGGATCCTCTGAATATTGTTGTAGAAGAGAGAAGCAGATTTTTCGGTTAAAAAAAAAAAAAAAAGACAAAGGAAGGGCTGACGGGTACCAACTTTTCCGTGAGGCACTGCACGAGCTAACGGTGGGCGTCCGGGACTGCCCTTTATACCGATGTCTCCTGGACACCAGTCACCTGACATGGGGCGGTCCTCGCCAGGGACTGCTAGCTGGAAATTTTTTCAGGTCCTGCCACCGCAGGCCAGTCCCACATGTAATTACCTACTGCAAGAGCCTCTCAAGTAAGATCTTTTTTGCACTTAGCTGGTTAAGTGCAACTGCCCCAGAGGTGTGCATTTAAGAGATATTTAAATGAGCTTAGGACCAAGCCAATCAAAAGACAGGAGGTGTGAGCTGAGAGAGAGAGAGAGAGAGAGAGAGCTGTTGAAGGTTTCAGAATTTTTTCCAGGAAAAGTGAGGGCAAATGTCCCAAAAGAATCAACAGGATTTATTTATTAGAATTTCGTAACCAGGTAAGTCCACTGAGATCATGCAGTCCCTTTTTCAGTGACGACTCTGGTGTCAGTGGTGAACACAAAACAACAACAAACAAACACACACCAACACCACCACCACCACCACCACCATCATCCAGGATACAGAAAGATTTAACAATGTTGCAAAATTATTACAGTGGAAAACCAAATAAGTAAAACAGATCAGGCATTAGCATATATACATAAACAGGATATTATAATACAATATATACATAGCAGGAACACGAGAGCAGGTGGATTACAAGACATCTATCAGAGTAAAATAGACTAAGTATTAACGATGCTATAAGGGTAATTAAAAGCAATTGCGGCGGGGGGGTTAGTAAGAAATAAATAAGCTCTTTTTGGAAGGAGAATAGGGTGGGGCAGGAAAGCAAGTTGGGGAGAGAATTCCAAGCAGAGGGAGCTGAGAAGGCGAATGAGCGCCACCAATAGGGCGCTATGCTTCTGGATTGCTCATAAGGACAAGGAAGTAGATCTAAGTCGTGTAGGTGCTGTTTTGTAAACTATTCCCTTAGGCAAGGAGGGATAAAAGAGCTTAGTAAGTTTGCATACAAGGCATAGGGTGTAAAACTGTAACCTTGAGTCATAGGTAGGCCATTGAAGAGAATACAGGGCCTCACAGTGGTGGCTTCTGGAGTCCACCCAAGGGCAAAATGTCCAATCTCATGATAAAGCTGACAAACCTGTGCAAGGGAAGAGGACTGGGTGGAGAGTAGAGGGCACCATAGCACAAAATAGGGAGAAGGGATGTTGACGCAATCTTTTACAGGTGGCGGATAAAAGAGGGTGGAGGCGGTATAATAACCCAAGCTTCTGGTTTACCATTTGGTAAGCTGAGTTACATGCTGCTCCATTGAGGAGGCGGCATCTAAGTGAACCCCAAGGTATTTAAAAGTACTAACCACCTCTGTGGTGTCTCCTGACTGTGTACTGATCTGGAGCCGTTTGGTAGGTTTGGGGTACAGGTTATGGAAAAGCAGAGCTTTTTTTTTTCATATTTTAGAATTAGGCGACTGTGAGTGAACCAGGTCTCAAGCGCAATGAAATCAGAGTTAAGGCTTTGGTTAAGCTCAGTCTGTATTGTTAGATGAGCTACACAAGATTGCATCATCAGCATATTCATTGGGGACTGGGGTCCACCTGGAATGATGCAAGCCTATACTGGCATGATGGGCTGCATCTGTCCAGGAGGGGAACCAAGATCCTAGGTGATAGGTTTAACTGCTTCATTGGCAAGCATTTAAACTAGCCAAGGGGAGGCACTGGAAAGGAGCAGGGAAATCCTATCACGGTAGTAAGTGCAGTAAACACCAACATAGAGGTATGATAGGAAAAGGGCAGGGGTAAACGGGAAAGTGACAAAGGCAAGAAGGACAGGATGGGGCAAAAGGAGTAAGGCCATCAAGAAATGGAGGTAATGAGTACCAATGCTCGTAGTCTGGGCAACAAGCCCCTGAGCTGGTGGCCTTGATGGAAGAGGGATGCCTGGATATCGTAGCAGTCACAAAAACATGGTACACAGAGAACCATGACTGGGATGTTAACATACCAGGGTATATAACCTACAGAGAGACAGGCAGGGGAGAAGAGGGGAGGAGTAGCTCTCTATGTAAAGGAATGGATAAAAGAAACTGAACAAAAGAGTAAACAGGAGGAGAGGAGGCACTGTGGGTCACCTTGGAGACTGGAAAGGACACCACAATCTGCATAGGGGTTAGTACAGACCCCCATGTCAGGGGAGGGAATGGACAAGGATATGATGGAAGGCATTCTTAGGATGGCAGAGAAAGGGGAGATACTGTTGATGGGAGACCTGAGTATGCCAGATGTTAACTGGAGCACATTTGCTGCAGCCACATCCAAGAGCAGGGCCATTCTCGATGCCCTACAGGTGGCAGGCCTCAGACAGCTAGTTTCAGAACCCACTCATGAGGGAGCAATCTTAGACCTCGTACTTCAAATGGGGCAGTGAGAGGATCTCAGATCTAGAAGTGGGTTGCCATCTGGGAACAAGTGACCATCAAACAGTGTGGTTCAGTAAACTCAGCTACAGAGTCAAGCCATACAAAAGTGAGGGTACTGGACTTCAGGAGGGCTGACTTTGGCAAGATGGGGAGTGCCTCAGTAAAGCACTAAACAGGCTAGGAGGAGGGGTGGAGCAACAATGGGGAATCATCAAACTGCCATCACAGAGGCAACAAGCCATTGTGTGAAGCAAATAAACAAATCAAAATGAAAGAAAAGCCACTATGGTTCTCAAAAGGTGGCTGGGAAAGTCAGGAGAAAAAGATAGCATTCAGGAAGTATAAGGAAACACAGAAGGAGCAGGACAGAGAGCTGTACCAGTTAAGGCAGAAGGAAGCAGGAGGGAAGTAAGAATAGCAAAGGCCCAAACTGAGGAAAAGATAGCCAACTCGGTTAAGAAGGGGGATAAAACCTTTATAGGTACATCAGACAGCGAGAAAGAAAGGGAGGAGGGACAGTGAGGCTGAATAGAATGAATGGTGGTGGGCAGAGGGGACAGTGAAAAGCAGGATACTGAACGAATATTTCTGCTCAGTATTCACAAAAGGAGTGGAAGTGCCTAATCTAATTAACAGAAGCACTCTTGATGGGGGTGTCGATCCCAGCCTTTCACAGAAGAAAGGGTTCTGCAAGAACTCCTAAAACTGAAGGTGGACAAAGCAATGGGGCCTGATGGAATTCACCCCAGAATTCTAAAAGAATTGGGGGCGGGGAGAACTAGTGAAACCACTGGACTACTCTTTTAATAAATCATGGAGGATGGTGGTACCAGAGGACTGGAGGAAGGCGGATGTGATTCCCTCTCAAAAGTGGGACCAAGACAGAGGCAGAAAACTACAGACCTGTCAGTTTGACTCTCTGTAGGAAAGTGATGGAGTCTTCTGAAGGAAAGAATTGTTAAGTACCTAGAAGGCTAGTGGGGCACAGGACCCAACGCAGCATGGGTTCACAGCAGGAAGGTCATGTCAGATGACTCTAATAGATTTCTTTGACTGGGTGACCAAAGTAGTAGACCAGGGAGGGCTGTGGACATGGCCTACCTAGACTTTAGCAAGGCATCTGACACAGTCCCACACAAAAGATTAATACTCAAATTAACCAGCCTGGGAGTGGGTCCCAGGGTGGTAGCCTGAGTAAAACATTGGCTGGACAACAGGACACAGAAGGTAATTGTAAATGGAGTCCACTCTGAAGAAAGAGGGGTTACTAGTGGGGCACCGTGAGGTTCAGTACTGGGTCCAGTCCTTTTAATGTCTTTATAAGTGACGTTGCACAGGACTGGAAGAAAAGTTTGCCTCTTTGCAGATGACACAAGATCTGCAACAGGTTGATACACAAGGAAGTGTGGAAAGGATGAGAAAGGACTTGGCAAGGTTGGAGGAATGGTCAGAAGTATAGCTAGGATTCAATGCAAAGAAGTGTAAATAATGCACCTGGGAAACAAGAACCCAGGGAAGATTACACACTTGGGGGTAGAATAACAACAAAAAAGGAAAGGGATCTGGGGTAATCATATCAGATGACCTTAAGGTTAGCAGGCAGTGTGAGAAGGCAGTAGGGGGGGTTGGGGTATACTGGGATGTATAGGAAGAGGTATCACCAGCAGAAAACAGGAAGTTGTTATCCTCTGTACAGACAGTTGGCTAGACCCCATCTGAGTATTGCATCCAGTTCTGAGACCCCATTTCACAAGGACATAGACAGGATAGAAGCAGTCCAGAGGAGGGCAACTAAAATGATGCAGGGTCTGCAAGAGAAGCTGTATGGAGGAGAGACTAAAGAAGCTTAATATGTATACCCTTGAGGAAAGAAGGGAGAGGGGGACATGATAGAAATTTTAAGTACCTCAGTGGAATCAACAAAGTCCAAGAGGGTAGCATCTTTCAGAAAAAGAGACGTTCAAGAACAAGGGGACACAATTTAAAGATTTGGGGGTGGGGGTGGCGGCAGGTTCCAGGGCAATGAGGAAGTATTTTTTCACAGAGAGGGTAGTGGATGCATGAACAGCCTTCCTGAGGAGGTTGTGGGTCTCAAACTGTGGGAGAATTCAAGAATGCATGGGACAGACATAAGGCAATTCTTGTCGGGGGTAGGAAGAAATAGGCTGTTGGTTAACTAGGATCTGCGCCATCCTGTAGGGGAAATGGGCAGACTAGGTGGGTCAAGCGGTCCTTATCTGCAGTCAAAGTCTACATTTCTATACAATTGCACAGACACACTGCCACAGAAGTTGGGGAGCTCATGGATAAAAGCGAATAGTAACGCCAAGAACAGAACCTTGGGGTTCTCCGCTGAGATAGGCCTTGAAGAGGAGCGTGAACCCGACCATTTTATCCTTTGCGATCTTCCAGTGAAGTAGTCATGGAACCATGGAAAAGCAGGTATCTAGACCCAATTGATGCAATTTACCAAGGAGAAGGTGGTGGCTGATTAGATCAAAGGCCGAGTCAAGTCGGATTTAATGCTCCACCGGTTGGAAGACCAGCATCACTTGCATTAAGAATGTCTGTCATGACTTTTGACATGGACTGTGGTAGTACTATGGCCCTTCCTGAAGCCATATTGACAGTCTGTGAGAAGATGATGTAAGTCTAGGTAGGATTATAGCTGAATGTGCAGGATCAGCTCCAGGATCTTAACCAGTGGGCAAAGAATTGAAATAGGCCTATAATTTTCCACAGCGTGAGGCCCCCTCCTTATGGAGGAAGACCACCACAGCCACTTCCCAAAGACTTGGCACTTCTAAATAGACCCATCCTCTTTGGTGAAGATCACACACAGGCGGTGAGTGCTGATGCCCAGAGTTGAGAAACCTGGGTTCTAATGTGTCATGGCCAGGCAGCTCTCTGACTTGACATTTGATAACAGCTTGAAGACTTCTCTAGTGGCTATTTTGGGTGGAAAAAGGGGTTGGGAGCCAAGAGCGCATGATGGAACCGAGACTGGCAGCAGGTGAACTGTGTATCTATCAAGGTCAGTGAGGAACTGATTAATTCTTCTGCAATGGATGGGGATCTTGAAGGAGATGGCTGCCAGACAATGTGGCGCTTGGACACTGGATCGATTATACCTTTGATCAAAGAACTGATAAGTTTCCAGAATTCTTTGGGCCTGCTGAGATTCTCAGTCTGGAGTGAGCGGAGATAGGCATGTTTAGCTCCCTGTGTCCTACTTACACTTATTTCTGGTTATCGATAATATAGCCAATCAGAATGAAGGAGGCTGTGTTTACAGGTCTTCCAGGCTGCACCACGACTCATCACGAGGGTCCTGATTTCAGTAGAGAGCCAGAGTGCCTTAATATCCTTAGATCTATGTCTTGTAGGTGGAGCATGTCTGTTGATAATGTTTTTAAAGGTAAGGACAAAATAATCGAAGTGCCTTATCTATTGACGGGAGGTGACTAATGGGTGTCCAATCAGCATTACTAATAGACATTGAGAAATGGTCTACGTAAACTGAGACATTTTCCTGGATTCATGTATTATTCATGGTGGAGCATCAAAATTATTGTGCCACACACAGTAGATAGGAGAGTGGTCACTAATACAATCTAGTAAAACACCGACTGTTTTGATCCTATATGGGCAATTAGATAGTAACCAATCCAACAGCGCTGCAGTACCCCATTTTGAATTATGTCTTGTGGAAGGAGATACGCTAGTGAACTCTGTGTCACAGACTAGCGTGAGGGCCTTTGTTTTGTGGGGAGACAGCCAATCAACATAGAGATCTCCACAGATTACTGTGTCGGGGAGAGAATAGATCAGACAATGCCAACATAAGGGAAGGCAGTTTGTTGGAAGCATCCCGCGGAAGGTAAATACATCCAATAAGTAGTTTCTTAACATTGTGCGATAAATAAAGATTCTGCATTGGGGCATGCCAGGGAGGAGAGAGCAAAGTGACATGAAATTTAGACTTAACATATATTAAGACACCTCCCCTTCTACCTAAACGGTCATGCCAGTGACGGAGTAGCCAGGGGATTCAAAAACACGCAAATGTCCACAAAAGTTGAAACAGAAGCAACAGCAACAAACCAAAAACTCATCAATAAGAAACTCAAATTTGGTAAAGATACAAACAGCCCTTCTCCAACAAGTGAACCAGGGAGGAAGGGAGAGAGCTTACTTTGCTAAAGGACCCCTTGGGAGAAAGAAGACTACTGTGGTGAGCAATTTTCTTCTTATCCCAGGAGTACTTTAGCATCAGTAACTTTTTGCAGATGACCAAGCAGTACCAAGTGGGGAGGAGGCAGAGAACCCACTTAGGAAAGAGGCTCTGCAGAACTGCCCTGCCAAATCTGGCATCAGATCTGGTCTGCACATCCAAACTGTAGTGTTTCACAAAGGTGTGCACAGATTTCCAGGTAGCTGCTTTGCAGACATCCAGTAGGGGAATGTCCCTGCTGCTGCAAGCAAGGCTGCAGTGCCCCTGGTGGAGGGGTCCTGAGCCCCACTGGAGGTTGCTGACCAGCTTTCTCATAGCAGAATCTAATACAAGAGACCAACCAATGAGAAATAGTTCTCTTGGTAGCTGGTCTTCCTCTGCCTACATCCCCATAGTGAGGAACAACAGTGGAAGAGCCTCTGGACTGTCTAGTATGCTCTAGGTAGTGAAAGATTGCTCTTTGACATCCAAGCTGTGGAGCGTTGCTTCGCCAGGAGTGGATGGTTCAGTAAAGAAGACAGGCAGAGTAACAGACTGGATCAAGTGAAACTCTGGAAACCACCTTTGGCAGAAATGTCTTATTTGTCCTAAGCTCAACTTTATCGTTGAGGATGATGTAATCAGTTCAGTGCACATGGCCTGTAGCTCGAAATCCTCCTGGCAGACGTAATGGCTACCAGGAAGAGCGGTCTTCCAACTTACAAACTTGATGTGGGCCATGGACATAGGCTCGAAGGGTGGATTCATGAGCCCATCTATGCAAAGGTTCAGGCTCCAAGGAGGAACGGGCTCCCTGGTTGGAGGCTGAAGTTGAAAGAGGCCTTTGAAAACTGTTCAAAAATGTTGTGGGAAAACAAATTTCTTCTTTCCCACCAAAAAGTAGGCCAAAACTGCCACCAAGTGAAGATGGTTTCAAGCCAGACGCCTGTAGGTGTACAAGGTAGTCTAGCAGCTGAGGGTCTGAAACCGATAGGGGTTCGACTTTTCGCTCTTGCACCAGAGGGAAAACATTTTTTCATTTGGTTGCATAAGTCTTTAGTGCTTGGTTTTAGCCATACTCAGTATCTTAAGGACCTGTTCAGTGTACTGGGAGGATGGAAACTAGCTCCTCAAGAACCAGGCCTTGAGGAGAAAGAGAGTATGTCTGGTACTGCACTCCCGTCTGAGGAAGGGTCAGCAGGGAGTGAGATGGAGGCAGGCAAATGGGCTTGTTGCAGGACATAGAGAAGGAGAGGTACCAGGCTTGCCTGGGCCAGTCCAGAGCCACTAGGCTCATCGATGCAGGCTGCTGTCTGAGTTTCAGCAAAACCCTGAATTGCAGGGAAAGGGAGGAAATGCGATAGGAACCTCCCTGACCAGTCCAGGATCAGGGCAGCCAGAGGAAGTGTTCCCGGAACTGGAAGCCTACAACAGTACTGAGGAAGCTGAAAACAGAGGAGAGGCAAACAGATCCACGTCTGGTGTGCCCCACCACCTGAACATTGTGGCTAGTACTTGCTTGTTCAGTGTCCATTCGCTCTGACCTTGACTGATGCGCTTAGGCATCTGCCAGAGTATTGAGTTTGTCTGGGAGGTGAACAGCCAAGAGGCTGACTCCCAGGAGAATCCTAGAGACCACAGCTTCCAAACAGAGTATTTCTGATCTGGTACCACCCTGCTTGTTTACGAGAACATTACAGTGGTGCTGTCCGTTCAAATCTGAACCGCCTGCCCTTCTATGCTGGGAGCAAAGCTTTGAGAGCTAGTAAGACTGCTCCGAGTTCCAAAGATTTGTTGCAGCTGTGACTATTCGGGAGTCCAGTTGCAGCTTACTGACGCACTGTCTAAATGGGTTCCCAGCCCAAAAGTAAGGCATCTGTGGCGATCACCTTTGTGGGAAGAGCAGCTTGAAAGGAAACCACTGCCTGCAAATTTGCAGAGTTCTTCCACCACAGCAAGTTTTTGAGGAACTGCTCCAAAACAGGTATCAACTTTGAAAATGTGTTGCTTCTCTGAGACCAGCGAGCTCGAGGTAGGCTTGCAGGAGTCTCATCCTGTACTGGACCCCTGGGACTAATGCAGTCTTAAAGGCCACATGTCCCAGAAGTTTGAGGAAATGTCTAGCTGGTCTTGGCTGTCCCTGGGTGAAAGAATCTGCCACTGAAAGAAAACTGAATTTTTCCTGTGGGAAGAAAGCATATCCCTTCTGAATGTCCAGCTGGGCCCCTAGTGAAGGTGAGCAGCAGGGTGGGTTCCGGTGAGATTTTTTAGATTTACCAGGAAACCCAGAGACTCCAGAATGCGTTCTGCAAGGAAAGAGATTCCTTAACCTGACAAGGAGACTTTGCTACTATGAGTCAGTCATCCAGATAGGGTAGAGAGCGACACCCAGTCTCCTGAGATGTGCTGTTAACACTGAGACACTTGTAAAGACTCTGGGGCCAAGGACAGACCAAAGGGCACTGCGGTGAACTGACAGCACCCAAAGGAAGTTTGAAACCGAGAAACTTCCTGTGAGATCTTCTTATGGGTATGTTGAAGTAGGTGTCCTTAGGTCGTGGGAGGCTAACCAGTCTACCTGCTGCAAGGACTGTACGACCAGGGACAGAGTGACCATTTTGAGTTTGAGTTTTTCAGACGTCTGTTTAAATATCCGAGATCCAAGAAAGTCGCCACTCCCCATTTTCTTTTGTGTCAGAAAATACCTAGAATAGAGGCCCTTGCCCTTCTCCTGGGTGGGACCCTCTCCACTGCTCATAAAATCAGGTTTTGTACCTCCATTTCCAACAGCGGTATCTGCGTTGGGGACAGAGGTCTCGACACCTGGGCACGCTGAGGTCTGGCACCTGCTTGAACTGTAATGACAGACCTTTTCTCCACTATCTCCAGCACCCATTTGTCCGACGTGATAAGGGACCAGTGCTGAAGATGGTGAGAGAGTCTGCTCCAACTGAAAATGGTGAGGTGACCTGGACACTCATCAGGACTTAGACTGAGAGGCAGATGGCTGGGTAGAGGTGGTTCTTCTTTGCCCTTTCTGATCTTGCTCTCTGAAAGACCCCTGTACTGGACGAAGTCATACTGGGGATAGGGACTGTAAAGCCTGGGAACAAAGTTCTGCCCCTACCGCCCTGGGACAGGATCTTGAGGGTGGTGGGCTTAGGCTTGGATAAGTGGCTCTGCCAGGAGCCTTGTACTCAGACTTTTTCATGTAGTCAGTGGTTCTGTAATCAAACATTTTGATCACAGGGAAACTCCATGGCTTTGTTCCGAGTGTCTGTGGTCAGACTGGTTTTCTAAGCCAGGTGAAGCATCTCAGAGAGATGGCATGGGCCATCGCCCTAGAGGCTGCACTCATAGCATCTGCCATGTGGAATTGGTACATAGTAGCTTCAAGGCAGTTTTTGATGTATCCACCAGCTCCTGCACCATAGAATCTGATCCACTGCGGGTGATGGCCTGGACAGATTTCCAAAGGGCTTCCATATTTGGCTGTGAATGCCATGTAAGAAGAAAGTCTGAAAAGCAGGAAGCTGTGGCATACATTTTCTTTGTTATAAAGAAAATCCTCTTGGCATCCCATCTCTTCAAGTCGTATAACAGGCTGTGCTTTGAAACAACTGATAAGCTGCAGGATATACTACATTGACTAGAAATCTGCAACTGATCTTTCTTTCTTACATCTGAGGAAGTTTTCCTTACTTTACAGTTTTACATTGGTATTGCTTTGCATTTAATTTTTTAAATCAGGAAGGGGCTTTTCAAAACTACTCATCTTGTGAGGAACTTCAGAAAGGTTGAAATAACTGCATATTTGATTTTCCTTTGTGGCTAACTGGACTGTCTACTAGTATTCTGTAACAGTTTGCATCAAATCTTTTTAAATAGTTGACAAATCAGTTGCTGGAGATTAGTTGAATTACTATAAAGGGCAGTACTCACCAGGGTGGTGGAGCAGTGGTGTATTTGATTGTTTCTAACAGTCACCAGTGGTTGTGGACTACCCACCCACCCTTCCCCCAGACGGACGCTTCCTTTTAGCCAAGGTTCTGACATCACTTCCTCAACAGGTCTTGGAGGCAGAACTGCTATATTCTTAATAACCCAGCACAGTGCATAAAGGGTAAGAACACACCACACAAAGGAAGAAAAAAAATTATATATATGTATATGTGTTACATATTGTATATTATAAGGAGAGGGACATGTGGGGAGTGGTGCAATGCACTGGCTGTGGGGCAGCAGTTTTCGGAGACATTCTGGAAACTGCGCTGCTGTCCTATTTGCAGGCAACTGTCAGCTCTGAGGGAGGAGGCAGCCCACCTCCAGGCTGAACTGGCAAGGACTAAGGAGGCCTCCCCATCCAAAGAGCACCACTGCCACAGAGGCTGCCAAGTATGAAGAGCAGGTGGACCACAGTGGGTTCTGGAGGGTACGGATGGTGGAACAGAGGCGAAGCCCCTAGTTGTACCTCTACACAAACCATATGCCAGTCTGGCAGAGCAAGGTTCCTCTATGATGGCACCCTCAGTGGAGACCAAGAAGAATGCTGAGGACACCCACAAGAGAGACCCACAGAAGGGTGGCAAGGGACACCACGGGAAGGAAACAGCTTCTGAGAGGGGACTCAATTGTTAGAGGGGTAGACCTGGGAAGGGAGAGGAGAGGGAAGTAAGGTGCCTGCCTGGTGCCATGGCTTGAAGGGACAAGAAGCGAATCCTCAGGATTGCAGAAGCAACATCACAGGAGAGGAACTAGATATAGTCCACCTTGGGACAAATTACCTAGTTAGGCATGGGATCAGTGCAGTGCAGGATGAAATTGTGGAGTTGAGGAGGGCCTCAGAGAGGTAGCAAGCAGTTACTCTTCAGAGGTGCTGCAGTCCATGGCAGGGTGGGAGTTAGGGTACTACACACCATGCAGTTTAATGAATGGTTGCAAAACTGGTGCAGAGCACAGGGCTTTGGCTTCATTGGGGACTGGGGGTACACCTGGGGAGATGAAGGTTTATACTGGCACAATGGTCTGCATCTGTCCATGAAGGAATCAAGATCCTAAGTGACAGGTTTAAATGCTTCCTTGGCAAGCTTTTAAACTAGCCATGGGGAGGTGCTAATAAGAGGCAGGAAATTTCAAGCCTCCCCCACAAAACATGACGGGTAGTAAGGTAAACACTGAGGTACAGTGCTCAGAGGGCAGGACAGGGTAAATGGAAATTAGACAAGGGCAAAAAGAGCAGGCATGGGGCAAAAGGATAAAGCCAACATTTAATGGAGGGAATGAGTACCAATGCCCGTAGTCTGGGAAACAAGCTTCCTGAGCTAGTAGCCTTGATGGAAGATGAACACTTGGATATTGTGGCAGTCACAGAAACATGATACACGGGGAACCATGACTGGGATGTCAACATACCGGGTATACAGTCTACAGAAGGGACAGGGAGGGAAAGAGGAGGTGGAGTAGCTCTATACATAAGGGAAGGGATCAAAGCTACAGAACTATAAAGTAAAGGGGAGGACAAGAGGCACCTGGGTCACCTTGGAGACAGGGAATGGCATCACAATCTGCACAGGGTTGTATACAGAACCCCATCTCAAAGGGAGGAATGGACAAGAAAATGATAGAGGACATTCTCAAAATGGCTGAAAAGGGAGATACTGTTAATGGGGACCTGAATATGCCAGATGTTAACTGGATGACATGTACTGCAGCACATCCAAGAGCAGGGTCATTCTCGATGCCCTGCAGGGGCAGACTTAGACAGCTAGTGTTGGAACCCACTCAGGAGGAAGCAATACTAGACCTGGTACTCTCAAATGGAGAGAGGATCACAAATTTAGAAGTCAGTAGACATCTGGGAACAAGCGACCACTGCACAGTGTGCTTCACAATAAGCACAACCATGGAGACAAGCCATACAAAAACAAGCATACTGGACTTTAGAAGGGCTGACTTTGGCAAAATGGGTGAATACCTGAGGAATACACTGGCAAATGGGCAAAAAGGAGGGTGGAAGAACAAAGGAGAAAAATCAAAACTGCCATCATAGAGGCAACAAGCCTTTGTGTGAAACAGATAAAGAAACAAAGTGGAGTAAAAACAAACAAACAACAAAAAAAAAAACACTATGGTTCTCACAGGAGGCGGCAGGAAGGTTAAGGAGAAAAGACTGCATTCAAAAGTATAAGGCATCACAGAAGGAGCACAGGAACTGTATCAATTAAAGCAGAAAGAAGTGGGAAGGCAGTCAGAATAGCAAAAGCCCAAACTGAGGAAAAATAGCCAAGTCAGTTAAGAAGGGGATAAAACCTTTTATAGGTACATTAGGAGCATAGAAAGGTTAAGGGAGGAATAGTGAACATTAATAAGGGAGAGGGAGGAGGGCAGAGGGAGACAGTGAAGAAAAATTACTCACCTTAGTAATGTTGTTTCTTCTAATGAAGTCTTGCTGTATTCTGACATATGCAGTGATGTCCAACCTTTGAACTGCCTCGAGATGAAAGAGTTAACTTTTCATGCCAGGCATGGAACGCTGAGCTCGAGCTCGGTTGAGACTCTGTCTGTTGCTGTTTGAACTCAAACTGTCAGATCTTTATGAGCTATACTCACTGGGTGTCCTGTGGAAACTGTAAACTTACACTAGCCAACTGGCTACTAAATATATTAAAAAGATTTTTGGTCCCAAAGCAAAGACTCAAGTCAGGAAACCCAAAAATAAAACAAAACACGACACCCACATACCCAAACTAAAGGGGTGAGGAAAGGAGGGTGGGGCACCTCCTGAGAGCCAACACTGCCGCTGCCCACCCACATCCCAAAAACCAGGTTCTGAGAGGGGAGGGGAGGTCAGAATACAGCAAGACTCCATTAGAAGAAACAACATTACTAAGGTGAGTAATTTTTCTTCAAACAACATGAAGTCTTGCTGTATTCTGACATATGCAGACTACCAAGCAGTACCTCCATGGAGGAGGGACAGAACCTACTTTGGAAATAGGCTCTGAAGCACTGCTGTGTAAACCGAGCATCACTCCTAGCCTGGATACCCAGAGAGTAATGCTTGGTAAAAGTATGTACTGTTTTCCAGGTGGCTGCTTGACAAATCTCTAAGATAGAATATCCTGGCAGCAGCCAGGGAAGCAGATGTACCTCTGGTAGAGTGAGCCCTCAGGCCTGAGGGTGGGATCTTGCCTAATTTTTCATAGCAAAATTGAATGCAAGAGACCATCCACCTGGCAATAGATCTTTTAGTGGCAGGTTTTCCTTACCAACCTCACCATAAGTGAGGAACAGTTGGAGGAGTCAAACCTGTGACCCTTGTGCCGCTCTATGTAGTAGCTAAGGGCCCTTTTACATCCAAACTGTGCAGCCTCCCTCCCCAAAGGAGGAATGGTCAGTGAAGAAACAGGAAGAGACAGACTGGTTAAGGTGGAAATCTGAAACCACCATAGGCAAAAACTTCCTATTAGTCCTGAGGACCACCTTATCTCTATGGAGAGAGATAAAACCAGGCTCCACTGACAGTGCCTGTAACTCACTTAGCGCCTGGCAGAAGTGATGGCCACCAAGAACACAGTTTTCCAAGTCAAGTACTTAAGCTCTGCTGAGGACAAAGGCTCAAAAGGGGTTGCATAAGCTGAGCAATGCAAACATTAAGGTCCCAAGCAGGGCAGGGTCCCTGAAGGGAGGATTGGTATGCAGCAATCCCTTGAAAAATTTACAAAATACAGGATGAGCTGAAAGGGAAGAGTGCTTGCTCTGAAAGGAAGGCGAGACAGCTGCCAGATGCACTCTTAGTGTAGCTGGTCTGAGTCCCAAGCTATTGAGATGAACCATATGTCGAGGACTGTGGGCAGGCCAGCAGACTCTGGAGAAATATGCTTCCCAGAACACCATATAGTAAATCTTTTCCACTTGGAATTGTAAGTGTTTCTGGTGGAAGGCTTTAGAAGCCTTTTAAGATATCCAGAACACCTTGGAGAGAGATGCAAATCAGCAAACTCTAACTCTTCAAGAGCCAGGCCTTGAGATTGAGAGATTTGAGATTTGATACCAAACCCTCCCCTGAGCACATGTTAACAGGTTGTAATTCCTGGGAAGAGACAGGGGAAGGTGGACTGCTAAGGACAACAAGAGAGGGTACCAGGGCTGTCTGGCCCAGTCTGGAGCAATCAGAATCACCTTGCAGGGTTGAGACCGATTTTGACTAGCACCTTGAACAGGAGAGGGAAGGGGAGAAAGCATACAGGAACTTCCCTTCCCAATTGAGAACTAGGGCATCCAGGGGACTGAGCCCAACACTGGGGGCCTGCAGCAAAAGAGAGGAAGTTGGTGATTGTCTGGAGCTGCAAAAAGATCTATCTGTGGGTGCCCCATCTGGAGAAGATCTCAAAAATCAGGGGATCCAGGGACCATTCGTGATGGCCCCGAGATATCCTGCTGAGAGCATCTGCCAGGACATTGTCCTTCCCTGGGAGGTGCACTGCTGTAAGGGGCGTTCAGGAATAGGCCAGAGACCACAACTTCATTGCCTCTGTGCACAAGACCGTGACAGAGTGCCCCTTGTTGTTGATATACCACATTGTGGTGGTATTGTCTGTCTGATTTGAACTACTTTGTTCTGAACAGACTTGGAAAAAGCTTGAAGTGCTAGAAACACTGTCTGAGTTCTAATAGATTGATGTGAAGCATAGATTCCTGAGGTGACCACAACCCTTGGGTGGTCAGGTCCCCAAGTGGGCTCCCCATCCCAAGAGGGAGGCATCTGTAGTAAGGATTAGAGAATGAGACTGAGTGACAAAGGAACTCCCTGTCTTAGATTGTCCTGATCCTGCCACCACTGCAATGCCTGGATCAGGGTTCGAGTCACTGGTATTAGTTTGGTCAGAGGATCCTTTTCTGAGGCCAGAAGGCTCTCAAGTGGAACTGAATGTCCCTCATCCAAATCTTGCCCCTGAACCACTGCTGTAGAGGCAGCCATGTGTCCTAGGAGCTGCAGAAAATGCCTTGCTGGTCGAGACACCTGGAGGGTGAATGAAGAGGCCAGTGAGATAAGGGTCCTTGCCCTGTCCAGGGAAGGAAGGCTCTTGCCTTTACTGTATCCAGCTCTGCCCTATGAAGGTGAGGAGCTGCACAGGCTCTAGAACTGACTTTGAAAGATTCAGAAGGAAACCTAGAGAAGTGAGCAGTTGATGAGTTATCTGTAGGTGTGACTTGACTTGGTCTGGAGACTGGCCTACTATGAGCCACTTGTCCAGGTATGGAAAGATGGAGATCTTTTTCTCCTTAGGAAAGCAACCACTACTGCCAGGCATTTTGTGAACACCCTTGGAGCTGAAGTTAGGCCAAAGGGCATTGCTCTGAATTGATAATGGCCTGAGGGCAGCTGGAACCTAAGGTACTTTTGGTGGGAGCTTCTGAGGAGAATATGGAAGTAGGCATCCTTGAAGTCCAGGGAAACTAGCCAGTCCCCTGGCCTTAGAGAGGGTAGAATTATTCCCAGAGTCACCATTTTGAACTTTGGCTTTAAAAGGTGCTTGTTTAAATATCAGAGATCCAGGATGGGCTGCCATTCTCCTGTCCTTTGGGGGTTAGAAAGTACCTGGAGTACAATCCTTTCCCTTGTGTAGGGGTGGAACCCTCTATGGCTCTCAGAGCCAAGAGGGAAGAGACCTCTGCCTCTAGGGCAAGTGCTCTGAAGGACTTGCAGGTGGAAAGGATCTGGTTCTCATCTTGGGAAATTTTGAAGCTGAGAACCAGTCCCTGGCTTACTACTTCCAGGACCCATTTGTCTGATGTTAAAGACACCCAGTCCTGGACAAAGTAAGCCAGCTTGCCCCTACAGGTGGTGGAGAATCGACCCTGGCAAACACATCAGGGTGCCTGTTTGGCAGGGGCTTTAGGCTGAGGGGTGGAAGCAAGCCTGCTTGTACCCCGCCTGCCTCTCCTCTGAAGAATCCCTATGAGCATAAGCAGAAGAGGAGGCCTGGGCTTGGTAGAAAGGCCTATGAAAAGGCCTGCCCCTGGAATGCTGCCTCTGGGGAGTGGCTTGCCTTTCCTTGGCCTGAGCACTCTATAGGTGGTCCTGTATTCATCCATTTTCATGTAGTTCTCTGTTTGCTCCCCAAACAGAGAATTACCCACAACAGGAAAATCCATGGCCTTAGTCTGGGTATCCTGAGACAGGCTAGTACATCTGAGCCAAGCCATCCTACGAAGGGCCACAGATGTAGCCATGACTCTAGATGAAACATCACTGGAGTCCACTGCAGCATGGAACTGCACCTTGGATGCCTCACCATCCGCAGCCACCTGCTCCAGCTCCTTGGCAAGCTGGCCAGTGACCTGTTTAGCCAGAGCCATTACAGTGTCCCATCTATATTTCTGATATCTAGCTGTATAGGCCATATAATTAGCCTGCCTGAGTCCCAAGGATGCTGCCATGTACTGTTTCTTTGCCATGGCATCAATCCTCCTGGAGTCCTTATCTGGGGGTGTGAAGCCATGGGTATATTTGCCTTATCACAGGCAGCAGCCTGCACTACCCCAACATGGCTGCACTGCTGGGTAAGGAACTCTGTATCTGAGCCTGAGAGAGTATACCTCTTGCCCATTCTCTTGTCCACAGGAGGTATAGAATTAGCAGTCTTTAAAATTGTTATTGTCTGTTTCTCAAAGGACTTATGAAAGGAACAGACAGCCTCCTGACTCTGGGATATCCATCATCTCAACATAGTCAGGCTCCTCCTGATCATCTACAGCTTCTTCCACAGGAAGCTGAAGAGTTTCAGCCACTTTTTGTAGAACATAAAATGGGAAGGGACTCAAAGCCTAGGAGGAGAAACCCTGAAGGTCTGTCTGTGAGAGATGTCTGGGTCAATGGGCACATCAGACTTTCGTAATCACCATCACTCTCCTCATGTTCATAAAAATCTTCTAAATTATAATGTGGAACCGGCCGGGCGAGCCCTACCCGATGATGCCGGTTCGGTCGGAACGGAATTAGCGACTGAACAATCCTTATCGCTTTGGCTATTTCATCAGCGGTCGGAGAAAGAAGTTGTGGATCCGCACCGGCTGATTTATCCCGTCTTTTCTTTAACCGAACAGACTCGAGTCGGTTCTCCTTTGCCCGAAGAAGTTTCGCCTGGTCAGAGGGCACTCCTTCTGGTTCGGTTAGAACCGAACCAGGCTGGCCATCCGGTCAGCGGACTCTTTGGCCTCCCTTTCCTGAGCCTACCAACTCTCTTTTCCAGGGTAGCTGCAGGAAAATTCTTGCAAATCTGGCAGTCTGAATCGAGGTGGTCAAACCCCAGACAATAGACACAGGTGGTGTGGGGGTCAGCCTTAGCAAAGGCTTCCCCACACTAACTACAGTGTTGAAACCCAGTGGGCCCGTTTTTCTTTGGGTTTCTCAGACATGGCCAGTCCTAACCAAACTTACCCTTTTTCAGCAATCCACCAGGCAAGACACCCTTATCGGTTCCTGACCGTTACGGGTCGTGGAAAAACCGTAATGAAATCAGTTTTTCAGAACCGATAAGGACCGTTACCACACTCTAAAAGTAGAATAAACTTTTTGAATAAACCTGATCGGTTCAAACAGAACCGATCCCACATTTACAAGTTCCACACAGAAGAACAAAAATAAATCTATCTAGTACTCACGATACCACAGACAGAGACTGAACTGACAGGTTAACGGATTAAATTCGGTCGAAACCGAGGAAAACAGCACTTTAACCGACTAAATTGAACCGAGCAAAGGAGAAATCTCAGGAGCGACTGTTCAGTGAGGCGGAATAAAGAATCTGACGGTTTGAGTTCAAACAGCAACAGACAGAGTCTCAACCAAGCTCGAGCTCAGCTGCTCCATGCCTGGCATGGAAAGTTAACTCTCATCTCCGGGCAGTTCAAAGGTTGGACATCACTGCATATGTCAGAATACAAAAGAAGATGAGGAGGAGTTACCTAAACCAGACAACAGAAGCACTCTGGGTAGGGAGTTGACACCAGTTCATTTACAGAAGAAAGAGTCCTGAAAGAATTCCTAAAACTCAAGGTGGACAAAGCAATGAAGCCTGATGGGATTCACCCACAATCCTAAAAGAACTAAGGAGGACCTAGTGACACCACTGACCACACTTAAATCATGGGAGGATGGGGTGGTACCGAGGACTGGAGGAGGGCAGATGTGATTCCCTTCACAAAAGTGGGAGCAAGGCAGAAGCAGGAAACTACAGACCTGTAAGTTTGACCTCCGTGGTAGGGAAAATGATGGAATCACTTCTGAAAGAAAGAACTGTTGAGTACCTAGAGGCCAGCGAGGCACACGACCCAAAGCAGCATGGATTTACAGCAGGAAGGTCATGTCATGAATCTAATAGATTTCTTTGACTGGGTGACCAAAGTAATAGACCAGGGAGGGGCTGTGGATATGGCCTATCTAGACTTTAGCAAGGCATTTGACACAGTCCCGCACAAAAGATTAATAATCAAGTTAGCTAGCTTGGGAGTGGGTCCCAGGGTGGTAGCCTGGGTTGCAAACTGGCTGCACAACAAGACACAGAAGGTAATAGTGAGTGGAACACATTCAAGAAAGGGGGTCACTAGTGAGTACCTCAGGGCTCAGTACTGGGTCCAGTTCTCTTTAACATCTTTATAGGTGACATTGCAGAGGGTCTGATGGAAAGGTATGCCTTTTGCAGATGATACAAAGATCTGTAACAGAGCTGATACACGGGGCGGGGGTATAAAGGATGAGAAGGGACTTGGCAAGGTTGGAGGAATGGTCAGACATATGGCAACTTAGATTCAATGCAAAGAAGTGCAGTAATGCACCTGGGAAACAAAACCCAGGAGAAGAGTACACAATAGCAGGGAGGTACTAACAACAACAAAATGGAACGGGACTTGGGGGTAGTCATATCGGATGATCTAAAGGTGGGTAAGCAATGTGAGAAGTCAGTGAGGAGAGCCAGGGGCATACTGGGATGCATAGGAAGGGCATCACAAGTAGAAAAGGGAAGTGGTTATCCTCTGTACAGACAGTTGGTGAGACCCCATCTGGAGTACTGTGTGCAGTTTTGGAGATCTCATCTACGCAAGGACATAAGACAGGATGGAAGCAGTCCAGAGGAGGGCAACTAAAATGGTGCAGGGTCTGCATCAGAAATCATATTAAGAGAGACAGAAAGCTTAATATGTATACCCTTGATGAAAGGAGGGACAGGGGGAACATGATAGAAACGTTAAAGTACCTCAAGGAATCAACAAAGTCCAGGAGGGTAGCATCTTTCAGAAAAAGAGATGTGTAAGAACAAGGGACACAATTTAAAGATAGAGAGGGGACGGCTCAGGGGTAATGTGAGGAAATCTTTTTCAATGGAGAGAGTCATGGATGCGTGGAACTGCCTCCTGGGAGGTCGTTGAGCTAAAACAGTGGGGAATTCAAACATGCATGGGACAGACACAAGGCAACTGTAGTGGGGTGGCAGGAAGTAGGCTGTTGGTTAACTAGAATCTGCAGCTTATCCAGTAGGTAGGAAATGGGCAGACTGGGTGGGCCAAATGGTCTTTATCTGCCGTCAAAGTCCATGTTTCTATGTTTCATCCTTGTCAGTGGGAAAGGGGACAAGGAGACTCAAGCTTTCACAAGCTGCCTGCTGCACTACAGTCTCATAGCTAGGTGCGTAGACAGGACCTCTGTACCATTTTTAGACAATTTATAATTTTTCTCAATCTGCTTATCAACCCCTGATATTGAAGTGCAGTGCTGAAGTATCTTCGTGGTATTTTTCTAAATACATTATGGATAGAACGACCAGGGTCTTTGAAGGCGAAAGACCCTTCATCTCAATATAATCTTCACCTTCATCGACATCCTGGTTGGGCTCCTGCATAGGGAGGTCCAGGGTGTCCAGCATATTTTGTATAAATGTAAACATAGAGGAAGGATCCCGTGGTCACCGGGGATCCCTAAGATGAGAGTCCGGGACTCCTAGGGCTCAAGGCCCTCAAAATCCATGTCAGGGCATCATAAAATTGATCATTATCTGTGTCACCCTCACGGTCTACAGAAGAGAGAACTGTGGAAGACTGCTTGCCAGCCCCAGTAAATAGACGACCCATCTTTTGAAGGATCTGAAACAGTTGCCATGCTTTTTCCATATCTTGCAATTACAGAAGAACCTCATGAGTTTGTAACCATTTCTGTATGCTTTAAGCTGCCTGTTGTCTCTGTATTGGCTTTCCCAGGAGCAACGGGCGATATTTGTCTCAAGAGTTTCTTTTAGCCACTTTAGAGGCTTGATCAAGCTTTCTTTTTAGCCACTTTTATTATTTTTCAATTTGTGAGGAACTTCATCTTTGGAAGCTTTATTTTTGGCTAGGATCTGGAGGGTTCCTCAGCACCTCTGATTTTGATATTAGTACTTTTGAATGGCCCATCATTGGAAGCCTTTGATTTATCCTCAGCCATAATAAATCAAAGGTTTGTCTACTATGTTTGCCAATTTAAGCAGAGCAAACCAGTCCTGGACCCAAGAACTGAGTGCAGGTTTCTGTGAAAATGCCACCAGCCAGTCTGCCCCAGTTAATAAACTCAGCCCATTACTTAGAGCATTTTTTTTTGGTTGTAGAACTGGGATCTGTATCAGTGTCAATCTTAACAGAAACCCAGTAATACTCAATGCAAGACAGGTGACTGCTGGACCCTTACGGACAGTCCAGATGCATTTGATACCAAGGTCCAGTAATATAACTAAAAAGGTTTCCTTGTAATTGCCAATCTAGAGAGAAAACTCCAAGGCACTGTTTAAAATTGAAATCCATAGCAGGTGCCTTGCAGTAAACCCGCAAGGCCTGAGGAAAACAAGGCAACTGTCCCTAATTTGACAGTTCCCACAAGAATTCCCCAAAATGAGAAACCATTGAAAATAAGCAGCCGCGATAAAATTAGGCTTTAAACTAAATAGTCGTGGTAAAAGTCAAAATAAGCGTTGCGATAAAAATAAAACATTTGTGTGGCACTAAAGAAAAGGTAACACTTCCACTCATCACACTAAAGGAAATAATTTATGAGGAAAACTTTACCCAGATAAGCACTAGGAGGCCGTCAACAAGGAAAGTTGGGAGACACCTCAGAGGCAATATTGCTCAACCTAGCGAAGAAAAATTCAAGCCTTCAACAGCTCTCACTCAGCTCACACCCTCTCCCGCCTTTAAATATCTCTTAAAGGCACACCTCCGGGCAGTTGTACCTAGCCAACTAAGTGCAAAAAGTTTCTGATGCTAAAGGACTCCTGGAGTAAGAACAACCAAAGCAGCTCACTGAAAACAGTCACACAAGAGCAGAGACATCTTCAATGGAGCTGCTGCATAACTTAAATGCTCTTCTAAATCCTTAATGTCTCCTGATGACTCCCAAGATAATGGACCATGGACTGCAGGAACCAGAGGATGTTTGCACTTATTTCCAAGACGCAACCTTCAAAGAAGAAACACTGCCAGTACTTAATGACCAAGACAGAGGTCAGAAAGATTACAGACAACTCAGACTTCTCAAATCTAGAAAAGGACTGACTTGGCAGACTCAGTGGTGTCTTCAAGACTTAACTGAGAACTATTCAGATATATATTCCCAGATTTTGCCACAATGGCCAAGATTTTACTTGTGCCATCTGTTATTTCAGCTGCATGTGAAAGAGGATTTTTTGTGCAAAATAAAACAAAAGGCATAAGACCTCTAAAGGCCGACACTGAGCAAACTCAAGTGGATAGCTCAAGAGGGAGCTGAAGAGTAAGACCCTCTTCCAGCTTTTAAGAAATTGAAGGCATTAGACTGCACAGAAAACAACGCTTAAAAATGTCAAATTGTGAATTTTTTTTTTTTTAGTTTCAGACTCAGATTGCTGACCCAGAGACAACAGATGACTGATGGGCAACTTGGGCACAGGAGAGAAGTATTTTGTTTCCATTTATAAAGGCGAGTGGGAACGGCCATAACAAGTAGTAGCCTCATTCTGCTCTCATCTCACACCAACAATGGGTTTCTAAACTGGTGGGAGGGAGAAATGCCTAACAAGTACACTATGCCCATTCTGCTCTTTCCACAGTCTCAACAGTAGCTTGTTCCGTCATCAAGAACCAAACAGAACTTAAGACATGAACAGGAGAAATATATGTTATGGGCAGGAGGGTGTTAAGAGAAGTTATGGGCAGGAAGGCTTTACCATTAGGAGAAGTTATGCCAGGACAGGATGTCATGCCATGAAAAAGGAACGATAATCAAGTCTGCACAAGAGACCACCATGTAGACTGTGCCACTGTCTTAACCATGACAGATGAGGAGGTGGGTGGGAGGCGGAATGCTTTTAGTCAGTAAAATGCTTTATGCAGGACTTGTGCAGGAGAGGAGAGGAGAAGTATTGGGCAAGAGAGATGACTGGAGACATACTGGTAATTGTCAGCTATAGGAGGGCAAAGTTTATGCCAGGTCAGGAGAAGTGTCATGCCTTTTAAAGAACAAAGAACAGCAAGTCGGTCCACTTGATGAAAATTGTGCCAATAACATGGGAGTGTGTGTGTGTGTGTGTGTGTGACAGTTTTAGTCAGTATAATGATTCAAGATTTGTGCAGAAGAGAAACAGGAGAAGTATTGGGCAGGAGATGACTGGGAAACAGGAGACTGTCAGCATCGACTACTGCGTTCACAGCCAAACTACGATGTTTTAGGGAACATCTGTGCTTTTTACTAAATGGCTTTTAACATCTGTTGTAGCCAGGTTGCCACATGTCTGCTTGAGAGGGCAGCAAGACAGAATGTCCATGTCAGACAGGCAGAAATGACTACAAAACTGTAAGTACAATGCTTTTTATTGTACTTTGATTCTACATGTACACACAGATCAGGTTTAAAAATTTGGCATTTTGTAACTGGGGACGCTTTATGGTTTATCCCAGACTGTCTTACAGTGCCTTTTAAATGACACTTAATGTCTGTACAATCCGGCTGAGAAAACAACTGTACGACAAACAATGTTGTCACAGCTGTGCTTTTGACTCGAATTGTCTGATAAGTATAAAACAAATGGGAAATAAAGACAAATGGGAAAATGAACTTCCAAAATCATTCCATTCATTTCAATGGTAACCCCAAAATGTCATGGGACTCCCAAACTTAAGCTCAGAACCCCCACCCAGACAGTCCAGGACCCATGAAACAAAATTATCCTACCAAGAGCCCTGTAATTAGTTTTCCTGTCTGTCCAGTTTTGTGTCTGCTTGACTGTCTCACTCATTTCTCTCTATATGCAGTTTCTGTCATCATGTTATATTTTACATATACTACATGTTGTCATCGTCTTACCCCAGTTTTGACACATATGCAAATACTGGCCACTGTTTTGTCCATAATATATCTGTAATGTAAAACATCTTCAAAAAGCCATTTCCACAAAGTGCAATTTCAAATAAACTGTCAGGTTTGTCCTGCTGTCAACTCAAGCCAATACCAAGCTATCTGTGACTTATCTGGACTAAAATTAGCTTAGTAATAGGTTACCACACTTACTGTCTGTACTAAAATTAACTTAGTAATAAAAGTTACCACAATTACTAACAGCGTAGATGATGTTCCTAATGGTATGTGTTTTGTTACAGGAAAAATCAATTCAGTTTGATTTCGATTTTGGCACTATGCACAACTGTTCATTCAAACATGCATCATTTCAGAAATTACCAACAAAGAAGTTGAACTACCCAGAACCTAAACAGCAACCACAAATGTGGTATGGTTAAAAAACGTTTATAATTAATATATTCTAATTAAAATACAGTGACAAATTCCTTCACTGCAGCAATCCTGTGTAATGAACCACATGGAAGTGCTGTAATGTAACAAATTTGACACTGTATTTTATATTTAAATATTACTCTAACTGAACAACATTTGCAGTTTTTTTTTGGTTCCAGGCAACCAGACTTCTCTACTGGCAGCTTTGAGACTTCATGTCGAGGGGCAGGTCGTTTGTGCAGCCACCTCTTCCAGACTGTAGCTCATTCTGTATTTTCAGAGGGGAAAAAATTATTCTCAAATTTGTCAGCCAGGATTACTGTTTCTACTCCAATAATAGTAGACTGCCAGGGCTTATATGTAACATAAGGGAACTGAAGCAGAGCAACATATTCCTTGGACATACTGACTTAATTTTCTCACTCAGTGGTTGTAAACATGCATGGAATACTCAACGTTTATGCACCTGCATTAAAATCATAGGAATTTATAGATGAAAAATATGTCAGACATGCCCATGCCATCCCAGCTGCAGAAACACCCACCACCCTGCCCACCCCAACCCTTCCCCATCTATTCCCAGACAACCTCTCAACATCACCACCACTTGGAGAGCACCACATACCTTGTCTGTTGGCTCAATATCTATTTCAATCTCTTTTCCCGTGAGGGTCTGAAAAAGAAACATTGAAATGTCAGTTTTCTACATTAACAAATAATGGGGGTGGTAAACATTAAAACAGATTTTGATGGTCTCAGTTTCAGGGCTGGCCGTGCTGATACCAGCCCCAGTGTCAGATTGTGCCAATACTTATGCTCTTGTTGAACACTGGGACATCGATATAGGTCCTGTGCAGGACCGGACGATCAATGCCAGGCCAGGCGGTGTGCTCATTAATACCTGCTGTGATCCATAAAGTTATAAACAGATGAGTTGAATTCATGGCCCCAATAGGTGAAAGTGATATAACTTTCAAAAGATAATTAGAAAGGCTAACTCTGGAACCGTGGTGCTAACATGAAGTCAGCTATATGCCCAAGCCTTGCTAATACCCATCCCTTGTACTGACTTTAGTACATGGATTGTGTTGATGTGTACATGCATCAATACATTCTGTCACACAGTGATACGGGAAGCATTTAGTCTCGGCTTAGACAAGAAATGCATAATCGAGCCTCCATATATAAATAATTAAGCTTCTAGTCCAAATGGTTCCATAGTTACCCATATTGTACAAATGATCTTTTAAAAGGCTTAACTTTCAGAGTTAGAATTTTTTTTCTCTTTACATGAAAGTTTGGAGCCAGTGCTATATGCATTACAATGCATCAATACACATTTTTCCATGACAGTTCTGATAGGTATTTCAAATAATTTGTTTTCAGATCTTTGGTTCACATTCTACATAAATAATTAAAACAGTTTTCCAGTAGCATGCGCTTTTAAAGTGGTGTAGCTGCACCACAAAAAATCCTTTCCTCACCTCATAATATGAACACCCAAATAAGCCAGCAGAAAAAGGCCCAGCAGTCTAGCAAGTCTGCTTGGCGTGCAGATCCTTCAGCATCTACTGAGGATACCCCCAGTTAATGCCTCCTAACGCCTCCCTCCCCACATACAAACACAGAATTTGACAGCAAATAAGGACCTTTCAGCCCACCTAGTCTGCCCATTTTCCCTACTGGGATTAAAACTGGCACCAGCTCTCACTAACCAAATGCTGGTAGATTTTGCATCGGGCTAGTAAGATTTTCAGTTCACGAGCCCTGCGATCTCATACTGGAGATAGTAACATTTCAATAAGTACACCAGCTGGGCCAGTGGAAAAGTCTGTGAGCTAGTGGATTTTCCCAGTCACTAGCCCTGCTGGCTGGTGGCTGCAGAATTGAATTTTGATCCATGCACGCTACATCCCTTTATTTTGTCCAAAACTCTTTTGAAGCTATCCATCGTCTTCCTGGAGACCACCTCTTCCAGTAACTCATTCCACTTAGCCACCAGTCCCTTTGTGAACCCCCACCAGCTTGAGGCAATGTCCCTGGTGGTCTTGTTCTATCTGACTGAAGAGACCCTCAGTGCTCACCCTGTTTACATGCTTGGGCACTGCGGGTCTCGATTATATCCCTCTCTCCTTCTGTCATGCAGGGAGTAATGTTCAGTGCATTGATTCTCTCCTCAGATGTTCTACCTGCGTCCCTGGATCATTTTGGTTGTCCTTCTCTGGCCCGTCTTCAGTAAGCTGATGTCCTTCTTTAGATAAGGGCACCAATCGGCACACTATACTACAGGTGTGGCCTTACTGGTGATATGTACAGTGGCAGAATGACTTCCGCCTCCTGCTGGTTTCCCCTGGTTTGCAGCCCTAGCATTTAATTTGCTTTAGTTGTTGCTCTCCTACAGTGTGCCCAGCATTGTAAGTCACGCATGATGATTACCCTCTCACCCCACAAGTCGTCATCCTCCTTCTCCTCTAACCTGGATACCTGCACATCACCCTGCCAGTATTTGGTCTCCAGGTTTTCACCTCATGTGCATTTCCATATACATTTAAGCATTGAATCCCAGCTGCCAACTACCAAACCATTTCTCCAGATCAGCCAGGTCTCCCTTTGGTCCTGTGTCCCCTCCTCAGTGTCCGCTCACCGACAAGAGCTTTGTGTTGTCAATAAAGAGACAAATTTTACCCTGGTATTGCTGAAGATATTAAACACCACAATATAATTAGAGTAGCATGGAATCAGGGTCGAAATTGGCACTGGCCCGCAAGCCAAATGCTGGTAGATTTGTATTGGGCTAGTAAGATTTAATTTAAGTAGCCCTGTGGGCTTGTACTGGAGAAGGCAACCCTTCAGTATGTACACCAACTGGGCCAATGGATTTTCCCAGTCACTAGCTCTGCTGGCTAGTGGTTGCAGAATGTAATTTAGACCTGATGGTACAGTCAGGGTTGAGAGGCAGTTCCTTGCATAACGGCAATTATCTGCCACTTCTATCTCAGACATCTTTTGACGTATGGGCATTAAATCTGCAAGGACTGCAAACATCCCAGGATCTTGAAACGTGTTAATTTTGGTGAAATCTGTTTCAACTTTTATTCTGCTACACAGTGGTAAATAGCACTGAATATATAAAAAGGGCCTTTTCTTTTGCTCTTCAATAACAGGCTAGAAATTAATGCTGTTCTGTCCGTTTTGTACACAGTTTTCAAGGCAGAATACCATCTTTCACACTGGTAATCCGACTAAAATAACACTCTGCAATGCCTCCACTCAGTTTAATGTATACCACTGATATTCTGGGCTCGTAGACCATCAAACCTTGAGACGGAATACCAAATTTGGTTTTCTGCTATTCTGCTTCTCACATCAGATAACTTAATTGATTTCTATCCATGAATAACCAATGAATGCCTAGGATTTAAAATATGAAACTTGCAGGTCTGTTGGATCCTGTCCAAAGAAGTGATTTGGGTGTTTATAAAAGCACCAAAAGGTAGTCCAAGGAAATGGTGTTGAAGCCACAGCGTTAAAAACAAATCAGTCACACCAAAACTGCTCACATACAGGAGAAATAAAACAATCTCACATCATGAGATGAAGGATAAGGTGCTTTATTGTGCAAAAAAAAAAAATGTAAATCTCTGAGTGCTCCCAAAACTTATTTTACATTAATACACACCTTGAGAAACACAGAAATATAGAATTGTGGCTGGCAGAAAAGGACCCCATAGCCCATCCAGTCTGCCCAATATACCCCCCAATCTAATTCATCTTGCATCTTCCATTCCTTACCCTCCTCCCTCTTATTTAGCCCCATGTAGAGTCCCAAGCTCCCTTGAATTTATCCACTGAATCTAATCCCATGACTCAGTCTGGCAGCCTGTTCCATGGCCCCACAACCCTCTCAGTGAAGAACTTCCCTTAACATCTCCTCTAACTCTATCCTCTCCAGTTTGAATGCATGCCCATAGTGGATTTGTTCTCACTCATCTTGAAGATGCTACCTACCTCACCCTGTTTATTCTCTTCAGATAATTGAAAGTTCCTACCATGCCCCCTTCCTCCACATCTCCAGTGTGTACAAGTTTAGTTCCTCCAGCCATTCCTTGTATGACCTCTTGTAGCCTGTGCACCATCTTGGTTGCCACCTCTGGACCCTCTCTAGCCTGTCCCTTCTAACTGTGGCCTCCAGAACTGGACCCCATATTCTAGCTGTGGTCTGACCATTGTTTTGTATAATGGCATGATCGCCTCCCTTCTCCTGCTTGTGAAACCCTTCTACGCATGCCAACATTCTGTCTGCTTTGCCAGCTGTCCTGTCACAGTGGCTCTGAACATTCATGTTATCCAAACTTGTGATCCCCAGGTCCCTTTCCCGTCACCCCTCCCCCAAGCCAGTATTTCGCCTTGGGTTTCTCGCCTATGTGCAGCATTTTGCACTTTTAGCTGAATTGTAGTTGCCACTTTGCTGACCACTCCACCAGTTTGGCCAGATTCTCCCTCATTCTTTCCACTCCCATGTGTCCACTCTATTAAAGATCTTCGTGTCATCTACGAACAGACGCATCTTCCCATTTAGGCCCTCAGAGATGTCCCCAATGTATATGTTGAACAGTATGGGTCCTAGCATGGACCCCTGGGGAAGCCCACTCGTCACCCTCCTTCTGAGTGCACCCCATTTACTACGAGTCCTTCCCTGCAACCAATTTTTTATCCAGTTTGTGAGGTTGCTCCCCCCCTCAGCTACCCAATTTGCTTATTAGCCTCCTGTGGGGATGGTATCAAAGACCTTCCTGAAGTCCAGGTAGGCCACATCTACAGCGCACTCCCCAGATACCACATCTCTGTTACGCCATCAAAGAATTCAATCAGAATGGTCTGATATGACCTTCCACCTGTGAACTCATGTTGGCAGTCATCTAAGGGCCCTCCTCCTCTAGAAATTGTACCAGCCTTTCCTTTATAAGTGCCTCCATTAGCTATGTCTCAGACATAAGGAAGAGTATAAGGAGTGAAATGAGTCTCTGCAAATCACTCGAGCTGGGTGCGGTGGTGGATGAGAACGATGGGAGGGTGGCCTGCAGGAGAACCTGGAGGCTCTGAGTTCAGTGCAAAGAAATGCAAATGCAGGGTTCTGCACCTGGAGGCCAGAAATCCGACCCAAGGGTATACCCGGGGCGGACACACTGCAAGTCTCAAGGGCGAGAGGGACCTGGGGGTGGTGGTAGATGTCAGAATGAACAACTTGGGAGACCTGTAGGACAGCAGCAGCAAAGCCAATAGGATGCTGGGATGCATCGCTAGGGGACTACCTCCAGAAGGGCAAAAGTGATCCTTCTGATATGTAACTGCTTGGTTAGCCACACCTCAGTATTGTGTGTAGTTTTGGAGACACGTGCTTAAAAGGGACATTACACTCCTAGAGAGGGTCCAAAGGAGGGTAACCAAAATAATCTGGGGCCGGGGAGAAGAGGACCTATGGGTACAGGCTCAAGAGCTCAACATGTACACCCTGGAGGAGGGACATGCTAGAGGTCTTCAAGTACATAAAGGGAATTAATAAGGGAGACTCAGTAGGGGTGCTGCTGGGGAGAGAGGTGGTGTTACTTCACTGAGAGGGTGGTGGAACCGTGGAATGCGCTGCCCGAGGGCCTGATGGAGGATTTAAGAGGGATGGCATTGGGGTGAAGCTGACGAAGTCCAATACATGGGAACATCTTGGACTGGGGACAGAGGAACCCAAGGGGAGACAGCAAAGCTGGTGCCCAGTATGGTGCTATCGAGCAGAACTGAAGACCATTAGGGCCTCCTCTGCTGACATTTTTATCGTTAGCTTTCCCACGACAGAGCTAAGGCTAACCGGGTGGTAGTTTCCCAGCTCCTCCTTTCCTCCCCTTGTGTAATGGCACATCAGCCCTTTTCCACTCCCCAGGGACCCTCCTTGTCCAATAACAGACTCAATAACCTTGTGAGTGGTGCCACCAGTTCCTGCCTTAGCTCCTTGAGTGGACTGCATCTGGGCCCATTGCTTTGTCTATCTACAGTTTTCCTAGTTCCTCCAATACTCCATCCCACGTAAGCAGTAGTTATTAGCATGAAATTAGGTTTTAGGAACACTCTCAGATTTGTAGTTTTTTGTTTTTGTTTTTCGCACACTAAATAAAGCACCGTATCCTTCATTTCATGAGATTGCTTTATTTCTCCAGGTATACAGAGCTGAGCCTTTGCTGTAACTGTTTTAAATACTAAACAACTTTTGCCTACAATTTACTAGGGAAATTCTGGGACCTAGGATACACAGTTCAAAATCAAAGTACCAGTGGTAGGTACTAAGAGCCAGTGTCAAATTACTCTATGCAGAAGCACATTCCACCTGAAAATGAAGTGTGACATCTCAGTTAGGTTGTTCTGTGGAAATAAACAATGTAAGCTGGGAGGTACTTCAGAGTTTTTATCAATGTAGAGAGTAGAAAGAAAAAAATAATTGAAATATTCACAAAAAAATAGAATATGCAGGAGACATGCATGATAAAAGGCAGATACTCTCAATTTGTGCGATTTCTGTAAAACACACAATCAAAAGCATCAAACAGCACACATCATGGGTATACAAATCATAACTATGCGTGTTGGGAGGTAAGCAGACCAGAAAATGTTTTGGCTAGTACTATATTCTACTTGTTCTCTCACTACTTAAACCTCACCACAGCCAACACACACACACTAAATTTAACATAAATCTTAAACTCTGTGCAAATGAATACCATGACTACAAGAGGTGATGCAAGCATGACCTGCTGCCAAACTAAAAGAAACAAACACACATACTGCTATGGCCAGTCTATGAGCTCCTCTGCCCAGTATGGTGAATACACCACCACTGGGTTGGATTTACTGACCATCACAGAGCTCAAGCAGAAGGGAGCTTCCCAGTGCTGCAACTTCCCATCCCCAGGTCTCAAAAGGAGCGTGCCACTCTCCAATGCATCTCAGTGTTCTCCCTCCCTGTGTCACGCCAGACACTCCATCATCTGTACACCTACAGCAGCACTGTGAGGCACTCAGCCTCCCCTGCCGGGAGAGCCTCCTCCATGCAGCTCGTTTCTGAAGCCAGGCCAACTGGGACACTTGATCTTTGCCCCACCCCAGGTACCTTCCCAGAGCCCAGACTGCTGCATTGTCCGTGCCACGCAAAGACAGTCTCAGTGCCCACCCCTTCTAGTTCTGATACCAAAGAAAGAGTACAGGATTAGCTAGCCCGGTGTTTTGTGGTTTGTGAAACAACAAGCACTGTGCAGAGCTTACTGCGGCCTCCTAAAATAAAACAGCATGACTAGGGGCAGCGCTAACATGCGCCAAGAGCGAAAGCTGCATCCTAACCGGAACATAACCCTCTCTTCACTTTGACAGTGGGTCCAAATAGATACACCTACTCTACAACAATATCTAAAGGAACGAATGTGAACTATTCAAATTCTGCCACTGATCATGTTTTAACCCCGTAGGTTCCTCTTTAGACCCTCATTTTCTACACCAGTGGGTCCAATTCGACCCATGTTTTAAACCCCAGCGCTGTCAAACCCAAGGAGTAAATCTTCCTACACGCGTGGTCATATACAGCGCTAGCAGATATCTGCCGGATTAGCGCCGAGGCAGACTGCATTCTAAACAGAGTTCACATCCGGGCCCACCGTTCGGTCCACTCACCTTCACTTTGATCAGCATGTTGAGCGCCGCTCCCGCCGCCCAGCGGCCCGTTCCCGCAGATCAACCGACTGAGAGGAACCCGCGCGAGCGAGGCCGAGCACAAGCCTGCCGCACCGCCACCCGCCTTACAACCAGCGGACAGTACCAACGGGAGTGAGATCGAGCCTGCCGCAACGCGTTCCACCTTACAAACGGCCAACCGCAGCAAGAACAGACGGTCGGTGAACTGAGCGCCGCAACTTCACCGTGAGCACTTCCGGTTAGCGGCGCAGCACCTTTCACCCGCGCTGTCGGTAATCGTTCTGTTCATTAGTCGTACAACATGGACAAGAATCGTAATTCTCTAGAGACTGTTGTCCATATGACCAATGTAGGGGATGAAACGGAAATAAATAAAAAGCCTACGCAGTATGCGGGTTCGTTCCTGTGTATGTCGGGAATTGTGGTTTTGCCGCCCCGAACGGCGAGCACTCCACATTGGTAAATAATGGTCGGGGCGGGAGAAAGACGCTGTGTGGTCCGTCCTGAACTACTGACTCTGCGGGCTCGTGCCTGCGTCCGACTGAGTCTCGGCGTGCACGCGCTCTGCCTGTGAAGCAGTGACTTTTCCAGGCGCAGAGGCAAGGTGTGTGCTACTGGGCATGCGCAGATCGGCGCTGCGGTCACCCTGACGACCCGTTAGCTGGAAATTCAACGGTCGCCCCGCTGTCAGTGAGTGACAAAGCCGCTTGGCCTGCTTCTCTTCCATGCTTCGGGCCTTAATTACTCTGCGCCTTTCTGTGGTTGTGTATGTCCCTTTGGACAGTTGTTGTCTTTATTCAGGCTTTACTATAACATCACAGGGCCAGGGCAGCTAGGCTTGTGCTAAAGCCAGACAGGCACCACTCACGTGTGGCACACTAATCGGAGGTTGACTGCTCGAATATCAACCAGAGGGCAAGCACCACCCCATGCGTGGCACAGTGCCCAGAGAGTTAACTGCTTATTGACTAGTGGCAGGTAACACCCCACGCGTGGCACAGTGCCCAGAGGTTGGACTGGGCAAGTATCAACCAGGAGGAGCAGCACCCTGCTTGTGGCACACTGCTCAAAGAGTTGACTGCATGAGTATCAGCCAGGGACAATCACAACTCCACGTGCTGCACAGTACTCAGAGTTTGACTGCTTATTGACTAGGGGTGAGCAGCATCCCACTGGTGGCACAGTGCCCAGATAGTAGACAGTGCAATACTGACCAGAGCAAACACAACCCCATGTGTGGCCAAGGAGGTAGCACAGCTTACAACCAAAGTAAGTGCAACCTCTTGCAGGACACAGTGCCCAAAGACGATGTTTAACGCTAGTGCGGCAAGGGTTGTGTCTTAATCAGAGAACGGGCTCCCCACCTGGCACGGTACCCAGGGAGGTAACTGCACAAGTACTGACAGGCGGGTTTTGAGTCAGAGGCGAGTGAGCACTACCCACATCAAGTGTGTCAAAGTGACCACAGAGGTGAATGCACAGGTAGTGACAGTGGGCAAGCACAGCCCAGGGTGTGTTTCAGTGCTGGCAGCATTGTACGGCTCATCCAAACTGAGGAGCACCTACCAGACCTTGTAGCTTTTACACTGACAGGTGCCTGCAGAAGGGTCACAGGGTCAGATCATCAGACACAGTAAGACGCCTGCAACCTCTTTGCTTCTAGTTTTAAAGGTTAGTGGAAAACCAAGCCCTTTAGCATTGCCACGTGTCTCTCCTCCACCAATTTCAGTTGAATCTGTTGTTTAGAAGACGCTGTTACAGAATCAACGATGCCCCGAATTGACAACGATATCAAGCTTGACTTTAAAGATGTTCTCCTGAGGCCAAAACGGAGTACACTCAAATCACGGAGTGAGGTAAAGTTTTAAAATACGTTGTTGAAAAAGCCTTTATTATGTTGTTAAATGTTTCAGAGTCAGGGAACAGGAAATGTGTGTTAATTGGCAGCTGTTTAATGTTCCTGTTTTCATGAGTGGTAGTCATACCTCTAAATGATCCATATTTAACTACCACAATAAAAGTTATACAGAAAACTGTGTTTTGCATTGTTTTTATGGGCAGCATTCTGTTACAGTTCTCTTCATGGATCCGGTAATTTGAGTTTTACTATGTCACGGTTTGTACACAGAATACTAAGCAAGAGCTGCTGACCTATAAAGAACTGTGCTTGGAGTTCATTGCACAAACCGTGATGTAGTTAGAACTCCAAATTGCTGGTTCCATGAAGAGACCTATCACAGAATGTTGCCCATAGAAACAAACTAATGCTATTATACAGTTGTTTGTATCATTTTTTTATCCAGGCAGAGTTAAATATGGATAATTTAGGGAAATATAGAGGATTGTGTATGAGCAGTCATATATAATAACAATATTCTAGTATCAAGAAGGTTTCCTTGGTAACAGATGGCCTCAAGAGGTACTCTGTTACCAAGGGAACCTCGAGATACAAGAATTCCCTTGTTTGTGTATTGTATGACTGCTCATACACAATCTTTATAGTGTATGGGCAGTCACAGCATAGAAAATCATACTGAACCAGCTGGAGAAGACAACAGAGAATAGAAATTGTAACATTTTTTCTTTTTAACTGACACAGTGAGCTGCAGATGTTTCTACAAGTTCAAGTTTTAAAAAAAATGTAACTTCCAGCTTAACTGGATTGAGGAAAGCAACTATGGCAGCATTCCAAGTTATTATGCTGCATTAGTGACATAGTGCAGCATAACAACTGTGATGACATAGCTACTGCAACATAACAACTTCATTCTAGTTATGCATTTCTATCCGTAAAATAAAAGAATATGGAGGCAACCATACACAACAGAGCTGTGTTTCCATCGGGGTTGAGATGACAGCATATGAACCTCGAGAGCGAAGCTTGAGAGTTCTGCGCCGTCATCTCAACCCGAGATGAAAACACATACCGAGCTGTGTGTGGTTGCCCATATTGTATTTTTTCATAGTATGTTTTTTTTTTTTTTTTACACTAGAGTGACAGGCCCCACTGAAGTGAAAACAAAAAATCTTGCCATTTCTTTGTTCTACTCCCATATCAAAATCAAATTTCCAGACTTTTGAAAAGTAAATGTTATAACTTTGGGCACTGGGTGGTTAGTAAGTAGCTAGGTGTAGCATAAATGAGAAATTCAAAATTATGATCTTTGAACTGTGCATAACAACTGTTCGAATCTGCATAACAACACTTTAGAATGCTATAACGGTTTAGAATGTGCTTAACAAGGATTTTGAGCAGGCTGATTTTTATACATAACAAAGGGTAACCATATACTATAACATTCTGCCATGCACCATATATCAATTCTGAGAATAAGAACTTTATAAACAGCTGCCAGTTAGAAATGATTTCCTGTCCTGTTTTAAATAGACAGTAACAACTGACTAAGCTATGATAGCCGAACAACTCTGGATTTATGGCCTGCTGGAGTGCGTCTTGGGTCATTAACCTCAAGGCTGGAGCACCTGTACTGGGGCTTAAAAGCGATAATGCTTCCTTACCTGTATGGAGTCTTTGCACCAGTAAGTTTTAAAATATGTCCCTGCAAGGGTGGGTAGGGGTTGTAATTTGCCCCCAAGGGCTGGCCACTTGAACCCGCGAGTTCCTTCTTTGTTACTCAGCCTTCTCTTGGATGTTTTGTGATGCAAGTGTACGCCATCCCATGTCTAGGTGTATGCAGATGGTAAAAAGGGTAAGAAGCATACAAAAATGTATATGCACCTACTTGATCTTGCAGGATCTGGGATGACTCTGTAGCACCGGATACTTTTAGGCCACTTAGATCTGCAACTAAAAGGAGTTAGCAACAGAACAGTCTCCAAACGTTAACAGGGGTCCACACAGAACATAAAGCCAAAAACAGGATCCTTTTATCTCAGGGCTAATGCACATCTTCTTAAAGGAACATTTTGCAAAAGTCTCCATTCTGATCCTTCATGTCCTTCCTAGGTATACATTTTGATTCATATGTCTCTAAAGGCACTTCAGTTTACCCTTGAGGTGTCAGTTTATAATAAATCCTTGGTACACAGTACAGAACAGTCAAAAATTAATTTGGGGCTGCAAGCAACCCAGTGGGGCACATTCTTTTTTTTTTTTTGGGGCATCAGTCTGTCTTCTCATCCATAATTCAGGGGGCCCTCTGACTGTGCTACTTAGTGGTACTGACATACTCGCACATGTAACTCAAACCCATAAAGACAGCTACTTCACAATTAAATAGTCAGTGTTACTTCAGCCCAGTCCCTCAAAGTGTGGCAGTAGCCCAAGCCTGGCAGGTGGCATTTCATGCTGCAACTCTATTTAGGGAGATGCCAGCCTACCTTCCCTCAACCCAGTAATGGGTACACATTACCTGCCCCTCTGTCACGGGCAGACAGCAGGGACCACAACCCCTAGGCCTGCAATTCCACAGCACAAGCCCTACACCCACTCAGGGAAACTGGACCTACAGCAACATTTACAGTGGAATGAGAGACAGGCATCCCTGGGGTCTGGGGCTGCCAAAGGTGCTGTCTCCCAGGGTCCAATACCGAATTACTTTTTTCACAGGCTACGCCCGCCTCCTGGGGATTCGGTGGAGTTCCCACCAATTTAGAAGGTAAAGGGGGACACGCACCCCTTGGGTCTGAGGCTGCCACAGGTGCCACCTCCCACACTTTCCCAAGAACTGACCCCATGGGCAGATCCTGGTCCTGGCCAAATTCAGTCTCAAAGTACTGTACTCATAACCCTCCTGCCTGATGCAGGAGACACCACTGGGTGACTAAACAATCTTTTAGTTCAGAATTAAATACAGTTGGGGAGGCATAGCCAGCAGCTGACAGAAGACGCTCTTCACACAGCTCCTGGCACCAATAACTATAAATGATCAAAACTCATAATATTTGTGTTAACTAAACCGCCAAACTACATCGCTGGAAAGTTGCTGCTCTCTGGACTTTTAAGAGATTTTCAAATCAGTCGTACTGTGGGGAGACCTAAACAGGATGCCTCAAAAGATTCAGGCAAGGGAAAAGGATCTACGCCATCTACAAGTGGAGCTTCAAACAGCACGCTGTCAGGACTGGAAACCTGGGGATCTGGAGGCCACAGTACATGCTATCCTAGAGGCAGTAAAACAACTTGACAAAAAGTGAAAACTACAACACTAGGTTAACTCAAGTGGAAACAAGTCACTGCCTTGAATCCAATCATGCAGCACTTTCAAATATGGTGACAAAAGCTACTGTGGTAGTTGATGGCATATTGAAAGAAAATAACCTACTCTGAAACAGACTGGAATACTTGGAGAACTAAGCTCATGCTTGTAATCTTCACTTTTGAGAATACGTGAGGGTCTTGAAGGAAGACTCCCATCATTTTCATGCAACAGCTTATCTCAGATCTATTTAGCTACAAGCAGAGCAGCTCATTCTGGACGTGCTGAATCACGCCCATGAAAACCTAGCAATCCAGATCTCCCTGAACATTTCTGGTCTCAACAACTGAGTACACGTCGAGATGTAATCCTACAAAAGGCCAAATCGGCTGATTCTTTAACCTTTCCAGGCGGGCCATTTTACACAGTTTTTCTGACCTCCGCTGATGCCACGTGGATGAGGCGTTGTGGCTTCGATGCAGTAAGAGCTGGACTACGGGAGTTAGGCATCAATCATGCCCTCCAAATGCCTGCCAGACTTAAGATCATCTATGCAGGTAAAACCTTTTTTTTTTTTTATAATGACCCTGCTGTTGCAGGCTGCAAGCTGGAGAATATCCACAAAGATTTTGCTACCCCATCACAGTCGGCAGGTCTGGAGGAAGAAGACACTGAGGCTTAAACATTTGCACAATAAAACTTAATTTTTACTTTCTCCTCATTCAAGGAGTTGGCTCAAAATGGAGTGAGATTGATAGTTTGTAGCTAGAGGTAGCGGTGGTTAAAGTACTACTGAGATTCATAAAAGTCACAGTTATTGTTGCCTGTTTCTAGTTTTGCTTAACTCAGCAGTCCTCACTGGGATATTCATATGCTAAATGTTGCTGCGACACAACTTGTGTGAATTTAATAAGAATATTGACTTTCCTGCCATCTGGTGGTGAAGCATGGTTAAAGTATATAAATATCAGTTTTAGGCTCTGTAGTGGGTATTTGATCACTTTTGTTATCTCTGCTTGACTTCAGTAAAAGAGTGATGTGAGATGCTTGGAAGATAAATGGGGATGCATGTATACTTTATGAGCGGGATTAGTCCTCTGTCTGTTGATATATTACAGATTCCAGTGTGTAGTCATTGACATAAACCCATCTTTATAGAAGGGATTCTGTTCTGAACTTACACATCCTTATTTTGGATTGGTCGTCCATGGTCTTGCTGCAATGACTTGTTTTGTTTAATCAAATTGACACTTATAGAGACATAGCATTACCCTGCAGTGTTGTGACAATGAATGTAAGGCTAAGTATTACCTATCGTAAACACCTTCAGTATTGCATCCTATGCCTCACATCAAATAATGTATATGTCTGTTCATTATGAACATGAATAAATACAAAGTTAAATAATCCAAAGTGAACTGTATTTATTTATTTTTATTACTTATTCAATCAATCAAAATCTTTATTTATCCAGGCGAACATTATTGAGCAGAGCTCTTTTACAAGATGGACCTAGTTAGAACAGGGTCGGGTAACATCCATCATAAAACGTATAAAAGCATGTAAATGAGTATATAAACACAAACACAATGGTGCAGTAATAGGGAGTCAAATGATAAAGGAAGACAAGGCAAGCCATAACAGAGGAGGATTCAAATACAAGGGGCAGGTCCACCATTGAACCATGCAACTGTCTACAGACCATGTTAAAAATCATTAAAAAGTTTCACCAGGAAAGACATACTGAGCTAGTGCCCATTTCCAGATGCAACCTAGGCAGGGTTTTAAATAATTGATTAGCAGTTTTTTCTTGGGACAATACTAACTGTACAGAAAGCATTTATATAGGTTTTCTAGAAGTGTTATGTTTGTTAAACACATTGAGACAAGTGCTATGTATTTTCACAATGTTTTAGAACGCTTATGAGCAAAACGCTAATCAATTTTTAGAGTTAAATAGAACCCTGCTAGGGAGGCAGCAGTGGATTACCAATGACAATGGAGGGTGAGAGGGACCTGGGGGTAGTTGTGGTCGCAGATTCTCTTTACTGTCTATACTTTACCTTAATTTCTATGTACTCAATAACCACACCCTAATGGTTATTCCAATAAACTCAGTTTATTGTCTGCACACATATATGTGGGAGCCTCAGCTAAAGGAGAGAGCTCCCGAACAAAGTTTTACACAGTATTTTATAGCACTTCTTATCTTGGAAAACACCAACATTTCAGTATAAGCCAATCATAGTTTTCAGCAATGTAACAGAAAAACACATTGATATGCATTAGGTACTTTTCCATTGGCTTATTTCATTTCTTTCCCATTACTGCTTGATACATATGCCTGGTCAAGCTGACCTGAGTGAAACACTGAGTTTCACTCACACCATAGCAACATACAGCTTTTCTTCAATGCCTCGACGGTGCTGTTATCTTCTATATTTTGCCCAAGCCTGCTATTCAGGCTGGTACAACCAGTTCTGCTCAGTTTTATCTAGCTTACTATTTTTCACAACCTAAGGAACTGGTTTCAGCCAGCATGAGCTATTGCTTTCTGCTTGCTTTGTGATTTTTATGAACTTATAATGACCCTTAGCTTCTACTCAGACCTGGCTATATTTAACTACACTAGCAGCTCTACATTATAATACACTACCACACTTTGCTTTATATGTATGCATGAAAGAAAGATATATAAAAGAAATTCCTCCACACTCCCCTTTGATACTCTGTATCAACGAACCACCCCTTTTACCTATATGATTTAAAACTGGTTGCCAGCATACAGATAGTTAAGGCATGGAGTTACAGATGGAACACAATGGTGAGTTTGTAAAACATAATACAGAATTGAGGGATGTCAACACCACAATTGAAATATGTGAAAAATGCTAACGTGATACCATATATAACACAATATAACATAACAATTTTGTCGATGAAAAGAGTTCATGGAATCCACTTTGAGAGTGAATAAGGTAGTTGCTACCTTGTGTTGAGGTGTAGCACACCTTGGAGCTTAATTGAAGAATCTGTTGATAATGTCTCTTGACAGATAAGTCCTTATAAAACATAACCTGATATAAAGTTAACAGTCCATAAAGTTCACATAAGTATCCACAGGTTGATGTAGTTACAGTACAGATGAAATGTCATTTGCAGAATGGTGGTAACTCCACAAGGCACATGGTTGCAATGCAGACAGTAATTTAAAAACAAACACCAGCACAGTAGAAAAGTCAGTGTTCACGTTGATGGCTGCTGGATGGCTGATTGGCAGACACACTGGCCAGGGGTGCATTAGATTATGCACTGAGTTCATTAAGTTCTTTTAATGGAGCCACACACACACACACACACACACACACACACTTGCATGGCATTTGTGTCGTGATAGTTGATTACACTCCGGCACAAAGATTAATAGTTCATAAAAAGTAACAGTTTACAATAAACCAGAGTAATAGGGTTGTATAAGGTACCAGCCATGTTTGGAACAAGCGGAGTGAAGAAAATGGATGTATTGCTTGAAGGTCAATTGAAGCAGAATCTTCGCTGGAGTTAGGGAGTGCCCTTCCCAGACTTAACTTCATAGTAAGCAGAAACAATAAGCTTGATTGCAGAGTCTGAACTGACTGGACCTTCTTCAGTTGATTTAAAGTTTAATAATAACTTGATTCATGCAATAGTCCTTATATGGAACTAGTCAGGCACAAAGGTAGTGATGACATCAAGCTGTGGCAGTTGTTTTCTTTCCAGGAAAAGATGAAGGTCTCGCAACTTAGATGAAAGTTTTACTGCTGTGGAATGTGGAGATCTTATGTGTGCCACACCGTGAAACCTGAAAACTTGCAAAGTGTGTTAGACACTGAATTAAAAACATTAACAATCTTGTAAACCATTTGGCTTTTTTGTTTTGTAAAGAGTGGTGTGACAGAGCCTAAATTCTGGCAATTGAAAGAGAAAATAAAATGGGACATCAACCGCACACTCTGGGGGTGCAGGCCGAGGTTCAATTATACCATTTGACCATCTGTAAATCATGACAATGTTATGATTACATCCCTGCTTTCAAATCACAGAAGCAGTTATGACAGTGATGACCATTATTTCCCTGTCTGTTGCAAGCAGGCCTGGCGGAGACCTGAGTTATAAAATCTTGTAATGTTACAATACATAGATACATAGACAGTGTCGGCAGATAAGGGCCTATGGCCCACCCAGTCTGCCCATTTGAGCTTGTAAGTTCAGTTTGTTTTCCTAGAAGTCTGTTTTCCCTTACCCTGACCTCTAGAATTCCTTTATGTCTATCCATGCATTCTTAAATCCGTGATTGTTTCAGCCCCCACCACTTCCTCTGGCAGGGTGTTCCACTTGTCCACCACCCGCTCTGTGAAGAAATTCTTTCTCATGTTTCCTCTGAATCGTCCCTCCCTCCAACTTCATCCCATGCCCTCTAGTCCTGGAACATCTTTTTCGCTTAAAATTAGTGTTTTCCTGCACTCTGTTTCTCCCTGTAAGATACTTGTATGTCTCTTATCATATCCTCTCTCCTCCTCTCCTCCAGGGAGTACATGTTTAGTTCCTTCAACTTGTCTTCTAGGACTTGTGATGCAATCCATTTCTGCACCATTCTCACCCTTGTACTCCCTTCAGACCCATTACCCCCTCTTCCTCAGTAAAGACTGAGCAGAAATACCTGTTCAATATGTCAGCTTTACTGTTGTCATCCTCCACGCGACTCCCATCCTTCCCCTTTGTCTTTCTTTTTTTCACTTATGTACCTGTAAAGGTTTTGTCCCCTTTAACCACTGATTTTGCAATGTGTTCTTCTGTCTGAGCTTTGGCTTCCCTTACTGACTTTCCTGCCTCCCTTTGTTTCTCCTGGTACTTCTCCCTATCCCTTCTGCCTGTGTCTTTTTGTGTTGCCTGAATGCTATCTTTTGGCTTTCACTTTCTTTGCTACCTCTTTGGAAAACCATAATGGTCTCCTCTTCCTTTTTCCTCTTGCTAACCTGCTTAATGCAGTTACGCTTCAAACATATTGTTCATAACAATATGCCTTTACACAATGCAATTAGTGGGATGAATACATATGTTTGTTGGCCTATGCTAATTTAATAACAGTGCCTATTGCACCTGTGACAAGTGAAAAGGTCTACCTTCTTTACCCTGTATAGTAAAATACTCCAAAGTACTGAGTGGGGTAAGGCTTGAAGCATAGGTTTGGAGTACAATCTAAATTTTGCATATTATAATTGTTAAAATTTAAAATGACAAAACCTGCATAGAGTACACTCATTCTTCAGGGGTACCTGTGAGCAATAAGACAAACTGAGCATTAATTTTACTTTTGGTTTTGCTTTTGGAACATATTGTAGGGTGGGTCAGCAATGCTGGCCCAGTATTAACTTGGTTATGAGCATTAAAACGTTATACATGTGGAGCACTTTTCTGAATAACACATGATACAGTGTAGCAAGATGTATATCAAAACATTATAACAAACATGAAACATAAGCATGTTTGTAATAGAACAATTTCAGTATTGAGCATAATGCATAATGCATAAAATACATTTTAAACAACACCTATAGACTGTAAACTTAGCTTAGAGTCCAGAAATGTTAGAGTACTGTGAATTTACTGGTTGAAAAAATGCATTCATTGCTGTAAGGCAATGACAAAAGTTGTTTTGCATTTGTTTTAACAGGATAAGAAAGCTGAAAGACAATCAAAAGAATGAATAATGTGGACATACATACACAACTTCACCCTCCAGTAACTGATTACTTGCTGAGGCAGAAACCCTTGTACCAATAATAGGTGTAGATTTAACTGTTTGCACTAGAAAAAACAGAAGGGCTTGGGCTGGGTTATGCTGTTAAAATACTTTGGGTCTTTTTAAAACCTGTAAATAAGAAACAATTATTGGCAAATACATTTTCCTTATTTACCCTCTGGGGGACAGTGATGTACCTTGCAACCTTTGCTTACCCTCCTCAGGCTTCTACTGGTGGAAGAGACAGCTCGAATACTGTAGCAATAAAAGGTTAGCTCTAGATGGTGACATGAATATTAACCCAGAAATGGTCTGGCAATATTAGTAGCTAGTCCCAGCACCTTAAAAAAAAAAATGTGCACTGGATAAATGGTAATGGGTGGCCCCATTGCAGTCCCCACCTACTTACACTTTAAATTATAACAAGATAATATTACAATTAGTTTAGTAAGTTTCATATCTTACTATAAAGATGGGAACTTCTTTTCTCTAGAAGAGAGAAGAAACACAGACAAACAACAAAACAAACACCAGTTTAAAAATAAAACAAGATTATTTCCATAGGATAAAAGAAGCCGAGCTCCCTGGGTTCCTTATCCTAAGCATGACAAAATGTCAGCTGAGTTTATAAAAATCCAGATTGATGGTAATACTGTACTTACGTATCTCTTAGAATGCATTTCAAAAGACAAAAAATGATTACACCATGGTCACACATAAAACCCAAAACCATTGTTTTTAACTGTAGATGGTAGACTCTCAAAAACAGCTGTAATAGTCCTTTTTCAAAAGCGTACTATGTATATATAATAAAAATATGGGAGATGATGAATAATTCTCCTTCCAGCTGAATATTGCCTGTGTTGGCTGCAAGTCAGAAGCCGTGAGACAGAGAAGAAAAGTTTGTTCCTCTTCACTTAGAATACTAGTTTTGCAATACAAAGTCAAATTACATGGTTCACTCTTGGTGTGCTTTCATGAAAACATACATTTTTGTGTGAAAAGTTGTGCTTTAGGTATGGAATACACATCAAGTTTGAACTGGTAGTAACATAAAATGTTGAAACACAAGAAGGTCAAATAACGTGCAAAAGGTCACAGTGTGCATGCAAGGGTCGTTCAAACCCAGTTATTTTGTAGTGTCCTTGAACACTACTAATATTAAAATATCTTTAAATAATAATAGAGCACACAAAAAACTGCTGGCCAAGACAGTACACACACATACATACACAAAAGAAATACTTAACACAAAATAAGACTGACATTGTTTCACACCAGTTTGCTGAGGTAATGCCCATAGTTTCATTAGAAAACTGACGTGTTTTAGATATATGTGCTGCCTCCCTGTCTTGTAACACTGACAATTTTAAATCAACACATTTATACATATTTACATGCCAAATCTTTCAGAACAAAACACTTTTAAACACATTCTAACTCCTTTCAACACCTTTAAAACACAGCACAACATACCATCTGTAAGTGAACACATTTATTATAACATGGTTACACCTTCTGGGGCATAGCCAAAATATGGCACTCTGCCATTTTGCAAAAAGTTTCTGGTTTTAACTAGAAGTATGATAAAGCCATTTATAGCTGTTAACACATTACATTTTACCTAGCAGTGGCTTGGCACGTTGCTTGCAAACTACAAATCTTTCTGCACATTACGATCTATATGACGTCATAACTCTTCACCATCAACACTACCTGCTCCAATCCAACAACTACAAACAAAAGTTCTTCACTGACCCTATCTAGGCAGCACAAATGTTCCATTAAAAATAAAGCCAATTAAAACAGTCAGCTATGAGGCAAGGAAGCTTCTTTTCCTTTTTTTTTTTACTGTAACATGTTGTGCACTGAAGACAGTCAATCCTATCTCAGCAACCTTGACAACAGAACATAATTACAGAACACAGATATAAGCTAGAAAATATGCACGAGAAAGAGCGAGCATTACCTTGTTTAGTATATATTACAGAAATAAAACAGACAGACATAAAACAACTTTGAATAAAAAATTCAGACTTACCCAGTGCCAAGGTATTTTTCTCTTCTTTTCCGATACACTAGTCTGAGTAAGAAAACTGACTGCAGGACCTTCATGATAATTTCCAAACACTGCAGCTATTAACCCTTTCAAAGGTTTTCTTTTGGCCATTTTAGTAACCTGCCAAACCAAGTCTTTTCCAGAGCTCTGGGTTGCAGTTTAAAAACAAAACAAAACAAAAAAAATCTCTTAACAGTACTAGGTTGAGATCCATCTGTAGAGGTCCCTCAGAGCCTCATTAGAAGTCTCCAAAAAGGTTAGTGCGCCTAACCGGCCTTGGGAGTGCCCACCAATCTCTACTTTTTCGGCATCCCCTGATGCCGAGTGCCCACTCCAGCACCTTGGTGCCACCCCAGCACCTAAGACAGTAAATGATGGCTGTCACCGCTTAAAGGCGCACACATATGGTGGGACGAACCTCGGGGCCACCCTCCCTGAGGCTGGGACTTGGCAGTCCGATCACAGTGTGACACGGAGAAGTGAAGCCATCCTGCCGACTACGCCAAAACTGTGGTCGCAGATTCTCTTTACTGTCTATACCTTAATTTCTATGTACTCAATAACCACACCAATGGTTATTCCAATAAACTCAGTTTATTGTCTGCACACATATATGTGGGAGCCTCAGCTAAAGGAGAGAGCTCCCAACAAAGTTTTACACAGTATTTTATAGCACTTCTTATCTTGGAAAAACACCAACATTTCAGTATAAGCCAATCATAGTTTTCAGCAATGTAACAGAAAAAATACATTGATATGCATTAGGTACTTTTCCATTGGCTTATTTCATTTCTTTCTCATTACTGCTTGATACATATGCCTGGGTCAAGCTGACCTGAGTGAAACACTGAGTTTCACTCACACCATAGCAACGCACAGCTTTTCTTCAATGCCCTCGACGTGCTGTTATCTTCTATATTTTGCCCAAGCCTGCTATTCGCTGGTACAACCAGTTCTGCTCAGTTTTATCTAGCTTACTATTTTCACAACCTAAGGAACTGGTTTCAGCCAGCATGAGCTATTGCTTTCTGCTTGCTTTGTGATTTTATGAACTTATAATGACCCTTAGCTTCTACTCAGACCTGGCTATATTTAACTACACTAGCAGCTCTACATTATAATACACTACCACACTTTGCTTTATATGTATGCATGAAAGAAAGATATATAAAGAAATTCCTCCACATAGTGGCAGATGTCACAATGAACAACTCTGAGACCTGTAGGAGGGCAGCGCAAGGGCAAATAGGATGCTGGGATGCATCGCCAGAGGATTACCTCCAGAAAGGTGGAAGTGATCCTTCCACTGTACAACTGCTTGGTTAGGCCACACCTCAAGTATTGTGTACAATTTTGGAGACCACATTTAAAGAGGACATTACACTCCTAGAGAGGTCCAAGGAGGGCAACCAAAATGATGTGGAGCCTGGGGAGAGGACCTATGTGGAGAGGCTCAAGGAGCTCAACATGTACACCCTGGAGGAGAGGAGGGACAGGGGGACATGATAGTGGTCTTTAAGTACATGAAAGGGATCAATAAAGGAGGCCCAGTCAGGGTGCTCCAAAGGAAGGAGGGTGGGGCAACAAGAAGTCACGGTGTAAGCTGGAAGGGGCAGGCTCAGAGGGAGAGGAGGAGATGTTATTTCACTGAGCAGGTGGTAGAGCCATGGAATGCACTGCCCAGGGAGCTGGTAGAGATGGAGACTGTGGATGGGTTTAAGAGGGATGGGACAGGTACAGGGGAGGTAAAACTGACCAGGCACAATACAGTTGGAACATCTGGGACTGGGGACAGTATAACCAAGGGGGACACAAAATCGCCCTAAGTGCGGGTGTTGAAAAATCGAGCAGACTTGAGGGACCGTTAGGCCTATTCTGCTGGCATTTTAGTATGTTAATACAGCATCTTGAAGACATGTAACAGGGCAGTAAGATTAGCATAAAAGGTGGTTTAACAAGAATACATTTGCAATTAACACGTTGGATATCATACATTTGTGAAGCATAGCAATGTTGCAAGTGCATTTGGTGGTTTCAGGAATGCAGGGGCACAAGTTAAAACCAGCGTGAGTAGACTAAAAGTGGGAAGACAAGTAGAGGTGTGAGGATACGGATGGGGTCATGGGAGGTGAGGTTGCGGAGTAGTGAGAGAGGGTTTAAGGGAGGGCCGCATGAATGGCTGAGGTACCTGAAGGCAGCTTAACCGGCCGAAGTAGAGATAGCGGGTACAATCACAGTGCAGTGTCAAGGCTCTTCAGAGAGTGTGAGAAGGGAGGAGGAAGGAAAGACAGGCTGAGAGGTAGGGCTGGAGAGAACCAAACCAGAATTTGCTCATGAAGTTGATACGGTAGGCACAGCATTGGTCTTCAAGAGAGGAAGAGATAGAGACTGATACAGGAAACATGATGGGTGTGAGGAGGGCAGTCAAGAGCAGTTGAGCAGAAAGAATGGAAAAGTGTGTCCAGTCTGGCTGAGGAGGTACCGGAGGCAGCACTGTAGACCACATCGCCATAGTCAAAGACTGGAAGGATCATTGTCCAGATGATTGCATGGCATGCCGGCAGTGGGATGCAGTCACAGTTTCTGTACAAGGCACTGAGCTTGGGTGCAGTTTTACAGCTGCGTGGGCAGAGCTTCGCAGGTGTTTTGCAGTCACTGTAGGAGAGAAAGGACCGTCAGCGAAACAGTCCCGGTCTTCAATAGTGATCGGTCTGTGGTCCACTCATGCTGTCCCCCTGTTCTCGTTTCTCCATCGACGGAGCTCCTCTCGGCACTGCCCTCCCCCAGGTGCACTACTTTCTCTGTTTTTTCCCCTCAAATGCAGAAGTGGCGACCAGTGTGCAGGATGGTGGCACGACTCATCTGCTGTCAAGAGGTCTGTTGTCACCACTATATTGTGGATGACATAGTCTGTTGGTGGTGTTTCTGCTGTGGCTCTGTTGGCACTGGACACCTCCACTCTGCTGCCGCTGTCACTGGACAGCTCTGAGCAGCTGTATCAGCTCTGACCAGAGTTTGTTTGAGTATGGCATTCACATAAACCCTGACTCTCTGGGCGTTTGTTGGTATTTGAGTATGGCATTCACATGTCCAGAGAAGCTGAGGTGTTGATCTGGCCATACCTCAAGATACCTAAAGGAGGTGACGTTTTCTAGTGGGGTCCCGTCTAATGTGAGGAAAGTGTGGAGGATGGGAGCCTAGAGAGTCTCTGCCCGTGCCTAAGGAATTGGAGACAGTCTTCTTGGCATTTAAGAATAACTGTATTAATAGTCAATTTTCCCAGTTGCTCTCTTTCTCTTGAAGTAAAATTCCTCTTAGTTTCCTCTTTCTCTTACGTTCTGGGGTTAGCCCTCACTGGGGCAGTTGGGTGGCAGCCGCCTGACTTCCCATCGAACTAAAAGTTGGTCTGTTACTCTGGAAAAGTACTTCACAGGAGGGAGTATTGCATTCCTTGCCAGTCATATGGCTTCCTCCAGAATGATGCAGTCTGCCTCAGCTCTCCGGTCTCAGCAACTAGCCACTCCACTTAGGAACACTGGTTCAGTCATGCTGGCACAGCCTCCAAAGGAGTCAGAAGTTAACACTTTGTGGTATGCATGCCCACAGAATAACCTAAAAATTCTCTGAAAGGCCTAACTAAGGAGCTGAGCTTTTTGGTGAGGGGCTACATAAGTACATGGAGAGCCTGGGGCACTCAATTTAGCACCAGGGAGCATCTTTGGAAAGCTTGTTTTATTATTTTATCCCAGTTTTTAAAACAAATAGAAGCCAGGCTTTGCTCCATAGCATTGAATGGAGTTCCTCATACGTTCTCCATGTACACATCACAAAGCGTCTGCGTGTACTGGGAGGGTGTGAAGCGAAGTGGAAGGATTGAGCATTCCGCCCCTCAGAGGCATTTAATGATCTCTTCCTTCCTGGGAGGGGTATAGTTTAAAAAGTTACTGGTCTGGTACAAAGAAGAACTCCTGTAGAGGTGAGGAGCTCCCTGTTTTTCTCTTTTTTATTTTGGAAAAGAGCATGAAAGGTGCTCTTTAAGCATGTGGAAATTCTGGGTTTGTAGGGCATTATTGTAATTGTAAGTCTAATTATGTCAGTTATGTTTAATACATAGTTTTTAAATATGTGCTGTAAATGAGTGTGTGCTGTGCAGCCCTGAGCTGTACCCCAGTAACAGCCAAGCAGGAGCACATGCTTGCCTCATGAATAAAAATTAGACTTATAATTGCCTGTATGTTTTCTATCGGACCACTAGCATTTTCAACTAGCATTGCTGGCTCGTATTGGAGGCTGTAACATTTCAGTAACTACAGCCGTTGGGTCAGCAGAGTTTTCCAGTCACTTTCCTGCTGGCTACTGAATGCAAAATTAAATTTTAATCCCAGGCTACTTTTATAAGCCAGAAACATAGGTATAAGAATATAGCCTCACAACCACACGCATAATTAATAAGTATTTGTCAATGCCGAATGTTTGTTTGTATTGTTAGCATTGGGCGTGTAGGAGTTAGACAGATGCATAATAGAGATGGCAGTGAACTATTGAACTCATGCCAACCCACCTCCACTCTGCAGAGATGGTCAGGCATTAGGGGTGTACCTTGGGGTTGTCGGCCATAACGCTCACAGCATTTCACATCACCATATCCTGCAGACACCCGACAAGTATTGAGGTGTGCCTTGGGGTGTTCAGCTTGACAGTCACCCCATGTCATAAGGACATATGCTGAAATGGGTGCAGTATAGGAGTCTGGGGTGAACTGTGGGCAGAAGAGTCCAAGGCACACCTCAATGCCTGTCACTGGCTTCAGTGTGGGGTAGGGTGGGCGCCTGCCAGTCTGTGCAGGGTGGGACATTATGGTTATAAACCCTGACGCCTAGGCGTTTGTTGGTATTGCACTACAGATTTTCAGCATGGCCTTTTTGTGACCACCCACCTCGTGAAAGCATCTGGGGCTTCTGCTCATGAACAGTGGCACTGTGGTTTTGTTAATCGGTCCCGACGTTGCTTTCCCACAGCGACACCATTCTGCGCCAGATGTGCAAAACACAGTTCAGGCAGGATGTGAAAAGCGACAGCTGTACCATTCATAGGGAAGTGTGAAGAGATGGTAATGTTTGAAAATCTGGAGTGAAAATATAAAAATGCTTGAAATTCTGCGTGCGGAAACTGCTAGATACGCTCATAACACAATCATATAGTGGAATTATTTCACCAGATTTTCAACATAGACATTTTGTGACCTCTGCTCATGAATAGTGTCACAATGATTTTCTTAATCTGTCCGAACATTGATTTCCCACAGCAACGCGGGTTACCGCCCATTGTACACCAGATGTGTGAAAACTAATTTCAGGCAGGATGTGAAAAATGACAGCTGTACTGTTCATAAGGTGGTGTGCAAAATTGATAATGCTGAAAATCTTGCGTGAAAATATTACAAATTCTCGAGAAGTTACAAGTGTATAGCGTGGAAACTGCTAACACTACGCTCTAACATAGTTATTTTATGGACTTTTATCACCAAATTTTCAGCATGGACATTTTGTGACTTCCACTCATGAACAATGTCACTGTGATTTTCTTAGTCTGTCCTGAACACTGATTTCCCACAGCGACCGCGCTACTGTGCGTAAGTGAAAACACATTTTGGCCAGGATTGAAAATGACAGCTGCACTGTTCATAAGGAGGTGTGAAAAATGCCAGTGTTGAAAATCTAAGTGAAAATATTACAAATGTGCGAAGTTACGAGTGTGTGTGGAAACTGCAACACACTCATAACAGTAATTTTTGGAATGTTTTCACCAGATTTGCAAGATAGGCTTTGTGGAGGCCACCTCATGAACAGTGACACTGTCATTTCGTTAATCAGTCCTGAAAGGTGATTCTGCGCAGTGACAGCAAAATCACCTTTCAAGCCTGAATTACAACACGACAGTGATTGAATTCATGAGGTGGGGTCCCAAGAACTCCTTGTTGAAAATGTACAAATTCTCAGAAATGGTCAGAATAACCACCTAAATTGAAACCCCCATTTATGCCATTATACAGCTTACGGCATTTCCTCAGTTTGTGGTCAGCTTTGAAGAGTGCAGATGTGTTCTCGGTCCACGAAGATCATCGCTCCAGATTCGAGAAGTAAGTGAGGGTGTGTGGGGATGTGAGGTGCCAGAGGGTGGGTGCGGGTTGGGGAGGGGCACCAGAGACAGCGAAGGCCGTTTCTGTTTTACAAGAAAAAAAAATGTGGGATGCTTTTGGCATGCTGGGGTGGCTCCAGCATGCCACCTAAATGGAGCTGATGGCAGGGGTCTGGAGCTGGCCCGGGACTGGGCACCCCGTCAGCCATACAGTGTGCTTGGGGAGGCACCCCATCGGCACACAACAAATGGGGGATTATGCCAGTGGGGATTGGGCACCCCGTCATCTTTCACAGGACTGAGAGGCATCTGGCAACAGCAGCCGCTTGCTGTCAATATGCAAATTACCTACATGTTACCACCGCTGATTGCAGCAGTGGTTTCTTTCAACTGCATGCCACTGGATCTGAAGTGCTGTCATAGACAGCTTGGCCATTCATTGGTGCGGTGTGGTTGTGCCTGCAATATGGATCAGGGCATTGGGAGAGCGGTGGCACACCTCCAAAATGTTGTATGGTGGCACTATGTTTCTTGCGCATGCATGCAAGCAAACATAAAACAACCTTATAGTCACAAAAGGAGCTCTGTGTTATGGTTGGGCGGGTGAGTTTTAAATGGAGGATGATAATGCTAGAAGTCCCACTAGTGCTGTCCTTAATGAAACCCATGTAGTAATTTAAGTTGACTAAAGCAGGCTAAAAAGCTAAACTTTGAAACGAATAAAATCAACTTGGCACAGTTAATGAGGCATTTCTGTGGACAGCTGTTTGCTTTGTCCTCTTGTGTTGGACCACTGGCTCCACATGAGTTTGTTCAACAGAGACTTCATCTGATGGAACACAGAGGCTAAAGAGCACACTCACCTTTAAGAGGCTGAAGATCAGTACTGATGGAATAGTATGGGAAACCCACACAGTACTGTTCCTGTCACTGTAGATAAACCAGGCTTTAGTCTCTAGTGATGTCTGTTCTTCACCTTTCATCAGCACTCAACACATGACAGTGTGGTGAGACCTTCACTGTACCCATTTCATAATGCACCTGTCCCTGTAGTAGAACAAATGATTTTCATCTGTCAAAACTTTCAAATCCATTTTATTCCATTTTCCCCAAAACTGAGGGCATATCAGCATAGTTTGTACAAAGTTGGCTCAAAATGGGTGTGTTTGCACAAAAGATGATGCAAAGAGGGTTGTTTACATGATGAAGTGGTGCAAATAGAGTTTTTCATGTAAAATTGTCTCCCAACTGCTGGTTTAAAATGACAGATTCCATTTTTACCAGTGTTTTCCATTGAGAACGGAAAATATTTTGGCCCTACTGTGGATAAACTGGGGTTTAGTCTCTGCACTGTCCATTCTTTACCTTTCATCAGCATTCATTACATGACAGTGTAGGGAGCGTGTACCTTACTTGCCCCTCAGTGTGCCTTGCCCTGTGGAGAACAGAGGGCATCAGTCTCAGACCTGATAGGAAGGGTGTGGTGGTCCCATTTGAAAGGGAAGCAGTCACTGTGAAAGACAAAGGGACATCATGGGGTCAGAAAGTGCCGTTGTTCATCTGGATCCAGCTAAGGAAGGAGGCCCAAAAGAGTCATGGGAGGTATTGTGGGCAGTGGTCCATCCTGCGGGGGTGTTCTAGGCAGTGGTCCAGGTCATCTTGCGGGGGGTTACAGGCATTGGTCCAGGTCATCCTCATGTTACATGCAGTGGTCCAGCTCATCCTGCGGGATGTTACAGGCAGTGATCCAAGTCATCCTCTTGGGGTGTTACAAGCAGTGGTTCAGATAATCCTGTGGGGGTGGTGTTCAGGCAATGATTTGGTCATCCTGTGGGGGTGTTACAGGCAGTTGTCAGGATAATCCTGCGGGGGTGTTACAGGCAGTGGTTCAGGTCATCCTGCAGGGGTGTTACAGGCAGTGTACTAAGGAGGAGGAGGGTCAAGGACCACATCTGAGTTGCAGAGGCAATTGGGGGATCGAACACCAGTCCATTCACAGTGGACAGAGTTCTGGAAGAACAGACAAAGCTGAAGGTGGATTAGGCCATGGGGCCAAATGGCATCCATCTGAGGATATTAAAGGAACTGTGAAGGGAACTAGCAGCGCCTCATGCCCTGTTCACAGAGTCACTCAACACGGGTGTCGCTCCAGAGGACTGGGGAGGGCATATGTAGTTCCACTGCACAGAGCGACAGTAGGGAGGAGGCGGGAACTACAGACCAGTCAGCCTCATCTCAGTGGTGAGAAAGATCATGGAGACACTGCTGAAAGAAAGATAGCGGCACTTATTGAATCCAGTGGTGCCCAGGATCTGAGGCAACACGGATCCACAGCAGGAAGGTCATGTCAAATTAATCTAATAGTTTTTGATTGGTGACTAAGGAACTAAATCAGGAGGAAGGCAGATATAGCCTACCTAGATTTCAGCAAAGTCTTGACACATCCCACATAGAAGACTGAATAACAAGATGGGTAGTCTGGGCATGGGAGACAGGGTGGTGAACTGGGTTAGTAACTGGTTAACAGGAGACAGAGGGTGGTGGTAAATGGGTACAAACTGGAGAGGGTTACCAGTGGGGTACCACAGGGTTAAGTATTAGGACCAGTCTTGTTCAATCTCTTCATTAGTGACATTGCAGAGGGGCTGGAAGGAAAGCTCTTCCTGTTTAAAGATGACGCAAGATCTGCCACAGAGTGGATACTACAGAAGGGTGCAGAAAATGAAGAGGGACCTGGAGAAGCTTGAAAGATGGTTGGAGATGTGGCAGCTGAGGTTTGATGCAAAGAAGTGCAAAATAATGTACCTGGGTAGAGGAACCCTGGGGAGAGCTACAGGTTGGGGAGCTGACTGTTACCAAAGAGGAAGGGACCTAAGGGTTATCATGTCTGATGACCTTAAGGGTATCAGCAGTGTACATAGGTGGCAGAAGGGCCAGTGGCATGCTGAGGTGCATATGCAGGGTATCACTAGCAGGAGGTGGTGATGCCATTGTATAAAACATTAGTGAGGCCTCACCTGGAGTACTGCATGCAGTTCTGGAGGCCACACCTGTGCAAGGACATAGATAAGATGGAGACTATCGAGAAGGCAGCAAAGATGGTGCAGGGCTTGCACCACAAAACATATGAGGAGAGACTAAGGACCTCAATATGTACTCACTGAGGAGAGGAGAGAGCAGGGGACATGATTGAAACTTTCAGGTACCTCAAGGGCATAAACAAGGTGCAAGCAGGGACCTCTTCCAGTGTAGAAAAGTGCTAGAACAAGGGGCACTATATGAAATTGGAAGGGATAGATTAAGTGGTAATGTGAGGATGTTTTCTACACAGAAAGGGTAGTCGACACTTGGAATAGTCTGCCACAGGAGGCAGTGGGGGAAGCACAGTGGAGGTGTTTCAACATGCTTGTGACAGGCACAAGGGAAGCCTGAGAGGGGAGGGAGTGATGAAAAGCCATTGATCACATAGGGTCAGTGGCCACATGCAATGTGTAGGGCCTGTGGGCAGACTGGATGGACCTAGCGGTCCTTATTTGCCGACAATTTATATGTTTGTGTATTAAGGCAATAAAGACAGAGAAACAGAAAACTGAGTCCGCATTGCGTAATAATGACAACCAAAAACTCTCTTTGCATAAGTGAACAAATGCAAAAATACCGATTAAAACTGTGGGTCCACTAATTAATAATGGTAGCTTAGTAAATGAGGTGGCAGCAAACATTTTCAATAATAATTTTTTCTTCACTATTTGGTGTAAAAGATATATCCCATGATGTATCTATCCCACAATCAGAAAACTCTCAAATAAGTACTCCAAGTGAGGTAGAATTGCTGTAAGTCAGATTAAAGACAACGCTGCTGAAGGTCCGGATAACATTCAGTCAAAATTCTTAAAAGAGATGGCATCTGCTGTTTCTATTCCGCTATTCATCTTGTTCAATCAAACCTTAGGAATGAACAGTATTCCATTAGATTGGAAAAGGGTTGTAGTGGGGTAGGGGTGTGTATATATAGAAACATAGACTTTTGACGAGATAAGGACAGCTTGGCCCATCTAGTTTGCCCATTTCCTACCTACAGGATAGGCCACAGATCTAGTTAACCAACAGCCTATTTCTTCCTACCCCACCCCCAACAAGAATTGCCTTATGTCTGTCCCATGCATTCTTGAATTCTTCCACAGTTATAGACCCCACAACCTCCTCAGGAAGGCTGTTCCATGTATCCTACCCTCTCTGTGAAATAATACTTCCTCACATTGCCCTGAATCGCCCCCCTCCATCTTTAAATTGTGTCCCCTTGTTCTTGCCGCCTCTTTTTCTGAAAGATGCTACCTCTTGGACTTTGTTGATTCCACTGAGGTACTAAAAGTTTCTGTCATGTCCCCCTCTCCTTCTTTCCTCAAGGGTATACATATTAAGCTCCTTTAGTCTCTTCTCATACGGCTTCTCTTGCAGACCCTGCATCATTTTAGTGCCCTCCTCTGGACTGCCTCTATCCTGTCTATGTCCTTGCGGAGATGGGGTCTCAGAACTGGACGCAGTACTGCAGATGGGGTCTCATCAACTGTCTGTACAGAGGGATAACAACTTCCTGTTTTCTGCTTGTGATGCCTCTCCGTATGCATCCCAGTATACCCCAGCCCTCCCTACTGCCTTCTCACATTGCTTGCTAACCTTAAGGTCATCTGATATGATTACCCCAGGTCCCTTTCCTTTTTGTTGCTGTTACTCCCCCAATTGTGTATTCTTCCTTGGTTCTTGTTTCCCAGGTGCATTATTTTGCACTATACATATATATATATATCGTATACATATAAACATAATAATCGGATCAAGTTTCTAACTACAGTCCTATAAATCTTACTTTTGTTTGTTGTAAGCTCATGGAGAAAGTAATCAAACAAAACTGGAATTACAACTACAAACTAAAGATCTGGGAGAGATCAACCAGCATGCGTTTAAGGCAGTAGATCCTACACTACAAACCTAATTATCTTCTATAAAATATCCGTTTAAGTCTAGACCAGAATAAACCAGCGGATGTTATCTTATTAGACTTCAGGAGGCGTTCAACAAAGTGCCGCATCATGAACTCCCTAATAAGGTCAGGAAATAATCCTGCCACTTTACAAGGCCCTGGTCAGAATGTCCAGCCACTTTTCAAGGCCCTGGTCAGGAATTAACCCTGCCAGTTTACAAGGTCCTGGCCAGGAGAAGTAATCCTGCCACTTTTCAAGGCTCTGGTTATCGGAAAAAATCCTGCCACTTTACAAGGCCCTGGTAAGGAGAGTAACCCTGCTACTTTAGAAGCCCTGATCTGGGAAGTTATCCTGGCACTTTACAAGGCCCTGGTCAGGAAGTTATGATGCCATTTTACAAGGCCCTGGTCAGGGAAGTAATCCTGCCACTTTACAAGGCCCTGGTCGAAGTAATCCTGCCACTTTACAAGGCCATGGTCAGGGGAAGTAATACTGCCACTGTACAAGGCCCTCATTGTGGGGGAGTAATCCTGCCACTTTACAAAGTTCTGGTCAAGGGACATAATCCTGCCACTTTACAAGGCCTTGCTCAGGGAAGTAATCCTGTCACTTTACAGGGTCATTTTAGGAGAAGTAATCCTGCTACTTTACAAGGCCCTGGTCAGAAGTAATCCTGCTACTTTACAAGGTCTTGGTCAGGGAAGTAATCTTGCCACTTTACAAGGCCATGGTCAGGAGCAGTAATCCTGCTACTTTACAAAGCCCTAGTCAAGGGAAGTAATTCTGTTGTTTTACAAGGCTCTGGTCAGGAGACGTAATCCTGCCGCTTAACAAGGCTATGGTCAGCGGAAGTAATCCTACCACTTTACAATACCCTGGTCAGAAGAAGTAATCCTGCTACTTTACAAGGCCTGGTCGGGAAAGTAGACATGCTACTTGCAAGACCCTGGTGGGGAAAAGTAATCTTGCCACTTTACAAGGCCCTGGTCAGGAAAGTAATACTACCACTTTACAAGGCCTTGGTCAGGAAAGTAATCCTGCCACTTTATAAGACTCTGGTCAGGCCTGACCTGGAGTATTTCATGCATTTCTAATGTCCTCCATGCAGGAGGGACATTGAAGTAGTTGACATAGTGTAATGTAGGGCCACAAAAATGATCAGTAATATGGGTGACTGGACCTGTGAGGAGGCTAGAAGCCCTAAATGTGTTTATTCTGGAGAAAGGAGGCTAGGAGCAGACATGATCTCTGTCTTCTACTCAGGGTATCCATAAGATCAAACAGCTGGAGAGGTTTGATCTTGGCCCCTCAGTAGGAGTAGAGCCAGTGAGTTTCCATTTTCAAAAATGGCAAATTCCATTTGGCAAAATGTTAAAATCTGTTGTTTTTCCTAAAACTGAGGACAAATCAACATGTTGTAAACAGGAATATGTCTGAAAATGGAGGGTGTACCAAGAGCTGGTGCAGAGTGGTTTTTTTTTTTTTTTTTTTTTTTTACATGATAAAGTGGTGCAGATAGTTTTCATGAAAACTGACTCCCAAGTGCTGGTTTAAAAATGACAAGTTCATTTTTTTACTAGTGTTTTCCATTGAGAATGGAAACATTGTTGGCCCTACAGAATGTTGGGACACCCCAGCTCAGGAATGGTACATTCAGGCTCAGCATTGGAGGCACTTTTTAGGTGAACCACTGCAGGCAACCTACCAGCAGAGACAGATACGAAGAAATGCACTGCCAGTCTTGTCAGTAAGATTTTCTGACTTCAAAATACAAACATTCCATCGGATTAGTTTTACTAGTTGTTAGCAAAACAGAACTAAAATGATGAAAAAAAAAAAAATAGGTAGAGCGACACATTAACAAAATGATTGCCAAAGCCAAGGCATCTAAAGGCCCAATCGTTTGTTCTTTAATATAATAGATGTTTACTAAATACATACTTTGTGAAGTTCAGATCATTTGTATCAAGTCATTGTAAGAAGACTTGGGTCTCCTGTTCAGTCTGTACGTGCACACATGACAACGTCAATGTAACACTCGTCATAAAAAACTTGGGCCTCCTGTATACACACACATGACATTGTCAGTGTAACACTCATTGTAAGAAGACTTGGGCCTCCTGTGTAGTCTATACACACACACACACACATTGTCAATGTAAGAAGGCTTGGATCTCCTGTGCAGATCTGTACACGCACACATAATATTGTCAATGTACCACTCGTTGTAAGAAGACTTGGGCCTACTGTGCAGATCTTTACATGTACATGATATCATCAATGTACCAATGTAATTTCACAGTATTAATGAAGAAAGGATAGGCAGTGCAGTTGAGAGCTAACTGCTGCTCCCACCAACCCAACACGGTTGGTGTAGGAAGGAGCAAAAAGGGCCCCATCGCGGTGATACAAGTCAGGAAATGGCAGGTCTTGTTAAAGGTAAAGTAATTTTGAATTAGCATGAATTCAGTAGATTCAGTGATATACTGAGATGGAATTTATTTTGGTAACAATGTTTTTTTGTTAGAAAAGTGCTTAACTGTCTGCAAGTCAAGTGAGTGTGGCATGACTGTATATAGACGGGTGACATTGATAGCCAGTTGTAATTGGAAACCCATTTCATAATTTTAAATTTATTCGGCACATCCATGGTGTCTGTTAAGTGTGAGGCCAGGGTCACAAGTAAGACACGTAAGGAAAAAATCTTGAAATGCAGACATATTGCCTGTATGTGACTCTACCCAACACGATACAGCACCCAGGTGACTTAGTTGAATCCTTGTGTACATTGAGTATGGTGTACAAGGTTGGTGTAGTGGAATACTTAGTTCATAAACATACAGATTCTTGACTGCTATCCCAGTCATCTGCAAGAACCTCCTCATAATTGGGCCCCTCTGTCTTTTATAGATTGTAGTTGAGTTATGGCTCAAAGGGTGCAGCAGTTCCTGTACCCCAGGTGGCTAAACATTTCTTCAGGTATTGTGACATGCTCATGATTACAGATCTTCCCAAGAATGGTCTTCACCTTTCATTACTGGTGTGTTTGTGCCAGAGGCATCGTGGGAGCATATACCTTTAAAGCTTCAGATGCAGGGGACTGACTTCAAAGACTCATGCCACCCATGGGGCAAGCCCCATCTGAGTACTGCGTGACAGTACTTGAGGCCGCACCTGCCAAGGACATTAACAAAATGGAGGCGATCCAGAGAAGGACAACAAAATAGTACAGGGACCGCATCAGAAAGATACGAGGACAGATTAATGGAGCTCAGTATGTATACCCTAGAGCAAAGGAGGAGAGAGGTGATATGATCGAAACATTCAAACATCTTAAGGGCATTAACAAGGTTAAAGAGTCTAACATGTTTCAGTATAAGAAAAACAGCAGGACAAGAGGACACAGCATGTGATTAGAGGGAGGCCGATTAAGAGGTAATGTGAGGAAGTTCTTTTCACAGAAAGGGTAGTGGATGCATGGAGCAGCCTGCCTAAGGAAGAGGTGGATATGAATATAGTGCAGGGCTTCAAACAGGCATGGGATAGGCATAAAGGAGCAATACAGATGAGTATGAATAGATAGGCCATTGACAGAGTAAAGGCCTATGACCCATTCATAAGGTAGAAAAATGGGTAGACTGGATGGGCCTTGAGTCCTTATCTGCCGTCAACTTCTGTGTTTCTAGTATGTACACAGATGCAGCAAATTACTGTCAGACTTGTCCATAGAACCAGAGGGTCAGGGGTTTACTTGTCATGTCTCACCAAGATAGAGGGCCTGGAGGAGGGTCTGTGGGACAGCCAGCCTTCCCCAAAGGACCGGTTGTGCACCCTCCCAGTCCGGTACCCCAGGGGTGCGGATGACCCCTCTGTCAAGGTCGCAGATATATGCTGGGCCCCTTGGGACACTGGCCTGGTGCCGCTCGGCTCTTGGCACTGAGGCCAGTGCCAGTGAGCAAGACTGGCCCATCACGCAGCCAGGTGCACTCCTGCTGCTGCTTGCAGCACTAGAGAGGAAGGTTTTGAAACCAGTGGCCCATTGGAGATCTTTTGGATCTCATCTCCTGAGCAGTTGGATGATCCGGAGACTGGGACTGGGATGATCCCGATTGGTTTCCGGGCTTTGGTGAGGAAGGAGACCTTTCTCTGGGCCTAGCCCTAAGCCTTGGCGTCTGCATCATCATCTCTGGGTGCTTTTCAGTCTGGTGCGGCCGTGATGCAACCTCTGTTCTGTCTCTTGGCACCACTAGCAGTGCCGAGGATGGTTCAGTGCCGTTTCTGGTGCCAGATGCTGTGCCTGATCAGGTTCTGGCTGTGCCCTGACACGAATCTCAGTCCAGCACCATTTGCAATGCCAAGGGGTTCCGTTGCCACTCGTGGCGCTGGCTCTCCTTAGCTCAGGTCCTTGCTGCTGGTGATGTCCTCTGGCCTAGTGCAAGGGCAGAGTTTATTCAAGTGGGGGTTGGTAGGTCCCTGTCAGCGCGCCTTCAGGCCTAGGCGTTTGGTGGCTTTGACAGGAGTGTTGACTTGGGTCTTTGGGCCTCCATGGAACCATTTGGGCATGCTGTAGGTGAGGATAGAGGCCACCCTGTGGGACTACTGTAGCTCCGATCTCCCCACCTGGGGTCCCCAAGGGCAGCACCTGGACTGCCCCTGTGGTTAGGCATTCACAGGTGGACAGTTGCACAGGCCCTCCCTCGGCGAGGTCCCTGTTCGCTGTTGCAGCCCTGGTGGAGGTTCTGCCCTAGCTCACCAGTCTCCACCTCCTCTGCCTACCCCTCCTGCTCTCTCAGGCATTTTAGGTCCTATGGGGCCATTTACCTGGGAACAATTTGAGGCTTTGGCAAATGCCTTCCCGCTTACCAGAGGGCACCAGTCCATACTATCTTCAGCCTGAAACCTTGGCACGCCGCCCCTGAGTATAGCTTTTCATCTTTGTCTTCCTCCTCTGAGGAGAGGACACTTCCCTCCACCTATCCTCTGATACTGAGTACACTCGTTATCAGCAGTTCCTTTCAGAGGTGTTGAGAGGCTGTGACTGTCCCAGTTCTCTGGCCGCAACTCTGCATGTCTGATGCTGTTCTTTCTTGGGGAGTACAGTCATACCTCTGTAGCCCAGGCCTTTTGCAGAGGCATTGAGAGATGTTGGCTCCATTCTTCTGTCCCTTCTCCAGCCCCAAGGGATGTCAACACATGTATCGTGCACCCTGTGATCTCCAAGAGCCATGCCACACCCTTCCTCTGGAGTCCAGCTCCTGGACACCTCCATTTGGTATAGGTGCCCAGTGTGCGACCCGTCATCAGAGTCGGGACTCAGCCGAGTCCTGAGTCAGAAGTCTTCTCAGTGGGCGCACATTATGTTTGTGCATTGTTATACACCAAGCACACGGGTGCCCTATGGCGAGCACCTATGGATGACATTAGGACAGCTCCTGGAATCCTTGCTGAACTTTGAGCAAACCAGATAAGCCATGCCCTTTCTGTGCAGGGCCTTAGCTGGTGAGACATAATAAAGGCATCCTCGTACGGAGGTAGCCTCCAGGCTAGTAATGCAGTCTGCATTAAGTGGATGGCATGGCTTCATCTTTCCAGGTTGTCACCCTTGGCGCAGCATGGGTGATCCCTCTCACTTTCGGGGGTCCAATCTCCTCCTGCAGGGCCAGGCGTGAGCTTACAGGGCACATTCCTGCTGTCAGGCCACAGGAGCCTCCGCCTGCCCGTGACCAGTCTTGGGCCCTTCGCCTCTTTGTCTTTTCTCTACAGAAAGCTGGGGAACAACCATTTCCCTCAGGGTTTGTAACACCACCCTTTGTGGTAGCTTTGCATAGACCTGCAGTAGTGAGGAAGATAGATTCTTGGAAGATATGAAAATGGCGTGCTCACCGTGATTCTTGATCTTCCAGAATATCTTCACCATTCATTACTACAAACCCGAAGGCCAGGCTTGGGCAGTCTTCCTCTTTTCTGTAGCTTTTGCTTCCCTCTTAGGTTAAAAAAGGAGAAACGAGGAGCAACAATTAAGAGGGACCTTGTTCTGTTCCTGTGGTCCCTATTGTAGCTCTCAAAAATTCAATAAAAAGAACTTTCAGGGTCATTTCTCCCATGTAACCTCTTAGTCCCTCGGTTGTTTAAAGACAAAAAGCAAAAGGACCATGTAGGGTTTTTTTATCCCACTCTTCTTTCTAGTTTCTCCCTTGTTATAAAAAAAAAAAAAACAAGCGGAGAAACAGGGTGGTGAAAGCCCTTTAACTCCCCTTCCCTCTTTTTTGTGTGGGAAGTAATGTATAGTTGTTTGCTGTTGGTTAAGTTCCCTTTTTCATCCTTTCTCTCTGGGGGCAAGGCTTGCAGGAGGCAGGTGTTATAAGGGACCAGGAATTATACTGGATTTATAGCCCAAACTCCCTTACCTGATATAGCTTTCTTTCCTTTGCAGTTCGTCTCCTGCACTTCCTTCCAGGTAGTCTGCTACATTTCTCTTCTCTCAATCCCTTCCTTTGGGATAATCTTTGGTAAGAAAGGGAGCATGCAGTGGGGACTTGTTCAGTTTCTCGATTTTCTAGCCCCCACCCCCATATCTCAGTTATTTTCATTCCCTTGTAGGGGTTGCTGTGTTACATTTGAGTTCTTAAGTGTCCTATTTGGCTTGAAAACCTGCACTGGTGGTGCATTTCATTGACCTGGCTGTGCTGTTGACAGGCTTTTCGAGAAACAGGGGCTCCGATTTCCTTCTGTATTATACTTTGGTTATGTGGGATTCCTGAGCCTCTGACAATCTGTAGTTCTCATACTTGCATGTGGGCCTACTTGCAACACAGTTACAGCACTCACAGTTCTGCTGCCATTTCTAGGCCTTCAGGGAGGTACCTCCTTCCGGGGAATTTTTCCCATCCTTGGCTGGTCCTGTGGAATTTTTGAGCACCTTGGACTTTCGCTGAGAGTTGTTTAGTCTCTCAAGAGCATAAGTAATTTTTCCCTACACTTGGGGCAAGTCAGCTCTTCTGACAGCACTGTTCTCCTCCTCGAGACTCAGGATCCTTGCTGCACCCTCCTTTCTCTCCCCCTCCTCCTGTCAGGTGACTCGTCATCCTTTAACTGCTACCAAGCCCGCCTCCAGTCCTTTCCTTCTTGTCTAATTGAATTTTTCTATTCTTTGGTTCTTTTTTATATAGTATATCCTTTTGTCTATCCCTTGGGCTCCTTGCCCCAACCCTTCTCTTTTCTGCACTTTGTTTCCTCTCCTGGCGAACAGGAGGTGAGTAGGGAGGGCCAGCGTTGGTTACTAGCCAGCCTGTGAGCGCCATGTCGTATACTTGCCTCATGGGCAGTGTTATCCGATGTCAGTCCCAATGCCTCTGAAGCTTTAAGGGTATGCTCCACGGGACCTGGTGCTTCGGCGCAGACCCACCAGTAATGAATGGTGAAGATATTCTGAAGATCAAGAATTATGATGAGTACATAATTTTCATTTTTTCCACCTTCAGCTGCCTGCTAGATTGCCTCACCAACTGGAATGTAGATTTCAACTGTCAACGGGCTTTCATTTGTTATGCGATACACTCTTCTCATATTGCAGCTCAGCATGGTGTTGCTATCCTTCATAGCAAGCCTTTCAGAAATTAAAATAGCATGGTTACTAGCATGATGCTCTGTCTATCTACTTGTCATATTGCATCGTATCTGTGATATAAATATATGTTTATTTGAATGTCTGCTTGGAAAAATATGGCTGACAGCAGAACAGCAATCTGGGAGATGGAATTTCAAAAGTGTGGCGAGGAAGGATGGTCTCTACATGACCAGTGGAAACTCTTAGTAAAGACTTCCTTCAAAGGCCGGGTTATCACACATTGTAAACCAGTTCATTTACTTTGAAATCCAGGGACAAAGTATGCATTTCGACCTCTGAGGAAAAAGCAGTTTTAACTGATTCCTGTTAGATTTACAAATAGATGAACAAAGTTTCTCAGAAGTTTAAGAAGACATCAAAGAGGTAATTCTGTCCTGTCATAAGGCCTCACTGATTAAGAAGATATGTATATGTATTTTTTTATTTTAATTGGAATGTTTGAGCAGTGGGTTGAGACATGTGACTGATTAATTCAGTTCTCAGGTTTGAGTGACCTCACAGCCAGCATCTGTGAGCTGTGTCATCAGGAGGAGGAGTTTTGTTACAACATATTCTTACCCCAGGAGTCCTTTACCAACAGTAACTTTTCTGGCTAGGTGCAACTGCCTCGGAGGTGTGCCTTTAAAAGAATTTATATGAGCTTAGGGACAAGCCAATCAGAAGACAGGAAAGGGAGTGAGCTGAGTGAGAGCTGTTGAAGGCTTCAGCTTTTCTCTGCTGGACTGAGCAACATTGCCCTGTGGTGTCTGTCAACCATCGATGACAGCCTCCGCTATCTAGGTAAAGTTTTCCTTATATTTCATTTCTGACAGCGTGCTGAGTGAAACTTTACGTTTTGTTAGCGGCGTGCTGATTTTTGTTTTAGTACAACCGCATTATTTTGACTTTATTTTCGTCAACTATTGATTTTAAGTTTATTACAGGGCTTATTTTCAATGGTTCCGTTCATTTTTGAGCAAATTTCTTATAGGAGCCAGTCGAATTAGGGACAGTTGCCTTGTTTTTTACTTCAGACCTGCATGGTTTTACCATGAGGCAGCTCATTGTGGGGTTCTCTCAGGATTGGCATATTAAGAGAAATCTATATATATGTAATAAAAAATATTTGTACGTAAAGGAACTGGACCTAAGGTATCATCTGTCATAAGACTGTCCGTGAGGGTCCAGCAGCCACCTGAGGCAGTGGACAAGTATTACTGGTTTTCTATTAAGATTGGCACGGATATAGATCCCAGATCTACAGCCACACACCAAAAAAAAAAAACCGACAACAGGCAGAGCTAATTAACTGGGGCAGGACTGGCGGTGGCGTTTCACAGAAGCCTGCACTCAGTTCATAAGGTCCAGGACTGGTTTGTTTTGCTAAAATTAGCAAACATAGCAGACAAGCCTTTGACTATTTTGGCTGAGGACGTATCAAAGGCTAAGTAATAAAAATGTGAGGAGGTGCTGAGGAACCCTCAGATCCCAGCCAAAAATAAAGCTTACAAATATGCGTTTTCATAAAACATAGAAGTGATGAAGGAAGGAAAGTGTTTCAAGCCGCTGATGAAGCAGCTAAAAGAAACTTTGTCTAGACATAAATGCTCCCATTGCTTCTGGGAAAGTCAATAGCGAGACAACAGGCAGCTTAAAGCATTCTGAACAAAGTACTTGCAAAGTCTCGCAGTTTCCATCTATGCAAAATATGGAAAAAGCTAGCAACTGTTCCAGACTCTACAAAGATGGGTCCTTTCTTTACTGGGGTTGGCAACCACTCTTACAGTTCTCTTTCCCATGGGCTGTGAGGGTGATACAGTGATGATAGATAATTTTATGATGCCCTGCCTACAGAGGTTGCTAACACTCTTCCACAGTTCTTGCCCCAGAGACTGTGAGGGTGATACAGTGGAAGGTAAATAATTTTATTCTGCCCCTACTTACAGGGGCTGCTATCACTCTTCCACAGTTCTTGCCCCAGAGACTGTGAGGGTGATACAGATGATTTAACATTTTTATGGTATGGAGGGTCTAGAACCCTACATATCCAAGGTGATTCTCCTCTATGCCTTTGTTTATCCAAAACATATTGGACACCCTGGACCTCCCTTCTCAGAGTTCTTCCAAGGTGAGGATAAGGATAAGAAAAGAAAAGATTATAGGGAGATGAAAAGTTCAACCTCCTAAAAGCCCTGTCTATAATGAAGACTATAAATAAAATACCACAAACTGCTTTGAACCCTCACTTTAGCAAGTTCACAAGCAGTCTGGAAATGTTAATAAATAAATACATAAATATATCAGTTGTTTAACAATACTGAGTGCCTGTCTGCACATCCCAGCCATGCAGTATAGTGCATCAGGCAGCTTCTTGACTGGGGTCTCCTTGTCCTCCTTACCCTGGATAAGGACTTCAGAAAATAGATTCTTGATTACCGCCAGTCAGAATTGACCTACTTGGCTTTTCAGCCAAATATCAAAGAAAAAAACCAGAAAGCACTACTGAACTCTGTCCTGGTTCTTGGTACAGGAGCTGATAGTTACTAACCTGCTCCTGAAGCTATGTAGTACCAATTTTCCACAGGATGATAACAAGGGCGGCGCCTCCAGAGTCCACGGTCTATGCCATCTCTGAGGCACTTTGTCTGACCTAGAACCATTGATCTGCTCTCAGACTCCCAGTTTAAAGCCATGTACTTTCCTTGTGATCAAAACATGCTGTTCGATTCCAGAACATCTCACTACAATGAGGCCCCTGCCCCACAAGTTCCTCGAGGGCATTAGGGGCCAGACTTTTCCCCAGCCTTCTCTCAGTACAGGGGTTTTAGCAGTCTAAAGCCTGGCGTTAGTGTGGGCAGACCTCATGTGTACTCGGTGTCTTAAGCCTCTATCCCCAACAGACGTTTCTGTTGGAGTGGGGAGAAACAACATTCTAGTTTTGCGAATGGTGGAGAGGGTCCCTGGCCATGAAAAGAAGAAAGAGGCGTCTACTCCACGTAATTCCTGACACAAAGTCAACTGGGAGTGGCTTCCTATCTTGCTGTTAAAATCCTAATTTAAGATGGTCATTCTGCTACTATTCATATAGCCCTTACAGTAAGGAGGCAGGCTTGCCTCCGTGGTCAAAAGGGCCCCCTTTTTTTCCATATCGTTTTTTATTTTATTTATTTATTTAGCTTTTGTTGACCGGGTAAGTGCACTAGACAAATCCTGCCTATTTTCAAGCACGACCGGGAGGTTACAGATGAATGCCAACTGACCTTGAACCAGATTAAGCTGTTGGTGGTATTTTTTAGTGAATGAGGAAATTTGGCCAGGACACCGGAAATTCCTCTACTCTTTCGATAAGTGCCATGGGATCTTTAACATCCACCTGAACTACCACCAATCCAGGCAGATGGGACCTCGGTTTAACGTCTCATCCGAAGCGGCACCTCAAGTGCAGCACCCTCTCATGCTGCACTACAGTGTCAGTACTGGGATATTAACCCAAGTGCCAGATGTGGGAACTGAACCCACAGCCCTCTGATCTCGGCCTCAGGCGAGTGTGCTACCTACTGAGCCACTGACACTGCAATGACAGTTAACGAGGTCTCGCATGGGCGGGCTCACTGCAGCCTTTGGCCTTCCTCAGCCCAAGAGTCTTACAAAGTGCTGGGCAGTGGTAGCAGCACACCTCAGCAATCTGGGCATCTTTGACTACACCTAAGTTGCTGATTAGCCAGCTAAAGTCTCTTTGTCATGTCAAGGTCCCTGTTCTCCTCTTACCGGGCTCTATCTGTAGTCTCGGGTTCCCAGATAAATCTAAACAAAGTCTCACGGAATCCTTCTAGCATCCAGGAAGGATAGGCCCTCCTTCCATGGCAAGAATTCAAGATGTCCCTCACTGGCAGTTTTCTTCATCCAGGGACAGAGAGACCAGCCAGCAAGTGCTTGACTGGGGTTGAATCATTAACCCTCAGTGGTTCAGTATAGGATGCGGTCATGAGCAAATCACGTCACTTTGACATTTCCTCATGCTATAGGGATACATGGCTTCAGTGACTGCAGTGGCCCCAGGTTCAGATACAGAATGCATCCTCTGCAAGTCTCCTTGTAGCTTGCCTGTTCTCAGAAGGAACAGTTTTCAAAGCCGAAAACTCTTGACAGAGCAGTTCACAGGCGCCTTCCCTGGTGGTGGAGAGCGGTTTGGACAGCGCCCTCGGTAAGTGGCACCTGGACTCTCCAGCAGTCACAGTTAATCATATTTCTATTAGAACTCAGAGAAATCTTTCTAGCTCAAAGCATTTGCTCCTGTCATAAAAGGACAGACTTACAGTCGAACAGACACTACTGCAATGGCCAGATTAGGAGTACTCTGTTTGCAGGTGGTATAAAACTGGTCTCTCACCTTCTACCTGAGAGTCATCCTTTCACTGATTCTCCTACCAGGCAAACTCAATACTCTGTCAGATGCTCTAGTCACATCAGTCAAGGCGGAGTTAATGGACTCTGAACAAACAAGTACTAGCATGGTGTTCAGGCAGTTGGGCACCAGAAGTGAATCTGTTTCCTCTCTCTCCTCAGCTTCCAGTTTCCTCAGTTCTGTTGCAGGCTCCAGCCCGGGATTGCTTCTTCTGGACACCTTGATCCTGGTCTGGTCAGGTAGGTTCTTATACACATTCCCTCCTTTTCCCCTGATTGCATGGGTATTTCTGAAACTTCGTACAACAGTCTGCATCCTGGTGGCTCCGGACTGGCCCATGCAAAGCCTGGTCCCCTATCCTTCTCCATGTCCTGCAGCAGTCCATTAATGCACTCAACTCACTCCTTGCTAACCTTTCCTTGGACAGGAGTGCAGTATCCAGGCATACATTCCTTTCACCTCAAGGCCTGGTTCTGGAACAGTTAGTCTGCATCTTCACAGTACTCTTAACAGGTCCTTAGGATACTGAGGGTGGTTTAAAAAACAAACAAAACTAAGAAGACTTATGCAGCCAAATGTAAAGGTTTCCCTCTGGTGCAAGAGGAAAGAGTTGAATCCTGTTTTGCTTCAGATCCTCAGCTGCTAGATTACCTGGTATTCTTATAGGTGTCAGGCTTGAAACCATCTTCTTTCAAGCTACACCTGGCGGCAATTCGGTCTACCTTTGGTGGGAAAGAAAAAATCATTTCAGGAGCATGGATATGTTGTTCATCACACTCATTGACATTGTCCCTTTCTCTTTAAATCTGCCGGAAGTCTTCAAACTGGCTCCTCCCACCCACATGGGTGGTATATGTCTCGGCTCTGCCTCATGGCGTGAATCTTCCTTTTCACTGGAAGATACAGGTTAACTCCCTGGTGTTCTTGCATTTCGTATGTCCTGGCTTTCAAATCTTGGTTTACTGAAATTAAAACTCGTTCGAGTTAGCAATCAGCGCCTTTGCATCATCGATCCTTGAAGGAAAAATCTTCTCCAGGATTTCCACCGTCCATGCGGCCAAAAATGTCACGTGACTGATCCCCATCTCTTGTGTGCACATTGCCTGGGTGTCGGACATGACACCTTGTCCTGCAGTTACTGCTTGACCTTCCATCCCAATGTCCTGGGCGACTGCAGAGCACGTCTGAAACTGGGGAGACGGAGAAAAGGAACCCTCTGTGAAGTCCAAGGAGGCTAGGTGGGGCGGTTTCTGTGGCTGCTGGCTCGCCGAGCAGCTGGAGCACTGCAGGCGTTCAAGGAAGAAGCCTCTCGCGCTTCTACTAATCGAAGCTTTTAGTCCCACTGAACCTATGCTCCACCTTTACAGGTTCATTTAAGGAGTTGTGCCAGCCTCTCTCCACGGGTGAGGCACCCATCGGGCTTGCACCTCCCGCTTTTGAAAGAAAGAAAAGAACCTTCGTCGCCTTCGTGTCGAAAGGGATCTTGGGACGAGAGGGTCTCAGTCCCAGGAGCATGCAGTCTCGACCACGGTCGAGATTGCCTCCTCGCCGCAGGCTTTACTGACCTTCCATCTGGCCAGGCGACTGAGAAGTGGCCATGAGGTTGAGATCATTATCGACCCCTTGTCGCCGGCCGTGGCTGACGACTTCTTAGAAAAGGACTCCGGTTCTAGTGTTTCCTGATGAGGAGACTCAGCCCACTGGTGTCCTCCTCAAGGATCGGTTCCAGACCCCAGGTCTCACGATTCCACCAGTGTCTCCTGATCGACCGAGGTCGGGCGGTCCAGAACCCCCTCAGTCAAGCGACCAAGGAAGAGCCACAAGCACTCCAAGAAGAGGCAACACCACAGGCCGTCCTCATCCTCCTCGGACGAGGTGAGACTCCGCGCTATGAGGACCTTATGTGGCAACAGCTGATCCTGACCAGGCAGAAGCCGGCTCCACCGCCCACCCCAGACATTACTTGGCTCTCGCCTCCCAGGCGAGCAACCCTCCGTAACTGAAGCCTTTGGTTCCTCCGCCTGTGGGGCTGGCCTGGCCTCCAGTTCGGCCAATTCCGGCTCTCCACTTATTTGAGTGGAACCACCGCCTAAACAGCCTATGGGAGGGGCTCCCTCGAAGAGGACCTACAGGACACCGGACTTCCACCGACATCTGTCGATCACAGTCACCCTGGACCGTCCTTGGTGGATCGAAGGTGATTTAGGCGGCAGGCTGCTGTATCCTACTCCTCATACTCTGATGCCACGGACTCCATTCTCATCCTGGAGATGATGAGTTGTCTGTTGGTGCAGGGATGGAGGAAGGCCTTTCCTCCTTCAAGGAATTCTTCGTCTGATTCCGACTCTACTGGAATGCCCCTGGAACCTATCCAGAAAAAGGCAGAGTACCCTCCACGGACATCCTGAGAGAGGGATACCTGACAGAGGCCTTTCCTGTGCCAAAGCCATAGATTGGCCCGGCCCTGGACTTTGGCAGCACCCTGCCTCATGCCCAGCACCATCAGCCTGCATGGCCTGCAAGTACACAGTGCCCATGTGGTCCCTGCGGGTTCACAGAAGCACCCTTCAGCCGAGAGCCTGGTGACCGCCTCTGTGTTCAGGCGTGCTGGCAGTCGGTTGACACTGACTGACCTCCGGACAAAGAGTCCAAAATATGGACCACTCAGCTCGGAAGGTCTGTGTGGCCTCTTCCTTGGGCCTTCATCAGGCCAGCTCGACTGTCATCATGGCACTTCTCTCATGCCCTTCTCGGGTCATTAGGCAAGTCCTTCCTCATCTCCCATGGACACCGCGCAGACCACAGTCAAACAAGTCCGGGACCAGGGCCGTGCTGTTGCTGACAACGCAGCTGCAGACGACCCTGGACATCAGAGGTTCTTGTACCTGTTCCATGGCTGCCTGCAGTGGCCTCTCATCACAGGGCTTGGCTGAGGCTCTCCTCCTTCCCGCGGATACTCAGCATAAGTAGAGACCGTGTTTTTCTTAAATAAGAAATAGCAAGAAATTAAGGTATAAAAAGAAATGACAAGAAATTCAAGGTATAACAAGAAATGAAAGGTATAACAAGAAATAGCAAGAAATTCAGCATATAAAAGGAATAAAGCGAAAAAACAGATGAATAAAGTGAAAAAACTGCTTTTTGGCAGGCAAAATCTAAATAAATGTTTGCAGCAGTTGTTATTTAGGCTCTGTTGTTACCACAGAGATAGTCCACAAGGAAGCAACAGCGGAATTGTTTCAGTCACAAAACCTTGCAAGACCATAGCATAATGCTGCTTAATACAATGTAGTGCACCAGGAATGTGATTTCTAGTGTGTATAAGGTCATTTGAAGTAGTTTATGAATGTAAATGTGATAACAAGAAATAAAACTATATTTTCAATGAATAAAAGAAATAATAAAAATTCCAGAAAAAAAATTATAAAAATAAAAAAAATTTCACGGGTCTCTTAAGCATAACCTGGCTGACTTGCCTTTCCTTGGGACTGACTTGTTGGTCCCGGGGTAGTGAGTCACCTACAGCATATAGAGCAGTCCAGTGCCACCTTGGGCCACTTCTGCCAAGGGTTCTTCGGCAAGAACCTGAAGAAGAAGAAGAAGAAGCCTTTTCGCACTCTTCCCTGCGGTTCGGCAGCCCTCCTATCAAGGAGGACAGCAACAGCAGCAGGCTCAAGCTTTGCATCCTAGGCCCAAGCCTGGATCCCAGCAGGTCCACAAAGGAGGCTGAGGCTCGGGTCCTGGGCCTCCTCCTCCTCCAAGCCTGCCCAGTGACAGGATGGGTTGCCTCCCCTATCTCCGTCGTACCAGCTCTGGGCCTCAGTGAGAGGTCGCCTCCCACCACTTCCTTTCCGCCTGGTTCGCTGTCACCCGGACAGGTGGGTTCTCGAAGTGGTTGGTTGGGGACTGCCTCTAGAGTTTGAGCAGTACCCTGCCAGCCGAGCCCGCGCCCCTGGAAGTATCGGATTTCCACATGCACCCAGTCAGCTCTTGAGACGACGTGGCTCAGCTCCTCCGCAAGGAGGCAGTAACCCATATGCGGATCCTCCAGCAGACCCAGGCTTTGTCTCCAGGTACTTCCTGGTGCCCAAGCGGACAGGGGTTGGCGCCCCATTCTAGATCTCCGACCTGAATCAGTTCTCAGGTTTACTTACCTTCGGATGGTCACTCTGTCGCAGATCATACCATCACTGAGCGAACGTGGTTCTGTTCACTGATCTGCAGGACGATTCTTTCACGCCCCATCCGTCTGGCCCCATCAGCAGTTTCTTCCTGCCAGGTCGAAGGATGTACAGTTCTGAGCCATGCTGTTCGGCTTGTCATCAGTCCCACAGGTCTTCACCAAATGCATAGCAGTGGTGGTGGCCCATTTCCGCGTCGAGGGTCAGAATCTACCCTACCTCAACGATTGGCTCCTGGCAGGTTCCATCCAACAGGAGGTGGAAAGGTCCAGGAATCTGGCCCTACAAACCTGCTCCCAACTCTGCCTGCTGATCAACGAGGCCAAGTCGGAACTCATGCCTTCCCAGGTGATGGGTTTCATCGGGCAGAGCTCAACTCTTGTCAAGCCAGAGCTCGGCTCTGGCAGACAGGACGGAAGTTCTTTCCTCCTTGCCCAATCATTTCTGGTTGTGCACTTGCGCCCTACCGGGACTTTCTGCGCCTTCTGGGTTTACATGGCGTGCACCTCAGTGGTCCCGTTGGGACCGGTTGCACATGCGCCCCTCCAGTGGGAGCTGGTCACCCAGTGGACTCAGCAATATAGTCATTTCAACCAGCTGATCACTGTAACCCAGAAGATGTGGGGCCGCTCTTCAATGGTGGACCGTCCCAGCCGGTTGCAGGAAGGGATCCGTTTGTCCGCTTCTTGACGATCGTCCTCACGATCGATGCCTCTCTCAAGGGCTGGGGAGCCCACATGGGAAACAGGGCTCACGGGTTCTGGACCCCTGTGGAGTCCCGATGCCACATCAACCTATTGGAGCTCAGAGCAGTCAGACTGGCACTGTCGACTTCGCTCCTCCAGCTCTGGGGTCAGGTGGTTCAAGTCCAGACGGACAACACCACGACCATGTACTACCTCAACAAACAGGGTGGGCACACACTCCCATCTGCTGTGCAAGGAGGTGATCCGCATCTGGACTCTCATGAGCGGTTGGAGGGGATCTCTTAGACATCCATGTGGCAGGAGCCTCGAACCAGCTGGCGGATGCTCTCAGCTGCATAAGCCAGACATCCCACGAGTGGTCTCTCCATCCAGAGGTAGCTTACAACTTGTTCTCCTGTTGGGGCAAACCGATGGTGGACCTGTTTGCCTCCAGGAAAACACCAAGCTGAGGCTGTATCATGCCACCCCGGCAGGCCTTGCTGCAGGGATGCCTTCGATGCCGCTGGACCCCAGCCTCACGCCTTTCTGACCATTTTCCTTGATCCACAAGGTGTTACTCAAGGTGAGGAGGGACAAGGCGAAGGTGATTCTGGTAACCCCAGACTGGCGCACCAGTTCTGGTATCCAGATCTCCTCAGCCTCAGCTGCAGGCCCCCGAGCTGGCTTTGTACACACCTGGACCTGACATCTCTCAACCAGGGAAGGTCTTCCATCCAGACCTTCAATCCCTGTACCTCACAGCCTGGTACCTGAGCGGCTCGGGAGTTCCAGGCTTTGGGTCTTCAAGATGTCTACACCGTAGTGGAGGCATCTAGAAAGAATCGACCAGGAATGTTATGCCTTCAAATGGAAAAGATTTTCCATTTGGTGTCAGGTAAGGATCTGGACCCCTTATCTTGTTCTCGGCTAACATTCTTGACTACCTTTGGTCTCTCTCCAAAGGGGTCTCACGGTCATCGACCCTAAGGGTGCACCTGGCAGCCATTTCTGCCTTACGGGCGTGGGCTGGTCAGCCGACATTAGCACAGGAGACAGTGGTTAGGTGCTTTTCAAAGGCCTGGATCACATATCCTCCAGTGCGTGAACCTCCACCTCCGTGGGATCTACTGCTGGTTCTGGCAAAGCTCATAGGCAGGTCATTCGAACCCATGCACAAGTGTGAGCTGTCACACTTGTGGAGACCTTCCTGGTGGCTGTCACGTCAGCCAGAAGGACAGGGAGCTCAGGTGCTTTGGTGGATCCCCTTATCTGGTCTTTCACAAGGACAAAGTTGTCCTGCGCCCCACCTGAAATTCCTTCCGAAGGTGGTGTCAGAGTTTCACCTTAACCAGGTGTTGACTCTGCGGTATACTACCCTACTTACAACTCGGATGCGAGTACAGGCTCCATACTTTGGGCCTGAAACGTGTGTCTCCTACTACAGGAGGATGGCGGAAATTCGTGGAGAGGTTGCCAGCTGTTTGTCACCTACGGTAAAGCCGCTTCTGGAAGACCTGCAGCCAAACAGACTATTGCAAGATGGATTACATCATGCATAGGTCTGTGCTATGAGTTGGCGGGCAAGGAGCCTCCCAGAGGGATAAAAGCTCATTCTACCCACCATACTGCTGTATCAGTGGCTGCTTCTAGGGATATCCCTATCCAGGAAATCTGTCGAGCTGCTACCTGGAAGTCAGCAAACACCTTCATTACTCACTACCACATCGACCTTGAGTCACACCGGGATGCTGGTTTTGGGACCTCAGTTCTTCAATCTCTGTTCCCTAAGTAGGGGTGTGCCTTGCCTCCCTCCTCCGGAGGAACTGCTAGAGTCTGCCAATGAGTGTGGATGAACAACATATCCATGCTCCTAGAAGAACAGGGTACTTACCTGTAACAGTAGTTCTAGGAGTGGTATCGTTTTCATCTACACGGACCCACCGACCTCCTCAGCTGTGGGACTTTCAACCTGGCTTCCAGCGGCCAAGATCTGGCATCATGGGGCAGAGCCGAGATATATACCACCCGGTGGGTGGGAGGAACCAACATGAAGACTTCTGGCAGATTTAAAGAGGAAGGGACAACGCCAGTGAGTGTGGACGATCAACATATACCACTCCCAGAACTACTGTTACAGGGTGAGTAACCTGTTCTTTTTCCCATGGCATATTTAAACAGTTTTTCAAATGTCTCTTGCATCTCTAGTCTCCAATCCGGAGCCTTTTGGAGCATGAACCTTTGCATAGACAGGCTCATGAATCAACTCTTTGAGCCTATGTCCTCAGCCCTCATCAAGTTTGTAACTTGGAAAGCAGGCTTCCTGGTAGCCATTTCCTCTGCCAGGAGGTTTTCAGAGCTACAGGCCCTGTCGTGTGCAAAATTATATCATCCCTAACAACGATAAAGTTAGCTCAGGACAAATAGGAAATTTCTGCCAAAGGTGGTCTCAGAGTTTCACTTAAACCAGTCCATTACTCTGCCTGTCTTCTTTACTGAGAATGCACGCCTGGTGAGCAAAACCTCCACAGCTGGGATGTCAAAGCCATCTTCTACTGCCTAGAGCATACTAGCAGTCCAGAGGCTCCTCCACTCAGTTATTCCTCACCTATGGTTATGTAGGCAGGGGAAGACTAGCTAGCAAGAGAACCATTTCCAGGTTGGTCTCTTGTATTAGTTTCTGCTATGAAAAAGCTGGTCACCAATCTCCATTGGGGCTCAGGGCCCCTCCACCAGGGCACTGCAGCCTCGCTTGCAGCAACAAGGGACATTCCTTACTGGATGTCTGCAAAGCAGCTACCTGAAATCTGTACACCTTTGTGAGAAATACTACAGTTTGGATATACAGACCAGATCTAATGCCAAATTTGGCAGGGCAGTTCTACAAAGCCACTTTCCTAAGTAGGTTCTCTGCCCACCTCCCACTTGGTACTGATTGGTAGTCTGCAAAAGTTACTAATGCTAAAGGACTCCTGGAGTAAGAAGAAAAATTACTCACCGCAGTAATCTTCTTTCTTCCAAGGGTTCCTTTAGCATTAATGGATCCCCCTTCCTCCCCAGTTCACCTGTCGGAGAAGGGCTCTTTATGTCATCTTTACCAAATTTGGAGTTTCTTATTGATGAGTTTTAACTCATGGTGTTGTTTCCATTTCCACTTTTGTGGACATCCACATGTTTTTTAATCCTGTTGATTCTTTTCGGGCATTTGCCCTTGTTTTTACTTCAAAAAATTCTGAAGCATGACAGCTCTCACTCAGCTCACTCACTTTCCTGTCTTCTGACTGGCTTGTTCTAAAGCTCATTTAAATTCTCTTAAAGACATACTTCTGGGGCAGTTGCACCCTAGCCAGCTAAGTGCAAAAGTTACTGATGCTAAGGACCCCTTGGAAAAAGAAAATTACTGTGCTGAGTAATTTTTCTTACCAACCAGCTGGGAGAAAACTCTGCAGTTAGCACGTTGCCTTTGGTTTTGAAGTGGACTCTGACAAACTCTCACAGCACTTTAAGTAAATTCAACCACCTATTTATTACTTGGAGCTTAGGGTAGTCAGATAATTCAGTTATTAGGTGTTTTTTTTTTTTGTAATTCCTTTTCTTTTGACTATAAGTATTAATGTATATAGGTTCGGTGTTTTGTATGCATTTACTATTTTAATTTCAGTAAGCGTTTGGTTTCCTTAATCCTCATGAGTCTTTTCTCATTTTTGCATGTGAATGCTGGGATAGTATTTGATAAAGCTGACATAACTGTTAAAGGGTTTATAGTGTTACCATTTTGCAAAAAGGTAGAATGTACCTGGGTCTCAGTTGGGTCCAAAAGGGTAGAACTATGAACCAGGCTGGGTGCCACTAGGTTAGAGTATTGCTACATTTCCCGAAGGAGGAGCGATATTTGATCATGTTAACTTGGTGTGTGCTAGCAAAAAGGGGTTCTATTTGACCTCAGGACTCGAGCCTAGTAGGTATTTTCGGACCCAAAACAGACAGGAAGGTTACCCTGTTTGTCTCCTGTTCACATATTGCACGTCGAGGTTTGGCACTCTGGGAGCAGAGGTCCTGATCTGCGGAGTGTGTTTGTGACAACTAATACTGGACACAATTCCAGTGATGGTGTGAAGCACCCACTTGTGTTCCCAAGAGTGGGTGGTTAGGTTTTAGCCAGTCTGTTTTATCTGTAATGGTCTGGGTACATTCTGGGAAGCTGAAGTAATGCTTGCCTACACAGGTTTCTCTTTCTCCCTGTTGCAGGTGGACCTGATCGCTCTTTTATATTTCTCAACTCCAAACAGTCCTACACAGGTATTCCCATCATTGCAGCAAACATGGACACTGTCGGGCGCTCGAGATGGCAAAGGTGTTATCCAAGGTAATGACCTCTGCAGCATGTGCAGGGACTGAATGGCTATCCCACTGTGTGATGAAGCAAAGTGCAATTCATATTTATTTATTAGCATTCTGCCCCTGTAAAGTGTGATATCTAACAGAAGGCCCTACTACAGATAGTATACTGATCCCTGTACAGTGTGAGATCTAACAACAGAAGGGCCAACTACAGATCTGATTCTGCCCCTGTACAGTGTGATATCTAACAACAGAAGAGTCAACTACAGATAGCATTCTGCTCCCTGTAAAGTGTGATATCTAACAGAAGGCCCAACTACAGATAGTATTCTGCCCCTGTACAGTGTGAGATCTAGCAACAGAAGGGCCAACTACAGATTGCATTCTGCCCCTGTACAGTGTGAGATCTAGCAACAGAAGGGCCAACTACAGATAGCATTCTGCCCCCTGTAAAGTGTGATATCTAACAGAAGGCCCAACTACAGATAGTATTCTGCCCCCTGTACAGTGTGAGATCTAGCAACAGAAGGGCCAACCACAGATTGCATTCTGCCCCTGTACAGTGTGAGAACTAGCAACAGAAGAGTCAACTACAGATAGCATTCTGCCCCTGTACAGTATGATTTCTAACAACAGAAGGGCCAACTACAGATAGCATTCTGCCCCTGTACAGTGTGGAAGGGCCAACTATATATAGCATTCTGTCCCCTGTACAGTGTGATATCTAACAACAGAAGGGCCAACTAGATAGCATTCTGCTCTCCATACAGTGTGACATCTAACAGAAGGCCCAACTACAGATAGCATTCTGCCCACGTGCAGTGTGACATCTGACAACAGAAAGGCCAACTACAGACAGCATTCTCCCTTGTACAATGTGCCATCTAACAGGAGGGCAAATACAGATAGCATTCTGCCACCTATACAGTGTGTTATCTGACAGACATGCCAACTACAGATAGCATTCTGCCCCTGTACAGTGTGACATCTAACAAAAGGGCCAACTACAGACAAGCATTCTCCCCTGTACAATGTGACATCTAACAACAGGAGAGCCAACTACAGCTAGCATTCTGTCCCCTGTACAGTGTGACATCTAACAATAGGAGAGCCAACTACAGATAGCATTCTGACCCTGTACAATGTGACTCAGTCTCACTCGGTCTCATTCTGTGGTTCTAACCACAGATGCTTCTCTCCTGGGTGGGGAGCTCACTTGGGAGTCCTCACAGCACAGGGACTGTGGTCCCCTCAGGGTCTCTTCCCAACATCAATCTTCTGGAGCTCCGGGCAGTGTACCTGGCTCTACAGGCCTTCTTGGACTCAGTATTTTGTTTATTTATTTATTGCTTTTGTTAACGGTAAGCACGCTAGACAGCCAAGTGCCTATTTTCAAGTGCGACCGGGAGAGTACAAAGTACATACTATGAACATCAGGCAGATACAAGTGGAGGATTACATTACATAGAATTAGCACAACAGGGACTTTACAAGCATCAGATTTCATCAGGCAAATAGTAGTCAAGAGTTAATATAAAGTGACAGAACACAGGGACATTGTAAGACAACAATACCAAAAACAGGTATTACAATACAGTAATTAAACATTGCAGTCAGTAGGAAGAAGTGCAGTGTGAATTCCATCGCTCCAGGCAGCAAGATTTAAGGCTAGCAGTTAGAATAAGGAGGTCACAGTTGGGCTAGAGTGGGCCCAGTGCGAGAGAAAGGAGTGCACAGTTGTAGTGCTCACCCTGTTTTGCCGGTGGGCCTAAATGGTCTATTTTTATATATGCTGTGAGAACAGGAGGAGTATGAGCACAGTTGTGCTCTGCCCAAGCCGTAATGTTTAGGTAGCATCTCAGTTAGTTGGGGCATCTCAGGCTGAGAGGCTTTGTCTAGTGCAGAGACAGGTGGCAGTCGTTTTGAGAAACCCCAGAGGGAGGCTTTAAAGCTCTGGTGCGAGGGAGAGGGGCGAGTGCTAGTTGGAAGAGAGTTCCAAACCCTGGGTGCATCATGTGAAGGCTCGGTCACCCATTTGTGTGCAGGTTTTAGGTACCAAGAGGGCATGGGAGCCGCTGGATCGCAGGTTGTAGGAGGGTGTAGCAAGAACAAGGGTCTCAGCAAGGTTTTAAGGGGTGGCAGTTTTGACAATATTGTCAGTAAAGTTGCCCACGACATTAAGGCGGTGAGTTTCGAGTGAGACCACTCAAGCAGGTGTAAAGCTCAGTACAGAACAAGGTGGTTCAGGACAGACACCACCACCACATGGTACATCAACAAGCAGGGAGGCACTCGTTTCTACTGCCTTGCGCACAGAAGCCATGAAATTATGGTCCCTGGCTTATTCTCTACAGACATCTCTGGTAGCAGTCCACCTTCCAGGGAAGGACAATGTGTTAGCAGATGCATTGAGCAGGATTTCTTAGGGCCATCACGAATGGTCCCTGGATCCTCTAGTGTTCAAAGTGATCTTTTCAAGGTGGGGCACTCCAGAGATAAATCTCTTTGCAGCCCCAATCACCAACCCTCTCTTCTGTTGTAGACCCCAGTCTTGGGCTTAGTCCCCTGGATGCTCTACTTCTGGACTGAGAGGGAAATTTCTGTATGCCTTCCCCTTTCCTCTACTGTTCAAAGTTCTAGTCAAGATAAGGTCACAATCTTGCAGAGTGATCTTAATTGCTCCAGACTGAGCCAGGCAGCCTTGGTAGCTCCTGTTGCTGTCCCTAGCAGTCCATCTTCCCTGTCTCTTCCCAGGAATTACAACCTGTTAACCTCCTCTCGGGAGGATTTGGTACCTCAATCTTGGTCTCTCAATCTCAAGGCATGGCTCTTGAAGAGTTAGAGTATGCAGATTTACATCTGTCCCAAGGGTTCTGGATATTCTCAAAGCCTCTCGAAGCCTACCACCAGAAAAACTTACAACTCCAAATGGAAAAGATTCAGCATGTGGTGTTCCAAGAAGCATATATCCCCAGATACTGCTGAACTGTCTACAGTTCTGGATTATATGGTTCATCTTAATAGCCTAGGCCTCAGACCGCTACTCTCTGAAGTACATTTGTCTGCTGTTTCTGTCAGCGGAAAGCCTTCCTCATTGTCATCTCACCCTGTATTCTGTAAAATTTTCAAGGGATTGCTCCATACCAATCCCCTTTAGGATCCTACCCTGCTTGGGATCTTAATGTTTGCATTGCTCAGCTTATGCAACCCCCTTTTCGTCCTTTGTCTTCAGCAGAGCTTAAGTACTTGACTTGGAAAACTGTGTTCCTGGTAGCTATTACCTCTGCCAGGCGTATCAGTGAATTGCAAGCTCTGTCAATGGAGCCTGATTTTATCTCGTTCCACAGAGATAAGGTGGTCCTTAGAACTCATAGGAGGTTTTTACCTAAAGTGGTTTCAGATTTTCATCTGAACCAGTCTATGTCTCTCCCTGTGTTCTTCACTGATCATTCTTCTTCAGGAGAAAGAAGTTTACACAGTTTGGATGTTAAAAGAGCCCTTAGTTACTACATTGGCGTACTAAGGCTCACAGGTTTGACTCCTTCAGTTGTTTCTCACTTATGGGGAAGTGGGTAGGGCAAACCTGCCACTAAGAGAACTATTGCCAGGTGGATTGTCTCTTGTATTCAATTCTGCTATGAGAAGCTAGGCAAAATACCTCTCTTAGGCCTGAGGGCACATTCAACTAGAGGTACAGCTGCTTCCCTGGCTGTGGCCAGGGATATTCCTTTGCTAGAGATACATAAAGCAGCCACCTGGAAAACATTCCATACATTTACCAAGCCTTACTCCCTGGACATCGAGGCTAGGAGTGATGCTCAGTTTGTACGGCAGCACTGCAGAGCCTATTCCCAAGGTAAGTTCGATTCCCTCCTCCATGGAGGTACTGCTTAGTAGTCTGCAATAGTCAGAATACAGCAAGACTTCATGTTGTTTGAAGAAAAAATTACTCACCTTAGTAATTATGTTTCTTCTAATGGAGTCTTACTGTATTCTGACCTCCTCCCTCCCTCCCCTCTCAGAACCTGTTTTTGGGAAGTGGGCTGGCAGGTGCAATGTTGCACCCCAGGTGCATTGAGTACTCCTCCTTTTAGAGAAGGAGAGTGGGTTATATTATTAATTTAACAGTCTTCAGTTGTTCACTACCTGGTTTTGATTTCTTGACTTGAGTCTTTTGGGATCCAAAATATTTGGTTGCCATTTGGCTAGTAAACATTTACAATTTCCACATAGTAGTTAGTATTAGCTCGTAAGAATCTGACAGTTGCGCTTCAAAGTGCAGCAGACAGAGGTTTGAACCAAGCTCGAGCTCAATGTTCTGTGCTCTGCATAGAAAATTAACCCTCTACTCTCCGGGGCAGTTTGAGTGCTGGGGCTAACTGCAATAGTCAGAATACAACAAGACTCCATTAGAAGAAACATAATTACTAAGGTGAGTAATTTTTTCATACTTGACAGGGTGGGCGTTATTGGGTTATAATTACTGGTGAGCAATTTTTCAATGGGCGCACTGAGTTGATATTTCCGTAATAACCAGTCAGTTATTCGACATTCACGCAACTCTGTCTGTTGAAAGGAGGCGATCCCTCATTGGCGCTGTTTTGAATCTGGGCAGGCTAAGCAGTTCTCCGACTCTGTATTGTAGCGTAGCGCCGTCACGTTTCACTATCAGCTTCCTGTAATCACTGTATTTGTAATATATCTGGTCGATCCTACCTTAAAATATTACAACTTTCTTTTTAAGTATCTGGTTGATCCTCGTTAAGCTAGTTTTGGGAAACAAAGAAAGTTGGCAGAATGAGTCTGCAGTTAACTGCTTAACAGAATAGTGACAGCTTGAGCCTAATCGCGATCACGATTTAAGCTGTAAATTTTAAAAACAGAATGAAACTGGGAGCAGAATAGGTTAAGAGGAGAGGGACTATGGGATTGGTACACAGCTCAACTGGGAATCTGAAATGGGAGCTGGGGGCAGTGAGCTGCTGCTTCTTTATTTGGTGCCCCACAGAACTAGATTGAAGTTGCCACATGGGGATTTCTTGAGAGAGACTGTGTGTGTGTGTGTGGAGAGAGAGAAAAGTGTGTGTGTGTGTGTGTGTGTGTGTAAAGACTATATGTCAGTTGAGGGGTTACAGCATTTAAGCTGGAAAAATTTGCTCACCAGCAATTATATAAAATAAAGATAGGAAGTATGTGATAATGAGATTTAATGCACCCTCGGTGTGGGATGCTGATAAACCCCTCGGGCTTCGCCTCGGGGTCTATGTAGCATCCCACACCTCTGGTGTGCATTAAATTCTCATATCACATACTTCCCCATCCATTATTCTCTATATAACGGACCCCCAGGGGCATAAGGAGGCCCAACGCTGCAGGTGGAGGGCCTTATAGCCCTGGAAAGTGCACTGTATCCCATAACGGCCACCCTGGAGGATAGTATTACACTTAGAAAATGGTGATGTGTGTAAGTTTAAGTGAGTAATAAATTATCAGAGAAAACCTGTTTGTAAAGTTACAGAAAGTGTAGCAAAAAATGTTTTGTAAAGCAGTCCATAAGTTTTTGTGCTGTTCGATTTAGTTGTCCTCCCCTCCTCCACAAGTGAGCTAATTTGTGTAGCAACACCCTCCATGTGTGAAGAAGGAAATTAGTCTTTTTATTTTACCTGTGTGTTGGTGTGTGACCTGTAGTAAGTGTCGAAAAAGAAAGAAAAAAATCATTTAGTTCTGTGCTCAAGCTGCATGACTTTGTTTTGGCTGGAAGTATAATGGGCAGGCGCGAGACTTTGCTACAACGTGGAAGGAAGGTCAGGAGCTGTATTTACACGGAGGTCAAGCGAGCTGGCAAAGTAAGGTTTAAAAAAATTTTTTTTTTTTCTCGGAGGGTTGTAGAAGCTACATTTACTGTAGCGGAGTGGTGGAGATGAATTTATAATGCGAAGCAAGATGCGGTAGAAAGGTTGTAAGGTTTCAGTTTCAGGAAGGTCGAACAGCTAAGAAAATTGCAGGTTGAGAACATGATGTGGCTTTTTTGTTTTGTCAGTCAGGAACAGAGGGAGCTTAGAAGGTAGAATGAAGGAGTTATTGGGATTTTTGTACAGTGGTGGGAGGCTAGTGATTTACTAAGCAAGGAAAAAAAGGTGGCTGCCCTATGCCTACAGTTCGGGTGCCTAAGTACACCCTTAGTAATAGGGCACCTCAAATTGGCACTTGTTTTGAATCGGGCGTTGTTAAGAAATAACAGCATGGGTGCCAGGCAGTTTCAGCCAATCAGAATGCAGTTTTTGTTTACCCATTTTCTAAGTCTGCTTAATACCCCAGTGTCTGGTGTCAGCATGGCTCAGTTGGTGGGAGATGCCCTCTTGGCCAGAAGGTCGTAGGTTCTAGTCCCACGCTGGGATTAGGCTCACACCATAAGCGCTGGCTCCTATGTACAGTACTAGGGATGCTGTACTGTTGGGCGTGTGCCATCCTGTGGATGAGAAGTTTAACCGAGCCCCTGTCTGTCCATCTCTGCTACTGTTCTGGTGGGTTTTCAGGTGGAAGTAAGAAACCCAAGGCACTTTTCTGAAGAGATGGGATTTTACCTAGTGTCCGCCAGCATTCCCTTCTTAAATAGAACACCTCATGCAGTTGTCGAGTGTGTGTGGGTCCGATGCTGATGTGGGAAATGGCTGTCATGACATGTTTACAGTCACTTCATACAGTCTGTCATTGCTTGTAAAGTGCTTTGGGATACACTGTAAATGAAAAGCTTTATATAAATGCTAATTCTTTTCCCTGTATTTTTTATTTGAATGTTTTGAAATAGTTATTTTTTCCCTTTGTTAGGGTTCCTTGTTAATGCTGCCTTTTCACACTCTGTGAGTTCTGGAACCTGGGACAGCAGTTGAGGCGGAGCGCTGCATGAAAAGCTTCTCCTCTCTAGACTTCCTCTTAACTGATGTGACTGGGTTCCAGAACACGAAGTAACCGAAAACAACTGCGGGGCAGGAAGAAGGCAGCATTAACAGGAAAAATAAGGCTATTTAAAAACCAAACCTAGGAAACAATACACTTGGAGTATTAAACAGACTTTATACATTCCAGCATTTGTAGTTACATAGGAACATACAAAAAATGCCAGCAGAAAAAGGTCAAAGGTCTGTGTTGTCTGCTAATACGCATCCTTCAGTGGTTAGTTGTATTAAAAATTTAAAAATAAGGTCTGTGTTTCCTGCACCTGTATGGCTGTACATTTGTTTTCAGGAAAAATAATGTGGCTTTTGTAATATTTTGTTCTTTCTCTCCAGTTTTGCTTGTTCACTGCTGTCCACAAGCACTACTCAGTTGATGAGTGGAAGGAATCTGACGCAAGAACCCGAGTGCCTTAAGGTTAGTGGCTGTGTCATACATGAAGTATGGTGAAACGCTCTATCTGGCTGGCTGTGTACAGTGTGTTCATTGATGAACCACCATGGTAGAGGAACAGCAATAGTATGTGCAGGCTTATTTTAAACAGCTTCTAATCCTGTCAGGAACAGGTATGATGACGACACTTAGTGGTTGTTATGTTGCTACAATGTGTAGTGGTTGGACCACCAGGATAATGTTTTCAAAAGCAAATTACATGTAGCAGTGTGGATCCAACCCTCACCTGCCCCCTGGGTGCCTAGCGTGAACCCCCCCTTCCCTATTCCTGATCCCTTGTACAAGACCCACATGTTCCTCCCTGGCGCCTAGTTGATCCCCACCCTCGCCGCCCCTAGCAGATAGTGATTCACCACCCTGCTCCCCGTTCCCCATCCCACACTTGAACCAGTGACCAGCACAGCCCTCCTCTCACCACCACGGCTGGCACTGACTGTAAATAAGTAAGTAAGTAAAATGTATTTATATGAGGCGCCTTTCTGAGCTCAGGGCACATTTACAATATTTCATCAATTACAATATATTTAAAATTGATAAAAGTGATAACACATACAATAAAACCATTCAGTAAGCCTCCAAAATGCCTGGTTGAACAAATTAGTTTTAAGGATTTTTAAATCCTTTTATGGTCAGGCTATCTAGTATCTGACGAGGTAGAGAATTCCATAGGGTAGATGCCATAAAGGCAAAGATCTTCCCCAGATGTTTTCAGGGATACCCTGGGAATCTCTAGCAATCCCTCGTCAGAGGATTGGAGTGAGTGGGAGGAGCAGTAAGACAACAGGGGCTCTTTCAGGTAGTGAGGTCCCTGCTCGTGTAATAATAATAATAATAATCTTTATTTCTAAGGCACCTTTCAGATATCAAGGCGCGACATTAAAACAATCCTCAGATGATAAAAAGATATAAAACAATAAAATCCATTATAATTCTGGAAATGCCAATATCCACAAAAACGTTTTCAGTGCCTGCTTAAAGCTCCCAACGGTCATGCACCCCCGGAGTTGACGGGCAGAGAATTCCAGAGGGTGGGGGCCGCAGTGCCATCGGCCCCAGAAGATTTCAAAATAACCTTGAATTTCCAGCAACCCCTTGTCAGCCGAGCAGAGCAATTGCACAGGGCTGTAGGGAGTCAGGAGCTCTTTCAAAGAGGACCAAGACCATGTAGGGCTTTGTAGGTCAACAAGTCTACTTTAAGGTGATCCGCACTGAATCGCCAGCCAGTTCAGATCGTGCACACAGGGGTAATGCGAACTCTAGATACCCTGTCAATAACCGTGCATCAGCATTCTTCACTAGCTGCTGGCGGTGGATATCAACCCAGGAAGCCCCTAGATAAAAGGGAATTGCAGTAGTCAAGCCGAGAGGTCACATGCGTGGACCAAAACCAGCAGGTCGCTGGATGGAGCAAGGTGTTTGACCCTGGCAATATTCGAAGATGGTAAAGGCCGATTTGGCGACTGCTGACACCTGATGATGAAGGGTCAGCCCTTCCGTCAAACACGACTCCAAGGTCGTGCACCCGCTCAAAGTAAGGATCTCTTCACCCCCAGAAATATTCCAGAGGGCCGATTGACCCCTAACCTCTCTATCCTGTGACCCGGGTCCACCACCATAACTCAGTCTTTCCCGGTTCAATTTCAACCAGCTTGAATTCATCCAGTCTTGGATTTCAACTAGACAGTTATTAAATACTGAAGCGCACTAGCCTGGTGGGAGCAAAGACAGGTGTAGCTGGGTATCATCAGCATAGCAGTGAAACGCAGCCCATACCATCTTACAGTGTCTCCAGAGGTAGCATATACACTGCAAACAACATGGGGACAGCACGAACCCTGAGGGACCCCCAAGACAGAGAGAAAGGATCGGAGGAAAAACCCAGACACAACTCTCTGTGTTCTACCAGCAAGGAAAGAAGAAAACCATCAGAGCACTGTATTTGACAGGCCACAGATGGACCTCAGGTGGGTCGAAAGCAGCACCCCATGGTCTACAGTGTCAAAGGCTGAGGAGAAATCAAGGAGAACCAAGATAGAATGGTTTCTCCTATCTCTCGCCATCAGGAGATCATTGAGCACCCGAACCACAGCAGTCTCAGTACTGTGCCTTTTACTAAAACCAACTGAGAGGTTCATAGACATTATGGATGGTCAAATGGTTCTACAACTGGATTGCCACTACTTTCTAACCCCAGGAATCACTCATTATGATTAAACTTAATGCAGTCAGCCTCCTGTGTTGAACTGCCGAGAAATGGAATTTTATGCAAATTATGGAATTCTCAAGTGGCCCATGCCACTTTCAAACTGCTGCCCTATAACTGCTGCAATCTGAATGCCTAGATTTTTACCCGTCTGCTTAGTAAGGACGCCCGGAGAGCTCTCCTTGAACTGTCTTCAGAATAAAGTTCATCTGTGGATAAGTACTTATTTTAGTTTAAATTTAAAATTGCTGCCTTAGAAACATTGTTTAGTATAGGTTAGTATTATTATAGTAGTTTTTGTCTCTATTCACGGTTCCCTCACGGTTCCTTGGAACCAAGGGTTCTGCATCTGTTTGGGAGGTTTTTACCTCAGTTTTCTTTATTTTATAAATTTAGCAATCGGTTCCTTGAACGCTTTATCTTTGTTAAATTACTGTATTTATGGTTCCCTTTTCATTCAGGAACGAATAGCGATTAGTTCAAGGAACTGCTAGCAGTTGTTATTTTAAAGATCCTCCGGTTTCGAGGTGCTTTAAATAACGGTTTAGTGTAAGTAATATTTTGTCTATCAATGTCAGAGGTCCATTTAGATAAACCTAGAAACGTATAGGACCCACAGGTTTTAAATTGTTTTGAGTCTTGTGGGCAGCTTATAGCAAAAGCAGATAGACACTCTGTGTATTTCTTGTTTGGGTACAAGTCATATATTTGCCAGTTGTGATATTTGTAAGACCTTTGCCCTAAAACATTAAAGAAAAGGTCAAACATTTTAGAAGATATGGCTTCTGCTGCTGGTATGGATAATTCTGCTTCTTCCTCTTCCCATAAATAGGATGGAGGTAAAGCCAAGGATTCTGGCAAGTATTCAGATAAATCTGAACAAGGTAAAACAAAAGGGCTTTGAAAACAGGCTCTGAACCTGTTCCATTAAAGAAAAGTGTAAAGAAAAACATGTTGCTGCGCCTCCGCTGAGAAGCTAAGAGCTCCCAGCAGACAAGCATATTATGCCCTCGGCTGAGGACATTGGCACTTCAAGTGCTACAAGTTCTACAGGGTGCAATCCTGGTTCCTACACAGACTGCACCGGTTCCTCCTATAGCCCCAGCATGGCAAGAACTGCTGCAAGTGTTTGGGGAGGAGGAGGAGGAGGATGACTTGCAAGGGGAGCCTGTAGATCCAGAGGTCTCCCTGAGCAAGAATTTGGGTCCCCTCCTAGGGGTCCTGAGGAATACTCCTCCCACTATGCTTTTGTTAAGAGCATTGTGGAAACCCTGAATCTTCCTCTTCAGGAAACAGGAGAGGATATGGAGGAGACAGATTTTCTGGAGATGATGGGGTTAACCCCAACAAAACGTCTGCTTCTGCCCATGCATAAATCTTTAAAAAGGCTGCAGTGCAGATTTTTAAAAATCTAGCCTCTATCCCTGGTGTGGATAAGAAAGCGGACAAGAAATATCAGCTGGACAGAACTACAGCTGATTTTCTGTTTACTCATCCTGATCCTGAGGGGTAGTACAAGCTGCTGCCTGTGACAAGGCCAGGATCCCTGGCTACCCATCCACCAGACAAAGATTCAAGAAAAATGGATGCTATGGAAAGAAAGGGTACATGGCTGCCTCTTTATTAGTTAGGCAAGCCAGTTACATGGCATGTTCAGTGCAGTATCAAAAAGCTCTGTGGAACACTGTTCTAGCTTTGCCTGATAAGGTCCCATGTGAAGTGGCTGTAGACTTACAGGATACTGCAAGGGCTGCTTGATGCTACCAAGTACCAATTTCATATGGCAGTGGATGCCAATGATACTGCATCCAGGTTAATAGCTTTGTCTGTTTCACTCAGGAAGTTTGCATGGCTTAGAGCCACCAACCTGACTTTAGACACCCAGGCCAAAGCAATGGATTTCCTCCTGGAGAACAATTCATTGTTTGGTGATAAAACAGAGGCATACATGAAGAAGGTGGAGGAATATAAATCCACCTATCGGAGCAATTCAGATAGCCCTCCACCTCTTGTAGATCCCAGAGTAGGGAGGTAGAGGTAGGGTTTTACACAAACCCTTCTTTCATGCTCAGCCTCGGCAGCAGGCCAGAGGTTATTTTACAGGAAGGGGCAGGAGAGCCATGAGAAGAATATCTCTTGCACCACAGGTTCAGGCACAGCCCGCACAGAACCCCTGATGGGCTAGTGCAGGTCACATTCCTATTGCAGGACCACCAGTAGGTGGCAGACTGCCTTATTACCTTCATGCTTGGCATTCCATCACCACAGACAAGTGGGTGTTGGAAGTAGTGAGCCAGGGCCTGGCTCTCAGTTTCAAATCATTTCAAAGCTGAGAACAAGAACCTTTGCTCCAACAACAGCTGCAGACAGAATTCTGCTGCAGGCAAAAGTAAAGCATCTGCTAACAATCAAAGCAGTAGAGGTAGTGCCTCTAACAAGCATGGGCAAAGGTTTTATTCCAGGTACTTCCTCATAAGGAGGAAAAACTGGGATTGGCGAGCTATTTTGGATACAAGACTTCTGAACAAGGACATCTTGAAACCAAGGTTAAAATGGTCACTCTTGCAATAATCATTCCCTCATTGCAAAATGGAGACTGGCTAGCTTCCTAGATCTAAGGGATGCTTATTTTCACATTCCCATCAGACCATCTCACAGAAAATTCTTGAGATTCAGACTGGCTTCAGGCCACTACCAGTTTGCAGCTCTCCCTTTTGGACTAACTTCAGCACCAAGGGTTTTACTGAAGTGCCTATTAGTGGTGGTAGAGTTTCTGAGAAACAAGGTGTAACAGTCTTTCCCTACCTGGACGACTGGTTAATAATAGGACAGTCTATGCAGCATCCAGTGCAGTCACTGGCACTAGCAAAATCTACTCTGGAGTCCCTGGGATTTCTGATAAATGAAGAAAATCTCAGTAGGTGCCAGTTCAGGTGCTGGAGTTTATTGGAGCAGAACTAAACACCAGACAGGGCAGAGCCCTCCTGCCACAAGACAGGGTGGCAAGCATTCTGCAGATTGCAAAATCCCTTGTGTCCAGGAGACCCAAATCAGCCAGAGAATTTCTGAGGCTACTGGGCCACATGGCATCTGCCACTGCAGTGATAATGGGCTCCAGGTTTCAAATGAGAGAGATTCAGTTCCATCTCAGACAGTATTGGTCTCAAAGGACGGATCCTATGTCCAAACTGGTTCCAGTTACAAAAAGCTTAGTCCAGGCTTTACAATGGTGGCTGGACGAGCACAACCTCAGGTGGGTGTACCTTTTATACAGGAACAGCCCTCAGTAATTCTCACAATAGATGGCTCTCTGCTAGGTTGGGGGCACACATGTTAGAACACACAGCAAGTGGCACATGGGTCCCCTAAGAGTCTCTGTTGCACATAAATCTGTTGGAGCTCAGGACTGTTTACCTGGCTGTAAAACATTTGCTCCTTACCTACAAATCAAGGTGGTGCAAGTCAGAACAGACAACACCACAACCATGTATTACATCAACAAGCAAGGAGGTACCAGGTCAGATCTTCTGTGCATATAAGCAATGAGACTGTAGTCCCTGGTATATTCCATGGGAGTATCCCTGTCAGCCATACACCTTCCAGGGAAAGACAATGTGCTGGCAGACTCTCTAAGCAGGATAAATATAGACCACTACTTAATGGTGCATGAATACCCAGGTACTCAGCACAATTTTCAGAAATGGGGCATTCCAGAGGTGGATCTCTGCCTCCACAGAAAACCACCAACTTCCAATGTACTGTTGCAGGCCTCCTCTAAGAGCACAATTCCCTGGGATGCCATGGATTGGACAGGGAAGTTCCTGTATGCATTCCCTCCTTTCATTTAATCTTCAGAACCCTACTGAAATTGAGGTCCCAATCACAAAAAATGACAATGGTGGCTCGGATTGGGCGAGACAGCACTGGCCTCTCTCCTACTGTCTCTGTCGGGGTTTCCCAATCCACCTGCCCAGGAGGCACAACCTGTTAACCTCCTCTCAGGGCAGGATCCTGTACCCCAGTCTCAAATCACCGAGGCTCAAGGCGTGGCTCTTGAGGACTTAGAATTTGCTAACTGAAACCTATCAGAGCAGGTGCTGACAGTGCTTAGGGTTCCAGGAAGCCTTCTACTAAGAAAACATATTCCTCTAAGTGGAAAAGATTTAATATGTGGTGTACAGGTAGGTGTGAGCCCTTCCAGGGCTGATTTGGCTGTTCTTCTAGATTGCCTTACACATTTACATTCCTTAGGTCTGAAGCCTTCCACCCTCAAGGTCCACTTAGCTTCAGTCTCTGCTTACCTGTCAGTTGGTAAGGAGAGGTCTGTGGCCTCTCATTCAGTATTTAGAAAATATTTTAAAGGCCTTAATCTTCTACACCCTGCCCTTAGGGAACCGGTTCCGCCTGGAATCTAAATGTTTGCATTGCTAAACTCAAGGATGCACCATTCGAACCTATGGCAACCACAGATTTGAAGTATGTCACTTGGAAAACTGTTTTCCTGGCTGCCATTACTTCATCCAGAAGGAGCAGTGAATTACAAGCCCTGTGCACAGATGTGGACTACACCTTATTCCACAGGGACAAGGTGGTCCTTCAGACTAATAGAAAATTCCTTCCCAAGGTGATATCTGATTTTCACTTGAATCAGTCTGTCACTCTGCCTGTCTTCTTTACAGACAACTCAGTTCTCCAGAAAGGAGACTCCATTCCCTTGATGTCAAAGGGTACTTCGCCACTACATTGACAGAACCAAGTCCTACAGGACAAGTCAATCACAGCTCTTCCTCACATATGGTGAAGTTGGCAGGCAGCTGCAACAAAACGCACAATTGCTCGCTGGATAGTGGCATTTATACAGTTTTGTTACAGTAAGATAGGTAAACAGGTACCTCTGGGCCTGAGAGCGCCTCCACCAGGGTCATAGCTTGCTTCAGTGGCAGCTTCAAGAGAAATTCCACTACTGGAAATCTGTAAAGCAGCTACATGGAAAACAGTACACACCTTCACAAAGCATTACAGCCTGGACTTGCAATCCAGAGGTGATGCTATTTTTGGTACAGCAGTACTGCAGAGCCTGTATCCAAAATCGGTTCTCTGCCCAACCTCCAAAGGTATTGCTTGGTAGTCTGCATTAAGTTTAATCATATTGAGTGATTCCTGGGGTTAGAAGAAAAATTACTCACCATAGTAATCTTGTTTCTTGAAAGGATCACTCATTATGATTAAAGACCCTCCCTACCTCCTGCTAGAACCTATAGAAGTTGCTCTGCATCCCTGCGTTGAGGTATTTTCTTTTCTCATATATGGGTTAAGGTAGAGACTCACTTTGTTTAACCAGTTGGTGTCCAAGTGGTCTTAAAGTTTCTTAGGTTTGTTGGTTAAGGATGTTTTGACCTGAAAGGGCAAAAATGTTATTTTAATATTGTTAATTTTAGCTAGTGGGTCTTATACCCAGTTAGGCTCCGTAAGAATCTGAAGCACTCAGAGTGCAGCAGTTGCTAGGGCAGCAGTTTGAAAGTGGCATGAGCCACTTGAGAATTCCATAATTTGCATAAAATTCAATTTCTCCGGGCAGTTCAACACAGGAGGCTGACTGCATTAAGTTTAATCATAATGAGTGATCCTTTGAAAAACAAGATTACTATGGTGAGTAATTTTTCTTCTCGATTACCTTACCTAAAAGGAAGATTTGAGATAGGTCTGTAGTTGGCTAAAATGTCCGGGTCTAATGAAGCTTTCTTCAAGAGAGGTGTCACACGCCTCCTTCAGGGTGCTTGGAAACTCACCCGATTCCAAGGAGCACCGGACAGTTTGAGCCAAGGCTGGGCCAATGATCTCATAACAACCCAAAATCAGGGAAGTTGGGCCCGGATCTAAACTACAGCACGTAGGGCGCATCCCTGGACAATCCTCATAATGTCTTTGACATCCTGCAGATCAAAGAACTCCAGGAAATACAAGGAGTAGTGGCCAAACAGCGACCAACCGCATCACCCATAGGGCTGAGCCAGACGGATTTCTGACCTGATGTCACACCTTTATTCATAGTGGACTGAGCAAGCTCATCACACTCAATTTGTGAAAGCTCGCTGTAACTGCAGACAGGCTGGGTTGCACAACCCGTCTACAGTTCGGAAGAGCTGAGCCAGTCGATTCTGAGCAACAGCGATTTTCCTGGACAGAAACTCTGCCTTCAGATGGGAAATTGCTGATTGGTAGTGCTGACAATGCTCCTCCGAACTAAGGCGGTTGACTGCCAGGGCATTTTTCCACCAACGACACTCTAACCTACGACCCACACGTCAGCAACTCCCTCAAGGACCCATCAAACCAACGCGAGGGCAGAGTGAGAGGGAACACGGGCAGGAGCTATTGAGTCCAGGGCTGAGGAAATGGCATTTTATAAGCCTGAACCAACAACTCTGAACTCGAGCTGGCATCTGAGAACTCAAGAGGTTAGTCACCGCCGCCAGGTCTTCAGGCATACATCCCGTAAGGGCAGTAACTGACCATCTCCACAGGGCAGACCTATGAAGGGGGCATGAAAATTAAACCTCACAGTGCAGTGATCGGACCAACTGACGGTTCCACCCCAAATCAGATGTCTCGATCCCCAGGAGGAAGACCAAATCCAGGGAATGACCGCAATTATGGGTAACTGAAGAAACAATCTGAGTGAAGCCCAGTGATAACATCATCTGGAGGAAGTGCTGACAAATGAAGAGAGTTCATCGTCGACCCAGGCATTGAAGTCGCCAGGACCATCACTCCGAGCGACTCCAATGCCATGTCGGCGGTGAAATCACCACTTCCTGCAGGAATGCTTCTCATCCCGGGTGGATGGTAGACGAGAGCCATCCTGCAACCCACTCCAGCTACCACGGTACATTTGAAGGATTTAGCCCTCAACGGAACATGCATGAGGCTCAGTTCAGCCTTGAAACAGACCGCTGCCCCTCCAGTCTTGGGTGGTGGATTACAGTACCAACAGTAGTTGCTGCCTCCACAATGGGGCCAGCATTTTCATCCAGTCAGGTCTCGTGATGCATGCCAGATCAGCTGTTCCAACAAAATCTGCAATAATTGCGGTTTTGTTCTTAATAGATCTGGCATTGCATAACACCGCCTGAGTTGGACGGGTTCTTGAGTCGTCCCAACTAAATGTCCATCTAAAGAGATGGTGCCCTTGGGTATGGGGACTAGACATGGATCACCACGCTCCAGGCTTCATTTCACCCCAGGGCATCTCCTGGCCCTAACCACCCCTATCGCAGAGCTCCCGTCTTTCGACCTCAATGTCCATGCCCTCCACCACGTCCACTCCCCTCTCTGAACAATTCCCAACACCCGACAGCGCTGAGAAAGAACAACAGGCAGAGGAGAAGGAGAACGGACAGAGGGCATGAAGAGTGGAGGCTGAATAGCGCAAGACCGAGGGGCGCAGGCACATTCCACCACTCTAAAAACAAAATTTAGAGAGCAAAATCCTGGAAAATTACCCAATTGCCTTATAGGTCAGCAATGCGACCTTGAAGGTGATCTGCCACTGAATGGGCAGCCAGTGCAGTTCACACAGCACAGGTGTTGTATGACTGGATCTGGGCATTCCAGTTAACAACCTGGCCATCGCGTTCTGCGCTAGCTGCAAGTGGCGGATATCTACCCCGATAGCCCTAGATAGAGGGCATTGCAGTAATCAAAACAATTGCTGACAAAGGTGTGGACCAAGGTAGGAAGATCTTCATGTGGGACCATGTGCTTCACCCATGCTATATTCCTTAGATGAAAAAGGAGGATTTGACTACAGCCGACACCTGTGTCCTCAGGGTGAGGCCTCATCAAACACCATGCCCAGGTTATGCACCTGGCCCGAGGCCTAGTAGGGGTCCCCAAGGTATAGGTCTGAGGGTTTCCTTGTCGTGCCCTTTCATCCTAAAACCAGGGTCCACCACCAGTACCTCTGTTTTACTCGAGTTCAGCCTAAGCCAACTAGTACTCATCTAGTTCTGTATCTCCAGGAGGCAGTTATTAAACACCGTGATTGAATCAGACTCCTGTTCAGGCACAAAGACATGTAGAGCTGAGAATCATCAACACAGCAATGAAAACTCAGCCCATACCATCTTATGATGTCCCCAGTAGAAGCATATACACCGTAAATAACATGGGGGACAAAACCGAACCCTGTGGAACCCCAGCAGGGCAGCCAGGAGGGCCAAGGAATAAATCCCTGACACCAGTCTCTGTGATCTGCCCTTGAGGAAAGATTGAAAGCAGCTGAGGACTGCCCTCTCTGTCCACATAAAACCACAGGCTCTCGAGCATCACTCCATGATCTATGGTGTCAAATGCTGCTGAGAGATCAAGGAGAACCAAGATGGAATGAGTTCTCTGCTCTTTCTTCATCAGGAGATCATTAAGTACCTGCACAGGGCTGTCTCGGTGCTATGCCGCTTCCTGAAGCCAGACTGGAGAAGGTCATAGATATTGTGGCTGGTCAAATGATCCTCCAGCTGCAGAGCGACCACCTTCTCAATAACTTTCCCTACAAAGGGTAAGTTCGAGACTGGTCTCTAGTTCACTGGGCAGTCGGGATCAAGGGAGGGTTTTTCAGAAGGGGTATACCACTGCCTCCTTAAGGGATCTGGAAAGATCCCTCTCTCCAGTGAAACCTCCACTATCCCAGCAAGGACCGGGCCGATGACTTCTACACAGCCCACTAGCAGGCGAGTAGGGCCCGGATCCAAACTACAGTAGGTTGGTCATAAAATCTGGACAGTCTTCACCATGTCCATGACTGTCAGTTGGCTAAAGGTAAACCAAGTCAATTGGGCACTAGTACCACCCAATTGATCAGTGCAAGGTCCAATGGGGAGGCACTGGCTGATCTCATCCCTGATGGTGGACATCTTATCAGCGAAAAATTGCACAAACTCCTCACACTGTACTTGTGACAATGCTCAACCAGCATGGAGACAGGCTGGATTACACAGTCTGTCCACAGGCCAGAAGAGGTGAGCTGGCGATTCTCGCTACAGCAATTTCTCTGGACAGGAACTCTGCCTTCTTATTGGAAATTGCTGATTGGCAGATCTTATAATGATCCAACAATCTAAGCTTATCCACCTCCAGGAGTTTTCTGCCAGCATCTTTCCAATCTTCGCCGTGTTCTGTTTCAGCTCACGGTCTCCCATTAAACCGGGGCCCTGGGTGAAGGATAAGGGGACAAACACAACTGAGCTGTCTTTAAGCATGTATTGGGGAGCGGGTGGGAGAGGGACCACTGGACACTAGGTAATAGGAATCCCACATTGGGCGTGAGGAGGGACCGCTGGATCGGGCAGGTAAGGCGGCGATCAGATGAGGGGACCACCACCACCACCTGGGAACTATTCATTTCATAATGGGCTTAGTGATCTCTGGGGGGCACTAGATGTCAGAGAGACTATTCATTTCATAATGGGCTGGCAATCGGCGGAGGGAGCCACTAGCCACCAGGGAGACTATTTCATAACGGATAACAATCACCACGTGGGTGGGGGGAGGTACCCTGGACACCAGGGAATAGGAATTCTGCATAGGGCACGGGTGCAGGTAGAGGAGGGACCACTGAACACCAAGGAATAGGAATTCTGCATCAGGCATGGGTGTAGGTGGGATGAAGGACCACAGGGCACCAGGAATAGGAATTCTACATCAGGCATGGGTTCAGGTGGGGGTAGTGACCACTGGACACAAGGGACACTTCAGTGTCATGTCTGAGCCGTGGGGGGGACTGTTAATTTCATAATGGGCTGGCGATCGGCAGAGGGGAACCACTAGCCACCAGGGAGACTATTTCATAATGGATAACAATCACCACGTTGGGGGAGGTGGACCAGTAAATGCCAGGGAAACTATTAATTTCAGAATGGACCGGCGGTGGGGCACCACTACTCACCTGGGACTTGGGGTTGCGCTAAGCTCCATGCAGCCTGTGTAAATTGTCCCATAATGGGCATGCAAATGGCCACATAGAGTCTTGCATGCCCAGAGGTCTCATTTGCATGGCTGCCTTCTGTGGAATTGGGAATAGTGCTCTGTCCCTCTGCCTGTACTAGCCCCATGACCCTGTAATGCTCTTCCAGCACTCCTGTAACAGTGATGCCCAGCATCATGCTCCATCATGAATCGCCTTACCTGCACTGGCATCATGGCACTGCAATCCCCACCAGCACTCCTGTAACAGTGATGCCCGCATCATGCTCCATCATGGCCCTGCAATACCCCTTCAGCACTCCTGTGACTGTGGGCATCATGCTGCATCATGAATCGCCTTACCTGCACCAGCATCATGGCCCTACAATCCTCCTCCAGCACTGCTGCGAGAGTGGGCATCATGCTGCATCATGAATCGCCTTATCTGCACTGGGCATCATGGCCCTCACAATACCCCTTCAGCACTCCTGTGACAGTGGACATCATGCTCCATCATGAATCACCTTACCTGCACTGGCATCATGGCCCTACAATGTCCCTCCAACACTCCTGTGACAGTGGTCATCATGCTCCATCATGAATCACCTTACCTGCACTGGCATCATGGCCCTATAATACCCTTCAGCACTCTTGTGACAGTGATGCCCAGCATCATGCTCCATCATGAATCGCCTTACCTGCACTGGCATCATGGCCCTACAATAGCCCTTCAGCACTCCTGTGACAGTGGGCATCATGCTCCATCATGAATCGCCTTACCTGCACTGGCATCATGGCCCTACAATACCCCTTCAGCACTCCTGTGACAGTAGGCATCATGCTCCATCATGAATCGCCTTACCTGCATTAGCATCATAGCCCTACAATACCCCTTCAGCACCCCTGTGACAGTGAGCATCGTGCTCCATCATGAATTGCCTTACCTGCACTGGCATCATGGCCCTACAATAGCCCTTCAGCACTCCTGTGACAGTGGGCATCGTGCTCCATCATGAATCGCCTTACCTGCACTAGCATCATGGCCCCACAATACCCCTTCAGCACTCCTGTGACAGTGAGCATCGTGCTCCATCGGGAATCGCCTTACCTGCACTCCAGCATCATGGCCCTACAATAGCCCTTCAGCACTCCTGTGACAGTAGGCATCATGCTCCATCATGAATCGCCTTACCTGCACTAGCATCATGGCCCTACAAAACCCCTTCAGCACTCCTGTGACAGTGAGCATTGTGCTCCATCATGAATCGCCTTACCTGTACTGGCATCATGGCCCTACAATACCTCTTCAGCACTCCTGTGACAGTAGGCATCATGCTCCATCATGAATCGCCTTACCTGCACTAGCATCATGGCCTCGCAATACCCTTCAGCACTCCTGTGACAGTGGGCATCATGCTCCATCATGAATCGCCTTACCTGCACTGGCATCATGGCCCTCACAATAGCCCTTCAAACAACATGAAGTCTTGCTATATTATGACATATGCAGTGAGTCCCAACCTTCAAACTGCTCCGAAGTGAAAGAGTTAACTTTCCATGCAAGGCATGGAACCTTGAGCGAGCTCGGTTGAACACTCTGTCTGTTGATGTTCAAACTCAAACTGTCAGATTCTTTAGTCCGCCTCACTGAACAGTTGTCCGAGATTTCTCCTTCTGCTCGGTTCTGCTTGTCGGTAAAGTTTTATTTTTTCGGTTTCTTAACGAATTAAACCGCAACCGGTCGGTTCAAGCTCTGTCTGTGGTATCGTAAGTAACAGATAGCTTACATTTATTTTCTTCTGTGTGGAACTTGTAATGTGTTTTCGTTCAGTTTGAACCGATCAGGTTGTTTTTATAGACTTTCTAGTCCTTTAGAGTGCAGTTCCGGTTCTTATCGGTTCTAAAAAGACAGATTTCATTACGTTTTTCCACGGCCCGGGACGGCTGGGAACCGATAAGGAGTCTTGTGGCGGATTGCCATTAACGGGCAAGTTTGGTAGAGCTGGCACTATGTCTGAGAAACCCAAAAGAAAAACCGGCCCACTGGGTTTCAACACTGTGGTCTCTGTGGGGAAGCTCTTTGCTAAGGCTGACCCACACACCACTTGTGTATATTGTCTGGGTTTGACCACCTCAGTGCAGACTGCCAGATTTGTAAGAATTTTCCTGCTGCCACCATGGAAAAGAGAGTTGGTAGGCTCAGGAAAGGGAGGCCAAAAGTCCGCTGACCTGGATGCCAGCCGGTTCGGGTTCAACCAAACTGAGGGAGTGCCTCTGATCAGGGCGATGCTTCCTCGGCAACGAAGAGCCAGCTCTGAGGAGCCGTTCCAACTAAAAGGGCTAGAAAGTCAGCTAGTTTGGAGCCAAAAGTTCTCTCCAACCGCTGAAGAAATAGCTAAAGCAATTCAAATTGTCCAGGCACTTTCTCGGTTCCGTCCGAACCAGCACCATCAGGAAAGCGGTTGGTTGGTCAGTTCCACGGTTCAAGATTTTGATTTTGAGGATTTTATGAACCGGAGGAAGGGGAGGAGGAATATGGGGAGAGTGAATGTGATTTTGAAGGTCTGGATGTCCATTGAACCGGACATCTCTCAGACAGGCCGCCTGGGGTCTCCCCCCCAGGCTGTCTGAGTCCCTTCTCATTTTATGTTCTATAAGAAGTTTCTGAAACTCTCAACTCACTGTTGAGGAAGCTGTTGATGACCAAGAGGAGCCTGATTATGTAGAAATGATGGATATTCAGAGTCTGGAGACTGTCTATTCTCTGCGTGAAATCTTTAGGAAACAGACAGTAAAAATTCTAAAAACTCCTCACTCCATCCTCCCTGTTGATAAAAAGATGGACAAGAGGTATACTTTATCAGGCTCTGATACTGAGTTCCTCTCTCAGCAGTGCAGCCATGTGGGGTAGTGCAGGCTGCAGCTTGTGACAAAGCAAATATTCCCTAGCCTCGCACCTCCTGAAAAGGACTCTAGGAAGATGGATGCCATGGCAAAGAAACAATACATGGCAGCATCTTTGGGACTCAGACAGGCAAATTATATGGCTTATGCTGCTAGGTACCAGAAGTCCAGATGGGATACTGTCACTGGCCCTAGCGAAACAAGTCCCTGACCAGCTTGCCAGGAGCTAGAGCAGGTGGCTGCGGATGGTATTGAGGCATCCAAGGTGCAATTTCATGCTGCTGCAGACTCTTATGATGTGTCATCAAGGGTCATGGCTACATCTGTGGCACTTGCAGAATGGCTTGGCTCAGATGTACTACCCTGTCACAGGATACCCAGTCTAAGGCTATGGATTTTCCTGTTGTGGGTAATTCTGTTTGGGGAGCAGACAGACAATTATATGAAGAAAATGGATGAATATAGGACCACCTATAGAGTGCACAGGCCAAAGAAAGGCAAGCCACTCCTCAAAGGCAGCATCTCAGGGCAGGCCCTTTCATAGGCCTTTTACCAAGCCCAGGCCTCCTCTTCTGCTTATGCCCAGAGGGGGTTCTTCAGAGGGAGAGGCAGACGGGGTACAAGTAAGCCCACTTGTACCCCTCAGCCCAAAGCCCCTGCCAAGCAGGCTCCTGATGGGGTGGCCAGGCCGATCTCCTCCTCTACCAGTAGGGGCAGGCTGGCTTACTTTGTCCAGGACTGGAGGTCTTTGACAGCAGACAAGTGGGTCCTGGAAGTAGTAAGCCAGGGACTGGTTCTCAGCTTCAGAAAGTTTCCAAAGATGAGATCAGATCCTTTCCTGCAAATCCATCAGAGGCTCTTGCCCTAGAAACAGAAGTTTCTACCTCCTGGCTGTCAGAGCTGTGGAGGGGTTCCACCCCTACACCAGGGCAAAGGGTTGTACTCCAGGTACTTCCTTACCCCAAAAAGACAGGAGAATGGCAGCCCATCCTAGATCTCAGATACTTAAACAAGCACCTTTAAAAACCAAAATTCAAAATGGTGACTCTGGAAGTTATTTTACCCTCTCTAAGGCCAGGGACTGGCTGGCCTCCCTGGACCTCAAGGATGCCTACTTCCATGTTCTCATCAGAAGCTCCCCATCGAAAGTACCAGATTTGAACTGCCCTCAGGCCATTATCAGCTCAGAGCAATGCCTTCGGCCTCACCTCGCCCCGAGGGTATTCACAAAATGTCTGGCAGTAGCAGTTGCCCATTAAGAAGGCAAAGGATTGCCATCTTTCCTTATCTCGACGACTGGCTCATAGTAGGCCAGTCTCCAGATCAGGTCAGACTACACCTTCAGGTAACTCAGCAACTGCTCACATCTCTAGGTTTCCTTCTCAATCTCCCAAAGTCAGTCCTAGAGCCTGTCCAGCTTCTCACCTTCATAGGTGCAGAACTGAACTAAAAGAGGCCAGAGCCTTCCTTCCTCTGGAAAGAGCAAGGACCCTGATCTCTGGCCTCTTCTTTCACCCTTCAGGTCTCTCGACCAGCAAGGCACTTTCTTCAGCTCCTAGGGCACATGGCTGCCTCTACAGCAGTAGTGCAGGGAGCAAGGTTTCAGATGAGGGACGCCCAGTTCCATTTGAGAGCCTTTGGTCTCAAAAGAGGGACCCTCTAACCAAATTGATCCCAGTGACTCGGACTCTGATCCAGGCCCTTCAGTGGTGGCAGGACCAGAGCAATCTGGAGACAGGGGTCCCTTTCACCTCCCAGTCTCACTCTTTAGTCCTTACGACAGATGCATCCCTCTGGGGCTCACATGGGCGACCTCACCCAGGGATTGTGGTCCCTCAGGAATCTCTGCTCCACATCAATCTGTTGGAACTCAGAGCAGTTTTCTAGCACTTCAAGTTTTTTCCACATCTGTTCAGAACAAAGTGGTTCAGGTCAGAACAGACAACACCACTACGATGTGGTACATCAACAAGCAAAGGGGCACTGCCCATGGCCTTGTGCACTGCCGATGAAGTTGTGGTCCTGGCTTATTCCCTGAACACCTCCCTTACGGCAGTTCACTCTACCAGGCAAGGACAATGTCCTGGCAGATGCTCTCAGTAGGATTTCCCAGGCCATCACTGAATGGGCCCTGGATCCTAGTATTGAGGTAGTATTTGCCAGATGGGGCACCCTCAGATAGATCTTTTGCAGCCCCAGACAATCACCAACTTCCCTTTTTGTTGCAGGCCCCAGTGTTGGGCTCAGTCCCCTGGATGCCTTCCTTCTCAGTTGGGAAGGGGAAGTTTCTCTCGCTTTCCCCTTCCCTCTCCCTGTTCAGGTGCTAGTCAAAATCAGATCTCAACCCTGCAGGTGATCCTGATTGCCCCAGACTGGGCCAGGCAGCCCTGGTACTCTCTCCTTTGTCCTTAGCAGTCCACCTTCCCCTGTGCCTTCCCAGGAATCACAACCTGTTATTCTGTGCCCAGAGGGGGGTTTGTATCCGAACCTCAAATCTCTCAATCTCAAGGCTTGGCTCTTGAGGAGTTAGAGTTTGCTGACCTACACCTTTCCCAAGGTGTATTGGATATTTTGAAGGCCTCTAGAAAGCCTTCCACCAGGGCAACTTATAAGTCCAAATGGAAGAGGTTTTCCATATGGTGCTCTGGCAAGCACATTCCCAGAATCTGCTGACTTGCCCACAATCTTAGATTATTTGGTGCATTTGAATTGCTGGAGCTTAGACCAGCTACCCTAAAAGTACACCTGGCAGCCGTGTCTGCTTTCCTATCAGCAGGTAAACCCTCTTCCTTTTCAGCTCATCCTGTATTCACCAAGTTTTCAAGGGGTTGCTGCACAATCCCTCATTCAGGGACCCTTCCCTGCTTGGGATCTTAATATTTGCATTGCCAGCTGTACCACCTTCAGTACATTGTCTTCAGCAGAGCTTAAGTATTGACTTGGAAAACTGTGTTTTGGTAGCCATCACCCTGCCAGGCGATAAGTGAATTGCAAGCATTGTCAGTGGAGCCTGATTTTATCTCCTTTCACAGAGATAAGGTGGTCCTCAGGACTAACAGAAGTTTTTGCCCTAAGGTGGTTTCAGACTTCCACCTTAATCAATCCATGTCTCTTCCTGTGTACTTCACTGACCATTCCTCCTCTGGCGAGAGGAGATTGCACAGTTTAGATGTCAAAGAGCCCTTAGTTACTATATAGAACGTCACCAAGGGTCACAGGTTTGACTCCTCCAATTGTTCCTCAGTTATGGTGAGGTTGGTAAGGAAAACCTGCCACTAAAAGATCCATTGCTAGGTGGATTGTCTCTGTATCCAATTGTGTTATGAAAAACTGGGTAGGTTCCTCCTCAGGCCTGAGGGCTCACTCTACCAGAGGTACAGCTGCGTCTCTGGCTGCTGCCAGGGACATCCCTATCCTAGAGATATGTCAAGCAGCTACCTGGAAAACAGTTCACACTTTTACTAAGCATTACTCCCTGGACATCCAGGCTAGGGTGATGCTCGATTTGGCACAGCTGTTACTTCGAGCCTATTTCCAAGTAGGTTCTGTTCCTCCTCCATGGAGGTACTGCTGTGTATCTGCATATGTCATAATATAGCAAGACTTCATGTTGTTTGAAGAAAAAAATTACTCACCTTAGTAATGTTGTTTCTTCTAATGGAGTCTTCTATATTATGACCTCCCCCAGCCTGTCCCTCTCAGAACCTTTACTTTTGGGATGTGGGTGGGCAGGGCAGTGTTGGCATTTCATAGATGCCCACTTTATTTTCACCCTTCTTAGGGTGCTTAGGTGTCTTTATATTTTTCTTCTTGAATCCCTGACTTGAGTCTTTATTTTGGGATCAAGAACAAAAATGTGTTTTTGTAAGTTAAGCAGCCAGTGGGCTAGTGTAGGTTTACGGCTTCCACACAGAACCTTAGTGAGTTTTGCTCAGTAAAGATCTGACAGTTTGAGTTTGAGCATCAACAGACAGAGTGTTCAACCGAGCTCACGCCAAGGTTCCATGCCTTGCATGGAAAGTTAACTCTTTCACCTCGGAGCAGTTTGAAGGTTGGGACTCACTGCATATGTCATAATATAGCAAGACTCATTAGAAGAAACAACATTACTAAGGTGAGTAATTTTTCTTCTCAGCACTTCTGTGACAGTGGGCATCATGCTCCATCATGAATCGCCCTTACCTGCACCAGTATCATGGCCCTCTACAATACCCTTCAGCACTCCTGTGACAGTGGGCATCATGCTCCATCATGAATCGCCTTACCTGCACCAGCATCATGGCCCCACAATACCCTCCAGCACTCCTGTGACAGTGATGCCCAGCATCATGCTCCATCATGAATCGCCTTACCTGCATTAGCATCATGGCCCTCACAATACCCCTTCAGCACTCCTGTGACAGTAGGCATCATGCTCCATCATGAATCGCCTTACCTGCACTAGCATCATGGCCCTACAATACCCCTTCAGCACTCCTGTGACAGTGAGCATCATGCTCCATCATGAATCGCCTTACCTGCACTAGCATCATGGCCCTACAAAACCCCTTCAGCACTCCTGTGACAGTGAGCATCATGCTCCATCATGAATCGCCTTACCTGCACTGGCATCATGGCCCACAATACCCTCCAACACTCCTGTGACAGTGATGCCCAGCATCATGCTCCATCATGACTAAAGATAACCAAATTCTTCTGTCACAGTGGCTTAAGTCACAGCTAGTTGTAAGGCTTGGTGTCACTGTTTCAAATAATAATATGCATTATCTACAGAGTTGTTAAAGAGTCAGCAGGTGGCATTGTAGAGAAAGAATGCTGCAGTGCATGAGCTTTCACAAGTCTTTAAGTCAGTGAGCTTTAGTGGTTAGCTGGCATATTGCAAGAATTCAGGCTAGTGCACCGTGATGTCCGTGACTAGTCTTTCAAACAACATGAAGTCTTGCTGTATTCTGACAAATTGCAGTGAGGTCCAACCTTTGAACTGCCCCGAGATGAAAGAGTTAACTTTCCATGCCAGGCATGGAACGCTGAGCTCGAAGCTCGGTTGAGACTCTGTCTGTTGCTGTTTGAACTCAAACCGTCAGATTCTTTACTCCGCCTCACTGAACTGTCGCTCGGAGATTTCTCCTTTGCTCGGTTCAATTTGTCGGGTTAAAGTACTGTTTTTCTTGGTCTTCAACTGAATTTAAACCGCAACCTCATCGGTTCTGTCTCTGTCTGTGGTATTCGTGAGTACTAGATAGGTTTATATTGTTTTTCTATTCTGTGTGGAACTTGTAACGTTTCATCGGTTCAGTCTGAACCGATCAGGTTGTTAAAAATCTTTACTTCTACTTTTAGAGTGTGGTTACTGTTCTTATCGGTTCTAAAAAACGGATTTTATTACGCTTTTTTCCACGATCCGTAACACGGTCAGGAACCGATAAGAGTGTCTTGCCTGGCAGATTGCCATTAAAAGGGTAAGTTTTGTTTAGGACTGGCCATGTCTGAGAAACCCAAAGAAAAACCGGCCCCTGGGTTTCAACACTGTAGTGTGTGGGAAGTCTTGCTAAGGCTGACCTCACACCACCTGTGTTTATTGTCTGGGGTTTGACCACCTCGATTCAGACTGCCAGATTTGTAAAATTTTCCTGCAGCTACCTAGAAAAGAGAGTTGGTAGGCTCAGGAAAGGGTGGCTGAAAGTCCGCTGACCTGATGGCCAGCCCGGTTCAGTACAAAACCTAACCAGAAGGAGTGCCTCTGACTAGGGCGAAACTGGCAAAAGGAGAACCGATTCCGAGGAGTCAGTTCCGTTAAGAGAACAAGAAGGGATAAATCAGCTGGTGTGGATCCAAAAGTTTCTTCTCCAACCGCTGATGAAATAGCCAAACATAAAAATTGTCCAGTCGCTATCTGAAATTCAATCGAACTGGCACCATCAGGAAGGCACTCAGTTCTGCCGTTCCACCGGTTCCGATTATGATTTGGAGGAATTTATGAACCGGAGGAGGAGGAAGAAGAGTATGAGGAAAGTGAATGTGATTATGAAAGTCTGATGTGCCCATTGACCCGGACATCTCCCCAGACAGACCTTCAGGAGTGTCTCCTCCTAGGCTTTCTGAGTCCCCTCCCAGTTCATGTTTTACAAGAAAGTGGCAGAAACCCTTCAGCGCCCTATGGAAGAAGCTGTGGATGACCAGGAGGAGCCTGACTATGTGGAAATGATGGATATCCCAGAATTTGGGAGGCTGTCTATTCCCTACACAAGTCTTTTGGGAAACAGACAATGAAGATTTTAAAGACTCCTAATTCTATACCTCCTGTGGATAAGAGAATGGACAAGAGGTACTGTATACCCTGTCAGGCTCAGATACGGAGTTCCTTACCCAGCAATGCAGCCATGTTGGGGTAGTGCAGGCTGCAGCCTGTGATAAGGCTAATATACCCTTGGCTTCACACCCCCAGATAAGGACTCAGGAGGATTGATGCCATGGCAAAGAAACAGTACATGGCAGCATCCTTGGGACTCAGGCAGGCCAATTATATGGCCTTATACAGCTAGATATCAGAAATCTAGATGGAACACTGTCATGGCTTTAGCTAAACAGGTCCCTGGCCAGCTTGCCAGGGAGCTGGAGCAGGTGGCTGCTGGTGGTATTGAGGCATCCAAGGTGCAATTCCATGCTGCAGTGGACTCCAATGATGTTTCATCTAGAGTCATGGCTGCATCTGTGGCCCTTCATAGGATGGCTTGGCTCAGATATACTAGCCTGTCTCAGGATACCCAGACTAAGGTTGGCAGTAGTAGTTGCTTTCCTAAGAAGGAAAAGGATGTCCATCTTCCTGTACCTGGACGACTGGCTCATAGTAGGCCAGTCCCCAGACCAAATCAAGTCACACCTGCAGATAACTCAGCAACTGCTCACTTTCTAGGTTTCCGCCTGAATCTTTCAAAGTCAGTTCTAGAGCCTGTTCAGCTCCTCACCTTCATAGGCGCAGAGCTAGATACAGAAAAGGCAAGAGCCTTCCTTCCCTGGACAGGGCAAGGATCCTTATCACACTGGCCTCTCATTCACCCTACATGCGCCCCGACCAGCAAGGCATTTTCTGCAGCTCCTGGGGCACATGGCTGCTTCTACAGCAGTGGTGCAGGGAGCAAGATTTCAGATGAGGGACATTCAGTTCCACTTGAGAGCCTTTTGGTCTCAGAAAAGGACCCTCTGACCAAACTGATCCCAGTGACACGAACCCTGATCCAGGCTTTGCAGTGGTGGCAGGATCAGGACAATCTAAGACAGGGAGTTCCTTTGTCACTCAGTCTCACTCTTTAATCCTTACTACAGATGCCTCCTCTTGGGGTGGGGGTCCACTTGGAGACCTGACCACCCAAGGGTTGTGTCTCCTCAGGAATCTCTGCTTCACATCAATCTGTTAGAACTCAGAGCAGTGTGTCTAGCACTTCAAGCTTTTTCCAAGTCTGTTCAGATCAGGACAGACAATACCACCACAATGTGGTATATCAACAAGCAAGGGGCACTCGTTATGTGACCTTGTGCACAGGCAATGAAATTGTGGTCTCTGGCCTGTTCCTGAACACCTCCCTTACAGCACACCTCCCAGGCAAGGACAATGCCCTGGCAGATACCTCAGCAGGATATCTCTGGGCCATCATGAATGGTCACTGGATCCCTGGTTTTGGAGGTGATCTTCTCCAGATGGGGCACCCACAGATAGATCTTTTGCAGCCCCAGACAATCACCAACTTCCCTCTTTGCTGCAGGCCCCAGTGTTGGGCTCAGTCCCCTGGATGCCCTGGATTCTCAATTGGGAAGGAAGTTCTGCATGCTTCCCCCTTCCTCTCCTGTTCAAGGTGCTAGTCAAAATCTGGTCTCAACCCTGCAAGGTGATTCTGATTGCTCCAGACTGGGCCAGACAGCCCTGGCACCTCTCCTGTTGTCCTTAGCAGTCCACCTTCCTTGTCTCTTCCCAGGAATTACAGCCTGTTAACCTGTGCTCAGGGAGGATTTGATACCGAATCTCAAATCTCTCAATCTCAAGGCCTGGCTCTTGAAGAGTTAGAGTTTGTTGATTTACACCTCTCTCAAGGTGTTATGGATATCCTAAAGGCTTCTAGGAAGTCTTCCACAGAACCACTTATAATTCCAAATGGAAAAGATTCTCCATATGGTGCTCTGGGAAGCATATTTCCCCAGAGTCTGCTGGCCTGCCCACAGTCCTTGACTATATGGTTCATCTGAATAGCTTAGACTCAGACCAGCTACACTAAGAGTGCATCTGGCAGCTGTCTCTGCTTTTCTTTTTAGCAGGTAAGCCTTCTCCTTTCAGCTCACCCTGTAATCTCCAAGTTTTTCAAGGGATTGCTTCATACCAATCTGCCATTCAGGGCCCCTGCCCTGCTTGGGACCTTAATGTTTGCATTGCTCAGCTATGCAACCCTTGAGCCTTTGTCCTCAGCAGAGCTTAAGTACTTGACTTGGAAAACTGTTTTCTTGGTGGCCATCACTTGCCAGGCGCATAAGCAGTTACAAGCCCTGTCAGTGGAGCCTGATTTTATCTCTTTCCATAGAGATGAGGTGGTCCTCAGGACTAACAGGAAGTTTTTACCTAAGGTGGTTTCAGACTTCCACCTAATCAATCTATGTCTCTTCCTGTGTTCTTCACTGACCATTCCTCCTCTGGTGAGAGGAGGCTGCACAGTTTGATGTGAAAGAGCCCTTAGCTACTACATAGAGCGCACTAAGGGTCACAGGTTTGATTCCTCCAACTGTTCCTCACTTACGGTGAGGTTGGTAAGGAAAACCTGCCACTAAAAGATCCATTGCCAGGTGGATTGTCTCTTGCATTCAATTTTGCTATGAAAAACTAGGTAGGATTCCACCCTCAGGCCTGAGGGCTCACTCTACCAGAGGTGTCGGCTGCTTCTGGCTGCTGCCAGGGATATTCCTATCTTAGAGATATGTCAAGCAGCTACCTGGAAAACAGTTCACACTTTACCAAGCATTACTCTCTGGATATCCAGGCTAGGAGTGATGCTCGGTTTGGCACAGCAGTGCTTCAGAGCCTATTTCCTAAGTAGGTTCTGTCCCTCCTCCATGGAGGTACTGCTTGGTAGTTCTGCAATTTGTCAGAATACAGCAAGACTTCATGTTGTTTGAAGAAAAATTACTCACCTTAGTAATGTTGTTTCTTCTAATGGAGTCTTGCTGTATTCTGACCTCCCACCCCGCCTTCCCCTCAGAACGCTTGTTTTGGGATGTGGGCGAGCAGTAGCAGTGTTGGCACTCAGGAGGTGCCCCACCTTTTTATTATCACCCTTTTTCTTTGGGTGAGTGGGTGTTGTGTTTATTTCATTTTTGGGTTTTCTGACTTGAGTCTTTGTTTTGGGACCCAAAAATCTGTTTATTATATTTAGTAGCCAGTTGGCTAGTGTAGGTTTACAGCTTCCACACAGGACACTCAGTGAGTTTAGCTCAGAAGATCTGACGGTTTGAGTTCAAACAGCAACAGACAGAGTCTCAACCGAGCTCGAGCTCAGCGTTCCATGCCTGGCATGGAAAGTTAAATCTTTCATCTCCGGGCAGTTCAAAGGTTGGACCTCACTGCAATTTGTCAGAATACAGCAAGACTCCATTAGAAGAAACAACATTACTAAGGTGAGTAATTTTTTCTTACGGTTCATCACTCAAGCTAGTGACCCGACACTTGGCATTCTATACTTTTACTGTGGAGCTTCCTATGCATGCTACCTTAGTGCCACTCAAGTGTTTGACTGCTCAAAATGTATGGACATGGCTTCATAAAAGTATCACAATATTCCACAAATTCACAAAAGCTCATGAAATTCAATTTTAATTGCTGATGTTATTTTGGAGTCTTAGGCTGCTTATAACTATGACAGCCTTAGTGCAAGAGACTAGAGAGTTGACACAGACTCCCCTCGCCCCCATGTTGTTTTTCCTCCCATCTGGCAGCTCGTCCTCGCAGGAATATCATATGCTGTTCATAGGGATATGCCTTGATCAGGCTGAAACCAGCCATCATTCAGTTGACTGCCAGGTTTTTCTCCAACATTTTTTTCCTCCTCCAGTCTCCCATGGTGAGGGCAGTCCCTCTGTCAACCTCACACAGCCACTGTGTCTCCTGTGGCTGGAGCAAGAGCCTCTGGCCCAGCAGCCGAGTTCCTGTGTTGGTGGAATGCACCGCCAGCCCTTTCCGACTGAGATGTACTGCCAAGCGGCAGCTGTCTCGGCCATAGCCTGCCTCCCAATGAGACTTATGGGGCTCACTTCCAAACCTGAGTGATCAGCACAGCAGCGTGACACTCTGCTGCTGGGCCATGGGGGTGGCCTCAAAGCTTAATGTTTAGGGCAATGAACCTAACAAAATCCATGATTTTCCATTCGCTAGTTTTAAAGTTATAGGGGCTTAAAATTCTGCAGTTTATGTAATTGCAAAATGTAATTTTAAAATTTCTTAATGTTTTAAACAGAGATCTGAAATGTGGTATACTTGTCTATGGAACTTGATAAAGTCATTATACCAAATGTGGTGCAGTTTGGACAGTTACTTTTTAAATTATGTGGAAATAAATGAAATCACAGTTTTAGCAAAATTTTGCAAACTTTTCACAAAATGTTACTGAAGTAAATCAGAATTTCACCATAATTTTGCTGGCAGGAGATAAATTTTATCCAGCCCTTGATTTCAAGATCAACAGGAATAGGCAAAAGGGGTAGTTAAGGGAGAGCAGGACTACAGCTTGCCAGTAGAAATGTGTGTGTGTGTGTGGGGGTGGGGAACTTGTCAAATTAGGTAGAAAAACCAGGCAGGCTAGCTGAATAAAAGTCCTTGCCTGTCCTAAATCATCTCCGTATTCTACAGTATGTATCTATGGTAGGTATCCTATAGCAAGGCATAAAATAAGCAGGCTTGCATAGTAATTTGCTACCCAAAAATATTTACTAATCAAGCACAGCCCTGATTAGCAGAATTTACTAATCAACTGATTTACCGAACTGAGTAAAAATTCTCAAATTGTGGCAGTAGTGTCCAACAATTGTGGTAAAACCAAAATAGCAGAAATTGTTCATGCTGTCTGACGATTCCAGTGTAGCTGCAGAAATAAACTTTTAATAAAACTGCTTCTCAGATCTGGCTGGTTGCTAATCAAAAGAATGTTGATTTGCAATGCCTGCTAATCAGGTTTCCAAAACTAATTTATGACTTGCTGCAGTATGTATCTATGGTATGACTCCACAGTAGGTATTTACAACGTGTATCTGTGTGAAATGAAGCTGAGCCATTCTAACACACAGAGTACTTGAGGATACACTTGTGTAACCATCCATGAGAATTGCAATAATGACATAGAAGAATGTTATAAATCATGCTAAAGACTTCTGTTTTTAAAAAAATGGAACTTGAATTAAAACTCAAAATGAACCAGCCCAGCGGTAGTGTTAACACTGTGAAGCCGGTGACTAGGCTCGTGAGTGTGAGCCGCCCAGCGGTGGTGTTAAGAAGCTGGCCACTGGGTTTGGGAGCATGAACTGGCCCATAAGGTGTTACCACTTGTAAATCTGGTAACGGGGGTAGGGAGCGTGAGCCAGCCTTGTGTAGAATTACTGCTTGTAAGCCAACTGGGTTTCGGAGTGTGCCAGCCCAGCTGTAGTGTTACAGCTCATGAAGCTGGTGACTGGGTTTGGGAACGTGAGCCAGCCCAGCAGGACTGTTACCCCTCATGAAGTTGGTGACTGGCTTCAGGAGTGGAGCCGCCCAGCTGTAGTGTTACTGCTCACAAAGCTGGTCATGAGGTTCATGAACGTGAAGCAGCCCAGTAGTGGTGTTACTGCTCGTGGAAGCTGGTGACTGGGCTTGGGAACGTGAGCCAGCCCAGCAGGAATGTTACCACTCATGAAGGTGACTGGGCTCAGGAGTGTGAGCGAGCCCAGCTGTAGTTTTACTGCTCAGACGCTGGTCACTAGATTCATGAGCGGAACCTGCCCAGCGGTAGTGTTACCGCTCGCAGTTGGTGACTAGTTTCATGAGTTTGAGCTAGCCTACTGCTCGTGAAGCTGGCGACTAGGTTTGAGAGTGTGAACCTGCCCAGTGGCATGCTTACCACTCATGAAGCCAGCAGCTGGGTTTGGGACGTGAGCTGACACAGCAGTAGTGTTATTGCTTGTGAAACTGGTGACTGGGTTTGTAGTGGGCTCAAGTTGTCAAGAGCCAACTAGGGTAAGGAGGACTGAGAGTCCAGAATATGGCTTTGCTCTTTGAGGGGTGCAGTGTGCTGTGCTTCACAGCGCCATCTAGCTGAAGATAAGTGGTAGCGTATCTAAAGCCACTCAAGCAGTTAGGTGAGGACATTGCCTGATGCCAGCACAGTCGGCGTAGTGTGCATGCCTTGTGCATTATTGCACAGCAAATCCTCAGGGATAAAAAGCCAGGGTGAAATTCCTAACTGTGGCTGGATGAAGACATGTCCTCTGCAGGTCCCACAAACAGATCGGGCAGCTCTGGGATGTGGTCTGTGCTTCAGATGGATTATGGCAGCCCTGAAGGCCTTGCCACTGGGGAGGGGACTCTTCTGGAGACTTATGCCCTATGGAATGTGGGTGACAGGACTGGGAGGACCAGGTTGGTAGAGGCCAGTTGGTGCTAGGAAGATTAATACGTGATGGAAAAGTTTTACTCTGTAGAAAATTGAGAGCCCCCGCTTGTGGGAAATGGGCTGTCCTAACTGAATTTAGTACTTGAGTTTTAGAACTGCTAGCTTGAGAGATCCTCTTATGGGTAAAAGGAGTGTCTGAATGTTTTCAAAATAAACAGTCCTGACTGGCTAAAAGTGAAATTATGATTTGTGATACGCCACTGAAACACGATATAGTATAGGTAGATAACATATTCTGAAGTACTCCAGGATTACCAATATGAGACTGCTATCTACCTTGAATTGTGTGTCCCCATAATCCCCATTTAGCTCACTGGAAACCTGATACTCCCACTGAGACTCCAGCGTGATGTGTCACCGTACTGCCTAACATTTTAGGGGATAAACATTTTGGGAGGCTGTATGGTTTTCTAATCCTCCTCTCATCTACAAATGTTCCCATTGCCCAGGTATTTCTGTTAATTTGTGCCTTAATCTTCAGGCATTCATAGAGCCCAGCTTGCTGCCCACAGCTATTCTCAAGTCAAGTGTTGCTGTCGCTTGCACTTCTGTTTGCTTCCAACCTTTTGTACCTGGGCAAGAGAGACCTGGGATTGGCACACATGCACTGTACCCTCACAGCAGAGATTTACGTGAATCACAGTATTCTAAAGTGATTCATATATATCTCTACATGAATTGAAGCACTTTTTCCAGCATTACATGGGCATATTTAAAGGATTTTCAGGTTCTGAGTAAAGATGTTGCAGTGGCATCAGGAGAACTCTGTAACGCAAAAATACCTATAAATTGAATTTCCGGACAGTCCATTTTTATTACTGAAGATGTTTTCATGTAAAAGGATCATTGCCTTGGGTTTCATCTGTTCATATAGTGGATTCCTGACCCTCTTGTTCATTACATCACCACCCATTGCCATGGAAATTATTCTGTTGTCAAAAGCAGAGCATTTGAGGGCGGTAAAAGCAGTAGGAACAGATGGTGTCTATGGGGCAAAGAGCCTGTTTTCTTGAAAATGTTCTTGGTAAAACGAATGGAATGTCCTGAAATTCAGATTTTGGGGAATGGTACGGTTTGAGACCTGCTGATCCCAACTGTTATTGATTAACAGAAACCTGGCAAATTGATTTCAGTATTCGCCAGTTAAACACAAACTGCCTGATAATCCGCTGCTGAAGATGTGATGCAGCTTTGTTGATATTGCACCTGCCAAAGTCCTTAACCTTCATTACTACTCCCAGTCCTCAGCTGTAAATTTTTCCTCTCAACAGAATGTGGCTGCAAGCTCAGGCAGTAGTTCATCTGACTTGGAAAACCTATCCGAGATCCTAGCTGCTGTGCCTCAGATCCAGTATATCTGCCTTGATGTTGCCAATGGATACTCTGAGCACTTTGTCCAGTGTGTGAAGGACGCCAGGAAGAAATTCCAGAACACACTATTATGGTGCAGTAAAACCATTCACATATTTTCTATAAATCCAAAATGTGGGGCTCCTACTTCTAATGCAGATATCTCTGAGATCTCGGAATGCAGTTATACAGTGCTTGAAACCATTTTCATTTCACTCTTTATCACTGGTGACATTAGCATGGGGAGCAGGGCTTAGACTGCATTTTACAGCTCACTTGGCATATCCAAACTGGAGTCTGAGATTACCAAAATGTCAGAGTCCTCCAGTGGCCAAATATAAAAGAATATTTTTTTTTCTAAAAGAGCTAAAAACATATCAGAGTACTCCTCCCCAGTAATCAATTATAGAGCATTTATCTAATTTTGGTTAGAAAGCTTTGTTTAGCTAACACACCCATGATTTTGGAGACAGCTAATGAGGCCTAAAATGCATTCTTCCCAGAGCAGTCTGCTAGTCCCTGAGAATTTTTTTAAGTAGTACTTTTTGGCACTTTTCTCCCCAGTTTTCTCCAGAAGATCCGAACCCAGCAGACATGGCAGTGTGTGCGCGTGAGGTGCACACACACCTGGTACCGGCTTGCCCTTCGCCCACCCCCGGCTATCGCTGGGCTCCTGTTGCTTGAACTGCCATCCATCCTTCCCCAGGTGGCAGCCAAGGGCTGGGGAAATCCTCATTTCTCCCTGGGAGAGGAGAGCTGCCTCACAGCAGCTCAGTCCCCTCCCCTCCCCCACCAACCCCGGGTCGCTGGCTGGTGTGAGGTGTGTCGTCTAGTGCCTCAACCTTAGCGCCACCGGCCAGCTATGTCCCTTTGAATTTTTGCCTCTGTACCAGGAAGGTCTTGTCATGGGTGCAAGTCCCACACCAGGCGGTTGTGTAATATCCAACATTGACACTATGGGTGCTGCGCTGTTAAAGGTGTTATCCTGCAGATAAAATGTTAAAGTCATGCATGCAGCCCTACACCAGGCAGTTGTGTAATATCCAACATTGACACTATAGGGTGCTGCGCTGTTAAAGGTGCTGTCCTGTTAAACTGAAGTCTGTTCTGCCCAGCTCTGGTGGCTGCCCAAGTTCAGCTTAAAGATCCTAGGGTACTTTTAATGAGATTAGAGGATTTTCTTGTGTATGGGAATTTCTGTCTTAGTAACACAGTTTCTAATACATAATGGTGACTCCTGTACTACTAATGTGCATAGTGGCTGCTGCATTTTTATTTTTTTTTAATTTGTTAACTGAGTAAACCCTAAGAGCATCAAACGCCCATTTTCATGGGAGACTCAGAAGACATAACAAGTACGTAATAGAAAATACAAACACGATCACAATACAGTGATCAGTGAAACATTTACAAGTTGAGTAATCAGTGTAACACTCTTTCATTTTGTTTTTGAGTGATTCCAAGTCCTAGACCAAGAAAAGTCAGCAGGTCTAAGTCCCAGTCTCTGATGGCTTTATGCAGAAATGAACATTGAGCCAAAACAGTTCTAATAAAAGGAGTTTCAGGTTTGATGCTAAAGATGAACTGTGTAACATGAGAAATAAGCATGTGTACTGCATAAGGGTGAGAGGCAGTATAGTGTAGTGGTTAAGAACACTGAGCTGCAAACGTGAAGAACCGGGTTTGAATCCACAGTCACCCCTTACATACGGGTAACCTTGAGCAAGTCACATAACTTGTGCTCCCAGGACGATTAGAAACAAGCCTTGGCTTAGTGCATCTTTCCTGGCTAAAACAAATTGTAAATTAAAAAATAAAATACAGTTCCTATACTACCAGTACCAGACTCACTGGTTTGTGAAGCACTTTACTATACAATGTACATGAAAAACTATATAAATCAAAATTCTGTTCTAATCTACAGCTCCTGCACTGTCGGTATCAAACGCCTTGCTTTGTAAAGCATTGAGATTCAGTGTGTATGAAAGGCATTGCTGTATAGAAATTCAAAGTCTATTATATTCTTCAGTTCCTGCCTCGGCAATATCTAACTCATTACTTTATAAAGCATTTTGGGGCACCGGTGTGTATGAAGGGTGCTATATTAATCCAAATTCTATTCTAATCTGAAGTCCCTGCATTTTCAGTATTGGACTCATTGCATTTTAATGCACTTTTGGGATACAATGTGTATGAAGTGTGCTATATTATTCCAAACTCTATTCTAATGCGCAGTCCCTGCACTTTCAGTATCTAACTCATTTGCTTTATAAAGCATTTTAATGGTACAGTATGTATGAAAGTCAATATAGTAATCCGAATTTTATTCTAATCTAAAGTCCCTGCATTTTCAGTATCAGACTCATTGCATTGTAATGCACTGTGGGATACAGTGTGTATAAAGAGTGCTATATAAATCCAAACTCTATTCTAACATGCAGTCCCTGCACTTTTCAGTATCCAATTAATTGCACTGTAAAACACTTTGTAATACAGTATGTATAAAAGGTGCTACACAAACCAAATTGTATTCTATTCCCTTACTGCACTACTAATATCTGATGCATTGCTTTTGGATTCAGTGTGCATGTAAGATACTTTATAAATCCAAATTCTTTCTTTTCTACATTTCTTGCACTACCAGTACCTAACTCATTGCTTTGGAATAGAGTATATATAAAATGCGCTTTATAAATCAAAATTAAATTCTGTTCTATGCTATTCTGTTCTGCAGTCCCTGTGCTACCAATATCTAACTCATTGCTTTATAAAGCTTTGGGGTACAGTGTATTTAAGGGTGCTATATAACCAAATTCTATTCTATTCTACAGTTCCTGCACTACCAATACCCAGCTCATTGCTTTGTAAACACTTTTGGATGCAGTATATATTAAACACACTATATAAACCCAGTTTTGTTCTGTTTTGTAGTTCATCTGCTCCTACTGCTTATACCCCACCTGAGATCATAGTCCTCTACTTGTAACATCACATTTCTATAATAACCACATGTACATGTCACATGCAGGTGATTACAACTCTGATCATTTGATATACATACCAGAAGAAAATTAATTCTAAGTAATCGTGTATCATTCAGGTGCCCCTGTGTGAAAGAGTACTTACAGGATGTGTTACTGATCAAATTGAATGGACCAAAATTCTCCTTCAAAAGAAAAGAGAGTGTGTGTGTGTATATAATATAGACTTATGAGGGAGAGTGAGATAGTAGTTATCTCTTATTGTTGCCATTGAACTTTGATATCCCCAATGAGTGGCAAAGTCACGAAAGTGAGATATCGAGAGTTCAATGACAGTGGAGAAGTATTTCTACCATCTCACTCTCACCCATGTCAATATTTGATTTATTCAACAAGTGTGGGTCTCTTTTTCATTTTAAAGTTATTTGCATTTGTTTCTTGCAAAAGTGAAAAAAATTGTCTGCTGTTTTTGCTAATTATATGAAAACTAAAAGGTATCTGTAAATGAAACACGACTCATTTTGTAATGCTTGTGCTGATTAAATGTGCCCACAGTACCATGCTATAATTTTTCTTTAAAATTATTCACATTTGTTTGTCGAAAAAGTGAAAAAATAGAATTTTCTGTTTTTGCCAACTATAAAAAAAACTAAACATTAAGTGTCTGTAAATGAAACACCAATCATTTTGTATATATTTTGTGCTGAACATCTTTCGTGCTCACAGTACCATGCTATCATTTTTGTTGTAAAGTTATTTACATTTGGGGCGCTAGGAGCACGCCTCGACAAGACGTGATGGTGGACAGCTCGCTGCCTAGAAGGTTGTAAATTTAAAAGCTTTAACTTTCTTCAACAAACTGGAAATCTAAGCTCAGAGGTGAATTCTTATATCGTGCTGCTCATCTCATAAAAAATTGTGATGGGCATTACAAACAGAACAGGAGGCGGCAGAAAATTCAGCTACCTGTAGAGCCGTTACTTCGGCTGAGTTACAACAGCTTTATCATTAGGGAACCTCCCTGGAGGCTCTACAGAGGTTCAGGAGGCATTGACTCCAAGGTGGAGTCAATACTGAGCAGATTCACTGAGCAAGATGCCAAAATTGAAGTAGCCATGCAAGTCGCTTCATCTGCTGAATCTCTAGCTACCACACGCCTAGCTAGCTCTAACAAAATGGTGCAAGAAAATGCTCACTTATGTATCGCCTGAGGCTGTGGAACTCACATGGCAGCAAACGTGATAGTGGGCTCCTGGAATGCTGCGAGGGGATGGCCTGCTTAATTTCCTAAGCGGCTGGCTGCCACAAAATCTACACTTGAAGAATGTCTGTTAGCGGTTCATTTTTAAAAGCCAGTACAATTCTCCCGAGGGCATCAGGTCTGTAAGACTGTCCTCGCACTGATCTGTTGGTAACTTCTGAGCTTCCACTGAGACCTTATTTTGCAAGCTGCAAGAGATTCGGGATAGTTACATTACCAGGGGAAAACCATTCATCTGTTCCCCAACCTCTCCTACGCTACACGGTCAAATGGAAGAAATTTGACGAGGTGAGGGTCAGGCAGATCTCTGGGCATAGCGCATTCCCTATTAATGCCCGCCGACCAATTCAATATGGAGGGCAAACATACCAGTTCACAGATCCAGAAGAAGCAGGAAGGAAAGTCAAAGCTATAGGCAGAGAATTTGTACATCCTATAGTCCACGATTCATCAGACTCTGAGGATCTACTTGAACTTGGATATGACTTAATATGTGGACTATCACAATAATGTCTACAGGTTTGGCTAAAATTAAAGTTTTCTTAATCTTTACAGTACTGGCATTCCTAGTTAGACAGCGCCATGCTGTGCCGATGCTAATTTGTACTTGTTTAATTTTGATTGCTTCTAAGCCTCATTGAGTATATTGTTTCACATTCACTTATTATAAACATTTAGGCCTTTTACTGAGCTGGATTATTAAAATGGAGTAATGTCTGTTAGGCTGGAATTCTGTACAAAATCTAATTGTTTTATTGTTTAAAGTTTATCAATTTGTCTTGGTTTGTAGACCTTGTGGGCTAGCTGAGCCTTTCCAGCACTTCGATGTAATGGATTACTACTGTTTTTAGAGGGGGGTCACATCAACACAAGCTGTTGAATTCAAAATGTTTGGATTTGCTTTTTATAATGTACATGACCACCCATAGTCTTGTAGGGTGCAGCATATCTTGATCACTATAGATGGACTTAAGCTTTGATATACCCCCAAATCCTACACAAGATTGCTAAGACTTTCTTTATACTGTTACACTGAATGTATCATCTGTACCTCTGTCTGATCTCTTAAGTGAGAAAGTTGTACACTATTGCTTTTATAATGAAAGCAATAAAATATAATTACCAAAAAAGTTATTTGCATTTGAATATGGTTAGTACTGATACTGAGGCCAAACATTCTGAATGAGTTCTGAATCTTTGTGACATACCTGGCGTGAAGATATCACTGATATATCACTAGTGGCTCTGGGGATATCTGTGATATCTTCATTGATAGAGACCCACTCTGTTGTATGAATAGATATACACGCATTCACATGCTGCGTGTGTGTGTGTGTATGTATGTATATGTGTGTGTGTGTATATATATATATATATATATATATATATATATATATATACACACACGCGTGTGTATGTGTGTATATATATATTCTTATTTTTTGCTTAGCAGTAACAACCTTATTTCCAGGGTCAGCTGCCTGAGAAAAGGAAAATAATTTTGTGCAACCAGGGTCTGAGGTGGTTTTTCTTAGCTGCCCTTCTAGGTGGATGTGCTTTGGGATCCCCTTAGTTGTCCTCCCAGGCGGGTTGAACCAGCCTCTCTTCACCTGGAGAAAAGTTTATATGTACCAGCAAGTCAGTTACGGCATAGTCCTTGTCATCCAGATTCAAGCCTTTTGGGAGTGTCTACAGATTAACTGAGCGGCAACGTTTCCCAGGGTGCCATTTTGGGTGGGGGCAGTTGCCACCCCCTGCATTTTGGGCTGTTGTTGGTGTTTAATGAGAAAATGCACCTGCATCACGGCCCCAGTGCCCAGCGGCCCCCGTAACCTCCAGAGCCTGTTTGTTTTTTTTTTCTGGCTGGCTCATGTGCTCACTGCACAATATTTAACCTCCTCTCCCTGGCTCTGCTGAGTGCACCTGCAAAAAAAAAAAAAAAACTCAAACTCCCAGCAGTCTCCCAGCACCGTGGCTGGAGCTAGCTGCACCACAGTGTGCCACTGCACCTGCACGGAGCGGACCCAGCTAACGGACATCAGATGACAATATCATCATCACATAACATCTAAGCAGGAAAGCCTGCCATGTCTCGGCTAAGGAGGGTAGAGCTACCATGCGCAAGTTAATCATCAGTCAAAAAATAAAATAATTACATTTTGAACTAACTCTCCAACCTCCTCCTCACTGTAGTCGCCTGTCACCGCAGACTCCTGAACTGCAGGTGGTACAGAAGACGAGGCTGCAGCGTCAGTGTGCTGCTGAGTTTGCATTGCAGTTGCACCAGCAGGCAGAGCGGAGGATCCTTCCACTCTGGACCGGCAATCAACTAAACCAGTGCACAGACAGCAGAAAAGTCAAGACAAGTGGTGGGGTGAGTCTGTCTGAGATAAAAATTTTGATTGATTCAGCAGCAGCGCAGCCAGCAGCTGGGCAGTGTGGGCACCTTTATATGAGGTGGGGCAGGGATCCGTCCACTGTCCAGGGTCCAAGGTCCAACTTTAAAAGTTGGTAACTTACTTTAAACAGCATGAAGAAAAATTACTCACCTTAGTAATTGTTTTTCTTCTAATGGAGTCTTTTTATTATGACTTCTTGCAGTTAGCCACAGCACTTGAACTGCCCCGAAGAGGAAGGAGTTAACTCCATAATGAATGGAGTTCTCAGCGAGCGCTTTCACTGAAAGCTCTATCTGGCTAGTTTCAAACTGAAACTGTCAGATCTTTTACGAGCCAACACTCACTAAAAGTCTGTGGTGAGTCACCACGCCAGCCAAATGGCTACCTACTAGTAACAACAACTACAATAACAACAACAACAACAACAAATATCACCCCTGACAAGACTACTAGACCCCCTCCCCAAAGACTCAAGTCCAGGAGGGGGCCAACACACAAATCAATAACAATAGTACCTAATTTCCCAATCCTAAAGGAAAAGAGGGGAAAAACACCTATAATGGCATGACACAGTGCTTGACTAATTTGCCCACACCCTACCCAAGTAGAAGTTCTGAGAGGGGCAGGTTGGGGGGGTCATAATATAGCAAGACTCCATTAGAAGAAAACAATTACTAAGGTGAGTAATTTTTTCTTCAACAACATGAAGTCTTGGTATATTATGACTTCTTGCAGATTACACAGCAGTACCCTCCATGGAGGAGGGCCAGAACCTACTTAGGAATAGGCTCTGAAGCACGGTTGTGCAAACCGAGCATCTCTCCTGGCCTGGATATCCAGGAAGTAATGCTTGTGAAAGTGTGAACTGTTTTCCAGGTTGCAGCTTGACAGATTTCCAAAATAGAATATCTCTAGCAGCTGCTAGAGATGCAGCTGTACCCCTGGTAGAATGGGCCCTCAATCCTGAGGGGGTCTCTACCCAGTTTTTGGTAGCAAAATTGGATACAAGAGACAATCCACCTGGCAATTGTCCTCTTAGTGGCAGGTTTTCCTTTGCCGACCTCACCATAGGTGAGAAAGAGTTGGTGGGATTCAACCTGTGACCTTGGTGCTCTCCAGATAATAACTCAATGCCCTCTTAACATCCAAACTGTAATCTCCTTTCACCAGAGGAAGAGTGCTCAGTGAAAAATACTGGAAGGGAGATGGATTGGTTAAGATGGAAACCAAACCACTTTAGGTAAAACTTTCTGTTAGTCCTGAGGACTACCTTATCCCTGTGAAAAGAAATAAAATCATTTTCTACTGAAAGGGCTTGTAACTCACTCTATGGCCTAGCAGAAGTGATGGCTACTAAAATACAGTTTTCCAAGTTAAGAACTTAAGGTCTGTCAAGACAGGGGTTCAAAGGGGTTGCATTAACTGAGCAATGCAAACATTAAGGTCCCAGGGGCTGGTCCCTAAAAGGAGGGTTAGTATGAAGTAACCCTAAAAAACTTGGAAAACACAGGGTGAGAAGAAAGGGAGGAAGGCTTTCCTGCTGAGATAAAAGCAGAGACAGCTGCCAAGTGGACTCTTAGTAGCTGGCCTGAGGCCCAAAGAATTAAGATGGACCATGTAGTCCAGCAAAGTGGGCAAATCAGCAGATTCTGGGACAATATGCTTATCAGAACACCAGATGGAAAACCTTTTCCACTTGGAATTATAAGTGGCTCTAGTGGAAGGCTTCCTAGAGGCCTTTAAAATATCAAGGACACCTTGAGAAAGGTGTAAATCAGCAAATTCTAACCTCTTCAAGAGCCAAGCCTTGAGGTTGAGGGATTTGAGGTTCGATACTATACTGTCCCTGGGCACAGGTCAGCAGATTGTGAATCCTGGGAAGGCACAGGGAAGGTGGACTGTCAGTGATAGCAGGAGGGTACCAGGGTTGCCTGGCCCAGTCCGGGTGAATCAGAATCACTTTGCAAGGTTGGGATCTGATTTTTACTAACACCTTGAAAAGAAGAGGAAAGGGGGGAAGGCATACAGAACTTCCTTCCCAATCCAATAGAAGGGCATCCAGGGGACTGAGCCCATCACTGGGGCCTGCAGCAGAACAGTGGAAGTTGGTGGTTGTCTGGGGCTGCAAAAGATCTATCTGAGGGTGCCCCATCTGGCAAAGACTGTTCTCAGCACTCGGGATTCAGGGACCATTCGTGATGGCCCTGAGAAATCCTGCTGAGGGCATCGCTAGGACATTGTCCTTCCCTGGCAGATGAACTGCTATTAGAGAAATGTTCAGGAGTAGGCCAGAGACCACAACTTCATTGCCTCGTGCACAGGGCGATGACCGAGTGCCCCTTGCTTGTTGATGTACCACATTGTTGTGGTATTGTCTGTTCTGACCTGGACTACTTTGTTCTGGACAGATGCAGAAAAAGCTTGAAGAGCTAAAAGGACAGCTCTGAGTTCCAGCAAGTTGATGTGGAGCAGAGATTCCTGAGGGGACCACACCCTGTGTGGGAGAGGTCGCCCAAGTGTGCTCCCTGGCTCCCAGGAGGGAGGCATCCTAGTGAGGGTGAGGGAGTGGAAATAACGAAGGGACCCCTGTCTTAAATTGCTCTGATCCTGCCACCACTGAAGAGCTAGATCAGAGTTCAGGTCACAGGAACCAGTTTGGCAAGGTCCTCCTTTGGGACCAATAGGCCCTCAAATGAAACTGAATGTCTCTCATCTGGAATCTTGCTCCCTGCACTACAGCTGTGGAGGCAGCCATGTGCCCTAGAAGCTGCAAAAGTGTCTTGCTGGTCGAGAGACCTGCAGGGAGGAGAGGAGGCCAGGCGATCAACTTTCTACCCTTTCCAAGGGAGGAAGGCCCTGGCCAGCTTTGTGTTCAATTCGCACCTATGAAAGTAAGTACCTGGACTGGTTCTAGAACTGACTTTGGTAGGTTTAGCAGGAATCCCAGGGAGGTGAGAAGCAGCTGGGTGACTTGCAAGTGGATTTGCCTGTTTGGAGACTGTCCAGCAATGAGCCAGTCGTCCAGGTAGGGAAAACAGCAACCCTTGCCTTCTTAAATGAGCCACTGCCACGACTAGACATTTTGTGAATACCCTTGGAGCAGAGGTAAGACCAAGGGCATTGCCCTGAACTGGTAGTGGCCTGAGGGCAGTTCAACCTGAGGTACTTTCGGTGAGAAGGCCTGATTAAGACGTGAAAATAAGCATCCTGAGGTCCAGGGAGGCTAGCCAGTCCCCTGGCCTCAGTGAGGGAAAAATCATTGCCAAAGTTAACATTTGAACTTTGGTTTCAAAGGTGTTTGTTCAAATACCTTAAGTCTAGGATGGGCCGCATTTCTCCTGTCTTTTTGTGTAAGGAAGTATCTGGAGTACAGACCCTGCCCTGGTGAAAGGGAGGAACCCTTTCCACTGCTTTGCACTTTAACAGTGCAGAGACCTCTACCTCAGGGCAAGGGCCTCTAGGAGGCTTGTAGGTGGAAAGTGTCTGGCCCTCATCTTTGGAAAATGTTTGAAGCTGAGAACCAGACCCTGGCTTACCACTTCCAGAACCCATTTGTCCGAGGTTACAGACACCCAGTTCTGACTGAAGATGTCAATCTGCCCCTACTGGTACAGGAGAATCGGCCCTGGGCACCCCATCAGGTGCCTGCTTGGCAGATGCCTTAGGCTGAGGGGTGGGGATGGCTTGCCTGCGCCCCATCTGCCTCTGCCTCTGAAAAAACCCTCTGAGCATAAGCAGAGGAAGCTTGGGATTGATAAAAAGGCCTGTGGAAAGGCCTGCCCTTACCTCTGGGCGTGTGCCTCTGTGGAGTGGCATGCCGCCTCCTTGGCCTGGGCACTTTTGTAGGTAGTTCTGTATTCATCCATCTTTTTCATATAGTTTTCTGTCTGCTCCCCAAACAGAGAATTTCCTACCACAGGAAAATCCATAGCTTTTGACTGAGTGTCCTGGACAGATTAGTGCACCTGAGCCATGCCAACCTCACGGAAAGCTACAGAAGTGGCCATGACCCTAGAGGAAACATCATTAACATCAACAGCAGCATGAAATTGAACTTTAGAGGCTTCAATGCCATCAGCAGCCACCTGTTCCATTCACTAGCCAGCTGGCCATGGGCCTGCTTGCTAACTGCATAACTGTATCCCATCTAGATTTCTGATATCTAGCTACATAAGCTAATAATTTGCCTGCCTGAGTCCCAAAGAGGCTGCCATATACTGCTTTTTTTGCCATGGCATCAATCTTCCTAGAATCTTTATCAGGAGGATGTGAGCCAGGGAATGTTAGCTTGTCAGCAGGCTGCAGCCTGTACCACTCCTACATGACTACACTGCTCAGAAAGGAAGTCTGTATCAGGGCCTGATAAGGCATACTTTCTGTCCATCTTTTATCGACAGGAGGCAGAGAATTTGATTTTTAAAATTTTCATTGTTTGCTTCCTGAATGACTCTATGCAAAGGAATAGACAATCTCCTAGACGCTGGAATATCCATCATCTCAACATAATCGGGCCTCTTGCTCATCCACAGCCTCTTCTAAGGGAAGCTGGAGGGTTTCAGCAACTTTCTTATAAAAAATAAAATGAGATGGGGACTCAGACAGCATAGGGGAGATTCCAATGGTCTGTCTGGAGAGATGTCCGGTTCAATGGGCACATCCAGACCCTCCCAGCCACATACATACTGCTCATAATCCTCCCCCTCCTGTGGTTCATAAAATTCTTCAACATCATACTCCTGAACCACTGGGACCGGACGAACCAACCTTTTACCAGCTAGTGGTGGTTCGGACGTCCCTGAGACAGTGACTGGACAATTTGTATGGCTTTTGCTATCTCTGAAGCAGTTGGAGAGGCAATTTTGTACTCCAGACCTGCTGATTTTTGGACTTTTTACTGGGCTGGTTCCTCAGAACCAGCTTTTCTTTGCCCGAGAAGTCTGCCTGGTCAGAGGCACTCCTCTGGTCCAGTGGGCACTGGACTGGGCTGGCCATCCGGGTCAGCGGACTTATTGCCCTCGCTCCCTGAGCCTGCCCAATCTTTTTCCAGGGTGGCTGCAGGAAAATTCTTGCAAATCTGGCAGTCTGACTGGAGGTGGTCAAACCCAGACACTAAACACATGTGGTGTGTGGTCAGCCTTGGCAAAGGCTTCCCCACAAGCATCACGATGTTGAAACCCAGTGGGCCCGGTTTTTCTTTGGGTTTCTCAGACATAATGCCAGCCTAACCAAAACTTGCCCTTTTAATGGCAGTGCCAGCAAGACACCCTTATCGGTTCCTAACCGTGTCACGGGTATTTGAAAAACCAAATTAAAAGTTCGTTTTTAGAACCGATAAGAACCGGAACCGCACTCTAAATGTCCATACAATACTTTAAACGCTTTTAACTAAACCGATCGGTTCAAAACCGAACCGATAAATATATTTTCCACACAGACTAAAAGACCTGTACTTACGGTTTACCAGATAGAGCTTGAACCTAAACGCTGTAAAATAAATACTTTTCCTGGTTTATTTAAACCGAGAATTACTTTTTAACCGAGAAATGAACCGAGCTGAAGGAGAGATCTCGGAGCGACTGTTCAGTGAGGCGGAGTAAAGAATCTGACAGTTTCAGTTTGAAACTAGCCAGATGATTTCAGTAAAGCGCCGCCTGAGAACTCCATTCATTATGGAGTTAACCTTTCCCTCCGGGCAGTTCAGTGCTGTGCTAACTGCAAGAAGTCATAATATAGCAAGACCATGTTGTTTGAAGTCTTGCTGTATTCCTGACAATTGCAGTTAGCCCCAGCCTTTAAACCGCCCCCGAGAATATGGTTAACTTTTCTATGCATGGCATAGAATGTTCGTTCCTCACGCTTGGTTGAAGCCTCAGCCTGTTGTTATTCGAACTGCAACCATCAGATTCTTTCATCGCCTCACTGAACAGTTGTTCGGAGATTTCTCCGCTGCTTGGTTCAAGGTCAGTTGAAGTGTCTGTTTTCGGTCATTTTTTCTACCAAAATTGTTGTTTCAGATAGTCAGTTCAAGTCTCTGTCTGTGGTACTGTGAGTACTAGATAGGTTTTGTTCTGTTTTCTGTGTGGAACTTGTAAAAGTGTGGATCGGTTCTCAGGTAAAATTTGTACTTTACTTTAGTGTGTGGTTACCGGTCTGCATCAGTTCTAAAAAAAAAACGGTTTTAGTACGTTTTTTCCAAGACCTATGACACGGTCAGGAACCGATAGGGAGTCTTGCCTGGCGGTTGCCGAAAAAAGGGTAAGTTTGGTTAGGTTGGCCATGTCTGAGAAACCCAAGAAAAAAACGGGCCCACTGGGTTTCAACACTGCAGTGTGTGTGGGGAGGTCTTTGCTAAGGCCGATTCCCACACCACCTGTGTTTGTCTGGGGTTTGACCACCTCGATTCAGACTGCCAAATTTGTAAACATCTTCCCAAATCTACCCTGGAAAAGAGATTAGGTAGACTGAGGAAAGGGAGGCAGAGAAGTCCACTGACCCAGATGGCCAGCCCGGTTCGGTTCCAACGAACCAGGAGGAGTGCCTCTGACCAGGGCGATACTTCTTCAGGCAAAAGGAGAGCTGATTCCAAGGAATTGGTTCCAACAAAAACGAAAGACAAGTCGACCGGTTCGGATCCAGAACTTCATACTCCGACTGCTAATGAAATAGCCAAAGCGATCAGATGTGGAATCGCTTCGCCGGTTCCAGCTGATCTGGCACCTTTTGGCAGGAGGTCGGTTCCCCAGTTCAGGATTATACCAGGAAGAATTTTGTGAACTGGAATTTGAGAAGGAAGGAGAGTTGGAAGATGATTATGGTGATGGTGAAAGTCTGGAGTGCCTATTGACCTGGACATCTCCCAGACAGACCTTCAGGTGTGTTTCTCCTCCTAGGCTTTCTAAGTCCCCTCACACTTCATGTTTTACAGAAAGGTGGCTGATACCTCCAGCTCCCTGTGGAGGAGGCAGTGGAACATCAGGAGGAGCCTGACTATGTAGAGATGATGGACATCCCAGAGTCCAGGAGACTGTCTATTCCCTCCACAAATCTTTTGGGAAACAGACACAAAAATTCATAAGTCTCCCAATTCCATACCTCTTGTGGACAGAAGAATGGACAAGAGGTGTACTCTTTCAGGCACAGATATGGAGTTCCTTTATCAGCAATGCAGCCATGTTGGGGTAGTACAGGCTGCTGCCTGTGATAAGGCAAGCATTCCCTTGGCATCACACCCCCAGACAAGGACTCCAGGAAGATTGATGCCATGGCAAAGAAGCAGTACATGGCATCATCCTTGGGACTCAAGCAGGCTAATTATATACTATGCAGCCAGGTACCAGAAGTCCAGGTGGGATACTGTACTGGCACTGGCTAAACAGGCTTCCCCAGCTTGCCAAGGAGCTGGAGGAGGTGGCTGCAGATGGGATTGAGGCATCAAAGTTCAGTTTCATGCTGCTGTAGATGCCAGTGATGTATCATCAAGAGTCATGGCTACATCTGTGGCTCTTCAGAGAATGGCTTGGCTCAGATGTACTAGCCTCTCACAGGATACCCAGGCTAAGGCCATGGATTTTCCTGTAGTGGGTAATTCTGTATTTGGGGAGCAGACAGAGAACTACATGAAAAAATGGACAAATACAGGACCACTTACAGGAGTGTTCAGGCCAAGGAAAGGTAGGCAACTCCTCAAAGGCAGCAGTCCAGGGACAGGGCAGGCCTTTCCAAAGGCTTTTTGCCAAGCACAGGCCTCCTCTTCCTTTTCACAGAGGGGTTGTTCAGAGGGAGAGGTAGAAGGGGATGAGCAGGCCTGCATCCACCCTTCAGCCTAAAGCCCCTGCCAAGTAGACACCCTGATGGGTCTGCCCGGCGATTCTCCTATCCCAGTAGGGGCAGGCTGGGTTACTTTGTCCAGGACTGGATGTCTGTTACATCAGACAAGTGGGCCCTGGAAGTAGTAAGCCAGGGACTAGTTCTCAGCTTCAAAAAATTTCCCAAGACGAGCCAGATCTTTTCCACCTGCAATCTCTCAGAAACCCTTGCCCCTAGAGGCAGAGGTTTCTTCTGTCCTAGCTCTAAGAGCTATAGAGAGAGTACCTACCCGACACTGGGGCAAAGGACTGTACTCCAGATACTTAACCCCAAAAGACAGGAGAGGGGCGACCCATCCTGGACCCAAGATACCTGAACAAACATCTTTAAAGCCAAAGTTCAAGATGATAACTCTGGGAATTATCCTTCCTCTCTAAGGCCAGGGACTGGCTAGCCTTCCTGGACCTCAAAGATGCCTACTTTCACATTCCCATCAGGTGCTTCCACAGAAAGTACCTCAGGTTCAGTTGCTCTCAGGTCACTATCAGTTCAGAGCAATGCCCTTTGGCCTAACCTCAGCCCCAAGGGTCCTCACAAAGTGCCTGGCAATAGTTGTTGCCTTCCTAAGAAGACAAAAGATTTCTATTTTTCCATATTTGGATGACTGGCTCATAGTGGGCCAGTCCCCAGACCAAGTCAGGTCACACCTGCAAGTGACCCAGCAAGTGCTGACTTCTTTAGAGACTTTCTCAACCTACCAAAGTCAGTTCTCGAACCAGTGCAGCTCCCCACCTTCATAGGGGCAGAGCTGTATACAGTAAAAGCAAGAGCCTTCCTTCCCTGGAAAGGGCAAGGGCACTCATGGAGCTGGCCTCTTCATTCAGCCTTCAGGTGTCTCACCAGCAAGGCATTTCCTTCAGCTATTGGGCCACATGGCAGCTTCTACAGCAGTGGTCCAAGGCGCAAGATTCCAAATGAGGGACATTCAGTTCCACTTAAGAGCTTTTTGATTCCTTACCAAACTAATCCCAGTGACTCGAACTCTGATCCAAGCCCTGCAGTGGTGGCAGGATCAGGACAATTTGAGGCAAGGAGTTCCATTGCCACTCAGTCTCATTCAGTGGTCCTTACCACGGATGCTTCCCTGCTGGGCTGGGAGCCCATTTGGGGAACTCACCACCCAGGGACTGTGGTCGCCCAGGAATCTCTTCTACACATCAATCTCTTGGAACTCAGGGCAGTGTTTCTGGCAGTGCAAGCTTTTTCCAAATCAGTACAGAACAAGGTGGTTCAGGTAAGAACAGACAACACCACCGCCATGTGGTACATCAACAAGCAAGGAGGCACTCTGTCTATGGCCTTGTGCACAGAAACAATGAAGTTGTGGTCCCTGGCTTATCCCCTGCAAACCTTCTGATAGCAATTCACCTTCCAGGGAAGGACAATGTTCTAGCAGATGCACTGAGCAGAATATCTCAGGGCCATCAAGAATGGGCCCTAGATCCTCTGGTGTTGAAGGTGATTTTCTCAAGGTGGGGCACTCCAGAGATAGATCTTTTGCAGCCCCAATCACCAACTTCCTCTTTTTTGTTGCAGACCCCAGTCTTGGGCTCAGTCCCCTGGATGCTCTGATTTTGAACTGGGAAGGAAATTTCTGTATGCTTTCCCCTTCCTCTCCTGTTCAAAGTGTTAGTCAAGATAAGGTCACAACCTTGCAAAGTGATTCCGATTGCTTGTGACTGGGCCAGGCAGCCATGGTATCCCTTGTTGCTGTCCCTAGCAGTCCATCTTCCCTGTCTCTTCCCAGGAATTACAACCTGTTAACATCCTCTCAGGGAGGATTTGGTACCCCAATCTCCAGTCTCTCAATCTGAAGGCTTGGCTCTTGAAGTGTTAGAGTTTGCAGATCTGCATCTTTCCCAAGGGGTTCTGGATATCCTCAAGACTTCTTGAAAGCCCTCCACCAGAAAGACTTACAACCCAAATGGAAAAGATTCAACATTTGGTGTTCTAAGAAGAATATTTCTCAGACACTGCTGAATTGCCTACGGTTCTGGATTATATGGTCCATCTCAATGGCTTAGGTCTCAGACCAGCTACTCTCAAGGTACACTTGTCAGCTGTTTCTGCTTTCCTGTCAGTAGGTAAGTCTTCCTCACTGTCATCCCACCCTGTATTCTGTAAGTTTTCAAGGATTGCTTCACACCAATCCCCCTTTAGGGATCCTGCTCCTGCTTGGGATCTTAATGTTTGGATTGCTCAGCGTATGCAACCCCTTTTAAACCTTTGTCCTCAGCACAGCTTAAGTACTTGACTTGGAAAACTTTGTTTTGGTAGCCATCACTTCTGCTAGACATATCAGTGAATTGCAAGCCCTGTCAGTGGAACCTGATTTCATCTCTTTTCAGAGAGATAAAGTGGTCCTTGAACTAACCGAAAGTTTTTGCCTAAAGTGATTTCAGATTTCTCCTGAATCAGTCTATATCTCTCCTGTTTTCTCCACTGATCATTCTTCCTCGGAGAGAGGAGGCTACACAGTTTGAATGTTAAAGAGCCCTTAGCTACGACATAGAGTGTACCAAGGGTCACAGGTTTGATTCCTCAGTTGTTCCTCACTTAATGGAGAAGTTGGGAAGGGCAAACCTGCCACTAAGAGATCTATTGCTAGGTGGATTGTTTCTTGTATTCAATTCTGCTATGAAAAACTGGTAGAATTCCACCTCAGGCCTGAGGGCTCATTCCACAAGAGGTACAGCTGCTTCCCTGGCTGCTGCCAGAGATATCCCTCTTTAGAAATTTGTCAAGCAGACACCTGGAAAACAGTTCATACTTTTACCAAGCATTAATCTCTGGATATCCAGTCTAGAATGATGTTCGGTTTGGCACAGCAGTACTTCAGAGCCTATTCCCAAAGTAGGTTCTGTCCCTCCTCCATGGAGGTGCTGCTTGGTAGTCTGCAATTGTCAGAATACAGCAAGACTTCATGTTGTTTGAAGAAAAATTACTCACCTTAGTAGTTTTCTAGTGGAGTCTTGCTATATTCTGACCTCCCTCTCAGAACCTAGATTTTTGGGATGTGGGTGGCAGGCAGTGTTGGCACCCTAGAGGTGCCCCTTTACACCCTTGTTCTCTTTGGGTGAAATGTTATTTCATTTGATTGGTTTTGGTTTTGGTTTTCCTGACTTGAGTCTTCCTTTGAGGACCCAAAACATTATTTTCTGCCAGTTGGCTAGTTAAAATGTTACAGTTTCCACACAGAACACCTAGTGGGTTTTGCTCATAAAGATCTGACGGTTGCAGTTCGAATAACAACAGGCAGAGACTTCACCGAGCTCAAGATGAACATTCTATGCCATGTATAGAAAAGTTAACCCTTTGTTCTCCGGCAGTTTAGAGGCTGGGGCTAACTGCAATTGTCCAATACAGCAAGACTCCACTAGAAGAAACATAATTACTGAGGTGAGTAATTTTTCCTTCTCTGTCTGTACACTGAATCTCTGGGCATCTTCTGGGTCTGCACTCACTCTCACAATTCACAAATATAAACTCACTCAGAAGTATCTGTTCCTGCTCCCCATTAATCTGCCTGCTGGGAGACACACATTAGGACTATTCAGAACAGTTTGTCTCTCAGATAACTTTCTTTAAAATTTTTACTGCCCTGCCTAGCAGTCGTCCTTTCCTTATCCATGTGGTGTATAAAGTTAACAGAGCAGAACACCAGACAGTAGGTCTTTACAAAACCCCTTACCTTATTGATTTAAAACACTAACCACAGGAGGATGGCACTTGGCAGGATGCAGCAGACAAGAACAAACTAGTTTACTGAGGCCACATTAAATAAGCTTAGCTGTATTTTATTGATAGAACTAAAATATGCTAGTTTTGCTTGTTTGATCCTTTGATCATGTTGTCAAATCTGAAAGACAGAATTACACCAAACATTGGAATTATGCAAACAGTGGTCTCAGAAGTAGCTAATCATACATGATACACTGATGGATGGCTAAGTTTAAATCCCAGCTCAACTTTGTTTACAGAATAGGATGCCGTGACTGCAGATCTGATTCTTATATTCAATAATAACATGTGAAGATAAGCAAGGTACACTTCTGAGTGCAGATTACCAGTCTGCAGAAGTCCTGCTTGCTACTTATTGAAACGAAAGACTCCTCCTCCTCCATAGACCGCACTTTTAACTTCATTAGGCAATAGGCAGGGCAGCAGCTGGTGTGGGGGGGTTAGCTTGTGGGGCCTTCATGCCCCTGGCCCACCCCACCCACACTCAGTCCTCGGCCCTGCCCCACTCAGCCCCTAGCTCCGCCCCTAATAATCCTAACTGGCGCGTTGTTACCCCTTGAAATGGCACCCTGGTTTCCTCTTATAAAACAAATCTGCCTTTGTTTCCTTTTATAGTGCTTCGGCCCAGTGACACAATAAACATTCCTGCCTGCACTCTGGTAGTGATGTGACTTCTGGCCCAAATCGGAACAAATAAAAACAAGGTAATTAAATTAAAATAACCGATCAAACAAATTATAACAAATCATAAAGGAGGTAACTAAACTAGAACCAGTCACATCAGTTGACTGATCAGAGAATTAAATCAGAATAAATCGTGAATGAGGTAACTAAACCAGAATTAATCACATTGATTATACTCGAATGTTTATAATACTTGATCCACAAAGAAAAATCATCTTGAAATACCTAGCTGCAGAATAGTATTAGGATGGCAGTCTTTTAGTAACAGAGCAATAAAGGTATGGAATTCAACAACATGAAGTCTGGCTGTATTCTGACTATATGCAGTTAGCCACAGCACTTGAACTGCTCCGGAGAGGAAAGGGTTAACTCTATGCCAGGGCATAGAACGTTGAGCTCAAGCTCGGTTTTCAAGCCTCTGTCCCTGGTACTCCTCAGTGTAACCGTCAGATTCTTTACTCTTACCTAACTGTGAAGTCGCTCGGAGAATCCCTCCTTTGCTTCAGTTAAGTACATTCGGTCAGTTTTAAACCACTTTTCTTGTTTTGTTACGGTATTCAAATCGCTGTCTACGGTACAGTAAGTGTAGTAGTAGGTAGTTATTGTGTGGTTTCTGGTACTTATCAGTTCCCAAAAACAACAGTTTCATGCTTTTTTTTTAACTGACCCGTGACACGGTTGGAACCTATAAGTGTACAGTTGTCTGACTTAACTGCTGTTAAAGGTAACTTTATTTGTATCCAGCATGTCTGAGAAACCCCAAAACCGGTCCAACTGGGTTTCAGTGCTGCACCGAGTATGGGAGGCCTTTGCTTGGCTGACCCCCACCTCCTCTGTGTTTACTGTCTGGGATTTGATCACCTCAAGGAATACTGCCAAATATATAAAACTTTCCTAAAGCCACTCTGGAAAAATGTTTGAGTAGGCTGAAGGAAAGAGAGGCCGAGAGTCTGCTGATCCAGATGGCCAGCCCAGTTCAGTTCCGACCAAACCTGAGGGATGCCCACTGACCTGGGCGATACCTCCTTGGGCAAAGGAGAGCTCTGACTCATGGAGTCAGTTCCGCCAAAAGAGCACAAGTCAGCCTGTTCGATCACGGTCCCCATGTCCCGACCGCTGAAGAGATTGCAAAAGTGATTACTGTTGTTCAGTCGCTTGCCGGTCTGACCGAACTGACACTGGTTCAATGACTATAGGTTTGGTCAGAACATAGTTGGTTCTGAAATTGAACCTGAAACATTCTATGAGGGTGATTGGGAAGGAGAAGGTCTGGATGAGCCAGTAGAGCCTGACATCTCCCAGACAGGCCTCCCAATGTGTCTCCTCCCACACTTTCTGATTCCCCTCCCATTTCTTGTTTTACAAGAAAGTGGCCGATACTCTTCAGCTTCCAGTGGAAGAGACTGAACAGGATCAGGAGAAACCTGACTTCGTGGAAATGATGGCTGTCCCAGAGTCAAAGAGAGTGTCTGTCCATTTGCACAAATCCTTGAAACAGACACAGAAAAATTCTGCAGTTTCCAACATCTGTACCTCCTGTGGATAAGAGGATGCACAGGAGGTATGCCTTGTCAGGTCCTGGGATGGAATTCTCCACATCTCATTGCAGCCATGTTGGAGTAATGCAAGCTACAGCCTGTGACAAGGCTAACATTCCCCTGGCATCTCACCCCAGATAAGGATTCCAGGAAAGTGGATGCCATGGCCAAGAAACAGTACTTGGCATCCTCTTTAAGACTCAGGCAAGCTAGTTGCATGGCATATACAGCCAGATACCAGAAATCTATGTGGATATGGTTCTGGAGCTGGCTAAGAATGCCCCTCCCAGCTGGCCAAGAAGCTGGAGCAGGTGGCTGTAGATGGTGTTGAGACATCCAAAGTTGAATTTCATGCTGCTGTGGACTCGAATGATGTGCATTCCAGGGTCATGGCTACATCTGTCTTCATGAGGAGATTTGCTTGGCTCAGATGTACCAGCTTGTCACAGGATACCCAGACCAAGGCCATGGATTTTCCTGCTGCTGGTAACTCTCTATTTGGGGAACAAACAGAGGCTTACATGAAGAAGATGAACAGTACAGGACTACCTACAGGAGTGCTGCAGCCAAAAGAAGCATGCCACTCCTCATAAGCGGCAATTTATAGCTGGCAGGGGCAGGCCTTTTACCAAGCCCAGGCCTCCTCTTCTTTCCATCAGAAGGGTTCTTTAGGGGAAGAGGCAGACTAGGGATGACCAGGACCCCATCATCCACTCAGTCTAAGCCCCTGCCAACCAGACACCCTGAGGTGTCAGTCAGGTTGCCTTCCCAGTTCCTGTAGGGGCAGGCTGGCTCACTACTTCCAAGCCTGGAAGTCTATTACTTCAGACAAATGGGTTCTGGAAGTAGTGAGCAGGGCTTGCTCTCAGTTTCAAAGGTCCCAAAAATGAGAGCAAAGTCTTTCAGTCCTCCCTCTCCCATGGAGATAAAGGCCTTGGAGGCAGAAGTCTCCTCTTTACTGCTTCTTTAAGCAGTAGAGAAAGTACCTCTTTGTCACAAGGAAAAGGACTGTATTCCAGATAATTCCCTACCCAAAAAGACAGGAGTGGCGACCATCCTAGATCTAAGATACCTGAACAGACATATATTAAAACCAAAATTCAAAATGGTGACTATGGGAATAATTCTTCCTTCTCTGAGACTAGCAGACTGGCTAGCCTCCTGGATCTCAAGGATGCCTACTTACATACCCATCAGACATTCCAACCGAAAGTACCTCAGGTTCAAGTTGCCCTCAGGTCATTACCAGTTCAGAGCAATGTCTTTTGGTCTAACATCTGCTCCAAGAGTGTTCACTAAGTGTCTAGCAGTAGTGGTGGTCTTTCTCAGAGACAGGGTATCCTGTTGTTCCTATATCTGGATGACTGACTCATAGTGGGTCAGTCCCCAGACCAAGTCAAGGCAGCTCTAGAGGTCACTCAAAAGCTTCTAGATTCTTTAGGATTCATTCTGAACCTAGAAAAGTCTGTTCTGGAACCAGCCTAGCTTCTCACTTTCATAGGGATGGAACTGGACATGGTCCAGGCAAGGGCATTTCTCCCTCTTTCAAGGGTATAATCCCTCATCACTCTGGCTTCCTCCTTTCGTCCACTAGTGTCTCGACCAGCCAGACACTTCCTTCAGTTGCTAGGCCACATGGCAGCTTCCACTGCAGTGGTGCAAGGGACAAGATTTCAAATGAGAGATATTCAGTTTCATCTAAGATCTTACTGGTCTCAGAAAAAGATCCTCTGACCAAATTGGTTCCAGTGTCACAAACTCTGGTTCAGGCTCTCCAGTGGTGGCTGGAGGAGGACAGTCTTAAGACAAGGTGTCCCTTTTCTTAGTCAGGCTCCTTCAGTGTTTCTCACCACAGATCTCTACTGGGATGGAGGGCTCATCTGGACTAGCTTACTGCCCAGGGAACCTGGTCTCATCAGAAATACCTTCTGTACATAAATCTTCTCGAACTCAGAGCTGTCTTTCTGGCACTTCAAACATTCTCAGACATTATTCAGGGAAAGTGGTGCAGAGCAGGACAGACAATACCACAACCATGTGGTACATCAACAAACAGGGAGGCACTCGGTCCTCGGCCTTGTGCACAGAAGCCATGAAAATATGGTCTGTAGCTTACTCCCTTCAGGTTTCCCTGATAGCTGTGCATCTCTTAGGAAGGACAATATATTAGCAGATGCTCTCTGCAAGATTTCTCAAGGCCACCACGGATGGGCCCTGAATCCTCTGATTCTTCAGGTCATTTTCAAGAGGTGGGGCACTCCAGAGATGGATCTCTTTGCAGCCCCGACAATCACCAGCTTCCTCTGTTTTGCTGCAGACCCCTCTTCTGGGGTCTGCCCCTAGAATGCTCTCCTACTGAACTAGACAAGCAGGTTTCTATGCGCTTTTCCTCTGATATTCAGGGTTCTGATCAAGATCAGATCTCAGCCTTGCAAAGTGATTCTGGTGCCTCCAGACTGGGCCAGACAGCCTTGGTACCCCTATTCAAACAACATGAAGTCTTGCTGTATTCTGACTATTGCAGTTAGCCCCAGCCTTTAAACTGCCCCGGAGAACAAAGGGTTAACTTTATATGCAGAGCATAGAATGCTGAGCTCAAGCTCGGTTGAGGTCTCTGTCTGGAGCCCTTTGAAATCTAACCGCAGATTCTTTACTCCACCTCACTGAACAGTCACTCTGGAGATTTCTCCTTCAGCTCGGTTCGAAAAGTCAGTTAAAGTCTCGATTAAATTGTCGGTTTTAAACTGATTTATTTCCTCACAGTTGGTTCAGTCTCTGTCTGTGGCACTGTGAGTAATAGATAGGTTTTGTTCTGTTTTTCTGTGTGAAATTGTAAGTGTTAGATCGGTTCGGCTGAACCCGATCACTTGTAGTGAATCCTTGTGTTTTACTTTAGAGTGCAGTTACGGTCCTTATCGGTTCTACAAAAAAAGCGTGTTTTGAACATTTTTTGCAATACCCGTGACACGTTAGGAACCGATAAAGGAGTCTTGCCTGGCGGTTGCCAAGGAAAAGGGTAGTTTGGTTAGGTTAGCTGTCTGAGAAACCCAAGAAAAAAACAGGCCCACTGGGTTTCAACACTGCAATGAGTGTGGGAGGTCTTTGCTAAGGCCGATCCCCACACCACCTATGTTTGTCTGGGGTTTGAACACCTCCATACAGACTGCCAAATTTGTAAAAATTTTCCTAAATCTACCCTTGAAAAGAGATTAGGTAGACTGAGGGATAAGGAGGCCGAGAAGTCCGGCTGACCCAGATGGATCAGCCCGTTCGGTTCCGACCGAACCAGAAGGAGTGCCTCTGACCAGGGCGATACTTCGGGCAAGAGGCGAGCCAATCCTGAAGGGTCAGTTCCACAAAAAGGAGACACAAAAGAAAATCGACCGTTCGATTCAGTGGTTCATGTTCCGACCGTCAAGAGATAGCCAGAGCGATTCGGATTGTGGAATCGCTCACCGGTTCAGACTGATCCAGCACCTTTGGCAGGGGTTCAGTTCGGTTGGTTTCTCTGGTTCAAGATTATACCCTGAAGATTTTATGAACCGGAGTTTGAGGAGGAGGGGAGTTTGAAGATGATGGTGAAAGTCTGGATGTGCCTGTGGAACTGGACATCTCCCCAGACAGACCTTCTGGTGTTTCCCTACTAGGCTTCCTGAGTCCCTTCCCATTTTCTGTTTTACAGAAAAGTGGCTGAAACCCTCCAGCTCCTATGGAGGAGGTAATGGAGGATCAAGAGAAGCCTGATTATGTAGAAATGATGGATATCCCAGGGTCCAGGAGACCGCCTGTTCCTCTTCACAAATCCTTTGGGAAGCAGACACAAAAAATCCTGAAGTCTGCCAATTCTGTACCTCCTGTTGACAGTGTGTACCTCTTATCCATTCTTCTATCAGGCTCAGGTACAGAGTTTTATACCAGCAATGCAGCCATGTTGGGGTAGTGCAGGTTGCTGCCATGACAAGGCAAACATTCCCTTGCCTTCACACCCCTAGACAAAGACTCCAGGAAGATTGTAGCCATGGCAAAAAAAAAAAACATGGCATCTTCCTTGGGACTCAGGCAGGCAAATTATATGGCCTGTACAGCCAGGTACCAGAAGTCCAGATGGGACACTGTACTGGCACTGGTTAACAGGCCACCCCTAGCTAGCCAAGGAGCTGGAGGGGTGGCTGCAGATGGGATGGAGGCATCAAAAGTACAGTTTCATGCTGCTGTGGACTCCAGTGATGCGTCATCAAGAGTCATGGCTACATCTGTGGCTCTTCGGAGAATGGCTTGGCTCAGATGTACTAGCCTCTCACAGGACACCCAGGCTAAGGCCATGGATTTTCCTGTGGGTAATTCTCTGTTTGGGGAGCAGACAGAGAATTACATGAAGAAAATGGATGAGTACAGGACCACTTACAGGAGTGTTCAGGCCAAGGAGAGGCAGGCAACTCCTCAAAGGCAGCAGACTAGGGGCAGGGGCAGGCCTTTTCATAGGCCTTTACCAAGCACAGGCCTATTCTCCCTTTCACAGAGGGGGTTCTTCAGAGGAGAGGCAGAAGGGGATGAGCAGGGCTGCATCCACTCCTCAGCCTAAGACCCTTACCAAGCAGACACCTTGATGGGTCTGCCCGGCTCGACTCTTCCTATTCCGGTAGGGGCAGGCTGGCTTACTTTGTCCAGGACTGGATGTCTGTTACCTCAGACAAGTGGGGCCTGGAAGTAGTAAGCCAGGACTGGTTCTCGGCTTCAAAAATTTCCCAAGATGAGAGCCAGATCTTTTCCACCTGCAGGTCTCAGAAACCCTTGCCCTAGAGGCAGAGGTTTCATCTCTTCTGGCCTTAAGAGCCATAGAGAGAGTTTCTACCCACACTGGGGCAAAGGTCTGTACTCCAGGTACTTCCTTACCCCAAAAAGACAGGGAGTGCGACCATCCTAGACCTAAGATACCTGAACAAACATCTTTTAAACCAAAGTTCAAGATGGTAACTCTGGGAATAATTCTTCCCCTCTAAGGCCAGGGGACTGGCTAGCCTCCTGGTCCTCAAAGATGCCTATTTTCACATTCCCATCAGGTGCTCCCACAGAAAATACCTCAGGTTCGAGTTGCCCTCAGGCCACTATCAGTTCACAGCAATGCCCTTTGGTCTAACATCTTCCCAAGGGTTTTCACAAAGTGCTATAGTAGTCGCTGCTTTTTAAGAAGGCAACGATTTCCATTTTTCCATATCTGGATGACTGGCTCATAGTGGGTCAGTCTCCAGACCAAGTCAAGTCAGACCTGCAAGTGACCCAGCAAGTGCTCACTTCTCTAGGATTTCTTCTCACCTTCCCAAGTCAGTTCTCGAGCTAGTGCAGCTCTTACCTTACAGGGCAGAGCTGGATACTGTCAAGCAAGAGCCTTTCTTCCCTGAAAGGGCAAGAGTTCTCATCGAACTGGCTTCTTCCTTCAGCCTTCAGGTGTCTCGACCAGCAAGGCATTTCCTCCAGCTCTTGGGCCACATGGCAGCTTCTACAGCAGTGGTCCAAGGGTAAGATTCCAGATGAGGGACATTCAGTTCCATCTGAGGGCCTTTTGATCCCAGAGGAAGGACTCTCTTACCAAACTGATTCCAGTGACCTGGACCCCGATCCAAGCCCTTCAGTAGTGACAGGATCAGGACAATTTGAGGCAAGGGTCCCACTGCCACCTAGTCTCATTCAGTGGTCCTAGCCACGGATGCTTCCTTCTGGGGCCCTCACTGCCCAGGGCTGTGGTCCCCTAGGAATCCCTTTCTCCATATCAATTCCTAGAACCCAGGGCAGTTTTTGACCCTGCAAGCTTTCTCTCAGTCAGTGCAGAACAAGGTGGTTCAAGTCAGAGCAGACAACACCACCACAATGTGGTACATCAACAAGCAGGAGGCACTCGGTCTACAGTCTTGTGCTAGAAGCCATGAAGTTGTGACCCCTGGCTTATTCCTCGCAGACCTCTCTGATAGCAGTCCACCTTCCAGGGAAGGACAATGTGTTAGCAGATGCACTGAGCAGGATCTCATAGGGCCATCACGCATGGTCCTTGGACCCTCTGGTCTTGAAGGTAATTTTTCAAGGTTGGGCACTCCAGAGATGGATCTCTGGCAGCCCCAGACAATCACCAACTTCCTCTCTTTTTGCAGAGCCCCAGTCTTGGGTTCAGTCCTCTAGATGCTCTGATTCTGAACTGGGAGGGAAATTTCTGTATGCCTTTCCTCTACTGTTCAAAGTTTTAGTCAAGATAAGGTCACAACCTTGCAAAGTGATTCTGATTGCTCCAGACTGGGCCAGACAGCCTTGGTACCCCCTGTTGCTGTCCCTAGCAGTCCATCTTCCCTGCCGTTGCCCAGGAAGTACAACCTGTTAACCTCCTCTCAGGGAGGATTTGGTACCCCAATCTTCAGTCTCTCAATCTCAAGGCATGGCTCTTGAAGAGTTAGAGTATGCAGATTTGCATCTATCTCTGGGAGTTCTGGATATTCTCAAAGCCTCTTGAAAGCCTGCCACTAGAAAAACCTATAACTCCAAATGGAAGAGATTCAGCATTTGGTGTTCAAGAAACATGTTTCCCCAGATACTGCTGATTTGTCCACAGTTCTGGATTATATAGTCCATCTGAATGGCTTAGGCCTCAGGCCAGCTACTCTCAAAGTGCAATTGTCAGCTGTTTCTGCTTTTCTGTCAGTGGGAAAGTCTTCCTCACTATTATGTCATCCTGTATTCTGTAATTTTCTAAGGGATTGCTTCATAGCATTCCTCCTTTAGAGACCCTGCCTGGGATTTAAATGTTTGCGTTGCTCAACTTATGCAACCTCCCTTTGAACCTATGTCCTCAGCAGAGCTTAAGTACTTGAGTTGGAAAACTGTGTCTTTAGTAGCCATTGCCTCTGCCAGACATATCAGTGAATTGCAAGCCCTTTCAGTAGAATCTGATTTTATCTCCTTTCATAGGAATAAAAGTGGTCCTTAGAACCAATAGGAGGTTCTTGCCCAAAGTGGTTTCAGATTTCTACTTGAATCAGTCTGTGTCTCTCCTGTTTTCTTCAACGATCATTCTTCTTGAGGAGAGAGGAGACTACACAGTTTAGATGTTAAAGGGCCCTTAGCTACTATACAGAGCATACAAAGGTCACTGGTTTGATTCCTACAATTATTCCTCACTTATGGAGGTGTGGGAAAGGGCAAACCTGTCACCAAGAGAACTATTGCCAGGTGGATTGTGTTTTATATACAATTCTCTATGAGAAACTAGGAAAAAGTCACCCTCAGGCCTCACTCCACCAGAGGTACAGCTGCTTCCTGGCTGCTGCCAGGGATATTCCTGTCTTAGAAATTTGTCAAGCAGCCACCTGGAAAACAGTCCATACATTCACCAAGCATTACTCTCTGGATATCCAGGCTAGGAGTGATACTCGGTTTAACACAACAGTACTTCAGAGCCTATTCCCAAGTGAGGCTCTGTCCCTCCTCCATGGAGGTACTGTTAGTAGTCTGCAATAGTCAGAATACAGCAAGACTTCATGTTGTTTGAAGAAAAAATTACTCACTTAGTAATTATGTTTCTTCTAATGGAGTCTTGCTGTATTCTGACCTCCCCTCCTGCCTCCTCTCTCAGAACCAGTTTTGGGAAGTGGGAGGGCAGGTGCAGTGTTGTACCTAGGGTGCTCCTGTTACACCCTCTTCTTTTCATTTGGGTGTTTGTTTTCTTTTATTACTCTTATTTGGATTGGTTTTGGGTTTTGGGTGTCCTAACTTGAGTCTCCTTTGGGAATCCAAAACTTTTGTTGCCAGTTGGCTAGTAAAATTTTACAATTTCCACATAGGATAGTTACTAAGTTTTGCTGGTAAGAATCTGATGGTTAGATTTCAAGGGCTCCAGACAGAGACCTCAACCGAGCTCGAGCTCAGCATTCTATGCTCTGCATAGAAAGTTAACCCTTTGTTCTCTAGGGCAGTTTAAAGGCTGGGTCTAATGCAATAGTTAGAATACAGCAAGATTCCAGCAGAAGAAACATAATTACTAAGGTGAGTAATTTTTCTTATTGTCCATATCAGTGACAATACCACTGTGTGTCTTCCAGACAGTACAATCTTCTCACCTCTAGAGGGGAGGATACTGTATCCCAACCATCAGACTGTAAGCCTGGCTCTTGAAGAGCTAGAATATGCAAGCCTGCAACTTTCCCAGTCAGTCTTGGACATTTTAGACTTAGTAGAAAATTAGGCTGCCTTGACATGATATCTTGTCCTAAAACCTATCGTTTAAATCTTCCGGCAGCCTAAGGGCTAATTTTCTGGTGTTCTCAGAGGCACATTCAGCTGACATTGCCACTACTTTGGATTATCTGTGCATCTTAACAGTTTAGGCCTCAGGCTTACTACTCTCAAAGTATACCTGGCAGCTATCTCTGCTTTCTTTTCAGCTGACAAGGTGTGGAGGGTTGTGGGATAACAGATAGACCAGACACCGAACTTCAGGTTCAACGCACAATCTCTGTGTGATGTTTATTCAAAATACAGGAAATAAGCTTCTGCAATGGTATATTCCTTCTTCAGTACATCAGTTTGCAGTAATAGACTATGTCTGTCCTTTCTCTATACTTACTGACACTGATCTCTGCTTCCATTAACTAGCTTGATGTACCCATAACCCTTATGCAGGCCTCATTTGCTTAAATAGTGGGGACCCAAAAGAAGAAAAACTAAACAAGCTATAAACAAAGAACATCAATGCAGAATCACTGAAAGAACAGTTACCCCAAAGGGCATTGGTAACAAATCAAGTTTCAAAGACATACATCACCATACATACTTCCATAATGCAATGCATCATGGGATATATACAAATTACCATGACATTTGGACTTTTCAGTTTACAACAATTTACATGCATTTTAAATAGCACAACCAACTTAATTTCTACAATAATCACCTAGTACTTTTACCATTATCAAAACACCAAGTGCCATGGTATGTTAAACATTTACAGGTTTCAGTAAATATTGGGTATATACATTAAGGTATTTTATAACATAGTGCTATTACATACTAAATCCAACAACAATAAACACAACCTGTTTTGCATACACTTGGAGGTCACCAATAACCTCCCAGTATGAGGATCTGAAAGGAAAAGGAAAATTAAAGAGGACACTGTAGCATAGAGAAGGGGTGACCACAGGTGGCCAACCTTATGGACTAGAAATAGTAAAGGATAGATTAGGCCTAGAAATAGAAGAACTGTTGCAACAGATTTAAGAAAAGGCTGGTCCTCAAGAGTGGCAGTAGCTCCGGTCACACATCCCCCACCTTAAGAGGAAGCAGTTATTGCAGACTGCTTACCACCTTCCTGTCCCAGGAAGGGATGGAGCTTCTACCCATCCATCTTCAGAAGCTACGTCTCAGGGTCTCTATTAACGATTAACATTCTATCATGAACATAGTGGATATCATCATTCAAACAACATGAAGTCTTGCTGTATTCTGACAATAGCAGTGAGTCCCAACCTTCGAACTGCCCGGAGATGAAAGAGTTAACTTTCTATGCCAGGCATGGGCAGCTGAGCTCGAGCTCGGTTGAGACTGTGTCTGTTGCTGTTTGAACTCAAACCGTCAGATTCTTTACTCCGCCTCACTGAACAGTCGCTCTGGAGATTTCTCCTTCTGCTCAGTTTAATTTGTCGGTTAAAGTACTGCTTTCTCGGTTTTCGACCGAATTTAAACCGTAACCTGTCGGTTCAGTCTCTGTCTGTGGTATTCGTGAGTACTAGATAGGTTTATATTATTTTCTATTCTGTGTGGAACTTGTAAGCGGTTCATCGGTTCGGTTTGAACCGATCAAGTTGTTGAAAATCTTTATCTGTACTTTTAATGTGTGTTTACGGTTCTTATCGGTTCTAAAAAAAAACAGATTTCATTATGGTTTTTCCCACTACCTGTAACACGGTCGAGGTTTATATAAGAGTGTCTTGCCTGGCGGATTGCCATTAAAAGGGTAAGTTTGGTTAGACTGGTACAATGTCTGAGAAACCCAAAGAAAACGGGCTCACTGGGTTTCAACACTGCAGTGTGTGTGGGGAAGTCTTCGCTAAGGCTGACCCCACCACCTGTGTTTATTGTCTGAGGTTTGACAACCTCAATGCAGACTGCCAGATTTGTAAAAGTTTTCCTGCAGCTACCCTAGAGAAGAGAGTTGATAGGCAGGGAAATGGAGGCCAAAAAGTCCGCTGAACGGATGGCCAGCCTGGTTCGGTTCAAACCAAACCAAAAGGTGCCCTCTGACCAGAGGCGAGACTTCTTAGGCAAAGGAGAACCAATTCTGAGGTCGGTTCCGGCTAATAGAACAAGAAAGGAAAAATCGGCTGGTGTGGATCTAAAACTTTCTTCTCCAACCGCTGAAGAAATAGCCAAAGCGATAAAAATTGTGCAGTCGCTTTCCCGGTTCCGACCAAACCGGCACCATCAGGAGGCGCTTGGTTCGGCGGTTCCACGTTCAAGATTATGATTTAGAGAAATATTATGAACGGAGGAGGAGGAAGAGGAGTATGAGGAAAGTGAATGTGGTTTTGAAAGTCTGGATGTGCCCATTGACCGGACATCTCCCCAGACAGACCTTCAGGAGTATCTCCTCCTAGGCTTTCTGAGTCCCCCCCATTTCATGTTTTACAGAAAAGTGGCCGAAACCCTCCAGCTTCCTATGGAAGAAGCTGTGGATGACCAGGAGGAGCCTGATTATGTGGAAATGATGGATATCCCAGAGTCTAGGAGGCTGTCTATTCCCTTACACAAATCTTTTGGGAAACAGACATTTAAGATTTTCAAGACTCCTAATACTATACCTCCTGTGGATAAAGGAATGGACAAGAGGTATACACTGTCAGGCTCGATACGGAGTTCCTTACACAACAATGCAACCATGTTGGGGTAGTGCAGGCTGCAGCCTGTGATAAGGCAAATATTCCATTGGCTTCACACCCCCAGACAAGGACTCCAGGAGGATTGATGCCATGGCAAAGAAACAGTACATGGCAGCATCCTTGGGACTCAGACAGGCCAACTATATGGCCTATACTGCTAGGTATCAGAAATCCAGATGGGACACTGTCATGGCTTTATGCAAACAGGTCCCTGGCCAGCTGCCAAGGAGCTGGAGCAGGTGGCTGCTGATGGTATGAGGCATCCAAGGTGCAATTCCATGCTGCATTGGACTCCGATGATGTTTCATCTAGAGTCATGGCTACATCTGTGGCACTTAGTAGAATGGCTTGGCTCAGATGTACTAGCCTGTCATAGGATACCCAGACTAAGGCCATGGATTTTCCTGTTGTGGGTAATTCCCTGTTTGGGGAGCAAACAGAGAATTACCGAAGAAAATGGATGAATATAGGACCACCTATAGGAGTGCCCAGGCCAAGGAAAGGCAAGCCACTCCTCAGAGGCAGCATCCCAGGGGCAGGGGCAGGTCTTTTCATAGGCCTTTCTACAAGCCAGGCCTCTTCTGCCTATGCTCAGAGGGGGTTCTTTAGAGGAGAGGCAGAAGGGTACAAGCAGACCTGCTTCCACCCCTCAGCCAAACCCCCTGCCAAACAGGCACCCTGATGGGTTTGCCAGGGCCGATTCTCCACTACCTGTAGGGGCAGGCTGGCTTACTTTGTCCAGGACTGGAAGTCTCTAACATCAGACAAGTGGGTCCTCAGTAGTAAGTCAGGGACTGGTTCTCAGCTTCAAAAATTTCCAAAGCTGAGAACCAGATACTTTCCACCTGCAAATCCTTCAGAGGCACTTGCCCTAGAGGCAGAGGTCTCTTCCTCCTGGCTCTCAGAGCTGTGGAAAGGGTTCCACCCTTACACCAAGGCAAAGTTGTACTCCAGGTGCTTTCTTACCCCCAAAAGACAGGAGAATGGCTGCCCATCCTGGACCTCAGATACTTAAACAAGCACCTTTTAAAGCCAAAATTCAAAATGGTGACTCTGGGAATAATTCTACCTCTCTAAGGCCAGGGGACTGGCTGGTCTCCCTGGACCTCAAGGATGCCTATTTCCATATTCTCATCAGAAGCTCCCATCGAAAGTACCTCAGGTTCGAGCTGCCCTCAGGCCATTACCAATTCAGAGCAATGCCCTTCAGTCTAACCTCTGCTCCAAGGGTGTTCACAAAATGCCTGGCAGTAGTAGTTGCTTTTCAAGGAGGCAAAGGATTGCCATCTTCCCATACCTGGACGACTGGCTCATAGTATGCCAGTTCCCAGACCAAGTCAAGTCACACTTACAGATAACTCAGCAACTGCTCACCTCTCTGGGTTTCCTTCTGAATCTTTCAAAGTCAGTTCTAGTGCCTGTTCAGCTCCTCACCTTCATAGGCGCAGAGCTAGATACAGAAAATGCCAGAGCCTTCCTTCCCTGGACAGGGCAAGGACCCTTATCACACTGGCCTCCTCATTCACCCTACAGGTGTCTCGACCAGCAAGGCATTTTCTGCAGCTCCTGGGGCATGTGGCTGCTTCTACAGCAGTGGTGCAGGGAGCAAGATTTCAGATGAGGACATTCAGTTCCACTTTAGAGCCTTTTGGTCTCAGAAAGGGACCCTCTGACCAAACTGATCCCAGTAGTTCGAACCCTGATCCAGGCCTTGCAGTGGTGGCAGGATCAGAACAATCTAAGACAGGGAGTTCCTTTGTCACTCAGTCTCACTCTCTAATACTCCTACAGATGCTTCTCTCTTGGGGTGGGGGCCCACCTGAGAGACCTGACCACCCAGGGGTTGTGGTCCCCTCAAGAATCTCTGCTTCACATCAATCTGTTAGAACTCATAGCAGTATTTCTAGCACTTCAAGCCTTCTCCAAGTCTGTTCAGAACAAAGTTATTCAGATCGAACAGACAACACCACCACAATGTGGTACATCAACAAGCAAGGAGGCACTGGTCTACGGCCTTGTGCATGGAAGCAATGAGGTCTCTGGCTTATTCCTGAACACCTCCCTCACAGCAGTACACCTCCCAGGCAAGGACAATGTCCTGGCAGATGCTCTCAGCAGGATATCTCAGGGCCATCACGAATGGTCACTGGATCCCTGGTTTTGGAGGTGATATTCTCCAGATGGGGCACCCCTCAGATAGATCTTTTGCAGCCCCAGACAATCACCAACTTCCCTTTTTGCTGCAGGCCCCAGTGTTGGGCTCAGTCCCCTGGATGCCTTAGTTCTCAGTTGGGAAGGAAGTTCCTGTATGCTTCCCCTTCCTTCTCCTGTTCAAAGTGCTTGTCAAAATCAGGTCTCAACCCTGCAAGGTGATCCTGATTGCTCCAGACCAGAGCCAGACAGCCCTGGTATCCTCTCCTGTTGTCCTTAGCAGTCCATCTTCCCTGTCTCTTCCAGGAATTACAACTTGTTAACCTGTGCTCAGGGGAGGGTTTGGTACCAGATCTCAAATCTCTCAATCTCAAGGCCTGGCTCTTGAAGAGTTAGAGTTGCTGATTTAACCTCTCCCAAGGTGTTATGGATATTCTAAAGAACTACTTATAATTCCAAGTGGAAAAAGATTTTCCATATGGTGCTTTGGGAAGCATATTTCCCCAGAGTCTGCTGATCTGCCGACAGTCCTTGACTATATGGTCCATTTGAATAGCTTGGGACTCAGACCAGCTACACTAAAGGTGCATCTGGCAGCTGCTTTCATTTCAGCAGGTAAGCCTCTTCTCTTTCAGCTCACCCTGTATTCTCCAAGTTTTCAAGGGATTGCTTCATACCAATCTGCCATTCAGGGATCCTGCCCTGCTTGGGATCTTAATGTTTGCATTGTTCAGCTTATGCAACCCCTTTTGAGCCTTTGTCCTCAGCAGAGCTTAAGTACTTGACTTAGAAAACTGTGTTCCTGGTGGCCATCACTTCTGCCAGGCGGATAAGTGAGTTACAAGCCCTGTCGGTGGAGCCTGACTTTATTTCCTTCCATAGGGATACGGTGGTCCTCAGGACTAACAGGAAGTTTCTGCCTAATTTGGTTTCAGACTTCCACCTTAACCAATCTATGTCTCTTCCTGTGTACTTCACTGACCATTCCTCCTCTGGTGAGAGGAGGCTGCACAGTTAGATGTGAAGCGCCTTTAGCTACTACATAGAAGCGTACCAAGGGTCACAGGTTTGACTCCTCCAACTGTTCCTCACTTATGGTGAGGCTGGCAAAGAAAACCTGCCACTAAAAGATCCATTGCCAGGTGGATTGTCTCTTGCATTCAATTTTGCTATGAAAAACTGGGTAAGTTCCACCCTCAGGCCTGAGGGCTCACTCTACCAGAGGTACAGCTGCTTCCTGGCTGCTGCCAGGATATTCCTATTCTAGAGATATATCAAGCAGCTACCTGGAAAGCAGTTCACACTTTTACAAGCATTACTCCCTGGATATCCAGGCTAGGAGTGATGCTTGGTTTCACAACTGTGCTTCAGAGCCTATTTCCTAAGTAGGTTCTGTCCCTCCTCCATGGCGGTACTGCTTGGTAGTCTGCTATTGTCAGAATACAGCAAGACTTCATGTTGTTTGAAGAAAAATTACTCACCTTAGTAATGTTGCTTCTTCTAATGGAGTCTTGCTGTATTCTGACCTCCTCTACCTTCCCTCTCAGAACCTCTGTTTTGGGATGGGTGGGCAGTGGCAGTGTTGGCACTCAGGAGGTGCCCCACCTTTTTATCACCCCTTTCCTTTGGGTGAGTGGGTGTTGTGTTTATTCATTTTGGGTCTCCTGACTTGAGTCTTTGTTTGGGACCAAAAATCTGTTTTTATGTTAGTAGCCAGTTGGGTAGTGTAGGTTTACAGCTTCCACACAGGACCTCAGTGAGTTTAGCTCAGTAAAGATCTGACGGTTTGAGTTCAAACAGCAACAGACAGAGTCTCAACCGAGCTCGAGCTCAGCGTTCCATGCCTGGCATGGAAAGTTAACTCTTTCATCTCCGGGCAGTTCGAGGTTGGGACTCACTGCTATTGTCGAATACAGCAAAACTCCATTAGAAGAAACAACATTACTAAGGTGAGTAATCTTTCTTCTTTACCCTGAAGCATTAACACATTTCTCATCAGACTAACAGTACTTTCCCATCTCCTTTTAGGAAAGTCCATCATATTTACTGACATCAATTTCTGCACCATATCTAGACATGAAATCAGCATTTATATGTTTAGTCCCTGCCCTGTGGGATACTGCAAATCGATAAGGCTGAAGAGTCAAGTACCACCGCATTATGGGATTTTTTCTCTCATTTGGTGCATCCAGCAGAGGGTTGTGATCAGTTACAACCTTAAATTCAGCCCCCACAAGTAATATTTTAGGGTCTCAATAGCCCACTTCAGAGCTAAGCATTCTTTCTCTATGGTAGTATATCTTCTCTTCCTCTCATTAGTTTCCTGCTGATATACATGATCGGATGTTCTTCCCCATCTATTTTCTGAGATAAGACTGCCCCAGTACCATTCTCTGATGCATCAGTTTGAACCTCAAACACTTGGTTAAAGTCAGGGCTTTTCAATACAGGAGCTGTGCATGGAACTGCCTTGATCTTCCTAAATGCCTCATCACAAATAGGGGTACACTGAACCTTATTAGGGCACCTCCTTTTAATGAGATCAGTCAAATACTAGCAATGGCTGAGAAATTAGGAATAAATCTCTGGTAATAGCCAGCCAGTCAAGCCTAGGAAAGATCTCACGTGCTTTTTTGTTGGTAGGTATTGGGCTGTTTGCTACTGCTGTAACCTTCTCTACCTCAGGCTTCACTTGTCCATTTCCTAAGATGAACCCTAGGTATCTTGTCTCGGTCTTTGCTAGGGCACACTTAGCAGGGTTAATGGTCACTCCTGACTCCCTTATTGCCTGCAATACATGGGACAAGTATCTAACATGGGTTTCCCAGTCAGGACTGAATATGACCACATCGTCCAAATAAGCCGCACAGTACTCAGTGTGTGGTCTTAGAATGTCGTCCATAAAAGCTGAAAAGTGGCTCGGGGCCCCATGTGGTCCAAATGGCATTGTGACAAACTGGTATAAACCGACTGGGGTGCTAAATGCAGTTTTATCTTGTGAATCAGGTGACAAGGGATTTGCCAATATCCCTTATAGGTCAGGGTGGAGATATACTCGCATCACCTAGCCTGTCAATGATGTCATCTATTAAGGGCATTGGGTAGACATCAAATAATGAGATGTTGTTAAGCTTTCTAAAATCTGAGCATAGGCGTATTCCACCCTCTTTCTTGTCTGCTATGACCATGGGTGAAGACCATGCACTCTTTTGAGGTACAATTATTACCTAATTGTCAATTTTTGACTTCCTGAATCACCTCATCTCTCACCTTTATAGGTAGTCTGTGGGGCTTTTGGTGTATGGGCTTGTCTTCGTGGCAGTCATGGTGTGCACAATTCCTTTGGCACGCCCTAGGATGTTTGTGAATATGGGCGCAAACTCTTGTAAAACCCCTGCAAATCTTCTGTTGCTGAGGCTCCAATTCAGGGTTTATCTGAATCTCTTCCAATGGTCCTGACTGCTCTAGCCTTTTATAGGCAACCTCCAGCTCTGACTCCGAACTTCAGGATGGATATAAAGGGAGGGATTAGGCTTCTCATGGCATTTTCTAAGGAGGTTGCATGGTAAATTTTCTGGGCAGGTCTCTTTCGGGCATGCTAAGCTCATAGTTCACTGCTCCTGTTTGCCTCAAATGGTGAAGGGGCCCTGCCATTTCATGAGTAGTTTGTTTTCTGTGGAGGGAAGGAGTAACAACATTTGATCCCGGGCTGAAATGTTTTAGTTGTCAAACCGTGGTCATATCTATCTTTCTGCAAGACTTGCTTCTGTTCTAAGCTCTGGTGTGCCAAGTTAATATACCTCACCAGGCGTTTCGTAACTAGTCATGTACTCTCGACATTAAGATGTCTCACCTCCTTCCTTCTTCCCAGTGTTCTTTAACCACATCCAGTGGCCCCCTCGAGTTCTTCCCATACAATAATGAAAAGGCGAGAAACCAGTAGATGCTCGAGGATTTCCCAGTAAGCATTAAAGTAAATAGGGAGGTACCTATCCCAATCTTTACCTTCTTTTTACATATTTCCTCAACATTCTCTTTAATGTCTGATTAAACCTCTCTACAAGGCCGTCAGTCTGCGGGTGGTATGGGGAAGTATGCAGTGCTACCATGCCCAGCAGGCGGTACAATTCTTTGAGCAGGCATGCATTAAAATTACTCCCCTGATCAGTAAGTATTTCTTGGGGATTCCTATGTGGCTAAATACCTTTGCTAGCTCCTCTGCTATCCTGGGGCTATGACAGTTCTCATGGGGATAGTTTCTGGGTAGAGGATAGGTGGTTGCATATGATCAGTACAAATCTTGTTACCCTTGGAGGTCTTTTCAGGGGCCCACTATATCTATGGCTATCCAGTCAAAGGGTTAGTCACAATGGGGATGGGCTGTGGCGGTACTCTATCCCTTTTGCTGCCTGAGCTACCTCTTGACACTCAGCACTGCTTTACTGTACTCAGCTATGTTCTCATGGATAGAGGGCCAATAAAACCTGGTAATATCCTATTCAGGGTGCTGTCTCTGCCCGATGGCCTGCTAATGGGATGTCATGTGCCAGATACATGATTTGGGAGCAGAATTTTTCCAAAACCATTAGTTGGTCTGTTACCTCTCTAGTTCTGGGGTTCGTGTATTCTCGATACAGTATTCCCTGTTTTACAGCAAACTGAGGGGCACTTTTCCTCCTTCCCACCTGTGAAAAAAGAAGTTAAGTGAAGGGTCTGCTTTTGCTCATGCTGCATATCACATTTAAAGTATGTCCCAAGTCTGGCTGTACACCAGCATGACTATCAATCCAGGCCTTCTTAGCTTCCTCTTCTCCGCCTTAGTCTTATGGTCCTTGCCAAGATCCTCAAAACATAATCATCAAATGGGAACTCAGATGGTAAATGTCCCTTCTTCATTTGCGCTCTGGTGGTTACAGCAACTACAGCAGAGTCCTGGGCAGTATGACAGCATATACATGAAGCAAAGTCTGGGTGGTCATGCCCGTTAACTGGCACAGGTAGGTGAGGTACCAACCCCACTTTTTACTTTCTGTGTCTTTTCTTGAACAGTCATTTGTATGGTGGCTGTAGGATAGCGATGGGTATGACCGTGCACACAGATAACTGTTGTATTTTGTCCTTTATTATTGCCATTCACCAGATCTGCTTGCACAAGAGTCTGGCGGCTCCTGACTCAATCAGTTCCATCATGTGCTGTGACTCAATCTGTACAGTAGCCATAAAGTGACCCAAGTTCGCTAAGGCTACGTGAGCTATCTCTCTCTCTCTCTCTCTTTATATTAGGACAGTTAGGGCTATGCCATTTTATGGAGAATTCCAGGGTCTCAGCCCTCCCGTTGGAGAATAATCGATGTCAGCGGTATGAGAAGCATCCAAATCCAGCTGCTCATTTCAGTAGACTATTTCCCCAATCGGCCCTTACATGTATGCAAGGCAGAGGTGGGCACAGTCCACCATAGTGCTCGCTATGACTATACACTACACCTCCTCCCACTGCAAATGTGCATCCAGCATGTCTCCTTTTTTCAGTAAGTTTCCTAGTTCCCATTATATCCATCCAACATTTTAAACATTTTCATAAGTTTGTCCCAGCTCCTGAAACCTGGAGCCATCTTATAAGTATTATTGAGACAACCGTGATAGACCTTGTCAGCGAGGCCTTCCTCCCATAAACTTAGGTCCCCAAACAGAGCCCACACAGCTTGGTATGTACATTTATGTTATTCCACAAATACACTTTAGCTACAGGTCTCCCGTCAAGGAACCACCAGTGAGAGTCTATCTCCATTGTCCTGAAATCTGTTGTTAGCCTCAGGGTTCAGTCACTTATGTTTGTTGTGACGGAAACAAAACTGGGACCCAGGTAAACCAGATCCATTCCGCCCCAAGAGTATCCTCATCTGTTCATGATTGTTCGCCCCCTCCTCTTAAGTCCACCCACACACCCCCTGCAGACTCGACCTGAAAGGTACAGTACCTTCAGTTAGAGTAACAGTCCAGGGTCCTCTGCACTGTTTTTTGGGGGAGGAACTCAACCGATGCCTCTCATTTTCTCAACTGAGGTCATGGCGCTGGATCAGGTATGTTGCTTGAAGACTCTGTCAGATGCCCTCTCTCTCTCTCTTTTCTCTGACTACGATGGAGTCGATCTGGACTGCTGAGCCATTCTGCTTCAGGGTGGTGCATATGTCTGCTCGCAGAGTCGAGGAGTAATTCTCCATGGGCTGGCGGGTATGGGAGCTCTTTTTGGGCTACTGACCATGCCGATCGAATAAGCTCTTTTCTGGTCTCTCCTTCACCAGATTCGGGACTAAAATTCTGGTGGATTCTAGGTATTGCAAAGCCGCTACCAGATCTTCGTACACTGGTGCCGCTTTTGTTTGTGTTTTGAGACGTGCTGGATAGAGGAACTAGACCTTTAGATTTTTGCCTGTAGTTGTTTCAGAATGGGCAACAGTGCCTTCCTGGTTTTTTGAACCATATTTGTGTAGTCGTTGTCTAGCTGGATACAACTGCCCCAAATGTGAGCGTAGTTCTTCTCCAGGAAACACAACAAAGAAACAGTGGAATAAAGAATGGGATGCTGACATTAGAATAATTAAAACTGAGCTCCAACAGTGAAACAAAATAGAGATGGAAAGGGCCTACACTACTTAAAGCAAACATACTATGAGGAGGGGCCAGGGTAGGTATCAGCGTGGCTCAGTTGGCAGCACATCCGCCTCTGGACCAGAATGTTGTGGGTTCTCGTGCCACACCAGGATTGGACTTGCACCTAAAAATCGCTGGCATTCGAGATGCAGTATTGGGGGTGCTGTACTGCTGGGTGCCGTCCTTCGGATGAGACATTAAACTGAGGTCCCTTCTGCCCATCCTGGTGTTGTCCTGGTGGGTGTCCAGGTGGAAGTAAAGAACCCAGGGCACTCTTCGCAAAGAGCAGGGAACTTTCCGGTGTCCTGGCCAACATTTCCCCTTCCATAAACTGGTTCATGCAATTATCCAGGCTGTGTATGAGTGATGATGTGCAATATGGCCGCCACCACACATTCAGACACTTCACTACCAGTCTAGCATTGCTTGTAAAGCTTTGGGATACTGTGTATGAAAAGCACTATATAAATGCTGATTCTTCTTCTTCTAGCAAAACAATTAGCATATTGTTTAAGACAAAAGCACCTAGGGCTTCTATAAGGGGATTAGGGCTCCAGTAACAGGTATGCTTAGCGTAAGTGGGAACAATTCACAGATTAATTTGTTTCTTACTTCAAAACCCTTTACAGGGTACAGGGGAGACTAGGATTTCTTCTTTTACATTGTATGATGTGAGCTTAGCTACAAAGACCTCAACCGTGCCCCCAGGTTCGTGGGCTTCCTCACCAGAGAGCAATCCGCTCTGTCCATGGCCAAGTCAGACTCTGCGGGGAGGTTTAAGGCCTCCCAGAACACCACTTATAGAAATGTTATTGTGTCAGTGGCCCCATCTTGAGCGCCTTCAGTATACCGTACACTCTAATATTCCGTCAGTGACTCCTGTCTTCTAAATCATCAAGTTTCGAGCGAGTTCTCTCTCTCTCTTGCCAGCAGGAATAACAGCAGTCTATCGTGGCGATCAGCCTATCCTGTAACATTAGACAGCCCCACCTCTATCTGGTCCGCTCGGTGTTCAATTTTATTGATGTTGTCCCATAACTCCATTAACGTGGTATCAATTTCTTTAGCAGTTCTGGCTGTTTGTTTAATAGAAGCCACCAATTCAGAGCATTTTTCTCCTCGGCACTAGACATTCACACCTCGAGGTTGTCTCTCACAGTCTCTGGATTCAGAGCTTGTTTCTCATGCTGTGACATGGTATACAGCTTCTGTACTGGAGTCTGCTGATTCCTTGTGTCGTGCCCTCGAGCGATCCTCTTGGCCGGGATTACATTGTTTTCCAGTGGATGTAATTGGATTTATTCTTGGGCAGTGGCGAGCTCAGGATTAAGCTGCCATTCAGCCGCCGATGTCACGGAAGTCCCTCAATCTTCTCCTTAATGCTGCTAAAACAAAATACGTGGTGTTTGCCCCAGTAAGAAGAGGTCATCTGACCCCAGGCATCCTTACACGATAAGGTGGAAGACTGGAACTGGTAGAGACTTTCAAATACCAAGGATTATGGCTAGATAATTTTGTTCGGCAATCATATAGACAATTTATGTAAGACACTTAGGCCTAGGCTTGGTTTCTACTACAGAAACAAATAACTCTACCCTCTGATGCTCACAGAACCCTAGTCAGGACTACATTCTTACCCCTGCTTTTGACTATGAGGAGTTTATATACAGGGTGCTGCTGCTGGTCAACACACCAAGCTGGATGTCCTGTGTCATAAGACACTTAAATTCATTAGAGGATTGCCCACAAGAACCCATCACTGCACCTCTATGCAGCTGTTGGCAAGCCTTCCCTCTCTACCAGGTGCCTCAAAACCTCTACCTGTGAATCTACAAATCCCTTAGGCAAGGCTTTCCCCAGTATTTCTCAGATATGCTCTGTAAAGCCTCTAGCATTTACATCCTGAGAGCTTGCAACTGTATTCTGCTAGAAACACCCAAGAATTGCATCAAAATATGGGGAAATGGCCTTCAGGTGGCCTGCCCCAACCTTCTGGAATAAACTTCAGGCCTACCTCAAACTGAACTCAATTGTGAGTTTAAGAACATTTCAATCTGTGATGGATTCCTACTGCTTTGTACCTGCTCCTAATATATCACTGTTTCCTATAGATTTCCTTCTGGTGCACTGCTTTTTGTTACATTATGCTGTATAGTATATGTTTTGCCTCTGTTCTGTACCTGTTATTTTGCTATGACCTAGCAGACTGTATACACTTATAAAATGGGCCACTATCATAAAATAATTAGTTTGATTTACTCTGCTAGGATTAAAACTTATTTTCAAAAGTGTACAATACATTACCGCTACAGCATTTAAAATCTGAAAAGAAGTCCCTATTAATGAATAAAATAGCATATCTTAGCAGTAGGTTAACTAGTACAGTACTTTGCAGTAAAAGTATTAATTAGTAGAGTTGGTTGAAAATAAATATTTTCTCTGTAACATCTAGATTATCATATAAATGCACTGTAACATCTGTAAATTTGTACAACATAAGTAGTGTTTAAAACTTAATTTTCATTACACTGTAGTTATATACTTTTATTGAAGGCAACCTTCTCTTTATTTTTGTTTTTACATATGTGTTGTGGTCTAGTACATAAAGGAAAACTGCTATAGGATTGAGGTGAAAGGTTAGTAAGAAAAAACTTTAAACCTGCCAAGTTGCCTTTTTATTGGTGGTGGTGGTGGTAGATTTCACCTGAAAACACCTACCGTATTTCATAGTTTTAAGACGCCCTCGAATTGTAGCCCAAGCTAAAAATACAGTTTGTAATTAAAGCCACCCCATTTTTAAGCCGTTACAGACAATGCCGCAAAGTAAAAGTCAGAGCTTACCGTAGTTTAAAATTTTACTTTTAATAGCTTAATAGCTTGAATTAAGAAAAGATAAGCAGAGTACTAAGTACAGAGTACAAATATCATTTAATTTCAGACCGACAGTTGTTAATCTAGTTCACAATCACGGTCTGGTTCTGCATAATCTGAACCACAGTCACAGTCACTTTCATTTGCAAACATGTTACATTGGGTACTGGTATCTACTCCGTCAGCGAAGTCCCGTAGACTACTGTACAGCTCTTCCACATGTTCTCTTGCAATGCCATCAGCTTTAAAGCAATTTATTTTGTCTGGATCAGTAGAGGTAATGCCGCAAACATCAAATTATTTAACAATTCCTTCCGTCGAGACTGCAGCCCAGGACAGCTTAACCCATTCAGCAATTAGCGGACGGAAGGTTACCTGCCTTTGTCAACTCTCTATTACCATTAGCAAGCCACTTATCATACAGCTCCCGATATCTGGATTTAAAGGGAGCGCTCCACTACACGTCGGCTGGTTGGAGCAGCTTACACCCTGAATAGCTGCCATAATCATATTTTTTTCTGCAAACAGATTTTATCTCTGGGCAAATGTGACAGCAGAAAGTGTCCCAAACAAAGCAATCTTTTCCCAAAAGATATTCCTCCCACACAGTTTTCAGCCACATGTCTGTAATTTCAGTGTTCATCCATCCATTTAAGGACATAGCCACAATTACACCTCTAACTCCTGCAATGTCCTTGGGGATCCTCTTCCCCTTTAGCACAAATGAGCGGGGCAATTTTCTTCCATCTGCCATTGCAGCTAAGCAAATAGTGAGCCTTTGCTTCACGTGGCCAGTGGTGAGTAGTAGGACAGATTGCTTACCGATTTGTTCAGTGGTTCGATCACCAGGCATGTCAGCCCATATGGCGTTTCATCCATATTTCCAATGCTAGATGTAGATACACCCTCCTCACGAGCTTTCTTCAAGTTTTGGGAGACACTTCCTCCACTCCCTAATCTGTTTTTCATCTACACGGAGTGCCAGTGCCACAGGTCAGTTCCATCTACTTCAGCACGCTTAGCAACATGTAATTTAAACTCCCAAATCGTAAGACTTTCTTTTCGGCATATCAGCAGCCAGAAGTGCTCAGATTTTCAAAGTAAAAACTTAGCCTCAACAGCTGTTTGTAATTATAGCACGCCCTCAATTAAAGCCCCTATAAAAAAAAATTTTGTGTTTGAGCAGCAGCTTCAAACGATGAAATCTGATATATACGATTAAAATATACATGCTTTTATAAACATCAGCAATGTAGTTGAGCAGTTTGGATCTGCCTCTGCCCTACGTAACTGTGTTTTCCCACCTTTAGCTTTGTTTATAAAGTATTACTATATTGCCTACTTTCTTCATCCTGTTTTTTTTTCTGTTTTTCCCACATTCAAGACATAGAATGTTTATCAAGAAATGTTTACCATGGAATACAGGGATTCAAAATGCTGCTCAGTTCTACTAGCAGAATGTTCCTTTACTAACATACTGTACACGACAACAAAGGCCTGTTTTAGAGCCAGAGACTCCATTATCTCACTGTCGGGTAAGCAGAAGAGATTTCCTGATGAGCAGGTAAAGATAGAAGGAGGCGTTTTCACTGTCAGTAAAGAAACAGTTGTAATGAAAACTATAAACAATACTTAATGTTTCTAATTTGTTTATGTGTGTAAGGAGAGAATGATCAGGTAAACAACATTTAATTAGTTTTATTTTTATTTAAGGTAGTTTTGTTTTAGGGCCCAGCTGAAGGTTTTACAGTGTAAAGGTAGCAGCCATGTTTGTGATGGAAGATCAGTTCTGGTTGCAGGGGTACTGATAGAAGATGGTTCTGGTTGTAGGATGACTGATTTGCTCATTGTGTGGTGTAGTTTAGGACCAGGATGATTGTGCGTATATAGAGATTTAATGTACAGTCAGCTGATGTCTCTTGGCCAATGAGATTTCTAGATTTTTTCTTGCCATTTTATAATATAGTTTATGTTATTCTTAAGTCTGTACAGTTATCCGTACTGTGTTTTTTTTCTGTACTGTACTATTCTAACCAGGACCTCCTTGTAAATGAGCTTTGCTCTGTGGAGCTTTTCCTGGTAAAACAAAATGAAACGAAAAAATATATGCCCCTTCCTAAAGTGTTTCAGTCCCACAGCTCTCTATCAGGGTACAGAGCCATGTACTCCATCTGTTTCTCCTCTATTCCTCCTGCTGGTGTACTGCATATGTTAACGCTTCTGTTGCACAAGTGGAATTAACCAACATTGTCCAGTCCTCAATGGTAGGGACTTCAGCTGATACAGTGTGAAAAGGAACAAATATTCTGTCAAATGAAGTTGCGGGGTAAAACTTCTTTGAGCCTTCTCCTACAGAGGCCAGAAAAGGTGACCATCATGGACAGGCCCCAAAAATGTGGTAATGAGCTGGTCCGCCCGGCACAGCGGTAGGGCTACTGCTCGTTGCGCCAGTGACCCTAGTTCAGAAACTGACTCGGCAGCTGGAGGGTCGGCGCCGAGGGAGGGAGGATCGAGCGCCCAGAGGCCGCTCCTCCTCCCTCTGAGAGGGTGTGGTACAGTTCGTCGCTATACCACCACCTGGGTGACCACAGGCGGAGGTGCAGCGGAACGGCGAAGAAGATGGGAGGGATCGTCAGGCGGTAGCCGGAGTGCATGCTGCGTCAAGATGTGCTCCACCCTTGGCTCTCCTGGAGAACCAATGACCTGAGGGAGGAGGACCAAAGAAAAAACAGGAAAACCCTGCCCTCTCTAATAGATGGAGCTCCGAGGCTCCGATCCCACCGACCAAGCGACAGCATCCCCGATGAAGATAGGCGCGTCGGGGCAGACAGGAGTCCCATCCTGCATCTGCCTGGGGGTACAGCCAAGACTACATGGGGAGGATGGTCTGCACGGCTCCTGTTGGGTGAGCGGGACGACAAAGCCTTGGAATCTCCTGAAGAGATGGAGAGAGAGGCAGAGAGAGGAGGAATAAACAGAGCATATTAAAAAAAATGTGCTAATGTTCAGCTTGCTTCACTCTACACTGCCTCCTGCAGTGACTGTTATTGCAGCACCTCAACCCTCTGTGCCACCGGTCCTAAATCACTATTTTTAGTTGTTGTATATTCACTGCATGCTGCCAGAAATCTCAAAGCTCTTTTGCTACTGCGATAGTGATGAGAAAATATATGAGGACTAAAGCGCATGAGTTGTCGTCTGCTGCCTAGGCCTCTGTCCCTGCCCGTTAAGGCCTCGAAATCTACTGGGGTTCAGCTCAGCTACCGAGCTGTGCAGACAGGCTGCTCTTGAGACGTTTCTTCTCAAGAAAACAATGGCCGGCAGTAGAAAAGCAGCTGCAAGAAAGAGCCGTGTTGCGCTCTGTCGGCAGAATCCCAGTGATTGAAGACCAAAAGAAGACATACTCTGGGAGCCAAAACACAAGAACACCAAAAGCACATGGATAAAGACTCCATGTCGAGATCCAGGTCACCACAGCAGCCACTCAGCACGTTTCCCACCTGCTCGCTGTCCGCTTGGGAACAGTGACTCCTGCAGCCCTCTGACCATCACTCAGACACGTAAGTCGTGCATAGCTTAGGTACTACTGGGCCTATTACAGCTGGTAGGTCACTGTCATTGCCAGGCTTCGCCCGCTGTTGACACATATTGTGGCATCCCCTACTATGGGAGTTGTTGACACTTTGACTTCTGCCTCCTGGTCGTTGAACAAACACTCAGGTTGGGACCAGACGCTAATGCTACCATGCCCATCACGGATGGTATATCATCATTGTCAGTGGGGTTTTGCCTATCATTGATGCTGTCACTCACTACATCTAATATAGATGTTGTGGGCACTTCTAGAGCTGCCTCCCCAAGTCATCGACCAGACATCAAGCCGGGGCCAGGCTTAGGCACTACTGGGCCTTCCATGGACAGTACGTCACCATTGCTGCAGGGTCTCTGCCCACCGTCGGCACTACCCATCACTAATCCTACTACAGGAGGCGTCAATGCTCAGGCATTTATTTCTCCAATATGATACAAACGTATTATGCCAGGCCTGCCACAGCCATCAGTCATCCCATCAACAAAGTGCGCTGATATTACAGGGCTCATCAACGTCACCACTGCCTACAATGACTACCGAACCATTTTCTCTGGCAGTTGGCGACGATGAGCTAACCTACACATTCTGACCTCAGAATGGAGATGGATTGGGAAGATGAGGAGGAGTATGCTGAGGACAACCAGTTCTCGATGACGCTAGCTCCACCCTGATCTCCTGTAGTGAGGACTCTGTGGCCCATACATCTAGATTGCCACCAGGCGATCCCTCATTTTTACCCATGATGCAGGACATGCAGGCTGCTATGGGGTTTAGCCTGGAGGAGCAGGACTCCAGGAGAGGTCTCTACGGATTTTTGGAATTACCAGAGACTCCATCGGTTATCATCCTCCCACTATGCCCAATTTTGGAGGACACCACTTATGTCATCTGGTACAGGGCGTAACATAATAGCAGCAGTCCTGAGAAAGGCAGGCAAGATGTACTCTACTCCATCCAACAAACCTTATTATGCCCACCAGCCTGAGATTGACTTGGTGGTGCTTACAGCTACCCACCATAGATCCAGGGCACCTAGCCACCTAAGTTCCCTCCCTCCTACTAAGGAATCCAGAATGCTGGATGCGTTGGGAAAATGCACCTATGACTTGGCCTTCTTGGACCTGCATATTGCCAGTTACAAGGCTCACATGATAAAATATCAAAATACACTATGGAGGAAGGCATGAGCTGCAGCACAGGAACTCCCTGGGGGTAATGCTAAGCAGGACTTGTTACAGTCTCTTGAAGCAGAGGCGATGGTGGCGAACACTTACTCTGCTCGGCATTTCCAGAGATGCCACTTGTGGCTCAGAGTCACAGGTTTCACAAAACACGCAGCAAATGGTGTTGAATGCTCCTTTCAGAAGCCAGAAATTGTATGGCCATCATATGGAAGATGCCATAAAAGCCTTCCGTCTTCAGAAGTGAAACTGAAGTTGGCCAGAACCCAAGGAGAGGTAAACACAAGAGACATTCTCGCTTGCCTGCAACCAAACAAACAGCCCAAGCTTCTGTACAACAAACAAGAATATAAGTGTTTTACCAGTCTCAAGTATCCATGCAATAACACTCACAGATGGTGGAACCAGGCAGCCCTCCGGCTCAGCCTAACCCTTTCCATTATCAGAATTAGGGGCAGTTGTAGGAGTCTTCAAACCCTAGGAATCTCCCAGTAGTATTAGACATATGCAGCCAGTTCAGAATCTCTGACTGCAGCGGAGACTTGATAGACCGTTAGCTTAGTTCTGCTGGCAGTTTCATATGTTCGTAGAAAGGAGGAGGCTAAATAACCCTTCTTCCTCATAGTGTAAGTCTTTCTAGAATCTTTATCTGGAGGATGAGATGCCAGGAGGATTTTTGTTTATCGCAGGCAGCAGCCTGTATTACACCGCCAAGGTCTGGATGAGAATACAAATAATCAGCAGTAGACTTGTCCAGCTGATACTTTTCTCCACCTTCTTGTCCACTCCTGGGACAGAGGAAGGCATCTGTAGGATTTTCAAAGTGGCCTTTTGAGAGAGTTTTGGATAGGAAGGGACACCATTTTTGAGGGAACCAAATGCATCAGATACAAAATTATGCCTCCTCATCTTCCACATATTCCTGTGAGGAGAGGTCCAAAGTGTCAGTTTGTCAAAGGAAAAATGGGATGACAAATCATGCCCACAAGGAGAGGTACTAAACTACTGATCTGGGGATACCTCAGGCTCCAGTGGGTTCCCCTAGATCCAGATCCTCCTCTTCCTCCTCAAGGTACATTTCTTGACCCTGGTCTGCAGGAACCAGTGGTGGGATTTGAACTGGTGAACCCAGAATGGAACCTGCCATCTGTAAGGCCTGAATGACCTGCAGGGCTTTGCCAATGTCCTCAGTAGAGGCATTTTATTTTATCTCCTGGGAGCTCCTTGCTTCTTCAGCGGGAGGCACAGCGACATGTTTTCTTTGTTCCTTTTTGGCAGGCACAGACTCTGGGGCCTGCTCAGTAGATCTTTTATGTTTAGTGTGTTCAGATCCCTTCTCAATAATTTTGGGGTCTGGAAGAATCTTATGAAGGTCTGTCTTTAGATTTAGGGTGAGATGAAGAAGAGGCCTCTTCAGGGTGCTTAGCTGACACTGAGGTGGGATCAGATGCCATTTCCTCTAGCCTTTTGGCCCTTTTTTAATGGTTTTAGAAGAAAAAGTACTGCACACTTCACAGTTAGAAAAATATGAATGGGAGTCAGGCACGCCAAACATAAATCATGGCGATCAGCCTTAGCAAATATTGAAAACACTTAAAGATCACGCAACGGTCCCATATTGTTTCACACAAACCACAGAACATCTCACGTAATAGCTGTGAAAGGGCATTTCTGCATTTCTATTTACTTTTTGTCCAGTGTTTTGAAGAAATATTGTTTTGTTCTTAAGCTATTTCTATCCCGTTCTCAACATGCTTAAACAGAGCTTCCAGTGTGGGCGTGTTCAGTGGCCACGTCATCGGTACTGAGCCATGGAAGTACTGCTCACTGCAAGAGCAGGATGTAATTGAATGGGTTGTGTTCAACTGAGCTATTTTTGCTGTAAAACAGAGAAGTCTATGACTTTTATTGTCATCTCCTGATTGTGTTCAGTATTGTGGCATATGTGTCTCAGTCTGTACCGTAGTATTTGTGTGTGTTTTTGCCGGCGCTTTTGTCCACATTTAGTTGTTTAACCAGTACCCCATTGCATGGAATAACAATTGGGCACATTGTATCTGTAAATAAAGTTATGCAGCCTATTGTTGCGACATGCGATGCACTCTGCGGTGGACAACGTAATTCCCTGATCATTTATTATTGTAATGACATAATATAACTCGTTCACCTAACCACTTAACATCTCACAATGGCAGCGAAAGGGCATTTATATTATAACTTGTTCACCTAACTTGTACTGCTGTATGTATTTATTTGTCGGTTCTGGTCTCCCGACGATTGACAGGTCACAAAACATGTTGCTAGATATCACATCCACTCCTGACATTTGATGTAATATTGTTGGCATTTGCAAAGGATATGACATATCACAGTTATATGAATCCAGCAAGCCAAGTACTATCTACTGTATACAGTTTCCCTTCACGTTCATTACTTTCTGGTGTTCAGTGCAAACTGCATCGTTTCACATAATCTGATATCTTATTTCTGCACTGGATTAACTGCTTCTTTGTATGCCCATGGTAACTTGTATTAGTATTTTGTATTTGTATTTTGCTGCATGGCACTGGAGCTGATGCTTCATCACTAAGCGTGGGAGTCTAAGTACTGCACCAGCACATAATGTCATCATACAATGTTTTACCTCCAACCCTTGTTCATTCCCTTTGCTGCCTACTCTTTCACAGTTTCCCCAAAACTGGAAATTCACCTACAATGGCCCTCAGCTACTCAGTACTGTTGTTAGACAGACAGTAATATAAATGTCTGTGAGTGCCCTTGTGATGTCCTGTATCACCCACTATATTACGGCCCACCCCAGCTCCAAGCGGAAATGTTTGTAGCCATGCAAGTCAATAGACATATGAAATGCACCAATGAATAGCTCCTGCTACTAGTCCGCTCCATTTGCAGAACCTGTGGATTTGTGGCCTCTGTTCAGTGTACTTGCCACTTTTAGAGATGCAGGATGTTGGGTATGCAGTTTGGGGGTCGGAGTGTCAGGTGTGTGTTTTGTTGCATTATTGTTGTGCTACAATAATTAGATCAATACCAAACAGGAGACAGATGAGCATAGTAAATTATACTGTATATAACATGCCCGTGTACTGTGTATTCCTTATTACCAATGGCATGTCTAAGCCATGCTGGTGATTCTGTCCTGCCACTCTTAAGCCAGCACAAGGCACCTAGCGACACCCACCCGCAAGCAAAATTGTCAACCCTGCCGATGCCCACCTGCAAGCAAAATTACTGGCAAACAAAATGTCAGTGTTCCCGGCTTGTGTGTCAAACACATCAAAGAGTGCAATACCAAGTGCAGCAGCATATGTCCCGACCATGGCAATGAATGCAGTTATTTTACCTTATTTCCCAGGCTTGTGTGGCAAATGTATTAGAGAGTGTAATATAGACTGCCGCATTACTATAATGCAAAGGGGGCAGGGTGTGTGGACATACTAAAACTTTACTTCTTTCTTTTGATATTCCTTCACGCAACCTGAACTAACAGCAGCAAAGTCTGGACAGTCCATCCCAAAGTATTTATTCTGACATTATGCAGCTGGAGACAATCAAAACCCACGTCACATTTGCACTGCATAATCAGTGCTACACATCATGTGCTTTGCTCCATGACTGAAACTGCAATTGGCATATGTTATGTTCATTACACATTCTTTTGCGTGCAGGGGCGGGTGGTTTCTCACTGTTATGGTACATCAGTAAAATTCATGTTTGCCAGTTTCACCCACACCAGTAGCCTGTCATACATGATGCGATGGTAAACGCTGGCGCTAAGGTGGACTTTTATTGGGGTATCATAAACTAGACACAGCTGCAGGTTTAGTACCTTTAACTCGCAATGACGTGGTAGGGGAGGAGCACTGTCTAGTCGGCTGAGGATAGCAGGAACAGTGAGGGATGGGACAAGCCTTGCAAAAATAATAAAAAAATAAAAGTGGAGCCGATGCAGGCAACGAACAAACAAAGAAAATTAAAACACAGCACTCTGTGGTCAGGAATTTAACTTTATTAGGGATTTTCATGACACAGCCGAAAACGTCTTTGCAGTTGATCTTTAACTCTTTGCCTCCACAGGCTCACTCTGAGATTACACCACTTGTCTCCTGAATGTCCTGTATACTTTTAACAGTGAATCCTGGGCCTTTCTAAGCAAATCAAGCATAGTCAGCATGTACGAAACAAATGCTAATAGCTCAATAACCATACATGCTGAACACAAAGTATGAGTGGAGAGTTATTCAGCACAAAATTGCCTTTCAATGGTGGTATGCATGTAATAATAAGTAATTTAGTTTTTTTTCTCTGCTGGTTGAAGCGGAAAAAAAAATATTTTTCCACTAAAAAAGGCAACATAAGCCATTTTTATTGGAAATTATGTCAAATATCAAAACCAAATTAAGCATACAGACATTAGATGGTGTTTTACTATTATGTTTGTTAAAAAAAGATATATTTTACTATGAAACATAATTTTTCCCCATTTTAGTCAAGGTGCTTTGGTGAGATTTGAGGATGAATCTCAATCACACACCATATCATAAACAAATGCATATAACTCCAAAAGTATACACGATACACACAAAGTATCAGCATGAAATATGATCAGCACAAAATTGCCTTTCCAACGATGCTATCGATCAACTGTACTCATTACGGTATTTTTTATATCTGCTGAAGTGTCAATAAAGTGCATTTTATTCAAGCTGCTTAGGTGAGTCTTGACAGACAGCTGTCAGACACAAACACACACACATACACACTGTGGCGCACACCACATGCAAACAAATGTGCATAACTTTTAATTCATATCTGAAAGACAAAGTATCATCAGATAACTTCTTCAGCACAAATAACCTTGCTAACGGGTCCAAGTATTCAGTTATAATCAGTATTTTTTGTACTACCTGAAAACAAATTCAGTTTTCTGAAACTAAAAGCAGTTATTATACAATAAGAGTGAGTAGAAAAAGTATTCTCACTGCAGTGTGAAAACTCCCGATGTCACAATGTCTCCAGATATCTCCACATATCACACTGTAATTCTCCATATTACTTACTGATTACTGCAAACAACCAAACCCAGCACAAAACAGTCCTATTGTATAAAGCACTGTAATGGCCAAGTGTATGATACAGACTAGATCTGAACCCGTCGTCAAGTGAACTCAGGCAACTCATGCAACCATCATTCGTGTCATCGCTCGGCTCCATCATTCGCTCATGATATTCCACCAGCTCACTTGCCAATAATTCAGATATATTCTGCATCACACCCTAGCCATCATGTACCCTTTAGTCCTTTGGTACAAAAGACCAATTTTTCATGTCTTTCTATCGCTACCAACATATGCAGTGACACTCAACTAGGGTAGTTCCAAATATCCGAAGGTCGCGGCGGCACACTTGTGCATACACCCACATGTAAGAATGAGCATTCATGACATCACAACACATACAGCATGTGCAATGGCGGCACCTGTGGTATTCGTACAACACCCACAAGTCGCAACACCGAAAACAGAATGTCAACAAATGTCATAAATGTCCACAAATTATTACAATCACCACAATTACATTTTCTTACCTTTTCAGATGGCATCCATGATGATGTCACTGCACTGAAGGCGATTTCAACATCCTTACCTGGTGTCGTTCCAGCCTCTCCTCTGTTGTCTGTCATCTTTCTGTAAATAAAGTAGTTCCATCCTCTCCACTGTTGTCTATGGCATTTTTATAAAAGGAAAAGAAAACAAAAGGTCCTACCTGTACCCTGCTGTCTTTGGTGTCCTGTGATGACAAAATAAAAAATTAGTTCCAACCAATTGTCTGTAGTCTGTGTCAGATATTTGCCTTTCAAACTCCTCTAGCTGTGCTTCTGTAGTCCTCTGTGGCAAATTTGTCATCTTCTGTGGTCCTCTGCTGTTAACTCATTGTATTCCAGTCAACTGCCACCTTCACATAAATGCGGGACCACCACCTCTGCATGTCTCTCCACCCATGCACCACACCACCACTGCATTTTAATTTGGCGCAGCCCATTCAGTGACTGGCATGTTGCTGCACTGCGCCTGAAACACCAATAGGCCTAACCTACTTTCACCAACAACGCAGAAATACGCTTTCCCGCCTATGAAATTGCATCTCTGTGACTTTCTTTGGCATTTCACAAAGTTTATTCCACAAATCAGTAACAATACCTATATCAGCAACTTTTAGATTACACATGCTGCGTTTTCACGCCACCTCCATTCCTACAAAACCATCTTATCTACTTTCTGCTTCCACCACGGTTTCTATCCAGTCAAGTGCTCTTTCTCCTCCTGGTTTCCCTCCTGCTCTACTATGCACCTACCACTTCCTCTGTTGTACCTACATTCCATCCATGGCAGCTGCTGTAGCCGTAGGTGACTGGGAACGTGGTCCATTTGGTGTCTTCGGTTTTCATCCGCTCCGGGCAGGAATTTGCTTCAACCAAATATTCAGCGCCACACACAAAGCAAGAATTATCTAGCATTGTATAGCGCTTTTCATACACAGTGTATCCCAAAGCGCTTTACAAGCAATGTTAGACTGGTAGTGAAGTGACTGAATGTTTAGTGGTGCCATATTGCACATTACCCATCCGCAGCCTGCACAATTGCATGAACCAGTTTTATGGGAAGGGAATGTTGGCTATGACACGGAATGTTCCCTACTCTTTATGAAGAGTGCCCTGTGTTCTTTATTTCCACCTGGACACCCACCAGGATGGGTAGAAGGGACCTCGGTTTAACGTCTCATCTGAAGGATGGCACACCTCAGTAGCCCAGAACCCCACCCCCAATACTGCACTTGAAGAATGATTGTTTTAGGTATAAGTCCAATCCGGTGTGGGACGAGAACCCACGACCTTCTGGTCCACAGGTGAATGTGCTACCAACTGAGCCACACTGACACGCTTGGTGTCACAATGGACAAGCATAAAACACAGAACAACCAATGTGGCAGCCAAATTAAAATAAAAATACTGAGTTAAAACCTCCTCCACATAAATTATACTGAAAAGAGGTACTGAGACAAACAGGCACACTGGCATAGTCACTCGTCACTCTTATTTCTGAAGTTTTGTTTTGTATTCCTTTTGATCCTTTGAGTCATAACAATCCTCAGTCTGCCAAATGACACATCAACCCCTATGGCACCACACCACCACATCATCATTACGATCGCTCAATGAAAACACTGTCAGTACACTAAGAGATGATGCGGTGGGTGGCCATTACAGATATGTCCGCTGTCAGGCAAACAGCTGCTGTGCTCCTCACACATAATGACCGGTGACAGCAGTTCGGATTGACCAAAAGGAAAAGAAACTACTTCAGTTATAACAAGGTGACTGCTGACTCTCAAAGTAATGCAAGTTCAGGCCTCCATTAGCACTTTCAGTTGGCCCCTTGGTCTGGTGAGTGAAATAAGCCTAACACTGTCATCCGCTGTGTGAAGCCACACTCGCTATTCTTTCTGAACACTCCCACGTTCTCTCACCAACTAGCAACTCCAAAGTAACGTTCCGCCACTTTTCCCTTTACTTTCACTCACCAGACCTCTTTTAGCTCAGTATTTTGCATTTTAATTTGGCAGCCCATTCAATGACTGGCATGTTGCTGCACTGCGCCTGAAACACCAACGCCCTAACCTACTTTCACCAAAAACGACAGCAATCCATTTAATGCCTATGACACCATGTCTGACATTCAGTCTCACACGACGATCAAACTCTGTGGTCTCTCACAAACTCTCAGTCTCTGTTCTCTCACTCTCAGTCGCCAGTCTCTCTCGCTCGCCGGTCTCTCCAAACTCTCTCGCTCGCGGTGTCTCTCAAACTCTCTGATTGCCGGTCTCTCTCAAACTCTTCCTGGTACCATTGTCCGCTTCTCCTGCAGCTCCTCCTCATCATGTACACTCAGAAGCTGCAGAGGGACTATTAAGGGCAAGTCTTTTGTGTCGCTAGTGTGAGCCTCGTTATCTGTAGTTGTGATACTCTGGAAAGCAATCAACACAGAGGTGTACATTGCAGTCGGCATGTATATGATGGTTCAGCATGTTTCTTTTTGGTGCACAATTTCTGCACCTACCCTTCTTCCCTTTCACGGGTAATGTAGTCCACAGAAGTAGGATCCTGCTCAATTACAGCAACTGGGGCACTTTGTCTCCTATTTGTGTACCCTTCAGCACATGCTCCGGAGAGGGCAATGCAAAATGTAGCTGCCTATGTTTGTTCACCTCCGGTCTTGGATTGTTGAACATGATGGACACTCTCTTGAAACAAAGTAAAAGCATTTGCCAATGCCATGTCCCACAAAACCAGAAAGATATATCCACCACTTCCTAGATTTTCTGCTACTGTGATACTGGCCCCGGTTGGTCAGCGACATCCACACCATTCATGTGCATGTTATACTGCTTCAGCACTTCAGGACAAGGAACAGATACTTCAGTGCCATTTTGTCGCCTGGTCACAGATGTTGCTGGTAAGGTCGGGTCATGATGAGTTGAGAGAAGGAAAACAGAATTGTTGTCTTTCCAAGCTGTGGCAACGGTGATCCATCCTGTAGCTGTTCACAATGACCACGGTCTTTCTTCTTCATTGCTACCTTGTTAAGTTCTGCAGGCCATCCAACCCTGTTGGTATGCATTGTGCCACATGCATACAAGCCAACATTCAAAAGTTCTTTTGCCAGGTGAACCAATGTGAAAAAATTATCATAATACACATGGTGTCTTTTGCCACGCAGATCTTTAGTCAGGTCTGTCACCACCCTCCCTCAAGGCCCACTTCCACAGTGCCAGCAACCTTTCCTGTGTAGACTTGAAGTCTGACATATAACCATTGTGAGGATCTGCAAGAACCCACACCTTTATTCCATACCGTTGCAGCTTGCTTCACATGTACTGCTTGAATGAGAGCCGTCCTCTGATCCTACTATGGCCTCATCGATTGACACTTTTTGGTGTAGGTGGTACTCCATTTTTCAGGCCAGCGAACGCGCTCCAGGATGGGATGCACATGATGAAGTTTGTAGTGATTTTCCAATCCTCTGGTGGATTTAGTGTGCTATCGTTGGCATGTAGATACTCGTAATCTTCTCATAATGCTTACGGTCATTACCTTTGAAATCAGACAACATCCATAGAGACAGTGCTTACCCCAGTACATATGGTAGAGTGGCGCCTTCATAATAGACATGTATAGCCGTAGTCCAAAAGACATTTTCTAGGAGCGTGGATATGTTCATCCACACTGTCTGGCATTGTCCCTTTCCCCTTTAAATCTTGCGGAAGTCTTCAAGCTGGCTCCTCCCACTCACCCAGGTGGTAAATACCTCGGCTCCACCCCATTACGCCAGATCTTCCTTTCCGCTGAAAGATACAGGTTCCTGCGTGCTATTTTTGCAGTGATTGAGGCCCTGGAGTCAATCGACTGTTTTCACGCATCTTCTCGCTTTAAAACTTCGTAGAGTATCACGACTCGGATCCGAACTTTTCGGACATGGAGGACAAGTCGTCCCCGGGTTTCGCCGGTGTCATGTGGACAAAAAATGTGATGCGACCCCACCTCTCATGCGTTTATTGCCTTGGTACGTGCATGATACCTGTCAATGCACTATTTGCTCTGCCTTCCATCCCACTGTTCTGGAGGACCGTCAGGCGCCTGAAGCTGGGAGAACTGGAGCTTGCAATCCACCGGTGAAATCGAAGGAGGCCAGGTGGGCGGTTTCGCGGCTGCGGGATCATGAGCAGCGAGCAGATGGCGGCCTTCGAGGAAGAAGCTGCCCAAGCTTCTGCCAACGGCTTCTTCGTGCCGCTTAACTTGGGCTCCACCTTCACAGGATCCTTCCGGGAATTGTGCCAGTCTCTCCCTACTAAGGGTGAAGCGCCTCGGTTCCAGACTACTCCTGATCCAAGAAGAAGGATAAGGATCAAAACCGTCTTCTTCGGGGACCGAGAGCAGTCCGACTTCAGGAGTAAGGGGTCTCGACTACGGTCGAGATTGCCTCCTCGCTGCCGGCTTTTCAGACTTTCCATCTGTCCAAGGCACTGAGATTGAGGACCGCAGCTGAACTGGCCGAGATTTCTCGACCCGATCGAGCCGTTGTGGCTGGCGCCTGTCGGCGACTCCCTGGAGAAAACGCCTATTCTCTCCTTCCCGACGAGGAGACCTGCCCTCGGGTATCCGATCGAGGCCAGGGCGGAACCTCGGTTTCACGAGTCCGCTTCCCTGACTGACAGAGCCGATGCCGTCGGTCTCGATCGAGAGTAAGTCCTCATCGGTCGGAAGACCTAAGAAGGGCCATAAACACTCCTGAAAGAGGCGCCGCCACCGTTCCTCATCCTCCTCTGATGAGGAGAGACTTCACGGAAACTTCGTAGATGCTATGAGGACCTTATGTGGCAGCAACTTCTGCTAACAGGCCAGAAGTCGGCTACCCGGCAGTTCTGGCTATCACTTGGCCTCAGCCTTTCGGCCGACACCGACTTCTTCAGCTCCTAGGGCTCCGGTCCCTCGGCGCCCGTACACCTTTCGACTCGACCGGCTACAGGCTCCCACCAATTTGGTGGAACCACCACCTAAACAGCCCTGGGAGGGTTCCCTCTAAGGAGGACCGACAGTCTTCGGTCTTCCCACAGGCTGTCCATTACGGTCACTTCTGATCCCCTAGGCGCATCGAGGATTTAGGTGGGAAGCCTTTGTATCCGGACCTCGATTGGATAACACTGGCCTTCATTCTCATGATGAGCTGTCGGTGTCAGGCTTGGAAGAAGGGCCTTCCTCCTTCCAGGGCATCCTTCGACTCATTTCAGAGTCCACAGGAATGCCTTTGCAGCCTATTCAGAAGAAGGCAGAATATCCTCTCATGGATATTCTCAAGAGGAGAGATACCACAGCGAGGCCTTTCCAGTGGCGAAGCCATAGTTGGCCCGGCACTGGAACTCTGGCAGCGTTCAGCCTCCTGCCCGCTCCATCTGCCCTCAAGGCCGCAAGTGCAGCGGTGCCCACGGGGTCCTTGGCGGGCTTTACTGAGCACCCCCGGCGGAAAGCCTGTGACTGCCTCAGTATTCAGGTGAATGGACAGCTCTATGGATACTGACCACCCTCCGGACAAGAAGTCCAAACTTATGGACCACTCGGCCCGGAAGGTTTATAGCATCATCCTTGGCTCGTCAGGCAAGCTCAGCAGTGATCATGGCACACTCTCTCATGCCCTTTTGGGGTCGCTGGATGAAGTTCTTCCTCACCTCCCAGCAGAACGCAGACCATGGTCAAGCAGGTCCGGGCTGTTGCCAAACAACAGCTCCAGACAGCTCTGGACATTGGTGGTTCCTGTGCCTGTTCACTAGCAGCAGCAGTAGCTTCTCGCTGCAGGCTTGGCTGAGGTTATCCTCCTTTCTGCGGATACTCAGCACAGCTAGCTGACGTGTCTTCCTGGCACTGATCTCTTCTCGGGTCTGGGAGTGGCAGGTTATCTTCAGCGCATTGAGCAGTCTAATGCCACCTTAGATGCCACCTCTGCTAAGGGTTCTTCAGGCAAGAACCAGCAGAAGCGCAAGAAGAAGCCTTTTCGGCATTCTTCCCTGTGGTCAGACAGCCTTCTTCCAGGGAGGTCAGCAACAGCAGCAGGCTCAAGCTTGGCACCCTAGGCCCAAGCAAGGTCCCCAGCAGCCCGCAAAGGAGGCCGAGGTGCTGGTCCAGGTGCCTCCTCCTCCTCCTCTAAGCCTGCACAGTGACGGGTCAGGGTGGCCTCCCGCACCCGTCACGCCAGTTCTGGGTCCTCCGTGGGGGCCGGCTCCGCCACTTCCTTTCCGCCTGGTCGGTATCACTTTGGACAGGTGGGTTCTGGAAGTGGTCGGGCAGGTCTGCCCCTAGAGTTCGAGCAGTACCCTCCCAGCCGAGTCCATGCCCCACGGGAGGAAAGGATCTCAATTAGCACCCAGTCTGCCCTGGAAGACATTGCGCAACTCCTCCTCAAGGAGGCGGTTGCCCCAGTGCTGGATCCTCCTTCAGACCCAGGCTTCGTCTCCAGGTATTTCCTGGTGCCCAAGCGGACGGAGGGTTGGCGCCCCATCCTAGATCTCCACGACCTGAATCGGTATCTCAGGTCTGCACCTCCGGATGGTAACTCTGAACCAGATCATACCATCCTGAAGCGAAACATGTGATTCTGTACACTGGATCTTCAGGACGCTTTTACCACATCCCAATCCGTCCTTCCATGAGCGGTTCCTCCGCTTCAGGGTGAAGGAACCCTGTACTAGTTCAGAGCCATGCCGCTCGCCTGTCATCAGCCCCAAGAGTCTTCACCAAATGCATCGCAGTGGTGGCAGCCCATCTACGGCGTCAAGGGGTTCGTGTTACCCCTATCTAGATGACTGGCTCCTCATGGGTTCCTCCTTCAGGAGGTGGAAGGTCCAGGACCTGACCTCCGAACCTGCTCTCACTTGGGCCTTCTGATCAACAAGGCCAAATCAGAACTCGTACCTTCTCAGGTGATGGGCTTCATCAGGGCAGAGCTCGATTCCTGTCAAGCCAGAGCACGGCTTCCGTGGACAGGGCAGAGGTTCTTTCATCCTTTGCCCAGTCATTTCTGGTTGGGCACTTGCACCCTGCCTGGGACTTCCTGTGCCTCCTGGGTTACATGGCGGCGTGCACTTCAGTGGTCCGCTGGGCCAGACTGCACATGCGCCCCTTCAATGGGAGCTGGCCGCCCAGTGGTCTCAGCGTCAGGGTCTCTTCGACCAGCTGATCACAGTCACCCAGAGGATGTGGGACGCTCTCCAATGGTGGACCATCCTGAGTCATTTGCAGGAAGGGTCCTGTCTGTCCGCCCTGAGCCGGCAGTCGTCCTTATGACCGGCGCCTCTCTCATGGGCTGGGAGCCCACATGGGGACAACAGAGTCCACGGGTTCTGGACCCCTAGTAGTCCGATGCCACATCAACCTGCTGGAGCTCAGAGCAGTCAGACTGGCCCTGTCAGCTGCTCCTCAGCTCCGGGGTCAAGTGGTTCAAGTCCAGACGGACAATACCACGACCATGTACTACCTCAACAAACAGGGTGGCATGCACTCCCGCCTGCTGTGCAATGAGGCGCCCGGATCTGGACCTTCGTCACCCGGCTGGAGGCGGATCTCCTAGCCATCCATGTGGCAGGAGTCACAAACCAACTGGCGGATGCTCTCAGCCGCATAGGCCAGACATCCCACAGTGGTCTCTCCATCCAGAGGTAGCTTACGACCTGTTCTCCCATTAGGGCAAACCGTTGGTGGACCTGTTTGCCTCAGGGAGAACACCAAGCTGAGGCTGTACCATGCCCGCCCCTCAGCAGGGTTCGCTGCAGGGGATGCCTTCTCGAGGCCGTGGACCCCAGGCCTCTTCTCGCCTTCCTCCATTTCCCTTGATCCAAGGTGTTACTCAAGGTGAGGAGGGACAAGGCGGTGATTCTGGTAGCCCCAGATTGGCCATGCCAGTTCTGGTATCCAGATCTCCTCAGCCTCAACTGCAGGGCCCCGGAGCGGCTGTACACGCCCAGACCTGATATCGCTGAACCAGGGAAGATCTTCCACTCGGACCTTCAATCCCTGCACCTCACAGCCTGGTTCCTGGAGCTGCTAGAGTTTCAGGCTTTGGGTCTTTCTGAGGATGTCTACACGTGGTGGAAGCATCTCGAAAAGAATTGACCAGGAAATATTATGCCTTCAAATGGAAAAGATTTTCCATTTGGTGTCAGAAAAGAGCCTGGACCCTTATCCTGCTCTGTGGCTAACATTCTAGACTACCTTTGGTCCCTCTCCAAGGGGTCTTGGTCATCCACTCTTAGGGTGCACCTGGCAGCCATCTCTGCTTACAGGCGCGGGCCGGTCAGCCGCCGTTAGCTCAGGAGGCCGGTGATCGGTGCTTTTTCAAAGGTCTGGATCACATATCCCCTCTGGTGCATGAACCTCCACCTCCATGGGATCTTTTGCTAGTTTTGGCCAAGCTCATGGGCAAGCCATTCGAACCCATGCACAAGTGTGAGCTCTCACACTTGTTGTGAAACTGCCTTCCTGGTGGCTATCCGTCAGCCAGAAGGACAGGGGAGCTCAGCGCTTTCGTGGACTCCTTATCTGATCTTTCACAGGGACAAAGTTGTCCTGTGCCCCCACCGAAATTCCTTCAAGGTGGTGTCAGAGTTTCACCTCAACCAGGTGTTGACTCTGCCGGTATACTACCTAACTACACCTCGGATGCGAGTACAGGCTCCATACTCTGGACCTCAGGTGTGTTCTCTCCTACTATAAGGAGAGGACGCGGAAATCGGGAGAGGTTCGCCAGCAGTTTGTCACCAACGCTGAAGCCGCTTCTGGCAGACCTACAGCCAAGTGAACTATTGCAAGATGGATTACATCATGCATAAGTCTGTGTTATGAATTGGCAGACGAGGAGCCTCCCAAGGGGATAAGGGCTCATTCTACCGCCATACTGCTGCTGGTGGCTGCTTCCAGGGACATCCCTATCCAGGAAATCTGTTGGGCTGCTACCTGGAAGTCAGCAAACACCTTTATTACCCATTACCACATCGACCTTGAGTCACGACGTGATGCTGGTTTTGGGGCCTCGGTTCTCAATCTCTGTTTCCTAAGTAGGAGGTGTCGCCTTGCCTCCCTCCTCCCGGAGAACTGCTAGGAGTCTGCCAGACAGTGTGGATGAACAACATATCCACGCTCCTAGAAAACAGGTTACTTTCCTGTAACAGTAGTTCTAGGAGTGGTATATGTTATTCATCCACCTCACCTGTCCTCCGGCTTAAGGCGCACAACCTGGCTTCCAGCGGCTAGATCTGGCGCCATGGGGGCGGAGCCGAGGTATTTACCACCGGGTGGGTGGGAGGAGCCAACTTGAAGACTTCGGCAAGATTTAAAGGGGAAAGGGACAATGCCAGACAGTGTGGATGAACAACATACACCACTCCTAGAACTACTGTTACAGGTGAGTAACCTGTTTTATGTTACGCCCGTCACCGAGTCCATCGGGGCTCCACTTTATTTGCTTCTGCCTGCTTACAGGCACTGTATCGGTTTGTCTCCTCTGCTATCAGTTCGTAGAGCATCGGTGGAAATGTAAGGTTCATGAAATCCATGGGAGTCTTCCCTGCACCCATCACTGTGGCGGACCCACAGGCTTCTTGAAGTCTTCAACATGCACTGGCTGGAGCAGGCCGTGTCCAGCCATCATTGCGAACTGCATCCAGATGTGTTGAAAGTTGCTCATGTTGTTCAGCAGCATCCACTTCAACAGGGCTACATACACGCTGCAGTCTAGCCAAAGGGAGATCATCTTCACTGTCCATGTAGTTTCTCTGCCGCCGTAGCTTGGCTGGTGGAACATCATCCTCTTCGCTGTCTGAGGGTGCCTCTTCCGTTGCAGCGTGGACGAGGGCAGATCATCTTCTTCACTGAATTCACTATCTGGTGTACTCAAAGGCGTCATGCGCATCAAGTCCACCTGGATGACGGAATCATCAGAACTGCCAAAACCCTGAAAGTCCTCTGCCTTGTTGTCACTAGCTGTCAAACTAGCACAGCAGGTCGTTATTGTAGACATTCTCCATATTCTCCAGTTTGATTGCTCTGCTCTTTTACAGCATTTTTAGACTGTCTCGGGAAGGTCTCTTTGGAGGTTATAATGATCTCGAGGTTCTAACGATCTCTGGCAGTTCTACCGATCTCTGGAATGTTCACGACAGTCTCTACAATGGAAAAATAAAGCCATATCTTTGCACTGCGAGCCACACAAACTTGCTGCATCCAACATATGTTCTGCCTACAATGCTCTGTTACCGGTACAATAAAAGACAAACCACAGGGTGTGTAACAGTTTGGGGGTCTAGGCCCCTACAAGCCATGAATCCATTTTATGTAATGTTGCTGTGTGTTTGAAGGTGGAGGTCAGACTCTCGCATCTGGGAATGCATCATGTGCAATGCATTCCCGTGTCAGGGACCTCACTCCAACTAGCAAACACCCAGCGCCATCACTGAGAAAAGGATTCCTAAGTGTCTGGGTTCTCCACTCCAGTGTAAAACACCTGTCACCATGACACAAAATGGTTTTCTGGTATACAGTGGTTCTCCACACTCTTCATTACTGGCACAAAGACAAACCTTCACATCTCTCTGTAAACATCTAGTTGCAGGTCAGAGGCAGCGGGACTCAGGAATCCATTTTTGGGATGGTTTCGGTGTGTTTGGAGGTGGGGTGGAGGACCCTGAGAGCATGGGAACCATTTCGTGAGCAGGCGTCAGGTCTCTGAGGAGAGGATCACCCAGGCAGTAGGTGCTGCTCTTTGTTGGATGGTGCAGAGCCTTGCCGTCCGCCACCATCCCACAAACAGCAATGCCTGTTGTCTGGGTGGCCCTCCCTCTGAGACCCGCCGCCAGCTCATTACAAAATGTTTGCTATGCTGTCAGGGACCTGCCTCCACCAGCCAAACACACGCCACCATCCCACAACATCCATTCCTCCATCCCCATCAAGCATAGCAAACGATGTGGGGAGCCCAGGTGCCAAAACCCCAACACGCCTAGCAAAACAAAACAAAAAAACAACACAGAATGCCATACAGTCCCCAGTGATGGTCCGTGGCTCCATCACCCTCTGTAAGGCCCCACCCAGCACATCGCACAACCACATGAAGCATAGCAACAAAAAATTAAAACACACAGAATGCCATACACTCCCAGTGGCTCCCCACCCAGTTGGGAAACGGTACTGCTACCTGGCCGTTACCCAACTCAATGCCTCCCCAACCATCAAGCATTGAAAATGCATGCTTGAGAGCAGTACATATGCCAGAATGCCAAAACAAAAACACCCTCCAGCACATTTGGAAAAGTACCTTACCTGGCTGAGGACAGGGCGATGGGACCAGAGCCCAGACAAAAACACAGCGACCTGCCCCTCCACCCCGAACGCCTCCCCAACCACATCAAGCATGGTACTGGATAACAGACGCCAAAACACCGACACCCTACCCATGATGCTCAAGCTGAGCTACGGATGCAAAACGCCAGACAACCGGAGCCCAGACGAAAGCACGGCGACCTGTCCCTCCACCCTGAATGTCCTCCTCCAACCACATCATGCCTGGGACCGGAGAACAGATGCCGACACCCTACCCGGCGTGCGGCGGATGCCCAGCAAAGAATTCCGCCCCCCGACCTCCATGGGTCCCGCTTGTACAAATGACAATATAGGACACAGAATTTCTGGAACAGGGGACAGAAGCCCAGACGCCAAACGCCGACACTCACTGCCTGATCCACAAAGAGCAAAATGCCAACATGTCTCGAATGAGCACACAGTTTAAAATGCAGGTGCCAAAAAAGAAAAAAGAATAGCACTTCTGTTCCAAATTGAGTGTTTTTGGGGCTTCCTTCAGAAGTCAGAAAACGGAAGTAGAGCTTCTTGAAGACGACTCACAGAAAGACCCTGAAAACAATCAAATTGACACAGAAGTTAAATAAAACTTGGCAATATTAAATACCTGAAAGTGTGAAGTTTGTGAAGCAAAGATCTCGGTAGCTCAGCGGTTGCAACAAGCGGCAAACTTAGAGGAAAGGCAGCGGTGCTGTAATCGACCTCCATGCAGTAGAGAAATGAGGATACACAGTTTAAGCGCGCTTTCTTATAATTTTTCAGTGGGACCTACACTTACCAGCCAATTAGAAGAGGCTAACAATGTGAGGTATCACCCCAAGAGGTTTAAGAAGCCATACTTCTATTGGCTGGCAAGGACTGGCAGAAAAAGTTACTGGACGAACTTCACACGAGCAGGGGCACACAGGGACTATACAGCTGATGTCTGTATTCGGCCCTCGGACATTAGAAAACTGATCTGCCGACTCAAAGCGGCAGCTAGGACACAATAAGATAATACAGTTTTTGAAACCTGTAGGTCCCGCCCTCTTTTAGGTCTTTCTGACATGCCACATGTCAGTGGACCAAAAGAAACTCCCAACAAAAAGGAAATAAACACAAATCGCAGTTGGTTCCCTTAGAGATAAAGGAACCGCAATTAAATAAAGATTTATTTACTTTTAAACAAAACGTGATCGGTTCCTGACTAGAAAAGGGAACCTAATGCAGATAGTGTAAATTGCTTTCAAAATAAGCAAAACGAAAATTAGTTGGATAAAGTGGCGGTTGAAACCGCTGAAACAGCAGTTTAAACCTGAAGAGATCTCGGTTCCTGGTAACCGCTAGGACAGAGACAATAACCCAAAATATTTTAACTTTAAATAAAAACTATTAGAGGCAGAGAATTGGCAAAAAGTGAAAAAATACCACTTTTGACAGAAGTAAACAAACTTGCAGCATAGTTTCTGAGAGAAGGTCTTGGGCGCCTAGTTGTCTGAACGGAGAAAATGAATCTGACTGTTAGATGGAAAACAGTCCACCTAGAGGCAGATGTTTAATAATAATAATAAACTTTATGGTTGGCGCCTTTCAGGAGCATCAAGGCTCTTACATAAAAGCATGAATAAAACAGGATAAAACATCAAACACAATATAAAACAGATAAGCAATAAAATCCAGCATAATTAGGCAGCATATGCTTGGCGCCACAGAAATGTTTTAGTGCCTGCTTGAAGCCCCCACAGTCGGAGACTCTCATAGCTAATGGGGTAGAGAATTTAAATGGCTGGGGCCAATACATAAATGCATGGACCCTGAAGATTTTAAGACACCCTTGAATTCTAGCAACCCCTCATCAGCCAAGCAGAGCAATCGCTCGGGACGATAGGGGACAGAAGCTCTTTAGGTAGTCGGACCAAGTCGTGTAGGGCTTTATAAGATAGAAGTTGACTTTGAAGGTGATCCGCCACTGAATCAGCAGTCAGTGCAGTTCGTGCAGCACTGATATGATATGAAATGACCATGATGTCCCCGTCAGCAACCAGGCTGCTGCATCTGCATCAGCTGCAAGCAGTGGATATCAACCCCAGTAGCCCTAGGTAAAGGGAGTTGCAGTAATCAAGGCGCAAGGTCACAAAGGTGTGGACCAGTGTGGGAAGATCACTGGATGGAACAAGGTGCTTGGCCCTAGCGATGTTCCTTAGATGATAAAAGGACGACGACTGCTGACACCTGAGATCGCAGTGTCAGCCCATCATCACACTACCCGCAGGTCCTGCACCCGCTTGAGGCAAGAAGCTGGAGCCCCCAGGAAAAACCCTGTAGGCTGACCAGCCCCAACCCCTGTCCAACGACCTGGATCCACAACCATCACCTCCGCCTTAACTAAGTTCAACTTCAGCCAGCTGGAATCCTCCAATCCTGGATTTCAGCGGAGGCAGTTATTAATACCGGAATGCACTATCCTGGTCGGGTGCGAAAGACAGGTAGAGCTGGGTATCATCAGCACAGCAGTGAAACCTCAGCCCATACCATCTTACAATGTCTCCGATGGGCAGCATGACACGCAAACAACATGGGGACAGCACCGAGCCCTGAAAGACCCCACATGACAGAGAGGATCAGAGGAATAAATCCCTGAGACCACCCTCTGAGTTCTGTCAGTGAGGAAGGACTTAAACCACCTGAGAACTGTACCAGGCAGGCCACAGATGAACCTCAGGCACTCAAGCAGCACCGCATGGTCCATAGTGTCAAATGCTAAAGAGAGATGTAGAAGTACCAAGATGGAACGGCTTTTCTGATCTCTCACCATCAGGAGATCATTGATCACCCGAACCAGCGCAGTCTCGCACTGTGCCTCTTATGAAAACTGGATTGAGAGGTTCGAGATGATATGGATGGTAAAATGGTTCTCCAACTGTACGGCTGCTACCTTCTTAATCACCTTCCCCACAAAGGGAGGTTAGAGATAGATCTGTAGTTGGCAAGGCAGTCTGGGTCCAGAGAAGCTTTCTTCAGGAAGGGTGTCACCATCGCCTCCTTCAGGGAGCTAGAAAACTCACCCAACTCAAGGGAGCACCAGACTGTCGGTGCCAGGACCGGCCAATGATGTCACAACAACCCATAATCAGGGAGGTTGGCCCGGATCCAAACTACAGCACACAGTGCGATACCGTGGACAATCCGCATAACATCCGCAAGCTCCAGCTGGTCAGAGGTTCTCCAGAAAAACGGGGGATGACCGAGCCAGTCAATAGCATCCCCATAAAGTGTGCTGGATGGATCTCCTCCCTGGTGTCAGCCACCTTATCTGCAAAGAACCGAGCAAGCTCATCACACTCTGATTGTCAAAAGCTCTTCGAGACTGCAGACAAACCAGGTTGCACAGCCTGTCCACAGTTCAAAAGAGTTGAGCCGATCTGTTCTGAGCAGCAGCAATCTCCCGGACAGGAACTCTGCCTTCTTATGGGAGATTGTTGATTGCTAGACTTGATAATGTTCTAGCAATCTAAGATAGTCGACCTCCAGGCGGATTTCTGCCAGCAACACCCAACCTTCGGCCCAAATCACTGCATCTCCCTCAAGGTCCCATTGAACCAAGGGGACTGAGGGCAAGGAGAGAGGACAAACACGGACAGGTGCGATAGAGTCCAGGGCTGTAGTAGAGGCCTTATTATAGGCCAGAACCAAGGCCTCTGGGCTCCCGCTCTCACAGGAAAGTCTGATAGGTCAGTACAGCCGCTAGGCCTTCAGGACTCATATCCTGTAAAGGGCTGTATCTGACCATCTCCACAGGGCAGGTCTACCGGGGCGGTGCAAAAATGAATCCCACAGTGTAGTGATCGGACCATCCAACAGGTTCCATCCCCAGGAGGAAAACCAGATCAAGAGAGTGTCCTTGTCTGTGAGTAGCAGAGGAAACAATCTGTGTAAGGCCCAGAGATGTCATCAACTGGAAGAAGTGTTGTCCAAATGGTGAGAGTTCGTCATCGACCCAGGCATTGAAGTCTCCCAGGACCATCAGCCTGGGCGACTCAAACGCCATGTTGATCATGAAGTCCGCTACTTCCTGCAGAAATCGCTTCTCATCCCGGGTGGACGGAAGATGAGAGCTATCCTATAACTCACACCTGCTACTACAGTACACTCGAATGACCCGGCTTCCTCAACTGGTACACTTGTGAGGCCCAATTAAGTCTTGAAACAGACAGCAAGGCCCCCCAGTTTCAAGCGGTGTATCATTGAGTACCTGACTGGAATCACGCAGCCTCCAATATGGGACCAGCATTTTCATCCAGCCAGGTCTCGTGATGCAAGCCAGATCAGCTGACCCAACAAGATCTGCAATAACTGCAGTGTTGTTCTTGATAGATCTAGTGTTGCATAACACCACTCGAGTTGGACGGGTCTCCAGGGCCTCCGGGCTACTTGCCCACCAATAATGGTGGTGCCCTTGGGTATGGAGACTAGGCATGGCGGACCACGTTCCAGAATCCATTTCGCCTCAGGGCGCCTTCTGGACCTAACAACCCTGATGTGAGAGCCCCACTCATTCATCCTCCACTGTCTGAACGCCCAACCCCCCACGGTAATGCCCAGCGCCTGCAGCTGATAGGTTTAAAACTTTAAGGGGAGGGCAGAGGGTAGAGGACAGATAGCACATGACCGGGGCAGGCCTCCAACACATACTACTGTCCTAGACAAAAAAACGCCAGGCTAGTACAAAGAAAACCCCACCAAAAGTGTGCACAAACAAACGAAAACAGAACCCCCAAAAATAAATAAAAATAAAACAGTTCGCACACCCATCATCATCATCATCAAATCTTTATTTATTCAGGAGCATCATTGAGCAAGGCTAATTTACAAGATGGACCTGATAAGGTCAAGGTTCAACAGTTGATACACAACAGATACATCAATACACTTATATAAAACAGTTATACATACAGGGAAAAACATTTATAAACACAATGATGTACAATAAAATTCACATGATAAAGTGGGTTATAGGAATGTTGAGCTAATATTTACAGTATATACAGTGTATACATATCCCAGTGGAGGGGCATGGCAAACACACATCATAATGTAATACTAGGATGGTGGAAGGTATTACTGGGTGCCATAAGATGGGGTGTCTGCCTGGGAGGAGAACTGAAGAACAAAGATTATGCCATATATGGTGAATTTTGGGAGGAGATTGTGAGATGACAAAGCTAGCTCTAGCGATAGCAACTGCATTTCTCTGTAGAAAACTGTACACCCACAATTCTCACTTGAAGAATAACGAACAAATAATATAAAACTACCGCACAACAAAACCCTACCCACCCCTTGAAAATTAAACCAAAAATAAGACTCACTCCCCATGCATACAGCCCTTTGAATGTTGCATTCTACTTCCATGATTTGCATGCATTCCACATTACATCATGCACACAACCCTTTGAATGTAGCATTATTTTCCATGATTTGCATACATTCCCATACATCATGCACACAACCCTTTGAATGTTGCATTCTAGTTAAATGATTTGCATACATTCCACTTTACATCATGCACACAACCCTTTGAATGTTGCATTCTAGTTCCATGATTTGCATACATTCCACATTACATCATGCACACAACCTTTGAATGTTGCATTCTAGTTAAATGATTTGCATATATTCCACATTACATCATGCACACAACCCTTTGAATGTTGCATTCTAGTTCCACGATTTGGATACATTTCACTTACATCATGCACACAACCCTTTGAATGTTGCATTCTAGTTCCACGATTTGCATACATTCCACTTTACATCATGCACACAACCCTTTGAATGTTGCATTCTAGTTAAATGATTTGCATACATTCCACATTACATCATGCACACAACCCTTTGAATGTAGCATTCTAGTTCCATGATTTGCATGCATTCCATATTACATCACAGCTCCGGGCAGTCAGAGATTCTGAGCTGACTTCATACATCTTATCCTACTGGCAGATCCTCTGGAAGAAACAATATTACTATGGTTTTTATCATTGAACACTTTCTCCTCTTGGCCAGAGCGTCCCCTAGCAACCACGGTCAGCCATCACCTGCACCCCGGGCTAGGTTTGTCATGCGGATTATTGCCCACTCACCGACTGGACACCCACCGTGCTCCACCCCTCGCTTGTGCCGCAGTTGCAGAGCACCGGCCTCGCGGTGCCACTACAATGTAGGGCAGCGCCTCACCACCCCAGAGGAAGGAGAGCAGTCGGGACGCTCAATCCTTCCTCCCTGCCATCCTCCGCGCCCGAGCCCGCTCCTGAACTCGGTTGCCAGTGCTGCGCGAGGTGGCGTCCAGCGCCACCCTCAGCACCACTGGGCCGGCAACAATATTACTCTGGTAATTAATTTTTTCATAGCCCCTCCAGATAAATTGGTGGAGAGTGACCACTTTGAGCAACTGGATACTATTACAGGAAGTCATGACCTGGCACCATAGACCGCCTTCCAGATATTTGTCACCTTTTCTGTCTGTCCCAAGGACACAGGTCCTTGCTGCGACCAGGGCTAGAGAGACTGGAGCAAACATATGCCGTAGTTCCTTTTGCTCCCAGTCTTGGGCATAGGACTTTAGTCCATTTGTTTTCTCACCCTTCAACTAGACGAGAATTCAGAATAGTTGGTGGACCTAAGTGCTATACCTCTACTTTTCAGAGGTTGCGCACATTTCTGCAGAATCTCCTTCCTATTATGGGTAGAGGACTGATGATACCCGTAGCAAGTTACATTGTCTGCCCTCATATCTCGATTCAGAACCCTCACAGGTCATACCTGGGGTTTCTGCAGGCAGACCCATCATCATTTCAGTCTTCAGGGCCTGTAGCATGCAGGCTCAGCACAGGGTAATCCACCAGTGATGAGAATAGGTAGTACTAGACTCAGCAGACATGATGATTACATCTGTCCTTCTTAGGAAGTTTAGTTCTTACAGACCCTCCTGGGAATAAGGAACATCCGTTCTTTCCTGCTGCGTGGGATACCACTAAGCCATGATTGTGGTCTTAGGGTTTGTGCATAATGACATTACTCCTGTTCTGCCAGGGTATTTTCTGTCAGCCTTCTCACCCTTTTCCTTCCTCACAAGGAGTATTAATTTGGGGGGTCAATGGAGAGATGACTCTGGTGCTTTTGATCTTTGTCTAGTTAAGGGGATAGGCACTACAGCTACAACAGTTTGGCATTTGAGACTGGCACCTTTGCCTGGGGCAGAGGCCTCCATGATTCTTACTGCTATGGCCCGGCACATTGGTAACCTTCCGCTAAGGTGGCTAGTGTTCTAGTAGTTAATGGCCAACCTTCAACCATACATATACCTACTGTAGTGACTTGGCAGTATGCACAACTTCCACACCCACTGACCTATTCACTTGGCAGGTTCCTGACATTATACCTATGACATTTTCAGTGTTTTGTTTAACTTTCTATTTTGCTCCCCTTGCCTCCTCACTCCGCCCCATCAGGAGACGCCTGGCCTCTGTCCCTGTTCTTTCCTGCCTGAAGCCCACGGTAGTCCCCCATGTAGCCTTGGTTTTCCCAGGTGGGGACTCAGGTTGGGCCTGTACACCCAGAGTACTTGCACTCGCCGGGCTACCAATGGGACAGGCAGGGACATTAAGGAACTGGGCCGGTGCTCTGTCTTCCGGAGCGCAGGGAGCCATTTTCCATTTTTTCAGTTGACGGTTTCCACTGTCAAGACAAAGTCCTGCTAACGCCCATCATGCCCCCTCCCATGGCCAGGTGTTGGTGCACCAGGCCTCACGAGACAAGTCAAGCACCGAGCCTCATCCCCTCCTTCCCCAGAGAAGGCAAGTACCGGACGCTTAAGCCTTCTCCTCTGACTGGCCCTATGACTTCCCGAGCTTGTTCCCAACCTGGGTCACTGGCGCCGTGAACACTACTGCTGCACCGGGCGGGCTGGCCCTGGTATCCCTCATTCAAGGTACCTTTGACCTCTACTACAACTTCTCTTGTCCCTGTTGATAACAGTATGGTTCCCCTAATAAGGGCACCCTATACTTTTGGGAGGTGTTTTAAATTTAAGTCCTCTCATTTGCTTTCCAGTCTGGGCTGTGGACTTGTATTTCAGTTTACAGGCACTAAGTTGGCTATTTGTGAGCTAGCTGCAAGTTGCGGTTTTCGCTTCCTATTTTGGAAGGCATACATTTTAGTTACATTTGTGTATCTCTTTGGGGATTTTGGAGCTGTTGGCTCTGCTATAGGTACTCTTTGGTGCTTTATATAAAAAGGTGTATTGAAGTCACACTCCTACCTTTCTTTGTATAAGGTGCATTTACATTAAACCAGGCCATCCACCTTCCAGTGTAGTCCCAGGAACTTGACAACTCAGGGAAGCATTGCTCCATTCTTTGTAACAAAAACAAATTCTACTTCTCACCCCAGGAATTCTTTAGCATCTATTGACAGATGCAGTATGCCATCAGTGTTCAGCTGCCCCGAGAGGAGGATCAATGCAAATGAGGAAGGCAATCAGGATAGAGTGCTGCCTGCAGTCAGCCTGAGGGAAATCGGAACTTTTCTCCACTGAACTGGCAATACTGCTCCAGAGCTCTTCTCTCGGAGATCTTCCTGTGCCATTTTCTTCCTTTTGAGTGCTGCTTTCAAGGTATTTTGTATATGTTTCTCATTTAATCTATTTTTGCCACATCTGTGCTAGGATTCCACACAGTCGGCATTTTTGTGTGTTTTCCTGCTTGGTGGTTTCTAGGTAAAAGTCGCCTGCGTGTGCGATAAAGTCTGTTGTTTTTATTTAAATTGTTAGTTTTAGGTATTTTACTGTGGTTTTACCGCTTTTAAGCTAAAATCATTGAATTGTTTTTTCATGCTCGTGCACCACTTCCGCTAGCACTGCATGAATTTCTGAACCCTTTTCTTTGTCTTATCTAAGTTTTACTATATTTGAAGGGTAATCCCTCATTTTCTGGGGAGACACAGTTTGTTTGACTGTGCAGTGGGCTTCTGTTGAATAGGTCAGTGGGTGTTCCAAAGATGAGAACCAGATCCTTTCCACCTGCAAATCCACCAGAGGCACTTGCCCTAGAGGCAGAGGTCTCTTCCCTCCTGGCTCTCAGAGCTGTGGAAAGGGTTCCACCCCTAACACCAGGGGCGAGGTTGTACTCCGGGTACTTCCTTACCCAAAAAGACAGGAGAATGGCGGCCCATCCTGGATCTCAGATACTTAAACAAGCACCTTTTAAAACCAAAATTCAAAATGGTGACTCTGGGAATTATTCTGCCCTCTCTAAGGCCAGGGACTGGCTAGCGTCCCTGGACCTCAAGGATGCCTATTTCCATATTCTCATCAGAAGCTCCCATCGAAAGTACCTCAGGTCTGAGCTGCCCTCAGGCCATTACCAGTTCAGAGCAATGCCCTTGGCCTCACCTCTGCTCCAAGGGTATTCACAAAATGCCTGGTAGTAGCAGTTGCTTCTCTAACAAGGCAAAAATTGCCATCTTCCCTTACCTGGACGACTGGCTCATAGTAGGCCAGTCCCCAGACCAAGTCAAGTTACACCTACAGATAACTCAGCATCTGCTCACCTCTCTAGGTTTCCTTCTGAATCTTTCAAAGTCAGTCCTAGAGCCTATCCAGCTCCTCACCTTCATAGGCGCAGAGCTGAACACAGAAAGCCAGAGCCTTCCTTCCCTTGGACAGGGCAAGGACCCTGGTCTCTCTGGCCTCCTCATTCACCATGCAGGTGTCTCGACCAGCAAGGCATTTTCTACAGCTCCTGGGGCACATGGCTGCTTCTACAGCAGTAGTGCAGGGAGCAAGATTTCAGATGAGGGACATTCAGTTCCATTTGAGAGCCTTTTGGTCTCAAAGAAAAGACCCTCTAACCAAATTGATCCCAGTGACTCATACCCTGATCCAGGCCCTACAGTGGTGGCAGGATCAGAGCAATCTGAGACAAGGGGTTCCTTTTGTCACTCAGTCTCACTTCTTAATCCTTACTACAGATGCATCCCTCTTGGGTGGGGAGCTCACATGGGCGACCTCACCACCCAGGGGTTGTGGTCCCTCAGTAATCTCTGCCCACATCAGTCTGTTGGAACTCAGAGCAGTTTTTCTAGCACTTTAAGCTTTTTCCAAATCTGTTCAGAACAAAGTTGTACAGGTCAGAACAGACAACACCACCACAATGTGGTACATCAACAAGCAAGGGGCACTCGGTTCACGGCCTTGTGCACCAAGCAATGAAGTTGTGGTCTCTGGCTTACTCCTGAACACCTCCCTTACGGCTGTTCACCTCCCAGGCAAGGACAGTGTCCTGGCAGATGCTCTCAGCAGGATTTCCCAGGGCCATCACAATGGTCACTGGACCCCTGGTCTTGAGGTGATATTTTCTAGATGGGGCACCCTGAGATAGATCTTTTTGCAGCCCCAGACAATCACCAACTTCCTTTTTTGCTGCAGGCCCCGGTGCTGGGCTCAGTCCCTCTGGATGCCTTAGTTCTCAATTGGGAAGGAAGTTTCTCTGTCTTTTCCCCCTTCCCTCTCCTGTTTAAAGTGCTAGTCAAAATCAGATCTCAACCCTGCAAGATGATCCTGATTGCTCCAGACTGGGCCAGACAGCCCTGGTATCCACTCCTACTGTCCTTAGCAGTCCATCTTCCCTGTGTCTTCCCAGGAATTACAACCTGTTAACCTGTGCTCAGGGAGGGTTTGGTACCAACCTCAAATCTCTCAATCTCAAGGCCTGGCTCTTGAAGAGTTAGAGTTTGCTGATTTACACCTCTGCCAAGGTGTAATGGATATCCTGAAGGCTTCTAGAAAACCTTCCACCAGGGCTACTTATAATTCCAAATGGAAAAGGTTTTCCATATGGTGCTCTGGAAAGCATATTTCCCAGAATCTGCTGATTTGCCCACAGTACTGGATTATATGGTCCACTTAAATACCTTGGGGCTGAGGCCAGCTACCCTGAAAGTGCATCTGGCAGCTGTGTCTGCTTTATTTCAGCAGGTAAGCTCTTCACTTTCTGCTCATCCTGTATTCTCCAAGTTTTCAAGGGATTGCTTCACACCAGCCTCCATTCAGGGACCCTGCCCGCCTGGGATCTTAATGTTTGCATTGCTCAGCTTATGCAACCCCACTTTGAGCCTTTGTATTCAGCAGAGCTTAAGTACTTGACTTGGAAAACTGTGTTTCTGGTAGCCATCACTTCTGCCAGACGACAAGTGAATTACAAGCTTTGTCAGTGGAGCCTGATTTTATCTCCTTTCACAGAGATAAGGTGGTCCTCAGGACTAACAGGAAGTCCTTGCCTAAGGTGGTTTCAGATTTCCACGTTAATCAATCTATATCTCTTCCAGTGTACTTCACTGACCATTCCTCCTCTGGCGAGAGGAGGCTGCACAGCTTAGATGTGAAGAGAGCTCTTAGTTACTACATAGAGTGTACCAAGGGTCACAGGTTTGACTCCTTCCAACTGTTCCTCACTTATGGTGAGGTTGGTAAGGAAACCTGCCACTAAAAGATCCATTGCCGGGTGGATTGTCTCTTGTATCCAATTTTGTTATGAAAACTGGGTAAGGTTCCTCCTCAGGCCTGAGGGCTCATTCTACCAGAGGTACAGCTGCTTCCTGGCTGCTGCCAGGGACATCTCTATTCCAGAGATATGTCAAGCAGCTACCTGGAAAACAGTTCACACTTTTACCAAGCATTACTCCTGGACATCCAGGCTAGGAGTGATGCTCGGTTTGGCACAGCTGTGCTTCAGAGCCTGTTTCCTAAGTAGGTTCTGTCCCTCCTCCATGGAGGTTCCGCTTGTAGTCTGCATATGTCAGAATATAGCAAGACTTCATGTTGTTTGAAGAAAAGTTACTCACCTTAGTAATGTTGTTTCTTCTAATGGAGTCTTGCCATATTCTGACCCCCGCCTGCCCTCTCAGAACCTCTGTTTTTGGGATGTGGGTGGGCAGTGCAGTGTTGGCACTTAGTAGGTGCCCACCTTATTGTTTTTCACCCTCTTTCTTGGGGTGACTTGGTGTGTGTTTTTCATTTTTGGGTCTCGTGACTTGAGTCTTTGTTTTGGGACCAAAATGTGTTCTATGTATAGTAGCCAGTTGGCTAGTGTAGGTTTACAGCTTCCACACAGGACCTTAGTGAGTTTAGCTCGTAAGATCTGACAGTTTGAGTTTGAAGAACAACAGACAGAGTCTCAACCGAGCTTGAGCTCAGTGTTCCATGCCTGGCATGGAAAGTTAACTCTTTCACCTCCGGAGCAGTTCAAGGTTGGGACTCACTGCACAGGTCAGAATATAGTAAGACTCCATTAGAAGAAACAACATTACTAAGGTGAGTAATTTTTCTTCTGAACCCATTTTCAAGACATTTATCAAGGGACTTCTGCACCTTCACCCCTGTAAGGGAACCTGTTCCCCATGGAACCTTAACCTCTGTATAGAGGTTAACTGCAGTACTGTGGAACAATTTTCAGAAGGACAGTCTTACAGGATTTAGGACACTGTCCCACATGCTGGGCCTTTGGAGATCTTGGGGCTCAGCTCCGGCAGCATGGGCAGAGATTGCATGCCTCAAATTTCATATTGAAGAGGAAATACATTATAAGAACCACCCGCCATTTCCCCAGCATCCAACAGAAAAACCTGACCATGAGAGGGGTAGTTGGTCCAGGAGGTTGGCAGGTGGTTAGGAGGAGCAAATCAGGTGCCCCATCACTCTCTGCTCTCCAACACATTACCTCCAAAACCATATAAACACTACAAACAGGTATCTGCCTCTATCTCTGAAATCAAATAAAGAGGCAGAAGACACTGCAGAGCAGGACACTCGGCACAACAAAACTCACCCAAATCAGGAACCAAAACAAAACAAGCACAAAGGAAATCCAAAAACTTCTGATCATAGGAGACTCCATGATTCGGGAGTTGATACCCATCTCTAGCCAGGGTGATGGTCAGATGTCTCCCAGGTACATCAGCGTGGAGAGACACTGACCGCATTGCTAAAATTGTTCACAAAGCAGGAGAAAACATTGATGTCCTAGTACACATAGGGACTAATGATCTCACCAGCCGGTCAGTTGTGGAGACCAAGGAACACCGGACTAGGCTGGGTGACAAACTATCATCTGTTTCGTCCGGCATCTCCTTCTCTGAGATCCTGCCAGTCTGGGAGGGGAGCAGATGGACGGAAGGTCAGAGAAGGGAGATAGGGAGCTAAACACTGGCTCAAGGGCTGGTGCCAGGAAAAGGACACAGATTTGTAGGAACTGGCAACAGTTCTGGGAGGCAAAGTTCTTTAAATTTGATGGACTGCATCTTACTAAAGAGGAGTCAGTGCATTGGGGCAGAAGTTTGATGTCTTTGCAGAATATTTAAACTAGCAAATGGGAGAGGGGTGCAGCACCCATCATCGAATGGGAAGAACACCCTCCCCTCAGCTAGTGGTCAAACAGAATTCAGCATGTTTGCCGCTCATTTGCATCACCAGGTAAGAAAAAGGTTTGTCTCCCCATACGACCTTTGGGGTAATGCCAAACTTCACCCAGCAACTAACACACCAAAATCTGGCCAATGGAAAATCATGTACACAAATGCTCACAGCCTGGGAAATAAGATCCCAGACCTGCAGGTAATAATGTCAGAGGCTAAACTGGACATAGTAGCAATTAGTGAGACGTGGTTTACCAGTAACCACACTTGGGAGACTTCAGTACCTGACTATGTATTGTTCAGAAGAGACCGAGGTGTAAAGGGGAGGATGGCCCTGTATGTTAATGAAAATATCAAAGCTACAGAAATTCAGAATACACACAAGGAGCCAGAAGAACTGTGGGTCACCCTGGAAACAGGAAATGGGACAGCCATAAGAACTGGGGTTGTCTACAGGCCCCAGACCAGAGGAAGACATAGACACATTACTGTTAGAAGATATACAAAACATGACAGCTAAAGGGAGGTTCTGATAATGGGAGACTTCAACATGCGGATACAGATTGGTCAATACCAGCAGGAACATCTGCCAGAACTAGACTCATAGTGGGTTCCCTGCAGGAGAGGGCCTCAAACAACTGGTACAGCAACCCACAAGAGACAGGGCTATCCTAGATCTAGTACTGACTAACAAAGAAGGGATCACAGATCTCCAGGTAGAAGGTCGCCTGGGAGCCAGTGACCATCACATGGTATGGTTCAATTTGGCTACTACATCTAAATCATCCCATTCCAAGGCAAAAATATGGGACTTCAGAGGAGCTGACTTTGATAAGATGGCCAACAGAGTTAAGCTAGCCCTGGCAAAAAGAAACACAGGTGAGGGGGTACAGGCAAAGTGGGCAAACATTAGGATGCAATACTTGAAGCAGCATCCCATTGTGTTAGACAGAAATGAAGTGCAAAAGAAGAAGGAAACCACTTTGGTTCTCAAATACAGTAGCAGAAAAGGTCAGAGCCAAAAGGCTGGCCTTCAGGAAATATAAGGAACACAGCGGGATGAAGATAGGAGGCATACCAAACTGCCCTAAGGGAAGCAGGTAAGGCAGTAAGGCAGGCAAAGTCCCAAACTGAGGAAACACTAGCACTAACAGTAAAAGAAGGTGACAAGACTTTCTATAGATAGATTAGTGAAAGGAGAAAGTCCAGAGGGGTATTGCTAAGCTAATGGAGAAAAGGGAGCATGTGAGGAGGAGGACCCTGTAAAGGCATCTATCCTAAATAGATACTTTGCTCAGTATTTACTGAAGAGAAGGTAGGGCAGGGCCCACAGCTCAGCATCATGGACACAGGGGAGGAGGTGAGCACTACTCCTTCACAAAGAAAGGTCCTACAAGAGCTTGCTAAGCTCAGGGTGGATAAGGCAGTGGGACCTGATGGCATACATCCCAGGGTACTAAGGAGCTAAAGGAGGAACTAGCAGAGCCAGTAGCAGAATTGTTTAGTGAGTCTCTGAGCACAGGAGAGGTCCCAGAAGACTGGAGAAGGGTTATATGATCCCGCTCCCACAAGAGTGGTAGCAGGGAGGAGGCGGGAACTCAGACCGGTCAGTCTTACCTCAGTAGTGGGCAAGATTATGGAGGCACTCCTTAAGGAAAGGATAGTGCAACACCTGGAATCCATAGGGGCACAGGATCCAAGACAGCATGGGTTTACAAAGGAAGGTCCTGTCAAACTAATCTCATAGATTTCTTTGACTGGGTAACCAGAGTGGTGGGACCAAGGGAGCAGTTGATGTCGCCCTACCTTGACTTCAGCAAAGCTTTTGACACTGTTCCACAGAAGATTGATAAATAAGCTGGGTAGGCTCGGGTGGGTCAGAAGTTGGTCAACTGGGTGGCAAACTAGTTGACAGGCAGAAAACAGAGAGTGGTGGTAAATGGTATACAGTCAGAAGAGATGCAAGTCACAAGTGGGGTACCTCAGGGATCAGTCCTGGGGCCAGTCCTCTTCAACATCTTCATTAGTGACCTTGCAGATGGACTAGAGGTAAGGCTTGTCTGTTTGCAGATGACACCAAGATCTGCAACAGAGTAGATGATCCAGATGGGGTGGGCAGAATGAGAAGAGATCTGGATAAACTAGCAGAGTGGTCAGAAGAGTGGCAACTGGGATTTAATGCAAAGAAGTGCAAAATCATGCACATAGGAAGAGAAACCTGAAGCCACCTATAGGCTGGGAGGGAGTTGCTAGCAGTCACAAGGAAGAAAGAGACTTGGGCATCATCATCACTGATGACCTAAAATCATCCAAGCAGACCTCTAAAGCAGTAGGTAAGGCTAGGGGGTGTTAGGGTGTATTAGTAGGGGTATCTACAAGTCGTAGAGAGAGGTATTAATCCTCTGTACAAGACACTAGTTAGGCCCCATCTGGAGTACTGGTGCAGTATTGGAGCCACACCTTCACAAGGACATTAACCAAATTGAGGCAGTCCAGAAGGCAACCAAAATGGTGCAGGGACTGCATCAGAAGACATATGAGGACAGATTAACGGAGCTCAATATGTATACCCTTGAGCAAAGGAGGGAGAGAGGTGATATGATCGAGTATTCAAACACCTTAAGGGCATAAACAAGGTGAGAGTCTAACATGTTTAAATATAAGAAAAATAGCAGGACAAGAGGACACAGCATGAGATTAGAGGAGGCCGATTAAGGGGAATGTGAGGAAATTCTTTTCACAGAAAAGGTGGTGGATGCATGGAATGGCTTACCACAAGAAGTGGTGGCTATGAATACAGTGCAGGGCTTCAAACAGGCATGGGATAGGCATAAGGGAGCAATACAAATGACTATGAATAGATAGGCCACTGACAGAGCAAAAGCCGATGGCACATTTATAAGGTAGAAAAAGAAATGGGCAGACTGGATGGGCCTTCGTGTCCTTATCTGCCGTCAACTTCTATGTTTCTATGTAGCCAAGCTTATGGATCCTCCTTTAGAACCTATGGCTACGGCTGACTTGAAATTGTTACCTGGAAGACTATCTTCCTAGTGGCCATTACCTCTGCCAGACAGATTTCAGAGTTGCAGGCCCTTTGTACAGATCCCAACTACATCATTCCCCATAAGGACAAGGTTGTCCTGAGGATGAATAGAAGTTCCTTCCCAAGGTGGTCTCTGAGTTCCACCTTAATCAGTCTATCTCTCTGCCGGTGCTGTTCTCAGATAAGTCCTCCGCAGGTGAGCACAGACTGCACAGCCTGGGCGTGAAGAGGCCCTTTCTTTCTACTTGGACCAAACCAAGCAGTTCAGAGATGGCCAATCCCAGCTTTTCTCATCGGTGATGTGGGCAGGGAAAACGGTGACCAAGAGAACCATTTCCCGTTGGATCGTTTCTTGTATTCAGTTCTGTTACAACAAGGCGGGCAGACAGCCCTCTCTTGGGCTCAGAGCTCACTCTACCAGAGGAACAACTGCTTCAGTGGCAGCTTCCAGGGATATCTCATTGCTGGAAGTGTATAGAGCAACTACTTGAAATCGGTCCACACTTTCACCAAACATTATTGCTTGGATGTGCAGTCCAGATCGGATGCAAAGTTTGGCAGGCGGTGCTATAGAGCTTTTTCTAAATAGGATTATGTGCCTCCTCTAAACTGCACTGCTTTGAAGTCTGCATCTGTCAATAGATGTTAAAGAATTCCTGAGGTGAGAAAAACAATTACTCACCAAGTAATATTGCTTCTTCCAGGAGATTCTTTAACATTATTGACACTCCTACCTTTCCTCCCTGGAAACCTTGTCTAAAGGCTCTGTTAGGGAATTTAGCCAAACTTGCTGTTATTGATCTGGGTGATAAAAGTTTTTCACAATAGCGGATTAGAATAGATTGTGTACTGTTGACAGTTCTTTGCCCCTGCTGGTACAGTTTTGCTCTTTTCAGCTCCAAAATTCGTTCTGAGGTCCCTCAGGCTGACTGCAGGCAGCAGCTACTCTATCTCTATCCTGATTGGCCAGTGCCTTCCTCATTTGCATTGACTCCTCCTCTCCGGGCAGCTGAACCCAGCTGGCATACTGTATCTGTCAGTAATGCTAAAGAATCCCTGGAAGAAGTAATATTACTTTGGTGAGTAATTGTTTCTTATTGTTTCGTTCGTTTGTGGGAAGCGGCACACCTGTGACTACACAATGCCTGTCCCTTGGACTGTCCAGTTGTCTTACCGTCTGTGATAGGAAGTGTGGTAAGAAACTTCCTGCTGATGATGCTAATGGCCATTCTTCAGGAGGCGAGGCTACATCCTTTGTTTTCCTGTATTCGGGTTTTGCTGCCACACTATGATCCACTGCCACTTGGCATAAAGTCCACACTTCCACTAAACAATACAGTCTGGACAGTGACACCTGTAGAATGATAGGGTTTGCTATAACTATGTCACAGGGCTTGCTTCTAGAAGCATTATTCTTGCCATCCGCCCAGACTGTTTGCTTTTGTACTGCTTGGGACTTGTTTCAAAGGTGTGATCTGATGAAAGAGATATCCTCGAAGAAGATAGAGCGGTTTAAGCTTACCATAACAGTAGAACTTGAGTAAATCTCTTTCGTCAGGTCATGCCATCCCACCCCCATCCTCTGAATAAGGTTTCTGTGCACTGTTTCATTCAGTAGCTGCTTTCCACAGCATCCTGGGTCATCTGGTAGCTGGGGTGCTGGCATGACCTCCGAGTTCCCCAGATAACAGTCCTCCAAGCATAATCTCCATCAGGGAACTGAGGCGAGAGGGCCCACTCCCTTATATGGACGTTGGTCACATGACATCATTGTGGTCAGCCCTGGCTGGCTGACTGCTGACAAGAGTTTCCATGTGGTCCTAGCACTGATGCGGTATAAGTTCCAGAGGTAATGACCTGATGAGAGTGTCTCAAGATCTACTGTTATGGTAAGTCGTTACGTAACTGTTCCAGCTCCAGGCTTTCTCATGTAGAGCCTGTCCATGTTTTCTATCAGAATACAGTCACGCTGCAGACCGTGCCTTCTTTTCTACCACAGGTACCTACAGCCCTTCATGTTAATCAAAGTTAATCGTTGTCCAGTGATAGGGAGAAACAGCTCCACAAGTTAGATTTTCTTACGGCCGTCAAAACATACCTAGTAAGACTTTAATCCTTTTATTGTTCAGGTAGTTTGTCCATGCTGTATAGCACTGCAAAGAAAAGTCAGAGACGCTTCCAAGGCCACCTGGCTAGGTGGGTCAGAGCGTGCATAGCAAAGGCTTATGTGGCAGCAAAATTGAAGCCACCAGCATTGATCAAAGCACATTTGACCAGGGCTCTGACAGCATTCTGGGCAAAACAGCAGAAGCCTCAGTGTCTGAACTGAGTGAAGCAGGCGCTTAGTCCTCCTTGCATCGTTTACAAAACACTACATTGTTGGACACTCAGTTTCCCTGATGCAGCCTTGACACTAAGTGCTGCAGGCGGCAGCCAAAATTTAAGTTATGAATATTGGAGAAATATTCTCCTCCTCTTATTGAGGACATGGATACTGCTTATTACATCCCAGCAGTTATTCATAACTGAGTGACTACATGGAACAGTGCTGAAAGAAGACATTTTATCAGACTTAATATAATTTCTTTTCTGGTATTTCAACGTTGTCACTTAGACCCATTTAAGAGTTTTGCTCTTCCAGCACATCAGATTTTGATTGGGCATCTGTAAGGTATAACAAATGATTACAGTGTTGTCTCACATAGCCTCATATGCTGCTGAGTTGTGTTCCTATGCTGCTTGCAGAATTGAAAGCCCACAGATTTTTTCATTAATGAAACTGCACATCTGAAGTGAGCCCAAATGAGTTTATTGATCAGAAACGTGATGCAAAGCACTGTGATCAAATGCTGTGACTGATATCTGAGCCTCCTTAACTCATTATACCAAACAATTCCATTTGAAGTCGAACCATCCATTGCTTAACCTGAAACAAAGTGGCCACAAAAGGTATGCGGACTGAACCAATTTTATGATTTCACTCGCGAATATTAAACAAGCTTCCATATTTGTCCACAACTGCTGGGCTGGAATGCAGTTGGCTGGTGACTATTGATGCAGACTAGATTCTGTGATGAAGTCACAGCCTTTAATATGAGTCAGTGTCCCTAGTTGGATGACATAATCATCCAGCAGTCATGAATAACTCCGTGATAATGAACTTACAGAAAAATAAATTGCTGTAAGTCTTAATAGAATTTTTCTTTAGCTCCACTGTGATGCTGGGGCATATCCCATCTGCCCTGTGGGACTTCAGATATTCTTCGAGAATATCTCTTTCTTCAGGCCACACCTATGGAACTATAAGCTGCCAGGCACTAGGACCACATGGAAACTTTTCTGCGAGCAGTCCGCTGGGGCGATCACGGCGACATCGTGCGTCGACACTTCCCATATAAGCGTGTTGCTATGTGTGCTCACGATGAGCTCCCACCTTGATGCCCGTTGGTTAACACCAAATCAGAGCATTAATTCAGCATCTCAGCCATTGACTCAGGCTGTGTCACAGGTTCCTCTACCATTCTCCTGTGTTCGTGACCACAGTCCACCCCTTTATATTCCTCTTTCCAGTTCTGTACCGAAAAAGGCTTTGTGTTGTCTGCAGCTTCTACTGTATCCTAGCTTCCAGCCCTTCCTTGGCTTCTGTAATTCTAGTCTTGTAATCCATCAGTGCTGTTCTGTACTCCTGTCTGGCCTGGAGGCACCAGTCTCCTTCCAGTGGTTACAGAACTTCCTTTTTGCCATAAAGGTTTTTCTTTCACTTGGTTTGACGGGAGGCTGTTCAGTGCTGTCCCCATGACCTGCAGCCAGTTTCCACCACCCAGAGTTCTGGGCTGAAAGTCTTCCACGGATTCCCCTGCAGCAGGGCTAGGAGGGGAGCCCCTCACCGCAGCATATCCAGATGTCTCCAGTCCACAGCTTGGTGGAGCAAGCTACAGGAGACGAGAGCAGGGCTTCATTTGGTCCGCCCACCCATTTTTCAGTTTCATCCCACCCGATGCTGGGGTGCGCACGCCAGACCATGCATGTGAGGCACACACACTCTGCAGAGTACCACAGCGCCCACCCATATGTGTTGCTTTGAGCCATCTTACCACCAGGCCTCCACCTGGTGGCAGTGACTGGGAGATGGCAGCCACCCTCCCTGAGAAAGGAGAGCAGCCCATCAGATGTGCAATCCTCTCATGCCCAGCGAGCCGAGTCCATTTCTGAACCTGGGTCACCAGCATGAGGAAAGGTGAGGAGCGTGCATAGTGCCTCAGTGCTCTTTGCCCCAGGACTACTAGTTATAGAACTTCTTTTGGGTCATGATCAGTTGCATAAGTTTGCTTTATGGTGTTCAGGTATAGACACCATGTATTATGCATCTCATGCTTGCCTCCACGACTCATGTTCGGTGATGCAGTATGGCTGAGGCTAAAGTTGGTTTGTGACCAGGAATCTGGGGTGGGGTGGGGGATTATTAAAATAGAAAACCTTTGATATAGAAGTTAAAATGTGATGTGTTAATCATCCTCTCCCTCACATACATACACACTGCGCTGCTCAGGCTAGGCGAGATGTAATAAAATATTGTTTGATATTCCACAGGCTGGCAATGTGGTGACAGGAGAGATGGTGGAGGAACTCATCCTGTCTGGAGCTGATATAATCAAAGTTGGAATTGGCCCAGGTGGTGGATTCCCATAGACTGTTTCTGGGTGTGGAATGCCTGGATTTCACAAGGCTGCAGACAGGCCTGAGGGTGGAGGTAGGAGCTACAAAGCTGAGCGACTGTTCCTGGGGTTGAGGTGGCAGCTACAAAGCAGGGCAACTGTTCCTATGTGTGGAATGCCCGGTTCCACGGGTTGCAGTCAGAGCAGGGTGTGGAGGTGGGAGCTATGAAGCCGGGCAACTGTTTCTGGATGTGGAATGCCTGGGCTGCAGTCAGACCTGGGGGTGGAGGTGAGAGCTACAAAGCGGGGCACCTGTTCCCATCTGTGGAATGCCTGGGTTCCACATACCTACAGTCAGACCCAAGGGTATAGGTGGAAGCTATGAAGAAGGTGACTGTTCCTGGGTGTGGAATGCCTGGGTTCTAGAAGGCTGCAGTCAGGTCAGGAAGTGGAGGTAGGAGCTACCAAGTAGGGTGACTATTCCTAGGTGTGGAATGCCTGGGCTGCAGTCAGGCCTTGGGGTGGAGGTGGCAGCTATAAAGCAGGGTGACTGATCTTCCTGGACATAAAGTCTCCACCCGCATTCGCACTAATGGGAGTATGCCAGGGCGCTAGGATCCAGCCAGAGGCCAAACTTTTCAGGAGGTTGGCACCAAGCTGGTGCCTTGAAGAATGACACCGTGAGCCAGGCTTGCACTGAATAGACTACCTCGGCGTCAACCCTCCAACCGCCTCAGTTCCTTATTTCCCGCCATCGAGTGCGCTTCAGTGATGATGATGATGCTCGTCCACCGAGTCAAAATTTCTAGTCTGTACGACAGCAGCTATAGTCTTCAGTTTTGTTGTTTTCTAGTTTCAAGTAATGATTACATTTTCGATATATTGTGCTATTTTACAAGAAGAAGTCTTTAGCCCTCCATTGATGGAGTCGACCATGAGTGGGGCAGGTAACGGTAGGGAGGCTTTGTATGAAAGCTGCTCAGTCAGCCGGGCTGGGTCTGTACCGCTGTCTTCTTGGAAGGAGTCTGACAACAGGCGATACAGTACTGGGGGGAAGGGAGGATGAGGAGCCCCCAGCACAAAAGAAAGCGGTCCCGTTCGGCGCTGCCGACCTCGAACTGTTCCTCAACTTCCCGTTTGAAGAAGAGACTGCATCACTCGAGGTCGCACTCTGGTACGTCCTGCGTGTAGCCTGTCAGTCCAGACAACAGACTCTGGAGGCCGTGGCTACGGCCTTAAGCTTTCTCAAGTCCATGGGAGTTCTGCTAAACCCAAAAAGTTGTATCTGCAACCCTTCCAGAAGCTTCCTTCATAGGAGCCCTTCTGGATACCTCCTGCTTGAAAGCTTTCCTTCCAGAAGACAGGAGTGACATCCTCTAGATGGCCTGCTTCATCAGAGAGAACAACTCAGTTCGTGCTCTCTCAATGCAGCAGTTGCTGGGTCTCATGGCATCCTTGGTGTTCACTGTGACTCTGGCTCGTCTTCACATGAGAACTACCCAGTGGATGCTCAGCACTCAGTGGTGCCAACCACACATCCTCAGTCCTTTCACATCAAAATGACAGAACTGCTGAAACGGTCACCTGCCTCGTGGTCTCAGGAGGACAACCTTCTGGAAGGATATCCCTTCGCCGGATCCCCAGATCACTTATCACCATGGATGCGTCCCTACTGGGCTGAGGAGCTCACTGCCAGGACCTCCATACCCAGGGCACCTGGACTAAGGACGAGTCACAACTCCACATAAATGTTCTGCAAATGAGAGCCGTCCTTTACGCGAGTCCTGGCTTTGAAGTACATACTCTGTCACTTGACCATTCTCCTTCAGACGGACAACAAGGCAGTGATGTATTACATCAACAACAGGGCGGGCACACTCTTACCCCTTATGCAGGGAAGCAATGAGGTGTGGAATGGTGCTTAGAGCACAAGGCTCTAATTCAGGGGTCCACCTACCAGGGGCACAGAGCAGAGGTGGCAAACTGTCTCAGCAGAACAGAACAAATTCTCATGAGTGGTCCCTCGGCGCAACCGTCGTTCAGTCACTGTTCGAAGAATGAGGAACTCCAGACCTGGACCTTTTGCATCCCCACTCAGCACAAAACTGCCTCTCTTCTGCTCCAGAAATCCAGAACCTGGCATTTTTGTCAGGATGAATTCAGGCTGCAGTGGACAAAATGCTTTTATATGCATTTCCTCCTCTTCCCTAGTTTAGAGAGTTCTACTTAAACTTGAGTCACAGGGTCGGCCCAGTGGCACCGAGGGCTGAGTCACTGGATGCCACACTGCGCCACACCGATGACCAGAGTTCGGGAGCCGAGCTTGGCACGGGGTCAGCAGGGAGGGAGAAGATCGAGTGCCCGAGAAGGCAGCTCTTCTCCCGGGGGTAGGGCTGGGTAGTGTCTGGAGTTCCAGCAGCCCCTGGTGGCGATCGGGGCACTGCAGTAACCGGACTGCACGCGACAGCGTGGCTGACGCCAGCAGGATTGCCGTGCACCATGGCATCAGGAGTGGCCACGCAGGGGAGAGAGAGGACAGGAAGGTGAAACCCCCTTTGGGCCTTGGATAGGTGATGACCTGCAGATTCACTGGCCAAACGCCCAATGCTGGACCTTCATCACCGCCCTTGATATCCTGCAGGGCTGAGTTCCCAGGGTTCCACAAGAACCATAACATCTCTGAGGTTGACAGGGCTACAGCGGGCGGTAGAGCAGGAGACGTGGTGGTTTGAGAGAGTTCCAGGATCTCCAAGGAGAAAGAGAGATTAAAAAATAAATAAAAATGGAGTCACAAGGGGCAGATTGATTCTCACTTCGCCATTCTGGCCTCGTCAAATTTGGTTTCCCTTACTCAACAGACTATCAGAAACCCTCCGAAACCGCTTCCACTCCAGACGAACCTACTGACCCAGGGTCCTGTAGTTCATCCCAACCTGAGGTCCCTTCACCTCCACGCCTGGCTCCTGAGGAGGGAGAGGGTGAACAGGTTTAACGTTTCTTGTAGAGTTTCAGATATACTTCCAGCTACCGAAAGACTTGCACAGCTAAGTGAAGACACTTGATCTGGTGTTGCAAAACCATCCTGGAACCCTTTTTCCTGCCCACGAATAAAGTCCTGGAATATCGCTTTAGACCTTTCTAATACAGGTCTGCAATACTCCACCGTCAGAGTTCATCTTTGTGCAATTTCCACATATCATGAGCCACTACTTTCCATGTTCTTGGCTCAGTTACCTGTAGTCAAGCAGTTTCTTAGGGTATTCTGCATACCAGACCGCCTGTTCAACGTCCATTTGCAGCCTGGGACATCAATCTGGTGCTAGACTTGCTCACTTGTAAACACTTCGAGCCTTTAGCCACTTGCGAATTGAAATTTTTGACCTGGAAGACGGTCTTCTGGTGGCTACATTACTTGCACCTAGAGTATCAGAAAAACACGTTGGTCATGTACCTCCGTATACTGCATTTCACAAGGACAAAGTAGTCCTTAGGACTCACCCTAAAGTCCTCCCTAAGGTTGTCTCAGAATTCCATCTGAATCAACCTTTAGTCTTTCCTACCTACTTTGCAAATTTCCAGAATGAGGAGAGCGTACCCTTCATTTCTTGGATGTAAAGAGAGCCTTGTGGTTTCATTTAGACAGGACAAAAGAAATCCGCAAGTCGAAACAACTGTTTGTCTCTTTCAGCGTGGCCTAGCTGGGTCAATCTGTTGCTATCAGGTGTATTTCAGCATGGATAGTGGCATGCCTTCACCACTGCTACTCCATGACACAGGTCAAGCTGGAAGGCAGAGTATACGCTCATTCTACCAGAGCAGTCGCGGCATCTCTGAACAATATACACAATGTGCCCATTGTGGACATCTGCACTGTGACCACTTGGAGCTCTGTGCATACATTTGTAAAGCACTCGCCTTGGATGTCCATGCCAGACAACATCAGTCCTTTGGCAGGACAATCCTTAATGGACTTTGTCCTAGATGAGCTCTTCCTTTCTCCTGCCACCCGTCTCGGTGGATTATTTTAGCTCAGTACTCTCCCATTAGTGTGAATGAGTGGTGAAGACTTTATGTCCTGAAACATATGGAAATTACGTACCTACTATAATCTTGATTTTCTTGGAAGCCTCACCACCCACCATCCCAAGCTCACTTCTCTGTTTGTGGCCTTCACTCCTCAATGGCTGGGCTGTGAAGACTCTGTTTTGTTGACCCTTCTTACGGGGTCATTCGGACTATCTTATGTCCATATTAGGTTAGTCTTTCACTAGGTTAGTTAGGCTGCACCTCCTCAGGAAAAAAGGTACTGAGGCGGTTGGAGGGTCGGCGCCAAGGTAGTCTATTCAACACAAGCCTGGCTCACGGTGCCATTCCTCTTGGCACCACCTTAGCGCCCGGCCTTCCTGAAAAGTTTGGCTTCGGCTGGGTCCTAGTGCCTCCGTGTACTCCCAACAGTGTGAATGAGTGGTGGAGACTTCATCCAAGATTATCAAGAATTACGGTAGGTATGTAATTTCCATTTCCTGGGTGTGGAATGCCTGGGTTCCACAATGCTGCTGTCAGACCTGGGGCAGAGGTGGCAGCTATGAAGCAGGGTGATGACTGTTCCTGGATGTGGAGTGCCTGGTTCCACAAGGCTGCAGTCAGCCTGGGGTTGGAGGTGGGAGCTACAAAACACTGCAACTGTTACTGGGTGTGGAATGCCTGGGTTCCACAAGGCTGCAGTTAGATCTGGGGATGGAGGTGGGAACTGTGAAGCTGCGACTGTTACTGGGTGTGGAATGTCTGTGCTGCAGTTAGACCTGGGGGTGGAGGTGAGAGCTGTGAGAATCGGGTGATTTTTCTGTGGTGTGGAATGCCTGGCTTTTATAAGGCTGCAGTCAGACCTGGGGTGGAGGTAGGAGCTATGAAACGGAGACTGTTCCTGGGTGTGGAATGCCTGAGTTTCACAAGGTTGCAGTCAGGCTTGGGGTGGAGGTGGGAGGTATGAAACAGGATGACTGTTCCTGAGTTGGAATGCCTGGGCTGCATTCAGCCTGGGGGTGGAGATGGGAGCTATGAAACAGGGTGACTGTTCCTGGGTTGGAATGCTTGGGTTGCAGTCAGACCGGGGGTTTGGAGCTATGAAACAGACGACTGTCCTCTGGTTGGAATGCTTGGGCTGCAGTCAGCCTGGAGGTGGGAGCTATGAAACAGGGTGATGTATTGGGTTGGAATGCCTGGGTTGCAGTCAGATGTTGGGGTGGAGTTGGGAGCTACAAACAGGGCGACTATTCCTGGGTGTGGTATGTCTGGGTTGCAGTCAGACCTGGGGATGGATGTGAGAGTTACAAAGCAGGGCAACTGTTCTTGGGTGTGGAATGCCTGGTTCCACAAACTCACAATAGACCTGGGGATGGAGGTTGGAGTTATAAAGCAGGGTGACTGTTACTGGTGTGGAATGCCTGGGTTCCACAAGGCTGCAGTCAGGCCTGGAGGTGGAGGTAGGAGCTACAAAGCAGGGTGACTATTCCTGGGTGTGGAATGCCTGGGCTGTAGTCAGGCCCTTGGGTGGAGATGGCAGTTATGAAGTAGAATGATGACTGTTCCTGAGTGTTGAGTGCCTGGGTTCCACAAGGCTGCAGTCAGGCCTGGAGGTGGAGGTAGGAGCTGTGAAGCAGAGTGAGTGTTCCTGGGTGTGGAATGGCTGGGTTGCAGTCAGCCCTAGGGGTGGAGGTTGTGGCTATGAATCAGGGCTCTGGGCTTTAAAGGTGCTTGGAGCTTTAACAATGTTACCCTTTAGCTGACTGCTTCTTTTGTTACTGTTATTGGAAACATTGCCTTGGTAACAGCTTTTTAAATGAATTTACTAGTTTCTGATTTCTTATTTTTGGGGGCATTGTGGTCCAGTGGGTATAGCAGTGAACTGGGTACTGGTAAAGCCCAGGTTCAAATCCCACCACATCCACTTATTTACTTGACCCTTAAGCAGGTTGGTTGATCTTATTGTGCCTAGTCCCTCCTAGCTGTGCATTGTGATAGAAGCAGGATCCTTCTGAAAATGACATATTCTTACCCCAGGAGTCCTTTAGCATCAGTAAGTTTAGCAGTTAGCTGGCTAGGTACAACTGCCCCAGAGGAATGCCTTTAAGAGAATTTTATTTAAATGAGCTGTGGGCACTAGCCAGTCAGAAAACAGGAGGGGTAGTGAGCTGAGTGAGAGCAGCCTGAAGGCTTCCGAATTTTTTTACGCTGGACTAAGCAAAATTGCCCGAGGTGCCTCTCAGTTTGCCTTGTTGACCACCTCCTAGCACTTATCTGGGTAAAGTTTTCCTCATAAAATCATTTCTATAGTGTGCTGAGTGAAAGTTTTACATGTTGGTTAGCGCCGCTAATTTTCCATTTTAGCGCATTTGTGCTATTTTGACTTTATTTTTAAGCGTCTGCACAAATTCTGTTATTTTACTCAGGATGTAGAATTTCGATGGTTCCTTAACATTTTAACTTAATTCATGAAGGAACCATCGAATTAGTGTCAGTTGTCTTGTCTTTACCTCAGACCTCACGGGGTTTACTGTGAGGCAACCATTTGGATTTTAAACTTCTACAGTTGCTGTGGGTTCTCTGAGGATTGGCATTATCAGAGAAACCAAGAGATATATCTTAAAAATACTGGACTCAAGGTGTCAGCTGTCACAGGACTGGCTTTACAGCATCTACAGAAACATGTGTGCTGTTGACCAGTATTAATGGGTTTCTGTTAGATTAGCACTGATATAGATCCCAGTACTACAAAAAGTTTTAAAATAGACAGTTACTTAACTGGAGCAGGACTGGCGGTGGCATTTCACAGAAACCTGCACTCAGTTCATGGAAGTCCAGATCTTGGGTTTGGTTTGTTAAATTGGCATAGCAAAGAAACCTTTAATTATTATGGCCGGAGATAAATGAAGGCTACTGATGAGGGCCATGTAAAGTAATAACAATAAAAATGTAAACGGAGGAAGCCTCAGATCTCAGCCAAAAATAATGCTTCCAAAGATGAAGTTCCTCACAAATTAAAAAATAATAAAAGTGATGAAAAGGAAATTTGATCAAGCCGCTGATGAAGTGGCTGAAAAGAAACTGTCAAGAAAATATGCTCCTGGGAAAGCTAGTAGCGAGGCAACAGGCAGCTTAAAGCATAAAGAAAAACAAACACATACAACCAAAGTCTGCGCAGGAACTTCATCCGGCAAGACATGGCAACTGTTTCAGACCCTACAAAAGATGGGGCCTATATTTACTGGGGCTGGCAAGCACTCTTCCACAGTTCTTTCCTCTGTAGATTGTGAGGGTGACGTAGATGACGAAGAACATTTTATGATGCCCTGACATAGATTTTGAGGGCTTTGAGTCCCAGACCTCCATTTGGGGACCCCTGGGCGATCAGGAGGATTCCTCCTCTATGTTTACATTTTACAAAATACTAGACACCCTGGACCTCCTACACAGGAGCCCACCCAGGATGTCGATGAAGACAAAGATTATAAAGAGATGAGAGGTCCTTCAGCTCCCAAGACCCTAGTTGTCCCTATCTATAATGCATTCAGATGAAATACCATGAAAAGCTTCAACCCCCACTACGGTGGCAGGGGTTGACAAGTGGATTGAGAAAAAAATTCAGATGTCTAGAACTGGTGCGAGATCCTGTCTGCAATCTCTAGCCACGGAGTATAGTGCAACAGGCAGCTTCTTAGGAAAGCTGGGGTTTCCTTGTCCTACCTCTGGACAAGGACTCCAAGAAAATTGACTTTTGCAGAGAAAATGTATGCCACAGCTTCCTGCTTCTCAGACTTTCTTCGTACATGGTTTTCACAGCCAAATATCAGAAAGCCCAATTGAAGTCTGTCCTGGTCATTGATCTTACTTCCAGTGGGGGCTTTTCAAACATGAAGTCTTGCTGTATTCTGACTATTGCAGTTAGCTCCAGCCTTTAAACTGCCCGGAGAACAAAGGGTTAGCTTTCTATGCATGGCATAGAATGCTGAGCTCGAGCTCAGTTGAGGTCTCTGTCTGTTTCCCTTGAAACTCAACCGTCAGATTCTTTACTCCGCCTCACTGAACAGTCGCTCCGGAGATTTCTCCTTCAGCTTGGTTCAAAGTCGGTTAAAGTCTCGATTAAGTTGTCTGTTTTAAACCGAATCTGTTTCTGCATAGTTGGTTCAGTCTCTGCGTACCATGAGTACCAAATAGGTTTTGTCTGATTTTCTGTGTGGAAATTGTAAAGTGATTAGATTGGTTCGACTGAACCGATCACTTATAGTGGATTCTTGTGTTTTACTTTAGTGTGTAGTTACGGTCCTTATCGGTTCTTAAAAAATAAAAAGGGTTTTGAATGTTTTTCCAATACCCATGACACGGTTAGGAACCGATAAAGTCTTGCCTGACAGTTGCCATAAAAAGGGTAAGTTTGGTTAGGTTGGCCATGTCTGAGAAACCCAAGAAAAAACCGGCCCACTGGGTTTCAACACTGCAGTGGCGTGGGGAGGTCTTTGCTAGGCGATCCCCACACCACCTGTGTTTATTGTCTGGGGTTTGAACACCTCGATAACAGACTGCCAAATTTGTAAAACCTTCCTAAATCTACCCTTGAAAGAGATTAGGTAGACTGAGGGAAAGGAGGCCACAAAGTCCGCTGACCTGGATGGCCAGCCGGGTTGGTTCTGACCGAGCCAGAAGGAGTGCCCTCTGACTAGGCGATACTTCTTCAGGCAAGAGGAGAGCCGATCCTGAGGATCGGTTCCTACAAAAAGAAAGCATAAGAAAAAAATCGACGGTTTGGATCCAGAGGTTCATGTTCGACCACAGAGGAAATAGCTAGAGCGATTCGGATTGTAGAATCGTTTTGCCTGGTTCCGACTGATCCAGCACCTTTTGGCAGGGGTTCTGTTGGTCGGTTCCCCAGTTCAAGATTATACCCTGAAGACTTTTATGAACGGAGTTTGAAGATGATGATGATGATGATGATGGTGAAAGTCTGGATGTGCCTGTGGAACTGGACATTTCCCCAGACAGACCTTCTGGTGTATCTCCTCCTAGGCTTTCTGAGTCCCTTCCCACTTTCTGTTTTACAGAAGGTGGCTGAAACCTCCAGCTTCATATGGAGGAGGCAATGGAGGATCTAGAGGAGCGTGATTATGTGGAAATGATGGACATCCCAGAGTCCAGGAGACTGTCTATTCCGCTTCACAAATCTTTTGGGAAGCAGACACAAAAATCCTAAAGTCTTCCAGTTCTGTACCTCCTGTGGACAAGAGGTATACACTATCAGGCTCAGATATGGCGTTTTATACCAGCAGTGCAGCCATGTTGGGGTTGTGCAGGCTGCTGCCTGTGACAAGGCAAATATTCCCTTGGTTTCACCCCCCAGACAAAGACTCCAGGAAGATGGATGCCATGGCAAAGAAGCAGTACATGGCATCTTCCTTGGGACTCAGGCAGGCAGACTATATGGCCTATACAGCCGGGTACCAGAAGTCCAGGTGGACACTGTACTGGCACTGGCTAAACAGGCCTCCCAGCTGGCCAAGGAGCTGGAGGAGGTGGCTGCTGATGGGATTGAGACATCAAAGGTACAATTTAATGCTGCTCTGGACTCCAATGATGTGTCATCAAGAGTCATGGCTACATCTGTGGCTTTTCGAGGATGGCTTGGCTCAGATGTACTAGCCTCTCCACAGGACACCCAGGCTAAGGCTATAGATTTTCCTGTGGTGGGTAATTCTCTGTTTGGGGAGCAGACAGGAATTACATGAAGAAAATGGATGAGTACAGGACCACTTATAGTAGTGCTCAGGCTAAGGAGAGCAAGCAACCCTCAAAGGCAGCAATCTAGGGGCAGGGCAGGCCTTTTACCAAGCACAGGCCTCTTCTCCCTTTTCACAGAGGGGTGAGCAGGGCTGTATCCACTCCTCAGCCTAAGGCCCTGCCAAGCAGACACCCTGATGGGTCTGCCCGGTCGACTCTCCTATTCCTGTAGGGGGCAGGCTGGTTTACTGTGTCCAGGACTGGATGTCTATTACATCAGACAAGTGGGTCCTGGAAGTAGAAAGCTCAGGACTGGTTCTCAGCTTCAAAAATTTCCAAAGATGAGAACCAGATCTTTCCACCTGCAGGTCTGTCCGAGACCCTTGCCCTGGAGGCAGAGGTTTCATCTCTTCTGGCTCCAAGAGCCATAGAGAGAGTTCCTACTCTGCACTAGGGAAAAGGTCTGTCCTCCAGATACTTCCTTACCCCAAAAGACAGGGGTAGCGCATCCTAGATCTAAGATACCTGAACAAACATCTTTTAAAACCAAAGTTCAAGACGTTGACTCTGGGAATAATTCTTCCTCTCTAAGGCCAGGGACTGGCTAGTCTCCTGGACCTCAAAGATGCCTACTTTCACATTCCCATCAGGTACTCCCACAGAAAGTATCTCAGGTTCAAGTTGCCCTCAGGCCATTATTAGTTCAAAGCAATGCCCTTGACCTAACATCAGCTCAAGGTTCTTCACAAAGTGCTTGGCAGTAGTTGTTGCCTTTCTAAGAAGGCAGAAGATTTCCATTTTTCCATACCTGGACGATTGACTCATAGTGGGTGAGTCTCGGACCAAGTTAAGTCAGACCTGCAAGTGACTCAGCAGGTGCTTACTTCTCTGGTTTTCTTCTCAGCCTCCCCAAATCAGTTCTGAGCCAGTTCAGCTCCTTACCTTTATAGGGGCAGAGTTGGATACTGTCAAAGCAAGGCCTTTCTTCCTCTGAAAAGGACAAGAGTTCTTATAGAACTGGCTTCGTCCTTTAGCCTTCAGGTGTCCCGACCAGCAAGGCACTTCTTTTCAGCTCTTGGGCCACATAGCTTCTACAGCAGTGGTCCAAAGAGCACGATTTCAGATGAGGACATTCACTTCCATCTGAGGGCCTTTTGGTCCCAAAGGAAGGACCCTCTTACCAAACTGATTCCAGTGACTCGGACACTGATCCAGGCTCTTCAGTGGTGGCAGGATCAGGACAATTTAAGGCAAGGGTCCCTTTGTCACTTAGTCTCATTCGGTGGTCCTTACCATGGATGCTTCTCATTTGGGGTGGGAGCTCATCTGGGGATCTCACAGCCCAAGGTCTGTGGTCCCCTCAGGAGTACCTCCTTCATATCAATCTTCTGGAACTCAGGGCAGTTTTTCTGGCCCTGCAAGCCTCTCTCAGTTGGTGCAGAACAAGGTGGTTCAGGTCAAGACAAACACCACCACCATGTGGTACATCAGCAAGCAGGGAGGCACTTGATCTACGACCTTGGGCACGGAAGCCATGAAATTGTGGTCCTGGCTTATTTCCTGCAGACCTCTCTGATAGCAGTCCACCTTCCAGGAAAGGACAATGTGCTAGCAGATGCACTGAGCAGGATCTCCCAGGGCCATCACGAATGGTCTCTGGACCCTCTGGTTTTGAAAGTGTTTTTTCAAGGTGGGGCACTCCAGAGATGGATCTCTTTGCAGCCCCAGACAATCACCAACTTCCTCTGTTTTGTTGAAGACCCCAGTCTTGGGTTCAGTCCCTCTGGATGCTCTGATTTTGAACTGGGAAGGAAATTTCTGTCGTCCCTCCCTTTCCTCTACTGTTCAAAGTCCTAGTCAAGATAAGGTCACAACCTTGGTAAGTGATTCTGATTGCTCCAGACTGGGCCAGACAGCCTGGTACCCCTGTTGCTGTCTCTAACAGTCCATCTTCTCCTGTCTCTTCCCAGGAATTACAACCTGTTAACCGCCTCTCAGGGAGGATTTGGTACCCAATCTTGGTCTCTCAATCTCAAGGCATAGCTCTTGAAGAGTTAGAGTATGCAGATTTGCATCTGTCTTGGGGTTCTGGATATTCTCAAAGCTTCTCGAAGCCTTCCACCAGAAAGACTTCTAACTCAAAATGGAAAAGATTCAGCATTTGGTGTTCCAAGAAGCATATCCTCCAGACACTGCTGAATTGTCTACAGTTCTGGATTATATGGGCCATCTTAATGGTCTAGGGCCTCAGACCAGCTACTCTCAAGGTACACTTGTCAGCTTTGTCTGCTTTTTTTGTCAATGGGAAAGTCTTCCTCACTATCATCTCATCTTGTGTTCTATAATTTTTCAAGGGATTGCTTCATACCAATCCTCCCTTTAGAGATCCTGCCCTGTCTGGGACTTAAATATTTGCATTGCTCAACTTATGCAACCTGCTTTTAGCCTATGTCCTCAGCAGAGCTTAAGTACTTGACTTGAAAACTATGTTTGTGGTAGCCATTACCTCTGCCAGGTGTATCAGTGAACTGTAAGCCCTGTCAGTGGAACCTGATTTTATCTCTTTCCATAGAGAGAAAGTGGTCCTTAGAACCAGTAGGAGGTTCTTGCCTAAAGTGGTTTCAGACTTCCACTCCGAATCAGTCCATGTCTCTCCCTGTCTTCTTCACTGATCATTTGGGGATGTTAAAGAGCCCTTAACTACTACATAGAGCGTACCAAGGGTCACAGGTTTGATTCTCCAGTTATTCCTCACTTATGGGGAAGTGGGAAAGGCAAACCTGCCACCAAGAGAACTATTGCCAGGTGGATTGTGTCTTGTATACAACTCTGCTATGAGAAACTAGGAAAAGTCTACCTAGGCCTGAGGGTTCACTCTAGAAGAGGTACAGCTGCTTCCTGGTTGCTGCTAGGGATATCCTCTCTTAGAAATTTGTCAAGCAGCCACCTGGAAAACAGTCCATACCTTTACCAAGCATTACTCTCTGGATATCCAGGCTAGGAGTGATGCTCGGTTTGTCACAGCAGTACTTCAGAGCCTATTCTCAAAGTAGGTTCTGTCCCTCCTCCATGGAGGTACTGCTTGTAGTTCTGCAATAGTCAGAATACAGCAAGACTTCATGTTGTTTGAAGGAAAAATTACTCATCTTAGGAATTATGTTTTTCTAATGGAGTCTTGGCTGTATTCTGACCTCCCTCCTCCCCTCAGAACCTGTTTTTGGGAAGTGGGTGGGCAGGTGCAGTGTGCACCCCAGAGGTGCCTATTACACCCTCCTTTTTGTTTGGGTGTTTTTGTTGTTGTTGTTATCCCTTATCAGGATGGGTTTTTGGTTTTGGGTTTCCTGACTTGAGTCTTTTGAGAATCCAAAACTCCTTGTTGCCAGTTGGCTAGTAAAATTTTACAATTTCCACATAGGATAGTTAGTGATTTTTGCTCGTAAGAATCTGGCGGTTGAGTTTCAAAGGAAAGACAGAGACCTCAACTGAGCTCAAGCTCAGCATTCTATGCCATGCATAGAAAGTTAACCTTTGTTCTCTGGGGCAGTTTAAATGCTGGAGTTAACTGCAATAGTCAGAATACAGCAAGACTCATTAGAGGAAACATAATTACTAGGTGAGTAATTTTTCTTGCAGTAGGCTATTGCCATTAGGACTAATGCCGCAGGCCTTAGGACCCAACAAAAAATCTTAGCTAGCAGTACCCAGTGGGGCCGCCTGACGCCAGCTCCACCCTCAACATTGGTTATGCTACAAAAGGTCCCTCGCCCACCTCAGTTCTTTTCCCACTGCAGACCCTCTCTCCATGGAAAGCTCTTAGCACATGTTGCTTAGCAGTTCTAGCAAAATATTGTAGATTGTTCGCTCTCCTCATTCGTCAGTTTCTTCTTCTCCAGTGATTTTTCTTCATCATATGTCTTCTCGTCGTCGGTCTCGTCCCTCTGGTCCAAAGAAGACAAAGTGTGCCTGTGCGTCACAAATCCCATCCAAAGACGGCCACGGTTCGCGCCTCTGTCTGGGCCCAGATCATGACACCCAAGTGTGTGAAATTTGCAGGCTTCACCGCCAGGACTAGAACTGCCGCCTGAAGGTCCTAAAAGCTCACCTGTTGGAGAAGCAGGTTTCAGTGATGCAGACCTCTCCCGGGAAAAGGCATAAGCACTGGGACAAATCCCAGCACAAGTCAAATGAAAAGGACCATAGCTGGTCTCATCAGCGGTCCTGGTGCATTCTGTCCACAGGAAGGCTTCCTCGTCCGGGCTCAGGCAGTTCTGACCACTCATGCCACTCTAGACATGAAGATCCCGAAGTGTCCGGCTCCTGCCAAAACACCAGTGTCGGCCTCAGCAGGAGCCACTTCTGAAAAGAGCCCAGACCAAGGTTTAAAAGTCACGCCGTTGCATGTTCCTGCAGCCTCGATGGATGTCTCAAAGCATCCTCTTTGGTGAATGCCTGGACCCGCCGAAGAGCCTCGGTCACGGCTTGCCCGGGCTTTGGAAAGTCAATGACCAAGGAGCCGGATCCTTTGGTTAGAGGACTTCTCAGGGACCAACTCCTCGGAAGTCGCAAAACCTGAGCCGCCATGGCCCAGAAGTTGGCCGCAGAGCCTGTCTCGAATCTGAAGGCCAACCAGTCTTTGGGGGCAGGCCACCCGGGCCACCCTGGTCAAGGTACCGTGGCCAGGCCTAAGGACTTCTACTCCGAAGGCTCTTCTTCAGATTCTTCCCCAGGGCCTCCCGGATCCTCCAGAAGGGACTGCGGCTTTCATGTTTACAAAGGAGGAGCTCTCCGTGTTCTCCTTCTGGTGAGTCAGGTCAAAAAGACATTGCTCCACTGGACCAGACGACCAAACACCGGGATCCATCACAAGTCTCGGTCCAACCCCGGATGAATGGCGTAAAGTGTCCTGGTCCCGCTCTCCCACAGTAGTCAGGTATCGGACTGCCGACGCACCGCCCCGTCTTCCAGCTGTCATAAGTCCGGGCCCAGGCATGGGCACTCTACTAGTCATTGCCAGTCTCCAGGACAGACACAGTCCCTGACCGTCACGTCGGTCTTGTGACCATCCAACAGTCGGATAGAGCCCAGCGTTCCCGAGGAACACCCCTTCCAGGCATGGTTCGCCTCCTCGTCCTTGCAGGAGTCGGGTCCTAGTCTTCCTCCACTCGACCACTCCTCTCAGGAGTTGAGGGTTCTCCTTATGACAAAGTTGTTCTCGCTCACTGCCTGACGGTCTGACCTTTATGGATGTCACACGGCATATCCAGGCCTCCTAATGAATCAGAGATGGAGGACCAGATCCGGATGCTTGCTGGAGACTGGCTCGGTACCTGGGGCAAATGGAGCCCAAGCCATTGGTGGTGCCTCCTTTGGTGACACATTCCAAGACCAAACAAGGATCACTTGGAAACATCCCACCACATTCCTGGCAGTTCAAGAAGTCAGACAAGTTGTATAGGCGCGAGGATAGCCCTTTTGCGCGGAACTAAATGACTACGATGATCACAACTGACTGCTTATGATAAATCTCGACAGCCCAAGCACCTCCGCCTCCCAGCCTCCCGACCTGGGTCCCATTATTTGGACCAGGTGGGAAGAAGGTCTACTCTGCATCTACCTGCTCCATAAGATCCTATACTTCCTCACACATATGGTCCAGTACCAGAATGCGTTGTGGGGAGATGGGACAGGAAAGCCTAATGCCTTGCCAGACTCCGCACAAAGCGGAGCTCCTGGAAATCTTAAAGTCAGGCTCGGACGTGATCACACATGATCGTATTTCAAGAGGGTTCCTTCAGTAGATCATCACATATAGGACTTGGCGCCACCTGGCGTCGAGCACGCCACGACAGGCTGCCCACCCTATGTCATGTGACTGACATCAGCGTGGCTGTATATAGTAGGCGGTCCCCACACCCGCCCTCAGTTCTTTCCTGCTGTCGCCTCGTGTCGGTTGCATTGCGAACTTCCTTATAGCGATACGTCGTGAAAAGTGTGTCTTGCGATACGGCATTTCCTTTGCTAAATTCTCAATTCCTTTTCAATTTATTGATGTCTTCACCCAAGAAGAAGTGCTCGTCTTGTGGCTCACAGATCTTGCACAAAGACGTCACCTCAAATGCATCCTCTGCTTAGGCCCAGACCATCCTGTTTCCTCCCCCCCGAGTGCCAGACCTTTAATCAGGCCACAAAGAAGAAGAGACGAGGATTTGGAGGCCCATATTTTAAAAGCCTGCCTGGCTTCCTTTGAGAAAAAGATGGACCGACTTAGAGAGTCCTTGTCTGAAAATCTTCTCCTACAAGAAACACAAGGAGAAATGCAGGGGTGGGAGCACTCCACGGACAATGCCGGCCCTCAGCGAGAAGGCCCAGCCGCCGCCCAGAAAATCAGGCAGTAGAGTCAGGCAAATCCATGGTGGGTCAGGCGGCCGTCTGCTCCTCTAACGACCACACCGCCTCAGGCGATAAGTTGCCCCGGCTCCTCTGGGGATCGCGCGGCGGCCGATAAGTCGACTACCCACCTGTGGGTACTCACAGGGCACTGGTCGATAAACCGGTCAGGGGCTCTTCCCTGCCTGCCCGACTCCACCTACTAAGTCGACCATTCCTGATGGTCACATGAGTTCTGAGTTCCTGTCGGGGTCTGACGGCGCTTCACCCAACGTCCGGCGGAACCAGAGGAAGAAAGTCCCTCTCCTTCTCCTTATTCACTCAGCCCTCTGCTTCACCGCGGTACCTCTGGTGATGACAGCGGTAAACCTCTCGACTCTGTCCGCCACTTGGGTCAGCTCATGCCCTCTCGGTGTCAAGCAGAAGGAGGCTCCTCCCCAGCCTTCAGGCCTTACTTTGAGGCCGCTCCGGTGTCTCCTCTGATGCTGGTTGTCCTGACAACAGTCCGCAGCCTGGACCGATTGACCAGCCTCAGCCTCTGGCCCGATGCGGATCAGGGCCTTTTCATCTGGCTCGATGCGGCCCTTTGATGCCAGATCCCATTCCAGCGCGGATCGGGTGGTGCGGTCCCGATGTCGGTTGCCCTGATGTGGCCTGTCCGGCGCGGACCCTTAGCCGATATACACTGTGGCGGGTCCGACGTGGTACCCCGCCAGATCTGACAACAGGGATTTATTCTAGACCCTGAACTGTCCCGTACCTGCAAGGGTTTCCTGGGGACCATTACCCGGCAGGTCCCACTCTGGAATGGAGTCAGTTCGGACAGTTCTAACCAGGATTCAATCCTACTCTACCTTTCAGGGTTATTACCCTCCCGGTTATTCCTCCCCAGCCTCTGCCTGCTCCACCATCCCCGGTTGCAGTTTCAAGGCTCTTATCCTGTCTTGGTGGCAGGGGCACGGTCGAGTTGGTCTTGAACCTGGAGACTAGGCTCCCACAACCATGGTCTCCCAGGTCCCCATCCCGAGCAGTTCTGCTGTTACTATCCATGTCTTGGGGAAGACTCGCCAGGACGCTTCTCACTGGCGATACCTGGTGTCGCCCCATGAGGACGACAACTCAGAGGCTGACGACTCTTCAGAGGAGGTCCTGAGGAGGCTGAGGGCCGAAAGGCAAGGTATCCTGAAATCTCCACCAGAGGACCCTGCCTTTTCGGATCGCCTGAGGTCCATGAAGGATTACTGACTGGGAGTCAGAGGAACAGGACCCCATGAGATAGAGGCTCACCGAACATCTCAACTTAGAGTCTCTGTGTCTGGTCCCCATTCCTTCCTGGATGGCACCTCACCAAGACCTCACCACTACCATCTGGCAGATACCTCATTCTCTCCTGGCTGTCCCCAAATGGGTGGACAGATTTGCAGGCGCCCGAAGGATGCCCCATTCTTGAAGCTCATCCCAAGGCTGACTCTGTGGTCATCTCTGCGGCTAATGATCGCTCCTCGGCACCAAAGCACATGCGTACCTCTCCTCTGGACAAAGAGTCGAGGCAGAGGGACCAGTTCAGAAAAAGATTTATTCTTTGGCCAAGGCACCCTCCGGTCCCTTAATTCGTGGCCCACATGGTGTCCCACCAAAAGGCTACCTTAGGCCAGGCTAGAGCTTGAAGTTCAGTCCATGGACCCTCGCCTTTGAAGGAGGAACTTTGACAGGGATCTCTGCCTCTCAAAGTTTCGTGTAGGCATGCCTTATCGCCACTTATGACTCCGTTGATTTGATGGTACGTGCCTCGGCAACTGCTGTGGCCCTTAGATGGCATTCCTGGCTTCCGTTTCTCTGGACCCACCAAAGTCCAGTCAGCAATTCAGGGCGCCCCTTTAGGGGCTTGGTGCTCTTTGGTGGGAACACCAAAGATATTATCCTGACCTACAGGACAGAGGACTTGCACTTAGGTCTGTGAGGTCAATATACTGATTTGGCTCCAGCAGCAGCCCTTTCGGAAACGGACCTGGAGGCAGAGAAAAGGCTCTGGCGTGCCACCAAGGGAAGCGTAAAGCCATGAGTACAACCACCCCACCTGCCTCCAAAAATCAGAGACATTCAAGAGGACCTCCCCTGAGCGTCCTGCCACTTCTTGACTCACCATCCCCATTGCCTCCTCAGTTTCGCGACAGGGAGTAGGTGAGGATGTTCACCGCCATGCGCGGAGTGGAGGGCGGTCACCACTGATGAATGGGTCCTGCAACTTGTGTCCGTCAGACACACAATATAGTTTCTGGAAATACCTCCGGAAACTCCACCAAAGAATCCTCTTACTCCCGGGACCAGGCCCAGGCTCTCCTAGTTTGAGGAGGTAAACTCGCTCTTGCTCAAAGAAGCAATGAGAGCATGTTCCCCTCTGGCAAGGGAAAAGGGTTTACTCCACTTCTTCCTGGTTCCAGAAAAGACCGGGGACTTCATACCCATACTTGACTTAAGCCAACTAAATCAGTTTGTCGAGTACAAAACTTCCGATGCTGACACTCCAGAGCCTTCTCCCTCCTCACAGAGAACCACTGGCTCTGCGCTCTGGATATGCAGGATGCCTACCTGCACATCCCCATTTTCCCCAGCCACCGCCAGTTCCTGTGTTTTTTGCTTCCAGGGGAGCACTTTCAGTTCTAGGGACATGGATATGTTGTTCATCCACACTTATTGGCAGGTATCCTTGCCGCTTTAAATCTTGCGGAAGGTCTTCAGCTGGCTCCTCCCACCCACCCGGTGGTAAAACTCGGCTCCGCCCCATGACGCCAGATCTTCCTTACCGCTTGGAAGCTCAGGTTCCTCCTTAACGCTCTGCATATAAGACTGGTTCCTATTTCTTGGTTTACCGAAAATTACTTTAAGGTTTTCAAGACTTGGTCACTTACTTCCCTCGGCTGCGATGGACAAATCGACTCGGTTTCCGGAGGTGCCCATCTGGGCAGAAGATGTCTCGGACGGACCGCACTCCATGTGCGTCTGTTGCTTGGGCCTCGAGCACGACCGCCGGGCTTGCGACCTATGCTCTTCTTTCTCAGCCCTACGTCCTGGAGGAACCGTGCCACCCGTTTACAACTGGGTGACCTGAAAACGTTACCCTCCGGTAAAGTCAAGGAGGCCGGTTGGCGGTTTCCAAGGGCGGGCTCATGGGAACAGCTTGAGCAGATGATCGCCTCGAGAAGGAGGTGGCGCAGGCCGCATCTTCGCCTTCCTCGCCGCAGCATTTATCCCGCTCTTCCTGGGATCCTCCTATTCCAGCTTCTTTTAAGGAGCTCTGTCTCTCCCTCTCCACTAAGGGAGAGGGACCAACATCTTCAGGGCCTTCCTCTCGGTCCAAGAAGAAGGACCACAAAGGCAAGTCTCCTCCGACGCTCTTGGGAGGGAGAGGTCCCCCTCCCAGTGAGTCGACCATCGACTTGGGTCGATCCTTCGGCTTGACCACTGGCTTCACGGTGTCCTCGTCAGGTCAGTTGACCGAGACTCCCGTCGGACGCAGTCGAGATTTTTCGACCAGTTGGACGGGCTGTCGACGGTGAAGCGAAAACCCTCACTCCCGGTTCCCGCGGTGGTTGAGGAGTCTCGGACTTTGTCTGTGCCTCGGTTCCAGAGTCCACGGTTGAGCCCTCCGAGCCGAGGGAGGCGGGTTTCCCGCACTACCCGTGCCCTCCTCGGAAAAGCCGAGGTTGAGGTCTCGGACTTCTTCTCGGTCCAGCGATCCGCCGTCTCGGTCTCGGCACTGTGGCAGCCGCGCGCCCGCTCGTCCTCATCCTCGGACGAGGGAGGCCGGCGCAGAGATGCGTCGGCGATACGAGACCTCATGTGGCAACAGCTTCTTCTGTGCGGGAGCAAGCGGCGTCGTCGCCTTCCCGGCTATTAAGTGGCTGTCACGGGCAGCCGAAGCAACCCTCGCCTTAGCCGGGCGCCACTTCCAGGCCTGTTGCTTTCGGCCAAAACCGGCTGCCCACACAGTTCAGTGGAACCTCCGCCTCCACAACCCGTTGTTTGGGGCTCCGACCAAAAATTCTCGGTCGCCCAGTCTGCCCCATAGGCTGTTGGTCACCCTCACTCCCGATCGCCCTCGGCAGGTGGAGGTGGCTCAGGCCCAAGGCAGCTCTTTGGGACTCCTCCCGAGTCCGGCAGCGATTCCTCCCTGTTCTCCAGGTGGGTCGACTTGGAGTCCTCGGGAGGTCAGTCACTGGACGATAGCCCATGCGTCCTTCATGGGTTTGCTTAGGCTCATCTCGGAATCCACGGAATCAGCTCGAGCCCAGATCCGACGGCACAAGTATCCCTCACGGAGATATTGGACCGAGGGTTCTCCACGAGAGCCTTTCTGGTGGCGAGGCCATTGTAGGCCCGGCCTTGGAGCTCTGGCAGCGTCCTGCTTCCTGCCCTGCACCTTCGGCCAGGATGGCAAGAAATGCGCTGTCCCTACCGATTCCCTGTCCGGTTTCTCGGAACACCCCTCAGCCGAGGGGTTGGTTACCAACAGCGTCTTCCGGTGTGCGGAAGCGCCAGGGGCGTGGACAAACCTCCCGACAAGGAGTCCAAGAAGTTGGACTACGCGGGCGAAAAGTCCGCTGCGTCCTCCCTTGCGCTCGTCAAGGCCAGCTGGCTGTACTGATGGCACATTTTTCTCCGCCTGTTGGGCTCCCTGGACGAGGTAGTCCCTCATCTCTCGGCTGACCTGCAGACCACGGTTAAGCAGGTGCAGGACCAGAGCAGGGCAGTGGCCAATCAGCAACTTCAGACTGCTTTGGACATCGGTGACTCATCGCCAGGTCAGTAGTGGCTGCAGTGGCTATCGCCCGTCGAGCATGGCTGAGGATATCCACCCTCACAGCGGATACCCAGCACAAATTGGCAGATGTCCCTTCCTGGGGACCGACCTCTTCGGCCCTGGGTGGAAGGCCACCTCCACAGGATCGAAAAGTCCAATGCCACTTTGGACTTGGTCTCATCCCCAGAGGACAAGGGGCCATGAACCAGCCAAACCCTTTCGTCCGTCTGCGCCAGTGCACGTCCGGCGCAGCAGGCTCGCGCTTGCGTCCCAAACCCCAAGCCCGCGGCTCTCCTCCAGGAAGCAAGGAGGTAAAGCCAGGAGGTCCCTCGCCGCCCCTCCTCAAGCCTGCACAGTGGCGGGTTGAGGCATCGCCTCAACCTCGTCCACCTCGCCCCAGGTTCCCCGTGGGGGCGGCTCCGCTTCTTCCTTTCCACCTGGTCTGCTATAACCACAGACGGTGGGTGTTGGAAGTGGTAGGAAAGAGGCCTGCCTCTGGAGTTGAGCAGGCCCCACCCTTGAGCCGTGGCCCCCCAGGGGGCCTCGAATCCGCAGCCTCGCTTCGGCTCACCGAGCCGACATCGCTGCTCCTCGAGAAAGAGGTGATCAGAGCGGCGGACCCTCCCTCAGACCGGGTTTGTGTCCAGGTACTTCCTGGTCCCAAAATGGACGGGGGCTGGCGCCCATTCTCGACCTCGCAGCCTAAACAAGTTCCTAAGGTCTCAGACCTTCAGGATGGTCACTAGCTCAGATAATACCATCCTTGGAATGCGTCATGTGGTTCTGCTCTCCAGACCTGCAGGACACGTTTTTCCATGTCCCTATCCGTCCGTCTCATCAGAGATTCCTTAAGCTTTGACGGGAAGGATCCCTTCCGAGTTCGGAGCCATGCCCTTCGGCCTGTCTCTTGCACCCAGGGTCTTCACCAAATGCATGGCAGTGGTGACAGCATTCCTGCGCGCGAGGTCCGGGTGTCCCTTACCTGGACGATTGGTTGATAGCAGCCCCTCCAGACAGGAGGTGGAGTGGTCCAGAGATCTGGCCTCCAGGTTTGCTCTCAGGTTGGCCTCCTCATCAGCGAGGCCAAGTCGGAACTTCGAACTGAAGCAGGTGATTCTCTTCATCGGGGCAGAGCTCGACTCTCTTGAGCCAGAGCACGACTCCTGGCGGACAGGGCCGAGGTTCTTTCTTCCTTTGCCCAATCATTTCTGGTTGGGCAATCACATCCTGCCGGGACTTCCTGCACCTCCTGGGTCTCATGGCGGCCTGTACCAGCGTGGTCCGTTGGGCCCACTGGAACATACGCCCCCTTCAATGGGGCTGGCCAGCCAGTGGTCTCAGCGCTGCGATCCATTGGACCAGCTAGTGGCGGTGACCCAGGGCATGTGGAGCAGCTCTCCAGTGGTGGATCGTTCCAGCTCATCTGCAGGAGGGCATCCCGTTTGTCTGCCCAGGCCGACAGTCTATCGACGGCCTCTCTGATGGGTTGGGGTGCCCATCTGGGGAGCACAGAGTGCACGGCCTCTGGTCCCTACGGGAGTCCTGATGCCATATCAACCTGCTGGAGCTCCAGGCGGTCCGCCTAGCTCTCACCGCCTTCGCTCTGTTTCTCACGGGTCAAGTGGTTCGGTCCAGACGGACAATACCACGACCATGTACTACCTAAACTGCCAGGGTGGGGACGCGCTCCATGCCTCTGTGCAAGGAAGCTCTCGCATTTGGTCACTCATGCGCGGCCTGGAGGCGGATCTCCTAGCCATTCATGTGGCAGGAGCCTCCAACACCCTGGCCGATGCCCTAAGCCGGATAGGGGCTGTATCCCACGAGTGGTCTCTCCTGCCGGAGGTAGTACAAGATCTGTTCTCCCATTGGGGCACACCTCAGGTGGATCTGTTTGCCTCCAGGGAGAGCGAAGCTGAGGCTGTTCCATGCCCGCCCCCCTCAGCAGGGCTCGCTGCAGGGGATGCCTTCTCGAGGCTGTGGACTCCGGGCCTCTTCTCGCCTTTCCCCATTTCCCTTGATCCACAAGGTGTTTCTCAAGGTGAGGAGGGACAAGGCGCAGGTGATTCTGGTAGCCCCAGACTGGCCCGCCGTGCTGGTATCCAGATCTCCTCAGCCTCAGCTCCAGGCTCCCGAGGCAGCTTCCAGCTCGCCTGGACCTGCTTTTAGTCAGTCAGGAAGGTGTTCCATCCGGACCTTCAATCCCTGCACCTGACAGCCTGGTTCCTGGCTGACTAAGTTCCAGGCCTCGGGTCTTTCCGATGGGGTCCTCAATGTAGTTGAGGCGTCCGTAAGGAGTCGACCAGGAAATGCTATGCCTTCAAATGGAAGAGGTTTTCCATTTGGTGTCAGGGCAAAGGCCTGGACCCTTCCTCCTGTTCCTCGGCAAGCATCTTGGACTATTTATGGTCCCTTTCTCAGCAAGGGCTTGGGTCGGCGACCCTAAGGGTGCACCTGGCAGCCATCTCTGCTTACAGGCGGGCGCGGAAGCAGTCGTGGCGCAGGAGAAGGTGGTCTGGCCTTGATCCATTTCCCCTCGGTCGAGAACCTCCACCTCCATGGGATCTACTGCTGGTACTGGCAAAGCTCATGGGCAAGCCATTCGAACCAATGCACAGGTGTGATCTCTCTCACCTGTCGTGGAAGACCGCCTTCTTGGTGGCTATTACGTCAGCCAGAAGGATGGGAGAGCTCAGGCGCTTTCCGCCGAGTCTCCTTACCTGGTCTTCCACAGGGACAAGGTTGTCCTGCGCCCCACCGAAATTCCTTCCGAGGTGGTGTCGGAGTTTCACCTTAACCAGGTGTTGACTCTGCCGGTGTTCTACCCCAATCACACCTCGGAGGCGAATATAGGCTCCGTACTCTGGACCCTAGAAGGCGCGCCACTATAAAGAGTGCACGGCTGAAATCGGGGAGAGGTTCGCCAGCTGTTTGTCACCTACGTTGAAGCGCACCTGGCAGACCTGCAGCCAAGCGGACGATAAGCAGGTGGGTCGCCTCCTGCATAGAGATAAGAGCTCATTCTACCCGCCATACCGCTGCATCGGTGGCTGCTTCAGGGACGTCCCTATCCAGAAATCTGCAGGGCTGCTACCTGGAAGTCAGCACCACCTTTATCACCACTACCACATCGACCTTGAGTCACGCCGGGATGCTGGTTTTGGGGCCTCAGTTCTCCAGCCTCTTTTCCCTAAGTAGGGGTGTGCGTCTTGCCTCCCTCTTCCCGGAGAACTGCTAGAGTCTGCCAATAAGTGTGGATGAACAACATATCCATGTCCCTAGAAATACAGGTTACTCACCTGTAGCAGGAGTTCTAGGAATGGTATATGTTGTTCATCCACCACGACCTCCGACTTCCCGCCCCGACGCACAACCTGAGCTCCAGCGGGCCAGATCTGGCGTCATGGGGCGGAGCCGAGAGTTTTACCACGGTGGGTGGGAGGAGCCAGCTTGAAGACCTTCCGGCAAGATTTAAAGCGGCAAGGATACCTGCCAATAAGTGTGGATGAACAACATATACCATTCCTAGAACTCCTGTTACAGGTGAGTAACCTGTATTTCCGGCGCTCCTTTTGGTCTGTCTTGGCTACGGGTTTTACCAAGTGCCTGGTGGTGGTTGAGGCCTTTCTATACATCGAGGGTATGGTTTTCCCTTACTTGGATGACTGACTGACTGAACACAGTAAGTGTTCCCAAGTCATCCTCGTCCCTGCCCAGAGACTTCAGTTCATTGGGGCAGTCCTGGACACGGTCCAGTGCAGAGCTTTTCTTCCTCCAGACAGGGTGGAGACCCTTCTCTGTCAGGCCTCCAAAGTGGCTTCTCCTCAGGACCATCCCGGCTCTGGAGGTCCTGTGCCTTCTGGGCCTGATGGCGGCCTCCATCACCGCCATTCCCTGGCAAGGCTTCACATGAGGGTCACTCAGTGGTCCTTGCAGATGCAGTGGGATCAGCTCCTGGACGACCTGGACCATTCGGTAATGGTCTCCTCAGCGGTCCAGAAAGAGATGCATTGGTGGATGGATTCCCACAATCTTTCCTTGGGGTTTCCTTCCGAGCCCTGCAACCTTAGCTTCCCTCACCATGGATGCATCAAATATGGGGTGGGAGCTCATCTATGGAGCAAAAGTCCAGGGACTATGGTCAAGCTTGTAGACTTCTTTACATATCAGTGTTCTGGAGATGAGGGCGGTCCTGTCGCCCTACAGGCCTTTCAGCCCCTCCTTCCCAAAGGATCACTGCTAATCCAAATGGACAACATGTTGGTTGTTTGGTATATCAAACAATAAAGGGAACCTGGTCGTACCCCTGTGCGGCAGGTGACGGGTGTGGAATTGGGCAGTCCAGCACCATCTAGCCCTTGTGACCGTGCACGTTCCAGGTGTTCTAAACATCCTGGCGGACAGTCTCAGCAGGTCTCGGACCCTAGCTCACAAGTGGGAATTGCATCAGGAAGTGGCGGACTCCATCTTCCAACGTGGAGGCCCCGGAAATCGCACCTCTTTGCCTCCGAATTCAACGCGAATTTCTAACTTTTGCTTGCTCATTCCAGAGCATGATGCTTTTGGAACATTACTTGTCTGTCTTGGACAGGGACATTTTGTATGCCTCCCTTCATTTCCCATTCTACAGAGGGTCCTTCTCAAACTTCAGGCGGAGAGGGCAAAGATGATCCTCATTGTTCCTCTCTGGCCGAGACAGATCTGGTTCCGCTGCTACAGCAGCTTTCGGGAACCACCAGTTCCACTTCCAGTGACTCCGACCTCCTGACCCAGGATCAAGGTTGACTGTTACATCCCGGGCTCGGGACCCTGCATCATCATCGTGGCTCCTGCAGACATAGTGATTTCTCGCTGGGGTCTCCTCTAGGGTTGCTCAAGTCCTCCCGAGGCTGAAAGCCCTCCACCCGCCTCCACTTATGCCATAAAGTGGAAGCGGTTTTCCATCTGGGCGACCGTAAGGGTAGGAACCCCTTCTCTTGTTCTGCCCCGCAAGTCATGGAATACCTCCTTCACTTGTCAGACTCTGGTCTGTCCTACTCTTCTTTGAAGGTCCATATTTCAGCTATCTTGGCGTACCACGAGCTTATGGATGGTCAACCCGTGGCTCAGTTGGAGGTCTCAAAACTTTTCTGAAGGGATTCTCCATCTGAACCCCCAATCCATGACCCAACTCCGCCTTGGGATTTGAACTTCATCTTAGAGAGGGTTCTGGAGATGGTGGAGAAAGGTCTGCCACTACAGTTCAGGCAGATGTCAGACCTCAAAGCGTACCCAGGCGTCAAGACCCTGTCCCAACACAAGTTCCTCTGTTGGAATTGGAGGTATAAAACCTTTTAGCTCTATGAGGTGGAGAGGGTCCTGGCCCACAAGAAAGACAAGGGCCTCTAGACCAGGTATTTTCTGGCATAAAGAAACTGGGAGTGGCAACCTATCTTAGATCTCAGATATTTAAACAAAACATCTGAAAAAAAAAATTCAAAATGGTCACTCTGTCACTAGTCATACAGTCTTTACAGCAGGGAGACTGGCTTGCCTCTCTGGACTTAAAGGACACTTACATCTGCATACCCATAAGGAGGTCTCATTGGAAGTTTTTCAGATTCAGGCTTCCTTCTGACCACTATCAGTTCACTATAATGCCCTTTGACTTGTCCTTGGCCCCAAGAGTCTTTACCAAGTGCCTTGCAGTGGTAGCAGCACACTCAGGAGACTGGGTGTCACTCTCTATCCTTATCTGGACAACTGGCTCATAGTAGCAAAGTCTCCTTGCCAGGTCAAGGAGTCCCTTTCCATTACAGAATGCACTCTGAAGTCTCTGGGTTTCCTGGTAAATCTAAAAGAAATCTCACCGGAACCCACTCAGCTGCTCACCTTCATAGGGCCCCAGCTGCTCACCTTCATAAGGCCCCAGCTGGACACTCGGAAAAGATATGCCTTCCTCCCACAGGAAAGAATTCAGAATTTCCTTTGATGGCAGATTCTTCGCCCAGGGACAGCCAAGACCAGCCAGACATTTTCTCAAAATCCTGGGACACATGGCTTCAATTACTTCAGTGGTCCCACGAGTCAGGTACAGGATGCAGTTCCTGCAAGCCTTCCTCAGAGCTCGCTGGTCTCAGAGAAGCAACAACTTTTCAAAGCTGATACCTGTGACAGAGCAGTTCCTCCAGAACCTACTGTGATTGAACAACACTGCAAATTTGCAAGCAGGGGTACCCTCGCAAGCTCCGCTACCCACAAGGTGATCACCACCTCCTGGGGTGGGAACACATCTGGACAGTGTCTCCAGTAAGAGGCACCTGGGCTCTCAAGAGTCACAGTTACACATAAATCTCTTGGAACTCAAAGCAATCTTTTAGCTCTCAAAGCTTTCGCTCCCAGCATAAAAGTTCAGGTGGTTTAAACATAGAAACATAGACTATGACGGAGATGAGGACCGCTTGGCCCAACCAGTCTGCCATTTCCCTACCTGTTGGATAAGCTGCAGATCCTAGTTAACCAACAGCCTATTTCTTCCTACCCTCAAGAATTGCTTTATGTCTGTCCCAAGCATTCTTGAATTCTCCACAGTTTTAGACCCCACAACCTCCTCAGGAAGGTGGTTCCATGTGTCCACCACCCTCTCTGTGAAAAAAAAAAAATCCTCACATTGCCCATGAGCCGTCCCCTCTGTCTTCAGATTGTGTTCCCTTGTTCTAGGGATATGGATATGTTGTTCATCCACACTGTCTGGCAGGTTTCTTGCGGAAGGTCTTCAAGCTGGCTCCTCCCACCCACCCACCCAGGTGGTAAAACTCCGGCTCCGCCCATGCGCCAGATCTTCCTTACCGCTTGGAAGCTCAGGTTCCCTCATAGCGCTCTCGTGATAGACTGGATCCTAATTCTTGGTTTGCGAAACTCATTTAAAATTTTCAAGACTTCGGTCAACTTTCTCCCTCGCTCGATGGACAAATCGACTTCAGTTTCAGCGGTACCCTTGTGGGCAGAAGATATCAGGGCGGACCTGCACTTCACGTGTGTCTACTGCCTTGGCCTAGAACCCGACCCACAGGACCTCACGGAGTCATGCTGTTCGTTTCGGACATCATCCGGAGGACCAGCTGCCGGTTAAAGCTAGGTTGCCCGAGCGCTACCTGCCAGTTAAGTTGAAGGAGGCCCGTTGGGCAGTTACGTGGTGGCTGGCTCGGCTGAGCAGCTCGAGCAGATGATCGCCCTCGAGGAGGAGGCGGCCCAGGCTGCATCTTCCTCTGTCGCGGCATTTATCCCGTTCTCCTTGGGTACCTCGTATTCAGCCGTTCAAGGAGCTTTGCCAATCCCTTTCCATGAAGGGAGGCGGGCCATCGGGACATTCCTCGGTCCAAAGAAGGATTCTAAGGGTAAGTCCATCGTCGGCGTTCGTGGGGCGGGAAGGTCCCTTCCCCGGACGGCCTGACTGTCGACTTGATCGAGGTGCGGCTAGGGCCGCTGGCTTCCACGGCGTCCCGTCAGGCCAACCCGGCCGAGACTCCGTCGATGTGGTCGAGATTTTCTCGACCCGTCGGTTGAGGCTGTCGACTGGTGAAGCGGACAACCCTTCTTCACGGTTCGCCCGGTGGAACCGAGGATCTGCCTGCGCCCCGGTGCAGCAGTCCCCAGTTAAGGTGTCGAGCCAAGGGAAAGCGGGTGTCCCCGCTCCTTCCCAGACCGTCCTCGGAAACACCGAGGATCTCGGTCTCAGACTTCTTCTTGGTCCAGCCGATCCGCCGACATCAGCGGTCTCAGTCTTGGCACCCGAGGTAAGTCGCTACACCGCTGCGTCCTCGTCTTGATTGCAGATTGCGTCGATGCTCACGAGGACCTGATGTGGCAGCAGTTACTTTTGTCTGGGAGCAAGTCGGCGCGATGCCTTCCCGGCCATCAAGTGGCTGTCACCCGAGCGGCGAAACAACCCTCGCCATAGTCGAGATGCCCAAGCCTGGGCGGTTGTTCGGCGAAACCTGCTGCCCCACCGATTGTGGTGGAACCTCCGCCTCCACAACCAAAATCGGGCGCCGACCAAGACTCTTGGTCGGTCAAGACCTGCCCCATAGGTTGTTGGTCACCTCACTTCCGACCGTCCTCGGCAGAGTGGAGGTGGCTCAGGCCCAAAGCAACTCTTAGTGGACTCCTCCGGTCTGGCGCGACTCCTCCCTGTTCTCCAGGCCGTTGACCTGGAGTCCTCCGGAGGCCAGTTGTTGGACGAAAGCCCATCGTCCTTCATGGGTTTGCCTCGCTCATCTTGGAGTCCACCGGGATGCAGCTCGAGCCCGTATCCAAGCGGGCCAAGTATCCCCTGACGGAGATACTGGACCGGGGATTCCCCAGGAGCCTTCCGGTGGCTGAGGCCATTGTTGGCCCAGGCTTGGAGCTTTGGCAGCGGCCTGCTTCCTGCCCTGCGACCTCGGCCAGGATGGCCAGGTAGTATCTGCGGTCCCCATCGGCTCTTTGCCCGGTTTCAGAACACCCCTCTGCCAAGGAGTTGGTCACCGACAGCGTTTTCCGCGCCGGAACGCTAGGATGTGGTACAAGCCCCCGACAAGGAGTCCAAAAGCTGGACTGCGCCGGGCGCAAGGTACGCCATGTCCTCCCTTGGCCTCCATCAGGCCAGCTCGGCCGTGCTGATGGCACACTTCTCTCACGCCCTCATGGGCTCCATGGATGAGGTGATCCCTCATCTCCCGGCCGACCTGCAGACCACGGTCTGGCAGGTTCGGGACCAGGGTAGGGCAGTGGCGAAGCAACAGCTTCAGATGGCTCTGGAGATAGGAGACTCCTGTGCCAGATCGGTTGCGGCAGCGGTGGCCATGCGCTGCAGAGCATGGCTGAGGATATCCACCTTCACGGCGGATACCCAGCACAAATTGGCGGGACGCCCTTCTTGGGACCGACTCTTTGGCCCTGGGTGGAGGGTCACCTCCAGCGGATTGAGAAGTCCAGTGCCACTCTGGACTCGGTCACCTCCGACCAGAAGGACAAAGGCCGGACAGCAGCAGCACAGGTCCTTTCATCCTTCTGCGCCTGCGGCTGTCCGACCCAACAGCACCAGCACCAGGGCCAGCAGGCTCGCAGCGCATCCCAAACCCAAACCTCGGCTTCCTGTAATAGGAAGTAGGAGACAAAGGCCCAGGAGGTCCCTCGGCTGGTCCATCCTCCAAGCTTGCCCAGTGACGGGTTGAGGATGTCGCCCCAGCCTCGTCCTCCCCTGTGTTCTCCACGTGAGGCGGCTCCGCCACTTCCTTTCCGCCTGGTCCGCTATCACCACGGACCGCTGGGTGTTGGAGGTGGTAGGAAAGGGCCTGCCTCTGGAGTTCGAGCAGGCCCACCCTTCTGAGCCATCGCCCTCGGGGCCATGGGGTCCCTAGCCTCGCTGTCGGCCCGCCGAGACGACTATTGCCCTGCTCCTCAAAAAGAGGTGATCAGGAAGGTTGGATCCTCCTCCAGACCGGGGTTTGTGTCCAGGTATTTCAAACAACATGAAGTCTTGCTGTATTCTGACATATGTAGTGATGTCCGACCTTTGAACTGCCCGGAGAGGAAAGAATGAACTTTCCATGCAAAGCATGGAATGCTGAGCTCGAGCTCGGTTGAGACTCTGTCTGTTGTTGTTTGAACTCAAACCGCCAGATTCTTTACTCCGCCTCACTGAACAGTCACTCGGAGATTTCTCCTTTGCTCGGTTCAATTTAGTTGGTTAAAGAGTCGTTTTCCTCAGTTTTAACCAAATTTAATCTGTTTAACCTGTCGGTTCAGTCTCTGTCTGTGGCATCGTGAGTACTAGATAGGTTTATTATTGTTTTCTTATGTGTGGAACTTGTAGCGTTGGCTCGGTTCGGTTTGAACCGATCAGGTTTATTCAAAAAGTTTGTTCTGCTTTTAGAGTGTGGTAACTGGTCCTTATCGGTTCTAAAAACAGGATTTCATTACGTTTTTTCCGACCATAACACGGTCAGGATCCGATAAGGGTGTCTTGCCTGGCGATTGCGAAAAAGGGTAAGTTTGCTAGGACTGGCCATGTCTGAGAAGCCTGAGAGAAAACCCGGCCCACTGGGTTTCAGCACTGTAGTGTGTGTGGGAAGCCTTTGCTAAGGCTGACCCCACACCACCTGTGTTTATTGTCTGGGGTTTGACCACCTTGATTCAGACTGCCAGATTTGCAAAATTTTCCTGCAGCTACCCTGGAAAAGAGAGTTGGTAGGCTCAGGGAAAGGGAGGCCAAAAGTCCACTGACCGGATGGCCAGCCCTGTTCGGTTCCAACCGAACCAGGAGGAGTGCCCTCTGACCAGGGCGAAACTTCTTCGGGCAAAGGAGAACTGACTCTGAGGAGTCGGTTCAGTTAAAAGAAAAGAAGGGATAAATCAGCTGGTGCGGATCCACAAGTTCTTTCTCTGACCGCTGATGAAATAGCCAAAGCGATAAGGATTGTTCAATCGCTAACCCTGGTTCCGCCGAACCGGCACCATCGGTTAGGGGCTCGGTTCGGTTGGTTCCCCGGTTCCAGATTATAATTTAGAGGATTTTATGAACCGGAGGAGGAGGAAGGAGAGTATGAGGATAGTGATGGTGATTATGAAAGTCTGGATGTGCCCATTGACCGGACATCTCCCCAGACAGACCTTCAGGGGTTTCTCCTCCTAGGCTTTCTGAGTCCCTTCCCATTTTATGTTTTACAAAAAGTGGCTGAAACTCTTCAGCTTCCTATGGAGGAAGCACTAGAGGATCAGGAGGAGCCTGATTATGTTGAGATGATGGACATCCCAGAGTCCAGGAGGCTGTCTATTCCCTCCATAAGTCTTTTGGGAAACAGACAATAACAATTTTAAAGACTCCTAATTCTATACCTCCTGTGGACAAGAGATATACTCTCTCAGTCTCAGATACGGAGTTCCTTACCCAGCAGTGCAGCCATGTTGAGGGTAGTGCAGGCTGCTGCCTGTGATAAGGCAAATATACCCTTGGCTTCACACCCCCAGATATGGACTCCAGGAGGATTGATGCCATGGCAAAGAAACAGTACATGGCAGCATCTTTGGGACTCAGGCAGGCTAATTATGTGGCCTATACAGCTAGATACCAGAAGTCTAGATGGGACACTGTAATGGCTCTGGCTAAACAGGTCCCTGGCCAGCTTGCCAAGGAGCTGGAGCAGGTGGCTGCAGATGGTATTGAGGCATCCAAGGTGCAATTTCATGCTGCAGTGGACTCCAATGATGTTTCATGTAGAGTCATGGCTACATCTGTGGCCCTTCTAGGATGGCTTGGCTCAGATGTACTAGCCTGTCTCAGGATACCCAGACTAAGGCCATGGATTTTCCTGTTGTGGGTAATTCTCTGTTTGGGGAGCAAACAGAGAACTAATGAAGAAAATGGATGAATACAGGACCACCTATAAGAGTGCTCAGGCCAAGGAAAGGCAAGCCACTCCCCAGAGGCAGCATTCCAGGGGCAGGGGCAGGCCTTTTCATAGGCCTTTCTACAAGCCCAGGCCTCCTCTTCCGCCTTTGCCCAGAGGGGGTTTTCAGAGGGAGAGACAGGCGGGGTACAAGCAGGCCTGCTACCACCCTCAGCCTAAAGCCCCTGCCAAACAGGCACCCTGATGGGTTTGCCAGGGCCGATTCTCCACCACCTGTAGGTGGCTGGCTTATTTTGTCCAGGACTGGATGTCTTTAACATCAGACAAATGGGTCCTGGAAGTAGTGAGCCAGGGACTGGTTCTTAGCTTCAAAAATTTCCTAAGATGAGAACCAGATCCTTTCCACCTGCAGATCCTTCAGAGGCACTTGCCCTAGAGGCAGATGTCTCTTCCTCTTGGCTCTGAGAGCCATAGAAAGAGTTCCACCCCTACACAAGGGAAAAGGATTGTACTCAGGTACTTCCTAACTCCCAAAAGACAGGAGAATGGCGGCCCATCCTGGACCTTAGATATTTAAACAAGCACCTTTTAAAGCCAGCGTTCAAAATGGTGACTCTGGGAATAATTCTACCCTCTCTAAGGCCAGGAGACTGGCTAGTTTCCTGAACCTCAAGGATGCCTATTTCCACATTCTCATCAGAAGCTCCCACTGAAAGTACCTCAGGTTCGAGTTGCCCTCAGGCCACTATCAATTCAGAGCAATGCCCTTTGGCTAACTTCAGCTCAAGGTGTTCACAAAATGCCTGGCAGTAGTGTTTGCTTTCCTAAGGAGAAAAAGATCTCCATCTTTCCATACCTGGACAACTGGCTCATAGTAAGTCAGTCTCCAGACCAAGTCAAGTCACACCTACAGATAACTCAGCAACTGCTCACTTCTCTAGGATTCCTTCTGAATCTTTCAAAGTCAGTTCTAGAGCCTGTGCAGCTCCTAACCTTCATAGGGGCAGAGCTGGATACATTAAAGGCAAGAGCCTTCCTTCCCCTGGACAGGCAAGGACCCTTGTTACACTGGCCTCTTCATTCACCCTCCAGGTGTCTCGACCAGCAAGGCATTTTCTGCAGCTCCTGGGCCACATGGCTGCTTCTACAGCAGTGGTTCAAGGAGCAAGATTTCAGATGAGGGACATTCAGTTCCACTTAAGAGCCTTCGGTCTCAGAGAAAGGATCCTCTGACCAAACTAATCCCAGTGACTCGAACCCTGATCCAGGCTTTGCAATGGTGGCAGGATCAGGACAACCTAAGACAAGGAGTTCCTTTGTCACTCAATCTCATTCTCTAATCCTTACTACAGATGCCTCCCTCTTGGGGACTGACCACCCAAGGGTGTGGTCACCTCAAGAATCTCTGCTTCACATCAGTCTCTTAGAACTCAGAGCAGTGTTTCTAGCACTTCAGGCTTTTTCCAAGTCTGTTCAGAACAAAGTAGTTCAGATCAGGACAGACAATACCACCACAATGTGGTACATCAACAAGCAAAGGGCACTCGGTCTATGGCCTTGTGCACAGAGGCAATGAAGTTGTGGTCTCTGGCCTATTCCTGAATACCTCTCTCATAGCAGTGCACCTCCCAGGGAAGGACAATGTCCTGGCAGATGCTCTCAGCAGGATATCTCAGGGCCATCACGAATGGTCCCTGGATCCCCTGACTTTGAAGGTGATCTTCTCCAGATGGGGCACCCACAGATAGAATCTTTTGCAGCCCCAGACAATCACCAACTTCCCTTTTTGCTGCAGGCCCCAGTGTTGGGCTCAGTCCCCTGGATGCCCTAGTTCTCAATTGGGAAGGGAAGTTCCTGTATGCTTTCCCCTTCCTCTCCTGTTCAAGGTATTAGTCAAAATCAGGTCTCAGCCCTGCAAAGTGATTCTAATTGCTCCAGACTGGGCCAGACAGCCCTGGTACCCCTCTTGCTGTCCTTAGCAGTCCACCTTCCCTATCTCTTCCCAGGAAGTACAACCTGTTAACATGTTCTCAGGAGGGTCTGGTATCCGAATCTCTCAATCTCAAGGCCTGGCTCTTGAGTTAGAATTTCTGGTTGCATCTCTCAAGGTGTTCTGGATATTTTAAAGGCTTCTAAAGCCTTCCACCAGAAAGACTTACAACTCAAAATGGAAAAGGTTTACTATTTGGTGCTCTGGGAAGCATATTTCTCCAGAGCCTGCTGGGTTGCCTACAGTCCTTGACTATATGGTTCATCTCAATAGTTTGGGACTCGGACCAGCTACCCTAGAGTGCATCTGGCTGCTGTCTCTGCTTTCTTGTCAGCAGGCAAGCACTCTTCCCTTTCAGCCCATCCTGTATTCTGTAAGTTCTTCAAGGGTTGCTGCATACCAATCCTCCTTCAGGGACCCTGCCCCTGCTTGGGACCTTACTGTTTGCATTGCTCAGTTTATGCAACCCCTTTGAGCCTTTGTCCTCAGCAGAGCTTAAGTACTTGGCTTGGAAAACTGTTTTCTTGGTAGCCATTACTTCTGCCAGGCTATAAGTGAGTTACAGGCCCTGTCAGTGGAGCCTGATTTTATCTCTTTCCATAGAGATAAGGTGGTCCTCAGGACTAATAGGAAGTTTTTGCCTAAGGTGGTTTCAGATTTCCACCATAACCAGTCTGTGTCTCTTCCTGTTTTCTTCACTGACCATTCCTCCTCTGGGGACAGGAGGCTGCACAGCTTGGATGTGAAAGGGCCCTTAGCTACTACATAGAGCGCACCAAGGGTCACAGATTTGACTTCCTCCAACTGTTCCTCACTTATGGTGAGGTTGGTAGGAAAACCTGCCACTAAGAGATCTATTGCCAGGTGGATTGTCTCTTGCATACAATTTTGCTATGAAAAATTAGGTAGGATCCCACCCTCAGGCCTGAGGGCTCACTCTACCAGAGGTACAGCTGCTTCCCTGGCTGCTGCCAGGATATTCCTATCTTAGAGATTTGTCAAGCAGCCACCTGGAAAACAGTACACACTTTTACCAAGCATTACCCTCTGGATATCCAGGCTAGGAGTGATACTCGGTTTGGCACAGCAGTGCTTCAGAGCCTATTCAGTAGGTTCTGTCCCTCCTCCATGGAGGTACTGCTTAGTAGTCTGCATATGTCAGAATACAGCAAGACTTCATGTTGTTTGAAGAAAAAATTACTCACCTTAGTAATGTTGTTTCTTCTAATGGAGTCTTGCTGTATTCTATTCCTAATCTCTGCTCCCCTCTCAGAACCTGGGTTTCAAACAACATGAAGTCTTGCTATATTATGACTATTGCAGTTTGTCCCAGCCTTAGAACTGCTCGGAGGTGAAAGAGTTAACTTCCATGCAGAGCATGGAGCTTAACCCGTGAGCTCGGTTCAAGCTCTGTTAGGCTGGTTTCAAACCGAAACCGTCATATTCTTACTCCGCTTCACTGAACAGTCGCTCCGGAGATTCCTCCTGTTGCTCGGTTCATTTCTTGGTTTAAAGCGCTATTTCTCGGTTGAATTTAACGCTGATTTAATTATTTTAACCGCAAAACCGATCGGTTCAGGCTCTGTCTATGGTAATCGTAAGTAATAGATAGGGTTTTCTGTGTGGAACTTGTAAGTATTAATGGGTTCGGTTGGACCATTCGGTCTGTTTAAATATAAGTTTAAAAGCCTTTTAAGGCTTCTTAAGTCCGTTCCGGTTCTTATCGGTTCTAAAAAACGGATTTCATTACGCTTTTTTCACGACCCGTGACACGGTTTGGAACCGATAAGGTGTCTTGCCTGGCACTGCCATTAAAAGGCAAGTTTGTTGGTTAGGCTGGCATCATGTCTGAGAAACCCAAAAGAAAAACGGGCCCACTGGGTTTCAACACTGTAGTGTCTGTAGGGAAGCCTTTGCCAAGGCTGACCCACACACATGTGTCTATTGTCTGAGGTTTGACCACCTCAATTCAGACTGCCAGATTTGTAAAAATTTCCCTGCAGCCACCCTGGACAAGAGTGGGCAGGCTCAGGAACGAGAGGCCAAAAGTCTGCTGACCCGGATGGCCAGCCCGGTTTGGTGCCAACCGAACCGAGGGGTCTCCCTCTGACCAGGGCGAGACTTCCTCGGGCAAGCGAAAAGCTGGCTCTGAGGAGCCAGTTCCAGCAAGAACTCTAAAAATCAGCAGGTTTGGGTCCAGAATTCCTTCTCCAACTGCTGCAGAGATAGCAGGGCAATTCAGATTGTCCAGTCCCTGTCCCGGTTCCCTCGAACCGCCACTGTCTGGGAAAAGGTCGGTTCGGTCGGTTCCAGTGGTTCAGGATTATGATATAGAAGAGTTCTATGAACCAAGAGGAGGGATGAGGATTATGATCAGTGTGAATGTGACTTTGAAAGTCTGGATGTGCCCATTGAACCGGACATCTCCCAGACAGACCTTCAGGTGAGTCTCCCTAGGCTTTCTGAGTCCCTTCTCATTTTGTTTTATAAAAGTTGCTGAGACCCTCCAGCTTCCCTTAGGGAGGCTTTGGATGAACAAGAGAAGCCTGACTGTGTGGAGATGATGGATATCCCAGAGTCAGGAGGTTGTCCATCCCTTTACATAAATCTTTTAGAAAACAAACAAAAATTTTAAAAGCTCCTAATTCTGTGCCTCCTGTGGATAAAAGATGGACAGGAGGTACACTTTGTCAGGTCCTGATACAGATTTTCTTTCACAGCAATGCAGTCATGTTGGGGTAGTTCAGGCTGCAGCCTGTGATAAAGCTAATATTCCACTGGCTTCACATCCTCTGACAAAGATTCCAGGAAGATTGATGCCATGGCCAAAAAACAATACATGGCAGCATCCTTGGGACTCAGACAATCTAACTATATGGCTTATGTTGCAAGATACCAGAAATCTAGATGGGATACTGTCATGGCCTTAGCCAAACAGGTCCTAGGCCAGCTCTCAAAGGAGCTGGAGCAGGTGGCTCTTGATGGTATTGAGGCATCTAGGTGCAATTCCATGCTGCAGTGGATTCTAACGATGTATCCTCTAGAGTCATGGCTACATCTGTGGCTTTTAGGAGATTGGCCTGGCTCAGGTGTACTACTTTGTGCAGGATACCCAGTCTAAGGCTATGGATTTTCCTGTGGTGGGAAATTCTCTGTTTGGGGAGCAGACAGAGAATTATATGAAGAAATGGATGAATATAGAACCACTTACAGGAGTGCACAAGCCAAGGAGCGGCAAGCCACTCCTCAGAGGCAGCCCCCAGGGGTAGGGTGAGGCCTTTTCACAGGCCTTTACCAGACCCAGGCCTCCTCCTCTTCAGCCTATGTACAGAGGGGTTCTTCAGAGGAGAGGCAGACAGGGTTCGAGCAGGCCTGCTCCAACCCCTTAGCCTAAAGCCCCTGCCAAACAGGCACCCTGATGGGATGCCCAGGGTCGACTCTCCACTACCTGTAGGGGGCAGGTTGGCTCACTTGTCCAGGACTGGCAGTCTTTAACTTCAGACAGGTGGGTCCTGGAAGTAGTGACCAGGGTCTATTCTCAGCTTCAAGAAATTTCCAAAGATGAGGCCAGATCTTTTCCACTACAAACCCTTTAGAGACTCTTGCTTTGGAAACAGAAGTCTCAACCTCTTGGCTCTCAGAGCTGTGAAAAGGTTTCTCCCTTCACCAGGGCAGGGTCTGTACTCCAGGTACTTCCTTACCCCAAAAAGACAGGAGAGTAGCGGTCTATCCTGGATCTAAGATATCTAAACAAAGCGCCTTTTAAAGCCAAAGTTCAAAATGGTGACACTGGGAATGATTTTACCCTCCCTAAGGCCAGGGGACTGGCTGGCCTCCCTGGACCTCAAAGATGCCTACTTCCATGTTCTTATCAGAGCTCCCATCAAAAGTACCTCAGATTCGAACTGCCCTCAGGCCATTATCAGTTCAGAGCAATGCCCTTGACCTCACTTCTGCCCCAAGTGTTCACAAAATGTCTGGCAGTGGCAGTCGCTCACCTAAGAAGGCAAAGATTGCCATTTTTCCCTACCTGGATGACTGGCTCATTGTGGGTCAGTCTCCAGATCAGATCAAATCACACCTGCTAGTTATCCAGCAGCTGCTTACCTCTCTGGGATTTCTTCTCAATCTTCCAAAGTCAGTTTTGGAACCTGTCCAGGTACTCACCTTTATAGGCGCAGAACCGGACACAAAAGCAGGCCAGGGTCTTCCTTCCCTGGAAAGGGTAAGGACCTTAGTGGCCCTGGCAGCCTCCTTCACTCTGCAGGTCTCTCAACCAGCAAGGCATTTCTGCAGCTCCTAGGGTACATGGCTGCCTCCACAGCTGTGGTGCAAGGAGCAAGATTTCAGATGAGGACATTCAGTTCCATTTGAGAGCTTTCTGGTCTCAAAGAGATCCTCTATCAAGTTAATCCCAGTGACTCGAACTCTGATCCAGGCCCTTCAGTGGTGGCAGGATCAGAGCAATCTGAACAGGGTGCCTTTCATCCTCTGTCCCATTCCTTGACCCTCACTACAGATGCATCCCTCTTGGGATGGGGAGCTCACATGGGCGACCTCTCCACCCAGGGATTATGGTCCCCTCAGGAATCTCTGCTCCACATCAATCTGCTGGAACTCAGAGCTGTTTTTCTAGCACTTCAGGTTTCTCTGCATCTGTTCAGAACAAGGTGGTACAGGTCAGAACAGACAACACCACTACAATGTGGTACATCAACAAACAAGGGGCACTCGGTCTTGGACCTTGTGCACCGAGGCGATGAAGTTGTGGTCTCTGGCTCATCCTGAACACTTCCCTCATAGCAGTTCACCTCCCAGGCAAGGACAATGTCCTGGCAGATGCTCTCAGCAGGATTTCCCAGGGCCATCACGAATGGTCACTGGATCCCCTAGTTCTGGGGATAGTGTTTGCCAGATGGGGCACTCCTCAGATAGATCTTTTCGCAGCCCAGACAATCATCAACTTCCACTGTTTTGTTGCAGGCCCCAGTGTTGGGCTCAGTTCCCCTGGATGCCTTTCTCCTCGATTGGGAAGGAAGTTTCTTTATGCCTTTCCCCTTCCTCTCCTGTTCAAAGTACTAGTCAAAATCAGGTCTCAGCCCTGCAAAATGATCCTGATTGCTCCAGACTGGAGCCAGGCAGCCCTGGTACCCTCCTTCTGTCCTTAGCAGTCCATCTTCCCTGTGTCTCCCCAGGAACCACAATCTGTTAACCTGTGCTCAGGGAGAGTTTGGTATCTGAATCTCAAATCCCTCAACCTCAAGGCTTAGCTCTTGAGCAGTTAAGTTGCTGATTTACAACTTTCTCAAAGTGTTCTCGAAATCCTGAAGGCTGCTAGGAAGCCTTCCACCAAACTACCTATAACTCCAAGTGGAAAAGGTTTCCATATGGTGTTCTGGGAGCATGTTTCCCCAGAATCTGCTGATCTACCCACTGTATTGGACTACATGGTCCATCTTAATTCTTTGGGTCTGAGACCAGCCACCTGAAAGTGCATTTGGCTGCTGTCTCTGCCTTCATTCAGCAGGAAGCCCTCTTCTCTTTCTGCTCATCCTGTATTTTCCAAGTTTTTTAAAGTTGCTTCACACCAATCTCCATTCAGGGACCCTGCCCTGCTTGGGATCTTAATGTATGCATTGCTCAGCTAATGCAACCCCCCTTTGAGCCTCTGTCTTGGCAGAGCTTAAGTATTGACTAGAAAACTGTATTTCTGGTATGTCTCTTCTGCCAGGCGTATAAGTGAGTTACAGGCTTTATCAGTAGAAACTGACTTTATTTCCTTTCACAGGGATAAAGTAGTCCTCAGGACTAACAGGAAGTTTTGCCTAAGGTGGTTTCAGATTTCCACCTTAACCAATCTATTTCACTTCCAGTGTTCTTCACTGACCATTCCTCCTCTGGTGAGAGGAGGCTGCACAACAGATGTTAGAGGGCCCTAAGTTACTACATAGGCGTGCCAAGGGTCACAGGTTTGACTCCCTCAACTGTTTCTCACGTATGGTGAGGTTGGGAAAGGAAACCTGCCACTAAGAGATCCATTGCCAGGTGGATCGTTTCTTGTATCCAATTTTGCTATCAAAAGCTGGGTAAGGTTCCCCCGTCAGGCCTGAGGGCTCACTCTACCAGAGGTACAGCTGCATCTCTAGCTGCTGCTAGAGACATCCCTATCTTGGAGATATGTCAGGCAGCTACTTGGAAGACAGTACACACTTTCACCAAGCATTACTCCCTGGATATTCAGGCCAGGAGGGATGCTCGGTTTAGCACAGCCGTGCTTCAGAGCCTATTCCTAAGTAGGTTCTGTCCCTCCTCCATGGAGGTACTGCTGTGTAGTCTGCAATAGTCATAATATAGCAAGACTTCATGTTGTTTGAAGAAAAATTACTCACCTTAGTAATGTTGTTTCTTCTAATGGAGTCTTGATATATTATGACCTCCCCAACCTGCCCCTCTCAGAACTCCTACTTTGGGTATGGGGTGGGTAGTCCTCTGTTGGCATTTATTGATGCCCTCTTTCATGTTTGGGTGTTGTGTTTATTTAGTTATTTTATCTTATTTTTCTGGTCCACTGACTTGAGTCTTTGTGTTGGGACCAGGAAAAATGTGTTAATATATTAGTGGCCAGTTGGCTGAGTGTGAGTTACAGCTTCCACACAGAACCTTAGTGAGTTTTTGCTCGTAAAGATCTGGCCAGTTTCGGTTTGAAACCAGCCTAACAGAGCTTCTGACCGAGCTCGCGCTCTAAGCTCCATGCTCTGCATGGAGTTAACTCTTTCACCTCCGGAGCAGTTCTAAGGCTGGGACAAACTGAAATAGTCATAATATAGCAAGACTCCATTAGAAGAAACAACATTACTAAGGTGAGTAATTTTTCTTTGTGATGTGGGTGGGCAGCAACAGTGTTGGCGCTCTGGAGGTGCCCCTTTTTCTCACCCTCTTAATTTGGGTGTGTGTGTTGTGTTTTGTTTTATTTTTTGGGTTTCCTGACTTGAATCTTTGCCTTGGAACCAAAAAATCTTTTGTTATATTTAGTAGCCAGTTGGCTAGTGTAAGTTTACAGTTTCCACACAGGACACCCAGTGAGTATAGCTCGTAAAGATCTGGCGGTTTGAGTTCAAACAACAACAGAGTGTCAACCGAGCTCGAGCTCAGCGTTCATGCCTTGCATGGAAAGTTAACTCTTTCCTCTCTGGGGCAGTTCAAGGTTGGACATCACTGCTCCTTTAGTCTCTCGTTGTATGACTTCTCCTACAGACCCTGCACCATTTTAGTTGCTCTCCTCTGGACTGCCTCTATCCTGTCTATGTCCTTGCGGAGATGGGCTCTTTAGAACGGACGCAATACTCAGATGAGGTCTAGCCAACTGTTGGTACAGAGGGATAACAACTTCCTGGTTTCTGCTGGTGATGCCTCTCCTATATATCCCAGTATCCCCCCAGCCCTCCCTACTGCCTTTTCGTATTGCTTGCTAATCTTAAGGTCATCTGATATGATTACCCCCAGGTCCCTTTCCATTTTGTTGTTGTTACTACCCCCCAACATTGTGTACTCTTCCCTGGGTTTTTGTTTCCCAGGTGCATACATACCTCATCTGTTGTCCCTGATTTTGCCTCAGAAATTTACTCTGTCCCTCCTAAAAATGTATTTCTGTGACCAAACAGTGTGGTTTTAACCACACAATAATATCAAACATTAAAGTTACATACTTGTTCTTCCTTAGAAAATGTATTATACACTAAGCCCTTATTCTGTCAGCTTCTTGAGTGGATATCACAAATTTTCAAGATGTGTCCTTGATTTTGGTCCTTTGTTTCTGGCTTTTAAGCCTTGTCCCTGATTTATGAGGCAGGAGGCTGAGAGGTATGGGTGCATAATTTTGCACTTCTTTGCATTGAATCCAAGCTGCCATACTTCTGACCATTCCTCCAACCTTGCCAAGTCCCTTCTCATCCTTTCCACCCCCTTGTGTTATCTACCCTGTTGCAGATCTTTGTGTCATCTGCAAAGAGGCATACTTTTCCTTCAGTCCTCTGCAATGTCACTTGTAAAGAAATGAAAAGGACCGGACCCAGTACCGAACCTCAATTGTACTAGTAACCCCCTTTCTTCAGAGTGGACTCCTTTACTATTACCTTCTGTGTCCTGTTGTCCAGCCAGTGTTTTTTTCAGACTGCCACCCTGGGACCCGCTCCCAGGCTGGCTAATTTATTAATCTTTTTGTGGGACTGTGTCAAATGCCTTGCTAAAATCTAGGTAGGCCAAGTCCACACCCCTTCCCTGGTCTACTACTTTGGTCACTCAGTCAAAGAAATTGATTAGATTCGTCTGACATGACCTTCCTGCTGTGAATCCATGCTGCCTTGGGTCCTGTGCCCCAGTGGCCTCTAGGTACTCAACAGTTTTTCCTTCAGAAGTGATTCCATTTGGACAGACAACACCACTGCAATGTTTTACATAAACAAGCAGGTGGGACGGATCAGGAATACTTTGTTTGGAAGCTCTGGTCTCTAGTCTTCTCCTGGGAGTCAGCCTCTCAGCTATTCACCTCCCAGGCAAACACAATATCCTGGCAGATGCTCTGAGTCACATCAGTCAAGGCCAGAGCTAATGGACTCTGAACAAGCAAGTACTAGCCACAATGTTCAGGCAGTGGAGCACACCAGAAGTGGCTTTGTTTGCCTCTCCCCTCAGTTTTCAGCTTCCTCGGTACTGTGCAGGCCCCAGTCCGGGAATGCTTCCCTTGGATGTCTCGATCCTGGACTGGTCAGGGAGGTTCCTATATGCATTCCCACCTTTTCCCCTGATACTCAGGGTATTGCTGAAACTCTGATAACAGCCTGTATCAATGATCTTGGTGGCTCCGGATTGGCCCAGGCAAGCCTGGTATCCTCCTTCTCTCAATGTCCTGCAGCAGGCCCTTTCGCCTGCCTCCAACTCACTCCTGCTGACCCTTCCTCAGACAGGAGTGCAGTATCAGACATACACTCTCTTCACCTCAAGACCTGATTCTTGAGGAGTTAGATTTCCATCCTCAAAGTACTCTGAACAGGTCCTTAAGATACTGAGAATGGCAAAAAAAAAATGAACACCAAGAAGATTTATGCACTGCAGCCAAATGGAAAAGGTTTCCCTCTGGTGCAAGAACAAAAGGTCGACCTCCTTTCAGTTTCAGACCCTCAGCTGCTGGATTACCTGGTACACTTGCAGGCCTGAGTGAAACCATCTTCCCTCAGGGTACACCTGGCTGCAGTTTTGGCCTACCTTCGGTGGAAAGAAAAAAATCTGTTTTCCCATGCCATATTTAAACAGTTTTCAAAGGCCTCGTGCACCTTGAGCCTCAGTCAGGGAACCAATTCCTCCTTGGGCCTGAACCTCTGCATAGACAGGCTTATGAAACCACCCTTTGAGTCGATGTCCGCTGCTCGTATCAAGTTTGTGATTTGGAAGACCGTCTTCCTGGTGGCCATTACCTCTGCCTGGAGGATTTCAGAGCTGTGCATCGAGCCAAATCACATCATCCCTCACAATGATAAAGTTGAGCTCAGGACAAATAGGAAATTTCTGCCAAAGGTGGTTTCAGAGTTCCACTTAAACCAGTCCGTTACTCTGCCTGTCTTCTTTACTGAAATCCACTCTTAGCGAGCAGAAGCTCCACAGCCTGGATGTCGAAAGAGCCATCTTTTACTACCTAGAGCATACCAGACAGTCCAGAGGCTCTTCCACTCAGGTGTTACTCACCTACAGGTATGTAGGCAGAGGAAGACCAGCTACCAAGAGAACTATTTCAAATATCTTGAAGTCTTGCTGTATTCTGACAAATGTAGTTAGGTCCTGCCTTTCAACTGCCCGGAGAACATAGGATTAACTTTTCTATGCATGGCATAGAATGCTCATCACGAACTTGGTTGAAGCCTCTGCCTGTTGCTATTGAACTGCAACCGTCAGATTCTTTACTCAGCCTCACTGGACAGTGGCTCGGAGATTTCTCCTGCTGCTCGGTTCAGAGTCGGTTGAAGTGTAAGCTTTTACCGTCCGGTTGTTGTTTCCTTAGTCGGTTCAAGTCTCTGTCTGTGGTACTGTGAGTACTAGATAGGTTTTGTTCTGTTTTCTGTGTGGAACTTGTAAATTTATGGATCGGTTCGCTGAACCGATCATTTTGAGTTAAAATTTGTACTTTACTTTAGTGTGTGGTTACCGGTCCGTATCAGTTCTAAAAAAGCGGGTTTTAGTATGTTTTTTCAGACCCGTGACACGGTCAGGAACCAATAAGAGTCTTGCCTGGCGGATTGCCGAAAAAGGAGTAAGTTTGGTTAGGTTGGCCATGTCTGAGAAACCAAGAAAAAAATGGGCCCACTGGGTTTCAACACTGCAGTGTGTGTGGGGAGGTCTTTGCTAAGGCTGATCCCACATCACCTGTGTTTATGTCTGGGGTTTGACCACCTCGATTCAGACTGCCAAATTTGCAAAATTTTCCCAAATCTACCCTGGAAAAGAGATTAGGTAGACTGAGGGAAAGGGAGGCCGAGAAGTCACTGATCCGGATGGCCAGCCCGGTTCGGTTCTGGCCGAACCAGAAGAGTGCCTTCTGACCAGGGAGATAGCTAACCGGGCAAAGAGAGCCGATTCGAGGAATCAGTTCCGACAAAGAAAAGAAAAGACAAGTCGACTGGTTCGGATCCTGAATCTCATACTCCGACCGCGATGAAATAGCCAAAGCGATTAGATTGTGGAATCGCTTCAGTCGGTTCTGACTGAACCGCACCTTTGTGAGGGCTCAGTTCGGTCGGTTTCCTGGTTCCGATTATACCCTGGAAGAATTTTATAAACCAGAGTTTGAGGAGGAAGAGAGTTTGAAGATGATTATGATGATGGTGAAAGTCTGGATGTGCTTATTGACCTGGACATCTCCCAGACAGACCTTCAGGTGTTTCTCCTCCTAGGCTTTCTGAGTCCCCCTCACACTACATGTTTTACAGAAAGGTGGCTGATACACTCCAGCTTCCTGTGGAGGAGGCAGTGGAGGATCAGGAAGAGCCTGACTATGTAGAGATGATGGACATCCCAGAGTCCAGGAGACTGTCTATTCCCTCCACAAATCTTTGGGAAACACACAAAAATTCTTAAGTCTCCCAATTCCATACCTTCTGTGGACAGAAGAATGAACAAGAGATACTCTTTCAAGCTCGAATCTCGAGTTCCTTTTTCAGCAATGCAGCCATGTTGGGGTTGTACAGGCTGCTGCCTGTGATAAGACAAGCATTCCCTTGGCATCCGCCCCCAGACAAGGACTCCAGGAAGATTGATGCCATGGCAAAGAAGCAGTACATGGCATCATCCTTGGAATCAGGCAGGCTAATTAATGGCCTATGCAGCCAGGTACCAGAAGCCCAGGACACTGTGCTGGCACTGGCTAAACAGGCTCCTCCCCAGCTTGCCAGGGAGCTGGAGTAGGTGGCTGCAGATGGAATTGAGGCATCGAAGTTCAGTTTCATGCTGTTGTAGACTCCAGTGATGTATCATCAAGAGTCATGGCTACATCTGTGGCTCTTCAGAGAAGGCTTGGCTCAGATGTACTAGCCTCTCACAGGATACCAGGATAAGGCCATGGATTTTCCTGTAGTGGGTAATTCTTTTGTTTGGGGAGCAGAAAGAGAATTACATGAAGAAAATGGATGAATACAGGACCACTTACAGGAGTGCTCAGGCCAAGGAAAGGCAAGCAACTCCTCAAAAGCAGCAGTCCAGGGGCAGGGGCAGGCCTTTCCAAAGGCCTTTTACAAGCACAGGCCTCTTCTTCTTTTTCACAGGGGGTCCTTCAGAGGAGAGGCAGAAGGGGATGAGCAGGCCTGCATCCACCCCTCAGCCTAAAGCCCCTGCCAAGCAGACACCCTGATGGGTCTGCCCAGGTCGATTCACCTATACCAGTAGGAGGCAGGCTGGCTTACTTTGTCCAGGACTGGATGTCTCTTACATCAGACAAGTGGGTCCTGGAAGTAGTAAGCCAGGGTCTGGTTCTTAGCTTCAAAAAATTTCCCAAGCTGAGAGCCAGATCTTTTCCACCTGCAAATCTCTCAGAGACCCTTGCCTTAGAGGCAGAGGTTTCTTCTCTCCTAGCTCTCAGAGCTATAGAGAGATACCTACCCTACACTGGGGCAAAGGATTGTACTCCAGGTACTTCCTAACCCCCAAAAGACAGGAGAGTGGCGACCATCCTGGACCTAAGATACCTGAACAAACATCTTTTAAAGCCAAAATTCAACATGATAACTCTGGGAATTATTCTTCCTCTCTCAGGCCAGGGGACTGGCTAGCCTCCCTGGACCTCAAGATGCCTACTTTCACATTCCCATCCGGTGCTCCCACAGAAAGTACCTTAGGTTTAAGTTGCCTTCAGGCCACTGTCAGTTCAAGAGCAATGCCTTTGGCCTAACATCAGCTCCATGGGTCTTCACAGAGTGACTGGCAGTAGTTGTTGCCTTCCTAAGAAGACAAAATATTTCCATTTTCCCATACTTGGACGACTGGCCTATAGTAGGCCAGTCTCCAGACCAAGTCAAGTCACACCTGCAAGTGACCCAGCATGTGCTCACTTCTTTAGGATTTCTTCTCAGCCTACCAAAGTCAGTTCTCGAACCAGTGCAGCTCCTCGCCTTCATAGGGGCAGAGCTGGATATGGTGAAAGCAAGAGCCTTCCTTCCCTAGAAAGGGCAAGGACCCTCATGGAACTGGCCTCTTCATTCAGCCTTCAGGTGTCTCAACCAGCAAGGCATTTCCTTCAGCTACTGGGCCATATGGCAGCTTCTACAGCAGTGGTCCAGGGCGCAAGATTCCAAATGAGGGACATTCAGTTCACTTAAGAGCTTTTGGTCCCAAAGAAAGGATTCCGTTACCAAACTAATTACAGTGACTCGAACTCTGATCCAAGTCCTGCAGTGGTGGCAGGATCAGGACAATTTGAGGCAAGGGTTCCATTGTCACTCAGTCTCATTCAGTGGTCCTCACCACAGATGCTTCCCTGCTGGGCTGGGGAGCCCATTTGGGGATCTTGCCACTCAGGGACTGTGGTCGCCTCAGGAATCTCTGCTTCACATCAATCTCTCGGAACTCAGAGCAGTGTTTCTGGCAGTGCAAGTTTTTTCCAAATCTGTACAGAACAAGGTGGTTCAGGTCAGGTCAGAACAGACACCACTACCACCATGTGGTACATCAAAAGCAAGGGGCACTCAGTCTACAGCCTTGTGCACTAGGCGATGAAGTTGTGGTCCCTGTCCTATTCCTGCAAACCTCTCCGATAGCAGATGCACTGAGCAGAATATATCAGGGCCATCACAAATGGGCCCTAGATCCTCTGGTGTTGAAAGTGATTTTCTCAAGATGGGGCACTCCAGAGATAGATCTTTTGCAGCCCCAGACAATCACCAACTTCCTCTTTTTGTTGCAGACCCCAGTCTTGGGCTCAGTCCCCTGGATGCTCTGATCCTGAACTGGGAAGGGAAATTTCTGTATGCTTTCCCCTTCCTCTCCTGTTCAAAGTGCTTGTCAAGATAAGGTCACAACCGTGCAAAGTGATTCTGATTGCTCCAGGCTGGGCCAGGCAGCCATGGTATCCTTGTTGCTGTCCCTGGCAGTCCATCTTCCCTGTCTCTTCCCAGGAATTACAACCTGTTAACATCCTCCCAGGGAGGATTTGGTACCAGATCTTCAGTCTCTCAATCTCAAGGCTTGGCTCTTGAAGAGTTAGAGTTTGCAGATCTGCATCTTTCGAGGGGTTCTGGATATCCTTAAGGCTTCTGAAAGCCTTCCACCAGAAAGACATACAACTCCAAATGGAAAAGATTCAGCATTTGGTGTTTTAAGAAAATATTTCTCAGACTCTGCTGATTGTCTACGGTTCTGGATTATATGGTCCATCTTAATGGCCTAGGTCTCAGACCAGCTACTCTTAAGGTACACTTGGCAGCTGTTTCTGCTTTCCTGTCTATAGGCAAGTCTTCCTTTCTGTCATCCCATCCTGTATTCTGTAAGTTTTTCAAGGGATTGCTTCACCAGTCCCCCTTTAGGATCCTGCTCCTGCTTCGGATCTTAATGTTTGCATTGCTCAGCTTATGCAACCCCTTTGAGCCTTTGTCCTCAGCAGAGCTAAGTACTTGACTTGGAAAACTGTATTTTGGTAGCCATTACTTCTGCCAGACGTATCAGTGAATTGCAAGCCTTGTTAGTGGAATCTGATTTCATCTCTTTTCACAGAGATAAAGTGGTCCTTAGAACTAACAGAAAGTTCTTGCCTAAAGTGGTTTCAGATTTCCACCTCAATCAGTCTATATCTCTCCCTGTTTTCTTCACTGATCATTCTTCCTCGGAGAGAGGAGACTACACAGTTTGGATGTTAAAGAGCCCTTAGCTACTACATAGAGTGTACCAAGGGTCACAGGTTTGAATCCCTCCAGTTGTTCCTCACTTATGGAGAAGTTGGGAAGGGCAAACCTGCCACTAAGAGATCTATTGCCAGGTGGATTGATTCTTGATACAATTCTGCTATGAAAAACTGGTAGAATTCCACTCTCAGGCCTGAGGGCTCATTCCACAAGAGGTACAGCTGCTTCCTGGCTGCTGCCAGGGATATCCCTCTCTTAGAAATTTGTCAAGCAGCCACCTGGAAAACATACTATTTGCCAGCAGATTAGGCCTTAGGTCTATCAAGTCTGCTCGAACCTCAGATCCTTAGTTGGGTGCCGAGGCCTCCCTCCCTTGTGCTCCAGAAACCCTATCATCCATCCCCACCCCTGGGACAGGCCATCATCTGATACATCCACTTTCTGTGTCTGTCCACCCTCCTTGAAGCCCTCCACTGTGGATCTCTGAACCAGCTCACCAGGCAGTGCATTCTAAGGGTCCACCACTCTCAGTGAAAACCTCCTGCTGTTTTCCCCTCACCCTTCCACCTCCAACTTCAAACCATACCTCTGGTGATACCTCCCTGCGCCTAAAGATCCCTCCATGTTTACCTATTTATTCCTTGAGGTACTTGAAGACCTCAATCATGTCCCCACTCTCTCCTCTCCTCCAATGAAAACAGGCAGAGCTCCTCAAGTCTGTCCTCATCGTCAAATCCCTAGCCTCGTATCATCTTAGTTGCCCTCCTCTGTACCCTGTCCAGGAGCTGTATGTCCTCTTCAAGTGGTCTCCGTACTGTACACAGTACTCAAAGTGTGGTCTAACCAGTCCATTGTACAGCGGCAGAATCACTTCCTTGCTCCTAGAGGTGATCCTCTTACGATGCATCCCAACATCCTGTTTGCCTTGCTAGCCGCTCTCCTGCACTGCTCTGAGTTATTCATACATGCTTCCACCATGACCCCTAGGTCTTTTCCCCTATTGAGACCTCCAGTGCCTCCCTCCCAGGGTGTACCTGTGTTTAGGTTTCCCGACCAAGATGCAACACCTTGCACTTGGTGATATTGAAATTTAATTTCCATGTGTGAGCCCAGCTTTCCAGGTCCCTTGCAGGGCCAACCTCCCCTTCTCCCTAAACTACTGCTCCCATCTTGGAGTCATCCAGAAAGAGACTCATTTCACACCCTATACCCCTCCTGATGTCATATGTATGGCATTAAACAGGATTGGACCCAGGACGAGCCCTGCGTGCCTACTACCAACCTCTCTAGGGTTGAGAGCTCCCAGAGACCACTACTCTGGGTCGCCCAGCTAGCCAGTTTTAATCCATTTGACCATCAAAGGGCCTACTCCTAACCCCATCAGTTTCTCCACCAGACCATTGTGGGGACAGAGTCAAACGCCTACTGAAGTCCAAGAATAATGCATCCACAGGCTTTCCCTGTCCAGTTCTGATGTTACCCATTAGTAGAACACCACAAGATTGGTTTGACATGATCTACCTGGCACAAACCCATGTTGCCGACTATCCAGACCTCCCACCTCCTCCAAGTACACCCCCAATCGTTCCTTTAGTATACTCTCCATTTATTTTCCCACCACTGAGGTCAAACTGATGGGTCTATAGTTACCTGGTACTTCTCGACCCCCCTTTGTGGATTGGCACCACATGTGCCTCTCGCCAATCCTAGGTACTATCCCTGTCTCAAGTGACCTGTTGAAGAGCTCTGCCAGGGGTGCAGCCAGTATGTCCGCCAATTCCCATAGTACTCTCAGATGAATGCCATCCGCCAGAGATTTGTCTTTCTTTAGGGCCTTGAGGGCTAACCACACCCCTTTGGCGGAGATAGCATCATCCGTCCCTCCACCTTACTGACCTTTTTATCCTTATCCAGATGTGACACCCCTGGGTACCTCTCCCTCCTGCTCCATTTCTGTTGCTCCCCGATCCCATCACTGCCACTTCTATCCCCTTGGTGCCTTGCTTTGTATATATCCCATCCCTCCCTAGTGAACACAGAGGCAAAGTACTAGTAAATACCTCTGTCTGGTCCCTTGCCTCTTCCACCCACCCTCCTTCTGATCTCAATCTGCTGAGATGGCCCTTGTTTTTTCTCCACTCCCCAATGTGCCGGAAGAACCCTTTTCCCTCCAGTATCCCTGTGCCAGCCGCTGCTCTTACTGGACTTTGCTCCCCTCACCATCCGGTGACTTTTCTAGATGCAAGATGGTACATTTCCTTATCCCTATCCTCTTGTTGTTTTATATTTTTGTAGGCACCTTCTTTCTCTGACCGCTACCTGTACTCACTGGACCACCAGCATGGTTTATGTGACCTTGCTCCCTTACATTTCAACTTAGCGCAGATCCTGACTGCCTCAAGAAGTCCCTGTTTATGACCTCCCATCTCCTTTCCACACTTGTCATTGATGTAATCCCTCAAGTGATCCTTGAGAATACTTCCCATGCCCACAAAGTCTGCCCCCTGAAGTCCACTGCCAGTGTCCTAGATCTCACCCCTCCCCTGTGCTTATTTGAAACCCGACAGTATTGTGGTCGCCCCCAGTCAGGAGGTCCTCACAACCAGGTCCCTTCCAGATCCCCATCTGCCAGGACCATGTCCAGGACATGCCCTCCTTGTGGGCTCCATCACATGCTGTGTTAAGAACACATCCTGAAGCTGTCCAGCAGCCTCTGCTCCTGGCCACCTTAGAGGACATGGTTCCTCAGTTTGTACCTGGATATTAAGGTCCCCATCAACACCACTCCTTCCCCTTTTGGTCCACAATGGGTTATGATGCTGTCCAGCAAATCATCCTCTAGAACATCACTCATCCCTGGGGCCTATATACTACACCCAGCTTGATCTTTCTCCTGCTGGGATCGTGAAGGTGACCCATAATGCCTCCACGTTTCCCTCTTCCTCTTCTACCCTAGCAATTTATATGTCATCTCTAATGAATATAGCCACCCACCCCTCTGCCCTAGTTTCTATCCTTCCTAAGCATAGTGTACCCTCGCATGTTTAGGTCCCAGTCATGGTTTTTGTTGCCCACGTCTCCGTGACCGCCGCCACATCCACCCCCACCCCGAACAGCATGGCCTGGAACTCTGGCAACTTGTTTCCTAAGCTCCTGGCATTTACTAACACCAACCCACCCCTTATCCCTGATCCTCTTTGTCGAACCCCACCCAGATTCCTTATACTTCCATCCTCCTCTGCTCCACCTGAAACCTCCACCCCAGTCTGTTTCCCTCCCCTTGGGCTTGAGGCTACTCCCTCATCTGGAGGAGAGGCTTTAGTCAGCCCTCCTTATCCCTTCCCCTCACAAGTTTAAACCCCACCTTTCTTGAATGTAGTCAGCCATCCCTGTTTAAGGACTTCCTTCCCTAATGGTGCAGATGAAGCCTGTCCTTGGCATACAGTCCCTATCCTCCCAAACCCTTTCCAGTTCCCTAACACCCCAACCCACTCTTCACCCCACTTCCTGAGCCAGTCATTAACCTCTGTGAGCTTTTTTTTTCTCCACTGAGGCCTTTGGTACTAGCAATATCTCCGAAAAGGAAATGCTGCATCCATTATCCCGACAGACTCTGGCAAGTTCTTGGAACCTTGCTTGGATTTCCAAACGCTATTTCCTCTAGATCGTTAGTTCCCAAATGCACCAGGAAATCGGGTTTCCTCCACAATCCCTAACCATTTCATACACCATGAACTTTGCTCTATGCACTGTCAGCCCAGATACTTCATACCTTCACCTGGCTATGGCATCCACCCCCTATCCTCCCACTGGATACCCTAATCATCGAGTCTTCCAATAACAGAACCTTAACACCGCCATCATCCTTATGGTTACCTCCACTATGCACTCTAGCCCCATCCCCCTTTATTCGTGATCTCAATTCCATGGGAGTCTTCCTGCCTTATTAGAGACCCCTGTCACCCCTCCTTTCGCCTCCCTCGTTATTTTGCCCACTTAACTCAAACCCCTCTGAATAGGTGTCCCTTTAACCCTCTTATCCGAACCATTTATCCTGGCCCTGATGGTTTCCTCTTCCCACACCACCAAAACAGTCCATACTTTTACCAAGCATTACTCTGGATATCCAGGCTAGGAGTGATGCTCGGTTTGGCACAGCAGTACTTCAGAGCCTGTTTCCAAAGTAGGTTCTGTCCCTCCTCCATGGAGGTACTGCTTGGTAGTCTGCATTTGTCAGAATACAGCAAGACTTCATGTTGTTTGAAGAAAAATTACTAACCTTAGTAATTATGTTTTTCTAGTGAGTCTTGCTGTACTCTGACCTCCCCCGCCTCCCTCTCAGAACCTAGATTTCAAACAACATGAAGTCTTGCTATATTATGACATATGCAGTGAGTCCCAACCTTCAACTGTCCCGAGGTGAAAGAGTTAACTTTCCATGCCAGGCATGGAACTTTGAGCTCGAGCTCGGTTGAAAACTCTGTCTGTTGTTCTTCAAACTCAAACTGTCAGATTCTTTACTCCTCCTCACTGAACAAGCGCTCCGAAGATTTCTCCGTTCTGCTCGTTCATTTAATGGGTTAAAGTATTAATTTTTCGTTTTTTAACCGAATTTAAACCTCAACCGGTCAGTTCAAGCTCTGTCTGTGGTATTTGTAGTACTAGATAGGTTTACATTTACTTTCTGTGTGGAACTTGTAATGGTTTTATCGGTTCGGTTTGAACCGATCAGGTTGTTTTAAATACATTTATCTGTCTTTAGAGTGCGGTTCCGGTTCTTGCAGTTCTAAAAGCAGTTTCATTACGGTTTCGACCCGTGACATGGTTGGGAACCGATAAGAGAGTCTTGTTTGCGGATTGCCATAAACGGGCAAGTTTTTGGTTAAGCTGGCACTATGTCTGAGAAACCCAAAAGAAAACCGGGCCCACTGGGTTTCAACACTGCAGTGTCTGTGGGAAGTCTTTGCTAAGGCTGACCCCCACCACCTGTGTTTATTGTCTGGGGTTTGACCACCTCAATGCAGACTGCCAGATTTGTAAAATTTTCCTGCAGCTACCCTGGAGAAAAGGAGTTAGTAGGCTCAGGGAAGGGAGGCCAAAATGTCCGCTGAACCAGATGGCCAGTCACCGGTTCGGTTTCAACCGAACGGAGGGAGGACTCTGACCAGGCGAGACTTCGGCAAAGGAGAGCCGACTTGGAGGAGTCGGTTCCAGCAAAGGACTAGAAAATCAGCTGGTGTGGAGCCAAAACTTCCCTCCAACGCTGAAGAAATAGCCAAAGCGATTAAAATTGTCCAGTCGCTTTCCGTTCCGACCGAACCGCACCATCAGGTAAGCGACGGGTTCGGTCGGTTCCACCGGTTCAAGAGTATGAAGAGGAATGTGATTTGAAAGTCTGATGTGCCCATTGAACCGGACATCTCCCTAGACAGACCTTCAGGAGTGTCTCCCCAGGCTTTCTGAGTCCCTCTCATTTTATGTTTTATAAAAGTGGCTGAACCCTCCAGCTCCCTATGGAGGAAGCTGTGGATGATCAAGAAGAGCCTGACTATGTAGAAATGATGGATATCCCAGAGTCTAGGAGACTGTCTATTCCTTTGCATAAATCTTTGGGAAACAGACAGTAAAAATTCTAAAAACTCCTCACACTCTACCTCCTGTGGATAAAAGAATGGACAAGAGGTAACACATTGTCAGGCTCTGATAACGGAGTTCCTTACACAACAATGCAAGCTTGGTAGTAGTGTGTATGCAGCCTGTGACAAGGCAAATATTCCTTGGCCTCACACCCCCGACAAGGACTCCAGGAGGATTGATGCCATGGCAAAGAAACAGTACATGGCAGCATCCTTGGGACTCAGACAGGCAAATTATATGGCTTATGTTGCTAGATACCAGAAATCCAGATGGTACACTGTTATGGCTCTAGCAAAGCAGGTCCCTGGCCAGCTTGTCAAGGAGCTGGAGCAGGTGGCTGCTGATGGTATTAAGGCATCTAAGGTGCAATTTCATGCTGCAGTGGACTCTAATGATGGTCATCAAGAGTCATGGCTACATCTGTGGCTCTTCGAGAATGGCTTGGATCAGATGTACTAGCCTGTCACAGGATACCCAGACTAAGGCCATGGATTTTCCTGTTGTGGGTAACTCTCTGTTTGGGAGCAGACAGAAATTACATGAAGAAAATGGATGAGTATAGGACCACCTATAGGATTGCACAGGCCAAGGAAAGGCAGGCCACCTCCTCAGGCAGCCTTCCAGGGGCAGAGGTAGGCCTTTCATAGGCCTTTTACTGGTTTCAGGCCTCCTCTTCAGCTTATGCCCAGAGGAGGTTCTTTAGAGGGAGAGGCAGAGGGTACAAGCAGACCTGCTTCCACTCCTCAGCCTAAAGCCCCTGCCAAGCAGGCACCCTGATGGGGTGGCCAGGTCGATTCTCCACTACCAGTAGGGGCAGGCTGGCTTACTTTGTCCAGGACTGGAAATCTCTAACATCAGACAAGTGGGTCCTGGAAGTAGTAAGCCAGGACTGTTCTCAGCTTCAAAATTTCGAGATGAGAGCTAGATCCTTTCCACTCAAATCCATCAGAGGCTCTTGCCCCTAGAGGCAGAAGTTTCTACCCTCCTGGCCCTCAGAGCTGTGGAAAGGGTTCCACCTCTACACCAGGGCAAAGGATTGTACTCCAGGTACTTCCTACCCCAAAAGACAGGAGAATGGCGCCCATCCTGGATCTCAGATACCTAAACAAGCACCTTTAAAACCAAAATTCAAAATGGTGACTCTGGGAATTATTTTACCCTCTCTAAGGCCAGGGACTGGCTAGCATCCCTGGACCTCAAGGATGCCTACTTCCATGTTCTCATCAGAAGCTCCCATCGAAGTACCTCAGATTCTAACTGCCCTCAGGCCATTACCAGTTCAGAGCAATGCCCTTCGGCCTCACCTCTGCCCCAAGGGTATTTACAAAATGCCTGGCAGTAGCAGTTGCCCACTTAAGAAGGCAAAATTGCCATCTTTCCTTACCTGGACGATTGGCTCATAGTAGGCCAGTCTCCAGACCAAGTCAAATTACATCTTCAGGTAACTCAGCAACTGCTTACTTCTCTAGGTTTCCTTCTCAATCTTCCAAAGTCAGTCCTAGAGCCTGTTCAGCTTCTCACCTTTATAGGGCAGAACTGAACACAAAAGAAGCGAGCTTCTTCCTCTGGAAAGAGCAAGGACCCTGATCTCTCTGGCCTCTTCTTTCACCCCAGTGGTCTCTCGACCAGCAAGGCATTTCTTCAGCTCCTGGGACACATGGCTGCTTCAACAGCAGTAGTGCAGGGCAAGATTCAGATGAGGGACATCCAGTTCCATTTCAGAGCCTTTTGGTCTCAAAGGAGAGACCCTCTAACCAAATTGATCCCAGTGACTCGAACCCTGATCCAAGCCCTTCAGTGGTGGCAGGACCAGAGCAATCTGAGACAGGGGTCCCTTTGCCCCTCAGTCTCACTCCTAATCCTTACTACAGATGCATCCCTCTTGGGGTGGGAGCCCACATGGGTGACCTCACTACCCAGGGATTGTGGTCCCCTCAGGAATCTCTGTTCCACATCAATCTGTTGGAACTCAGAGCAGTTTTCTAGCACTTCAAGCTTTTTCCAAATCTGTTCAGAACAAAGTTATTCAGGTCAGAACAGACAATACCACCACAATGTGGTACATCAACAAGCAAGGGGCACTCAGTCTACGGCCTTGTGCAACAAGCAATGAAGTTGTGGTCTCTGGCTTACTCTCTGAACACCTCCCTATGGCAGTTCACCTCCCAGGCAAGAACAATGTCCTGGCAGATGCTCTCAGCAGGATTTCCCAGGGCCATCACTAATGTCACTGGATCCCCTAATACTGGAGGTAGTATTTGCCAGATGGGGCAACCCGCAGAGAGATCTTTTGCAGCCCCAGACAATCACCAACTTCCTTTTGCTGCAGGCCCCAGTGTTGGGCTCAGTCCTCTGGATGCCTTCCTTCTCAGTTGGGAAGGGAGTTTCTATGCCTTCCTCTTCTGTTCAAGGTGCTAGCCAAAATCAGATCTCAACCCTGCAACATGATCCTGATTGCTCCAGATTGGGCCAGACAGCCCTGGTACCCACTCCTTATGTCCTTAGCAGTCCGCCTTCCCTGTGTCTTCCCAGGCATCACAACCTGTTAACCTGTGCTCAGGGAGAGTTTGGTACCTGAACCTCAAATCTCTCAATCTCAAGGCCTGGCTCTTGATGAGTTAGAGTTTGCTGACCTACACCTCCCAAGGTGTATTGATATCCTGAAGGCTTCGAGGAAGCCTTCCACCAGGGCTGCTTATAATTCCAAATGGAAGAGATTTTCCATATGTTGCTCTGGAAAACATATTTCCCCAGAATCTGCTGATTTACCCACAGTCCTGGATTATATGGTCCATTTAAATACTTTGGGGCTGAGACCAGCTACCTTAAAGTGCACCTGGCAGCCGTGTCTGCTTTCTTATTAGCAGGTAAACCCTCTTCTCTTTCAGCTCATCCTGTATTCTCCAAGTTTTTCAAGGGGTTGCTTCACACCGACCCTGCCCCTGCCTGGGATCTTAATATATGCATTGCTCAGCTTATGCAACCCCTTTGAGCCCTTGTCTTCAGCAGAGCTTAAGTACTTGACTTGGAAACTGTGTTTTTGTAGCCATTACTTCTGCCAGACGCATAAGTGAATTACAAGCATTGTCAGTGGTGCCTGATTTTATCTCCTTTCATAGAGATAAGATGGTCCTTAGGACTAACAGAAAGTTCTTGCCTAAGGTGGTTTCAGATTTCCACCTTAATCAATCTGTGTCTCTCCTGTGTACTTCACTGACCATTCCTCTCTGGCGAGAGGAGACTGCACAGTTTAGATGTCAAAAGAGCCCTTAGTTACTACATAGAACGTACAAGGGTCACAGGTTTGACTCCTCCAACTGTTCCTCACTTATGGTGAGGTTGGTAAAGGAAACCTGCCACTAAAAGATCCATTGCCAGGTGGATTGTCTCTTGTATCCAATTTTGCTATGAAAAGTGGGTAAGGTTCCTCCCTCAGGCCTGAGGGCTCACTCTACCAGAGGTACAGCTGCGCCTCTGGCTGCTGCCAGGGACATCCCTATCCTAGAGATATGTCAAGCAGCTACCTGGAAAACAGTTCACACTTTTACCAAGCATTACCCCTGGACATCCAGGCTAGGAGTGATGCTCGGTTTAACACAGCTGTGCTTCAGAGCCTATTTCCTAAGTAGGTTCTGCTGTGTAGTCTGCATATGTCATAATACAGCAAGACTTCATGTTGTTTGAAGAAAAATTACTCACCTTAGTAATGTTGTTTCTTCTAATGGAGTCTTGCTATATTATGACCTCCCCCGCCTGACCGCCTCAGAACCTCTGCTTTTGGGATATGGGTGGCAGTGCAATGTTGGCACTTAGTAGATGCCCACCTTGTTTTTCACCCTCCTTTTGGGGTGACTGGGTGTTGTGTTTTCATTTTTGGGTCTCTGACTTGAGTCTTTGTTTTGGGACCAAAAATGTGTTCTTATATTTAGTAGCCAGTTGGCTAGTGTAGGTTTACAGCTTCCATGCAGAACCTAGTGAGTTTTGCTCTAGAAGATCTGACAGTTTGAGTTTGAAGAACAACAGACAGAGTTTTCAACCGAGCTCAAGCTCAAAGTTCCATGCCTAGCATGGAAAGTTAACTCTTTCACCTCGGAGCAGTTCAAAGGTTGGGACTCACTGCATATGTCATAATATAGCAAGACTCCATTAGAAGAAACAACATTACTAAGGTGAGTAATTTTTCTTTGGGATGTGGGTAGGCAGGAGCAGTGTTGGCACCTAGAGGTGCCCTTTTCTTACCCTGCTTTATTTTGGGTGCATGTTGTGTTTTGTTTTTGGGTTTCCTGACTTGAGTCTTTGCTTTGAAAGCAAAAGCCCCCCTTTTTTTTTTAAAGCAAATTTAGTTGCCAGTTGGCTAGTGTGAGTTTACAGTTTCCCTAAGAATGCCTAGTGAGTATAGCTCAGAAAGATCTGACGGTTGGAGTTTAAACAGCAGCAGACAGAGGCTTCAACCGAGCTCGAAGCTCAGCGCTCCATGCCCTGCATGGAAAGTTAACTCTTTGTTCTCTGGGGCAGTTCAAAGGTTGGTGATCACTACATATGTCAGAATACAGCAAGACTCCATTAGAAGAAACAACATTACTAAGGTGAGTAATTTTTTCTCTCTCATCTTAGTTTTGCCTTTGGCGTGAAAGAGACTGCTAGCTAGAAATGTTTCCGTCGGGTCCTGGCCGGGCTGGCATCAGTCCTATATGTAATTACCTACTGCAAGAGCCTCTCGAAGATCTACTGTTACGGTAAGTTCTTACGTTAACTGTACTTTGTTGTTTCTATTTCCACTTTTGTGACATTTGCATGTTTTTGAAAGCTGCAGATTCATTTTGGACATTTCTGCCCTGGTTTTCCTTCAAAAAATTCTGAAGTCTTCAGGCTGCTCTCACTCAGCTCACTCCCCTTCTGTATTTTGATTGGCTATTGCCCAAAGCTCATTTAAATAAAATTCTCTTAAAGGCATACCTCCGGAGCAGTTGCACCTAACCAGCTAATTACTAAGTTACTGATGCTAAAGGACCCCTTGGAAGAAAGAAGATTACTGTGCTGAGTAATTTTTCATGTTGCACATCAGAGCTATTTGAAGGAAATAAAAGGTAAAATTACATTAAAAATGGTGCCGCTCCATGAGGGGCAAGCTGGCTACCTAGGTTTGTGCAGCTCTAAAGGGAAACGCTGGCCACCCAGGTTTGTACAGCTGTGTGGGAACATGCTAGTGACCCAGGTTTGTGCAGCGGTATAGCAAACAAGCTGGCCATCCAGGTTTGTACAGATCTGTGGGGACATGTTAGCGACCCAGGTTTGCACCCCAAGCACTGGATGTATGGAGTAGAAGCTTGTAGGCAGAGCGCCAAAGCAGGCCCTGTGATCCCTTCGGAGCATTGAGGGTGGTGCATGCTACTCGAGCATCAACTGGTGGAGTACGCTGACTGGGAGAGTGCCAAGCAGGCCGTGTCCTCCCTCCTGAGTGGGGAGAGAAGTGCAGTATGTTATTGAGCAGTGCCTTGTGAAGTAATTCTGGGAGAGCAGCAAAGTAGACCCCGCCTTCCATCCAGCACATTGAGGGTGCAGCAGCATGCTACTTTTGAACAGTGCCTGGTAGGGCATGGTGGCGTAACGCTGGCAGGGAGAGCGGCAAAGCAGGCCCTGTCCATCCTCCTAAGCAGGGAGGGTGGTGCAGCATGCAACTCGACCAGCGCCTAGTGGAGTAACGCTGGCAGGGAGTGCAGCAAAGCAGGCCCTGTCCATCCTACTAGCAGGGCGGGTAGTGCAGCATGCTACTCGACCAGCCTCTGCTGGAGTAACGCTGGCAGGGAGAGAGACAAAGCAGGCCCTAAGGTCCCCATCAACACCACTCCTAAGCAGGGAGGTTTTGGCCTTGTTTGGCTGGTAGATTCTACACCTGATGGCAAAACACGACACAGGAGACTGGTGTTACAGAATAAAGGTTTATTCTCCAAATACATGTATAAATGACAGCTTACTATAGCTGGGAGTTTGAAACCCAAACACCACGTACATCGTAGAAAAAACAAACTTAGAGAAAAACAGTCTTACACAAGGTTATATACTCAGAGATAAAAAGAAGTGGATAGGAAATCCATTGATTCTATTAGTAGTGGGCAGTTCCACGTACGTAAATAGTGATAAGCATTATGCTAATTACAGTTCTTTGGTTACAATACTGTATTAATAGACATGCTGATCATAGCATTGTGGTTTACCAGGAGATGGGGCAATTAGGGGAAGAAGGATGGCTTTCAGAACGTATAAGAAGACCCAGATGAGAGAGGACAGGGAGATTTATAAAGAAAAGCTGAAGGTGGCAGGGCAGAAACGTATACAGAAGACAGAATTGCTAAGCAGGCCAAAAGGAGATGAAACTTTTTTAAATATGTGGGAGGAAAGAGAAGTCAATGCAGGGATAGTGAGGGTGAAGGGGAGGGTGCACTGGTGGAAGGAGATTTTGAGAAGGCAGAGGTGCTGAATAGCTACTTCTGCATGGTCTTTATGGTGGAAGGGAATGGCCTGAGTTAAAGAGGAGGGAGGGATAACAAAAGAGTGTATCCTAACCCATTCAGCAAGGACAAGGTACTAGAAGAACTAGGCACGCTTGAAGGTAGACAAGCTAATGGTGCCAGACGGCTTGCATCCTAGGGTGCTCTGGGTAATGAGGGAGAAGCTGCAGCACCTCTGGCAAGGCTGTTTGACTTGTCTGTAGATACTGGATGGGTGCCAAGCAACTGGAAATGGAGGATGTGGTGTCACTGCACATGGGGAGAAGCAGAGATGAGATGGGAAATTATCACCTGGTCAGCCTCACCTCGGTGGTGGGGAAGGTGATGGAGTGCTATTGAAGGAAAGTGTGGTAGGAGGTGCTATTGAAGGAAAGTGGTAAATTACCTGACAGACAATGGACTACTGGACAGTAGGGCATGGCTTCACAACTGGGAGGTCATGTCAAACAAATCTAATAGAGTTCATTGACTGGGTGATGAAAGTGGTGGACCAGGAAAGGCGGTGGACATGGCCTGTCTGGACTTCAGAAAGGCCTTTGACACAGTCCGTCACAGAAGGCAGGTAAATAAGTTGGAAAGCTTGGGGGTGGGACAAAAATAACAAGGGTGGGTAGGAAACTAGTTGCAGGACAGTAACCAGAGGGTGGTGGTAAATGGGTACATTCCAGGCAGATGGGAGTGACAGTGGGTGCCCCAGGGGTCTGTACTTAGATCCCTCCCTTTTAACCTCTATAGCAGCAACATTGAGGATGGGCTGAGGAGGGTGGCCTATTGCAGATGACACGTAAGATCTGCAACAGGGTGGAGGCCATGAGGGAGAACCTGAGGATTCTAGAAGGGTGGTTTGGAAACTTGGCAGCTGAAATTCAGTGCCAGAAAGTGTGCAGTGATGCAAATGCAGCGTGAAAACCTGCAAGCAGATTACACTCTGGGGGCAAGGTAATTAACACACTTGAGCAGGAAAGGGATCTGGGATTATAATATCAAGCAACCTTAAGGTGGGAAATCAATGCAGCAGGGCAGTGGGAAAAGCAAATGGAATGTTGGCGTGCATTGGGAGGGACATAACAAGCAGAAAGAGGGAGAAACTGATGCCTCTTTACAAGATCATGGTGAGGCCATACCTGGAGTATGGGGTCCAGTTCTGGAGACCACACCTACACAAGGATATAGATGGAATGGAGAGGGTGCAGAGAAGGGCAACCAAGATGGTGCACGGTATGCAGGGGAAGCCATATGAGGAGAGGTGTAGGAGTTGGATCTGTACCCATTGGGGACTAGAGGAGAGGGGACATGATAGAAACTTTTAAGTATGTAAAGGGGATCAGTAAGGTTAAGGAGAGGAGCTTATTTTAAAGGAAGGAGGGGTCAGAACTAGAGGGCGTGGTCTGAGACAAGAAGGAGGAAGATTTAGAGGCAATGTGAGGGGGTATTTCACAGAGAGGGTGATAGAGGCCTGAATAAACTACCAGACAAGTGGTGGGGCTGAAATGGTGGAGGAATTCAAGAGGGCATGGGACAGACATAAGGGTATGGCATGTGGGAGGGGAAGCAGAGATCCCATGTCACAGGTGAGTAGTTGGGGAGGGAGGGAAGGGCAGACTCAGTGGGCCAGAGGGTCCTTTTCTACCATCATATTTCTGTGATTCTATAATGGCTGTCCGACACCATCACATAATAATTCACTAGAATACCACCAGCAGCTTAATCTGGTTCAAAATCAGTTGGCATTCATCTGTATCCCCTTCCTCCCAGGTCGTGCCTGAAAATAGGTAGAATTTGTCTAGTGCACTTACCCACTCAACAAAAATAAATAAATAAAAATAATGGCTGGGTACATTCACAAAGAAATGCTGATCATGTCATTATGGCTAATGTCTGTAGGTTGCGCCTAACACTTCCACATAATCATGCTGGCAACAATGGCTAGTGGCATGATATACTGAAATTACAGAACAAAGATCCTTAGAAGAAACAAATGCTTCATAGGCACCGATAAGGACTGTGAAGGCCGGTTCTGTGTTACAATACAGAAATGCTTAGTTAGGAATAATAACAACAGCTGTGTCAGCTGTATCCTGAGGCTTACATGAAGCAATACTAATATTATTTGGGAGAAAGGTCACATTAGAACAAGTAGTAGTAGTCCTCTTAGAGTACTATTGTACCCATTAATGTATACAGAAGCATGTGGTATTATATTACATTGTGCCTTGCTATGCATAAATGTATGTGTACCATATGTTGCACTAAGTATGGGGTGTGATAGCTACATGAGGGTCTGTAGGACATGCAGGTCTACAGAGGAAATGCAGCATGGTACTTGAGCAGCACCTGGTGGAATAATGCTAGCAGGAGAGCACATACACAGGCTCTGTCCATCTTCCTGGGCAGGAGGGCAGTGCTACTTGAGCACCATCTGGTAGAATAATGCTGGCAGGAAGGCGCGGGAAGTGTCCTTCATGCTCAGCAGGGACAGGCGTGCAGCATGCCACTTGACTACGCTTTGACTGAGTAGCAGCTGGTAGGGAGGCGCCAAAGCAGGCCCTGTCCATCCTCCTGAGCATCTCTGGTGGTGCAGCATGCTACTTGAGCAGCGCCGGTGGAGTTATGCTGGCAGGAGAATGCCAAAGCAGGCCCTGTCCATCCTCCTGGGTGGGAGGATAGTGCTGCATGCTATTTAAGCAGCACCTGGTGGAGTAACGCTGTCAGGGAGAGCGGCAAAGCAGGCCCTGTCCTCTACTGAGCAGGAGGGTGGAGCAACATGTTACCCGAGCAGTGCCTGTTGCAGTAATGCTGGCAGGAGGGTACCAGAGCAGGCCCTGTCCTCCCTCCTGGATGGCGAGGGCGGTGCAGCATGTTACTCGAGCAGTGCCTGGTGGAGTAACACTGGCAGGAGGGTACAGAGCAGGCTCTCTCCTCCCTCCTGGGCAGGAGGGCATTGCAGCATGTTACTGAGCAGTGCCTGGTGGACTAACACTGGCAGGGAGGGTACCAGAGCAGGCCCTGTCCTCCCTCCTGGATGGCGAGGTGCAGCATGTTACTCGAGCAGTGCCAGGTGGAGTAACACTGGCAGGAGGGTACCAGAGCAGGCTCTCTCCTCCTCCTGGGCAGGGAGGGCATTGCAGCATGTTACTTGAGCAGTGCCTGGTGGACTAACACTGGCAGGGAGGGTACCAGAGTAGGCCCTGTCCTCCCTCCTGGATGGCGAGGCGGTGCAGCATGTTACTCGAGCAGTGCCTGGTGGACTAACACTGGCAGGGAGGGTACCAGTGCAGGCCCGTCCTCCCTCCTGTGTGGGAGGCAGTGTAGCTGTTACTCGAGCAGTGCCTGCTGGAGTAATGCAGGCAGGGAGAGCAACAGAGGAGGCCCTCTCCCTCAGAGTGGTGAGGGAGATGCAGCATGCTACTTGAGCAGCCAGGTGGAGTAACGGCAGGAGGCGCCAAGCAGGCCCTGTCATCCCTCCTGGGTGGGGAGAATGGTGCAGCATGCTCCTCGAGCAGCACCTGGTGGAGTAACTCTGGCTTGAGAACACCAAAGCAGGCCCCATCCTCTCCTCTTCTGAGAGGCAAGGGTGGTGCAGCAGCATGCTGCTCGAGGAGCGGCATGGTGGAGTAACACTGGCAGTAAGAGCACCAAAAGAGGCTCTGTGCCTCCCCAGGGCAGGGAGGGTGGCAGCATGCTACTCGAGTATTGCCTGCTGGAGTAGCACTGGCAAGAGAGAATCTAAGCAGACCCTGTCCTCCACTCTGAACGGAAGGGCGGTGCAGCATGCTACTCAAGCAGCACCTGGTGGACTAACGCTGGCAGGAAAGCACCAAAAGGCCCCTGTCCTCCCTCCTCAGTGTCAAGGGCAATGCAGTATGCTACTTGAGCAGTGCCTGGTGGTGTAAATGGCAGGAGAGTGCTAAAGCAGGCACTGTCCTTTCTCTTGAACACCAAGGGCAGTGCAGCATGCCACTTGAACAGCTCCTGGTGGGGTAATGCTGGCAGGGAGTGCGGCAGAGCAGGCCCTCTCCTCACTCCTGGACAAGAAGAAGCGGTGCAGCGTGCTACTCGAGCAGCACTTGGTGGAGTAAGACTTGGTTCTCATGTCTTGCATGGGTTTTGGACCCTGCATTTATTTTTAGTTTCTGTTTACCAGGTAAGTGCACCAGCCATAGCAATGACTATTTTCAGGCACGAACCAGGAGAGTACAGAATGAGAAATACAGGAAAGACATTACAAAACTGGTTTGACATATTTGACAATATATTACAGAAAAGCATAGATGCTGACAAAGTAGGTTCATTTACAGTAAAGAAGATATAAAAAGTTCAAATTATGAGGCTACAATATAGAACTGAATTGAGGAAAAGAACAAATAGTAAATGTAAAAGTATTCAATAGGTAATGAAAATGGGGATTCGAGGGAAGGACAAGAGTAGGGGAGAAGCTGTAAAGAGGCCAGAAATGGGGTTTAGGACCTCCCAGCTGGACCTTGCCCCTGATCGGGCATCTGCAGCCCTCCACCGCGCGGCCGCGGCTTAAGAGACCAGCCACTGCCGCCACCTCAGGCCGATGCTCAGGACCTCCCAGCTGACCTTGCCCCGATCAGGCATTTGCACGCCTCCAGCGGGCCGTGGCCACATCAGCCGCACTGCCGCTACTCCAGGCCACGCCCAGGACCTCCCAGCTGGGTAAGATCTGCTAGACTGCCCAGGGAAGCAGTGGTTTGCCACCACTGGCCCAACGCTCTAAGTGAACCCTGATTGGACCACTGCGTTCTCTCTCAACACTCATTGGCTGCTCATCACATTCTCAGTTTTTCCCCGCTTTGAGCCGTTGCCCATTGACTTGACTGGGAAGCAGACAGATTTTTGGCCAGCACTGAGACTGTGATTGTTTTCTGCTGATTTACTTGCCTGTAAAACTGTTTCTGTGGTAGTTGATTTTGCTCAAAAATGAGTTCATTTGTTCTAAACAGCGAATCCAAAATGGTGTTGTGAACTGCTTCATTTTTACCTTTCCTCTACCTCTTTCTCTACCTGTGCCCCCCCACCTCAGCCTCGGGGCCAGAACCACCCCACCCTTTCTGCTGTTCATTCTCTCCTCCACAGTAAGTTAATCCTCCTGCTAGCCCTAGTTCCTTTTTTTTTTTGTTGATCTGTTTTTTTCTTTTCTTTTCTTTTCTGCCCTCCTCTTTCGGCCCTCCTGGCGCCAGGTCAAGTACCACTCTGCACCTGTCTCTGGTTGCCTCCACCCCCCTCGCCTCTGGCCTCTCTTGTCTACTACACCCTCCAATTAAGCCTTCACGTCATCCTCGTCTCCTTTCTATTTCACTCACTTTCCCCTCTTCCTTCCTTCTCTAGACCTTGCCCCTGATTGGGAGTCTGCAGCACTCTGCTGGCGCGGCTGCGGCTTAAGAGCCAGCTGCACTGCCGCTCACACTCCAGGCCGACGCTCTGGACCTCCCAGCTGGGTAAGATCTGCTAGACTGCTCTGGGAAGCAGTGGTTCAAACAACATGAAGTCTTGCTGTATTCTGACTATTGCAGTGATCTCCAACCCTTGAACTGCCCGGAGAACAAAGAGTTAACTTTCCATGCAAGGCATGGGCGCTGAGCTTCGAGCTCGGTTGAAACCTCTGTCTGCTGTTGTTTGAACCCCCAACCGTCAGATTCTTTACTCCGCCTCACTGAACAGATCGCTCCGAGATTTCTCCTTAGCTCGGTTCAAAAAGTCAGTTAAAGTGTAGTTTTTCGCCGGTTTCAACCAATTTCTGCATCTAACCTGTTGGTTTAAGTCTCTGTCTGTGGTACCATGAGTACTAGATAGGTTTTATATTAGTTTTCTGTGTGGAACTTGTAAACATTGGATCAGTTCAGTTTGAACCGATCAGGTTTGTGTCAAAAACTTTTGTCTTATTAGAGTGTGGTAACCGGTCCGTATCGGTTCTAAAACAAAAAAAAACGGTTCATTCGTTTTCAAGACCGTAACATGGTCAGGAACCGATAGGGGTGTCTTGCCTGGCGGATTGCGAAAAAAGGGTAAGTTTTGGTTAGGATTGGCCATGTCTGAGAAACCAAAGAAAAACCGAGCCACTGGGTTTCAACACTGTAGTGTGTGTGGGGAAGCCTTTGCTAAGGCTGACCCCCACACCACCTGTGTTTATTGTCTGGGTTTGACCACCCCAGTGCAAACTGCCACATTTATAAAAGTTTTCCCAAAGCTGCCCTGGATAAGAGTAGGTAGACTGAGGGAAAGGGAGGCCAAGAAGTCCGCTGACCCGGATGGCTAGCCGGTTCGGTTTCAACTGAACCAGAAGGGTGCCCTCTGACCAGGCGAAACTTCTTCAGGCAAAGGAAAACCGATTCTGAGGAGTCGGTTCCGTTAAAAGAAAAGAAGGATAAATCATCTGGTTCGGATCCACAAGTTCTTTCTCCGACCGCTGATGAGATAGCCAAAGTGATAAGGATAGTTCAGTCGCTAACCTGGTTCCGCCAAACCGGCACCATCGGTTGAAGCTTGGTTCAGTCCGTTCCCCGGTTCCAGTTACACTTTAGAAGAATTTTATGAACGGAGGAGGAGGAGGAGGAGAGTGTGAAGATGATGATGATGATTATGAAAGTCTGGATGTGCCTATTGACCTGGACATCTCCCAAGACAGACCTTCAGGTGTTTCTCCTCCTAGGCTTTCTGAGTCCCTTCCCACTTTATGTTTTACAAAAGGTGGCTGAAACCCTCCAGCTTCCTGTAGAAGAAGCAATAGAGGATCAGGAGGAGCCTAATTTTGTTGAGATGTTGGACATCCCAGAGTCCAGGAGACTGTCTGTTCCCTCCATAAATCTTTTGGGAAACAGACATTTAAAATTTTAAAACTCCTAATTCCATACCTCCTGTGGACAGAAGAATGGACAAGAGGTATACTCTTTCAGGCTCAGACACGGAGTTCCTTCCCCAGCAATGCAGCCATTTTGGGGTAGTGCAGGCTGCTGTGATAAGGCAAATATTCCCTTGGCTCACACCCCCAGACAAGGACTCCAGGAGGATTGATGCCACGGCAAAGAAACAGTACATGGCAGCATCTTTGGGACTCAGGCAGGCTAATTATATGGCCTACAGCTAGATACCAGAAGTCCAGGTGGGACACTGTGATGGCTCTGGCTAAACAGGCCCCTGACTAGCTTGCCAAGGAGCTGGAGCGGTTGGCTGCGGATGGGATTGAGGCATCCAGGGTGCAATTTCATGCTGCTGTGGACTCCAGTGATGTTTCATCTAGAGTCATGGCTACATCTGTGGCCCTTCCTGGGATGGCTTGGCTCAGGTGTACTAGCCTGTCTGCAGGATACCCAGGCTAAGGCCATGGATTTTTCGTGTCATTGGTAATTCTCTGTTTGGGGAGCTGACGAGAATTACATGAAGAAAGATGGGCCAGACAGGACCACCTACAGGAGTGCTCAGGCCAAGAAAGGCAAGCCACTCCTCAGAGGCAGCATTCCAGAGGCAGGGCAGGCCTTTTCACAGGTCTTTTACAAGCCCAGGCCTCCTCTTCTGCTTTTGCTCAGAGGGGTTCTTTAGAGGGAGAGGCAGACGGGTATGAGCAGGCCTGCTTTCACCCCTCAGCCTAAGCCCCTGCCAAGCAGACACCCTGATGGGTCTGCCGGGCTGATTCTCCACTACCTGTAGGGGGCAGGCTGGCTTACTTTGTCCAGGACTGGAAATCTTTAACATCAGACAAGTGGGTCCTGGAAGTAGCAGGGACTGGTTCTCAGCTTCAAAAATTTCCCAAGATGAGAACCAGATCCTTTCCACCTGTAAATCCTTCCGAGGCCCTGCCCTAGAGGCAGAGGTTTCTTTCTCTTGGCCTCAGAGCCATAGAAAGGGTTCCTACCCTACAGAGGGCAAAGGATTGTACTCCAGGTACTTCCTAACCCCCAAAAGATAGGAGAATACCTAAACAAGCACCTTTTAAAGCCAAAATTAAAAATGGTGACTCTGGGAATAATTCTGCCTCTCTACGGCCAGGGGACTGACTAGCCTCCCTGGACCTCAAGGATACCTACTTTCACATTCCCATCAGGTGCTCCCACAAAGTACCTCAGGTTCAGTTGCCTTCAGGCCACTAACAATTCAGAGCAATGCCCTTTGGTCTAACATCAGCCCAAGGGTGTTCACAAAGTGCCTGTCAGTAGTGGTTGCTTTCCTAAGGAGAAAAAGATCTCCATCTTTCCATACCTGGATGACTGGCTCATAGTAGGTCAGTCTCCAGACCAAGTCAAGTCACATCTTCAGATAACTCAGCAACTGCTCACTTCCTTAGGGTTCCTCCTAAACCTTCCAAAGTCAGTTCTAAAGCCAGTGCAGCTCCTCACCTTTATAGGGCGGAGCTGGATACAATAAGACAAAGGCCTTCCTTCCCTGGCAGGGCAAGGACACTAATAGAGCTGGCCTCTTCTTTCACCCTTCAGGTGTCTTGACCAGCATGGCACTTCTTGCAGCTCCTGGGCCACATGGCAGCTTCTACAGCAGTGGTCCAGGGTGCAGGATTTCAGATGAGGGACATTCAGTTTCACTTGAGAACCTTCTGGTCCCAGAGAAAGGATTCCCTGACCAAACTAGTCCCAGTGACTCGAACCCTGATCCAGGCTTTGCAATGGTGGCAGGATCAGGACAATTTAAAACAAGGAGTTCCTTTTGTCACTCAGTCTCCTTCTCTAATCCTCACCACAGGCGCCTCCCTTTTGGGCTGCTGAGCCCACTTGGGATCTTACCACCCAAGGGCTGTGGTCACCTCAAGAATCTCTGCTTCACATCAATCTCTTGGAACTCAGAGCAGTGTTTCTGGCACTACAAGTTTTTCCAAGTCTGTTCAGAACAAAGTAGTCCAGATCAGAATAGACAATACCACCACAATGTGGTACATCAACAACAAGGGGCACTCGGGTCCTAGGCCTTGTGCACAGAAGCAGTGAAGTTGATGTCTCTGGCCTATTTCCTGCAAACTTCTCTCACAGCAGTTCACCTGCCAGGGAAGGACAATATCCTGGCAGATGCTTTCAGCAGGATATCTCAGGGCCACCACGAATGGTCCCTGGATCCCTAGTTTTGAAGGTAATTTTCTCAAGATGGGGCACTCCACAGATAGATCTTTTTGCAGCCTCAGACAGTCACCAACTCTCTTTTGCTGCAGACCCCCAGTGTTGGGCTCAGTCCCCTGGATGCTCTGGTACTCAATTGGAAGGAAGTTCCTGTATGCTTCTGCTCCTTCCTCTCCTGTTCAAGGTGCTAGTCAAGATCAGGTCTCAACCCTGCAAAGTGATTCTGATCACTCCAGACTGGGCCAGACAGCCCTGGTACCCACTGTTGCTGTCCTTAGCAGTTCACCTTCCCTGTCTCTTCCCAGGAATTACAACCTGTTGACATCCTCTCAGGGAGGGTTTGGTATCCGAATCTCAAATCTCTCAATCTCAAGGTCTGGCTTTTGAAGAGTTAGAGTTTGCTGATCTGCACCTCTCTCAAGGTGTCCTGGATATTTTAAAGGCTTCAAAGCCTTCCTCCAGAAAGACTTACAACTCCAAATGGAAAAGGTTCACTATTTGGTGCTCTGATAAGCATATTTCTCCAGAATCTGCTGGGTTGCCTACAGTCCTGGACTATATGGTTCATCTCAATGGCTTGGGACTCAGACCAGCTACACTCAAAGTACATTTGGCAGTTGTTTCTGCTTTTTGACAGTAGGCAAGCCCTCTTCTCTTTCAGCCCATCCTGTATTTTGCAAATTCTTCAAGGGACTGTTGCACACCAATCCTCCTTCAGGGACCCTGCTCCTGCTTGGGACCTTAATGTTTGCATTGCTCAGCTTATGCAACCCCTTTGAGCCTTTGTCCTCTGCAGAGCTTAAGTACTTGACTTGGAAAACTGTGTTTTTGGTAGCCATTACCTCTGCCAGGCGCATCAGTGAATTGCAAGCCCTGTCAGTGGAACCTAATTTCATCTCTTTCCATAGAGATAAAGTGGTCCTAAGAACTAACAGGAAGTTTCTGCCTAAGGTGGTTTCAGATTTCCACCTTAATCAGTCTATGTCTCTTCCTGTTTCTTCACTGACCATTCCTCCTCTGGAGAGAGGAGGCTGCACAGCCTGGACGTAAAAGGGCCCTAGCTACTACATAGAGCGTACTAAGGGTCACAGGTTTTGACTCTCCAATTGTTCCTCACTTATGGGGAGGTCAGTAAGGAAAAACCTGCCACTAAAAGATCTATTGCCAGGTGGATTGTCTCTTGTATACAATTCTACTACGAAAATTGAGTAGAATCCCACCCTCAGGCCTGAGGGCTCACTCTACTAGAGGTACAGCTGTTCTGGCTGCTGCCAGGGATATTCCTATCTTAGAGATTTGTCAGCAGCCACCTGGAAAACAGTCCATACTCTCTACGACATTACTCTCTGATATCCTGGCTAGGAGTGATACTCAGTTTGGCACAGCAGTGCTTCAGAGCCTATTCCCAAAGTGGGTTCTGTCCCTCCTCCATGGAGGTACTGTTTGGTATCTGATAGTCAGAATACAGCAAGACTTCAGTTGTTTGAAGAAAAATTACTCACCTTAATAATGTTTCTTCTAATGGAGTCTTGCTGTATTCTGACCTCACCCTCTCAGAACCTGGTTTTTGGATGTGGTGGCAGGAGCAGTGTTAGCACCTAGAGGTGCCCTTTTCTCACCCTCCTTTATTTTGGGTGTGTGTTGTGTTTTGTTTTTTGGGTTTCCTGACTTGAGTCTTTGCTTTGAAACCGAAAAACCCTTTTATCAAATTTAGTTGCCAGTTGGCTAGTGTGAGTTTACAGTTTCCACAGAACTCCCAGTTAGTATAGCTCGTAAAGATCTGACGGTTGGGGTTCAAACAACAGCAGACAGAGGCTCAACCGAGCTCAAGCTCAGCATTCCATGCCTTACATGGAAAGTTAACTCTTTGTTCTCCGGACAGTTCAAGGGTTGGAGATCACTGATATAGTCAGAATACAGCAAGACTCCATTAGAAGAAACAACATTACTAAGGTGAGTAATTTTTTCTTTGCACGTGGCCAATACTTAGAGTGAACCTGATTGAACCCTCGCGTTCTCTTTGAACACTCATTGACTGTCATGTGCCTCAATTTTTCTCCTGCTTTGGGCCTTGCGCCCATTGACTTGACTGGGAAGCGGCCGGATTTTTACGCCCACCCCCACCACCTCGCCTTAATTAAATAGACCATCGCCATGCCCACCTAAAGGTTTCTCCCCTAGAAAGCACATCTCTGGTCACCTGCTTGGGCCCTCCCTCCAGTCCACCTATCATTGCCCTCGCTTCCCTGAGTTTTACTGCCTCCAGACCCTCTTCTTCCTCTGCTCTTTCTCAGCTCTATCATGCATTCCTCCCTGTCACTCCTTCTCCTTATCCTCTTTACCCTGTTCCTCCTACCCTCCTCTTGGAGCCCTTTCCTTCCCTCTCACTAAGTTTCCAGTTAACCATCGACATCGGAGCTCTGCACTCTTCCACATGAGGGAAACCATACCCTTTGGGACACTCCCTCCAAAATACCTCCCGCTGCCTCGCCTGTGGATTTTGGATCCACACCCACCCCCACAACCTTACTTCATTGAACTTTCGCACCTCATGATCGCACGATCCTGTCCAAAAGTAAACGCAAGCTTTCCTCAAGGAAGTATGTCTGGGCACCGTGAAGCCCTGCTCCTCATCCTACTGCTATCAGGAAATATCCATCCCAACCCTGGCCCAAACAAAACCAAGGTCCCACCCAGAATAGACCTTCTGCGCTCTCTCGATCATATGCCAAACATCTGCAGTCTCCTCCCAAGTTTGACTCACTCAAAGCCTTGCAACCTTACACAACCCTGATATCCTGGCAGTCATTGAAACGTGGCTCACCCCTCGGTACCGGACCATGCAACCACCCTCCCAGGCTACTATGTTTTCGACTGGATTGGACATCAAGAAGAGGTGGAGGTTGTGCACTATACCTGAAAGACTCACTCCTGGGACACCCCATTAATACTGTCCTCGCGCCACCTGGGCAACAGATTCTTCCCATTAGAATCCTTCTAGGGCTCACAAAGGCTCTCTCAATAGTTACTGTGTATATTCCTCATAGAGCAAGGACTGGACCGCCCATGGTATGGACCTCGCCAGGTCACAACCACCTGACTCTGAAACCATCCTGCTTGAGACTTTAATATCAACTGGCTTGCAGCCGAGGCCGGGGCTATCAGGAGATCAGGCCATATCGGCTAATCTTACACAGATGCTAGACCCCTACCAGAAAGAACTATAAAATAGGGACCAGCATCCTCCTGGATTGGATCCTGACCACTCACCTCACCAGAATCACGAACCACATTAACCTTCCTGACTCAACTAAGTGACCATTCCCGGTTTGCTGTACCTGGTTCAACATATTGTAACCCCACAAAAATCCTCTACAGCAGAGCTCTACGTAGGTCAATTACCACCCTCAAATCCCACCTTCTCCACGAGGACTGGGCGATATTCTCAGGGCAACTGACACCAACTCTGCACTGGGCCACTTCACACATATTTAATGAAGCCTGACAATTTGCTCCCTAGGAAGCACAACATTAAATCTCTCTGCAACCCCTGGCTATCCAGCGGACCTCCTTATAAAAGCTGAAATCTAGGACAACCTGTGGGAACTGGCCAGATCTACCAGTAAACAAGTTGGCATCCAGAACTATAAACATGCATGCATGACTGCACTAAATCCATTCAGCTACAGAAGTCCGACTACTACAAAGAAAGCCCTTACTGACACCTGGGAAGCGGGAGAGAGTTCTGGAACAAAGAAGTCACAGGATGCAACCCAAAACATCACCGGCCATGATCAAGGTAAATGGGAGCACATTGTTGACCCAAAAGCATTGCTGACACCTTCAACAAGGCATTCACTGACCTTACCAGTGTATGCCTCGATTTCTTCAAAGATGAGGACCTCCCCACATCTTACAGCCACACCCTCCCCGCAAACAACCTCCATTCTATTTTAAAGCAATAAAGGTGCATGAAGTTCGTAAGTACGTCACCAAAGCTCTATGCAAATCCAGAACTAGCAGTGATTCACTGACCTCAAGCTTCTATCCCTCACACTAGAAGAAGTTTTAGGGCCTCTCACCAGGATCTTTAATCTCTCCCTGTCCCTCAGCCAGTTCCCCGACAAATAGAAATCAGCCACTGTTACCCCAGTGCATAAAGTGTGACAAGACTGTACACGGCAGTTATCGCCCAATCTCTATTCTACCTCCTGTCTCAAAGGCATTGAACGATAGTGGCTGACCAACTCACTGACTACCTGGTCAAATATAATATTCTCTGTCGGCAGCAACATGGCTTCAGAAAGGCTATAGTACCGTGTCCGCCTCCTGGAATTCACAGGTGCTATCCACATCTCCTGGACAACGGTAAACCTACTGGAGCTATCTATATTGGCCTCACAAAGGCCTTTGATACTGTACACCACCGCCTTCTACTTGGCCAACTTCAGTCCTCTGGTCTCTCCGCTGATTCAGTCACTTGGTTCAAAGCTACCTTGAAAATCGATCCCAACGTGTAAAGAGCGTAGATTTGCTGTCCGATACCAAACCTGTCAACTCTATATGCCTCAGGGCTTTCTATCTTGGCCCACCTCTCAGTCTGTTCATTAACACCTCCAGACCCTCTTGCACTGAACAAATGATACTCACGCTGACAATGCGGTAATTCTTGCTTCCTATCAGGACACAAATCAGTTGCAAAAAGTCTCCAGCAGGGGTTTCAGTATGGTGAGGAATTGTCCATAAGCATAAACTGATCCTTAACCAGAAAACCAAAACCATGATTTTCAGCAGCACCCACAGTAAGTATAAGGATCACCACCTCACCATAAACCACACACATGGTGACCCTCTGAACAGGTCCAATCATTTAAATACCTTGGGATCACCCTTGACTGTCACCTCTCCTATGTTGATCATATAAGTAATGTTGCCAAAGCTGCAAACCCAGACTAAGCATGCTTTTCTGACAGAGGCTACGCCTTCCCTGAAGCACTGGGTGCTGCTGTCCAGAGCTCCATCATTACTACCATTGACTACAGCCTTATAATCTAAGGCTCTGTCACTGCTACTGCATTCAAATCTGTAACTACCTCTCTCAACAAGGCTTGTCGGCTCATCACAGGTGCTCACCGCCTCACCACACCTGTGACCTTTATACCCAAACCGCCAGCTGCACTTTGAAAATCGAATAAAATATCAAACCTGCATGGTGGCAAAGAAAATTTTGATGGGCATTGCACCTTCTGAGTCTGTTCCCTCTTACAACCCAGAAACAGCAGCTGCAACACCAGGGGATCTAAGCCACAGCTTCTCCAAATTCCCGCGTCAGACTACACAAGGTCAAAGATCCTTTGCCTTTAGAGCTTTGAGCTGATAAATGGACTCTAGTGATATTACCACCGCCACTACGCTCGGCTCCTTCAAATCCAGCCTCCGCAAGTCTCTCACTCTGCCTCGAGTGCCTGTGACTGCCATTGATCAGTAACTGAATCATCTATCACCTATGCCAGCCTGACCTTATGCAAACCCCTACCGGCTGGGTGATGGTCACTGTCCTTAACTCTTGCTAACATCTGGGCATCCTCTGCTAATCTCTATTCTTTTGCAATGCCTTCCGGCGGCACTTCCCGCCTCAGCCCTCCCTAACTACAGCTCTGTCCCCTAACTACATCTCTGTGCCCCGCCTCACCCCTCCCTCGCTCTCATCTCCTGCCCTTCCCTCTCTACCTTTGTCAACCCTAGTTCTAGTTTTGTATATGTATAGATAAGTGATTATTTGTCATAATGTCATCCTTGTTGTCTTGTTGTACACATGACTGGAACATTTGTAAAGAGCCCTGGCTCAAAGGTATTTTAATCCTAGCCGAAATAAATAAAAAGGACGAGGCAAGATGAAGAGGTAGGTCAAAACAGGAAAAAAGTGCTTAGCGATAGTCATTGTAAAATAAGAGGCAGGAAAGGTAATGCTAGGAGGTAACTGTGAGCTAGGGTGGTTTGAAACAGGAGCACTTACAAGAAGTGCTGAGGATAAGTTCACAACCCTTCTTAGAGGATCGTGGGGCGTGGATTGACGTGGACTAGTGGGAGGGTGTTCCAGTAAGGGGCATGACAACAAAGTGCATGCTCCTTTGGAGGTGTTCTGTCTGGGGATGACTCTTGGGGACATTGTGGCGAGACCGCCCAGCCCATAAGGTTTCAGATTTTGGAAGAGGTCAGCCATGGGTTTGGGAACTTGTTGGATAATATTGTCAATGACAGAGCCATAAGCATTAAGCCTAGCCTTAGAGGATGGAAGCCATCTAAGGTCTGAATATAAGAAGACAGCTGTGTTTCAGTCAGTGAGAGAAGGATGCATATTGACATGTTGTTATATGTGACATCCCACTTAGAAAACTAGATTTGCATCAGAGGTAATGTAGCAACACCATAAGTAAGTGTGGGTTAGCCTAGCAGAGGCGTGAGTGCATAGCTGGTTTGTAGGCTATGCCCAGTTTGGAATTGACCAGCTTACAGGTCTGTTTGATGTGGAGGTCAAAATTTAGCGATGGGTCAAGTGTGACACCCAGAAATTTAAAAGTTTATTACCTCAACTGTTGAACCATTCATGGAGGAGACTTTGAAATTTGGGTGAAAGTTTGAGTTTTGCCTGTGATCAAAGATCATAGCTTGAGTTTTAGCCTCGTTTAGGACCAGCTTGTGACTAGAAAGCCACTGTTGGATTTTCTGGAAATCAGAGAGAGTTATAGATTTATGTCATTGATGCTCTTTGCACTAGTGTAAAGCACAATGTCATCAGCATATAACAGGGCTGACCTAAGGAGGTTAGAGGTAATGTTATTTATGAATATGGAAAAGTAGAGGTCCAAGAATGGAACTGGCCCCAATGTTTATAGTGGTCTTGTCTGAGAGGGTAGAGTTGTATTTCACAGTTTGAGTCCTATCAGCTGGTAACTACCACCACCACACATATGACATGAGAAACCTTGTAATCTCAGGAGGTTAGAAGAATGGAGTGATCAGCTAGGTCAAAAGCCTTGGTCATGTTGATGAAATGGCCCTTGAGAAGCCCAGGTCCATAGCCACTGGGGTATCAGGCGTGAATTTGGAGAAGGGCAGTAGTAGTCGCTATGGCCCTCACCAAAGCCATGCTGGGCAGAGGTAAGTAGTTCATGTTTCTGGAGGAAATCTGTGGTTTGAGCGGCAACCAGTTTCTCCGAAGGATTTTATTGAGGACTGAAAGAATGGCTATGGGCCTGTAGTTAGAGGGTCTTTGCGATCTCCTTTTTGAAAATGGGTAATCCTAGCTACCTTCCATATATCAGAATGAAGCTCTGACACAAGGAGAAGTGTGAATATCTTGGCAGGGGAGCAGCAATGTGACAGGGGCAGCTAGCTTTAGGAGCTTGGGTTCAGATTATTTGAGCCTGCAACAGTGTGGTCAGAGATCTTGTTTAGTAACCTAAGCACATCACTTCTAGAGACTGCCTCAAAGAAGAAATGAGGATCATTGATCTCTGGGGGAGAGGATATGTTCAGTTGGGCAGAAGAAAGAGGCATAATTAGTTAAGTTAGAAATTGTTATTGAAAAAGTTAGCAATGGTTCTAAAATTATTGCAGTGAATACCATTAAGTGACATGTAATTTGGGGTAGAAGCCTGATTTGAACCAAGAAAGAACTTTATATGGGATAAATTTTTTAAGTCACCATAGTAATTGGTTAATAGATCTTTGCAGTAGGGCTCTTTGCATTTTGATATCCTTCTTGCAGGAGTTTCACAGTGCCTTGTAAGTGTAGAGGTCAGATGATAACCCTGTTCTTTTGAAGCAGGCCAGCTTTTTCACTTTGTTTTAGTTTAGATAGTAGGACAGAATTAAACCAAGCGTGTTTGCCTGTTTTTACATGGCGAAGTCATAAGTTTGCAATGTTTTCCTGGGCGATGGGAAGTGGGTCTAGAATATATTAAAAGCAGACTGAGGCATCATTGGTTAAGAGAGGAGGATCAATCCGTGGCTGCAATGTCTTGTTAAAAAAAAAAAAAAAAAAGTTACGGTCAAAATTTGCATAGTTATGGAAGGTAATTAAGCGGGGTCCACCGGGTGGATTTCATTTTGACCCATACACAATAGGTTGGGGAGTGATCAGTGATGGCGTCAGGTAGTATGCCAGAAGCATACTAGTCATTTAGTGACTAGTCATTATCCAGTCTAGTAGAGTGTTCGAGATTAGAGTGAGGAGTGATTCTGGTGGATTCCCATATCATCTGGTATAGATTATAACTCTGCAGTTTGGTAATTGTTGATTGGGCACTGCCTAACCAGTTTATATTGAGGTCCCTATATAAGTGCCTCATGTCTTCCGAGGCATGAGATTTACTCCATCAACTCATCAAGTCCTTTCATGGCATTGGACAGGGGACTGTAGGTACATACAATGTGTGTAATTTTTGTACCGGTGAGGAGCACATGAAGTGCCTCACAGTGGGCCAGATTATAGGAGTTTGACGGGAATTTATTCATTACAAATCGGGTTTACAACAACAGAGGTCAGGCCTCATTTCAAAGGCACCTGATAACGTGGAGGGCGAACATCAAGACAGTTATTACAGTGCAGATTAAAACAGAGGATAACATTCCAGGTGCAGTAAAGGAGCATTTAACATAGATTACCCCTTGGGTTACATAATGTAGTAGTTGTGTATGTTACTTAGGTTTACATAATGTTAAAATTGTGAGTTACAGGTCATGGATATAGTAGGTCTCCAGAGAAGACAATGAGGTTACATCCCTGTTTGGACCCTAGTAGGGAAGGGTAGGTCTGGGGAGGAGAGGCTGTCCAGTGGGCGTTGTCGAGCCAGGGGCAAGGCAGGCAAGAACCACAGATTACAATAGAGTTGGTTGCACCTACAACAGTGGGTATTAAAGATATGGTTCCGAAGGGGCTGTTTTGAAGAGTCCATTTTGGCAAGTTGGAGATGCAGCTAGGGAGGAGTTGAACCAGGTGGGGCTCGGTAGAGAAGGATCTCTGGGCAAGAGAGTCTTGGTTCTGGGCATCTTGAAAGTGGCCTTAACAGAGCTACAGGTGGTGACCGGACGAGATGGCTGCTGTGGGAGGTGGAGACCCGTGGGGGGAGTCCTACAGTTAATTTCTTAGTGAGAAGGCAGGTCTGGTAGAGCAGTCGCTCCTCAAAGTTGAGAAGATTGGTGGTAGTATGAGAGAGCAAGTACGAGGTTAGGCTGGGGACCGGTCAAGAGCCTACAGGCCTTATTGATGAGAGTTGGATTTTGGAGGGCAGTGTTTGTCAGCTGCGGCGTAGATGAGCAAGCCATAGTCCACGAGGGACAAGGGGAGGAGGTGATGGCCAGCCTGAGGGCAACCTAAGGTAGGCAGTCCCTGTGCGTGCAGCGAGCCAATCCGAGAGTTAATGGCGGCTGACAGGGCATTAATGTGGGTGTGGAAGGAGAGGGCAGTGTCGAGCGTGATGCCTAGGTACTTGATGTGGTCACTTGTTCAAGTGGGTGCAGTGCTGAGGGATAATCGAGAGGATATTTTTAGCTTTATTTTGGTGGTGGGGAGAAGAGCATTGATTTGGTTTCTTTAGGTTAATGACAGTCTCCGGTTGCCGAACTACTTTCGGCTTGGTTGTAAACTTGCTGGAGGGATAATTGGAGGAGGTGGGATTGGGATGTGAGGCAGGAGGACTGCATCGTCGGGCGTGAAAACATTTACCAGTACATGAGCTGGGGAGGTGTTGAGGTAGAGACTAAAAAGTATTGGACCCAGGATGGAGCCCTGAGGGACCTCGGAGGCGAGCGGGAAGAGTGCTGGAGAGGAGCTGCTGATCTTGACATGCTGGGATCTGGCACAGAGGTAGCTAGTGAACTAGGAAATGGGACCACCAGAGAAGTCAAGTTGGTGGAGGAGTCGAGTAGAAGGGATTACAGACAGTGTCAAAGGCCTTGGAGGTCAGTAACACTGCTCCTGCAAGGCTGCCAGAGTCGAGAGCAGCATGAAGGGTGTTGGGAATTCCAGGAGAGCCGTGGTTGTGACTGTGTCCTGGTGGAAACCGTGCTGCTCTGGGCACATAATGTCATGCTTAGTTAGGTATTAGAAGCTGGATCAACACCCTTTTCAAGAGGCTTTAGAGTGGGGGAGGATGGGATGGGCCAGTAATTGTTGGGGGTGGATTGGTCCCCACTCTTATGTATGGGTGTGATTTCAGCAGTTTTCCAAGCACTTGGGAACGGCCAGAGCATAGAACCCGGTTTAGAAGGTCAGTCAAGGGACTAGGACTTCGTCCAAGACCATCTGGAGGATCCTGGAGTCAAGGGAGTTACTGCTAGGGTTATTGCTGCCTAAGGCTTTTACTTGAGTGTGACCTGGCTTCTTGGGGATAGGGTGCACAGGTAGAGAATGGTGGGTGATGCAGGTCCGGAGGAGAGAGGTGGGGATTGGGTCAAAAGCTGCTGGGGAGGACCGAGCTTAAGTCAGAGAAAGCAGTGTTAAGGCAATCGGCTATGAGGTGGATCTGTGGTGGGGTGCCATTGCTGGAGAGCTGAGATGGTGGGGTGGGGGTGGGGAGGGAGAGTGGGACTTCCCATTTAGCTCTTTCATATTATTCCAGAAGGTCCGGCTGAACCCCAAGTGGAAGTGAGAGTGGTCTGGTAGTGCTCTGCCTTGGCCGCCTAATGGACCAAGTGCACTCGTTGCGTTTGCGTTGTAGGCCTGTCTGTCAAGCGCTTTCTAGATTCTACAGCAATGTGCAGAGATTATCTCTGTTTTGAGTCTCTGGAGGAGGTCGGGTGATCCATGGGCATTGCATTTTTGGAGCGGATCCTGGTGAGGGAGAAAGGTCCTAAGCCTTACAGAGGCATTTGTGAAGTGATCAAGAGCTGAGTCAGTGTCAAGTGCGCTGGATAGGGATCAGTCCAGCTGGGCTAGGTATTGTTTTAATTTTCTGAGGCCGCCAGGATGTAAGCGGTGGCATAGAGTGGCCAGGGACACTGGCTTCAGAGTGGAGAAGACCAGAGACAGAGCACTGGAGGTGATCACTAAGAGAGTTGGGGAGGACAGTGACATCCCAGATTTTGTAGAGGCGGTTAGATATAACAATATCTAGGAGAGTGCTGGTGCCAGTAAGTGGTTGAATCTTGTGGGCTGGGTGACTAACTGGGACATATCCAGGGCAGCAAGGAGTCCCTATATGGGAGGCAGTGGAGGCAAGCCAGTTAACATTGAGATCACCTAGGATGAACTTGCTCCACTTTGTGAGGAAGATGTGAGATAGTAAATGAGGGACTGGATCGCTTGGTTTTGATTCCTCGAAATTTTATAGGAGACTGTGAGGAGAGAGGGCCTCGGCGGGGTCAGGTGTGATTTTAAGGTGGCGCTTAGGCTCTGTAATCAAGTTTAGGAGCTGGGGTGCCTTACCTGTAAGGGAGTCCTGTACAAGTAGTACAATCCACCACAGCGTTTGCCTACTCTGTCTTCCCGTAGATGGTATATCCAGAGAGTTATAGCAAAATCAGGTGGATTTGGAGAGCCAGGTCTCTACCAGTGCAGTTATGTCAGGTTGATGTTGAACGACCCAGCACTGGAGGGCAGCAGATTTCTTTAGGAGACTGCAAATGTTTAAGGGTAAAGCGGAGGCCAGTTGCAGTACAGGGTTTAGAAGGGCTGGAAGCAATAGGTCCTGGGTTTGGGTGCACTTATCAGATAATAACAGCAGTGTAATTATTCTGGTTAGTGGCGGTGGCGATGGAGACTCTTGGATCGACACCCAGCTGAGACTTTAAAATCAGGTGCATGGGATGGATAAAGTGCGAAGGGTGGGAATGGCAGGGAGAGCTGGGTCCAGGTCAGGCCTTGGAGGCGGAGGAAGTGGGGGTGTTGGCAGGGTGGGGATGTTGAGGGGTCACGGGTGTGGGGAGGCCAGTCACTGTGGGGTGGTCTGAGGATGAGGTGCCTGGTGTGGAGGAATGACGTGAAGATGATCTTTAAAATAGGCAGCTGTACCACCTTCTTTTGGTCATCATTCTGTCAAGTCTCAATGGATTGTATGATTGAAGAAGGCATAGAGAGTCAGGCGTGGATTGTTTTAGCCAGGTTTCAGAGAGGCATATGATATCCGACTTATAGAGGAGATCCAGGATTCAAGTTCAGCTAGATTGTGTGAGGCTCCTTATATTGTGGTGTGCAACAATAAGACCTTTAGCGTTGCTAATAGAGTCAGGTATAGTATTTGATGGTCCTGGATTTGACTGTACATCACCAGAGAGCAGGATAGAGTAGGAGGAGATATCAGAGTTTGTGACGCAAGAAGGGCATAGAATGTAGATACAGGCAACATTTATTATGTGCATATGCAACCTTGTGGATCCATGCTCTACGTAGTAACACTGGAGTGGGGTCACAGTGGTAGGAGGAAGCAGTAAGATGTTGAAGTAGTAGTAATCATGAGGCATGTAGTTAGGGAGAGACAATTCAGCTTGGGGCACTGTAAGCATAGATAGGTAGAGTAGTGGCACTGTGGATATAAGGAGAAATAATATCATGTGCTGGTTCATTTTTAAACTGTCTTATGGGAGACAGAGGGCAAATGAAACCGATGCCAACCAGCGGAAATGAACAGGTGATAGTGACTTGACCTGCCCAAAGTCATTAGCGATTGGAAAAGGCAATGCTGTAACGAGGTCGCAGTTATCTTACATATCAATGACTGAGCGTGGCGTGGTGGAGTTGCATTTGATGCTTCAGGTCTTGCACTGGATTGCCTGACCCATACATTTATCTGCCTGTATCAGGGACTGAAATATTGAAATGAATTAGAAACATTTTAAATAAAATCTTGAATCCCAAATCTCCGTCCAGTAGTGAAAGACATGCAGTAAAAAGCATATTTCTATGATAAAATACAAAATCACACATGCCCACGCAATACAAAGTATCATGGCTGCATATGCAAATCACCACAGAATGTTATGCTGGTTCAACTTTAAGCAGAATTGCATGGTGCCAAAAGGCCTCTTACACAATTTGCAAGGGTGCTATGGTGGCATGTCCCTGTGCAGGATTATGCAGTTTTCGAGTTCTATAGTTTTTCGAGTTCCATAGTGATGAATGTCTTTTACATGTACTTTCCTCCTGTCTCCTTCCCTATTGCTTAGAATGTTGCTCACTTAGGTATTTGAAGCTGTCAGTAATCCTGTAAGTAGGTGGCCATTGTAGAGAGAGGCCTCACTACTCCAGATTAATTGTTCCCCAAGAAGGACTGTATTATATATGGACATAGCTTTTCTTTGTGTGGTCACCTCAGCTTGGGAGATAAGCATGGCAACTTTATTTTCACCCTGTCCTCCCTTAGCTGTGGGAAGCCCACACATCAGTATAATTTATTATGGAGGAATCTTTACTGAGTAGCTTCCTATTTCTAAACAAGCCGTGCATTATGTCTGCAAAGAGTAGGGCCACTGCTGTTGTTGCAGTTCTCTTCTCTTCTGGTATTCCCCTCAGCCCACTGACGGACTTTCTACCCTTCTACCATCTGGTGATGTGACAGAATCTGGGCCTGCAGTGCCAGCATTTCATAATGCGAAAACAATCACTTGGAATTTGTACTTGCGGTGGGATACAGGGGTCGTTTGAAAGCCTGCCTAGGTCGGGTGCATGCTGATTCATCATTGACATTGTGCTTTGTTTTCCCCACAGGGTCTGTGTGTACAACTCGAAAGAAGACTGGGTGGGATACCCACAACTCAGTGCAGTGCTGAGTGTGCAGATGCAGCGCATGGCTGCTAATGGACATATAATCTCGGTGAGCAACCTCATTCTCTGCAGTGACTTGTGCTTAGGCGCTAGATTTGGACTTTCCTTCAGTTCTCCTCAAGCAGCACAAGTTGACTGTGTTTCAAACCTTCTTTTGGTATCTACCTCCTTGACAGTTTTTTTGTGGGCTGTAGTCTCAGCAATCCTTGTTGATATCCTCCCCCTATGCAAATCTGCTTTTTGATCTGTGGTCCCAGCACATTCTACAGACCCTCCCCTGTATCAGTACCATTTTAGGCAGTGGGAGCAGCACTTCCTATGTACCATATCCTTATACCAAGTACCTTTTGGGGTGGTGTCCCAACTCTTCCTATAAAACCCCATCCCTATACCAGTACCTTTTGTGGAGTGTGGTCCCAACACTTTTTATAGACACCCTACGCTATACCAGTACCACTTTGTGAGCTGTGGTTCCATCACTTCCTACAGGCACCCTACCGTATACCTGTACAGTTTTGTAGGCAATGATCCCAGCACTTCTATAGACACCCTCTCCCATACCAAGTACAATTTTGTGAGGCTATGATCACAGCACTTCCTATAGACACTCTCCCTAATACAGTACAGTTCCAGCACTTCCTATAGACAGCCTACCCTATACCAGTAGTTTTGTGTGCTGTGGTTCCAGCACTTTCTATAGACAAATTCCCTATACCAGTACCATTTTGTAGGCTATTATCCCAGCACTTCCTAGAGACACCCTCTCCTGTACCAGTACCATTTTGTAGGCTATGATCCCAGCACTTCCTGCAGACACCCTCCATTATACTGGTACCATTCTGTGAGCTATGATCCCAGCACTTCCTATAGACATCCTCCCTGTACTAGTACAATTTTATGGATTATGATCCCTGCCCTTCCTATAGACATCCTTCTCTATATCAGTACCTTTGTGGGCTAGGATCCCAGCACTTCTATATACACCCTCCCTTATACCACCAGTACCTTTGTCAACTCTGGTCCCAGTACTTCCTATAGACACCTCCTTAAACCAGTACCATTCTGTGGGCTATGATCCCAACACTTCCTATAGACACCCTCCCTATACCAGTACAATTTGTGGGGTGTGGTCCCAGCACTTCTATAGAGACCCTCCCCAGTACCTTTTGTGGGCTATGATCTCAGCACTTCTATGGACACCCTCTCCTATACCAGCACCATTTTGTGGGCTATGATCCCTGCACTTCCTATAGACACCCTCCCCTGTACCAGTGCTTTTCTGTGAGCTGTGATCCCAACACTTCATATAGGCATCTTCCCCAAACCAATACTGTTCTGTGGGCTGTGATCCAAGCCCTTCCTATGGACACTTAATACATTTTATGGCTGGGGTTCCAGCATCTCATCTGGATACCTTCCTCTAGACCAATAACGTGTTGTGGGCTACAGTCCTAGCATTTCATTTGGACATCCTCCTCCATAGCAGAACCTTTCTGTGGGATGTGTTCTAATACACCCTCGTGAGGGCTTTGGCCTTGTACACCCTCCTCCGTGCCAGTTTGGTCCTTATCACTTTCTGTGGACAGCCTCCTCTGTACCATTTCCTGTTTGTGGGCTGTGATTCCTGCACTTGCTATAGACTCCCTCCCTATACCAGCACCCTTTTGTTGGCTAGGATCCCAGCACTTTCTGTAGACACCCTCCCTGTACTAGTACAATTTTGTGGGCTATTGCACCAGCACTTCCTATAGACACCCTCCTATACCAGTACCCTTTTGTGGGCTATAGCACAGCCCTTCCTATAGACGATCCTTCCGTATATCAGTACCTTTTGTGGGCTAGGGATCCCAGCACTTCATATACACCCTCCCTTATACCAGTTCCTTTTGTCAGCTGTGGTCACAGCACTTGCTATAGACACCCTCCTACACTAGTACAACTTGTGGGCTATTATCCCAGCACTTGCAGGAAACCCTCCTCTATACCAGTACTGTTCTATGAGAGGATCCCAGCACTTCTTCTAGACACCCTTCCCTATACTAGAACTGTTTTGTGGGCTGTGATCTCGGATCTTCCTACAGACACCCTCCCATTACCAGTACCCATTTGTTGGCTAGGATCAGCACTTCCATGAACGCTCCTATACAGAGTACCCTTTTGTGGGCTGGCAGCCCACCCTCATACGTGCCAGTTCAGTCCTCAGCACTTCCTATTGACACCCTCATCTGTACCAGTTCCTGTTTGTAGGCATTGCTCCCAGCAGTACTTTTAAATACAGTCTGCTGTCCTTGTCCCTATCCATAGGTTGTGGTCCGGCCCTTCCTTTGAATTTGCTTCAGAACTGTTTGGTGCAGTGGTTGGTGCCTGGTGTTGGTGGGTGTGAAAAGCTAAAATTTATGATCTTGTTTTCTAGGATGGTGGATGTACCTGCCCTGGGGACGTGGCAAAGGCATTGATGTACTATATCAGTGTTATATTTAGATAGGATGGAACGGCAGGTTGGTATATGTAAGCGATGAAGTTTCGGCTATCATTGATAAACAAAATTATAATATGATGGTGAAAGCAGGTGCCACTAAACGAGATCACAATTTTTTTACCTTTATTTCTATTATTTTGTCATCTGGTACAGAGTGATACTTTACGAATACCGAACAGTTCATAAGCACATTAACCATCAAGACAATAGTCACAGCTTCTTAATTAAAAGAGTTGTGCATCCAGTATATTATACAACACTGGGGTAATAACTCTGTTGAAGCTATGAAAGTACAAATATTTGCTGAAAACTAGGTGCCTAAAGAGCAACATGACTAATTTCATCGGAAAGTTTGTCGATATAGTCAATTTCTAGGGATGTAGATATGGTGTGCTATCCACTCTTCTGCAGCTCATTCTTTCCCTTTAATACTTGCCAGGAAGTCTTCAAGCTAAGCTCATCCCACCCACCTGGGTGGTATCTCCCTCAGCACTGCCCCGTGATGTCAGATCTTCCTTTCCTCTGGAAGCGTTGGGTCTCCTCCTTATGCAGCTCCGCTGCAGTGTAGGCCCATTTTGGTTTCAGCTTTTCAAATTGCATAGTTTAGCCTTTGATTATTTTAATGGAATGTGACTGCAGAAAAGCGGGTTAGGGTTCAAGCGGTGTGACCTGTTCCCAGAAGATGTCATTGCACTGATCCTTATGAGTTTATTGCCTCAGGCCCAGCACGATCTGCAGGCTTGTGCTGGTCCTTTCAGCCCTCTACTTTGGAGGACTGTTATACCCACCTGTTTTAGGCCACCTGGATGAGCAGGATCCTCCAGTTCAATCCAAGGATGCCTGTAAAGGCAATGTCTGTGGCAGCAGGTTCGAGGTGCGACTTACCACCTTTGAAGAGGCTGGGACCTAAGCTGCAGCAGACACGGCTTGATCCCCACTCCTTCTGGTGGGCGCTTCGTTCTCTGGAGCATTTCAGGACTTATGTCCAGTCTCTTCTACTGTCGAGGAGGGCGTACCCGGAAGGTGAAGTCTTCTTGGACCTCAAAAACTAAGAGTTCTCGTCGCAGGTCACAGGAGCAGGGGCTGGCTAGCCCTTGATTCTGCTTCTGGCTCAATGGACATTGAGCTGTCGGCTTGACAGATGTTTCAGTTGCTTCAGTCCAAACCCGTTGGCCCCTTGGTGTCCCTATTGGGCCTGCCATTGAGGTTGTGAGTTGACTAGCCTACCAAGATCTTTCTGAACAGGTCGGCCCGTTGTTGGAGGATGGTGGGGACTACTCTCTAACTTGACTCCAGTTCTTACGGCCCTCACTCCAGGAAGGGCCCGGCCAGACAGACAGGCCCGGCTTGGCTGTCTGCACTCGGAGATCAACCCACTGGGGGTTCCATGGGGCCCGTCTCTGCCTGACTGCATGGTGCCTCTCCGTATCCGCTCCCGCCGCCAGCCCAGGGTACCATTGGCAATCTTCATTGTCTTCATCTTGAGACGATGATAGGCTTTGATGCAAATTGAGGTGCCATTCTGAGGAGCTCATCTGGCGGCAGTGGATCCTCAGCCACAGCCGCACTACACTTCCAGCCACTGGCGCTTCCTTGGGCATCTTTGCTCGGCCCCCCTTGGCCGAGCTGACCTAGCTTCTCCTCCCCATTTGGGTGGAGCCCTTGCCTCCATAGCCTCTGCATGGAGCCCGTCCAAGGCTGTCCATCTGGCTTTCAGCCTGTATAGTCGACTTTCCGTAAAGATCACACATACAGATGAGCCATGGGTCGTCCAGGGTGGAGTCTGGGTCAAGGCTGTGTTCAAGTAGTCTTTGCAGTCGAGGACTCCTCCATGCACTCCCTCTGGACCACAGCCTTTAACCAGGAGTACTTAGAGGGGCTTACCACAGAGCATAGACAGTCGCCTTTGGGGCATTGCTTCACCTGATCTCCCAAGTCCATGGTGATCCCTTTGGAGCTGATCCAGAAGCGGGCTGTGTATCTCCTGGCCAAAATCCTGGACAGAGATGACTCCCTGGGGGTTGCCTTATCCTCCATCCGCTGTTGGGTTGTGGCAATGCCCAACCTCCTGTCCAGTGCCCTTGGCCCAAATGGTCGGCAAATATGTAGCTCTTATTTGAGATACAGCTCTTGCAGCAGGTTACACTATAAGGACTGAAGCTGGCAGGCAGCAGGACCCCCGGAAAACTTCTAGCTAGCGATACCAAGCAGAGGACTGCTGGCGTTGGCCCTGCCCCAACATCCGATACTTTATAAAGGCGGTCCCCAGCATACCCCAGTTCTTTTCCTGCCATCGATTCACAAGCATCAGCTCCATGGACGCCTTCAGCATATGAATGACTCCAGAATTTGATTTCTCTAGATTTTTGAAGTTTTTTCAACTAAAAGCCTCGCATGTCTTCTTCCCCAACTCCTTCTACTGAAGGACACCCCTCAAAGTGCCCTAGCAAGCAGATCCCTTTAAAGACAGGCATTCGCCTGTGTGCGGTGCCTAGGCTGAGACCACAACACCAAGGCCTGCTCCATCTGCCAACAATTCAATAGCTGCAGCAGGATCCACTGCCAGAAAGCCCTTCAAAGTTTCCTTCTCAAGAAAAACTTAAAGAAATGGAGAGGAACCTTATTCCAGAGGAATCGTCCCAACATAAGGAGAAGAGACAGGACAGGGATAGCGAGAGATCCCCCAGCCATGCCTCAGACTCCCAGGCCAGTTCCAGCTCTAACTGGTTGGATAGATCCCTTTCTCTGTCAAATCCCAGCCCCCACGATTCAAGGTCTGGACCTCGGGTGGGTCAGTCTGATGTCTCTCCAATCTTTAAAAAAAAGTTAAGCCTAAGGACGGCGATTGTGTGGATTCGGCCAGCAGGTCTGAGGCTTCAGACTGATAAAAACCACTCGTCCAAGTTGGCCACCAAGCCAGGCCCCGACTTTCACCATCGCGCCAGGACACGAGATTACTGAGGGGCTCTGATGTCCCCCGAGGAAGACCACAGGAGCTGACATCCCTGAAGCAGGCGCCAGACACCAAGCGGATGCCAGACCCAATGACTGCCAAGCATCCTATGGACCCAACGCCACCCACCTCCCGTAACTGATACGCCGGGCGCCAGGGGACATCAGAAGAGGATGTTGGTGTGCAACCGATGACCAGACATCAGGGCGACATTTAGGATGCCAGGTTGCCTCAGGACCAGACACCCGACCACATCAAGCACCAGTGCAAACCCAAAGGACGGGCAGACAGACACGCCAGGCCCATCATCCAGCCTTAATATTAATGAAGTGAAGGAGCTTTTCACCTTTTGGTGGGACACCATCAGAAAGGACGGGTCCCCACCAAGCCCCACAGGAGGTCCCCTCCCTGGGCTTCTCCCAAGGCGCTATCTTCTGATCCTAAGGATCCTACCCAGCCTCCCAGTGGTAGATCCTGAGAAAGGAAACACGATTCCAAGAAGCGGCAGTACTCCAGGACCCCCTCAGAGTCCTTCGGTGATCGAGGGTGCAAGAGACCCAGATGGAGATCCCGCTCTTCCTCTGGGAAGACTCTCATCCAGACACTTTGAACACATCCAGGTCGCTCTCACCTCTCAGTATCCCTCGCCCTGACCCCCGTGATCTCCCCAAATATGGGGTGGGATACTGAGGAGTTGGACCTGAAAGGCAACACCTGGCTCGGTACCTCAGACAAAGGGACCCAAAGCCTGTGGTGGTTCCACCTTTGGTAGACACTTTTCAAGATGCTACCGAGCGGCAAGCATCCCTATTTCACTCCAGTGGTACCCAAGAAAGCGGATCGTCTCTATAGGGCCCATGGAGGACCCATATTTGAGTCAACAACTGGTAGCAGACTCTTTGGTCATAACTGCTTCCTATGACCGTTCCAATGTCCACAACATCTCAGCACCCAACCACTGGACTAAGAATACAAGCAGTTGGACTCTCTGGGGAGGCGCATGTATGCGGCTGCTACATGCTCCATCGCTTCCTCAATTACCTCACCCACGTGGTGCAATTTCAAAATGCACTATGGGACCAGGGGCAAGATATTCTCAAAGATTTCCCAGATGTGGACAAAAGAGGACTTTTAAACCTCCTCAGAACCGGTTCTGATGTTGGGACTCGGGTCCTCCAAGCCGCATATGACTTGGCAGACTCCACAGCCCATGGTGCCGCTACAGGCGTTTGCCTCAGGACACACTCTTGGTTAAGGGTCTCCAGCTTTACCTGGACGTCCAGAAGGGCATTTTGTATGTCCCTTACAGTGGCTCGGTGCTTTTCATTGAGGACTTAGAAAAAGTCATCACCAAGTTGCAAGATGCCGGGAAGGCCATTAGGACAGTACAAGCTATGTACAGACCTAAATCTGGCTCCTTCGTAGGAGCCAGAACCGTTACGTGGCGTCAGGGCAGACAGCAACCCGCTCCAGCCAACAACCAGGGCAATTTTGGCAGAAAAGGTCAGCCAAAATACTCCGGAGGTCAGGGTCAGCAAAGCCAAAAAGCTACCTAGCTTGCCAGATCTAATGTCACCAAAGCATGACTCCTTCCCAACCCCTGCCCCACCTCTGGACCAAAGGGAAGAAAGGGTCAGGGTCGATTCGCTACCATCTGCCAGGGTGGCAGAGGATAATCTCCGACCAGTGGGTTCCGCTAACTGTTAAGTCGGGGCACTCTAGAGAGTTCTCGACCGTCCATCAACAAGACCTCCTCTGTGATTCCGCTACTCAGGACAGCAAGCCCTGTTCATTCAGCAGGAGATGTCGGCACTCCTGGAGAAGGATGCCAGCGAGATAGTTCAGGGAATCGGAGAGAAAGGGATATTACTCCCACTTCTTCCTGGTTCCAAAGAAAACAGGGGACCTCGCCTGATTTTTGATCTCTGCGATCTCAATATCTTGGTAGAGTACAAACGATTTTGCATGGTCACCCTTCCGGGTCTCATTCCCATGTTTAGGCAAGCCACATGGCTAGCGTCTCTGGATATGCGGGACACGTATCTCCATCTTCCATCACTCGGCCACACCGGAAGTTCCTGCGGTTCAAGTTACTAGGGCGCCATTATCAGTTCGAACACTCCTGTTCAGACTGTCTTGATTGCCACACGTTTTACCAAATGCCTTACGGATCGTGGCAGCGCCCCTCAGAAGACAGGGCCATTATGTGTTCCCATATCTGGACGACTGTCTTCTCATGGCCTCCTCTTTAAGAGGCACTGTTAAAGGCAATCCACAGTACTTGTTCCTGTTCGGGTCACTGGGTATCACCATCAGTCAGGAGAAGTCATCCCTCGTACGGTTACAATTCATCGGCACAGTTTGGATACCGACCAGGAAGAGCCTTCCTGCCCAAAGACAGGGCGGAGCATCAGGCCACTGACACGGGACATCATGTTGAGGAAGCAGGTTTCCTCGCGAATCGTGCTTTTGCTTGCTTGGACATGGCGGCTGCTATTGCCACAGTCCCCTGGCCCGACTCACATGAGGGTTACTCAGTGGACACTGAGAGCTCAATGGGACCAACAACAAGATCACTTAGATCAGCTGGTCAGGGTCACAAGGCCAGTCATTCAAGACTTAAAGTGGTGACTCGTTCCAGAGCACCTCACCAGAGGAGTCCCTTCTTGGAGCCTGCTCCATCTCGGACACTCACCACAGGCGCTGAGGTCCGGTTGGGGAGCTCACCTGAGCGGAACCAGGACTTGGGGAATCTGGTCGTCCCTGGAATCACACCTCCATATCAGTATTCTGGAAATGAGAGCAGTCCTGTATGTTCTGCAGGCCTTCCAGTCAGAGATTCCACCAGGTCTGGTGTTAATCCAGACGGACAACACCTCGGTGGTATACTACATCAACAAGCAGGGAGGCACTCATTCCTACCCATTTGCAGAGAAGCAAAGAGGTGTGGGACTGGGTACTGCAGAATGGCGCTACGATTAAGGCAGTGCATGTTCCGGTGTAGACAACACCATTGCAGACCTACTGAGCTGGTCACAGGCCAGAGCTCACGAATGGAATCTGCTGCAAGAGGTCGCAGAGAACCTGTTCCACAAATGGGAATGCCAGACATAGACTTATTTATGTCCCCATACAACACAAAACTGCCCAATTTCTGCTCGCTAGATCCACAGCCTGGTGTTTTCTGGCAAGACACGATGTCCCTCTCTTGGATGGGCAGGTTTCTCTCGCCTTCCCTCCTTTCCTTTAATCCAGAAGGTTCTTCTCAAGCTCCAGTCGGATGGAGCGTCGATGATTTGGTAGCACCCTTTGGCCCTAGACAAATTTGGTTTCACTGTTACACCAGTTAGCTCAGGAGCCTCCTTCCTTTGCCAGTCAGCTCTCATTTGCTGTTCAGGGCGGATCCCTGGTTCACCAGAATCTAAAATCCCTGAACCTGCATGCTTGGCTCCTAGAGCATGCCGTTATTAGGCATGGAGTATCTCAGGGTGTTGGCTGACATACTGGTAGCGGCTAGAAACCCTCCACGATGCCACCTACTCCATGAAATGGCTCAGGTTCTGTCTCTGGGCCAGAGTTCGAGATCTTGATCCACTTTGCTGTCCTGAGAGGTCAGTTTGGACTACCTCCTGTCCCTGTCCACACAGGGTTAGCGTATTCCTCCTTGAAGGTGCACCTCTGTGCCATCTCGCATATCATGCACCAGTTGGTCAACAGGCTCTAGCACATAGTTAGACGTCTCACATGCTTTTTACGTGGTACCTGCATCCGAGACCCCATCAAGGACCCAGTTCCTCCTTGGGACCTTCTTTTGTTTTAGAGCAACTTACGTTGCCTCCTTTGAACCAGCCACAGATTGTGAGCTGCACCTTCTCTCTTGAAAGGTGTTATTTTTAGTTGCTGTTATCTCCGCAAGGAGAATTTTCGAGCTCCAGGTGCTCATGTGTAAAGAGCCTTGTTTGAGTTTTCATAAGGACAGGGTGTCCTTAGGACTAGCCTAAGTTTCTTCCCAAGGTGGTCTCAAAATTAACATTGAATCAGGATATCGACCTTCTGGTGTATATCCTAATGACACCAATAAAGGGAAGCTTTTGCACACTTCAGATGTGCACAGGATTCTCAGGTTTTACCTGACCAGGACTAGACTGCATCAGCAGTCCAATCAGCTGTTTTGGTTTTCACCCACAGGATCCTTGGGGCGCTTGTGTCAAAACAGACACTTCCAAAATGGCTGGTAAACTACATAGCGCTTTGTTATCAGAAGTGCAACAAACCCTTACCAGGATTGGTAAAGGCCATTCTACTGGGGCTACCTTCACCGCGCTTGAAGAACGCTTTCGCACTAACCATTCAGTGCAGCTGCTACTTGGAGTACAGTGCACACCTTTCATCAAACATTACAGCCTGGACATTGCCTCCAAACTGTAACTGGGTAATAAAATTACCTTTCTCAGGTTCTTGCTGGAACTGCACAAAAGTGAAGAACGACAGACAAGTGCTGTCCAGCACATTAAGGCCCTGTCCACACTACACCGTTCGCGCCCGATGGATGCAATCCGTACGGCCAGAAAGCAGTACAGTGCGTCCACACTCGGTGGTGTCCGTTCGGGACTGGCATTGCCGGTTCACATCGGGAGCCGGGCGATCGCTACGGGCGGCGCCCGATCCCACAATGAGTAGCTCGCGCTGCTTTCGCGCTCTGCAGAGACTGAAGAATGGCTGTCCACTACTGCCGGTAACGTTAGCAGGGAAGGGACTGGTTATAATCGCTGTTGAAACCACCTCATATGTGGTTTCAACAACGGTTACGTAAAACGCCCCTGTAACATTACAGGGTAAACGCCACCCTGTTACGGTAACGTTTACACCCTCTGTAACAATACAGAGGAGTAGTGTGTGACAGGGCCAAAGTGATTTATTTCGGTATATAAAGCAGGCTTACAACCAAAATAGTGTGATCACGGGAGAATACTTCCAGTCTCTATCTTACCTAAAGGTAGCAATATGTCTTCTTCTCAGAGAAAAAGGTGTAACAGAAGGGTCTTATACCCTTGATAATCGTCATGACAACAGGTATAAAGATATATAAAAACTTTACAATTGGTCAGTGGCAAATAAGCTTGACTGCTTACTAGCCTGGGAAAGCATGCTGAGCTAGCGAAAATAACAGATAGCTAAAACAATGGTCTTGTATATCCTGAAGGACACTTGCGGTTACATACATAATTGTAGTTCTGCACTAGCACTAAAGATGGCAGTAATGCCTAACTAATCATTCTACAATAGTATAAATAGAAGCATCTCCCAAGTGTTACAATTAGAATAATAGCAAAAGCATTATGATTCTCAGTAAAAAAAAATACAGTAGAACTCAGATCCTGACACTTATATTTGTACGATAAGTGCCTGTGCCCTAAGATTACCTATAAGTATTGCTGTCTGAGAGGTAGGGGCCAATCAGGGGTGCTGGTCCATGCACATGACGAGAGCAGGCTTCGCCTGGCAGTCCTACAAGGACCCTTGTCCTAGGCAGTTTATTTCCTGTATCTCTCCTATCCACCTCCCGAGACAGGTTGGTAGACACCCTTTACTGCTTGGGAATCAGTCCTTGTGGTGTAACTTGCTTACAAGAGCTGTATCTGAGTAAGATAGTACAGTTACGTAAGAACTTGCTGTAACAGTAGATCTTCGAGAATAGCTCTTGCAGCAGGTAGATTCCCTCCACCTTCCCTCAGGAGGTTTGGTTCCTTTCCATGACGCCTGAGATGCAATATTTTGTTTAGTCTTCCTCTGAAAGCAAATCCTTGGTCTCCCCTTCAGAATCGTATTGTTATGCAGAGAGCCTCCAGCGGAGAACTGAGGAATGCTGAGGGACCGCTCCTTTATGATGTATCAGATGTCAGGGGCAGTCATCTGCTGGGTATAGCTAGCTAGAAGTTTTCCTGGAGGGTCCTGCTGCCTGCGGCTTCAGTCCTTATGGAGTAACCTGCTGCAAGAGCTGTTCTCAAGATCTACAGTTACGGTAAGTTCTTATGTTACTGTACTTTCCTATGGGGGCTCTGCCTGGTTTCACCAACCACCTTTTGCTAAAGGTCTGATGGCAGACTTGGTGTTTCAAACAACATGAAGTCTTGCTGTATTCTGACATATTGCAGTGATGTCCAACCTTTGAACTGCCCGAGATGAAAGAGTTAACTTTCCATGCCAGGCATGGACAGCTGAACTTGAGCTCGGTTGAGACTCTGTCTGTTGCTGTTTGAACTCAAACCGTCAGATTCTTTACTCCGCCTCACTGAACAGTCGCTCCGGAGATTTCTCCTTTGCTTGGTTCAAGTTGTCGGGTTAAAGTGCTGCTTTTCCTCGGTTTCGACCAATTTAATACATTAACCTGTCGGTTCAGTCTCTGTCTGTGGTATCGTGAGTACTAGATAGGTTTATTTTCTTGTTTCTCTGTGTGGAACTGGTAAACATGGGATCGCTCGGTTTGAACCGATCAGGTTGTTCAGAAAAAGTTTATTCTACTTTTAGAGTGTGGTAACCGGTCCTTGTCGGTTCTAAAAACCGGATTTCATTACGTTTTTTCCACGACTCTGCACACGGTCAGAAACCGATATAGGGTGTCTTGCCTAGCTGATTGCCTAAAAAGGGTAAGTTTTGTTAGGATCTAGCTATGTCTGAGAAACTAAAAGAAAACCGGGCTCACTGGGTTTCAACACTGTAGTGTGTGTGGGGAAGCCTTGCTAAGGCTGATCCCCACACCACCTGTGTTTATTGTCTGGGTTTGACCACCTCATTCAGACTGCCATATTTGCAAGAACTTTCCTGCAGCTACCCTGGAAAAGAGAGTTGGTAGGCTCAGGGAAAGGAGGCCAAAAGTCCATCTGACCGGATGGCCAGCCGGTTCGGTTCAACCCGAACCAGAAGGTAGCTGCCTCTGACCAGGGCGAAACTTCTTGGAAAGGAGAACCGACTCGAGGAGTCGGTTCTGGTTAAAAGAAAAGAAGGGACAAGTCAGCGGTGCGGATCCACAAATTCTTTCTCCGACCGCTGATGAAATAGCCAAAGTGATAAGGATTGTTCAGTCGCTAACCCTGGTTCCGACCGAACCGGTGCCATCAGGAAGGGGCTCGGTTCAGTTGGTTCTCCGTTCCAGATTATAATTTAGAAGATATTTATGAACTGGAGGAGGAGGAAGGAGAGTATGAGGATAGTGAGGGTGATTAGAAGTCTGGATGTGCCTATTGACCGGACATCTCCCAGACAGACCTTCAGGGTTTCTCCTCCTAGGCTTTCTGAGTCCTCTTCCCATTTTATGTTCTACAAAAAGTGGCTGAAACTTTTCAGCTTCCTATGGAAGAAGCTGTGGGCGACCAGGAGGAGCCTGACTGTGTTGAAATGATGGATATCCCAGAGTCTAGGAGGCTGTTTATTCCCTTCATAAGTCCTTTGGGAAACAGACAATAAAAATGTTAAAGACTCCTAATTCTGTACCTCCTGTGGACAAGAGAATGGACAAGAGATATACTCTCTCAGGCTCAGATACGGAGTTCCTTACCCAGCAATGCAGCCATGTTGGGTAGTGTAGACTGCTGCCTGTGATAAGGCAAATATATCCTTGGCTTCACACCCCAGATAAGGACTCCAGGAGGATTGATGCCATGGCAAAGAAACAGTACATGGCAGCATCCTTGGGACTCAGACAGGCTAATTATATGGCCTATACAGCTAGATATCAGAAATCTAGATGAGACACAGTAATAGCTTTACTAAACAGGTCCCTGGCCAGCTTGCCAAGGAGCTGGAGCAGGTGGCTGCGGATGGTATTGAGGCATCCAAGGTGCAAGTCCATGCTGCAGTGGACTCCAATGATGTTTCATCTAGAGTCATGGCTACATCTGTGGCCCTTCGTAAGATGGCTTGGCTCAGATGTACTAGCCTGTCTCAGGATACCCAGACTAAGGCCATGGATTTTCCTGTTGTGGGTAATTCTCTGTTTGGGGAGCAAACAGAGAACTACATGAAGAAAATGGATGAATACAGGACCACCTACAGGAGTGCTCAGGCCAAGGAAAGGCAAGCCACCCCCAGAGGCAGCATTCCAGGGGCAGGGCAGGCCTCTTCATAGGCCTTTCTACCAAGCCCAGGCCTCTCTTCAGAGGGAGAGGCAGACAGGGCACAAGCAGGCCTGCTTCCACCCTCAGCCTAAAGCCCCTGCCAAACAGGCACCCTGATGGGTTTGCCGGGCCGATTCTCCACCACCTGTAGGGGGCAGGCTAGTTACTTTGTCCAGGACTGGATGTCTTTAACATCAGACAAATGGGTCCTGGAAGTAGTAAGCCAGGGACTGGTTCTCAGCCTCAAAAATTTCCAAAGATGAGAACCAGATCCTTTCCACCTGCAGATCTTTCAGAGGCATTTGCCCTAGAGGCAAGAGGTCTCTTCCCTGGCTGTGAGAGCCATAGAGAGGGTTCCACCCTGCACAAAGGAAAAGGATTTGTACTCCAGATACTTCTAATCCCCAGACAGACAGGAGAATGGCGGCCCATCCTGGATCTCAGATATTTAAACAAGCACCTTTTAAAACCAAATTTCAAATTGGTGACTCTGGGAATAATTCTACCTCTCTAAGGCCAGGGACTGGCTAGTTTCCTGGACCTCAAGGATGCCTATTTCCATATTCTCAGGTTCGAGCTGCCCTCAGGCCATTACCAATTCAGAGCAATGCCCTTGGCCTAACTTCTGCTCCAAGGGTGTTCACAAAATGCCTGGCAGTAGTAGTTGCCTTTCTAAGGAGAAAAAGGATCTCCATCTTTCCATACCTGGATGACTGGCTCATAGTAGGCCAGTCTCCAGACCAAGTCAAGTTACATCTACAGATAACTCAGCAACTGCTCACTTCTCTAGTTTCCTCTGAATCTTTCAAAATCAGTTCTAGAGCCTGTGCAGCTCCTCACCTTCATAGGGGCAGAGCTGGATACAGTCAGGGCAAGAGCCTTCCTTCCCCATGACAGGGCAAGGACCCTTATCTCACTGGCTTCTTCATTCACCCTCCAGGTGTCGCGACCAGCAAGGCATTTTCTGCAGCTCCTGGGGCACATGGCTGCTTCTACAGCAGTGGTGCAGGAGCAAGATTTCAGATGAGGGACATTCAGTTCCACTTGAGAACTTTCTGGTTTCAGAAAAGGACCCTCTGTCCAAACTGATTCCAGTGACTTGAACCCTGATCCAGGCGTTACAGTGGTGGCAGGATCAGGACAATCTAAGACAGGGAGTTCCTTTTGTCCCTCAGTCTCATTCTCTAATCCTAACTATAGATGCCTCCCTCTTGGGCTGGGAGCCCACTTGGGGAACCTGACCACCCAAGGGTTGTGGTCTCCTCAGGAATCGCAGCTTCACATCAGTCTATTAGAACTCAGAGAAGTGTTTCTAGCACTTCAGCTTTTCAAGTCTGTTCAGAACAAAGTAGTTCAGATCAGGACAGACAGTACTACCACAATGTGGTATATCAAAAACAAGGGGCACTCGGTCTGGCCTTGTGCACAGAGGCAATGAAGTTATGGTCTCTGGCCTATTCCCTTAACACCTCTCTTACAGCAGTACACCTCCCAGGCAAGGACAATGTCCTGGCAGATGCTCTCAGCAGGATATCTCAGGGTCATCACAGAATGGTCTCTGGATCCCCTGGTTTTGAAGGTGATCTTCTCCAGATGGGGCACTCCACAGATGGATCTTTTGCAGCCCCAGACAATCACCAACTTCCTCTCTTTGCTGCAGGTCCCCAGTGTTGGGCTCAGTCCCCTGGATGCCCTAGTTCTCAATTGGGAAGGGAAGTTCCTGTGTGCTCCCTTCCCTCTCCTGTTCAAGGTGTTAGTCAAAATCAGGTCTCAACCCTGCAAGGTGATTCTGATTGCTCCAGACTGGGCCAGACAGCCCTGGTACCCTCTCTTGTTGTCCTTAGCAGTCCACCTTCCCTGTCTCTTCCCAGGAATTACAACCTGTTAACATGTGCTCAGGAGAGGGTTTGGTATCCGAATCTCAAATCTCTCAACCTCGAGGTCTGGCTCTTGAAGAGTTAGAGGTTGCTGATTACACCTCTCTCAAGGTGTTCTGGATATCTTAAAGGCTTCTCGTAAGCCTTCCACCAAGCACACACAACTCCAAGTGGAAAAGATTTTCTATATGGTGCTCTGGGAAGCATATTTCTCCAGAGTCTGCTGGCCTGCCCACAGTCCTTGACTATATGGTTCATCTTAATAGCTTGGGACTCAGACCAGCTACACTAAGAGTGCATCTGGCAGCTGTCTCTGCCTTCCTTTCAGCAGCAAACACTCTTCCCTTTCAGCTCATCCTGTATTTTCTAAATTTTTCAAGGGATTGCTTCATACCAATCCTCCCTTCAGGGACCCTGCCCCTGCTTGGGACCTTAATGTTTGCATTGCTCAGCTTATGCAACCTTTTGAGCCTTTGTCCTCAGCAGAGCTTAAGTACTTGACTTGGAAAACTGTGTTTCAAACAACATGAAGTCTTGCTATATTATGACATATGCAGTTTGTCCCAGCCTTAGAACTGCTCGGAGGTGAAAGAGTTAACTTCATGCCAGGCATGGAATCTTGAGCGAGCTCGGTTGAAAAAACTCTTGTCTGTTGATCTTCAAACTGAAACTGTCAGATTCTTTACCTCACTCACTGAACAGTCGCTCCGGAGATTCCTCCTACTGCTCGGTTCATTTGTCGGTCAAAAAGTGTTATTTCTCGATTTTCTAAACCGCAATTATATATTTAACCGCAACGGTCGGTTCAAGCTCTGTCTGTGGTATCGTAAGTAATAGATAGGTTTACATTTCTCTGTGTGGAACTTGCAAGCGTTGTTATCGGTTCGGTTTGAACCGATCAAGTTGATTGTTAAAACTTATTAAATTACATTTAGAGTGCGGTTCCAGTTCTTATCGGTTCTAAAAAGCGGATTTCATTACGGTTTTCCACGACCCGTATTCACGGTTAGGAACCGATAAGGGTGTCTTGCTTGGCAATTTGCGGAAGCAGGGCAAGTTTTGGTTAGGCTGGCATTATGTCTGAGAAACCCAAAAGAAAACTGGGCCCACTGGGTTTCAGCACTGTAGTGTCTGTGGGAAGCCTTTGCCAAGGCTGACCCACACACATGTGTTTATTGTCTGAGGTCTGACCACCTCAATGCAGACTGCCAGATTTGCAAGAATTTCCTGCAGCTACCCTGGATAAGAGAGTTGGTAGGCTCAGGAGCGAGAGACAAAAGTCCGCTGACCCGGATGACCAGCTCGGTTCGGTGCCAACCGAACCGGAGGGAGTGCCTCTGACCAGGCGATGCTACTCGGCAAGCGAAGAGCTGACTCGAGGAGCCAGTTCCAGCAAAGAGGACTAGAAAATCAGCAGGTGTGGAGCCAAAATTTCCTTCTCCAACCGCTGCAGAGATAGCCAAAGCGATCCAAATTGTCCAGTTGCTTTCCGGTTCCATCGAACCGCCACCATCAGGTAAACGGTTCGGTTCAAGTGTTCCACCGTTCAAGAATATGATATAAAAGAATTTTATGAACCGGAGGGGAGGAGGATTATGAAGAGAGTGAATGTGATTTTGAAAGTCTGGATGTGCCCATTGAACCGGACATCTCCCCAGACAGACCTTCAGGAGTGTCCCCCCAGGCTTTCTGAGTCCCTTCTCTTTTCTGTTTTATAAAAGTTGCTGAAACCCTCCAGCTGCCTTTGGAAGAAGCTGTGGGTGAACAGGAGGAGCCTGACTATGTGGAAATGATGGATATCCCAGAGTCTAAGAGATTGTCTATTCTTTTACATAAATCTTTTGGAAACAGACAATAAAGATTTTAAAAGCTCTAATTCTTTACCTCTGTGGATAAAAGATGGACAGGAGGTACACATTGTCAGGCTCTGATACGGAGTTCCTTTCACAACAATGCAGCCATGTTGGGTAGTGCAGGCTGCAGCCTGTGATAAGGCAAATATTCCTTTGGCTTCACACCCCTGACAAGGACTCCAGAAGGATTGATGCCATGGCAAAGAAACAATACATGGCAGCATCCTTGGGACTCAGACAGGCAAATTATATGGCCTATGTTGCAAGATACCAGAAATCCAGATGGGATACTGTTATGGCTTTAGCGAAACAGGTCCCTGCCAGCTGCCAAGGAGCTGGAACAGGTGGCTGTTGATGGTATTGAGGCATCAAAGGTGCAATTCCATGCTGCAGTGGACTCTAATGATGTATCTTCAAGAGTCATGGCTACATCTGTGGCTTTTAGTAGAATGGCTTGGCTCAGGTGTACTAGCCTGTCACAGGATACCCAGGCTAAAGCCATGGATTTTCCTGTTGTGGGTAATTCTCTGTTTGGGAGCAGACAGAGAATTACGTGAAAAAATGGATGAGTATAGGACCACTTATAGAGTGCACAGGCCAAGGAGAGGCAAGCCACTCCTCAGAGGCAGCTTTCCAGGGGCAGGGGCAGGCCTTTTACCAAGCCCAGGCCTCCTCTTCAGCTTATGCCCAGAGGGGTTCTTCAGAGGGAGGCAGACGAGTGCAGGCAGGCCTGCTCCCACCCTCAGCCTAAAGCTCCTGCTAAACAGGCACCCTGATGGGATGCCCAGGGCCGATTCTTCATTACCTGTAGGGGCAGGCTGGCTTGCCGTCAGGACTAGGAGTCTTTAACATCAGACAAGTGGGTCCTGGAAGTAGTAAGCCAGGGACATTCTCAGCTTCAAAAAATTTCCTAAGATGAGAACCAGATCCTTTCCACCTGCAAATCCATCAGAGGCTCTTGCTTTGGAAACAGAAGTCTCAATCCTCCTGGCTCTCAGAGCTGTAGAAGAGGTTCCTCCCTACACCAGGGCAAGGACTGTACTCCAGGTACTTCTTACCCCAAAAAGACAGGAGAATGGCGGCCCATCCTGGATCTAAGATACCTAAACAAGCACCTTTTAAACCAAAATTCAAAATGGTGACTCTGGGAATTATTTACCTCCCTAAGGCCAGGGGACTGGCTAGCGTCCCTGGACCTCAAGGATACCTACTTCCATGTTCTCGTCCAAAGCTCCCACCGAAAGTACCTCAGATTCAAAGTGCCCTCAGGCCATAGCCAGTTCAGAGCAATGCCTTCGAGCCTCACCTCTGCCCCAAGGGTATTCACCAAATGCCTGGCAGTAGCAGTTGCTCACTTAGAAGGCAAAAGATTGCCATCTTTCCTTACCTGGACGACTGGCTCATAGTGGGTCAGTCTCCAGACCAAGTCAGATCACACCTTCAGGTTACCCAGCAGCTGCTTACATCTCTAGGTTTTCTTCTCAATCTTCCAAAGTCAGTTCTAGAGCCTGTTCAGCTACTCACCTTCATAGGCGCAGAACTGGACACAAAAGCAGAGCCAGAGCTTTCCTTCCTCTAGAAGAGTAAAGACCCTGGTGGCTCTGGCCTCTTCCTTCCTCTGCAGGTCTCTCGTCCAGCAAGGCACTTTCTACAGCTCCTTGGCCCACATGGCTGCTTCCACAGCTGTAGTGCAAGGAGCAAGATTTCAGATGAGGGACATCCAGTTCCATTTGAGAGCCTTCTGGTCTCAAAGGAGAGATCCTCTAACTAAATTGATCCCAGTAACTCGAACCCTGATCCAGGCCCTGCAGTGGTGGCAGGATCAGAGCAATCTGAGACAGGGGTTCCTTTCATCCCTCAATCTCACTCCTTGACCCTTACTACAGATCGTCCCTCTTGGGATGGGGAGCTCACATGGGCGACCTCACCACCCAGGGATTGTGGTCCCCAGGAATCTCTGCTCTACATCAATTTGTTGGAACTCAGAGCTGTTTTTCTAGCACTTCAGGTTTTTCTGCATCTGTTCAGAGCAAAGTGGTACAGGTCAGAACAGACAACACCACTACAATGTGGTACATCAAAAGCAAGGAGCACTCTGTCTTGACCTTGTGCACCGAGCGATGAAGTTGTGGTCTCTGGCTTATTCCCTGAACACCTCCCTCATGGCAGTTCACCTCCCAGGCAAAGACAATGTCCTGGCAGATGCTCTCAGCAGGATTTCCCAGGGCCATCACAGAATGGTCACTGGATCCCCTAGTACTGAGGTTAGTATTTGCCAGGTGGGGCACCCTCAGATAGATCTTTTGCAGCCCCAGACAATCAGCAACTTCCGCTCTTTTGTTGCAGGCTCCAGTGTTGGGCTCAGTCCCTCTGGATGCCTTCCTTCTCGATTGGGAAGGAAGTTCCTCTATGCCTTTCCCTCTTGTTCAAGGTGCTAGTCAAAATCAGATCTCAACCTTGCAAGATGATTCTGATTGCTCCAGATTGGGCGGACAGCCCTGGTATCCCTCCTTCTGTCCTTAGCAGTCCACCTTCCCTGTGTCTCCCCAGGAATCACAATCTGTTAACCTGTGCCCAGGGAGGTGTGGTATCGAATCTCAATCCCTCAACCTCAAGGCCTGGCTCTTGAGGAGTTAGAGTTGCTGACCTACACCTTTCTCAAGGTGTACTTGATATCTTGAAAGCTTCTAGGAAGCCTTCCACCAGGGCTACTTATAATTCTAAATGGAAAAGGTTTTCCATATGGTGCTCTGGAAAGCATATTTCCCCAGAATCTGCTGATTTGCCCACAGTCCTGGACTATATGGTCCACCTAAATACCTTGGGGCTGAGGCCAGCTACCCTGAAAGTGCATTTGGCAGCTGTCTCTGCTTTTATTTCAGCAGGAAAGCCCTCTTCTCTTTCTGCTCACCCTGTATTCTCCAAGTTTTTCAAGGGATTGCTTCACAGCAACCCTCCATTCAGGGACCCTGCTCCTGCCTGGGATCTTAATGTTTGCATTGCTCAGCTAATGCAACCCCCCTTTGAGCCTCTGTCTTCAGCAGAGCTTAAGTACCTGACTTGGAAAACTGTGTTTCTAGTAGCCATCACTTCTGCCAGGCATAAGTGAATTGCAAGCTTTGTCAGTGGAGCCTGATTTTATCTCCTTTCACAGAGATAAGGTAGTCCTCAGGACTAATAGGAAGTTCTTGCCTAAGGTGGTTTCAGATTTCCACCTTAATCAATCTGTATCTCTTCAGTGTACTTCATGACCATTCCTCCTCTGGGAGAGGCTGCACAGTTAGATGTAAAGAGCCCTTGAGTTACTACATAGGCGTACCAGGGGTCCTGGGTTTGACTCCCTCAACTGTTCCTCACTTTTGGTGAGGTTGGTAAAGAAACCTGCCACTAAAAGATCCATTGCCAGGTGGATTGTCTCTTGTATCAATTTTGCTATCAAAACTGGGTAAGGTCCCCCTTCAGGCCTGGGGCTCACTCTACCAGGGGTACAGCTACGTCCTAGCTGCGGCCAGGGACATCCCTATCTTAGAGATATGTCAAGCAGCTACCTGGAAAACAGTACACACTTTCACCAAGCATTACTCCTGGACATCCAGGCTAGGAGTGATGCTCGGTTTAACACAGCTGTGCTTCAGAGCCTATTTCTAAGTAGGTTCTGTCCCTCCTCCATGGAGAGTACTGCTGTGTAGTCTGCATGTGTCATAATATAGCAAGACTTCATGTTGTTTGAAGAAAAAATTACTCACCTTAGTAATGTTGTTTTCTAATGGAGTCTTGCTATATTATATCCCTGCCCCTCTCAGAACCTCTGCTCTTGGGATGTGGGTGGGCAGTGCAGTGTTGGCACTTAATGATGCCCACCTTGTGTTTTCACCCTCTTTTGGGGTGTTTGGCGTGTATTTTATTTTATTTTTGGTTCCCCTGACTTGAGTCTTGGTTTTGGGACCAGAAAATGTATTAATATCTTAGTAGCCAGTTGGCTAGTGTAGGGTTTACAGCTTCCACACAGAACCTTAGTGAGTTTTGCTCGTAAAGATCTGACAGTTTCAGTTTGAAGATCAACAGACAGAGTTTTTCAACCGAGCTCACGCTCAAGATTCCATGCCTGGCATGGAAGTTAACTCTTTCACCTCCGGAGCAGTTCTAAGGCTGGGACAAACTGCATATGTCATAATATAGCAAGACTCCATTAGAAGAAACAACATTACTAAGGTGAGTAATTTTTTCTTTTGGTAGCCATTACTTCTGCCAGGCGCATCAGTGAATTGCAAGCCCTGTCAGTGGAACCTGATTTCATCTCTTTTACATGTTGCTTGAGGGTTGGCATTTAGCTGTTGTCGACTCCGTCCCAGTTAGATTCTCCCCACCGTCGGTGAGGATCCTGCGTGTGAGACCAAAGAAATTTTGCTGACTAAATCTGTGGTGTTGTATTGCCTTCGGTTCTGACCGTCTGCTCAACTTAAGCATCTTCGACTCGGTAAGATCTTTCCTTTTTGTTTAAAGTGGCGTCAAGTACTGTGTTTTATTTAATTTTTACGTCCAGTCATGCGTCGGTGTCCCTGTGGCCGCCTTTACTCTATTACGGACCAGCATGACCGTTGCCTCTCTGCCTCGTCCCCAGACACAATATGGATAACCATGATATCTGCTTCTCCATGGACCGCCGATGTCGTTGAGACTCGCGCATGGAAAGTCGGACATGACCACCGACTTCGGAGGACAGATTTGCAGTCATCAGGCAAGGTCAGGACTCTCGGCCCTTCCTCTGGGTTTCCTCCCGATCCTATCGGCCCGCGGATGACGGAACCCCACTCGTCTAACCTTGCCGCGGCGGGGTTTTTCCACAGTGCAGGAGGCCCAGGCTGACCCTCTTCAGGGTCAGTTGGGAGGCACCGTCTTGGCAATCGCTACTGTGGTAGTGAAGGCTCCTTCTGTGTCGCGCTCTGTGTCCCCTGGACCGGACTGTCATTGTCCTCTGGTGTTGCTTCCGGTCCGGCACCATTCGCGGCGCTGTTGGCTGGAGGCGACACATGATTGGCATCAGGCCTGTCCTCGGCTTTTACTGTGCCCCTGATTATGCTTCGCGGTGTCGGGGCTTCTAGCAGCGTCCACGGTTGGTGGTTTAGGTCTTCTGGGCCTGGTTCTGATCTTGGCGCCCGATGCAGCGCCAGTCACGGGAGCAGTGCCGTCTCTGCACGGCGCCCGCAGGCGGAGTCAGCACTGCGGTGGCCTGATCCTGCCTCGGCACTGGAGTTGTATACAGCACGGGTCTGCATTTGGCATCGCTCCGGCGCCAGGAGGTGGATGCTGGAGCGGGTATGGTGCCGCTTCAGATTCAACTCTCAGTGGCGCCAGGGACGGTGTGGAGCCGTGCTCAAGTTGCGCCTGACTCCGGCGCCATTCAGGCGCCCGGGGATGGTGTCGATTGCCGAGCATGGAACTGTACTGTGTTCTGCTGCTGTTAGGGGTTTTGGAGTCTCAGGGTGCCCGACCTCAGGGCCTGGGAACTGGAGGAGCCTGTGGGGTGGTCTGGCATCGGACCTCGAGTCTACCTCCTGCGGAGACTGGTTCTGGGTCTGATCCGGACTGGCTTCCGGTTCCTCGGGATCTTCGGATCCTTCTGTCTCCTACACCTCAGCCCCCTCTCCCCCTCCTGCAGTTCAGCTTTCACGGTAGACTTTGGGGTCAGGGGTCTGACCAGCCAGCGGTGGTCCCTGTGTCTACCGCTGAGCAGCCTGAAGTCACTGGAGGGCTGTTGCTTCAGTTGAGTTCCCCCTCCTTGATGTGTTCGGACAGTCCAGTTTGGGGCAGCCTGGGGTGAATCAGGAGGGAGAGTGCGATTCCTGGGTGGACTCCTCGAGTCTACTCGGGATGCCAGTTCCCTAGGTTAGTGGCAAGAGGACGAGGTTCCTCTCTGACTCTGAAGGGTTGAGAGGTAGAGGTGTGGTGCAGCGAACTCTTTCTGGGTCAGGCTGGGTCCTGGAAGGGGCGCAGTGCAGACCCTCGCCTTTCCCTGCTGGAGACCAGGAGGGACTTCTACTTCTGAGGTCAGGGGCCATCCTTCTGGACTCACAGTCCCAGTCACCTCATGGGATGATTTCTTCTTTGGGGCACAGCTCTGACCGTTCCGACCGGTTGAGCGGCTGTTAGCTACAGCGGTTTTGGGTTCCCCTTCCCTGCGAAGGGTTTTCTGTTGGCCTCCCTGCCCCAGCAGAGACCATTCTCCTGTTGCCAGGAGCCTGCCCTCCGGGCCTCTGTCTCCACCCCAGTAGTCCCAGGTGTTCCAGGCCCTCGGGGTCCTCTTAGCTTGGAGCAATTCAGAGGATCGGCTGCATTCTTTCCCACCTACCTCCATGCCCTGGACCAGCAGGTTTTCACCATGCCCCCATGCAGCCCGACCCTGAACTGGGAGCTGATCATCTCCTCCTCTTCCTCTACTGAGGGAGGAACCATCGATCCACATATCCCCTACATCTGATCTGTCCTCCTAGCAGCGCTTCCTTGTGAGGATGTTGGATGGGCTCCACCTGACCCTCATACCTGTAAGCAATCCTGAGCATGTGATGCGTGCCTTCTTGGGCAAATTCAGTGCGGCCCCTTGGTGGCTCCGTCTGGCGATTCCTTTTCAGGCTTGTCGCATCGGCTCTGGCCGTTCCTTCTCCACTGTTCCAGCCCCAAGGGACTTAAGCCAGCGGTATGGCGCTCCTCCGGGGTCTTCAGGTTCTCTGCCTCACCCCTTCAGGTTTGGCCTCCTGGACACTCCTTCAGGGCTTGGCCCCCTACGTGACCGCCCTCAGATTCGGACTCTGCGGACTTTGATTTCTGGGGAGACTAGTATTTTACTCGACACGGATCTCCTTTCAATTGCTGCACATCAGGCTCACTTTGCAGCCTATGACAGGTTCTTGTGGTCCAGCTGGACAGCTCCTAGCTTTGATGCCTGATTAGGAAGAAACCAGGCAAGCCATGCCCCCTCTCTGCGGGGCGCAAGCAAGGGCATCTTATAATGCCAATGAGGTAGCTTCCAGAGTGGTAGGGACAGCGATCTGCCTTGGGCGGATGGCGCAAGCCGCCCTATCCCGGTTGTCACCCTGGCCCGGCGTGAGGTGATTTACTCCGCCTACAGGAGACCCACCTCTTCTCCGCTGAGTAAGATGGCGACTTTTGGGGCACCTTCCTTCCCCACAGGGGATCCCATCTCACCGGACCAGTCTCAGGCCTGTAGGGTTCTTCTCTTCAGTGTCTCACCCACTGGAGGCTAAGGGACCTGGTCCTTTAGGGTGTTCTGGGTACTCCCTTTTCGGGTGGGGGCTCAGTACTCACCCAAATAGTTATGAATGGTGAGATTGACACAGATAAGATATAGAAATTACATACCTACCGTAATTGTTGATCTTCTGTGCTCTTCACCGATTAATCACTAAATCCACCCTCCTTCCCTGGGGCCTCAGTCTCTGGACTTCGTCCCTCTCCCGTGCATCTTTCTCCTCCCTCTCCTCTTCCTGATATGTAGGCGGGAGGGGTTGTGAGACACTAGGGGGTATGCCTTTAATTTTCTGAATTTGGAGGAACCCCTCCATCCTTTTTCCCTCTAGAGGGTTGTAGAGTGTGAAGAGGTCATGTCCCCCATTATATACTTGAGAGTTGTCTTTAGTGACCTCAATTTGAGGCCACCTCATATTTTGAAACCTCTAGTTGTTTTTAAAAAAAAAAAATCTTTAATTTGGTGAGAGAGAGGGAAGGGTTGGGACACAGCCTCAGCCTGCACTTCAGTGTGGTCTTCTGACCCTCACTGCAGGTTTTGTCTTGCAGATGGATTTCATAGTCCAGGTCAGAACTTATGCCTAAAAAAAAAAAAAAAAATCGTTGTGCATCTCTGTTCTGAGGTTGTGTTGCTTGTCCTTCCCCCTTTCCTCCCTCACTTCTTTCCTTTCTTCTCCTTCCACAGATTGGGGCCTCTCTTCTGTCCCCAATTTCCTTTCTAAGTTCCTCCTCTGTCGCCTCAGTCATTTATTTCTCATTTTAGTTCATTCTTCTTTTCCTTTTATCTTTCCTGGCTCTCTTGCCTCATCCACCCTCCCTTCCATATACTCTCTGGTGTGTCAGAACTGGGGCTGGGCGGAGTGGGCAATGGCTAACTGCCAACCCTCGGGCAACACGTGGCAGCTGGTGCGGGCGGCACCAGCCAAACGTCGACTCCTCCCATAGAAAAAAAAGTCTCCCACGGGGTCCTAATTCGGTGAGCTATACCCAAACAGGGATGAATGGTGAAGGTCACAGAAAGATCAACAATTACAGTAGATGCGTAATTTTCATTTATGTTCTCTCAGAAGGACTCTCAGGGCCAGAAACAAAAGAAGAAGCCCTTTCGGTTTATTCACCACCACCCTCCACCCAACTCGGCAGCCCTGCAAGTGGTCCCAGTCTTGGCGGCCCAAGCCTAAACTCGCTGGTCCTGGCTCTAAGAAGTCTGGAAGCTGGGCGCCCCCAGCTCTGGCGCCAGACCCTCCCACCAAGCCTTCCCAGTGATGGGTTGGGAGTCATTCCCCCATACCACTCCAGCGCTGGATTCTCGGCGAGGGGGTTGGCTCGGCCTCTTCTCACGTGCCTGGTCAACTTCCACATCAGAAAAGTGGGTGCTCTGAAATGGTGGTTTGAGGCTTGCCTCTGAGACTTCAAAGCTCTCCTGCCCTTCGAGCCTATGCTCCCACAGGGGCCGTGGTTTCCCAAACATGCTGTTTGCCCTTCAGGAGGACATCGCTCAGTTCCTTCAGAAAGGCGCTGTAGCCAGTGTCCGGACTTCATAGCTGGCCCGGATTTCATCTCCAGATATTTCCTGGTTCCAAAATGGATGGGTGACTGTCACCCTTACTGGACCTTCATGATCTCAACCAGTATCTGAGGAAGCACAAGTTTCAGATGGTCACTCGAACCAAATCATTCTATCCCTAGACTGGAAAATGTGGTTCTGCTCTTTGGACCTCCAGGATGCCTTCTCCTGCATCCCAATCCGTCCATACCCTCAGCGCTTCCTTCAGTTCTGCTCAAAGGGTGCTGTATGAGTTCCAGGCCATGCCATTCGGCCTCAGGGTTTTCAACAAGTGCATAGCAGTGGTGGCAGCATTCCAGTGGAGCCGAGGTGTCCGGGTGTGCCTGGATGACTGATCGCTGGTTCGTCCCGGGAAGAGGCTGAGCGGCCCAGGGATCTGGCTCTCAGGACTTGCTCAGCCTTGAGTCTTCTTGTCAAGTCTGGACAAGTCAGAACTCCACCCTCTCAGGTCATCCAATTCATCGGGCGGAGCCCGACTCCCAGCAGACAGGCGGCGGATCTTACCTCCTTTGTCCAGTCATTTCAGGTTGGGCACTGTGCTGCCTGGGACTTCCTATGGCTGCTGGGTACATAGTATCCTGCACCAGCATGGTCCATTGAGCCTGCTGGTAAGATGAGCCCTGCAGTTGGAGTTAGCCCACCGGTGGTCTAAGTGCCTGGGTCACCTGGACCTGCTGGTCACGGTGACGAAGTTGATGTGGGTTGTTGCCAGTGGTGGCTCACCCTGGAACACCTGCAGGAAAGAATCCCATTCATCTGTCCAGAGCCAGCGGTCACTCTGACGACTGATGCATCCCTGGTGGGTTGGGGCTCACCTGGGTGACAACAGGGCCCATGGGCTCTGGGTCCCGATCTCACATCAACTTGCTAGAGATCAGTGCAGTGTCTCATGCTCTGATGGCCTTCACTCCTTTTCTTCAGGGTCAGGTCATACAGGTCCAAACAAACAACACCACGACCATGTACTACCTCAACAAGCAGAGCAGGATGCTTTCCCTGCTCTTTGTGTTAGAAGCCCTCTGCACCTGGACCCTCATGCACAGTCTGGCTGCCGCTCTCTGGCGATTCATGTGGCTGATGTCTCTGGTCAGCTGGCGGATGCCCTCAGCTGAGTGGGTGAGGCGTCTCACAGGTGGTCTGTTCACGAGGAGGTATCCATTTTTTTTTTTTTAGTTCTTCCAGTGGGGCATTCCCTGGTTGACCTGTTGCCTCCGGGAGAACATAAAGTAAGTCTGTTTTGTGACCCCAGTGCTGGACACTGCAGGAGATGCCTTTGCAAGGTCCCAGACCCCAGCCCTCATATACGCTTTCCCCAATCTGCAGGGTGTTGCTCAAGGTACAGAGGAACATGCATGGATGATCTTGGTGGCTCTGACTGACTGCACCAGTTCTTGTCCCCGATCTCCTCAACCTCAGCAGCAAGCCCCTGTGGCTTGCCTCTCCACCTGGACCCGCTGTCTTGCTTTCTGGGAGGGTCCTTCACCCAGACCTTCAGTCCCTGCACCTGACAGCCTGGTTCCTAAACAGCTAGAGTTCCAAGCTTTGGGCCTCTCCGAAGAGGTCCTCCATGTCGCTCACCTCTCAGAAGGAGTCAACTCACCAGTGCAACACCTTCAGGTGGTTTACCATTTGGTGTCAAGGCAGGAGCTAGACCCTCTGTCTTGCCCTGTGGCTTGCATCCTGGACTATTTGTGGTCCCTCTGTCAGTCAGGCCTGAAGTCGGCGACCCTCAAAGTGCACATGGCAGCCTTCTCTGCTTACCGGGTGTGGGACGGTATGCCAGCAGTGGTGCAGGAGGAGGTGATTGGGTGCTTCTTTGGGAGTTGACCACTTGGCCCTCACCTTGGGACTTGTTGCTGGTACTTGCGATGCTCATGGGCAAGCCATTTGAACCAGTGCACAGGTGTCACATCTCCCACCTGTCATGGAAGACAGCCTTCTTGGTGGCGATCACCTCCACCAGAAGGATCAGTGAGCTCAGGCACTCTCGATGGAGTCGCCATACCTGGTTTTCCACAAGGACATGGTTGCCTTCACCCCAACCCAAAGTTCCTTCAGAAGGTTGTTTCAGAGTTTCACCTTAACCAGGTGATTAACCTCTGGTGTACTTCACCAATCAACCTTGGAGGTCAAGCACAGGCTCCACACATTGGACCTGAGGCGAGGGGTGCTTATTATACTGAGCAGGCGACGCTGGAGTTAGGGGGGGGTTAAGCAGCTATTTGTCACTTACACTAAGCCATTCCTGGCAGACAAGCAGCTAAGTTGGATGATTGGCAGGTGGATTGTATCTGCATCTACGCCTGCTATAGGTTAGCTGGTAGGGAACCTCCAATTGGTCTAAAGGCTCATTCCACCAAACATACTGCTGCTTGGTGGCTGCTTCCAGGATGTCCCTTTCCAGAAGATCTGCAGGCCTGCTACCTGGAGGTCAGCACACACCTTCATCTCTCATTACCACACTGACCTTGAATTACACTGGGATGCTGGTTTTGGGGCTTCAATTCTTCAAACCCTTTTTCCCCAAGTAGGAGGTGTGTGCCTTGCCAACTCCCCGAAAGAGAAGCTAGTAGTCTGCCTAACTGTGGATAGCACCATATCCACATCCCTAGAAATGAGGTTACTCACCTGTAACCTTAGTTCTAGGAAAGGTATGTGATGCACATCACACAACCACCCTTCCTCCCTGGCAAGTGCAACACCAGTCCTTGCTTCCTGCATGAAAGATCTGATGTCACGGAGCAGTGCTGAGGAGATATCACCCAGGTGGGTGGGAGGAGCTTAGCTTGAAGACCTTCCAGCAAGTATTGAAGGAAAGTAAGAGTTGCCTAAATGTGGATGTGCACTATATACCACTCCTAGAACTATGGTTACAGGTGAGTAAGCCTCTTATTGAGCACCCTACCAGAGGGCTTATGGTGTCATAGCAAATACCTGAAGAAGTAAAATCCATCAGCTTAAATAGGAGCAAGAGTAACTTTGTTATGTAACTCAGCAGTTAATGAAACATCCTTTCCTCCCCAGATGTCAGTATCTTTATTTATTTAGGCAAATCAGAGTTACAACCCTTGAGTCAAAGACTCTTGCAGAGCTCCACGTCATGAATACAAAGTATGCAGAAAAGGAACAAGCAGTGCAGGAATATAGACAGTGACAAGTTCAGAAGTACATACAGTTTAGGGCCATTGACCAGCGTCAAGTATCACAATATATAATTGTAGAATAAAGCGAAATACAAAATTTAGACATCAGAGGGACCACTTCTGGGAAATGTTATGCAATTTAGAGCACACCACTGGCGAGAGGTGTAGGGCTGGCCAGAAAAAAGCAGCATCTGTGACAGGGTTGGGTAAGACAGTCTTCCATTTGTTATGTAGAGAGAGCTAAAGGCAAGGATCTATTCTATCACTTGTCTAGTTCCTGCCTGTCTGATTGCACAATTGATTTTCCTTGAGGCATCTAGGAACTGGCCACTCTGACAGTCCTACAATTTCCCGTTTTCTCTCTTTGTTCACTGCTGTTTCTATTCTTTCTTTCTTCCTTGCGTCTCTGCAGTTAAAAAAATTACAAGTGAATCTTTATGTGAACCTGAGATCCCTGGTTTGCAAATGTATGTAGTTATATTGTTGAATTGCAGACAGCTGTTTGGAATTTGTTAAAAAGATAGCAAGATGGAACACAGGGTTTGACTTTGAAAAATCTTTTGATCTTCCACAAGCTAGTTAGCAGAGCTGTCACCTGGAAAACCAGCTCTGGCCAGAGCGTCTAAATTAGCTGCATCTGTTAAAGACTGGATATACTGGTCATAGAAAAGAAATGGACAAAGTTTGTTACATTGTTTGAAAACCGGATATGTAGCTTAACTTGAACAGGATGTAAAATTCAATTGCCAGGTGAAAACATCTTATAAAAGAGCAATGTTTAGAAAGATATTTAGATTTAGAATATCATCAGATTAAGTGTTTTTGTTTGCACTACCTGTAAAAGCTATCCTGCATAATTTTTTTATTTTATTATTGATAATAAAATGCTACTTGCAAATTTTATGACTTTTCCTGATTTGTCTGTGCTTTCTGACCTGTGCCTCGACAACAGATGGTGTCAGGCTAAGTGGGAGTCACACTGTGCATACTCTTAAGCTAGGAGTCCTTGCGTGTATACTAGACCTGGTACGGGGAAGCTTAAAAAAAAAAAAAAAGGTATGGAACCTGCAGCAGCAAGCCCAGGTGATTACCAGAATCATGTCAGTCAAACTGAAGCAGAAACAAAAGTCCAGGCTGAGACTATGCAGCGGAACCAGTGATGGAACAAGAACAGGCAGGAACAGAGCCTGAAAGCATGTCTGCATTCTTCAAATGAGTGAGCTATACAACAAAGAGAGATGGAGAAGCAAAGAAAAGAAGAGATGTAGCTACAGGAGAAGCAGAGAAAAGAAGAGATGCAGCGATGACCGGATGCTTTGCATGCTAACAAAGCTGGAGGATCTGGTACAGGTTCAGCAGATCAACAAAACACAACTTGAAGACATTAAACTTACAAAGATGTATTCCTTGGATAATATTGAAGCATACCTAATGAGTTAGGAGTCATGCCCTTGGCCTCTCCTTGGCCCCAGGGTCTTCACCAAATGTGTTGCAGTGGTGGCATCTTACCTGAGGCACGAAGGATCCAGGTCTACCCCTACCTGCCTCACTGAAGTCGAGGCATTTAGAAAGGAATCGACCAGAAAATGATATGCCTTCAATTGGAAGAGATTCTCCATTTGGTGTCAGGGCAAGGGTTTGGACCGTTGTCCTGTCAGTAACTAGCATTTTGGATTATGTTGGTCTCACTCGAAGGGGCTTCGATCGACAACCCTTAAGGTGCACCTGGCAGCCATCTCTACTTACCAGGCGTGGGCAGTCAGCAGTCGGTGGCACAGGAAAAGGTGGTCTGGTGTGTTTTCAAAGGTCCTGACCACATTTCCCTCCAGTGTATGAACCACCACCATGGGACTTGTTGCTGGTTTTGGCAAAACTCATGGGCAAGCCATTCAAACTGATGCACAGGTGTGAAATGTCTCACCCATCGTGGAAACCTTTCTGGTGGCTATCATGTCAGCCGGAAGGATCAGTGAACTCAGATGCTCTCGGTGGAGTCTCCTTACCTGGTCTTCCACAGGGACAAGGTTGTCCTGCACCCCAACCAAAGTTCCTCCTGAAGGTTGTGTCGGAGTTTCACCTGAATCAGGTGATGACTCTTCCAGTGTCCTTCGAATCACACCTCGAGGCCGCACACAGGCTCATATCTTGGACCTGAGGCAAGCTCCTTACTGCAGAGGTGCTGAGCTTGAGTTGAGGAGAGGTTCGCCAGCTGTTTGTCACCTATGCTGAAGCCGCACCTGGCAGACCTGCGGACGGTTGGCAGGTGGATCACATCCTGCATTGATCTCTGTTGTAGGTTGGCGGGTAGGAGCTTCCCAGAGAGCTAAGGGCTCATAACACCTGCCATACCGCTGCGTGGGTGGCTGTTTCTAGGGCGCCCTATCAAGGAAATCTGCAGGGCTGCTACCTGAAGTTAGCACACACCTTCATTTCCCATTACCACATTGACCTAGAGTTATGCCGGAATGTTGGTTTTGGGTCCTCAGTTCTCAAATCTCTTGATCTTACTTGAGAGGCTCTTGCAGTAGGTATTCACGTATAGGACTTACCCGAAGGCGTCAGGACCCTATGGAAAAATTTCTAGCTAGCAGTCTGTGGCGGGGCCGCTTCACGTCAGGTGACGGTCATATAGTGTCAGTATAAAGGCGTTCCCTCACGCCTGCCTTCAATTCTTTCCCTGCCCGTCAGCTTGTGAAATTCCTCACGGTAGGACAATGCTTGGTCAGCGGACCTCAGATGCCAGTCGATGCCAACTGGCGTCCCTTACCTGGCAATAGGCCTATCCTTCCGTCAGGTCCTTTGGACCCTACTCGAAGAGCATACCCACATGGGCCAGGCGCCCACGGGGCCAGTGTCTACCGCCCTGAGCCGCCAGCAGGCCCTCTGCTCCATCAGAGGCCTGACACCTGGGTATCCGACACCACACTATCCTGTGCCCTAACCCCCGATTCCGCGTATTGCCAACAACGGGCTACCCGCCCGTCGGATTCACCGGATACTCCTTCTACAGATATCTTCAATATACATATACCCTCCTCCTCCACTGCCCACTCAGCTGGGCTGGCGGATTTGAAGGAGACACCGGCCTCCTGGTGGGCTGAGGCTAAGCTCTGCTCACTCATGAGTTCGAGTAGTTTACCGATGCCAGACCCTATCAGGATCCCCTCGTCAGAGGCGAGACTCCCTCCTCCGATACCAGAGGAGAGCCTGCTGGCGCGGAGGAGGAGGAGATCGCACCTCAGGGAACTCCCCAAAGGGGCGTTCCCCCCATAGGAGGAGTCTCCTCCTCTTCATCACATATGTCTGACTCAGACTCAGAGATGGACGCTCTGACCCTGAAGATGAGCCACATACTCTGGATCGCCCTAGGCCGAGGACTCCTCCAAAGTCTCTTCGGAGGATCCCCTTTCTGGAGTTATTAGGAAAATCCAGGAAGTCCATCAGTAGTAGTCACTGGAGCCAGACCCACAAGCGTAAGAAACTTCGCTGCTCATTTGGATCTGCCGAGACGGCTCCTACACTGATTCCACCCTGGATAGAGCCTCACGCGGATCTGGTTTCCACCATTTGGAAACAAGCTTCTGCGCTAGCCCCCTACTGAGGAAGGCGGACAGGCTATATCAGGCTCCTGAGGATGTAGACTTTCTTAACCTCCACCCAAAGGCGGACTCTGTTGTCTTCAGCACCGCTCATGGCCGCTCCACAAATCCTTAACACCACTGCCTTGATAAGGAATCCCGCTTGGACCAATACGGAAGAAGATCTATTCCTCTTCTACCCTTGGTATTTGGGCCCTGAACTATGTGGCACATATGAGGGATTTTCAGAAGACCATCCTTAGTCAGGTGGAATCTAAATTGGACTCCTTTCTGAGTCACAGACTAAGCAGGAAGTGGTGGATCTTGCCCATTCTGCTCACTCGGCCAGTCGGCGCATGCTTTGTGTCACTTACGGCCTTAGCGGACACAGCTGGAAGGGAGCTTGGCTTTTGCCATAGACCTCACGGTTGTCAGGCCTGTCTCCGTGTGTGAGGTTTGGTCCCTGAATTGCAATCCACTATCCAGGATGCTCCTTCAGGGGTTCGGTGCTGTTCGGGGTGATGTCAAGGACATCACCGAACTGCAGGAGAGGGCACTGCACTCAAGTCTGTCAACTCTATGTACAGGCCCCCTCAAAGGCAGTGGCGTCCTTTTCGTAGATAAAGCCGACAAAGGCAAAAACCACAGGGCAAACGTCGGGCCCTCCAGCAACCAAGACTCCCCAGCAAAAAGTTGCGAAGCCTCAGCTGCTGTGCTGCCCTCGCCTCCTGACTCCCTGCCTCTCCCACTGCCTCTGTAGGGTCCAGAGGAACCCGGGGGGAATTCTCCTTCCATCTGCAGGGTTGGGAGAGGATAACGTCAGATGCTTGGGTGCTCCAATTGATATCAGCAGGACACTCAATAGAGTTTCTGCAGAAACCACCCAAGACCAGCCCCGAGTCGCTTACTTCCCCGCAACATCTTCCTGTGGTCCTGGAGGAAATCATCTCCCTTCTTTCGAAGGTGGTGATAGAACCAGTTCCCAACCATCTTTTGGGGACAGGTTACTATTCCCATTTCTTCCTAGTTCAAAAGAAGACGGAGATGTGAGGCCTATCCTGACCTCAGCTCCTGAACATGTTTGTGGCATACAAATGCTTCAGAATGCTCTCTTTGCAGAGTCTTCTACCACTTCTTGGCAGGGACAGTGGCTATGCACTCTGGACATGCAGTATGGCTACCTGCATGTCCCCACATGCCCCTCCCACATAAATTCCTTCATTGTTTGCTTTCAGGGGACCACTACCAATTCATGGCCCTCCCATTTGGTCTTTCCTTGGCCCTGAGTATTTACTAAATGCCTGTCTGTGGTAGCAGCCCACCAGCTTACCAGGGAGTTCAGATATTCCCATACCTGGACGATTGGCTCCTGGCGCCCCATCCAGGGAGGAACTCTTGAACTCCCTTTCCCTTACCCTGCAGGTTTTACCAGCCTGGGTATCACCATCAACCGCCAAGTCCCATTTGGTCCCTAGCCAATGCCTCCAGTTTATAGGGGCGATTCTGGACATGACCATCAGCAAAAGCCTTTTGCCTCTGGACAGGGTAGACACCCTTCAGACTCAGGCCTGTTTTCTGTCCAGTCTGAGGAAGGTTGGAGCCAGGTCAGTCCTTCGCCTCCTTGGGCTAGTGACAGCTGCCATTCCGACAGTCCCACTCGCTTGGCTCCATATGAGGATCTCTCAATGGACGCTTCGGTTGCAATGGGACTAGACTATGAACAATCTAGACCAAGAGGTACTAGTTTCCAATCCCATGATCCTGGACTTGCGATGGTGGATGGTTCAGGAGAACCTATGCCTGGGAGTTCACTTCAGCATCGAACCCCCTCCTGGACGTTGACGAAAGATGAGTCGGGAGAAGGCTGGGGTGCCCATCTAGGGTCTCACAGGACTCAGGGCAACTGGTCCAAGTTCAAACAAAATCTGCACATAAATGTGCTCGAAATGAGAGCAGTCCTTTATGCTCTTCAGGCTCTACACTCCCTTATCCTCCCGGTCATCTCCTCATACAATCAGACAACATGTCGTAGTCTGGTATCTCAACAAGCAGGGAGAACACGTTCCTACCCTCTGTGCCAGGAAGCACACTCCTCCCGCTAGCCGGTTTGTGTGGGAACCTCAGCGCTCTTGCACTTACTTCTTCAATAATCCGATTCGAGAAGCTAGTACTCAACCTCTGCCTAGGGCACCCCCCGCAGGCACTTTATTGTCATTGTTTTTCGCTTACTCCACTGTTCACCTCCTAATTTTCATCCTGTATGTTCCATCTTATTGTATTGCACTGTGCGTATTTCTGTTCTAGAGCTAGCCTGAAATGTCTGTTTTTTCCCTATGTATTTTCTTGATTCTTCAACTGTTCACGTACAAATTTTACCTGTAACTCTCCCGGGTGGCACCTGAAAATAGGCACTTGGCTGTCTAGTGTGCTTAGCGGTTAACAAAAACAATAAATAAATAGCGATGAGAGTCTGGCTTTAGGCAACCCAGCATCACCTTCACTGGACTGTGGTTCATGTTCGGGAGTGGAAAACACTAAGCGGACCAACTCATTGGTCCTTAGCCAGATCACAGATGAGAATTGGATCAAGACATCGTAAGCGACATCTTTCAATGATGGGGAACACCTCAGATAGACCTCTTCGCTTCTCCCCTAAATGCAAAACTTACGCTTTCTGCTCGCTTGCTCCAGGGCAAGACATTTTTTGGTTGGACGCTCTGTCTCTCACTTGAAGGAACAGAGTTGTTTATGCCTTCCCTCCCATTCCCTTAATTCCGAGGGTCCTGAACAAACTCAGATCAGAAGGAGCTTGAATGATTCTCATCGCTCCCTTCTGGCCCAGGCAAGTTTGGTTTTCTTCTGCAACAGTTTTCAGAGAAACCCCACTTCCTCTTCCTCTGCTGCAGCAGTTGTTGACCCAGGATCAGAGGACCCTTCTTCATCCAGGTCTCAAATCCCTTCATTTACATCGTGGCTCCTGCAGATATGGCGAAGCCCTTCAGAGTTTCTCCGCTCATAGCGGACATTTTAGTAGAGCCAGAAAGCCTTCCACCAGGTCCACCTCGCCATGAAGTGGAAACGATTTTCTATTTGGGCTAGCTCAAAGACTTTGAACCTTTCTCATGCCCAGCCAATAAAGTCCTGGGCTACATAAATCACCCTCTTGATCTGGGTGTCAGCCACTCCTCATTAATGGTCCACATGCCTGCTATTTCAGCCTACCATATTCCCTTGGAGACAGGACTTTTGCTCAGTTGGAGTCTCCAAGACCTTCCTCAGCGGGGTTCTCCATTTGAGACCCACATCCGCATTCCTTCCCCTCCTTGGGACTTGAATTTCGTTCTGGAGAAGCTTACCCTGACTCCCTTGGAGCTGGCAGCTACAGCAGATTTAAAGTTCCTTTCTTGGAAGACACTCTTCCTGGTGGCCATTCCTTCTGCTCGGGGCATTTCCTAAATCCCATACTTGATTTTCCACCAGGAATGTGTGGCTCTACACACCAACCCTAAGTTTCTCCCTAAGGTGGTGGCTGAATCAATCCATTGAGCTACCGCTTTCTTTCGTAACACTCCAATCAAGGGAGTACTTCTTGCATACTTTGGATATTCACAGAATACTGAGATACTACACCATTGGGACTAAGGATCTCAGGAAAACTGATCAACTTTTGTCTCTTTTGCTCACAAAAGAGGCAATGCCTATCAAAATGGTTGGCTCATTGTATCACTTTCTGTTACAACAAGACCCTGCCGGGTCAAGTCAGAGGTCACTCCACCAGAGGAGTAGCTGCCTCTGTGGCTTGTTTTCAAGAATGTGTCAGTGACAGACATCTGTGCAGCCATAACTTGGACTTCTGCCCATGCCTTTCACAGAAACACTACAGTTTGGACGCACTCTCACCATAGAGCAGGCTTGGTTGAGCAGCTACAAGGTCTCCTCTCATGAGACCAGCTTCAGCCTGAGGTTCCATATGGATACTAATCCTCCCGAGTGCTTTTCCTTGTTTCAGACTGCTTGGGACTCAGTCCTGTCGTGAATACCTACTGCAAGAGCCCTCTCGAAGTAAGGTAGTACAGTTACGCAAGAACTTACCGTAACAATAGATCTTCAAGAGGGTCTTTCAGTAAGTATTGCCTTCCCGCCATCCATCCCCTAACCTTTTTGGCTCCATTTCCATACGGGATATCCTCTTCTCTCGTCTTGCCTCTTTTGGCCCTTGGCGAGAAAAGAACTGGGCGGGCATGGAGGACCGCCCCTTTATACTGATGTCGTATGGCGTCAGTCACCCACAACGATGGGCGGTCCCCATGTCAGATACTGCTAGCTAGAAATGTTTCCATGGGGTCCCGACGCCTGGCGGTCAGTCCTATATGAATACCGACTGCAAGAGCTCTCTCAAAGATCTACTGTTAACGGTAAGTTCATGTAACTGTACTTTTTCCAAAGCAGTGGGTGTAATGCTTTAGCCTCCTCCTCCCGGAGAACTGCTAGAAGTCTGACAGTAAGTGTGGATAGAACAACATATCCACGTCCTCAGAAACACAGGTTACTCATCTGTAACAGTAGTTCTAGAAGTGGTATATGTTGTTCATCGACACGGACCCACCCGACCACAACTCTGCTTCCAGCGCGAACAGATCTGGCGTCATGGGTGGAGCCAAGGGTTATACCACCGAGTGCGTGGGAGGAGCCAGCGGAAGACTTTCCGCAAGATTTAAATGGAAAGGACACTGCCAGTAAGTGTGGACTAACAATATATACCACTCCTAGAACTTCTGTTACAGATGAGTAATCTGTGTTTTTCACATCGGGTCAGTGATTTGGGAGACCACTAGACACCAAGGAAAGTGTCATTTTAACATTGGGCTGGCATTCGTGGGTGAAGGGGACCACTAGACACCAGGGACAGTTTTACTTTGAACAGCTTCTGTGCAAAACTCAGCCAACGGAGTTTCAGAGTTACCACACTCTGCACCATGAATTTGGACTTTGCATCGAGATTAACTCCGCCAGATGAGGAACTATGGAGGGAGTTTCAGCTTTGCACATCACTAACCTTGAGCAGGATCAGTCAGGGAATCGTGAATGGGCCCTGAACCAGCATATGCTGGAATCAGCGCCCAGGAGGTGAGGTACACCAGAAATAGATCTGTTTGCATCCTGGGAGCATCGTCAGCTTCCCATTTTGTTGCAGACCTCCGTAGGGGGCTTGGTCCCATTGGATGCCCTGACTAAACTAGACAGACAGGTTCCTGTATGCCTTTCTCGCCTCCTCTCTCTGCTGAGAGTGCTTTTTAAGCTGGGGAGCCAGTCTGCAGCCAGTAGCCTAGATTGGACCAGGCAGGTTTGGTACTTACTCCTGGCCCCCATCAGGCATCCCATCCACCTCCCACTGAGGTAACTTGCTGACCTGATGCAGGGCAACTGTTGCTGTAAGTAACATAGGTATCAAGACCCCTTAGAAGCCATAAATAAACATAATAAAGGACCGCCACTGCTGCTATAACAAGAGCAGTGGTGGCAGCGACATCACTAAATGGGTGTAATACCCAGGACTCCTTTGCGCCCACTCAGTCAGGAACTGCGTGGTGCTTCCGTGTTCAGTTCCTAAAGTTTTGGCAATTTGTAACAAAAGAACCGAGGATTAAAAATTATGACCACTGCAGCCCTGGACTCCCAGCAGCATTTTAAGGTATGTGGGGATGGGAACAGGCTGCAGTGGCTCTTCAGATTCACCTTTAGTAAACCCTCTACCTCCCTTCCAGAACCGGAAAAGGTTCTACAAGAATCAGTTCTCTTTTGTCTTTACTTCACTTGAGCATTCTTTGTGCACTGCCTACAATCATATTTTGGATGCTTTTGTTGCAGTTTTGGTCTGTCATGTTTTTGTCCCAGGAGGGACCGAACATTTGTGGGGTTTTCTATTTTGTATAGATTTAGCTAGTTTAGTGCTCACTGCTCACTCTAGCTGTAGAACTAAATCTGCCGTTAGAATGTTAGGGGTGAGCGTGAGCAGCAGATTTTGAATTTCATTCCAAGTTTCACTAATTAGCATAAAATTCTAAGCTCTGGGGCAGCTCAGATCTGTAGGCTGAATCCACTAGTAAGCAAATTAGAAGCTACGAGGCTTTGTGAGGTGGGCCACTGCCGAGGGTCCCTCCCCTGCCACGGGACCTAAACAAAATTTATTTTCTTCCTTGGGATAGAGGCGCTAGCAGTGGTGGACCTCCCCGCCTGCAACCACCGGGAAAATCAGCTTTTAAGCGTGACAAAAGTTGAATCTCGACTGCGGAGCTTACTGGCAGGAGAGTCCTATTTGGCTCCTGCATCTGGACTGTGTTTTTCGCCCGACTACCGGAGACCACAGGGACATTTCTGCTAAACCGAGCACTATCGCCCACATCTGAGCCAAATTCAAAAAGGCACTCATATCCCATTGGCCATTCAACCTGTGATGCTGAAGACTATTTTGGATTAAAGACCGCTGTACCTTGCTGGCCTTAGAAGCTACGGGGCTTTGTGAGGGTGGGCTACTGCCGAGGGTCCCTCCCCTGCCATGGACCTCACTACGGGACCTAAACAAAATTTATTTTCTTCCTCGGAGTAGAGGCGCTAGCAGTGGCGGACCTCCCTGAAGCCTGCAACCACCGGGAAAATCAGCTTTTTAGCGCCCGAAAGTCTGATCTCATCTACGGAGCTTACTGGCAGGAGAGTCCTATTTCTGGGCTCCTGCATCTGGACTGTGTTTTCAGCCTCCCACCTGCCCCATTCCTCCTCCCATTAAATGGTCCTAAGCCCCTCCTACTAACTTGAAAGGACCTATCCCGTTTGAGACTTCTGTGCCCGATATAATCAGCCTTGAACATTTTTAACCCACACTATTCCTCTACTCTTAAAGCCTGGCGCACTAATATTCTACCTGCTGTACAATTGATCTTGGCTTATCTTAAGGGTCTTTATAACCAACTGTCTTGCTAGCATGATGATTACAGCCTGGAATATTAGCTCTTGAATAATCTAACCTGCTATCCAGAATACTTACTCTTCCCTCCGGTGTTTAGAAATGCTGCTAATATCTGATAGTCACATTAATGTCTGGTTTTAATCTGTATTACTATGCTAATGTCCACTGCCTAGCATGTTTTAACTGTATAGCCCTACACCAACTAATATAGCTATTAGTCCTACATGGACAGTTTCTGCTGCTTCTATTAAACCTGCAACCCTACTACCCCTGTTGTTGTTATAGAGCCATTACAGCTACCTGCTGAATCTTATCTACTGAAGTTTTCCTGTCCCAGCTTGCTCTAGCCTCATGAGTGGGGTACTCTCCTACTACATAAGACAGGACCCTCCTGCCTCCCCTTCCTGTAAGCCTGCATGTAGAAGGGACATAGCCTAGCCCACTCTCCCTAGAACTGAACCCCTGCTGAGGGCTACCTAACTGACCCGGTCATTACCTGAGCCAGGGTCCTCTCCTGATCAACATTAATGCGGACCCTGGAACTCATGGCAGCCCCAGCATATTTAGCTCTGGTAATCGGGACTGACCAACTATACTCCTGGGTCCGTCACTCTCCTGACCTGGGTAGAAGTTTTGGTTGCCCCGACCCCTCGAACCTCGAGAGGAGGGCTTACCTTCCACTTCTATTGTGTATGGAGTAACCGAAGGGCAACTATCACAACCCGTTTTACTACCTTTAGCATGACTGACAAGAGGCTTCACTTCACCCACTGCAAAATTACTGAATACCTTGCCAGACTTAAGTTGGCCCTGGGGATGTTGAACTAAACCCCAGTCCCCACTCCCCAAACCTTACTGTCAGCAACCCTGCCAACCCTCTCTGGGCCAATACCAGGGTCTCAAGCTGGTGCATATGAACATTGCAGCCTTAGGCACAAAGTCCAAGACCTAGAGGCATGGACAGCACTGTACAAACCTGATGTCCTAGCGGTGACAGACCTGGCTCAAGCCACAGATCCTCCCTCACGAAGTCGACTTGGTGGGCTATCATGCTTTTAGAAAGGATAGAGTAGGGAAAAGGTGGTGGGTTCTCATCTACGTCAACACAATCTTACACGCTATGCAGCTTGAGCCTCCCCCTTGTGACTCAGTAACTGAGATCCTATTTGTTAAAGTGCTCCTTGGTGATACCAAACCCTGTATATAGGGAGTGCCTATGTCCCGCCCTAATCAGCCACCCCTTCCTCGAATCCCTAACCCATGCCATGGTGGAGCACCCCCTGGGAGATTACCCTCCTTGGGGATTTCAATTTGAACTGGCTTGCCCTGGTGACTTCCTTTAACAAGAATCCAGTGCTGGACTCCAACCTGACCCAAGTCATTGACCTGCCTACTAGGCATAACGCTAAGTCTGGCAGTCATACTCTACTCAACTGGGCACTAGTCTCCTGCCTGGACGGATATTGTCTGCGGGATCATGGCCGACTCTCTGAGCGACCACTCACCAATTTTCTCTACCTGGTCTAACAAACCTCCTAAACATGCTGCTAGGGTAATAGAAGCCAGGAACTTTAGTGCTTCGTACCAGCAAACTTCTCCTCTGACTAGTGATCCATTGACTGGGGTCCTATAATCTCCCTCCCCACGCTGGATGAAGCACTTGACTTCTTCACCAACTTGTTTATGTCCGTGGCCAATCTGCATGCTCCTCGAAAAGAAATTAAGGGTACAGGGCTTAGCCTCAATCCCAAGCAAGTATGTTGCTTCTTGACCGGGCCTGGGGACTTTACAAATCCTCAGACAGCAAATCTGACTGGGAGAAGTACAGGAGCTGAGGAACCAATGCAGAAAGCTTTTAAAGCACGAAAGTCCAAGTACTTGCGTGATCTCGAGACTAGTCACTTACGTGATCCTAAGAAATTCTGGGGTCACATTAACCTGCTTCTCAAGGGTGGCACCAGTGCTAAGAGGGTGCACTCCTGGTTGGGAATACCTTGATCAGTTACCCCTCTGCGTAGCAGAAGCCTTCAGTGCTTCCTTCTCCAACCCTGGTGGCCCCTCTCCCCTGTCCTCTCGGGAACCCTTGCAACAGCATCGTGGACTGGGAGCTTCCTCGCCCCAGTTCCACCTGAAATTGGTCAGACCTACAGATGTACTTCCCTTTGCTCAAAGGAAACCTTAACTCCTCCTGGGCCATGACCTGCTTGAACCGAGGCTGCTGAGGGTCGCTGCCCTGCTATCGCCTACCCTGTCATCCTATTTATCAACAGGTCCCTCCTTGAAGGAACTGTCACAAGTAAATGGAAGGTAGCAACCATTGTCCGTGTCCATAAAAAGGACCCAGGGACAAAGTGAGGAACTACAGGCCAATCTCCATACTCTGCCCTCTCGGAAAGTGCAGGAGAGATTGGTATACAATCAACTGCAGGACTATCTAAAGCAGTACTTACTTCTAGCTGATGTACAGTGTGGCTTTAGGAAAGGTCATGGCACCAACAATGCTCTAATCCGACTTACATCTGACATCCTCAATGCCATGGACTGGGGCTTCCTGGCGGGGCTGTATTCATTGACCTGTCCAAAGCATTTGACTTGGTCTGCCACAAACTTCTTCTTTCTAAACTCCACCGACTAGGACTGGATGCACTTCCTCTCCTGGTTCGAGAGCTACCTGATCAAGCGAACCCAAAAGTTAGCTGGAGAAGAACACAATCTAGCCCTAGACCTGTGGTCTCTGGGGTACCCAGGGCTCAATCCTGGGTCCCCTGCTATTCATCCTCTCTTATGAACGACATTACAGGGGTCTGCAGGCTGAGCAACCTCATCCTTTATGCAGATGACACTGTTGTCTACTGTAGTGACCCACTACCTAGTGTCATCTCTGCAAAGCTTCAGGCCAGTCTCTCTGCCCTTGAAGCCTGGTTGTCCTCCAACTCGCTTGTGCTGAATGAAGATGAAACTAAGGCTGTTCTGTTTGGGACCAGGCATCTGGGTACTGACAGATGTGAACTACTCCAGCTCTGCACTGCCCAAGGGAAGAGAGCTGAGGTCATTGACAGGATCAAGTACCTGGGGATCCTCCTGGATCAGGAGCTGTCCTATAAACCCCACATAGACTCCCTAACCAGGTCCCTCCACCAGAGGCTTGACTCCTCTACTGACTGGGCAACTCTCTTACTAGTGAGGTGCGCAGAGCCGTGGCCAATTACACCCTTCTCCCCTCATCCTGTATGGGGCCCCTTGCTTCAGTTTCTCCGGGAGAAGGAATTAAGCAAACTTACCCTGCTCTATCACATGGTGGCATGCTTTGCTACTAACTCCTCCCCAGGAAGCACCACTGCAAGGTCCTCGCGGACCTCCACTGGCCCTCCATACGGCACAAGCTAGCCTATACCACTGTTTGTTTGGCCTATAAATTCACCACCCTCTGCCCTCCTCAACACCTGAAAGGGCTGCTTGCTCTAAAATGCAGTGCCATGCCTTGCTATCCTCAGCAGGTCAGTTCCTTCGGATTCGCACTAACCATGGTAAGCGATCTTTCAGTATGCTGCTCCACACTTATGGAATGCCCTCCCAGCACAAACTCATTTGCAGAGCCATCAGCAGAAACACCAGTTGATAAACCTACTTCCAAGGGTTTAAGTCAGGCCTCAAAGTATACCTTCTGGAACTTAGTCTCTGTGGTTGTAATCACTAGCCCCTGCCTGGACTTACTGATATGCTTGACTTGCCTCACTACTACTGCCATTTCTTTTCTCCCATGTAACCCTTAAGCAAAATTTGTCAAATGTACTGTGTACCTGTCTAATACCTTGTGAGCCTGATGTTCCCTGTTAGTGCTTAATACCTATTCAACCATATGTATCAACTGTAACTATTGTATATTAATTCCAATGTATGTAATTGTTGTAAATAATTCCGTGTCACCCTGAAAAGGGACCTCTGGTCTCAGTGGGTTTACCCGTGACTAAAATCTAAATAAATAAAATAAATAGTGAGGGATCTCTTGGAAGAAACGTTACTATGGTAAGTAATTTTTACTTCTTTATCCACAGAACAAACCGCAGAAATTTGTATTTTGGTAAAGACATTTGAAAGTACTTTTATCACAGTACCAGGCTGAGGAAAAAGGAGCCAAGCATGTAATAGTGTTGAGAATGCTCGCCTTATCAGACAAGACACATACAGATTACCAGAGCAGTTAAGCGTAGACATGATTAAAGAAATGCCAAAAAAAATTAAAGAGTTGGGTAACGTTGAAGAATCGAGAAGTGCTTATTCATCACCAGTGATGATTGTAAATAAACAAGGGGTGTAAGAGTCTGCCTTGATTTTAGGAAACTTAATCATGTGTCCATATTTGATAGCTAGCCTATGCCCAATATAGATGATTTGGTGGGCAGACTGGGAAGTGCCAAGTACATTACTACCCTAAATCTCACCAAGGGTTACTGGCAAATTCCCCTAGCTAAAGAATCCCAAGACAATACTGCATTTTCCACTCCAGTTGATTCTGTCATTTCACCACCTTGCAGTTTGATTTACATGGTGCACCGCTACATTTCAGACGGTACATGGATGTATTTCTAGCCTATCAGACTGGTTACTATGCTGCTTATCTGGATGATGTTGTGGTGTACAGTCCAGACTGGAAAAGTCACCAGGACTCCTACGAGCAGTTATCCAGTCTATAAAAAAATGCAGGTCTGACCACTAATTCTACCAAGTGTGCATTAAGCATGCCGGAAACCAGATATTTAAGTTGCATTTTGGGAAATGGAGAAGTAAAGCCAGAGATTTCCAAGATAGAAGCTTATAGCTAACAGTCCTGTTCAAACAACATGAAGTCTTGTTATATTATGACATATGCAGTGAGTCCCAACCTTGAACTGCTCCGAGGTGAAAGAGTTAACTTTCCATGCCAGGCATGGAACGCTGAGCTCGAGCTCGGTTGAAAACTCTGTCTGTTGTTCTTCAAACTCAAACTGTCAGATTCTTTACTCCCACTCACTGAACAGTCGCTCGGAGATTTCTCCTTCTGCTCAGTTCATTTTGTCGGTTAAAGTATTATTTTCGCGTTTTTGACCGAATTTAAACCGCAACCGTCGGTTCAAGCTCTGTCTGTGGTATTTGTGAGTACTAGATAGGTTTTACATTTATTTCTTCTGTGTGGAACTTGTAAATGGTTTATCGGTTCGGTTTGAACCAATCTTGTTGTTTAAAATATATTAATCTGTCCTTTAGAGTGTGGTTACGGTTATCGGTTCTTAAAAAAAAAAAACGGATTTTATTACGTTTTTCCACGACCTGTGACACGGTTGGGAACCGATAAGGGGTCTTACCTGGCGGATTGCCATAAACGGTAAGTTTGGTTAGCTGGCACAGGTCTGAGAAACCCAAAGAAAAACCGGGTCCACTGGGTTTCAATACTGCAGTGTCTGTGGGAAGTCTTTGCTAAGGCTGACCCCCCACCACCTGTGTTTATTGTCTGGGGTTTGACCACCTCAATGCAGACTGCCAGATTTGCAAAAATTTTCCTGCAGCTACCCTGGAAAGAGAGTTGGTAGGCTCAGGAAAGGAGGCCAAAAGTCCGCTGAACCGGATGGCCAGCCCGGTTTGGTTCCAACCGAACGGAGGGAGTGCCGACTTCGGGAGGTCGGTTCCAGCAAAAGGACTAGGAAATCAGCTGGTGTGGAGCCAAAACTTTCCTCTCAACCGCTGAAGAAATAGCCATGCGATTAAAATTGTCCAATCGCTTTCCCGGTTCCACCAAACCGGCACCATCAGGTAAGCGTACAGTTCAGTCGGTTCCACTGGTTCAAGAGTACAATTTAGAGGAATTTTATGAACCGGAGGAGGGGAAGAGGAGTATGAGGAGAGTGAATGTGGATTTGAAAGTCTGGATGTGCCCATTGAACGGACATCTCCCAGACAGACCTTCAGGAGTGTCTCCTCCTAGGCTTTCTGAGTCCCTTCTCATTTTATGTTTTATAAAAAGTGGCTGAAACCCTCCAGCTCCCTATGGAGAAGCTGTGGATGATCAAGAGGAGCCTGACTATGTGGAAATGATGGATATCCCAGAGTCTAGGAGACTGTCTATTCCTTTGCATAAATCTTTGGGAAACAGACAGTAAAAATTCTAAAACTCCTCACACTATACTGCCTGTGGATAAGAGAATGGACAAGAGGTATACATTTGTCAGGCTCTGATACGGAGTTCCTTACACAAAATGCAGCCATGTTGAGGTAGTGCAGGCTGCAGCCTGAGACAAGGCAAATATTCCCTTGCTTCACACCCCTGACAAGGACTCCAGGAGGATTGATGCCATGGCAAAGAAACAGTACATGGCAGCATCCTTGGGACTCAGACAGGCAAATTATATGGCTTATGTTGCTAGATACCAGAAATCCAGATGGGATACTGTTATGGCTCTTAGCAAAACAGGTCCCTCGGCCAGCTTGCCAAGGAGCTGGATCAGGTGGCTGCTGATGGTATTGAGGCATCTAAGGTGCAATTCCATGCTGCAGTGGACTCTAATGATGTGTCATCAAGAGTCATGGCTACATCTGTGGCACTTGGAGAATGGCTTGGCTCAGATGTACTAGCCTGTCACAGGATACCCAGACTAAGGCCATGGATGTTCCTGTTGTGGGTAATTCTCTGTTTGGGGAGCAGACAGAGAATTACATGAAGAAAATGGATGAGTATAGGACCACCTATAGGAGTGCACAGGCCAAGGAAAGGCAGGCCACCTCAAAGGCAGCCTTCCAGGGCAGGGGCGGGCCTTTCATAGGCCTTTTACCAAGCCCAGGCCTCTCTTCTGCTTCACGCCCAGAGGCGTTCTTTAGAGGGAGAGGCAGACGGGGTACAAGCAGGCTCTTGCTCCACCCTCAGCCTAAACCCCTGCCAAGAAGGCACCCTGATGGGGTGGCCAGGCCGATTCTCAACTACCTGTAGGGGCAGGCTGGCTTACTTTGTCCAGGACTGGAAGTCTCTGACATCAGACAAGTGGGTCCTGGAAGTAGTAAGCCAGGACTGGTTCTCAGCTTCAAAAATTTCCAAGATGAGATCCAGATCCTTTCCACCTGCAAATCCATCAGAGGCACTTGCCTAGACTCTACCCTCCTGGCTCTCCCTCCTGGCTCTTAGAGTTGTGGAAAGGGTTCCAACCCTACACCAGGGCAAAGGATTGTACTCCAGGTACTTCCTTACCCCAAAAGACAGGAGAATGGCGGCCAATCCTGGATCTCAGATACTTAAACAAGCACCTTTTAAAACCAAAATTCAAAATGGTGACTCTGGGAATTATTCTCCCTCTCTAAGGCCAGGGGACTGGCTAGCATCCCTGGACCTCAAGGATGCCTACTTCCATATTCTCATCAGAAGCTCCCATCGAAAGTACCTCAGGTTCAAGCTGCCCTCAGGCCATTACCAGTTCAGAGCAATGCCCTTTGGCCTCACCTCTGCTCCAAGGGTATTCACAAAATGCCTGGCAGTAGCAGTTGCCTACCTAAGAAGGCAAAACATTGCCATCTTCCCTTACCTGGGACGACTGGCTCATAGTAGGCCAGTCTCCAGACCAAGTCAAGTTACATCTTCAGATAACTCAGCAACTGCTTACCTCTCTAGGTTTCCTTCTGAATCTTCCAAAGCCAATTCTAGAGCCTGTCCAGCTCCTCACCTTCATAGGCATAGAACTGAACACAAAGGAAGCCAGAGCCTTCCTTCCTTTGGACAGGACAAGGACCTTGGTCTCTCTGGCCTCCTCATTCACCATGCAGGTCTCTCAACCAGCAAGGCATTTTCTACAGCTCCTGGGGCACATGGCTGCTTCTGCAGCAGTAGTGCAAGGAGCAAGATTTCAGATGAGGGACATCCAGTTCCACTTGAGAGCCTTTTGGTCTCAAAGAAAGGACCCTCTAACCAAGTTGATCCCAGTGACTCGAACCCTGATCCAAGCCCTACAGTGGTGGCAGGATCAGAGCAATCTGAGACAGGGGTTCCTTGTCACTCAGTCTCACTCTTTAATCCTTACTACAGATGCATCCCTCTTGGGGTGGGGAGCTCACATGGCGTCACTACCCAGGGACTGTGGTCCCTCAGGAATCTCTGCTCCACATCAACCAGTTGGAGCTCAGAGCAGTTTTCTAGCACTTCAAGCTTTTTCCAAATCTGTTCAGAACAAAGTTGTACAGGTCAGAACAGACAACACCACTACAATGTGGTACATCAACAAGCAAGGAGGCACTCGGTCTACGGCCTTGTGCACCAAAAGCAATGAAGTTGTGGTCTCTGGCTTACTCCCTGAACACCTCCCTTACGGCAGTTCACCTCTCAGACAAGGACAATGTCCTGGCAGATGCTCTCAGCTGGATTTCCCAGGGCCACCACAAATGGTCACTGGATCCCCTGGTCCTGGAGGTAATTTGCCAGATGGGGCACCCGCAGATAGATCTTTTGCAGCCCCAGACAATCACCAACTTCCCTTATTTGCTGCAGGCCCCCAGTGTTGGGCCAGTCCCTCTGGATGCCTTAGTTCTCAATTGGGAAGGAAGTTTCTCTATGCTTTTTCCCTTCCTTTCCTGTTCAAAGTGTTAGTCAAAATCAGATCTCAGTCCTGCAAAGTGATTCTGATCGCTCCAGATTGGGCCAGACAACCCTGGTATCCACTCCTACTGTCCTTAGCAGTCCATCTTCCCTGTGTCTTCCCAGGAATCACAATCTGTTAACCTGTGCTCAGGGAAGGGTTTGGTACCGAACCTCAAATCTCTCAATCTCAAGGCCTGGCTCTTGAAGAGTTAGAGTTGCTGATCTACACCTCTCCCAAGGTGTAATGGATATATTGAAGGCTTCTAGAAAGCCTTCCACCAGGGCTACTTACAATTCCAAATGGAAGAGGTTTTCCATGGTGCTCTGGGAAGCATATTTCCCAGAATCTGCTGATTTACCCACAGTCCTGGATTATATGGTCCATTTAAACACTTTGGGGCTGAGACCAACTACCTAAAGGTGCATCTGGCAGCTGTGTCTGCTTTTATTTCAGCAGGTAAACCCTCTTCTCTTTCAGCTCATCCTGTATTCTCTAAGTTTTTTAAGGGATTGATTCACACCAACCCTCCATTTAGGGCCCTGCCTGGGATCTTAATGTTTGCATTGCTCGGCTTATGCAACCTCCCTTTGAGCCCTTGTCTTCAGCAGAGCTTAAGTATTCGACTTGGAAGACTGTGTTTCTGGTAGCCATCACTTCTGCCAGACGATAAGTGAATTACAAGCTTTGTCAGTGGAGCCTGATTTTATCTCCTTTCATAGAGATAAGGTGGTCCTCAGGATTAACAGGAAGTTCTTGCCTAAGGTGGTTTCAGATTTCCACCTTAATCAATCTATATCTCTTCCAGTGTACTTCACTGACCATTCCTCCTCTGGCGAGAGGAGGCTGCACAGCTAGATGTGAAGAGAGCCCTTAGTTACTACATTGAGCGTACCAAGGGTCACAGGTTTGACTCCTCAACTGTTCCTCACTTATGGTGAGGTTGGTAAAGGAAACCTGCCACTAAAAGATCCATTGCCAGGTGGATTGTCTCTTGTATCCAATTCTGTTATGAAAAGCTGGGTAAGGTTCTCCCTCAGGCCTGAGGGCTCACTCTACCAGAGGTACAGCTGCTTCCCTGGCTGCTGCCAGGGACATCCCATTCTAGAGATTTATCAAGCAGCTACCTGGAAAACAGTTCACACTTTTACCAAGCATTACTCCCTGGACATCCAGGCTAGGAGTGATGCTCGGTTTAACATAGCTGTGCTTCAGAGCCTATTTCTAAGTAGGTTCTGTCCCTCCTCCATGGAGGTACTGCTGTGTAGTTCTGCATTTGTCATAATATAGCAAGACTTCATGTTGTTTGAAGAAAATTACTCACCTTAGTAATGTTGTTTCTTCTAATGGAGTCTTGTATATTATGACCCCCCACCCCTCTCAGAACCTCTGTTTTGGGATGTGGGTGGGCAGTGCAGTGTTGGCACTTAGTAGATGCCCACCTTGTTATTTTCACCCCTCCTTTTGGGGTGACTGGGTGTGTTTTTCATTTTTGGGTCTCCTGACTTGAGTCTTTGTTTTGGGACAAAAAATGTGTTCTTATATCTAGTAGCCAGTTGGCTAGTGTAGGTTTACAGCTTCCACACAGGACCTTAGTGAGTTTAGCTCAGTAAAGATCTGACAGTTTGAGTTTGAAGAACAACAGACAGAGTTTTCAACCAGCTCGAGCTCAGCGTTATGCCTGGCATGGAAAGTTAACTTCGCCTCCAGAGCAGTTCGAAGGTTGGGACTCACTGCATATGTCATAATATAGCAAGACTCCATTAGAAGAAACAACATTACTAAGGTGAGTAATTTTTCTTCCCCTACCTGTCAGGTCATTTTAGGACTGGCTGGTAAGTACAGGAGATTTTTCCCAACTTTGTCCGGTTAGGTACTGCCCTCACTGAACTCACAAAGGAATGGTACCCAAAAATGTGAAATGGACCCAGAGTGTGATGAAGCCTTCAAATAACATGAAGTCTTGCTGTATTCTGACATATGCAGTGATCACCAACATTTGAACTGCCCTGGAGAACAAAGAGTTAACTTTCCATGCAGGGCATGGAATTCTGAGCCGAGCTCGGTTGAAGCCTCTGTCTGCTGTTGTTTAAACTCAACCGCCAGATTCTTTACCCTCACTGAACAGTCTCTCCGAGATTTCTCCATCGCCGTTCAAAAACTCGGTTAAAGTGTCGTTTCGCCGGTTTCAACCGAATTTCTGCTACTGAACCTGTCAGTTTAAGTCTCTGTCTGTGGTACCGTGAGTACTGGATAGGTTTTGTATTAGTTTTCTGTGAACTTAAAAATTGGATCAGTTCGGTTTGAACTGATCAGGGTTTGTAATAAAAAACTACCGTCTTTATTAGAGTGTGGTCACGGTCCATATCGGTTCTAAAAAGCAGTTTCATTACGTTTTTCCAAGACCAGTAACTCGGTCAGGTACAGATAGGGATGTCTTGCCTGGCAGATTGCCGAAAAAGGGTACGTTTTGGTTAGGATTGGCCATGTCTGAGAAACCCAAGAAAAAACCGGGCCTGGCTTTCAACACTGTAGTGTGTGTGGGGAAGCCTTTGCTGGGGCTGATCCCACACCACCTGTGTTTATTGTCTGGGGTTTGACCACCTCAATTCAGACTGCCAAATTTGTAAAAGTTTTCCAAAGCTACCCTGGATAAGAGAGTAGGTAGACTGAGGAAAGGGAGGCCGAGAAGTCCGCTGACCCGGATGGCTAGCCCGTTCGTTCCGGACGAACCAGGAGGAGTGCCCTCTGACCAGGGCAAAACTTCTTCGGCAAAAGGAGAACCGATTCTGAGGAGTCGGTTCCGGTAAAAGAGAAAAGGATAAATCATCCGGTTGGGATCCACAGTTCTTTCTCCGACCGTTGATGAGATAGCCAAAGCGATAAGGATAGTTCAGTCGCTAACTCGGTTCCGGCTGAACCGCACCATCTGTCAGGGGCTCGGTTCGGTCGGTTCCCCGGTTCCGGATTGTACTTTAGAAGAATTTTATGAACCAGAGGAGGAGGAGGGAAGTATGAAGATGATGGTAGTATGAAAGTCTGGATGTGCCTATTGACCCGGACATCTCCCCAGACAGATCTTCAGGTGTTTCTCCTCCTAGGCTTTCTGAGTCCCCTTCCATCTTTATATTTTACAAGAAAGTGTCTGAAACCCTCCAGCTTCCTATGGAAGAAGCAGTAGAGGATCACGAGGAGCCTGATTTTGTTGATAAGATGGACATCCCAGAGTCAGGAGATTGTCTATTCCCTCCATAAATCTTTTGGAAACAGACATTTAAAATTCTAAAACTCCTAATTCCATACCTCCTGTGGACAGAAGAATGGACAAGAGGTGTACTCTTTCAGGCTCGGACACAGAGTTCCTTTCCCAGCAATGCAGCCATGTTGGGGTAGTGCAGGCTGCTGCGCGTGATAAGGCAAATATTCCCTTGGCTTCACAACCTCCAGATAAGGACTCCAGCAGGATTGATGCCATGGTAAAGAAACAGTACATGGCAGCATCTTTGGGACTCAGGCAGGGTAACTATATGGCCTACACAGCTAGATACCAGAAGTCCAGGTGGGACACTGTGCTAGCTCTAGCCAAACAGGCCCCTGACCAGCTGGCCAAGGAGCTGGAGCGGGTGGCTGCAGATGGGATTGAGGCATCCAAGGTGCAATTTCATGCTGCTGTGGACTCCAATGATGTTTCATCTAGAGTCATAGCTACATCTGTGGCCTCCCTTCGAGGATGGCTTGGCTCAGATGTACTAGCCTATCACAGGATACCCAGGCTAAGGCTATGGATTTTCCTGTCATTGGTAATTCTCTGTTTGGGGAGCAGACAGAGAACTACATGAAGAAGATGGACTAGTACAGGACCACCTACAGGAGTGCTCAGGCCAAAGAAAGGTAAGCCACTCCTCAGGGGCAGGGGCAGGCCCTTTCAAAGGCTTTTTACCAGCCCAGGCCTCCTCTTCTGCTTTTGCTCAGAGGGGTTATTTAGAGAGAGAGGGACAGGGTATGAGCAGGCCTGCTTCCACCCTCAGCCTAAATTCCTTGCCAAGCAGACACCCTGATGGGTCTGCCCGAGCCGATTCTCCAATACCTGTAGGGGCAGGCTGGCTTACTTTGTCCAGGACTGGAAGTCTTTAACATCAGACAAGTGGGTCCTAGAAGTAGTAAGCCAGGGACTGGTTCTCAGCTTCAAAAGATTTCCCAAGATGAGAACCAGATCTTTTCCACCTGCAAATCCATCAGAGGCCCTTGCCCTAGAGGTAGAGGTCTCTTCCTCTTGGCTCTCAGAGCCATAGAAAGGGTTCCTACCCACACAGGGGCAAAGGATTGTACTCCAGGTACTTCCTAACCCCCAAAAGACAGGAGAATGGCAGTCCATCCTGGATCTGAGATATTTAAACAAGCACCTTTTAAAGCCAAAATTCAAAATGGTGACTCTGGAATAATTCTGCCTCTCTAAGGCCAGGGGACTGGCTAGCCTCCCTGGACCTCAGAGATGCCTATTTTCACATTCCCATCAGGTGCTCCCACAGAAAGTACCTCAGGTTCAAGTTGCCCTCAGGCCACTATCAATTCAGAGCAATGCCCTTTGGCCTAACATCAGCCCCAAGGGTGTTCACAAAGTGCCTGGCAGTAGCGGTTGCTTTTCTAAGGAGAAAAAGATCTTGCCTTTCCATACTTGGACGACTGGCTCATAGTGGGTCAGTCTCCAGACCAAGTCTAGTCACATCTTCAGATAACTCAGCAACTGCTCACTTCCTTAGGATTCCTCCTAAATCTTCCAAAGTCAGTTCTCGAGCCAGTACAGCTCCTCACCTTTATAGGAGCAGAGCTGGATACAATAAAGAGCAAAGGCCTCCCTTCCCTGGACAGGGCAGGACACTAATAGAACTGGCCTCTTCTTTCACCCTTCAGGTGTCTCGACCAGCAAGGCACTTCTTGCAGCTCCTGGGCCACATGGCAGCCTCTACAGCAGTGGTCCAGGGGCAAGATTTCAGATGAGGGACATTCAGTTCCATTTGAGAGCCTTCTGGTCCCAGAGAAAGGATTCCCTTACCAAACTAGTCCCAGTGACTCGATCCCTGATCCAGGCTTTGCAATGGTGGCACGATCAGGACAGTTTAAGGCAGGGAGTTCCTTTTGTCACTCAGTCTCATTCACTAATCCTCACCACAGACGCCTCCCTCTTGGGCTGGGGAACCCACTTGGGATCTTACCACCCAAGGGCTGTGGTCACCTCAAGAATCTCTGCTTCACATCAATCTCTTGGAGCTCAGAGCAGTGTTTCTGGCACTGCAAGCCTGTTCCAAGTCTGTACAGAACAAGATAATCCAGATCAGAACAGACAATACCACCACAGTGTGGTACATCAACAAGCAAGGGCACTCGGTCTCACAGCCTTAGACAGAAACAAAGAAGTTGTGGTCTCTGGCCTATTCCCTACAAACTTCTCTGATAGCAGTTCACCTCCCAGGAAAGGACAATGTCCTAGCAGATGCTCTCAGCAGGATATCTCAGAGCTACCACGAATGGTCCCTAGATCCCCTAATTTTGAAAGTGATTTTCTCCAGATGGGGCACTCCACAGACAGTCACCAACTTCCTCTTTTTGCTGCAGACCCCAGTCTTGGGCTCAGTCCCCTGGATGCTCTGGTACTGAATTGGGAAGGGAAGTTCCCATGCCTTCCCCTTCCCCTCCTGTTCAAGGTACTAGTCAAGATCAGGTCTCAAACGTGCAAAGTGATTCTGATCGCTCCCAGACTGGGCTAAACAGCCCTGGTATCCACTGTTGCTGTCTTTAGCAGTCCACCTTCCCTGTCTCTTCCCAAGAATTACAACCTGTTGACATCCTCTCAGGGAAGGATTTGGTATCCAAATCTCAAAATTTTCAATCTTAAGGCCTGGCTCTTGAAGAGTTAGAGTTTGCTGATTTGCACCTCTCTCAAGGTGTTCTGGATATTCTTAAGGCTTCTCGAAAGCCTTCCACCAGAAAGACTTACAACTCCAAATGGAAAAGGTTCACCATTTGGTGCTCTGTAAGCATATTTCTCCAGAATCTGCTGGGTTGCCTACAGTCCTGGACTATATATATGGTTCATTTCAATGGCTTGGGACTCAGACCAGCTACACTTAAAGTACATTTGGCAGCTGCTTCTTCCTCTTTGTCAGTAGGCAAGCCCTCTCCTCTATCAGCCCATCCTGTATTTTGCAAATTCTTCAAGGGATTGCTGCACACCAACCCTCCTTCAGGAACCCTGCTCCTGCTTGGGACCTTAATGTTTGCATTGCTCAGCTTATGCAACCTCCCTTTGTCCTCTGCAGAGCTTAAGTACTTGACTTGGACAACTGTGTTTTTGGTAGCCATTACCTCTGCCAGGCGCATTAGTGAATTGCAAGCCCAGTCAGTGGAGCCTGATTTCATCTTTTTCCATAGAGATAAAGTGGTCCTAAGAACTAACAGGAAGTTTTTGCCTAAGGTGGTTTCAGATTTCAACCTTAATCAGTCTTTGTCTCTCCCTGTTTTCTTCACTGACTATTCTCCTTTGGGGAGAGGAGGTTGCACAGCCTGACGTAAAGAGCCCTTAGCTACTACATAGCGCACTAAGGGTCACAGGTTTGAGTCCCTCCACTTGTTCCTCCTTATGGGAGGTCGGTATGGGCAAACCTGCCACTAAAAGATCTATTGCCAGGTGGATTGTCTCTTGTATACAATCCTGCTCTGAGAAATTGGTAGAACCCCACCCTCAGGCCTGAGGGCTCACTCTACTAGAGGTAAGCTGCTTTCCTGGCTGCTGCCAGGGATATTCCTATCTTAGAAATCTGTCAAGAACCACCTGGAAAACAGTCCTTACATTCGCCAAGCATTACTCTCTGGATATCCAGGCTAGGAGTGATGCTCGGTTTGGCACAGCAGTACTTCAGAGCCTTTTCCCAAATAGGTTCTGTCCTCCTCCTTGGAGGTACTGCTTGAGAGTTCTGTATAGTCAGAATACAGCAAGACTTTATGTTGTTTGTGGAAAAAAATTACTCACCTTAGTAATGTTGTTTCTTCTATTGGAGTCTTGCTGTATTCTGACCCCCTCCCCTCTCAGAACCTGGTTTTTGGGATGTAGGTGGGCAGGAGCAGTGTTGGCACCTAGAGGTGCCCCTTTTCTCACCCTCCTTTATTTTGGGTGTGTGTTGTGTTTGTTTTGGGTTTCCTGACTTGAGTCTTTGCTTTGAAACCCAAAAAACTTTTTAATAAATTTAGTTGCCAGTTGGCTAGTGTGAGTTTACAGTTTCACACAGAACATCTAGTGAGTATAGCCAGAAAGATCTGACGGTTGGAGTTTAAACAACAGCAGACAGAGGCTTCAACCTGAGCTCGAGTTTCAGCATTCCATGCCCTGCATGGAAAATTAACACTCTGTTCTCTGGGGCAGTTCAAAGGTTGGTGATCACTGCATATGTCAGAATACAGCAAGACTCCAATAGAAGAAACAACATTACTAAGGTAATTTTTTCTTTTGGAACATCAAGGCTGCATTATATTATGTTCAGCACCTTTTCAAAAGTTCAGACTTTGGGAAACAATTTCTGTTACAGACAGATGCCTCAGAGAGGTAGGTCTAGATGCAGTTCTGAGTTGGAATATAGTTGGAAGGAACATCCCACACTGTGTATCAATAGGAAATTGGACAACAAAGAGAAAATTACTCTACTATTTAAAAGAATACTTTGCTGTGAATTGGGCAGTGGAGTCCCTTAAGTTTTACTTACTAAGAGCAGACTTTGTACTTATAACAGATCACAGTCCTCTGTTGGCTTGACTAAACAAAGGATACAAATCCCAGAATCACAAGGTAGTACCTGGCACTATAGCCATTTAAATTCAAAGTGATGCACAAATCCAGAAGAGAATGTCAGTGCTGATTTTCTGTCCAGATATGGTTGAGGAATTGGGAATTCAAAGGTTGAAAAGCGTATGCTTAACTAAAATGATTGCTTGTCATGAAAAGGGAAAACACATATGCAAAGAACTGAAAATACTATGAGGGTAATGTTAAGAGAGAAATAGAAGGTTTTAAAACCTATTTTAAAAAGAGAAAAAAGGTCCCTCATAAAGAGGGGTGTATGTGACAAGGTTGGGTAAACTGTCCCATTGAAGAGAGAGCTAAAAGCAAGGATCTGTTCTGGCCTCTCCTATTCTGCCACCTGTCTGTTTCCTGCCTGTCTGATTGTGCAGTCAAATTTTCCTTGTGGCACCTAGGAATTGGCCACCAGACGGTCCCATACCTTCCTCACGTTTCTCTCTGCCTTAACTTGCTGTTTCTCTTGTTTTTTCCCTTGGTTCTTTTTGGTTAAAATATATGTGAATCTATATGTATATAAATATATGTGAATCTACATGAAACTGAGATCCCTTGGTCTGCAAATGTATATAGGGATACATGATGGGCAGGAGTGGGATATGGAAAATCTTCTCACTCATGCAGAGTGAGAATGCACAGCTCACAATGCAGGAGTGAGAATATTTTCCATATTCCATGATCTGCACATCATGTGCGTTTATACCACTGGGGTGAGAGCTTTAGGAACATTTTTTGTGTGTTTTCTGCTCAGTGTGTGTGTGTGTGTGTGTGTGTGTGTGTATTCTGAATGGACTGGGAGTGAGAAACACAGGTGAGTGTGTTTTGTAAAACTAACTGAGTGATTCAGAGGCTCACTGAGAAAGACAAACTGCTGCAGGTAGCACTGAGAAAGAAACTGTTTTGTAAAAGTTTCATTTAGAATTCAGGTTGTTCTGAGACTGAGATCAGCACAGTAATGGGCTAGGAGTGTTAGAAACTCAGCAGGACACAGGTGAGTGTGTTTTGCAAAGCTAATTGAGTAAGTTGCAGCTTTAGTGAGAAAGAAGCTGTTTTCTGACGCAGTTTCCTTTAGAATGCATTCTGCAGTGCAGATATTCTCACTCCGTGACGCTAGCAGAGTGAGGATAAATGTGATGTCATCAGGATGCATCTTCACTCCAGAGAAAATAATACGGTTATTCCACTGAGAAAGCTCTCACCCCAGTGGTATAAATAGTTATATTGTTGAAAAGAATTGCAGAAAGCTGTTTATGGTTTGTTAAAGAAGATAGCAAGCTGGAACACAGAGGTTTGACCTTGAGTAACCTTGTGACCTTCCACAGACTCATTTACAGAGCCATCAGCAGAAACACCAGCTCTAGCCAGAATGTCTTAATTGGCTGCATCTGTTGAGAAGACTGGATGTACTGGTCACAGGAAAGAAATTTACAAAGTTTGGTACACTGTGTGAAAACAGGAGTTATAGCTTAACGAGAACAGGTTGCAGAATTTAATTACCAGGTGAAAACATAGGATTCAGGAATTTACAAGCCTTGGAGGCAGTTTGCCTATTACTGGCTCACCATTTTGAATGGTTATCTCCCAATTTTTGTTCCTAATGCAGAAACTATCCAAAGCCTTCTTGAAGTTTTTAAGGTTTTACTTTCAGTGATAGCTTTAGGAGAGCATTCCAAAAGGACACAACTCTTTGGTTTATCCACATTCCTCTGTTTTGTTTTATACATTTCCATTTTAATTGATACTCATGAGTTCTGGTACCATATGGAGGTGCTTTACGCTTTCAGTCCCAAACAGTGGCAAAAGACTGTATCCTGCAATCCTCTATAGAAAAAGCATATCCAGACTACTCAACCTTTCCTCATACATTAGATCCCTTAGATCTTATCAAAGAGAGCAATGTTTGTTTAGAACGCAAAGAAGGAGAGACTGAGATTTAGAGACACCTTCAGGCGCTGCTGTATCTACTATGGACAGTACGACACCATCGTTGTCAGGCCACAGCCCGTTGTTGACTCGGATAGTCACAGCCCCTGGCCAGGGTGTTGTTGACTCCCAGGTTATACTGGCGTCATTTTCAGAGATGATACAACGTATTCTGCCTGGCTTTCCTTTTCAGGCAGTACTCCCTTTGACAGAGTTTCTGAGTACCACCCCCTTGTTGATGACTTTCAACACATCGCAGATTTCTCCTCAGCCGCCGCCGTTATCGATGGCAGCTTCTGTGGCTCCACTTGTTGACAGAGACAACGATGGTGTGGTACAATATAATCCTGACCTTATGGATTTAGAGGAGGATTATGAGGAGAACAGTATGTGGCACCTTGTTCCAGGTCTTACCTCTCATCCTGCAGTGAAGACTCTGTGGTGTACACCCTGAGGTCTCCCGAGGATCCTTCTTTGAAGCCATGATGCAGCAAGTGCAAACTGCCATGGACTCTGCTGTGGAAGAGGAAGATTCCACAAAAGAAGCCTGATGAAATTTTTGGAGGTCCCTTTCCACCCTCCATTATAATTCCACCTATTTTCCTGCATTAGAGGATACAACCCTAGCTGCATGGTACAGACTGAACTTAGTGTGTGCAGTTCCTCGGAGACTGAGAAGCAGTATGCAGCTCCATCTGCCAAGCCTTGTTATGCCAACCAGCCAGAAATTGACTCGGTAGTCATCATGGCTGCTCATGAATGGTCCAGAGCACCTAAACACGTGAGTACATTACTACTGATGAGGAATCTAGAAAGGTGAAGGTAATGGGTAGGTGTACATATTCCTCTGCCTCACGGGCTTTAAGATTGTAAACTATCAGGCCCATATGATCAAATATCACCCCATCCTGTGGAAAGTTGCTACAGCTGCAGCCCAGGCTTTCCCGAGGACTTTGCCAAGAATGAGTTAATTAGAACGTTGACTTCTGGGCTGAGGTTGGCAAACATGTGCTATGCTCAGCCTATGATATTTCAGGTGCCACTGCCAGGGCAGGTGCTTCTGGCATCTGCATGAGAAGATATTCTGGCTCAGAGTGGCTGTGGCTAGATTTGCAAGTGATGCATAACAAGCAGTTTTAAATGCCCTTTTAGAGGAACTAAACTGTTTGGTTATGATGTTGAAGAGGCCCTCAGGTGTCTTCAGACCTCAAAAATTACATTGGTCAGTCAGATCCCTGTATCCCACTCCTGCCAGAGGTCGCGGATGAGGATTGTTTCATCAGCCCAGTACCAGAGGTGGCCATGCCTGTCATCCACAAGGCAGAGGTACCTGTGTAGGTACCCTACAAGGCCTCCTCCCCTCAGGGTACCCAGAGCAGTTGGTACCAGTGATACTGCCCCACTGGTTCAGCATGACTCATGTCCGGATTCATCCCCATCTCCACTGTTGCCTCCCAGGGGTGGTGGGGGCACTCTGTTACATCTGCAGCAATGGAAAAATTACACCAGACAAGTGAGTCTTAGAGATAATTGCAAGGGGCGTGCTCTGGTGCTTCTCATCTTCTGCCTCTTTCTTGTCTTCCTCTGGACCATTTATGTCTTTTAAAGGAAGACATGCAATCCTTAATTCAGAAACATGCTATAGAGCCAGTTTACCCTCGACAGAGAAACGTGGTTCTGTTCCAGATGCTTCCTGGTCTCAAAATGGACAGGAGAACTGCATCCTCCATCGGATCTCCACTTCAACATATAATACAAGAGGTTTTGCATGGTATCCCTGCAAGCTCTAATCCCTTTGCAAACAGGGACTGGCTTTGTTCTCTGGACATGAAGGATGCCTACCGTCATGTCAAAATCAGAAACTCCATGAAAAACTCCAGTTTGTGCTGGAGGGGAGCACTACCAGTTCGGGTATTACCTTTGACTTGTCGTTTGCACTGTGTGTCTTTACCAAATGCTTGTCAGTAGTGGCAGCAGCCCTCGAGAGAGGCCTATACATTTCCCTACTTGGATGACTGGTTGCTGAAGGCCAGCTCCAGGGAAGCGCCTTACATACCCTGTCTCAGACAAGGCACCAGTTTGAATGGTTGGGCATCACAGTAAATGTATCAAAATCTGTGATGATGACTCCTGCCAGAGACTAATACATAGGGACAGGCCTGGACACAGAGAAGGGATGTGCTTCCTGGTGCAGGACAGGGTAGTAAATCTGATTGCCTAAGCACACTTTGTATCCAGGAGCCACTATGTTTCTGCCAGAACTATGCTGCTCCTCCTGGGGCTTATGGCTGCAGCCATAGTAATAGTGCCACTAGCTAGATTGCACATGAGGATTCCCCAGTGGACACTCAGAGTGCAGTGGGATCAACTGACAGATGAGCTGGACCAAATGGTGCTCATCACATCCCCACTTCACAAAGCACTATTACGGTGGATGGATTGTGAAAACCTCTTAAAGGGCATTCCATTCCTTCTGCCAGCTCCTGTACAGATCCTTACACACGGATGCCTCGGGTTCCAGCTGTGCCGCTCACCTGGGCCCTTACCAGACACAGGGGTCTTGGACTAAGATGGAAACAGAACTGCATGTAAATGTCCTGGAAATGAGAGCTGCCATGTACAGCCTCCGGCATTTCAGGAGCGCCAAACCCTAGGAAATCTTATGTATCCTGACATATGCAGTATGGTCTCACCATAGGACTGCTCCAGACCCAAATGGTTAATAGAACCTAAGCTAATGATGGAATGCTAGGCTCAAGCTCGGTTTCAAACCACTGTCCCTGGAATACATCCTGCAACGGTCAGATTCTTTACTCTGCTTGCCTAAGTAAGACGCAGAGAGCTTTCCTTTATTTTTCTTTTTTTAAGTACTGTTTATTTCTTTTCATTTTTAAAGCACTGTCCTTGGTTTTCAGGTAGATTAGTCTAGATTTAGGGTTATTCCAGTAAGTTTTCAGTTCCTGCCAGTTCTTCGCAACTGGGAAGAAAGTGAACTGTTTGTATATATATTTTAAGGTAAATTTTCATTAAAATTGATTTCTCTGGGCTGGTTGTTTAATTTTGTTTAATTTGTAAAGAAAACTGGGTAACTCTAGGTTCTCTCAGTAGTTGCTGATCCAACCACAAAAAAAAAAAAAAAGAAAAAGTGTTTTGTTTACAAGTGTGTGTATCTGACTGAGAAACCCAGTTCAGGTTTTTTATGTTATGTCACAACCCAAGAAAAGAACCAGCCCCACGGATTTTCAGCATTGTACAGAGTGCGGTGAACCATTTGCTAAAGCTGACCCACACCTGATTTGTGTTTTCTGCCTAGGGTTTGTAAAAACTTTCCTCAATCAACGCTTGATAGGCGATTGAACCGACAGAGAAAAATGCCTGATAAGGATGCTGATCTGGCCTTGGATAAATGGGTAGACTGGATGGGCCCAGCGGTCCTTATCTGCCGACAATTTCTATGTTTCTGTGTTTCACTCAAAGAAACCCGTTGAACAGCCATCTGACCAGGATGAAGGTTCCTTGGGTAGAAAACGAACCGCAGATACTGCTTCTGAACCGGCAACTTCTGCTAAAAAGAAAGGAGAAACACTGGGAAGGAACCGCAGCCAAGCCTGCCAGTTTCTACCACTGAGGAGATTGCTAATACTGTTAGAATTATCCAGTCACTGCAGACCGGCACTGTGATGCCAGTTCATTGACCCAGTTCACAGCCATCGGTTCAGACTCCTGGGTTCCTCCTCGGTTCTTGTTTCCTTTGAACACTACACTGATATTTATGGTGATGGCTGTCACAAACACACTCAGCAGGCCATGCCCTCTGCTCCCACAGTGCCAACCTCATAGCGCAGTAATGTGAACAGGTAACAGACAGGGTAACGCCCTGTCTGCTTTTGGGTCTGAATCATCTTTAGTCTCAAGTTCTGGGGATCCGAACTGGAACCTTATGCTAGCTGCATCTAAATGTACAGGTTCAGATACATACCTCTTCGGGACTGCGTACAATCTTTCACCAGGGGCACCAAGCCAGGCTTCCAAAATGAACCTTTAAAACTCTATAAAGACCTTAGGTATATTCTTACCTTTTCCCAGTTTAGTAACACCATCAAGCTTTTGAACAGTTTTTGTCAGTCTTAACCCTGTATACATCACATGCAAAAGAACTGACGGACACACCCAGGCAGTATCTTTCAAATAAAGATTTTACTAAAAGATGATAAAATATAAACACAGAAAAACATATCAAAGAGCTCACAATCACATCAAAGAAAAACAAGGAAAGCTACAAAACATAAACTCCTACCACAATACAATTAGACTTTTTCTATCTAATGTATTACCTCTGTACAGTGCTTACATTAGATCAGAGATTTGTCTTTCTTAAGAGCCCAAAAAGTTATGTCATATTCCCAGTGAAGGATACATTTCAACTCCATCTCCCCACCCTATTGGTGAGTCATCTAGCTCCTCCTTTTAGAATTAAAAAATACAAACAGTGATTTCTGTCAGGAGATATATTAATTAAAGTGACATCAGCAAAAGCTCATTTCCCAAATTATGATTCTTTGATCAGCCAGTTCCTTTGAAGATTTGCAACCCTGCAATCCCTCACCTAGGTGCAAGATATCTGGCAGGAATCAGCTTAATGATGTCCTGATTCTGATGTCATAAAATGTATATTTTAGTTTCCCAGCTTCAGAGCAGCAACAGGTCATAAAACGCCATAAAGTGCAATGTCTCAAGGAAGTTAATTACATTACAGAGATGATCTGGTCAATTATACATCCTGTAGTTTTCACTGAAACCTTGGGGTGGGGTCACCAGGAGCACAGGCTGTCTTATGTGAGACAATCACCTACTATATTTTTTATACTACAGTTATCATACAACAATCATAACCAGCTGGTCAAGCGTCACAGTGGCGATGATGATGGTGAGGACTTTGGGAGCCTCCTGAACCGGATGTTTCTGCCAATCCTCAACGCCCTGACTCCCTAACAAGGAGCTGACGTTTTTTCTTCACATTTTGCCTTCATGAACTACGTGGCACAGACTCTGGACCTTCCACTCAGCAATCTACAGAGGAGGAGGAGGAACCAGATTATATGGAAATGATGGATGTGCCAGCAACTAAGAGGCTGTTGTTACCCATCCATAAGTCCCTAAAGAGACGAGCCACTAGAATTTTGCAGACCCCATTTCTATTCCACCAGTAGATAAGAAGATGGGTAGGAAGTACTGGAAGCTAAGACCGGAGCGGAGTTCCTTTTGGACATCCCAGCCATGAAGGGGTGGTGCAGACTGCTGCATGTGATAAGGCAGATAGTCTCCTGGCACACCCACCTGATTAAAGATTCTAGCAAATGGATTCTATGACCAAGAAGTCTTACCTGGGATCTTCCTTGGCCATTAGACAGGCCACTTACATGGCTTGTGTTTCCAGATATCGATAAAGGTTGCACTGAAGAATCCCATTCTGTACACTGCAACTGTGAGTGTCCTCTTCCAAAACCACCCTAGGTCTGTAGGTGCCTCTATTCAGGGACCGAGCCTAGCCAGTCTTGACAGTGTCTCACCTGAGACAGCACACTTTGTAATTCATAAGAAGTTACTGTGCTTGTACGCTAGCAACTGCCTAGCTACTGATTGTATAGGACTATAGCTCATTCTGCTAATAGACATGTTAACTGCCTGGCAACTATTTGTATAGGACTGAAGTTCATCTGCTGAATGACACTATCACCCTGCTAATTGTACCAGTGTTCTCCATCATATGTATTGCCTGTTCCTTCACTGTCTGTAATTTTTCTTTGTATCATGACGTGGAGCCTTGGAAACAAGTCTGTGACTCAAAGGGTTGTAGTTCGATGTGCTTATCAATAAATAAAGTCTCTGGAACACAGTTTGTAAATTGCCAAGGCTTGCCCTGCACCCATGGCATCAGACCTGGCTGAGGCAATGAAAAGGGCATAGAGGCTTCAAAATGCCAATTTCTGATGGCAGTGGATGCCAATGACATTGCAGCCATGCAAATGGAAACTTCAGTGTCCCTGCAGAGGTTTGCTTGGCTAAGGGCCACTAATCCATCCCAGGACATCCAGGCGAAGGCCTGGATTTTTCCTTGTGAGCCCACTTCCCATTTTGGTGAGCAAACAGAGGCTTACATGAAAAGATGGATGAGTACATGGTAGCCTGTAAGAGTGATGCTACTAAGGAGAAAGCAGCAACACCACAGAAGTACCAGAGTAAAGGGGTAGGGGTAGAACCCACTACAGATCTTTCTTCCAGACAATGCCAGTGTGATGCATTACATCAACAAACAAGTAAACACTCACTTTTACCTGCTTTGCAGGAAGCAGTGAGAGTATGGTACCGTCTCTGTCCCAGGGCCTCAACTGTCAGCTATACATCTTTCAGGTCTCTAAACATCTTTCGTAGACAGGGTAAGCAGATCACTGTCTGAAATTCATGAATGGGAACTGCTGACCTCGTGGTGGATGACCTCTTTGCAAGATGGGTTGGCCAGAGTTAGACCTTTTGTGTTCACACACAATGAAAAACTGCAGCATTTCTGCTTGCTTATTCTAGGGCCTGGAGTTTTCTGGTGAGACACGTTATCCATCTCTTGGAAACAGAAATTCCTGTATGCATTGCCCTCAAGTCCTCTAATATAGAGGGTTCTGACAAAGTGGCTGACAGTGCCACTCTCATCCTTGTTGTTCCACTGTGGTGCCATCAAATCTGGTTTTCTTTTCTGCAGCAGATGGCAGTGGAACCTGCAGTACTCCTACTGTTGTGTCAGGGCTTGTTGTCATAGGACAACGGATCCCTGGTCCATCTGGACCTGAAGTCCCTACATCTGCTTGCATGGCTACTGAAAACATAGCCATTATACATTTTGGGGTTTCCTAAGGATGCCAATGTATTCGATTGAGAATATCCTTGTTGTGAATGACTCTCATAGACAATCTTTTATAGCGTATGGTGAGTCCAGACAAGTTTTAGCGGTATGTGAAGTACCTTCTTGGCAGGGTTTATTCAAGCGCGCTCTTCCTCTGTCCCTTGTCACCGCTGGTGCCTAACATTGCATAATGCGTTCGATCCTGTTGTGCTGCACTGGTGACATACTCAGTGCAGCACAAGATCGTGGACGCACTGAGTGCGAAGACAACACTGCTGTTCCAGGCATGGATTTCCATGGAATAGCATTCTACCATACACTATATGGGCTTCTTCCAAGAATGTGGATCAATTCACCTGTCCTGTGAATGCTGTGTTGGAATACTTGCTGTCTTTGTTAGACTCTGGTTTACAGTATTCTCACTTAAGGGCATTTGGCCACTATATTACTTTCCATGCCCCTATTGATGGTTGTATGATCACCCAATTAGAAATGTCCCACACTTTTCTGAGCTGTATTGTACATATAAATCCTTGTATCTGCAGTCCAGTCCTACCTTGGGACTTGAATTTTCTGCTTGAGAAACTGACTGCCCTTTTGAGCCATTGCGCTTATGTTTCCTGACATGGAAAACTTTATTTTAGTCGTAATCACTTCTGCTCAAAGGATTTCAGTGTTGCAGGCTCTGATGTGTGAGCCTCCTTATTTGATTTTTCACAAAGACAGTATCTTTGAGCAGTAATCCTAGGTTCTAGGATCGTGGATATGTTGTTCAATCCACACTTCTTGGCAGGTACTTTGCCGCTTTAAGATGTGCCAGAAAGTCTTCAAGCTGGCTTCTCCCACCCACCCTGGTGGTATAACCCTTGGCTTCACCTCATGACACCAGATCTAACAACATGAAGTCTTGCTGTATTCTGACAAATGTAGTTAGCCCCAGCCTTTAAACTGCCCTGAGAACAAAGGGTTAACTTTCTATGCAGAGCATAGAATGCTGAGCTCGAGCTCGTTGGTGTCTCTGTCTGGAACCCTTTGAAGTCCAACCGTCAGATTCTTTACTCCGCTTCACTGAACAGTCGCCCGGAGATTTCTCCTGCAGCTTGGTTAGAAAGTCAGTTAAAGTTTCACTTTTAGCTAAATTTATTCCGCACAGTTGGTTCAGTCTCTGCTGGTGCCGTGAGTACTAGATAGGTTTTGTGCTGATTTTCTGTGTGGAACTTGTAATGTAGATCGGTTCGGCTGAACCATCATTTGTGATTATTACTTGTAACTTTCTTTAGTGTGTGGTTGTCGGGTCCTTATGGTTCTAAAAAAAAAAAAAAAGTGTTTTGCAATGCTTTTTCCAATACCCATGACATGGTTAGGAACCGATAAGGAAGCCTTGCCTGGCAGTTGCCATAAAAGGGTAAGTTTGTTAGGTTGGCCATGTCTGAGAAACTCAAGAAAAAGCCGGCCCACTAGGTTTCAACACTGCAGTGAGTGTGGGAGGTCTTGCCAAGGCCGATCCCCACACCACCTGTGTTTGTTGTCTGGGGTTTGAACACCTCGATACAGACTGCCAAATATGTAAAATGTTCCCAAATCTACCCTTGAAAAGAGATTAGGCAGACTGAGGGAAAAGGAGGTCAAGAAGTCCGCTGACCCGGATGGCAGCCCGGTTCGGTTCCAACCAACCAGAAGGAGTGCCTCTGACCAGGGTGATACTTCTTCAGGCAAAGGAGAGCCGATCCCGAGGTTCGTTCCAACAAAAAGAAAATGCAAAGAGAAATCGACCAGTTCGATCCAAAAGTTCATGTTCAACTGCTGAGGAAATAGCCAAAGCGATTCGATTGTGGAATAGCTTCGCCTCGTTCAGACCAATCCGCACCTTTTGACAGGGTTCGTTCCCCGTTCATGATTATACCCCTGAAGAATTTTATGAACCGGAGTTTGGGGGTTGAAGATGATGATAGTGAAAGTCTGGATGTGCCTGGGGAACCAGACATCTCCCAGACAGACCTTCAGGTGTATCCTTCCCACTTTATGTTTTACAGAAAGGTGGTTGAAACTCTCTAGCTTCCTATGGAGGAAGCAATGGAGGATCAAGAGGAGCCTGATTATGTGGAAATGATGGACATCCCAGAGTCCAGGAGACTGTCTATTCCTCTTCACAAATCTTTTGGGAAGCAGACACAAAAATCCTGAAGTCTCCCAATTCTATACCTCCTGTTGATAGAAGAATGGACAAGAGGTATACACTGTCAGGCTCAGATACGGAGTTTTTATACCAGCAGTGGAGTCATGTTAGGGTTGTGCAGGCTGCTGCCTTTGATAAGGCAAACATTCCCTTGGCTTCACACCCCCAGACAAAGACTCCAGGAGGATTGATGCCATGGCAAAAAACAGTACATGTATCTTCCTTGGGACTCAGGCAGGTGAATTATATGGCCTATACAGCTAGGTACCAGAAGTCCAGGTGGGACACTGTACTGGCACTGGCTATCAGCCCCCGCCCCCAGCTAGCCAAGGAGCTGGAGGAGAGGTGGCTGCAGATGGGATTGAGGCATCAAAAGTACAGTTTCATACTGCTGTGGACTCCAGTGATGTGTCATCAAGAGTCATGGCTACATCTGTGGCTCTTCGGAGAATGGCTTGGCTCAGATGTACTAGCCTCTTGCAGGATACCCAGGCTAAGGCCATGGATTTTCCTGTAGTGGGTAATTCTGTGTTTGGGGAGCAGAGAATTACATGAAGAAAATGGATGAGTACAGCACCACTTACAGGAGTGCTCAGGCCAAGGAGAGACAGGCAACTCCTCAAAGGCAGCAGTCTAGGGGCAGGCTTTTTCATAGGCCTTTCTACCAAGCACAGGCCTCTTCTCCCTTTCACAGAGGGGGTTCTCAGAGGAGAGGCAGAAGGGAGATGAGCAGGGCTGCATCCACTCTCAGCCTAAGGCCCCTGCCAAGCAGACACCCTGATGGGCCTGCCCTGGTCGACTCTCCTATTCCAGCAGGGGCAGGCTGGCTTATCTTCCAGGACTGGAAGTCTATTACCTCAGACAAGTGGGCCCTGGAAGTAGTAAGCCAGGAACTGGTTCTCAGCTTCAAAAAATTTCCAAGATGAGAGTCAGATCTTTTCCACCTGCAGGTCTCTCAGAAACCCTTGCCCAGTGGCAGAGGTTTCATCTCTTCTGGCTTTAACAGCCATAGAGAGAGTGCCTATCCTACACTGGGGCAAAGGTCTGTACTCCAGGTACTTCCTCACCCACAAAAAGACAGGGGAGTAGCACTCATCCTAGACTTAAGACACCTGAACAAACATCTTTTAAAACCAAAATTCAAAATGGTGACTCTGGGAATAATCCTTCCTTCTAAGGCCAGGGGACTGGCTAGCCTCCCTGGACTTAAAAGACGACTACTTTCACATTCCCATCAGGTGCTCCCACAGAAAGTACCTCAGGTTCGAATTGCCTTCAGGCCATTATCAGTTCAAAGCTATGCCCTTCAGCCTGACATCAGCTCCAAGGGTATTCACAAAATGCCTAGCAGTAGTAGTGGCCTTTTAAAAAGAAAATATTTCCATATCTGGACGACTGGCTCATTGTGGGTCAGTCCCCAGACAAAGTCAAGTCAGACCAGCCAGTGCTCACTTCCTCAGGATTCCTTCTCAATCTTCCCAAGTCAGTTCTCGAGCCTGTACAGCTCCTCACCTTCATAGGGGCAGAGCTGGATACAAAGAGCAAGAGCTTTTCTAGGGACATGGATATGTTGTTCATTCACACTGTCTGGCAGGTTCCTGCCACTTTAAATCTTGCTGGAAGGTCTTCGCTGGCTATTCCCACCCACCTGGGTGGTAAACTCTCGGCTTCACCCCATGACGCCAGATCTTCCTTACCTTTGAAGCTCAGGTTCCTCCTTAACGCCTCTGCGATAGACTGGATCCTAATTCTTCAGTTCGCCTGAAACTAATTCTCTTAAGTTTTTGAAGATTTCGGTCTAATTACTTCCTCGCGCTGTGATGGACAAATCGACTCCGGATTTCGGTGGTGCCTATGTGGGCAGGAAATGTCCAGGACGGATCCGCACTCCACGGCATCTACTGCCTTGTCCTAGAACATGACCCACAGGCTCAGCAGTTATGCTGTTCGCTTTTGGCCAACATCCTGGAAGACCAGGCTGCCCGGGTTACAGCTTGGGCAACCTCGAAGCGCCACCCACCAGTGAAGTCCAAGGAGGTCTGCTGCGGTGTCCGTGGTGGCAGGCTCGGCTGAGCAACTCGAGCAGATGATCGCCTCGAGGAGGAGGGCGGCCCAGGCCGTTTCATCTTCCTCGGCTGCGCATTTATCCCGCCTCTCTGGGATCCTCCCACACAGCTTCCTTTATGAGCTTTGGCAACTCTTTCCACAAAGGGAGAGGGGCCATCGGGACACTCTTCTTGGTCCAAAAGAAGGATTCAAAAGGTAAGTCCCACTGTCGGCGGTCAGGGAGCGGAGAGGTCCCTTCTCGACAGTCGACACCTACTTCGGTCGAGGTTGCGGCTAAGGCCGCTAGCTTCACGGTGTCCCCATCAGGTCAGCGGGGCGAGATATCCATCAATGCGGTCGAGATTTTTCTTGACCCGCCGGATGGGCTGTTGACTGGTGAAGCCGACAGCCCTTCTTCACCGTTCCCCAGTGGAGACCGAGGACTTGCCTGCGCCCTGTGCCGGAATCCCTGATCAAGGCTCCTGAGCCAAGGGAAGAGCGGGTGTCCCCTGCCCTTCCCATACCCACCCTCGGAAAACCAAGGGTCTCTGTCTCGACCTCGTTCAGTCCAGCCGATCCGCCGACATCGGGCGTCTCGCACCGGGCAAGCGACGGGCGCCAGCCGGTCCTGTCTCCTCCTCGGAAGAGGAGAGGCTTCGCGAAATTGCGTTGACGCTACAAGGACCTAATGTGGCAGTAGTTACTTATGTTCTGGGAACAAGCTGCCGCCTTCCCCAGCCATCAAGTGGATTGTCACCGAACGGCCAAACAACCCTCGTAGTAGTCAAGGTGCCTAAGCCTGGGCCAGTTCGGCGGGCCAGCTGCCCCACCGATTGTGATGGAACCTCCACCTCCACAAACCAAATCGGGCGCTGACCAAGACTCTTGGTCGGGTCAGGGTCTGCCCCACAGGTTGTCGGGTCACCTCACTCCCGACCATCCTGCAGGTGAGGGTGGCCTGGGACCCTAGGCAGCTCTTTTCGCTGGACCTCGGAGTCAGACGACCTCCCTGCTTTCCAGGGCCCCTTGACCTGGAGTCCTCCAGGGGCAGTCGATGGACAAGAGCCCATTGTCTTTATGGGTTTGCTTCGCTCATCTCGAGTCCACCGATGCAGCTTGAGCCCGGATTCTAAACGGGCTAAGTATCCCATGACGGAGATACTGGACTGAGGAGATTCACCACAGAGGCTCTTTCCGTGGCTGAAGCCATTGTTGGCACAGCCTTGAGCTTTGGCAGTGGCTGGCTTCCTGTCCTGCGCCTCAGCCAGGAAGAAGTATGTGTCCCTACCAGCTCTTTGTCTGTTTTTCAGAGCACCCCTCCATGGAGGGACTGGTCACAGATAGGCTTCCAGCATTCGAGGAACGCTTAGGGATGTGGATAAGCCCCAGACAAGGAGTCCAAAAGTTGACTATGCCGGGCGCAAGGTGTAAGCTGCCTCCCTTGGCCTCCCGCCAGGCCAGCTCGGCCGCTGATGGCACACTTCTCCACGCCTCATGGGCTTCCTGGATGAGGTGATCCCTCATTTCCTGGCCGCCCTGCAGACCACGGGTCAAGCAGGTGCGGATGGGAAGGGCTGTGGCAAGCAGCAGCTCCAAATGGCTCTGGACATTGGAGACACCTGTGCCAGATCAGTTGGCTGCAGTGGCCATGCGCCGCAGGGCATGGCTGAGGATATCTACTTTCATGGCAGATACCCAGCATAACTGGCAGATGTCCCTTCCTGGGGACCGACCTCTTCGCCATGGAGTGGAAGGCCACCTCGCAGAGTCGGAAAGTCCAGTGCTACCCTGACTTGGTCACCTCCGCCCAGAAGGACAAGGGCCGCATCAGCAACATAAGTCCTTTCGCCTTCTGCTCCTCGCTACATCCGCCCAACAGCACCAGCATCAGGGCTAGCAGGCTCACGCTTGGCATCCCAAAGCCAGCCTGTGGCTTCCAACAGGAAGCAAGGAGGAAAGGTCCAGTAGGTCCCTCGCCGGTCCTCCTCCATGCCTGCCCATTGACGGGTTGAGGGGTGTCGCCCAGCCTCGCCACTCCCCATGGGGGATGGCTCCACTCTTTCCGCCTGGTCCGCTATCACCACGGACCGCTATGTTGAGGTGGTGGGTAGCAAGGCCTGCCCCCTGGAGTTCGAGCAGGCCCCGCCCGAGCCGTCACCGGGGGCGCGACGGGTCCGCAGCCTCTCTGTCAGCTCACCGAGCCGACATCGCCCTGCTCCTCAAAAGACGGATGAGGAAGGTGGCGGGTCCTCCACCAGACCCGGGTTTGTGTCCCGCATTTTCTGGTCCTCGCAACGGATGGGGAGCTGCGCCCATTCTAGACCTGCACCTACCTGAACAGGTTCCTAAGGTCTCGAACTTTCAGGATGGTCACACTGGCTCAGATCATTCCATCCTTGGAACGAGGCGCAGGATTCTGTTCTCTGGTCCTCCAGGACGGTTCTTTCACGCCCCAATCTGTCCGTCCCACCAGAGATTCCTCTGCTTCAGGCAGAGGGATCCCCACGACTCCGGGCCATGCCCTTCTGCCTTCCCCCGCTCCCAGGGTCTTCACCAAATGCATGGCAGTGGTGACAGCATTCCCGGGTCCAAGGTCCAGGTGTACCCCTACCTGGACGACTGGCTGATTGCAGCCTCCTCCAGAATGGAGGTGGAGCGTCCAGGATCCTGGCCTTCCAGGTTTGCCTCAGGTTGGCATCTCATCAACGAGGCCAAGTCGGAACTCGTGTCAAAGCAGGTGATACAACTCATCAGGCAGAGCTCGACTCTCTCATTGGTGCCAGAGCACGGCTCCCTGGCGGACAGAGCCGAGGTTCTTTCCTCCTTTGCCCAATCATTTCAGGTTGGGCACTTGCGCCTGCCCAGGACTTCCTGGGCCTCATGGCGGCCTGCACCAGCGTCGGTTGGGCCCATTGGTCATGCGCCCCTCTCAATGGGAGTTTGCCAGCCAATGGTCACAGTATGTCGATCCTTGATCAGCTAGCTGACAGTGACCCAGGGATGGGAACGCCTCCAGTGGTGGACCATTCCAGCACATCTGCAGGAGGGCATCCCTTCGCCTGCCCCTGAGCCGGTCTCTATCGACCGATGCCTCTCTGATGGGTTGGGGTGCCCATCTGGGGAGCACAGAGCGCACGGCCTTTTGGTCCTTCGGGAGTCCCGATGCCACATCAACCTGCTGGAGCTTTGAGCGGTTCTGCTCAGCCTCACCGCCTCGCCTCCATTTACACGGGTCAAGTGGTCCAGGTCCAGACGGACAATACCACGACCACTGCACTACCTAAACCACCAGGGTGGATGCGCTTCCATTCCTCTTTGCAAGGAAGCTCTGCATTTGGTCCTCTTTGCTCAGCCTGGAGGTCAAGTGACCTTTTTGCCTCCAGGGAGAATGCTGTTGAGAAGGTTTCATGCCCGCCTGCAGCAGGGCTCACTGCAGGATGCCTTCTCGAGGCCGGGACCCTTGGCTTCTTCACGCCTTTCCCCATTTCCCTTGGATCCACAAGGTGCTTCTCAAGGCGAGGAGGACAAGGCACATGTGATTATTTTAGCCCCAGACTGGCCTCTGCCAGTTCTGTATCCAGATCTCCTCAGTCTCAGCTCCAGGTTCCCGGAGGCGTTTTCCAGCCTGCCCGGACCTGATCTTAGTCAATCAGGGAAGGTAATCCATCTGGACCTTCAACCCTGCACCTGACGGCCTGGTTCCTGAGCTGCTAGAGTTCCATGCCTTGGGTCTTTCCGACGAGGTCCTCAACGTTGTTGAGGCGTCCCGTAAGGAGTCGACTCAGGAAATGCTATGCCTTCAAATGGAAGAGATTCTCCATTTGGTGTCAGGCAGGGCCTGGACCCTTCCTCCTGTTCCTTGGCAAGCATTCTGACTACCCGTGGTCCCTTTCTCAGCAAGGGCTTCGGTCGATGACCCTTAAGGTGCACCTGGTAGCCATCTCTGCTTACTGGGCACGGGCCGGAAGCAGCTCGGTGGCACAGGAGAAGGTGGTCGGGCGTTTTCAAAGGCCTTGATCACCTATCCCTCCGTGCAAGAACCTCCACCTGTGGATCTATTGCTGGTATTGGCTGCTCATGGGCAAGCCATTTGAACCGATGCACAGGTGTGACATCTCTCACCTGTCGCGAAGACCGCTTTCTGGTGGCTATCACGCCAGCCAGAAGGATGGGAGAGCTCCAGGCGCTTTCCATCGAGTCTCCTTATCTGGTCTTCCACAGGGACAAGGTTGACCTGCGCCCCCACCTAAATTCCTTCCAAGGTGGCGTCCAGAGTTTCACCTGTAATCAGGTGTAATACTCTGCCGGTGTTCTACCCTAATCACACCTCGAGGCCGAATATAGGCTCCATACTTTGGACCCTAGAAGAGTCCGCTTACTACAAGGCGAGCGGACGGCTGAAGTTCGTGGAGAGGTCGCCAGCTGTTTGTCACCCACGCTGAAGCCGCACCTGGCAGACCTGCAGCCAAGCGGACGATAGGCAGGTGGGTCACCTCCCGCATAGATCTCTGCTATGGTTGGCGGGCATGGAGCCTCCCAGAGGATAAGAGCCATTCTCTACCTGGCCATACTGCTGCATCTGTGGCTGCTTCCCAGGATGTCTCTATCAAGGAAATCTGCAGGGCTGCTACCTGAAGTCAGCACACACCTCAGCCACCCACTACCACTCACCTTGGCCACCGGGATGCTGGTTTTGGGGCCTCGGGTTCTCCAGTCTATTTCCTAAGTAGGTGTGCGCCTTGGCTCCCTCTCCTAGAGAACTGCTAGAGTCTGTCAGACAGTGTGATGAACAACATATCCATGTCTCAGAAATACAGGTTACCACCTGTAACGGGAGTTCTAGGAATGGTATATGTTGTTCATCCACACGACCCACCCGGCCTCCCCGGCTCGACGACAACCTGGCTTCCAGCGGCTAGATCTAGCATCATGGGGCAGAGCTAAGAGTTTTACCACCTGGGTGGGTGGTAGAGCCAGCTTGAAGACCTTCCGCAAGATTTAAAGCGCAAGGAACCTGCCAGACAGTGTGGAGGAACAAATATATACCATTCCTTGAACTCCTGTTACAGATGAGTAACCTGTATTTCTTCCCTGGAAGGGTAAGGGCTACTGTAGAGCTGGCTTCTTCATTCCACCTTCTGGTCTCTCAGCCAGCAAGGCAATTCCTTCAGCTTCTGGGCCACATGGCAGCTTCTACAGCAGTGGTCCAAGGGCCAGATTTCAGATGAGGGACATTCAGTTTCTCTGAGGGCCTTTGGTCTCAGAAGAAAGATTCTCTAACCAAACTAGTTCCTGTGACTCAGACTCTGATCCAGGCTTCCAGTGGTGGCAGGATCAGGGCAACCTCAGGCAAGGAGTCCCATTCGCACCTAGTCTCACTCTGTGTCCTTAACCACGGATGCTTTCTATTGGGGTGGGAGCCCATCTGAGGCTCTTATAGCCCAGGACTGTGGTCCCCCAAGAATCCCTTCTTCATATCAATCTCTTTGAACTCAGGGCGGTCTTTCTGGCCCTGCAGGCTTTCCCAGTCAGTGCAGAACAATGTGGTTCAGGTCAGGACAGACACCACCACCACCATGTGGTACATCAACAGCAAGGAGGCACTCGTCCACGGCCTTGTGCATGGAAGTCATGAAATTGTGGTCCCTAGCTTATTCTCTGCAGACCTCATGATAGCAGTCCACCTTCGGAAGAACAATGTGCTAGTAGATGCATTGAGGGATCTCCTAGGGCCATCACGATGGTCCCTGGACCCTCTGGTGTTGAAAGGATTTTTTCAAGGTGGGGCACTCCAGAGATAGATCACTTTGCAGCCCCAGACAATCACCAACTTCCTCTGTTTTGTTACAGACCCCAGTCTTGGGCTCAGTCCCTCTGGATGTTCTGATTTTGAACTGGGAAGGAAATTTATATATGCCTTTTGTCTACTGTTCAAGGTTCTGGTCAAGATAAGGTCACAACCCTGCAAAGTGATTCTGATTGCTCCAGACTGGGCCAGGCAGCCTTGGTACTCCCTGTTGCTGTCCCTAGCAGTCCATCTTCCCGGTCTCTTCCCAGGAATTACAACCTGTTAACCTCCTCTCAGGGGAGGATTTGGAAGTACCTCAATCTCGGTCTCTCAATCTCAAGGCATGGCTCTTGAAGAGTTTTATGCAGATTTGCATCTGTCCCAAGGGGTTCTTGATATTCTCAAAGCCTGCCACCAGAAAAACCTATAACTCCAAAATGGTAAAGATTCAGCATTTGAGTTGCAAGAAGCATATATGCCCGTGACACTGCTGAATTGTCTACAGTTCTAGATTATATGGTCCATCTTAATGGCCTAGGCTTCAGACCAGCTACTCTCAAAGTACATTTATCAGTTGTTTCTTGTTTTTCTGTCAGTGGGAAAGCCTTCCTCACTGTCATCTCACCCTGTATTCTGTAAAATTTTCAAGGGATTGTTTCATACTAATCCCCTTCAGGGATCCCACCCTCGCTTGGGATCTTAATGTTTGTATTGCTCAGCTTATGCAACCCCTTTTGAGCCTTTGTCTTCAGCAGAGCTTAAGTACTTGACTTGGAAAACTGTGTCTGTTAGCTATTACCTCTGCCAGGCATATCAGTGAATTGCAACTCTGTCAGTGGAGCCTGATTTTCTCTCATTCCATAGAGATAAGGTGGCTCTTAGAACTAATAGGAGGTTTTTATTTAAAGTGGATTCAGATTTTCATCTGAACCAATTTATGTCTTTCCTGTGTTCTTCACTGATCATTCTTCTTCAGGAGAAAGAAGTTTACACAGTTTGATGTTAAAGAACCTTAGTTACTACATTGAGCGACTAAGGCTCACTGGTTTTGACCTCCTGTTGTTTCTCACTTATGGGGAAGGGCAACCTGCCACTAAGAGAACTGCTGCCAGGTGGATTGTCTCTTGTATTCAGTTCTATGAGAAGCTAGGCAAAATACCTCCCTCCGGCCTGAGGGCTCATTCGACTAGAGGTATAGCTGCTTCCCTGGCTGCAGCCAGGGATATTCCTTGCTAGAGATATGTAAAGCAGCCACCTGAAAACAGTCCATACATTTGACCAAGCATTACTCCTGGACATACAGGCTAGGAGTGATGCTTGGTTTGGTACAGCAGTACTGCAGAGCCTGTTCCCAAGATAGGTTTGATTCCGTCCTCTATGGAGGTACTGCTTGGTAGTTTGCAGTAGTCAGAATACAGCAAGATTTCATGTTGTTTGAAGTAAAAATTACTCACCTTAGTAATTAGGTTTTTCTAATGGAGTCGTGCTGTATTCTGACCTCCCTCCCTCTCCTCTCAGAACCTGTTTTTGGGAAGTGGGCTGGCAGGTGCAGTGTTGCACCCCAGGGTGCAATTGAGCACTCCTCCTTTTAGAGAAGGAGTGGGTTATATTATTAATTTAACAGTCTTAAGTTTTCACTACCTGGTTTCTGAGTTTGGATTTCTTGACGAGTCTTTTGGATCCAAAATATTTGGTTGCCATTTGGCTAGTAAGAATTTTACAATTTCCACATAGTAGTTAGTTAGTATTAGCGCATAAGAATCTGATGGTTGTGCTTCAAAGTGCAGCAGACAGAGGTCTGAACCAAGCTCGAAGCTCAACGCTCTATGCTCTGCATAGAAATTAACCCTCTACTCTCCAGGGCAGTTTGAGTGCTGGGGCTAACTGCAATAGTCAGAATACAAACAAGACTCCATTAGAAGAAACATAATTACTAAGGTGAGTAATTTTTTTCTGCTCCTTAGATCTTCAGGACGCTTTTTTCAAGTCCCGATCCATCGCACAGTTCCTACGCTTCTGAGCCAGGGGAACCCTTTACGAGTTCCAAGCCATGCTCTTCAGCCCTCAGCGAGTCTTAACCAAATGTATGGCAGTGGTGGTGGCTTACCTGAGGCCCAGAGGGGTCCGTGTACCCTTACCTGGAAGACTGTCTGATAGTAGGTCCTCCAGGCGGGAGGTGGAGCGGTCCAGGATCTTGACCTCCTGATCAACGAGGCCAAGTTGGAACTCGTGCCTTCTGAGGTGGTTCAGTTCATCGGGGCAGAGCTCGGCTCCCGGTGAACAGGCGAGGTTCTTCCTCTTTGCCCAATCATTTCTGGTTGGGCAATCGGCCCCGTCTGGGACTTCCTGCATTTTCTGGGCTACATGGTGGCCTGCACCAGCATGGTCCGGCTGGGCCTGCTGGCATATGCTTTCCTCCAGTGGGAACTGGCAAGCCAGTGGTCTCAGCACTCAGGTCATCTCGACCAGCTGGTTTCTGTGACCCAGAGGATGTGGGACGGCCTCCAGTGGTGGCTTGTCCCATGCCACCTGCAGGAAGGGATCCTAGTTGTACGCCCCCAAGCCGACGGTCATCCTGATGAACGGTACTCTCTCTGATGGGCTGGGTACCCACCTGGTGGAGCACAGAGCCCACGGGCTCTGATCCCCCCAGGAGTCCCGATACCACATCAGCCTGCTGGATCTTCGAGCGGATCTGCTGGCCCTGACCACATTCAGTGTGTTCGGGGTCAAGTGGTCAGGTCCAGATGGACAACACCACGACCATGTACTATCTCAACAGAGGCAGGGGCGGGACGACTCCTTGCTGCTCTGCAAGGAAGCTCTCCGCGATTTGGTCCCTCATGCTCAGCCTGAGGCAGATGATCTAGCCAGTCACGTGGCAGGAGCCTCGAATCAGCTGGCCGATGCCCTCAGCCAGATGGGCGGGCAGCTCATGAGTGGTCTCTCCACCAGGAGGTAGTACATGTAAGCAATAAGACATGACAGGGTGTGCATGGAACATATTTTACCACGGCCAGGGGCGATAGACACGAGGCCTTGGCCGAAAGCCTTTAGCCCCTAAGTGTGTAAAATATGTTACATGCACACACCTGGAATGTCTTATTGCGCTTATAAATGGGCTATTTTATTTTTTAACAATTTTTATGTTAAAAACATATTTAGATAGGAATACACTGACATAAGTTAGTGTATTTATAGTAAATAGTCCTTCCGCCTTTGTGTTCGGTAATTGCTTTAGTACATTTGTCCTCCATTGGGATCCGTAGTTATACTAAGATGAGGAAGTGGCAAGATTTTTTTCTGATTAATTTAAGCTGCAAACCTATAGCAGAAGTATGAAGTGGGAGAATTGAATTTAGTCTGGGATGGGCGAGGATGGCAGGACAAGAAAGCACTTTTTTTTTTTTTTTTTTTTAAGCGTAGCTGGAAGAGTAACATTTTTTTTAAACGGAGTGGGCGAGGATAAAAGCTGCAACCGACAGCAGCAGAAGTATGGAGTGGGAGAGCTGCAGTTAGGTCTGGGGACGGGCGAGGATGGCAGGACAAGAAAGCAATTTTTTTTAAATGGAGCAGGCGAGGATCACAGCACAAGCAGTAACATTTTTTTTTTTTTTTTTTTAAACGGAGCGGGTGTCCTGTAATCCCAAGCAAACTACTACAGCAGGGCTCATTTTGACACTTTTGTCAACAGCACAACACTTTTTACATTCAGGCAAAGTGACTGTGTTAAAACTTTCCATCTACTCAACCCACATGCTAATATTAAAATCTACTTTGCTCTAAACATCGTTCCGCTTTATAAAACGGGTAGGCTGAATAATTCAACTCTGTTTTCCTCAGGCTTGTCAAATACAAAGATGGCAGACAGTAAAATGACAACGCTCCATGGCTTATGGATATTGGCTTTACTGCCAGCCCTTTTTTACCCATGCATGGAACATATTTCATGCATGGGTAACTAGCCAATCACATTGCTTCATTTAGCCTACCCATTTTATAAGATCTGTTCTCCCACTGGGGCACCCTCAAGTGGACCTGTTCGCCCAGGAGAATGCGGTTGAGGCTGTATCATGCCCAACCACCCCCATATCATGGTTCGCTGCAGGGGATCTCTCGGGCTGTGAACATCAGGCTCTTCTACTCCTTCCTTTGATTCACAAAGTGCTCACCAAGGTCAGGAGGGACAGGGTGCAAGTGATCCTGGTAGCCCCAGACAGGCCACGCCAGTTCTGGTATTCAGATCGCCTCAGCTCCAGGCTTCTGAGGCAGCTTCCTGCACACCCGGACCGGTTCTCTGTCAATCGGGAAGGTACTCCACCCGACCTTAATCCCTGCACCTGCATGCCTGGTTCCTGAGCGGATAGAGCTAGAGTCCTGGTTTCTCTGACAAGGTCCTCAATGTTGTTGAGGCTTCCTGTAAGGAATCGAACAGAAATGCTATGCCTTTAAATGGAAGATTCTCCACCTGGTGTCAGGGCAAAGGGTTGGACCCATTGTCCCGTCCAGTGGCTAGCAATTTGGATTATCTTGGTCTCTCTCCAACAGGGACTTCGTCGATGACCCTAAATGTGCACCTGGCAGCCATCTCTGCTTACTGGGTGCGAGACGGTCAGCAGTCAGTGGCGAGGAGGTGGTGGTCTGGTGCTTCTTCAAAAGCCTAGATCACATATCCCTCCGGTGCATGAACCTCCACCTCCATGGGATCTACTGCTGGTTTTGGCAAAGCTCATGGGCAAGCCATTCAACTGATGCAGAAATGTGACATCTCACATTTGTCGGGAAGTCCGCTTGCTTGGTGGCTCTCACGCCAGCCAGAAGGACTGGGGAGTTACAGGCGCTGCCTATCGAGTCTCCTACCTGGTCTTCCACAGGACATGGTTCACCTGCACTTCCACCGAAATTCCTTCCGAAGGTGGTGTCAGAGTTTCACCTTAACCAGTTAATTACTCTGCCGGTGTTCTACCCCAGTCACACCTCGAGGCTGAGTACAGGCTCTTACTTTGGACCTGAGACGAACGCCGCTTACTACAAAGAGCTAATGGCGGAAGTTCGGGAGAGAGGTTCACTCCGCTGTTTGTCACCTATGCTGAAGCCGCACCTGGCAGACCTGCAGCCAAGTGGACAATAGCTCAATGGATTACATCTTGCATTGACCTCATGCTATACGTGGCGGGTAGAGAGCCTCCCATAGGGCTTAAGGCTCATTTCACCTGGCATACCACTGTGTCGGTGGCTGCTTCTAGGATGTCCCTATCCAGGAAATCTGCAGGGCTGCTACCTGGAAATCAGCACACACCTTCATTTCCCATTACACATCGACCTTGTGTCATGTCGGGATGCTAGTTTTGGAGCCTCAGTTCTCCAGTCCCTTTTTTCTAAATAGGGGTGTGCGTCTTACTCCCTCTCCCAGAGAACTGCTAGGAATCTGCCAAGAAGTGTGGATAGAACAACATATCCACAATCCTAGAAAAACAGGTTACTCACCTGTAACAGAAGCTCTAAGAATGGTATATGTTGTTCATCCACAGTGACCCACCCGACCTCTCCGGCTTTGGACACAAACCTGGCTTCCAGCGGGCCAAGATCTGGCATCATTGGGTCGCAGCTGAGGGCTATACCACCCTGGTGGGTGGGAGGAGACAGCTGAGACTTTCTGGCACATCTTAAAGTGGCAAGGTACCCGCCAAGAAGTGTGGATGAACAACGATACCACTCCTAGAACTACTGTTATAGGTGAGTAACCTGTTTTTCTGCCAAGGTAGTATCTGAGTTTACTCTGAATCAAACAGTACACCTGCCTGTTTAGTCCAGTCAGGGTGAGGCACCGCTCCATACTTTAGATGCGATAGAATACTCAGACACTCTGTCACTTGCACCAAGGACTGCAGAAAGTCCTCTCAGCTTTCGTTTCATTCGCTGCAGGAAAGAGGGTGCTCCTGTGTCTGAATAGTGCCTGTCCAAATGGATGTCACATTGTATTACCGTCTACCATCTCACCCCACATGTGATCTATACACCCAGACCGACTGGCTCCAACTATCAAACCGCATAAAGTTTCTCACCTGCTCCATGGCGAAAAAAATCTGCCTTGGCTTGCACCTTCTGGGGTCTCAACTCTATTACAACACTGAACCAACAACGGTGACTTCAGAGATCCACGCTACAGCTACTGAAAGTCCCCTACTTGTCGCTACTCACAGGACAACGCTTTTGGCTTATCGAAGTCACTCTGGTTCCAATGTGCCTCAGCCCCACTATCTCCTCTGCCCCAATTGGTATGTTTAAAACTAGGCTCAGGGACCATCTCACTACCAACAGCTCCTGTGACTGCCCAACTTAACCTTGTTTCTCCACTTTCCTGCCTGCTCTAGTGGTACCTCCACTGGATTCTACCCTCAAATTTGGTATACCCAATGATGCACTTTTCACCCTCTCCCACCCTACCTACATTCCTTCTCTCCCCTTTCCCATGAGACTGGCATTTCTTATCTCTTGTCTGTTTTCTGACAAATGTCACTGGCTGCCTTGCTTACAATGTTACTCTTGAACTGTATTAATCTGTAATCTGTGTGCAATGTCCACATTGTTGTAATGTCTGTCTTGAGGTTCCCCATAATTTGTATTCCTCTGACGTGGAACCTTTGTAAACGAGCCTTGGCTCAAAGGTATTTGTAATCCTAGACTTGATAAATAAAACAATAAAATAAATTTAAAAAATTACATTCCATTATAGGAAGTACAGTAAGGAACTTCCTGTACAGTGCGTGGCCATTCCATGAGAGGTATGGACACTTTTGCTTCTAGCTACCTCTTCACTAAGAATTACTGCTGCCTGGACAGTCTTTTCGTAGATGTGCTGGCTATGGTTTTGCTGTACTGCAAGGCCCACTGTCTTGAATATAATATCATACATTACCAGCCTCCCAGTGACTTTTTGGGACTGCTTGCAACTTGTTCCAAACATGTGGCCTAATGGAAGAGAGATCCTCAAAGAAAACAGAACAGTTACGTGTTTACCATAACAGTGGTTCTAGGGACGTGGATATGGTTCATTTATCCACACTTCTGGCAATCTTCCTTTAAAGGCTGATTTGCTGGACAGTCTTAAGAAAAGCTCCTGCCATCACCTGGGTGGTATATCCCTGGCTCTGTCCCATGACGGCAGATCTTTTCTGCTGGAAGAGTCAGGTCTTCTCCTTCGTAGCCTCCACGGCAGTGTAGGCTCAATTTAAGTGTGCCATTTGGCAAACTTGCTATTCATTCTTCAGATTCAACTTCTTTGCCATTAGCATTTTTCCTCAGTTCTGCTGTTATCGAACTCCACCTACCATGGAATGCGAGGATTCCAAGCCAGCTTCCAGCTTCAAACAGTGCGTCCAGCGTCAGGAAAAGATGTCCCGGATGGACCCACATGTGCTGTGCCTTTATTTCCTGGGACATCTCATGACATAGCTGCTTGCGGTTCTACCCTTAAACTATGCTGCGTCATCCCTGGAAGACTGCCTATCTCACCTTCTCCTTGATTGACCAGGTGATCGGGACCCAAAGCTTAAGACTAAAGCAGCCCGCAAGGTGTCCCCATGGCTGCACAGTCCATCTTGCAGTGATGGAAGAGGTGGCAGCAAAGGACTTGGCGGAACCTTGGATGTCTCAGTGCTGATCCCGTTGGGCCAGTGTCAGCACCCTTCTCTGGGGAGTTCCGTGAGATGTACTGTGCTCCAGCCCTTCAGGGAGAGCCCTTCCTGTCACATGAAGCAATATAAGAAACCATCCTTCAGGCATGGGATCAAGAACAGGCACATTCTTCCTCTTCTGCAACTCCCAAACTGCTCAAGGCCTCTCAAGCTCTTGGCTTCTGCTGAGCCCTCTTTGGTTGAGGGATGGGTTGATAGCTCCACAGTAACCCCATTGGGCTTGGTGGTCTTGACACAGGTCAAACAGGTGGTTGAGATTTTTCTCAACTCTGTCAATCCATTGTCAGAGTGTGTTGGCGTCACACAGGAGGTTCCAGAGTAGTCGGTATACCGTCCTCCTCGCAGGAGCAGCCTCCCCATCCGGGGTCAAACAGTGAACACCGTGCAGGTCATGGACCATGTGCCTCCAGCTGCATCTTCTTGGCATCAATGTCAAAGTCACCAGTCAAGGTCTTGATTGACAGATTCCTTGCACTCTCACTTCTGCTTGACTGGGAGGCATTGCTGTCAGTGGTCCTCTTCATTCTTGGATGGAGGAAGGCTCTGCCGGTGCTAGGAGGAGCTCCTCTGGCAGCAGTGGGCCTTGGTTGGGCAGAATGGGGCTCTACCCTTGCAGTCAGTTGGTTAACATCAATCGTGCCCATGTCAGTCATGCCAAAACTGTCACTCACATGCATCTCGCCACCTTCTAGGTGGAACTGCCTCCCCAACAGCTCTTGTGGGAAGCCTCTTCTAAGGACTCCCATTAGGCTGCTGGCTTGCCAGGCTGATTGTTGGTGGAAATTTTCCACCCAGACAATTCCCAAGTGGTGCACAGTGGTAAGAGGCCAAGGGCTGTCTATGATGAGTCCTTGGATGACTCTAGTGGGTCCTTGGTTCAGTCCTTGAGGTCTCATGCATTCAACCATAATTTGGTCAAGGAACTGACTACCAGCCATGGGCGGTATTGTTCGGGTCCTTCTCAGGCTTATGTCCAAGTCCGTGGAAGTCCCCTTGAGCCAGTTCAGAAAAGGGCCAAATACCCTTTCACTGACATGGATAGGACAAATCTCAGGGGTTGCCTTTTCCTGGACTGGCGCTGAGCTAAGGCATCCAGCTTCCTGCCCAGCCCTCTCAGCCAATATGGTCCACAAGTATGCGGTCCCTACCAGCACTTTGTCCGGATTTTCAGACCATCCCACAGCTGGGGGCTCTGGTCACTAGCTCAGCTTTTCAGAAGTCTGGCAATGAGGGGACGTGGACAAGCCCCTATTGACAAGGAGTCCAGGAAGCCTGAGCACGTGGTGAAGAATGTTTATGCTGTGTTCTCCCTAGCTCTGTCAGGCGTAACTACATACTGATGATGGCCACTCGGTCACTCCCTGATGGGAGTATTGGATGAGGTCCTCCTACCTCCCTGCTGACAAACAGCAGGTGGTGAAAGTGGTCTGAAACCAGGGTCAAGCGCTGGCCAAACACTAATTTAGACAGCCATGGACACTTGGCAGTTCCCTCGCCCGTGCCATGGCAGGGCCGAACTCTGAATTCCTCCTCCATGGTAGACACCAGCACAAGCTGGCCAATGTCCTCTTCTTGGGCACTGACCTCTTTCGCCCAGGGTGGATGGACACCTTACTAGGATCGAGAAGTTCAGTGCCACCCTCGATTCTGTGACTTCCTCCCAGAAGGACCTGAAAGGGCAGAAACAGAAGAAGAAACCTTTTCAGTTGTGTCTCTTTCCAGCACAGCACTCTCAGGAGCAACAGTCCCAGCAGGTCTGTTTCAGGCTTGCTGCCCCAAGACCAAGTTCCCCAGTCAGGGCTCCAAAAGGGCAGGGGTAGAGGTAGTAGTGCCCCACCAGCAGCAACGGGTTTGTGCCCCTCCAAAGCTGTCTAGTGATGGATCAGGGGTATCTACCTGCTTTCCATCCAGTCCTGCCTCAGCTCCCAGTGGGGGATTGGCTTCACCACCTCTGGCATCATTGGTTCATAATTACTTGGACAGGTGGGTCCTAGACATGGTGGGCAGAGGGTTGCCTCTCAACTTTAAGGCTCTCCTGCCTTACTGACCCCATGCTGCAAGAGAGTCCACCCTCAGGGAGGACATGGCTCCAGCTCCTTGCCAGAAGAGCCATAGCCCTTGTCCCAGACTCCATGGCAAGCCAGGGACAGATGTTCAGATACTTTTGGTACCAAAATGGACAGGGACTAGAGCCCGTACTGGATCTTCACAGTCTAAATCAGTTTCTCAGGAAGCGCAAGTTCAGGATGGTCATGCTGAATCAGATCATACCATCTCTGGAACAGGGCATGTGGTTCTGTTCCTGGACCTCCAGGATGCGTTCTTCCACATTCCAGGGCATTTGTCCCACTGGACAGGTACCTCCAGTTCTGCGCAGAAGGGTTTCTCTGTCAGTTCCAGGTCATACCTGCTGGCTTTTCCTTGGTGCCCAGGGTCTTCACCAAGTGTGCATGGCAGTAGTGGCAGCCTTCCTGCAGTGTCAGAGGGTCAGGATGTGCCCCTACTTGGATGACTGGCTTATAGCTGGGTTGTCCAGGGAGGCCATGGAGCAGTCCAGGGGTTTGGCCCTTCAGACCTGTAGTGACTTGAGCCTTCTGGTAAACCCAGCCAAGTCTCGAAATGATCTCCTCACAGGTGATTCACTCATTGGGGCAGAACTAGACCACCTCCCTGTGGACCAGGTATCGGATCTTTCCTCCTGTGACAGCTCATTTCAGGTTGGGCGGTGCACCTGCTCCGGTCTTTCCATGGCTGCTGGGTACATGGCATCCTGCACCAGTGTGGTCCAGTGGGCCTGCTGGTGGATGTGGCACCTGTAGTGGGAGCTGTGCTGTCAGTGGTCCAGTGCTTAGGTCACCTGAACCAGCTGGATCACAGTGACCCAGCCGAGGTGGGATGCCATCCAGTGGTGGCTTATCCCTGATCACCTGAAGGAAGAAGTCCCATTTGTCTGCCCAGAACTGACAGTCAGTCTTAATGACAGATGCATCTCTGGTAGGGTGGAGAGTGCATGTGAGAGACCACAGAGCTCACGGGCTCTCTGTTACCACATCAGCCTGTTGGAGCTCTGTGCGGTGCAGTTAGCTCTGACAGCATTTGCTCCTCTTGTCCAGGGTCAGGTCGTGCAAGTTCAGACAGACACCACCACGACCATGTTCTACCTGAATAAACAGGGTGCACCCACTCCCTTCCATTGTGTTGGGAAGCATTCTGCACCTGGACTCGCGGCAGAACTTGGTGCAGATCTGCGATCCATGTCGAGGAGCACACAACCACCCTCAGACGAAGTGGGCAAGATGTTGCACGAGTGGTCACTGCATCAGGAGGTGGTGAACCACTTGTTCTCCCCATGGGGCATTCCTCTGGTGGACCCTCTGCCTCCAGGGAGAATACAAAGCTGAGACTGTTTTATGCCTGCCTCTCTCAATCTGGGACGCTGCTGGGGATCCCTTTGAGGCCCTGGACCCCTGTATGCCTCTCTCCCTTTCCCTGATCCACACAATGGTAAACATACAGAGGGACAAGGCACGGATGATCCTGATCGCCCTGAACTGGCCTCGCCAGTTGTGGTACTTGAACAGCCTCAGCGTCTGGACTTGCTGATGTGCTATTGGGATAAGATTGTGCACCCAGACCTTCAATCCCTGCACCTCATTGCCTGGTTCCTGAGTGGCTAAAGTAACAGACTCTCTTGGCCTTTCGAGCATGTGCTCCACATTGTGGAGGCTTCCTGTAGGATTGGACTCACCAGTGCTACACCTTTAAGTGAAAAAGATTTTCCATCTGGTGTCAGGGCAAGGAGCTTGATCCTCATGCCTGCCCCTTGGCTAGCATTCTGGACTTTCTTTGTCCCTCTCCCAGCTGGGGCTGAGATTGAAACCCTCAAGGTGCACCTGGCAGCCATCTCTGCTTATCAGGTGTGGGCTGGTATGCCGTCAGCACAGGAGAAGGTGGTGAGGCACTTTTTCAATGGCCTTGACCACTTGAACCCACCGTGCGTGAACCATCACCACATTGGGTCTTGTTGCTGGTTCTGGCAATGCTGATGTGCAGGCCTTTCAACCTATGCACAGATGTGAGATGTTGCACCTGTCATGGAAACTGCCTCATGATTGCTATCACCTCCACCAGAAGGATCAGTGAGCTCCAGGTATGCTCAGTAGAGTCTCTGTAGTTGGTCTTCCACATGGACAATGTGGTCCTTCGTCCCCACCCAAGTTCCTCCCAAGGTAGTCTCAGAGTTCACGTAACCAGGTGATTACTCTTCCAGTCTGCTTTACCAACCCTTATTCGTAGGCTGACTACAGGCTCCATACCTTGATTCTGTGGAGAGCCACTTATTACAAGGAGTGCATGGCTGGAGTTCAGGGTGAGGCTCGGCAGCTCTTTGTCACTTTTGTTGAAGCTGCACCTGGCAGACTGGCAGCTAACAGGACAGTTGGCAGGTGGGTTGTCTCCTGCATTGACAACCTCTGTTATAGGTTGACTAGAAGGGAGCCTCCTTCCACAGAGCTTCGGGCTCATTCCACCAGACATACTACTGCCTTGGTGGCTGCTTCCATGGATGTCCCTGTACAGGAGATCTGTAGGGTGGCTACCTGGAGGTCAGCGCACACCTTCATCTCCCATTGCAACATCTACCGTGAGTCATGCCAGGGTGCTGCTTTTGGGACCTCAGTTCTCTAATCTCTGTTCACCAAATAGGAGTATGTGCCTTGCCCTTCTCCTAGAGAACTGCTAGAGTCTGCCAGAAGTATAGATAAGTGAACCATATCTACATCCCTAGAAATGAGGGTTACTTACCTGTAAAACTAGTTCTAGGAGTGATGTGTTTCACATCCGCATAACCCACCCAACCTTCCTTAGCAATGGCACACAGATCCCTGCTTCCAGTGTGCAAGATCTGACGTCACAGGATGGAGCTGAGGAATATATCACCCAGGTGTTGGGAGGAGTTCTTAAAGGCAGTCCAACAATTCAGCATCTTAAAGGATAACTGCCAGAAGTGTGGATGTGAACTATATACCACTCCTAGAACTACAGTTACAGGCCAGTAACCATCATATCTTCAGAAAATCTCTTCCATTAGGCCATGATGTTTCACCCTCTATTCCCTTCTCTCAGATATTGTTTTCCTGCTTCATGGCTAAAACTGCCCAGCACCTGATCTCGCGTTGTGTGCTTGGGTGCTGTGGTATGATCTCCTGGTTTCCTACAGTTGGAGGTCCTCCAAGTCTAATGTCCATTGGGGAACTGAGGAGGGATGGGACTGTCCACGCTTCTATAGACACTGATGCATGATGTCGCTGGGGCAACGCTTCCTTGTGGTCCAAGTGCCCAGTGGCTTTAGTTCCAAAGGTGTAGCCTAATGGAAGAGATTCTCTAGAAGATATACTGTTACGTTAAGTATATAATGTTCTTTTCAAACCCAGGAATCCTTCACTTATGTTTAATATCTGCAGTCATTCCCTGGAATGAGCCGACCCACAGCTTGGAATTTTATGCTAATTAGAGAATCACAGAATGAAATTCAGAACTCTGCTGTGTGGTCATGCTCACCTGCATTCTAATGGCAGATTTATTTGCCACCTGAAGAAGGCGGTTGCCCTGAACTCTTCACTTGAGATTGATCATGGTTTATTATTTTTTATAGAAATTTTAGCTGTTTATTTTATTGATAACTCTGCATTAATTAGGGATACTCAGTGATCTGAGCTTTTAAATTTTTTAACATTTTAAAAACTGTTTTGCCATGTTGATAAAGTTTAAAAAAAACTTTTAAAATAGTTTTGGTATGTTTTTGATAGCCATTTAGCTAGTTTAGTGGTCACTGCTCACCCTAGCTTTAGAAGTAAATCTGCCACGAGGGTGAGCATGACCACAAAGCAGAGTTTTGAATTTCATTCTAAGAGTCTCTAATTAGCAGATAATTCTAAGCTCCAGGGCAGCTCATTCCAGGGAATGGCTGTAATTGTTACACGGTCAGGAAAGAAACATTACTATGGTGAGTAAGTTGTTTTCTTCTATCAGTATTTCCAGTTAAGTTCATAGTCATATAGTAAATATGGCTCAGTTATTCTTATGCTTGATAGCATTTATGAGACACATTGTCAGGATGCCCTTGTATGATGTACTAAAGAAAGAAGAGTTAAATTGTACCTAATTATGCGACTTATCAATGTTATTTGCATTTCTGTATTTGGAACTAAAATTAAAAACACAGTAGTCCCTCTCTTCTGCTGTTTTATTGTGCCTTTTCCTACTGGGTTCTAGGTGCTGGAGCAGACTTTGTGATGCTGGGTGGAATGCTGGCTGGTCACACGGAATCTGGGGAAGATATTTTCAAGAATGGCAAGAGGTACAAACTGTTCTATGGCATGAGCTCTGGGCCAGCCATGAAAAAGCAGCTGCTAGCGGAGTTGCTGACTACAGGTAAAATCAAAATGACAGCTGGCTGAAAGGGAAATCTTTTGAAAGATGTCACTTTGATATATGGAGAGGGGTTAGTAGTGATTAGACCAGGCATACACAAGTTGTATAGGCTTGCTCCTCTGGGTAACAGTAACCTTTGGACAGTTTTCTGCATTATACACTGAAAAAGCTCACCCAACCAAGTAGAACACTCTTTTCCTGTACATGTACAGAGTTCTCCTTTCCCTATGCATACAAGTGTAGAGCGCTCTCCTAAACAAGCAGAATGCTCCTTTCCTGTACGCATACAAGTGTAAGAGTACCCTCCCAACCAAGCAGAGCACTCCTTTCTCCTTTATGCATAAGTGAAGGTGTTTCTCCCAACCAAGAAGATCACTCATTTCCCCTACTGCACAAATGTAAGAGTGCTCTCCCAACCAAAGAGTGCTCCTTTCCCATAATGCAAGAGTGCTCTCCCAACTAAGCAGAGTGCTCCTTTCCCCATGCATACAAGTGTAAAAGTGCTGTCCCAACCAAGCAGATTGCTTCTTTTCTGTATGGATACAAGTTTAAGAGTGTTCTCCCAACCAAGCAGAGCGCTTCTTTCCCATGCATACATGTGTAAGAGTGCTCTCCCAACCAAGCAGAGAGCTCCTTTCCCTAAGCATACAAGTGTAAGAGTGATCTCCCAACCAGAGTGCTCCCTTTCCTGTATGCAAACAAGTGTAAGAGTGCTCTCCCAACCAAACAGAGCGCTTCTTCCCCTATGCATACAAGTGTTAAGAGTGATCTCCTAAACAAGCAGAGTGCTCCTTTCCTGTATGCATAGCTGCGTAAGCATGCTTTCCCACAACCAAGCAGAGTGCTCCTTTCCTGTATGCAGACAAGTGTAAACGTGCTTTCCCACAACTAAGCAAAGTGCTCCCTTTCCTGTATGCAGACAAGTATGTAACGTGCTTTCCCACAACCAAGCAGAGTGCTCCTTTCCTGTATGCAGACAAGTGTAAGAGTACCCTCCCAACCAAGCAGAGCACTCCTTTCTCCTGTGGGGCAGACAAGTGAAGGTAGCTCTCCCAACCAAGAAGATTGCTCATTTCCTACACATACAAGTGTAAGAGTGTTCTCCCACCAAAGAGAGCCGCCCTTTCCCCTACATGTACAAGTGTAAGAGTGCTGTCCCAGCCAAGCACAGTGCTCCTTTCCCTAAGTGTACAAGTTCTTCCAACCAAATAGAGTGCTCCTTTCCTTACATACAGGTGTAGGTGTGCTCTCACAGTCTTTGCCAGAACTGCTCACCTTAGCCCTACTAATGCACATTGGACGACTATTACACTCACAAGGTTTTGACAGGGAACATATGGGTATTGATCATGCGGCAGTCAGCTAATAAGGAGGGCCATGTACCTGAAATTCTGAGCTGAGAAAAACGATAAGTGTGAAAGGAAGCATTGATGAATCAATTGGCTGCCCTTTCATCCCTGGTCAGCTATATTAGAACTTGGGCAGCAGTTATCTTGTACCCTTTTGACGTGGTTAGTCTCCTGCAATTAAACGTTATAAGTTTCATTAATTATTCATGAGCCTAGCGAAGCTGCTGATTGGCTACTGGATCAGTCATTATTGTCTTAGAAATGAACGATCACTTTAAGCCTCAAAAAAAAAAAAAATATATATATATAAAATGATCGATCCAGCTGCTAACTGACGAGTGCAGCACGCATGGCTCATGCGCCTCTGCCTAAAACCTTAATTGGGTTAAAATAAATGGGGATTGCTATTGCAGTTTGTTTATTTATTTTTTATTTTACTGTATAATTGAATTACAATCCTTGAGTCATAGACTCTTTGCAAAGGCTCCACGTCATTACAGGGGTGGAGGAGAACCAAAGTACAAGGAAGACAGACGAACGAAGCAATTATATACAGGTTTCAGTACAGACAGTTTTTATACAATGGCTCCACGGTGGTTACGGGGTGAGAGACACAAGACAATATAAAGCATTAAAAGAAACAATTTTTTTTTTTTAAATACACTGATTTCTTCAGGTTACAGAATTGACATGGTACTTGAGAGGCGCTTAAAAGCTTGTGGGAGGCATACATGGGCCCAAGACAGAGCTAAAATGCAGAGGGTGGAACATAGGGACTAGGAAGTCCCTGAGTCAGTTATGGGCTGAAGGAGGAGAGAGCAGGCCTTAGACTTATCATTGCAGTAACAACCTTGCAGTGGTCAGTTCCTTGATTAGCGACTGTCTGAGGAGGCAGCCCTTGGCTGTGCCTGTGGCCACCCATCCCCTAACCAGTCGTTAATCCTCGAAATAACCAGCTCAGTTGTTATTACTTAACTCATACCTTGCCTGCAGAAGCTTCTTGGGTTACAGAGTACAATCATTTAATAGGTTTCTGACACAGTCTAATGGAAAACCCAAACTGGTAGTAGCGACAGTGATTGTGATGTCAGAAATAAATCTTTGACCTTAGCTAAGGAAGAAGTAGGAAGAGAATACTGAGGAGCAAAGATCCTGTTTTCTTGCAAAAGTCTGTTATAATGAAGAACTAAGGGAAGAGAAACAGGAAATTCTGACATGCAGAATGGGGCTCTAAACATGACTTTAATAGGGCTTGGTATGCCTTATTCAACCTCAAGTGACTCAGACTTTCTGTGTTGTTGGCAGGGCATCGGAAGGGAAAACAGTGGAGGTGGAATTCAAGGGGCGTGGATGAGACCATTCGTGACATTCTAGGGGTGTGCTCCCACCTGTACCCCACGTGGGAGCCTCAGGCTAAAGGAACTCAGCCGCAGGACCACCTTCATACGTGTCACCCAGCAGCTGAATCCATCATTCAGTCAGCAGTCGGATATGTGATTCTGGCAGTCACCATAGGGCTCAGTTCCAGCTCTTAGCCTTCCTTACCCTTTGTTGAGTTCCATGCTCACCTTATCCTAGTACACATTTTCCAGAGTTCTTATTACTTGGAATTGGTGGAAAAATGTAAATGGAAACACTTGAGGTAGAGTGAGTGTTCTCATGTGATAGGGTAGGCCCTGCCTTGGTTCATTGCTCAGTGGCACTTTGCTATTGACAGGGTAAGCAGAGTTTGTGGTGAAGCCTAGTCTTACTTGGGAGGCTCTTGTGGTAGGTAATTACATATAGGACTGACATTGGCAGGCGGCAGGATCCCACAGAAAAATTTCTAGCTAGCAGTCTCTGGCGGGGACCGCCCCACATCAGGTGACGGCGTCCGGAGACATCTGTATCAAGGAGCTCCCTCATGCCTGCCTTCCAGTTCTTTCCCGCCATTAGCTTATGCTAGCGCCGCGAAAAGTTCCCTGCTCATCAGGCTCCTTTGTCAGTTGTTTTACAGAGTATTTCCACTTTTTTCACCCATTGTCAGGTACCTGCCGGGTAGTAATGTCGTCCCCTACACCCTCAGAGCACAAAACAAGTTCAACTCGTTGGCGCCCAACTCCCGTACAAGAACAGCCATTCCCTGTGCTGCACCATCCGTGGAGAAGTGCCAGCACTGCCTCAGCTTCAACGCTGCCACCCGGAGAAGGCGGTAGCAGTCCATGGAAGCCTACATTTAAAAAGAAAATGAGCTCCATGGAAAAAGAACTGAAAAGCTTCGCAGGTTTCGACCTCCCCTAAGGCCACCGCAAAAAAAAAAAGGATAAGGAAAGCACTGGGGCAAGGGCTCCTCTCCTACTGCGTCTTCCTCGGGAGTTGCAGGAACAGGTGGCGTCCCCTGGGATCGCTCCACTACGGCCACTCAGAGGCTTCTAAGGCGCAAGGCCGGCCCGCCTGTCTGGCTCGGGCTAGCCCTTTGGTGCCTCGGGCTTGTGGAGGCCTCCGCTCCCAGTAAAACCGTGGTTCGCGACCTACTAGACGAGCGGCTCCGATAAGCCGGGCGTCGGCTCCTCCAACGCCCGCACGGGAGAAGGTCGGTGAGTCACCCGACCCTCGGGCGGCGATGGCCCCGCCCGCCGCCGGACCAGGCCACCCTCCTTCACGGTTCGCTCCGCGAGGGTCCGGTCGGATGCTGGCCCTTCTGATGTCCACCGCGATCCGCGCAGCTAAGTCGCGACGTTATTCGTCCGACGCCCGCACAGTAGATGAGCCGACGCCAGACTTCCCATGTCCGTTGCTCTCGGCTCCTCGCAGCCTTTCGCTGCCTTCCGGGACCTTGAATCTCCTCAGCCTGACCCGCAAATTTTTCCCCATCTCCAGGCGACGCTAAGGTTTCTGGTCCACCATCAGACCGTCTTCCTTCTGGTCCGACGTTGGTTCCTGGATGCCGGCTCCGGCGCCGGACAATCCCACCCCCAATTCGCCTCTGACGCGGGCCTCCACCCCGGATCTTCCGCCTCCAGAACCGCGCATGGGGCTCTGGCTGGGCTGCCTGCTCAGGCAGCTCCTCCAGCTCCCGGTACCCGCCCCGTCAGATCCGACGCCTGCATACCTAGACCGCAGTATCCAGCACCTCAGTACCGGCACCGACACATCCGACATCGCAGTACTCTGCTCCTCAATACCAGATGCTGGGCTTCCCACCCCGGGTTATATGATACGCACCTTCGGTATAGTCCATACCCATAGCCCCCCCCTCCTCCACCACCCCTCAGCCGTGGATTTGCAGGAGACTTGGCCTCCTGGTGGGCTGAGGCCAAGGCTCAGCTCACCAGAGAGGTGGAGAGTCGTCTTCGACGCCGGTGCTGGTTCCCGACGTCCACGACAACACACTCCCTCCCACCTCCGGACACCAGGGCTCACCTCTGGGTCCAGAGAGGGCAGGACACGCTTCCCGGGATTGCCAAGGGGTCCGCCTCCCCCATCGGAGAGGGAGTCTGCCTCTTCCTCATCTTCTTCTTCCTCGGATCCTTCGATGGTTGTTCCGAGCAAGACGACGAGCCACGCTCTCCGGCAGGACTCCTCCGAAGTCCCTCCAGAGGATCCTTCCTTCACGGAGTTGCTACGGAAGATCCAGAAAGTTCATAAGTGGCAATCCTTGGAGCCAGACCCCAGCGAAAAACTCGCTGAGCATCTGGATCTGCCCTTGACAGCTCCCACTTTGGTGCCACCCTGGATCGAGCCTCATGCCGACCTTATTACCACCCTATGGAAACAACCATCGGCTTTAGCCCCACTTCCCAGGAAGTCTAACAGGCTATACCAGGCTCCAGAGGATGTTGACTTTTAGACTCCCACCCTCGGGCTGACTCGATTGTGATTAGCGCCGCTATGGCCGGTCAGCTGAACCCAAACATCTTAGCTCGTCTCCACCTGACAAGGAATCCGCCTTCTGGACCAGTATGGCAAAAGATTTTTGCTTCTTCCACTCTGGGTATTAGGGCCTGAACTCGTTGGTCACATGGGGATTACCAGAAGGCGATCCTGAGTGAGGTGGAATCCAAATTGGACTCCCTTCCGACTCTCATGTCATGCAGGAAGTGGCTGACCTCGTCCGCTCTGCTCGTTCGGCCAGTTGGCACATTCTTCATGCAACCTACGTCGCAGTGGACACTGCTAGGGAGGAGCTCAGCTTTACCGTAGGTTTATAGCATCATGCTTGGCTCAAAGTGTCAGGTTGGTCCCAGAAGTGCAGTCCGCTATCCAGGAAGTGCCGTTCTGGGGTTCGGTGCTGTTCGGAGGTGATGTCAAGGACATCATTACCGACCTGCAAGAGAAGGGACGGCACTAAAACTGTTGACTCTCTGTACCATCCCCATCAATCGCAGCGCCATCCCTTTCGTAGACAGAATCGCCCAAAGCGAGACACAGGAAAGAGGGCCACTAAATGTCAGGCCCCACCAGCTGCCAAGCCCCCACCCAAAAAGCAGCGGAGCTTCAGCTGTGGCACTACCCACACCACCTGACTCTTTCCTCTCCCACTACCGCTGGGCTTCCGGAGGAACTGGTAGGAGGGAGGTTTTCCTCCACCTTCCGGGCTGGAGAGGATGACATCAGATTCATTGGGTGCTCCAGCTAATCGCAGAAGGACACAATAGAGTTTCTGCAGAAACCACCTCGCCACCCTCCCCCAAGGTCGTAGTAACTCTCGGGAGCATCTTCTTCTGGTCCAGGAAGAAATTTCAGCACTTTTGCTGAAAGAGGTGATAGAACCTGTCCGCCTTCCCTTGCAAGGAGCAGGTTACTATTCCCACTCTTCCTGGTCCCGAAGAACAGGAGATGTAAGACTTATTCTAGATTTCAGTTCCTAAACCTTTCGTGGAGTTCAAGAGGTTCAGGATGTCTCACTGCACAGCCTTCTGCCCCTCCTCCGCTCGGGCCAGTGGCTGTGTGCTCTGGATATGCAGGATGCTTACCTGCATATAGCTATTCGCCTATCTCACTGCAAACATCTTTGTTTTGCTTTCCAGGGGACCACTACCAGTTCAAGGCACTTCCATTTGGCCTCTCCTTGGCCCCTCGAGTTTTACCAATGCCTTGCAGTGGTGGCGGGCGTACCTGGGGGTACTAGTTTCCATACCTGGACGATTGGCTCTGGCGGCTCCGTCCAGGAGGAACTCCTGCACTGCCTCCCCTCACCCAGCAGGTCTTTGCCTGCCTGGGTATGCAATCAACCATTCCAAGTCTCACTTGATCCCATCCCAGAGGCTTCAGTTTATTGGGGCAATAGTGGACCACGACCCTAGGCAGGGCCTTTCTGTCTCCAGACAGGCGGCCACACTCCAGACTCAGATAAGCCTGTTGTCCGGCCGCAGGCGGGTCAGTGCAAGGTCAGTTCTTCGCCTCCTCGGGCTTGGCGGCTGCTATCCCGACAGTCCCTCGCGCTTGGCTCCACATGAGGGTCTCTCAGTGGGCGCTTGCCTCAATAGGATCAGTTGGTGAGACGACTTGGACCACTTAGTCCTAGTCTTCTCTCCCATGATTTGAGACTTACAGTGGTGGATGGTCTGAGAGAACCTTGGGAGTTCCATTCTTCCCTCCTCCTCCCAGACTCAGACCACGGACGGCTGGCGAAAGTTGAGAGCCCATCTCGGTCCCATCAGACCCAGGGCCCTTGGTCCAAGCTTGAGCAATCACTGCACATCAATGTGCTCAAGCTTCGGCGATGCTCTCACGCTCTATCTTCTTCCAGGCCACCCAGCCGCAGACGGACAATATGTGTGTGGTATGGTACATCAACAAACAGGGCAGGACTGTCCTACCCTCTCTGCAGGAAGCTGAGGGAGTCTGGGATTGGGCAGCACAGCACAACCTTCACCTCACGGCAATTCATGTTCGGGTCGAGAACTCCTTAGCAGACAAACTAAGTCGGCTCATCTGCTCAAGTTCATGAGTGGGAGCTGGATCAGGGGGTCCTAGAGCGATATCTTCTCGTTGGGGAACACCTCAGGTGGACCTGTTCACTTCACCTCTAAACACAAAGCTTCCAGACTTCTGCTCGCTTGTTCAAGAGCGAGGCATTTTCTGGAGAGACACTGTGTCTCTAGATTGGAGGAACAGATCTGCCTATGCCCCCGGCCCTCCTGATCCCACGTGTCTTGCAGAAACTAGGTTCAGAAGGAGCAGAATGATTCAGATCGCTCCTTTTGGCCCAGGCAAGTTTGGTTCTCTCACTACTGCAACAATACTCAGAGGAGCCTCCTCTTCCTCTGTCACGAGTTGTGTTGACACGGGATCAGGAGACTCTGGTTCATCCAGGTCTCAAGTCCCTTCAACTGCATGCGTGGCTCCTGCAGACATAGCTCAAGCCCGCTTTGGGGTTTCTCCCCAGGTGGCTGAGATCTTGGTGGAGGCTAGGAAGCCCTCCACTAGGTCTACTTATGCCATGAAGTGGAAGCGGTTCTCAATCTGGGCCACTTCAAAGGCTTAGAGCCTTTCTCCTGCTCAGTTGGGCGACTGCTGGAGTACATCGTCACCTCTTGACCTGGGTCTTAGTCACTAGTCTTTGAAGGTACACATGGGGCCATTTTGGCCTACCATATCCCTTCACAGATAGGGACGTTTGCTCAACTGGAAGTCTCTAAGACTTTCCTCAGAGGGGTTCTTCACTTGAGACCCCATACAAGTTCCCCCTTCTTGGGATTTGAACTTACGTCCTTGAGAAACTTACTTTGCCTCCCTTTGAACCGCGGCTTCAGCAGACATGAAGTTCCTTTCATGGAAGGCGCTCTTCCTAGTGGCCATTACCTCTGCTCGGAGGATTTCTGAGCTCCAGCCCCTGATGTGTAAAATCCCGATACTTGATTTTTCACAAGGAATGCGTGGCTCTGTGCACCAATCCAAAGTTTCTCAAGGTGGTAGCAGAATTTACTTTGAACCAGTCCATAGAATTACCCGCTTCTTTACGCAGTGACTCCAATCAGGGAGTATCTTCTTCACACTATGGACGCTCACCGTATTCTGAGTTATTACACTAACAGAACAAAGGATCTCAGAAAGACTGATCAACTTTTGTCTCTTTTGCCCCAAAAGAGAAGGCAATGCTGTTTCCAAGCAATGCCTGTCTAAATGGTTGGCTCATTGCATCACCTTCTGTTATGACAGAGTAAACAAGACCCTTCCGGTCAAATAAGAGGTCACTCCACCTGTGCGGCATGTATCAAGAATGTGTCAGCGACAGACATTTGTGCTGCTGCCACTTGGACTTCTGTTATACATTTACAAAACATTACAGTTTGGATATTGCCTCTCGCTGTAGAGCAGGCTTCAGGCTCGCTGTTCTGCAAGGCCTTCTTTCTTAAGGCCTTCGCGGCTAGAGGATCTCGTTGAGTAGTTTTCCTCCTCCTGTGTGCTGCTTCTTGTTCCAGACTGCTTGGGACTCAGTCCTATATGTAATTACCTGCAAAGCCCTCTCGGAAGTAAGATGGTACAGTTACATAGCACTTACCTTAACAGTAGATCTTGGAGAGCTCTATATAATAATACCTTCCCGCCTCCATCCCCCAAGCTTTTTCAGCTCCTTTTCCAGTGAGGGAAATATCCGCTTCGCTCTTTGTCTGGTCTCTCGTGGTCTGTAGTGGGAAGAACTGGAAGGCGGGGGCGAGGGACTGCCCTTTATACTGATGCCTCCTGACGCCAGTCACCTGACGTGGGGTGGTCCTCAGAGACTGCTAGCTAGAAATTTTCTGTGGGTCCTGCCACCTGCAGACGCCAGTCCTATATGTAATTACCTACTGCAAGAGCCTCTCTCGAAGATCTACTGTTACAGTAAGTTCTTACGTAACTGTACTTTGATGAGCATACTTGGAGTCCTGCATCACAGGTACTGTGCTTATTGTAGGGAAGGCAGAGTTTGCATTGAGCCCTGTTGTGAGTTTGCTCAGTCACCTGTGCTGGCTCAGTGTCCTCTGGCACTGTGCTTCTCTCTTTACCAAGCTCGCTTTGTATTTATGTCTCTTCAGTGTTATCTTTTTTTTCCCAAAGTTGCATAATCATTTAAAAGGTGTTGTATTGTTAGTTGCACCTCAAGTCCTTTTGAAATGGATTTCAATACATATCCCAGTCAGCTAAGTATGGAATGAGTAAAAGCAGGAGAATTGTAAACAGGACTTTATGGAACTTTTCTCTGGTGATTTTCTGAGAGCACAGAGGTAGATAGGGGCACTTGATTTTATAAATGCATAACGGGCTGTTACTGTACAACAACAGCATCCGTCTTCCAGTGGGTTATTTCACCTTGTGCCTGTAGCCACCCAGCAGGTGATGGCATTAGTCAATCCTATTCTTTGGTGTATAGTATTGTGATTATAAACTGTATCCCACGCCATATCTCTCAGTGGCATATGCAGTACAGTGTAATATTGTGGTTATAAATGTATCACGCCATATCCCTCAGTAATGCGTACAGTGTAACATTGTGAATATAAAATGGATCCCATGTCGTATCCTCAGTGACACATGCACTGCAGTGTAATGTGATTATAAAATGAATCCCACGCATATCCCCAGTGACACATGCAATGCAGTGTAATACTGTGATTATAAGATGGATCTCATGCCATATCCTTCAGTGACACATGCACTGTAGTGTGTATTACGATTATAAAAATATATTTTTGCTGGATAAACAAGTCATTACTTTCAAGCAGTTGCAACAGTACTCTGGGATTTCACCTCAGCTAGCAAAGATCTCAACCAAGCTGGATTCATTATTTATACTATCCATCCTATAATAAGGACAGGGCCTTGACATGAGGCCTGAGTTGCACTATCGATGACTTGTCAGGGTCAGCAGAAATATGCCCCTTTGGGAGTAGGCAGTCTGCTCCCTAAAACTGTATCTTCACTGTAGTTCTGGTTGTGACTTAATCACATTATACTCCCCAGTAGAGTAAGCAGTGACAGCATTTCAAATTCAGAGCTTGCTGGACATAGGGTATAATGTGTGTGACTGGAAAGTTAGGGTACAATGTGTGAAGGAAGGAAGAGTTAGGACATTGGGTATAATGAGTGTGGCTGGTAGGATTATTAACTGAGATCCCCAGTGGAGGGAAGATCGGAATGAACAAATGACTCAGTAATGCTTCTCTACTGAAACACTGGGCATGAACATTTCCATGTGACTGGTATTCACATTTGTTCTCCACTTGCCTTACTTCAGCAGTTGGCATAATTTCTACACATTCCTTGTAACAGGCATTGTGTTGTTTCTCTCGTTTCCCAGTATAGGAATTTGTGCTTACTCCCTGATAGGTGTTCAGGTTGTTTTTGCTTACTGTTTGTATTCTTCCTGCTCATTCCCTGTCAGGTATTCGGGTTCTTTCTGTTCATTCCTTTGTTGAATGTCTGGATTTTGCTCATTCCTCTGTTGAGTGTTCATATTCTTTCTGCTCATTCCTCTGCAGAATGTTCATATTCATTCTCCTAATTCCTCTGCAGTGTTCAGTATTCTTTGCTCATTCCTCTGTTGAGTGTTCAGGTTTTCTGTTCATTCCTCTGTCAAGTGTTTGGGTTCTTTCTGTTCATTCCTTGTCAGGTATTTGAGTTATTTTTGCTCATTCCTCTGTTGAGTGTTAAGGTTCTTTCGGTCCATTCCTTTGTTGAGTGTTCAGGCTCTTCTTTTCATTCCTCTGTCCAGTTTTGGGCTCCTTTCTGTTCATTCCCCTATCAGTGTTTGGGTTCTTTGTTCCATTCCCCCTATCGCTTGTTTGGGTTCTTTGTTCTTTCCTCTGTCGAATGTTTGGGTTCTTTGTCCTTTCCTCTGTCGAATGTTTGGGTTCTTTGTTCATTCCTATGTTGAGTGTTCAGGTTCTTTCTGCTTATTCCTCTGTTGAGTGTTCAGGTTCTTTCTGCATATCCCTCTGTTGAGTGTGTGGATTCTTTCTGTTCATTCCTCTGTCAGGTGTTTGGATTCTTTCTGTTCATTCTCAAGTCTTGGTTCTGACTGTTCATTCCTCTGTCAGGTGGTCGGGTTCTTTATCTGCTCATTCCTCTATTAAGTGTTCAGGTTCTTTTGCTTATTCCTCCAGTTTTTTTTTCTGTTCATTCTTAGCACTTAGCAATGCTCCAAACAACCTCGTTTGCTGACAACTGATTGGTTTCACCGTTGGGCACTGTAAATTGTCTGTTTTCCTGTGACCTGTTCTGTGTTTGACATATAATCCTGTTTGTTTACCTTTGTATTTCTGCAATCCTTTGTATAATTTCACCTATCTGTTGTACTGAAATGTCCTGACATGGAACCTATGTAAAGAGCTCTGAGCTCAAATGGTTTTCGAATACTGAAATAAATAAATAAATTATTGTCAAGTGTTGGGTTCTTAACTGTTCTTCCTCTGTCATGTGTTTGGTTTCCTTCTGTTCAGTCCTGATTGAAATAATCACATTAAAACATCTGTTAAACTATTATATAGTATAGAAACTTAATTGAAAGGATGTGAGATACTAGGACAAATGTTTAGTTAGCGACTTTTGGACCTTCAGGGAGGCAGGGCAGTCGACGAATGATGATTGGAATACAGGACAATCTTTGATCATTGAAAAGTCATAAATGGATATGGCTGATCAGTTCCTTGCTGAGTCACTGGGGAGGAAAAAAGGTTGTTGTCTGCTCATTGCCCTAGCATGGGTTCAGTTGTTGCTGCTCACTCCCCTATCAGGAGGCATTGGGGTTGTTTCTGCTCATTCCTGGACAGGCCTTCATGTTGTTTTACTTGTTCTGCTGTCAGGCATTCAGCTCTTCTCTTCTTTGCCTCTTCCAGTGTTATGGGCGTTTCGTTCATTCATGCATGTTTGATGTTCAAGTTATTTTTTGCTCATTCCTTTGTCAGGAATTTGGATCATCTACTCATTCCCATTCTGTGTTGTTCTTATTTCTGCTCATTCCTGTCAGGAGTTCAGGTAGTTATACTCATTCCTGTTGTGTGTCGTCTCGTTTCTGCTCATTCCTATCGTGTATTCATCTTGTTTCTGCCTACTCTCTTGACAGGCACTCGGGTTGTTTTGCTCATCTGTGTCAGGTGCTCAAGTTGTTTCTGCTTGTTCCCCGTTAGATGTCCAGTTGTTTCTGCTCATTATCCTGCTGGGTGGCACATGTGCACTGTAAGGGGCTGCTTCATGCAGATCTGTCTTGGCACTTGTGGGGCATCAAGGGTGGATGGAAGGATCAGAAAACAAGAGTGAAAACACCTGCTTCCTGAAAAATGAAGTCCCAGTACATTCAGATTGCATGCCATGAGGCCTACTGCCTCTCCAGATCTTTAATATTTTTTTTTTTTGGTGGGGGGCTCACCATTAGCAAATCTAGTGAGGCAACCACTTCTAACCTGGATGAATGTTGCTTTCTCCTGGTGTCATCAGTAGTTGTGAAAGTTTTTTTCCAAGCAGGAGCACTTTGAACCCAAGATCTCTAAATAAAGACTATTAAACATAACTGCTGTATATGTAACAATGTTTTCTGGTTTTATACTTTCTCCTGTTACTGATGTACTAAATATCTCAGATCGTGCCATACTTATTGCAGTAACATTCAAAAGCATCTGAATGCACCCCAAGTTACTTTTTAGTGTGACACCGCAGCCTAATACAGTGAACAGCAGTATGGTGTCAGAAAAGGACTGTCAGGTTGGATGGGGACAGGCAAATGCTTGTCATGCAGATTTATGGATAGGCTACAAAGGCTTGCAAAACACACTATCATGCATGTCTTGGGCAAAACAGTGAGAGAATTTAAGAATGCATGGGGAAGACATAAGGCAATTCTAGTGGAGGTTAGAAGGAAATAGGCTGTTGGTTAACTCAGATCTGCAGCTTATCCATTAGGGAGGGAAATGGGCAGACTAGGTGGGCCAAGCGGTCCTTATCTGCCGTCCAATTCTATGTTTCTACACTGTTATACATAGGGAGAGGTATCTCCAGCGAGCAGGCTGGGGGTAGCTAAAGAGGGATGTGAGAATACTACATCACTGAAGAGTGGTGGACACCTGGAGCACACTGCTTGCAAAAGTGGGGAGGTGAAAAAGTAAACACAGAATTTGTTGACAGAAAAGGACCACTTGTCCTATTCAGTCTGCCTAGTTGCTCCTTGCCTATTCTGTGCCGGAAGACCCTAACAGTAGGGGCTTCGAGCATGTATGGGATAGACATAGGGAAACATTAACCCTTAGGCTGCCAAAAGATTTAGAAATAGGTTTTAGGACATGACATGTCGGTGCTACAACAAGGGCTAAGAAATGACAGAGGAGGAGGGGTCACCGGAGACCAGTTAGGGTCTGCAGAGACAGACTAGGCAGGGACCATCTAGGTAGACTGAAAGGTCCAAGTGGTCCTTTTCTGCCAACAAATTCTGTTTTCCTTTTCTTTGTTCCTCATTACTAGTTTAATTTGCATTGAAGAGGATTGCAGCCCCAGAGTTCATCTGCCTCGGCTGGCTTTGGTGAAGTCATACTCTGCTGTTTGTGACATCACAGTTTGTTGCTGTGGAGATGATTATTAGGAATAAGTTATTAACTAATAAATAAATGTCACAGAGAGTTGTGACTTGAGTAGAAGTGGCATAAGTGTGAGGAATAAAGATCCCATTTCAATGTAAATGAACCGAGTAATAAAGGATACAGGTAATGGATATCTAAAACCTATCAACTATAGCCAGAACTCTGTCCAAATATGTTTTCCAAGTTGTCCACAAAATGACAAGCTCCACTTTCGCTCCACATGTAGAGATCTGTCATACATCCAGGCAACTTCGGAAATGTGGAGTATTCGTGCTCAGTCATGCACATCCCAGGCTCAGTGTTAGGAATGTGAAGCTGCTGCATGCTCTGTCATGCATGTCCTGTGTTGACTTTGGAAACATGGAAGTACAGCATGCTCTGTCATGCCACCCGAACTCTGCTTTGAAACATGAAGGCACTACATACTCTGTCATCGCGTCCGGGCTCGGCTTTGAAACAGAGGCGCTGCATGCTCTTGTCCGCAAGTCCCAGGCTCTACACTGAAAACATAGAAGCATTATGTGCTCTTAGTGCCGTTCGTGCTCAAATTTGGCGTGGACACGCATGCTCTGTCTTGCGTTCCATGCTCCACTTGGAAACATGGAGGTACTACGTACTCTGTCAAAGTTGATCTTCACAGGACATATAGAAAATTACATCTAAAATGCTTTACAATAAGAGAACAAGCATGGGATGTCAAGTATTGATTAATGTCAATCTGTAACATCATCAGATGATATGGTTACTGTTTCAACTCTGGATGAAATACCAACTATTGACATTGACCCAGAAGATGCCTAACTTGGTTTAGTCAGGAAGGACAGTATCAAAATACAGTTGACTCAGATTTCAACAACAAAGGAGGTTATTCAAACTGAAGTCTACATTTTATCCTGCAAAATCTAATTAGTCAGCAGTAGTGACATTTGAAAATCTTGTAAATTGAGGTGTGGATGAATTACTGTTTGGCCTATTTCAATATAGGAATCTTTCTCCAGAAGAATAGGACGCCTATCAAGGAACTGCTACAAATTCCAGCATTACACACATACATACAAAGAAGTCAGCAGAAGAAGGTCATTTGGTCTGTCTGCTCATATTGCAGGGTCCATAGCTTGAGCTAATGTCCCTGTCCTCCCTCCCCATGATCTTTACCTTCCCCATGCCTATCCCACCCTCTCTTAAAGCTGCCCACTATCTTCAATGAGATGGTCTTCCAGCAGCGCATTCAAGTTCCACCACCCACTCTGCGAAGAAGTGCTTCCTGACCTCCCTCCTAAACCTCCCACCCTCCAGCTTAAGGCTGTGCCCTCATGTTATGGTTGCCACTCAGCTTAAAGAGACTCCTTATCAACCTTATTTATCCCTTTCAAGTACCTGAAGGTTCCAATCATGTCCCCTCTCTCTCGCCTGTCTTCCAGAGAAGTCGTTTAGTGCCCTCTCTCTCTCCTTGTATGCCTTGCCCTGCTGACCGGCTGTCATCTTTGCAGCCCTCCCTGGACCTTCTCCAGCAGGTTATCCTTTGAGGTGTGGGCACCAGTACTGAACCCTATACTCTAGCTGTAGCCTTACCAGTGACTGTACAAGGGCAGTATAACCTCCTCTCTCCTACTACTGATCCCCCTAGCTGTGCATCCCAGCATCATTTGCCTTTGCTGCTGCTTTCTTGCAGAATGCGTGGAGTGCTTCAGGCCACTAGTGATCATCACTCCCAGGTCCTTCTCCTCCTCTGATGCAGATACTCGGACTCCACCAGGTAGTACTCTGTCGCAAGTTCTTGGCTCCAGTATGCATAACTTTGCATTTCTTGGCATTGAAGCCAAGCTGCCCGATCCTGGACCATCTCCCCAGCTTTTCCAGATCTTCCTGTAAGTTTGTATCCCTTCAGCTGTGTCACTCTCCACAGAGCTTGGTATCAATCCGTGAATAGGCACATTTGCCTTTAATGCCACCCCTAATGTCACTGATGAAGACACTGAACAACACATTACTTATGAAGCCCTCAGATAAGGGGGCTTGGTAGTAATAATGGACAGAGAATTTTATAAAAGCGGTTTCTCAGCTCAGTAATACAAAAATTACAGAAACCTAAAGAGATCAGACAGTTGACTTTCAGACTAAACTACATTTTTTTTGGAGAGCTCATTCCAACTGGGATACATTACTAAATCAGAATTGCAGTACCTTAGGTGTGACCCTCCCAACAGTGTACCTTCTGCTCTTTACCCAAGGTGCATAAAGACCTCCAGCATCCACCGGTAGACCCATTGTTTCATTAAAGAGCAGCTGACAACTTCAGGAGAACTTTAACAAAACAGAATATTTAGATAAAGTTTGCTTGTATTTCACATTAGTTCTTTATTCCTCCTCCTCATTATTTATTGCTGAGGTCAATTGCATGAAAATAGCATTTTGCTCCTGAAGAGTTTATCTGTTTCTGTTACCGTCTCCCTACCTGGGGTCATAATGCACTGCTTGTGAAATCACAGATCTTACTTCGAAAGGGCTCTTGCGGTAGGTATTCACATATATATAGGACTAAGGCGTGGCGACCCCATGGAAACATTTCTAGCTAGCAGTGTCTGGCCGGGGACTGCCCACATCAATTGACTGGTGTCATACAACGATCAGTATAAAGGGGTGGTCCCCACGCCGCCTTCAGTTCTTTCCGCCCGTCTGCTTGTGAAAGTTCCTCGCGGTAGAACAGCTACGTCAGTCATTCGTCAGTCTTAAAGTTTCGAATGTTTTGACCTAATTTCTCTATTTTCTACTTTTTCTAAATAATTGCTGTGTATGTCATCCCAGGCAGCCCTCGAATCGCATAAACAAGTGCGACCAATTGTGGCTCCCAACTTCCACACAAGGGCCGGCCACTCTTTGTGCCTCTTCTGTCTGAGCCAAAGCCACCCCGTGGAGAAGTGCCAGCACATGAAGTTCAGCTTACATACCTGCAAGAGAAGCCGGTAGTCCCTGGAAGCCACTATCCTTAAGAAGAAAATGGTCTCCATGGAAAAGTTTAAAAAGCTTAGGCAGGCGTCTACTTCCGAAGGTCATAAGAAAAGTGTGGCAAAGAGAAGCACTGGGAATGGGAATCTGCTTCCACAATAGCCACGACTTCGGCTGACATGCCCCTCAAAGATAACATCCCCTCCGAGGGGATCGCTCCCTAGCAACGGCCGTCTGGTGGTTACTAAGAAGGCGCTGTCCCTCCTGTCCAGCTCAGACTTGGGCCATTCGGGAGCCTCCAGCAAAGGAGGCCTCCGCCCCATTAAGGCCGCCCTTCGTGGCCTTCTAGTCAGAGCAGGTCCGGTAGCCGAATGTCGGTCCCACCGGCGCGCACCGGACAAGGCTGCTAAGCCACTTACCTCTTGGGTGATTGCCCAGCAAAACACATTCCGACAAGGCTGCATCCCCTTCGCACCTTTCTTGGGTAGGGAATCCGATAAGTCGGATCGGCGGCTCCTCAGGCGTCCGCCTGGACACCGCCCGATAAATCGGACACCGGCTCCACCGACACCCGCCTGGCCAAAGCCTGCGCCCGAACCCCATCGAACAGATACCCCAGGCTGTCCGTAGCGTCTCACCACGTTGCCCACAGAGGTCCCAGCGTCCCTCGGCTGACCCCTGGGATTATAACCCTCCTTCCTGGTCGTCACTGGCGACAGAGACTCTGCAGTCAGGGCTGCCTCCTCCAGTGCCGGACCCCTGGCGCCGGATCCTCAGACACCGGTCCTGGCGGCTGGCCGTCCCTTTGCCCAATGGAAGACCCATTCCTCTGTCAGGATCATTGGACCGGCTCGACGGTGTACCCACGCCAGGCCCGGCGCCGTCTGGCCCGACAGCAGAGCCTCTGCCAGATCCTTCTGCTCTGGAGACCCTGGCGCCTGGGTACCCGACACCGCAATATCCGGTGCCACATTCCCGGCCCCTCAGTATCCGGTGCCACAGTACCAGGCGCGGGCTACCGCCCGTCCGGAGTTCACGGATACTCCTTTACGGATACCCTCAATATCCATATCCCTCACCTCCTCCCGTCCACTGCATCTGAAGAGACCTTGGCCTCCTGGTGGGCTGAGGCCAAGGCTCAGCTCACCAGGAAGGTCAAGTAGTCTCCGATGCTGGACCTGATGTCGGATCCCTATGCATGGAGACAGGAGACTCCCTCCCCTTGCCCGACACCAGAGGAGAACCCTCGGTGCCAGAGGTGGGAGGATCGCGCAAGGGAACTACCAGAGGGTCGTCCCTCTCCCTCCTAGGAAGGGTCTTCTTTCTCTTTGTCATCTTCTGACAGGACTCAGAATCTGGCCACTCTGACTCCGAAGGCGAGCCCCATACTCCGGAATGCCCCAGGCTGAGAGATCCCTCAAAGTCCCCCAGGGACCACTTTTTCTGGAGTTATTGAGGAAATCCAGGAAGTAAATCAGTGGAGCCAGACCCACAGCATAAAAAACTCACTGCCCATCTGGATCTGCCAGAGACTGCTCCAGCTGATCCCACCCTGGATAAAACCTCCATGAACCTTGTTTCCACCATTTGAAACAATCTTCTGCGTTAGCCCCCCCTTCCGAGGAAAGCGAACAGGCTATAACAGGCTTCTGAGGGTGCAGCAGACTTTCTTAGCCTTCACCCCAAGGCAGATTCAGTTATCACGCTGCTCACGGCTACTCCGCCAATCCAAAACACCTCTGCTTGTCTCCACCTGATAAGGAATCACGGCTTCTGGACCAGTATGGGAAGAAGATCTATTCCTCTTCTACCCTAGGCATCAGGGCCCTAAACTATGTGGCACATATGAGAGTTTCAGAAGACCATCCATAGCCAGGTGGAATCTAAATTGGACTCCCTTCCTGCGTCACAGACTAAACTGGAAGTGGTGACTGTCTGTTCCGCTTGCTCAACCTGTGGCACATGCTACATGCCACTTACGATCGCGGTGGACACAGCTGGAAGGAGCTCGGTCCCAGAGGTACAATCAGCAGTACAGGATGCTCCTTCAGGGGTTTGGTGCTGTTGGGGAGATGATATCAAGGACATCATTATCAAACTGCAAGAGAGGTGCTGCACTCAAGTCTGCCCAGGCGATGTACAGGCCCCCTCAAGGCAGTGGCGTCCTTTACGTCGCCAAAACCGACAAAGACAAAAGCCACAGGACAAGCGTGCCAACAAACGCCGGGCCCTACCAGCAGCCAAGACTCCCCAGCTAAAAGCCACAGGAGCCTCATCTGCTGTGCTGCCCCACCTCCTGATTCCCTGCCTCTGGAGGTTCCAGAGGAACTGTAGGGAGGTCTCCTCCTATCTGTCAGGTTGGGAGAATAATATCAACACTTGGGTGCTCCAGTTGATATCGGCAGGACACTCAATAGTTTCTGCAAAAACCACCTTGAAGACCACCCACCCAAGTCGTCTTACTCCCCACAACATCTTCCTCTGGTCCTAGAAACCATCTCCCTTCTCTCGGCGGCAATAGAACCAGTTCCACCCATCTTTGGGGAACAGGTTACTATTCCCATTTCTTCCTCATTCCAAAGAAGAGGAGATGTGAGGCCTTATCCTAGACCTCAGCTCCCGAACATGTTCATGGAATACAAATGCTTCAGAATGCTCTCCTTTCAGAGCCTTCTACCACTGCTTTGGCAGGGAAAGTGGCTATACGCTCTGGACATGCAGGATGCCTACCTGCATATCCCCATATGCCCCTTCCCCACATAAATTCCTTGGTTTTGCTTTCAGGGGACCACTACCAATTCAAAGGCCCTCCCATTTGGTCTTTCCTTGCCTGCCCCAGTGGTTACCAAATGCCTGTCTGTGGTAGCAGCCACCTGTGTACCCATGGAGTACAAGTATTCGCGTACCTGGACAATTGTCTCCTGGCACCCCATCAGGGAGGAACTCCTGCACTCCCTTTCCCTTACCCTGCAGGTTTTACCAGCCTGTGTATCAACATCAGCCAGGCCAAGTCCCGCTTGGTCCCATGCTCCCTCAATTTATAAGGGTGATTCTGGACACGACCACTGGCAAAGCCTTCTTGCTTCTGGACAGGGTAGACACCTTTCAGAACCAGGCTCAGTCTTCTGTCTGGGAACAGGAGGTGGAGCCAGGTCAGTCCTCCGCCTGCTCGGGTTAATGGCAGCAGCCATTCTGACAGTCCCGTTAAGCCGGCTCCATATGGATCTCAGTGGGACCAAACCAGGGACAGTCTAGACCAAGAGATACTAGTGTCAGATCCCATGATCAGGGACTTGCAGTGGTGGATGGTTCAGGAGAACCTGTACTGGGAGTTCAATTCTGCATCGATCTGCCCTCCTAGACATTGACAGCAGGCGCATCAGGAGAGGCTGGGGTGCCCATCTGAGGTCTCACAGGACTCAGGGCAGCTGGGTCCAAGTTCGAGCAAAACCTGCACATAATGTGCTCGACTGCGAGCAGTTCTTTGTGCCCTTCAGGCTCTACTCTCCGCTCATCCTCCCTGGTCATCTCCCTCATACAATCGGACAACATGTGCGTAGTCTGGAACCGCAACAAGCAGGGAGGAACACGCTCACCCTCTGTGCCGGGAAGCGATGAGAGTCTGGCATTGGGCAGCCAGCGTCACCTTCACTTGACTGCGGTTCATGTTCCGGAGTGAAAACACACTGGCAGACCAACTCAGTCGGTCCTCAGCCAGGTCCAGTGGGAGCTGGATCAATAAGTCATCACGACATCTTCCAGCGATGGGACACCTCAGATAGACCTCGTCACCTCTCCCAAAACGCCAAACTTCGCTTTCTGCTCGCTCTTGTCCAGGGTGAGACATTTTTGGCAGAATACTCTGTCTTTCGGTTGGAGAGACAGATTAGTTTATGCCTTCCCTCCCATTCCTTTAATCCAGAGGGTCCTGAACAAACTCAAAATCGGAGGGAGCTCGAATGATTCTCATTGCTCCCTTCTGTCCCAGGCAACTTTGGTTCTCTGACCCAGGATCAGGGGACCCTTGTTCATCAGGTCTCAAATCCCTTCATCTCCATGCGTGGCTCCTGCAGAATATAGCTAAAGCCCGCTTTGGAGTCTCTCCTCTAATAGTGGACATTTTGGTGGAGGCCAGGAAGCCTTCCAGAGGTCCACCTTCACCAAGTGGAAACAATTTTCTGTTTGGGCAAACTCTAAAGACTTGAGACTTTCTCGTGCCCAGTCAAAGTCCTGGACTACTTGCGTCACCTCTTCAATCTGGGTCTCAGCCAATCCTCGTTGAAAGTCCACATGGCAGCTATCTCAGTCTACCATATTTTCTTTGGAAATAGGAGTTTTGCTCAGTTGGAAGTCTCTAAGACTTTCCTCAGAGGGTTCTCCATTTGAGACCTCCCCATCCGCATTCCTGCCCTCCTTGGGACTTGAATTTTATCCTGGAGAAGCTTACTCTATCTCCCTTGAGCCAGCATCTACAGCTGATTTGAAGTTCCTTTCTTGGAAGACACTCTTCCTAGTGGCCATTACTTCTGCTTGGCACATTTCCGAGCTTCAGGCCTTGATCGTGAAATCCCATACTTGATTTTCCACAAGGAGCGTGTGGCTCTATGCACCAACCTAAGTTTCTCCCTAAAGTGATGGCTGAATCTACACTGAATCAATCCATGGAGCTATCCACTTTCTTTACCCAACATTCCAATCAAGGGTACCTCTTGCATACTCTGGATGTTCACAGAATCCTGAGATGCTACACCACGGACTAAGGATCTCAGGAAAACTGATCAGCTTTTTGTCTCTTTTGCTCACAAAGGGAAGGCAATGATGTTTCTAAGCAATGCCTATATCAAAGTGGTTGGCACATATCATCACTTTTTGTTACAAGTACAAGATGCTTCCGTCAGGGTCACTCAGCCAGAGGAGTATCTGCCTCTGCGACTTGTTTCAAAAATGTGTCAGCGGCGAACATCTGTGCAGCACGCTTGGACTTCTGTCCATACCTTCACGAAACTAGTTTGGACAGCTCCTCTCACCATAGAGTGGGCTTGGGTTGGCTATCCTACAAGGTCTCCTTTCATGAGACCCGTTCAGCCCTGAGGTTCCATGCAATGAATAACCTCCTCCTCCTCCAGAGGGCTTTCCTTGTTCCATACTGCTTGAGACTCAGTCCTATATGTGAATACCTATAGCAAGAGCCGCTCTCAAGATCTACTGTTCACGGTAAGTTCTTACTTAACTGTACTCTACTCTCATGGCAATAGATTGTGATGTCACAACAGAGCATTATGACTTGAAGTAGGAGTCAGCTATAGGGGCAGATTAACTTTAAAGTAACTAAGGGATAAAATCATGTATTCATGTACATTTTCCCAGTAATAAATAATGGGGAGAAAAATCTAGAATATATATGGAAAACAAGTGGAATTTTACCTACTTATGTTTTTCAAAATTTTCTTTCAGGTGTCAGTAGCTCTTTAATTGGTTCATTGTGTGAAAATCTTTCTGTCTTGAAATTTTCTACAAGATATATGTACTGTTCTTCCATCATGCCTTAGGGACACAATGGCGGTGCTGGAGAAGTATTTCATATGGACAGTTTTGAGAATTTGAAGAAGTTATTCTAACTTTACTTACAGTCAACATGCCAGAGATTTAAAATGACATTTTTGAGAATGTGGCTATGAGAATGATGCATTAGATCAAGCTCATGTTAGTGCTAAGGATACAAATATAAGAGACCTTATAGTACCAAGCCCAAAACATCTAACCAAACACAGATACATTTGGCACTTGGATTTTAATGCACAGCTCCTTTAGTGACTGGCATAGTAAAGAAATATTAGGGGAGTTCTGTCAGCAGATCAAGATTTAAGGGATACTGTAGGTGCAAGTCCTAGGTTCTAGAGTGAGGTACAGAAAAATCCCAGTTTAAAGGATAGTTTGGTGAGCAGTCATTTTGTAGATAGAGGTACTCTACATTCTAATTCTCTACCAGGATTCCCACCATGTCCAATAGGATTTCACCATTGTGGAAACTGCACTGCTTGCACCTAACCAAACAAGGTCATAATTTTGATAACCTACTCAACGGCGCTACCTATGAGATAAGACACCTCATTACTTGTTCTGAATGTTATTAATGCATTATGGTGTTCAAACAACATGAAGTCCTGCTGTATTCCGACTATTGCAGTTAGCTCCAGCCTTTAAACTGCCCGGAGAACAAAGGGTTAACTTTCTGTGCAGAGCATAGAATGCTGAGCTCGAACTCGGGTTGAGGTCTCTGTCTGTTTCCTTTGAAACTCAACCGTCAGATTCTTTACTCCATCTCACTGAACAGTCGCTCCGAGATTTCTTCTTCAGCTTGTTGAAAGTCAGTTAAAGTCTCAGTCAAGTTGTCTGTTTTTAAACCGAATTTGTAACGGTTTAGGAACCGATAAAGAGTCTTGCCTGGCGGTTGCTATAAAAAGGGTAAGTCTGGTTAGGTTGGCCATGTCTGAGAAACCCAAGAAAAACCGGCCCGACTGGGTTTCAACACTGCAGTGAGTGTGGGGAGGTCTTTGCTAAGGCTGATCCCCACACCACTTTTGTTTACTGTTTGGGGTTTCAACACCTCGATACAGACTGCCAAATTTGTAAAATTTTCCTAAATCTACCCTTGAAAGAGATTAGGTAGACTGAGGAAAAGGAGGCAGAGAAGTCCGCTGACCGGATGGCCAGCCCAGTTCGGTTCTGACCGAACCAGAAGGAGTGCCCTCTGACCAGGCGTGATACTTATTCGGGCAAGAGGAAACCCGATCCTGAAGTCGGTTTCTACAAAAAGAAACGAAGAAAAATTGACCGGTTCGGATTCAGAGGTTCATGTTCCGACACCGAGAAATAGCCAGAGCGATTTGGATTGTGGAATCGCATTGCCCGTTTCGACCAATCCGGCACCTTTTGGCAGGGTTCGGTTCAGTCGGTTCCCCTGTTCAAGATTATACCCTGAAGATTTTTATGAACCGGAGTTTGAGGAGGAGGGGAGTTTGAAGATGATGTTGAAAGTCTGGATGTGCCTGTGGAACTGGACATCTCTCAGACAGACCTTCTGGTGTATCCTCCTAAGCTTTCAGAGTCCCATTCTCACTTTCTGTTTTACAGAAAAGTGGCTGAAACCCTCCAGCTTCCTATGGAGGAGGCAATGGAGGATCAAGAGGAGCCTGATTATGTGGAAATGATGGACATCCCAGAGTGGACTGTCTATTCCCTTCACAAATCCTTGAGAAGCAGACACAAAAAATCCTAAAGTCTCCCAATTCTGTACCTCCTGTTGACAGAAGGATGGACAAGAGGTACACACTATCAGGCTCAGATACAGAGTTTTAATACCAGCAATGCAGCCATGTTGGAGGTAGTGCAGGCTGCTGCCTGTGACAAGGCAAACATTCCCTTGGCTTCACCCCCAGACAAAGACTCCAGGAAGATGGATGCTATGGCAAGAAGCAGTACATGGCATCTTCCTTGGGGCTCAAGCAGGCGAACTACATGGCCTATACAGCCAGGTACCAGAAGTCAGGTGGGACACTGTACTGGCACTGACTAAACAGAGCCTCCCTAGCTGGCCAAGGAGCTGGAGGAGGTGGCTGCTTATGGAGCTGAGGCATCGAAGGTACAATTTCATGTTGCTGTGGACTCCAATGATGTGTCATTAAGAGTCATGGCTACATCTGTGGCTCTTCGGAGGATGGCTTGGCTCAGATGTACTAGCCTCTCACAGGACACCCAGGCTAAGGCCATGGATTTTCCTGTGGTGTGTAATTCTCTGTTTGGGGAGCAGAGAGAGAATTACATGAAGAAAATGGATGAGTACAGGACCACTTATAGGAGTGCTCAGGCCAAGGAGAGGCAAGCAACTCCTCAAAGGCAGCAATCTAGGGGGCAGGGGCAGGCCTTTTCATAGGCTTTTTTTTTTTTTTTAACCAAGCACAGGCCTCTTCTCCCTTTTCACAGAGGGGTTCTTCAGAGGGAGAGGCAGAAGGGGATGAGCAGTGTGCATCCACTCCTCAGCCTAAGGCCCCTGCCAAGCAGACACCCTGATGGGTCTGCCCGGAGTCGACTCTCCTCTATCTCTGTAGGGGCAGGCTGGCTTACTATGTCAGGACTGGATGTCTATTACATCAGACAAGTGGGTCCTGGAAGTAGTAAGCCAGGGACTAGTTCTCAGCTTCAAAAATGTCCAAAGATGAAAACCAGATCTTTTCCACCTGCAGGCCTCTCCGAGACCCTTGCCCTGGAGGCAGAGGTTTCATGTCTTCTGGCTTTAAGAGCCATATAGAGGTTCCTACACTACACTGGGGCAAAGGTCAGTACTCCAAATACTTCCTTACCCCAAAAAGACTGGGAGTGGCGACCCATCCTAGATTTAAGATACCTGAACAAACATCTTTAAAACCAAAGTTCAAGATGGTGACTCTGGGAATAATTATTCCCTGTCTAAGGCCAGGGGACTGGCTAGTCTCCCTGGACCTCACAGATGCCTACTTTCATATTCCGTCAAGTGCTCCCACAGAAAGTACCTCAGGTTCAAGTTGCCCTCAGGCCATTATCAGTTCAAAGCAATGCCCTTTGGCTAACATCAGTTCAAGGGTCTTCACAAAGTGCCTGGCAGTAGTAGTTGCCTTTCTAAGAAGGCAAGATTTCCATTTTTCCATACCTGGACGATTGGCTCATACTGGGTTGGTCTCAGACCAAGTCAAGTCAGACCTGCAAGTGACTCAGCAAGTGCTTACTTCTCTGGGTTTTCTTCTCAACCTCCCCAAATCAGTTCTGGAACCAGTTCAGCTCCTTACCTTTATAGGGGCAGAGCTGGATACTGTCAAAGCAAGAGCTTTTCTTTCCTGGAAAGGGCAAGAGTTCTTATAGAACTGTCTTTGTCCTTCAGCCTTCAGGTGTCCTGACCAGCAAGGCACTTCCTTCAGCTTTTGGACCACATGGCAGCTTCTACAGCAGTGGTCCAGGGGCAAGATTTCAGATGAGGACATTCAGTTCCATCTGAGGGCCTTTTGGTCCCAAAGGAAGGACCCTGTTTCCAAACTGATTCCAGTGACTTGAACAGTGATCCAAGCTCTTCAGTGGTAGCAGGATCAGGACAATTTAAGGCAAGGGATCCCTTTGGTCACTCAGTCCCATTCAGTGGTCCTTACCACGGATGCTTCTCTTTTGGGGTGGGAGCTCATCTGGAGGGTCTCATAGCTCAAGGACTGTGGTCCCTCAGGAGTCCCTCCTTCATATCAGTCTCCTGGAACTCAGGGCAGTTTTTCTGGCCCTGCAAGCCTTCTCTCAGTTGGTGCAGAACAAGGTGGTTTAGGTTAGAACAGACAACACCACCACCATGTGGTACATCAACAAGCAGGGAGCACTCTGTCTCTGACCTTGTGCACGGAAGCCATAAAATTGTGGTACCTGGCTTATTCCTGCAGACCTCTCTGATAGCAGTCCACCTTTCAGGAAAGGACAGTGTGCTGGCAGATGCCGAGACAGGATCTCCCAGGGCCATCACGGATAGTCCCTGGACCCTCTGGTTTTGAAAGTGATTTTTTCAAAGTGGGGCACTTCAGAGATAGATCTTTTGCAGCCCCAGACAATCACCAACTTCCTCCGTTTTGTTGCAGAACCCCAGTCTTTGGTTCAGTCCCTCTGGATGTTCTGTTTTTAAACTGGGAAGGGAAATTTCTATATGCCTTTCCTCTACTGTTCAAAGTCCTAGTCAAGATAAGGTCACAACCTTGAAAAGTGATTCTGATTGCTCCAGACTGGGCCAGACAGCCTTGGCACCCCTATTGTTGTCTCTAACAGTCCATCTTCCCTTGTCTCTTCCAGGAATTACAACCTGTTGACCTCCTTTCAGGGAGGATTTGGTACCCCAGTCTTGGTCTCTCAATCTCAAGGCATGGCTCTTGAAGAGTTAGAGTATGCAGATTTGCATCTGTCTCAGGGGTTCTGGATATTCTCAAAGCTTCTCAAAGCCTTCCACCAGAAATACTTATAACTCCAAATGGAAAAGATTCAGCATTTGGTGCTCCAAGAAACATATTCCTCCAGACACTGCTGAATTGTCTACAGTTCTGGATCATATGGTCCATCTTAATGGCCTAGGCCTCAGACCAAATACTCTCAAGGTACACTTGTCAGCTGTGTCTGCTTTTTTGTCAGTGGGAAAGTCTTCTCACTATCATCTCATCTTGTGTTCTGTAAATTTTTCAAAGGATTGCTTCATACCAATCCTCCCTTTAGGGATCCTGTCCCTGCCTGGGACTTAAATATTTGCATTGCTCAACTTATACCACCTCCTTTTCAGCCTATGTCCTCAGCAGAGCTTAAGTACTTGACTGGGAAAACTGTGTTTTGGTAGCCATTACCTCTGCCAGGCGTATCAGTGAACTGCAAGCCCTGTCAGTGGAACCTGATTTTATTTCTTTTCATAGAGAAAGTGGTCCTTAGAACCAATAGGAGGTTCTTGCCTGAAGTGGTTTCAGACTTCCACTTGAATCAGTCCATGTCTCTCCCAGTCTTCTTCACTGATCATTCTTCCTCAGGAGAGAGAGACTACACAGTTTGGATGTTAAAGAGCCCTTGGCTACTACAGGCGTACCAAGGGTCACAGGTTTGATTCCTCAGTTGTTCCTCACTCATGGGGAAGTGGGAAAGGGCAAACCTGCCACTAAGAACTATTGCCAGGTGGATTGCATCTTGTATACAATTCTGCTATGAGAAACTAGGAAAGATTCCACCCTCAGGCCTGAGGTCTCACTCTACAAGAGGTACAGCTGCTTCCTGGCTGCTGGGGATATCCCTCAGAGAATTTGTCAAGCAGCCACCTGGAAAGCGGTCCATACCTTTACCAAGCATTACTCGATGGATATCCAGGCTAGGAGTGATGCTTGGTTTGGCATAGCAGTACTAGAGCCTATTCCCAAAGTAGGTTCTGTCCCTCCTCCATGGAGGTACTGCTTGGAGTCTGCAATAGTCAGAATACAGCAAGAGTTCATGTTGTTTGAAGAAAAATTACTCACCTTAGTAATTATGTTTCTTCTAATGGAGTCTTGCTGTATTCTGACCTCCTCCCTGCCTCCTCTCAGAATCTGTTTTGGGAGTGGGTGGGCAGGTGCAGTGTGCACCCAGAGGTGCCTATTACACACCCTCCTCTTTTTGTTTGGGTGTTTTTGTTGTTATTATTATTGGGATGGGTTTTGGTTTTGGGTTTCCTGACTTGTGTCTTTTGAGAATCAAAACTCCTTGTTATCAGTTGGCTAGTAAGAAATGTTACAATTTCCACACAGGATAGTTGGCGAGTTTTGCTCGTAAGAATCTGATGGTTGAGTTTCAAGGGAAACAGACAGAGACCTCAACCGAGCTCGAGCTCAGCATTCTATGCACTGCATAGAAAGTTAGCCTTTTGTTCTCCGGGGCAGTTTAAAGGCTGGAGCTAACTGCAATAGTCAGAATACAGCAAGACTCCATTAGAAGAAACATAATTACTAAGCTAAGTAAGTTTTCTTCTTGTCCAGTTCTGTATGTAAGTAGAACCACTAGACTGAGGAAAGACAGGATTTTGGAACATGATCGTTCCATTATCAATAAGAGGGGACATACTGGTAGGCCTCCATTGGTTGATGCACCATCAGGGGATGTTAGAACAATGTGTTGCATGGGACTAGATCATATTCCACTAAAACAGAGAGATGGTGATAGACTTTGTGAACTGCTTAAAGGAGAGAGTAGGCTTACTTATGATCTAGGAGCCCTCATCCCAGTAGGGTTAAATGATTCTTGGGATATCACTCTGAAAATGTAACTATTTTAAACAATTTTTTGAAGCACAGGAAAGTGTCATTCTCAATGGGTGTTTTCCTAAGTTTAAAAATGTTCTTATTCTAGGCATACATCTGCCTCCTTTTGTTTTGTTTGGATTATATGTTTATTTCAATCCAATATTATGAATTATGGTTTGTGTTATTTTAATCATGTTTTATTAGATTATTTTTGCTAAGCGAACAGGGATCAAATTAAGCGGTTCCATTTGATCTGATTTTAAACACTTACTTCAGAATTTGAGGTGTACTACTGGTTTGTATTGGCAATGTTCATTTGCTTTCTACGATTGAGAAAATAGGGCACTGCACCCTAACAATTCAGTATTTAAGACTAATGTGCTCTGTGCAGCCCTACCCTTCAGAAAGAAACACAAGGTTCAGAAATTCCGGAGATTGATGCCATGGTTTCTCTCGATTCTAATAAATCACTGCTTGCACTTTATACAGGTGGCCATTTTTACTTTATTAGCGTGGTATTTTCAGTGTTTCATTTCATTGTTGATTACCGTGGCTTTCAATTCAGCATCGCTGTGCGGGACCCCTTTCCTACTTCTGTCATGCACGCTCTCAGGCTCCGACTTTGGAAATGTGGGCTCAACTTTTGAAATGTGGAAGCGTGCATGCTTTCAGCGCATTCCAGGCTTGACTTTGGAAACATGAAGGTGCTGTGTGCTCTGTCATGACGACCTGGGCTCAACATTTGAAGCATTGGAAATGCTATGCACTCTGTCATGCATTCGGGCTCAACTTTGGAAACATGGGTGCAGCCCTGCTCTATCATGCACATCCTGGGTTTGCCTTCGAAATGTGGAGGTGCTACATACCTGCCATGCATGTCCTGGGATCGAACTTTCGAAACATGGAAGTACTACATGCTCTGTCATGCCCATTCGCATTCAACTTTGGAAACGTGGAAATGCTGCATGCTTTGTTATGCATGTCACGCACTCAACTTTGGAAACGTTGCATGCTCTGTCGTGCATATCTCAGGCTCAGCCTTTGAAACATGGAAGCACTGCATGCTCTATCATAAACATCCTGGTCTCGGCTTTGGAAATGTGAAAGTGCTGCATGCTCTGTCATGCACATCTCGGACTCAACTTTTGAAATGTAGAAGCACTGCGTTGCTCTGCCTTGCATGTTTTAGCTCAACATTGGAACCATGGAAGCTCTATCATGCACATTCCACTTCGTCTTGGAAACATGGAAATGCTGTGGGCTGTGTCTTGCATGTTCGGGTTTGACTTTGAAAATGTGGAGGCACTACATACTCTGCCATTCATGTTCCTGGCTCGACTTTGAGGACATAGAAGCACATCATGCTCTGTCATGCATGTCCTGAGCTCACCTTGGAAATATAGAGGTGCTATGTACTCTGTCATGCATGTCCTGGGCTTGACTTTGGACATGTGGAAGTAGTACATGTGTGTCATATGCTTAACTCTGGAAATGTAGAAAGTGCTGCATGCTCTGTCATGCATGTCCAGGCTGCCTTTGGAAACATGGAGGTTCTATGTACTCTGTCTTGCAGGTCCTGGGCTCGACTTTGGAAACATGGAAGTAGTATGTGCTCTGTCATGAATGTTGTATGCTCGACTCTAGAAATGTGAAAGTGCTGAATGCTCTGTCATACCCATTGAGCTCAGCATTGAAAATGTGGAGGTGCAGCGTACCTTGTCATGCACGTCCCAGGCTCCACTTTGGAAGCGTTAATAAACAGGGCTGTGCTACTTGAACTGTGGTGCAGTGACAGACATGGGGTTTATCCCTGCTCAGACATCGTGGTGTTGCCTAATTTGTTTATAAACTTACAGACTACCCTTCCTGGGGAATGGGTCAGGGTCACTTATTTAAATGTATTGATACCATCCAACCTTATCTGCACAATTTCACTTAAACTGATATAATACCCTACCTATATGTGTGTGTGTGTACAATATGTATATTCTTTAAAAAAAAAACAACTGCATTAATGCACCAGTTAGGGTTCAACTTAATGCAACAAAAGTAGGGAATAGGCATTAGGGTTTCCAACCCTAACTCCCACCCCCATCCCCAAGCAGCAAAGGAAAACACATTAGGGTTTTGTTCTCCCTAGGCTTTACAACCAGTGGTAGGTCTTCCTAAAGGTTGTCAACCCTAATGTTCACCCTCCCACCCTCCTCATGTTGCCAACAAAATCTGTTATAGCTTCTTCATGCAGGGCCCTGGGTGCCCTGTCTGGAGAAAAGAGATCACATCTGACCATGTTTGTGCAGGCTGACAACCCTAAGGAAGACCCACCACTAATTCGCCAAGACTCAGGAGACCTAAAACCCTAATTTTTTTTCCTTTTCCTGCTTGGGGGGGTAGGAGTGGGAAACTAGGGTTGTAAACCATAACACACCACATTTCCGTTTCACTGCATTAAGTTAAACCCTAAGTGGCACAATAATGTGGTTTCTAGGATCGCTGGCTATGTTGTTCTAGCCACACTTGTTGGTGGTACCTTACCACTTTAAGATGTGCGGAAGTCTTCAAGCTGGCTCCTCCCACTCCTACCCAGGTGGTATAACCCTCGGCTCTGCTCCATGGCGCCAGATCTTCCTTTCTGCTGGTAGAGTTCAGGTTTCCTCCTTAGCGCTCCAGCGTGTAGGCCCTGGCATGGAATCTTGGATTCGCTTCAAAACTGATCCTCAAGTGCTCTAGAGTAAAATTTGCTCATTTTCTGATCGCATCCACGATGGAGAAAAAATTGGCCCCGAGTTTCGCAGATGCCCCCTAGGCAGAAGATGTCTTGCACAGATCCACATGCCTCGTGCATTTATTGCCTGCAGTTAGACCACAATCCGCGAGCTTACGTGTTGTCGAGTCGTTCACCCCGAGCGTGTTAGGAACCGCTGCCAGGCTTCAATTGGGGTGACCAGAGAAGTGTTTCTTGCTTATCAAGGGAGGTCCGTTGGATGGTTTCCGTGGCTGCAGGGTCCGCCGAGCAGTTGAACAGCTCAAGGCCCTCGAGGAGGAGGTGGCTCAGGCCGTGGCTAGTTCCTCTTCAGCTTTTTTTCCTCTGCATCTCAGGTCATCCTATTCTGCTTTCTTCAAGGAGTTATGCCAGTCTCTCGCGACTAAAGGAGAGCCTTGGTCCTATTTCTCGCTCAAGAAGGAGTCTAAGAAGAGACAAGTCGACTCTTCGGCGTTCTTGGGACCAGGAGGCGGTCCTGCTCACTGGAAAACCCGTTTGACTTGATTGAAGATGTGGCCAAGGCTGCTGGTTTCACTGTGTCCCCGTCTAACAGTCGTCGAGGCGCCTGTCGTCATGACCAAGATTTTTCTGAACCGATCGGCAGGTTGTCACCCGATCCAGCCGATGAGACTCTCTTCTGAGCGCGGTGTTCCTGGTGTCTTGGAAGGTCAGCCCAGAATGTTGGGCAGGATCTGGTATCCAAGGAGCCGGGCCCAGAGCCAAGGGTTTCCCCACCTCCAGTTGAGCTTCCCGCTGGCATCGCCGGCGGTTGAGTCTCGGTCCTGCTCCTTGGCCGATGTCTCGGGAAGAGTCCCTCCATCATCTGTCTTGGTCCGACATCATGTCAAGCGGTGCCACCACTCATCATCATCTTCGTCCTCCTTGGGCGAGAGAGCTTTGGAGCAAGTTGCGACAGCACTACGAAGATCTCATGTGGCAGCAGTTGGTCCTGTCTGGATCCAAGCCGACCCGGGTTTGACCCAGTTCATAAATGGCTCTGTGAGTGACAAAGCGTCAGCCGCAGCGTGGGCTACGGCCTGCAGCTGGCCACTCCACCAATTCGGGTGGAGCCACCGCCCAATCAGCCCAAGTCTGGAGCACCGACCAGGATTCCTGTTCTCAAGGACAATTCCTGTTCGCTCAAGGCTTGCCCCATAGGCTGTCTGTCACTCTCACTCCCGACTGCCCAAGGAGGTGGAGCTTGACTCGGGGGGCACCTATATGTGGAATCTTCAGAGTAGAGGACTCCTCCTATGGTCTCCTGTCCGATGGATGTGGAATCCTTTGGGGGGTTCTGCCGGCGAGGCCCTTCCTGGCTGATGGGCATTTGTCAGCTCATCTCTGAGTCTGGGGGATGGAGCTGGAGCCTGTGCAGGAACAGGCTAAGTACCCCTCACAGAGATTCTGGATAAGGAGATTCTCCTGTGGAGAGCCTTCCCAGTGGCTGAGGCCATTGTGGGCCCAACCTTGGCACTGTGGCAGCATCCTGCTTCCTCTCGCCTTCTGCCTGCATGGCCCACTAGTGTCTCGGTGCCCATGGGGTCCTTGTCGGCTTCTGAGCACCCTCTGCGGTGGGGTTCATGGCGAACTCCGTTTCGGGTTCTCAGGCAACAAGGGAGACACGGATAGACCCCGAACAGGGAGTTCAAGCAGTTGGACCACTCGAGAAGAAGGTCTATGCAGCCTCCTCCCTAGGCCTTCTTCAGGCCAGCTCAGCCCGTTATCACGGCACATTTCTCGCACACCCTCTTGGGCTCCCTGGATGGAGGTGATGCCTCCGGCCTCCAGACCATGGCCAGGCAGGTCCGGGATCAGGGAGGGTGATGGCCAAACAGCAGCTCAGGCGGCTCTGGATACTGGTGATTCTTGTGCCGACACGGTAGTAGCTGCAGTGGCCATGTGCTGCGGGGCTTGGCTCCGCATATTGACCTTCACGGCAGATCGCAGCACAAGTTGACAGATGTCCCCATTTTGGGCCAGATGTGGAGGGTCACCTGCAGTGCATAGAAGTCCAATGCTACCTTGGATTCTACTACTTCTGCCCAAAATGACAAGGGCTCCAAGCGTGCTAACCACAAGCCATTTCACTCCTCCACACGGCAGCCAGACTGGCCCAGCAGGCTCAGACTTGGCGTCCTTAGACCAAGTCCTTGGTCTCCTTCAGAAAGCCTGGGGAAAGGTCCGGTGGTCCTCCCACCAGACCCACCTCCAAGCCTGCCCAGTGACGGGTTGGGGTGCCTCCCTCAACTCCGTCATGCCTCCTCTGGGTCCTCCCATGGGGCTATCTCAACCACTTTATTTCCGCTTGATCTGCTATTACTATGGACTGGTGAGTTTTGGAGTGGTCGGTCAAGGCCTGCCTCTGCAATTCAAGCAGGCCCTCTGTACTGAGCCCGCGCCACACGGGAGGGGGAATCAGTTGTCCACAGCTTTCAGGCTGTTCAGACCTGATCTGGCCCAGCTCCTTCTAAAGGGGTGATGCACCCAGTAGTGGACTTACCTTCAGACCCAGGGTGTGTCTCCAGGTACTTCATGGTGCCAGCTGAACGAGGCTGGCACCTTATTCTAGATCTGCATGACCTGAATCAGTATTTCAGGTCCGCACTTCTGGATGATAACTCTGGCTCAGATCATACCATCTGTGGAGCAAGGAATGTGGTTCTGCTCCTATAAATCTTCAGGGACAGCGTTCTTTCCACGTCCCAATTTGTCCAATCCATTGGCCGTTCCTCTGCTTCAGAGCAGAAGGAATCCTTCAGTTCAAGGCAATGCCCTTTGGCCTGTCTTCAGCCTGCTGGACCAGAGTGGTCCACCTAGCTCTGACCGCATTCACTCAGTTCTTTCGGGGTCAAGTGGTCCAAGTCAGGCGGACAACACCACAACCATGTACTATCTCAACAGACAAGGCGGAATCGCTCCTTACCTCTCTGTGCAAGGAAGCTCTTTGCATTTGGTCACTCATGCTCAGCCTGGAGGCAGATCTCCTAGCCATTCATGTGGCAGGAGCCTCGAATCGGCTGGCTGATGCCCTCAGCTGGATGGGCAGGGCATCTCACTACTGGTCTCTCCTCCGAGAGGGTAGTGCGATCTGTTCTTCCTCTGGGAACCCCAGGTGGACCCGTTTGCCTCCAGGAAGCATAAAAGCTGAGGCTGTTCCATACCCACCCACCTCAGCAGGGGTTCACTGCAGGGATGCCTTCTCGAGCCTTGGATCAGGCGTCCTCACACCTTCCCTCCACTCTCCTTTATTCACAAAGTGCTCATCAAGGTCAGAAGGGACAAGGCGAGGTGATCCTGGTAGTCCCAGACTGGCTGTGCCAGTTCTGGTATCAGATCTCCTCAGCCTCAGCTCCAGGCTCAAGAGGTGGCTTCCAGCATGCCTGGACCCGATATCACTCAATCAGGGGTTCCAGGCCCTGAGTCTCAGGCAGAGTCCTCAGCGTTGTTGAGGCATCCTGTAAGGAATCGACCAGAAAATGCTATGCCTTTAAATGGAAGAGCTTCTCCACCTGGTGTCAGGGCAAAGTTGGACCCCTCATCCTGCACAGTGGCTAGCATTTTGGACTACCTTTGGTCCCTTTAAGGTTCACCTGGGAGCCATCTCTGCTTGCGGTGTGGGCCATTCAGCAGTCGGTGCAGGAGAAGGTGGTCTGGTGCTTTTCAAAGGCCTAGATCACAGATCCCTCCAGTGCATGAACCTCTGCCTCTGTGGGATTTACTGCTGGTTTTGGCAAAGCTTATGGGCAAGCCATTTGAACCTGTGCACAAGTGTGAGATGTCACACTTGTGGTGGAAGAATCACCTTCTTGGTGGCTATCCGTCAGCCAGAAGGACTTGGGAGTTACCGGCACTCTCCATAGAGTATCTTTACCTGGTCTTCCACAAGGACAAAGGTTGTCCTGTACCCCACCCAAATTCCTTCCGAAGGTGGTGTAGTTTCACCTTAACCAGGTGATTACTCTGCCAGTGTTCTACCCAATCACACCTCAGAGGCAGAGTACAGGCTCCATACTTTGGACCCGAGATGAGCAGCTTGCCTATTACAAGAGTGAATGGCAGAAGTTTGGGGAGAGGTTACGCCAGCTGTTTGTCACCTACACTGAAGCCGCATCTGGCAGACCTGCAGCCAAGTGGACAACAGCTAGATGGATTATATCTTGCTTTGACCTCTGCTATGGGTTGGTGGGTAGGAAGCCTCCCGTTGGGCTAAGGGCTCATTCCACCTGCCATACCGCTGAATCAGTGGCTGCTTTTAGGACGTCCCTATCTAGAAAATCTGCAGGGCTGCTACCTGGAAGTCAGCACACACCTTCATTTCCCATTACCACATCGACTTTAAGTCACTTCGGGATGCTGGTTTTGGAACCTCGGTTCTCAGTCCCTCTTCTCTAAGTAGGGGGTGTCGTCTCTCACCGAAACAAGATGGTGGACTTAGTATTTTTACCAGTCTTGTTCCATCACTCATGAAACAGGTCAGCTCATCAAACAAGATTCTAAAACAAAAACAAGAGTCGAAATATTGTCTTATGACCAGAATTGTTTTGTAAGCCTCATGAAAGAAAATGAGCTCACGAAACAAGCCTCGCTAGGATTTTCAGGTGTCCCAAACCATATTTTGGGGTAATTTTCAAAAACTGTCTAGATCAAGCTGAACAGGATCCTGTTTAACTGGATTCATATTTAGTTCTCTCAGAGCATCATATTTTGGGGGCTTTTTACAAAAAGTTCTTGAAAAAATGGAAACAAGATGGCTGGCATGCAAAGAAGAATTTTTCTCACAAAATAGTAATTTCAGCTCATGAAACAATCTTTTTGTGAGCAGAAATTCTTTCATATCAATCTGAAAGACCCTACTGAGCATGCTCAGTACTGAAATTTCAGATCCTTGTAACTCTGAAATGGAGTAATATTTTTTGCCAGACCAATAAAAGGTACCATTCTAGGACAAACCCCTTCTACCCTGAAAATTTCAGAGCAAAATTCAAACCATCTGGGCTGTGGGTGAGAGTCCCCAAAAAAAAAAAACTAGATTTTTTCTTTTTGCCCTATATGAATTTGGTCATCTGACTGTTACAAAGCATGCCAGGTCAAGAGAACTTGCCCCAAGACCATGCAAGCCAAATTTCAGTTTGGTTTACCCTCCCCAACCCTAACTATAGGAGCTACCATGCCCCCTATAATACTTATAGAATATTGTCAAACCATTGAGAGTCCAAGATTTACAGTGTATGTTAAATTGTAAAGCTTTTAATTCATTTCAAACATGAAGTCTTGCTGTATTCTGACAAGCTGCAGTTAGCTCCAGCCTTTAAACTGCCCCGGAGAGTATAGGGTTAATTTTCTATGCAGTGCATAGAACGTGAAACTCGGTTGAGGTCTCTGTCTGCAGCCCTTTGAAACCCAACCATCAGATTCTTTACTCTGCCTCACTGAACAGTCGCTCGGAAATTTCTCCTTCAGCTTTCGGTTCAAAGCCAGTTAAAGTGTCGGTTTTAAGCCAAAAAAATTATTCGCACTGTCGGCTCAGGCTCTGTCTACGGTACGTGAGTACTAGACAGTTTTCTGATTTACTTGTGGAAATTGTAAGCTTTTTGATCGGTTTGGCTGAACCGATCCTATATATTGAATTCTCTTACTTTGCTTTAGTGTGTAGTTACCGGTCCTTATCGGTTCTAAAAAAAATATGTTTTAAACAGTTTTTCCAATACCAGTAACAGAGTCTTGCCTGGTGGTTGCCAAAGAAAGGGTAAGTTTGGTTAGGTTGGCCATGTCTGAGAAACCAAGGAAAAAAGCGGCACACTGGGTTTCAACACTGCAGTGAGTGTGGGGAAGTCTTTGCTAAGACCATCCCCACATCACCTGTGTTGTGTCTGGGGTTTGAACACCTCATTACAGACAGCAAAAATTTGTAAAACTTTTCCTAAGTCTACCCTGGAAAAGAATTAGGTAGACCAGGAAAAGAGAGCGAGAATCCGCTGACCCCAGATGGCCAGCCGGTTTGGTTCCAACGAACCAGGAGGAGTGCCCTCTGACGGGGCGATACTTCTTGGGCAAGTGGAGAGCGATCCTGAGGGATCAGTTCTGAAGAAGGAAAGACATCAGCGGTTGGATCCAGAGGTTCATGCTCCGACTGCTGATGAGATTGCCCGAGCGTCTACGGATTGTTGAATCGCTTCACCCGTTCCGTCCCATCTGCCTCCGCTGGCTAGGGGCTCGGGTTCGGGTCGGTTCCACCAGTTCAGGAATATGCCCCTGAAGATTTTTATGACCCGAATTTGAGGAGGAGGGATTATGAACAAGATGATGACTATGATGGAGCAGAAAGTCTAGATGTTCCAATTGAACTGGACATCTCCCAGACAGACCTTCTGTTGTTTCCCTCCTAGGCTCTCCGAGTCCACTCCCACTATATGTTTTACAGGAAAGTGGCTGAAACTCTTCAGCTCCCTATGGAGGAAGCTATAGAGGATCAAGAGGAGCCTGATTTTGTAGAAATGATGGACATTCAATAGTACAGTAGACTGTCTATTCCCTTGCACAAATCATTTGGGAAACAGACACAAAAATGCTAAAGTCTCCTAATTCTATACCTCCTGTTGATAGAAGAATGGATAAGAGGTACACTTTATCAGGCTCAGGCACAGAGTTTTCTACCAACAATGCAGCAGACTGTGACAGGGCTAATGTTCTATTGGCTTCACACCCCAGATAAAGACTCCAGGAGGATGGATGCCTGCAAAGAAGCAATACATGGCATCCTTTTGGGACTCAGGCAGGCTAATTATATGGCCTATACAGCCAGGTACCAGAAGTCCAGGTGGGACACTGTACTGGCTCTGGCTAAACAGGCCTCCCCAGCTGGCCAAGGAGCTGGAGGAGGTGGCTGCGGATGGGATTGAGGCATTTAAGGTACAGTTCCATGCTGCTGTGGACTCCAATGATGTGTCATCAAGAGTCATGGCTACATCTGTGGCTCTTGGAGAATGGCTGGGCTCAGATGTACTAGCCTCTCACAGGACACCCAGGCTAAGGCCATGGATTTCCTGTGAAGTTAATTCTCTGGGGAGCAGAGAGAATTACATGAAGAAGATGGAGGAATATAGGACCACTTATAGAGTGCACAGGCCAAGGAGAAGCAGGCAATTCCTCAAAGGCAGCATTCATGGGGCAGGGCAGGCCTTTCATTGGCCTTTCTTCCAAGCACTGATCTCTTTTCCCTTTTCATAGAGGGGTTCCTCAGAGGGAGAGGCAGAAAAGGGATAAGCAGGGCTGCATCCACTCCTCAGCCTAAGGCCCTGCCAAGCAGACACCCTGATGGGTCTGCCGGGTCGATCTCCCTATCCCTGTTAGGGGCAGGCTGGCTTACTATGTCCAGGACTGGATGTCTATTACATCAGACAAATGGGTTCCTGGAAGTAGTAAGCCAGGGACTGAGTTCTCCGCTTCAAAAATTTCTGAAGATGAGAGCCAGATCTTTTCCACCTGCCAAGTCTCTCAGAAACCCTTGCCCTAGAGGCAGAGGTTTCATCTCTTCTGGCCTTGAAGCCAGAGAGAGAGTGTTTCTATCCTACACTGGGGCAAAGGTCTGTACTCCAGGTACTTCCTTACCCCAAAAAGACAGGGAGTGGCACCCATCCTAGATCTAAGATACCTCAGCAAACATCTTTTAAAACAAGGTTCAAGATGGTGACTCTGGGAATAATTCTTCCTCTCTAAGGCCAGGGGACTGGCTAGCCTCCCTGGACCTCAAAGATGCCTACTTTCACATCCCCATCAGGTGCTCCCACATAAAGTACCTCAGGTTCAAGTTGCCCTCAGGCCATTACCAGTTCAAAGCAATGCCCTTCAGCCTAACATCAGCTCCAAGGGTTTTTACAACGTGCCTGTCAGTAGTAGTGGCCTTTAAGAGGCAAAGATTTCCATTTTTCCATATCTGGACGACTGGCTCATAGTGGGTCAGTCTCCAAGTCAAGTCAGACCTGCAAGTGACCCAGCAAGTTCTCTCTTCCCTGGGGTTTCTTCTCAATCTCCCCAAGTCAGTCCTCGAACCAGTGCAGCTTCTTATCTTTATAGGGACAGAACTAGATATTGTCAGAGCAAGAGCCTTTCTTCCCTGGAAGGGCAAGTTCTTATAGAACTGGCTTCTTCCTTCAGCCTTCAGGTGTCCCGACCAGCAAGACACTTCCTTCAGTTCTTGGGCCACATAGCAGTTTCTACAGCAGTGTTCAAGGGCAAGATTCCAGATGAGGGACATTCAGTTCCATCTGAGGGCCTTTGGTCCCAAAGAAGGACCCTCTTACCAAACTGATTCCAGTGACTGGACACTGATCCAAGCTCTTCAGTGGTGGCAGGATCAGGACAATTTAAGGCAAGGTGTCCTATTTGTCACTCAGTCTCATTTGGCGGTCCTTACCATGGATGCTTCCTTGGGGTGGGGACCTCATCTGGGGTCTCACAGCCCAGGGACTGTGGTCCCTCAGGAGTTCCTTCTTCATATCGATCTCCTGGAACTCAGGGCAGTTTTTCTGGCCTACAAGCTTTCTCTCAGTCTGTGCAGAGCAAGGTGGTTCAGGTCAGAACAGACAACACCATCATGTGGTACATCAACAAGCAGGAGGCACTGTGTCTATGGCCTTGTGCAGAGGCCATGACATTGTGGTCCCTGGCTTATTCCCTTGCAGACCTCTCTGACAGCAGTCCACCTTCCAGGAAAAGGACAATGTGCTAGCGAGATGCACTGAGCAGGATCTCTCAGGGCCATCACAGATAGTCCCTGGACCCCTAGTGTTGAAAGTGATTTTTTTTTCAAGATGGGACACTCCAGAGATAGATCTCTTGCAGTCCCAGACAGTCATCAACTTCCTCTGTTTTGTTGCAGACCCCAGTCTTGGGTTCAGTTACTCTGGATGCTCGATTTTGGACTGGGAAGGGACATATATGCCTTCCTCCTTTCCTCTACTGTTCAAAGTCCTAGTCAAGATAGGGTCATAACCTTGCAAAGTGATTCTGATTGCTCCAGACTGGGCCAGGCAACCTTGGTACCCCTGTTGCTGTCTCTAGCAGTCCATCTTCCCCTGTCTCTTCCAGGAATTACAACCTGTTAACTTCCTCTCGGGGAGGATTTGGTACCCCAATCTTCAGTCTCTCAATCTCAAGGCAATCTCAAGGCATGGCTCTTGAAGAGTTAGTATGCAGATTTGCATCTGTCTCAGGGGTTCTGGATATTCTCAAAACTTCTAAAGCCCTCCACCAGAAAGCCTTAACTCCAAATGGAAAAGATTCAGCACTTGGTGTTCCAGAAGCATATTTCCCCAGACACTGGTGAATAGCCTACAGTTCTGGATTATATGGTCCATCTTAATGACCTGGCCTCAGACCAGCTACTTTCAAGGTACATGTCAGCTGTCTCTGCTTTTCTGTCAGTGGGGAAGTCTTCCTCACTATCATCTCATCCTGTGTTCTGTAAATTTTCAGGGATTGTTTCATAACAATCCTCCCTTTAAGGATCCTGCCCCTGCCTGGGACTTACATGTTTGCATTGCTCAGCTTATGCAAACTCCTTTTGGCGCTATGTCCTCAGCAGAGCTTAAATACTTGACTTGGAAAACTGTGTTTTTGGTAGCCATTACCTCTTCCAGGCGTATCAGTGAATTGCAAGCCCTGTCAGTGGAACCTGATTTTCTCTCCTTTCATAGAGATAAAGTGGTCCTTAGAACCAATAGGAGGTTCTTGCCCAAAGTGGTTTCAGACTTCCACTTGAACCAGTCTATGTCTCTTCCTGTCTTCTTCACTGATCATTCTTCCTCAGGAGAGAGGAGGCTACACAGTTTAGATGCTAAAGAGCCCTTAGCTACTACATAGGCGTACCAAGGGTCACAGGTTTGATTCCTCAGTTGTTCCTCACTTATGGGGAAGTGGGAGAGGCAAACCTGCCACCAAGAGAACTATTGCCAGGTGGATTGTGTCTTGTATACAATTCTGCTATGAGAAACTGGGAAAGATTCCACCCTCAGGCCTGAGGGCTCACTCTACAAAGGTAGAGCTCTTCCTGGCTGCTGCCAGGATATCCCTCTATTGAAATTTGTCAAGCAGCCACCTGGAAAACAGTCCATACCTTTACCAAGCATTACTCTCTGGATATCCAGGCTAGGGAGTGATGCCTCGATTTGCACAGCAGTACTTCAGAGCCTATTCCCAAAGTAGATTCTCCCTCCTCCATAGGAGGTACTGCTTAGTAGTCTGCAGATTGTCAGAATACAGCAAGATTTCATGTTTGAAGAAAAAAATACTTACCTTAGTAACTGTGTTTCTTCTAATGGAGCCTTGCTGTATTCTGACCTCCTCCTCTCGAACCTGTTTTTGGGAAGTGGGTGGGCAGGTGCAGTGTTGCACCCAGGGGTGTCTTCAGCACGCCTCCATGTTTCTGGGTGCTTTGTATTATAATCTTTATTTTGGATAGGTTTTGGGTTTCCTGACTTGTCTTCCTTGGGAATCCAAAACTTTCTGTTACCAGTTGGCTAGTTAAAAATTTTACAATTTCCACATAGTATAGTTAGTGAGTTTTTGCTCGTAAGAATCTGATGGTTGGGTTTCAAGGGCTGCAGCCAGAGACCTCAACCGAGTTCAAGCTCAAAGTTCTATGCACTACATAGAAAATTAACCCTATACCTCCGGGCAGTTTAAAGGCTGAAGTTAACTGCAGATTGTCAGAATACAGCAAGACTCCATTAGAAGAACACAATTACTAAGGTGAGTAATTTTTTCTTCTTGTTTATGAAGATAAAAATTTTACTGTTAGATTTCCCTGCTGTCAGTGTAGCTGAGCCATTGTGATAGCAGGCATCGTGCAAGCTACTGTCCCACTGGTTTAGGGTTCCTATGCTATCCCATGCAGAGTGATCATAAATGCTGATGATGCACCTGTTGTGGCAATAACCGATTTATTATCATTTTGATGCCAGTAGTAAGTGAAGCTAATTATTAAAAGTATTTAATGCCCACTCACACTGTACAGAAACAAGTCGCTGGCTCAGACTGTGTGGTCATATTATTTTCACTCATAGGTCTTAGCCTCATTACTCTGCCACCTGTGAGTGATGAGGCTTGCATGTGCTCATGAAAATATGATTATACTGTCATAGCCAGAGTGATAACATCGCCTCCTTCCCTCTCTCAGTGCCAGACGCCTTGCACATAGCACTTCTCTAATTGGGAAGTACTGCTTGGCTCCCTGCTATCTTACTTACAATCCTCATCTCTGTCTCACCCACCCACCTTCCTTTACCCTCCATAATTCACCCCCCAATTCACAAGTATCCAGAACTCCCTCCATTAGAAATTCACTCCTCTCAGACCCCTCACTCCTTTCCTCTTCCTCCTCAAGTCAACACATAGCTCCCTCTTGCAACTGCACCTAACTTTGACTCCTCCTCTAGTTCTTCCTGCCTTCTACAAAGCCCAGCCAATTTGATCATTCCTTTCTTTCATGTCAGTTACCTGTCCCTTGTGGGGTTTTTAGCATCCCGGAGGTGAAGGCCCTTGGTTGGCCATTTCTGCCTCCACTCCAGTTTCCTCTAGCTGACCCTACTTGTACCTTTCTGACTGTTCAAATTACAAATAAATTGGTTAACTATAGCACTACACCTGCTAAGTTTCCATCATGGAAATGCATAATTTAGCACTTCGTGATTCTTCTTTTTACTGTAAACCAAGTGTTTACGATAAAACCTAGTTTGTTTTGTGTAGCTGAAATGTATAAACTGCTCTGTGAATGTGTATGTAATTTGACTCTCTGCAACCAATTGTACATATTCTAAGCTGAAATTGTATGCTACTGTAATTTCTCACCTGCTTCACAATTGATGGTGTGTAATGTATTCTCTGTATCAACTCTGTCAAGTTATTTTCTTGTACTCCCCTCTGTATCCCCCGGCACATTTAGAAATGAACTATTACTGCTCAGTATGTCCTTCCTGGTGAAACTCTTTCAAATAGATAAATAACCTACATATTGTATACCTTTTATTTAAATTGATAAATATACTATTTATAATGAAGACCTAGTCAGTGGCTTGTAGAATATGTGATGAGAGGCACAAGCCTGTGCCTTGTGTTTTCTAGTATATTCCATACAGCTGTAATACATTAATACTTGCACAATCTCCTTAATATTATCTAGCCTGGTAGCACCGGCAGAATGCGTTGTGTACTGTTTAATGGGAATCCTGGGTTCTTGCTGAGACCTGACTCACATCTTTTGGCTAGTGGTATCAGCAGTCCCAGGAAGTGATTCCACCCTAGGAGCACCTCCTCTGCAGGCGTTATTCTCTACCTGACTGCATGGGTGCTTCATCAGATCCCCCATGAGCACCTCTGATCCCCACCCCACTTCATGACCTTCTCCTCTGATCTCCCACCCCACTGCATGAGCACCTCCTCTGATCCCCCACCTCACTGCATGATCACCTCCTCTGATCCCCGCACCCCACCCCACTGCATGAGCACCTCCTCTGATCCCCCACTGCTCTGCATGAGCACATCCTCTGACCCCTGCACCCCACCCCACTGCATGAGCACCTCCTCTGATCCCCCACCTCACTGCATGAGCACCTCTCTGATCCCACTGCACTGCATGAGCACATCCTCTGACCCCGCAGACTCCACCCCACTGCATGAGCACCTCCTCTGATCCCCCACCAGAATGCATGAGCACCTCCTCTGATCCCCACAGCACTGCATGAGCACCTCCTCTGATCCCCACTGCACTGCATGGCGCCTCCTCTGATCCTCCACTACACTGCATGAGTGCCTCCTCTGAGCCCATCAGACTGCATGAATGTCTCCTCTGACTCAACCCCATTGCATGAGTGCCTCCTCTGATCCCCGCCACTCTGTAAAAGTGCCTCCTCTCATCCCCCACCTCACTGCAGGCACCTCCTCTGATCCCCCAAACTGCATGGTGCCTCCTTTGATTCCCCACCCCCAACAAGACTGCATGAATGTGTAGTGTCCCAAAGCATGGGAGCATAACAGTAATTTAAATAAATAAAATAATGTGCTCCTTTATGGTCCCTGGCAGTGTGAGCAGCATGTGGGGGCCCCATCTGTAATGTGCCTCCCCCAAGCACCAGCAATAGAGCAGAAATGTAAATTAAAAAAACAAAAAAAAAACTTGTTTTCCTTTGCTTCCCATGCCACCTGCACTCCATTCTTGAATCCCCCTTTTTTCTAGAAGAGTAGCATGAGCCAAAGGGAGCATTTTCTGAAGTCAGCTCATGCTGGACTGTTGGGAAGCGACCAGCATTGCTAGGGACATGGCATGCCAGATGCTGGCCTGGGGCGAGTTGAGGCAGTGGCCAGTGTAGTGATCAGGTATGGGCAGCAGAAGAGCCCAAAGTGAGTGCTTTCAGGCACTCCAAAAGAAAAGCCCCATCACTGCGGTTGTGTGAGAGAAAGAGGGACACAGGTGGAGCAGTGTCAGAGCTGACCTGTGGTCCACCTCTCGTCCCTCCTAGTCAACGTCGGGTCCTGATTCAAGTGTTGCAGTGGTTCTCCAGTAGTTCAGCGGTCCTGATCTTCCTGGACATAAAGTCTCCACCACTCATTCATACTGATGAGACTACGCCAGGCGCTAGGACTTAGTGGAGCCAAACTTTTCAGGAGAGCCAGTGCAGTAGGGCAGTGAGGAAGCAGCACATGAGGCCAGGCTCACGCCGTATAGACTACCTCAGCATTGACTCTCCAACCACCTCAGTTCCTTTTTCCCCTGCAGGTGTACTTCAGTGACAATGTCGCTCACCTGCTGGGAGACAAAACTTCTCCTCTATCGACAACACCTTCAGTTTTATTTAGTTTTCAGTAGTTTTATTTTCTAGAAAATAAGCGATTAAAATGTATTATTATATTTCGTCAGAAGAAGTCTTCAGCCCTCCTTTGACAGAGTTGATCATAAGTGGGGCAGGTGATGGTGGAAGATTTCACATGAAAGCTGTTCAGTCAGCTGGGCTGGGTCTGTTGGGCCGCCTCCACGGAGGGGATCTGACCACAGACAGTTCATGCTTTGGGAGATGGGCGGTTTCACCAAAAGCACAAAGAAGCGGTCCCATTCCAGACACCACTGACTCCTCTTCTTCGGCCTCCCAGTCAAAATGAAACGGCACCGCCGCCGAGGTCGCCTTCTGGTATGTCTGTGCGTAGATAGTTGCGGCGGGCAGGGGCCAGTCTCTGCCTCCAGTTTCTGTCCCTGGTGACTGGCGTCCTGACTCTGAAGACCCTCCCGCCCGTTTGGGGGTCCTCAGTGAGCAGTTTCACCATTGGGCCACTCTTATGGAGCAGTGGGTCGGAAGTTGTCTAGACTGCCTGATCCAGCTAGTCCGTCGCTGGGGTGGTTGAGACTCCAGAGTCACATGGCATCCTTTCCGGTGCCGCTGACTCCAGCTCTGGTGTCCGTCTCCCTCACATGGCTGCAGTGTGAGGTCCCACACCAGTGCCTTTATCTCCTGCTGAATTTTTTCATTTCACTTCATCAGATCGAGGATATGCAGACTTCTGTTGCGGCGCTGTGGCCACCATGGTAGCGCAATCCTTGCCGGGCGCTGGCCTCCTGTCGACCGCCCAGGAGTGCTGCATGGGTTTCAGAGGTTTGACGCCTGATCTCTCTTGCTCCTCCTCCTTCCTCTTCTTTCATCCCTTTCCTATCTATACAGTCCCTCCTGGACTGGCAGGGGATGACGTTGAACCTGATCCTTATCTTGATTGGAGACAACTTTGTTGATGATTCCGTCATGGGGCAGGGAACAGACCTTCTACAGAGTCTTTGGTAGAGGACCTTTCCTTTAAATCTTTGCTCAGAAATTTAAATTTCACTCTCTCACCAGACCTCGGATTTTGATCCTGGGAAGCTGCTGCATCTGCGTTCTGGAAATCCCTACATATTTAGCCCTCCCATGCAGCCCTCTTTGAGACTCTCTCTCAGATGGTGTGGGATAACCTGGCTCTTATTCCTCTGTGGCCAAGTCCATAGATGGGAAATATGTCCCTCAAAGGATCGTCCCATTCTGGCCTCTCAAGTTTTGCTGATGCCATCGTGGCTCTGGCACAGAATGACAAAGCTGCTCTTCCACAAGAATCTACAGCACATCCAATAAACAAAGAATGTTGCAAGATCGACACCTTAGGTAAGCGAATCTTTGCTGCTCAACCTTGGGCATCACATTGCTAGCTACCAGGGTTACTTTTCTCAGTATGAGTATACACTCTGGCATTAGCTCAATGCTGTGGTAGAAACTCTTCCCCAATTCAGAGGTTAACTAAGAGCTCCTACAGACCATTACCAGGGTACTGAGTCAATAATCAACAGCTTAAAGCTGCCATGGATGTTTTCGACACTGCCTCCAGAGCAGCAGCGGCTGGCATTTGCACCGTCATCACTCCTGGTTGCGTACCTCGGCCTTTCTGAATGATGCCCAGCAAAGGGTTGTTGGCCTTGCCTTTCAATCGTGTGTATCTGTTTGGACCTCAAGTACAGCAGGCGCTGGAGGCCACTCAGAAAACTAGGTCAGCCATCAAGACAGCTAGATCCTTCTGCAGCCCTCAAAGGGGGAACAGGTGTCAGTTTCATAACTGTCAGTCCTTTTGTGGTAAAGGCAGAGGCCTTAACAGAAAACAGACTCCTCAACCACAAAAGAAAGCTGGCGCCCAGTGCCACCCTCGGAGGTTCCGGCCCAGGTCCCACCTCAGCTGTCTGAAGGGACTCTTTCTTGGCAGTAGGAGGGCATTTGACTCAGTTTTATGACCAGTGGAAGTCGATAACATCAGACAAATGGGTACTCAGGCTAATCCATGAGGAGTACTCTTATCTGGCAGAAACCCTTTGGATCATCCACCCAAACGACAGCCCAAGCTGTCAGTTTCTCAGTCAAACCTTCTTGTTACCGAGATCCAAGGCCTTCTGAACAACAGGGAGTAGAGCTAGTTCCACTGGAGCAGTGGAACACAGGTTTCTACTCCCATTACGCTCTAATTCCAAAGAAGACAGGCAGCATGCCCTATTCTAGCCCTCAGAAAGTTAAACAACTTCCTTTACAAAGAAAAATTCAAGATTATATCACTCGGTACTCTTACCTCTGATTCATCAATACGATTGGCTAGCCTTCCTGGACATGGAGGATGCCTATCAACACATTCTCATACGCGCAAACCACCACAAATACCCAAGATTGTGGCATTGGGTCAGCACTACCAATTTAGAGTCCCTGCCCTTTGGGCTCTCCTCAGCGTCTCGATTTTTACAAAAGTGCTTTTGCAGTTCTCGTGGCGCATCTGAGGAAAATCAAATTCAAATGTTCCCGTGATCTGGATGATTGGCTTCTTGCATGCCCTCCAGACAAGAGACTCTAGAAGCTGTGGCCATGGCCTCAAACTTCCTCAAGTCCATGGGAGTTGTGCTGAACTTGAAAAGTCACAACTACAGCCCTCCCAGAAGCTCCTCTTCATAGGAGCCCTTCTGGACACTTTCACATGAAAGCCTTCCTTCCGAAGGACAGAAGGTGCAGCATCCTCCATATGGCCTGCTTGATCAGAAAAACAGCTCAATCTGAGCTCTCTCGATGCAGCAGATGCTGGGTCTCATGGCATCCTCAGTTTTCACTGTGTCTCTGGCTCATCTTCACATGAGATCTACCCAGTGGATGCTCAGCACTCAGTGGTCACCAACCACACATCCTCAGTCCTTTCACATCAAGGTGACAGACCCATTGAAACAGTCACTCACCTGGTGGTCTCAGGACAACTTTCAGGAGGGTTATCCCTTCGCCCTCTAGATCCCCAGATCTCCAACCACAGATGCATCCCTGCTGGGATGGGGAGCTCACTGCCAGGATCTCCACACCCAGGAATGATGGTGTCAGGACAAGTCCCAACTTCACATAAATGTCCTGGAAATCAAAGCTGTCCTTTATCGATCTGGACCTTGAAGGACATACTCTGTCACAAGACCATTCTCCTTCAAATGGACAACAAGGTAGTGATGTACTACATCAACAAGCAGGCAGAGCACACTCTTATCCCTTATGCAGGAAGCGGTGAGAGTGTGGTAATGGTATCTGGAGCACAAAGCTCTAATCCAAACGGTTTACCCGCCAGGAGTACAGAACAATCTGGCGGACCATCTCAGCAGAACGGAGGCAGATCCTCATGAGTGGTCTCTCGACACAACCATTGTGCAATCACTCTTCAAAGAATGAGGAACTCCAGACCTGGACCTTTTGCATCCCCTCGGCACTAAACTGCCTCTCTTCTGCTCTAGAAATCAGGATGCATTCAGACTGCAGTGAACAAAATGCTTTCTATACACATTTCCTCCTCTGCCCCAATTCAGAGGGTACTGCTCAAACTGGAGGCATGGGGGCAATCTGATTCTAATTGCCCCATTCTGGCTTCTCACAAATCTGGTTTCCATTAATCAACAGGCTATCAGAAACCTCCCCAAACCACTTCCACTTCAGACAAACCTACTGACCTAGGGCCCTGTAGTCCATCCCAACCTGAGGTTCCTTCACTTCCATGCCTGGCTCCTGAGGAGATGGAGGTGAACAGGTTTAACGTTTCACGTAGAGTTTCGATATTCTGTTAGCTGTGCCAAGCCAGCTACTCGAAAGACTTACATGATAAGTGGAGCGTTCTCTCTCTGGTGTGTGAAATCTTATTGGAACCCCTTTCCTGCCCACCTAGCAAAACCCTAGAATATCTTCAGGACCTCTCTAACACACAGAAGCTCTACAATCGATAAGTGCTGTCACACAGCTTGGTAAGTAACTGCACTCTTGGCTTGGTTTGACAGTCAAACTTTTCAAGTCAAGTTCCTACTATTTTCTGTGTGAAAAGTGTGTCTGAGTTGGAAACGAAAAGCATTTGGAAGGGTGCTGCTTGCGCTTTGTTATTCATCTGATTATATGGTTTTATTGCTAGTACACTCATGGCCAAAAATATTGGCACCCTTGCACTTTTTCAAATAACTCCCAATTCCTCTAAACATAAGTTGAAATTAACAACAGTACAGTATTTGGTCTCCACAATTCTTTATTTCTCTGTTAATATTACAGAACCTTTGTTTTGATTCAGAATTTAATATATCCTTTAAATCCGAAAATGAAAAGAAATGGCACTGACAAAATTATCGACACCTAGACTTAATATTTGGTAGCACAGCCTCTTGGTCAAAATAACTGCAATCAACCGCTTCCTATAGCCATGGATGAGCTTCTGGCACTTCCCTACTGGCAGTTGGCCCACTCTTTCTTATGCAAACTGCTCCAGTTCTCCCAGATTTGAAGGGTGCCTTCTCCTAACTGCTGTTTTCAGATCTCCACAGGTTTTCAATGGGAGTTAGATCTGGACTCGTTGCTGGCCACTTCAGAACAGTCCAGCGCCTTGTCTTGAACCATTCCTGGTGCTTTCTGAAGTGTGTTTGGGGTCATTGTCCTGCTGGAAGACCCATGACTCGGGATGGAGATCCAGCTGGACACTGGGTTAACATTGTGCTCCAAAATGGCCTGGTAATCTCCAGATTTCATGACGCCATGCACATGTTCAAGGCACCCAGTGCCAGAGGCAGCATAGCAACCCCAAAACATCACTGAACCTCCTCCATGTTTGACTGAAGGGAAGGTGTTCTTTTCTTTGAAGGCTTCATTTTGTTTTCTGTAAACATAGTGATGATGTGCTTTACCAAAAAGCTCTAATTTGGTCTCATCTGTCCACAGGACATTCTCCCAGAAGGATTTTGGCTTGTTCAGGTATGTTTTGGCAAACCCCAGTCGGGCTTTCTTATGTCTCTCTCTCTCTCTCTCTCAGCAATGGGGTCCTCCTGGGCCTCCTACCATATAACCCCTTTCATCGAGGTTGGCCGACGGATGGTGCGAGTTGAAACTGTCGTACCTTGTGTCTGAAGGTCAGCTTGAATCTGTTTGGCAGTTGATGGAGGAGCTTTCCCCACCATTCGAACAATCCTGCGCTGCAATCTTTGATCAAGTTTTCCTCACGGCCCGTCCAGGGAGGTTGGCTACAGTGCCTATGGGCCTTAAACATCCTGATAACATTACGTACAGTGGAAACAGGAACATCAAGGTCTCTGGAGATTGATTTGTAGCCTTGAGATTGTCCATGCTTGGCTACAATCTTCTGTCTGACCTCCACAGACAATTCTCCGGCTGTCTTTCTTTTCTCCATGCTCATTGCAGTACACACAGTGACACAAAACAGAGAATGAGTCATTTTCTCTATTCAAACTGGTTGAATGAGTGATTTTATATTGCAGGCACCTGCAACTCACCACAGGTGAGTTCAATTCCAAAGTGACGGAGAATCACCTGCTTGAAATCTAATTATTTCTAACTACTTCTAAAAGGTGCCAATAATTTTGTCCGGGTCATTTAAGGATTTCTGTGTGGAATAAGCTAAGACTTAGTACATTTTTCTGCTTTTGTGTTTTACTCACTGCAAACCAAAGAAATACATATGTGGATACCAAAATATTTTTAATTTCAACAATTTTCTGGAAGGAATGGTGCATTATTAGAAAAACTGCAAGGGCTTAATATTTTTGGCCATGACTGTAGCTGTTTGCTGGCTCACAGAGTTTGAAACACCTTTGCTCTCACTGTCTCCTGCTGGTAAACAAAGTCTGCTGAGTAAGTGACCATTTTTAGGTTTAATTTCTGATATCTTTTTCATGTGATAGCCTACAACTGGGTGACACTGAGTATAAAGGAAGTGTTTTACTTCTAGTTTTAATTTTAAATTCTGCCTCAGCTATGTTGGATAATTTCATCCCTAAAAGGATGAACTCGCCATCCTTCCAAACACAGGGTATTACAGAAAATGTATGCTACTAGACTAAGCATGTCTATATTTTACTAGTTTTACACTACGCCAACACAGGTTATTGTCTTAATTTGCAAAAAGTATGTGGCAGGTGTCACAACCCCTCAGCAGGTCAGGCCCTCTGCTCCCACAGTGCCAACCTCAGAGCGCAGTATTGTGAACAGTTAACAGAACAGGGTAGCCCTCTTGTCTGTTTTGTGGGTCCGAATCACCTTTGGTCTCAAGTTCTGGAGGGATTCAAACTGTGAACCTTCTGCTAGCGTGCGAAATGTACAGGCTCAGATCATTCTGCTGTTTGGAAATGCAGATATCTTTTGCGAGGGCACCTAAACAGGTATACAAAATGAACCCTTAAAAGCTCTATGAAAGATCTTAGATAAATTCTTACCTTTTACGAGTTTGGTATACCATTACGCTTATGAACAGTGTTGTCAAAATCTTAACCATCCATGCTATCACAAGCAAAGAATTTCAAGACACAGGCTGTCTATTTAAAATAAGAGGTTTACTAAGAAAATGGATAAAATATGTAAAATGTAAATACAGAACAATATATCACAAAGCATGCAATTACTTAAAAGAACAAGGTTTAAAGTGCAATTTCCTACCAACATACAGTTAGACTTTTCTATCTAATGTATACCTTCTTACAGTGCTTTAGGTAGCTGTTTCAAGAGAGTCAAACAGGAATGTGTCTGTGATGAAACACAGAACACAATTTTAAAATGCTGTGTTTCAACCCCTTCCATGAGGTCATCTAGCTCCTCCTTCCAGAATATAAAATTATACAAACCAGGATGTCTTGTCAAGGAGTGTATTAAATACTGTGACTTCAGCAAAACTCATTTTCCCAAATTATGACAGTCTTTAAATTCCCCTTTGATCTCGAGCATTTCCTCTCCCCATGGCACATCTGAGGATTTTATGACTTAGCACCATAGTGAGATAACAGGTTTCTTCCTCTAAGCGTCATAAACGTTATGATCTCTATCCTGGCAACTGGTCAGCTACAATTAAGTCAGATAAACAGGAGACCTTAATTATGTCACTTTAGTCTTTAATTATCTCCTGGCTTTCAGGTTAACATCTTTAGCCGAAACCTTGGGTGGGGGCATCCCACAGGCTGACATTTTTATATTACAAAATTCATAGAACAATCATAACCAGCTGGCAAGTGTTGCACGAAACAGTATGCATTTTCACAGCTGATCACTTTTTTTTAACATGAAATAGTTTTTATTATTGTGTTCAGATATGACAAAACATCTGCGGTACTGTGCTACCTAGTAAGGCTATATGTCCAGCATCAAAGGGTTCAACACCTTCTAACCCCAGGAATCCACTAATATTAATACTTCTTGCAGGGCTCCTTTATGTCAGCACTGCCCCAGAGCTAAATGGAATGCTATGCTAATGATGGAATCTTTAGCTCATGCATCCAATTCAAAAACTGTCCAGTGTAACTACCTACATTCTAACCTCAGATTTCTTCTCTCCACTGCAAAGTTTAGACGTCCTGGAGATTTTCTCTCAATCAAGAGCGATTCCTGAAGTGCACTGAACAAAATTATTTTTTCATTTGCTGCCTGGTGTAATTTTTTTTAGTGTTTTACCTCATAGTTTTAGTTTTAGCATTATTTTCTGGTTCCTCGCAGTTCCTGTGAGCTGAGTGGTAACCGATTCCTTTCTCTTGAATCGGAACCTTTTTAAAGGTTCAATTATATTTTCTGTATTTCTGTAAAATTTACCACATTTGAACAGAAGTTTATCGGTTCCTGAGCTGCTTCTCAGTTTCTGATCCGATCTGAACTGTTAGATTTTGGGTTTTATCGGTTGCTGAACTGACCGCAAATATTCAGTCTCTCTCTTTTGTCAGTTCCCAGTTCCTGTTTTTCTTTAAAATGTCAAATAAACCTAAAAAGAAAACAGGACCTCCTGATTTTAAAAATTGTCTGAAGTGCTCTGAAGTGTTTACTAAGGCAGACAAACATGATTTATATTTGCTTTGCCTTGGTCAACAGCATTTCAAACAACATGAAGTCTTGCTGTATTCATTTGTAAAGTTTGCCCCAACAGTTGAACTGCTCCGGAGAGGTAAGAGTTGAATTCTATACAGAGCATAGAACATTGAGCTCAAGCTTGGTTCAAATCTCTGTCTGCTGCACTTTGGAGTGTAACCATCAGATTCTTTACTCCGCCCTAACGAACAGTCGCTCCGGAGATTCCTCCTCTGCTCACGGTTGGTCAGTTTAAAAATCATCGGTTTTACCAATACTTTATTTTTGGTTCAGATCCCTGTCTGTGGTACAGTAAATGCATAGGTAGTGGACTTGCTTTAAAACTATTGGGGAAATTGTAATTTAAAGAGTTTCAACCGGTTTGGCTGAACCAGTTACTGTTTAGTGTGTGTTATTCTTTTCTTTAGTAATTTAGTGTGTGGTACCAATCTTATCAATTTAAAAAAAACATGTTTTATCGTTTTTTCCAAATACCACACAGTTAGAAACCGATAAGGGGTCTTCTAATGAGTTGCCAAAAAGGGTAAGTGTTTAGCTGTGGCTTCGCCTGAGAATCCCAAGAGAAAAACCGGCCCGCTGGGTTTCAGCACTGCAGTGAGCGTGGGGAGGCCTTTGCTAAGGCCGATCCCCATACCACCTGGGTTTACTATCTGGGTTTTGACCAACCGAGAATCAGACGGTCAAATCTGTAAAATTTCCTAAAGCCACCCTGGACAAAAGATTGGGCAGACTTAGGCAAAGGAGGCCGAAGTCCGTAACCAGGGTGGCCAGCCGGTTCGGTTCGCTGAACCTGAGGGAGTGCCCACTGACTTGGGCGATACTGCCTTGGGTAAACGGAGAGCCGATCCTGAGGGGTCGGGTCTGGTGAAAAGATAACTGCTAGTTCGGATCCAGAACCACATCATCTGACTGCCAAAGAAATTGCCCAAGTGATTAGCGAGTTGAATCGCTTTGTTCGGTTCAGACTGATCCGCACCTTCTGGCAGACGCTCGGTTTGGTCGGTTCCCCGGTTCAAAGTTATTCATTCCCTGAAGATTTTTATGAACGGATTTGGAGGGATGATGATTACGGTGATGATGATGGAGTAGAAGGCCTGGATGAGCCTATTGAACCGGACATCTCCCCAGACAGGCCTTCTGGGTTTTCCGCTCCTAGGCTTTCCGAGTCTCCTTCCCACTTTCTGTTTTACAGGAAAGTGTCAGAAACCCTCCAGCTCCTTTGGAAGAAGCTCTCAAGGAGCAAGAGGAGCCTGACTATGTGGAGATGTTAGACATCCCAGAGTCCAAGAGGTTGTCTATTCCCTTCATAAGTCTTTTGGGAAACAGACACAAAAGTTGTTAGAAACTCACAATTTTTTTATCTCCTGTAGACAGAAGGATGGACAAGAGGTACATGTCAGGCTCAGGCACAGAGTACTTGTACCAGCAATGCAGCCATGTTGGAGTTGTGCAGGCTGCAGCCTGTGATAAGGCTAACATACCCTTGGCTTCACACACCCCAGATAAAGACTCCAGGAAGTTGGATGCGATGGCAAAGAAACAATACATGGCATCTTCTTTGGGACTCAGGGAGGCTAATTACATGGCCTATACAGCCAGGTACCAGAAGTGCAGGTGGATACTGTACTGGAACTGGCTAAGCAGGCCTCCCCAGACTTGCCAGGGCTGGCTGCTGATGGGATTGAGACATCGAAAATCCAGTTTCACGCTGCTGTGGACTCCAATGATGTGTCATCAAGAGTCATGGCTACATCTGTGGCTCTCCGGAGACTAGCTTGGCTCAGGTGTACTAGCCTATCTCAGGATACCCAGGCTAAGGCTGTGGATTCCTCTAGTTAATAATTCTCTGTTTGGGGAGCAAACAGAGAATTGTATGAAGAAGCTGGATGAATACAGGACCACCTACAGGAGTGCACAGGCCAAGGAAAGGCAAGCAACTCCTCAAAGGCAACAAGCTAGGGCAGGGGCTGGCAGTTTCATAGGCCTTTTCCCCAAGCACAGGCTCCTCCTCTCCTTTTCCCCAGAGGGATTCTTCAGAGGAGAGGCAGAAGGTGGATGAGCAGGGCTGCATCCTCCTCTCAGCCTAAGGCTCCTGCCATGCAGACACCCTGCTATGTCTGCCCTGGTCGACTTCCCAATTCCTGTAGGAGGCAGGCTGGCCTTACTGCTTCCAGAACTGGAAATCTGTTACTTCAGACAAGTGGGTCCTGAGGTAGTAAGCCAGAACTGGCCTCTGCTTCAAAAATTTCCAAAGCTGAAAGCCAGGTCCACCTGCAAACATCTCCAAAACCATTGCCCTAGCGGCAGAAATTTCATCTCTACTGGCTTTAAGGGTCATAGAGAAAGTTCCTACAATTCACAAGGGCAATGGTCTGTATTCCAGATACTTCTTACCCAAAAAAATGGGAGTGGCGTCCCATCCTAGACTTAAGATACCTAAACAAACATCTATTAAAGCCAAAGTTCAAAATGGTAACTCTGGGAATAACTCTTCCTCTCTAAGGCCAGGGGACTGGCTAGCCTCCCTGGACCTAAAGGATGCCTACTTTACATTCCATCAGGTGCTCCCACAGAAAGTACCTCAGGTTCGAATTGCCTTCATACCATTACCAGTTCAAAGCAATGCCCTTCAGCTTAACATCAGCTCCAAGGGTGTTCACAAAATGCCTAGCAGTAGTGGTGGCCTTTCTAAGGAGAAAAAATATCTCCATATTCCCATACGTGGACGACTGGCTCATTGTGGGTCAGTCTCCAGACCAAGTCAAGTCAGATCTGCAAGTGACCCAGCAAGTGCTCACTTCTCTAGGATTCCTTCTCAATCTTCCCAAGTCAGTTCTTGAGCCAGTACAACGCCTGCCTTCATAGGGTAGAACTGGATACTACCAAAGCAAGAGCATTTCTCCCCATGGTACGGGTAAGGGCCATCATAGAGCTGGCTTCTTCTTTCCACCTTCTGGTTTCTCGACCAGCAAGGCACTTTCTTCAGCTTCTGGACCACATGGCAGCTTTCACTGTGGTGGTCCAAGGGCCAGCTTTCAGATGAGGGACATTCAGTTTCACCTGAGGGCCTTTTGGTCCCAGAAAAAAGATCCTCTAACCAAACATTCCAGTGACTCTGACCCTGATCCAGGCTCTGCAGTGGTGGCAGGATCAGGACAATCTCAGGCAAGGGGTCCCATTCATCATTCAGTCTCATTCTGTGGTCCTAACGACAGATGCTTCTCTCCTGGGGTGGGGAACTCACCTGGGACTCACAGCCCAGGGTGTGGTCCACTCAGGAGTCTTCTCTACATCAATCTTCTGGAGCTCAGGGCAGTTTACCTGGCCCTACAAGCCTTCTTGGAATCAGTACAGAAAAAGGTGGTTCAGGTCACGACAGACAACACCACCACCATGTGGTATATCAACAAGCAGGAAGGCACTCAGTCTACGGCCTCATGCATGGAAGCCATGAGATTATGGTCCCAGGCTTATTCTCTACAGACCTCTCTGGTAGCAGTCCCTCCCAGGGAAGGACAATGTGCTAGCAGATGCATTGAGCAGGATTTCCCAGGGCTACCACAAATGGTCCCTGAATCCCTAGTGTTAAAAGTGATTTTTTCAAGGTGGGGCACTCCAGAGATACATCTCTTTGCAGCACCAGACAATCACCAACTTCCTTTGTTTTGTTGCAGACCCCAGTCTTGGGTTCAGTCCTCTGGATGCTCGGATTCTGGATTGGAAGGAAATTTCTGTATGCCTTCCTCTTTTCCTCTACTGTTCCAAGGTCCTGGTCAAGATAAGGCACAGTCTTGCAAAGTGATCCTGATTGCTCCAGATTGGGCCAGGCAGACTTGGTATCCCTGTTGCTGTCCCTAGCAGTCCATCTTCCTTATGTCTTCCCAGGAATCACGACGTTAACCTCCATTCAGGGGAGGATCTGGTATCCCAACCCTTGGTCTCTCAACCTCAAGGCATGGCTCTTGAAGAGTTAGAGTATGCAGGTTTGCATCTATCTCGAGGGGTTCTGGACATTCTCAAAGCCTCTTGAAAACCTGCCACCAGAAAAACTTAACTCCAAATGGAAACGATTCAGCATTTTGCTGCTCCAAGAAGCATATACCGCAGATACTGGTGACTTGTCTACAGTTCTGGATTACATGGTTCATCTGAATGGCCTAGGCCTCAGACCAGCTACCCTCAAAGTACACTTGTCAGCTGTTTCTGCTTTTCTGTCAGTAAGAAAGCCCCTCACTAGCATTTCGCCCTGTTTTGTGTAAATTTTTCAAGGGATTGCTTCATACCAATCCCTTACGGATCTTACTCCTGCTTGGGACCTTAATGTTTGCATTGCTCAGCTTATGCAACCCCTTTGAGTCCCTGTCTTCAGCAGAGCTTAAGTACTTGACTTGGAAAAGTGTGTTCCTGGTAGCTATTACCTCTGCCAGGCGTATCAGTGAATTGCAAGCTCTGTCAGTGGAGCCTGATTTTATCTCATTCCATAGTGATAAAGGCGTCCTTAGAACCAATAGGAGGTTATTACCAAAGTGGTTTCAGATTTCATCTGAACCAATCCATGTCTCTCCTGTTTTCTTCACTGATCATTCTTCTTCAGGTGAGAGAAGATTACAGTTTGATGTTAAAAGGGCCCTTAGCTACTACATTGAGCGTACTAAGGCACTCAGGTTTGACTCCCTCCAGTTGTTCCTCACTTATGGGGAAGTGGAAAGGAAAACCTGCCACTAAGAGAACTATTACCATGTGGATTGTCTCTTGTATACAATTCTGCTATGAAAAGCTAGGCAAAACACCACCCTCAGGCTTGAGGGCTCATTCAACTAGAGGTACTGCTGCTTCTCTGGCTGCTGCTGGAGATATACCTTTACTAGAGATATGCAAAGCAGCCCATACATTCACCAAGCATTACTCTCTGGATATCCAGGCTAGGAGTGATGCTCAGTTTGGTACAGCAGTACTGCAGAGCCTATTCCCAAAATAGGTTCTATTCCTCATTCATGGAGGTACTGCTTGATAGTCTGCATATGTCAGAATACAGCAAGACTTCATGTTGTTTGAAGAAAAAATTACCCACCTTAGTAATTGTGTTTCTTCTAATGGAGTCTTGCTGTATTCTGACTCCTCCTGCCTCCCCTCTCAGCACCTGGTTTTGGGAAGTGGGTTGCAGGTGCAGTGTCACCTCAGGGGTGTACTTGGCCTCCCCTCTTTTTTTTTTTTTTAAATCAAAGGGAGTGGGTTGTTATAATTTGGTAATTAGTTGTTCACTACCTAGTGTTTGTTTGGATTTCTCGACTCTGAGTCTTTTAGGAATCCAAATATTTAGTTGCCTTTGGCTAGTAAAATGTTTACAATTTCCTATAGCAGGGTAGTTAGTACTGGATCATAAGAACCTGATGGTTACACTTCAAAGTGCAGCAGAGAGAGTTTGAACCGAGCTTGAGCTCAGCGTTCTATGCTCTGCATAAAATTTTAACTCTTCCTCTCTAGAGCAGTTCAAGTGCTGGGGCTAACTGCATGTGTCAGAAACAGCAAGACTCCATTAGAAGAAACACAATTACTAAGGTGTGTATTTTTATTTTCTACTGTGACATATGTAAGCATTTCCTGAGAAAACAGTGGAAGAAGAAAAGTGTATTTTTAAGACAGGTAGTAATAGTAATACATCATTGGGAAAGATTCCCATTTTCAAGATTGACCTGTATCAACTTTCATTCCAAAATTTAAATACAATGACATAAAACTCGCATCACATAAATTAGAAAAACATCTATGTCTGTCCTAACAAGAACAAAATACAATTTAATGCCCTCATACTTTAAAATAATAAAACAAAAACTCTGACCATTACATATACACTTCATTTTCAAATCCTATCCAATCACATCCTGAAATTGCTTGAATTTTGTATTTTCCACTTTTCTGCCTCAGTAGGAGCCCATAAATGAGCCACTTTAAAGCCAAAAGTCATTTTCCATATTTGATCATTAATTTAGGTGTTACAAAAGACTTCCCTTAGTTCTACTAAGTTTATATTGGTATCCATGGGTAATATGTAACAGATTTTGTGCTAAATATCCAGGGATTGTTTATGAACCACACCATGAATTAGTTTAATCAATTTTTGATCCCTTTTCTGCTCTAAATTGGGCCATTGTAATAGAGTACATATCGAATGATGTATATGTCTATCACAATTGAATATAAATCTAGCCAAATTATATAACACTTTTACCGATTTTAATTCAAATTTATTGGCCATGCCATATACATGGCTACCATAATCAATACAGGGTATGATTAATTGATTTATAACATCCCTTCTCATCTTCAGATTCATACAATACCTAGATCTCCGTAGGCTCCCAGCTTATTTATTTTATATATCATTTCCTTAATAAGGACATCAAATTTTAGATTTTGGTCCATATTTAACCACCAGGTATTTATAAGATTCAACCTGTGTCAATGTTTCATTACTGTATGTTTTATAAAAATGTCGATTTAGATTTTATTCCTTTAGATGTAAAGATCATGGTATTTTTTTATTATTTAAAACCAGTTTTGACCTCACAGCCAAATTTCCAAAATAATAAAATCTCTTTGGAGATGTTCTTCCACCATCTGTAAGGTTTTCTCCACTTGTCAACAAGACAGTATCATCTGTATACATTCGTAAAGCTGAATAATTTACTACTTTAGGAGCATCATTTACATACATTATAAACAATAAAAGGCCCAAAATTGAGCCTTGAGGTACTCTCTTTGATAAACCGTGAGTTTGAAAGAACATCTCCAACCTGAACTTGCTGCTCCTTTCCGTTAAATATGACTGAAACCAAGGAAGGGTTTCTTTGTCAATCCCCATACTCAACATTCTTTCATATAAAATGTTGTGGGCAATGGGGTCAAGGCCTTGGAGAGATCCACAAACACCGCTTCCCACCAGTTCACCTCCATTTAATTTGGAGGCTACAATATCAACCAAATCAGAGAGCTAGTGTCCACGGAATGGTCCCTTCGAAACCCGATAGCTGGACAAGAGAAAATTCTCTTCCAGAAAGTTACTCAGATGCTTTTGAACTAATCTCTCCAAGACCTTAGACACCACAGACAAGAAGAAGATTGGTCTATTTGATGGTTCTCCCATAGAGCCACCTTTATGAATCAGGATGACCTTTGCTCATTTCCACATAGACGGAAACTTCTGTTTAATAAGCTCCAATTAAAAAGTTTTGTTAGAATTGGGGCCGTTACCTCAAGGGAATCTTTTAAGAATCTGTTTTCTATCATATCCAACCCAGGTGCTTCATTTAAGTTTTCTTAGTTCTTCCTTTACCTCTCTACAGGTAATTACTTTAAATCTAAACGTTCTCCCGAAAGGTGCTGATGTTCCTTAATCCCTCTCCTCAGAACATCGTAGGAATTTAGATATCTGGAGTGTGATAAAATAGGTATTTAACCTCTCTGCTGAATCTGAAGATGACAACAATATATCATTTTCCCTAATTTGGATAGGTTGCTTATTTACAATTGGGTACTGAAAAGACAATCAAATGCCAATATTTTTGGCTCTGTACATTGTTCAACCTTTGTCATGTAATATATATTTTTGCTAATCTAATGTTACGTTTAAGTAAATTTAGTTCTTTTAAATTTCTTCCAGTCATTTAATTCCAAAGATTTATTAGCTCTCCTCCATAACCTATTTTTATATCAAATGTTATATTTTATTTTATCTGTGATCAAATGAACATTTATTTCCTATTTGTTCTAACTTTAACAGAGGTGTAAAACGTAAGGAGAGGCTTAAAGAAAATGAGAAGAGGGTCCATGGCTCTAACCAGTCCCCACCTCTAAACCCTGGGCTATTCCTTCCAGAGCCTCCACATCCACCACTGATATGGGCGAGGGCTCTGGCAAGAGAGGCGATGAACTGGTGGACTCACCGGTGCCTGCCAAAATGAAAGACAAAGCACACTGAAACCGCAGCTGAAACACCTCAAGGGGTCCCTCAGGTGCCTGTACTGATCCTTTGCCCGCTGAGCTAACCCAGGCTCTAGCCTTACTACAAGTGCTGCAGAGTTTACTACCCCTAAGTAGCCTGTGGTCACTCCTGCTGAACAATCTTCCGTTGTTGGACCTCTTTTACCCACTGACACAGGAGACAGTATAGCGTGAAGCCCAAGACTCTGAGCTGCAAATCTGGTGACATCCAGCAGACCAGACCTAGGTTTGAATCGTACAGCTTCCACTTGCATACTGTGTGACCCTGAGCAAGTCACTTAACCTCCTTGTGCTCCCAGGTCGCTTCCTGTAAAAAGCTTTCAGCTTAGTGTGCTATACCTGGTTAATCAACTAAATAAAATAAAAAAGTGAGGAAGATGACCAGGCAGAGGAGGGTATCAAACCCAAAGTCTCACCAGAACAAGATTCAAACAACATGAAGTCTTGCTGTATTCTGACATATTGCAGTGATTCTCAACCTTTGAACTGCCCGGAGAACAAGAGTTAACATTCTATGCAGGGCATAGAATGCTGAGCTCGAGCTCGGTTGAAGTCTCTGTCTGGAGTGTTTCAAACTTAAACAGTCAGATTCTTTGCTCCGCCTCACTGAGCGGTTGCTCGGAGATTTCTCCTTCAGCTCGGTTCAAAAGTCGGTTAAAGTTTCAGTTTTCATCGTTTTTAAACCGAAAATGTTATCCATAGTCTGTTCAGTCTCTGTCTGTGGTGCCATGAGTACTAGATAGGAATTGCTCTGTTTTTCTGTGTGGAACTTGTAAAGCGCGGCTCGGTTCGGCTGAACCGCCATTTGATGTGAAATATTGTTTTGTGTTTTTTACTAAGTGTGGTTACGGTTCTTATCAGTTCTAAAAAAAAAAAAAAAGTGTTTAGTACCTTCAAACAACATGAAGTCTTGCTATATTATAACATATGCAGTATAACCCCAGGTTAGAACTGCTCCGAGGTGAAAGAGTTAACTTTCCATGCAGGGCATGGAACCTTGAGCTGAGCTCGGTTGAACACTCTGTCTGTTGTAGCTCAAACTTAAACTGTCAGATTCTTTACTCCGCCTCACTGAACAGTCGCTCCAGAGATTTCTCCTGCTACTCGATTCGTTTGTCGGTTAAAAGTGTAATTCTCGGTTTATTTACGAAATTAAACCACAATTGGTCGGTTCAAGCTCTGTCTGTGGTATTGTAAGTAATAGATAGGCTTACGTTTATTTTCTTCTGTGTGGAACTTGTAAGCGTCTTTTTGGTTCGGTTTGAACCGATCAGATTGGTTTTAAATTAACTTTCTAGTCCTTTAGAGTGCGGTTCCGGTTCTTATAGGTTCTAAAAAAAAAAACAAAACTGATTTTATTACATTTTTCCACGACCCGTGACATGGTTGGGAACCGATAAGAGAGTCTTGCTTGGCGGATTGCCACTAACGGGCAAGTTTTGGTTAGGCTGGCACTATGTCTGAGAAACCCAAAAGAAAAACCGGACCCAATGGGTTTCAGCACTGTGCCTCTGTGGGAAGCCTTTGCTAAGGCTGACCCACACACCACTTGTATATTGTCTGGGTTTGACCACCCCAATGCAGACTGCCAGATTTGTAAGAATTTTCCTGCTGCCACCGTGGAAAAGAGAGTTGGTAGGCTCAGGAAAGGAGCCCAAAAGTCCGCTGACCGGATGGCCAGCCGGTTCGGTTCAACCGAACCTGAGAGAATGCCCTCTGACCAGGCGATACTTGGCAACAAAGAGCCAGCTCTGAGGAGCCGGTTCCAACTAAAAGGGCTAGAAAGTCAGCTAGTGTGAGCCAAAAGTTCTTTTTCCAACCGCTGAGGAAATAGCTAAAGCTATTCAAATTGTCCAGTCTCTTTCCTCGTTCCATCCGAACCGACACCATCAGGGAAGCGCTCGGTTCGGACGGTTCCACCGTTCAAGATTATGATTTTGAGGATTTTTATGAATCGGAGGAAGGGGAGGAGGGTATGAGGAGAGTGAATGTGATTTTGAAGGTCTGGATGTGCCCATTGAACTGACATCTCTCCAGACAGACCTTCAGGGTCCCCCAGGCTATCTGAGTCCCTTCTCATTTTATGTTCTATAAGCGAACTCTCCAACTCCCTGTTGAGGAAGCTGTTGATGACCAAGAAGAGCCTGATTATGTAGAAATGATGGATATTCCAGAGTCTAGGAGACTGTCTATTCCTTGCACAAATCCTTTAGGAAACAGACAGTAAAATTCTAAAACTCCTCACTCTATCCTTCCTGTTGATAAAAGGATGGACAAGAGGTATACATTATCAGGCTCTGATACAGAGTTCTCTCTCAGCAATGCAGCCATGTGGGGGTAGTGCAGGCTGCAGCCTGTGACAAGGCAATATTCCTCTAGTCCTCACCCTCCTGAAAAGGATTCCAGGAGGAAGGAAGCCATGGCAAAGAAACAGTACATGGCAGCATCTTTAGGACTCAGACAGGCAAATTATATGGCTTATGCAACTGGGCACCAGAAATCCAGATGGGATACTGTGCTGGCCTCTAGTAAAACAGGCCCCTGACCAGCTTGCCAGGAGCTGGAGCAGGTGGCTGTGGATGGTATTGAGGCATCCAACGTGCAATTTCATGCTGCAGTAGACTCTAATGATGTTTCATCAAGAGTCATGGCTACATCTGTGTCTCTTAGCAGAATGGCCTGGCTCAGATGTACTGCCCTGTCACAGGATACTCAGTCTAAGGCTATGGATTTTCCTGTTGTGGGCAATTCTCTGTTTGGGGAGCAGACAGAGAATTATATGAAGAAAATGGATGAGTATAGGACCACCTATAGGAGTGCACAGGCCAAAGAAAGGCAAGCCACTCCTCAAAGGCAGCATGTCAGGGGCAGGGGCAGGCCTTTTACCAAGCCCAGGCTTCCTTCTGCTTATGCCCAGAGGGGTTCTTTAGAGGAAGAGGCAGAAGGGTTCTAGTAAGCCTGCTTCTACCCCTCAACCCAAAGCCCTGCAAAACAGGCTCCCTGATGGGGTGGCCAGGCCGATTCTCCACTACCGGTAGGGCAGGCTGGCTTACTTTGTCCAGGACTGGAAGTCTTTAACATCAGACAAGTGGGTCCTGGAAGTAGTAAGCCAGGGACTGGTTCTCAGCTTCAAAAATTTCCGAAGATGAGAGCCAGGTCCTTTCCACCTGCAAATCCATCAGAGGCACTTGCCCTGGAAACAGAAGTTTCTTCCTCCTGGCTCTCAGAGCTGTGGAAAGGGTTCCACCCTACACCAGGGAAAAGGGTTGTACTCCAGGTACTTCCTTACCCAAAAAGACAGGAGAATGGCGGCCCATCCTGGATCTCAGGTATCTAAACAAGCACCTTTAAAACCAAAGTTCAAAATGGTGACTCTGGGAATTATTTTACCCTCTCCAAGGTCAGGGACTGGCTAGCCTCCCTGGACCTCAGGATGCCTACTTCCATGTTCTCATCAGAAGCTCCCATCGAAGTACCTCAGATTCGAACTGCCCTCAGGCCATTACCAGTTCAGAGCAATGCCCTTCGGCCTCACCTCAGCCCCGAGGGTGTTCACAAAATGCCTGGCAGTAGCAGTTGCTCACTTAAGAAGGCAAAAGATTGCCATTTTTCTCTCATCTCACCCACTGGCTCATTGTAGGCCAGTCTCCAGACCAGGTCAAACCACACCTACAAGTAACTCAGCAACTGCCCACATCTCTAGGTTTCTTCCTCAATCTCCCAAAGTCAGTTCTGGAGCCTGTCCAGCTTCTCACCTTCATAGGCGAGAACTGAACACAAAGAAGCCAGAGCCTTCCTCCCTCTGGAAAGAGCAAGGACTTTGGTCTCTCTGACCTCTTCTTTCACCCTGCAGGTCTCTTGACCAGCAAGGAATTTTCTACAGCTCCTGGGGCACATGGCTGCTTCTACAGCAGTAGTGCAGGAGCAAGATTTCAGATGAGGGACATCCAGTTCCATTTGAGAGCCTTTGGTCTCAAAGGACAGATCCTCTAACCAAATTGATCCCAGTGACTCGAACCCTGATCCAGGCCCTTCAGTGGTGGCAGGACCAGAGCAATCTGAGACAGGGGTTCCTTCACTCCCCAGTCTCACTCCTTGACCCTTATTACAGATGCATCCCTCTTGGGGTGGGGAGCTCACATGGGTGACCTTACTACCCAGGGGTTGTGGTCCCCCAGGAATCTCTGCTCCACATCAATTTGTTGGAACTCAGAGCAGTTTTTCTAGCACTCCAGGCTTTTTCCACATCTGTTCAGAACAAGATTGTTCAGGTCAGAACAGACAATACCACTACAATGTGGTACATCAACAAGCAAGAGGCACTTGGTCTCAGGCCTTGTGCTCCGAGCAATGCAGTTGTGGTCTCTGGCTTATTCTCTGAACGCCTTCCTACGGCAGTTCACCTCCCAGGCAAGGACAATGTCCTAGGGGATGCTCTCAGCAGGATTTCCCAGGGCCATCACGAATGGGCACTGGATCCCTAGTACTGGAGGTAGTATTTGCCAGATGGGGCACCCGCAGACAGATCTCTTTGCAGCCCCAGACAATCACTAACTTCCCTTTTAGCTGCAGGCCCCAGTGTTGGGCTCAGTCCTCTGGATGCCTTCCTACTCAGTTGGGAAGGAAGTTTCTCTATGCTTTACCCCCTTCCTCTTCTCTTGAGGTACTAGTCAAAATCAGATCTCAACCCTGCAAGATGATCCTGATTGCTCCAGATTGGGCCAGGCAGCCCTGGTACCCACTCCTCATGTCCTTAGCAGTCCATCTTCCCTCGTGCCTTCCCAGGAATCACAACCTGTTAACCTGTGCCCAGGGAGAGTTTGGTATCCGAACCTCAAATCTCTCAATCTCAAGGCATGGCTCTTGAAGAGTTAGAGTTTGCTGACCTTCACATTTCCCAAGGTGTACTGGATATCTTGAAGGCCTCTAGGAAGCCTTCCACCAGGGCTACTTATAATTCAAAATGGAAAAGATTTTCCATATGGTGTGCTGGTAGCATATTTCCCAGAATCTGCTGCGTGCCACGATCCTGGATTATTTGGTGCATTTGAATTCTTTGGGCTGAGACCAGCTACCCTAAAAGTGCACTTGGCAGCCGTGTCTGTCTTCTTATCAGCAGGTAAGCCTTCTTCATTTTCAGCTCACCCTGTGTTCTCCAAGTTTTTTAAAGGGTTGCTTCACACCAACCCTCCGTTCAGGGACCCTGCCCTGCTTGGGATCTTAATATTTGCATTGCCCAGCTTATGCAACCCTTTTGAGCCATTGTCTTCAGCAGAGCTTAAGTACTTGACTTGAAAACTGTGTTTCTGGTAGCCATCACCTCTGCCAGGCGCATAAGTGAGCTGCAAGCATTGTCAGTGGAGCCTGATTTTATCTCCTTTCACAGAGATAAGGTGGTCCTCAGGACTAACAGAAAGTTTTTGCCTAAGGTGGTTTCAGACTTCCACCTTAATCAATCCATGTCTCTTCCTGTGTACTTCACTGATCATTCCTCCTCTGGCGAGAGGAGATTGCACAATTTAGATGTCAAAAGAGCCCTTAGTTACTACATAGAGCGTACCAAGGGTCACAGGTTTGAATCCCTCAATTGTTGCTCACTTATGGTGAGGTTGGTAAAGGAAAACCTGCCACTAAAAGATCCATTGCTAGGTGGATTGTCTCTTGTATCCAATTTTGCCATGAAAAACTGGGTAAGATTCCTCCCTCAGGCCTGAGGGCTCACTCTACCAGAGGTACAGCTGCATCTCTGGCTGCTGCCAGGGACATCCCTATCCTAGAGATATGTCAAGCAGCTACCTGGAAAACAGTTCACCTTTTACTAAGCATTACTCCCTGGATATCCAGGCTAGGAGTGATGCTCGATCTTTGTAAGCTGTGCTTCAGAGCCTATTTCCTAAGTAGGTTCTGTCCCTCCTCCATGGAGGTACTGCTGTGTAATCTGCATATGTCATAATATAGCAAGACTTCATGTTGTTTGAAGAAAAAATTATCGCCTTAGTAATGTTGTTTCTTCTAATGGAGTCTTGCTATATTATGACCTCCCCAACCTGCCCCTCTCAGAACCTCTATTTTTGGGATGTGGGTGGGCAGTGCAATGTTGGCACTTCATAGATGCCCACTTTATTTTCACCCTTTCTTAGGGTGCTTAGGTGTTGTGCTTTATTTTTCTTTCTTGAATCCCTGACTTGAGTCTTTGTTTTGGGATCAAGAACAAAAATGTTTTTTGTAGTTAATAGCCAGTGGGCTAGTGTGAGGTTTACTGGCTTCCACACAGAACCTTAGTGAGTTTTTTGCTAGTAAAGATCTGACAGTTTAAGTTTGAGCTACAACAGACAGTGTTCAACCGAGCTCGCTCAAGGTTCCATGCCCTGCATGGAAAGTTAACTCTTTCACCTCCAGAGCAGTTCTAACCTGGGGTTATACTGCATATGTCATAATATAGCAAGACTCCATTAGAAGAAACAACATTAATAAGGTGAGTAATTTTTCTTTTATTCCAATACCCATGACACGGTTAGGAACCGATAAGGAGTGTTGCCTGGCGGTTGCCATAAAAGGGTAAGTTGATTAGGTTGGCCATGTCTGAGAAACCCAAGAAATAAAATGACCCACTGGGTTTCAACACTGCAGTGAGTGTGGGAGGTCTTTGCTAAGGCTGATCCCCACACCACCTGTGTTTATTGTCTGGGGTTTGACCACCTCGATTCAGACTGCCAAATATGTAAAACTTTCCCAAATCTACCCTTGAGAAGAGATTAGGTAGGCTAAGGGAAAAGGAGGCTGAGAAGTCCGCTGACCCGGATGGCCAGCCTGGTTCAGTTCAACCAAACCAGAAGTGCCCTCTGACCAGGGCAATACTTCTTGAACAAGGAGAGCAGATTCCAAGGATTGGTTCTGATAAAAAGAAATGCAAAGACAAAATCGACTGGTTCGGATCCAGAGGTTCATGTTCCGACCATCGAAGAGATAGCCAGAGCGATTCAGATTGTGGAATCGCTCTGTCTGGTTCCTACCGATCCAGCTCCTTCTGGCAGGGGTTCGTTCAGTTGGTTCCCCGGTTCAAGATTATACCCTCGAAGATTTTTATGAACGGAATTTGAGGAGGAAGGGAATTTGAGGATGATGGTGCAAGTGAGGGTCTGGATGTGCCTGTGGAACCGGACATCTCCCCAGAAAGACCTTCAGGTGTTTCCTCCTAGGCTTTCTGAGTCCTTCTCACTTTATGTTCTACAGAAAGGTGGCTGAAACCCTCCAGCTTCCTATGGAGGAGGCTGTGGAAGATCAAGAGGAGCCTGATTATGTAGAGATGATGTACATCCCAGAGTCCAGGAGACTGTCTATTCCTCCACAAATCTTTTGGGAAACGGACACAAATAATCCTAAAGTCTCCTAACACTATACCTCCTATGGATAGAAGAATGGACAAGAGGTATATACTTTCAGGCCCAGACAGAGTTCTTATATCAACAATGCAGCCATGTTAGGGTAGTGCAGGCTGCTGCCTGTGACAAGGCAAATATTCCCTTAGCTTCACACACCCAGACAAGGACTCCAGGAAGACTGATGCCATGGCAAAGAAACAGTACATGGCATCTTCTTTGGGACTCAGGCAGGCGAATTACATGAGCCTATACAGCCAGGTACCAGAAGTCCAGGTGGGACACTGTACTGGCACTGGCTAAACAGTCCTCCCCCAGCTAGCCAAGGTTCAGTTTCATGCTGCTGTGGACCCTAATGATGTGTCATCAAGAGTCATGGCTACATCTGTGGCTCTTGGAGGATGGCTTGCTCAGATGTACTAGCCTCTTGCAGGACACCCAGGCTAAGGCCATGGATTTTGCTGTGAGTGGGTAATTCTCTGTTTGGGGAGCAGACAGAGAATTATGTTAAGAAAATGGATGAGTACAGAACCACTTACAGGAGTGCTCAGGCCAAGGAGAGGCAAGCAGCTCCTCAAAGGCAGATCTAGGGGCAGGGGCAGGCCTTTCAAGACCTTTTACCAAGCACAGACCTCTTCTTCCTTTTCTCAGAGGGGTTCTTCAGAGGGAGAGGCAGAAGGGGATGAGCAGGGCTGCATCCACTCCTCAGCCTAAAGCCCCTGCCAAGCAGACACCCTGATGGGCCTGCCTGGGTCGACTCTCCTATTCCAGTAGGGGCAGGCTGGCTTACTTTGTCCAGGACTGGATGTCTATTACATCAGACAAGTGGGTCCTGGAAGTAGTAAGCCAGGGACTGTTCTCAGCTTCAGAAAATTTCCAAGATGAAAACCAGATCTTTTCCACCTGTAAATCTCTCAAACCCTTGCCCTAGAGGCAGAGGTTTCTTCTCCAAGCTTTAAGAGCCATAGAGAGAGTACTCTACCTAAACTGGGGCAAAGAACTGTACTCCAGGGTACTTCCTGACCCCCAAAAGACAGGGGAGTGGTGACCCATCCTAGACCTAAGATATCTAAACAAACATCTTTAAAACCAACGTTCAAGATGATAACTCTGGGAATAATCCTTCCCTCTCTAAGGCCAGGGGACTGGCTAGCCTCCCTGGACCTCAAGATGCCTGCTTTCACATTCCTGCAGGTGCTCCCACAGAAAGTACCTCAGGTTCGAGCTGCCCTCAGGCCACTATCAGTTCAGAGCAATGCCCTTTGGCCTAACCTCAGCCCCAAGGGTTTTCACAAAGTGCCTGGCAGTAGTAGTTGCCTTTCTAAGAAGGCAACAGATTTCCATTTTCCATATCTGGACGATTGGATAATAGTGGGTCAGTCTCCAGACCAAGTCAAGTCTCACCTGCAAGTGACCCAGCAAGTGCTCACTTCTCTAGTTTCTTCTCAACCTTCCCAAGTCAGTTCTTGAACCAGTCCAGCTTCTTACCTTTTAGAGGCAGAACTGGACACACTCAAACAATAGCCTTTCTTCCTCTAGAAAGGGCAGGGGTTCTTATGGAACTAGCCTCTTCTTTCAGCGTTCAGGTATCTCGGCCAGCAAGGCATTTCCTCCAGCTGTTGGGCCACATGGCAGCTTCAACAGCAGTGGTCCAGGGCAAGATTCCAGATGAGGTATATTCAGTTCCACCTGAGAGCTTTTTGGTCTCAGAGGAAGGATTCCTTAGCAAACTGATCCAGTGACTCTGACCTTGATCCAAGACCTCCAATGATCACAGGATCATGACAACTTAAGACAAGGTGTTCCTTTTGTCACTCAGCCTTGTTCAGTGGTCCTTACCATGGACGCTTCTCTTCTGGGCTGGGAGCCCATCTGGGGTCCCTCACTGCCCAGGGGCTGTGGTCCCCCAAGAATCCCTTCTCCACATCAATCTCCTAGAGCTCAGGGCAGTTTTCTGCCCTAAAAGCTTTCTCTCAGTCAGTACAGAACAAGGTGGTTCAAGTCAGAACGGACACCACCACCACCATGTGGTACATCAACAAGCAGGAGGCACTTTCGGTCCATGGCTTTGTGCACAGAAGCCATGAAGTTGTGAGTCACTGGCTTATTCCTGCAAACCTCTCTGGTGAGCGTTCACCTTCCAGGGAAGGACAATCGCTAGCAGTTGCACTGCGCAGGATCTCTCAGGGCCATTACGAATGGTCCCTGGACCCTCAGGTGTTGAAAGTGATTTTTTCAAGGTAGGGCACTCCAGAGATAGATCTCTTTGCAGCCCCAGACAATTGCCAACTCCTCTCTTTTGTTGCAGACCTCCAGTCTTGGGCTCAGTCCCCTGGACGACTGATTCTGAATTGGGAAGGAAGTTTCTGTATGCCTTTTCCCTTCCTGTTCAAAGTTTCAGTCAAAATAAGGTCTCAATCTTGCAAGGTGATTCTGATTGCTCCAGATTGGGCCAGACAGCCCAGGTACCCCCGTTGCTGTCCCTAGCAGTCCATCTTCCCTGTCTCTACCAGGAATTACAACCTGTTAACATCCTCTCAGGGAGGATTTGGTAACCCAATCATCAGTCTCTCAATCTCAAGGCATGGCTCTTGAAGAGTTAAGAGTTTGCAGATCTGCATCTCTCCCAAGGGTTCTGGATATCCTCAAGGCTTCTTGAAAGCCCTCCACAAAGGACTTATGACTCCAAATGGAAGAGATTCAGCATTTGGTGTTCTAAAAGCATATTTCTCCAGACACTGCTGGACTGTTTACGGTTCTGGATTATATGGTCCATCTTAATGGCCTGGGCCTCAGACCAGCTACTCTCAAGGTACACTTGTCAGCTGTTTCTGCGTTTTGTCTGTGGGGAAGTCTTCCTCACTATCTTCTCATCCTGTGTTCTGTAAATTTTTAAAGGATTGCTTCACACCAATCTTTCTTTTAGAGACCCTGCCCTTCCTGGGATTTGAATGTTTGTACTGCTTAACTTATGCAACCCCTTTTGAGTCTATGCCTTCAGCAGAGCTTAAGTACTTGACTTGGAAAACTGTGTTCTTGATAGCCATTACCAGGCGTATCAGTGAATTGCAAGCCCGTCAGTGGAACCTGATTTTATCTCATTTCACATGGATAAAGTGGTCCTTAGAACCAATAGAAGGTTCTTGCCCAAAGTGGTTTCAGACTTCCATTTAAACCAGTCTATGTCTCTTCCTGTTTTCTTCACTGATTATTCTTCTTCAGGAGAGAGAGGCTACACAGTTTAGATGTTAAAAGAGCCCTTAGTTTCTACGTAGAGAGTACTAAGGGTCATAGGTTTGACTCCTCCAGTTGTTCCTCAATTATGGAGAAATGGGAAAGGCAAACCTGCCACCAAGAGATCTGTTGCCAGGTGGATTGTGTCTTGTATACAATTCTGCTATGAAAACTGGGAAAAACTCCACCCTCAGGCCTGAGGACTCATTCCACAAGTAGTACAGCTGCTTCCCTGGCTGCTGCCAGGATATCCTCTCTTAGAAATGTGTCAAGCAGCCACCTGAAAGCAGGTCCATACCTTTACCAAGCATTACTCTCTGGATATCCAGGCTTGGAGTGATGCTCAGTTTGTGCACAGCAGTACTTCAGAGCCTATTCCCAAAGTACGCTCTGTCCCTCTTCCATGGAGGTACTGCTTGGTAGTCTGCAATATGTCAGAATACAGAAAGATTTCATGTTGTTTGAAGAAAAATTACTCACCTTAGTAATTATGTTTCTTCTAATGGAGTCTTGCTGTATTCTGACCTCCCTCCTGCCTCCTCTCAGAACCTGTTTTTGGGAAGTGGTGGGTAGGTGCAGTGTTGCACCCAGGGTGTTTTTGCTTGCACCCTCCTCCTTTTGTTTGGGTCTGATTTATTATTTGTATTAGATTGGTTTTGGGTTTCCTGACTTGAGTCTTCCTGGGAATCCCAAACTTTCTTCAACCAGTTGGCTAGTAGGAATTTTACAATTTCCACAAAGAATTTTTAGTTAGTTGGGCTCGTGAAGAATCTGGCGGTTTAAGGTTGAAACACTCCAGACAGAGACTTCAACCAAGCTCGAGCTCAGTATTCTATGACCTGCATAGAAAGTTAACTCTTTGTTCTCCGGGCAGTTCAGGTCGAGAATCACTGCAATATGTCAGAATACAGCAAGACTCCATTAGAAGAAACATAATTACTAAGGTGATTATTTTTTCTTTTGGCTGTCCTCTCAGACCACAGAGGACCTTTCATCCCATTTTCCTTTGTCAGGAAAATGGTGGAAACTCTGGATCTGCAAACTGCAGAGAGAGATCCAGGATGAGGAAGAAGCCCAATATATGGAGCTTATGGGGCTGACACCCACTAGAAGGCTCCTTCTGCTTATGTATAAGTTCTTTAAGAAGGATGTCCTGGAAATTCTCAAGACTTCAAACACTGTCACACCACTGATAAAAACTGTGATAAAAATGTCAGCTTGAGAGGTCAGGGCGGAGTTATTTACTCACCGTGACCACCAGGGTATCGTTCAGCAGACTGCCTGTGAAAATGCAAAACTCCTTGTCCTTTCACCCCACAAGGGCTTGAGAAAAACAGACATCATGGCTAAACAAGTTTTGGTCAGATCCACCACAGCTGCATAATGATGTTAGTGAGGTTGTGTGGAATTGTTAAGGAGGCATGGAGAAACAACACCCAGTGATTTGTAGGTAATAAGATTTGTTTTATTTTCTATTCTAAAGAAGGCATGCACGTTATTAGTAAAAGATATGGAGGTGTATATTTCAGTGGATGGAATGGTAAGCAACATAGGTTTGACAGGTACAGTAAGCGCAGTACATGAAAAAGTAAAGCCTGGCATATGTTCAGTCTTGGGATTATTTACATAGTTTTATAGAGAAAGAGGTTTTTGTCCATGAGGTGATGTAAGTTAAGAGCCACTGACGCAAAAGTGCTACATTGCAGAATTCAAATAAGCATACTCTGAGTAAATCTCATACCAAAAACTAGATTTTTACTTTATTTGGTTTTAAAGTTATTAGCCATTTTGTAACTCTGATTGCACTACCTGTGCAATAAAAGCAAGTGTCAGTAAAGAGCTTCTGATGATGTCATATAGGGAGCTCAAAGTCTAGTTATGACTGTCAGCAAGCTTATAAGACCCATTTCTCCAAAGCTGTAAAGATCGTGTGCAATGGTTTTCACAAGTAAAACAGGCAGCACCAGTCAGTAAACATTGCTATAAATACTATATATGTTCCAGATGTTGTAACAAAGTTGATAAAATTGTATTATTTAATGTTGTTTTGTGGTCCATTTTTCTCCGGGTAGCTGGATACTAAAAGGCGCTTACACAGGTTTATGTAACGGAATAACTGTTACGGAAACAGTATTCCATTACATCCCTTGTGTGTAAAGTGCATCTGTTTAGTTCCATAGGTGAATGCTCGTCCAAACCGCAATCTCTGTTTTCGCGGTTTGCACCGTTGTGTTCCGTTTCGTCGGGCTGTGTTTAAAACAGCCATTCCGAGCAGTGCACAAATGGCAATAGAGCAGCAAGCTCTGTGGGGGTGCCGAACACAAATGGAGTGGAGCTGCCAGAAAACCTCGGAGTGTAAAGGATCCTAAAACGCAATAGAACACAATGGCACCACAGGTAGCGCCATTTCGTTTTAAAAACCTGTGTGTAAAAGCATTAAGTCAGCATGCCTCCAGACTGCTGAAGCCAGTTAGAGTGCTACTAATTTTACTGCTATTTGTCACGGTCTGCTTTACAATACGTTTTAATAGGGGCCTTATATGTTTTAGTTCCTACAACGGGTGGAAGTGTTAGCTCTGGTAAAATGATCATTGTAATTTAGGGTAGAACATAGATGAGTTTGCCCCATCCCCATTAACAAGGAGATAGGATAACTGTTTTAAACTGCTATTCTTAGAAGTTGTCTCAGTTGACTGATAGGTGTGAATGAGCTCAGCCTTTCATCAGAAACTTATTCAGTCTGCAAACCTCACATTGTGCTATGATCCAGCAAAGGACCTCAATAAAAGGCATCCAGACAAAGTATTGTCAGTTTTGTTACAAAGCCTGAAACACAAAGTTTTTAAAGCAATGTTTACTAACTCATGCTGCCTGTTTTACCTATGAAAACCATTGCACATGATCTTCACAGCTTTAGAGATACCGGTCCTATAAGCTTGCTGACATGGAAGAATAAACAGTAAGGTCCCTAGATGACATCAGCAGCTCTTCACTGGAACAGGCTTTCTTTGAACAGGTAGTGAAATCAGGGTTACAAAATGGCTAATAACTTTAAAATGAACACAGAAATCTACTTTTGGTATAAGATTTACTGTGGATATGCTTTTCAAATTCTGCAATGTAGCACTTTTGGCTAGATGGCATCAGCAGCTCTTTAAGCAATGTGTTGATGTCAGGCAGTCAAGTGTAATGATGGACTCTGTTAGGAGAAAATGTGCTCATAACTTTCAGATGGGATCACTGTTGATAACGTTAAGGCAGTTATGCTTGTGATAATGGGAATATCAGGACAATATGGGGTCTATGCAGGAGTGGAGTACAAATATGCACTGTATTGTAAGTATGTACAGAGTGCAGACAAGTGTGATATGCAGGTTTGTTTTACAAATTGGTAAAATAGGTGATAGATGCAATTGATAGAAAGGTAATTACATAGATAGAGAGAGTCATAGTCATGACAGTCTTTGGAGAGGCAACTGCCCTAGAGTCACAGTCATGTTCGCTAATTTGGGGTGAAAACTTCAAGCAGCACTATTTTGCTGTCAGTAGTCACCTGTGGGTTTAAGCATGGATTTGAACCCCTTAAAACAGTTATAGTGCAAGAAAAACAATGACGCAATAGTGTTATAGTTTAGCACTGAAACATACATGATGCCACCTTGCTCCAACAAGCACCCTCCCCAAGCAGAGGGCCATTCTTAATTATAAAGAGTACGGCTAAAAACAATGTGTCTCTGAATAAGTGCTTTCAGCAATGACTCAATGAAATCCCAGTGCACATTCTAAACTCCAAATGCATCTCTAATTCAAAAATGGCCCAAAGCAACACCTTCTTACTAGGACAGTTTGTAACTGCCACTAGGACTCTAACACCCATAATGCCCACTCACCCACACTCTTCCCCTTGCCCTATCCTCTGTCTTCTCTCTCCCCATGCCTTTTCCCCACTGGATCAACCTTAAAACCAACCTACTACCACTACCTTCCAACCACCTAGACAAAGCCACTTCTTTTGGCTGCCCAGTCTCCCTCCCCTCACCTTGACTCCTCCTGGGACTCTCACACTAGGTGTCGCACCTCTTTATCTCCTTGCTACATACAATCACTGTCCTTTACCCTAGTTGAATGCTCTTGGCTGTACCATCACCATTGGTACTATAGAATGATATTGTAACCTTATTGTATACTAGCTACCTACTATTCGGTATTGTATATAAACTGTTTGTTATTGTTGTCATTGTCACTGTTTGACGTGGAACCTTTGTAAAAGAGCTCTGAGCTCAAAGGTATGATCCAAATCCCTAAATAAATAAAATAAGTGCAGAATCTTTTTTTTTTTTTTTGTTAGTACTTTTACCTGGCTCCTGATTGGCCCTATACATCCTGGCATTCCATTCATCCGCCACCGTCGGTTTACATCAACCCCATGTAGAGCCCCGCTGCCAAGTACTCCTGCGGTAGGCGGCAAAGTCCCCTCACTCTCCGCCGAGACGGATCCAGCATCTAGCGGTGCTTCCGAGGTCAGGTGTCCGTGGATGGCTATCAAGCCGCCCGCGATCGTCGCCATCCCCCACCCGAGGTCTGTGGGCATGCAATTATGCCAGTGGCCATGAGCATGCAGCGTCCACACCCCATCCTGGCATCTGCCATTGACTCCTCCCTGAGTGAGGCGTGCATCTCACGCCCCAGCCTCTGCCAGGGGCAATCAGGCACCAGCCATCATGGACCCTCCTCCCCAGACAGGAGAGCAATCCTTCAGACACTCAATCCCTCCTCCTGCCAGCCCTCGGTGACCCGTGCTCACTCTCGGAACCCAGGTCGTCGGCATGGTGCAAGTGCTGCGACCAAGCGCCTCTGCCCTCAGTGCCACTGGGCGGCCATGCAGAATCATTTTATGAAATCTGTTTCAAGATATTAGGTCTTTCCTCTTTCTTTTAATTTAATGATAAAAGTAGTAACACCTTTCTTCTGACCGGACTGATGTAAATGATGACAGTCAGTTATTTGGGATATGCTAGATGTCCCCAGGAGCAAGGTGTGCTCCTTGCTGGCTAGAGGTAGGCAGTTAAAAGAAGAAACACACAGATCAGACATTCTACCAATGAGACACATTATAGCATAACCTGTCAGAAGAGGAAGTGAGACACTCGGTTCCTGTGGGACCTGGGAGGGTGGAGTGGTTCACCAGATGAAGTGCACTGATGCAAATTATACTGTCAGGAGATAAAGAGCTGTCCGCAGGAGCAAGGTGTGCTCTGTGTTCCTTTGCCAGCCCAGAGTGCAGGCTATCTTATCGTTAGCAAAACCAAATTAAAATTTCCTCCCAACAAACAAGGTAAATGAGAGAACGGTGCCAGGGTCACTGATAACTTGGTAAAAAGGATGGAGAATCAACATTTGGGCCATAAACAGTACTAACCACTATTTCTTTATTACCTAATATTCCTCTGAGAATCAAAAATCTACCCTCAGGGTCCTTGATCTCCTCTTCACATCTAAAAGGTAGAGATTTTGCCATTAAAATGGCTACCCACCTTTCCTGGTACTCTTCCCTGCCCCAAAACTTGACCAACCCATAACTTCTTCAGTAGTGAGACCTGTGACTCAGGGAGATGGGTTTCTTGTAGGAACACTGTGTGTGGGGAGAATTGGTTCATATGTCTCAGAACCATATATTTTTTCTTGTTATCTCTGCCTCCTTTTATATTCCAGGTAATACACTTAATACCTAGAGCCATAGGTATAATAGGTTATTCTTTTTCTCCACTTTGTCCTTATTGGTGATGCCCTATACCCCTCCAAATACCCTACCCTCCCTCTACCATCTCCACCCTAATCACAACAAAATCCCAACTAAACAATAATACAAGATCCCAAATTAAATTAAATACATCCACCAGTCTCCAGGCCTGAAGCCCTCTCCTTACCCACCGGTTCATATGCAGACCTCGTGGGCTCCATGGCAATGGTAATTAAGTAATAGGAAGTATACAAGAATCACAGAACTTTCTGTTAGTATTAATTAGCATTATGCCTAAGGTAACATTGGCTAAAGTAACTACTATAAGGTAAGAATATTGAAGACCATCCAAAGCAGAAACTTTTCAATTATTTGAGCCTGCAGTGCAGCTCTGTGAGGGCAAACACTAATCTTATTAAACCATTACTTATCTATAAAGTCAGTTACTATAATTTTTAATTGGGGGAATACCCCTACTCTACTACGAGCCCATGATTTAGGGCTAGCTGAGTTGAGCTTAGTGCAATAGTATACAAGCTTCTTTTGTTTTGTCTGGTATTATGCAGTAAATCCTGCATTCTTTAACATTTTCCAAATAAGAATGATTAATAGCTCTTTTACATTAAAAGGAAAAAGAAAATAAGTTAATAATGCCAGTTTATCAGCCAGATCTAGAAGGCTCGCCTGTACTGCAAAAATATTTTCTAATCTGCTAGCACTCAGGAATCGAGGACCATGTACAAAATCTTCTAGCAAAAGAAAAGTAGTCCTATGTTGTCCCCAGTCAGCCAGCTCTGCACATCTTCAGCCATATAGTCTAAGTTTACAACAGTTTTAAAACCTAAACAAAAAATTAACTCCGGTCTGTCTTTGTAGAGACAGTATTGCCAAAACAGTTCCAGTACTTATCCTTAATGGTCGCTGCTCAATCTCAACTATCTGGACAACATACAATATTATTCATGAAGCTCCTTGAAGATGTGCATATTTGCGTAGGAGAGACTAGAAAGCCGAGGATGTCATTTTGGTGCTCAGCCACTAGAGGGCACTGCTTACTGATTTGTAATAGAACTTAACATTAATAAACAAGAAACAGTCCAAAAGCGCACAAAATAGCTGGAATCAGTCAAACTCAAAATTGGTGGCAACATCCTATGTCCCCAGGAATCAGAGATAATAGCTGCAGAAATGGAACATCTACGGGCATAACCATAGAAGTTAGGAGAACTAGGTCAGTCACTTCCACAACGTTGATAGTTCTGACTCGTTGACAAACTGTAAACTTGAAAGTCTATTAGTCATTCGTAGTCTGCCAGGTCATGCCAGCAGTTAATTTATCTAGTAGCAAACAAACAACCACTTTCAGGTTTTAAACAGATCGGGGAGTTGCTTAGCGAGATCCCTCTGGGCCAGTTCAGCAGAATAATATTTTATTTATTTATTTATTAAAGTTTGAATTACAATCCTTTGAGTCAAGACTTGTAACCCCTGCAAATGGGGGTTCCCAAAAGACTTCAGGAGCTTGCTTGAATGCTCCAAGCCTGAATGGTGTTTGGCATTAAGCCATTTATCAGTGAGTGTTTTAGAACCTCTGGTACTGTCTCTTTAAGAGCTGTCTGCTTGCAGACATAATTAATTTGTATGGGGGACTGTGTGTTTCTTTGATTGAGTACCACTCAAGCTGCTGCCAATTCACTTCATTTTGCAGTCACTAGGAGTGCAAAGGGAACCTATCTGACAGATGTAACTGTTTGCCAGAAATTATTTAGTAATAATGAAATTACAGTTTGTCTAACCTGCTTTCTTTGCAGTCAGAACTGTGTCTGCTAGTTCCCCATTCTAGTTTTGAACTGCTGAACTGGACCAATCAGTGTGGGTAAGCTAGCTCTAAAATGGTGCCTTGGACGAATCAGAACTTGGACTCATAATCTGAGCCAGCCACAAGAGGATTGTATGGGCAGTGACTCTGGGAGATGTAGTTTAGACTTCAGCACCTTTTGGACCAACAGCAGCAGTCTATTGTGAGTGACAGCCAATCCAGTCAAGAACTGGGAGGAACTCAAAGGAAGTGCCGGTTTGTCGGTTGGAGTTTCAGTTGAGCTTTGGCAGTGAAGAAGGAAGGAGCCCTGTGCTTTTTCAGTGTGCAGTTTTAGTCAAAAAAACGTGTGTAAGGCCCAGAGTTCGGTCTGCAGCTTGTTAGGACTGAATCCGTCCTGTGAAAAGAATCAAGGATCTCTGAAGAGTAGAAACCAGGCTCACCCTGTAGAAGACTGAGGAATTGCTGAAAATTACACTCGGTCTGTCAGGAACTGAATCTGCTGTGTGTTCTCCGGGTATTGTGCAGTAATTGCGATCGGGATACAGATGCAGCCTGCCTGGTATAGTGCTTTCTTTTATATGGATGTGTGAAGAGGTTTGTGCACCTCAAGTGAGCCCTGCTGACATTGAAGGACCCTATCTTATTTGGAGGTCGTGAGTACTAATTCAGGGTCGCTCCCTGTTGAATTGCCACATTAAATCCAAATGGAATTACTGTACTGCTGACTGTTTAATTCTCTTTTTCTCTGTGTGAAAGGGCCCTACCAGCTGCCACGGTTTGGACTAGCCACTAGGGCTTGGGTACCCAGGGACAGTAACTGATAGGGATAGGCCTGTGCCAGAGCCATAGGTAGATTATTAAAGTGATAAGCTAATTAACCTGATTTCCCCTGTCTTGTTATATCCCCTAAATAAATCAGAGCTGCTTGTTTCAGCAAAGTTATACTGCCTGAGGTATTTGTCTATGTTAAAGTACTGTACTGTGATTGTTGCACTGTATCTCATTTCACAGGAGGTCCCAGTGCGGAACCAGACCTGGGGTAAGTGTATACTGTGAAGGTAATTCTGATATATTGTGTGGGCCACTAGTGGGAAGAAAGGGGTTGCAGTGTCCCAGAGGGCTGTGACCAAGTTAGTTTAACTATTGCAAACCCTGACCTCTGGGTGGAGGCACCCGCCATTGGATCCAGGCCCCTCAACCTGTTAGTGGCAAATCAGGCAGGGTAGTAGCCCTGGGATAGCGCCATCTAGGGGTTACAGACTCTTTTGCAAAGGCTCCACATCAGTACAGACATATTTCTTTCAGACAGATTAAACAAAGCGTCATTAAGTAGAATAATACATTAGGACTTTACATGATTACATCAAACATTTACTTATGACCTTCCTATTTATGCAAGCTTTTGGGGTGTAATTCTGATTATTTATATTTATTCATATTTATTTTTAATTTATATGATTATATGGTATGAAATGCTGTAAAGTTTTGTGCGGGCGCCCAGAGCCTTTGGGATTGCGTCTTTTTAAATAAACTTGCCTTTGCCTTTACTAAACTTGGTTTGTCTCTCTAGGGTTGTTTATAGACCCTGGGTGAGTCGAGGTGGAGTGAGTGGTAGCAGCCACACGTCTCGGAGTTAATGAGATGCCTCTTGATTTGTTTTTAAATTGGCCTAGATTAGGGGCCAGGAAGATGGGAGTTCATTAAGCCAGATGGGAGCCCGATAGCTAAAAGACCTTTGTCCTAGTGCGGTCCTGCAGTGGGGGACTAAGAGGGTGTGCTTGCCTGGTACCTAGGGGTGCTCCTGTGAGGGTTTGGTTGGGTGAGGGAGTGAGGCCAGTGGGTGCAAGCTTCATGAGTATCTTTTGGCTTGGAGACAAGTGTGGTATTTTAGCCTCCCTTTGAAGGTCAGCCAAGTCCGCTCGTTTGTAGGGGTTGCAGGTGTAGGTTAGTCTATCACTTCTGTGACCAGTCGGCAGGTTTTATTGAGGGCAAGATTGATGCGATTAAGGGCAGTGAGGTCAGCCGTCCCATATATTATTATCCGTAGTCAACCAGTGATAGGACTGAGCTAGTCACTGCCAGCCGTGGGGCCTGGGGGGCAGTGTCTGTGCCTATAGAAATCCCAAGTCTGGTGTTTACCAAGGAGGAGAGGTGATTGGCGTGTATGTGGTAGGTAAGGGATGTGTCTAGTGTGATGTCTAGATATTTGAAGTGCGGAACCTGTTCAATTTGGATGCCCTGATAGAGATACTTAGGTGGGTGCTACTGCAGGGATTTTGGTGGTGCGCAAAGATCATGGATTTGGTTTTAGTGTAATTTAGTATTAATCAATGCTCAGTGAACCAGTTCTCTAGTTCATGAAAGTAGTTTTGTAGAGTAAGTTGGAGGGAGTTAGGAGGGCTATCTTTCCTGTACAATACTGTGTCGTCTGCATAGAGCAGAAGCTTACCACAGCAGGCTTTTGGGAGGAGTTCAAGAAGAGAGGTGAAAGTGAGGGCCTAGAATTCACAAGGACTGTTTTTGTGCGGACAGGGTGATGTTGATTTTGACTTCTTGTGTCCGGTCAGTGAGATAGTGCTTGAACCAGAGTATTGTGTCGGGGCGAGATTGCGGGAGGGAGTAAGTGGATAAGCAGAGCATGACTGACTATCGAATGCTTTGGTTAGGTCAACAAAGACTGCACCTGCTATAGACCCCTGTTCAAGAGCCTCGTGTATGTAAGATGTAAATTCGAGAAGGGCAGTGGTGGTGCTGTGACCTGCTCTGAACCTGTGCTGTTCTTGGCACAGTAGTGTGTGACTAGCCAGGTACTCTGTGAGTTGGTCTGACACTATTCTTTCGAGGTGGAGGAGAGTATCGTGATGGGTCTATAGTGCCAGGATTGGTTGGATCACCCTTTCAAGGATTGGCATGATAATTCCCCTTTTCCAGAGTGTAGGGAATTGGCCTAGTCGCAGGGAGCAGTTGAATATTTTGGTGAGGTGAGGGAGGGTCACGCCTAGAGTTAGACGGAGGATTTTGAGGTCTAGGGAGTCGCTGCTGTACCTCTTGTTGCATAAGGCTTTAGCCAGGTAGTGTTTGGCCTTACTACAGGAGATGGTTCTGAGCCGGAGGGTGGACATAGGGAAGGTGGTAGAGGGACCCTGGGAATAGGGTCAAAGAAGTTTGGTGGGAGTATGTGACTGATGTCCATGAAGGAATTGTTCAGGACATTGGATATGGTGTTGGGGTTCTGGGAGAGGGCATCATTGTAGAGTATCTGTGACAGTGTTAGGTTGATGGTTTCCCACAGAGCTCCTTGACATTGCTCCAGAACTTGTTCCCAGAGCCCCAAGGCGAGGCGAGTGCTTGTTTGTAGTAGTTTGTCTTAGGTAGCCAAATAGCCCTGGTGCACTTGTTTCTTGCCTCTCTATAGAGTTGTCTGTCATGGGGAAGCTGGGAGTTCAGTACCCTGCGCCAGAGATTATCTCTATGATGCATTTGCTCTAGCAGGGTCTGCGAGATCCACGGGTGTCTATTTTCTATAACCTTTTTTGAGAATGGGGCATACTTGTCACAGGCAGTATTAAAGATATTAATAAAGGAGGTAAGGGCAGCATCAGCGGACTGGGCGGTGTGTCCAGTCACTGGTGGAGAGATGGCGTTTAATTTTGGTTATGGCCTTTTTGAGGTGCCTTTGGTGGGATATTTTGGGTTGGCTGGGTGTGTTCTTATTTGACCAATAGCAGGAGAGGGAGAGTGGCCACTAAGGACGTCCGGAGGACTTTAATATTAGAGAGGTGCTTAGGGAAGTTTGTGAGGATGAGGTCTAGCAGAGTGTGTGTCCCTGTTCTGGGATCTTGCCTTGTAGGGGACTGGACTACTGGGGTCAGGTCATGTACTTGGGCTGCGTCTTTGAAGGGGGCTGATGCCTTTGATAACCAGTTCACATTAAAGTCACCCATGATAATCAGCTCACTCCTGGGAGCGGGCTATGCTGGTGAGTAGAGAGTTAAAGGCTAATTTTGGTTATTGTGTATGTAGACTGCCATTATGTATAATGGTTTCCCAGGGGAGCCAAGTGTAGCTTTGATTGTAATGGCTTGTCCCCGTGGTTCTGGTGAGGCAAAGGGACCAGTAGTGGCTGTAAATTAGCTCTGGCATATAGCACAGCCTCCACCCCTCTTACCCACTCTATCTGCTCTGAAGATTAGTAGTCATTTAGAGACAACTGCGGCATTCGGTATATTCCTCACAGCCAGGTTTCAGATAGAGCCAGGATGTCAGGGGAGTGTTGAGCCATCCATCCTTGTAGCAGTGTGAGTTTCCTTGGTAGGCTGCGGATGTTTAGTGATGCCAGTAGTAGGCCACCATTCCGCGTCCCTTGGTCCTGCTAGCCGGCATAGGTCCCGGTTGGGGTGTATGTTACCAGACATGAGGAGGAGAGCATGCCTGAGTGCTGCTGTCTGGAGATGTTTTCGATGAGAGCACGGATGGGTGGTATGATTGTGTAGTCTGACTGGTATGGGATGGATTGGATCAGTGCGCTAATAGCGCTTGGTGTAAGAGAGGATTGGGGCTATTTAGTGGGTGAGTGTTTGATGGGGGTGTTGGTCTTGCCTGTAGGGGCCGCATAAGGTGCAGCTAAGGCTCTGGGTGAAGTGGAGCCAGATAGTGCTGTGGGAGATGAGTTTGGTGGGGTTGCAGGTGTGAGTTTGTGGGGTAGTGAGTGCTGAGGCAATTATCTGAGTCACAGGAGTTGTGTTTTATGAAAGGAGAGAGGGTTGGAGTAGGAAACGATTGTTAGGATTAAGATGGAGTGGATAAGTGAGCTTTGGCTGCTTGTCATGCTGTCTGCCTTGGGAGTGAAACAATAAGTACAAGAGAGAGCCTCTAGCATTTAATGAGTATAGCCTGCAAATGGTAAAGTTAGCTGATAGGTTTTGTGCTCACATTGATCGTCCCTGCTAAAGCTGAAACACGACCAAGGGTGGTGGTGGGGGCAGTAGCATGGCCTGTAACGGATCAATTCAAGTTGTTAACAGGCGCGAGCTGCACTGTGGCTTGTGGACTCTCTTCGTAACTTACACAGCTTCTGGGGTAGGAGGGCTGAGCGTACGGTTCCTCGCAACCTTGTTGCTTGGCGTGTGTGGGGAGGGCTGCACAATCTGTCCTCGCGACCTCCGCAGTGGTCCCTGTCTGTGGACAAGGAGTAGGAGAAGGAGAAGTTAATATACTGCCTGGTTGAGGGCATTACACAATATTGAACAGCTTTTCCGATCATTGGCTATGCAACAGTGAAAGCGTAGCTGGCTCAGTGAATCAGGGGAACACTCTGGAGATCCCGGCATATTTGACTGTACCACTCTGCAAATGTACTTCAAGTTTGGCTGGATGTAATAGCCTGTGCTTAATTTGTGCTGCCCATAGTGTTTAAAGGATAGGTCGGTCAGCTTGCTGTGGCGGACTTTGTAACTAAGGTCTGGGACCACTCTGTGTTTTCCCTCCCATTGCACGGCATCCAGTTGGTGAACTTTACGAAGGATGTTATCTCTGTCCAGGTAATTGAGTAATTTAAAATTATTGGTCTCGGAGCTTGGATGTGGAAGGTTTGGCCGGGCTCTGTGTCCCTTTCTATAATATATGCTGGACCAGTGGGGCTCTGTCCTGCCACCTTTTACAACATTTTTGTAAAAATTCTATAGTGCTCGCCCTCCGTAAACTAAGTAGCACCAGATTGTTTCTCCTATTAAGCACCTTCTAGGTCATCTAGCTTGTCCTCCAGTTTCCCCAATCTACAGTTTAGGACAGGAATGGCTGGCTCCATCTTTGTCTGTTTGTCCTCTATTGAGGATATTCTAACTTCTGCATCATCTACTCTTGGGCTATTTCTTTTATATGAGTTTCAATTCCTTAAGAGCTTGAGTATTGTAAAGACTGCCGTTTTAATGGTAATATGCTCCAGGACTATACGTGGTTGCCAACGCATCTGGCTGGAGCCTGGGGTTGCATTGGTGAGTTATCCCGTCAGAGACCTCTTAGCATCCAGGGAAGGCAGTGGATCCTCACCCGGCTCCTCCATCATGGACTAGATTGTTGAAATCCTCTGCGCTATGTCAGCTTGGGAGGCTTTCTGCATCGTCTTGCCTTTGTTAGAAGCTTTGGTAAGCAGCTGGAGCAAGCAATCAGTATGAAGTTCTGCTTTTTAAAGTAGTTATTTGTACCGTTGACATGGGCGCTAAATAGTCTACCCTGAAGCCTGCATCATGTAGCGCCTCGAGTGCAGGCTATTATAAAAATACAAAGAAATTTCAGGAGAAGACGACTGAAACTTGGTTCCAGTGGAACCTTAAGGGGATGGAGGGCTCTCCAGATGGTCATTTATTTATAAAGGTAAGAAAAGTAATTTTATTTGTAAAAGGAAAAAAGGTAGAATCTTTCTACAACCAGGCTGATGTAATTTATGCTGGTTATGAGATGCAGAGATGTCCCTAGAGCCAGGTGTGCTCTTTTGGTGGCCAGTGAGCAGGCTATATACTCAACGTCTTGAATCCCCAAGTTGCTAAATCATAGGTAGCACTCGGTAACAACTTCATCTCTGTAACACCCTATACTTTTCAGCCTGCACACCACAAGCTATGGTGTCAATGTGTTTGTGATTATTTCTGCTTGGCCAATTTGGGGGGTTACTAGTACAAAGTCACTGGCTTTAGCAATGTATTTTTAATTAATTTTGTTTTCATTTTGTTAAGTTAGCCTGACAAGTTTGTTTGTCTTACATACTGCACTTAGTCATTAGTATCTACATGTTACTAGTTGTAGTTGATTGATGACATCCATAACCAGAAGGATTTTTTTTTTTTTTTTTTTTAAATCGGACAGGTTGAACGTAATAGTCTGTTTTACTGGCAGTTGGAAATTACCATTGTGAGATAACATCACACAGCTTTAAAATGTTGTTAGAGCATAAAATCTCTGTGGTGTATGCCTTCCTTTTATGGTACAAAATTACACCATTTTAAATAACTACAAGCTTCCAGTGGGTCTGCCAAGCATATATCACACCAGGACAATCACCTCTCTGCTACTTCAAGACAATTGCAGTCCCCTAATACACAGAAGATAATGCCTGATGTACAGGTGATAACTATGGTATAATCACCTTGAGTGGTTGCTAGGGCATCAGTAAACCTCGGGGCGCAGCTCAAGAGGTTTACAGTGCCTGCAACCCGCAGACAATTACACCATGGTTATCATCTGTACATCAGGCATTGTCATTTGTAGTATATGAGACTCGACATGAGAAGTTACCCCCACCCCGAACACAAGTAATTTAGCCTTACCTCATTAATGAATCTGCACTACAGCCACATGATTGTGTAGGAAAACTATTTATTAGGATACACAGACTGAATGACAGTGGGCCAAAATAGCACCAGAGTTAAAATCTCTATCAGACATAGAGATTACTGGACTCAGTAACAGTAAACTGAGACAACTGGAATGTTATTTGAATACTGAACGGAGGCCAACAATCACATTCGGATGTGTAGAATACAAATAACACTGGCATTCCATTTTGTAAACCCACTGCTATGACATAGATGAGATTTATAAGGTTCTGACATCACAACAGTGGGATTACAAGGTTGTAATATGTTTGATTTCAGTGGGTATCAAGGTCTACCCATACATTATATTATTAGTGAGAAGGCATACTGTTGTATTAAGGGCTGCAATTGTCTTTGGGTGACCTCGAGGTGTTTGTCCCAGTCCGATACCTGCTTGGAAGACCCACTGGATACTTATGAGTGGTTTGAAGACTGTCTCCTTTTTATTTATTTGATTCTAGGATTACAATTACCTTTGAGCCAAGGCCCTTTTACAAAGGTTCCACGTCACATGTTACAGAAGACTACAAAAGTTGCAAAGAACACAGTGAAGTTGAATTAGAGACAACACAAATCAACACTAAAAAACTGGGAAGGGAGTAAGAAATTATAGGAAGAGGCGGTTGGAGGAAAAAGAGAGGGGTGGTAGGAGGTAAGAGAAGGAGCAGGGAGAATAGTGAGGTGGGGCCGGGGAGCCAAGGGCGTTGTCCGGGCCATAAGTGCAGGAGAGAACGGGCCCTGGGAGGGCAGGTGTGGAGGCCAAGGGCCCTGCAACAGCAAGCACAGGAAGAGGGTGCTAAAATTGTTAGCCAAGGCAATGAGGGTGTTTCAGAGCCTGGATTTGAAAGCACCAAGTAAGGTGGTAGAGGTAGTGTCATTAGCAAGACCGTTAACCAGGTGGGGCCCCTAGGCGAAAGATCTTTGGCCTTGGGTTGTGTGGCAGCGGGAATTTGAAACAGTAGTGGCTTTGATCCCCTGGTGATTCGACTGTTGGTTTTGGTTGAAGGAGGTACAGACTCCTGGGGCAAGTCCCATCTGGATTTTCTTTGCAACAACACATGTTTGGTACTTAATTCTATTTTCTAGCTGCAGCCAATTTGTTTGAATGTAGAGGTCATAAGTGTGAGTGAGACTTTTGCACTAGTGATGAGTCGACAGACCTTGTTTAGGGTGGTGGTTACCCATCTGAGTGCTGTGGCAGTGGTGGAGCCATAGATGACAAGGCCATAGTCAATCTGGGAGATGATGGAGCTTTGGACAGCAGCTGCTAGGGCCTCTTTGGTTAGGTGTGCGGAGGCGATAGAGCAAGGCCCAGTCTGGAGTTTGCAGATTGGCAACGTTATTTATGTGGGCAGCGTAGGACAGGTGGGTGTCTAAGGTGATTCCAAGATATTTGAAGGATTGGACCTGATCCAGTGGGCCACCTTGGCTGGTGTTTATGGAGAGATGGAGATGCTTGTGCTTGTTATGGCAGCTGGTGAAAATCATGGTTTTGTTTTTTTCTGGTTAAGGATTAACTTATGTTTTTGAACCAGTTCTCGACCGAGATGAATCTATGCTGAAGGGTCAGTTGTAGGTGGTTTGGGTCCTGATGGGAGACAAGGATGACAGCGTCATCCGATACAAGTATAATTTGTTGAGCACAGGAGTCAAGGACTGAGTTAAGGAACAGGCTGAAAAGTAGTGGGCCCAGGATGGAGCCCTGGGGAACACCAGAGCGACCTCTTTAGTATCAAAGAACACATCCACAATTTTCACACATTGGGTCCGGTTTCAAGATAGCTTCGAACCATGCACAGATTCAGTGGAGAGACCAGTGTTCTGTAGTTGACCAAGCAGGCGGATGGTGGATGGTATTAAAAGCCTTGGTCAGGTCTATAAATATTGCTCCAGTTAGGAGACAGTTGTCCAGAGAGTTGTGGATGGCACCAGTGAACTCAAGAAGGGCAGTAGCAGTGCTCTGTCCTTTTCCAAAACCACATTACTGCTGGCAGAGGATGCTATATTTGCCCAGATAGTTGGTGAGCTGGTCAGCTACCATCCGTTCCAGGGCCTTAGAGAGAGGTGGAAGGAGAGAGATAGGACAGTAATTCCCATGTGTGGTCCTATCACCACTTATATGGATTGGAGTGATTGTAGCCGACTTCCATTTATCTGGGAACTGGCCGAGAGAGAGAGAGAGTAAAATCCTGGTGAGAGGCCCCAGAACTTCCTCTAGTGTAAGAGACTGAAGCTTGAGGTCCAGTGTATCGGTGCTTGGTCTGGTGTTGCAGATGGCTTTGGAGATGCACTTCCTGACTTCATACCCATTTACTGCTTTGAAGTAGAAGGGGGTTGTTGGGTGGAGTCTGATAGGTGGGTAGAGGAGTGTCACTAATGTTGAAAAAGTCGGAAGCGCTGCTAAGGTCTGTAAGCATCACTGAAGGTGTCAGCAATGATTTTAAGGTCCATTGTAGTACTCCCATTTATCTGGAGCACGGTCGGGAGTGATTTGGACTGCTTCCAGAGACATCTTTTATGTTATTCAAAGCTCTCCTATTTCCCCACGAGTCAGTGAGTGCTTTCTTGAAGTAGTCAGATTTCTGTTGGGCGTATGGATTTGGTGCAATCATTCCTTGCGATTTTATATTTTTGGATGTCAGCTTGCTTCCGGTGGATCTGGTCAATTCCCAGAGATGGTTCCTGTGTTTAACTTCTTTATGAGGGAGCCCGATAGCCACGGATTGCAGAGAGATTTAACTATGCACTTTTTAGCAGGGCGAAGGTGTTACAGGCTTCATTAAAGTTGAGGATGAATGGGTTCAGGGCGGTATTTGTGTAGTGGCCCAGTAGATGGGAGATCAGTCCTGATGGAGTAGGTGTATTTTTAGGGCAGGTTAGCTGACCACGGGGTAGGACTTTGCTGAGGATGATTTTTGGCAGGGGCTTACAAAATTTATTTGACCAGGTACAGCTGATGGGGAGTGATTGCTGAGTGAGTCGGGCAGGATGGTGGAGCTTGTGATCAGAGTGGGTGGCTAGTCAGGATCCAGTCCATTAGTGTGCTGGTTCCAGTTTTATAGTTCTTTCTGGTTGGGGAGTCCAGCATCTGGGTAAGGTTTGCCAATATGACTGAATCCCTGGCAGCCCCTGCCTCAGCTCCCAGCCAGTTTACATTGAAATCACCGAGTAGGACGGTTTCAGGGTCAGGTGGAAGTGCTTTGATGTAGTCCAGTACTGCGTGGAGGCCAGGTCCCGTTCTTTGGTGGGATATAAATGGTAATGACCGAGGGCTTTATTCTGGGCACCAAGTAGGATTCTGATGTGCAGTAGTTGGGCAGAGGATGTCAGTAGGTCTATGTGGACAGGGTGCCCCATCAGATTGTCTTTCAGATACAGTGCACATCCTCTCCTCTTTAGACTTACGATCGAGCCTAAAGATACTAAAGCCTGGGAGGGAGTTTGCTTGATCAGGCACCAAGGGGTGAGCCAGGTTTCTACCACCGCCAGAATATCAGGATGGTGGGCACTTCATGGCTAGCTTGCAGTTGGCCAAGTTTAGGTAGTAAACTGCAGATGTTCAGGCATATAATTGAGAGAGTGCCTGTGCGCTTGGTTTGGGTGGAGACCCTTGCCGACTTTGGGCCTGGGTTGGGGTGAATATTTCCCGATAGTAGCAGGAGGAGGAGTAAGAGTTTCAGGGTGGCCAGTCATAATTCCCTGTGGGAGAGCTTGCAATTCTTTTTAGAGAAGGAGCATGTTGAGGCATTGTTGCGTGGGTACAGCAGGAGTGTTGTGAGCAGGGATGACAGCGGGCCCAGCGCACACTTGCAAGAAGGTGTAGATTTGCAGTGAGGGGTGACCCCTAAGGGCAAGATTAGTCAATGAAGAGTGCCAGTCTGGGAATAGGAGTAATTCAGCTTGTAGCTTTGGAGAGGAGAAGCAGGTTGTAGGAAAATGGAGCGGGGGACAAAGGAGGAGGAGTAGGTATAACATAGCGGGGTGATAGTCATATTAACAGAGGTAGAAAAGGCAGCAGGAGCAGCAGCTGGCAGGATGAGCAGAGGAGGGGGTGGAGTGAGAGAAAGGCGGAGAAGAAGGAGCCCAGTAGGGAGTAAAAGAGGGAGGGCAACACCAATGGTGGCACTCACGGCTTCCCGGACAGTGGAGGACTTCTTACCCGGCTCTGTGGATCCGATAAACACGCCAGGAGGAGGCGGCAGATTCCATGTACGACTGCGCCGGAGCTAGAGTGCAGCCCTGTCAGAGGCTTTAATCTAGAGGAGGGAGGGAGAAGGTAGAGGTTAAAATGGTAAGAGCTGGAACACTGGGGCAGTGACACAGTGGAAAACAAATCGGGGCGGAACAGGCAAGCAAGAGATGGATGGGCGGCAGCTACCAGACAAGTGCTAGGCAGGAAACTTGACCTGGCGGATGTTTTTTTTTGGGGGAGAGGTGTAATGAGGCAGTAGAATTTACAGGAAGTGAAAGAAAACGCACGGGGTGGAGGAGGAAGAAAGAGGACTAGGCAGGAGAGGGAGGCGGTTCAGGCCCAGAGTACAGAGAGGGTCAGAGATAGGGAGAAACGCAGAAGGGCAGTCAGGCAGATTTCACAGCATACATTTTCGTAATTGGATCGCTTTAAACAGGTCACGGTCTTAGCTTGAATCAGAATCAACTTAACAGCAAGTAAAAACAGAAATAACGTTTGAGACAGGCCCCTAAGGCAGTGGCAGTTATAGCCTGAGGAGCGGGCTGAGAGAGAAAAAATTCTGCAAAATTCTGCTAAAGTCAATAGGCGCAATGGGTCTGAGACAATTCAGAGAGGAGCAGGAAGTGCAGCCAATAAGGGCTCAGCAGAAAAGGCAGGGTCCAATCAGGGTTGAGCACGGAGGCTGGGCCAATGGCGGCACTCATGGCCTTCCCGGACAGTGGAGGACTTCTACCCAGCTCTGTGGATCTGATAAGCGGCCAGGAGGTGAGCAGCAGGTTCCGTAGCCACGGCCGCGACTTCGAGGCAAGTGCAGCCCTGTCAGAGGCTTCAATCTAGAGGCTTTTTGCCTAAGAAAGGAAGGCATACACCATTATCATCATTGGGTGCTATGCAAAAAGGTGTGAATGGCTATGCATGCATATCAGGGTGTGTAGGCACTCTGTAACCACTGTGCCCCCAGCGTGGCATTCAGGAAGGGTCACAGACCCAGCGCACCCAATCCCTCGTCCTGTAGACAGCTCCATGTGGGAGGCATTACAGGGCATGCCAGCACTATGCGGTATTCATGAATCCACTAGTGCTGGCCGCATGGGTGAGCTGGGCGGGCGCGAAGGCACGCCAGGGCTGACCCTGCTATAACCCACTGCATGCTCCAACCCCGCCGCAGACCTGCGCACTGGGGAGAGGGACTGCAAACAGGTGGCTGGCTTTGGTGAATGCCGGCAGGTGTGCACCTGTCCACCGGGTGCAGGCGGTGTAGGGGTACATACATTTTGGTACTTCCGTGCACTCTTTGTGCATAGCACCCATTATTATTATTTTGTTATGTATGTATGTATGTAGTCTATCTTGTTATTTTGTATATGTACTCTTCTTTGCACATTTGTATCCATTATTACTTTGTATCATGAATGTAGATGGTGATAAACTTTGAAACAAGCTAAACCTTTTATAGAGCATTATATAAATCTAAACATACCGCTTAACAGAGTCATTTTCTGAAACATGGCACCAGTGAAAGCTGATGTCAAGAGTTCAGGACAACAGGTAACCACCATCTTCATCACTCACAAAAGAGGTTACTGAAAAATACATTTATAGCTGTTATGAAACTGGGGTAGATTTCATGAGTTGTCATGTGGCAAAATGAACAAAAACTACAGCTACAAAACAGTTTATTCTTATACTACATTGTAAAAATAAAATGTAAATAAATTATTGGCCATACTTTATATTACAAAGCCTCAACAAGTACCCTTAACTGAGCTGGCCTCACTGAGACAGCTAAGTGCATCTGTCATCAGTGGGATCCCCCAGGGTTTGGTCCTGGGGTCACTCCTGTTCAATGCCTATGTCTCAGACATAGGGAGGGGTGTTAGGAGTAGGCTGAGTCTCTTTGTGGATGACTCAAAACTGGGAGCACTGGCGGACGGGGAGGAGGGAGAAGGCCTCCAGGGGATCCGGATACCCTGGAGGGGTGGTCAAGGAAGTGGGATTGAAGTTCAATGAGGAAATGTAAGGTGCTGCATCTGGGAGTCAGAACCGAGCCATGCATACACCCTCTGGGGTCATCAGTTGCCATCGCTGAGAGGACCTAGGGTAGTGATGGACATCAAATGAATAACACTGAGAATTGTTGAAGAGCCAAAGCAAACATCATACTGGGCTGCATAACCAGGGGATTACCTCCAGGAGAAGGAGGTGATCCTCCCTCTGTATAATGCCCTGGTTAGCTGCATCTTGAGTACTGTGTGCAGTTCTGGAGACCCACGTCTAAGAAAGACATAGCACTGCTGGAGAGGGTCCAGAGGAGGCAACCAGGATGATCCAGGGCATGGAGGGTAGGCCCTATGAGGAGAGACTGGAAGAACTCAGGCTGTACACATTGGAAGAGAGAGGGACGGGGCATGATTAAGGTCTCAAGCATGTAAAGGGATAAATAAGGGCAGAGCCAAGGAGGTGTTCAGGCTTAAGAAGGGGGACCACCAGGGGGCATGAGTGGAAACTGGAGGGTGGGAGTACAGGGAGAGCATAGGGACGTACTTCATCACTGAGAGGGTGGTGGAAACATGGAACACACTGCCCAGGAGTCTGGTGGAGGAGAACACAGTGGAAGGATTCAAGAAGGGTTGGGACAAGTACAGGGGTATACTGAAGCCGGGAAGGCCACATCTGGGGTTGGGGTGGTGGAGGAGTGAGCTCCCAGTAGGGTGCTGGCTACTGAGCAGACACGATAGACCATGAGACCTATTCTGCTGGCTTTACTATGTTACTATATGTCTCTGACACTGATAGGAGAGGGTCTGCAGAATTGGAAGTCAGAATTTAACAAATAAATCAAGCATTTCTTTACATTTACATATTTATGTCTATCAGACATATGCACTAATGCAGCTATGGAAATCCAGCACATCCAAGGGAAAATATTACCTAAAAATCTTTTTCTAAAATCTACACTGTCCTCATTGGGTCATGGTTGAATCAGTCTGTACTTATTCCTTAAAATTCACAAGACAATGCCAATTCACATGCTAAAAACAAGCCTTCAGTCACTTCACAAGACAATGCTAAACTTCATCTCACAGGATCTCCAACCAACCCCAACACGCAAGTAATACACATCACCTTATAGTAACATGTAGGTGTCAAACACAGTTTACATGCAGCCATCAAGGACTAAGGCAACAAGTTGTCTGTCTGAGCTATGCATATTATGCACCATAAAACATAGCCTACATTTACTGCTGAGTAGAAGAAGAATTTCTTCCATTACTCCTAACATTCCCACAGCAATACATTTTGACTATGAGCAGCAAATGGCCTAATATACTGTCTATGCAAGATGTGTTTGGCTATTACATTACTGCTAAAGGTATTTCATGACAAGAATATTTCATTTCAAAAGCTATCAACACAAAATAGGAGCATCTTCTGTTATTGGATTTTAACAACACCTTCAGAAGACCACTTCAACTACTTCATTTATGGGTGTACCATTTCTATTTACATGCTTAATTCCATAAGTTTGTTTCCCTTTCTAATATATGCCTCATGTTACATATAATGCTCTTGTGTGAATGAATATCACAATTGTACAGCTTTCTGAACATTTTTTTCAACCACTGTGTAATTAACATAATGTAATATATGCTTGTAAGCTAGCACATTTACATCACTGCAAATGCACACATAATGCCACTGTTAAATAAGCAGTGAAGGAAAAAGATTTAGCATTTACCATTTTATTTATTTAGTTATTCATTATTTTAGTTAAACACCTTACTTTACAGGAGGGTATTACATCAATGCATAAAGCACGTAAAATGTATTTATTTAAGAGATTTACCAGGTGGGCATACTGAGTGGGGACGCCTGTTTCCATATGACTTGGGGAATTACAGAAAATACAACCAGGACAAGTGCATACAGGAATAAAAACATAGGTACAAGTAGTTACAAAGCTGGGTTCATTTTAGGTTCAACAGGTATTCCAAGGTTTAGTCCTAGGAACAGAGTATAAACAGGCAGAGAACATACAGGTACATGGTCATCTTGCTGGGTGTTTATAATGGCACAGTACATATAGATGCACTGGTATTTACCCTGTTTAAATAAAGGTACGGTGTATAGGCAAGGCATGGAACTTGTGGGTACATTTGGTAGTGGGCGATCTGGTGAAGGAGGTGAGGCAAAGTCAGAACTTCAAAGAAAAAATTCCTATTCTTGAGTAAACTGCCGGGAGTTCAGAGTGTTGAGGTACTGTCAGGGCACATGGTTGTAGATCTGGCTTGCTGGTAGCAGTTGCATGTGTCAGAGAAATGGTCATGGAGGAGCGGTTTAAGGAGTCTTGGGGTGGAGGTGAGCCTGATACCAGCAGGAAGATCATTCCAAAGTTTGGGCAATCAATATTTGAAGGTGGATTGGCCCTTTCACGTGTGCATGAATGGGACTTGGAGGAGTCTGGAGGCGGAGGTTCTGAGAGAGTAGACCGGGAGGGTTGTGCCGATAAGGCGGAGCCGAGGTGGTGGTGGTGGTGGTGGGGGGATGGGATGGAATTTGTCCAGAATTTAGCTATGACATTGGAGCAGTGTATCTGCCAATGGGACGGAGGAGTGTAGTGCTAGGGAACTGTATAGGTCACAGTGATGGGTCGTGGGGGCATTCCAGGATGAAGCGACAGCAGGAGGAAAGAGGGTGTCCAGGCTGGCCAAGGTGGATGAGGGAGCTGAGCCATAAACCATGTCACCGTAGTCAAAGATTGGGAGAATCATTTTATGCACTATTTCCTCCGGACTGGTGGGCAAGCACCCTTTGTTGAAAAAAGTGTGCCCAGTTTGGGGTGCAGTTTTTGTGTAGCGAGTCAATGTGAGCGGAGAAATCAAGGTGTTGGTCAAGCCATACTCCCAAGTATCTGAAGGAGGTGCAAGACTCCAAGGGGACCGTCCAGGGTATGGAAGGCAAGGGAGCAGCTAGGCGGGAGAGTCGAGGTTGCATGCCAAGGTTAGGAGATGGTTTTCTTTGTATTTAGTAATAGTTGATTGGACCTGAGCCAATTCTGTACAGCATCAAGTCTTGTTGGAGAGCAGCAGTCACGTCCCCAGTGGAGGGGCCAGAGGCATACAGTACGGTGTCATCTGCATACATTTGTATGGCTTAGTTTGAGCAGGTCAGTGAGGTCATTTAGAAATATGGAAAATAGTAGGGGCCCAGGACAGAGCTTGGGGACCCTATAGTGATTGGGAGTGGGGGAATACTTGTGTACCACTTTTACCGATTGTTGTCTGACAGTCAGGTAGGCCTGGAACCAACTAGTGGCAAGGCAGGAGAGGCTCATGTCATTTAGTTTTGCAAGTAGCTTGGGTTGGGAGACTGTGTGAAGGCCTTGGCCAGATCTATGAAAATAGCCGAGGTGATATGCCCTTTGTCCATCCCTGACGAGATGTCATTTGAGAGTCTTAAGAGCGGTGATGGTGGAATGTGATGTATGAAACCCTGACTGATAGGGTGAAGAAGGAGGCAGAGTTGAGGAATTGAGTGAGTTGGGCAAGGGCTAGGTGTTCCTGAAGATTGGCCAGTACTGGAAGAAGGGAGATGGGGCGGTAATTTAGTGTCAGTGGCTCAGTAGGTAGCACATTCGCCTCTGAGGCCGGGAGATCAGAGAGCTGTGGGTTCAGTTCCCACATCTGGCACTTGGTTAATATCCCAGTACTGACACTGTAGTGCAGCATGAGAGGGTGCTGCACTTGAGGTGCCGCTTTCAGATGAGACATTAAACCGAGATCCCATCTGCCTGGATTGGTGGTAGTTCAGGTGGATGTTAAAGATCCCATGGCACTTATCGAAAAGAGTAGGGAATTGTTTATTTACAGAAAATCAAAACATCCATACAAAATCTCAAAGACATGTAAAGAGAACACGCTACACACACAAAAAAAATAAACAATCTGAACAATCAGGTAAAGAAAGGGAACCAACCCCATCAAATCCAATAAACATGCTTCCAATATTCATGAAACAAATGAACCGTCAGGTGATGCAATTCAAAGTCTTTCAGAGTTCTCAATGCTGAGTCAATATGATGTAAAACAACTGTAGGTAAAGTATCAGTATGTTGTAAAGAAAATAAGCATCGTGCCTGCCACATATAAAATTTAACACAGGCAAAAATCATGGAGAGGGTACTTGGATGATATCTGGAAAAAAACAAACAGAATAATCCCCAGGACCAAACATTCATAAGACACATGACAAGAGGAACCCCACCCCACTTAGTAAGCATAACAGACCAAAATTGTTGGGCATAATGGCAAGTGAAATAGAATGAGACAAAGTGTCTTCCAAACCATCACATTCCATACTGAATACAATGTCTTTCAGACACAGCCTTATGCTTGAGGTTACCTAACCCCTAGTCTACCATGACAACTGAGCCATGTCGCATCCCACATCCGATCAGGTATCCTTCCATCTGTAAGCACTTTTAAGGCTAAAGGTACCTTAGTGGGAAAACACCTAGGAAAATCCACGTGAGCTAAAAATTAGAGGACATAATAATCTTCATATAAACCCTTTCGGAGAGCCGATGAACCTTGTTCTGAGCCAGGTGCCACTGATGTAGTTAACGGCTACTTAAAGTAGAAATGAGGGTGCCCCATAATTTGACTTAATAGGTGCTTCAGTCGACCACCACATTAGAAAGTCCTTGAATAAAAAATGACCAGGAGTTCCAAGGATGGGACTGATACTGTGCAAATTCTTTAAAAGTAGCCTTAATAAAAAGTAAAAAACAGTGGATTTATCATTCCAAGTCCACCCATCCTAACAGTAAATATGTAAAATCACACTTGATCGGGTTCAATCGCTCCCCATAACATTTGAAAGAGTATACTATACAAACTGGTTTCATAAGCCCTAGGCTGGGGAATACTAACTTAAGTATAAAAAGACAGGCAATAAGAATTTTGTAATAATCAAAATACGCTTCTTTTAGAAAAAGTCTAAGACTTCCATAACAGGACCTTTCCCTCACCTAGTTCAATACGTGGTTTCCAATTAGGTCTGCTAGATTGCCCGACCCAAACAGACAACCCAATATTTTAATCGCCCCAAAGAGATAGCAATTAGTCCAATATAAGGTTCAAAAGGGCCTTCCCCAAAAACTCCTGCACTCTTATAATTTATTGAAGTCCCTGAAATAGAACCAAACTGTGCTAATATGGACAAAGCTAAGCTACCTGAAACCGAATCTTGTAACATAAGATGCATGTCATCTGCATAAACAGCCAAAACCTGGTCAGGAACATCCAAAGCAGGTGACAAACCCAGAATATGTGGATGATTGGAGTTCCGTATTAAAGGGTCTAGTACAAAGGTATATAGTAGTGGGCTAAGTGGACAGCCCTGGCGAACCCCTCCCCAAAATACTGTTAACCAGGGAAAATTCTGAACATTCGATACAAAAGCCCCACCCAAGAGCTAAGCTTATTGAAAAACCATATCTTTGTAGGACTTGAAATAAAAATCATGAGACACCTTATTAAATCCTTAGCTTGATCCAAAGACAGTAAATATCCCGACAACTTCCTCAACTGACTACACTCACAGATATTACATAAGAGAATCAAGTTCTGATAAATATATCTACCAGGGATAGAACAGGTTTGGACAGGATGTATCAGGGAGGAGCCACACGTCAAAGCCGATGACACAAAATAGCAGAAAAAATCTTGCAGTCCGAGATTTGACAGAGTTATTGGCCACCAGTTTCCAATAATATGTTTGTTGTCTTTTTAAACAAAAATCATAAAGCATCTGCAAAACTCATGGGTAGGGTGTTAAGAATGAATATTTCATTAAACACCTGTGTTAAAATACTGCTCATATCATGCCAAAAATGTATATAATTCATTAACAAGGCCATCAGGGCCAGGAGAAACTCGTTTTCAAACGTTAATTTCTAGCCGGACTTCATCCTGGGTTATGGGCCTATCTATAATTTGAGAATTAACAGGTGATACTATAGGTAGCTGAAAAGAAAAACTCTTCCCAAGTACCTGTAGGTTGAAAGGCCTGACCATGTTGGCCCTTCAAAATAACTGAATAATATGCAGTATTTCTATATCAGTGATTTTAAAACCCCATCGAATCATAAAGATCACTCATGAGTTTCTTTTCCAAAGCTTGTTTACAGGCCAGAAAAGGATCCGAAACAGGGGATGACTTCAATCCATAAGATAATTAATCATGTATGCTGCAAGTCTTGCCATAATGAAACTGCGTCATTCTAGTTTTAAGTACAACAATTTGTTCTTGTATCCGAACATCTGATGAATTTGGCAAGGAAAGTAATTTATAAGATCGGTAACCTAAATAAGAAATATAATCCTCTGTTTGAGTAATGTTATGAAAGAGGTGCAGGTGCATTGAAACTCAAGCTTGGTGTCCATCCACCCACTCACCCCATGAATAATACAACCCAGCCACTGAGCGGCGCCCGGTCAAATGCCTGAGATAAAGTTAACCGAAACTGTTCCTGAGTCAGAAATATGGGGTTTAGCTTCCATCTGACAGAAATAGTAGGAAATGGGTGGAATACTGAGAGCGTAAAACATACTAACAATAACATGTGATCTGAAAATTCATATGGATACAAATGAAATGAAAATGGTAGCAGATAACGGGAAGCAAAAACAAAATCTACCCTAGTAGAAAAACTGCTACGTGTATAGGTAGGCCCAGGATCCGAATAAAGCGCTCTATAGATATCAGTTAAGGAAGCTTTCAAAATTATGGTCTGTAAAACATGGGAATTGCAGTAAACCTTTCTGTTGGATCAGATTTTTAAATGTTAGATCTAAACTGCAATTAAAGTCCCCCCAAATGATATGTCTAGGAAAAAAGGTAATGTTCAATATCTCGGAAAAGATCCATTCTGGCTGACTTTACCTGGGACATAAGTGTTTATGAGGCGGAGGAATAACCTTGAAAGAACAATCTAGGAGCAAGGCTCTACCTGGAACCAAATCCACCATTCTGTGAACTTGTATATTGGTGCGATAAAAAGTATACCAACCCCATCAGCCGCATCAGAGCCATAGGACCAAAAGAAGGCCCATGAAACCATAACTTCTTTGCCTGATGTACTGTATATCAGACAAGGAAGTAAACGTGTCTCCTGCAGGAACAAAATGTCCCAGTTAAGGATTTACAAAATGTAGGAGCCCAAGACACTTCTTAGAATCCTTGATGCTGCAAGTATTTAGGAAACTACAGTTAAAGAAGCCAGAAAGCAATATGAAAGTTTGTCCTTTTTCCGCTTTCTACCAGACTTCTTCTTAAGACTCCAGTAAATCAGGGCCCCTCATCATCACACTCCATACCTGGAAGAGCCCCAGATTTAACTGACATGTCAGACTCAGAATCTCCATCCTGGTCTTGCAACACCTGGAAGGGGTTGCATGTAGAAGGGTAGTGGGTTTGAGGAGCTGTTTGGTATGTGATCTATTCACATGTCTAGGATGAGGGTTTGAAACTTTGGGTCTGGGGGAGTAGGGGAGACAGAAAGAGGACAAGGAGGTAAAGGCCCTGGAACCACGGGTGGCTATGGGGTATAAAACTCCACAGCATTTGTGGGTTTATCAGTGGGCTGAGGTGCATCACCCTCAGAAGGTGTCATGGGAGAAGAACCTGAAGCAGGAGGGGCAGTTTCCTCAGCAGTAGGTCTAAAAGCGGCCTTGGGCCTCTGAAATTAGGGTTTCTTTATCAAGATCCCTGAATTATTTTGACCCACATATGGACACTGATGGTAGGCATGACCCTGGGCATCACAGAGGTTACAACGAAAGATATTACGGCAGGTGCCACTGTCGTGGTCCAACTCACCACACAAAGCACACTTGATCTTATCACAAGCACTACTTAATGGTGAGCACTACCACACTTGTAACAAGCCTTGGGCTGGCCAGGGTGAAAACACACCCCTATCTTTACCCAAAAAGAAGCTGTTAGGGAACATGTTGAACCGTGTCCTCTATAATATGCAATTTAATCTTGAATTTCCAGCTTCCCATCCAAAGGCCCCCAATCAATAACAGGCTCAGGAGGCCCCAGCACAGTACATTTGGTCTCCAACCAATATAAAATATCCCACGTTAACCCCTCATTACGAAACATAATGTGGATGGTTTTAAACAAGGGCTTGGTGATGGGAATAGCCCAAAATGGAGACTATAAAGGAGTGGATTTTAGTGATTCATATTTCTGCCAAAACCTGTCTAGGCCAGTAAAAGACCTAAAACTAATATCAAACATATCCTCTCCTCGTATGTTAATAAGTGCATATATGTCCAAAGCCTGAAAAGCCATTGAGTTCCTTAGCAGCCGTCTGGCAATGTAAAACCGATCAGGATGTTCCTGAAGACCCCCTCCCGTACCCAAGTCGAACAGCATTACACCTGGGGCTTGGTCCACTCTATTATTCTGAAAAGATCTGAAAAGCGAGGACCATCATGAAAATGTTCCCGACGGAGGCGCATCAGGTAAGTCAGTGGAAGACTGTTCTGTAACACCTAGAGCTGAAGAAATCAAAGTCTTACCCCTGCACCCAAAGCAGATTGATCTGGAGGTTGTGGATCCGTGGACTGGTCAGTCGCAATAAATCCATGTGTATCCATTGGGGTAAAAGTAACCCAATCTGAATCTGGAAGCATTTCCCATCCTGAAGCATCCAGCCAGAGTCCAGCAAAGCCCATTCCTGCTCCAGTCCTTGAAGGAAAGGAGCCGGCCGACAAGTCCAACTTCCGCATTCCAGTACGCTGAGCCTCCGACGTAGGAGTCAGCGGTTTCACCTCACATCGCTGTCAAGCAAAACAGCCGCCGCACACAGCCATTGAATCAGCAAGTAACGCTGCAGTTTCCATAGCCCCAGAAGTATCCTGTATCGAGAGGCGTCGAGGGAGAACCTTCAGCCAGCAAGCCATAATCAGGTAGTAAAGCTCCGCTGCGGATCACTCCATGCACATCTCCAAGCGGCTCTAAAGGTGCAATATACTCAGAGGTCCCGTCTCGGGATGGTCTAAGCGCAGACATTTCATGCAAATCCTCGGGCTCACAGTAGTGAGGACGTCCTTCTCCATGGAGGTCAGCACAATCTGCCATTCCAAACACAGTACCAGCAGCTCCCCACGGCAGCAATGCAGATGGGAATTTCCTGGTTTCCTGGCCAAATTTCCCTCATTCACTAAAAAAACCACCAACAGCTTAATCTGGTTCAAGGTCAGTTGGCATTCATCTGTATCCCTCCCTCGGGTCATGCCTGAAAATAGGCAGGATTTGTCTAGTGCACTTACCGGTCAACAAAACTAAATAAATAAATAAATTTCCAGGAGCAGATGGCTCTCCTCCCTTCAGTAAAGGGATAACAACCCTGCTTCAAGCAGCTGGAATTTGGGCCAGGGACAATGAGAGGTTAAGGTGGTCAGCTAATGGGGCAGCAGTGGCAGGGGCTGATAAGTGGAGAAGTCTGGCATCCAGGCCTAAAGGGCATTTGCCTTTGTTGGGGTCTACAGCGTGTACGGCATGGAGTACTTCTGCTGTGGAGACTGGTCGGAAGGAGAAAGTGGTGACCGGGGGAGTGGAGTGCTGGGGTTGTAGTGAGGAACTGGGCGTGGGTGGGGTGAGTGGGTGGTTTGTGAGAAGAGATGAAGCGCAGTTGGTAAAGAAGGTGTTGAAAGCAGTGGCAACTCGCTTAGGGTCTGAGACAGTGTTGGCAAGGATGGATAAGGTTGGGGTAGGCGGCTGGGCTGGGGAGTAAGAAGGGTTTTGAAGGTTTTCCAGAAGTTAGCTGGGTGGCTAAAGTTGGAGGAGAGAGCCAACTTGAAATAGTTATTTTATGCCTGCCATATAGATTTGGTGCAGGAGTTGCGTGTATCACTGCAGGGATTCTGGGAGCAGGTTTGCTTGTGTTTTTCAGGCCTGGTCCCTGGATTGGCATCTGCCGATGATTTGTGTTATCAGGGAGATAGGAGCCCTTTACCCTATTGCATCTTAGGGGGTAGTCCCATACAGCAAGCAAGTTGTTTCTGAACACGTTGAAGCGTAGTCAATAGTGGGTGCCATCTGAATGAAGGACCAGTCGGCGTGAGCAAGGTCATTTAGGAGGGAAGGTAGACATAGGGATTCATAAGATCTCATGAGGAGCTTCCGGGGCAGGGTGGATTAGCAGGTCTGTGCACTTTCCTGACCATGTAAGCCATATGGTGATCGCTCAGGGAGTCAGGGAGAGACCGGCTTTAATAATCCTATGAGGGTGGGTTGTGAGGGCCCAGTCCAAGAGGGAGTGGTTTAGCATTTTGGGTTTAATCGGGTTGGTTGATCGATTTGTTGGGAGAGGTTTAGGGAGTGAACTTTGCCCGTGGTTTACTGCAGTCTTTGCCTAGTCAATTGTAGTTGAAATCCCGAGGATGTGGGCTCGCCAGCTACGGCAACAGACTTTAAACTGGCTAGGTGGTCTAGGAAGCTGGGCGAGGGGTAGCAGGGGCAGTAAGTCCCTGCCATGTACACTGGGGAGGAGCGAGGTACAGCGAGCTTAATCAACAAGTATTCAATTTGAGGTGTAGGTCCGGGATCTGGACAGGGTGAACTGTATCCTGGTGGATATGTACATGGCGATGCCGCCTTCTTTCTTCTTGCCCTGTCTGTCCTGCCTGATCACTGTGTAGCCAGGGATGGCTACTGCTGAGTCAGTAAATCTGTACAATACACTAGATATAAGTATTTACTATTTTAGATTATATGATTCACAAGTCCAGTTGACATCATTAATTAAAAAAAAATATATATATATATATATATTTTTTTTTCCACTCTTTATTATTCTGCTGGTAAGAATTTTCCTGTACTAAAATCAGATTGCCTCTGATCCAGTGTTTATATCCAGGTGAATATGTTTCCATAATGAGGATGGGGAAAACTTAAATGTTCTGATTATCCTGCTAGGGTCATGTGTTACTGATAGCAGACCTACATGCAGAATGCAACTCTGTCTGCTGGATCTGCAGAGCTCATTCACAGTTCCTTACTATAACCTCCAGGCAATAATGCCATGCTACCAGACCCACTGTTACAGTTCAAGTGTTGCAGTGTCAGTGGAGGGAGTAAAGTGCATCACAAAATACATTGTAGTTTGAATGCAGATCATATTCATTTATTTTTATAAGTGTCAGAGCATCAAAACTCAGCACTTACCAGAATGTTCCAGGATTCACAATGTCTACTTTCTGCTGTTGCCTTAAGGTATATTCTTTGATATAAACCCTTTATGTTCTTCCTGAGGCTGTTCTTGCAACTTAGGAAACAGAGAAATGAGGAGATATCGCCATCCTATCCCTGGCTGCAAGTTCCTCCCCTAGTGGGTGGCACCTGCTTGCCCTCCTCCCCAAACCTGTCCATCCAGGTGTCCTGGTCATGCCCGAGACAACATAGAAACAGACTTTGACGGCAGATAAGGACCACTTAGCCCACCCAGTCTGCCCATTTCCCTACCTATTGGATAAGCTGCAGATTCTAGTTAACCAACAGCCTACTTCCTGCAACCCACTATAATTGCCTTATGTCTGTCCCATGCATGTTTGAATTCCCCACTGTTTTAGACCCCACAACCTCTCCAGGAAAGCGGTTCCATGTGTCCACCACTCTCTCCATAAAAGAATTTTCTCACATTACCCTGAGCCGCCCCCATCTAACTTTAAATTGTGCCCCTTGTTCTTACACATCTCTTTCTGAAAGATGCTACACTCCTGGACTTTGTTGATTCCCTTGAGGTACTTAAAAGTTTCTATCATGTCCCCTTGTCCCTCCTTTCATCAAGGGTATACATATTAAGCTCTCTCAGTCTCTCTTCATATGGTTTCTGATGCAGACCCTGCACTATTTTAGTTGCCCTCCTCTCGACTGCTTCCATCTTGTCTATGTCCTTGCGTAGATGAGATCTCCAAAACTACATGCAGTACTCCAGATGGGGTCTCACCAACTGTCTGTACAGAGGGATAACCACTTCCCTTTTATGTTGCTTTTGCATGTGCAAAACATAGTGCCATCATCCGAGTTTTCGGAGGTGTGTCAGCCCCTCTTTCAATGCAGTCATTGCGTTTGCAGGCACGGCCCCAGTTCCCCAATGAGTGCTGCAGCTGTCTATGACAGCTCCAAAATGCAGTGGCATACAGTTGAAAGGAGAGCTCTGCTTTAGTGAGCAGAGCCCCCACGCACAAGCACGCATAATGCGTGCTGATGCGCTCAACACACACACTGTATGGCCAACCGGGTGTCCAATCCCCATCGGCTCCACCCCCACAGCTGTCCAGGTGCCATGCTGGGAGCCCACCCAGCGTGGCAACAACTGTTATAACCCGACGGGGTGCTCAATCCACCGTCAGCTCCAAGGCTGCATGCCCCCAAAGCTTTCCCGGTACCACACTGGGAGCCCACCCCAGCGTGGCAAATATTAGTTTGGCCGGCGGGGTGCCCAACTCCCCGTCAGCTCCCGTCCCCAAAACAGCTTTTCCTGCTGCCGCGAGGAGCCCACCCCAGCATAGCAAGCGTCGCGTCATCGTCTTAAAAAAAAACAAAAAACTGTGAATAAAAAGTGGTCCCTCGTGAGTCTCCCTGTCCCCTCCCACAACCCGCACCCACCCACTGTGTACCCTGCCTCCCCACACCCCATACTTACCTCCGAACTCGTGCACGATTATCTGTGGACCGAACACATCTGCACACTTTAAAGCCGACGGAACTGAGGAAATGCCGGTAAGCTGTATAATGGGATAGATAGGGTTTTTCAACTTTGTTGCATATCTCAGGCATTTTGGAATTTGGCCCCAAATTTTCAACATGGGGTTTTAGGGACCCCTCCGCATAAATTCTTGCACTGTCATGGCGTTAATCGGCCGAAGGGTGATTTGTGGTCACTGCATGAAATCACCTTTCGGGACCAATTAACGAAACGACACTGCCAGTGTTCATAAGGTGGGCTCTCAAACAGCCTATGTTGAAAATTTGGTGAAAAAATTCCTAAAAATGACTTTCTGGCGTCGTTGCACAGTTCTTATGCTGCGCTCGTAAGTTCGCGAATTTTCAATATTTTCACTCCAGATTTTCAACATTGCCATTTTACCACACCTCATTATGAGCAGTACAGCTGTCATTTTCACATCCTGCCCAAAGCGTGTTTCCGCCCATATGGCGCACAATGGCGCAGTCCGTGTGCAAAATCAATGTATGGGACACATTAAGAAAATCACAGTAACACTATTCATGAGCAGAGGTCTTAAAATGGCTATGTTGAAAATTTGATGAAAAATTCCTAAAATGACTTTTACAAGTGTGTGTTGGCAGTTCCCTACGCTATGTAAGTTCAGAAATTTTCAATATTTGCACTCAATGACTTCCAAATACCTAAACAGCACATAGAAGCAAGCAACATTCGGCATTGACAAATGCTTGTTCTACTTGATACCCCTCCTATGCATCCCAGTATCCCCTGGCTCTCCTTACTGACTTCTCACATTGCTTACCCACCTTTAGGTCATCTGATATGACTATACCCAGATCCCTTTCCATTATTGTTGTGTTAGTACCTCCCTTGTGTACTCTTCTCCTGGATTTTTATTTCCCAGGCGCATTACTTTTGCACTTCTTTGCATTGAATCTAAGTTGCCATATGTCTGACCATTCCTCCAACCTTGCCAAGTCCCTTCTCATCCTTTCTACCCCCTTGTGTATCAGCTCTGTTACAGATCTTTGTGTCATCTGCAAGGGGCATACCTTTCCTTCCAGACCCTCTGCAATGTCACCTATAAAGATGCTAAAGAGGACTGGACCCAGTACTGAGCCCTGAAGTACTCCACTAGTAACCCCTTTCTTCAAAATGTGTTCCATTCACTATTACCTTCTGTGTCCTGTTGTGCAGCCAGTTTGCTACCCAGGCTACCACCCTGGGACCCATTCCCAGGCTGGCTAACTTGATTATTAATCTTTTTGCGGGACTGTGTCAAATGCCTTGCTAAAGTCTAGGTAGGCCATATCCACAGCCCCTCCCTGGTCTATTACTTTGGTCACCCAGTCAAAGAAATCTATTAGATTCTTCTGACATGACCTTCCTGCTGTGAATCCATGCTGCTTTGGGTCCCGTGCCCGCTTGGCACTCTAGGTACTGAACAATTCTTTCTTTCAGAAGTGATTCCATCATTTTCCCACCACTGAGGTCAAACTAACAGGTCTGTAGTTTCCTGCTTCTGCCTTGCTCCCACTTTGTGAAAGGGAATCACATCTACCCTCCTCCAGTCCTCAGGTACCACCCCATCTTCCCATGATTTGTTAAAAGTGTGGTTAGTGGTGTCACTAGGTCCTCCCTTAGCTCTTTTAGGATTCTAGGTGAATCCCGTCAGGCCCCATTGCTTTGTCCACCTTGAGTTTTAGGAGTTCTTTCAGGACTCTTCTTCTGTAAATGGACTGGCGTCAACCCCACTACCCAGAGTACTTCTACTATTTGGTTTAGGTAACTCCTCCTCTTCTTTTGTGAATACTGAGCAAAAGTATTCATTCATTCACAGTCCTGCCTCTTTTGATGCTTTGCAGTGAGGGAAATTAACTTCTCAAGCCAGAGGAAAAATAGTGCTATCCAGATCCCCCCACCCCCACACACACAGTACAGTAATGAAGCTTCAGTGGAGGACACTATTTTTAACACATTGTCATGTCGTTTGGAAGATAATTTGTGCAGGAGTCCTTTTCTAAAGTAAAGGTCTGCAGGGTTCTACCACGCAGTCGTAAAAGGTACCCTTCAGATTCCTGGCAGTTCGCCAAGCCAGTTATCAAGCTTATGCAGCCCTCTACCAGAAGGCTTTGGCAGTCCATTTTTGATAATGCTGAGGCTAACCCCTCTAACAGTTTCAGCGTTATTGGATACTGCAAGACCAGGCTTGGAGGCTTCTAAGTACCAGTTCCAAATGTCAGCTAACACATGACACAACTGCTAGATGGACGGGCAGGTAATTATAGTATTGAGGTGTGCCTAGCTGAGAGCTACTAATCTCACCCAGGACACCCAGAGAAAGGCTATGGACTTCCCAGTCGAGGGCCATTCACTTTTTGGTGCCCAGACTGAGGCATACATGAAAAGTAGATGAGTATAAGACTACTTTCAGAAGCAATTCTACTAAGAGAGCTTCCCGTCACTTCATCTTATGGAAGGGGAGGCAGGTGAGTCCTCTGTTAGGAGGCCCTTCTTTTAAGTGCCAGCTGTACCCCAACAGCAGTATCAATAACAGCAGGGTGGCTTTTGTAGAGCCAGAAGGGGTTCCAGGCTAGGATCCCAATTTGCATAGCCTCAGCAGCAAGCAAAGCAAAATCCCAGAGTTTTGCCTTCAGGCTGCCTCTCCATCTCCTGTAGGGGGCAGACTGACTCATTATTTTCAGGAATGGCTGAAAATCACAACAGACAAGTGGGTTCTGAAAATAGTGAGTCGGGTCCGTCCCTTTGTTTCAAGCCTCTTCCTCCTACAAGATCACATCAGTTCCTTTCACAGAAGGAAACTGCTGGAACAGGAGGTACAGGCTTTACTGCTAGAAAGAGCAATAATGCCTGTTCCCCCAGCCTAAAGGCTCATTCACACTGTGCCTTGCCGCCCGCCACTTTCAAATCATTCAAAAATTTTAAGAAATCACTGAGAGCCGCGCTCACGGTACAGGTGTTTTCAGTGCCTTTTTGCTTTCCAGCAATTTAGGTGTTGTTCTGGTCATTGTTTGGTTGGTGGGGACTTGTAGTGATGCAGGTGGTTTGCGTGTTCAGATGGCACAGGAAACCACCTACACCACTCTGCAAACCCGAGAAAGAGGGATCGTGGCGGCAATTCCACGCGAACAGGAACCTGCCAAACCAGGAAGGTTTACCCGCCTACCATAGCACCGATCTGGCCACTGTGAGCCAGTCACAACAGCTCACAGGCGGTCGTGTGAACAAGCCTTAAGAGGGCAGGGTTTCAGTCAAGATTCTTCCTAACGAAAAAGAATGGGGAGTGGCAGCCTATACTAGACCTCAGACTGCTAAAGCGAGGACCTGGTAAAACCCAGGTTCAAGATGGTTACATTGGCCATGATTCTGCCAACTCTGCAAAAGGAGACTGGCTAGCCTCCTTAGACCTAAAGGATGCATATCTCCATATTCCCATAAGGAAGTCACACAGAAAATATCTGAGATTCAGACTTCCCTCAGGCCACTATCAGTTCTCAGCACTTTCCTTGACCTCACCTCTGCACCACAGTGCATGGCAGTAATGGTGGCACGCCTAAGAAGGCTAGGTATTACCGCTTTTTCCCTATCTGGACGTTGGCTAATTGTGGGAAAAATCAACAGCAGGTGACAGAACACCTTCAGGTAACCCAGAGTTTGTTGCACTGTCTGGGATTCCTTCTCAGCATCAAAATGTCAGTCCTGACCCCTGTGCAAGTACTGCAGTTCATAGGTGCAGAGCTAAACACTATACTGGGAAGAACTTTCTCCCACAGGAGAGGCAGAAAGCATTCAGCTTTGCCAGGCTCCCTTGTCTCTGCATGAGGCCAAAGCCAGCAAGGCAGTTTCTACAACTGTTGAGCACATGGCTTCAGCAACAAGCAGTCATAGGTGCCAGGTTTCAGATGAGAGACATTCAGTTCCACCTCAGAGCACACTGGTGCCAAAGGAGGGACCCCTATCAAAGCCAGTACCAGTAACAAAAGTGTTACTACAGGCACTCCAATGGTGGATGGAGCTGTAAAACTTGCAGAAGTGGTCCCATTCCTACAGGAGCCCCTTCATTGGTTCTCACAACAGATGCTTCTCTGTTAGGGTGGGGTGCTCACTTGGGGGAACACATCATTCATGGTACCTGGGAAAGTGCAGATTCACTCCTGCATATAAATCTGCTAGAGTTAAGGGCTGTTTACCTGGCCCTTCAGGCTTTCTCACACCTAATACAGGAAAGGTGGCACAAGTCAGAACAGACAATACCACAATATACATCAACAAGCAAGGAGGACGAGGTCCACTCCACTTTGTACAGAGGCAATGAAGATATGGAGCCTTGCTTACTCTCTAAACACCTCCCTACAGTCGATCCATCTGCCTGGCAAGGACAACACCGTGGCAGATGCCTTGAGCAGGATAAACCAGGCTCATCATAAATGGGCACTGAAAAAGCAAGTGCTGAATGCTCTATTCAGGAGGTGGGGAACCCCAAAAATATATCTTTTGCATCCCAGCAAAATCACCTACCTCTGTATTGTTGCAGGGCCTACCAGCGGACAGTTCCCTGAATTTCTTGATTCTGCATTGGATAGGAAAGCATCTTTATGCCTTTCCCCGATACTCAGTGTGCTCATCAATCTCAGGTCGCAGCCAGCTTTAATGATACTGGTAGCCCCACACTGAGCCAGACAGCCTTGGTACTCTCTCCTGCTCTCTGTTGGTGACCAAACAGATTCACCTTCCACAAAGGTACAACCTACTGACCTTTCAGGGAGGGTCATGTACCCCAATCTCAGGTCTCTCAGGCTCAAGGCATGGCTCTTGAGGACTTTGAATCAGAGGCTGGCAATTCTCTGAAGGGGTTCTGGAGGTCCACAGAGGGTACAGGAAATCTTCTAAGAAAACCTATGCTTCAAAATGGAAAAGATTCTCTATATGGTGTAAAGATTAGGTATAGCCCCAGCTCAGGCTGGTATTCCAACCCTGCTGGACTGTTTGACTCGCCTGCATTCTCAGAGTTTGCAGCACTCAACCTAAAGTGCACCTGGCTTTACTGTCAGCATACATTTCAGCTGGAAAGGACACCTCCTTAGCATCAAATCCTATCTTCAGGAGATTCTTTAAACAACTGTCTCGTGTTTCCCTCACAGGGAACCAGTGCCAGCTTGGGGCCTGAACATTTGCATTGCTCAGCTTATGCTTCCTCCCTTTGAGCCTATAGCCTCTACAGAGCTTAAGTTTGTTACTTGGAAGGTTGCCTTCTTGGTAGCAATCACTTCTGCCAGGAGGATAAGAAGCGAGTTCCAGGCCCTCTGTGTGGAAAAGGACTGTTTCTTTCCACAGGGACAAGGTAGTGTTGAGAACTAATAGGAAGTCCCTCCCCAAGGTGGTCTCGGACTTCCATTCAACCAGTCTATTACCTTGCCAGTTTTCTTCACTGATCACTGTAGCTCAGGGGAGCGATACTGCACAGCCTTGATGTAAAAAGGGCTTTAAGCTACTACATGACTCATACCAAAGACCATAGGCAGGACAGACAACAGCTGTTCCTCACCTATGGAGAGGTAGGTAAAGTGACACCTGCCTCACAAAGAACCATCTCTCGGTGGATAGTTCAGTGTATTCAGCTTTGCTACTCAAAAGCAGGTAAGGTACCCCCCATTTGGCTTATGGCCTGTTCCACCAGGGCACAGCTGCCACAGAGAGGTGCCTTTTGGTGAAATCTGTAAAGCAGCCACCTGGAGGTCAGTGCACACCTTCACTAAGCATTACAGACTGGACACCCAGTCCAGGAGTGATGCTAGGTTTGGCACAGCAGTTCTGCAGAGTCTTTTTCTTAAACAGATTCTTTGCCCACCTCCTTTAGGTACATCTGCAAGAAGGAATAATATTACTCGATTCCTGGGGTTAGAAGAAAGTTACCCTGTAGTAATCTTGTTTCTTCCAATGGATCCACTAATATTACTTCCCACCCTGACTCCCTACAGAATTAGTAAAAGAAAAATCCTCTTCACAGCTGATTGTATGTATACTTGGAGTGGTATGCCATCTACTGGCACTTCTTAGTAATGTTTTATAGCTTGTACGTCCTTTTCTTAGGTAAATCTGACATTAAGAAAAGGTAAATTTTCTCTTTTTTCCTGTGTGTTAGTATTACTAGTTGCCCAGCTGGGGCCCTTTATTCTATTGTTATTTTATTTTAGGTTACTATGGCCTCTTTGCACGCTCCTAAGAAATCTGAGGTTAGAATGTGGCAGTTACACTGGGCAGTTTTTGAACTGGGTGCACAAGCTACAGATACCATCATTAGCATAGCATTCAATTTGGCCACGGGCAGTGCTGACTTAAGGAGAACTGGAAGAAGTAATATTAGTGGATGCCACTGGAAGAAACATGATTACTACAGGCAGTAATTTTTCTTCAATGTCAATCATCTCAGAAGTATTGCCGGCCTGGTGGAGCTGAGGGGTTGAGGTGTTGGATGCCACACCTATGCGCCATGCTGGCCGACCTGGGTTCGGGAACAAGCCCGGGCAGCCAGGCATCAGCAGGGGGTAAGAGATTGGCGTCTGGAGGACTGCTCTCTCTTCCTCTGGGAGGGTTGGGAGACGACACCAAGGAGCGACCTCTGGCGGAGGCTGAAGGTGGCCAAAAGTAGTGTTGTGGGACATGCCAGGACAGTGGAGCTGAGGCAGTACATTACCTTGGCAGCCGGGCTCCACAGGGCATAACCAAGTGAGAACCCCCTCCCTCTGATAGGCAAAAGCGCGTCCCACCCATAAACCACACTCCTGTAGTCAGGCACGGCTCTCCTTGTCCTGTCTCCTCCCCAGCCCAGTGCTCAACCTTACAGAAAGAGCGCCTCATGGAGGCCCTTCCTCGGAGAGTAGACCCGTGGGATGCTCCGCATTGCGGGGGGAGAAGAGAAGAGCTCAGGCCACGCAAGGAGGTAGAGTCCATGGTGTTGGTCGGTTGCTGGAGAGAGTTCATCTGACATAAGGAGAGTGCCAAAATAGAATTAGAAAAAGAAATCTCAGAAGTATAACTATATCAGCTCAAACAGTGAATAATTTTAGTTTACCATTTCAACATTATATAAAGAACAGTCTATAGATATTATTTGCATCCTCGCCTGCTACTGAAAACAAACATGTAAGTCGATCAAGAGTTCCAGGGGATTCCAGTTTTTCCTTGCCCAGAGTTTGTGCCGAGATAACTGTAGTGCACCCTTATTTAAGACGGTGGAATATTTAGGTGTCAAAACATTCAAATAGGGGTTGCCAGGTGGGGTGGGAGGTACACGAGCATAGATGAGAGTAAAGATAGGCATCCCACTTGTGATAATATTTAGTCCTCTTGACACTTCCGTGACGCAAGCATTGGCATGGCAGCCTGATTTTGCTGAGCTCAGTCCCTGGCGGCTTAAATCTAGATCGATCGGCCCCATACGCTATCCTAATCAACACACGGTGCACCCAATGCATTGTCTGAGCTACGGTGCGATGGCAAATGTAAATATTTCCTCCAAAAATGCTTCCTCCCATAAAACAAAGCTAACCCACCCCGCAGCCTAGAGATTGCAGTCCGCAGTTCAATTGCCTCTGTATATATGGTAGGCTCGGGAAGGGGAAGATGACTACGGGCCAACTCAAGGCCATCATGCATATGCTACACAGAATCGACACTAAAGTTACTGGCATAAGGCAGGATCTGCAGAAATTGGGAAGTGCACCACTGAAAATGAAACCCAACTAGATACTCTCCAAACTGAGCACATGGCCTTCAACACCCTTAATCTACTTGTACAGGAGGGAGTGCGAATTTCACCAGTAGAGCTGAAGATGGAGGCAAGATCTCAAGAAACAACATCAGGGTGTTCGGAGTCCTGAGGGCTCGAACAACAGATGTTGCAGCCTTCATGGCCTCATGGCTGCAGAAAGAATTGGACCTCTCCTGAGACTCACAGTTGGGGATAGGCGCGCAGGGCATTGGTCCTGAAAGCCCCTCAGGGGAACCCGTGGTCCATCATCAAATTTCTGAGCTTCCCAGTTAAAGGCAGTGCTGAAAATGGCCTGGGCTAAAAAGAACTTAAGATGGTCAATGGATCTAAGGCTCACCAAGACTATCCCCATTGCTCCTAGCTAAAACGAAAAAGTTTTACAAGTGGTAATGTTATTAAAAGAAAAGGCTTTAAAGCTCAAATCCTTACTCTGCTCATCTCTGAGTTGCAAATGAAAGATTCAACAAAACCTCTGAAAACCTTCTCTCACCCACCTCCTTTTGCAGTTTACTAAATATACATTACTAGATTACGAAGACGAGGCGAAACACAGACTGAGGGTCTGCTTTGGAAGGTGGTTCCCTTGCCCTCAGGTGGTAAACGCAAACCCAGAGATCTACTCTTACTACACAGAGCTCTCAAAGTGGTTGAAAACAACAGACCCAAATACATGATTCCATACAATGTACGAGACTTTATGTTGCTGAGGTATGCTGCATACCTGAGAGATCTGGGAATACCTTTTGCTGTCCACAAGACAAACTGTTTCCAAAGCATCGATGTGGATATGACCTGTTGAATCTTTTAGATCCTTTGGGTGGGTGAGGGATGTTGTAGGGAACTGAAGAGTCCAACAGTTGGTTTCCGATGGAAAACCTAACACCAATCCCACAGCATTTTGTCCCCTTCTGACTGCAGGATTGTTCAATCGCTTACTGCTGCACAGCACAGCAATCCTGCATGGTTCTTGAATGCAAAAGGCTCTTCAAGCAGTAAGTTGGAGGTCTGTCGGAAGGGAGCTTAGCAGATATTTCTAAATACAGCTACTGAATTTCATGAGGCGTATGATGCTCTCCATGTTTGGGTCTGAAGGGCACAAGGATTCACCCTGCAGCCACTCAATTTTGTCTATCCACGGGGAGACGGAGAACAGGTGATCTCTGTGAATGTTGACTGATGACCAATTAGGGTGCTTTATGGTATATCATTTGTAATTCAGAGTCTTGCACGGTGACAGTGATTTACATACTCTGCTGTAGCTGAATGTTTTTAAGTTGTGATGAGACCATGGCTGGAGTGGTCTGAACTCCCATTATAGAGATCTTGTTCATCCTATTGTTAATTTTCTGTGGATCTTTGCTTATAATCTTAATTTTATATGTAGCAGATGCTAGCTTTAAGATTTATGTTTAAGGGGCACTAATTCATTGATCACTAAATAGGTAAATTAGTGCAGTATACGCTAGGCAAATTCTGGACAGCTCCAGCGTGCTGCCAATCTTGATAGAAGGAGAATGCCCCGAGGATGTTGCCACCGGGGACGGAGCAGCTGAAATCCCAGTGGTCTAAACCAAGGAGGAGCAGCAGAAGTCCATTTGGGCTTGGGCACTCCTTACCCAGTTTGGGGTACTCTTCGAATCCACACACTGAGCTACAGACTCAGCTCACACAGAAGACTTTTGTCTTCTACCCTGTTACATTACTGTTTGTTTATATGTATGTTTCTGTCTCTGCCCTACTATTTATTGCATTTTGATGACGGGTTGGCCTGAAGGTCCCTTGTTCAGGGGCAACCCGGGAACAGAAGCAATACAATACATACAATCAGGTGATCCAGAAGCAATATAATACATACAGTCAGGTGATACAGGGTTATGAGAAGTAGACAAAATAATGAGGATAACAGTACAGGCAATTATTCAAATCATAGACCATAGGTGCAACACTTGAAAGATTTAAGGAATGATTTAATGTGAGTTAAGGTGAGAAGAGAGGAGGGATGGGTGTTGTGATTAGGATCGGGGTGATTATCCTATACCCTCACAGTGGCATGAGCTTGTCCCGAGCAAATGGGACTGAAGCCTAGTGTGAAAGATTGGTAGCGGGAGCTTCCTGTACTAGAGATGGGAGAGTGTTCCACAGTTTGGGGGGCTGTGAGGCGAAGGAATTACCTCCTTTGAGAGTCTCGATTCTGGGATTGCCAGTAGGGACCCACCCGAGGTCCTGAGCATTCGAGAGGGTTAGACTTAGCCATGATTATTCCTTGTTAGGCTTGAAAGTGGCTGGGCCTCTGCAATTTGTATGCATGGCAGAGCAGGGAATACTGTACACGAGCCTCAAAAGAAGGCCATTGCAGCTGGGCTAGTGAGATGCAGGGTGGCTTCTTGGTTGACACATTGTCGCAAACCTCGCGACCTTGTTGTACAGAACCCGAAGCCTGCTAACTCGCCTTTGCTGTGCCCTGGATTACCGGGGCAGCATAGGTTAATGTGGGTAGGACGACACTGGAGGCGATTGCTCGCCTAGCCTCTAGGATAAGTTGTTTTTTTAGTCTGTACATGGTGCCAAGTTTGACGTGGATAGACCTTGTTACCTGTCAACATGGGGCTTAAAGGTGAGACCCTGATCAATAGTTGGCCCTAGGTATTTTATGTTGTCAACTCGTCTATTCGCTTTCCTCCAAGGGTAGTAAGTTTTAGGAATTGTCCATCCTAGCCAAGGGATCTAGGACCAAACAGCATGGCTTTAGTTTTGCTGCACTGAGGATCATTCTGTTTGATGTGAGCCAGGCCACGAGTGTGTTTAGGTCCCTTGTAGGAGAAGGCCCAGATCATGTGGTGTGGACCTGGCTCGGAAGATGTCAGTATCATCTGCATATTGAAATGGTTGCAGGTGTTGCATTTTCAAAAGTTGGAGGGATTGTATTTGTGATGTTTTCATTTTGTGTATTGTTATTCGAGTTAAATGGTGCATGCTTACAAAGGTAAATTGGGGAATGCAGGCTGTAAGGGTAAAAGACAGTGGAATAGACTCTTAGTGTTGAATAATTATGGGTAGTTTAATAATTGGCACATGGAATGTTAAGGAATAAATAATGTGGTCAAAAGAGCAAGAATGTTATCGGAGATTTATAGGGCCAAGTGTGATGTGGCCTGTCTTCAGGACACCAGATTATCCCTACAGAACATCTTAAATTGAGGCAATCGTGGGTGGGTCAGGTAATTGTGGACTCCAATCCGCAGTCCAAGAAAGTAGGGTTGCAATCCTGATACGCAAGGGACTCCCATTTACAGTTACTAGTACCCACTCTGAGGGCTCAGGGAGAGTAGTACTGGTATCAGGGCAACCCAAGGCCGGATATTTCATATTTTGTCAGTTTACCAACACCACCTACTGGGAATTTTGAGGAGAATATTTCAACTAATTGCCACACTGCCTGAGGGCCAAATACTATGCACAGGTGACTGGAACTGTTTGGAGAATGGACACTTGGACCATTCTCCAGCATGTACCGGGGCATGGAATGTGCTGAAAATTATTACAGACTCTACAAACTGGGTCTGGGCTAACAGACCCTTGAAGATTACTTTCCATCAGGAAGGGAGTATACTTTTTTCACCTGCCAATAATTCTTATTCTAGGTTGGATAGGCTCTACACACAGAAGACAAGGGCACATACAGTTAAGGATATCACCTTCTACCCTATGGCCCTATCGGATCACTCTTGGTGGTATACTACTTACGGTGGGGCAACACTGACTCAAGAGGATCTGAGGTTTAATGTTAGTTTACTGCATGACAAAACTTGCGATCTAGTACTAAAGAGGTTATTACCAATTTCCTCTGGGAGAATGACAATCAGGAAACTAAGTTAAAATATGTACAGGACGGCCTTAAAGCAGTCATAAGGGGTCATTCAATATCTTCTGCATCCCACAAAACACAACATAAAACCGCACAACTCAAGGCAGAGGACACTACGACAGCTAGAGACTGAACACAAAAATACCAGGGCGACCGAGCTACTAACTAAAACAGGCCAGGAACAAGTTAATGCCCTATCATTACGTCAAACAGAAAATACCCTTAGAGTTACAGAGAAAAGTATTATGAATGGGCTGATAGCTTAGGCTCCATTTTAGCCTACTTAATTCAAAAGCAAGCAACTGAGAGACATATAATAAAAAATTAATAAGGATTAATAATTGATAAAGATTCCAACCCACTGGACCCCACAATAGTTCCAGGGAGATAATTCAAGCTAATTTTTTCAAGTCAAACTACCTCTGGCTGGAAGCTGCAATACTGAACATAGGATTTGCAAGAAAGCGAGTTGTGCTCACAACAGAGGGAGGTGAACATTACAATTGTCTTTGGTTTGTAGCAGATATTCTGCAGGTGAAGGCTACTTCTAACTGAAAGGTGAAATAAGAACTTAGAATTATCAGGAAAAGACAGTCTTTCAAGCAACAGAGGAGGTGGATCTAGCTTTGTTTGTTACAAGTCTTAAGATTTTCAGTGCAGGAAGAGTGTAAAAGCACAGCTGACTTATTTTGGGGATGACTGCTTTCAGAGCACAAACCACCAGGCTGTTTTGGGGCTGGGGAGGTTTACCTGTGTCTGACTTGGATGTCTGGATTTTCTCTGTTTGATTAGCAGGGTATTTTCTCTGTCAAATTGTTGTGTAGGGTATCTTGCTGACAGGAAGGCACTCATCGCAGCGGTGGATCAGAGCTCTTAGCCGATTGTTTTGTGAGGGCACAGTTTAGGCCCAAACCCCTTCCCACCCCTCACCCCTGGAAATAGTTCCTTTATACCTGGGGTTCTGACATCATTTCCTCAAGAGTGCAAGGTGCATATCACGGTCATATCCTCTCTAGCACACTGCACTGACAATACAAGCATACACATTTTATATATATTTCTATATAACAAACCAATCACACACACAACACACACACAAAAGAAAATGTAGATAAACATGTGGGGAGTAGTGCAATGTAATGGCTGTGGGGTAGCAGTCTTCCGGAGTCTTTCTGGAGGCTGAGATGCTGCCTATTTGCAGACAACTCTCTGCCCTGAGGGAGAAGTTGCCGTCTTCAGGCCACACTGGACAGTAGTAAGGGAACCTTCCCCAGGCCACACTGGATGGTAGGAGGGAACCTCCCCATCCAGGGAGCACCACAGCCACCACCACTACCTCAGAGGTTGCAAGAAAGCACAGCAGTTGGACCACAGTGGGCTCAGGGAGGGTGAGGATGGTGGAACAGAGGCACACCCAGTCAGTTGTTCCACTCCACAATCCATACACCATTCTGGGGAGCATAGCTCCCCATGGATGCACCCGAGAGGAGACTAAGGAGGCTGAGGACAACTGTCACAAGGGAGGCCCACAGGAAACAGGCAGAGGACACCACAGGAAAGGAAGCAGCTCCTGGTGGGGACTCAATTATTAGGGATAGAACTGGGGGAGCGGGAAAACTGAAGTAAGGTGTCTGTCTGGTGCCATGGCTTGAGGGACAGGAAGCACATCCTCAGGATCACGAGAACAGCTGCACGGGAGTCTGAGCCGGATGTCATTGTCCACCTAGGGACAAATGACTTGGCTCAACATGAGATTAGAGCAGTGCAGAAGGACTTTGTAGAATTGGGGAGGGGCCTAAGACAAGTAGCACACACACAGTATCCTTCTCAGAGGTGCTGCCTGTCAATGGCATGAGTGAGGTGAGGTACTTTGCACCATGCAGTTTAATGAATGGTTGAAAAAATGGTGTGGAGAACAGGGTTTGGCTTCATTGGGGACTGGGGTTCCACCTGGAGGGACACCAGCCTATACTGGCAGGATGGTCTGCATCTGTCCAGGAAGGGAACAAGTCTTTTGAGCAATCGGTTTAAATGCTTCATTGGCAAGCTTTTAAACAAGGGGAGGCACTGATAAGCAGCAGGAAAATCCCAGCCTCCCTACAAAAGAGGGTACTAAATGAGAAAAGGACAGAGGTAGAAAGGTCAGTGGGGACGCTGCAACAGAAGGTAAAGCCATCAAAAATGGAGAGCAATGAGTACCAATGCCCATAGTCTGAGTAACAAGCTTCCTGAATTGGTGGCCTTGATGGAGGAGGAACATCTGGATATCGTGGCAGTCACAGAAACATGGTACACAAAACCATGACTGGGACGTAAACATACCAGGATACACTATCTACAGGAGGGACAGGGAGGGTAAAGGAGGAGGAGGGGATAGCTCTTTACATAAGGCAAGGAATCAAAGCAACAGAACAAAAGGGAAAACAGGGAGGAGAAGAAGCACTGTGGGTAAATTTGGAGACGGCAATGGCGCCACAATCCGTTGGGAGTTGTATACAGACCCCTTCTCAGGGGAGGAAATGGACAAGGAAATGATAGAAGTATACTTAGTATGGCAGAAAATGCAGATATTGCTGATGGGTGATCTGAATATGCCAGATGTTAACTGGAGTGCAGTTGCAGCAGCCACTTGAAGAGGGGTTATTCTAGATGCCCTACAGGGGCATGCCTTAGACAACTAGTATTGGAGCCCACTCGAGGAGCAATCTTAGACCTGGTTTCAAATGGAGATGAAGAGAGGATCACAGATGTAGAAGTGGGTAGCCATCTGGGAACTAGCGACCATCGAACAGTATGTTTCACAATAAACACAGCAATAGAGTCAAGCCATACAAAGGCAAAAGTACTGGACTTTAGGAGGGCTGACTTTGCCAAAATGGGCAGTGCCTAAGGAATGCACTAGCATATGGGCAGGAAGGAGGGTGGAAGAACAATGGGGAATAATAAAACTGTCATCACAGAGGTAACAAGCCTTTGTGTGAAGCAAATAAACAAACGAAACAATGTAAGAAACCACTATGGTTCTCAAAGGAAGTGGCAGTGAAGGTTCAAGAGAAAAGAAAGCATTCAGGAAGTACAAGGAATCACAGAAGGAGCAGGACAGAGAACTGCATCAGTTAAAGCAAAAGGAAGCTGGGAAGGCAGTCAGAACAGCAAAGGCCCAAACCGAGGAAAAGATAGCCAACTCAGTTAAGAAGGGGATAAAACCTTTTATAGGTACATCAGGGAGCACAGGAAGACCAAGGGAGGGATAGTGAGGCTTAATAAAGGGGAGGAGGGTGGGCAGAGGGTGACTGTGAAAGGCAGAGATACTAAACAAATATTTTGCTCAGTATTTACAAAGGAAGAGGAGGTACCTAAAACAAACAGTAGAAACACTCTGGATACAGAAGTTGATACCAGCCCATTTACAGAAGAAAGGGTTCTGAAAGAACTCTTAAAACTGAAGGTGGACAAAGCAATGGGGCCTGATGGGATTCATCCCAGAATTCTAAAAGAACTAAGGGTAGAACTAGTGACACCACTGACTACCCTCTTTAACAAATCATGGGAGGATGAGGGTGGTACCCGAGGACTGGAGGAGGGCAGATGTGATTCCCTTCACAAAAGTGGGAGCAAGGCAGAAGCAGAAACTACAGACCTGTTAGTTTAACCTCAGTGGTAGGGAAAATGATGGAATCACTTCTGAAAGAAAGAATTGTCGAGTATCTAGAGGCCAGAGGGCACAGGACCCAAGGCAGCATGGATTCACAGTGGGAAGGTCATGCCAGACAAATCTGATAGATTTCTTTGACTTGGTAACCAAAGTAGTAGATCAGGGAGGGCTGTGGACATGGCCTACCTAGACTTTAGCAAGGCATTTGACTCAGTCCCACACAAAGATTAATATACAAGTTAGCCAGCCTGGGAGTGGGTCCCAAGATGACAGCCTGGGTAAAGAATTGGCTGGAGAATAGGACACAGAGAGTAATAGTAAATGGAGTCCACTCTGAAGAAAAGGGGTTACTAGTGGGGTACCGAGGAGTTCAGTATTAGGACCGGTCCTCTTCAATGTCTTTATAGCGACATTGCAGAGGGACTGGAAGAAAAGTGTCTCTCTGCAGATGACACAAAAATCTGCAACAGAGTTGATGCACAAGGTGGGGTGGAAAGGATGAGAAGGGACTTGGCAAGGTTAGAGGAATGGTCAAATGTATGGCAGCTTAGATTCAGTGCTAAATGCAAGGTAATACACCTGGGAAACAAAAACCCAGGAAGAGTACACAATGGGGGTAATATACTAACAACAACAAAAATGGAAAGGGACCTGGGGGTAGTCATATCAGATGACCTAAATGTGGGCAAGCAATGAGAGGGCAGCAAGGAGGCTGAGGGATACTGGGATGCATAGGAGAGGCATCACCAGTAGAAAACAGGAAGTTATTATCTCTCTGTACAGACAGCTGGTGAGACCCCATCTGGAGTACTGCGTGCAGTTCTGGAGACCCAATCTCCAAAGACAGACAGGATGGAAGCTGTCCAGAGGAGGGCAACTAAAATGGTGCAGGGTCTGCACCGAAGACATATGAAGAAAGACTTAAGGAGCTTAATATGTAGCCTCGAGGAAAGGAGGGACATGATAGAAACTTTCAAGTACCTCAAAGGAATCAACAAAGTCAAGAGGGTAGCATCTTAAAAAAAAAAAAAGAGGTGTGCAAGAACAAGGGGCACAATTTGAAGATTGGGGGTGGGCTCAGAGGTAATTTAAGGAAGTATTTTTCACAGAGAGGTTGTGGATGCATGGAGCGGCCTTCCGAGGAGGTTGTGGAGTCAAAAACAGTGGTGGAATTCAAGCATGCATGGGACAGTCATAAGGCAATTCTAGGGGTGAGGGTAGGAAGAAGTAGGCTGCTGGTTAACTAGGATCTGCAGCTTATCCATTAGGTAGGAAATGGGCAGACTGGGTGGGCCAAGGGTCCTTATCTGCCGTCAAATTCTATGTTTCTATGTAATTTACTAAATACTATACCAATCTGTATAGAGAGGAAAGACCCCTGACCAACTTGAAGCAATGACTAATTTTTGACAAGCCAACTCTCCCATCCATTCCTCAGCAGAATATAAGGACTTCATGAAGGCACCTTTTCTACTGTACAAATTATAGTAGCCCTGACATCATTTAAAGGAGGTAAGGCACGGGCCCAGATGGCTTCCCAGCTGAATTCTCTACAGTACTTTTGCTAAGGAACTGCCCCTACTGACCCGGTCTGTAATGTAGCACATGAAGAGGGACAAATGCCAGACTCTTGGTGTAAAGCTTTGATACCTGTTCTCCAGAAACCAGAGAAGGACCTAACAATGTGTGAATTATCGCCAATTTCCTTGCTTAACTAGATGCAAAGATCTTTACTAAGGCAATTTGCACAAGACTACAACCCTTTATCAATACTCTAATACACCCAGACCAAATGGGATTTATGCCCGTGACACATACAAGATAACATCGTCGTCTTCTGAATACAATGGTGGAGGGAAGCTCTCCCAGGAATACATTGCAGGCAGTGATGTTGGTTGACACTGAAAAAGCATTTGACCGACTGGACTGGTGGTATCTACAGATGACACTGGACCATTCTGACATTGGGTCCCGTTTAAGGCATGGATAAGTAATCTATTTGAAACCCTACTCAAAGCAAATGGTCTGATAGCCAACCTTTTAATATTTGTAAAGGCACACAACAGGGTTGCCCTTATCACCCTTGAGCACAGAACCCTGGCGTATATTAGGCAGGCCCCAGACTTCCATGGGATTCGGTTGGGAGGAGAAGTCCGATTTCATTATACGCAGATGACACACTTTTAAATATAAATGATCCAGCACAGGAGATTCAAGGGATAATGCAAAACAGAAAACATTTGGGTCTTTCTCTGGTTATAAAATAAATAAATCAAAGACAGAATTGTTACCTACTGGACAGGCTCAGAATCATCTCCCCCTTCGGGTGGCCTGAAGTGGACCACTAATGAATTCCGTTATCTTGGTACATGGACACCTAAAGACCTTGCAGACTTGTATTAAAAAAAAATCATCATAGACTGCTTATGGAGGCCCAGAGGGACTGTAAAGATGGAAAGAACTACATTTGACCCTCACAGGCAGGTTGAAACCATTTGTATGAACCGGTTACCTAGATTCTTATTTTATGGTCCTTCCCTTAGACCCCAGTGAATTTCTGGAAATCTCTCCATACGATGCTATCTAAATTTATATGGGAAGGAAGGAGGCCGAGAATTAAGTGGTCAATCTTGTGGCCCCAAGGAGCAAGGAGGATTAGCGCTACCTGACTTCAAATTGTACTTTTGGGCAGCTCAGCTGCAGAACTTCATTCCATATGTAAACAACAGAGGTCCTCTATGGGTAGAAATGGAGAGTGGGAAAGGAGATATACCCCTATGGGAGATATTTTACTGATTGATTACCAAAATATTCAGTTATTTAATTTAGTAATATATGGTCACAAAATCTTCACATATGGTTGAAACCTGTAAAAAAATAAAATAATAATTTGCCAATGAATTTAACATTAGATACCTCATTAGGTCATGTATGGACTGTCAACCCTTCAGGTTAGAGGGGTGTTTCAGGCTTTCAGAATGATTGAGGTTAAACACAATTAAACAATTTTTCCAAGAAATACTAAAGTCTTTTCAACAACTACAGTATCCCAAGAATTTAAACTACCTCAAAAAGAATTCTTCAGGTTTCTACAGTTTAGGCACTACCTTACAACTGAGCCCCACAAACCCAACTTCACTCAGACAGTAACCAAGTCTCACAACTACTAATTGCTTTAGCGAATACTCCACAACCTAGGTGTAGAGTATCGCAGATAGTCACTTACAGCTCACAAACGGACTCAGTGGATATTGTAAAGAAAAAGTTCTGCAGAAGCAGAGATCAATGTGACCGAGGATGAGTGGGGCAGATATGGAGGTTGTTTTTGTTGTTTGGTTCTTTTACAACTACAGCCTCCCCATCCTGGAGGGACTAAGGTGAAGGGTGGTGCAGCACATCCCACACTAGTTATAACTAAGCACTATGGGGCCCACTTTTCAGACCTCTGCTGGAGAGATTGTAATGGGGTGGGCAATCACGCACATTTTTGGTCATGCCCCGGTTGCAACCATAGTGGGCAGAAATTGCCAGAGAAAGCACTGCAGTCAGATATTAGAGGTAACCTTGCCAATGAACCTTCCTACTTTCATACTAGGATTACCTCCCGGCAGGACTGAAAACTAAAGCCTGTATATATTTATTGAATATTTTAATAGCAGCCACACTAAAGATGGGGACTCAAAATGGTTGACCCCACAGATTTCCAAAAAGAGTCCTGGTGGGCTAATATCTTCAAATTAATGGAGATGGAGTACCCAACTGCAAAGCTAGAGACTCCAGAAAGACAGATATATAACCAGGTGGCTCCCTTATTTCCATTACATGGATGAAATGAATCGAAATGTCCTAGACATTTTAGCAGAACAATAATAATTCATGGTGTGAGTGTGGGTAATCAGGGAGCATAACTGGGAGGTGTGGAACTCAGCACTAGAAGGCAGATAACCACTGCAAGGATTGTTGATATCAACCATGCTGGTTTTCTAAAATGACCAGTTCCAACCCTATTATGGAAATGAAAACAGGTTACTCACTTGTAACAGTTCTAGGAGTGGTATATGTTGTTCATCCACACTGTTTGGCATGTCCCTTTTCCCTTTAAATCTTGCGGAAGTCTTCAAGCTGGCTCCTCCCATCCACCCGGAGGTATATACCTCAGTTCTGCCCCATGGCCCAGATCTTGCCCGCTGGAAGCCAGGTTATGTGCATCTGCAGCCGGGAGGTGGTGGGTCCGTGTGGATGAACAACATATACCACTCCTAGAACTACTGTTACGGTAAGTAACCTGTTTTCTAGTATCGTGGATATGTTGTTCATCCACACTGTTTGGCAGACTCTAGCAGTTCTCCGGGAGGAGGAGGCAGGCGCACTCCCACTTAGGGAACAGAGATTGGAGACAGAGGCCCCAAAACCAACATCCCAGCGTAACTCAAGGTCGATGAGGTAGTGGGTAATGAGGTGTTTGCTGACTTCCAGGTAGCAGCCCGACAAATTTCTTGGATAGGGATGTCCCTGGAAGCAGCCATCGATGCAGCAGTATGGTGGGTAGAATGAGCTCTTATCCCTCTGGGACACCCTTGCCCGCCAACTCATAGCACAGACCTATGCATGATGTAATCCATCTTGCTATGGTCCATTTGGCTGCAGGTTTGCCAGAAGCGGCTTCAGCGTAGGTGACAAATAACAATACCTCTCCACAAATTTCCGCCGTCCTCTCCTTATAATGGGCGAGAGCATTTCAGGTCCAAGGTATGGAGCCTGTACTTGGCCTCTGAGGTGTAATTAGGGTAGTATACCGCAGAGTCAACACCTGGTTAAGGTGAAACTCTTGACACCACCTTCGGAAGGAATTTGAGGGTGGGGGCGCAGGACAACTTTGTCCCGTGGAAGAGCAGATAAGGAGTCCATCAAAAGCGCCTGGAGCTCCCCTGTCGTCCTGGCAGACGCTGATAGCCACCAGGAGGTGTCTCCACAAGTGTGACAGCTCACACTTGTGCACTGGTTCGAATGGCTTGCCATGAGCTTTGCCAGTACCAGCAGTAGATCCACGGAGGTGGAGGTTCACGCACCAGAGGATATGTGATCCAGGCCTTTGAAAAAGCACCTAACCACCGTCTCCTGCACCAGTGTCGACTGACTGGCCCACACCGTAAGCAGAAATGGCTGCCAGGTGCACCCTAAGGGTTGATGACTGTAGACCCCTTTGAGAGAGAGAGACCAAAGGTAGTCGATAATGTTAGCCATAGAACAGGATAAGAGTCCAGACCCTTACCCCGACACCAAATGGAAAACCTTTTCTATTTGAAAGCATAACATTTCCTGGTCGATACCTTTCGAGATGCCTCCACCAAGGTGTGGACATCTTGAAAGACCCAAAGCCTGGAACTCTAGCCACTCAGGTACCAGGCTGTGAGGTGTAAGGATAGAAGGTCTGGATGGAAGACCTTCTACCAGTTCAGAGACAGCAGGTCCGGCATGTACAAAGCCGCTCCAGGGGCCTGCAGCTGAGGAGATCTGGCTACCAGAACGGCATGGCCAGTCTGGGACTACCAAAATCACCTTTGCCTTGTCTCTCACCTTGAGTAACACCTTGTGGATCAAGGGAAATGGAGGAAGGCGAGAGGAGGCATCCCCCGCAGCGAGCCCCTGCTGAGGGGGGCATGATACAGCCTCAGCTTGGTGTTTTCCCTGGAGGCAAACAGGTCCACCATCGTCTGCCCCAACGGGACAACAGGCTGTAATCTACCTCTGGATGGAGAGACCACTCGTGGGATGTCCGCCTATACGGCTGAGAGCATCCACCAACTGGTTCAAGGCTCCTGCCACATGCATGGCTAGGAGATCCACCTCAGATGGCTTATGAGGGTCCAGATGCGGAGCGCCCATGCACAGCAGACGGACGGCGTGCTGCCCTATTTGTTAAGGTAGTACATGGTCATGGTATTGTCCATCTGGACTTGAACCACTTTCCTCTGGAGCGGAGGAGCTAAAGCTGACAGTGCCAGTCTGACTGCTCTGAGCTCCAACAGGTTGATGTGGTATCGGGACTCTTTGGGGTCCAGAACCCGTGGCCCTGTTGTCCCCATGTGGGCTCCCAGCCCATGAAAGAGGCATCAGTCATAAGGATTTCAGTCGGCTCAGGGCGAACAAGCGGGATCCCTTCCTGCAACGGTCTGGGGCAGTCCACCACTGGAGTCGTCTCACATCTTCTGGGTTACCGTGATCAGCTGGTCGAAATGACCGCGGACGCTGAGTCCACTGGGCAGCTAGCTCCCACTGGAGGGGGCGATGTGCAACCAGGCCCAACGGACCTCTGAGGTGCAGCTGCCATCTAACCCAGAAGGCGAGAAAGTCCTGGGCAGGGATGCAAGTGCCCAACCAGAAATGATTGGGCAAAGAAGGAGAAAACCTTTCGCTCTGTGCGCCAGGCTCTGGCTTGACAAAAGTTGAGCTCTGCCCAAATGAAGCCCATCACCTGGGAAGGCACGAGTTCAGACTTGGTCTGGTTGATCAGGAAGCAGAGTTGGGAGCAGGTCTGGAGGGCCAGATCCCTGAACCTCTCCACCTCCTTTTGAGTGGAACCTGCCAGGAGCCAATCATCGAGGTAGGGGTAAATTCTGACTCCCGATGCCGGAGATGAGCCGCCATCACTGCAATGCATTTGGTGAAGACCCATGGAGCCAATGGCAGGTGAACGGCATGGCTTGGAACTCATACAGGATCCCTTGACCCTGGCGGAGGAACCACTGACGGGACAGACAGATTGGGATGTGAAAGAATGCGTCCTGCAGATCCAGTGAACAGAACCATATATTTTGCTCCAAGAATGGTATGATCTGGGACAGAGTGACCATCCAAAGGTGCGTGACCTGAGAAACTGATTCAGGTCATGGAGATCTAGAATGGGGCCAGCCCCGTCCGCTTGGGCACCAGGAAGTAACTGGAGACAAAACCTGGGTCTGCTGGAGGATCCGCCGCGATAGCTACTGCCTTCCTGAGGAGGAGCTGAGCAATGTCGTCTCAAGCGCTGACTGGGTCTGAGCGGATACTCTTCTCCCGAGGCGCAGGCTCAGTTTGGAGGGTACTGCTCGAGTCCCTGACCGATCACTTGAGAACCCACCTGTCCAAAGTGACAACGGACCAGGTGGAAAGGAAGTGGTGGAGCAGGCCCCCACGGGAGGACCCAGAGCCAAGTGATGGGAGAGGGGTTGATAGCCCCGCCTGTTACTGAGCAGGCTTGGAGGCAGAGGCTCCAGGACCTGAACCTCGGCCTCCCTTACAGGCCTTTTGGGGTCGGGCTTGGGCGGGGGCACCAAGCTTAAGCCTGCTGCTGTCCACTTTGAAAGGAGGACTGCTGAGCTGCAGGAAGAATGCCAAAGGCTTCTTTTTCTTCTGCTGGTTCTTGCCGAAGAACCCTTGGCAAGTAGCGTCCAAAGTAGCACTGGACTGCTCAATGCGCTGAAGGTGACCGGCCCCTCTTGGGCTGAACAAGTCAGTCGAGGAAGGGCACGTCAGCTAGTTTGTGCTGGTGTCTGCCGGAAAGGAGGAGAGCCTCAGCCATGCCCTGCCACGAGGCAACCGCGCAGCCATCAAGCAGGCACAAGAATCCCCAATGTCCAGGGCCATCTGAAGCTGCTGTTTGGCAACAGCTCAGCCGTGATCCCGGACCTGCCTGACTGTGGTCTGCATGTCCTTGGGGAGATAGGAGAGGACTTCATCCAGCGACCCTAAAAGGGCACGAGAAGGTGTGCCATGATGAGGCTGAACTTGCCTGGAGAAGGCCCAAGGAGGAAGCCACAGACCTTCCTGGCTGAATGGTCCAAAAGCTTGGATTCTTCATCAGGTCGGTCAGTGTTGGCAGAACTGCCAGGACGCCTGAACACAGAGGCAGTCACCAGGCTCTCAGTTGAAGGGTGCTCTGTGAACCCCAAGGGACCCCATGGGCACCGCATACTTGCAGGCCATGTAGGCAGACGGAGCTGGACAAGAGGCAGGGCACTGCCAAAGTACTACGGCTGGACCAACAATAGCCTCAGCCACAGGAAAGACCTCAGTTGGGGTATCCTCTCTTAATGATGTCCGTGAGAGGGTATTCCGCCTTTTTCTGGATTGTCTCCAGGGGCATCCCTGTGCATTCAGAGATGAGTAGAAGACTCCTTGAAAAGACGAGGACATTCCTCCGTCTCACGCCAATGGTTGATTCATCACCTGGATGAGAATGCAAGCTGGTGACGTCCGAACCCAAGTAGAATGGCCGACCACCCAGGTCACCTTCAACTCACCGAGGCGGTCCGGTGATCGTGGACCGACAACCGCCGGGAAGCCAGTGTCTAGTCCATCTTCCTTGGAAGGAGCCCCTCCACAGGCTGTTTGGGTGGTGGTTCCACCACGATTGAGTGGAGACACCGTTTTGGGCGAACCGGCGGTGGTTTTGCAGGCTCCATGAGCGGAGGAACTTAGTCAGCTCGGCCTAGGAGGTGAAAGCCAGGTAATGGCTGGTGTAGAAGCTGGAGTTGGCTTGTGCCCGTCAAAATTAGCTGTTGCCATATAAGATCCTCGTACTGCCGGAGTTTCCACGGAGCCTCTCCTCATCAGAGCACGATGACCAATGGTGCGCCTCTTTTCAGAGCACTTATGGCTCTTCCTCGGCCTGTCGGTCGAGGGGGCTGAGACTCGATCGAGATCGGACGGGCCGACTCAGACGCTTGGAAGACACCAGCGGGACCGGTGATTTCCTGGGATCAGGGACCACTTCTTCTCTGGGTCTCGTCATCTGGAAAGACCAGGTTAGAGGTTCGATCGAGGAATCGTTGACGGAGTCGGCGATATTGGATCGATCACAATTTTAACATCACCGATCGATAATTCGGTCAACTGACCAGATGGCAAAGCCGAAAAGTCAGCGGCCGAAGAAGTGATCTCTACAAGTCGAGACCGTATGTTCCTGGATCGAGATCTCTCCTCCCAAGAACGCCTCCGAGACGAAGATGATACGGATCCTTCTCCCGGTTACGGATCGAGAGGAGGCGAGTCAGAGGCACCTCTCCCTTGGTCGGGAGAGACTGGCACAACTCGAAGGAACCCGGAAGTTGGAGCCAGATTGAGCAAAACGAAGAAGCTCCAAGAAGTCTCTGCAGCAGAACCGCTTCCTCCTCCAACGTTTGCATGCGTTCCAGATGTTCGCAGAAACTGCCCACGAGCCTCCTTGGATTTCACGGAGGGTTCTCTTCTCTGGCCTCCCAGCTTCAGGCGTGCGGAGGCGGTCGTCGAGGACACTGGGATGAAAGGTGAGACATTTCGCATTTGAGGTGTCATGGTCGACACGAGGGCAATAGACACATGCGGTGTGGGGATCGTGCGCGACATTTTCTGGCTGCAAGGGCACCAATGAAACCGGGAAGACTAGTCTTCCATAATTGAAGCAAGAAACTTGCAATTGCTAATGTGAACAATGTGAATTTTCGGAATAACTGAAGGTTTGAAAGCCAGGGCCTACAAAATGCGTGAGCACGAGGGAGGCAACCTGAATCTTCCAGTGGAAAGGAAGATCTGGCGTCATGGGGCTAAGTCAAGGTATATACCATACTGATGGGTGGGAGGAGCCAGCTTGAAGACTTCTGGTCCATCTTAAAGTGGAAGGGACATGCCAAAGAGTGTGGATGAACAACATCCACACTCCTATAAGATCTATTGCCAGGTGGATTGTCTCTTGTATCCTACTTTGCTATTCAGAATTAGGGAAGCAGCCACCCTCAGTCCTGAAGGCACACTCAACCAGGGGTATAGCTGCTAGGATACTCCTTGGTGGACATTTGCAAAACAGCCACCTGGAAAACAGTTCACATATTCACCAAGCATTACTCCATGGATACACAGACTAAGAGTGATGCTAGGTTTGGCACAACAGTACTGCAGAGTCTGTTCCCAAGTAAGGTTCTGTTATTCCCTCCTCCAGGGGTACTGCTTAGTAGTCTGCATATAGTCAGAATACAGCAAGACTTCATGTTTGAAAAATTCCTCACCATAGTAATGTTATTTCTTCTAATGGAGTCTTGCTGTATTCTGACCTCCAGAATCTAGTCTTCAAACACCATGAAGTCTTGCTATTTATGACATATAGCAGTTAGCCACAGCACTTGAACTGCCCGGAGAGGAAGGTTAACTCAGGCTGACTGGAGTTCCAAGCATGAGCCTTGCGAAGCTCTATCTGGCTAGTTTCAAACTGAAACTGTCAGATTCTTTACTCCGTTCACTGAACAGTCGCTCGGAGATCTCTCCTTCAGCTCGGTTCATTTCTCGGTTCAAACGAGTGTTTCTCGTTCATTTTAACCGCAAAGTAATTTTTTTTTCCCGCATTTGGTTCAAAGCTCTATCTGGTAAACCGTAGTACAGGATTTTAAAGTCTGTGTGGAAATTCATTATCGGTTCGGTTTTGAACCGATCGGTTTGCAAAAATACTAATTTTAAACAATAATTTGGGCTTTCAGAGTGCGGTTCCGGTTCTTATCGGTTCTAAAAAACCTAACTTTTAAATTGGGTTTTTCAAATACCCGTGACACGGTTAGGAACCGATAAGGGTGTCTTGCCTGGCACTGCCATAAAAGGGCAAGTTTTTGGATAGGCTGGCATTATGTCTGAGAAACCCAAAGAAAAACCGGGCCGACTTGGTTTCAACACTGTGATGTTTGTGGGGAAGCCTTTGCCAAGGCTGACCCACACACCACATGTGTTTATTGTCTGGGGCTGACCACCTCCTGTCAGACTGCCAGGTGTGTAAGAATTTCCCTGCAGCCACCCTGGAGAAAAGATTGAGCCGGCTCAGGGAACGAGAGGCCAAAAAGTCCGCTGACCGGATGGCCAGCCGGTCCAGCACCCACTGGACCAGAGGGTGCCCTCTGACCAGGCGAGACTTCTCGGCAAAGGAAGGCTGGTTCTGAGGAACCGTCCCAGTAAAAAAATCTAAGAAATCAGCAGGTCTGGAGTGCAAGATTGCCTCTCCGACTGCTGCAGAGATAGCTAAAGCCATACAGATTGTCCAGTCACTGTCTCAGGGACCGGCGAACCACCAACAGCTGGCAAAAAGTTGGTTTGTTCGGTTCCAGTGGTTCAAGAGTATGATGTTGAGGAATTTTATGAACCACAGGAGGGGAGGAAGATTTTGATCATTATGTATGTGGCTGGGAGGGTTTGGACGTGCCCATTGAACCGGACATTTCTCCAGACAGACCATTAGAATCTCCCCTATGCTGTCTGAGTCCCCTTCTCATTTTATGTTTTACAAAAGGTTGCAGAAACCTCCAGCTTCCTTGGAAGAGGCTGTGGATGAGCAAGAGGAGCCTGATTATGTTGAGATGATGGATATCCCAGAGTCTAGGAGGTTGTCTATTCCTTTGCATAAGTCATTTAGGAAGCAAACAACAAAAATTTTAAAAATCCTCATTCTGTCCCTCCTGTAGATAAAAATGGACAGAAGGTATACTTTATCAGGCCCTGATACAGACTTCCTCACTGAGCAGTGTAGTCATGTAGGTGTGGTACAAGCTGCAGCCTGTGACAGGCTAATATCCCCTGGCCTCACATCCTCCTGATAAGGATTCCAGGAAGATTGATGCCATGGCGAAAAACAGTATATGGCAGCTTCTTTGGGACTCAGGCAGGCAAATTATATGGCTTATGTGGCTAGATATCAGAAATCTAGATGGGATACAGTGTTGCAGTTAGCCAAGCAGGCCCATGGCCAGCTGGCTAGTGAATTGGAACAGGTGGCTGCTGATGGCATTGAAGCCTCTAAAGTTCAATTTCATACTGCTGTAGATGTTAATGATGTTTCCTCTAGGGTCATGGCCACTTCTGTAGCTTTCCGTGGGTTGGCATGGCTCAGGTGCACTAATCTGTCACAGGATACTCAGTCAAAGGCTATGGATTTTCCTGTGGTGGGAAATTCTCTGTTTGGAGAGCAAACGGAAAATTATATGAAAAAGATGGATGAATACAGAACTACCTACAAAGTGCCCATGCCAAGGGCGGCATGCCACTCCACAGAGGCACACTCCCAGAGGTAGGCAGGCCTTTCCACAGGCCTTTTTATCAATCCCAAGCCTCCTCTGCTTTGCACAGAGGGTTTTTTTTTCAGAGGCAGAGGTAGACCGGGCGAGGTAAACCGTCCCCACCCTCAGCCTAAGGCTACTGCCAAGCAGGCACCCTGATGGGATGCCCAGGGCCGATTCTCCTGTACTAGTTGGAGGCAGGTTGGCTTATTTCAGCCAGAACTGGGTGTCCCTAACCCGGACAAATGGGTTCTGGAGGTAGTAAGCCAGGTCTGGTTCTCAGCTTCAAACAGTTTCAAAGATGAGAACCAGACATTTTCCACCTGCAAGCCCTTTAGAGGCCCTTGCTTTGGAAGCAGAGGTCTCTTTCCTCCTAGACTGCAAAGCAGTGGAAAGGGTTCCTCCTTGTCACCAGGGCAAGGGCTGTACCCAGATACTTCCTTACCCCAAAAGACAGGAGAATGGCGGCCCATTCTAGACTTAAGGTACCTGAACAAGCATCTTTTGAAACCAAAGTTCAAAATGTTAACTCTGGCAGTGATTTTGCCCTGCCTCAGGCCAGGGACTGGCTAGCCTCCCTGGACCTCAAGGATGCCTATTTCATGTCCTGATCAGGCCTTCTCACGAAAAATACCTCAGGTTGAACTGCCCTCAGGTCACTACCAGTTCAGAGCAATGCCCTTCGGTCTTACCTCTGCTCAAGGGTATTCACAAAATGTCTAGCTGTGGTAGTGGCTCACTTAAGAAGGCAAGAGGTTGCTGTGTTTCCCTACCTGATCAGGTAAAATCCCACTTGCAAGTCACCCAGCGGCTTCTCACTTCCCTGGGATTCCTGCTGAATTTACCAAAGTCAGTTCTAGAACCAGTTCAGGTACTAACTTTCATAGGTGCGAATTGGCACATGGCTGCCTCCACAGCTGTAGTGCAAGGAGCAAGATTCCAGATGAGAGACATTCAGTTTCATTTGAGGGCCTATTGGTCCCAAAGGAGGGACCCTTACCAAATTGGTCTCAGTGACCCAAACTCTGATTCTAGCTCTTCAATGGTGGCAGGATCAGAGCAATCTAAGACTAGGGGTCCCCTTCATTCCCATTTCTCATTCCCTCACCCTCCCACGGATGCCTCCTTGCTGGAATGGGGAGCGCACTTGGCGACCTTTCCACTCAGGGAGTGTGATCCCCAGGAATCTCTGCTCCACATCAACCTGTTGGAACTCAGAGCTGTCTTTTTAGCTCTTCAGGTTTTCTCAGCATCTGTCCAGAACAAAGTAGTTCAGGTCAGGACAGACAATACCACAACAATGTGGTACATCAACAAGCAGGGGCACTCGGTCATCAGCCTTGTGCACCGAAGCAATGAAGTTGTGGTCTCTGGCTTACTCCTGAACACCTCCCTAGTAGCAGTTCACCTTCCAGGGAAGGACAATGTCCTAGCGGATGCCCTCAGCAGAATTTCTCAAGGTCATCACGAGATGGTCTTTGAATCCCCTAGTGCTGGGGTCAGTTTTGCCAGATGGGGCACTCCTCAGGTAGATCTTTTCGCAGCCCCAGACAACCACCAACTTCCTCTGTTCTGTTGCAGGCCTCCAGTAATGGGCTCAGTCCCCTGGACGCCTTTTTGTTGGATTGGGAAGGGAAGTTCCTGTATGCCTTCCCCTTCCCCCTTCTCTTCAGGGTGTTAGTAAAAATCAGATCCCAGCCCTGCAAAGTGATTCTGATTGCACCAGACTGGGCCAGGCAACCCTGGTACCCACTGCTTCTGTCCTGTCAGTCCACCCTCCCTGGGCCTTCCCAGGGTCCACAACCTGCTGACTTGTGCCCAGGGAGAGTTTGGTATCCGGACCTCAAATCCCTCCACCTCAAGGCTTGGCTCTTGAGGAGTTAGAATTTGCTGAATTACACCTTTCTCAAGGTGTCCTGGATATTTTAAAGGCCTCTAGGAAGCCTTCCACTAGGGCCACTTATAATTCCAAATGGAAGAGGTTCTCCATCTGGTGTTCTGGGAAGCAAATTGTCCCAGAATCTGCTGATTTGCCCATTTTGCTGGACTACTTGGTCCATCTTAATTCCTTAGGCCTCAGGCCAGCTACCTTAAAGGTTCATCTGGCAGCTGTCTCTGCTTTTATATCAGCAGGAGCCTGCCTCCCTTTCTTCTCATCCTGTGTTTTCCAAGTTTTAAGGGGTTACTTCATACTAACCTCCTTTTCCGACTCCAGCCCCTGCCTGGGACCTTAATGTTTGCACTGCTCAGTTAATGCAACCCCTTGAACCTCTGTCTTCAGCAGACCTTAAGTTCCTAACTTGGAAAACTGTTTCCTAGTGGCCATCACTTCTGCCAGGCGCATAAGTGAGTTACAAGCCCTATCAGTGGAAAAGGATTTTATTTCTTTTCACAGAGATAAGGTAGTCCTCAGGACTAACAGAAAGTTTTACCTAAAGTGGTTTCAGATTTCCATCTCAACCAATCCATCTCCCTTCCAGTATTTTTCACTGAGCATTCTTCCTCGGGTGAGAGGAGTTGCACAGTTTGGACGTTAAAAGAGCTTTAAGCTACTATTTGGAGCGCACTAAGGGTCACAGGTTGAATCCTCCAACTCTTCCTTACCTATGGCGAGGTTGGCAAAGAAACCTGCCACTAAGAGGACAATTGCCAGGTGGATTGTCTCTTGTATCCAATTTTGCTACCAAAAACTAGGTAGAGAACCCCCCTCAGGACTGAGGCCCATTCCACCAGGGGTACAGCTGCATCTCTAGCGGCTGCTAGAGATATTCCCATTCTGGAAATCTGTCAAGCTGCTACCTGGAAAACAGTTCACACCTTTACCAAGCATTACTCCCTAGATGTCCAGTCCAGGAGATGCTCTATTTAGCACATACGTGCTTCAGAGCCTATTTCCTAAGTAGGTTCTGGCCCTCCTCCATGGAGGTACTGCTGTGTAATCTGCTATATGTCATATCATGCAAGACTTCATGGTGTTTGAAGAAAAATTACTCACCTTAGTAATTGCTTTTCTTCCATGGAGTCTTGCTATATTATGACCACCCCAACCTGCCCCTCTCAGAACTTCTACTTACATAGAAACATAGAAGTTGGATGGCAGATAAGGACCGCAAGGCCCATCCAGTCTGCCCATTTCTTTTCTACCTTATAAATGTGCCATTGGCCTTTGCTATGTCAGTGACCTATCTATTCATAGTCATTTGTATTGCTCCCTTATGCCTATCCCATGCCTGTTTGAAGCCCTGCACTGTATTCATAGCCACCACTTCTTGTGGTAAGCCATTCCATGCATCTACCACCCTTTCTGTGAAAAGAATTTCCTCACATTTCCCTTAATCGGCCTCCCTCTAATCTCATGCTGTGTCCTCTTGTCCTGCTATTTTCTTATATTTAAACATGTTAGACTCTTTCACCTTGTTTATGCCCTTAAGGTGTTTAAATGTCTCGATCATATCACCTCTCTCCCTCCTTTGCTCAAGGGTATACATATTGAGCTCCGTTAATCTGTCCTCATATGTCTTCTGATGCAGTCCCTGCACCATTTTGGTTGCCCTTCTGGACTGCCTCAATTTGGTCAATGTTCTTGTGAAGGTGTGGCCTCCAATACTGCCATAGTACTCAGATGGGGCCTAACCAATGTCTTGTACAGAGGATTATTACCTCCCTCTTACGACTTGTGACCCTACTACACCTAACACCCCCTAGCCTTACCTACTGCTTTAGGGTCTGCTTGGATGATTTCAGGTCATCAGTGATGATGATGCCCAAGTCTCTTTCTTCCTTTGTGACTGCTAGCAACTCCTCCCAGCCTATAAGTGGCTTCAGGGTTTCTCTTCCCTATGTGCATGATTTTGCACTTCTTTGCATTAAATCCCAGTTGCCACTCTTCTGACCATTCTGCTAGTTTATCCAGATCTCTTCTCATTCTGCCCACCCCATCTGGATCATCTACTCTGTTGCAGAGCTTGGTGTCATCTGCAAACAGACAAGCCTTACCCTCTAGTCCATCCAAGTAGGTCACTAATGAAGATGTTGAATAGGACTGGCCCCAGGACTGATCCCTGAGGTACCCCACTTGTGACTTGCATCTCTTCTGACTGTATACCATTTACCACACTCTCTGTTTTTCTGCCAGTCAACCAGTTTGCCACCCAGTTGACCAACTTCTGACCCACCTTTAGCCTACCTAGCTTTATTTATCAATCTTCTATGTGAACAGTGTCAAAGCTTTGCTGAAGTCAAGGTAGGCGTACATCAACTGCTCCCCTTGGTCCACCACTCTGTTACCCAGTCAAAGAAATCTATGAGATTGGTTGGGTACTTGGGTAAGGGTTGGCAAATTGTGCAAGCACTGTGTAATGCCATTATAGCTTTTTTTTCCTTTTTCCCTTTTCTTTAGGATTAGGAAAACTAGAGTATTTCTGTTTTACTTAGGTTTGGCCCCTCCTGGACTTGAGTCTTTTGGGGAGGGGGCTAATAGTGCTTGTCAGGGTGATATTGTTGTTGTTTCTGTTGCTATTTCTACTAGTAGGTAGCCATTTGGCTAGTGTAAGTTTTTCCACACAGACTTTTGTAGTGTTGGCTCCGTAAAGATCTGACAGTTTCAGTTTGAAACTAGCCAGATAGAGCTTTCAGCAAATCGCGCTTGGAACTCAGTCAGCCTGGAGTTAACTCCTCCTCTCGGGGCAGTTCAAGTCTGTGGCTAACTGCTATATGTCATAATATAGCAAGACTCCATGAGAAGAAAAGCAATTACTAAGGTGAGTAATTTTTCTTTTGGGATGTGGGTTGGCAGGTACAGTGTTGCACCCCAAAATTGTACCTTGTTCCTTGCCTTATCAGGTGTTTTTTTTTCTTAATGGTTGGGGTTTTATACAGATAGTTCACTATCTACATAGATATTTTCTGGGTTCTCACTTGATCGTTCGACTTGAGTCATTTGGACCCAAGTTTTGTTGCCTATGGTTTAAAGTTTTAAAACAATTTCCAGAGCTTTAGTTACTATTGTCAGAAGAATCTGACAGTTACACTGAGCTGTACCATAGACAGAGGTTTGAAAACTGAGCTCCAGCTCAACGTTCTATGTTGCTGCACAAAGTTAACCCTTTCCTCTCCAGAGCAGTCCAAGTGCTGGGGCTAACTGCATATAGTCAGAATACAGCAAAACTCCAATAGAAGAAACATAACTATGGTAATTTTTCCTTCTTACCCTCTCTCTTCCTACCCACCCTCCTGCTTTTGCCAGCCCAGGGCCCTTTAACTGCAAATCCATCCAAAGCCCAACCTGTATTCATGCTATTACTCCTGCCCCAAATGTATTCTGGTCTCATTCCCTCATCATCCGTATGCATCCCAACTAACTTTACCAAATTTCTTTGCTGTTCTCCACTTCCTGCCTCATTATACCACTTCCTTCTACCTCACCACTTGGCCTCCAAGCCCCATCACTCCAAATCCACAAAGCTACACTTTCTCATCCCAGCTCTACTATTGCTCGCCTCAGGGGACATCCACCCCAACCCCAGTCCTGTACTTCCTTCACCCATGTCATCTCCCCCACTGCCCATACCCCTACCGCCTCATAAAGAGTTTCAAGATATTACACTTCAACATTCGTAGCCTACTAAAAAATTAGATGACCTGCAAACCATGGTTGCTGCCTGAAACCAAACATTCTAATTAAAACAGATACATGGCTAAAGAGCACGATTCCCAAGCACTCTGTCTCCATCCTAAGGCAAGGCAGAGTATGCAGGAGGGCCATGTATATCCGTGCCTCCCTCCGATACTTCCCAGTCTTCTCCTCCTCCAACCCAGCAACCCATGACACCTTAGCCATCAATGTATCCCTTCCTTTTCACTCTATCTTTGTAGCCAGTATCTACTGCCATCCAAGTGTGCAGCCCGCTGTCTCACCCGACCTCCTAAATTCCATTACTTCCCCTCTCAATCTGGCAAGCTTTTACATCCTTGGCAACCTCAGTTTAAATTGGTTATCCCAAACATCATCTACCACAAGAAATGCTATCAGTGCCTGAATTATCCCAAACATCATCTACCACAGGAAATGCTATCAGTGCCCTGAACTTCACACAACTATTACAGAACCCACCTGCCCTAATCACAAGACCCAAAACCACTCCCTACTTGATTGGGCCCAACTTTCCAGCCCCATAGAATCAGCGCTCGGATGCTCTCAGTGACCACAACCCGGTTTTCCTGGTCCAGAGTTCACAGCCCTAAAGCCCCACATAAAACCCTACAAATACAGACTATAAATCCCTAGAATTGGAACCTCTCCTGCATAGCCTTGCCCTCTCAGACTGGTCCCCTAGCAAGCACCACCTCAGCTGATACAGCCCTAATCTATTTTAAAAACATCTTCCTAGCAAACTGGAATGCCTTCATACCCATAAAACAAACAAGGGTTAGAGGTCATCACCTCCCTGGATTACCCCTGAATTACTAGCCTGCCACAGAGCCAGAGATCGGGCCTGGAAACAGCAAAAGTCTCCCATCTTCCAAATGACCTTATTACCAAAAACTCCATAATGCAAACACCGGGCTACCAGGCTAGCCAAAACAGAGTACTTCAAATCTACCTTTGCGAAAACATCAACTCCCTCTCCAAGTTTTGGAGAGTGGTCCCACTCTCTTTACACCCCCATCCTGCCCACCCACCTCTATACTTAAGATAAACGCCACCCTCATTTCAGATCCAGTTGCAGTAGCTACTGAATTCAACTATTACACCACTTGTGCTGATGAGCTACTCCAATCCCTCCCAAACTATTACCCTCCCTCCTCTATGAGCGACCTCCCACGATTCCCCCTTCTCCTTCACTCCCGTCTCCCAAATGCCCTGCTAGCGAGCAACCTTTCAAAGCTCCTCCCTGGATGGCCTTGACCCTAAATTATTTTCCCTCTCAGCCCCAGCCATCGCCTACCCACTCTCTATTATCCTAAACCTCTCTTTCTCAACCGCCTCAGTACCTTCCCCATGGAAACGCACAGTAGTCCTTCCCTCCCCAAAGGTAAAGACCCCACCCCCTGGCAACTACCACCCCATCTCTTCTCTCCCTCCCTTGCCAAACTTCAGGAACACCTAGCCCTCTCCCAGCTCACCATTTACCTCAATGACGATGACTCCTTCACCCCATATCAATCTGCTTCAGAAAAAAAATCACTCCACCACCTCCTTCTTGGCTCACGGTTCTATCCTCATGGGAATGGACAATGGCCAAATCCCTCAGCCATTGTTGTCGATCTGGTTAAAGCCTTGACACAGTCTCCCACTCAACACCCTATCAACAGCTGGGCTACCCCCAGCCACAGACAGAACCCAGTCAATATCTCCGACACAATTTCCCCACCCTCCCGATAAGAACTGGCATCTCCCAAGGATCAGTGTTAGGCCACACTATTCTCTATTTTTCTAAACAATCTCCGTCCACCTGCTCTCCATTCTCCTCCATCCACATATACGCTGATGATAGTCTTGTATGCATCTGTCTCCTGCCCGCTGAGGTTGCATCCAACCTGCAGCACAACTTTGACAAAGTTCAGCTGGTTTGCAAACCAATCATCTCCGTGCCAAAAAAAAAGTCTCCATGACATTCGGGACCAGGCAGAGACTTACCAGGTTTCCTTCTCTACCCTCTTTCCACACCCTTGATAGGACTTTACTAGAGGACACTTCCTCCTCCAGGTATTTAGGTGTCTGGCTGGACCAACACCTGAACTTCTCTGGTTATATCAACACCATTCAGAAAAACTGCATCCCAAGCTTGGTGCCTTATTCAGGAAAGTACAGTTATGTAAGAACTTACCGTAACAGTAGATCTTGAGAACAGCTCTTGCAGCAGGTTACACCATTAGGACTGTAGCGGCAGGCTCAGGACCCCACGAAATCTTCTAGCTAGCAGTCTTCAGCGGGACCGCCTCCCGACGCCGGGTCCCACCAGAATCCCTCAGCTCTCCCGGCCGGAGACGTCCGCCGCTGGATGACATCAGAAGTGGAGAATGAGGACCTGCCATCAGAAGTACAAGGTTGAGGACTTTCTGCGAAGCTTAGCTGGGTCTTACCTCCTCCAAAGGGGAATGGTGGAGCGGGAGGTACCTGCTGCAAGAGCTGTTCCGAATCTACTGTTACGGTAAGTTCTTACGTAACTGTACTATCTTCTTCGAGATACAGCTCTTAGCAGCAGGTTAACGATTAGGACCAATTCCCAAACAATGGCACCTAGAGGCGCCCTAGGGAGGCATAAAACAGAGATCTGGGAAATCCTGATTCTAGGACAGGAGACCCTGCAGAGCGAGGCGAAACCAGCTCTCCGTCGTGAGGCGATGTCGAGGGCTGTAGTGCCTAATGAAGGTGTGCACTGAGCTCCATGTGGCTGCAGCACAAATGGCGAAATGGAGACGTTTAGTGCTGCAAAGGAAGTAGCAACCCTCTTGTCGAATGACCCCTGACTGTACCCGGAAGGGGCTTCTGTTTGTTGTTGTAGCAAAGGAAATGCATTGGACAAGCCAGCGAAAGAGTTTGCTTTGAGACTGGTAGGCCCAACATCCTCTCAGCAAAGGAAATAAACAGCTGTTCGGTTTGCGATGCTGTTTGGTCCTAGTCAAGTAATATCTTAAGGGCGGTGAACATCCAGGGTGTGAAGCAGTGCCTCTCTCCTGTTGGTGTACCTGGGGAATACGCGGCAAATCAATGTCCTGATTAGGATGAGGCTGGAACCACCTAAGGCAGGAATTTTGGATTAGTCCTCAGGGACACCCTGTCCTGGTGAAAAATTAAATAAGGTTCCTTACACATGAGGCATGTAGCTCAGAAATTCTCCGTGCTAAAGTAACAGCAACTAAAAATAACGCTTTTCCATGACAGAAAACGAGCTCGCAATCTGTGGCAGGTTCAGCGGGGCAGCGTGAGCTGCTCCAGGACAAAGAGTAGGTCCCAAGGAGGGACAGGATCCTTAATGGGTGGTCTAAGGTGTAGCACCCCTCAAAAGTCACGAGAAGTATCGAGTTGTGCCACTGTGCGTTGGCCTATTGGGAATGGTAGGCTGAAATCACAGAGGTGAACCTAATTGAGAGTAGGCCAGACCTGAGTGAAAGAGGAAAGCAGGTATTCTAGAACTGATTTTCTGGGCATTCTAAAGGGGAGAGACCGCAGCGCCATTTCATGGCGTCACGTCATATCGTTGCGGCTTTCTGGCAGCGGAAGGACTTCTACCACCTCTTCGCGAGACCCTGGTGCCACAGAATGGCTATGTCTCGAGGAGCCAGGCATGCAGGTTCAGTGGAGCCAAGTCCGGGTGGACTAGCGACCCTCCTCTTGAGACAGCAGATGAGAGCTGATGGGCAACGGAAGTGGAGGTTCCCGGTACACATCGCCAGAAGCGGAACCAAATCTGTCTGGGCCAGAAAGGCACTACCAAGATCATTGTTACGTGCTCTCTGCGAGAGTTTGAGAAGTATTCTCTGGATCAATGGGAAGGTGAAAGCACAGAGAATCTGCCCGCCCAGGAGAGGACAACAGCGTCCGCCAGAAAACACCAGGCCCTGGATCTAGCGAGCAAAAATTGGGCAGTTCTGCGTTGGATGGGCGAACAAGTCCAATTCTGGAGTGCCCCATCGATGAAACAGATCCTGCTACCTCTTGAAGAAGTTCCCACTCGTGGACTCTGGCCTGGGATCAACTCAGACCGTCTGCGACCGTGTTGCCCACTCCGGGAACATGGACTGCAATCAGGCTCTCGCGTGCCAATTACCCATTCCCACACTCTCATGCTTCCCTGCAGAGGGTTAGGAGTGTGTGCCTCCTTGTTGTTGAGGTAATACACCACCACCATATTGTCTGTTTGAAGCAGAACAGTACTCTGTGGAATTTCTGACTGGAAGGCTTGAAGGGCATACAGGACCGCCCTCATCTCCAGAATATTGATGTGAGGTGAGCTTCCTGAGGTCCACGTTCCCGAGACCTCACCCGTTCAGGTGTGCCTCCCATCCCAGCCCTAGAGGCATCTGTGGAAGGATTACCTCCGGGGCAGGCGCTGCAAATGGGACCCCCAAGGAGAGGGTCCCAGGTCCTAACCACCATTGCCAATCCGATCACGGCCCTCATGATTCTGACCCGGCTGCTGCATATGGTCTCGCTTCTGGTCCCATTGCACTCTGAGCATCCACTGGGTTACCGCATGTGGAGCCTTGCCATCAGGACGATTGGAATGGCAGCGATCCTATGTCCGAGCAGGCGAAGGACCAGTCTGGCAGGGCGGTCTTCTTTGCGAAAGGTCCTGATGAGGACCTGATGCATTCCGCTCTGTCCTCGGGAAGAAAAGCTTTCCCTTGGGCGGTGTCCAGAACTGCGCCTATGAACTGCAGCTTCTGGGGCGGTACCAGGAGAGACTTCTCATAGTTGAAAGTATGCCCAGCGACTAAAAAGAGCTTGGGTGTTCTGGATAGCCAACAACAGCGCTCGCCGACCATGAAAGCCAGTCGTCCAGAGTGCGGAACACGTAGTGACCCTGTCTCCTTGGAGGCGCTGCCACGACTGCCATGCACTTGGTAAAAGACCCTGGGGCCGATGACAGCCCGAAGGAAGCGCCGGAACTGAAAGTGGTGGCCAAGAAACTAAGCGCAGGAACCTCCTGTGCGCTTGAGCTATGGGGATGTGCAGGTAAGTGTCCTGCATGTCCAGTACGCCAGAAATGCGTCCTTCTTCAGCATGGGTATAAGGCCCTGGAGGGTCACCATGCGGAATCATTTGTAAGCGACCGACATGTTGAGTCGCTGAGGTCCAATATTGGACGGATGTCCCGTTTTCTTTGGAACCAGAAAGAAGTGGAATAGTAGCCTGTTCCTCTCTGGTTCCCGGGACGTACTCCACTGCTCCTTTTGCAGGAGCCCAGTACTTCTTGTCTGATAAGCAGTCTGTGCTGACCTGAGTAGCGGGAGAGCAGAAGGCCTTCTGGGTGGCTTGTCTGTGAATTCTATAAAGTGGCCTTTTTCAACCAATTGAGTACCCACCTGTCGGTGGTGACTGACTGCCACCCTGGCAGGTGGTCCTGTCGACCCCTGACCTTGGTGTCCCGTTGATCCTGAGGCGGGGGCGGGAAGGAGTCATGCTGTGGCGGCTGTGGGTCCTGCAGGTTGGGCCGACTTGGTGGGACGTGCCTCTACCTGAGGGCGACTTACCCTGGGCTTTCCAGAGAACAAGCCCTCTGTTGCAGGCAGGAGCAGGACTGTTGTCTCAGAGTCCGGCCGCGAAATGGCTCTGGTTCCTACTGAAAGGAACCGGCCTGGATCTGTACATAGCCCGGACAGATCTCACGGCCTTCCGGCCTCCTGAAGCTTGGTGATGACCTTCTCAGAGGACTCACCAAAGAGAACTCGCCGTGAAGGGGCGTCCAGTATGTTCTTCTGGATGTCCGGGGTGAATCCGGAGACAGGAGCCATGGCGTCTCGGGCATCGCCTGAGGCTGTTGCTCTGGCCGAGAGTCATCGCGGCTTGAAGCACCTGGGTTTCACTGCCTGAACCTATGCGGAGGAGCTGAAGCAGCTGTTCCTTCTGCTCACCTTCTGGCATCTTATCTGCCAGCTCTTGTCCCTGCTCCCACAAGGCGTCTGAAACTGGACCATGTGGGTAAGATAACTGAGGGACCTAATGGCCCAGGTTGCAGCTGCGTACGTCGCCTACCCCCGCGTCCAATTGCTTGGACTCCGGGTCCAGTGGCAGGGTGCTCAGATGTTGCGGCCTCTGGGACCCGGTCATGTGAGGCTGTGATGACCAGGGAATCGGCCAGAGGATGAGATGCCAAGTACTGGTCCTCCCTAGGGACCTTGTACAGGCGGTCAGCCTTCTTTGGCATCGCCGGGAGCGAATGTGGGCGTTTCCACGCTGCCTTGGTGATGTCCACTAAGGTGTCCACCAAGGGTGGTACCACCACAGGCTTTGGGTCCTTTTGCCGAATATAACGCGTAAGGCATAGCCTCTCGAGGTGGAGGTCTTCTGCATCCCAGCCCATGTTCTCCTGTATATGCCTCATAATCTCTGAGAATGATGGGTCATCTGGAGGAGATCTTGGGAGCTCACGTGGGTCCGGAGGGGGCGCTGATGGGAGAAGGGGATCTGGATCTATCCGAGAAGTCCGATCCAGAGTCCTCCATCGACGCGAGTAGTGGCGTCTTCTGGGTCTCTTGGGACTGGGTGACCCTGAAGAAGATCTGGATGGAGGTCTCCTCTTGTCCGATGGTCTGCCCCTAGGAGATTCAACAGGATCCTTGGGGAAGGTACTCGGCCTGCTGCCCCGGATGGAGTGGGGGCGCTGGGGCCGGTGGAATCACGGGTGGAGGAGGAGGAGGTGTGGGAACCACGTCCTTTTTAATGGTGTCCCACCAGAAAGTGAATAACTCCTTCACTCAGTAATATTCAGGCCCGACGATGGGCTGGTCGTCGGGTCCCAGCGCCTGCTCCCGGGGGTCTCTGTTCAGGAGAGGTTCCTCGGGGCTCACCAGGACCGGGTCGCCCCGCCTGGTCCTCGGGCTGGGCCTACTCCTCCATGAGCGCCTCCTGGCCGACGCCGGTAGGTGGCGTTGGGGTTCCTCCATCTGCTGGAACAGGCGTCTGTCCCCAGCCGGCATCAACGGTGGAGAAGGCCTGGCCAGCGACGGGCGCCTGGCTGTCGTCGGGTGGGCAGACATCAGATCAGACATCCGTTTGAGCGAGTCAGCTCCTTAGTTTTCGCTGGGGAGGAGGCAAGGAGACCGACCGGACGTCAGGGGCAAGTGGGCGGGAGCCGGACTTGTGGTGATGGCGGTCCCTGACCTCGCAAGGCCTTGGACGAGGACGAAGAAGGCCTGGAGGTCTTAACAGGCTGCAGAGTGGAGGAACCGGTCAAAGACTTGACCGCGACCGGGGAGGCTGAGAGCAGGCCCAGGATGGAGAGCGTCGGACCGGAGCCGGAGCTGCGGGAGTCTGAAGCCCTAGAAGGGGATTTTGATCTCACCCTCTCCTGTGTTTTTCGAGGTGCCTGCAGGCTTTCTCGGAGGATTCCCCTTGAGGCAGGTTCCATGGCCTTCAATCTTTCTTCCAGAAGGTAAGCTTGGAGGGCCTTCTGACGACGGATCGAGACAGACTGTTGAAGCCTTGACAAAGGAGCAGGCCGGGTGTCGGGTCCGGCCTAAGCACGCACGCAGGCTGAGTGTGGATCTTTGAAGGAATTTGCTTCCCACAGGCACACTTAGACGGATGGCCTCCGCGGATGTTGGTGAGGACATCAGATGGCAGACAACTAAAGAAAAGAAGTTTCTTGCGAAGAAACGGGAAAAAGAACTTTTCCAAGCGTTGCGCTAGACACTGACTGGAGGTCGAGACATGCAAGTCGATGGGGGAAAGAACTGGAGATTCTGACGGACCGCCCCTTATGTACCACGCCTGACGCCGGGCGGGACCGACATCGGAGGCGGTCCCTGCTGAAGACTGCTAGCTAGAAGATTTCCGTGGGGTCCTGACACCTGCCGCTACAGTCCTACTGGTGTAACCTGCTGCAAGAGCTGTATCTCGAAAAAGATCTGTGCCTGCATCCCCACTAACAGCTAGGCATGAGATTGTCAGAAGATGATCCTACCCATCTTCGACTACTGCGACGTATGTCATACCTCTCAACACTGAAATGAGGGACACAATGAGGGACTTCACAATTTGGGCAATTTAATGTTTTAGCACGCTGTTTAAGAGCATAAAATAGTGAAACTTATAACAGTACTAAAGAATAATCTGTAATAAAAACTAAAAGTTCACAGCAGTCTCTGGAGCAATAACCACCTCAAACGGAATGGCTGCATAATTCTAAATCTGGACCAGTTGAGGTAAATTTAAGCTACAAAACCAAATCCACGTGTCGAGTCCATTCCTTATGTTATCAAAGAACACTGAGTCACACTCATCATAGTCTGAAACAACATAAATTATATTTTAAATGAGACATATTGGGCAGGGCATACGGGCGGACAGAAATCCAGAGCTATCACCAGCTATGATGCAACTAACAAAGCTCGGGCTCTAAAATATTTGAGCCAGGAACTTGGGATCTGTACAATAGCTCTGCCAGAGAATCTAAAGATGGTGCTCCTCTAAGTACATCTGTTTAACTATCCAATATACCGTATCTCTGCTGACAAGGTAGGCAACTATAAGACCCTGCATTAAAGAATGAAAAGGGAAAAACAAAACAAAAAAAAAAAACACTAAATTCTGAATCTAGAAATTGAACTGGAATAAATGTGCAGACAGAACAAGCTCGCATTAGCGGTTTAACTTACCCTACCTCACCAGCAGCACCACTCGCTCCAGTCCATGTCAGCGTGACTCTGGTCTTCTTTGGGGCAGCAGCCAGCACAGCAGGGGCTTCGATGGTGTGGGTGCCATGAGTCCAGGCGGGCTGTGCTTGCTCAGCTGAAGCATGATGATCTCGCCCAGATGGGCAGATTCTGGGTGCTGCTTCTGCCGTTCATTGATCTTACTTGAGTGGGAGCTCTTGCAGCAGGCTATCACAATTAGGACTATGGAGCAGGCACTAGGACCCTCGAGAAAACTTCTCAGCCAGCAATACCCAGCGAGGACCGCCCGTCAGCTCTACCTCGGCATAAGCTCTGGTACAACAGAGGCGGACCCAGCTCCACCCCAGTTCTTTTCCCCCCGTGTCCGCACGCGAAGAGTTCCTGCTCATCTTGGCTTACCAGCCCAGCTAAAGAACCTCGGTTTTTGCTTCGTTTTGCAATTTCTCCCACAAAGTTGTTTCAGCGCCTACTGAAGCATGTCTTCGTCGGTCTCGACGGGGCGCCATGTTAACAAGTGGAGTTGCGGCAGCCAAATCCAGTCTAAAGACGGTCATCGGCAGTGCATTTTTGCCTGGGGCCTGACCCCGACACCACGGCCTGTTCGGCTGTCAGAAGTTCACCAGCTGAATTCTGATCCGCTGCTTGAAGGCCCTGAAAGCGTATCTGCTGGAACAAAAGATGGATCTCGCCCCTCACGGGAGAAGCAGAAGGAGGATAAGTCTAAGCGGTCCCGCAAAAAGACCGTAGTCGGTCCTGGCACTGGTCCAGGTCCTGGTCTCACTCCAGCTCGCGGCCTTCTCCCAAGACAGCTTGTGGATCCTAAGGCTCAGGTGCGCATCCCAAGTCTAAAGACCAGGCTAAGACTGGACCTTTGGGGAGAGGCCAGCGAAGCCCAAGGTGACTCGCTCAGGGTCACCATTAAGCCCTCGGGCGCAAGCTTCTGCCCGCCTTCAAAGCCCAGCGCTGCCAGTCAAGAGCATGCCAGCGGAATCCAAGGACACTCCCGCACCCTGGTCGGGTCCCCGGTCTCTTTACTGACGCCCGGGTGGTGGGGCGACCGATCCGGACACAGCGGCGAAGGGCTGCGTCATCATCCCCAAGTCCTCCTCCCCAGGGCTCAGAAGTGGGCTCTTCTGCCAAGGTCGACATCCCGGACATTCCGTTTCCGGGAAAGTGTCCTCTGTTTTTGAAGGGCCGAGCTCAGGATCAGTTTTCCTTCTGGTGGGGGCAGGTCTAAGCGGACCCCCACGAAAGCTGGCCCAGTCCGGACCCGCCGGGTGAACCACAGCCAGAAGGTGCCTCTTCCCTGAGAAGACCCCGACAGGCCACTGCCTCCTCCTCCTACTAAGGCTCGTTCCTGGTCACGGTCTGTTGACAGACACCAGTGCTCTGCGGGTCAGGTCTTACACTAGGAGCCGTTCCGTTCTGCTAGACAGGACCGCTCGGCGTCAGTCCCTGATTGTCAGTCTCCGTTCTGCCGTCGGTCCCGTGACTGGTCTTCGAATAGGCGGTCGGTCGGTGAGCCACCAACACTCGAGTGGGGCTAGCCATAAGGACAGGTCTGGCTACTTGTCACCTAGTAGCCATTCCTCCTCTTCGCCTTCTACCTCTTCCTTTTCGGGAATTGGGGTTCCCGGAGAGAAGGACCAGCCCCATCACCTCCTGTCGATCCCACTTTCATGGGCGTCATGAGGCACATCCAGGCTGCCAATGAGTGGGACACAGAGGACCTGGATCCGGAACACCGACATTTGGTTAAGTACCTGAGACAAAAGGAGCCCAAACCTTTGGTGGTTCCTCCTTTAGTGGACACTTTCCAAGACCTCACCAGAGTAACCTGGAAGCATCCGGCTTCAGTCCTGGAAGTTCTGAAGAAATCGGACAGGCTGTATAGAGCCCGAAGGATGAACCATTCTTGGCTGAACATCCTCAGGTGGACTCTTCACTTATTACAGCTGTTCATGACAAATCTAAGCAGCCTAAACATCTCTGCTCACAGCCTCCCGACCGGAATCCGCTACTTGGATCAGGTGGGCAAGAAAGTCTAATCTGCCTCCATCTGTTCAATTAGGTCCTGAATTTCCTTCGCACATGGTCCAGTACCAGAATCGTTATGAGGAGCAGGGACAAGAGCTAGTTAATGCCTTGTCAGACTCCAAGAAGAAAAAGCGGAGATTCTGGACCTTCTCCAATCGAGCTCCGGACACAGGCACCGTTTTGCATCGTTATGCGACACTGCGGATACTACAGCCAGAGCGTCAGTGTCAGGTGTCTGCCTCGGGTGCCATTCCTGGTTGAGGGTCTCGGGCCTTCATCAGGATCTGCAGTCCGAATCCAGGACTTGCCATTCCAAGGTTCCCTGTTTGGGCGGAGATGAGTCTGATCTCTCGCCTCCAGAGTCAGGCAAATCCATCTGGTCTGTCTGCCAAATTTACCGTGGAGACAGTGAAAGCGGCCATTTTGGAAGCCCTCGGGTGGTCAAGCCGTAGTAACCAATAGGGCCAGAGAGAGGCTTTCAGAGGACAGCCACCACCACCAGCAGCCTGGGCGCTCCTCCCTATGGCCCCAAATCCTCCCAGGCCTCTCTGCCCACCCTGGCTCCGCCAGTGACTCCTTTCGATCCCTCCCTTCTCCGGCGGTGATATCAGGGGCTCGCTTCTTCCTGTACTTTCAGGGATGGAGCTCAATAACTATGGACAAATGGGTCCTACGTCATAAGGAGAAGACACCCTTAGAGTTCACAGAGATTCCTCCAGACAATCCACCAAGGTTCTCCAGATATCCTCCTTCTCATATTTCTTTCATAGAAGGAGAGATACAGACCTCTTGCAAAAACGGCAATAGAACCAGTCCTCAGTCAACTAGGAAAGGTATTACTCCCACTTCTTCCTGGTCCCAAAAAGACTCAGGACCTTCGTCCCATTCTGGACCCAAGCTCGCTAAATCTTTATATAGAGTACAAAAGGTTCCAAATGGTGACCCTTCTGGGTCTTCTTCCTCCTCTGCTGCACCAAGGGGACTGGCTCTGCTCCCCGGACATGCCAGATGCATATTAGGGTCTTTCCCCTCACAGAAAGTCCCTGAGGTTCCACTTCCAGGGGAGCATTATCGGTTTAGAGGTCTTCCATTAGACTCTCTTCCGCTCCTCGAGTCTTCACAAAGTGTTTGGCAGTAGTGGCTGTGGCTCTAAGGTGTCAGGGCATTATGTCTTCCCTTACCTGGACGATTGGCTGCTAGCGGCCCGTCAAGGTCACACCTGCTTCAGGCTCTCAGAGATACCTATACTCTCTTCCGAGACTTGGGGATCACCCTGAACCTTCCAAAGTCTTCCCAGAACCCAGCCAAAGACTCGTCTTTATTGGTGCAGTCCTGGATTCGGTCCAGGGCATCGCTTTTCTACCCCTGGAGGGGTGATCGCTTACAAAGATAGCCAGATTGGTTCTAGTAACTCCTCAGGTCTCAGCAAGGACCTTCCTCAGACTTCTGGGGCACATGGCAGCGCCATTCCAGTTACTCCTCTGGCCCCACCTCACATGAGAATCCCACAATGGATGCTCAGGGTGCAGTGGGATCAGTGCTCAGACAACCTCGACCACATGGTCAGAGTCACAAAGCCAGTAAAGAGAAACTTCTTTGGTGGATGGATCCATAATTTGGAAGAGGGGTCCCTTCCATATGGAGCCCCAAATCAGACCCTTCGACGGATGCCTTGGATTTGGGGTGGGGCGCACCTAGGGACTCGCCAAACACAAAGTTTGGACCCATGAAAACACGAGCTCCACATCAATGTCCTGGAGATGCAGTGGTCCTCAATCTGCAACGCCTTTCAGGAGGACCTCATGCCAGGCTCTTTTCTGGTTCAGGCGGACAACATGGCTTCTACATCAACAAGCAAGGGGGCTCATTCTTACCCCTGTACAGGGAGGTAATAATAGTCTGTATTGGGTGCTGGAACAGCACATCTCACTCTCAGCGGTGCACATTCCGGGTGTCCTCAATGACTTGGCCGACAGTCTCAGCAGATCTCAGTCCAGGGTGCACGAGTGGGAGCTACTGCAGTCAGTAGCGGAACAGCTGTTCAACAGATGAGGTTGTCCAGAAATGGATCCATTTGCGTCACCATGCAGCCAAACTGCCACGTTCTGCTCATGAGCCGCCTGGTGTTTTCTGGCCAGACCGTTGTCCCTATGTTGGGCAGGAGGTTTCTTTATGCCTTTCCTCTTGTCCAGTGGATTCTGTTGAAATTACAGGCGAAAGGCGTAAATGATTCTGAGTCACCCGCTATGGCCTCGGCAGATTTGGTTCCACTACTTCAGCGGCTTTCCATGGAACCTCTAATTCCGCTGCCAATATGCTGCAGTTGCTGTCCCAGGATCAGGGGTCGCTGGTTCATCCTGATCTCAGATCCTTGCATCTTTATGCATGGCTCCTTCAGGCGTGAGCGAAGCACAGGTCCGGGGGTATTGCCAGAGGTGGCGGGAGTTGTGTCGGCAAGGAAGCCTCTACACGCTCCACTTATGCTATGAAATGGAAGCTGCTTTTGTTTGTGGGCCTCGCCTCACCATCTGGATCCCATTTCCTGTCCAGTGAACTCAGCTCTTCAGTATCTCCTCCTTATACCAACAAGGCTTGAGCTACTCCTCCACTAAGGTGTACATGTGGGCCATCTCGGCTTATCAACGCCCTTTCAGGTGACAGAACTTTACCCAATTGGACGTGGCATGCACTTTTTTTTTTTTTTTTTTTTTTTAGCAGGGATTCTTCATACGAGACCTCCATTGGGATCCTATCCCACCCTGGGACCTCCTTTTTGCGTTGGAGAAGCTTACCCTTCCTCTGTTTGAAACTGCAACGGATTTTGAGCTGCAATACCTGTCTTGGAAGGTTTGTTTTTAGTTGCCATTACTTCAGCTTGAAGAGTTTCCGAGCTTCAGGCTCTGATGTGTAAAACCGTCTTAATTTTCCACAGGAAAGTTTCCTGAGGACGAACCCAAGCTTCTTCGAAAGTGGTCTCGGAGCTGATCCTCAACCAGTTGGTTGACCTTCCAGTTTATTTTCCTTCACTCTAACAGAGGGGCTCTCCTTCAGACTCCTGAGCGTCCACAGGATGCTTAGGTCTTGCCTTAAGCGTCTGACTAATCACCCGTAAATCAGAGCAACTGTTTGTGGCCTGCCCACAACACTTGGAAGAACCGGTGTCCAAGCAGACCATTTCTAAATGGATTGTCCACTGTGTCTCTTTCTGCTAAAGCTAAGCCCTTCGAGGTCGGTTAGGGGTCACTTCACCAGGAGTGTTCTGCTTCCTTTCAGCACTGCTGAACGTATCCATTAAGGATATTTAAGGGCTACTACCTGGAATTCAGTGCATTGTGAAGCACTACAGCTTGGACATTGCCTCCAGACGCGTGCAGGCTTCAGCCTGGCAGTCCTTCAGGGACTACTGTCTTGAGACTCTATGTTCAGCTCCATCTCCACCTCCGGGTGGATTACCTCCTTGGCGAGGGACTGCTTGGGATTCAGTCCTAATTGTGATAGCCTGCTGCAAGGCTCCCACTCAGTAAGATAGTACAGTTACGTAAGAACTTACCGTAACAATAGATCTTAGAGAGAGCTCTTGCAGCAGGTATCTTCATCCTCCTTCCCCTCTGAGGTGTACAGAATTCCATCTTCATGCTTCGCTCCATTCTCCGGTCAGAGCTCGTTCTCAGGAATTGGCGGGGGAACTGGGGTGAGTTGGGTCCACCCTTTTGTACCAGAGCTGAAGCTGGGGTGGAGCCGGCGTCGAGGGCAGTGCCTGGTGGGTATTACTGGCTGAGAAGTTTTCGGAGGGTCCTAGTGCCTGAGGCATAGTCCCTAGTGTGATAGCCTACTGTAAGAGCTCCTCTTGAAGATCTGTTGCGGTAAGTTCTTACGTACTGTACTTCGCTGCAGAACTTAGAAGCAAGAGACACAGGAGGCTAATTCTCCCGTCATAATTTATTTAAAATTCAGCTTATTCATATTATATATATATACACATACACACACACATACAGTATATACACACACAAACATCACAGTATCTTGAGACAAAAACAATTTTCATTTAGTTACTGGTTACTCATCGTAATAAGGACTAAATATAGAGATATATGTATTACTTAACTATAAGACCGTAATTTCCACTCCTCATTTTAACACAAACACAAGTTTGAATCAATTTAACTTAACAGAAGCACCAATAAGGCTAACTCGTTTTAGGGCAGGCAGCAACAGCTAACGGTGGGGCTCTAGGGCCAGCACCAAAAACAATTGAAGATTAGAGGACCAAGGCCTCCAGGGAAGGTTGACTGATCTTTCAGAACAGTTCCTTTCAACTTGAGAACGGATGATCAGTCTAAGACTCACACTCGCCTCATGTGTCTAGGTAGCTGAAGCACCAAATTCAACCCACGCAATTTTCTGTGACTGGTCAGAGGCAGTGATGCGGCACGTCAGGAGGAGGAGCAACCAACCTGATTCATTCAACCTCCTATCCATGTGCTCGCTCCCGATGGTTTCAGGCGGTCAGTTGTGCATGTTTAAAGGGTCTGCTGATGTCAGCACTAAATTCGGGACAACAGGTGCTGGTGGAGAGCATCAAAATATGGGGGCAAATAAGGAGAGGTCTGGTCTATGGTACTACCCCAAGTCCTCCTTGGCCATACTAGCTACCCTCTAACTCCTTTTGCCCCTGATGCACCCTCCGCACTCATCATTGTGATCTCTACCATGCCCTATCCTTACCTTCCCTGACAAACTGACATCTCTCTCTCTGTGCAAAATTCACCTCCAAGCACTGGCTGGGTGAATTTCCCTCCTACCTCTCCTGCCTTTACAACTCCCCTTCCCACTCCCCAAGATCTACTGCCTCAGGAACCCTGGTGGTCTCATGCCGCTCCACCCTTATTGCCAATCGGCTCCCAAAAATCTGCCTTGGACTCTGACATCTGCCCAGAAGGACCTCAAGCTCTCCAAGCAGCATCAGAAACAGAAGCAGTTTTAGTCCTCCTCCACTCCTGTGACCAAGCCACCTCGGCAACTGGCTGGTTAGCAAGCTCAGGCTTGGAGGCCCGGCCCAAGATAGTGGTCTTGGCTGTCTGTAAGCCAGGAGGAAAGGCTCCAGTGGCCCCTCAGCCGGGCCTCCTCCCCAAGCCTGCCCAGTGGCGGGATGAGGGTGCCTCCTTCATGCCGATTACACCTCCCTGGGCGCCAGATCCACTTCCTCTCTGCCTGCTCTACTGTCACCACAGACAGGTGGGTTCTAGAAGTGGTGGGTCAGGGTCTGCCTCTAGAGTTCAAGCAGTACCCTGCTTGCTGAGCCTGCGCCCCATGGGAGGACTTTGTTTCTGCAGGCGTGCTGTCAGCTCTCAGAGATGACATAACCCAGCTTCTCTGCAAGAAGGTCATGGTTCCTGTCGCAGATCCTCCAGAACATCCAGGGTTGGTCTCCAGGTACTTCCTGATGCCAAAGTGGACAGGGGCTGGCGCCCCATTCTAGATCTCCATGACCTGAACAGGTTGCGCACCTTCAGGATGCTAACCGTCTCAGATCATACCATCTCTAGAGCAAAACATGGTTTTGCTCCTGGATCTTCAGGAAGCATTCTTTTATGTCCGATCCATCCATCTCACCGAAGGGTCCTCCGCTTCTGAGCCAAGGGAACCCTCTCCGAGTTCCAGTTCCTTGGCCTCTCCTTGGCCCCAGGGTCTTCACTAACTGCCTAGCAGTGGTGGCAACTTACCGAGGTGTCAGGTTTATCCCTACCTGGACGACTGGCTGATAGCGGTCCTCCAGGTGGGAGGTGGAGTGGTCCTGGAACCTGGTCCTCCACACCTGGGACAAACCTGGCCTTCTGGTCAGAGACCAAGTCACAACTTGTGCCCTTGCAGGTGATCAACTTCATCAGGATGGAGCTAGACTCTTGCAGAGCCAGAGTCCGGCTCCTGGTGCACAGGGCAGAGGCTCTCTCCTCCTTTGCCCGATCATTTCGAGTTGGACAATTAGGGCCTTACCCAGGACTTCCTGCACTTGCTGGGCTACATGGCGGCCCACATCAGCGTGGTCTGTTGGGCCCGCAGGAGAATGCACTCCTGCAGTGAGCTGGCCAGCCAGTGGTCTCAGCGCAAGGGGCACTTGACCAGCCAGTTATGGTGACCCAGATGTGGGATGCCAACCAGTGGTTTCTGGTCCCAGCACATCTGCAGGAAGGGATCTTGTTTGTCTACCCAGAGCCGACAGTCATCCTGGCGATCAATGCCTCTCTCACAGGCTGGGGTTCCCACCTAGGGGAAAAACAGAGTCCACGGTCTGACCCCGAAGAGTCCGATGTCACATCAACCTGCTGGAGCTCCGAGCAGTTTGACTGGCGCTGACTGCATTTGCTCCACACATTTGGGGTCAAGTGGTCCAAAGCCAGAAGGTCAATACCACAACCAAGTAATACATCAACAAACAGGGCAGGAAGCACTCTCTGCCTGGACCCGTGCGCAGCCTGGAAGCGATCTCCTGGCCATCCACAAGTTCCTCCCAAAGGTTGTGTCAGAGTTTCACCTTAACCAGGCTGATTAATCTCCTGGTGTACTTCACCAATCACACCTTGAAGGCCTAGCACAGGCTCCATCCTCTGGACCCAGGGTGTGCACACTTATTACAAAGAGTGCACGCTGGAGTCGGGGAGGCTTCACCAGCTGCTTGTCACCTATGCTGAAGCCACACCTGGCAGATCTGCAGCCAAGCAGAAGATTGGCAAGTGTATCACATCCTGCATTGATCTCTACTATAGGCTGTTGGGTAGGGAGCCTCCTGGAGGGATAAGGGCTCATTTCATCCACCATACTGCTGCATCAATGGCTGCTTCCAGGGATGTCCCAAACCAGGAAATCTGCAGGGCTGTAACCTGGAGGTCAGCACACAACTTCATTTCCTATTACCACACTAACCTAGAGTCACGTCAGGATGCTGGTTTGGAACCTCAGTTCTCCAATCTCTGTTCCCTAAATAGGGGTGTCGCCTTGTCTCCCTCCTCCCGGAGAACTGCTAGGAGTCTGGCAACAAATGTGGACAGAACATCATATCCACATCCATAGAAAAACAGGTACTCATCTGTAACAGTAGTTCTAGAAGTGGTATCGATGTTCATCCACACGGACACACCGACCTCCCCAGCTTTGGCACACACTCTCCTGCTTCCAACAGGCAAGATCTGTCATCATGGGGTGGAGCAGAGGAGTTACCATCCTGATGGGTGGGAGGAGCCAACTGAAGACTTTCCAGCACAACTTGAAGCGAAAAAGACACTGCCAAGAAGTGTGGATGAACACCATGTACCACTCCTAGAAAGTAGTTAGAGTAAAATCTTAGCGCAACAGTAGATCTTACTTTGAAAGGGCTCTTGCAGTAGGTAATTACATATAGAACTGAAGCTGACAGGCGCCAGACCTGAAAAATTTCTAGTTAGCGGTCTCTGGTGGAGGACCACTATCACATCAAGCGACCGGCATCAGGCGGCGTCGTGGTATAAAGGCGGTCCCCGCCCACCTTCAATTCTCTTCTGCCATCAACTTGTGAAAGTGCCTCGTGGTTAAGTTCCTCTGCTTGTCAGTCTTGTTTACAGAGTTTTTGACGATTTTTCTATAAAAGCATGTGTATGTCATCCCCACACCCTCCGACTCACATAAGAACAAGTCAGATTCGTGTGGATCACAGCTCCCGCATAAGGACAGTCACTCCCTGTGCCTCTTCTGCCTAGGCCCAGAACACCCCATGGAGAAGTGCCAGCAATTCAACGCCGCCACCTGTAAGCGGAGACAGCAGTCTCTGGAGGACCACGTTTTAAAAAGAGAATGGCTTCCATGGAAAAGGAGCTGAAGAAACTTAGGCAGGCTTCACACAGCCTGAGGACACCGTAAAAAGAAGGAGAAGCACCAGGAACTCCACCTCACGGCTACAGCAACTCCGTCTGGAGTCGCCGTACTTCAGTAACATCCCCCATGGCACCGACCTTTGGCGGCGTCTTGTAGGTTTCAAGAAGGCATCATCTCTCCCGTTGGGCTTGTGCTCGGGGGCCTCCGGGGACAAAGGAAGCGACTGCTCCAGGGAAGGCGGCTGCCTCCACCTCGAGGTCCGGCGGGTCCAGTAAGCCTGATGCGGGGCCTCCGACATCCACTCGGACAGGCGCCAGCCTCTTCCGGGGAGACCAGTCCTGCGCCCTCAAGGTCGCTTCACCTACATAGCCTTCGTCCAGGCGCAGGATCAGATAAGGCGGATGTGGGCTCCTCTGATAGCATACGCGAAAAGAGCCTATGTTGGACACTCTGGACAAATCCGCCGTCCCAGGCACAAATCATGGCCTTGCTGCTGCTTATCGAGTTCCAGCGTCTCCTCTGCTAGATCTGGGGATTTCAGTCCTCTTCCCGGCGATACAGAGGATGTTGACACGCTGACATCAGGTCTCCCTCCCATAGGACCATACCCCTAATGCCAGACCCTCAGATGCCGGCCTATCAGGCGGCGGACTACATCCCTTTGCTGGATGCTGTTCCAGCGCTGGGCCCAACACCCACTGGGCCACCTGTACCTGGCCCTCCCCAGGGCCGTCTGCTCTGGCAGAGCCCCTGGTTCCCGACCCCATCTTATCCAGGCCGTCCTACCCCAGGACTGCAGTATCCTGCACCGCAGTACCCAACTCCTCAATACCCTGATGCAAGGCTTCCACCCCGTCTGAGTTCACGGATACTGCCCTATGGATACCCTCAGTATCTGTATCCCCTCCTCTACTGCGGTGGATTTGAAGGACCTCCGGCTGCCTGGTGAGCTGGCGCCTAGGTTCAACTCACCAGAGAGGTGGAACGACGTCTGGCGGCACAGGATCCCCTGCCCGGAGACTCCTCCCCTACCTGACACCAGAGGTGAACCCTCAGGTGCCGGGGTGGGAGGATACATTCCCTGAGGTTTGCTCAGGGGTCCATTCCTCCCCGCCGTAAAAGTCTTCCTCTTCTTTTGGAGACCCTGACTCAGACGTGGGAGCTCCAATCCTGGCGAGGCACGTACTCCAGACCGTCCCAGGCCAAGGACTCCTCCGAAGTCTCCTGCGGAAGATCCTTCCTTTCTGGAGTTACTGAGAAAGATCCAGGAGGTCCACCAGTGGCAATCTCTGGAGCCAGATCCATAGCAGAAGAAGCTACGCTGCCACTTGGATCTGCCGAAACTGTGAACATTGTTCCACCCTGGATTGAGCCTCATGCCAACCTTGTTTCCACTATTTGGAAACAACCATCCGCTTAGCCCCCTTCAAGGAAGGCGGATTGGCTATACCAGGCTCCTGAGGGTGTGGCTCCCTTGAATACACACCCCAAATCTGACTCGGGCGTGATTAGCACCGCTCACAGCCAGTCGGCTGAATCCCCATCTCCACCAGACAAGGAATCCAGTCTTCTGGACCAGTACAGGAAGAAGGTGTACGCTTCCTCCACACTGGGATTAGGGCCCTTAACTATGTCGGCGCATATGGGGACTACAGAAGACTATCCAGAGTCAGGTGGAATCCAAATTGAACTCCTTCCTGAGTCTCAGACCAAGCAGAAGTCGCTGATCTCGTCCGGTCTGCTCGTTGACCAGTCGGCACATGCTCCGTGCATACACGATGCTGCAGGTCGGAGGTCGGCTTTCACCATAGGTCTTGGCGTCATACCTGGCTCCGGGTGTCAGGATTGGTCCCTGAAGTGCAATCCGCTATTCAGGATGCACCCTTCAGCGGTTCTGTGCTGTCTGGTGGAGATGTCAAGGACATCATCACTGAGCTGCAAGAGAGGGCACTGCACTCAAGTCTCTTGATTCTTTGTATAGACCCCTCAGGGACAGCGTCTCCTTTCGCGACACCTCTGTCTAAAGTGAAACCTCAGGGCAAGCAGGCCAACAAGCGCCGGGCCCCTCAGCTGCCAAGCCCCCACCGCCCAAAAAGTGGCAGGAGCTTCAGCCACGTGTTGCCTCACACCTCCTGACTCCTTTCCTCTCCCACAGCCTCGGATCCCCAGAGGAACCAGTAGGAGGGAGGTTTTCCATCCATCTGCCGGGTTGGGAGAGGATTACATCAGATGCTTAGGTGCTCCAACTGAAGGCAGCAAGACACTCAATCGAGTTTCTTCAGAAGCGACCCAGAACCCCCCAAGTTGTCTTACTCCCGTAACATCTTCCTCTGGTCCTAGAAGAAATTTTCCCTTCTCTCCAAGCGGCAATAAAGCCTGTCCCGACCCACCTTCAGGGGACAGGTTACTATTCCCGTTCTTCCTAGTTCCAAAGAAACTGGAGACATGAGGCCTATTTTAGACCTCAGCTTCCTGAACATGTTCATGGAGTAAAAGCATTTCAGAATGCTGTCCCTGCAGAGCCTTCTGCGCTCCTTCAGCAGGGACAGTGGCTGTGCGCTCTGGATATGCAGGATGCCTACCTGCATATCCCACCCACCCTTCCCACCGCAGATTCCATTGGTTTTCATTCCAGGGGACCACTACCAATTCAAGGCCCTCCCATTTGGTCTTTCCTCGGCTCCATGAGTGTTCAAACGTCTTTCAGTGGTAGCGGCCCACCTGCGTACCCAGGGGTGCAGGTATTCCCATACCTGGACAACTGGCTCCTGGCGCCCTTCCAGGGAGGAACTTCTGTGCTCTCTTTCCCTTACCCTGCAGGTTTCACCAGCCTGGGTATCACCATCAACCAGGCCAAGTCCCATCTGGTCTCTTGCCAAAAGACTCCAGTTCATAGAGGCGATCCTGGACACGACCACTGGCAGGCCTTTCTGCCTCCGGACATGGGTGAACACCCTCCAGGCTCATGCAAGTCTGGTGTCCAGTCTCAGAAGGGTCAGTCCTTCGCCTTCTCAGGCTCATGGCGGCTGCTATTCAGATAGTCGCTCCGCTCGGCTCCATATGAGGATCTTTCAGTGGATGCTTGGTCTCAGTGGGACCAGACATTGGGCAACCTACTGTAGACCAGGAAGTTCTGGTCTCCAATCCCATGCAATGGTGGAAGGTGCAAGGAACCTTTGCGGGGAGTTCCCTTTGCTTGAACTCCCATCCTAAACATTAACAGATGCCTCGGGAGCCCATCTAGGGTCTCACAGGACTCAGGGCTACTGGTCCAGACTCCAGCAGACTCTTCATATAAATATGCTCGACTACAGGGCAGTTTTATACGCTCTCCAGGCTCTGAACTCTTGCGTTCTTTCCAGCCATCTAATGATCCAGGCGGACTTGTGTGAGTCTGGTACATCAATAAGCAGGGAGGAACTCGCTCCTACCCTCTATGCAGGGAAGCTATGAGGCTTTGGAGTTGGGCTGTTCAACACAACCTTCACCTGATGACAGTTCATGTTCTGGGAGTCAAAACACACTGGCGGATCGCCTCAGTCTGTCATCAGCCAAAGCACACGAATGGGGACTGGATCAAGAGGTAGCAGGCAGATATCTTCCTGCGCTGGGGAACCCCTTAGGTAGACCTATTCGCGCCCTCAAAGGCAAAACTTCCGCCTTTTGCTCGCTCGCTCCAGGGTGAGACATTTTCTGCGGGATGCTCTGTCTCTCGACTGGAAGGACAGATTCATCTATGCCTTTCCTCCAATTCCCTTAATTCTGAGGGTGTTACACAAACTCAGTTCAGGAGGAATACTGGATGATCCTCATCGCTTCATTCTGGTCCAGGCAAGTTTGGTTCTCTCTTCTGCAGCAGTTTTCAGAGGAACCTCCGCTTCTTCCTCTGTCACAGCATTTGCTGACCCAAGATCAGGGATCCTGGTTCATCCAGGTCTCAGATCTCTTCAGTTGCATCGTGGCTCCTGCAGGTAGCCCAAGCCGGTTCGGGTTTCTCCACTAATCGCAGATATTCTGGTGGAGCCAGAAAGCCGTCTACTAGGTCCACCAATGTCATGAAGTGGAAACATTTTTTGATTTGGGCCTCTTGAAGGACTTGAGCCTTTCTCTTGCCCTGTCGAAGAGTCCTAAACTGTATGAGTCATCTCTTTGACCTGGGTCTCAGCCATTCCTCTTTGAAGGTCCACATGGCTGCTATCTCAGCCCTATCATGTCCCTTTTCGAGACAGGTCTTTCGTGCAGTTGGAAGTCTCTAAGACTTTCCTTAGAGGAGTCCTCCACTTAAGACCCCCCAATCCACATTTCTGCTCCTCCTTGGTATTTGAACTTTGTTCTCGAGAAACTTACTCTGCCTCCCTTTGAACAGGCAGCTTCAGCAGACTTGAAGTTCCTTTCTTGGAAGACTCTTTCTAGTGGCCATTACTTCAGCTCGTCAATTTCTGAGCTTCAAGCCTTGATGTACAAAACCCTTATTTGATTTTCCACAAGGAGCGTGTGGCTCTGCACAACCCTAAGTTTCTCCCTAAAGTGGTGGCAAATCAACACTGAATCAATCCACTGAGCTACCTACTTTCTTTCACTAACACTACAATCAAGGGAGAATCTCCTCCATACTTTGGATGTTCACAGAATACTCGCTACTACACCACTCAAACTAAGGATCTCGGAAACCTGATCAGCTTTTGTCTCTTTTGCTCACAAAGAGGCAGTGCTGTTTCAAGCAATGCCTATCCAAATGGTTGGCTCATTGTATCACTTTCCGTTATGACAAGTACAACAAGACCCTGCCGGGTCAGGTCACAAATCACTTCACCAGAGGAGTAGCTGCCTCTGCAGCCTGTTTCAAGAATGTGTCAGCGGCAGATATCTACACAGCGCAACTTGGACTTCTGTCCATACCTTTATGAAACACTACAGTTTGGGCATTGCCTCACGCCACAGAGCAGGCTCGGGTTGGCTGTTCTGCAAGGTCTTCTCTCTTAACACCCTTACAGCTGGAGGTTCTATTGGTTGGTAGTTTTCCTCCTCCCAAGTGCTTTTCTTTGTTCCAGACTGCTTGGGATTCAGTTCTATATGTAATTACCTACTGCAAGAGCCCTCTAAGTAAAATAGTACAGCTACATAAGAACTTACCGTAACAGTAAATCTTGAGAGAGGCTCTTGCAGTAGGTAATGCCTTCCGCCCACCAACCCCTTAGCTTTTTCAGCTCCTTTTCCAAGGAGGAAATATCTCTTCTCTCTCGTCTTTTGGCATTTGGCGGGAAAGAACTGGAAGGCGGATGTGAGGGACTGCCCCTTTATACGAAGTCACCTGACGTGGGGCAGTCCCTGCCAGAGACTGCTAGCTAGAAATTTTCCCGTAGGGTCCTGGCGCCTGCCGGCTTCAGTCCTATATGTAATTACATACTGCAGAGTCTCTCTCTAAGATCTACTGTTTTGGTAAGTTCTTACATAATGTACTGTCTTGAGGAATGTCTCTTGCAGTAAATCGTACTTTAGTAGTTTCCAACCAGAGGGTGCTGTTGCACGGCAACTCTTCTAGCAGTTTTCACCAGGTATCGTCAGTTCCCCGCTGGATTCAGCCCACAAAAGCGAGGACCAAGGGAAGCCGAGGTACCAAGGAGTCCCAACCATAAGTTACTGGACCAGAATTTGCTCTGTCAGAGAGGAGGAGGCGGGATTGCACTTACGGCATGAGACATTCCTCAATGATCTACTGTCACGGTAAGATTTTACGTAACTGTACCATCTTCCATGGAATGGTCTCTTGCAGTAAGTCATTATTTTGGGAGAATCCCAAGCAGTTATGTCCATGTGGGAGGACAATTATGACAGAAGACCTTGTAGGACTGCACGACTTAAGGCCATCATATATCTCGAGACAATATCCAGATTGTAATCCAGTTTCTTGTTGATGACTGACACAGAAGTTGAACTAGCTGCTGCAGGGCTGAAGACAGTGGGAAAATGAACTGAAGATACCAGGGACTACCCACATTATATAGGAAGCAGGACATGTCATGTGTGGGCGGTCCCTGGTGAAAACTGCTAGAAGAGCTGTTCTCGACAGCACCCTCTGCTGGAAACTCCCAAAGTAATGACTTACTGCAAGAGAACATTCCGTGGAAGAGCTACTGTTACAGGTGAGCAACCCATTTATCCAGCGCACTGAAGTGACTGGAGAAGGTACCTGGACTGGTCTGAAGACAGTGACACTGCAAGGGGTACAGCCAGTGGAACTGGTGTCGGGAGCAGTCACCAGCAAGGACTCAGAGGCTGTTGCTGAAACCAAATGCTCTACCTGGCCAGAATGCCTCGACTACATGTCCAGCATCCCTGAGGAATCAGTTCCGTGGAAAGGAGCACCACAGGCAGGCGCTGTGTCCACTGCTCCATAAGAGCTGCCCATGGTAAGACTGCCCAGAGGAGCATAGGGAGGGGCTCAGGCCTGAGACCTTTAACGCCTGGGTAAGTAGGAGTTGTTAGGAAACACAGTGCTGGAGAAGGCCTCTACTCCTGAACTGTGAAAACCTAGCAGATGTACCAGAAGGCGACCTCGACGGTACCATTTTCCCTTCTGACAGAGGTGGAAGAACTCTAGGTTGAGTGGCACCGGGTCACTAACTGGGACTGAGAATGGCCTGCTTCTTTTTGTGTTTACTTGGGGGCTGTCTCCTTCAGAACACAGAACCTCCTCCGCTGTCAGAACCCTCCCTCGTGAGGAAATGGACGGAAAAGGTCCCTGCTGCTGCAGCAGCATGCCTGAAGAGGATCCTCTACAGTCACAGTTACCATCCATGGTCTTCAATCGTTATTCGGTAGGGCCAAGTGAAGACAGAAGAGGTGTTAAAAAAAAAAACAAAAACAAAACAACAATACTAAACTGACATCAAAATAACAAACACTAAAATCGAACAAACCGAACACTGCTATCGAACAGACATAGAAATCAGGCGCCCAGCAGGAGAGCTATGCGCAACTGAACTTACATTCAATGGTGGGGAAAAAGGAAGTGAGGTGGTTGACAGTCATTGCAGAGGTAAGTCATGCAGCCAAGCTAGTCTCGTTTACAGTGCATGCGTGCAGCCTACCTCAGTGTTGGCCCCTGTAAAATTCTGGCTCCTGCAGAGTCCTAGCGCCTCTAGCTCAGAACCCTTCAGTTTGAATCAATGGTGAAAACTGGTTCTGGAAGATGTTTTTCTTCTGCTGGTTTTCTGACCATGTCTCCTTGTGGTTGCCCCTTACTGTTCATTACTGTGGATACTGCACTCAATGGACAGCATACACTTCTTCGCCAGTATTTAGATATCCCATAATTATAAGGGTTACACATTTACACACTCTTGGTGTTGGTACAAGCAGATTGCCCTGGGCATCCTCAGACTTCTGCTTTGGGCAATGGGCACTCTACCTGACAGTATTTAGATGGGCAGCTACATAGAGTTATTGCCTGGCATGGAATTTCCTATATATATTGTTTATGGACCACCACAGAGCACGTGCCCAAATGGCTGCTCCAGTCCTGTCTGTCAGAGGGCTGGAGCAGCATGGTGGTGGTGGGGCTGGTCCCACCACAGCCAGCGGGTGAATTCTTGGTGGTGCACAACAGATATGACAGGCCCTGCTACCATACCCTGCACCCCCGTCCCGGCACACCTTTGTGAACTACAGAGTGCGCAAGCCCTCAGATAGCCATGCACATAGCTGTCTGCGACCCCAGCCGGGGAATCTATGCAAGATAGCCAAGAATCGATTATAAAAGAATGCTTTGCAGAGGTCATCTGCTAAACCCACAGGGCACAGCATTCTTGTGTAGGGGTAGCCTACATGCCGCACATCCACAGTGTGAGGCAACCTGCCCTTTAGTGCAGATGGGCCAATAAGTGTAGGCATATCTCCTACCTTAGTTCTGTTTCTCTTACAAGGTCTCGCCCCAACAGCAACCTGTCCAGCATCATTGCTCAATTAGACGACTGCAAATGCCACCCGAGGTATCACCCTCACTCCTGGGCTGAAAGGACCTCCCCTTGGGAGAAGCTCCTTACTGCACCCTCCTTTGTAACTCTAAACCCCTCCCACTAACCTAAGTTAAAGTGACTACTATAAAGTAGTCTGACAGTCTAGTGACCACCCCCTTTGCAGCAGGAAAGTACAGTTACGTAAGAACTTACAGTAACAGTAGATCTTCAAGAGAGGCTCTTGCAGTAAGTAATTACATATAGGACTGCGCAGGGGCGGACCCCACGGAAAAATTTCTAGCTAGCAGTCCCTGGCGGACCGCCCACGTCAGGTGACGGCGTCAGGCGAAGTCGGTATAAAGGGCGGTCCCAGGCGCCCGCCTTCCAGTTCTTTCCGGCATAGGCCCGGAAGGCTCGGACGAGAGAAGCAGATATTTCCTCAATGGAAAAGGAGCTGAAAAGCCTAGGGGATGGAGGGCGGAAGGTAGACATTACTGCAAGAGCCTCTCTGAAGATCTACTGTTACGGTAAGTTCTTACGTAACTGTACTATCTTACTGAGAGGGCTCTTGCAGTAGGTAATTACATATAGGACAGAATCCCAAGCAGTCTGGAACAAATGAAAGGCACGGGAGGAGGAACTACTCCAAAAGTAGTAAATGATCTAGCAGGTCTCAAGAAAGGAGGCCTTGCAAGACAACTAACCGAAGCCTGCTCACGGCGAGAGGCAATGTCCAAACTGTAATGTTTAGTAAAGGTATGGACAGAAGTCAAGTGGCGGCAGCACAGATGTCTCGCAGCACGTTCTTGAAACAAGCGAGCGGCCACTCACGAGTGGAGTGACCTCTGACTTGACCCGGGAGGGTCTTCTTGTACTTGTCGTAACAGAAAGTGATACAATGTACCAACCATTTTGAAAGGCATTGCTTAGAGACAGCATTGCCTTCTCTTTTGTGAGTGAAAGAGACGAACAACTGATCAGTCTTTCTGAGATCCTTCCGTCCGATCGGTGTAGTATCTCAGAATTCTGTGAATATCCATGGTATGGAGCAGGTATTCTCCTTGATTGCAGTACTGCATGAAGAAAGCAGGTAATTCAATAGACTGATTTAAGGTAGATTCGCTACCACCTTTGGAAGAAAAGTACAGATTACGCAGAACTTACCGTAACAGTAGATCTTGAGAACAGCTCTTGCAGCAGGTTACACCATTAGGACTGAAGCGGCAGGCGTCAGGACCCCATAGGAAAATTTCTAGCTAGCTATCTTCCAGCGAGACCCGCCCCTGACATCAGGCGTAGTACATAAGCGGTCCCGCCAGGTCCCAATTCTCCGCCCGGAGACTTCCGCCGCAGCCTGACATCAAATGGGAGACCGAGGATCCACCGTCAGAAGACAAAAGGAATAAATCCCTGTTAGAAAAGGCTTAAGCCATGCCCCTCCAAGGGGGAAGGTGGGCGGGAGTGTAATGCTGCAAGAGCTGCTCCTCAAGATCTACTGTTACGGTAAGTTCTACGTATCTGTACTATCTTACCGAGACACAGCTCTTGCAGCAGGTTACACCATTAGGACTGATTCCCAAGCAGTAGCACTTGCAAACATTCTGGGAGGAGGAAACTAGAAGATCATTCAGGTCCTGATTCTAGGACAGGAGACCCTGTAGCACAGCCAGGCGAAGCCGGCTCTTCGCCGTGAAGCATGTCCAGGCTATAGTGCCTGATAAAAGTATGTACAGAGCTCAAGTGGCTGCAGCACAAATGGCAGAGGTGGAGACATTTCTAAGTGCTGCAAAGGAGGTGGCCACACCCTAGTAGGAATGAGCCCCGGACTGATCCCCGGAGGGGCTTTTGTTTGATATCATAACAGTATGATATACACTGGACAAGCCAGCAGAAAGGGACTGTTTGGATACTGGTTGGCCCATCATCCTTTCGGTAAAGGAAACGAAAAGTTGCTCCGATTTACGAGCTGCTTAGTTCTGCTAAGGTAGTACCTTAAGCTGCGGTGAACATCCAGGGTGTGGAGCAGCGCCTCTCCTCTATTAGAGTAATTAGGGAAGTAGACAGGTAGGTCAATGTCCTGATTGACAGTGAGTGTGGAAACCACCTTAGGCAATAATTTAGGATTAGTCCTCAGGGATACTCTGTCCGGTGGAAAATCAAATAAGGCTCCTTGCACATGAGAGCATGAGCTCGAAACTCTTCTCGCTGACGTAGCAGCAACTAAAACAACATTTTCCACGACAGAAAGCATGGCTCGCAATCCGCGGCAGGTTCAAAGGGGGGCGTGAGTTGCTCCAAGACAAAGTAAGTCCCATGGAAGCACTGGGTCTTTAATGGGCGGCCTAAGGTGTAACACCCTTTCAGGAATTCTCGACAGGCATCTAATTGTGCCACTGTTCGCTGTCCCACTGGGAGGTGATAAGCTGAAATGGCACAGAGGTGCACCTAATAAGAGGAGAAAGGCGAGACCGAACAGAAAAGGAGAGCAAGTACTCTTAACACGCTTTCACGGACCACCTAAGGGGAAAGGCGCGTGTTTGCGACCATAGAACAAAAGCGGTGCCATTTCATGGCGTCGTCACATCGTTGCCGGCTTTCTGGCTGCAGAAAGAACTTCCAGACCTCTTGCGAGACCCTGTGCCATAAAATGGCTATGTCTCTAGGAGCCATGCATGCAGGTTCAGTGGCGTAAGTCCGGGTGGACCAGTGAACCCTCCTCCTGAGACAAGAGGCGGGAGCTGAATAGCAGCGGGAGCAGAGGTTCCCGGGATAGCTGTATTAGTAAAGGAACCAGATCTGTCTGGGCCAGAAAGGGCCACCAGGATCATTTTTGCGTGCTCCTGCGCAGTTTGAAAGAACTCTCTGGATCAGCGGGAAGGGAGGGAAGCGTACAGGAATCTGTCTGCCCAGGAGAGGGACAATGCGTCTCCGCCAGAAAACACCAGGCCCTGGATCTAGCGAGCAAAAATTGGGCAGTTTTGCGTTGGATGAGGAAGCGAACAAGTCCAATTCTGGAGTACCCCATCGAAGAAACAGATCCTCTGCTACCTCCTGAATAAGTTCCCACTCGTGGACTCTGGCCTGGAGCGACTCAGGCCGTCTGCAATGTGTTGTCCACCGAGGAACATGTACTGTGATCAGGTTCGCGCGTGTCGGATGCCCAATCCCACACCCTCATAGCCTCCCTGCAAAGGGGTAAGAGTGTACGCCTCCTTGTTTGTTGAGGTAATACATCACCGCCGTGTTGTCTGTCTCTAGCAGAAGAGTGCTCGGCGGGATCTCTGACTGAAAAGCCTGCAAGGCATAAAGGACGCCCTCATCTCCAGAGCGCTGATATGAAGGTGAGCCTCCTGAGGGTCCACGTTCCTGGGACTTCACCCGTCCAGGTGTGCTCCCCAACCTAGCCCTGAGGCATCTGTGGTGAGATTACCTCCGGGACAGCACTATAAGCAGGACCCCCGTGAGAGTGTCCCTGGGTCTAGCCACCATTGCCAGTCTCGGATCACGGCTCGTGATTCTGACGGATGCTGCATATGGTCTTGCTTTTGGTCCCATTGTACCTTGAGCATCCACTGAGTTACCCGCATGTGGAGCCTTGCGAAGGCATGGTGGAATGGCCACAGCCATGTGTCGAGCAAGCAAAGGACCGACCTGGCTGGTCTTGTTCGACGAAAGATCCCTGATGAGGGATCTGATGCGCTCGCTCTGTCGTCTGGAAGAAATGCTCTTCCTGAGCGGTGTCCAGGACTGCGCCATGAACTGCAGTTTCTGTGACGGTACCAGGAGAGACTTCCGTAATTGATCAAGATGCCCAGAGACGAAACAGATCCTGGGTACTCTGGATAGCCAGTAACAACACCTCTCTGGAGGGCATCCATGAGAAGACAATCGTCCAAGTGCGGGAACACATAATGGCCCTGTCCCCTAGAGCGCAGCCACGACTGTCATGCATTTGGTAAAGACCCTGGGGCTGATGACAGTCCGAATGGAAGTGCTCGGAACTGAAAGTGGTGGCAGAGAAACTTCGAAGCGCAGGAACCTCCTGTGCGCCTGAGCCCTGAGGATGTGCAGGTATGCATCCTGCATGTCTAAGGACGCTAAAAATGTGTCCTTCTTTAGCATAGGAATAAGACCGGAAGAGTCACCATGTGGAATCTTTTGTAGGCGACCGACATATGAGGTCGCTGAGGTCAGAATCGGACGGAGGTCCCCTATTTTCTTTGGAACCAGGAAGAAGTGGAGTAGTACCCGTATCCTCTCTGGTTCTCTGGGATACTCTGTCGCCCCTTTTGCAGGAGCGCGAGTATTTCTTGCCTGATCAGAGGCTGTGCTGACCCAAGTAGCGGGAGAGCAGAGGAGGCCTCGAGGTGGCTTTTCTGCGAATTCTATAAAGTGGCCTCTTTAGACCAACTGAAGAACCCACCGGTCGGTGGTTATGGACTGCCATCCTGGCAGGTACTTACAATGTCGACCCCGACCTTGATGTCCCATTGATCCTGAGGGGGGGGCGGGAAAGGAGTGATGCTGTGGCGGCGGAGGGCCTGCAGGCTGGGCCAGTTTGCTGGGCGTTGACCTCAGCCAGCGGGCTGTCTACAAGGCTCTGCAGGAACGGAGCCCCTCTGTTGTGGTCGGTCTTGGGACTGTTGTCTCTGTGCCCGTCCGCAACTTTGGTTCCTCACGAAGGAAGTAAGCCTCGGTCCGTACATGCCTGGACCAACCTCACCGCCTTCCCGGCCTCTTGAAGCTTGGTGATGACCCTCTCAGAGGGCTCACCAAAGAGAACTACTCCCCCGAATGGGGCGTCCATGATGTTTTTGTGGGCGTCCGGGGTAAAGCGAGAGACACGGGCCAAGAGTGTCTCCGAAGACATACACCTGAAGCTGCTGCTTGGGCCGAGGAGTCCGTGGAGTGCACGCGACTCGTAGCACTGGTTCCCACGTCCGAACCCGTCCGGAGGAGCTGCAACATCTCCTCCTCCTTCTGCTCACCTTCTGGCAATTTCTCAGCCAGATCCAGACCCTGCTCCCACAGGGCATTTTGGAACTGCACCATGTGGGTCAAGTAATTCAGGGATCTGATGGCTAAGTAGCGGAGGCATCGTGCGCCTACCCATCAACGTCCAGCTGTTTGGACTCCGGGTCCGGTGGCAGAGTGCTCAAATGTTGCTGTCTCTGGGACTGGTCATGAGGCTGTTATGACCAGACAGTCGGCCTGAGGATGCTGGAGCCAAGTACTGGTCTTCCCTTGGAGCCTTGTACAGGCGGCAGCTTTCTTCGCGGCATCGCCGGAGTGAATGTGGGCCTGCACTTGGTGATGTCCATTAAAGTGTCTACCAAGGTGGCACCACCACAGGCTTGGGGTCCTTCTGCCTAAGATATTTCGCTAAGCCTATTCGAGGTCTAACTCTTCCACATCCCATCCCATGTTCTCTTGGATGTGTCTCCTGATGTCAGAGCGAAGGGTCATCCGGAGGAGACTTTGGAAGCTCACGTGGGTCCAGAGAAGGATGGAGGAAGATGGGGATCTAGATTCTGTTTGAAAACTCCTGATCCGTGTCCTCCGTCCGAAGGCGAAACGACGGCCGATCTTCTGGGTCTCTTAGGGCTGGGTGACCCAGAAGGATCTGGACAGAGGTCTCCTTTATGTGGTCTCCCCCAGGAGGACTCTGGGCTCCAGGAGGAGGTAACCCGGCCTGCAGACCCGGATGGAGAAGGCGCAGGCACCGGAGGAGTAACCGCCCTAGGAGGAGGAGGTGGAGTGGGGACCACGTCCTTTTTGATGGTATCCCACCAGTAGGTGAAAAGCTCCTTAACCTCTGAGACAGAAAGACCCGATGACTGACCGGGCACGGTGGTCGGTCAGGTTCAGCGTCCAGGTTCCCAAAGAGCCTCGGGTTGTGAGAGAGGGTTCCCTGGGAGGTTCGACAGGATGGGGTCGCCCGTCTGGTCCTCGGGCTGTGTTAACTCCTCCTCTGTAATGGATCTCCTGACCGGCGTCGGTCAGAGGTGTCGGGTCCTCTTCTCAATCCAGACGGGAATGGGCGTCTGTCCCCTAGCGTCTGGGGGTGTGTGAAGCTTGGCGGCAATGGTCGTAGCTCTGGGACCTGTAGCGAGAGGCCGGCGTTGGGCGAGTCGACATCGAGTCGAAGGCCTCTTCAGAGGTGAGCTCCTTGGTCTTACGCTGGGGAGGAGGAGGCAAGGAGGCAGACCTGGCGTCGGGTTCAGGATGGCGGGAACCCGACTTGTGATGATGGTGGCGGTCCCCTGACTTGACCAAGGCCTTGGAAGGCGAAGGAGGCTTGGAAGACTTAGCCTGAAAGAGCCGAAGATTTTCTCACCGCAGCGGGGAGGCTGAGAACTAGCCCGGGAAGGCGGCGGTGGGACCTGGGCCGGAGCTATGAGAATCAGAGCCCTAGACAGGGACCTGGAAGGGCCTTCTCCCTATGCTTCTCCGAATGTTTGTGGGCCTTCCCTGAAGAATCTCCTTGGAGGCCATGGTCTTGAGTTGTTCCTCAAGCAGGAACGCCTGTAGTGCCTTCTGGCGGCGGATCCGGGTTCTGCTGTTGAAGCCTTGGCAAAGGAACAGGACCGGTGTAGTGGTCTGGGCCTAGGCACGGACGCAGGCAATGCGGGATCCTTGAAGGGATCTGCTTCCCACGAGCGCGCGGAAGAATGACGAGTTTGGAGGACATCAGACAAAAACTGACTGAAGAAAAGCGAATTTTCGAAGGAAAAACTTAACCACGTCGTCGCTAAATTGCAACCAGAAGATCGAGACTTACAAGTCAGCGTAGCGGAAAAGAACTGGGAATCTGGTGAGGACCGCCCTTATGTATACTACACCTGGCGTGAGGCGGTCCCGCTGAAGATAACTAGCTAGAAATTTTCCATGGGGTCCTGGCCTGCCGGCTTCAGTCCTAATGGTGTAACCTGCTGCAAGAGCTGTCTCCAGTAAGATCTTAGGATTCGTACGAAGAGCTACTCGTTCTTTGTGAAAAAATCAGATAAGGATTTTGCACATCAGGGCCTAGACTCGGAAATTCTACTGAGCAGAAGTAATGGCCACCAGAAGAGTGTCTTCCATGATAAAAACTTCGGGTCTGGAGCCGCATGAGCTCAAGGGAGGCAGGGTAAGTTTCTAGGGACAAGTTTAAGTCCCAAGGCGGAGCTGGAGTCGGACAGGGCCTGAGATGAAGGACCCCTCTGAGGAAGTTTTGGATACCTCCAGCTGAGCGAATGCCTTATCAGTGAAAGGGACATGGTAGGCTGAAATAGCCGCATATGGACTTTCAAGAGGAGTGACTGAGACCCAGGTCGAAAAGATGCGCATATACTCAAGCAGAATGGTCATGGGGCAGGGGAAAAGAGCTCCACGTTCCTGGGCGCAGCCCAGATGAAAAATCTCTTCCATTTCATGGCGTGGGTGGACCTAGTGGAGGTTTCTGCCTCCACAGAATCTCGGCCACCTTGGGAGAAAGCGAAAAGCGAGATTGAGCTAGGTCTGCAGGTGCCATGCATGAAGTTGAAGGGACCCGAGTCCCGGATGGACCAGGGTCCCCTGATCCTGGGTCAGCAATCCTGGAGATAAAGGAAGAGGAGGAACCTCTGAGTATTGTTGTAGAAGAGAGAACCAGATTTGCCTGGGCCAGAAGGGTGATCAGAATCATTCTCACTCCTTCTAGAGCAAGCTTCTGTAGCACACGAGGGACCAGAGGAATTGGGAAAAGCATAGACTAATCTGTCCTTCCAGCTTAGAGATAGGCGTCGCTCCGAACGCCTCGCTCTGGGCGGCGAGCAAGAATGGAAGTTTGCGTTTTGGGAGGAAAGCGAACAGGTCTATCTGAGAGTCCCCCAAACCTGGAAGATGCTTTTATAACTTTTTAGGTCAATTCCCACTCGTGTGGAAGAGCCGATGGCGACTTAGTCTGTCTGCCAGGACACTGTCGACTCCCGGAGCGTGGATCGCCGTGAGGTGAAGGTTGTGGAGAGTTGCCCAATCCAGACCCTCACTGCTTCCCTGCATGGCGGGTAGGACCGAATTCCTCCCTGCTTGTTGATGTACACACACCACGCACACGTCGTCCGTTTGGACAGCTAGGTGACGGGAAGGATGTATTGGTGAAGAGGGCCTGGGCGCATAAAGCACTGCTCGAAGCTCGAAACACGTTGATGTGGAGAACTATCTCCAACTTTGACCAAACTTGGGTTCGGTGAGGACCCAGATGGGCTCCCAACCTTCGCCTAGGCGTCCGTGGTCAGAGTCTGATCGGGAGGATGAAAAAGGGACCCCTCAGAAGAGGTTCTCTCAAAGCATCCACCATTGCAAGTCTCTTACCATCGGCGAGGAGATCAGAACCGGATGATCTAGGTCATCTACTCGTGATCCACACTGAGATCGAAGAGTCCACTGAGAGATTCTCATGTGGAGGCATCTTGTAGCGGAACGTCGGGATGGCCGCGCCATAAGCCCAAGTAGGCAGACACTGACCTCGCCGGGACCCTCCTGTGTTCCGACAGGAGGGAGATTTGTGACTGGAGGAAGGCCCCCTGTCCTGAGGCAAAAGGCTTTGCACAAAGTTGTGTCAAGGATTGCCCGATAAACTGGAGTCTCTGTGAAGGATCTAGGTGAGACTTGGAATGGTTGATGGTAATACCAGGCCAGTGAAAACCTGCCGGGTGAGGGAGAGAAATGCAGGTGTTCCTCCTGGGCAGGGCCGCCAGGAGCCAGTCGTCCAGGTGAGGAAAACCTGAGCTCTCAAGAGCATGGGTGGGCCTACCACCGCCAGACATTTGGTAAAGACTCGGGGGCAGGAAAGACCAAATGGGGCGCCAAGGTGTTAGTGGACCCCTGGAGCATAAACCTGAGGTACTTTCGGTGCGAAGGGGCGAATGGGGATGTGCAGATGCATCCTGCATATCTAAGTGCACAAAGCCAATGGCCCGGCCGAAGTAGGGGCAAAAGAGATTGAAGGAGAGCATCCTGAACCTCTTGTACTCCACAAACAGGTTCAGGGAGCTGAGATCGAGAATAGGTCGAGATCTCAGTCTTCTTTGGTACAAGGAAAAAGTAGAATAGTACCCGTCCGTAGAGGTGAGGAGGCGGGCTTTTACTCCGTTTCACAAGAGCGCTGAGATTTCTTCCCTGACCAAAGGAAGATGGTCCCTTGAGTAAGCCGAATTCAGAGGGGGTGGCGAGGAGGTTTCTGAGAAACTCTATGGAGTGCCCTCTGCTATGATCTGAAGCACCCATGAATCTGAAGTTGTCCTCTCCCAACCCGGAAGGTGGAGGAGACCCTCCCTCTACCGGTTCCTCGGGGCATCTGGAGGCAGTGGGAGGAGGGAGGAGTCGGGTGGTGTGAGGCAGCGCGCGCTGGGGCACCCGTTGCTTTTAGGCGGCGGGGGCCTGGCAGCTAATGGGGGCCCGATGTTTAGTGGCCGCCTTCCCTGAGGTTTCGCTTGAGGCCAGCTGCATCTGCGAAAGGGAGCGGCGCTATAAGGGGATGGAGCGGTACATTGAATCAATGGATTTAAAGGCCGTCCCTTCTCCTGTAAATCAGTGATGATGTCCTTGACATCACCACCGAAAAACACAGAACCTCTGAAAGGTGCTTCTTGGATGGCTGACTGCACCTCCGGGACCAGACCTGACACCGGAGCCATGCGTGGCCTTGAACTTATAGTGACATGAGAACTCCGTCCTCACGGTGTCCACTGCGTCGTGGGTCGTCCTCAGAATGTGACGGCTGGCCAAGCGAGCAGGAAAACGGACCAGGTCGGCCAACTCCTGCTTGAGTTGAGAGTCAGGCAGAGAGTCGATCTTGGATTCCACCTGGGTAAGGATGGCCTTCTGGTAATCACCCATATGTGCTACATAGTTCAGGGTGCTAATCCCAGTGTGGAAGAAAGCGTGATCTTCCTTCCATACTGATCCAGAAAGGCGAGATTCCTTATCCGGGGAGACCAGCTCAAGTGCTTGGATGTGTTGACCGGCCGTGGCGGCGCTAATCACAACCGAGGTCTCGCAGGGTGAAGTCTAAAGTCTACATCCTCCGGAGCCTGGTATAGCCTGTTTGACTTCCTGGGAAGTGGGGCTAAAGCCGACAGTTGTTTCCAAATAGTGGAAACAAGGTGGGCGTGAGGCTTAATCCAGGGTGGCACTAAGGTAGGAGCCGTGAGGGCAAGTCCAGATGCTCGTGAGTTTTACCGTTGAGGATCTGGTTCTGAGAATGCCACTGATGAACTTTCTGGATCTTCCTGAGCAACTCCGTGAAGGAAGGATCCTCGGAGGAGTCCTCGGCGGGGTTTGGGACGGAGGCGTGGCCCGTTGTCTTTCTCGGAACCTCCACCAGAAGCCTCCGAGAGTCCGAGAGAAGGGAGGAAGAGTCTGAAGCAGAGTAAGACTCCTAACTTCGTCTCGGGTTCCTTGGGAGGGATCCCAGAACACGTGTCCTGCCCTCCCTGGATCCCGAGGGCAAAGCCGAGAATCCGGAGTGGAGAGGAGTGTGCCGTCTGAGGCGTCTGCGGGCAGGGGGTGGCACCGTCGCCGTAAGGCGGCTCAATTCCTTAGTGAGCTGAGCCTTGGCCTCAGCCCGCCGCAGTCTCCTGCAGGTCACTGGCGGCCTGAGGGGCGGTGGAGGAGGAGGAGGGATAGTTGTACAGAGGAAATCCATAGGGGAGTATCCATTAATCCGGCTGCGGGTATCCGGAGTCGGGTACTGGCGTCGGGTACTGCGGACCTGGGAAAACCGCGTCAGATCTGACCGCCGGATACCCAAGCGCTGGAGGAGCTGCTGGAGCAGGCCGGCCCAGTCGGGGTACTCACGGGTGGATCAGCGGGATAGGCCCGTGGGGTGGAGGCCCGAAGGAAGGAAAATCCCCGCCCGGCATCGGAGGGCGGTGTCGGAACCGGCGTCGGAGAGTCGGCGCCAGATCCGGCTCTTCAAGTAGAGGATCGGACGGTAGCCTATGGTCGAGTCTCGTCCAGGGACGGGGGAAAATCCCGGGTCAGGCAGGTGGGACTGGGACTCCCCTGGCGGCAGCGAAGGCTACGGAGAGCCTGGAGCGAGAGAAGTAGTAAGTTCCACCGTGAACTCAGAGGTCCATGCATGCGTCAGAACCCGGCCGTGTGGCTTATGGACCCGAGACCGGCAGATGCCAGAGGAGCCGGCGTCCGGCTTGGGGTCCCCATCCGGGCGGGCCGGATTGAGAGGAGGCCCGGTCCGAGGGAGACGCTGCTAAGCGCCGACCTGAAGGGTCGAGTGTCTTAGAGGCCTTCTCGGCGTCGTCGGAGGGGGCAGATGTCCGGCTTAAGGGAGGTGCCGCACCAGTAGGCGCGGAGCTCTGCGGCAGTACTGGGGGCTGGAGTCCTTTTCGCCGGAGATGCCCGGCGGGGCTCGAACCGAACCCGTGGGGCGGACCTATCACCTCCCAAAGCCTTGGAGGCTGCCGTCGGCGATCCCTGGAGGGATGTTACCTTGCCTGCAACTCCGGCGGATCGCGGAAGAGGAGGCCTTCTTCAGGTGCCTTTCCTTATCCTGCTTTTGTGCCCTTCAGGGAGGTCGGCGCCTGCGAGAAGTTTTCCAGCTCTTTCTCCGCCATGACATCTTTTTGAGGAGATGGGCTTGAGGACTGCTGGCGTCGTTGGCGGTGGCCGCGTTGAACCCGGAGGCAGTGCGGACACTTATCGACCAGCGTGGTGGGGCCTAGGCAGAAAAGGCAGAGGGAGTGACCGTCTTTGTGAGGCAGTTGGGCGCCCTTGCAGTCGCCTTATTCTTTGAAGGGGACGACATATACCGACATTCACCTGACGAAAGAGTATATTTCTGAAACTAATTGGAAAAAGCGAAGTAACAGGACTGGCGATAAGAACTTAACGCGAGCGCTGCATGAAGCTGGCGGCAGGAAAGAACTGGAAGGCAGGTGTCTGGGACGCCCTTATACAGGCGTCATCAGCGCGGTCACCTGACGTGGGGGCGGTCCCGCCAGGGAACTTACTAGCTAGGAAATTTTCCATTGAGGTCCTGCTGCCGGCCGGCGTCAGTCTACATGTAATTACCTACTGCAAGAGCCCTCTCAAGTAAGATATACCGTTACATATGGTTGTCTACACTTTTAGAAGGGCAATTATGGAACAACCTGTAAATGTCTTCCACACTGTTGAGCAATACAGCAAATTGTTTATGTAAAAACGTTTTAAAGCACTGTTGTATGAATGTCTTTCTACAGTTATTTTGTAGGATGTAATCACTTGATTTTTCTATGTTTTAACAATTTAGTGTCACTAAAATATAATATGTGAATCTAACATGACAGTTTTGGGTGTTATAAAAGGGTCTCACCAATAGGGTACAATGTCTTCGAAAAGCCTAATTTGTAGGTGAAATGTTTACAGGCGTTTGAGTTTTCTCCCTGACCCAGAAGAGTCTGTCTCTGTTGCCTGTGTGACGTTCAATAAATGAAGTTTGAAGTCCTGTAAATACTGCTGTTGGATTCCATTTGGATATGCTAGGAAGTGGCATGACTTGTGCTTCTCACTTTGTTGTGTCGTCGTCAGTGAGCTTCCCGCCCTGCCTAGTGTGGCTCTGGCCATTTCATGTCAAATTACTGTGATTGTTTTGCACTTTTGTATTCGCCTACCTGTACACTGCATATTGCATTTATTTTTTTACTTAGACATTTCTATTGCATTCTGTATATATTACTGCACCTTATATTGTAATTCTCCGTATTTCAACCCATTACAATTTGTATTTACTGTTATAGTGGTAAGCTTATCCCTCTCCCCAGGACACATCTGGGAATGAGTAATTTTTTGCTCAGTATGTTTTCCAGGTAAAACAATAAATAAATCTAAATGGCATTCAGACTGCAGAAGGGGCCAAAATAACTGAACAGCAGCGATATTTGCATCTCATGTAAATATCTCTGGGTCCTACACATTACATACATCCCAAAAGAAAACAGAACTCTGGGCAATCTAACTGTGCAGGCCATTTATTAGCTATAAGACAGTTTGTTTTAGGTAGTCAGATTAGACAAAAGAGCAGAAAAAACACCAGACACACTGGCCAAAGAACGATGAGCTTCATTACATTTTATAGTCAACATGTCATATTTTGCAGTTTCAGTTCCTTCATAAAAGATTTTGGTAATCAAAACTGCTCTACTGCAAGATCCAGGACCCGACACACTCGCTCTATAATACAGGCTATCAAAGGATAATATGCTAACATCAGCGGCCTGGGGACAAATGAAAATGTAACTGGTAAGGAAATATGATCTGCCAAGAATATGTCTTCCACAATTTTCTTTCAGCCTCTAAAATTAAGCAGCAGTAAGCCTAACCAAGGCATTCAAATAGGAAATGTCTTCTTTTAATGCTGCAGTGCAACTTCGAACAACGGAAATAAAAAAAAAAATTCTATTTCACTGCAAATGATTTCAGACATCTTAAAGTTTCACTTTTAGCACAACGTCATGATCCACCAGCAACTAAAATGAAAACAAAATAAGGATTGTCAATATTTTCAACAAACAGAACCACTGTACACCATTTCCAGTCTTAGCAATTATTTCTGACCCTGGCAGACATATATAAACCTTTTCAGAGAAAGGAAGGACCCCTAAAAGCAGATGGATGCTTCCTAATTAACCTTTGATGAAAGCTGACCTGATTCACAGTAAAACAAGCAACCTGGAAGGGAAGGCATCAAAGTATCAATACTTGTTATAAAAATAAAAAAAACTAATTTTTAACTGTGCATCTTTCTGTTATTCACAAAATGGATCTACCTATAAATTTTGTGCTTATACTCATGAATAGCAATCCTACATCCCTGCAGGTCTAGAATTCTGTCCAATCTGGAGATTCACCCCAAAGCATTTATCCAGTTATCTTAGTGCTGCTACAGAGAACCTGTCCAGTTGCACCAAAAGTGAGGCTGTCCAGTAGAGACAGGCAACCCCCACCATGGCAGCATATACCCTTGAGGTTTCCCATCATTTTCTACGTTCAGCTTTCTTCAGTGTTCATAATATGGATACCTCATCACTGTTCAAATCCTCCCTATCAGGGAATTCCTAGCTGGTTCCAGCGAGCACTGCTCATGGCTACAGCTGTCTGACCGCAGAGGTATAGTGTTGTGCCTTGTGTGAGAAACAGGAGAGCATTCCTCAGTCAGTGAGATATCCCAGTCATGAAATTAGAAGTTGAGTTCTGAAGGTGTCTCCTTCAAACGACATCTACAGCTTGCTACACTCTAGCCATTCACTTTGAGGACAGCTACAGCACTCCCAAAGGGCATGTCAACTGTTTCTTAAGGCTGAAGAAAATTTAAACAAGTAAATGCCACTGCAACTATACAAATATCTGATGACTTACACCATGTTCCAAACATCGATGAAGGTGCCCGATATGTGAAGAATGCACTGAAGATAACCTTGTGTGTGATAGACCAAAATGGTCTTCTGAGGAAAGAGCAGCTATGCTTAAAGCACATTTCTTGGCCTATGTCTCTAGTTGCCTAACAAGGGGTTTTCCATCATCCACACCATGCTAGGAAAATTATACAAAGGATTTTGGCACTGTGCTGCTGCAATTCATAATGGCTTTGTTTGCAGAAGTCCTTCCATGATGTATATCAGCTGGACTGTGCACCAGGTATCAGATTAGTGGGTTCACCTGCAAAAGGAAAAAACATAACATAGATGGTCAGTTTATTCCAGCACAAATGCAACCCCAAGTCAGGGTGCAACACAAAATTCAGCGTTACCGGCAGGGCTCTACTGTAACCCAGTTGAGTCAGCGTACAATACTAATACCACAGTGGGATCTACTGTAACCCAGCATACAGTACTAATACCACAGTGGGGTGGTCTACTGTAACCCAGCTGAGTTAGCATACAGTACTAATACCACAGTAGGGTCTACTGTAACCCAGCTGAGTCAGCGTACAGTACTAATACTACAGTAGGGTCTCACTTAACCCAGCTCAGTCAGGCGACGGTACTAATACCACGGTGGGTCTACTGTAACCCAGCTGAGTCAGCGCAGTACTAAACTACCACGGTGGGGTCTACTGTAACCCAGCTGAGTCAGCGTACAGTACCAATACCACGTGGGGTCTGAACCCAGCTGAGTCAGCGTACAGTACTAATACCACAGTGGGGTCTACTGTAACCCAGCTGAGTCAGCATACAGTACTAATACTACAGTGGGGTGGTCTACTGTAACCAGCTGAGTCAGCATACAGTACTAATACTGTAGATTTCATCAGTGTAGTACCACAGTGGGGTGATCATGTCCTGTTCCCCGAGGAAGGTCACGACAACACAAAATGTAGGTGTATGGCTGTGCACCATGTGTGGAATTCTATTATAGGAACACTGCTTGCTAATAAATCTTTTATAATGCATTCTCTAACTATGAGCGAACATTTCATGGGAATCTGTGTGTGCCTCACCTCATTTGACAGTGTGGCCTTTTTATTGGGAAGCTATCTGCATGCCTTACCTCCTTTGTGTTAGTGTGGCCCTGTTACTGGTAACTGCGTGTGCTTTGCCTCCTTTAACTTAGTGTGGCCCTTTTATTGAAACCTGCAAGCATGCCTTACCGCCACTGACTTAGTGTGGCTCTTTTACTGGGAAACTAGGTGCCTGCCTTTCCTCCTTAGACTTAGTGTGGCCCTTTTATTGGAACTGCATGCATGTCTTACCTCCTTTGACTTAGTGTGCCGCCTTACTACTTTTGACTTAGTACCAGTGGTTCAATTAAGGGGTGTATTGGTGTATTTCGCCCATTTTGCCCTTTTCACGCCTTGTGTAAAGTCCTGGGTATTATCACCACGACGAACAGGTTACTCACCTGTAACAGTAGTTCGAGTGGTATATGTTGTTCATCCACACTTCTTGGCATGTTCCTTTCCCTTTAAGAATCGCTGGAAGTCTTCAAATTGGCTCCTCCCACCCACCCGGGTGGTATATACCTGGTTCTGCCCGTGACCCCAGATGTTGTGTGTCCGCAGCAGGGAGGTAGGGTGGGTCAGTGTGGATGAACAACATATACCACTCCAAGAACTACTGTTACAGAAGAGTAACCTGTTCCATGATCGTGGATATGTTGTTCATCCACACTTAATGGCAGACTCTAGCAGTTCTCCAGGAGGAGGGAGGCAAGCACACACCCTACTTAGGGAACAGAGATTGGAAAACTGAGGCCCCAAAATCAGCATCCGGCATGACTCAAGGTCGATGTGGAAGTGGGTGATGAAGGTGTTTGCTGACTTCCAGGTAGCAGCCCGACAGATTTCCTGGATAGGGACGTCCCTGGAAGCAGCCATCGATGCAACAGTATGGCGGATAGAATGAGCTCTTATCCTCTGGGAGGCTCCTTGCCAGCCAACTCATAGCACAGACCTATGCATGATGTGATCCACCTCGCAATGGTCCTTTTGGCTGCAGATCTGCCAGAAGCGGCTTCAGTGTAGGTGACAAACAGCTGGCGAACCTCTCCACAATTTCCGCCCGTTCTCTCCTTATAATACGAGAGAGCACGCTCGGGTCCAAAGTATGGAGCCTGTACTCTGCGTCCGAGGTGTAATTAGGGTAGCATACCGGCAGAGTCAACACCTGGTTAAGGTGAAACGATACCACCTTCGGAAGGAATTTCTGGTGGGGCGCAGGACAACTTTGTCCCTGTGAAAGACCAGGTAAGGAGTCCACGAAAGCACCTGGAGCTCCCCTGTTCCTCTGCCTGATGTAATAGCCACCAGAAGGCAGTCTTCCACAAGTGTGAGAGAGCACACTTGTGCATGGGGTCGTATGGCTTGCCCATGAGCTTTGCCAAAACCAGCAAGAGATCCCACGGAGGTGCAAGTTCACGCACCAGAAGGGATATCCGATACAGGCCTTTGAAGAAGCGCCCAACTACTGTCTCCTGTGCTAAAGTCGGCTGACCAGCCTGCGCGTGGAAGCAGAAATGGCTGCCAGGTGCACCCTAAGGGTCGATGACCGGAGACCCCTTTGGAGAGAGAGACCAAAGGTACTCTAGAATGTTGGCCACAGAGCAAGATAAGGGTCCAGACTCTCACCCAGACACCAAATGGAAAACCTTTTCTATTTGAAGGCATAACATTTCCTGGTCGATTCTTACGAGATGCCTCCACCACGGTGTAGACATCCTCGGAAAGACCCAGAACCTGGAACTCTAGCAGCTCAGGTACCAGGCTGTGAGGCGCAGGGATTGAAGGTCCGGATGGAATACTTTCACCTGGTTTAATGAAAACAGGTCCAGGTGTGTCCAAAGCCGCTCCGGGCCCTGCAGCTGAGATTGGAGATCTGGATACCAGAACTGGCATAGCCAATCTGGGGCTACCAGGATCACCTTCGCCTTTGTCCCTCCTCACGTTGAGTAACACCTTGTGGATCAAGAGAAATGGAGGAAGGCGAGAGAAGGCCTGGGGTCCATGGCCTCGAGAAGGCATCCCCCTGCAGCGAGCCCTGCTGAAGGGTGGGCATGATACAGCCTCAGCTTGGTGTTTTTCTTGAAGGCAAACAGGTCCACCAATGGTTTGCCCCAATGGGAGAACAGACTGTAAGCCACCTCTGGATGGAGAGACCACTCGTGGGATTGTCTGGCCTATGTAGCTGAGAGCATCCGCCAGTTGGTTCGAGATTCCTGCCACATGGATGGCTAGGAGATCCACCTCCAATCGGTCTCGAGGGTCCAGATGTGGGCGCCTCCTTGCACAGCAGGCGGGGAGCGTGCGCCCTCGTTGTTGACACAGTACATGGTTGTGGTATTGTCCGTCTGGACTTGAACCACTTGACCCGGAGGCGGAGGAGGCGAAGCTGACAGTGCCAGTCTGACTGCTCTGAGCTGCAACAGGTTGATGTGGCATTGGGACTCCTCAGGGGTCCAGAACCCGTGGGCCCTGCTGTCCCATGTGGGCTCCCAGCCCATGAGAGAGGCATCGGTCGTCAGAACGACAGTCGGCTCGGGGCAGACAAACTGGATTCTTCCTGCAACCGTTCTGGGCGGTCCACCACTGGAGGCGTCCCACATCTTCTGGGCTATAGTGATCAGCTGGTCGAAATGACCATGCGCTGAGTCCACTAGGCGGCCAGTTACCACTGAAAGGGGCATGTGCCACCTGGCCCAATGGACCACCGAGGTGCATGCCGCCATATAACCCAGAAGGCAAAAGTCCCAGGCAGGCGCAAGTGCCCAAACAGAAATGATCAGGCAAAGGAGGAGAACCTCCGCCCTGTCTGCAGGGCTCTGGCGACGAGCCAGTCGAGCTCTCCCGATGAAGCCCATGACCTGAGATGGTAAGAGTTCCGATTTGGCCTCGTTGATCAGGAGGCCGAGTTGAGAGCAGGTTCGAGGGACAGATCCCTGGACCTCTCTACCTCCTGAAGGAAAGAATCTGCCAAGAGCCAGTCATCGAGATAAGGGTATATCAGAATACCCGATGCGAAGATGGGCTGCCACCACTGCAATGCACTTAGTGAAGACCGAGGGCAGATGACAGGCCGAACGGCATGGCTTGGAACTCGTACAGGGTCCCTCGACCCTGAAGCAGAAGAACTGCTGGTGGGATGGGCCGGATTGGGGCGTGAAAGAGCGCGTCCTGCAGATCCAGTGAACAGAACCACATATTTTGCTCCAGGGATGGTATGATCTGGTTCAGAGTTACCATCCCTGCGAGACCTGAGATACTGATTCAGGTTGTGGAGATCTGGAGGGGCGCCAACCTCCCGTCCGCTTGGGCACCAGTTAGTACCTAGAGACGAAGCCTGGGTCTGTAGGAGGATCTGGCACTGGAGCTACCGCCTTCTTACGGAGGAGCTGAGCAATGTCATCTCGAAGAGCCGACTGAGTGCAAGCTGAGATCCTTTCCTTCCGAGTGGGCGGGCTTGGCTGGGAGGGTACTGCTAATTCCAGAGGCAGTCCCTGGCCGACCACTTCTAGAACCCACCTGTCCAAGTGATACTAGACCAGGCGGAATGAAAGTGGCAGAGCCGGCCCCTCACGGGAGGACCCAGTGCTGGCGTGATGGGTGCATAGGTGGCAACCTCCGACCCATCACTGAGCAGGCTTAGAGGAGGAGGAGGAGGCTCCTGGACCAACACCTCGGCCTCCTTTACAGGGCTGTTGAGGACCCTGCATGGGCATGGGACGCCAAGCTTGAGCCTGCTGTTGCTGCTGGCCTCCATGATGGGAGGCGGCCTCACTGCAGGGAAGAGTGCAGAAAAGGCCGCTTCTTGCGCTTGCTGGCTCTTGCCAGAAGAATCCTTCGCAGAGGTAGTGTCCAAGGCGGCACTGGACTGCTCTATCGTTGGAGGTGACGGCCACTCCTGGACCGAAGAGGTTGGTGCCTAGGAAGGGCATGTCAGCTAACTTGTGCTGGGTATCCGCCATGAGGAGGATAGCCTCAGACAAGCCCTGCGGCGGGTGGCCACTGGCTGCTAATGAGCGGGCACAGGCATCTCAATGTCCAGGGCCGTCTAGAGCTGCTGTTTTGCAACAGCACAGACCTGATCACGGACTTGCTTCACGGTGGTCTGCATGTCTGCCGGAGATGAGGGAGGACTTCATCTAATGACCCTAAGTGGGCAAGAGAAGTCGCCATGATAACAGCATAGCTGCCTAAAGAAGGCCCAAGGAAGAGGCTGCATAGACCTGCTGGGCAGAATGGTCCATATTCTTGGACTCCTTGTCCAGGGGCAGTCAGTGTCGGCTGAGCTGCCAGTGCGTCTGAACACAGAAGCAGTCATGCCAAGGCTTTCGGCCGAGGATGTTCTGTGAACCCGCCAGGGACCCCATGGGTACCGTGTACTTGGAGCCATCACGGGCAGATGGAGCTGGGCAGGAAGCAGGAGCTGCCAAAGCTCGAGGCGGACAACAATGGTTTCAGCCACTGGAAAGGCCTCCATCGGGTATCCCCTTTGAGGATATCCGTGAGGGGTATTCCACCTTTTCTCGATAGGCTCCAGGGGCATTCCAGTAGATTCAGAAATCAGGCGAGGATGCCCTAAAAGAGGAAGGACCTTCCTCCAAACTTACCACTGATGACTCGTCATCCCTGGAAGCGAGTGCAATCCAGTGTTATCGAGTCTGAAGTCGGGATATAATGGTCTCCTGCTTATGTCTCCTCGATGCTTGAGGCGATTGCGGACAACCGTAATGGACAGACAGGACAATCCGGTGTCTATCCGGTCCTCTGAGGAGCCCCTCACTGAGGCTGCTTAGGTGGTGGCTCCACCAAAATCGGTGGAGCGCCGTAATAGGCCCGAGCTGGTATACGGGCTGGCCCCACAGGCGGTGGAACCGAGGCCTTGGTTCTGGAGTCGACCTGGGATGTGGGAGCAAACTGATGGCTGGTGTTGCCAGCGGGCTGGCTTTGTTGACCGTCAAAATCAGCTGTTGCCACATGAGATCCTCGTAAATATCGACGGAGTTTCACACAAGTCTCTCCTCGTCCGCTGGAGGATGAGGGATCAGTGGCGGCCTCTTTTGGAATGTTTGTGACCCTTCTTGACTTTTGACATAAGGGGTCCTGGTCCTCGATCGAGATCGATGGGGTCAACTAGCTCGATCGGGAGAGGCTGGAGTCGGTGAAAACCGAGGTTCGGAACAGTTTCCTCGATGAGGGCACCCGAAGATATAGTCTCCTCGTCAGGAAAGGAAAGGATTGGGTTCTTTCTAAGGAATCATCAACAGGAGTCAGCGATAAAGGCTCGATAGGGTTGAGTGTAATCTCGGCTGGTTCGGCAGTTTCCTCGGTCTTGGTGACTTGGCCCGACGGAAGTCCGTGAAGCGGCGAGGAGATGCGATCTCGATCAAAGTCGAGACCGCGTGTTCCTGGGACTCTGACCTCTCTCGGTCCCAGGAACGTCTTCTTCTGGAGGAAGATGACTTGAGTCCATGTCACTCTTCCGAGGCGGGAGGTGTGAGCCCGTGGGAGCCTCACTCCTGGTGGGAGAGACTGGCACAACTCCTAAATGAGCCGAGAAAGTCAAGCTGAGGTTGAGTGGAGCGAAGAAACTTGACTGGCCAAAGCTTGAGCCGCTTCCTCCTCAAATGCCTTCATCTGTTCCAACTGCTCGGTGGAGCCACGGCCGTGAAACCGCCCATCTCACCTCTTTAGATTTCACCTCTTTGGATTTCACGGCGGTTCCTTTTCTCCAATCTCCCCAGCTGAAGGCACGCCTTGCGGTCATCCAAACGTTGGGATAGAAGGCCAAACAAATTGTGCATGGCAGGTGTCATGTCAATGCCGAGCAGTACATGCATGTTAGGTGGGGATCGGTGCGTGACATCTTCTGGCCGCAAGTACACGCGAAATTCTGAGGATTTGTCCTCCATATCCATCAGAATCGAGAACTCTAGCAACGTTTATTTGCAAGTTGTGGTAAAACTGGCGTTTGAAACCAAGGCAAAAGTAGCACGAGGGACCTGTATCTTCAGCGGAAGGAAGATCTGGCGTCATGGGGAGTCAGGTATTTACCACCGGGTAGGTGGGAGGAGCCAGCCTGAAGACTTCGGCAAGATTTAAAGGGAAAGGACATGCCAGAGTGTGGATGAACAACATATCCACGCTCCTAGAATATTTGTTCGGTATCCCTGCTTTTCACTGTCACCTTGCCCACATTCCCTCCCTTTATTAAGCCTCAATACCCTCCTTGGTCTTTCTTTGCTCCCTAATGTACCTATAAAGGTCTTATTCCTTCTTAACAGAGTTGGCTACCCTTTCCTCGGTTTGGGCCTTTGCTATTCTGACTGCCTTCCTGATAAAGTTCTGCTCCTTCTGTGTTTCCTTATATTTCCTGAATACTATCCTTTTCTCCTTAACCTTCCCTGCCACCTCTTTTGAGAACCATAGCGTTTTTCCTTCATTGTGTTTTGTTGATTTGCTTCACACAAAGGCTTGTTGCCTCTGTGATGGCTGTTTTGATTACTACCCACTGTTCCTCCACCTCTACTCCTCACCTGCTTGCTGGTGCTTTTGTGAACACTCATTTTCCCAAAGTCAGCCCTCCTAAGTCCAATACTCTTGCCTTTGTGAAGCTTGACTCTATAGCTGTGTTTATGTGAACCACACTGTTTGGTGGTCACTTGTTCTAAGATAGCTACACGTCTAAATCCAGGATTCTTTCTCCATCCCCATTTGATAGTACCAGGTCTAGATTGCCCCAGGTGGGTTCCAATACTAGCTGTCTGAGGTATGCCTTGTAAGGCATCAAGAATGATCCTACTCTTGGATGTGCCTGCAGCAAGGTGCTCCAGTCAACATCTGGCATGTTCAGATCCCCCCATCAACAGTATCTCCCTTTTCTGCCATTCTAAGGATGCCTTCTATCATTTCCTTGTCCATTCCCTCCCGAGATGGAGTCTGTATACAACCCCATGCGGATTGTAGTGCCATTTCCTGTCTCAGGGTGACCCAAGTGCCTCATCTGCTTCCTGTTTACTCTAGTTCTGTTGCTTTGATTCCTTAAGCTTATATAGAGAGCTACTCCTTCTCCTCCTCTTTTACCCTCCCTGTCCCTCCTGTAGATTGTGTATCCTGGTAAGTTGACATCCCAGTCATGGTTCTCTGTGTACCATGTTTCTGTGACTGCCACAATATCCAGGCATCCCTCTTCCATCAAGGCCACTAGTTCAGGGAACTTGTTACAGACTACGGGCATTGGTACTCATCACCCTCCATTTTTGATGGCCTTACCCTTTTAGCCCCATCCTGTCCTTACTGCCTTTTCTGCATTTACTCCTGTCCTGTTCCCCACTGACTTCTCTACCTTGGTGTTTACCATGCTAATTACCGTGCTTTGTGGGGGGCTGGAGTTCCAACTCCTTTTGGTGCCTCCCCTTGGCTAGTTTAAATGCTTGCCAATGAAGCACTGAAACCTATCACCTAGGATCCTGGTCCCCCCACACCCCACCCGGACAAGTGCAGACCATCCACGCCAGTATAGGTCTGCATCCCACAATTGACTCCCCAGTCAAGCCAAAACCCTCAGCTCCACACCAGTTTTTCAACCATTCATTGAATTCTATGGTGTGGAGTACCTAACTTCACCCTTGCCATAGACAGGCAGCACCTCCGAGGAGGTTACCGTATGTGCTACTTGTCTAAGGACCTTCCAAACTCTAGCGCCTCTTGCATTGCTCTGATCCCATTCCGAGCCAGGTCATTTGTCCCTAGGTGGACAATGACATCCAGCTCCTTCCTCGTGCAGCTGTTCCCACAATCCTGAGGATTCACTTCCTGTCCCTCAAGCCGTGGTGCTAGGCAGGCACCTTACCACCCTCTCCCCTTCTACCCCTCTCCCAATGATTCAGTCCCCACCATATCCCTCTCTCCCTTCTTTCCTCCAGGGTATACATATTGAGCTCTCACTGTCTCTCCTCATATGGTCTGTCCCCCAACCCAGGATCATTTTGTTGCCTTGCGCTGTCACCCCTCCCCTCCAGTAGTCTGATGTCCTTTTCAAGCAGGGGTGCCAGAATTGCACACAGTACTCTAGGTGTGGTCTCACCAAGGACCTGTACAGGGCCAAGATAGCCTCCCACTCCTAGAAGTAATCCCTTGCTATGCACCCTGGCATCCTGTTTGCCTTCACTGCTGCCTTCCTGCACTGAGCAGAGTGGTTCATCTCCCCAGTTACCAGCACTCCCAGATCCTTCTCTTTGGATTTTGTTAGCAGGACACCCTCCAGCCAGTTATTGTGTCCTGGGTTCTTGCCTCCTAAATGCATCACTTTGCACTTCTTGGCATCGAAACCAAGCTGCCAAGTGTGAGACCATTCCTCAGTTTACCAAATCCTCCTGAAGTACTTTGTTTCCCTCCCCAATCTACCTTGGCACAAATCATTGTGTTGTCTGCTAAGAGACTGATCTTGCTCTCTTAATCCCCAATGCAATGTTGGCTATGAAAATATTTAACAGAACCGGTCCCAGCACTGAACTCTGTGTACACCACTTATTACTGCCCTGGGTTTAGATCGCGCCCCCCCCAAACTACTACCTTCTGCTGTCACCCTGCAGTCAGTTCTCGTCACCTGGCCAGTTTCCTTCCTGCTCCCAGACTCTTCAACTTGCAGGTCAGCCTACCGTGTGGCACAGAGTTAACGGCCTTGCTGAAATCCAGGTAAGAACATCACACATGTCCCTGTCCAGTGCCCTCGTAGCCCAGTCATAAATTCAACCAAGTTCTTCTGGCAGGATCTGCCTGAGACAAACCCATGCTGCCTGCTGTCCTGGAGAGTTATCCTCAAGAAACTGCACCAGTCTTTCCTTGAGGATTGTCTCCATCAGTTTTCCCACAATTGCAGCAAGGCTTACAGTTCTAATTCCTCAGTTCAACCTTGGGCCACTCTTATGGAGAGGTACCACATGCGCTCCCTCCAGTCCCTGGGCACGCACCCAGAGTTCAGAGAGGTACTGAACAGGTCCGCCCAATGGCCCTGCCAGGATCTCTGCCAACTCTTCAGCACCCTGAGGTGGACTCAGTCTGAGCCACGTGCCTTGTCCACCTTCAGGGACTGAAGGCCTTCCTCACCCTTTCACTGTGATTTCCCCATCTGTGGTTGCTTCTCCCCACCCTCTTCCACCTTGCCCTTCTTCTCAGAGTGCGGGCCCATCCCTTTCCTTGGTGAAGAATGAACAGAAGCAGAGCTTATGCTAACACCCTTCTGAAGATCCCAAATGGAATTTTTTGAAGATTTTGAAGCACAAAATAAAAAAGCAGTGCTTCAGCACTGACACTGTATATTAAAAAGTTTGCAGATATCATTGGCAGAAAAGTATTGGATAATTTTGTACAAAGCCACTCCAGAAATTTTTGACCCCAAGATTTTCTGGTCTGACCTAACATGTGAAGCAGAGGGTCAAATGGACTCCCACTTTACTAGTGCTAATGCAAGCCCTGCAGAAGTATTCATTAAGTACCTCTGCCTGTTCAGTCCTCTTTTCTACCCACCCACTTCCCTTCCTGATCTTAATCTGATCCTTGCTCTTCCTCTTCTGATATCTGAAGAAATCCTTTTCTCCTTCTTTGATCCCCTCTTCAACCTTCATTCCCTAGCCGCTTGCTGCCCTTACCACTCTGCTCACTTCTCTGGATTTCTTCACATTCTTCTGCCCTGTTGGATCTCTTGTAGATCCTAAATGCCTCCTCTTCTCCACAACCTCTCTACTCATCCAACTTGGTTTCTTGGTCCTGCTTTCTTGCTCTGGCTCTTGACCCAAGTTTCTGTGGCTTCAGCCAGTCCTGCCTTGATGACTGCCCATTTTTGTTCTGTGTCCATTTCTGGGCGGATGATTGCCATGTGACTTTCAGTATGTGTCCCATCCTGCCAAAGTCTGCCCTTTTGAAGTCCAGGACCCAAGTTTTGTGAGTGGCTACTTCCTACCCAGATTGATTGAGAACCACACTGTGCGGTGGTCACTGCTCGCTAGAGGTTCCTCCACCCTTACATCCCTGACCTGTTCATCATCTTACCAGGTCTAGTATATTCCCCTCCCTCGTTGGCTCCATTACCCTCAGAGTAGGGCGCCATCCTGGAATCTTCCAGGAGGATCTGCTCCTTGGCGCAAGTGGTTGCTGTAATGCTCCAATCCACCCCGGTTGATTAAAATCCCCACCACCACTGTGCTCCTTTGCCATTATGCCTCCTTATCAGCTCCCCAGTTCCCTGTCAATGTCCTCCTCCTGGTCCGGAGATCTATAAACAACCCCACACACATCTTGGTCCTTTCTGGCTGTGTAGTTGCAGCCAGATTACCTCACACCTGCCCACCTCCCCATTATATCCGATCCCTTCCCTTCGTAAATGGCACCCCTCCCCCAAGACTTCCTTCCTCTATCCTCTGGAATAGTTTGTACCTTGGGATGGTTAGGTCCCAGTCATGGTGCCTAGTTGCCACGTCTCGTAATAGCAGCTATGTCCACCTTCCCTCTGCCATCAATGCCTGCAACTCTGCCAACTTGTTCCCCAGGCAGCCTAGCATTTAGTGAAACCATTCTCCACACTGCTCCTGTCCTTCCTGCTTCTTTACCTTCACTCCAACCCCTATTTCACCTAAGGTCATATCAAGCCTGGCGGTGAGGAGAAGTCCATGGGATCCCCTCTCCTGGCGATTCCCAGCTCCAATGCCTCCCCTACCTAGTTTAAATGATACCTCATTGAAATTCCCCAGCTTCTGCTTCAACACCTGTGACCCTGCTCTGCTGAGGTGTAAACTATTCCTGCATAAAGATCTGTCTTATCCCATATACCAATTCTTTTTGTGGGAATCCTGTGTGTGTCTTGCCTCCTTTGACTTAGTGTGGCCCTTTTACAGGAATCTGTGTGTGCCTTACCTCCTCTGACTAGTGGGCCTTTTACTGGGAATCTGTTCATGCCTTGCCTCCTCTGGCTTAGTGTGGGCTTTTATTGGGGAATCTGTCGTCTCTTGCCTCCTCTGGCTTAGTGTGGCCTACTGCAACCCTACAAGCTAGGAAGCAACACATGCATTCTAGCCTTCATCAGTGGAGCACTGCATTGGATGGCCTTCTGATGACTTTGATTTCAGCCCATCTCTTGGCTCATGGTTCCACACACTTCTATCAGAGCAAAGGAGCATACACTTTCCCAAACCATCTAGCCTGTGACCATACCGGTCTGAAACAGGCAGATACACAGTTTTAGACCTTTCAGAGGTCAGTGCTACAACCAGGCCCTCGTGCTGGTTGAGAATACAAGAACTTGTGCCTTCTTTAGGCACCATATCCCTTCTATCTACCTTCTTGTCCACACAGGAGACCTAGACAGGACCTTTCCATATCTTTCACACTAGATGGACTCAAAATGTACTTCTTTTGGCCAGTATGTGTAATTTGTAATACACAATGTTTGTATACTGTACTTCTGTCTTTTACAACGGATCTATGCAGCTTTATCTTAAATAGGGCTCAAGCAGCCTTACCTTCATTTGAGCCAGCATGCAGAGTCAGAAAATGTTTCAATACTGCAATTCCAGGTAGGAAAGGATTAAATTTAGATTCTGTGGAGCCAACAGTTCAAGCCCTTTCACTTTCGATTCGTCCCTCCACCTGTTTTGTTACAAAATGATATGGCATACTGAAAGTGTGCTCCATTTAGGTTAATGGGGCAATGTTCAAATATTTTTGAAAAAATACTTCAAAGTCAGAGTTCAGATTAAAGCCACCATAAGCAGCAGCCTTGTTAGTTAACCAGTTAACTATGCAAGCTGTCTCACTTATAACAGTAAAGGCCATTTGGCCTTTTTTGTGCCCTTCATTAGCAGAGTATGACTGGGGCCTTTGATGACCTTTACTGTTGGAGTGTCTGTATGCGGGTCACTCAAAAGAGTTTCTTGCTCCAGTCAGCTTACACAGTAAACAAAAACAAAATCTAGCTAGTGACTGGAACACATGTGTCTCGACTGCAGTTTAGCAGTAGAGATTTTGCCATTCCTGAGAGGTAAATGACAGAGGTTGACCTGTATCACTGGAACCACATCCTCTTGGAGCACAAAACCAAGAGACTAGGCAGACACAGGGGCTCAGCTGGACTCTGTGTTGAAGGATGGGCTGGCATCCACCTCTGGCAAAGACTTTGTACCAGTCAGCAGGCCACTGTTTTCAGGACTGGAAAGTTCCTGGCACCAGGACGGCTCAACAGTGGAATCATGGTGCTTTCGATCTGATCGGTGGTGGTCGTGGGTAGTCATGAGATCACCCCACCATTTCTTTATGGGAACCAGTGGAGGTGGACAAACCTGTTGGGAGATTATTCCAACTTCTTAGCCAGACTGGATTTCTTGGATAGTCTTACAAGAGACGGCGCTTAGGAAAGTTCCTGCAATGGTCTGGGATTATATACTCCAGCCATTTACTGTGGCCATCAGTAGATAGCATGGGTTTACTTCACTTTAAACCATCCTGAAGGGCTCACCCTGCAGAGACCAGTGAACCTTCATAAAACCATATAATGCCACACACACACAAAAAAACTGTAGAAAAAGATGGAAAACTTTAAACACAGAGACAGAATTTGATGGCAGATGGGACTGCTTGGCCCCACCTACTCTGCCCATTTCCCTACCTAATGGATAAGCAGCAGATCCTAGTTAACCAACAGCCTACTTCCTCCTACCCCCAACTAGGAATTGCCTTATGTCTGCCCCATGCATTCTTGAATTCCCCCACTGTTCTAGACTCACAACCTCCTCAGGAAGGCTGTTCCATGAATCTACAACCCTCTCCATAAAAAAATACTTCCTCCACATTACCTCTGAGGCATACCCCTCTATCTTCAAATTGGCCTCTTGCTCTTGCACATCTCTTTCTGAAAGATGCTCCCTCTTGGACTTTGTTGATTCCTTTGAGGTACTTGGAAGTTTTTATCATGTCCCCTTCTCCCTCCTTTCCTCAAGGTTATACATATTAGCTCCTTTAGTCTTTCTTCATATGTCTCCTGGTGCAGACCCTGCACCATTCTGGTGCCCTCCTCTGGACAACTTTCACCCTGTCTATGTCGTTGCAGAGATGGGGTCTCCAGAACTACTCACGCAGTACTCCAGATATGGTCTCACCAACTGTCTGTACAGAGGATAACAACTTCCTGTTTTCTACTGGTGATGCCTCTCCCAATGCATCTCAGTATCTCCCAGCCCTCCTTACTGCCTTCTCCATTGCTTGCCCACCTTTAGGTCACCTGATGTAACTACCCCAAGGTCCCTTTCCATTTTGTTGTCAGTATCCTAGCTTCCATTGTATACTCTTCCCTGGGTTTTGTTTCCCAGGTGCATTACTTTGTACTTCTTTGCATTGAATCTAAACCATGCCATACATTTGACCATTCCTCCAACCTTGCCAAGTCCCTTCTCATCCTTTCCGCCCCACTGTATTGTGTCAACCCTGTTCCAGATCATTGTGTCCTCTGCAAAGAGACATACTTTTCTGTCTAGTCTCTCTGCAATGTCACTTATAAAGACATTAAAAAGAACCAACCACAGTACTGAACCCTACGGTACCCCACTAGTAATCCCCCTTTCTTCATTGTGGACTCTTTACTATTACCCTCTGTGCCCTGTTGTCCAGTCAGTGTTTACCCAGGCTACCATCCTGGGATCCACTCCCAGGCTGGCAATTTGTTTATTAATCTTTTTGTGGGACTGTATCAAATGCCTTGCTAAAGTCTAGGTAGATCATGTCCACAGACCCTCCCTGGTCTACTATTTTGGTCATCTAGTCAAAGAAATCTATTAGATTTGTCTGACATGACAATCCATGCTGACCTCTAGGTACTCAACAATTCTTTCCTTCAGAGTGACTATCATTTTCCCTACCACTGAGGTCAAACTAACAGGTCTGTAGTTTCCTGCCTCTGTATTGCTCCTTTTGTGAAGGGAATCACATCCGCCCTCCTCCAGTCCTCAGGTACCCACTATCATCCCATGATTTGTTAAAAGGGAAGTCAGTGGTGTTACTATTTCTTCCCTTAGTTCTTTTAGAATTCTGGGGTGAATCTCATCAGGCCCCATTACTTTATTCACCTTCAGAATTTTAGGTGTTCTTTCAGAACCCTTTCTTCAGTGAAAGAACAGATATCAACCTCCTATCCCGAGTGCTTCTATTGACTGGATTATTTTATTTGTATTCCAGATGACACCTTTGAGTGGAGGCCTCTTTTACAAAGGTTCTATGTCAAGGCAAGAAGAACAATAAGTACATAACATGATCATTACAATGGAACTTACAAAAAATTAGGTAACCACCCCGAATACTAAGCAAGTATTTGTTCAGTATCCATGTTTTTCACTGTCCCTCTCTGCCCAACCACCTCCCTCCTCTTTATTCAGCCTCAGTATCCCTGCCTTAGTCTTTCTTTGCTCTAGCGTACCTATAAAAGGTTTTATCACTCTGAGTTGGCTATATTTTCCTCGGTTTGGGACTTTGCTATTCTGACAGCCTTCCCGCTTCCTTCTGCTTTAACTGGTATAGTTCTCTGTCTTCCTCCTTCTGTGTTTCCTTATATTTCCTGAATGCTATCTTTTTCTCCTAACCTTCCCTGCCACTTCTTTTGAGAACCATAGTGTTTTTTCTTTCATTTTGATTTATCTGCTTCACAAAGGCTTGTTGCCTCTGTGATGGTAGTTTTGATGTTTCTCCATTGTTGCTCCACCCCATCTTCTTGCCTGTTTGCTAGTGCTTTTCTGAGGCACTCTCCCATTTTGACAAAATCAGCCTCCTGAACTCCAGAACCTTCACTTTTGTATGGCTTGATTCTACAGCTAAGTTTATCGTGAACCACACTGTTTGGTGGTCACGTGGTCCCAGAATAGTTACCTACTTCTAGATCTGAGATCCTCTCTCTGTTCCCATTTGAGAGTACCAGGTCTAAGATTGCTCCCTCTTGAGTGGGTTCCAACACTAGTTATCTGAGGGCATGCCACCTGTAGGGCATCGAGAATGGCCCTGCTCTTGGATGTGGCTGCAGCAAAGGTGCTCAGTTAACATCTTCCACTCACTGTACACAAGACAGATCTACTAACTACTCGTAAGTGACCTCATAATCTGTTCTAAAATTGTGCCTCCTCAAAAGTGTGAATATCCATATACTGTGCTAAGGAATCTCTAGCTGTTTCTAAAGAGTTTTAAATTGTACACTAGCTAGGGCAAACCTGTTGGCGTATGCTAATATAACCACATCTATGGGTTAGGGGATGCAGTTGCTACAGCTAAACATATCCAGCCCAGTGCAGGAGTAGCAAAGTGTGTTCCCTCAGAGTCTCTTGCCTAATGTCTAGCCAAGTAGTCACAATTCTATAATTGGTGAGTCATTGGCTCTGCAAAGAAAATTAACTATAATCGCTACTATAGCTTAACTAGAGCCAGGGATTGCTCCTAACTGAAAAAGCAAGGCTAAAACAGGAGCTGACCCTTGCTAAACCAATACCAACTATACTTGGTGGTACCCTTCTACAACCCGACCCTACCGTAAGCATACAATGATGCCTCACCAAACACATGCCCCAGTCCTAGTGCCCAATGGTGCACGCGACCTAAGCACCCTCTCCCAAATAGGGGTACTCCTAGCAATAATCTATACACTGTCCCTACTCTGGGTGGACAGGCTTATCAACTCAGGGGCATCCTGGAACATGGGTCATTGGCATAATGACCCCAATGACTTCTACAATGGAATGCCCATCTCAAGCATGCTTGCTCTCTCATCAGCTCATGAGATGGTAAGAAAGGGTATATGTTAACGACTTGTTCTACTTTGCAGGCAGGATCGTCGGCGAAACCTAGTCACTTCAGCCAGCCCAGAGCTACTCTGCCAATTAGTAGCGCTACTACTCCTGGCAGGAGATATTCAACCCAACCCGGCCCAAATACCACCAATATCTCAGTGACATCCCCTCAGAACCCTCGCTAGGTGTCTGCAAAGGGTCTGAAGATCGTGCATATGAATGTATGTAGCCTCAGACCTAAAATACATGAAGTTCAAGCCTGGCTTGACCTCTACAAGTCTGATGTCCTAGACATCTCAGAAACCTGGCTAAAGGCCCACATCCTCGATTATGAGATGCAGGCATTGGGCTACAGTACCTACCGTAGGACAGGGAGTCCAAAAAGGGGCGGTGTGCTCAACTATGCTAAGGAAGACCTCACTGTGTGATTACTAAGCCTGCAGCAAACCCCCTCCCCCACTGACGAGAAGCTGTATTCATCCATTATACCCTTGGCGTTCCAAGCAACTTACTAAAGGATGTGTCAACCATCCTCCCAAGCAACCCTCAATCCCTCAAGGCCATCACAAATGCCATGCCAGAAGTCTCTGGAGCTCCTCATTTGGGAGACTTCAACCTGAACTGGGCCCAGGACCCTGGCCATGCCTTGATGTCACTGACCCAAGAGGCAGGTCTGGCACAGGTTATCTCTGAACCGACCAGACTTAATTACAAAACAGAGAATCACACCACCCTCGACTGGGCTCCGTTGTCCAACCCTGCCAACATCCAGATTGCCAGAATAATGGTAGACTCCTTGGTGACCATTCCCAATTTTCTGTACCTGGAAAGAACAGAGCACCCAAGGTCCAGCCCAGAATCCTCACTGCTCACGACTACACCAACTTCTCAGAAGTGCAATTCAATAACTACCTAAGCAGCGGGACTGAAGCCCAATCACACGCCTCCCTACTCTGACAAGAGACCTTGGAATACTTCCAGGACTTATGTACAGCGCCAACCTCTTCGCTTCTCTGAAAAGACTGAGAGCTAAAGGAAACTGCTACAAGTGGATCTCGCCATCCTTAAAACCCTCATGATTAGTCGGGACAAGGCCTGGAAGAAGTTCAAGCTCTCCTCCCTTCCGGCAGACCTTGCGACATACAAAGCCTTAAGAAACAAAACCAAGAGAGCCATTAAACTTGCTAAAAGGAGTATGTCACACACCTTCAGAAAACCAACTTAGGCAACCCTAAGCAATTCTGGAATCATGTCAGCGACCTGATCCAAGGGCAACAAAAGACTGAACCTTGCCCCATTGAGGTCAATGGTCAGCTTGTTAGTGACTCCTCTCAAACAGTGACCGCCCTTAACAACCACTTCACAGACCTTGAGGCCTACAAGGCTGGCCAGTCTCCCCCGACTTCCGCTCCTAGCGTAGGTGAGCCAACATACTATGGCAGAACCTTTCCACCAGAGACTGGTAAAGTGAAAGAGGTCCTAACCCTCCTAAAGGCACTGAAAGTTATAGACTCAGGGATCAGACCAGAAAAACCCTCGGCTACTCAAGGCTGGAGCCCATCCATACCAGACCCTCGGCAAACAGATCGCTACAGGAAGGAATCGTTCCCAACCAGTGGAAACAGGCCAACGTGGTCCCAATCCATAAAGGTGGCCCAAGGAAAACTTAAACAATTACAGGCCTATCTCCCTGCTCTGCACTCTCTAAGCTACAAGAAGGCTAGTCTCGACCAACTCCGTGACTACTTGAGGCTCATCAGCTCCTAGCTCCCTCACAACACGGTTTAGATCTAACCACAGGACTGACACAGCTCTTAACCTCTTGGATGAAGTACCCAAAGCACTGGACAAGGGATACCCACAGGTGCTGTCTTTATAGACCTCCCAAGGCATTTGCACTTGTTGACCAAAAACTCCTGCTACAGAAGCTGAACAATGTGGGCTTAGCCCCCATGCCCTCAAGTGGTTTGGAGCTACTTATCTGGCCGGACACAGAGGGTCACCTGGAAGGAGTCATATCAGGTCCACAACCTCTAAAACAGGGTGTACCACAGGGCTCAATCCTCGGCCCCTCCTTTTCTCCTTGTTTACCAATGACCTAAGTACCTACTGTAGGAATAGCTCGGTCATTCAGTATGTAGACGACACAGTCATCTACCGATCCTTGGAAGTGGCTGCTCTGGCCCCTCCTCAAAGTGATCTCACATCACTTGAGGCATGGCTGAGTGATAGCACAATGGTACTAAATGCAGACAAAACCAAGGCGGTGCTATTTGGGCACAGATCCCTGGGCCACGACAGGACTTCATCCCTGCAACTCACCACACTCTCTGGAAAACGCATCAAAGTAGTGCCCTCCCTAAAATACTTAGACCCAACTCTTGACCAATCTCTCACGTTCAAGAACTACGTGGATCAGGTCACCAAGACCTTACACGTAAACTTGGAACCTTGCACGACTCAAGGACCAGGCTTTCCATTGCCACAAGTGTCCTGCTCCCTACCCTGACCTATGCTGCACCAATTATACAGGGCATAGCTAAACAAGAGGTCTCCAGGATGCAAATCTTGTACAACAAGGTACCTCAGTTCGCTACCCAGGACCACTCGTGAAGTCACCACTGTGACACACTAGCCCAGCTACGGTGGCCCTCACTGACCACTCGCCTCGATACCCCTTGCTTGTCCTGGCCTTCAAGCTACTCAAGCTGCCCTCCACCTAGCATAGTAGGAACCATAGCAATTAAACATAACCCCAGGAGCCTACAGATGTCAGAACGAACTCTCAAAGTCCCCAGAGTCAGGACTAATGCTGGTGGCAGATCTTTCTCCTACCTAGCCCCCAGCCTGTGGAACTAGCTCCCTCCTCTGGTGCAGGAGGCCTCCTCACTAGAACTTCTGCACCAGACTTAAGGCTCATATGATTAACTGTAGCACATGCCACTACCATGACTGATAACTTGCCCCTCTCCACATCAACCCTCCCTAAAGTGAGCCTACCCAGGTACCCCCTCAAGATACAGGTTATCTTGGTCCTGTTATTGTCCTATAGATAACTTTTGTATTGGAGGTAGCTCTCTACCTGAAAACTGCAAATTGCTTGTCATGTATAAACCCATGCCAGGTAGTTACTAGGTAAAACTGTGTCATGATGATAACCATAGCTGTAACCTCCATGTAAACCTGAACAATCTTGTAACCTTGTAAATCTTGTAACCAATGTCTTTCCACTGCATCAAAACATTTACTGTTATCCCGGTCGCCCCTGAAAAAGGGACCTTCAGGGCTCAGTGGGCTTACCGGCACCAAAATTTAATAAATAAATAAAATAAACCACATCTGGCATATCCAGGCCCCCATCTGCAATATCTCCTTTCTCTGCCATCCTAAGGATGCCTTCTATCATTTCCTTGTCCATTCCCTCCCGAAATGGGGATCTGTATACAACCCCTAAGTGGATTGTGGTGCCATTTCCAGTCTCCAGGGTGACCCACAGTGCCTCCTCTCCTCCCTGTTTAACCTTTAGTTCCATTGTGTTCATCCTTCAAACAACATGAAGTCTTGCTGTATTCTGACAATAGCAGTGAGTCCCAACCTTGAACTGCCCCAGAGATGAAAACTAACTTTCCATGCCAGGCATGGAGCAGCTGAGCTTCGAGCTTAGTTCGGACTCTGTCTGTTTTGTTTGAACTCAAACCGTCAGATTCTTTACTCCGCCTCACTGAACAGTCGCTCGAGATTTCTCCTTTTGCTCGGTTCAATTTGTCGGTTAAAGTACCGCTTTTCTCGGTTTTCTCTGTCTGGGAATTCGTGAGTACTAGATAGGTTTATACTGATTTCTATTCTGTGTGGAACTTGTAAGCGGTTCATCGGTTCGGTTTGAACCAATCAAGTTGTTGTAAAATCTTTATCTATACTTTTAGAGTGTGGTTACGGTTCTTATCGGTTCTAAAAAAACAGATTTTTATTCGTTTTTCCACGACCACAGTAACATGGTCAGAAACCGATAAGAGTGTCTTGCCAAGCGGATTGCCATTAAAGGTAAGTTTTGTTAGGACTGGCACAATGTCTGAAGACCAAAAGAAAACCGGGCCACTGGGTTTCAACACTGCAGTGTGTGTGGGGAAGTCTTTGCCAAGGCTGACCCCACACCACCTGTGTTTATTGTCTGGGGTTTGACCACCTCAATGCAGACTGACAGATCTGTAAAAATTTTCCTGCTAGCCCTAGAGAAGAGAGTCTGTAGGCTCAGGAGGCCAAAAGTCCACTGAACCGGATGGCCAGCCCGGTTCGGTTCAACCGAACCAGGAGAGTGCCCTCTGACCAGGCGAGACTACTTTGGGCAAAAGGAGAACCGATTCAGAGTCGGTTCCTGCTAAAAGAACAAGAAAGGAAAAATCAGCTGGTGTGGATCCAAAACTTTGTTCTGCAACCGCTGAGGAAATACAAAAGCGATAAAAATTGTGCAGTCGCTTTCCCGGTTCCGAGCGAGACGGCACCATCAGAAGCTCGGTTCAGCCCGTTCCACGGTTCAAGATTATGATTTAGAGGAATATTATGAACCGGAGGAGGAAGAGAGGAGTATGAGGAAAGTGAATGTGGTTTTGAAAGTCTGGATGTGCCCACTAACCCGGACATCTCCCAGACAGACCTTCAGGGTGTATCCTCCTAGGCTTTCTGGGTCCCCTCCCATTTCATGTTTTATAAGAAAGTGGCGAAACCCTTCGACTTCCTATGGAAGAAACTGTGGATGACCAGGAAGAGCCTCACTATGTGGAAATGATGTATATCCCAGAGTCTAGGAGGCTGTCTATTCCATACACAAATCTTTTGAAACAGACAGTTAAGATTTTAAAGACTCTAATACTAGACCTCCTGTGGATAAAACAATGGACAAGAGGTATACTCTGTCAGGCTCAGATCGAGTTCCTTACACAACAATGCAGCCATGATGGGGTAGTGCAGGCTGCAGCCTGTGATAAGGCAAATATTCCTTGGCTTCCACCCCTAGACAAAGGATTCCAGGACTGATGCCATGGCAAAGAAACAGTACATGGCAGCATCCTTGGGACTCAGACAGGCCAACTATATGGCCTATACTGCTAGGTTTCAGAAATCCAGATGGGACACTGTCATGGCTTTAGCAAAACAGGTCCCTGGCCAGCTGCCAAGGAGCTGGAGCAGGTGGCTGCTGATGGTACTGAGGCATCCAAGGTGCAATTCCATGCTGCAGTGGACTCCAATGATGTTTCATCTAGAGTCATGGCTACATCTGTAGCACTTGTAGAATGGCTTGGCTCAGATGTACTAGCCTGTCACAGGATACCCAGACTAAGGCCATGGATTTTCCTGTTGTGGGTAATTCTCTGTTGGGAGCAAACAGAGATTACATGAAAAAATGGATGAATATAGGACCACCTATAGGAGTGCCCAGGCCAAGGAAAGGCAAGCCACTCCTCAGAGGCAGCATCCAGGGGCAGGGCAGGCCTTTTCATGAGCCTTTCTACCAAGCAGGCCTCCTCTTCTGCCTATGCTCAGAGGGGTTCTTTAGAGGAGAGCAGAAGGGTACAAGCAGACCTGCTTCCACCCCTCAGCCAAAACCCTGATGGGTCTGCCAGGGCCGATTCTCCACTGTAGGGGCAGGCTGGCTTACTTTGTCCAGGACTGGAAGTCTCTAACATCAGACAAATGGGTCCTGGAAGTAGTAAGCCAGGGACTGATTCTCACCTTCAAAAATTTCCAAAGCTGAGAGCCAGATCCTTTCCACCTGCAAATCCTTCAGAGGCACTTGCCCTAGAGGCAGAGTCTCTTCCTCCTGGCTCTCAGAGCTGTGGAAAGGTTGTACTCAGGTACTTCCTTACCCCCAAAAACACAGGAGAATGGTGGCCCATCCTGGATCTCAGATACTTAAACAAAGCACCTTTTAAAGCCGAAGTTCAAAATGGTGACTCTGGGAATAATTCTACCTCTCTAAGGCCAGGGGACTGGCTAGCCTCCCTGGACCTCAGGATGCCTATTTCCATATTCTCATCAAGCTCCCATCAAAAGTACCTCAGGTTCGAGAGCTGCCCTCAGGCCATTACCAATTCAAAGCAATGCCTTCGCCTAACCACTGCTCCAAGGGTGTTCACAAAATGCCTGGCAGTAGTAGTTGCTTCTCTAAGAAGGCAAAGTGTTGCCATCTTCCCATACCTGGATGACTTGGCTCATAGTAGGCCAGTCCCAGACCAGAATCAAGTTACACCTACAGGTAACTCAGCAACTGCTCACCTCTCTAGGTTTCCTTCTGAATCTTTCAAAGTCAGTTCTAGAACCTGTTCGGCTCCTCATCTGCACAGGCGCGGTGCTAAATACAGAAAAGGCAGAGCCTTCCTTCCCTGGACAGGGCAAGGACCCTTATCACACTGGCCTCCTCATTCACCCTACAGGTGTCTCGACCAGCAAGGCATTCTCTGCAGCTCCTGGGGCACATGGCTGCTTCTACAGCAGTGGTGCAGGGAGCAACATTTCAGATGACGGACATTCAGTTCCACTTGAGAGCCTTTTGGTCTCAGAAAAGGACCCTCTGACCAAACTGATCCCAGTGACTCGAACCCTGATCCAGGCCTTGCAGTGGTGGCAGGATCAGAACAATCTAAGACAGGAGTTCCTTTGTCACTCAGTCTCACTCTTTAATCCTTACTACAGATGCCTCCCTCTTAGGGTGGGGGTCTCACTTGGAAGACCTGACCACCCAAGGGTTGTGGTCCCCTCAGGAATCTCTGCTTCACATCAATCTGTTGGAACTCAGAGCAGTGTTTCTAGCACTTCAAGCTTTTTCAAATCTGTTCAGAACAAAGTTATTCAGATCAGAACAGACAATACCACCACAATATGGTATATCAACAAGCAAGGGGCACCGGTCTACAGCCTTGTGCACAGAGCAATGAAGTTGTGGTCTCTGGCCTATTCCTGAACACCTCCTCACAGCAGTTAACCTCCCAGGTAAGGAAAATGTCCTGCCAGATGCTCTCAGCAGGATATCTCAGGGCCATCACGAATGGTCACTGGATCCCTGGTTTTGGAGGTGATCTTCTCCAGATGGGGCACCCCAAAGATGGATCTTTGCAGCCCCAGACAATCACCAACTTCCCTGTTTTGCTGCAGGCCCCAGTGTTGGGCTCAGTCCCCTGGATGCCTTAGTTCTCAGTAGGAAGGGAAGTCCCTGTGCTTTTCCCCTTCCCTCTCCTGCTCAAAGTGCTAGTCAAAATCAAGTCTCAATCCTGCAAGGTGATCCTGATTGCTCCAGACTGGGCCAGACAGCCCTGGTACCCTCTCCTATTGTCCTTAGCAGTCCACCTTCCCGGTCTCTTCCAGGAATTACAACCTGTTAACCTGTGCTCAGGGAGGGGTTTGGTACCCAAACCTCAAATCTCTCAATCTCAAGGCCTGGCTCTTGAAGAGTTAGAGTTTGCTGATTTACACTTTTCCCAAGGTGTTATGGATATTCTAAAGGCTTCTAGAAGCCTTCCACCAGACTACTTATAATTCCAAATGGAAAAGATTTTCCATATGGTGCTCTGGGCATACTTCCCAGAGTCTGCTGACCTGCCCACAGTCCTTGACTATATGGTTCACCTGAATAGCTTGGGACTCAGACCAGCTACACTAAGGGTTCATCTGGCAGCTGTCTCTGCTTTTATTTCAGCAGGCAAGCCCTCTTCTCTTTCAGCTCACCCTGCATTCTCCAAGTTTTCAAGGATTGCTTCATACCAATCCGCCATTCAGGACCCTGCCCTGCTTGGAACCTTAATGTTTGCATTGCTCAGCTCATGCAACCCCTTTTGAGCCTTTGTCCTCAGCAGAGCTTAAGTACTTGACTTGGAAAACTGTGCTCCCTGGTGGCCATCACTTCTGCCAGGCGCATAAGTGAGTTACAAGCCTGTCAGTGGGAGCCTGATTTCTCTTTCCATAGAGATAAGGTGGTTCTCAGGACTAACAGGAGATTTTTACCTAAGGTGGTTTCAGACTTCCACCTTAACCAATCTATGTCTCTTCCTGTGTACTTCACTGACCATTCCTCCTCTGGTGAGAGGAGGCTCCACAGTTAGATGTGAAAGAGCCCTAGCTACTACATAGAGCATTACCAAGGGTCACAGGTTTACTCCCTCCAACTGTTCCTCACTTATGGTGAGGTTGGTAAAGGAAAACCTGCCACTAAAGATCCATTGCCAGGTGGATTGTCTCTTGCATCAATTTTGCTATGAAAACTAGGTAAGGTTCCACCCTCAGGCCTGAGGGCTCACTCTACAGGTACAGCTGCTTCCCTGGCTGCTGCCAGGGATATTCCTATCTTAGAGATATGTCAAGCAGCTACCTGGAAAACAGTTCACACTTTTGCAAGCATTACTCTCTGGATATCCAGGCTAGCAGTGATACTCGGTTTGGCACAGCTGTGCTTCAGAGCCTATTTCCTAAGTAGGTTCTGTCCTCTTCCATGGAGGTACTGCTTGAGTTGTTATTGTCAGAATACAGCAAGACTTCATGTTGTTTGAAGAAAAAATTACTCACCTTAGTAATGTTGCTTCTTCTAATAGAGTCTTACTGTATTCTGACCTCCCCTGCCTTCCCTCTCAGAACCTTTGTTTTGGGATGTGGGTGGGCAGTAGCATGTAGCACTCAGGAGGTGCCCCACCCTTTTGTTATCACCTTCTTTCTTGGGTGAGTGGGTGCTGTGTTTATTTCATTTTTGGGGTCTCCTGACTTGAGTCTTTGTTTGGGACAAAAATGTGTTATGTTTAGTAGCCAGTTGGCTAGTGTAGGTTTACAGCTTCCACACAGGACCTTAGTGAGTTTAGCTCAAAGATCTGAGGTTCGAGTTCAAACAGCAACAGACAGAGTCTCAACCGAGCTCGAGCTCAGCTTCCCATGCCTGGCATGGAAAGTTAACTCTCATCTCCCGGGCAGTTTGAAGGTTGGGACTCACAGCTATTGTCAGAATACAGCAAGACTCCATTAGAAGAAACAACATTACTAAGGGAGTAATTTTTCTTCCCTCACATAAGAGCTACTCCTCTTTCTCCTCCTCTTCTACCCTCCCTGTCCCTCCTGTAGATTGTGCACCCTGCATGTTGACATCCCAGTCATGGTTCTCTGTGTACCATGTTTCTGTGACTGCCACGATATCCAGGCATCCTCTTCCATCAAGGCCACCAGTTCAGGGAGCTTGTTACCTAGACTACGGCATTGGTACTCATTACCCTCCATTTTTGAATGGCCTTATCCCTTTCGCCCCATCCTTGTCCTTACTGCCTTTGTCTTTTTCTCCATTTATCCCTACCGACAGCTCTGTTTGTTTTGGAAGTAGTGCGGACCTCAACAGATCGATAATGGAGCCAGAACCCAAAACAGAGCATTCAACTATAGGAAACCAAAGCAACACAAGTGGAACTTCCATCTTTACAGTAAGAAAGATCTGGGTGAAGAGCACCACAAGCAAGAAGTGGAAGTGTGCATGTGGTTAAGGTTTGAATCTGATTGGAGAGTTTCTGGTGCCATCTCTAGTAGGCGGGAGTGATTCAATGCATCTGTATGTGCTATGTATTTTGTATCTCCTGTTCCTTACCTCAGGCCACACCTGGAATGGAACCCGGCTTAGTGTGCCTTTCCGGTCACCAATTTCCAAATAAGTGTGTACAGGAGAATACTCAATAAAATGTACAACCCCTCAACAGACTAACACAGGAAGCCTAAAGGTTCCACAGAACTGAAGGATGACAAGATTCTCCAGGGCAACCATTAGAAAATATTTAAAGAATCAATATAATTTCTTTTAAAATATGGAGCAATACTGGAAAGAGTACTAAAATCACTCGGATCGTCAGCTCTGATGAAGATCGGGCAACAAATGTCAGCAAACTTACAGCAGACTGAAATGAATTATGTGTATGTGGAGAGATGGGGAACAGGATGTGACCCTGCTTCCTCAAGCCAACCGTGTGGTGTGGTGGGTAGGCTGGTTGGCTCTGACGGAGCAAGTCCTAGGTTCGGGACTTGGGGCAGGTTGGGACTTGAATTTTTTTTGAACCGGGATGTTCCCCTGGAGTTGAGAATCTTTATTTTTTGGCGGGAAGAGCCCAACAATTCGGTAGCCTATAAGATCACCTTTGTGCAGTCGCTATTATCACATAGAACCCTTTGAGTGTAAGCTCTTGCAGCAGGTAATATGTAGGACTGGACGCCACCTGGCGGCAAAATCTGACATTCTTTTTCCAGAACTACACAGGGGACCGCCCCCGATGTCAACTCCACCTTGACGTCACCCAGTATAAAGGTAGGAGACAGTCCCCAAGTTTTCCAGTTCTTTCCCTGCTGCTCTCATTGGTCAGCTCTCGGCTTTTTAGCTTGTATTGTTTGCTCTTTTAAGAACTTCACCTTCGGTTTCACCAAATTTGATATGTCAACTTCATCGGCTGGGAACTAACAAGTGCTCTTGCGGAGATGGATTCCTCTAAAGATGCCACTCCGCTTGCCTTTACTGCTGGGGCCTATACGACTACTCTGGCGCTCTGTTCCACTGCCAGGCCTTCAACAGGACCCGCATCAGGCACCAAAAATCATTTCAGGCTTTTCTTGCCCAGCAGCGTTTAGCCAAAATGCAGCGAGAGTCGTTGGCGGAACGAATCCTTCATTCATCCCTCCAAGAAGCATCGGAAGGAGAAGTGCCATACCAGGACCGGTCCACCTCCAGGCCCAGGTCCTCCAGCTCTCACTCTGCAGGACCCTACTTTAGTCAGGGCTGAGACCGGCTTACCTCCCTGAAGCCTTCCGCCTCTGCTTCTTTGTCTTCGGGCTCCAGCCTTCAGTCCATTAAGATGACGGCCCCACTGACTCCGGGTCTCAGGCAGCCCAAGGTTAAGACTCCTTCCGCTTGGCCTTGCTCTCCTCAGCCAACCTCCAGGAATCAGAAAAAGCCTCCGGACAATCTTCAGGAAGGGCCTCGTCCCTCCCGCCTAAAGCCAAGTCTGACAGCGTCAGCCTCCGGCTTCTGACAGATGCCAGTCAGAAAAGACTTCCAAGTCCAAAAAGTCCCACCATCCTCACCCAGCATCCTCGGCCTCCATTCCAGTGCCGGCTAAGCCGTCGGCCAAACCTCCACCGCCATCGCACCCCGGCTCAGGATGATGCCAGTCCAGTCACCTCTCCCAAAGACCTGATGCCAGCCCACCAACGTCTGACCCTGATGACAGTTCTGTTGAATTACGCCGTCACCAGTCAGACCGGCGCCTGCCTTGCCAGACACCGATACAGGTGCAGGCCTACCGACACCTCATCCCAAACCGGAGTGAAGGAGCTGTTTTGTTACTGGTGGGAGACAGTGAAGCAAGTTTGGCACCCACCCACCCAACATCATCCCTAATCTGGACGTGGAGAGGTTCCTGTTCCGTCCGGGAGGATGAAAATCTACCACTAGTGCCAGGGAAGCATGAAGAAAATCTAAGTGCAGGAGAACTAGATCTCCAAGTTCCTCCTGCTCACCTTCTCGAGACGACCCAAGGCGTGGATGAGGAGGATGTATCATTCTTCTTCTTCTCAGCTGATGCCTATGGCGACTCGTATCCTTCTACCCCGGATTCTGATCCTGAACCACTTCCTGGGATACAGAGGGTCAGCCCAAATCTCCATCAGACGACTCCAGCTTTATGGAGGTCATGCAACACATACAAGAGAACATGGGCTGGAATACGAGGCCCTAGAAATACAGGTTACTCACCTGTAACAGGAGTTCAAGGAATGGTATATGTTGTTCATCTACACTGTCTGGCAGGTTCCTTGCCGCCTTAAATCTTGCCAGAAGGTCTTCAAGCTGACTCCTCCCACCCACCCGGTGGTAAAACTCTCGGATCAGCCCCATGGCGCCAGATCTAGCCCGCTGGAAGCCAGGTTGTGCGTCGAAGCTGGGGAGGCCTGGTGGATGAACAACATATACCATTCCTACAACTCCTGTTACAGGTGAGTAACCCGTTTTCTAGGGACATGGATATGTTGTTCATCCACACTGTCTAGCAGACTCTAGCAGTTCTCGGGAGGAGGGAGGCAGGCGCACACCCCTACTTAGGAAATAAAGACTGAGAACAGAGGCCCCAAAACCAGCATCCCGGCGTGACTCAAGGTCGATGTGGTAGTGGGTGATGAAGGTGTTAGCTGACTTCCAGGTAGCAGCCCTGCAGATTTCCTGGATGGGACATCCCTGGAAGCAGCCACCGATGCAGCGGTATGGCGGTAGAATGAGCTCTTATCCCTCTGGGAGGCTCCATGCCCGCCAACCTATAGCAGAGATCTATGCAGGAGGTAACCCACCTGCCTATCGTCCGCTTGGCTGCAGGTCTGCCCAGTGCAGCTTCAGCGTAGGTGACAAACAGCTGGCAAACCTCTCCGAACTTCAGCCATCCACTCCTTATAGTAAGCGAGCACTCTTCTAGGGTCCAAAGTATGGAGCCTATATTAGACCTCCGAGGTGTGATTGGGGTAGAACACCGGCAGAGTCAACACCTGGTTAAGGTGAAACTCTGACACCACCTTCGGAAGGAATTTCCGGGAAGAGGACAACCTTGTCCCTGTGGAAGACCAGATAAGAGAGACTCGATGGAAAGCGGCTGGAGCTCTCCCATCCTTCTGGCTGACGTGATAGACACCAAGAAGGTGATCTCCCACGACAGGTGAGAGATGTCACACCTGTGCATCGGTTCGAATGGCTTGCCCATGAGCTTAGCCAATACCAGCAGTAGATCCCACGGAGGTGGGGTTCTTGCACCAGAGGATATGTGATCAAGGCCTTTGAAGAGTGCCCGACCACCTTCTCCTGCACCACGACTGCTTCCGGCCAGCCAGTGAGATGTACCAAGTGCATAAGGGTAGGGAGCCCGAAGCCCTTGCTGAGAAAAGGACCACAGGTAGTCCAGAATTCTTGCCAAGGAACAGGAGGAAGGGTCCAGGCCCTTGCCCTGACACCAAATGGAGAATCTCTTCCATTTGAAGGCATATCATTTTCTGTCGACTCCTTACGGGACGCCTCAACAACGCTTGAGGACCCCGTCGGAAAGACCCAAGGCCTGGAACTCTAGCCACTCATGAACCAGGCCATCAGGTGCAGGGATTGAAGGTCTGGATGAATACCTTTCCCTGACTGAGATCAGAGTTGGGCGGGCTGGAAGCACGCCTCGGGAGCCTGGAGCAGAGACTGAGGGAGATCTGGATACCAAAACTGGCGGGGCCAGTCTGGGGCTACCAGAATCACCTGTACCTTGTCCCTCAGCGCCTGAGAAGCACCTTGTGGATCAAGGGAAATGGGGAAAGGCGTAGAAGAGGCATGGGGTCCACGGCCTCGAAGGCATCCCCCAGCGAGCCCTGCTGAGGGGGGGCATGAAACAGTCTCAGCTTCGCATTCTCCCTGGAGGTAAACAGGTCCACCTGAGGCATGCCCCAGTGGGAGAACAGATCTTGTACTACCTCCGGCAGGAGAGACCACTCGTGGGACGCAGTCCCTATCCGACTTAGGGCATCGGCCAGAATGTTGGAGGCTCCTGCCACATGGATGCAAGAGATCCTCCTCCAGGCTGCCTATACAGTGACCAAATGCGGAGAGCTTCCCTGCACAGAGGCATGGGCAGCGTCCCGCCCTGGCGGTTTAAGTAGTACATGGTTGTGGTATTGTCCGTCTGGACCTGGACCACCTGACCCCGTAGAAAGCGGCGAGAAGGCGGTGAGGCTAGGCGAACTGCTCAAAGCTCCAGCAGGTTGATGCGGCATCCCGGGACTCCCAAGGGGACCAGAGGCCATGCGCTCTGTGCTCCCAGATGGGCACCCCAACCCATCAGAGAGGCATTGGTCGATAGAGAGCCGTCGGCTCTGGGCGGACCGAGCGGGATGCCCTCCTGCAGATGTGCTGCAATGGTCCACCACTGGAGGCGTTCCACATCCTTGGGTCACTGTCACTAGCTGATCTAAGGGATCAGAGTGCTGTGACCATTGGCTGGCCAGCCCCCATTGAAGGGGACGCATGTACCAATGGGCCCAATGGACCACGCAGGTGCAGGCTGCCATGAGGCCAGGAGCGCTAGGAAGTCCGGGCAGGGGCGAGTGCCCAACCTGAAATGATTGGGCAAAGGAGAAAGAACCTCGCCCCTGGCCAGGAGCCGTGCTCTGGCTCAGAGAGTCAAGCTCTGCCCGATGAATTTTATCACCTGCTTTGGCACAAGTTCGACTTGGCCTCGCTTGATGAGGAGGCCAACCTGAGAGCAAACCTGGAGGCCAGATCTCTGGAACGCTCCACCTCCATTCTGGAGGAGGCTGCAATCAGCCAGTCGTCCAGGAGGGGTGCATCCTGACCCTTCAGCTCATGAGAATGCTGTCACCACTGCCATGCATTTGGTGAAGACCGGGAGCTAGGGAAGGCTGAAGGGCATGGCCGGAACTCGTAGAGGATCCCTCTGCCCTGAGGCGGAGGAATCTCTGGTGGGACAGACCAGTTGGGACATGAAAAAACGTGTCCTAGAGGTCCAGAGAACAGAACCACCCGCCTCATTCCAAGGATGGAATGATCTGAGCCAAGTGACCATCCTGAAGGATGAGACCTTAGGAACCTGTTCAGGTCGTGCAGGTCTAGAATGGGCGCCAGCCCCGTCCGTTCGGGACCAGTAAGTACCTGGACACACACACTGGGTCTGGTGGAGGATCCGCCACCTTCCTGATCAAGTCTTTTCGAGGAGCAGGGCGATGTCGGCTCGTGAGCTGACAGAGAGGATGGGACCCAGCCCCCAGGGCGACTGTTCGGAAGGGCGGGCCTGCTCAACTCCAGGGGCAGACCCTTCTTACCACCTCCAACACCCAGCGATCCGTGGTGATAGCGGACCAGGCGGAAAGGAAGTGGCGGGCGTCCCCGAGGGGAACCCAGGGGAGCGAGGCTGGGGGCGACACCCTCAACCCGTCCCTGGGCAGGCTTGGAGGAGGGGCGGCGGGGGCCTCCTGGGCCTTTTCCTCCCTGCTTCCTGTTAGAGGAAGCCACAGGCTTAGCTTTGGGATGCCAGGAGCCTGCTGGCTCTGATGTTGGTGTTGTTGGGCGGATGTGCACTAGGCGAGAAGAGGCGAAAAGGACTATGTTGTTGATGGCCCTTGTCTTTCTGGGCGGAGGTGACCGAGTCAGGGTAGCATTGGACTTTCGATCCGCTGGAGGTGGCCTTCCACCCAGGGCCGAACAGGTCAGAGCCCCAAGAAGGGAAAGTCTGCCAGTTTATGCTGGGTATCCGCGTGAAGGTGGATATCCTCAGCCATGCTCTGCGGTGCATGGCCTCACGGTCACAACTGATCTGGCACAGGAGTCTCCAATGTCCAGAACCGTTTGGAGCTGCTGTTTGCCACGCCCTTCCCGGTCCGCACCTGCTTGACCCGTGGTCTGCAGGTCGGCCGGAGATGAGGATCACCTCATCCAGGGAGCCCATGAGGCGTGGGAGAAGTGTGCCATAAGCATGGCCGAGCTGGCCTGGCGGAGGCTAGGGAGGCACTAGCGTACACCTTGCGCCCGGCATAGTCCAGCTTTTGGACTCCTTGGGGCTTATCCACATCCCTAGCGTTCCCGGAACGCGGAAAGCATATCGGTGACTAACCCCTCCACAGAGGGGTGCTCCAGAAAAACTGGACAAGAGCCAGTAGGGACTGCATACTTCCTGGCCGAAGTGCAGGACAGGAGGCCGGCGCTGCCAGAGCTCCAAGGCTGGGCCAACAATGGCTTCAGCCACGGAAAGGCCTCCGTGGGCGAATCCACTCGGTCCAGTATCTCCATCAGGGGATACTTGGCCCGCTGGATGCGGGCTTGAGCTGCATCCTGGTGGACTCTGAGATGAGCGAAGCAGACCCATAAAAGACGATGGGCTCGCCCATCGACTGCCCCCGCTGGAGGACTCCAGGTCAAAGGCCTGGAAAACAGGGAGGAGTCGTTGTCGGACTCGAAGAGTCATAGAGCTGCGGGGCCTGAGCCACACTCCACCTGCCGAGGATGGCCGGGTGAGGGTGACCAACAACCTGTGGGGCAGACCCTGACCCGACCGAGAGTCCTTGGTCGGCACCCGATTTCAGTTGTGAGGCGGAGGTTCCACCAGAATCGGTGGAGCAGCTGGTTTCGGTCGAACAACCGGCACAGGCTTGGGCACCTCGACTACAGCGAGGGTTGTTTTGGCCATTCGGGTGACAGCCACTTGATGGCTGGGGAAGGCAACAGCGTCGGCTTGTTCCTGGACAAAGTAACGCTGCCACATTAAGTCCTCGTAGTGTCGGCGCCAATTTGCGCCCGAAGCCTCTCCACTTCTGAGGAGGAAGAGCGAGATGGCGAGCCCGCTGCTTACCTCAGTGCGAAACAGAGACCGCCAATGTCGCGGGATCGGCTGGACCGAGATGAGGTCCGAGACAGAGACCTCGGTGTTTCGAGGCGGATCTGGGAGGGGCGGGGGACACCGCTCTTCCCTCGACTCGGGAGCCTTGACCGGGGACTCTGGCACAGGAGGCACAGGCAAGTCCTCGGTCTCCACCAGGGAACCGGTGAAGAAGGGTTGTCGGCTTCACCAGTCGACAGTCCGTCCAATGGGTTGAGAAAAATCTCGACTGCATCGGCCGGGTGTCTCGGCCGGCTGACCTGGCGGGACACCGTGAAGCCAGCGGCCTTAGCCGCAACCTCGACCAGTCAGTGTCGACTGTCCAGGAAAGGGACCTCTCCGCTCCCATGAACACAGGCGGTGGGACTTACCTTTTAGTCCTTGTTTTGGACGAGAAGAGTGTCCCCATGGCCCTCTCCTTCGTGGAAAGGGATTGGCAAAGCTCCTAAAGAAGCTGTGTAGGAGGATCCCAGAAAGAGCGGTATAAATGCCACAACCGAGGAAGATGAAGATCCGGCCTGGGCGCACTCCTCCTCGAGGCAATCATCTGCTCGAGTTGCTCAGCCAAGCCAGCCGCCGGACACCGCCCAATGGGCCTCCTTGGACTTCACTGGCAGGTAGCGCTTCTCAGGCGCCCAAGCTGTAACCAAGCAGCGCCAGTCTTCAGGGCGTTGCCCAAAAGCAAGCGACATAACTTCGCGGGCCTGCGGGTCATGATCTCGCCGAGGCAGTAGGCGCGCGTGGAGTGCGGATCCGTCCTGGACAGTTTCTGCCGCATGGGCACCGCTGAAAATCGGAGTCGATTTGTCCATCGTAGGCTGCAGGGAATATAGACCGAGAAGTCTTGAAAACTTGAGAATTAGTTTCATGAATCAAGAATTAGGATCCAGCCTATACGCAGAGCATTAAGGAGGGAACCTGAGCTCTAAGCGGTAAGGAAGATCTGGCGTCATGGGGCGGAGCCGAGAGCTTTACCACCGGGTGGGTGGGAGGAGCCAGCTTGAAGACCTTCCGGCAAGATATAAAACTGCAAGGAACCTGCCAGACAGTGTGGATGAACAACATATCCATGTCCCTAGAAACAGGCGTTTGTGCCTTGCAAAATATCTCAGCCAGAAGGATCCCAAGCTGGTGGTCATCCTCCATAGGTACAGCTTCCAAGATGTCACCTATGTCACTTGGAGGCATCCACATACATCCTCTGCTGTGCCCAAAAGGCGCATTGTCTTTACCGGGCCCCGAACCATCCTTTTAGCCGAGGCAACCCATTGCCGACTCCGTGGTCACCTCGGCTGCACACGATCGCTCGCAGAGGCCCAAGCACCTGAGTACCCAGCCATCTGACAGAGTCCAAGCAGCTAGATTCCTTAGGTTGCAAGGTGTACTTCGTCACCTGCAGTTTTGTAGCCTCAATTTTTGACACACATGGTCAGTTCCAGAACATCCTTTGGGACCAAGGACTGGACATCATGTAAGATATGCCTGACTGCCTCAAGGGCAGAGCTTGCTAGCTCTTACAAACTGGCTTGGACGTGGGGACCCAAGTCCTGAGGGCAGCTTCGACTCTCTAGGACACTCGGCGAGGCAGTCTCAACTGGCATTTGTCTTTGGTGCCATTCCTGGCTCCAGGTCTCGTCGCCCATTCAAAGGCTCTGTGCTCTTCGGAAAAAACACGGAGGTCATTTCCAGACCATGCAGTCCATGTATCGCCCAAAGCAGGAGCGTTTCACAAGTCCCATTTTATGGTTAAGGGGTCATCAGCCTCAGCAATCCCACTTTCAGCCTCAGCGGGCTTTGGTATGCAGAGGTGGCACTAGAGGCTCCTCTTAGTCCACCATGACAGGCTAGACCTGCCGCTCTGCCCTCCCTCCTTCTCCTACCGCCCAACTATCCAGGCGAACCCCCAGACTTCTCATTGGGAGAATCTGTGGGAGGCAGCTTTCTCTTTACGCGATGTTTGGAAAGTGACCTCCGACCAGTGGGTTCTCGACCTCGTGGAGTTCGGGCACTCTATCAGTTAGATTCCATACCACCGGACAGACCACCACCGTCCCATTACCCAAGAAACCACAGAGCTCCTATCGACAGGAGATCTGGTCTCTTCTGGCCAAGGAAGCCATAGAAAGGTTCCTCTGGCAGAGATCGATTCTGGGTTTTACTCCCGCATCCTCTTGGTTCCAAAGAAGACAGGGACTTGAGACCCATCCAAGATCTCAGCGACCTGAACCAGTGGGTATCATACAAGACATTTCGAATGGTTTCCTTGCAAATCTCCTTCCCTGATTTCAAAAGATTGGATGGCGTCTCTGGACACTGCAGTATGCTTATCTGCACATTCAATTTCCAGAGGCCATCAGCGGTTCCTGAGATTCAGCTTGAGGAAAGTCCTTCCAGTTCAAGGTCCTTCCTTCAGTCTCTCCTCTGTGCTGGGGTCTTCACCAAGTGTCTTGCAGTAGTTGCCGCAGCACTGCACAGAGAAGGTCCTTTCTGTTCCCTTACCTGGACGATTGGCTACTACAAGCTCCTGCTTACTGAGACCATTCATGACACCTTGTCGCTCTGTCAGCACCTGGATATTAATGTCGACCCAGAGAAGTCTCATCTATTCCCATCCCAGAGGCTCCAATTCATAGGAATGCTCTTAGATACTTCCTTAGGAAGGACCTTCCTTCCCACAGACAGAGCGGAGTGCATCCGGGATTTGGCAGCTCGGGTCTGTTCAGCCTCTACAGTCTCGGCCAGGACCATACTTTGACTGCTGGGCCACATGGCTCGCAGCAATCATTTCAGTCCTTTTCGCCTGGTTTGCGTGTCTACAATCCAGTGGACACTCTATATTCAATGGGACCAGACCTGGGACGATCAAGAGATGCACATATGGGTCACAAAGCCAATCCGCCAGGAATTTCATTGGTGGATGTATCCACAGAACCTTCTGCGGGGTCTCCTTTTTCTACCCTGTCCAAACTTTTACCACGGACACATCGGGAGCAGGGATGGGGTGCGCATCTAGGGAACCACAGGACTCGAGATTTGTGGTCCCAATCAGAGGAGAACCTTCACATCAATGTGCTAGAACTGAGAGCAGTTTATATTGCTTCAGACCTTGGCCCCAGTGTTAATCCTGAGCCACCTCAGTTTACAGATGTTCGACACCTCGGTAGTGTTCTACATCAACAAACAGGGAGATGCACACTCTAATCCTGTCGGGAGGCTAGGAGGGTGTGGAATTGGGCTATAGCACATCATGTCAGCAGTTCACGTTCCAGGCTCTTTGAACGTCCTAGCTAACACTCTCAACAGATCAAGGCCTCTACTCCATGAGTGGACTCTACTGCAAAGCATAGCGGACAACTTGTTCGACAAGTGGGGACACCAGAAATTAGACTGATTTGCGTCTCGACTAAATGCAAAACTGCCCAGTTTTGCTCTCAGTCCCACAACCTGGAGCTTTCTGGCAAGAAGCATTGTCCTTTTCTTGGAGGAAAGGTTCTTTTCGCCTCTCCCTATTTCTGCTGATTCAGAAGGTGCTTCTCAAAGCTCAATCGGGAAGGGTAATCATGATCCTAATAGCTCCCTGTGACCCAGACAGATTTGGTTCCCCCTTACTACGGCGTTTGAGCGGTGGAGCCTCCTGTTCTTCAATGTCGGCCCAGCTACTTTTGCAGGACAAAGGGGCTTGGTTCATCCCAACCTGCAATCCCTTCACCTGCATGCTTGGCTCCTCAGGACCTAGTGGAGGTCAGATTTGGGGTTTCAGATAAAGTAGCACAAGTTCGATTAAATAAGCCCACCACCAGGACATTTACGCCATGAAATTGAAACGTTAGTCTCTGGGCCACATCAGGAAAGTGAATCCTGGTCGGTCTGGTTAATACCATCTTAGAATAGCTACTGTCCCTTTCAGAGTCAAGTTTAAGTTACTCCTCCATTAAAGTACACCTGGCCGCTGTCTCGCATATGTCATCAGCTCATACACAACAAGACAGGGGCTCAACTGGAGTGTCCAAAGCCTTCCTTAGGGGAATTTACATATCATAAGCCCCATTGGGATCTGGTTCCTCCTTGGGATCTACTTCCGTTCTGGAAAGTTTATGCTTCCTCCCTTGAACCGACCATGAGCTGTGATCTCAATTTCCTTTCTTGGAAAATGCTGCTATTAGTGGCTGTGACCTTGACTAGACGCATCTCGGAGCTTCATGCCCTGATGTGCAAGGAGACCTATTTGATTCTCCATAACGATAGGGAGGACCTTGGCACCAATCCAAAATTTCTGCGAAGGTGGTGTCTGAGCCACGCTCAACCAGTCTGTTCGGCTTCTGGTTTATTACTCGGAGTATTCTAGCAAGGAAACACTGCTGCACACTTCAGATGTGCAGAGAGCTTTATGTCGATTACGGTCCAGAATGAAGGAGGTCAGGACATCCGATCAATTGTTCGTGTCCTTTGCGGACAGGTTCTTGGGTACTAGTAACAAACACTTGCGTTGGTTGGTGAACTGCATTTCTTTCCGTTACCAAGTATGGTAAATCACTCCCGGGCTCTGTTGAGGCACATTCCACCAGGGCTGTTGCCACGTCCTTTGCAGCTATGAAGCAGGTGTTGGCAAAGACATCTCGCTGCTGCCACTTGGCACTCTGTCCATACTTTCGTCAGGCACTACAGCCTGGACATCATCTCAGCAGGCGACAAGCAGGGTTTGGCCTTGCGGTCCTGATCTCATGAGGGCTTCCCCGTTTCCTGTGTGTGGGTTTACACTTCCCATCGAGGGTTGTATTAAGTTTATACTGCATGAGAATCAGTCCTACGTATTACATACTGCAGAGCTATTCGAAGATGGAAGTTACAGTTATGTAAGAACTTACCATAAAAGTACAGTTACGTAAGAACTTACCGTAACAGTAGATCTTCGAGAACAGTTCTTGCAGCATATTCCACCATGAACTGAAGCGGCGGGTGCCAGGACCCCCACGGAAATTTTCTAGCTAGCATGTTGGCTACCTCTTGCAGGGGTCCCGTATCGCATAGCTATGTCTCTAGGAGCCAAGCGTGCAGGTTCAGCGAGCAGGTTATGGATGGACCAAGGAGCCCGCCTCCTGAGACAGCAAGTGAGAGCTGATTGGCAGAGGCACTGGAGGTTCCCGGGACAGCTGATGTAGTAGAGGGACCAGATCTGCCTGGGCCAAAGCAGTGTGATAAGTATCAGCGTCGCTTCCGCTACGAAGTTTCAAAGGACCCTCTGGATCAATGGAAAGTGGGGAAAGGCATAAAGGAATCTGCCAGCCCGGTGAGGGACAACACGTCTCCAGAAAACACCAGGCCCTGGATCTAGCGAGCAGAAAATACAGGTTACTCACCTGTAACAGGAGTTCTAGGAATGGTATATGTTGTTCATCCACACTCATTGGCAGGTATCCTTGCCGCTTTAAATCTTGCGGAAGGTCTTCAAGCTTGCTCCTCCCACCCACCCGGTGGTATAACTCGGCTCCGCCCATGGCGCCAGATCTGGCCCGCTGGAAGCTCAGGGTTGTGCGTCGAAGCCGGGAGGTCGGGTGGAGTCGTGTGGATGAACAACATATACCATTCCTAGAACTCCTGTTACAGGTGAGTAACCTGTATTTCTAGGGACATGGATATGTTGTTCATCCACACTCATTGGCAGACTCCTAGCAGTTCTCCGGGAGGAGGAGGCAAGACGCACACCCCCAATACTTACTTGGGAAAGAGACTGGAGAACGAGGCCCCAAAACCAGCATCGGCGTGACTCAAGGTCGATGTGGTAATGGGTAATAAAGGTGTTTGCTGACTTCAGTAGCAGCCCTGCAGATTTCCTGGATAGGGGCGTCCCTGGAAGCAGCCACCGTTTGCAACAGTATGGCGGGTAGAATGAGCTCTTATCCCTCTGGGAGGCTCCATGCCCGCCAACTTATAGCAGAGATCTATGCAGGAGGTTACCCACCTGCTTATCGTCCGCTTGGCTGCAGGTCTGCCAGATGCGGCTTCAGCGTAGGTGACAAACAGCTGGCGAACCTCTCCCGAATTTCAGCCGTGCGCTCCTTATAATAAGTGAGCGCTTCTAGGGTCCAGAGTATGGAGCCTATATCGGCCTCCGAGGTGTGATTGGGGTAGAACACCGCAGAGTCAACACCTGGTTAAGGTGAAATTCCGACACCACCTTGGAAGGAATTTCGGTGGGGCGCAGGACAACCTTGTCCCTGTGGAAGACCAGGTAAGGAGACTCGATGGAAGCGCCTGGAGCTCTCCCATCCTTCTGGCTGCGTGATAGCCACCAAGCGGTCTTCCACGACAGGTGAGAGAGCACACCTGTGCATAGGTTCGAATGGCTTGCCCATGAGCTTTGCCAGTACCAGCGTAGATCCACGGAGGTGGGGTTCCCGCACTGGAGGAAATGTGATCAAGGCCTTTGAAAAAGCGCCTAGACCACCTTCCTCCTGCGCCACCGACTGCTTCCCCGCCCGCGCTCGTAAGCAGAGATGGCTGCCAGGTGCACCCTTAGGGTCGTCGACCTAAGCCCTTGACTAGAAAGGACCATAAATAGTCCAAGATGCTTGCCAAGGAACAGGAGGAAGGGTCCAAGCCCTTGCCTGACACCAAATGGAAAACCTTTTCCATTTGAAGGCATAGCATTTTCTGGTCAACTCTCAGGGACGCCTCAACTACATTGAGGACCTCGTCGGAAGACCAAGACCTGGAACTCTAGCCGCTCAGGAACCAGGCCGTCAGGTGCAGGGATTGAAGGTCCGGATGGAACACCTTCCCTGATTGACTGAGAGCAGGTCCGGGCGAGCTGGAAGCTGCCGGAGTCCTGGAGCTGAGACTGAGGAGATCTGGGTACCAGAACTGGCGAGGCCAGTCTGGGGCTATCAGAATCACCTGCGCCTTGTCCCTCGCCTTGAGAAGCACCTTGTGGATCAAGGAAATGGGAAAGGCGTAAAGAGGCCCGGGTCCACTGCCTCGAGAAGGCATCCCCTGCAGCGAGCCCCTGCTGAGGCGGGGCATGGAACAGGCTCAGCTCGCGTTCTCCCTGAGGCAAACAGGTCCACCTGAGGTGTGCCCCAATGGGAGAACAGATGCTGTACTACCTCCGGCAGGAGAGACCACTCGTGGGATGCAGCCTATCGGCTCAGGGCATCGGCCAGGGTGTTGGAGGCTCCTGCCACGTGAATGGCTAGGAGATCCGCCTCCAGGCTGCGCACGAGTGACCAAATGCGGAGAGCTTCTCTGCATAGAAGCATGGAGCGCGCCCCGCCCTGGCGGTTTAGATAGTACATGGTCGTGGTATTGTCCATCTGGACTCGGACCACTTGACCCCGGAGGAACAGAGCAAAGGCGGTGAGAGCTAGGCGGACCGCTCGGAGCTCCAGCAGGTTGATGTGGCATCGGGACTCCCGGGGACCAGGGGCCATGAGCCCAGTGTTCCCCAGATGGGCACCCAACCCATCAGAGAGGCATCGGTCGATAGAGAGACCGTCGGCTCGAGGCGGACGAACAGGATGCCCTCCTGCAAATGATCTGGAGCGGTCCACCACTGGAGAGCGTTCCACATCCCGTGTCACCGACACAAGCTGGTCAAAGGATCGCAGCGCTAGTGACCACTGGCTGGCCAGTCCCCACTGAAGGGGACGCATGTTCCAGCGGGCCCAACGGACCACGCTGGTGCAGGCCGCCATGAGACCCAGGGCGCAGGAAGTCCGGGCAGGGCGTAATGCCCAACCAGAAATGATCGGGCAAAGGAGGAAAGAACCTCGGCCCTGTCCACGGGGAGCCGCGCCTGGCTCGAAGAGAAGTCGAGCTACCGGCTGAATAGAATCACCTGCCTGCCTCGAGTTCCAACTTGGCCTCGCTGGATAAGGAGGCCCAGTTGAGAGCAGACCTGGAGGGCCAGATTTCTGGACCACTCTGCCTCCTTCCTGGAGGAGCTGCTATCAGCCAGTCGTCCAGGTAAGGGTACACCGGACCCCTCGGCTGCAGGAATGCTGTCACCACTGCCATGCATTTGGTGAAGACCCTGGGAGCTGGAGACAAGCTGAAGGGCATGGCTTGGAACTCGAAGAGGGATCCTTCCGCTCGAGCGAAGGAATCTCTGGTGAGACGGACGGATAGGGACGAAAAAGCGTGTCCTGCAAGTCCAGAGAGCAGAACCACACCCGCGTTCCAGGATGGTATTATCTGAGCCAGAGTGACCATCCTGAAGGTTCGAGACCTTAGGAACTTGTTTAGGTCGTGTAGGTGAGAATGGGCGCCAGCCCCGTCCGCTCCGAACCAGGAAGTACCTGGACACAAACCCTGGGTCTGAGGAGGGTCCACCACCTCTCTTATCACCTCCTTCTGGAGGAGGAGGCGATGTCGGCTCGACGAGCCGCCAGTGAGCTGGGGATCAAGCCCCGAGGCGACGGCTCTGAAGGGTGCTGCCTGCTCAATTCCAGAGGCAGGCCTCTTCCCACCACCTCCAAGACCCACCTGTCCGTGGAAACAGCGGACTAGGCGAAACGAAGAGCTGGAGCGCCCTCCACTGGGGACCCAGGGATAAGGTGGACGGAAGGGACACCCTCAGCCCGTCACTGGGCAGGCTTGGAGGAGGACCGGCCGAGGACCTCCTGGGCCTTTTCCTCCTGCCTCCTGTTAGAGGAAGCCGGCGGCTTGGGTTTGGGATGCCAAGGCCGAGCCTGCTGGCCCTGACGTTGCTGGGCCGGCGGCGCGGGGCACAGAAGGACGAAGGGCTTAGGCTGTGGTTTGCAGCCTTTGTCCTTCTGAGCGGAAGAGACCAGAGTCCAAGGTAGCATTGGACTTCTCGATCCTCTGCAGGTGACCTTCCACCCCAGGGCGAAGAGGTCAGTCCCAAAGGGGACATCCGCCAACTGTGCTGGGTATCCGAAGTAAAGGTGGATATCCTCAGCCAAGCCGCGGACGATAGCCACTGCGGCCGCCACCGATCTGGCACATGAGTCCCCTATATCCAAAGCAGTCTGGAGCTGCTGTTTGGCCACTGCCCTGCCCTGGTCCCGCACCTGCTTAACCGTAGTCTGCAGATCGGCGGGAAGATGAGGATGACCTCATCCAGGAGCCCAACAGGGCATGAGAAAATGTGCCATGAGGACGGCCGAACTGGCCTGACGAGCCGAAGAGGACTAGCGTAGACTTTCGCCCGACATAGTCAATTCCTGGACTCCTTGTCAGGAGGTTTGTCCACATCCCTGGCGCCGTTGCAGCGAAAACGCTGTCGGTAACAACCCCTCAGCAGAGGGTGTTCAAAAAACCGGACAAGGAACCAGTAGGACCATACTTCCTGGCCATCCTGGCCAGGCGCGGGGCAGGAAGCAGGGGCTGCCAAAGCTCCAGTGCCGGACCCACTATGGCCTCGGCCACCGGAAAGGCCTCCGTCGAGAATCCCTCGTCCAGAATCTCCGTGAGGGGATAACCGGCCCGCTTGGAAAAGGGTTCGAGCTCCATCCCGTGGACTCGAGATGAGCCGGTAGTCCTAGGAAGGACGACGGGCTATCGTCCATTGACTGACCTCCTGAAGACTCCAAGTCCAGTTGCTTGGAGAAAAGAGGAATCATCTTCGACCTGAAGAGTCCTCAAGAGCCGCTTCTGGCCTGAGCCACCCTTCACCTGCCGAGGTCGATCGGGAGTGAGGGTAACTGACAGCCGATGGGGTAGACCCTTAGCCGACTGGAATCTTTGGTCGGAGCCCCAATTGGTGGCTGTGGAGGGGAGGTTCCACCGAATCGGTGGAGCAGCTGGTTTTGGCCGAACAACCGCCTGGGTATGGGCTCCTCGGATAAGTCGAGGGGTTGTGTCGACGATCCGGTGACAGCCACTTAATGGCGGGGAAGGCGGCGGGTCGGCTTATTCCGGCCAGGGGAGCTGTTGCAACATAAGGTCCTCGTACAGCCGACGTAATTCGCCAAAAGCCTCCCTCATCCGAGAGGAGGACGAGACAGCGGCGACCGAGACCGCCTATGCAGTGGGATCGGCTGGACCCGAAGAGGTCCGGACCGAGAGTCCCGCACTCCTCGCTCGGATGGTGCATCCGAGGGCCCGGAACGGCACTCCTTCGGCTCGGATGGTGCATCCGAGGGCTCCGGAACCGGAGGCACAGGCGAGCCCACGGATCTCAACTCCTCCGGGGAACCGGGAATCTCGGCTGCTAAAGGCGATAGCCTCTCCAATGGTCGAGAAAATCTCGACTTCATCGGTGGGAGTCTCGGTCAACTGACCTGACGGGGACACCGTGAGGCCAGTGGCGGGCCGAGCGGTCGACCGAAGCCGACGCCGACGCGCCGGAGAGGGACCTTTCCGCTCCTAAGAGCGTCGACGGAGGGACTTACCCTTGTCCTCTTTTTGGACGAGAAAAGGTCCGCATAACGTAGGCCCTTCTCCTATAGTGGAGAGGGACAGACAAAGCTCCTAAAAGAAGCCGGTAAGAAGAGCCCAGAGAGGCCGGGATAAATGCGGCCGAGGAAGATCTGACCCAGCGCCGCCTCCTCTTCGAGGCGACCATCCGCTCGAGCTGATCCGCCGAGCCATACGCCCCGCATGACACCGCCAACCAGGCCTCCTTGGACTTCACCGAGAGAACGCTTCGGGACGGCCCAGTTGTAATCGGGCAGCACGGTCTTCAGGGCGTGGGCCGAGAAAGATGAGCACAGGTCGCAAGCCTGCGGGTTGTGCTCAAGGCCTAAGCAGTAGACACACGTGGAGAGTGGATCCGTCCGAGACATCTTCTGCCCGCATGGGCATCTCCAAATCCGGAGTCGATTTGTCCATCGCAGCACGAGGGATAGAAGACTGAAGTCTTTGCAAAATTTTATTTTTAAATCCGCAAACGGAGAAATAGGAACCAGTCTCAAACGCAGAGCGCGAGGGAACCTGAGCTTCCAAGCGGTAAGGAAGATCTGGCGTCATGGGGCGGAGCCAGAGTTATACCACCCGGTGGGTGGGAGGAGCAAGCTTGAAGACCTTCCGGCAAGATTTAAAGCGGCAAGGATACCTGCCAATGAGTGTGGATGAACAACATATCCATGTCCCTAGAATTGGGCAGTTTTGTGTTGGATGGGGACGTGAAAAGGTCCAACTCTGGTGTACCCCATCTGGAAAAAAGATCCTCTACTACCTCCTGGAGTAGTTTCCACTCATGGACTCTGGCCTGAGAGCGACTCAGGCTGTCTACAATGACGCTGTCCATCCCTGGTACATGAACAGCAATGAGGTTTGCGCCATGTTGTAAAACCAATCCCACACCCTCATGGCCTCCTGCAAAGTGGGTAGGAATGGGTGCCTCCTTGTTTGTGGAGGTAATACATCACCGTGGAATTGTCTGTTTGTAACAGAAGAGTACCGGTGGACACTCCGACTGGAAAGCCTGCAGGGCATAAAGAACTGATCTCATTTCCAGGCTATTTATGTGGAGATGAGTCTCTTGGGCTGTCCAAAGGCCCTGAGACCAGACACCGTCGAGGTGTGCTCCCCATCAGAGCCGTGAGGTGTCTGTGGAGAGTCACAGTTGGAGACAGCGTAGTGAAGGGACCCCACGACAGGTTCTTGAATCTACCCACCATTGCCAATCCGGGATTACGGCCTTAGTGATCCGAGTGGGAGCTGCAGATGGTCTTGCTTTCGATTCCATTGGACCCGTGCGTCACTGGGTCACCCATGCGTGGAGACAGGCTAGCGGGACTGTTGCAATGGCGCAGCCATGTGTCCGAGCAGGCAAAGGACCAGTCTGGCTGGGCCGATGGACTTTGCCAAGATGTCCCTGATGAGGGATCCGATGTGTTCCGCTTCGGTCGGGGTAGAAAAGCTTTCCCTGGGCGGTATCCAGAACTGCGCCTATGAACTGCAGAATCTGTGGCGGAACCAGGCGTGACTTCTCTTGATTGATAATGATGCCCCAGCGTCACCGAGACAGGGAGACTGAGTACAATGAATGGGCGGACATCAGGGCCTCCGAGAGGCGCCATGAGAAGCCAGTCGTCCAGGTAGGGGAATACCGAGGTGCCGATGACAGTCGAAGGGGAGGGCTCGGAAAGTACAGTTACGTCACTGAACTTACCGTAACAGTAGATCTTTGAGAGAGGCTCTTGCAGTAGGTAATTACATACAGGATTGGCGTCGGCAGGCCCTCACAGAAAAATTTCTAGCTAGCAGTCTCTGGCGAGGACCACCCCGTCAGGTGACGGCGTCAGGAAACGTCGGTATAAAGAGCTCCCTCACGTCCGCCTTCCAGTTCTTTCCCTTAAAGGCCAAAAAGGCCAGATGAGAGAAGCAGATATTTCCCTCACTGGAAAATGAGCTGAAAAAGCTTAGGGGATGGAGGGCTGGAAGGTATTACCTGCTGCAGAGCCTCTCTCAAGATCTAGTGTTACGGTTAAGTTCTTATGTAACTGTACTATCTTACTTGAGAGGGCTCTTGCAGGTAAGTAATACATATAGGACTGAGTCCCAAGCAGTCTGGAACAAGAAGAAGCACACAGGAGGAGGAAAGCTACTCAAAGCAGATCCTCTAGCTGTGAAGGCCTTAAGAAAGAAGGCCTTGTAGAACAGCGAGCCGAAGCCTGCTCTCTGACGAGGCAATATCCAAACTGTAATGTTTCGGAAATGTATGGACAGAAGTCCAAGTGGTGGCAGCACAGATGTCTGCCGCCCGATATGTTCTTGAAACATGCCACCGAGGCAGCGACCCTCTGGTGGAGTGTCCTATTACTTGACCCAGAAGGGTCTTCTTGTACTGTCATAACAGAAGGTAATGCAATGAGCCAACCATTTAGACAGGCATTGCTTAGAAACAGCATTGCCTTCTCTTTTGGGTGCAAACAGTTGATTAGTCTTTCTGAGATCCTTTGTTCTGTTAGTGTAGTATCTCAGAATACGGTGAATGTCCATATTGTGAAGCAAATACTCCCCTGATTGAAGTACTGCCTAAAGAAGGCGGGTAATTCTATGGACTGATTCAATGTAGATTCCGCTACCACCTTTGGGAGAAACTTAGGATTGGTGTGCATAGCTACGCATTCCTTATGGAAAAATCAAGTACAGGATTTACACATCAGGGCCTGGAGCTTGGAAATCCTCCGAGCAGAGGTACTGGCCACTAGGAAGAGTGTCTTCCATGAAAGGAACTTCATATCTGCTGAGGCCGCGGTTCAAAAGGAGGCAAAGTAAATTTCTCAAGAACGAAGTTCAAATCCCAAGGAGGGTGGGAACTCGGATAGGGGGTCTCAAGTGAAGAACCCCTCTGAGGAAGGTCTTAGAGACTTCAAGTTGAGAAACGTCCTATCTCGAAGGGAATATGGTAGGCGAAATGACCGCCACGTGTACCTTCAGAGGCAGTGACTAAGACCCAGGACGAAGAGATGGGCAGGTACTCCAGCAGTCGCCCAGCTGAGCAGGAGAAAGGCTGAAGCCTTTTGAGCGGCCCACATTGAGAACAGTTTCACTTCATGGCATAGGTGGACCTAGTGGAGGGTTTCATAGCCTCTACCAAGATCTCAGCCACCTGGGGAGAAACCCCAAAGCGGGCTTGAGCTATGTCTGCAGGGGCCACGTATGCAGTTGAATGGACTTGAGACCTGGAAGAACCAGGGTCCCTGATCCAGGGGTCAATAAGATACATGACAGCGAAGAGGAGGCTCCTCTGAGTATTGTTCAGAAGACAGAACCAAACTTGTCTGGGCCAGAAAGGAGCGATCAGAATCATCCGTGCTCCTTCTGAACAGAGTTTCTGAAGACACGCTGGATCAGAGGAATCGGGGAAGGCATGAGCCAATCTGTCCCTCAAACTAGAGAAGAGCGTCTCTCCAGAAAATGCCTCGCTCTTGAACGAGCAAGCAGAAGTCCGAAGCTTTATGCTTAGAGGTGAAGCGTAACAGATCCACCTGAGGTGTTCCCAACGAGGGAAGATATCGCCTAGGACCCCTGACCCAGCTCCCACTGTGAGCTTGGGCAGACGAGCGAATTAGTTTGTCTGCTAAGGAGTTCTCGACCCCGGAACATGAATTGCTGTGAGGTGAAGGTCGTGCTGTGCTGCCCAATCCCAAACTCTCTTCCCTGCAAAGAGGGTAGGACGAGTCCCACCCTGTTTGTTGATGTACCATACCACACACATATTGTCCGTCTGGATGGCTAGGTGGCCTGGAAGATGATGTAGGTGGAGGGCCTGGAGGCGTAGAGGCACTACCCGAGCTCGAGCACATTGATATGCAGTGATTGTTCGAGCTTGGACCAAGATCCCTGGGTCCAATGTGGACTGAGATGGGCTCCCAACCTTTCCCGAGGTGTCTGTGGTCAGAGTCTGGGAGGGAAGAGGAAGGAAGAATGGAACTCCCTGAAGAAGGTTCTCTCGAACCATCCACCAATGCAAGTCTCGAATCATGGGAGAGGAGACTAGGAACGATTGGTCCAAGTAGTTTACCAACTGATCTAATTGAGGTGGCGTCCACTGAGAGACCGTCATGTGGAGCCGAGCACGAGGGACTTTTGGGATAGTATGCCGAGGAGGCAAAGAACTGACCTTGCACTGACCGCCTGCGGCTGGACAACAGGCTTACCTCAGTCTGGAGTGTGGCCGCCTGTCCGGTGGTAGGAAGGCCCTGCCTAGGTCGTGTCCATTATCGCCCCAATAAACTGGAGCCTCTGGGATGGGATCAAGTGAGACTTGGAATGGATGATGGTAATACCCAGACAGGCAAAGACCTGCTGGGTGAGGGAGAGGCAGTGCAGGAGTTCCTCCTGGACGAGGCCGCCAGGAGCCAATCGTCCAGGTATGGGAAAACCTGTACCCCCAGGTACGCAGGTAGGCCGCCACCACTGCAAGTCATTTGCAAATACTGAGGAGCAGAGGACAGGCCAAATGGACGTGCCTTGAACTGGTAGTGGTCCCCTGGAAAGCAAAATGGAGATATTTGCGCTGAGGCAGGCAGATAGATATGTGCAGGTAAGCGTCCTGCATATCCAGAGTCGCAGCCACAGGCCCAGCGGAGGAGGGGCAGAAGGCTCTGCAGTGAGAGTATCCTGAACCTCGTGATCCATGAAAATTTTCAGGGAACCAAGATCTAGACTAGATCTTACATCTCCGGTCTTCTTCGGGACCAGGAAGAAGTGGGAATACTAAACCGCTCCTTGCAGGGAAAGAGGGACAGTTTCTATCGCCTCTTTCAGCAAAAGTGCTGAAATTTCTTCCTAGACCAGAAGATGATGTTCCTAGCACAGCTGACCTTGGGGGAGGCGGCGAGGTGGTTTCTGCAGAAACTCTATTTAGTGTCCTTCTGCGATTAGCTGGAGCATCCAGGAATCTGATGTTATCCTCTCCCAGCCCGGAAGGTGGAGGGAAAACCTCCCTCCTACCGGTTCCACCAGGAAGCCCGGAGGTTGTGGGAGAGGGAAGGAGACTGAGTGGTGTGGGGCAGCGCGCGGCTGAAGCTCGATGCTTTTTGGGCGGGGGGCCCTAATGTTTAGTGGCCCTCTTTCCCTGTGGTCTCGCTTTGGGCGATTCCGTCTGTGAAAGAACGGCACTGCGATTGATGGGGAGGATACATAGAGTCCACAGACTTTAGTGCCCGTCCAACTTCTCCTGCAGGTCGGTGATGATGTCCTTGACATCACCCCGAACAACACTGAACCCCGGAAGCGCGTTTCTGAATGGCGGACTGCATTTCAGGGACCAACCCGACACTCTGAGTAAAGTGTGGCGCCGTGAGTCCACGGACTGAGCTACCAGCACTGTCCACTGCATCGTAGGTCTCAAGAAGAATGTGCCGACTGGCCGAACGTGCAGAGCGGACAAGGTCAGCCACTTCCTGCTCGTCCCAAGAGTCCGGAAGGGAGTCCAATTTAGGTTCCACCTCACTGAGAATGGCCTTCTGGTAATCCCCATGTGGCAGACATAGTTCAGGGCCCTAATCCAGAGTGGAAGAAGCAAAAATCTTCTTGCTTGCCATACTGGTCCAGAAGGTGGGATTCCTTGTCAGGTGGAGACAAGCTAAGGTGTTTGGGTTGAGCTGACCAGCCATGAGTGCGCTAATCACTACCGACTCAGCTCGAGGGGGGAGTCGAAGAAGTCAACACCCTCGGGAGCCTGGTATAGCCTGTTCGAACTTCCTGGGAAGTGGGGCTAAGGCCGATGGCTGTTTCCATATGGTGGTAATAAGGTCGGCATGAGGCTCGATCCAGGGTGGCACCAAAGTGGGAGCTGTCACTGGCAGATCCAGATGCTCAGCAGTTTTTACACTGGGGTCTGGCTCCAAGGAGTGCCACTTATGTACTTAGTGGATCTTCCGTAGCAACTCCATGAAGGAAGGTTACTCCGGAGAGACCTTGGCGAGGGCTTGGATGGAGGCGTGGCACATCGTCTTGTTGAACAACCGTCGGAGCGTCCGAGGTATCCGAAGAAGAAGATGAGGAAGAGTGAGTCTCCCTCTCCCAACGAGGGGGAGGCGGACTCCTTGGAATCCCTCGGGGGCGTGTCTACCCCTCTCTGGGCCCAGAGGGTTTAGCCCTGGTGTCGGAGGTGGGAAGGGAGTGTGTCGTCGTGGGCGTGCGGGAACCGGCACCATCGTCGGAAGACTTCTCTCCACCTCTCTGGTGAGCTGATCCTTGGCCTCAGCACCAGGAAGCCAGAGTCTCTGCAAGTCCACGGCGGCTGAGGGGCGGTGGAGGAGGAGGGGATACGGGTATGGACTATACCCATAAAGGCGCGTATCAATAACCAGGCGGTGGGAAGCCTGACGTCGGGTATTGAGAGCTAGTACTACAGCATTGGATATCTTGGGCCGGGTACTGAGCGCGGATACTGCGGTCCCGGGTATGACTGCGTCGGATACCGGGGAGCCAGGAAACTCCAGGAGCAGATGGCCCAGGAGGCCACAGGCGGTTCTGGAGCAGAAGGCCGAGGGCAGAGGGCCTGGCATCGGGCGGCATCAGGGGTGGGATGTCGCCGGAGCCAGCAACACTGGCATCAGAGCCGGCGTCTGATCAGTTGTACCAGAAGGTGGACAGTCTGACAGAGGTGGAACAGGAACCTCAGCGTCACCCGTGAATTTGGGGAATCTCTCAGAGTAGGGCTGAGGAGACTCAGGGTCCCCGGAAAGCAGGGTCCAGCGTCTGCCTCATCCGCTGTTCGGACGTCAGGCAAACAGATGTGCAGCTTAGCAGTGGGATCTGGGCGGCGCTGGTGTCAAACTGCGGACCCTTTGCCAGAGACGGCTGCGATGGAGGGGTAGCTCTGGTCGGGCGTGGAATGGAGGGCCAAGACGTCACCTCAAGGGTCGGGCAATCCTTACCGCCTTCTCCTCCGTGTGGGTGTCGGAGGAGTCGACATCCAGCTTATCGGGAGCCGCCGCATCAGCAGGCAGCGAAACCACGGCTTTACTGGAGCGCAGCCTCCACAAGCCGAGGCGCCCAAAGGGCCCGGCGCAAGCCAGACAGGCGGGCCGACACCGCCTTAGAGCTGTCGTGGGAGCAGTCCCCTGGTATGCGTTACCTTTTTCAAGGTGACTCCAGAGGAAGTCGCAGTGGAATAGGAGCCCTTGTCCCGGTGCTTTTCTTTATCCTTTTTCTTGCAATGGCCTTCCGGGAAGTTGACGCCTGCTGAAGCTTTTCAATTCTTTTCTCCATGGAGCTCATTTTCTTTTCAAAATATGGGCCTCCAGGGACTGCTGCCGCCTTTCTCCGGTGGGCGCATTAAAGCTAAGGCAGTGCTGGCACTTCTCTACCGGATGGTCAGGGCTCAGGGCAAAGAAGGCACAGGGAATGGCCGCCCTTGTGCGTAGAGTTGAACGCCACACGAGTCACACTTGTTTTGTGCTCGGAGGGTGTGAGAGGCGACATATCATCCGTCAGGTATTCGCCGGTGTAAAAAAAAAATAAAAATATTCGTTAAAATACCGAAGGAGTCTGACGAGCAGGAATTTTTCTCAGGCTGGCATGAGCTAACGCGGAAAAGAACTGGAAGGCGGGAGCGTGAGGCACCGCCCTTTATACCGACGCCTCCTGCCACCGTCACCTGACGTGGAAGCGGTCCCTCACCAGAGACTGCTTAGCTAGAAATTTTTCCATGGGGTCCTGCCGCCTGCCGACGCCAGTCCTATATGTAATTACCTACTAAAAAGCCCACTCAAGTAAGATCTCCTGTTTTAGTTACGTTAAGTCTGGAACCCGCATATTGCTGAAAGGTATCTAGGATTTCCTACAATTCTGGGATCGAGGTCTCAGGTGTAAGGGTCAGAATCAACAGGTCACCAGCAAACAATACCACTTTGTGTTACCTTGTCCACTGGGATCCCTCTATTTCCGTTTCTTCTGATTGCTGTTGCTAGTGGCTCCATGTAAAGAGCAAAAAGCAAAGGGGACAAGAGGCAGCCCTGCCTCGTGCCTCTGCGTGGGGAAGGGGGTGGGTTAGTGCACCGTTCACTCTAATTTATGTTTTTTGGTTCCAGAGTAGATATTTTTAAGCCATTTCTTGAGAGAGTCTGGGAAATAAAAGCTGTTAAGATTTTCCACAGAAACTCCCAGGACACTGTTGAATGCCTTCTCTGCATCTAAATTTAAGATTGCTGCTGGAATCTCGTTTGTATATATTCTAGAAGCAACATCGTTAGGCGTACATTATCTGTAGTGTTTTGGATTTTATGAAGCTGGATTGGTCTGGGTGAATGAGTTTCAGCATCACTTGTTCTAACAGATGGGCCTAGACTCCCGTAGAGAGTTCATAGTCATTATTTAATATTGATATTGGTTGGAAGGAGGCAGGGTTATTTAAATCTTTATCCTGCTTTGGTACTGCTACTAGTATTGTGTATAACCATGGAGGTAGGGGTCCTTTTTCCACAGCTTCCCGAACACTTTTGCCAGGGTAGGTAGCAAAGACCTGAAAACTTACTATACCACTTGGCCATGAACCTGCCGGAGCCACGGTACTTGTTCGGTTTAGCATTTTAACTTGGAATAAAAATTCTGTAGCTGTTATTGGGACCTCTAGAACCAATTTTTGACTCTGAGTTCGGTAGGTTTAGTTGATTTAGGAATTGTTGCGTGTTCCTTCCTCTGCAGGTCTCCCAATTCTTGTTTGTCCGAGGAATTAGGAGAGTCCAGCTTGATTCCACTTGGCTCAGAATCGACTTCTGAAGTCCCCATGAGTCCAACATAGTTCAGGGCTCTCAAACCCAGGGTAGAAGACGCATGTATCTTCTTACCGTATTGATCCAGAAGTCTAGATTCCTTGTCAGGAGAGACAAGCTCAGGTGCTTAGCATTGTCAGTCCGATCATCAGCGGCGATAATCACAACGAATCTGCCTTAGGGTGAAGACTGAAAAAGTATTTCAAACATCATGAAGTCTTTCTGTATTCTGACTAATGCAGTTAGCCACAGCCTTTAAACTGCCCCAGAGAACAAAGGGTTAACTTTCTATGCAGAGCATAGAATGCTGAGCTCGAGCTCTGTTGATGTCTCTGTTTCCTTTGAAATCTAACAGTCAGATTCTTTACTCCGCCTCACTGAGCAGTAGCTCCAGAATTTCTCCTGCAGCTCGTTTGAAAGTCAGTTGAAGTGTCGGTTTACTGTCGGTTTTAACCAAAATTTATTTTCCGCATTGTCGGTTCAGCCTCTGTCTGTGGTACTGTGAGTACTAGATAGCTTTGTACTGTTTTTCTGTGTGGAACTTGTAAAAGTGTGGATCGTTTGGATGAACCGGTCAGTTGTTAAATCCTGTATCTTAGTTTAGTGTGTGGTTACGGTTCAACAAAAACAGTGTTTGATATGTTTTTCCAAGACCTGTGACACGGTTAGGAACCGATAAGAGTCTTCCTGCACATGCCGAAAAGGGTGAGTTGGTTACGCTTGGCCATGTCTGAGAAACCCAAGAAAACGGGCCCACTGGTTTCAACACTGCAGTGATTGTGGGGAGGTCTCTGCTAAGGCCGATCCCCACGCCACCTGTGTTTATTGTCTGGGGTTTGAACACCTCGATTCAGACTGCCAAATTTGTAAAACTTTCCCAAATCTACCCTTGAGAAGAGATTAGGCAGACTGAGGGAAAGGAAGCGAGAAGTCCGCTGACCAGGATGGCCAGCCCAGTTCGGTTCCGACCAAAACCAGAAGGAGTGCCCTCTGACCAGGCGATACTTCTTTGGGCAAAGGAGAGCCGACCCTGAGGGTTCGGTTCAGACAAAAGAAATGCAAGAGAAATAGTCAGTTCGGATCCAGAAGTCCACGTTCCGACTGCGAGGAAATAGCCAGGAGATTCGGATTGTGATTGCTTTGCCTGGTTCCGACCGATCAACACCTGGCAGGGGCTCAGTTGGTCGGTTCCCCGGTTCAGATTATACCCCGAAGAATTTTATGAACGGAGTTTGAGGAGGAGGGAGTTTGAGGATGGCGATGGTGAAGGTCGGGATGTGCCTGTTGAACGGACATCTCCCCAGACAGACCTTCAGGTGTATCCCTCCTAGGCTTTCTGAGTCCCCTTCCAACTTTATGTTCTACAGAAAGGTGGCTGAGACCCTCCAGCTTGCTATGGAGGAGGCAATGGAGGATCAAGAGGAGCCTAATTTTGTGGAAATGGACATCCCAGAGTCCAGGAGACTGTCTATTCTCCTCCACAAATCTTTTGGGAAGCAGACACAAAAATCTTGAAGTCTCCCAATTCTATACCTCCTGTTGACAGAAGAATGGACAAGAGGTATACACTTTCAGGCTCAGATACAAGTTTTATATCAGCAATGCAGCAGTGTTGGGATTGTGCAGGCTGCTGCCTGTGATAAGGCAAACATTCCCTTGGCTTCACACCCCCAGACAAAGACTCCAGGAAGATTGATGCCATGGCAAAAAAGTACGCATCTTCCTTGGGAGTCAGACAGGTAATTATATGGCCTATACAGCCAGGTACCAGAAGTCCAGGTGGGACACTGTACTGGCACTGGCTAAACAGGCCTCCCTTAGCTAGCCAAGGAGCTGGAGGAGGTGGCTGCAGATGGGATCGAGGCATCAAAGTTCAGTTTCATGCTGCTGTGGACTCCAATGATGTGTCATCAAGAGTCATGCCTACATCTGTGGCTCTTGAAGATGGCTTGGCTCAGATGTACTAGCCTCTCACAGGATACCCAGGCTAAGGCCATGGTTTCCTGTAGTGTGTAATTCTCTGTTTGGGGAGCAGACAGAGAATTACATGAAGAAATGGATGAGAACAGGACCACTTATAGGAGTGCTCAGGCCAAAGAAAGGCAGGCAACTCCTCAAAGGCAGCAATCTAGGGACAGGGCGAGCCTTTTACCAAGCACAGGCCTCTTCTCCTTTTTCACAGAGGGGTTCTTCAGAGGGAGAGGCAGAAGGGGGATAAGCAGGGCTACATCCACTCCTCAGCCTAAGGCCCCTGCCAAGCAGACACCCTGATGGGCCTGCCGGGTCAACTCTCCTATACCAGTAGGGGGGCAGACTGACTTACTTGGTCAGGACTGGATGTCTATTACATCAGACAAGTGGGTCCTGGAAGTAGTAAACCAGGGACTGGTTCTCAGCTTCAAAAATTTCCAAAGATGAGAGCCAAATCTTTTCCACCTGCAGGTCTCTCAGAAACCCGCACCAGCGGCCCAGAGTTTCATCTCTGCTGGCATTGAGAGCCATAGAGAGTACCTACCCTACACTGGGGCAAAGGTCTGCACCCCAGGTAATTCCTTACCTAAAAAAGGCGGAGTGGCGACCCAACCTAGACTTAAGATACCTAAACAAACATCTTTAAAACCAAAGATCAAGATGGTAACTCTGGGAATAATCCTTCCCTCTCTAAGGCCAGGGGACTGGATAGCCTCCCTGGACCTCAAAGATGCCTATTTAAACACTCACATCAGGTGCTCCCACAGAAAGTACCTCAGGTTGAGTTGCCCTCAGGCCACTATCAGTTCAAAACAATGCCCTTTGGCTAACTTCAGCCCAAGGGTCTTCACAAAGTGCCTGGCAGTAGTAGTTGGCTTTTTAAGGAGGCAAAATATTTCCATTTTCCCATACCTGGACTGCTAATAGTGGGTCAGTCTCGAGACCAAGTCAAGTCAGACCTGCAAGTGCTCACTTCTCTAGGATTTCTTCTCAACCTTCCCAAGTCAGTTCTCAAGCCTGTCCAGCTTCTTACCTTTATAGGGCAGAGCTGGATACAGTCAAAGCAAGAGCCTTTCTTCCCTGGAAAGGGCAAGGGTTCTTATATAACTAGCCTCTTCCTTCAGCCTTCAGGTATCTCGACGAGCAAGGCATTTCCTCCAGCTCTTGGGCCACATGGCACCTTCTACGGCAGTGGTCCGAGGCAAGATTCCAGATGAGGGACATTCAGTTCTATCTAAGGGCCTTTTAGGTCTCAGAGGAAGGACTCCCTTACAAACTGATCCCAGTGACTCGGACCTGATCCAAGCCCTTCAATGGTGGCAGGATCAGGACAATTTAAGACAAGGGGTCCCATTTGCCACTCAGTCTCATTCAGTGGTCCTTATCACGGATGCTTCTCTTGGGGCTGGGAGCCCATCTGGCTGCCCTCACTGCCTAGGGACTGTGGCCCCCTCAAGAATCCTTCTCCATGTCAATCTCCTAGAACTCAGAGCAGTTTTCTGGCCCTGCAAGCCTTCTCCCAGTCAGTAAAGAACAAGGTGGTTCAGAACAGACACCACCACCATGTGGTACATCAACAGCAGGGAGGCACTCAGTCTCTGACCTTCTGCACAAGCCATGAAGTTGTGGTCCCTGGCATATTCTCTGCAAACCTCTCTGATAGTAGTCCACCTTCCAGGGAAGGACAACGTGCTAGCAGATGCACTGAGCAGGATCTCACAGGGCCATCACAAATGATCCCTGGACCCTCTGGTATTAAAGGTGATTTTTTCAAGGTGGGGCACTCCAGAGATAGATCGTTTGCAGCCCCAGACAATCACCAACTTCCTCTCTTTTGTTGCAGACCCCCAGTTTTGGGCTCAGTCCCTTGGATGCTCTGGCTCTGAACTGGTAAGGAAATTTCTGTATGCCTTCCTCCCTTCCCCTTCTGTTCAGAGTTTTAGTCAAGATAAGGTCACAACCTGCAAAGTGATTCTGATTGCTCCAGACTGGGCCAGACAGTCCTGGTACCCTGTCTCTTCCCCAGGAATTACAAACCTGTTAACCTCCTCTCAGGGAAGATTTGGTACCCAAATCTTCAGTCTCTCAATCTCAAGGCATGGCTCTTGAAGAGTTAGAGTTTGCAGATTTGCATCTGTCTCGGGGTTCTGGATATTCTCAAAGCTTCTGAGAGCCCTCCACCAGAATGACCGATAACTCAAATGGAAGAGATTCAGCATTTGGTGTTATAAAACCTATTTCTCCAGACACTGCTGAATTGCCTGCAGTTCTGGATTATATAATCCATCTTAATAGCTGGGCCTCAGACCAGCTACTCTCAAGGTACACTTGTCAGCTGTTTCTGCTTTTCTGTCAGTGAGAAGTCTTAGTCACTATCATCTCATTCTATATTCTGTAAATTTTTAAGGGATTGCTTGTTACCCAATCCTCCCTTGGAACTCTATTTTATCTCCTTTCACAGAGATAAAGTGGTCCTTAGAACCAATACAAGGTTCTTGCCCAAAGTGGTTTCAGATTTCACTTGAATCAGTCTATGTCTCTTCCTGTTTTCTTCACTGATCATTCTTCCTCAGGAGAGGAGGCTACACAGTTTAGATGTTAAGAGCTCTTAGCTACTACATAGAGTGTACCAAGGGTCACAGGTTTGATTCCCTCAGTTGTTCCTCACTTATGGAGAAGTGGGAAAGGGCAAACCTGCCACCAAGAGAACTATTGCCAGGTGGATTGTGTCTTGTATACAATTCTGCTATGAGAAACTGGGAAAGATTCCACCCTCAGGCCTGAGGCTCACTCTACAAGAGGTACAGCTGCTTCCCTGGCTGCTGCCAGGATATTCCTCTCTTAGAAATCTGTCAAGCAGCCACTTGGAAAACAGTCCATACCTTTACCAAGCATTACTCTCTGGATATCCAGGCTGGGAGTGATGCTGGGTTTAGCACAACAGTACTTCAAAGCCTATTCCCAAAGTAGGTTCTGTCCCTCCTCCTTGGAGTTAATGCTTGGTAGTCTGCATAAGTCAGAATACAGCAAGACTTCATGTTGTTTGAAGAAAAAATTACTCACCTTAGTAATTATGTTTCTTCTATTGGAGTCTTATTCTATTCTCTTCCCTCTCAGAACCTGGTTTTTGGGAAGTGGGCAGGCAGATCACTGTTGCACCTCAGGGTGCTCCTTTACACCCTTTGCTTGGGTGTTTATCTTGTTATTACTCTTATTTGAATTGGTTTTTGTTTTGGGTTTCCCAACTTGAGTCTTCATTTGGGAATCCAAAACTTTTTGTTGCCAGTTAGCTAGTAAACATTTTACAATTTTTACAAAGCTGCTAGTGAGTGTTTGCTTGTAAGAATCTGATGGCTAGATTTCAAAGGGAAACAGAGACATCAACTGAGCTCGAGCTCAGCATTCTATGCTCTGCATAGAAAGTTAACCCTTGTTCTCCAGGGCAGTTTAAAGGCTGGGGTAATTGCATTAGTCAAAAATACAGCAAGACTCCAATAGAAGAAACAATTATTAAGGCGAGTAATTTTTTCTTTCCTTCGGAGCCTGATATAGCCCATCTGCCTTTCGGGAAGAGGGCTAACGAAAAAGTACAGTTATGTAACAACTTACCGTAACAGTAGATCTTGAGAGGCTCTTGCAGCAGCTAACTACATATAGGACTGACGAGGCAGGCCAAGACCCTCACAGAAAACTTTCTAGCTAGCAGTCTCTGGCGGGGACCGCCCCACGCCAGCTGACCGACGCCATGCATCATCAGTATAAAGGGGCTGCTCCCTCGCCTTCCAGTTCTTTCCCCCAAAGGCCCAAAAGGGTGAGACAAGAGAGAAGCGGATATTTCCCAACCTGGAAAAGGAGCTAAAAAGCTTAGGAGGAAGCAGGGCGGAAGGTATTACCTACTGCAAGAACCTCTCTCGAAGATCTACTGTTACGGTAAGTTCTTACATAACTGTACTATCTTACCTCAAGAGAGCTCTTGCAGTAGTAATCACTATAGGACTGAGTCCAAAGCAGTCTGGAACAAAAGAAGCAAAAGCGGGAGGAGAAAGCTACTCAAAGTAGGTCCTCTAGCTATGAAGGCCTTAGGAAAGGAGGCCTTGCAGAACAACAAGCCCAAGCCTGCTCTCAGTGAGGCAATATCCAAACTGTAATGTTTTGTAAAGGATGGACGGAAGTCCAAGTGGCGGCAGCACAGATGTCCGCCCGCTGACACATTCTTGAAACAAGCCACCGAGGCAGCGACTCCTCTGGTGGAGTGACCTCTCACTTGACCTGGACGGGTCTTGTACTTGTCATAACAGAAAGTGATACAATGAGCCAACCACTTGGACAGGCATTGCTTAGAAACAACATTGTCTTCTCTTTTGTGGGCAAAAGAGACAAAGCAGTTGATCAGTCTTTCTCAGACCGTTTGTTCTGTTAGTGTAGCATTTCAAAATTCGTGAGCGTCCAGAGTGTGTAAGAGATGCTCTCCTTGATTGGAGTGTTGTGTAAAAGCAGGCAACTCTATGGACTGGTTTAAGTAGATTCTGCTACCACCTTGGGAGAAACTTAGGGTTGGTGTGCAGAGCCACCCGTCCCATGAGAAAAATCAAATACGAGTTTTTACACACTAGGGCCTGGAGCGAAATCCTCCGAGCAGAAGTAATGGCCACTAGAAAGAGAGTCTTCCAAGAGGAAAGTACAGTTACATAAGAACTTACTGTAACAGTAGATCTTGAGAACAGCTCTTGCAGCAGGTTACATCATTAGGACTGAAGCAGTGCGCCAGGACCCAGAAATTTCTAACTAGCAGTATTGCGGGTCCCCTGATGTCGGCCCCCCGATGTCAGGCATAGTACATAAGGGGCGGTCCCACAGAATCCTTGTTCTCCCACCGAGACTCCCAGCCGCTGGATAACATCAGAAGAGGAACTGAGGATCCGCCATCAAATGGCAGTCAGAGATGCTGAGACACCTGATCCTAGGAGAAGGATGCTGGAACTAGAATCTACCTCCAGCGGGGATGGTGGGAGGAAAGTACCTGCTGCAGAGCTGTTCTCGAAGATCTACTGTTAAGGTAAGTTCTTACATAACTGTATTATCTTACTTGAGAAACAGCTCTTGCAGCAGAGTTACAATTAGACTGATTCCCAAGCAATAATGGAAATCCCACACCATTGGGAGGAGGGAAGGTAGAAATCTTTACTGAAAACAAAGCCTAGGGCGGAAGTCCTTGAAGGACTGCTAGACCAAAACCTGCTCTTCGCCTCGATGCAATATCCAGGTGATAATGCCTGATGACAGTGTGCATGGGCTCCAAGTAGCTGCAGCACAGATGGCCGAGTGGATGCATTCTTAAGGGCGCAAGGAGGTAGCCACTCCCTTGTGGAATGACCCTTAACCGGCCCGGTGAGGTTTGTTGCGATTCTATTAACAGAGTACAATACACTGAATACGCCATCTGGACAGCAACTGTTTGAAACAGGAGCTCCCAGCATCTTGTGGGCAAAGGAGACAAAAAGCTGGTCCGATTTTAGCTGGTGTTTGGTTCTGGTCAGGCAGTGTCGGAGACACCTATGCACATCTAGGAGTGCGCAACAGGGCCTCTCCTCGATTCGAATAGTTGGGAAAGTACACTGGTAGATCAATGTCTTGAATAAGGGTGACAGCTGAGACCACCTCAAGCAGAAATTTGGGATTAGTCCGTAGGGATACCCTGTCTTGGTGAAAAATCAAATAAGTCTCTTTGCACATGAGTGCATGGAATTCAGAAATTCTTCTGGCGGAAAGCGGCAACTAAAACAACGTCTTCCAAGTGAGAAGACATAGCTTGCAATCCACGGCTGGTTCAAAGGGTGGCAGTGTGAGCTGCTCCAGGACAAAGGTAGATCCCATGGTGGAAATGGATCATATCGAAGGTCTAAGGTGGAGAATACCTCTCAGCAGGCTTGTGCGTATCCAACTGGGATATGGTGCGTTGGCCTATCGGACAATGATAGGCTGATATGGCACAGAGGTGTACTTTGATTGAGGAGTAGGCCAAGCCTGTCTGAAAAAGAGACAGGAGGTAGTCCAAGACCGACTTTTCTGGACAGTCTAGAGCGAAAACCCTGCGCTTGAGCCCATATACAAACATAGGCGCCATTTCATGGCGTAGGTATCATAGTGGCCAGTTTTCTTGCAGCCACAGGACATCAGCTACCTCTTGCGAGACCCGTGTCGTAAAATGGCTATGTCTCTAGGAGCCAAGCGTGCAGGCTCAGCGAATGAAGGTTCGGATGGACCAAGGAGCCCTCCTCCTGAGAAAACAAGTGAGAGCTGATTGGCAGAGGCACCGGAGGTTCCCGGATAGCTGGTGTAGTAGAGGGAACCAGATCTGCCTGGGCCAGAACGCGCGATGAGTATCAGTGTCGCTTCTCTGCAAAGTTTCAGAAGAACCCTCTGGATCAACAGGAAGAGGGGACGGCATAGAGGAATATGCCAGCCCAGGAGAGGGACAGCGCCTCTCCAGAAAACACCAGACCCTGGATCTAGCGAGCAAAATTGGGCAGGTTTGTGTTGGATGGGGACGTGAAAGGTCTAACTCTGGTGTACCCCATCTGTGAAACAGATCCTCTACTACCTCTTGGAGTAGTTCCCACTCGTGGGCTGGCTCTGGCCTGAGCGGCTCAGGCAGTCTGCAATGATGCTGTCGCTCCTGGGACATGAACAGCAATAAGGTTTTGCGCCGTGTTGCAAAGTCCAGTCCCACACCCTCATGGCCTCCCTGCAAGCGGGTAGGAATGGGTGCCTCCTTGTTTGTTGAGGTAATACATCACAGCGGAATTGTCTGTTTGTAACAGAAGAGTACCGGTGGAATCTCCGACTGGAAGGCCTGCAGGCGTAAAGAACTGCTCTCATTTCCAGGATGTTTATGTGGAGATGAGTCTCTTGGGCTGTCCATAGGCCCGAGACCGGACACAGTCGAGGTGTGCTCCCCATCCGAGCCCTGAGGCATCTGTGGAGAGTGTCATAATCGGAGCGCACAATGAAGAGGACCTCTGCCGATAAGATTCTTGGATCTAGCCACCATTGTCAATCCCGGATTACGTTCCACGTGATCCGGATTGAAACTGCTGATGGTCTTGCTTTTGATCCCATTGGATCCGCAACATCCACTGGGTGACCTGCATGTGACGACGAGCAACCGGGACTGTTGCAGTGGCCGCAGCCATGTCCGAGCAGGCAAAGGACCAATCTGGCAGAACGGTCTTCTTTGCGAAATGTCCCTGAGGAGGGATCTGATGTTTTCCGCTCTGTCCTGGGGAAGAAGGCTTTCCTTGGATGGCGTCCAGACTGCGCCTATGAACTGCAGAGTCTGAGGACGGAACCAGGCGAGACTTATCTTGATTGATCAAAATGGCCAGCGTCTCGAACTGAGACTGAGTATAATGAATGCGGACATCAAGGCCTCCCGAGAGGCGCCATGAGGGAAGCCAGTCGTCCAGGTAGGAGAACACAGTGGCCTTGCCTCAAAGTCGCCCTTCGACCGCCATACACCGTGAATACAAAGGTGCCGATGACGGTCCAAAGGGAGGGCTCGGAACTGATAATGGTGACCCTGGAACTCGAGCGCAGAAACTTCCTGGCGCTTGAGCGATGGGGATATGCAGGTAAACATCCTGCATGTCCAAGATCGCTAGAAAGGCACCCAGCTTGAACATGGGAATTGGACCGGGAGGTCACCAGCGAAGCACTTGTACAGGATCGACTCGTTGAGGTCGCTGAGGTCCAGTATCGGACGGAGGTCCCCTGTTTTCTTGGGAACCAGAAAGAAGTGAATATAATATCCTGCACCCTCTGGTTCAGTGGAACATGCTCTATTGCTTCTTTTTCCAGGAGCCAAGCACCTCCTGCAGTATAAGCAGGGCGTGCTGACCCGAGTAGCAGGAAAGCAGGGAGGTCTTACGGTGGATGGTGAGAAATTCTATGAAGTGGCCCTTCTTGACCAACTGGAGAACCCACCGGTCGTTGGTAATCGACTGCCACCCTGAAAAGTGGCGAGCGATGCAACTGACCTTTGCGCCCGTTGATCCAGAGGAGGGAGAGGCGGGAAGGTCATGCTGTGGCACCACTGGTCCCTGCAAGCTGGGCCGGTTTAGCATAGCACTGGGCTCTGCCTGGGATGACAACCTGCTCTTCGCTGAAAAGTGCCCCTTTGTTGCTGGCGGGCGTGGCTGCTGCCTTTGTTGCCAGCTGCGAGCGGCTCTGGTTCCTCTGAATGGAACGGGCCTGGGTCTGTACAGACCTGACTGCCTTCCCAGCGTCCTGAAGTTTGGTGATCACCTTCTCCGAGGGTTCACCAAAAATACTCCGTTGTAAGGGGCGTCAAGAATGTTCTTCTGTATGTCCGGGTGAAGATAGAGACACGGAGCCAAGAGTGTTGCCGGAGACAGGCGCCAGAAGCTGCAGCTCTGGTGGACGGTCCGGGGAATCTATCATGACTCGTAGTACCTGGGTCCCTCATCAGACCCGTGCGAAGGTGGTTTAGGAGCTCTGCCTCTGCTCGCCATCCGAAGCTTATAGACCAGGTCCTGGCCCTGTTCCCATAGGGCGTTCTGAAACTATACCATGTGGGTTAGGTAGTTCAGGGACCTGATGGAGCATGTGCGGCTGCATACTCATCTCTCCAGGAGTGTCCATTTGTTTGGATTCCTGGTCCGGTGGCTGTGTGCTCATGTGTTGCGGTCCTGGATGTGCCTCATTATCTCAGAGAAAGAGGATCATCCGGAGAGACCTGGAAGGTCATGTGATAAAATGTTGAGTGGAGAAGGAGATCTGGAGTAATCCAAGGAATCCGATCTGAGTCCTCCCCGACGGAGTATACACTGCTGACGTCTGGGTCGCTTGGAGATGGGAGACCCTGATGGAGATCTTGAGGAAGGCCTTCTCCGATCCTGGGATCTACCTCTAGGAGGTGGAGTCTGCTCCTTGGGGGTTGGCGTCGACCTGCTGGCCCTGTGGTGGAGAGGGGCATAGGAGGAGGAGGAGGTTTCACTGCGACCACGTCTTTGCGGATGGTGTCCCACCAGAAAGTAAAGAATTCCTTTACTTCTTAAATATTCATGCCCGACGGGCCTGGCGCCAGTGGTCTGTCGCCGGGGTCATGCGCCGGGTCCTCAAGGCTCCAGGGTGGGTGAAGGTTCCCTCGAAGCCCAGCATCCTCTGTGTCGCCCGCCTGGTCTTTGGGCAACATGGTGTCCTCCTCCGTGGAGTCCCTGTGACTGGTGTCTACCAGTGACTGGGGGCGGTCTTCAGCTCGGTGAAGCAGGCGGTTGCTTAGCTGCGGGTCCATCATCCACTTGAGGGACGTCAGCTCATTAAGTCTTCAGGGTGGAGAATCCGGGCCCTGGGGCTGGGAGACCAACCGGGAGTTGGGGTCCCGGTGTCGGGTGGAAGAGGAAGACTTGTGGCATTCAGAGGACTTTGAAGAGGCCCAAGAGGAGTAGAGGAAGCCGAGGGCCTGGAAGTCTTAATGGGCTGAAGAGTCAAGAACCACTGGAAGCCCGGACCTTGACCAGAGGGGCAGAGACCTAGCCCTGGAAGGAGAGCGGTCTGATCGGGTGGAGCCTGAGCTCTGCGAATCCGAGGCTGGGTTCGTGGATCTGGACCTGGCCTTCTCCGGTGCTTGTGGACCTTGGAGGAAGAATCGCCCCTGGAGGAAGGTTCTTTGTCCATCCTATTAAGTTTTCCTCTAGCAGGTAAGCCTGAAGTGCCTTCTGACGGCGGATCCTGGTGCAGCTGTCAAACCCTGGCAAAGGTGCAGGCCGTGGTATCGGCCACACAGGAAGAATGAGGATCCTTGAAAGGGATCTGTTTTCCAGAGTCACACTTTGAAAGGTGACCCTCAAATGAAGGAGTTGGAGAGGACATTAGTTAGGTAGAAACTTTTGAAGTTCTAAGTCACGTTAGGTAGAGCAGAAGCCGATGCTGGCGAGTCAACGGGTAGGAAAAGAAAGTACAGTTATGTAAGAACTCTACCGTACAGTAGATCTTCGAGAACAGCTCTTGCAGCAGGTTACACCATTAGGACTGAAGCCGGCAGGCGTCAGGACCCCACGAAAAATTCTAGCTAGCTATCTTCAGCGGGACCGCCCGACGTCAGGATGTAGTACATAAGAAGCAGTCCCACCGATTCCAGTTCTCCTACCGGGAGACTTCCGGCCGCAGGGCTGACATCGAAATGGGAGACGAGATCCACCATCAGAAGTCAAGGGAAAACCCTGATAGTAAAGGCGAAAGACATGCCTCCTCCAAGGGAAAGGTGGGCGGGAAGGTACCTGCTGCAAGAGCTGTTTCGAAGATCTACTGTTACAGTAAGTTCTTACGTAACTGTACTATCTTACTTCGAGACACAGCTCTTGCAGCAGGTTACACCATTAGGACTGATTCCCAAGCAGTAACACTGCCAACATTCTGGGAGGAGGAAACTAGGAAATATATTCCAGGTCCTGAATCTAGGACAGGAGACCCTGTAGCACCGCCAGGCTCAAGCCGGCTCTTCGCTGAGAGGCCATGTCCAGGCTATAATGCCTGATAAATGTATGCACAGAGCTCCAAGTGGCTGCAGCACAAATGGCAGAAGTGGAGACGTTTCGGAGTGCTGCAAGGAGGTGGCCACACCCCTAGTAGAATGACCCCGGACTGTACCCAGGAGGGTTTTTGTTTGATATCATAACAGAATAAAATACACTGGACAAGCCAGCGAGACAGGGACTGTTTGGATACTGGTTGGCCCATCATCCTTTCAGAAAAGGAAGCGAAAAGTTGCTCTGAACTACGAAGTAGTTTAGTTCTGTTGAGGTAATGCCTCAAGCTGCGGTGAAAATCCAGGGTGTGGAGCAGTGCCTCTCCTCTATTAGAGTAATTGGAAGTAGACCGGCAGGTCAATATCCTGATTGAGAGTGAGTGTAGAGACCACCTTAGGCAAAAATTTTGGATTCGTCCTCAGGGATACTCTGTCCCGTGGAAAACTAAATAAGGCTCTCTGCACATGAGGCGTGGCTCAGAAACTCTTCTACCGTGAAGTAACAGCAACTTCAAAAACAGCGTTTTCCATGACAAGCAGCTACTCAATCGCAGGTTGAAGGGCGTGAGTTGTTCCAGGACAAAAGCAAATCCCTTAGAGGTACTGGGTCCTTAATGGGTGGTCTAAGGTGTAACACCCTCAAAATTCCCGAGAGGCGTCTAAGTGTGCCACTGTCGATGTCCACGGAAGGTGGTAGGCAGAGATGGCACAGAGGTGCACCTTGATAGAGGAGTAGGCTAGCCGAGCGGAAAAGGAGAGCAGGTAGTCAACACCACTCCCACAGGGCAACCTAAAGGGAAAATCGCGTGCTCACGACCATAAACAAAAAGCAGGCCCATTTCATGGCGTCATCTATCGTTACTGACTTTCTGGCTGCAGAAAGAACTTCTGCAACCTCTTGCGAGACCCGTGGACGCAAGATGGCTATGTCTCTAGGAGCCATGCATGCAGGTTCAGTGAGCATAAGTCCGGGTGGACCAGTGAACCTTCCTCCTGAGGCAAGAGACGGGAGCTGAATGGCAGCGGGCCACCAGGATCATCGTTGCATGCTCCCTCGCGCGTTTGAGAAGAACTCTCTGGATCAATGGGAAGGGAGGAAAGCGTAAAGGAATCTGTCCGCCCAGGAGAGGGGACAGCAGCGTCAGCCAGAAAACACCAGGCCCTGGATCTAGCGAGCAAAAATTGGGCAGTTTTGCGTTGGATGGGGATCGAACAAGTCCAACTCTGGAGTTCCCCATCGAAGAAACAGATCCTCTGCTACCTCTTGAAGAAGTTCCCACTCGTGGACTCTGGCCTGGGAGCGACTCGGGCCGTCTGCAATCGTGTTGTCCACCCGGGAACATGTACAGTGATCAGATTCGCCCGTGTCGGATTACCCATCCACACCCTCATGGCCTCCCTGCACCCTCATGCGCCTCCTTGTTTGTTGAGGTAATACATCACCGCCGTGTTGTCTGTCTGAAGCAGGAGAGTACTCGGGAGTTTCTGACTGAAGGGCCTGCAGGGCATAAGGACCGCCCTCATCTCTAGGACATTGATATGGAGATGAGCCTCCAGAGGTCCCGCGCCCTGGGACTTCACCCGTCCAGGTGTGCTCCCACCCTAGACCTGGGGCGTCTGTGGTGAGGATTACCTCGGGGACGGCGCTACAAACAGGGCGCCCAGGGAGAGCGTACCCTGGGTCTAGCCACCACTGCCAGTCTCGAATCACGGTGTTCGGGATTCTGACCGGATGCTGCATGTGGTCTTGCCTTTGATCCCATTGCACCTTGAGCATCCACGAGTTACCCGCATGTGGAGCCTTGCGAAGGGACGGTGGAAATGCCATGCATTTGGTAAAGACCCTGGGTGTGGATGACAGTCGAATGGAGGGCTCGGAACTGAAGGTGGTGGTCGAAAACTCGAACCTAGGAACCTCTTGTCGCCTGAGCTATAGGGATGTGCAGGTATCGTCCTGCATGTCTAGAGACGCTAAGGCGTCTTGCTTCAGCATGGGAATGAGACCCGGAAGAGTCACCATGCGGAATCTCTTTATCGCGACGACACGTTGAAGTCGCTGAGGTCCAGAATCGGACGGAGGTCCCCGTTTCTTTGGAACCAGGAAGAAGTGGGAATAGTATCCTTGTCCTCTCTGGTTCTCCGGAACGTACTCTATCGCTCCCTTTTGCAAGGCGCGAGTACTTCTCGCCAGATCAGGGACTTATGCTGACCTGGATACCGGGAGAGCAAAGGAGGCCTCGAGGGTGGCTTTTCTGTGAATTCTATAAAGTGGCCTCTTCCGATCAACTGAGAACCCACCTGTCGGTGGTTATAGCCTGCCATCCGGCAGGAAGTTCGCAATGCAACCCCGACCATGGTTTCCATTGATCCTGAGGCGGGGTCGGAAAGGTCAGGCTGTGGCGGCTGAGGTCCCGCTGGCTGGACTCGGCTTGGAAATCGCTGGCCGGCCTGCTGGTTGTTTCCCTGAACTCTGCGGCGGAGCCCTCTGTTGTGGCAGTGCTTGGACTGTTGCCTCTGCGTCCGTCCTGAAATCGACTTTGGTTCTCTTGAAGGAACTAAGCTTGGGTCATGACATGGCCTGAACTGGCCTCACCGCTTTCCCGGCCTCTTGAAGTTTGGTGGTAATCTTCTCTGAGGGCTTACAAACAAGACTTCTCTCCTCGAATGGGGCGTCCATGATATTCTTCTGGGCGTCCGGAGTAAAAGCTGGAGCAGCGCAGCCAAGAGTGTCTCCGGATGCATCACGCCTGAAGCTGCTGCTCGGGCGAGGAGTCCGCGGAGTCATCGCTGCTCGTAGCCTGGGGTTCCCATGTCCGAACCCGATGGAGGAGCTGAAGCATCTCCTTCTGCTGACCTTCCGGCAGTTTTCAGCCGCATCCAGACCCTGTTCCCACAAGGCATTTTGGAACTGCACCATGTGGGTCAAGTAATTCAGGGATCTGATGGCGCCAGGTGAGCGCAGAGCGTCGTGTGCTACCCATAGCGTCCAAGCTGTTTGGACTTTGGGTCCGGTGGCAGGTGCTCAGATGTTGCAGTCTTGGGACCGGTCATGTGAGGCTGTTATGACCAGAAGTCGGCCTGAGGCTGTTGAGTCAAGTACTGGTCTTCCCTGGGAGCCTTGTACAAGCGATCAGCTTTCTTGCATCACGGGAGGCCAATGTGGGCGCTTCACGCTGCCTTGGTGACGTCCACGAAAGTCTACCAAGGGTGGCACCACCACAGGATTGGGGTCCTTCTGCCTAAGATACTTTGCAAGGCGTAGCCTTTTCGAGGTCTAAGCTCTTCCGCATCCCATCCCATGTTCTCTTGGATGTGTCTCATAATATCAAGAGCGAAGGGTCATCAGGAGACTTTGGCATCTCGCGTGGATCCGGAGAAGGGATGGAGAGGGAGATGGGGATCTGGATGTTGAGAACTCTGATCCCATGTCCTCCGTCCGAAGGCGATCGTTGGCGTCTTCTGGGTCTCGGGCTGGGTGACCTGGAAGAGGATTTGGACGGAGGTCTCCGTTTGTCTGGTCTCCCATGAGGTGTTCTGTGCTCCCGGGGAGGAGGTAATAAGCCTGCCCGACTCCGATGGGGAGGGCGCAGGAACGGAGGAATGTCAGTGAGGGAAGAGGAGGTGGAGTGGGAACCATGTCCTTCTTTGGTGTCCCACCAGCAAGTGAACAGCTCCTTCACTTCTACCATGGAAGGCCCGGCGACAGTCGGGCACGGTGGGCAGTCGTCAGGTCCCAGCGTCGGCTCCACAGGGGCTCGGGTAATGGTGAGGTTCCCTGGGCATCTCGACAGGACCGGGTCGCCAGTCTGGTCCCTCGGGCTGAGTTAATTCCTCCTCGGTTATGGTCTCCTGACCGGCGTCGGTCGGAGGCGCTGGAGTACTTCTTCTCCATAGGAGCAGGCGCCGTCCCCTACCCGGCGTCCGATGAGGTGTTGGCCTAGCTGGCCACGGTCGGCGGCGCTCCGGGATCTGTGCGAGAGGATGACGACAGGCGCACTGGCGTTGGGTCCTGCGGTCTCTTCAGAGAGGTAAGCTCAAGGTTTTGCGAGGAGGCAAGGAAGCCGACCTGTGGGTTCAGAAAGGCGGGAACCCGACTTATGGTGATGGTGGCGATCCCCAGACTAGACCAAGGCCCTGGAGGGCGAGGAAGGTCTGGCAGTCTTGCCTGAGAGAGAGACTTCTTCACGCAGCAGGGGAGCAGTCCGGACCTGGAACCGGGCTGCGTGAGTCTGAGGCCCTAGGCAGGGGACCTGGAAGGGCCTTCTCCTTCTTTTCAGCATGCTTGTGGGCCTTTTGAAGAGTCCCCTTGGAAGACATGGTCTTAAGCTTTTCTTCCAGCAAAAAGCCTGAAGGGCCTTCTGGCGATGGATCCGGTTCTGCTATTAAACCCCTGGCAAAGGCAGGCCGGGTGTGTCCTGGTCTGGGCCTAGGCACGGACGCGCAGGCAGCGTGAAGTCTTTGAGGGATCTGTTTCCACAAGCACACTTGGAGGAGTGACCGGAGGTGGGAGAGGACATCAGAGAAAAACTTGCTTGAAGAAATTCGAATTTCCTGTAGAAAGAACTTAACCACGCGTCGCTAGAGCAGAGCTGAACCGAGGTCAAGACATGCAAGTCGACGGGCGGAAAGAACTGAGGAATCGGGCGGGACCGCCCCTTATATACTCGTCTGGCGTCGGAGGGAGGCGGACCGACGTGGAGGCGGTCCCCGCTGAAGATAGCTAGCTAGAATTTTTCCATGGGGTCCTGACGCCTGCCGGCTTCAGTCCTAATGGTGTAACCTGCTGCAAGAACTGTGTCTCAGTAAGATCTGAGAGATTCTGGGGACCACCCCTTATGTACTATGCCTGGCGTTGGGGGCGGGACAGGCGTTAGGGGTGGTCCCCGCTGAATACTGCTAGCAAGAAAATTTCGTGGGGTCCTGGCACCTGCGGCTTCAGTCCCAATGGTGTAACCTGCTGCAAGAGCTGTTTCTTGAAGTAAGATCTTCCTTGTCTGCTGAGGCTGCGGTTCGAAGGAGGCAGAGTAAGCTTCTAGGATGAAATTCAAATCCCAGGAGGGCAGAAACCCCGATAGGGGTCTCAAGTGGAGAACCCCTCTAAGGAAAGTCTTAGAGACCTCCAGCTGAGCAAACATCCTGCCTGCAAAGGGACATGGTAGGCGAAATGGCGCCATATGTACTGCTTGGGGCAGTGACTGAGACCCAGATTGTAGAGGTGGCGCCAGGGTAATCCAGCAGCCACCAAGAGCATGAAAGGCTCAAAATCTTTTAAGCAGCCCAGATTGTGAACCGTTTCCATTTCAAGGCATAGATAGACCTAGTGGAGGTTTCTAGCCTCCACAAAATCTCAACCACTTGAGGGTGAAACCCCAAATCGGAGCTTAAACTCGTCTGCAGGAGCCATGCATGCAGTTGAAGGACTTGAGACCTGCATGGACCAGGGTCCCCTGATCCTGGGTCAGTAAAAGTCGCAACAGAGGAAGAGGAGGTTCCTCTGAGTATTGTGCAAGACAGAACCAAAACTTGCCTGGGTCAGAAAGGAAGCGATCAGTATCATTCGAGTTCCTTCTTAACAGAGTTCTGTAAGACTCTTGGAATCAAAGGGATCAGGTGGAAAGCATAAGGCGAATCTGTCCTCTAATCTAGAGACAGAGCATCTCTCCAAAAATGCAGCGCTCCGGAGGCGGGCGAGCAGAAGTCAAGAAACTTTGCGTTTTAGAAGTGGGGTGAACAGGTCCACCTGTGGTGTTCCCCAACATAGGAAGATATCATCTAAGACCCCTGATCCAGTTCCCACTCGTGAGCTTGAGCAGATGAGCGACTAAAGAGTTTGTCTGCTAAGGTGTTATCGACCCAGGGCCAGCAGTGCCGTGAGGTGGAGGTTGTGCTGTACTTCCCAATCCCAAACTCGCATTTGCCCTGCAAAGAGGGTAAAAACGAGTCCCTCCCGTTTGTTGATGTACCATACCACACACATATTGTCCGTCTGTGTGGCTAAGTGGCCGGGAAGGAAATGCAGATGCAGAGTGTGAAGAGCATAAAGCACTGCCTGAAGCTCGAGCACACTGATGTGGCGTTTTCTCGAGCTTGGACCAAGAGCCCTGGGTCCTGTGAGGTCTGAGATGGGCTCCCCAACCTTCGCCCGAGGAGTCTGTGGTCAGAGTCTGGGAAGGGAGAAAGACAGAAGGAACTCCCGACAAGATTCTCCTGAACTATCCACCACTGCAAATCCCGAACCATGGGGAGGAGACCAGGACAAGCTGGTCCAGGTGGGCCACCAACTGATCCCACTGAGACCGGGCGTCCACTGAGAGATCCTCATGTGGAGCAGGCGTGAGGACTGTTGGGATTGCAGCCGCCATAAGCCCGAGGAGGCGAAGGACCGACCCGCCGGCAGCAGGACAACAGGCTGACCTGAGCCTGGGTGTGGCCACCCTGTCCAGTGGCAGGAAAGCCCTGCCAGAGGTTGTGTCCAGGATCGCCCGATAAACTGGAGCCTCTGGGATGGGATCAAGTGGGACTTGGAGTGGTTGATGGTGATGCCCAGGGAGAAAAATACCCCGGAAAGGAAGCACAGGAAATCCTCCCTGGACGGGCTGCCAGGAGCCAATCGTCCAGGTGCGGAAAACCTGCACCCCTGGCACGCAGTAGGCCGCTACCACCAAAGGTATTTTGTGAACACCTGGGGTGCAGAGGAAAGACCAAATGGGAGGGCCTTGAACTGGTAGTGGTCCCCTGGAAAGCAAAACTGAGGTTATTTGCGGTGAGAAGGGTGGACAGGGATGTGGAGGTAAGCATCCTGCATATCCAGGCGCATAGCCACTGTCCGGCCAGAAGAGGGGCAGGAGGCCCTGCAGGAGAGCATCCTGAACCTCTTGTAATCCACGAATAACTTCAGGAAACTGAGGTCAGAATCGCCTTACATCTCCTGTCTTCTTTGGGACCAGGAAGAAGTCGAATAGTAACCTGTTCCCTGAAGAGAAAGGGGACAGGCTCTATATCTCCTTCAGCAAAGTGCTGAAATCTCTTTCTGGGCCAGAAGAAGGTGTTCCTAAAATGCAGCGACCTTGGGGAGGGTGACGAGGTGGTTTCTGGAGAAACTCTATTGAGTGTCCTTCTGCAATCAGCTGGAGCACCCAGGAATCTGAAGTTATCTCCCAACCGGGAGGCAGAGGAAAAACCTCCCTCCTACCGGTTCCTCCGGAAGGCCCAAGCTGTGGGAGAGGAAAGGAGTCAGGTGGTGTGGGGCAGTGTCACGGCCGAGTACCGCTGCTTTTTGACAGGAGGGCTTAGCTGCTGGAGGGCCCAGTGTTTAGCGGCCCGCTTTCCCTGAGGTTTCACCTTTTGCCGATTCAGTCTGCGAAAGGACAGGCGCTGCGTTGATGGGGATGATACAAGGAGTCCACAGATTTCAGTGCAGTCCCTTCTCCTGCAGATCGGTGATAATGTCCTTGACATCATCACAAACACCACCGAACTCAGAAGGGCGCTTCCTGAACAGCGGACTGCACTTCCGGACCATCCTTGACACAAAGAGCCAAGCATGACGCTGCAAGCCTACAATGAAAGCGGAGTTCTACCAGCAGTGTCCACTGCATCGTAAGTAGCAAGACGAATGTGCCGACTGGCCGAACATGCAAAGCAGACGAGATCAGCCACTTCCTGTTTGACTTGAGAGTCGGAAGGAGTCCAATTTGGATTCCACCTCACTAAAATTGCCTTCTGGTAATCCCCCATGTGACAGACATAATATAGGGCCCTAATACCCAGAGTGAAAGAAGCATAGATCTTCTTCCGCTACTGGTCCAGAAGATGGGATTCTCTGTCAGGTGGAGGCGAGCTCAGATGTTTCGGGTTAGCTGTCCGGCCATGAGCGGTGCTAATCATGACGAAATCAGCTCGAGGTGAGAATCTAAAAGTCAACACCCTCAGGAGCCTGATATAGCCTGTTCGACTCTGAGGAAGTGGGGCTAAAGCCGACGGCTGCTTCCAAATATGGAAACAAGATCAGCCTGAGGTTCAATCCAGGGTGGCACCAAGGTGGGAGCTGTCAGGGCAGATCCAGATGCTCAGCGAGTTTCTTCGCTGGGGATCGGCTCAAGGAATGCCATATGAACCTCCTGGATTTTGTGCAGCAACTCCGTAAAGAAGGATCCTCCGGAGGGGACCCGGAGGAGTCCTTGCCTAGGCTTAGACAGAGCGTGGCTCGTCGTCCGGCTCGGAACAACAGTCAGAGTCGTCCGAGGAGGAAGAAGATGATGATGAGGAAGACTCCCTCTCCCAGCGTGGGAGGAGACGGACCCCTGGGATGCCATCGGGAAGCATGTCCTGCCCTCCCTGGAACCAGAGGGTTCGGCTCTGGTGTTGGGTGGGAGGAGTCTGTCGTCACAGACGTATGGGAACCAGAACCGCATAGTCGCGGGAGAAGACTCTCCACATCTCTGGTGAATGGAGCCTTGGCCTCAGCCCACCAGGAGGCTAGAGTCTCCTTCATGTCCACAGCTGACTGAGGGGCCGGTGAGGAGGAGGGGATCTGGTATGGATTATACCGTGAGTGTACCCATAACCAGATGGGAAGCCGGTGTCTGGTATTGAGGCACCAGGTACTGCGGCGTCTGATACTGCGGAGCCAGGTAAGACAGCGTCAGATACAGGGAACCAAAGAGTCTGCGGAGCAGGCGGCCCAGTGGTGAAGGGTCCGCACTCGGGGAGCAGTCAGTCCGGGTCGGCCCAGCGGGCGGAATGGTCTGACTGGAGTGCAGCAGGAACATCTGCATCGCCTGGGGATGGAGGAAAAATCTCGGAGGGCAGCGGGAACACTGGCGTGGAGTGTCTGGCATCTGCTCAGCTGGCGTCAGACTCATCAGCAGGAGTCCGGGCAGGCGCGGAGGAGCAGATGTCTGACTTAAGCGGATCTATGCGCCCGAGGCAGGTCACGAAGGAGAGGTGGCCTGGTCGGATAGAAGAGGGGCGTGCGCTGCCCGAGGGTCGGGCGACTTATCGACAGTCTCCGTGCGGGCATCGGAGGAGCAGATATCCGGCTTACCAGAGCCGCTCGAACCAGTAGGCCGCACAGTGGCTGCTTTACCAGGAGCAGAGGCCTCCAATGGCCAGAGGTGCCCGAAGGAGCCGGGCCAGGCAGGTGGGCGGCGCCGCCTTGGAAACCTCAAGGCAGCAGTCAGCGGATCAGTGCTCGGGAGGGGCCGTTACCTGAAGCACGGCGACTCCCGAAGAAGATACAGTGGATGAGAGCCCCTTGTCCCGGTGCTTCTCGTCTTTTTCTTGCGATGGCCTTGAGGGATGTGGGCGCCTGCTGGAGCTTTTAACTCCTTTTTCCATGGAGGACATTTTCTTTAAAATATGGGCCTCCAGGAACTGCTGCCGCCGTCTGCGGGTGGTGTGTTGAATTTAAGGCAGTGCTGGCACTTCTCCACCTGATGATCTGGGTCTAGGCAGAAGAGGCACTGGGAATGGCCGTCCTTGTGCAGGAGTTAGGCGCCACCACGAGTCGCACTTGTTCTTGTGCTCAGAGGGGTGTAGGGGCGACATATACACCAATGAATAACTGACAAATTCAGAAAAATCGAAAATAACTCGGTAAAACCACAGACGACTGAGGCCGATTTAGCGTTGAACTTTACCACGAGGCACTGACATGAGCCAACAGCGGAAAGAACTGGAAGGCGGCGGGGACCACCCTTTATACTGGCGTTGGTCACCTGGCGTGGGGCAGTCCCTGCCAGAGACTGTTAGCTAGAAATTTTCTTGGGTCCTGACGCCTGCCAGCGCCAGTCCTATATGTAATTACCTACCGCAAGAGCCTCTCAAGTAAGATGGTTGCTTCCAAATAGTGGAAACAAGATCCGCATGGGGCTCTAGCCAGGAGGAATGAGTGTAGGAGGGGTTTCAGAAGATCCAGGTGAATGGCTAATTTTTTCCATTGTGGATCTGGCTCCACCGATTGCCACTCATAAGTAGCCTGGATTTGTTTCAGCAATTCCAGAAAGTAAGTCCTCTGGAGAAAACTTTGGGTAGTCCTTAGGCATGGGGTTTCTGGAGTATGTGGCTCGCCTCCAGGGTCAGAAGGATCAGAACAGGAAGAGTCCTCCTTACTGGGTGGGGGAATCGACCCTCTGGGAGTACCACGGGGTGTGTAGCCTCCTGATCAGAGAGCCAGAGGGTTCTGCCTGGCATTGAGTAAAGGTGGAGGAGCCTCGCCACCAACGTAGGGGCTCTGGTGTAGGGGTCTGAGTTTGCAGAGTATTCTCTGCCTCCTTAGTGAGTTGGGACTTGGCCTCAGCCCACCAGGAGGCCAGAACCTCCTTCAGGTCCACTTGAAGTTGTTTGTTTTTTTTTTTTTTTTGGAGACTAATCACAGGTAACTGGGAAACCTGTAAAAGGGTACCCATAACCTGATAGCGGGAGGCCTGGCGTTGGGTACTGAGGCTAGAGTACTGCGGCGCCTGGTATCGCGGCATTGGGTACTGAGGGTGTAGGATACTGTGGCACTGGATATTGCAGCGTTGGTATCCTGGCGCCAGGGCTTTAACAGAACAGAAGGACCTGGCGTTGATCCAGTAGGCAGACCAGACAGTTCTGGTGTTGGCCCAGAAGGACCTGCGGGTAGGTCCGGGAAGGTGGCCCTACAGGACCTGACTGTGGAGCAGATCTGTCCTCAGGAACTGGTATACATATACTGGGTGACGTTGGGCTCATGGGACGTCAAATCCGGTGTTTGAGGTTCTGGCAAGGAGGGCACCTAACGGCAGTGTCCGGTCTCCTCGACCCCAGTCGGAGAGGATGGAATAGAATCCACGGGTGTAGTCTGGGGACGGAGGGGCCTCAAAGGGCAACGTACAGTACAGTTACGTAAGAACTTATCGTAACAGCAGATCTTCAAGAACAGCTCTTGCAGCAGGGTACACATAAGGACTGATGCCCGGCAGGCAGCAGACCCCACGAAAACTTCTAGCTAGCTGTCCAAAGCGGGGACCGCCCCACGTCGGCCCCGCCCATGGATACATCACAAAAGGGGTCCCCAGCATACCTCAGTTCTCCGCCAGAGACTCTCGGCATAACAATGTGATTCAGAAGGGAGACAGAGGATCCGCTTCCAGAGGAAGACTAATAAATCTGTTGCGTCGGAGACACTAAGAAATAGATCCAAACCTCCTGGGGGAAGGTGGGAGGGAAACTACCTGCTGCAAGAGCTGTTCAGAAGATCTACTGTTACGGTAAGTTCTTATGTAACTGTACTATTTTACTTTGAGATACAGCTCTTGCAGCAGGAATACCCATGGACCGATTCTCAAGCAGCAAGGGTGTAATGCTAACCCAGTCGGGAGGGGATAGGAGAGATCGAGGTAGAAAGGAACCTCTCAGGACAAAGTTCCTGGAGGACTGCCAGGCCAAAAGCCGCCTACGCCTGGATGCGATGTCAAACTGTAGCGTCTCACGAAAGTCTGCACTGAACTACAAGTAGCGGCCACACAGATGGCGGATGTCGCTACATTTTTCAAGGCAGCAAAGGAGGTAGCCACCCCTTGTAGAATGGCCCTTTACCAGTCCCGGCAAGGGTTTTTGCATTCTGGTAACAGAAAACAATGCAGTTAACAAGCCACTTGGAGAGTTTGTTTCGATATGGGTGCACCCATCATCCTTCGACGAAGAGATAACAGTAGGTCAGATTGCTTGTGTGAAGCGGGTTCTGGCCAAGTAAAACCTCATAATCCGATGCACATCTAGAATGTGCAAGAGGGTTCCTCTATTTGTATAGTTGGGTAAGTACACGGAAGGTCAATGTCCTGGTTTGGGAAGGAACTTAGAATTGGTCTTTAAGGACACCCTGTCCTTATGGAAAATCAAGTGAGGCTCTTTACACATGAGCGCCTGAAGTTCGGAAATTCTCCGTGCAAGTAATGGAAACTAAAAATAACGCCTTCCAGGAGAGACGCGGCTCGCAATCCGTGGCTGGTTCAAAGGAGGCAGCGCAAGCCGCTCTAAAACAAAAACGAGGTCCCAAGGAGGAATCTGATCCTTTATTGGTGGTCTTACATGCAAGACACCGTGCAGAAAAACACGGAAGCCTCTAACTGGGCTAGTGAACACTGACCAAAGGTGTATAGTATGCGAAATGGCATAGAGGAGTACCTTCAGAGAGGAATATGCCAATCCCGACTGGAAAAGGGATAGGAGGTAGTCAAAGAGACTTCTCAGATTGCATCGAGGTCGTGGGCCTGAGCCCACAAACAAAACCTCCGCCATTTCAGAGCATACATGGTGCAAGTCAAGGTTTCCTAGCTGCCACCAGGATATTGGCAACCCTTGCAAGACCCGTGCCTAAGAATGGCTACGTCTTTAACAGTCAGGCGTGCAGGTTCAGAGGATTTGTGCTTGTGGTGGTCAGAAGCCTCAACCTGGCAGCCAGACCAGAGACAGTTGTCCTTAGATTTGGTTCTCAGCGATCGCAGAGAAACAGAGCTGGAGCCCCAGAGGTCCTAACCTTAATGGGGTGGGGAGAGAGATGAGACCTAGCCGGGATGGAGATCGGTCTGACCAGGTGGAGCTGGACCAGGCTAGGGAGTCTGAGGCCCGGTTGGGGGATCTATCACTATCCTTGTCCCAGTGCTTATCCTTGTGCTGCCCGATTTATATGAAGGTTACCCTCGAGAGGACGGGTCTTTCTCCATGGCCTTAAGTTTATCTTCAAGAGAAAACTCGGCGCTTTTGGCAGCGAATCCGGGTTCTGCTATTGAACTGCTGGCAGATGGAGCAGCCTGGGTATTGTGGTCGAGCCTAGGCACCTCCACACAGGCCAAATGCCTGTTTTGAAGGGATCTGCTTGCCACAAGCGCACTTAGAGGAGGGTGTCCTTCTGCAGAAAGAGTCTGGGAAGAAGACATGTACTTGTTGGTTTTGCTGTGAAATCGGTGAAAAAGCGAAGAAAATTCTTTCTGCCATCGTTTGTCTGCTAAAGGTGTCCATGGAGCTGATGCGTGTGAGTTGACGGAGAGAAAACAACTGAAGTATGCTGGGGACCACCCTTTTATAATGTATCCGATACTGGGGCTGACATCTGGGCGGTCCCCGCTTTGTATAGCTAGCCAGAAGTTTTCCGTGGGTCCTGCTGCAATAGCTGTATCTCGACGTAAGATCTGGGTTTGCTGCAGCGACTCCTGGATGTCAGGCGTATGTTCAGTGCCTGGCGTGGGTTCCCTGGCTGGGCGTTCATCAGACTTGCCGACGACCAGCTTATCAGCCTTATCCGGGTGGGCAGTGGCGGAATCCAACTTATTGGACCCACTCTTACCAGTATGCCACAAAGAAGAAGCAGCCAGCGGGCCCAAGCCCAACGGGGGCACGATGCAGGCTTGTGACCAAGGCGGCACAGAGCGATTCTCCGAAGGGAAGATACTGGAGAGCTGCGACTCCAGCTGAAGTCACAGGAGCTGTGGATGACTAATCCCGGTCTTGGTGTTTCCCTCGTCCCTCTTTCTTATGGTAGTCTTGAGAAGTGGGCGCCTGCCTCAGTTTTTCAATTCTTTTTCTATGGAGGCCATCTTTTCTTTAGGACGTGGGCTTCCAGGGCCTGTTGTCTCCTCTTACGGGTGACCAAATTAAATTTCTGGCAGTGTTCACACTCCTCCACAAGGTGGTCCGGGCCTAGGCAGATTAGACACAAAGAGTGGTCGTTCTTATGAGGAGCTGGGGTCCCACGACTTGCACTTGTTTTTTACGATTTGGAGGCATCGGGGGCGACATAACAGCGGATCCAGGAACAATTTTGAAGGAAAAACTGAGTGCGTTTGGCAAAAGAAAACACTCATCTGGAAATGGCAGTCGAGTGGCGTTCTTCCGTGAGGTACTGAGAAAGCAAACAGTGGGCGTGGGGCACAGTCGCTTAATACTGACACGCTGGCCGGTCAGCTGACAGGGGTGGTCCCCGCCAGAGACTGTAGCTAAGAAGTTTTCCATGGGTCCTGACGCCTGGCGGCTTAGTCCTTATGTAAATACCTACTGCAAGAGCCCTCTCGAAATAAGATCTTTGATTACTGTTGGATGGGGATGCAGAGATGGAGTTCCACAGCTGGACAGCTCGGAAGATCAAACATAGGGATTCTATCTTGGAGGACATGACACACACTTATTTAGGTGTATTAGATCCAAGGGCCAGTGACCCCCCGGCCTATGAAACAGATCCAGTGGAATCCTCGCCTTGTTCACTGGGAGACTCGCACAACTGTCCTGCTTGAATGAGGTTGTCCAGGGTCTCTGACATGCCTGCTTCTTCATGGGTTTCTTTTGGAATCGGGGCAGCAGGAAATGCCCCTTGAGGAGGTTTTTTTTTTAAAGGAATATTCTATTGCATAACCTAAGGCCAAAATTTCCAAAACTCAAGCAACTGAGATTATGTGGGGCCATCTTAAGTAAACTCATGATCTTCCATAGCGGAAGAAAGGCAGAAATGCCCCCAGTACTTTTTTTTTATTATAACAAGTTTATTAACAATTGGGTACATATATATAGTATATAAAAGCACAAGTCCAATTAGTCACAGGTTATTCATTTGACCTTTAAACAATTGATTTCACATTCTGAAGGTATTTCAGTTTCTGCTATAACATCAGTAAAAATCATTGTTCCTGAAGTTATTATACAAAATCAAAGCTAGGGAGCACCAACTTGAAGTATCCTAAATGACCTCCTGACCCTAAGCTCCACTCACCCTCAGGTCCTCGGCAGAAGGAACCAGGGCGTCTCACAGTTCTGATGCCCAAGTGTCTGGGTTCGGATGTGTGTCTAGCCAAACTAGCCATCTTGTCCACCTGCAAGTACAGATGTGTGTCTGCTGGTTAACTTTAAAAGTTAGTTCTTCCAGTTCTGAAATTTCTTGAATGACATGAATCCAAGACTTAAAGTCAGGTGGGGCAGGTTTCAGCCAGGTACGAGTATGGCTTTGTGAGCTGCAATTAATAATATTGCCCAGAGATAAAGGGAGTTAACATCCCCGAGGGACCGAGGAAGGATGCCCAATATGGCCTCAGGCCAGTCCAATGGTTGGTCCAGCATAAAGAGATCGGTCAGGGCAAAGGCCACTCTGTCCCAAAAGGGCCTCATCTTGGGGCACCTCCAGACGATGCGTGAGTGATGCCTTCTTCCCCACATGACCTCCAGCACATGGGAGAGCAGGCAGGGTCTCTTATGAACTGATGGGAGTAAGAAAGTAGCCTCTCACTCTCCACCCGAACTCCTGCCAATAAGGGGCCTAGTGGTTTTCAAGGCGATATAGAAAACATTACTCCAGTCTACCTCTATCGGTTCGGAGCCCGCCTCCCCTGCCATTTAGATTTAATTTTATCTAAGGTATCCTTTCTCAAAGCAGTCAGTGATTTATGAATTGTCGAGAGATGACCTCTGCACCCCCAGTCATCACCACTTGTAAGCAGTCAAGAAAAGGCATGGCCCAGGTGGGGTCTGAGTCCATCTTTTGACATCTGTGGATATAAGCCCTGGCCTGTAGGAATCTGAAATGGTCGAGTGTTGAAGGTATTTTGTGTTTGTGAGAGTTTGAAATCCAGGACCACGGTTCCTTGTGTCAACTGTCAGGCGTTGAAGGTGTGGTCCAAACCAGGCAGGGCAAAATCAGGGGTCCATGTAATCTGCATAGGGGCCAGATAGAGTTCTTGAGCTTAAACTCCTGCCAAACTCTATGGACTGCAGCTAAGGTATTACTAACCACCGTAAATGGGGGAGGGTCTAGTGCAAGACCCGGGAAACACTACCCTGGCATCCAGGGAAGGCCCTGCCCTCCTCCTCGTCCCCATTCCATTAATTTCCAATTTGAGGTATAACTTGGGGTAGACCAGTGCAGGGCCATCTTCAACTGTGTCGCCAGACAGTAATCCTCTAAAATCGGGAGGGATATTCCTCCACTGTTTCTATGCGTCTGCAGGATGCGAAGATTAATTCTTGGCCTCTTATTGTTCCAGATGAACCTCGAGAGCATCCTGTGCCAGATCTGGAACTGGGCTCTGTGTATAGAGAGGGAGGCACTGGAATAAGTAAAGGAATCTGGGAAGAATGGTCACAGTAATTGAGTGAATCCTGGCATACGTGGGAAGATTTATTAGAGACCACCTCTCGAGGTCCTTTTTCATTTGGCTTATTAGAGGGTTATAATTTGCCTTAAACAGCTGGGAGTTATGCTTAGTGATATAAGTACCCAAATATTTCATCTTGCCAGCCGCCCAATCCAGTGGAAGAGTTTCCAAGATTGGTCATGATGGGGTGTAGTAGAAACTGAGAACCTCTGTCTGTTTTGTTGAAGGTGTAGCCGCATGCCTCCCAAACTCCTCCAGAACAGACCAACACCTGTGGGATAGACTTCTCGGATGAGACACGGAAAGCAGATCATCATCTGCATAAAACAAAATTTTGCAGTTTAAACCTCCACAGGATTCTCCAGATTTCCTCTGATTGGCGTATGGCCTCCGCAGAGGCTCTATACAGAGGGCGAAGAGGAGAGGGCAACCCTGTTGAGTGCCTCTTCCCAGCCTAAACTTAGTTGAGATACCCCACTCACCCTGGACGCAAGCCTGGGGGGTCGTGATAGTGCCTTATACTATCTATGAAGGATCTGCGGGAAGGCCATGGCCTCAAGGACTAGAAACAGAAAGCTCCATGAGATTTTCTCAAAGGCATTCTCCAGCGTCCAGGCTCATCAGGCAGGAAGGAGTGTGGTGGCGGTGTATAGTGTCAATTATATTTAAGGTCACTCAGACAGTATCTGGGGCTCATGGCCAGAGACAAAGCCAGTCTGATCCAGAGCCACCAGGTCCAGTAAAGAGAGTTTAATCTTGAGGTTATAATGGAAGTGAAAACTTGTAATCTGAGTTAAGAAGGAAGTAGATCTGTAGGATTCACAGCGGGTGGGATCTTTATTTTCTTTGGGTAATAAGGAGATGGTTGCATATTGCCATGAAGGGGCACAGATTCCATCCCCAGATCTCAGTGAAGACTTCTGGCAAGAGGGGACCTTTTCCTTCCCAAAGACCTTATAAAATTCGCACTGAAGCCATAAGGCCCAGGACATTTACCAGTTTAAGATTCTTAATGGCATGTAAAATTTCCGACTGCACAGTTGGCTTAATTAGGGACTGACCCTCTCCAGGGAAAGAGTAGGGAGGGAAAAGGAGCCAGAAATCTCAATTTTTCTTCCTCTGTTGTCTCAGTCTGGGGACCATACAGGTTGGAATAATAAGAGACGAAAGCCTCTGCAATCTGAGTTTATTAACTGGGAGACCCGAGGTTGGGGAGACTACTTTGGTATTGTAGCCCTAGCTGCTTACTGTCTGAGACAGAAGGTTAGCAGTCTGGCACCCTCAGACCTCCTTCATAGTATTTTTGTTTTAGATAAAAAGGGCCTTCTCTGTTTCCACTTGCTGCAGTTTCCTTAGGTCATTTATACACTCCTTAAGCATTAAGTCTCTAGCTTTCTCCCTTTTGAGCGTCCCTCTATGACCTTAATTTGTGCAGTGAGTTCTTGCTGTCTTTGTGTAGCCAGTTTCCTTCTGGCAGAGGCAATAGCTATGAGTCTTCCCTAACTGAGGCCTTGAGGGTATCACATAAGATCTCGCGATATCTCCCTGTTCGTTTCCTGTTAGTGTATTAGTGATGTGTTGAAGTTCTTTAACTACGGCCTGGTCTCGGAGGAGAGGCAGTTGAGCCCCACTGTGTATTTTGCGTGGGAGGCTGAGGTCAATTACCAGAAATATAGGGTTGTGATCTGACAAGGAGGAGGTCCCCACCCACATGGAGGAAAAAGAGAGGTGTCTCTAGAAAAGGTGAAGAAGTATCCAGTCTGGAGAATATTTTGAACCTGGGGAATAGTAAGTGTAATCCCTAGCCCTGGGTTATTTTTCCACCAGACATCCACCAGCACCACCTTTTTAAAATCCTTTTAAATGAACGTGCCTTTCTATAATCTGGACCTAGATCCTGAAGTGGTGTCCAAGCCCTATTAAAAATTAAATTCCAATCCTCCCATGATCAATACACCTTTCATTTTCTCAGCCACCGAGCGAGGCGGAGTACAAGGAGAGAGGGAGCCCGGGGACACATAAACATTAGGTGATCTGGGTATCTTGGACTCACCCTATTGCCAGAATATACTTTGCACCCGGTCTTCCACCACCTCCTCCACCTCGAATAGGAAAGGAGGCTGACAAAGAATGTCAACTCCTCCCTTCCTACCAGTCGGCAGTGAGAAATGGAACACTTGTAGATAATTCTTGGATTTCAGCTTTAGTGCCTCAGGTGACAAATGAGTCTCCTGGAGAAAGCTCACATCACATTTCTGAGTTGCCAAATATCTCAAGATCCGTTCTCTCTTTACAGGGTTGGTGATCCCATTTATATTATATAAAGAACTTTAGAGTAGTGACCAGTCATTTCTATAAGTTAGCTTTACAAACATTGACCTTTGATACTGATGAACACAGTTATGCAACATTACAAAAGTAAGTTCCTTATACTCAATTAATGCGCCTTTAAAACAAATAGTTTAACACTGAACATAACAAATGCCCAACAGTAGGCAGGAACAAGCGCCGCGACCCACTCTGTGAGGCGGGGCAAGCACAGAGCACCTGGGCGACCTCCTCCAGGTTGAGGGCCTGGGAGCCAACCTAGTGCGGCAGGCATTAACTCACGTGACATACGAAGGACACCAAGATCCAGTTATACAGTTCGGTTATCATCCTACCCTTCTTTATGGATGTGAAACTTGGGTGACTTATCGACATCATCGAATGAGCCTGGAGAGGTACCACCAACAATATCTCTGGAAAATCCTCCACATCAAGTGGGAAGACCAACGCACTAATGTCAGTGTCTCGCTGAAGCCAATGTCACCAGCATTGAGGCAATGATCCTCAGACATCAATTCCGCTGGACTGGACACTGTACGGATGCCTGACTCTTGAATCCCCAAACAAATTTTATACTCCCAGCTCAGTCACGCCAGAGATCCGTGGTGGTCAAAGGAAACACTACAAAGACACACTGAAGGCATATCTCAAGAAAACAGATATGGATGTCATGAGCTGGGAGGAGCTGGCCGCCAACAGATTTCAGTGGCGCCAGAACCTCCATCAAGTGAGGCCTGCTTTGAAGAGAAACACCTTGCCCTCCGAAGCCAAAAGAGGCGTAGAAAGGAAGGAAAGAAACCCCAGCCAGCAGGCAGCTCTCCCACATGGAAACATCTACAATTTCTCGGACGAATCTGTGGCTCTAGGATTGGATTACTGAGCCACCTCAGGACCCATCAGTGAACCATGGTAGAGATCTTCCCGAATTGAGGGATCACAGACAATTAACTTGACTTCCACGGTTAAGCTGAAATCTTCCAGCTTATGGGCCATCACAAGGGTGACAAGGTATAGGGAGCTCAGAAGTAGTATGAGACTCCGGTAAACCAAGGAAGCTTCCTGGAAGGGCCACACCCTTTGGCGTCAGCAGGCAAAGCAGTAAGGTAAGAAAATCCCATACAGATCTTTCCCCCTCAACCCAACAGTTCTGTAACATTAAACTTTGTCATCATCACATAACTTTCACAAATTTCAATTATTGTTCAACTTGCCTTCCCAAAGAATCATTTGGTGCGTAGATGTGAGCAGAACTCCACCAGGCAACCTATACAGTAGTAGGAGTCTCAGTTTCCCATCCGGCAACTGAAGCTCATCTTCACCCAGTGTCAGGATGTATCCTGGTAGGAAGCCACCAGGAAAGGCATCTTAATAATATTGCAGTCACCAGGCAACCACCGACCCAAGCAAAACTCCTGCAATGTCTGGCAAGACACACAAATGAGCGGCAGAAAGCTACCGAGCAAGTCGGGGACATCCCAATATCATGTCACACAGGTACAATATCGCCAAACAAGCTCAGCGACCCAGGTGAGACCCACTAATAAAAGGGAAAGAAGGATCACCATTCCCCTGGCTAGGCCACAGTTGAGGCAAGCGGACTCACTTTGATAGGTAAGAAGGGGGATCACTCCTACCCCGCTCGGATAGAGAGTCAGGTCGATCTGCTAGATTGCATGGTGAAACACAGCCCATTCCCAGGAGAATGATGAGCCTCTCCCTCGATCCCTCCCCGGATCCCCCAATCAGAGTGCCCTTAACCTCAGCGATCAAGTGGCTCTAGTCCTATCCTCGCCCTCACCCAAAATCAGAACTCTATTATATAGGCTCAAACAAATTACCATGAATGGGTTCAAGATCGGTCTGCTTACATCTGGTGCAATGGGTAACTGTCTCTCAAATGTCTCACATGGAGGATCAGGTTGGGATCGAGCCCTCGTATTACAGTCGGAGGCATGTATTTGGATCAGCTGGAATAGGGCACAGAGCAGAGGAGCTGTCAGTCAGATTACATCCATGAGGTAGCACCAAAGACAAGGGTGTAAGTCTGTACACAGTCCCCTTCAGGTCAGGATCCGTGCTGTCCGATTCCTCAGGTTCCTCTCTCAGATGGCTTGCCTTTTGATTGACCACGGAGGGAGTCCCGTATCTGCAGAGCAGGGTTGCGACATCTGATCTTGCATTTCAACGGTAGCTTCTGTGAGGAGCCTGGCGCATGGTGCCTTTCTGAGCCACAGACCACGCTGAAGCAAGTAAGTCCAATTCCAGTTTCTCCTTATTCAGTCATGGAGTGGGGATACCTAAATTTTCAAGAAACTGTGAGGCAGCCAGCAGGTGGGAACACTTTGGTACCTTTCTCTGTCTCCACCTTCAGTCTGGCCAGGTAGAGGACTTGCGCATTACATTTTGGCTCTGAATCGATTGTATTCGGCCAGGCGACTCTCTGGGCTTCTTGTACTGAGGAAGTGTGATCGTTGTCAATTGTAATCCGGTGGATTTGATAATGTAGGGCCTTGCCAGGTCTGCCGCGGATCTCTTCTTTAGACTGGTAGGAGATGAGGGCGCAATCAGCGATCTGGGCCTAAGACCATAAGCAGGGCTCGCCCCTAAGGACCCGATCCATTGCGATGTCGAAATCCTCTGGGAGGGACAGATTACGGAGCAGTTCTTGAAGAAAGGTAGCAGTATCTTTGTTGTGTTTGGTCTCAGGCCCTCAGGCACTCCATAAACTTGAATATTCTGGCGTCTGCGCCTGCCCTCCAGGTCATCGAGTTGATGGGTTAGCTCCTATCCTAGCCAGGAGCTACAGCAACAAGCAGTCGTGTTTGTCGGTTTGCTCTGAGGTTTGTGTTAAGCAGAGCTCAAGCTGTTCAGTCTTGTGGTCAATGTGGCTGATGTCCGATCAGAGCTCAGATAAATTCTAATTGATCTTTGAACTGTAAGCGCCATCTGCATGATCGATGAAGCTAAGTCTGTCTGTACCATACAGACCTCTGTCAAGGGCGTCTGCAGGCTCATGATCCTCCATGAAATCTTGCTGCTCAGACTGGAGTAATTCTCTTAATTTTTGTACTGGAGTGCTCGGGGTCTCCCAGCTTTCATCCTCGTTGCTTCAGCTGGGAAGGCATTGTTGTTGAAGCAATGTAAAGTAGATTTTTGTAGCCGTGGGGTAGGAGCTTGGGATTAGGTGGCCATTAGTCTGCTGACATCACGGACGTCCCCCTTTCAGTGTGAGGTGCTCACTTTTCCACCCCTGGCCTCCATTGCATCTTTGGACAAGGGTGCCTCTGTTCCTATTGGTCTAAAAGCAGAACAGGATCCATTTTATCCTGGATATCCTTCAAAATATCATCCAGGCCAGGCGAATTAAAACCTCCCTCAAAGATAGGATGAACAGCTTGGACTTTGAAGCCTGCTCAGCACATCCAATGGCTCAGCCACACACCTCGCATAACCTACACAATGTGATGGCGAAGTGGGCAGACATCGTCGTTTTCCATTGTGGCATCCCTAAGGTGGAGACCAAGGATACCAGATGCAAAATCCGAGGAAATGAAGCTGCCTGGGCTGTAACCCACAGGTTTAAGGCTCTGGCAACAATAAAGGAGGCATAAGAGGTGCATAGATTTACACTGTTGGAGGGCATTCTGCATGCAGCATCCATGTGCGGTTGTGTGAATCTGTTAAGACCAAGGAGGACCGTTCAACAGGAATAGTGGTGTGCTTGACGGAATTATGAAATGTCTTGTATGAAGCAGAGAAAGGTGTGGTCAGGATGGAACTGATATCCATTGCCAATGGAAAGTACCTCCTTGAACTGTAAGGACCTACATCCTCAGCTATCAGATAGGAAAATGTCTTGGTATCAAGCAGGGAGGATAGGAAACCAACTCTTTGGCTCCGTCCGCTCTTTCCTCAACGGCTTCGTCCTCCACATCAAGTAGCTTCTAGGGTCAGAGTTTTCCCCAAGATACAGATATCCTCATCTAGACCCTTTAAGCCCCATCCATACTAGACCACTCAGGCCCAGTAACTGATGCAAACCGTTACGGCGGGGCGCAGTGCAGTGTGTCCACACTGCGGCAGTGTTCATGCAGGACCGTACGCCAATCCACACTGCAGAGGCTGAGGCGACCGTTACGGCAACACCCGATCCACAGTACGGCTAGGTATACGTTAGGGACCAGTGCCGCAGCGTCCACACCTCACGACCAGTAGATTTACAGAAGTAAGCGGCTTTTGTAACGTGTCGTAAAACCACCGCATATGTGGTTTTAACAACGGTTCGAAACGCCTTCTGTAATGTTACAGGTATAAACGCAAACTGTTGCGTAACGGTTTGGGCCCTCTGTAACGTTAGAGGTGTAGTGGACAGGGCCTTAGATGGTCAGAGTTGGGGTCTGCCAGAATACCTAAAAGCGCCACCTGACCTGAGGGACCCAGTCTGGGTGTGTTTGATAGATGCCTGTGGGACATCGGGCTCAAGAGCTCTCGTAAGAGCAACAAAAACAACAAGGATTTATGCAATTCTGTTTGCCACAGCATCACTAGGTACACCCCTCTGAAAACAGAGGTGTGAAAAGAAAAAGGGGCAGGAGGCTGTAAGAGACAGATTAGTTTGTGAAAAACAATGAGGGAAGTAGGAACCCATGGAAGAGGGCCATTACCCCCCTTTTTTGCAGGTCTTACATCTTTAAAAAGTTGGAGGTCTCCGATATGCCAAAGGTGCCAAAAGAAAATACACACTTTTTTTTTTTTTTAACTTAATATGCCTGATATCCCTGCTGTTTTTCTATGATGTACTGCTTGTATTGTCTGTGACGATTGTTATTAGGTGGTGGTAAACTTACTGTCATGTGATGCTTTTGCTTTTACATATTTGTTACAACCAATCTACTCTATGTACCATGATATACGGCTGTATTATTATGAAGCATCCTTATACGGACTGTCTGTGATGTTTAGTACTTTGTATCGGGACCTCCTTGTGAATGAGTATGCTCAATGGAAGCTAGCTCTACACAATAAACTGAACTGATGCAATTCCTCTTTTCTCTGGATGCTATATAGCACAAACTGTGCAGCCACAAAGTTCCAATACATAAAATGCTAGTAGAGGTGCAGGACTCAAACCCAGATCAACTGGATGCAACAAGCTCATCACAGAGAATTAGTCTAACCCTCTAAACTATGTTGCCACCTGGAAACTATGTAGCTACAGGGATTGTGCAGATTATGAACTGGCGCCTAAAGACAGAGGGAAATGCTAGAGGTTCAAGTTCACTCACCCACCTGCCGATTTTGGAGTGAAGTTTCACCCAATGCTTTGAAATGCCTGCTCCCCTTTTTGCATCTGTTCAGAGTGGCTGAATATACCTCCCATCGATGAAGGAGAAGAAAACTGAAAAAAGGAATGCACACAAGCACTCTAGAAGAACAGATGTGCACACTACCCCACCGTGAACATGTGCACATCACTACGCTAAACTCGACATCATCACGGGTACGCACTCCATACGAGTGTGGAGAAAATCCATGCTACAGTTCAAGAGGGAATGGGTGTATACCCAACTTTGGTCAAGTTCTGCCCAAATCAGTCTAAATTGGATTGTTATTAAGGTGACCTGCTGTTTCTGGCTTAGGGTACCTCAGCGACTCTGCTCTAATAATCTGTTAGAATTTTATTCTAGAAGTATGTGGAAGAACAGTCATAGGGAGGTGCAAATTCCAAAATTAGGCTGAATAGTAAGGTACAGCATCAGATAAAATAAAAAGGATTTTGTTTAGGGAGGAAAGTGACCACTGATTGCACAGGAGCTAAATAAGGGTTCAAATTATGACAATGGTACTGGTTTTCTAGTGACTTGCCTTAATTGAATTTGTGTGCCCTATATAGCGCATTGGTGCTTTGAGAGATTGGGGAAAATCGCTTTTGATGATGGCCTAGGACTGCTGTTGACCGGTGATTTTGGGGCCCTGCTGTTGCTAGAAAACTCGCATTCGAGAGAAAAGAGAGGGCTGATCGTTTTCGACTTGACATTTGTTTTAGAAATTTGAAAAGTTTTACTCTCAGTTTTTTCAACAGCTGTTCTTTGGAATTTTGTGAGAGCTCAAGGTTCTTTGGTATGGTGGCGCTGTGGTATGCATCAGGGCAACAGCCTTGGACTACGTAAGCATTTCATCTGCACTTAACCTTTGCTCTTTGAATCTGAATGGGCTGGTGCTGTGCTCTAGGTGGTTGATGTCAGACTCCTGAGTGTAACTCTTTGGTTCTGATTTCTTTATTTCTTCTTCATTTATCTCTTTCCTGATAATTGGGTCTTTCAGTGGAATGTACAAGCTGGACCACATTGAAAAGATGAAAATGAAAATTTCAGTGAATCTTTTCCTAACAGTTCTGATAGCGTTTCAGGAGATGTAAGGTAAGAGGAGATCTCTATTTAATGCTGGAGGAGGGTTAAAAAAAAAAAAGGATGGAGAGGAAATAAAAAGTTGTATTTCTGTGTTCATCACAAGGAGATATATAATAGGTAATGCAAATAATTTCATTTTAAGCCGTTTAATTGAGGAGGGTGGAGCCATACATGAACCAACCCATTCTGCAATGTCCTTGGTAGTCGCTCTAGGGTACCTGATTTCATTGGTTGTATGGATTTATGCTAATATTTTTTCGAGCACAGACTGGCAATTCTTCTTCATTACCATTATACAGTAGTTCACAACTGGAACCAAGTACTAGTCTACATAATATGGAGGTTTCATTTTGAACTTCTTTTCATGTTCTCCTTACTTTTCCAACTTTTTCTTTCTTTGGGAGATAAGCGATCTGAGGTTATCTAAATTTCTCTGCTATTGGTGATTTATGACAGGGAATAAATTGAAAATTGTCACGTGACATGTTAGAGGTCTGAATTACAAAGTAAAAGATATTCTGTTCTAAGGCATCTTAAAAATTAGACATCAATAGCTTTTTACAACAAACAAATCTTAAAAGGATCATTACAATCTAATGCAGAGAGATTGGGTAGGGCAAGTATTTGGGCAGGAAATAATTCCAAAAGCGGGGAGTATCGATATTGTTCAAGAGGGCTTACATTTTATTTTAGAGTCAATTATAGAGGTCACGCTATTGCACATTTTATTATCATCAATGGTAGGCCAGAAGAGGAACAATTCACATTCATGGATATATATATGGACCCACTTCCACTTTTCATAACATGTTTAATGTTGTCCTAAACAAAGTTGACAACCTTTGTGTAGCACCATTATTATAGCAGGGACATGAACAGCACTTTAGATCCTTTTCTAGACAGGACAACTCCATAGGCCTCATAAGTCAAAGGTGGACAAGGATTTACAGTAACTGATCTCACTGAATCTGGGCCTGGTTGACACATGGGTTTTAATCTCAATGGAAAAGAATACACTTTCTGGTCTCAGTGCAATAATTCAGGCTCTAGGTTAGATCACAATATAAACCAGAAACTTTAATTTCAAGAATTAAAGTAACTACTGAGTTGCAGGTTGTTTCAGACCATTCACCTGTATCTCTGATATTTGCTACCTTGAATAATCTTCATAGAACAAGGAGGTGGAAACTTTAATTTTTTTTATTACAGAACAGTAAAACTACCGACAACATAAACAATGATATAGAGGAATTCTTATATTTTAATGATCCAAAAACATTTCATGGAATACTACATGGGAGTGTCTCAAATGTTACTTGAGGGGCATATGAATACAAGAGGCAGCGGCTTTTAAAAGAATAAACAAAAGCACTGTCATATTCATTTCTCCACAGCAGAAAGACACCAAGGAGTTGTGAAGTTGGATTTAAAATTGTCCTTAATGAGGGACACCCCTCTCGAGGAGGAACAGGGCTCTGAAGAAAAAGAGACTATCCTCAAAGGGCAGTTTCCATTCTTTTTTTTTTTTTTTAAACTGAAGAGAATTTAAAAGGAAATGTCCCTTCACACTGAGCTCCATTAAAAGGGCAATGTTAAAAATAACATCAACTCACAACCAAAAAGACTGGGGAAAGGAAAGAAGGGGTACCAATGCCAAAGACGGGGTGGGGAAAGGGGTTGTAAGGGGAGTCCCTACTTAAAAGATAGACAGATACTTATCTAAGACAATATTGGATTTTTTCCTTTTCAGTGATCTCCAGAAAATGTGCAGAAGTGGCTCCCAAACCAAACACATGCAGTAGAAATGGGAAAAGCAGGTTAGCTAATTTGGAAATCTGAGACTAACAGGCACAATTTTAGTCTAGGAGTGCTCCTGTGACAAGAAGCCTCAACTTGCTATGTAGAACTGCAGCCCCACCCCGCCTAAAGTTCTGGTATGAAAAACTTGACAGATGTTTTACCCAGGTCACATCAGACCATATGACCTAAGGAACAACAAACTCATCATGCTGAAGATACATTACCTGTACCCGGCATGGGAGGGCTGCAATCAGCTACTCTCACTTATTTGGAACTCTCTTCAAAAGATCCTGAAGTTGAATACCCTCATTCCATTAACATCCTTCAAAAGCTATACACTAGTCTCTTTCCAGAGCCATGCAACTGTTTTCACAAGGCCTAGTCCTATCACAACCCACTTTTTCTCCCACACCCCTTTTTTCCTCCACATTTCCACCCTTAATTTGTTTTGTAGCCTTCACCCACTCAACTCATACCTGACCTTATTCCACAATCCCACCTCCTCGCTTTAATCTCTCATTACTGTCTTATTTTACTCCTTTTATTATAACCCAGTTTCTTTGGCTCATTGCCTTATATATGTAAATATTCTTGCTTTTTGTTCATTTATAATATCCTTGTTTTGTACTCAATCTATATCTTGTATTTGTGTAAAAATTGTACCTTTATATTGTTATGACCAATCAGGTTCATCTTGTAAATGAGCTATGCTCAATGATGCTCGCCTGAATAAATAAAGATTTTGATTGATTGATTGAGATGTTTCCTTTCATGGAAACAGCCAAGACTGGAGAATTATTGCTGTACAAAGTTCTCATATGCCCAACATTCTAAAGCTATGGACTCATGCCATTTCCCTAGCAGGGTCACGTTAAACACAGTTGTAATGATTACCAACAGACAATGAGGAGTGCTACAGAAATGGGAACGAGGAGCACTAAAGCAGGAAAGTAGCCAACACGATTACAAAGCAGATGGATTTGAGTAACAAAACCCTTCAGCAGGAAAAAGATCGGTTGGAGGAAGTACGGGGTTGGGAGGCGGTGGGAGGTACAGGGCGGAGGAGAGTGGGAGGGTACAAGGTACGAGGTGAGTGGGAGGTGCAGGTGTGATGCGAGTGGGAGGAAGCAGGTGTGATGTGATGCTAGTGGGAGGGTACAGGTGTGATGCGATGCAGTGAGAGGGTACAAATGTGAATTGAGTTGGAGGGTACTGGGTGTGAGGCAAGCTGAGAGGAAAAAGGGTGTGAGGTGAGTGGCAGTACAGGGTGCGGGGTGAGTGGGAGGGTACAAGTTGTGATGTTAGTGGGCATGAGGCGAGCTGGAGGGTATAGGGTGTGAGGAGAGTTGTAGACTTCAGGGCATGAGGTTAAGTGCATGGTGTCTGCTTCAGATACACCGAATGGCTCCAATTGCTGTCTCCTTGTGCCAGGATTGTGTATGTGTATAATAATGGATGGCTCTTGCTCAGCAGTCCTCAAGGCTCAACTTTTAGTAGCCTCAAAGGTGGCCAGAACTTACTGATGGCTTCTCACTTACCCTCACAGGTTCATAGGTATTTTACAAGTTTGAACAGGAGTTAGCCTTTTAAGGAACTTGCCACCAGACTGTAGTGGTGACATGGCCATTTTTGTTACCTATATAGTAGTCTATTTTTTTTTTATTAAAGTAACTATATTATTGCTTTCCATTATATACTGTGAAAGAGGTTCCAGACTAACCATTCCTTGTTGGAAACCATTTACTTCTTTTTGATAGTGTTATTGTTGTCCCCTAACAGTTTCATATTGTTCGCCCTTGTCATTTTGGAGACATTATGCCAGACTAACCCAAGTGTCTCCATCATAAACTCGTCCTTAATGGCCTTGTATATCAGGCAAAGATCCTCCAAGTCTCCTATATTCCAAGTAATACATATTTAGCTCTCTGTCTTTCCCATAATCTTATTCTGCAAATTTCTTATTTTCTTAGTGGCCTTTCTTTGGACTTTTTCTAACATTAGAAACATTGAATCTGATGGCAGATAAGGACTGCTTAGCCCACCTAGTCTGCCCATTCCCTACCTAATGTATAAGCTGCAGATCCTAGTTAACCAACACCCTACTTCCTCCTATCCCCCACTAGAATTGCCTTGTGTCTGTCCCATGCATTCTTGAATTCCCCAACTTTTTTTGACTCTCGACCTCCTCAGGCTGTTCCATGCATCTACAACCCTCTCTGTGAAGAAATATTTCCTCACATTACCTCTCAGCCATCCCCTCTATCTTCAAATTGTGCTCCCTTGTTCTTGCATCTCCTGTTTCATGAAAGATGCTACCCCTCTGGACTTTGTTGATTCCTTAGAGATATTTGAAAGTTTCTATTATTTCCCCCCTTCCTCAAGGGTATACATTCAGCTCCTTCGTCTTTTTCATACATCTTCTGGTGCAGACCCTGCACCATTTTGTGCCCTCCTCTGGACAGCCTCCACTCTGTCTATGTCTTTGCAGAGATGGGGTCTCCAAAACTGTACATAGTACTCCAGATGTGGTCTTACCAACTGTCTGTACAGAGGGATAACAACTTCCTGTTTTCTACTGGTAATGCCTCTCCCTATGCATCCCAGTATCCCCAGCCCTCCTTACTGCCTTCTCACACTGCTGACCCACTTTAGGTCATTTGATATGACTACCACCAGGTTCCTTTCCATTTTGTTGTTGTCAGTATCTCACCTCCATTGTGTACTCTTCCCTGGGTTTTGTTTCCCAGGTGCATTACTTTGCAATGAATCTAAGCTGCCATACATTTTACCATTCCTCCAACCTTGCCAAGTCCCCTTTTCATCCTTTTCCACCCTACCTCATCCTTTCCACCTACGTATTAGGGGCACAAAAGGCAGAGGAATATTCCAAGTAAGGTCTAACCAGACCTGAATAAAGTGGTATTATCACTTTTGGATCCCTACTTTTGATATTATAAAGGATATATCCTAACATTCGCTGGCACATTTTGGTCATTGCTTTGATGTGTCGTTAAGCGTTAAATCATCAGACACTAATACTCCCAAGTCTTTGGATGTTAGCCTTTTTTTTAAACCAGGAGAGAGACACTAAGCTGATAGTTTGTGTACAAGTGCGACCTGGGAACACAAAGTTAAGTGACTTGCTCAGGGTCACACAGTATGCAAGTGGGGTTGCAGGATTCAAACCCAGGTCTCCAGCTCAGAGCCTTAAACACTGCACTGAACTGCCTGGAAGAATGCCTCTGTCTGAAGAATGGCATTATTTGATTTGTATTCCTTATTAGGATTATGTCTTAAGTGCATTGCTTTGCACTTGTTTTCACTGAAAATCATTTTATTTTTATTTGCCCAGTTTTCTTCATATATCCCCAATATACCCCAACTCACCAATTTAATAATTTATTGTATACGTGTGAAAATAAATTAAGTCCATAGTTAGCTCTCTCTTTATTTCCACATTTTAAAGAGCAGCTGCATAGCTCATTATTAGCCACTCCCCAAACCTAAAACATAACTGACCTGGCCAGGAGTTGCTGTATAGAAACTGTTCTATAAAATTCTCCCATTTTAAAAGTTATGTGTCTCAATTTCATTCTTAGACCTAGCAGATGAAAAACGGAGCCACTTCCTAAACAGGAGACATGGCCTCATCGACACACACAACCCCTGCTTTGTGATGTCAGTTGCATGTAGTCACTGATTTAAATGGGGGCTGTTTTCCAAATGTATACTGTTAACTATTTATCATAAGAATTTTAATCAAAGCGACTGCCTCGACTAACAGCGTGTGTGTGTGTGAGCACGTGCACGTGTGTGTCTGTCTCTGAGGTTTGGCTCAGGGTCAACTGCTTGCATTTAATATCTCTGGGAGATGACTACAACCACTCATCTATCTGACCATGTTGTTGGAGCTTCCACTGAGCTCCATGTCCGGAGTGATAGCAGAACAGGAGGGCAGAAGCGAAGCCACACAGGGGCAACATCAACAGAGAGCAACATTCAAGGTGGTCAAAGCAGGTCCAGTCCAACCCCACCCAAAACCTTTTCAAAGTCCCTCTTTGGGGCCTGGATAACCAGAGCCAGCCCAACAGTGCTCTTCTGCTTTAAACCCAACAGACCTGCACCTTGTAGAGTGGGACATAGCATGGTTTCAACGCCATCGACTTCAGGTGCTCAGCTGGTTTCAACACCATCGACTTCAGGTGCTCAGCTGGTTTCAACCTCATCAGCTTCAGGTGCTCAGCTGGTTTTAACCCCTTTGACTTCAGCTGCTCCATCAGTGTGGTAATGTGTCCCTTGTAGAGTGGGATATAGCATGGCTTGACTCCTCAGGCTTCAGGTGCTCCACCAGCGTGGGGATGAAGGTGTTGAACTTTGTTGGTGGTAATGCTTCAAGGACACCTACAGAAAAAATTGCAGAATGAAGCATAACAAATTCAAAACCAGGATGCGATGCTATAAAACTTCTGTACTGTGTTTGGTAAGTCAGGAGATGGATGTTTAAGGCCCGTCCATCCTGACGCTCAGACCCGTAGCGGATAGAAACCATTACAACTGGGGGCGGTGCAGTGTGTCCACACTGCTGCGGTGTCCGTTACAGGACGGCATCGGCGAGTCCACACCGAGACCGGGACTGTTACCATGGCACCCGATCCCACCATGCAGTCCACGCTGCTAGTGGACCGCAGCCAGCGTTCCACACTATGCCCGGTAACGTTATCGAGGTTTAACGTTTCATAACCGTTATTGAAACCACCTCATATGCGGTTTCAACAACGGTTAAGAAAATGCCTTCTGTAACGTTACAGGTGTAAGCAAACCGTTGCGGTAACTACTTGGGCACTCTGTAACATTACAGAGGGTAGGTGTGGACAGGGCCCAAGATTTTATACCTCTCACACTTAAAAAATATTTTGAGTTATAACATGGGCACTGCAAATACTGGGCTGGATTCTCAAAAGGTTTTAGGACTAAGTCACACACTGCAACTCCAGTTGCAGACCAAATTCTCCAAAGCTGCGAGATTACTATTCATATCTGCAGCAGATGCAAAAGATATCATGGCTAGTCCCCCAACCATAACATTTTTCCACAGCTGCGGGGAGGATTTCTATAGCAACACCACCTGCAAGCTGCCGTAAGTTGTGAAGCCAGTCAAACTGGCTCCACTTTTGAGAATACCGTGGCTGCAGGAGAAAAGTACAGCTACATAAGAACTTGTCCTAACAGTAGATCTGCAAGGGATCTCTTGCAGCAGGACACACCTATAGAACTATGGCTGCCAGGCACTAGGACAACGCATAAACTTTCTAGCTAGCAGTCTATCAGGAGCCGTGACACCCCGATGTCAGGCGCTGTCACCACATGCTGTATGAACATAATGAATTTGCCAGCAGAAACAGACCACCGAAGTTCTATCTAAGTATGCTTGAGTATGCAGCTAGCACCCTAGTTTGCAGTTGCCCCATCCCTCCCATTTGTCATCCCACTGCCACCCCACCACTCTCCCGTTCCCTGTCCCATGCCCTTTGAAGCTGTTCACAGATTTACATACCACCACCCATTCTGGTAGTGCTCCCATTTTGCTACCAGCTCTCCGTGAAATAGTGTCTCATTTCCTCCTAAATCTTCCCCTGTATTCTTAGCCCATGCCCTCTGGTGTCCCCCCATTAGCTTAAAGACCCCATCTGTCCGCTCCCCATCCTTATTGATTCCTCCAGATACTTGAATGTCTCTATCATGCCCCCCAATCCTTCTATCCTCCAGGATGTACATATTCAGGTCTCCCAGCCTGCTCTCAGTCTCTCCCTCCATTCCACAAAATCTTCGCTGCCCTCTTCTGTCCCCTCCAGTAACCTGACAACACGCTTCAGGTATGGTCTCCAAAACTGCACAAGATACTCCAAGTGTGGCCTTCCTGCGGCCTGTAGAGGTCAAGATTACCTCTACGCCTGGACAAAAAAAAAAAACTGCTATGCACCCCAGCATTTGTTAAGCTTCTGCAGCCACTCTCCTGCACTGGGCAGTGTTATTCATAGTCCCTGTTACCATTACTCTAGGTACTTCTCCTCAATAATCCCAAGCTTAACCCCTCCCAGTCAGTATTCTCTTCTTGGGTTCTTCGTCCTGAAGTGCATAACTATACGTTTCTTTGCACTGAACCCCAGTGCCACCTCTAACAACTCCACCAGCTTGATTAGGGTCTCCCTGCAGCTGCTTCCATCCTCCATTCCATCCACCACTGCTCCCATTTTGGTGTCATCTGAACAGACTTACCTTGCTCACCACTCCATGTGCAATGTCTGATATGAAGAGCCCAAATAATACCGGTCCTAGCACAGAGCCCTGTGGTACCCCACTCATCATTGGCCTTGAAGTTGAGAGCTCCCTACCACTACCACCTGTTGTAGCCTCCCACTCAGCCAGCTGTAATAGTGGGCGCCCCACCCTCCTCAGTTCTCCTGCCAGAGACTATAAGCAGAAGAGTCCTGCAGAGGAACTGAGGAGGGACAAGACTCCACCAAAGAGCAAGGAGAAAAGCAAACACAGGAGAGCCTCACAGGCTCAGGAGGCAGGGACAGCATGGCCTGCTGCAAAGAGATCCAGGTTGCAGATATAACAATTCACGTCAGAGAGAGGTCCCTGCATTGGGTCTTTACAGATGGGACTGCACCCTCTCAATTGTCGGAGACTGCACGGAAACTTCTAGCTAGCTAATACATAGCAGGGACTGCTCTTCGGCCACATGACAGGACGCTGAAGGGCAGTACAGGGGTGGTCCTGACGCCCGCCATGCAGTTCTCCCACCGGAAGATCCCTGTAAGGGTGATAGGAGAAAGAAACATAACTCCTAGAACCTGGAGCTGCTGGTAATTGCCCTGAAAAGGGACAGGAAAACAGGAGATGGGCAAAGGTGGAGGGAAAGTGACTACTGCAGGAACCTCTCTAAGATCTACAGTTACATTAAGTTCTTACATAAGTGTTACACCTTACTTGAGAGGGTTCCTGCAGTAGGTCTTCACAGACAGGACTGAATATCAACAGCCAAGAAGAAAAAAAAAAAAAGTCGGAGACTGATGTCCGGAGGTGGAAATGTTCAGTAGCAGCTAGAGAGCCTGTTATAAGAGGCCTTGTAAGACAGCAAGTTCAAAACTGGCCCCACGCCTAGAAGCAACATCCAGACTGTAATGCTTGGTGAAAGCATGGACCGAAGACCAAGTGGCTGCAGCACAGATATCGGAAGCAGACACGTTCCTAAAAAGGCAGTCAAGCAGCCATGTCACGAAGTCGAGTGGCTTATCACTTCCCCTGAAGGGATTTCTTAGGTTTTTTTGTTTTTTTTGTGAGTGATCTTTTACCTTCCTTACACACACCGTCCGCCTCCTTCAGGCCCCTAGTGCCCATGCCCCGCAATCCTCTTCAGGAGCTCCCTCACACACACACACACACACACACACACACACACACACACTGCAGCTGATCCCCAAGTTGCCCGGCATATCCCATCTCCAGGCGGGCTAGGGAAGGCACCAGGTGGTGAGGAAGCCCAACACTATTTTTCCACAGTCGGGGTGCTGCTGTGTTGAGAAGGCTCACGGAGGTTCCAGGGAGCATGGAGAGCGGGCGGCAGTCATCCAGTGGCGCCCAAGCTCGCTCCGGCTTTCTTTAGTCCCTCCTGCACGCTATGTGTAGTACCCTGGTCTCCATCAGGGGCCACTACAGAGCGGAGCAACCCCCAGCCATCCACAGGAGAGGAGAGAAGAGCAGTCCTTGGACGCCTATCCTCTCCTTCCCTCTGCCAGCCCCCCGCGCCCGAGTCCATTCCTCGACCCTGGGCCGCCGCGTGGTTCGAGGTTCCAGCCTCCTCAGCCCTCTGTGCCACCAGGCTGGCATTCTCATATTTTGATAAACAAGATACAATTAGCCAACCATCTGGATAGGCTCTGTTTAGAGACAGCCGCACTCCAGACATCTGAGTGCTTAAGCTACAAACAACTGGTCCCACTTGCTGCATACCTCCTTGGTCCGAGATTTAGTATCTCACTATCCTGTGCACATCCAACGTGTGCAAGAGGTATTCCTCCCAATTGGAATATCCAGGAAAATAACCCTGCAGCTGAACTTCTGGTTCAACGTGAATTCCGATACCGCTTTCGGTAGAAAAGGGCTAGTTCACAAAGCCACCCGGTCCCTGTGGAAAATTAAATCAGGCTCCTTTCAAATGAGGGCCTGAAGCTCTGAAATCCTTCTAGCTGAGGTATAGCCACTTAAAAGAGCACTTTCCAAGACAAATAGTGCATGTTGCAACTTGCTGCCAGCTCAAAAGTCCCAGGGGAACTGGACTACGAACCAGAGGTTTTAAGTGGAAGAACCCCTTGAGAAAGTTTTTGAGACCTCCAAATGCGAGAGGTTTTACCATCCACCAGAAGGTGGTAGGCGGAACCGCTGAAAGATGGACCTTCAGGGATGAATAACTTAGGCCCGAATCAGACAAGTGCAAGAGGTACTCAAGACCCTGGGGTGCTGAGCAAGAAAAGGGTCCAGGCCTTTAGCTGTGGCCCAAATGGTGAATCTCTTCCTCTTCCCGCTGTCGATCTAGTGGATGGTTTCTGGCCTCAACTAAGACCGGGCAGCTTACAGCCGGCCCGCCAGCACAGGGTTAGATTTCCGTCCATGCACGCTAGCGACTCCGGTTCGGAAACGGACCGGGAACCGAGGGCCAGCCGGGGAAAGAAGGATTGAGCCCCATGGACTGCTCTCCTTCTCCGGGGAGGTGGGGTTGTGTGCCGGTGCACTGAGGACTCCTGGCAGAGGTTGGGAGATCACACGCCCTGGCGCCAAATACGCGGAGGTGCGGGCGACGCTGGCATCATGTACATCCCAGTCCCTGCTAATGGGGAAAATACTGAGCCGGTCGCCTCTATGACGCCCTGCTCCCAAGGCCTCAATCAGCCTCTGAGGTTGGCTCCCCGACCAGATACTAGTAGTGCGGCCCCGTACTGGGGACTGCCGCAACCCCACCCTCTAAAGTGCTTGTGGGTGACTAGGAGCGCCTGCACTTTCAGAGGTGAAGGCTTGTGGTCCAGGACCAAGGACCGATCCCGACAGTCCGCTCGCCATAAAGCATACTACATAAAAATAAAAAAAGACCTGGGCACCCTGTAAAGACTTACAAATCATGAGATCGCTACGCCCAAAGGTGCCACATGTAAGTGGAGAGACTTGAGGCTTGATGCACCAGGCTGCCCTGCTCCTTTGACAGAAGGTCATGGAGGAAAGGAAGAGGTACTGGGGTTCCAATGCCAGCTGCTGTAGCAGGGGAGCCAGATCTGACAAGGCCAGAGGAGGAGCTATGGAAATCATGCAAGTGTCCTCGGCTTGAAGCTTCAGCAATACCTTCTGCAAAACTGGAAAGGAGAAAAGCATACAAAACCTCCTGTCCAGCAAAAAGACAGCGCATCTCGCCAGAAAACACCATGCCGAGGCGAGCAAGCAAAAAGCGGAGTACTTTGCATTGGATGGGGAGGCAAATAGATCTATTTCTGGCCGACCCCACTGATTGAAAAAGATCTTCCACTACATCTTACCTTGGTTCACACTCAGACGCCTGCTGCAGTGCGGCTGAGACTGTCCACCAGGACATTGTGAACTCCCGGACATGGACTGCTGTCAGTACAGCCATGCTGGACTGCCAGCACCACCCCCGCAACACCTCCCTACAGAGGGGGTGAATGAATAGGGTGCCTCCAATTGCAGCAGTGTTGTAGGTCTGGATTAGTAGTGTTCCCGGTGTAAGAGTCTGAAACCTCTGGAGAGCGTAGCTGTCATCTCCAGAAAGTTTATGTGCAAGTGTTCCTCCTGTGGGGCCATCTTCCTTGGGTTGGGTTGGTCTCTTGGTGGGCTCCCCAGCCTTGAACAGAGGTGTCCGCTAGAGGGTCATGGAAGGAGACAGAGGATGAAAGGGGACCCCAAGGAGAGGTTGGACGCCCTGCCACCACAGAAGATCCCTCTTCATACTGCTGGAAACCAGGACCCTGTGGTCCAGGTCATCAGAGCGCTGGTCCCACTGGAACTAGAGTCTCCATTGGGTCACCCTCATATGCAGTTTGGCCAACGAATTATGGAAATGGCAGCTGCCATTAATCCCAACAGGCAGAGGATAGAGCAGGCTGTGGTCCACCGAGAGCTAGACACAGATGAAGCTGGTCAAACCAAGAGTTTCCACCCAGTTCAGAGGTAAGAAGGCCCTGCCCTGGACGTATCCAGCACAGCTCCAATGAACTGGAGGTGCTGAGAGGGTGAAAACTGAGACTCGGATAGTTCACAGTGATGCAAAGCCGGGAAAGGAAGTCCAGGCTGGTGGACAGAGACTCAAGCAGACTGTCCTGAGACAGGGCAGACAGCCAGTCGTCCCAGGTATGGGAACACACAAATCCCTTTGGGCACAGGGCACGCAGTCACCACCACCAGGCACTTGGTAAAAACCAGAGGTGCTGACGAAGGCCAAAAGGAGTGCACTGAATTGGTAGTGCTTCCTTGAAGATGAACCAAGAAAACGGCAGTGGTCCTGGAGGATAGGGATATGCAGGTAAGCATCCTGCAAGTCCAGTAAGCACAGCCATTCATTCTGTTGGAGCACGGGAAAAATCCTGGAGAGCTAGCATGCGGAACCTCTTGTATTCCACAAAGAGGTTGAGCAGGCTGAGGTCTAGGATAGGCCTCAGATCGCCAGTCTTTTGGCACCAGGAAGAAATGGGAGTAATACCCCATTCCTGTCTGTCCGAGAGGAACCAGCTCTATGGCAGACTTTGATAATAGAGTCTGGACTTCCTGCTGAACGAGGTGCAGATGGCTTGATGGGTAGTAAGACCTGCCTGGAGGATTATCCGGGGTCTGTTCGAATTCTGAGTGCCCTCTTGCAATCAGTTGGAGGACCCAAGTGTCAGCAGTTAACACCTCCCACCTGTCTAAGTGGAGTACGCACCCCCCACTGGAAGAGGTGGAGGGATCCTCTCGAGTCAGGAGGCGGAGAGTAGGACCGCTTACTGCCTTCGGCAAGCTTTTGCCCGAGGGGTCTAGGCACCAGAACCAATGGTGCAGCACCTCCCTGGCGCCTGGTCTGGTTCTGTTGTTCCATCTTTCTGCACGTGTCAAAAGGCTACTTGTTTTTGGGGCCGGAGCGGTACATGGAGCGGGCATCCCGAGGGATCTGCCACTCTTCTGTAGCTCTATAATAATACCCCTCATGCTACATCACAGGACGGAGCCCGTGAAAGGGCGCCAAGAGAGTGGTTTGATGTGTTGGCGCCAATCCTGCAAGACGGAGTCATGCCAGAGGTCCCAGGCAGATGCCTGGCGGCAACAGGACACCAAGACAGTTGGTGGCACGTTATGCATGATGGCTGGAAGATTTAAGTCTCACCTTGTCCAAAAGCTTCTTCCAGAGTTCCTCATCCAGGATAGACTGGAGCTTTTTCTCCATGTCGGTCAAAGCCAACTCCTGGAAAGAGATCATGTGGTACATAATTAAGAGACCTGATAGCGTAGATGGAGAAATTGTAGACCTTGCAGCCATACTGGTCCATCTGCTTGGTCTCTGTCCGGAGGTGAGGCACTCAGATGCTTTGGCTGAGCAGACTTATCGTGGGCGCTGTGATGACTATCGGATTGGCCTTAGGTCAACTCTGAGGTGGCTGGCCCTTCTGGAGATAACAGGTCCTGTCTACCTTTTTAGAGACCGAGGAACGGAGGATGGTTGTTGCCATATTGTTGATGTTCGTCCTTGTGCAGCCCCTGCCCAAGGTGGGATGGGTAGGGGTCCCGATTTGTCAAATCCAGGTGCTCCGCAAGCCTCTTCCTTTAGGATCCATCTCCTGGGATGCCCAGCCACAAGCCTGCTGGATGGATCTAAGGAGCTCTGTAAACGACGGGTCCTCTGCGGAGATTTGGGTGTCCTTGGGTTAGGGTTCCAAAGGGGAGTGAGGATCTGAGTGAGCTGCAGAGTCTGAGTTGGAAGACTCCGTCTGCTAGGAAGAGAGGCTATGTCTGGAACCTCTTCTGTAATCCTGATGCCCAAGAGGGCTCCAGCGGACGCCTGCTAGAGTTCCTATCAGACGCACCAATGGCTGACCGGAGGAGCTCCTAGGGACTGCCCTGGGGTTCAGGGTGGTAACCATGACCAGCTGCAGGTGTCCAAGCTCTTGCAGAAGCTGCAATTTGGCATCCTTCCGCAAGCTGGAATTGTCCCTGTGGTTCCGTGGAGAAGGAGGAGGTCGAGACTGGATAGCCTGGAACCCCCCAAAGGAAGACTGAGGGGTAACCAGGAGCCTGGTACCAACAGAGGTAAGGCTGAGATGGTACCCCTGGTACATGTGGCCCAGCATCAGGCACCCTGGAGTCTGCGCAGCTATGGGTAACCTGGCGACGCCCTCCTCGTCCCGGTAAAGGGGAATCTGCGGTGGCGGACAGCCAGGGTTCGTGCCCATAAGACGGGATGGCAGAGGAGCTGGAGGCCCTGAAGGAGGTGGGGCAGAGGGACTGCTAGGAACATGTGGGTCCATTGGCAGGCCTGGGGTCCCAGCTGGATCCAGAGGCCATCATCAGTCTGGGAGGGACATCGACGGTGAGTGCTCTGGCATCGGGGGCCTGTGTGGACCAAACGCCTGATCCGAGAAAGGTGAGGGAGGTAAAGGAATAGAGACCCCAATAAACAGACCTGCTGGGAAGCGGAGCTCTGAGAAGCGCCGACGAGGAAAAAGGGATCCCCTGCCAGAACCACTCATGTCCCAGGGTTCCAGGGGAAATGACGGGTCAGGCTGAGTCAGAGAGTCCCGGGAGGGAGAACCCTTGGGACGAGAGGATGCCTGGAAGCTGGCTCTGTTCGGATGTCGGGTACAACAGAAAGACCCATCAGGAGAGCTTCGGCAGAGCGGTCATCGGGCAGGCTGCCCACCGACTGATCGGCCTTGACCAAGCCGGACATCTGAGGAGCCAGCGTCCGACTTATCGGGTCACAGTCAAGCAGGCAGCAGCAGAGCTGGAGCTTATTGACTAAGACCATGCACCCCTGCGGCAGAGCGAGGGTGACTTATCGGCCTGAGAGGTGTTGACAGGCCCCAAAGTAAGATCTTTCTGGGAGGAACACCCTTGTCGCACTCTGATTAAGGCGGGGCACCAATCCGCCGGTGCAGACTGAGACAGAGGAGGAGTACTCACCGAGGTAGAGGAGTACTCACCGAGGTAGACACCCCACCTGATGTAGAGTCAACTGCCTGGCGACACTTGGTAGAAGGACTGGTCCCAGTCTCTCTCCTTTTTCATGCACTCAGAGGTGGGTGAAGAGGAACAAGCAGCTCCTGAAGCTTCTTTTCCATCGATGCTAGGCATTTTTTCAGCAGGTGGGCATCAAGGGCTTTCTAGCACCTGACACGTGTGGCCCTGTTGAAGGACTGGCAGATGTCGCAGTCATCAATGCACTGTTTGGGGCCCAGCAGAGGATGCAGCTGGAGGGACGCCCTGTGCAGAATCCACACTGTGAGTGCTTCTTGGTTCACGTGACTGAGAAGACATACAAACGAGAGAAAGACAAAATAAAGGATATAGAAATATTTAGAAAAACGATCACAACTGTAGAAGAGTTCACCGTGAGGTCCGATGTGCACAGATTGATGGCAGAAAAGAACTGGAGGGCAGGCATGGGACTGCCCCCTACATACTGTTACGCTGCATATCCTGGCATGAGATGCCGGGGTGGTCCCATGCCATTTATTGCTAGCTAGAATTTGCAGTGCGGTCCTGACAATTAGGGGCACAGTCCTATCTATGAAGACGTACTACAGGAACCCTCTCAAGTAAGATCTGTGTTACCAGTGAGGGTTCTCCATCTGCAGATTACATAAACTGCAGGGACAGAGACTCTGAGATCCCATATAACAAATGCAAAAATATGGGATGAAAATTACTGAAGGAGTGCAGTTTTCGAAGCACAGTAATCAGGAGAGCCAGGGCCCACTTAACTGTGACACTAACCAAGGTTCTCAAACTGAGGAGGACACACTTAGAGTTCAAAAGCCAACGGAGCAATCCCAGAGGTTGGAAAACAAGTTGGGAGGATGGGATCCCGCTAGAATGGCAGATACGCACTGAGAGCATTGACGATAACCTACAACTCTCTCACCACATCTTTCTCATTAAAAAATTCTCCTGAGCCGGCCCGGTGGCGAGAGGGCTGAGGTGCTGGACGCCACACTCAAACCATGCCAGCGACCTGGGTTCAGGAACGGACTATGGTGCTGGCAGGGGCAAGAGAGGATCGAGCGCCGAAGGACTGCTCTCCTCTCCTGGGGGTAGCTCCACTTGTAGTGGCCCCTGGTGGAGATCAGGGATACTACACACAGCGGTGCAGGAGAGACTAAAGAAAGCCGGAAACAGGTTCAGCGCCACCGATGACGGACGCTGCTCTCCATGCTCCCGGAACCTCCTCCAGCACAGAAGCGCCCGGACCGTGGAAAAATAGTGTGCTGGGCTTCCTCACCACCCGTGCAATGGGATACGCCAGGGCAACTCAGGGATCGGCCAAGAATCTGTGTGTGGAGTGAGAGCTCCTGAAGAGGATTGCCGGGGCAAGGAGCACTGGGGGCCCCAGGCAAAGGCAGACACTGGCGGTGTAGAAGGAAGGAAACAGATCACTCACACACAAAAAATTTTCTAGAGAAAGGGAAGCAAGAGAAAGAAAGGTGGCAGTCTGGCTGGATGAAGCACAGGAGGCGACTGCAAGGAATGGCAGAGTTGCACCAAGAGAAGGAGTCTGACTGGTACATCAGCATATTCAAACATGAAGTCTTGCTGTATTCTGACAACTGCAGCTAGCTCCAGCCTTTGAACTGCCCCGAGAGTTTAGGGTTAAATTTCTATGCAGGGCATAGAATGTTGAGCTCAGAGCTCGGTTGAAGACTCTGTCTGCAGTACTTTGAATCCAAACAGTCAGATTCTTTACTCCGCTTCACAGAACAGTCGCTCGAGATTTCTACTGTTGCTCAGTTCAAAGACTCTGTTAAAGTCTCGGTTTTCGAATTATTTTACAGCGATTCAGTTCAGTCTGTCTGTGGTACAGTAAGTACTTAGATAGTGTGTTTGGATTGTGGAAATTATAAAGTCCCTATCGGTTCGGCTGAACCGATCCTTTAGGTTTTTTGGATTTAGTCATTTTAGTGTGTGGTTACCGGTTCTTATCGGTTTTATATAAAAAAAAAACACTGTTTTTAGGGGGTTCAAATAACTGAATACTGTTAGAAACAGATGACAGTCTTGCCTGGCAGTTACCAAAAAGGGTAAGTTTGGTTAGGTTGGCCATGTCTGAGAAACTCAAGAAAAAAACAGGGCCCACTGGGTTTTAACACTGCAGTGAGTGTGGGGAGCTCTTTATAAGGCAGTCCCACACCACCTGTGTTTACTGTCTGAGTTTGACCACCTCAATCAGACTGCCAAATATGTAAGAATTTTCCCAAGTCTACCCTGGAAAGAGATTAGCAGACTTGGGTAGAAGGAGGCAGAAATCTGCTAAACTGGAAGGCCAGCCCGTTCAGTTACCACCGAACCAGAAGGAGTGCCCTCTGACCAGGGCGATACTTTTGGGCAAGAGGAGAGCTGATCCTGAGGGGTCAGTTCCTACAAAGAGGAAGGAAAAAACTGCCGTTCGGATCCAGAACTCTATGTTCCAACCACGGAAGAAATTGCCCGAGCAATTCTGATTGTGGAATCGCTCGGTTCCGACCGATCCGTCCCAGTTGGTAGGGGTTCGGTCGGTTCCTCCGTTCAGGATTATGCCCTGAAGATTTTTATGAATCGGATCTTAAGGAGGAGGACTGTGAACAATGTGAGGATTATGATGAGTGCTTAGGAAGTCTGGATGTGCCTATAGAACCGGACATCTCCCCAGACAGACCTTCTGGTGTTTCCTCCTAGGCTCTCTGAGTCCCTCCCCATTTTCTGTTTTACAGGAAAGTGGCAGAAACCCTCCAACTTCCTATGGAGGAGGCTGTGGAGGACCAAGAAGAGCCTGCCTTAGTTGAAATGATGGATATCCCAGAGTCTAAGAGACTGTCTATTCCCTTCATAAGTCTTTTGGGAAGCAGACTCAAAACATTCTAAAGTCTCCTAACTCTATACCCTCATGCGACAGAAGGATGAACAAGAGGTATACTCGGTCAGGCTCGGATACGGAGTTTCTTACCCAGCAATGCAGCCATGTTGGGTAGTGCAGGCTGCAGCCTGAGACAGGCCAGGCATTCCGCTGGCTTCACACCCCCCAGATAAAGACTCCAGGAAGTTGGATGCCATGGCAAAGAAACAGTACATGGCATCCTCTTTGGGACTCAGGCAGGCTAATTATATGGCCTATACAGCCAGGTACCAGAAGTCCAGATGGGACACTAATACTGGCACTAGCTAAGCAGGCTTCCCCAGCTGGCCAAGGAGCTGAGGGGTGGCTGCTGATGGGATCGAGGCATCCAAGGTTCAGTTTCATGCTGCTGTGGACTCCAATGATGTGTCAAGAGTCATGGCTACATCTGTGGCTCTTCGAGAATGGCTTGGCTCAGATGTACTAGCCTTTCACAGGACACCTAGGCTAAGGCCATGGATTTCCTGTGGTGGGTAATTTTTGTGGGAGCAGACAGAGAATTACATGAAGAAAATGGACTAATATAGGACCACTTACAGGAGTGCACAGGCCAAGGAAAGGCAGGCAACTCCTCAAAAGCAGAAGCCAGGGGCAGGCCTTTCTACCAAGCGCAGGCCTCTTCTCCCTTTTCCCAGAGGGGGTTCTTTAGAGGAGAGGCAGAAGGGGGATGAGCAGGGCTGCATCCACCCCTCAGCCTAAGGCTCCTGCCAAGCAGACACCCTGAGGTGTCAGCCCAGGTCGACTCTCCCATACCAGTAGGAGGCAGGCTGGCTTACTTCATCCAGGACTGGAAGTCTATTACTTCAGACAAATGGGTCTTGGGACTGGTCCTCAGCTTCAAAAGATTTCCAAAGCTGAGGCCCAGATCTTTTCCACCTGCAAGTACCTCCGAACTTTGCAAGCAGAGGTTTCATCTATGTTGGCTCTAAGGGCCATAGAGAGGGTGCTCTTACCTATACAGGGGCAAAGGTCTGTACTCCAGGTACTTCCTTACCCCAAAAAGACAGGGAGTGGCGACTCATCCTGAATTTAAGATATCTGAACAAACATCTGTTAAAACCAAAGTTCAAAATGGTGACTCTGGAATAAATCTTTCCTCTCGGCCAGGGGACTGGCTAGCCTCCCTGGACCTCAAGGATGCCTCACATTCACATCAGGTGCTCCCACAGAGAGTACCTGGTCTCGAATGCCTTCAGGCCATTATCAGTTCAGGGCAATGCCCTTTGGCCTACCTAACATCAGCTCCAAGGGTGTTCACAAAGTGCCTGGCAGTAGTGGTGGCCTTTTAAGAAGGAGAAGACTGCAGTGTTTCCACATCTGGACGACTGGCTCATTGTGGGACAGTCCCCAGACCAAGTCAAGTCAGACCTCCAAGTGACTAAGCAAGTGCTCACTTCCTTGGGGTTTCTTCTCAACCTTCCAAGTCAGTTCTCGAACCTGTACAGCTTCTCACTTTTATAGGAGCAGAGCTAGATACAGTCAAGGCAAGAGCTTTTCTTCCCATACAGAGGGTTACAGCCATTTCAGAGCTGGCCTCTTTCCGTCTTCTGGTCTCTCGACCAGCAAGGCATTTACCTTCGGCTTCTGGGTCACATGGCAGCTTCTACAGCAGTGGTCCAAGGAGCCAGGTTTCAAATGAGGGATATTCTGTTCCATCTAAGGTCCTTCTGGTCCCAAAGAAGGATCCTCTTACCAAACTAGTTCCAGTGACTCAGACTCTGATCCAGGCACTTCAATGGTGGCAGGATCAGGACAATCTCAGGCAAGGGGTTCCTTTACAATCAGCCCCACTCTGTGGTCCTTACCACAGATGCTTCTTGCTGTGGTGGGGAGCCCATCTCAGGGCTATCAAAACCCAGGGACAGTGGTCCCATCAAGAGTCCCTCCTGCATATCAATCTTTGGAGCTCAGGGCAGTGTTCCTGGCTCTGCACGCCTTCTCAGTCAGTGCAGAACAAGGTGGTACAGGTCAGGACAGACACCACCACCACGTGGTACATCAACAAGCAGGGAGGCACTTGGTCCACAGTCTTGTGCACAGAAGCCATGAAACTATGGTCTCTGGCTTACTCTCTGCAGACATCCTTAGTTGCAGTCCACCTTCTGGGAAAGGACAATGTGATGATAGATGCACTGAGCAGAATCTCCCAGGGCCATCACTTAATGGTCTCTAGATCACCTGGTGCTAGAAGTGATTTTTCCAGGTGGGGCACCACAGAGGTAGATCTCTTTGCAGCCCCAGACAATCACTAACGCCCTCTGTTTTGTTGCAGACCTCCAGTACTGGGCTCAGTCCTCTGGATGCTCTGGTTCTGAACTGGGAAGGAAATTCCTCTATGCCTTCCCTCCTTTTCCTCTGTTGTGCAAAGTTCTGGTCAAAATGAGGTCACAATCCTGCAAACTAATTCTGATTGCTCTGGACTGGGCCAGGCAGCCACGGTGTCCCCTGCTGCTGTCCCTAGCAGTCAATCTTCCCCGTCCTCCCTAGGAAGTGCAATCTGTTAACCTCATCTCAGGGGAGGATTTGGTCGATCAATCTCAAGGCATGGCTTTTGAAGAGTTAGAATATGCAGATCTGCATCTGTCCCAAGGGGTTCTGGACATTCTCAAAGCCTCTCAAAGCCTGCCACCAGAAAAACTTACAACTCCAAATAGAAGAGATTCAACATTTGGTGTTCCAAGAAGCATATATCCCCAGACACTGCTGAACGTCTACAGTTCTGGATTATATGGTTCATCTTAATGGTCTAGGCCTCAGACCAGCTACTCTCAAGGTACATTTGTCAGCTGTTTCTGCTTCTCTGGCATCTCATCCTGTATTCTGTACATTTTTCAAAGGATTGCTTCATACCAATCCTCCTATTAGGATCCTGCTCCTGCCTGGGATTTGAATGTCTGCATTGCTCAACTTATGCGACCCTTTTGAGCCCATGACCTCAGCAGAGCTCAAGTACTTGACTTGGAAAACTGTGTTTTGGTTGCTGTTACCTCTGCCAGACGTATCACTGAATTGCAAGCTCTGTCAGTTGAACCGACTTAACCTCATTCCATAGGGACAAGGTGGTCCTCAGAACCAATAGGAGGTTCCTACCCAAAGTGGTTTCTGATTTCCACTTGAACCAATCCATGTCTCTTTCCTGTGTTCTTCACTGATCATGCTTCCTCAGAAGAGCTAAGATTACACAGTTTAGATGTTAAAGAGCCCTTAGTTACTACATAGAACGCATAAAGGGTCACAGGTTTGACTCCCTCCAGTTGTTCCTCACTTATGGGGAAATAGGTAAGGGCAAACCTGCCACCAAGAGAACTATTGCCAGGTGGATTGTGTCCTGTATCCAATTCTGTTATGAGAAACTGGGAAAAATTCCTCCCTCAGGCCTGAGGGCTCATTCCACTAGAGGTGCAGCTGCATCTCTTGCTGCCGCCAGGGATATTCCTTGTTAGAAATCTGCCAAGCAGCCACCTGGAAAACAGTTCATACCTTCACCAAGCATTACTCTCTGGATCTCCAGGCTCGGAGTGATGTTAAATTTGGTGCAGCAGTGCTTCAGAGCCTATTCCCAAAGTAGGTTCTGTCCCTCCTCCTTGGAGGTACTGCTTGTAGTTCAGCAATTGTCAGAATACAGCAAGATTTCATGTTTGAAGAAAAATTACTCACCTTAGTAATTATGTTTCTTCTACTGAAGTCTTGCTGTATTCTGACCTCCTCCCGCCTCCCTCGGAACCTGTTTTTGCTAAGTGGGTGGGCAGGTGCAGTGTTGCACCCTAGGGCATCTTCAGCACACTTCCTATTGGGTGCTTTAGTTTGCTATTAAGAATTTGTTATGCTTTATTACCTGGTTTATGGGTTTCCTGACTTGAGTCTTCCTTTGGGAGCGAGACTGTTAGTTGCCAGTTGGCTAGTAGAAATTTTACAGTTTCCACATTCTGATAGGTCAGTGAGTTTTTAGCTCGTAAGAATCTGGCGGTTTGGATTCAAAGTACTGCAGACAGAGTCTTAAACCGAGCTCAAGCTAAAAGTTCTATGCCCTGCATAGAAATTTAACCCTATACTCTCCGGGACAGTTCAAAGGCTGGAGCTAACTGCAATTGTCAGAATACAGCAAGACTCCATTAGAAGAAACACAATTAGTAAGGTGAGTAATTTTTATTTTCCCTGCTCCTCTTCTACGCCTGTTCTCCTATATCCCTTCTGAAAAGGAAGGGGGACGCGTCTCAGAACAAACAAGCTAGAGACCCCATTGGGGGTACTTTTATGTTCTTTTCCTGCCAAAATACAAAGAGGTGATAGGATGGGAACAGCTAGAGAAATTGTTAAAATGTTTTTTTTTTTTTTTTATAATTTGTTTCCTTTGAGAGCCGCAAAAGGGGCTACAAAGGAGCTAAAATAACACTCAATGTGTCTCCCCCAATCGTGCCCCTCAGGTAGAAGGGGATTAAAGAGACAGAAAGAAAGATAAGAAAGCTGTCCAGATGTCTGGCCACTGAGGGGATGGTGGTGGGTTCTAGTAATGAATGGTGAATATATTCTGGAATATCAAAAGTATAGTGAGTATACAATTTTATGTTCCAAGAATCAATCTCACCATTCATTACTTCATGAGACAGGGTGTTGGTGTATCCTGAGGGAAATGGTTTTTCCTCAGCCTATTGTGTGTGTGTCTGGGGGCACAAAGAGGTGGGGTTCCTATGGGCCTGGCAAGGCCCAAGGCTGTTCAGGGGCAGTTGGAAGTTCCCGTGGCCTGGGAACAGGAAGACACCCAGCAAGCTCACGATAGCAATGCGGAGAAGAAATGCATCCCCCGAACCATGAGAAAATCACTCTACACTGTGTCAAGGGTGACAACCTGGAGAGACCAAGTCATGCCGTCTGCCCAATGCAGACTGAAGTTCCCATCAACCTGGAGGCTATCTCACTGGCATCAAAGGACACCTTTGCCTGGTATTTCGCCAGCTCCAGGCCCTATGCAGAAAGGCATCACGGCTTATCTGGTTTGCTCAGTGTGGCATGGACACCAAGAGCTGTCCCTCCATTGCCCACAGGTGCCTGCCTTAGGTGTTTGGTACGCTTTGTGTGTAGAGATGCACAAGATGGTGTGTGCCACCGAGGAGAAACAAAAAAACAAAAACACTGACCTCAGGCATCAAACTGCCCAGAGTCTGACACTGGGTGATGGTCATGCACTGGGCACTGATGCCCAGAGGGGTGTCCAGAAGCTGGACCCCAGAATTAGGGTGTGGTATGACTCCTGAAACTCCACAGGTGCACAGTATTTGTGCTGGTTGCCCCTTGGGGCTGGAGAGGGGCAGAGAGATTGAGCCTGACATCTCTAGACACCGCCGCTAAAGGCCCAAGCCATGTTGGTATGACTGAATAGTCATGACTGTACTCCCAAGGAAGGACAGCAGCCAACAAGCAAGACTGTGGATTAAACATAGTCTAGCTGTAGCTCCATCATCAGCTCTCCAAGGAACTGCTGGAAATGAAGGTATTCAGCGCCTGAGATCATCACCGGCTGCTGAATCCAAAATCCTTTCTCTCCCAGTGCTGCCAGCGGCATCACAAAGGACCCAGCTGCACTAATGGCACAACTCTGTTTACTGGCTTCAGTGCAGGAAGCTGAAGCAGCAGCAGACCACAACCACCAAGGAGCCCACAGGTGTAGGACCAGCACACAACTCTGACCTCACCACTGAGGGTGTCCGTACTCGGAAGGGTTCCAGACTGGGTGGGTGTGTAACCTCCCTCCCGGAAGAAATCTGTTGTCCCATCGACCCATTCCCAAGGCCGAGTCCCTTGTGTGAGGACTGCCTCCAAAAGTGGGGGATGAGTGACCCCACTTCATTGCACGATCTCAAGTGTGTGGAGTCCATGAAAAACAGGTGTCACAATTGCCCATGAAGTACTGCACTCCATGGCAAATCCAGCAACAGTCATGTCGGTACCAAACAGACATGCTGTATTTTTCAACAGGAGCACCGATGCATTGGGGAGACTCCATCTTCATTTCGACTTCTGAGGCCCTTGAGACTGATATGACTGACTTTGGAACATAACAGAAATGAGGAGGAAAAAAAAAAACACCATAATTCAGTGCCATATAAGGCTAGAGAAGAGAGGTGGTGTCAGAATAAAGGTGAAAGAAGTCATGGCATTGAGCAGGCGGCGATGACTGAACTGAGCACTTATAAATGGTGAACGCTTCACGGAGTGTGACCTCTATGATGAGAAGAATAGAACCGAGAAGAGCAGGGATGGTGTTGGTTACTGGCCAGTCTGCAAGCGCCACATCATGTGTCAGCCTCTTGGGCAGTGCTGTCGCATCAATCCCAGAGCTCAAGAGCTTTAAAGCTATACACTTCCGTGGGGTCCTAGCTCCTCCGGCACAGCACAGTTCACTAAATTTGTGATACTCAAACATGTCTGGAGCAAAGTGAGTGTGCTACAAGCATGTTTGAATATAGTCCGTCTCCAAAAAGCAAGAGCCACTAAAAAGTTCAATCAGCACAATTCACATCCCTCCTGCTGACCAAAGAGAGATGCACTATCTGGTCACTGAAAACATACAGGCTGTGATGGAGCCAACTCATTTAGGGCATCTCAGACCAGGTAGTGTCACAACAGTTTATAATGTTTGTTCTGTGGTGAATCACATCCTGTGTAGGTTTCTTTTTGTTGTTATACAGTAATTAGGCAGTTTGTGATTTTTGTGGAGTTGTCCTTGTCATCGGGATTAGCTGGCTTGTTACTGTGTGGTGGCCTGTTGATTAGTGGCACTGTGACTGTCACTGTTTGATAGGCTTTCTGGGTTGAGGATTTCTTGCTTAAAAAAAAGGCATTTATTGAAATTTTGTTTGCACTAGAATCAGACTGTTGCCAAGAACAAGTTTTCCTAGCATAGTGTTCTAGTTCTGATAGAACATCTGAAGTAGCAGCCCACTGAGTTCTAGAATATTGAGATTTGCTGTTACATTTGGATGGTAAAATACAAATTCCTTATGAGCGGCTTTAAAAAGTAAAACTTGTGGCACTCTTGAAAACCTATTGATCATCATTTCCATCTTTTCTCCATTTGCTTTCTTTCACTTCTTTAATCTCTCCCTAGTATATTTTGAGTTCATTACAATAACTAGAGATATGTACAGATACAAATCTGATCATTAGTGTAATCTGTAGCTAAACTGAGATGTTTGTCATTGACTGAAACATTTACATGCATGTTAATTCATACAGTCCAATATTGAGCAAACGTAATGTTTGTATTTTTTTGTTCGTTCTCATTGAAAATTACCAATGTAACCACCCCACCCCACAGTTGGGGCTTACCAGATGACACCTCCCGTGTTGTGCCACATTGTCTCCGCCCAGTTGAGCTCCTGAATGATCCTGCTGGCCACGTGAAGAAATAATTAAAAGTAAAGCCATGTTGTGGCAGGGTTGCCACGTCGCTGTGCAGCCCTTGTGCGAGCTGCTGTGGTCTGCTCCTCCCCTCTCTCGCACTGAAAGAGGCTGCAGCACTCTAAAGTAAAAAGCCGTTCTGTGCAGCTGATAGAGAGCAAACCTGTCTGTGTATGCCCAGGCCCAGAAAGTAAATAGAAATGAAAGGGTCCGAGACACTTAGGGGAATTAAATAAAATGTTTTAAAGAGCTTAAATGCTAAGTAAATTCAAGGGAGCCTGACATTTAAAAGGAGGCGCAGAGGCTGCTCATGAATAAATAAGAGCTGCTGTGTCCTGAGGGGTTAATGCTACAGAGGTAGTGACAGGCACGTGAAGCCTGATGGAAATTTATTTTGCAGTTGCTGCATAGGGCAGCTTAATAGCCACAACTGTATGTTTTTAAATGAATGTAACTTTATGGTTTGCATGCAATACAATGTCAAACTTGGGACAGAAATGTCTGACTGGCGCCATGTTTGCCAGTCTGGTGACCGCTAACAGCCAATCAGGAAGACAGGATCCAGAGGAGCTGCTGTAAAGGCTCCTGGTAAAAGAGGCGATACCAGCTTTGACCACCAAAACAGCCACCCAATAGGGCATCGAAGAAGTCCATTAACTGCCTTTTTGTGACGGACAGCTGGCATAAACCAGTCAGAGACTGTTCTTTTCTGAAGCTCATAAGGAGAGGCAATCAGTTCAGTTCTATTCAGACAGCTGAGAACAGAGTTTGAATTCAGCCAGTGTGTTGACTGGAGCCCCTCCTGAGGGAGGGGGCTCCTACCTCTTGCTCCCTGATCCTGAGGGCAAAAGAAATAGAAATGCATAAGACTTTCAGTGGAATACGGTTCCAGTGCATTTCCTGTTTAAAAGGAAGAAAGGAAAAAAAAAAAAAAAGAGGTTACTCACCTGTAACAGTAGTTCTACGAGTGGTGTATGTTGTTCATCCACACTGTCTGGCATTGTCCCTTTCTCTTTAAATCTTGCTGGAAGTCTTCAAGCTGGCTCCTCCCACCCACCCAGGTGGTAAATACCTCGCTCCCATGACGCCAGATCTAGCCGCTGGAATCAAGGTTGTGCGCCTAAGCTGGGGAGGTCGGGTGGGTGCGTGTGGATGAACAACATATACCACTCCTAAAACTGCTGTTACAGGTGAGTAACCTGTTTTCTAGGAGCGTGGATATGTTGTTCATCCACACTGTCTGACAGACTCCTAGCAGTTCTCCGGGAGGAGGGAGGCAAGGCGACACCCCTACTTAGGAAAAAGAGATTGGAGAACCGAGGCCCCAAAACCAGCATCTCGGCGTGACTCAAGGTTGATGTCGTAATGGGTAATGAAGGTGTTTGCTGACTTCCAGGTAGCAGCCCAACAGATTTCCTGGATAGGGATGTCCCAGGAAGCAGCCACTGATGCAGCAGTATGGCGGGTAGAATGAGCCTTATCCCTGTGGGAGGCTCCTTGTCCGCCAACTCATAACACAGACTTATGCATGATGTGATCCATCTTGCAATAATGCAGCTGGCTGCAGGTCTGCAAGAAGTGGCTTCAGCATAGGTGACAAACAGCTGGTGAACCTCTCCCAATTTCCGCTGCCCTCTCCTTATAGTAGGAGAGACACGTCCTGAGGTCCAGAGTATGGAGCCTGTACTCGCATCCGAGGTGTAGTTAGGGTAACATACCGCAGAGTCAACACCTGGTTAAGGTGAAACTCTGACACCACCTTCGGAAGGAATTTCAGGTGGGGCGAGGACAACTTTGTCCCTGTGAAAGACCAGATAAGGGAGTCCATCGAGGCGCCTGGAGTTCCCCTGTCCTTCTTGCTGGCGTGATAGCCACCAGAAAGGCAGTCTTCCACAAGTGCGAGAGCTCACACTTGTGCATGGGTTGAACGGCTTGCCCATGAGCTCCGCCAAACCAGCAAGAGATCCCACGGAGGTGGAGGTTCACACACGGAGGATATGATCCAGGCCTTTGAAAAGTGCCCGACCACCGTCTCCTTGTGCCAACATCAGCTGACCGGCCCGCCCGTAAGCCGAGATGGCTGCCAGGTGCACCTAAGGGTCGATGACTGAAGACCCCTTTGGAGAGGGACCAAAGGTAGTCTAGAATGTTAGTCACAGAGCAGGATAATGGGTCCAGGCTTTACTCTGACACCAAATGGAAAACCTTTTCCATTTGAAGGCATACCATACACTGGTCGATTCCTTTCGAGATGCTTCCACCACGGTGTAGACATCCTCAGAAAGACCCAGAGCCTGGAACTCTAGCAGCTCGGGAACCAGGCTGCGAGGTGCAGGGATTGAAGGTCCAGTGGAAGACCTTCCCTGGTTCAACGATATCAGGTCCGGGCGTATACAAAGCTGCTCCGGGGTCCTGCAGCTGAGGCGGAGGAGATCTGGATACCAGAACTGGTGTGGCCAGTCTGGGGCTACAGGATCACCTTCGCCTTGTCCCTCCTCACCTTGAGTAACACCTTGTGGATCAAGGGAAATGGAGGGAAGGCAAAGGAGGCCTGGTGTCCACGGCCTCGAGAAGGCATCCCCTGCAGCGAGCCCTGCTGAGGGTGCGGGCATGGGCACAGTCTCAGCTTGGTGTTCTCCTGGAGCGAACAGGTCCACCAACAGTTTGCTCAGCGGGAGAACAGATCGTAAGCCTCGTCTGGATGGAGAGACCACTCGTGGGATGTCTGGCCTATGCGGCTGAGGCATCTGCCAGTTGATTCGAGACTCCTGCCACATGAATGGCCAGGAGATCTGCCTCAACCGGCTGACTAGGTCCAGATCCAGGCGCCTCCTGCAAAGCAGGCGGGAGTGCGTGCCCCCTGTTTGTTGAGGTAGTACATGGTCGTGGTATTGTCTGTCTGGACTTGAACCACTTGACCCGGAGCTGAGGAGCGAAAGCTGACAGTGCCAGTCTGACTGCTCTGAGCTCCAACAGGTTGATGTGGCATCGGGAACTCCTCGGGGTCCAGAACCCGTGAGCTCTGTTGTCCCCATGTGGGCTCCCCAGCCCATGAGAGAGCATCAGTCATAAGGACGACCATCGGCTCGGGACAGACGAACAGGATCCCTTCCGCAAATGACTCGGGATGGTCCACCATTGAGAGCGTCCACACCCTCTGGGTGACAGTGACCAGCTGGTGAAGAGACCCTGACGCTGAGACTACTGGGCGGCCAGCTCCCATTGAAGAGGGCATGTGCCCGGCCCAACGGACCACTGAGGTGCATGCCGCCATGTAACCCAGGAGGCGAGGAAGTCCCGGGCAGGACGCAAGTGCCCAACCAGAAATGATTGGGCAAAGGAGGAAAGAACCTCCACCCTGTCCACCGGGAGCCGAGCTCTGGCTTGACGAGAGTCGAGCTCTGCCCGACAAAGCCCATCACCTGAGAGGGCATGAGTTCTGACTTGCCTCATTGATTAGGAGGCCCAGATGGGAGCAGGTTCAGAGGGTCAGGTCCTGGACCTCTCCACCTCCTGTAGGGAGGAACCCGCAAGGAGCCAGTCGTCCAGATAGGGGTAAATACAAACCCCTTGGCGCTGTAGATGGGCTGCCACCACTGTGATGCATTTGGTGAAGACCCGTGGGGCCGATGACAGGCGAGCGGTGGCTCTGAACTCGTACAGGGTCCCTTCAACCCTGAAGCGGAGGAACCACTGATGGGACGGACGGATTGGGACGTGGTAGAACGCGTCCTGAGGATCCAGTGAACAGAACCATGTTTCGCTCCAGAGATGGTATGATCTGGTTCAGGTTACCATCCGGAAGGTGCGAGACCTGAGATATCAATTCAGGTCGTGGAGATCTAGGATGGGCGCCAACCCCGTCAGCTTGGGCACCAGGAAATACCTGGACACGAAGCCTGGGTCTGTGGGAGGATCCAGCACTGGAGCTACCGCCTCCTTGTGGAGGAGCTGAGCAATGTCGTCCCGAAGAGCTGACTGCGCCAACTGAGATCCTTTCTCCCGTGGCACAGGCCTGGCTGGGGGATACTGCTCGAACTCTAGAGGCAGTCCCTGCCCGACCACTTCCAGAACCCACCTGTCCAGTGATACTGTACCAGGTGGAAAGAAGTGGTGAGCCAGCCCCACGAAGGACCCAGAACTGGCGTGGCGGTGTAGGGAGGCCACCCCGACCCATCATTGTGCAGGCTTGGAGGAGGAGGAGGAGGCACCTGGACCAGCACCTCGGCCTCCTTTGCAGGGCTGTTGGGGACCTTGCTTGGGCCTAGGGCGCCAAGCTTGAGCCTACTGCTGTTGCTGACCTCCCTGGAAGGGGCTGTCTAACTGCAGGGAAGAATGCCGAAAGGGCTTCTTACGCTTCTGCTGGTTCTTGCCCGAAGAACCCTTAGCAGAGGTGGCATCTAAGGTAGCATTAGACTGCTCAATGCGCTTGTAGATGACCTGCCACTCCCGGACCGAAGAGGTCAGTGCCAAGGAAGGGCACGGCCAGCTAGCTTGTGCTGAGTATCCGCGGAAAGGGACAATCTCAGCCAAGCCCTGCGGCGAGTGGCTACTGCGGCAGCTAGTGAGCAGGCACAGGAATCACCAATGTCCAGGGCCGCTTGGAGCTATTTAGCAACAGCACGGCCTGGTCCCGGACCTGCTTGACCGAGTCGCATGTCTGCTGGGAGATGAGGAGAACTTCATCATGACCCCAGAAGGGCGTGAGAGAGTGTGCTATGATTACTGCTGAGCTAGCCTGACGAAGGCCTAGGGATGATGCCGCGTAAATCTTCCGGCCCAGTGGTCCATATTTTGGACTCCTTGTCCGGACAGTAGTCAGTATCCTGCAGAGCTGCCGTGCGCCTAAACACTGAGGCAGTCCAAGGCTCTCAGCCGAGGATGCTCAATGAAGCCCGCCAAGGACCCCATGGGCACCACGTGCTTGCAGGGCCATATGGGCAGACGGACCAGGCAAGAGGCAGGGCACTGCCAAAGCTCCAGCCGGGCCAAGTATGGCTTGGCCACTGGAAGGCCTCAGTCGGGTATCCTCTTGAGAATATCCATGAGAGGATATTCTGACTTCTTTGTATGGGCTGCAAGGCATACCTGTGGACTCGAAATGAGTGAAGAATGTCCTGGAAGGAAGAAGAACCTTCTTCCAGACCTGCCACTGACAGCTCATCATGTGAGTGAGGCCAGTAGTATCAATCGAGGAATCCGGATACAGGGTCTCCCATAGAAGTCCCCTCGATGCGCCTAGGGCGATCAGGAGTGACTGTAATGGGCAACCTATGGGGCAAGCCCGTGGTTGGCCGATTCTCATAGAGGGCCTCCCAGAGACTGTTTGGGTGGTGATTCCACAAAATTGATGAGAAGCCCGTAACAGGCCGACCAGAAATACGTCCGGTCCCGGAGGAAGAACCGAGTCCTCGGAACCGAGAGAGTCGGTGTCGGCCGAAGAGGCTGGGGCCAAGTAATGGCTGGTACAGCCTGAGTAGATGGTTTTGACCAGTCAAAAGGAGTTGCTGCCACATGAGGTCCTCATAATGTCGACGGAGTTTCTGTCTAAGTCTCTCCTTGTCCGAGGAGGATGAGAGCAGTAGCAGCGCCTCTTCCGGGAGTGTTTGTGACCCTTTCTCGGTTTACCAACCGGCAAGGCCGGTTCTGTCGGTTTGAAGAAGCGATTTGGTGAAAACCGAGATTCCGGCTATTGTCCCTTGATTGGGATGCCCGAAGGACAGGTCTCTCGTCGGGTAGGAGAGAATGAGGTCCTCTCCTAGGAGTCAGCGACGAGCGCTCGATTGGGTTAAGAGAAATCTTGGCGGTTCTGCGTATCCTTGGCTTCAGTGCCCTGGCCTGGCGGAAGGTCAAAAGCGGCAGCCGAGAAAGCAATCTCGACCGTGGCAGACCACCTGCTCCTGAGTGTCAGACTGCTCTCGGTCCCAGGAACGTCTTCTTGACTAGAAGAAGAAGAAGAAGATTTGGGGTCCTTGTCCTTTTCTTGGATCAGGAGGTCTGCAGGCCGAAGGCGCCTCACCCTTGGTGGGGAGAGACTGGCACAACTCCCGGAGTATTTCGTGAAGGTGGTGCCCAGGTTGGGTGGAGCGAAGAAGCTTCGGTTGGCGCAAGCTTGGGCAGCTCCTCTAGAAGGCCGCATCTGCTCGAGCTGAGCAGGCGGATCCCGCAGCCAGCGAACTGCCCACCTGGCCTCCTATTTCACGGTGGATTGCGAGCTCCGGTCTCCCCAGCTATAAGGCGCCGTGCGGTCCTCAGAGCAGTAGGATGGAAGGCCGAACAGATGGCGCAAGCAGTATCATCTGCAGGCGCCTAGGCAGTAGGCATACGAGAGGTGGGGATCGGTGCGAGACATTTTTATCCACAAGGACACCGCGAAGAAACCAGAGACGACTTGTCCTCAGGATCCGAATTGTAAACTGGCGAGTTTTAAAGCAAGTAAGTACGGCGAAACCGTCAATTTGACTTCAGGGCCTATGGTACTTGCAAAAGTAGCACGAGGAACCTGTATCTTCCAGTGGAAAGGAAGATCGGTGTCATGGGGCGGAGCCGAGTATTTAACACCCGGTGGGTGGGAGAAGCCAGCTTGAAGACTTCCGCAAGATTTAAAGGGAAAGGACAATGCCAGACAGTGTGGATGAACAACATATCACGCTCCTAGAATCCCAGTTCTCCCGCTGGAGACTCCTGGCCACTGGATGACACAGAAGAGAGACTGAGGATCCGCCATCAAATGGCAATCAGATTAGTATTGAGAACACCTGATCCTAGGAGAAGGATATTGGAACCAAAAATCTACCTCCAGCGGGACAGTGGGAGAAAGTACCTGCTGCAAGAGCTGTTCTCAAGGTCTACTGTTACGCTAAGTTCTTACATTACTGTACTATCTTACTTCAAGAAACAGCTCCTGCAGCAGGTTACACCATTAGAACTGATTCCAAGCAATAGTGGAAATCCCACACCATCGGGAGGAGGAAGGTAGAAATCCTTTAGAGAAACCTAAGCCTAGGACAGAAGTCCTTGAAGGCCTGCTAGACCAAAACCTGCTCTTGCCTCAATGCAACATCCAGGCTATAATGCCGATAAAGGTGTGCACAGTGCTCCAAGTGGCTGCTGCACAAATGGCTGAGGTGGACACATTCTTAAGGCCGCAAAGGAGGTAGCCACCCTCCTTGTGGAATGACCTTGCTGGCGTCTGGTAAGGGTTTGTTGTGCTTCTGGTAACATAACGTGATACAATGTATAAGTCACCTGGACAGCGACTGTTGGAACGGAGCTCCCAGCATACTGTGGGTGAAGGATACAAAAATCTGATCAGATTTTCGGTGGTGTTGTGTCCTGTTCAGGTAATATCGAGACACCTATGCACATCTACAGTGTGCAACAGGGCCTCTCCTCAATTTGAATATTTAGGAAAGTACGCTGGTAGTTCGATATCCTGATTAAGAGTGACAGCCGAGACAACCTTAGGCAAAAACTTTGAATTTGGTCCATAAGGATACCCTGTCCTGGTGGAAAAACAAATAAGGTTCTTTGCACATCAGTGCATGAAGCTCGAAATTCTTCTGGCGAGTAATGGCAGCTAAAAACAACGTCTTCCATGTAAGGAGGCGTAGCTAGTAATCACGCGGCTGGTTCAAAAGGTGGCAGGTAAGCTGCCCAGGACAAAGGTAAATACCATGGAGGAATAGGATCCTTAATCAGAAGTCTAAGGTGGAGGACACCTCTCATGAAACTACGTGCCGTGTCCAACTGAGTTATGGGACATTGGCCTATAGGAGTGTGATAGGCTGAGATGGCACAAAGGTGTACTTTGATCGAGGAGTAGCCAAACCTGTCTGAAAAAGAGACGGGAGGTAGCCAAGACCAACTTCTCTGGACAGTCTAGGCGAAAATCCCGTGCTTGAGCCCAAAGGCAAAAACTTCACGCCATTTCATGGCGTAAAGTATCAGTGGCCAGTTTTCGTGGCTACCAGAGCGTCAGCTACCTCTTGTGAGACCCGTGTGCCGAAAATGGGTATGTCTCTAGAAGCCAAGCATGCAGGCTCAGCGAATGAAGGTCCGGATGGACCAAGGAGCCCGCCTCCTGAGACAACTAGTGAGAACTGTTTGGCAGAGGCACTGGAGGTTCCCGGGATAGCTGATGCAGTGAGGAGACCAGATCTGCCTGGGCCAGAGCAGCGCTGATAAGTATCAGTGTCGCTTTCTCATGAAGTTTTAGAAGGACCCTCTGGATCAACGGAGGGGGAGGAGCATAGAGGAATCTGCCCGACCAGGAGAGGGACAAAGTCTCACCAGAAAACATCAGGCCCTGGATCTAGTGAGCAAAAATTGGGCAGTTTTCGTTGGATGGGGAGCAAAAAGGTCTAATTCTGGTGTACCCCATCTCGAAACAGATCCTCTACTACTTCCTGGAGTAGTTCCCATTCATGGACTCTGGCCTGAGGCGACTCAGGCTGTCTCGAAGACACTGTCCACTCCTGGTACATGAACAGCAGTGAGGTTTGTGCCGTGTTGCAAACCCAATCCCACATCCTCATGGATTCCCAGCAAAGCGGGTAGGAATGGGTGCCTCCTTGTTTGTTGAGGTAATACATCACCGCGGTGTTGTCTGTTTGTAACAGAAGAGCACCCGTGGAATCTCCGACAGGAAAGCCTGCAGGGCGTAAGAACTGCTCTCATTTCAGGATATTTATGTGGAGATGAGACTCTTGAGCTATCCACAGGCCCAGAGACCAGACACCGTCTAGGTGTGCTCCCCATCCGAGCCCTGAGGCGTCTGTGGAGAGTGTCACAATCTGAGATGGCGCAGTAAAGGGACCCCACCGAAAGGTTCTTGGATCCAGTCACCATTGCCAATCCTGGATTACGGTCTTCGTGATCTGAATTGGGAGCTGCAGATGGTCTTGTTTTTGATCCCATTAGACCCATAACATCCACTGGTTCACCCACATGTGCAGGCGGGCTAGTGGGACCCGTTGAATGGCCGCAGCCATGTGTCTGAGCAGGCAAAGGACCAGTCTGGCTGGGACGGTCTTCCTTGCCAATATGTCCCTGATGAGGAGATCTGGCGTGTTCCGCTCAGTCCTGGGGTAGAAAAGCTTTCCCTGGACGTGTGTCCAGAACTGCACCTATGAACTGCAGAATCTGAGACAGAGCAGGCGTGACTTCTCTTGATTGATAATGATGCCCAGTGTCTCGAACAGATACTGAGTATAATGAATGCAGACATCAGAGCCTCCGAGAGGTGCCATGAGAAGCCAGTCATCCAGGTATGGGAACATGTAGTGGCCTTGTCTCCTCAGAGTTGCCACTACCACCATGCACGCCGTGAATACCGAGGTACTGATGACAGTCCAAAGGGAGGGCTCAGAACCGATAATGGTGACCCTGGAACTTGAGCGCAAAACTTCCTCGCGCTTGAGCTATGGGTATATGCAGGTAAGCATCCTGCATGTCCAAGGACATTAGAAACGCCCTGCTTGAGCATGGGAATCAGACCTGGGAAGGTCACCATGCGAAGCGTTTGTACCAGACCGACACGTTGAGGTCACTGAGGTCCAGTATTGGACGGAGGTCCCCATTTTCTTGGGAACCAGAAAGAAGTGAGAATAGTAACCTGCACTTTTTGGTTCTGTGATACGTGCTCTAAGCTTCTTTTCCCAGAAGCGAGCACTTCCTGCTGTATGAGCAGGGCGTGCTGACCAGTAAAGGGCAGGGGAGGTCTTGAAGGTGGGTGGTTGAGAAATTCTATGAAGTGGCCTTTCTTGACCAAATGGAGAACCCACCAGTCAGCGGTAATTGACTGCCACCCTAAAAATTGGCGGCGATGAGACCCTCGACCTTCTGTGCCCATTGATCCAGAGGAGGGTGGGGGCCGGGAAGAAGTCATGCTGTGGCAGCACTGGTCCCTGCAGGATGGGCCAGTTTTCTGTAGCGCTGGCCTCTGCCTGGGGGCGACAGCCTGGGCTTACGTTGAAAAGTGCCCCTTTGTTGCTGGTGGAACATGCTGTTGCCCTTGTTGCCGGCTGCGAAAACAGCTTTGGTTCCTACAAAGGAACCAGGCCTCAATCTGCACATGGCCTGTACAGACCTGACTGCCTTCCCAGCGTCCTGGAGTTTGGTGATAACCTTCTTGAGGGTTCACCAAAAGTACTTATCATTATAAGGGACGTCAAAGAATGTTCTTTAGTACGTCCGGGGTAAAACCGCAGACACGGAGCCAAGAGCGTCTCCGAGACAGATGCCTGAAGCTGCAGCTCTGGCAGACAGTCCGCAGAATCATATGCGGGCTCGTAGTAACTTGGGTACCCACATCAGACCCGGTGCGGAGGAGGTTTAGTAGCTCCGCCTTCTGATCGCCATCCAGTAACTTATCGAAAAGGGCCTGGCTCTGTTCCCACAGGGCATTCGAAACTGTACCATGAGATAGGTTGTTCAGGGACCTGATGGAGCATGTAGCGGCCATGCGTCTCCCCAGGGCATCCAGCTGTTTGGATTCCTGGTCGGTGGCTGTGTGCTCATGTGCTGCTGTCTTTGGAACTGGTCATGTGACGCCGTAGGACCAGGGAGTCAGCCAGGAGGTTGCTGGGGCCAAGTACTGGTCCTCTTCGGGCCTTGTACAGGCGGTCAGCTTTCTTCAGCACAGCGGGAGTGGAGTGCGGACACTTCCACGCAGCCTTGGTGGACGTCCCTAAAAGGTGTTCACCAAGGGTGGCACTACCACAGGCTTTGGATCTTTCTGCTGAAGATAATGGGCAAGGCTCTGTGTTTCGGGGTCGAGGTCTTCAGCATCCCATCCCATGTCGTCCTGAATGTGCCTCATGATCTCAGAAAGAGGGATCATCCAGAGGAGACCTCATGAGGTCATGTGGGTCAGGCAATGGAATACTGAGTGGAGAAGGAGATCTGGAGTATTCTGAGGTATCCGATCTGGAGTCCTCACCTTTGATGGAGTATACTGATGATGTCTGGGTGGCAGAGGCTGGGAGACCCTGATGGGGATCTTGAGGGAGGCCTTCTCCGATCCTTAGATCTACCCCTAGGAGGTGGAGTCTGTTCCTTAGGGGTTGGTGGTCGTCCCGATTGCCCTGTGGTGGAGGAGGGCGTGGGAGGTGAAGGAGTAGGAGGTTTTACTGGGACTACATCTTTTCAGATGGTGTCCCACCAGAAAGTAAAGAGATCCTTAACCTCTTGTAAATTCATGCCTGGCGGGCCTGGCGCGGTGGTCTGTCGCGGGGTCGGGCGTCGGGTCCACGAGGTGTCTCCGGTTGGGCGAAGGCTCCCTCGCAAGCCTGGCATCCTCTGTGCCTCTGTGTTGTCCACCTGATCTTCAGGCAATGTCGTATCCTCCTCAGTGGAATCTCTGGCCGGAGGCGATCTTCAGCTCTGGCGAATGTGAAGCAGGCGTCTGTCGCCTGGCCGGCGACTTCAGGTCTGGCGAATGCCGGCGGTGTCTGGTGCTTGCGATGTCCTTGGCTCAGCCAAGCGCCTGGCGGCGTCGGTGCTTGGCAGAAATCGGGTCAGTCGTCCGCTTCAGGGACATCAGGTCCTTCGTCTTCTTGGGTGGTGGATCCGGGCCCTGGGGGCTGGAGACTGACCTGAGTTGGGTCCCAATGTCGAGTGGATGAGGAAGACCTGTGGCGTTCAGAGGACTTGGAAGAGGCCGAGAGGGAGTGGAGGAAGCCAAGGCCTAGAAGTCTTGATGGGCTGAAGAATCTAAGAACCGCCTAAAGCCCAGACTTTAACGCGAGGGGCTGAGACTTAGCCCTGGAGAAAGCGGTCCGATCGGGTGGAGCCTGAGCATGAGTCCGAGACCCGGTTCGGGATCTAGACCTTGCTTTCTCCCGGTGCTTATGGGCCTTGGAAGAAGAATCACCCGGAGGAAGGTTCTTTGTCCATCCTGCTAAGTTTTCCTCTAACAGGTAAGCCTGAAGTGCCTTCTGATGGCAGATCCTGGTGTGGCTGTTGAACAGTTGGCAAAGGTGCAGGCCTTGGTGTCATGGTCGGGCTAAGCACACATGCATGGGAAGAATGAGGATCCTTGAAAGGGATCTGTTTTCCATGAGCACACTTTGAAAGGTGTCCTCAGATGAAGGAGCTGGAGAGACATTAGTTATGTAGAAACTCAAAGTTCTAAGTCGTCAGGCGCTAGGTAGAGACCAAGAGGCTGATGCTGGTGAGTAGACAGCGGGAAAAGAACTGGGATTCTGGGGACCGCCTCTTATGTACTATGCCTGGCGTCGGGGGCAGGACTGGCGTCAGAAGCGGTCCCTGCTGAATACTGCTAGCTAGAAAGTTTCCGTGGGGTCCTGGTGCCTGCGGCTTCAGTCCTAATGGTGTAACTTGCTGCAAGGCTGTTTCTCTAAGTAGAGATCAACATATACCACTCCTAGAAACTACAGTTACGTAACAACTTGCCGTAAAAGTAGATCTTCAAGAGGAGTTCTTGCAGCAGGCTATAACCTTTAGGAATTATGCCGAGGCCTTGGGTCCCAATCGAAAAACTTAGCTAGCAGTACCCAGTGGGGACTAACCCCATGACGCCGGCTCAGCCCAGACATCGGTCACACTATGAAAGGTGGCAGACCCCGCACCATCTCAGTTTACCCGCCAAGGACCTCTGACGGACCCCAGCAAGCAAACCAGGTGAACCTTATCCAGACATGCTGAAAAACTCTCCAGGGGAAGGAGGCGGGGAAAGCAGCATCCACTGCAAGAGCTCCTCTCGGGAACATCTACTGTTCGTTAGTTCCTGAACATGCTGTGTAGTCTTACCGGTAAGGGGGAGCTCTTGCAGCAGGCTGTAACCATTAGGACAGAATCCCAAGCAGTCCTGCACCAAGGAGGTAGGATAGAAACTGTTGTGACTACAAAGGCCGGAGTCAGCACGTTTCTAGGTGTCCGAGTTGGCTGAAGTGAACTGTTATCCATGCAGTTATCTAGGTGTAGAAGGAGCTGTAAATTGGGGTGTGGCTAACCAGAAGGAAGCCAGGTGTTTAGGATTTAAAACTACCTAGATAGCTTCTGGCAGAGAACAGCAAGAGAAGTGCTGTTAGAAATATACTTCTCTACGGGACTATACTCCCTCCCCACCCTTAGCCAGTTCTGTTTTATAGGCTGGGATTTGACTGAAAACAGAACTTCTTGTTTGGGAACAGGAAGGGGTGATAATAGAGCCTAAAAGACTCACCATCCTAGAAGGAAAAGAGCAGCTCTGCCCCAAAAGCTGCTGAAGGTCTGACTAAGCAAGCAGGGAGACTACTGAGAATATAGAACTTCCTGTCTCAGAACAGGAAGATCAGGAGCTTTAAGGGCTCGGAGGCAGTAGGTAAGTAGAGAGAAAAAGAAATGTATATATATATATATATGTATAAATAAACAGAGAAAAGAGTAAGTATTCAAAACAACAGTTATGGGGCCATAAATAAGACATGATAGGAGTGGTGCAGTGCAGTGGCTGTGGGCAACAGTGTTCCAGGAGACATTCTGGAGGATCGTGTTCTCCCATCTGCAGGCGCTTCCCTGGGCTGAGAGAGGAGGTTGCTTATCTCCAGGCTGAGTTAGCCAGGATTTGGGGACCTCTCCCACCCAATGCCACCGCCGCTGCCTCAGAGGTTGCCAAGAAGAGGAGCAGTTGGACCACAGTGGGCTCGGAGGGTGAGGGTGGTGAAAAGAGCACATCTCTCCAGCTGTACCTTTCAACAATTCAGTATGCCACCCTGGTAGAGTATGGCTCCTTTATAGAGGCACCCAGTGTGGAGAACAAGGAGGATGTTGGGAACCTCCACAAAGGAGACCCACAGTAGAGTGGCATGGGACCCCACAGAGGAAGGAAACAACTAGTGCGAGACTTCATCGTTAGGAGGGTAGAACTGGGGAGGGGAGAGGGAGGTAAGGTGCCTGCCAGGTGCCATGGCTGGAGGGCAGGAGTGAATCCTCAGGATCGCGGGAGCAGCTGCACGGCAGAGAGAGAGTTGGATGTCATTGTGCACCTAGGGACAAATGACCTGGCTGGGAAAAGGGATCAGTACAGTGCAAGAGGAGTTTGTGGAGTTAGGGAGGGGCCTTAGAGAAGTGGCACACACGGTAACCTTCTGGAGGTGCTGCCTGTCTAAGACATGGGTGAGGCTAGGGTGCTACACATCATGGGATTCAATCAGTGATTGAAAAACTGGTGCTGAGACTTCCGGTGACGTAATGCAACTGTAAGCAGCGCCTAACGCGAGCTCCCAGGGTTAATTTAAATACAGCTAATCTTGACAAACTACGAATCTAGACTCAATTAAGGGTAGATGATGCCAAGGAAGAGAGGTATGGACAAAACTAAATCCCGAATCGGGCAGATTAGCGTCAGATCACAACCTGAAGACTCAGACAGTGGAGATTCAGCGGGCCTCATCAACCTCCGCCACAGCACATCACAGGCCGACCACGTCCCCAATCGATTCTACAATGACAAATGGCCCAAATGCTCTCAGAAATACGTGATTCCGGAAAGAGATGAGATCCACGGTGACAGGTTTGAGAACAGATTTGAGCAAACTAGAAAAAGGCAAGAGGGTGCAGAGGAGCAACTAACAACAACAGACCGGAAGTGGATGATGCGAGAGAGCCATTACTCAATTACATACAACTCAGAGAGCCCTACAAAAGGCTGAAGATGCAGAATGCAGAAGTCGCGAAATAACATTCGTTATCGGGACTTCCTGAGGGCACTAAACGTGATTTTATCCTTTTTATGCAAAGCCTGCTGAAGGAACTTCTCCCCTTACCTGAGGTATAACCCTGGAGATTGAGCAGTCTACCGTTCTTTGGGCTAAAACCGCCTGCTAGTGCTAGCGACGAACAGTCCTCATCAAATTTCTCTGGCACCAAGAGAAAAGCGTCCTGCACACTGCATGGAAACAAGGCAAAGTGCTCTACAAAATAACCGGCTCTCTTTTGAAAACGATTTTGCACCAGAAGTAATGGCACGTCGGAAGCTGTTTTTCCAATCATGAAGGCTCTTAAAGGGGCAGGAATCCGTTCCGAACTTTATATCCGGCAAAACTACTGGTACACTTTGAAATGGCCCCACTGTGTTTGAATCAGCCCTCAATGCAACAAAGGAACTCCAAACCAGGAAATTAGAGGTCCCAAAGCAACGCACCAGCGTAGGAGCCAATCGCCGCAAAACTGGCACAAAAGTTTGGTCTGTTGAGCAGCAGGCTGCCAGGAGAAAACAGGGAGTTGAAGCTATCCAGAATATCGTGAAAGCCTTAAAAGCTAGAGCCCAAGACCAACCAGTATCTGAACTGAGTCCCAGCAGAGAAACAACATGAAATGCTAACCATAAGTATTTGCGGAAGGCTAGCTTTAGTGTTGTACTGGGAAGGTCTCAAGGACTTATTAAAATGATCTCATGTTAAAAGCATTACAGTTTCTGATCCGTTGTACTGTTTGGGAGGGAATAGGGTAGATAGGGGTATTTTCTAGGTAGAGATCTGGGAGATCAGGAAAGGAGCTTGGGAGAGTGACTGGGTTGGATATAGAGGATCTTCTACAGGTAAGTCCACTGGCTCTGGGCGAAAATACCACTGTGCTCCCCGACTTGGCTGTTATCCTTTGTTGGTGGTTAATTCTGCTCTCGTGCTGGGCTGAATGAATTGACACAGAGGCACTTGGGGATGGGGAGAGGCGGACTGAACAGTCGTGAGTATCTGTACAGCGGCTGGATCCCGGATTGGGAGTCCAGAACAGTTAAGGTCTCGGTCAATCACACTTATGGATGAAAACTGTCAGTCGGGAGGGTTGTGCCAGCCACTTCATCGGACCTGGGGGGGGAGCCAGGTGCGCTTCAAAGGGGTGGGGGGTAAATCGAAGGAGGGTAGGTAGATCTGCTTGGCTGGGAGGTGGATCTAGAGAACTGTGTGCCATTGCTACCTGCATTGATGCTTGCCTCAGGTTGTGACTTGATGGACTGAAGTTTTTCCTCTGGAAGCGGGGGTGGGCAAGGCCACATGCTCAGGCGGTGCCACGTGGTCTGAGGATCGGGAGCTCGAGCCATTTCGAGTACTTGAGGGGACTGCTCGCATGTCGTGGCCGGGCGGCTCTCCGGGATTCTGTGTGTTTGAACCGCCTGACATCGCTCCGAGGCTTGTCGGATGTGGGGCTGGTGGCCTGGTTGCAGTCCGGATCTGCTCTGTGGCCTGGGGGTGGGGGGAGGTGGATGCTTTCGTGGGGCGACGCTTTAGCATCTGTGTGGCTGGCAGCCCAAGGAGGGAATGCGTGGATGGGGACAGGGTTAGAAGGAGATCGAGAATTCATACAACCTCACATGAGCTGTGTGGGGATACTAGCTCTTTACCTAAAACAGGATTTGTCATGGAAATGGCGCCATAGCTAATGTCTCCTCCTCTGTCGGCCCACTCAGATGAGCCACTAATTTGGCCTTTACTGGGAGGGACTGAGAGGCCGCGACTCATGGTAACCCCGCTCCTGAAATACACGTAAACTTGAAAAGAATAATAACTAAATTCAGGCACCTGAATGTGATCATTAATCCAGGAGAAAGTTGGTCAATTGGAAGGGAGGGGCTGGACCGTAGTCTTAGCAGGCTACATGAAGGTAATAGGTAAATGTTTTAGCAAATTGATCTGGACCCTTTTCGATATTCTTTGATTTGAGTTATTGTCAGGAATTGATGTTGCCCAATACTAACAATAGAAGGGCAATTTAAATAATTAAGAGAAATAAATTTACACTCTCACTCCAAACAGAATTAAGATGATCGGATCGAGAGAAACCTGTTGAATGGAGTAGCCTGGTCGTCATGGAGTCATGATTCACTACCAGGACATAATGAGGCGGAGAAGACACTGGAGGGTCTTATGTCTCTATGCCTGAACCGGGGAATATAGCCTTAATTAGAGAGGTTTAACCTCCCTAGAGGATACCTCCAGACCTAGGAGCTGTCACAGAGAGGATACCCCACCATATAACAGCCCGCTAGTAACTCGGGCGAGCCTCACTCTATCTCCGACCTGCATTGTTCGGGAAAGTGGACCTGACGGCCGTCCCTGGTTTTTTTTTTTTTTGAGGCAAAATCTGTTGGAAACTAAGTTAGGCCTAATTTCCTTGCACTCTTGCTGATTACCCATGTGATCATTCTTGTGTGTACATGGGTCAATGCAGGAATAGCGGACCTGATTTGGGGGAAATGGATTTTAGTATTTTAACTTAGCACGAGTGTACTTAATTGACCCCATCAGTAAGAAGATGGGCGGGATAGGAACTAAGGGGGGGGAGGGAAGGGAGGTATCAAAATAGATTAATAAATGATTCCCAACATTTACTGAGATCTAGCACGGGGACTCAGGGCGAGCTGGAAGTCACAGCTCCTGCCGTCCTGGACTGGGATCCCGGAGCCATCAGAGGCTTACTTTAGATTCTATCTGTCCACACTCGACCCCTGATAGGTAAGCTGACTGGGAAGGGATGAGGCATCCAGCTGGACGGGTAACAACTCCGAAGGTGTTGGTCCCTGGTCCTGGGCGAACTCAGCCCCAATACTATGTGGGGAGGCTGAAAATGATGGACCCACCCCAACATTGGAGTGGACCCCCTTGCATAGCTTTAATAGGACCTCTGGGATGACCCTGAGCAGTAGAAGACTACTAAAACCCCTTACAGCCGCGGAGGTCAATAGCTTTCATCAATTAACGCTGCCTCTCAGATATATTTGTCCTCGGAGGAGCGATACCTCATGACTAGAGTCACCAACCCCAATTACCTTTGTCCCTTAGGTACTAGATACCTAAGGCCCTCAGATAATAGAGGACTGAACAGGTAGGACCTTTGGCTCCTACTAGTGATCATGGCATTGCCTAGATCTGTGGAAGTGCTAACTGTTCTATGTTTGACTCAATGGCCACGCTGGCTAATAGTCCTAGTTTTGACTTAATGTTGTATGTTCATAATAAAGGTTGTATTGTTTTATTATTATGTCTGTTAATGGGTCATCGAACTTAACCTGGTCATTGCGATTGCAAAAATATATGGGTTTTAGGACATCCGAGGGGAGGCGGGGTGCCAAAACACCAACATCTCAGACACTAGTCATGATGCACTCACCAAAGTTAAAATTGTCTCTTTAAACATAAATGGGTTGAGCTTCTCAAAAAAGGTCCAAAACGCTGGCATACCTCCGAGAGCTAAGGCAGATATAAGCTTTCTACAGGAAACACATATGAATCCAGTGGAGCATTCTAAACTCGCTAAATTAAGCCGTGGACAGGTTTTTATGCCTCATATAGGGAGGTAGAAGAAGAGGGTGGCCATATTAGTTCAGTCTCATACTCCATATCGGCGGAACAGACTTGGTCAGACTCGGGAGGCCAACTAGTCCTTACGAGAGGGAAGCTCAATAACGAGGAGATTACCTAGCCAAAATATACCTCCCTCCAGGTATTACTGTTCCTCAGTTGCGATCCTTGCTGGATAAGGTGGTGAATTTTACTAGGGTACCTTTTGATGTCAGGATTTTAACCTTATGGTTGACCCAAACATCGACTCCACAAGAGGGAGACCACAGAAGCCGTCAGCAACTCAGAAATTCTTTAAAAGTTTATCTTGGAAATGGGTGGTGTGATATATGGCGGAACTTACATCCACACGTGAAATTATTCATACTATTCTTGGTGCACCACACATACTCCCAAATAGATTATGCTTTCACCCAAGTGGAAAAACTGTATACTGTATGTAATGCGCAGCTCGGGATATATCTATTTCAGACCACGCACCCATGATCATGTATTGGGACCTTGGTTTTCAACCTAAAACAACACAATGGAGACTAAATCCATTTTATTTACGGTCTAAGGAATTTAAAGAATTCATTTCAGACAAGATCTCTGAGATCATGGCTGACAACCCGATCTCAGACACTACTCCTCGGTCTACTGGGACACAATAAAAGCAGTTTTAAGGGGCATATAATTAGATATGCATCACAGAAGAAAAGACAGCGCGGGGAGTACAGAGCTAAGCTTGAGTAAACACTTCATTTCCTACAACAAGCACACAAGCAGGAGACGATACCCTCCTCCCCAGATACAACAAACCAAACAAGAATTGGATAAACTCGCGCTACAACAAACCGAAATAGCCCTAGCATTCTTGAAACAAAGATACTATGAGGTAGGCCCAGAGCTACCGCTGCTCGCATACCAAATCCGTAACAACGGAAGGCAGCAACGATAGTGACCATTAGGCACCCAATTGAGGACAACCCTATCTAAGACATATGAGATTGCAGAGGCATTTAAGGCATACCACAGTAATTTGTATAACCGGAATATGTCCTCCCGGATTGCCTGTCGGCATACATGGAGACACTTTCCTGCCTTCCTAGCGGAAGAACACAGAGATTCATTTATGCAACCTATAACTGGCCCTGAGATAGCATGGACCATAACCAATTCCAAGTCCCAGAAAGCCCCAGGACCCGATGGATACGGAGCAGAATTTTACAAGGCGCTGGATCTCAGATTCAGCCCACACTCCTCCATGTCTTTAATTCTATATTACAGGGCGACTCACCCCAAAATCCTGGTCTTATGCAACTATATCGGTGATCCCAAACCAGGGAAAACCCCAGAATGCGCATCATACAGACCAATTTCGGTACTAAACCAAGATTATAAATTGTTTATGAGTATTTTGGCCCATCGCATGGATCGAGTCCTTCCGCTTCTAATACACAAGGACCAAATGGGTTTCGTGAGGCGCGTACCACTACGGATAACATCAAACACTTCTCTATCTCGTGGACCAATGAACGTTACGGATTCCCCAGCGGCACTAATCAGTCTCGACACGGAGAAGGCCTTTGACAGGGTTGCGTGGCCTTTTCTGTACTCCGTCCTGCACAAACTTTGCTTCCTTCTGGCCTTATACAGGTCTTACAAAACATATATTATGCTCCTCGGGACTGCATAAGAGTAAGCGGACATCACTCTCCTACTTCCCACTTAAAGAGGAACCCGCCAGGGTGCCCATTATCCCGTTACTATTTGCAACAATTATAGAACCCTAGCACAACAAATCCGAGATTCACCTGACATACGAGGAGTCTCCTTTGGGAACACGGAACATCGAATTGCCTTATATGCAGATGACATACTCTTGTACCTCCAAAATCCAGAACAATCCATACCAGTGGTCCGACAAATTCTAGATGCATATGGTTTGATGTCAGGCTATAAATTAAACTTAACTAAAACTGAAATACTCACATTCAATTATACACCGCAGGGGATAGTAGATACCCTCCTGGTAGGTGGAATCTGGCAAAACTAAAATACCTGGGCATATATATTTCCTGTGATACTATAAACTATTATAAGCATAACTACTCTCCTTTTTGGCACAACTAAAGCAGGACCTACGGTCTTGGGCTGTTTTGCCACTGAACCTAACTAGGCGGATAGAACTAGTTAGAATGATTACTCTTCCGAGAGCGTTATACTTATTTCAAAACATTCCCCTATTTGTGCCCTTAAGGACTTTTAAAGAAATCAACTCGCCTCATACGACACTTTGTGTGGGCAGGAAGGAAGCGAGAGCGCTTAGGGTATTATCCCTGCATCGAAAGGATGGTGGCTTGGCTCTTCCGGACCTAAAGTACTACCAACAAGCAGTAACCATGTAAAACGAATGGCAAGACAGAATAAAAATACCCATCCGCATTGGATGGAAATGGAGCAAATATTGATGAATAATACAACATACTTCGAGCAATTTATCGACCAGCGGTGGGAAGGAAGGCTTACTCAGCAACTAATCCTTGGCTGGCAGCTCAGTTCAAAATTGGCATATGCTTAAAAGTCACACAGATTATCCCTACTTACCACTCCTGTGTCCTATACAGGCGCTGCGACTTTCCACCCAACACTCTGATTCGGGTTTAATACATGGGACAGCCTGGGGCTGAGGTATTTACCACAAATCATGTCACAGGGTATAATCTGGTCTTTTACAGAAGTACAAGCAAAGTTTAGTCTGCCACGTAGTGACTTCTACCGATATCTACAGCTTAGACATTATGTAGAAGACTTATCCCATCCACGTGAAACCCAGAAAACTATGCAGCACCAATTGATGTCAGATCTCCCTGAACAATACAGGGAAGCAGAACCACTTGATTTCTTATATTATCAATCCTTGAACTCTCAGGGTGAGGCCCTCACTGAAAACATTGGACACAATGGCATGAGGAGACGGGTTACCAGCTATCTTTTCAGATTGGCGATTGGCGTAGCGTTACTCCTCCAGAGTTACGAGCTCAGGTCAATGGCGAGAATATGCCTGGAAGGTTTTGTTATAATATTTTAGATCACCTACAGTCACTAAGCATTACTCATTAAATAAATTCTACGGAGTGCTGGAGGAGGTGCGTGAGCAGGAGGCCAACCTGACTCACATTATGTGGGCATGCCCAGTACTTCCAACTTTTTAGAGCAGCTTGAAACGCAGCTGCAGGAGCTTTTCAACCCACAGTTTCAGCTGACACTGGAGATGTACTTGTTTCTTATCCTGCCTAAACCCTACAGAGGACAAACACAAGATACTTGCTTTTACTGCTTCTCACAGCTACTAAAAGGTAATAACCAGACAATGGTTAACAACGAATGCTCCAACAATCCGAGGACTGGTGGAAATCACCAGCAAATTTATAACATGGAAAAATGACATATAATATAAATGAGCGTGGGAGTTTTGCCGAAAGATGGGCACAGTGGCAGATATATTATATGATAGTAGATCCCACTTGTACTCCTACGCAGCTGCCCGAGGATCTTGGAGGCTGGACATGCCGGTGACATCTCACCTCTGGGGGCTTGGTTTGGCTTACCCCATCCCCTTCTCCCTCCACCCCGTCCATGGATTAGGCCGGAACCACCAGTATAACTGAGGAGGGAGGTTCACCCATTCGTGGAGTGAGAAAGGTGAATCCTGTAAGGGAAAGTTCGATGAACCGGAGAATGACCAACCATTACATATATGTATACTAAAAACCTAGGAGGAGTTTTTTTGTTCTGTTTTTCCAACTAGGGCATGACTAGATTGTAACCCTATTGGGAGTAATAAACTGCTTGGAACAAACATTGAATTTTATGTAGAAGCATTATATGAACCCTAAATAATGAATGTATTTTTGACCAGTTGTAAATGCAATGTATGAAATCATAAATGTGAGACCTGTATGTATATAAGTTAAAATCTGACTAATAAAAAGAATAATTTAAAAAAAAAAAAAAAGAAAGAAAAGAAAAACAGATGCTGACTCAGGGTTTGGCTTCACTGAGGACTGGGGGTCCACCTAGAGTGATGCAGGCCTATACTGGCACGATGGTCTGCATCTGTCCAGGAGGGAAACCAGGATCCTAGGTGATAGGTTGAAATGCTTTATTGGCAAGCATTTAAACTAGCCAACGAGGAGGCACTGCAAAGAAGCAGGGAAATCCTATCCCTCCCCCAAAACATCAGGGTAGTTAGTGAGGTAAACACCAAGATAGAGATGTAGATAAGGAGAAGGGCAGGGCAAATGGAGAAACAACAAAGGCAGTAAGAACATGGATGGGGCAAAAGGGTAAGGCCATCAAGAAATGGAGGTAATGAGTACCAATGCCTGTAGTCTGGGCAACAAGCTCCCTGAACTGGTGGCCTTGATGGAAGAGGATGCCTGGATATGAGTGGCAGTCACAGAAACATGGTACACAGAGAACCATGACTGGGATGTTAACATACCAGGGTACACACAACCTACAGGAGAGACAGAGAGATAGAAGAGGGGAGTAGTAGCTCTCATGTAAGGGAAGGGATAAAAGCAACGGAACAAAAAGAGTAAACAGGGAGGAGAGAAGGCACTGTGGGTCACCTTAAGAGACTGGAAATGGCACCACAATCCGTACAGGGGTTGTACACAGACCCCCAACTCAGGGGAGAGAATGGACAAGAGATATGATGAAAGGCATCCTTAGAATAGCACTGAAAGGAGATATTATTGATGGGGACCTGAATATGCCATATGTTAACTGAGCACTACTGCTGCAGCCACATCCAAAACAGGGCCAATCTCAATGCCCTACAGGGGCATACCTCAGACATCTAGTATTGGAACCCACTCGGGGGAGCAATTTAGCCTCATTACTCTCAAACTGGGACAGTGAGGATCTCAGATCTAAGGTAGGTAGCCATCTGGGAACAAGTGACCACCAAACAGTGTGGTTCACGATAAACCCAGCTGCAAGTCAAGTCATACTGGACTTCAGGAGGGCTGTCAAAATAGGAGAGTGCCTAGAAAAGCACTAGCAAACAGGCAAGAAGGAGGGTAGAGCAACAATGGGAAACATCACAGAGGCAACAAGCCTTTGTGTAAAACTAAATAAATCAAAACGAAAGAAAATCCACTATGGTTTTCAAAGAGGTGGCAGGAAGGTTACGGAGAAAAGATTGCATTCAGGAAGTATAAGGAAACACAAAAGGAGCAGGACAGAGAACTGTACCAGTTAAGAGAGAAGGCAGCAGGGAAGCCAGTCAGAATAGCAAAAGCCCAAACTGAGGAAAAATAGCCAACTCGTTAAGAAGGGGATAAAACCTTTATAGGCACATTAGGGAGCATAGAAAGATAAAGGGGAGGATAGTGATGCTGAATAGAATGGACGTGGGTGGGCAGAGGGGACAGTGGAAAAAGCTGCGATACTGAAAAATACTTCTGTCTCAGCATTCAAAAAAAGAGGAGAGGTACCTAATCCAATTAACAGAAGCACTCTGGATGGGGAGGGGGGTCGATCCCAGTCCTTTCACAGAAGAAAGAGTTCTGAAAGAACTCCTAAAACTGAAGGTGGACAAAACAATAGGGCCTGACAGGATTCACCCCAGAATTCTAAAAAGAATAAGAGAACTAGTGAAACCACTGCCTACCCTTTTAACAAATCATGGGAGGATGGTGTGGTACCAGAGGACTGGAGGAGGGCAGATGTGATTCCCCTTCACAAATGGGAGCAAGACAGAGGCAGGAAACTACAGACCTGTCAGTTTGACCTCTGTGGTAGGAAAATAATGGAATCACTTCTGAAGGAAAGAACTGTTGAGTACCTGGAGCGCCAGTGGAGCAGACCCAAGGCAGTATGGATTCACAGCGGAGGTCATGCCTGTGACCTAATCTATCGATTTGACTGGGTGACCAAAGTAGTAGACCAGGGAGGGGCTGTGGACATGGCCTACACAGACTTTAGCAAGGCATTTGACAGTCCTGCACAAAAGATTAATAAACAAATTAGCCAGCCTGGGGTAGGTCCTAGGGTAGTAGCCTGGGTAAAACGCTGGCTGGACAACAGAGACACAAGGAAGGTAAAATGCTGAGTCCACTCTGAAGAAAGGGGTTATCTAGTGGGGTACCGTCAGGGTTGATGTACTAGGTCCAGTCCTTTTAAAGTCTTTATAAGTGACACTCGCAGAGGGACTGGAAGGAAAAGTATGCCGCTGCAGATGACACAAAGATCTGCAACAGGGTTGATACAACAAGGGGGGATGGAAAGGATGAGAAGGACTTGGCAAGGTTCCAGCATCCGGCCCATCACTCAACTGCCCACTTGCTCTGGCCAGGTTGCACCTACTTCCCTCCCCACTTGTCCTTTGTCCAGTACCCCCTCACTACCTCCCACCCACCTGCCCTCTGTCAAGTTCACCCACACTACCTCCTGCCCGGTCTCCTGTCCACTTCCTCTGCCCCCTACTCCTTCCCTCCACCTGCCCTCTGTCCAGTACACCCACACTACCTCTAGCCAATTTTCCTGACCTCTTCCTCCACCCACTCCCCCTCCGCCTGCCTGCACTTGCCAAACCCCAACTTGTCTCCCTGCACTTAACTTCTCTCAGATGGCTGCACACTGTGTACCTCCACTGGGAAATTGGCAATGCTACCAGCTGCTTCATTCATGTCTAGACTTGTGTAAACTGTAAATGTATTTGCTACCCCTTCCTATGAAACTTCTATATTAGTAGTACAACCCCAGTGACAATTTGTCTGCTGTAATTATGTTGTTGCAACAAAATGTATCTCCTGAAGTGTTGACGAGGATCCTTTGTAAACAAGCTCTTAGCTCAAAGGTTTGTAATTCCGAGTTCCCAATAAATAAAAATAAATAAATAAGAGATGGGGTCACGAGGAGGAAACCAATTTGTAGGAGCCTGGGGGGGGGCACTTCTGGGACAAGAGGCTATTTAAGGGAGATGGCCATCATTTGGCAAAAGAGGGAGCTAGTGGGCTGAGGCAGAGTTTGATGTTTACATTGGTGGACAGTTAAACTAACTGTGGGAGGATCTAAGGCTGGGGAACCACAGAGAAAGGAGAACATAAAGGGAACCTAACTAGGACTCCCAAAGAAATGGGGTCTAGAAGCAGGGGGGATGGATGTAACCTGATAGGGGTCCATAATAAAGTAAGAAAAGGTGTCAGGGAGTTAGGACACACAGGACAGGCAGGGGGCAGGAAAGTAAGGAAGGAAAGGCAGGACAAAAGGGAGGGCATGCTAGAAAGCAGCCTGCCTAAATGTCAGAAGTCTAGCAAACAAAATACATGTAAGTGAGCTCCATGTGTAGGTGGCAGCTATGGGATTAGACATTATAGCTCTCATAGAAAAATGGGCCACCAGGAAAAATAATTAGGCCTTAGCAGCACCGTGGTACACCATGTATAGCTGAGATATGGATAAGGGAAAGGAAATGGGATAACCCTGTATGTCAATGAAGACAGAGGTAGTAGAGGAGCAGACCATCAGGGAAGGGAAGGGGAGATGGAATCACTGTGGGTACAGCTCACGACCACACTAGGTAAAAGCTGCACATGGGGGTCTACCGACTCACAGGACAGGAGAATGAGAGCAATTGGTAGCTAGTGGTAGAAATTACCATGGGGCTGCAAAAGAAGGTAGTGGTGGGGGATGTCAATCTACCAGACATAGATTGGGACATTCTTGCAGCTAAGGGCACCAGAGGTCAGGCCCTGTTAGCCATGTTTCAGTATTACCTCCTAGTGCAGCTGGTCAGGGAACCAACAAGATAGGCTGCCATTCTTGTGGAGCTCACCCACTCGAAAATGGTAGGGGGAGTTTGGGTTGGGGAACCACTGAAGTCCAGTAACCATAACACCATATGGTGCGAACTGGCCCTGGGTACTAGACTAGTATACCCTTGTCAAAGGCTGTGGTTCTGGATTTTAGAAGAGCAGACTTTGACCAGATAAGAGCATTATTCAAGGGTAAGTTGGGGGAGTGGACAAAATGGGGGGTAAAGGAGAGGTGGGGAGTAATTAAAGGGTAATTATAGAGGCAGCTAAGTCTGCAAGGTATTTATTTATTTTTATATAGCACCCCATCTGTATGACTCAGAGTGCTTCACAGTATTCGGACAAACAGTGTAGTTGCTGTATTGGTCCTCGTAAGAACAGATCCAGAAGCAAATGATCTCATACCTTTTATTGGACCAACATAGATGTTACACAAAAAAGAAGAAAGTGCTCTAGCTTTCGGACCAACCAGGTCCTTGCTCACTTTGAGTAAACTTCACTTTAAACCCTCTGTATGCCATATATGTATGTGTGTATATATGTATGATTTATACACACACACATATATATATATATATGTATGTGTGCAGTATGCATGTATATATATATATATATATATATATATATATATATATATATATATATGTAATAGATAGACCACACTGAGGTGTGTGGTGGCGCACTACTATCTGTTATGCCTTGGTAATGCGTTGTTACGCAAAGGCACAGGCCGAGTGCGTCCAACTACAAGGCGTGTGTATCAGCGAGCCACCACACACTAAGTGGTTTATCTATCTTATAAAATGTCAAAATTGTTTGGGGGTAAAAGTGCAGGTGTGCGGTCGCGCTCTGATATACGACGGTCATGTGGTGGTGCTCATCAATAAAAAGCAACAATTTCCTACCTATTTTACAAATATATATATATATATATATATATATATGTATGTGTGTATGTATGTGTATATCTGTGTGTATGTATGTGTATATGTGCGTATGTTTAATTTGGGGTTGTTTGTGTGTTGCTGTTCGAGAGTGCTGGCTGTTTTACTATTGTTTGTATGTTACAAATAAATAGTTTTATCTGGACCTAGCTTAAAGGTCTTTTTTTGGTTGTTACTGTGAAGCCCAGCTACACAGCTTGTTGTTTTCAACTTGCAATTAGGCCTCATTTCAGTATTTTGCCTTTCATTGTCTGTTCTTCAAAACACAAGGGCACTTGCAATAAAAGTTGTAAGTTTATCTTACATGTATTAGGGAGAATAGTATCCCAAGGTTTTTTCTTTATCAGTAGAATGCTTTCTTGAAGCATACTGCGACATTTTAAAATTTATTTGAGGAGAACTCTCTGCCTGTTGATATTTCTTGATAACCTTTGCCCTTCAGGGGCTTCTCAGCTAAAAGCATACTGGTGTTAATTAGCTTCTCTGACATAATCTTCTGTTATGTTTTTAAATGTATATGTTAAACCAATGAGAATTATTTCTGTTTTTGTGCATTACCTGGGTGTTAATAATATGGGATTTTCTAAATAACGTTACAAATCTTCTGAAGAAGGACCTGGTTGGTCCAAAAGCTACAGCACTTTGTTCTTTTTTGTGTAACATCTATGTTGGTCCAATAAAAGGTATCAAATCATTTGCTTCTGGATCTGTTCTCACAGTATTCAGAGCATTTACTATAAATACATATAAAAACAACAACATAATCCATTAATAACTTAACTCATTACGACCTGGAGCGCTTTCTGAAGTCCGAGTCTTCCATTGCTTAACCTTGATACAAAATGGCCACCAAGGTATAATTGAGTTAATAAAACAATATACATGTGTGCATTAATAACTAAATAAAACAACAATATGAATTAATGCATTAATAATAACCAATGTAAAACACCAGATGTGTTAATTCACCTCATTTAGATGAGCTAATTCATCTCATTTATCAAAGTCATGCTTGAGAACGGTTACCAAGAGCAACAGGCACAAGAGACCATTCTTGTTCTCAAAGAAGGTTAGGAAGGCAGTGAGGGCAAAAAAAAGGGCATTCATTAAAGATGAAGCGAAAAAGGGAAAGGAAAATGGAGAGAATACCAGTTAAAAATGAAAGAGGCCAGGAAGGCAGACAGGGGAACAAAAGGAGACACAGAACTACGTATTATGGAGGGGTTCATGGGGGGGGGGGACAGTTCTTTAGATACATTGGGGAAAAGGAAGACAAGATGGGGAATTGTTAGGCTCATGGAGGGGCAGGGTAATAGAGGGGGATAGGCAAAGGGCAGCTGTTCTTTTTTTTTTTTTTTACTGTGCTTTTTTTCAACCTTCACCCAGGTGGCCCTCACCAGCTTTATTCCTGCGCCCTGACCCATTGCCTGTCTTCCCCGAGATTTACCACCACTGCCTGTTTCTCCCTGGCTTGTCCCTCAGTGTGGGTCCATCAGAGGAGGGCAAGCGTACCACTGACAGAGTTGATCCTCGGTTTGGCGATGGGTGCCACATTCAGTGGTGCGGAACCTGTTGTACAAAGCTGTCATCATGCTGCTTCACCTGGGGCCTTTTTTTCTTGTTCTATTCCCAGCTCTTAGGATGTGACCCAGCTTCTACGAACTTGTGCATGCACACTGGTGCGTGCTGACGGGTGAGTCCTAGGCAGTCTGTGTCTTCCCAACCCAACACTCAGCAGCCCTAGCTTGCACTGCCACATGTGGTCACAAATGTGGTGGCAACACTGCGGAGACTGGCAGCCCTTCCTCACTGAGGAGGAGAGAGCTCCCTTGGGGATGCTCAGTCCTCCTCCTCCAGCCAGCCCTCCCATAACTCAGGCTGTTTCCAAACCTGAGTCCTCAACATTGTGAGTGGTAGTGCTACCACTACACCACTACTCCGGGCTGGGGGCCAAGGGCAGTCGATCTTAATGACTATTTCTGCTCAGTGTTCACAGTGGAGCCTGAAAGCGGTATAAAAGCTACTGCAAAGGGGGTTCCCAGAAATGGGGCAGTTGGTACTTACAGGAGAAAGGGTCAGAAAAGGGCTTGCAGCCCTGAAAATAGATAAGGCTCTCAGGCCAGATGGCATGCACAGGGAACTGGCATCAGGGCTAGCTGAACCCCTGGCGGGGCTATTTAGTAGCTCACTACAGTCGGGGTGGTTCCAAAGAAGGCTGAATTTTGAAGTTTTATTATTGTTCAGGCAACATTTCAAGACTGGAAAGTTTATACAATTTTATTTTGTTTGTTTTCGGGTTATTTAGGTTGGACTTTAGTTTTTATTGTATTGCACTGCCTAAATATTCAGAGATAGAAGGTCATGGTGGGTATGGGGGAAGCATTTTTTTTCCCTCTAACCTACTATCACAGTCCTCTTTCCTCTCATTAAAACATCCAGTCCAGCATGCATGCCTTTCTAAACAGGCTGTATTAGATCTGGGGCATGGACTATTCTCCAAAAAAATGAAGTTATACTGTTATGATTTTGTAACTGTTATTTTTACTACGCCTTCTCTCACCTGGTTACCTCTATTAATGTCTGGGGATGTTGAGATCAGTCCTGGTCCCCCTATTAAGGAACCAACTCTGTTCACACAGAACTGGAACTTAAAGGGTACTAGATTTGCACATTTAAACAGGCGAAGTTTCCTGCATAAGAAGTCAGAAATTGAGGCATGGCTTTGAATGTACGAGCCTGCTATTTTCAGTTTTAACAGAAACATGACTGAAACCAACTATACATGATAACGTTTCATATTGAAGGATACAAGTTGACAAGAAAGGATAGGGCAGGGAAATAGAAGGGTGGGGGGATAATGGTTTTTAGCAGAAATAACTTAGAAACAGCTGTACAAGATATATCTTTTAACTCTACAACTGGATGTGAATAGCTGTTTATTAAACTGATATTAGGAGGCTCTACCGAGGTCAATTTTTTCACAGTGTATAATCCCCCTAACTCAGGAAAGAAAGGACTAACTGAATTTTAGAATGTCTCCAGTCCGTTACACTTAGCAAATATGTGTTGGTTATAGGAGACTTTACTTTAAACTGGGTATAACAGCTGAGACAGACCGGAAAACACTAACTATAAATGCAGACCTTACCCAGATTATACCCAGCTGTACTCATATGAACCCCATTAGTAACAACCATACAATATTGGACTGGATTTTAACAAATAATCTGGATAAGACTGTTGGCTGTGGCCTGGCCTGGTGGCACTGAGGGTTTGAATGCTGGACGCCACACCTTGCACCATGCTGTCGACCAGGGTTCAGGAACAGACTCAGGCTGTCGGGGGTCGTCAGGGGAGGGAGGGGACTGAGCATCTGGAGGACTACTTTCCCTTCCCTGGGGTGTGCTGTGGGATGCGACGCTCTCCAGTGACCCCCAATGGAGATCAGAAGCACAGTCAGAGAGTGGTGCCACAATGAGGGGTGGAGCAGCAGTGGATGTCAGCATGTCAGTGCATGGACATCATTGCATGTCCTTGTTCTGGGGAAAAACACATGGGAAATCCCCGGAGGATACGGGAAGGCGATGGAGGCTTTAGGGGTTGCAGCCCACATCCCGAGGCCAGACCATCCTTCAACCAGCTCTCCCATGCCCCTTCTACCCAACCCATGGACCGACCTCTACTGACAGAAAGGCCACCAGGTAAGTGAGGCGGCCTCCTGGGGGGGTGATTGGGGGCTGTAAAGTCATTGGGTTCAGGGAGAGAGTGCTCAGCAATTGTATCCCCTGGTTAGAAGGTGGTTTCAGGTGGGGAGTAGAGGTTGGAGTCGAGAGGGCACTTCTGAGAGATGCCCCGATCCCCCGGTGCAGAGACAGAGTTAAAAAAAAAAAAAAAAGATTGTTGACTGTGGTACTTTCTCGGATAGTATAATGCCATCTTCCTACCTTTTGTATCTGGAATAACACCAAAAATAAAATTCCTCCTAAGCTTATTTTGTTATAGAAATTTTTACAAATTTTAACGTGAAAAAACTGAATTCCGAATTGTACTCCATTGACTGGACTTATCTGGATGTTATTCCTGACATAAATGATGCGGTCGACTTTTTTGTCAGCACACTTATTGAAGTCCAAAATGAATATTTTCCTATGTTAACAAAACAGGTAGAGGGAACGGATAATAAATGGCTATCATCTGAACTCGCTGACTTAATGAGACAGAAGGACAAATGCTGGAAATATTATAAGACTACCAGTGGTATTACTGAATTCAATCAATGTCATCAATTAAAGAATAAATGTAAGTCTTTAATTAGGCAATGTAAATCCGCTTACTTTAGGAAGCAACACATTGGATCACTGGGCGAGCCTAGAAAATTTTGGGCTTCAATAAAAATTTTAATTGACCCTTCTAAAACTGCAACTTTTGGAGTTATTAAAAATGATGGTGCAAACTTGATTAATACTAAAGATAGTAGTGATTTGTTTTTGCATAAATTCACTGACCTCTCAAAACATAGAGTAGAAATAGAACATCATGTATCTTCTAGAAAAACTGTTCCCTCTCCATTAAGTGGCACCATCCATCTTTTTATTTATTATTTTTTTTAAACTTTGTATTTATTCATTTTCATAATGAAAAAACATACATTCTTTGATCTGAGGTATAGGATACATCACTTACATATGATTATGGTAGAAATACTTAGCTCTACATTCATTGTTACAGCACCGTGGGGGAAATGTATTATCTTTAAGTGTCCATGTGATGTAGTAACTTATTAAATCGGCAAAAGATTTCCATGACTCTGATTGGCTGAGACCATCTCAGAGCCGTGTCCTTATAACGCCATATCATGCCAACCTGCACTACTTAAAAGATACCTGCCGCAGCACAAGCTGGCATATCGTTGTCCCCATACTATCAGTTTCTCACACTGTGAGCACCTCAGATAGGCTTTCCGACAACGCACAATTGCACAGACTCTCCTCAGAACCACGGCACTTGAAACATCTCATGCCTCAAGAAAACCGCCAGTACTTGTATCAGAAACATCTCAAAATATGCACATACTTTTTTACTGGCCACAGATCAGCAGCTCTCACGTTGATTTTTTTCGGCACTGTAGAATCTTTTCTCTGTTCCCCAGTGGATTCGTCGTCGCCGGTGCTGACATTTGCGCTACCTGCCGCCCGCCCGTCACCTAAAGTGTAATCCCTTTTTCCAAGAACAGGATTTTAAACAAAATGTTTGCTAGAAATGTGATGCAAATCCTCTTCCCTTAATTTGTTTACACACAGTCCATAGATGAGACACGCTGTAAATGACGGACTCTCATACGGCGGCTGAAGAGGGACGTGCTTGCTCCCCATAAAACAGCCGTTGTCAGTTTAAAATGACATAACATGCTGTGTAGAAAACAATATTGTGTGTGTCTGTGAGTGACAGCCAGAGTGGTGGACATAACCTGCACCATATATGTGTTTGGGGGGTTAGTCTACTAGTGACCAAGCTAAATACAGTATAGTGTACTGTACAGGACAGTACATAAATGCAGGAACTACTTTTCTTCTCCTAAATGGAAAAACTCTTTTTATCCAAATTTTTTCCATTTTGTCCTTTTTTTCACTTTTTTAATTTTTAATTTCTACTTGTGGGGCCCATTTTATAAGCACAATAAGACACTCCAAGGTGTGGGTTATGGCCTGATAAGAGCACTTTCCAGGTGATAGAGGCACTCGGTGCAAGTGCCTCGTGCTTCACATTGCACCTGGGGTGTGCACTTATCAGGCCATAACCCACACCTCATCATGTCTTATTGCTGGCTTAAGCCATTGCAGCAAGACCATGGACAACCACTCCAAAAATGTGAATTGAAAAGTCCTGAGAGTCCCTTCTATGCATGTGGCATGGCCTGTGTCAATGACTGTGCCCTGGAGTCCATGATAACACAATAGGCAGAGAACTACTCCCTTTCATAAGTTACAGATGCATCTCTGTATATCTCCAAGCATCTCATTACATGGGTCATAACTATTCAATTGAAATGATAACACAAGTGATTAAAAAATAACCCTTTACATTTTTCAAAACTGTAATTGTTATAAACCCAAACTAAGTTCCACCACTAGACATCAGAAAAGTAAACATTCTTTTAACTTTACCTGCAGTTGTGTCACCGTTAGTTTTAACACTGAAATGTCCCAACAGGGACCGAAACATTATAGCAGACTAAACGGTGCAGCACAAACTGCAAGTATTCTACGCCTCAGTAGTACTTTAAAACATCAGTAGCACTTGATTGCTTGACACTATCAGCCTTTTCAGGACATTTTAAACTAGCTCTTAGATTGAGGAGATAACAACAAACAATTAATAAAGTCAGCTATGTAATTGTTCCTGTCTCAGAGTCTTCTTCCTCAAAGCGTGCCAACTGTCATGGGGTAGCAAAATCCTTCTGAATGCTCTCCAGCTTACGACCAGTGTCAGCAGGGTCATTATAGATAAATGCTTTACCTGCATAAAGGATTTTGAGTCTGGCAGGCATTTGGAGGGCATGATTGATTCCGAGCTCCCATAGTCCCGCTCTCACTGCATCAAAGCCACAACGTCTCATCCTCATGGCATAGCTGAGGTCAGAAAGCTCCATCAGGCAGGGTGAGTGAACCTGCAGATTTGGCTTTTGCAAGATTAGATCTTGGACATGTACTCCCATAGTCGAGACCAGAAATGTTAGAAGATGATCTAGGTTATTGGGCTTCCGTTGGGGTGTGATTCAGTACACCCAAACAACAAGGTGCTCCGCTTATAGCTGGAAGAGATCTGATAAAAGTTTTTGTATGAAACCCATGGGATCTACTCCTTCATGTCTCTCAGGTATGCCCAAGAAATGGAGGTTGCACTCCCGAGCTCCGTTTTCTAAATATTCCAACCTGATTCGGAGCAGCTTATTTTCTTTCAGAACTCCATCCGTTACCACAGCAGCCTTAGTTACAGTACTTGTAAAGGTTGAATGGTCAGTTTCTAGGGCAGCAACTGTAGTTTCCACTTGGGTTAATCTTGTATTATACATTTCCAGCTTTTTATGAATTTGCTGTACCGCCTCTAAAATAGCATTAACTTCGGCCTCCAGATCCCTGGGTTTTCCATTCAACGGGTTGCCGCCTGAGGTAGGCAAAGGTCCTTTTCCTTTGCCTGAGTCTTTTGAAACATCTTGTTTGGGTCTCCCCATGACAGGATCGATCTGAAACTTTTTCTGTATTGTCCTGAAAACAGTAGCTTTCCAGTGACGTATTTAGCCTGATTTAGATTACCAAAACAATTGTGGTTTTAGTCACTTCTTATTATTAGTGCTGGCAGCTATGCAAGGAGCGTCTTCTCCTGTCGGCTGCTCACCACGCCCCCCCTCCCCCACATACCATCTTTTTATTTTCGCAAAGTTAAACCAAAACAAGTTCTTAAGCTCTTAAGACAGTTGTACACAAATAAAAGTTCTGGTCTGGATGGACTAGAACCTAGTTTTTAAACTGGCTCCACATTCATCTATCAGCCATTGACAACTATATTTAACTTTTCTTTAATTACAGGAGAATTTCCCCAAATTTGAAACAAACTGTAATTAAACCAATCCTGAAAACAGGTTCACTACAAGATCCAGACAATTATCATCCAATATCTATTGTGTCTCCTTTAAGTAAGATATTAGAAAAGTTAAGGAATGAACAACTTGTTGAATATTTATGGCCAATGGACTTGATCTCGAGCAGTATGGCTTTCAGAAATCCTTTAGTACAGGTACTGCCTTGGCATGCTTTAGGGACCACACTTTAAGGTCTATGGATCAGGGTAAACTAACTGGTGTGGTTTTTATACATTTGTCAAAGGCTTTTGATTTAGTAGACCATGCCATGCTGCTCCAGAGACTGAAAGACATCAGCATGGCAGAATCTCCTTGTGGGTGGTTTCAAAATTACATTACGGATCATCCTTTGAAGGGTAATTATGGTGGTTCATACTCTAATACACATATTCCAGAGCAAGAGTCCTCCAGGAGTCCATTTTAGGACCCTATTATTTTCTTTCTACATTGACCTAATTCAAACATCCCCACAGTCGGATCTGTCATTGTCACATGATTATATCGTTCTATTACCAGTGCTCCATCAATGAATGTAATCAGTTCCTCTCTGAATTCAGACTTCTCAGCTCAGAACACTTGGCTGCTGCAGCATCATCTGTCGTTAAACACCAAGAAGACTAAGGGCTCGATTCTTAAAGCCCTGGAAATGGTGCAAGGTGCCTGTGCCAAACTTAAATGGCGCAAGTGGCACCTTGCACTAGAAACTGCCAGCAGAGCTATTCTCAAAGGCAGCCTGTGTCAACCCCAGGCTACCTGCCCCAAACAGGGCTTGTTCCTCTCTTGCACCCAACAATGGACTGTGACCTGGTGCTAGGGGACATGTGGCAGATGCAAGCTGCCACATCCCCCAAAACCATATTCACAAATCTCTCACAGAGCGAGAAATTCTAAGTACCTTAGACCAGCCAGGGCTGGTCTAGGGTACTAGAAACACCCTCTGGGAGAGTAGCAATGCTGCAGTCCCTCCTCCTCTGATCCCAGATGTTCCAGGTATAGGTACTGGTCCAGTCACCCTCCTCCCCAAACCCGATCTCACCTGTATTTGAAATAAACTTGTAAATCCCTGAACCCGTGATACAGTGAGCCCCCCTCCCAAACCTGATCTTGTCCGTATGTTAAATAACAGATTAAATCTCGAACCCTGGTGGTATAGTGACCCCCCTCCCAAACCCCGATGTCCTCAGTAATAATACTATACAGCACTCCCCATTCATTGGTGGTCCATTGCCCACCCAGCAGGTTGCCTACCACACTGCTTGCCCTCAATCCCATGACAGAGCCAGGGATTGGCACAGCCCCCTCACACCTCTGCAGCCGGCCCCCAACTGAACTGTCACTTATCACCTACTGTTTCAGGAGGCACTCTGTGATAGTTCAGTTGAGGGCTGACCATGGAGGTGTGCAGAGGGCTGTGCCAGTCCCTAGCTCTGTCATGGGATGGGCTCAATGTTCGTTCAATATCAGGGCCCCAAATTTGTTAAATGGGCTCCCCCCTGAAATCTCGACAAAGAACAAACTTGGCTCCTACAAACATAAACTGCGCCAACACCTCACTGAAAGTAGTCGATGCAACTATACTGATTAAGTGTTGCTCAATGCTGATGCACTTCTGCCCCCTCTACTCATCCCTCCCATTCCCTCGCCATACACTCCTTTTCCCTCTCTTCCCCCTCACTTACTACCTTCATCTTTGATCCTACACACTTCCCCTACCTCCTATCCCCTACCTCACATCCATCACCCCTTCCCCGACCTGCCTACCTGATCACCTGTCTCCCTCCCACCTGTCACTTCCCCTCCCACCCTGCTTTTTACCCCACTTCTCCCCATCTGTCTACCACTCTCCCCGTCTGTCTCACCCTACCCTTTACTCCCTCTCCCCCCCCCCATTTGGCCATCTGTGGCTTATAGCACTTAGTTGACAATGCCTCCAGGACAGCTCTTACATTATCATACACCTGACCCTGCTCCTTCCTTTATTCCACCCCAATTCTGGGTATGGCTAATCTCCCCACTCTAACTAGTCCTACCTTCTGTACACCCCAGTATGCTCAATGTTTGATTCCTTCAAGCCTGTGTAATAAGATTGCAAACAAAACTTTGTTGATTGATTGTCCTGATCTTGATGCCAGCTAGTGGTGTCCTACAACCATACTAGATGCAATACCTTTGTAACTGGACCACTGGTTCAAGGTATTCATAATCCTAGTATTCAATAAATAAAAATAAAATAAATACCCCTTCCATCTACAGTATCACCTACCTCCTTCTTCTCAAATGGGGATGGAGAAAAGATCTCAGATTTAGAAGTGGGTAGCCATCTAGAACAAGTGACCACCAAACAGTGTGGTTCACGATAAACACAACCATACAATCAAGCCATACAAAAGCAGAGTATTGGACTTTAGGAGGGCTGACTTTGAGAAAATGAGAGAGTGCCTCAGAAAAGCACTAGCAAACAGGCAAGAAGGAGGGGTGGAGGAACAATGGAGAGTAATCAAAACAGCCATCACAGAGGCAACAAGGATTTGTGTAAAGCAAATCAACAAAACACAATGAAGGAAAAAACCGCTTTGGTTCTCAAAAGAGGTGGCAGGGAAGGTTAAGGAGAAAAGGATAGCATTCAGGAAATATAAGGAAACACAGAAGGAGAAGGACAGATAACTTTATCAGTTAAAGCAGAAAGAGGCTGGGAAGGCAGTCCGAATAGCAAAGGCCCAAACTGAGGAAAGGATCGCCAACTCTGTTAAGAAGGGGGATAAGACCTTTTATAGGTACATTAGGGAGCGAAGAAAGACCAAAGGAGGGATACTGAGGCTTAATAAAGGGAAGGGAATGTGGGTAGAGGGTGACAATGAAAAAGCAGGGATACTGAACGAGTATTTCTGCTCAGTATTCACAAAGGAACAGGAGGGGGAGGTACCTAAACTAAACAAGAGAAACACTCTGAAGACGAGGGTCGATACCAGTCCATTTACAGAAGAAGGGTTCTGAAAGAACTAATAAAATTGAAGGTGGACAAAGCAATGGGCCTGATGGATTCACCCAAGAATTCTAAAAAGAACTAAGGATAGAACTAATGACACCACTGACTACTCTCTTTAACAAATCATGGGAGGATGAGGTGGTACCTGAGGACTGGAGGAGGCGGATGTGATTCCTCTTCACAAAAGTGGGAGCAGAGCAGAGGCAGGAAACTACAGACCAGTTAGTTTGTCCTCAGTGGTAGGTAAAATGATGGAATCACTTCTGAAGGAAAGAATTGTTGAGTACCTAGAGGCCAGTGGGGCTGGGACCCAAGGCAGCATGGATTCCACGATGGGAAGGTCGTGTCCAGACAGAATCTAATAGATTTCTTTGACTGGGTGACCAAAGTAGTAGACCAGGAGGGGCTGTGGACATGGCTTACCTAGATTTTAGCAAGGCATTTGATACAGTCCCACACAAAGATTAATACACAAGTTAGCCAGCCTTGGAGTGGGTCCCAAGGTGGTAGCCTGGATTAAAAATTGGCTAGATAACAGGACGCAAAGGGTAGTAGTAAATGGAGTCCACAGTGAAGAAAGGAGGGTTACTAGCGAGGTACCACAGGGTTCAGTACTGGGACCGGTCCTTTTTAATATCTTTATAAGTGACATTGCAGAGGAACTGGAAGGAAAAGTATGTCTCTTTGCAGATGACACAAAGATCTGCAACAGGGTTGATACACCAGATGGAGTGGAAAGGATGAGAAGGGACTTGGCAAGGTTGGAGGAATGGTCAAATGTATGGCAGCTCAGATTCAATGCAAAGAAGTGCAAGGTAATGCACCTGGGAAACAAAAACCCAGGGGCAAGAGTACACAATGGGGGGTGAGATACTGACAACAGTAAAATGGAAAGGGACCTGGGGTATTATTCAGATGACCTAAGGTGGGCAAGCAATGTGAGAAGGCAGTAAGGAAGGCTGGGGGATAATGGGATGCATGGGAGAGGCATCAATAGTAGAAAACAGGAAGTTGTTATCCCTCTGTACAGACAGTTGGTGAGACCCCATCTGGAGTACTGTGTGCAGTTTTGAGACCCCATCTCCGCCAAAGACATAGACAGAGTGGAGGCTGTCCAGAGGAGGGCAACCAAAATGGTGCAGGGTCTGCACCAGAAGACATATGAAGAAAAGACTAAGGAGCTTAATATGTATACCCTTGAGGAAAGGAGGAGAGAGGGACATGATGAAACTTTCAAGTACCTCAAGGAATCAACAAAGTCTAAGGGTGGCATCTTTCAGAAAAAGATGTGCAAGAACAAGGGGCTGATTTGAAGATAATGGGATGGCTCAGAGGTAATGTGAGAGTATTTTTTTCACAGAGAGGTTGTGGATGCATGGAACAGCCTCCCTGAGGAGGTAAATGGAGTCAAGAACAGTGGGGATTCAAGAATGCATGGGACAGACATAAGGCAGTCCTAGTGGGGGGGTAGGAGGAAGTAAGCTGTTGGTTAATTAGGATCTGCAGCTTATCTGTTAGGTAGGAAAATGGGCAGACTGGGTGGGCCAAGCGGTCCTTATCTGCCGTCAAATTCTATGTTTCTATATTTCTACTTTCCCCACTATCCCTCCCACCTCCCTTAGGCTTCACCACCCCTCTAACCCCCCTTATCTCTCTCCCCCCCTTGCCCTCCTTCTGGGCCCTTTTATTTCCTCAGCTACTCTGACAAGGCCCCACTTAGGTGGCTCCTCCACCCTCAATCCTCAGCCTACCTCTTATTTCTTGTCCTCCTCTTCACTACACTGATACCGACTACCCAGCTCTAGCCTTTCCTACCTCTGCGTACCTCTTCTCCCTGCTGTCCCTGCCCCTTATCTCCTACTCAAACTCCTAATGTGGCAACTTAATTCAGCATTACTAAGCGTTTGGCTTGGCATTGCTGTTTTTTGTATCTGTGTTGTATTACCTATGAATTACTGTATAACTCTCAATATGTGCGAACTGTACTGAAACTCAACAAAATCTGTTAACCCTTCTATGCTGAACCAGTAGCGTAGCAAATTCCCAGAAGGCCTGGGTGCAAGGGTATGTTATAGGGCCCCCAGTTTTGAATAAACATCAAAATGATGATTTGGGCCCCTCAAACCTTGTGGGCCCGGGTGCGACTGCACCTCCGGCACCCTTGTAGCTACGCCCCTGTGTTGAACTTTCATAACTCTGTTGTTATATCTTTGAATTGGTGTATAACCCTCTATTTTGTGCGTAATGTATTCAATGACATGGAACCTTTGTAAACGAGCTTTTAGCTCACAGGTGTTAATCCGAGATGAAAATAAATAAAAAATAAAAATAAAATTCTAAAAGAACTAAAGGGAGAACTAGTGACGCCACTGACTACTCTTTTTAACAAATCATGGGAGGGTGGTGTGGTACCTGAGGACTGGAGGAGGTGGATGTGATTACCCTTCACAAAAATGGGAGCAAGACAGAGGCAAGAAACTACAGACCTGTTAGTTTGACCTCAGTGGTAGGTAAAATGATGGAATCACTTCTGAAAGAAAGAATTGTTGAGTACCTAGAGGCCAGCGGGGCACAGGACCCAAGGCAGTATGGATTCACAGCAGGAAGGTCATGTCAGACAAATCTAATAGATTTCTTTGACTGGGTGACCAAAGTAGTAGACCAGGGAGGGGCTGTGGATATGGCCTACTTAGACTTTAGCAAGACATTTGACACAGTCCCACACAAATGATTAATAAATAAGTTAGCCAGCCTGGGATTGGGTCCCAGGGTTGTAGCCTGAGTAAAAACTTGGCTGGACAATAGGACGCAGTGGGTAATAGTAAATGGAGTCCACTCCGAGGAAAGAGGGGTTACTAGTGGGGTACTGCAGGGTTCAGTACTGGGGCCGGTCCTCTTTAACGTCTTTATAGGTGACATTGCGAAGGGCGGAGGAAAAGTATGTCTCTTTGCAGATGACACAAAGATCTGAAACAGGTTGATACACGGGGTGGAAAGGATGAGAAGGGACATGCAAGTTTGGAGGAATGGTCAGCTGTATGGTGGTTTAGATTCAATGCAAAGAAGTTCAAGTAATGCACCTGGGAAACAAAACCCAGGGGAGGAGTACACAGTGGTGGTGGGGTGGGGTTACTAACAACAACAAAATGGAAATGGACCTGGGGGTAGTCATATCAGATGACCTAAAGGTAGGCAAGCAATGCGAGAAGGCAGAAAGGAGGCTGGGGGATACTGGGATGCATAGGAGAGGCATCACCAGAAGAAAACAGGAAGTTGTTATCTCTGTACAGACAGTTGGTGAGACCCCATCTAGAGTACTGTGTGCAGTTCTGAAGACACCATCTCTGCAAGCACGTAGACGGGATGGAGGTGGTCCAGAGGAGGGCAACTAGAATGTTACGGGGTCTGCACCAGAAGCCATATGAAGAGAGACTAAAGGAGCTTAATATGTATACCCTCGAGGAAGGGGGGGGGACATGATAGAAACTTTCAAGTTCCTCAAGGGAATCAACAGAGTCCAATAGAGTAGCATCTTTCAGAAAAAGAGATGAGCAAGAACAAGGGGGCACAATTTGAAGATAGAGGGGGGATGGGTCAGTGGCAACATGAGGAAGTCTTTTTTCACAGAGAGGGTGGTGGACGCATGGAACGGCCTTCCTGAGGAGGTAGTGGGATCAAAAATAAAGGGGGAATTCAAGAATGCATGGGACAGACATAAGGGAATTCTGGTGGAGGGTAGGAGGAAGTAGGCTATTGGTTAACTAGGATCTGCAGCTTATCCAGTACGTAGGGAAATGGGATGACTGGGTGGGCCAAGCGGTCCTTATCTGCCATCAAAGTCTATGCTTCTATGTAGTTCATACAGTTACAGTCTCTGGGGTTACAGAACCTGGATTCTAGTCACCCGGGCTGGCTCTGAGATTCACAGACCCAGCCGTCATGTCTGTGTTGCTGCAGCCCCCCATCATCCCCCTCCCCATCCTCCTGAGAGATCGCCCAGCCTCCTCCCACGTATCCTGCCATCAGTTGCATCTGAAAGGTTACTGTCCTGCTCTAATCTGTGGATGTCACAAATTGTATTGCCAATGATCTCCCCCACCAGGTCCCCTTCCTTTCTCACTACAGTTTAAAATTGTCCCCCAGTCTTATACATCCTTTACCGGAGTTTACTTAAAGTACTATGGCGCTGTTATAGTCCATTTCATCCAGCCTGCTATAGGGGCAGGATGGTTGTAATTAGTGGCAGCGGTCAACCAGTTGGATTAAAAAAAAAGAAAGAGGAAATCAGGAGGGAGGATCAGTCTTGGTTTAAGGCCAGAGGGATGCCCAGTTACCAGAGTTTCAGCATTTAACCCTCTGTAATCCTAGCTGGGGTCCCCTTGGACCTTGACATTCTAACAAACTACAGGCCTGTTTCTAACCTTCCCTTTCTAGGGAAGGTTATTGAGAAGGTGGCAGTGGGGCAGCTGACTGATTGCCTGGAGTTTCTTTCCATCTATGAACCACTGCAGTCAGGTTTTTGCCCCATTACAGCACTGAGACCACTCTTGTCAAGGTAACCCATGATCTCCTCCTTGCGAGGGATTGAGGGCAACGTTCCATCTTGGTGCTCTTGGATCTCTCATCAGTGTTTGACACAGTTGACCAAAGGGTGCTTTTGGATCACCTGAGGAGCTATGTGGGCTTCAATGATGCAGTTCTGCGCTGGTTTGAGTCCTACATTACCGGGAGAATGCAACAGGTTGCCCTGAAGAATTTTACCTCAGAGGCATCTGTGTTATCCTGTGGAGTTCCTCAAGGCTTGATCCTTGCCCCCATTCTGTTTTCTGTGTACATGCTGCTGCTGGGGGAGATAATTAGATGTTACGGTGTTGGCTTTCACTGCTATGCAAAAGATATCAGCTGTACCTCTCTTGTTCTCCTGATGATGTCTCTGCGGCTTTGGTGCTGAGTCAGTGTTTGGCCGAAATAAACAACTGAATGGCTTTGAACTGGTTATGTCTCAACCCAGGTAAGACAGAGGTAATGATCATTGAAATGGGTCACTGGGACTTGTCTGCTGTGGATGGAGTGGGTGGCCACCCTCTCATGACAGCTGATTCAGTGAGGAACCTGGGAGTCTTTTTGGACAGCAGATTGACACTTGAACAACAGGTGTCATCTGTGGTCCGATCTGGCATTTACCATCTGTGAAATATCGCCAGATCAAGGTGTATCTAGCCCAGGAGGACTCAGTGACAATCATCTATGCTTGCAGGTTGGACTACTGCAATGCTCTTTACCTAGGGTTATCTGAAGGTTTAATGCGACGACTGCAAGTGGTGCAGAACACTGCAGCCTGGATGATAGTGGGCTCCTTGCAGAGTTACCATATCATGCCGGTTTTGCATGCGCTGGCTGCCTTTGTGTTTGTGCATCACCTGCAAGATCTGCCTGTTAGCATACAAGGCCCTGCACAGTTTGGGACCGGACTTCTTAAAACAGCTCCTGTTTCCCTGCCACCCAGTCTGTCCTCTCTGCTCCACTGATGCTGGCCTACTTATTGTCCCTCCATCTAGGGTGAAGCCATCGGGCAATAGAGCTTCCGGAGTGGCTGCTCCAATTCTATGAAACTCGCTCCCTCTTTATATTCGTACAGCTGGCACGGTGGAGGCCTTTAAAGCCTGTTTGAAGACCTTCGTATTTAACCGGGCATTTTCTGATTAACTGCTACATTAAGTGTTGGAGTATCCTTTTTAATAAGTACTTTTTTTCGTAATGAATTTTATGGTATTGTTTACTCTGTACAGCGCTTAGAGCTTGTTTCGACTGGGTGCCCTATAAATAAATGTTGCCTTGCCTCTGAGCTGGGTAGGCCAGCACTGCCTGTCAAATCCAGTGATGCACAGACCAGCGCTGCAGGGAAGGAGAAGGAAATCAAAGGAGGGGAAGCCCCCTCAGCATGCTGCAGCAAGTGGGTCAGGAGTCAGATCCAGGTAGATTTCTCAGAAAAAATTCATATTGACTCATCCCATTGTTTTCCTCTCTTTGCAAAAGTTTACTGCGTTATCCATGTCCCAGAAGGTGAAAGAAGCCCCTTCAATCTTAACTGTTAGTACAGTGGGGAAGTCAAACCGAAACCACTCCCCTCTCCCTTAGTGCATCCAGCAGCGGTGCAAAGGCTTTCATTCTCCACTGGACACCCCTGGAACAGAAACCTTGACTGTGCTTGCCCCCCCCAACCCTTTGGTAGACACTATCAACATTTTACCTCTCTCCCAGGGCAGTTCACCTTAAGCTTTTCTGATATCCATTTTTCTAAGAAAGCCACTAGATCAGGGCCTTCTGTGCCCTCTGGAAGGTCCCTGTACTGGATTTTGTTTCTGCAGTGGCTACAGTCCTGGGAGTCTAACTGTTCCTGGAGATCTCTGAGGTCCTTCTCTAATCTTGCCTTGTGGTGTGGGACTCACCTGGCTGTTATCTGCCAGGGCTGTGATCCAGCTCTTCGCCGCAGAAACTCTGGATGCCTGCTCCTCATAGTGCTTTCCAACTGCATCTTTTCCGCTTGTGAGCTCGTCAAGTTTAGGCATAAGTGCCGCCAGGATCTAAACAAACACCAGTTGACCCAGCACCCCTACCACGTCCTCTAGGGCCTCCTGGGACATATTGGGGTCTGGCAACTGTCCATTCCCGGCCTGGTTTACCTCCTGTTTCCTCAGTGCTCTATCCGATTTCAGGCCAGTGGAGGTCAAGTATGTGTTTATCGTTGTACTGTCTGGTATCAAAATCTGTTTTTGTTTTGGAGCCATTTCGGAAAAAATAGTTTTTTGTTTAAATTTGCTGCAGGCAGCAGGAGTTCCTGGGAACGTTTCTAGCTCTGACTGGCGCACATGTGTACTCGTTACACCTTTTTAAAAATACATTTACACTAGCTTACTTTGTGCCTACATCTTTAAATGTATGTATGAGGTACACAGCCGGGAGCAAGGATGGTAAAGGTGCCACAAAGATTTTCCTGTCAGAACACCTGTGCTGACCCACTCATTGCACTTAGTGTTTCTGCCATGTAAGTCCCTTTTCCCATACAGATTTACTATTCTAACACCACACCGCCATGGATCACCACTCAGTGAAATTCTGAGACAAGAAAGGTAGAGGATGTTGTCTGGATTCAAACCCACAATCTCTTGTTTATGAAGCTGTAGACCTTTCAACTACACTACAAAACAAACACACCAATGAAGGTGAGCTCTTTTGCTGCAGAGATTAAAACCATGCCAGGAGGTTTCTGAGAGAAGAATGTGGTTCCTGTGAGGAAAATCTTATGTATATATATTTTTTTTACTTTGAGACACCTTGCCCCATTTATACCCCCTCCTGTACCCCCTCAGTGCTCCACTCCTTCGGGCATTGCTCATGTCCCTCCTAGGTCCACTACCACAGCGTCTGTCCCCTAGAGTGCCCGGTTACTCCTTACCTCCTCCTCCTCGTGGAGCACCTGCACAGCGGAGATCTGCCCTTGGGTTCTGGACCAGGATGGCTGTTTGGAGCGGGTGTCATCTAGGCTCACTGAGGTTTTTCTGCTTTTCTGTGGTTCCCAGTGCCCTGGGATGCCGGCGCAATGATACATCCAGGAAGCGATGCTCACTGCCGCCTTCTCCCAAGCACCTGACAGTGTCCCCCTTCCCCGACTCCATTGAACGGAGCCACTAGAACCCTGGAGAGCCCGTGCTTCCACTGGCTCTTTTCGGGATGTAGGTGCACAAGGCACTCGTGGTAACCCTCCCCAGAGGGAGGAGAGAATCCATTGGGATGCTCGATCCTCCCTCTCCCTGCCGACCCCCACCGACCCGAGTCCGTTCCTGAACCCGGGTCGCCGGTGCAGCACGAGGTGTGGCATCCAACGTCTCAACCCTCAGCACCACTGGGCCCTATTCCTGATAGAATTTTGTGACAGGAAAATCTTGTGGCACCTTTACTATCATACCCAGCTGGGCTCTTTAACCATCTTACTAAAACTAGGTTGCACTTTTTACTCCTGGAATTGAGTTCCTCCGGGAGCCCCCTTTTTCCACTAACGAAGAGCAATCACAACACTTTCTCTGTCACTGAAGCAGAGTTTTTAAATTTTTTTTTTTAACTTTATGTTCATTACGCTTTCACATAAACACATAGTGTTACAATACATACACCAGACATTTCGAATTTAATGCAAAAACCAATTCAAGTTAAGACAGTATAATGCAGTCTAGGTGTTTTGTTTTCGGATTTGGAGGTATATCAACTCTATTAGATTAACCAAAATAAGTCCCATTAGCTGCACTTCTACAAGAGATGGGGACAGTCCTGATACTAAATTAAAAAGAAACCAAGAAAATTCAACATCCTAGGTTGATTAGTCCCCCTTTTCCAAACATGGAAAACCAAAAATCTTAGTGGTCTCTCTCTGCAGCTCTGCAACTGTAGAAATATAGCTGTTTCGGCAGAATATACAGTACAGAAAAATTAAGTGAGCTATTTAAGCCTAAAGGATTTCCTTTGTAATTTAAAGCTTTTAGAAGGGTCATAGATACAGGTTTCTACAGGAAAGAAATTAAATCATACAGTCTGCAAACTAATATATAGTGTCCAGGTTCCAACCAAAGTCTCTCGATTTAGAATAGTAATCGTTGTATAGCCAGAAGAAAACCCTTCATTGGCAAGGCTGATGTTGTCTAGAGTCTTAGTTAAAACGATTATTACTAAAGTTCAGACTGCTTACTGTAATCCAGTCAGGTGTCTTCTTCCTCCGACTCTTGCTCCGATTCCATTCTGGCTCTCCCATTAGAAACCTCGAACTCCTTCTGAATTTGCTGAACTTGTTTGCCTGCTTCTTCTGGATCCGTAAATTGAAATGTGTGTCCCCCATAATAAATCCTCAGTCGGGCCGGCATCATCAGAGTGTGAGCGACCCCCAGACTTCTTAAAGACGCACAAACCCCATCAAATTTCTTTCTTTCGGCTCATGGCATAAGAAAGGTCTGGAAGCAATGTAGGGTATGTCCCTTGTAGTTCAAACATTCTGTGTTGCGGGCGCCTGGGTATCTGTTCCTTTACACTTGCACTGCGTTGTCACTAGTAGTACTGTGCGGGAGTCCTTCACGCCCCAGCAGATCGCGATGTTATACGATAAGCTTTAATGAATTGTTCCCCTAAAGATCGGTCCAGCTGTAAAGCTTTAGGTAGCTAGGATTTTAGAAATATTAGTAAATCAGGGTTCTTGGAGCCTTCTGGCAGCCCAATGAGGTGCACATTAGGTGCTCTGCTCGCATTCTCCAATGCTTCGAAACGGTATCTCAATTGTCAGTTCCCTTGCGTGAGCTTGGCTGCGGTCGATAAGGCTTTTATTGCCTAATTTTCAGCAGATGAGGCCGTTTTTGTAGCAGCCTCTATTTTAAAATCTTGCTCTCCCAGTCGCTGGAGGATCGATTCAATTTTCCCATCGATGACCTACATGGCCGCCTGCAGGGCCTTCCATGGTGGCTCACTCGAAGCAATAACAGTCAGGGTAGGCAAGACCTGCTGCTCTATTGAGGACTGATTTTTCGTTCCGCCCATGCCGCTTTTATTTGTTCGACCCATGTTCAATATTAGTCCCAAACTGCTCAGCCCAGCTTCAGGAATCCAACAATCTTTATTGTCAGACTGCACTTCTACATAAAATCAAATAATATCGAGATTATTTAGTTGCAGTTGCAGAGCTCTTGAGAACCACGTCTTCTCAGTAGAAGTGCTCAACAGCACCCCCAGAGTTTTTAAATTTTTTATTTATTCTTTGTTAGCTCTAATCTTTCTACATTTCTGTGCTCCTCCTCCAGCCGGCCTCTTCCCACTACCCCATATCCCTCCGCATCGCCCATTATTGAGTTTGTCCATGTGCTGTGAACTCCTTGGGATAGTGACTTTTGAGAGTGTGACACTGTCTGTCCAATGCAGAGTGCTCTGCAAGGGGCTTGACAGTATTACACCGATCGTCAGCCAGGCTGGTCGTGATGCTGTTTTGCCTGAAGTGGTCTGCACCTGAAAAGAAAAAGCCGCACCAATCATGTGGCGACTTTTTCCTTTCATCTGCAGGTCACCGCACAGCATACAGCTGTTCGCATCGTGATCAGCCTGGCTGACATCTCTGCCCCATTTGCCACCCCCGTCCCTTCCTGGAAGGTGGGAGGAAGCGCTTTCCTCACCTGCCTCCTCCACGTCCCGCTGTCTCTGTTTGTTTATTTTCTCCCACCTGTGCACAGTAAGCCACAGCATAAGCTCTGTATGGGCTGGGAGTATATAGTGCCTGCGTGATCGTGCTAGCAGATCCCCCCACCGACACTGCGGTGCTCAATCCCCATGTCAGCATGTATCCCCTTCCCCCTTTAAGTGTCAGTGGCTCAGTAGGTAGCACACTCGCCTCTGAGGCCGGGAGATCAGAGGGCTGTGGGTTCAGTTCCCACATCTGGCACTTGGGTTAATATCCCAGTACTGACACTGTAATGCAGCATGAGAGGGGTGCTGCATTTCTGAGGTGCCGTCTTTCGGATGAGACGTTAAACCGAGGTCCCATCTGCCTGGATTGGTGGTAGTTCAGGTGGATGTTAAAGATCCCATGGCACTTATCGAAAAAGAGTAGGGGAATTTCCCCGGTGTCCTGGCCAAATTTCCCTCATTCACTAAAAATCCCACCAACAGCTTAATCTGGTTCAAGGTCAGGTGGCATTCATCTGTATCCCCTTCCCCCGGGTCATGCCTGAAAATAGGCAGGATTTGTCTAGTGCACTTACCCGGTCAACAAAAGCTAAATAAAAAAAAAAAATATGGCACACTGGGAGCCCACTCCAGTGTGCCAAAAACTACCTCATTTGTTTCCGACACTGGGATTACCACTCCTGGTGTCAGATGCACCCCCTCCATGCCCCTATATTCTCAGCCGACCTCGGAGTGCCCAATCCCCTGGTTGGCATTGATCCTCCCCCAGTACTCTGGCATACTGGGAGCCCACCCCAGTGTGCTGAAATCCATGTTATTAATACTTTACCTGTAAAACAGAAAACAGTCCCATGGCATCTTTTTGGTTTTTTAAACCTGAAAAAAATGAAAATGGTCCCTCGTCGTTCCCACTGGCCCCCCTCCTCCAACCCACACCCTCCCTCTGCACATCCCACCTCCCCGCACCCCCCTCACCCATACTTACCTCTGGAGGTCAGTAGCAGCGATCTTCTGTGGACCGGGAACATGTCTGCACTCTTCAAAAGCCGACCACAAACTGAAAGAAATCACGGTAAGCCCTATAATGGCAATCAAAGGGGGTTTCAACTTAGGTTGCTCTCTAGCCACTTTTTGGAGTTTTGATCCCAAATTTTCAACATGGGGTTCTTGGGACTCCACCTCATGAATACATTCTCTGCCATTTCGTTTCTTGGTCCTGAAAGGTGATTTGCGATCACTGTGCAGAATCCCCTTTTGGGACAGTCCAAACAAAACAGTGCCACTGTTCATGAGGTGGGGTCCCAAAAAGCTCTTGTTGCACATTTGGTGAAAAACTCCCAAAAATAACTGCGTTATGAGCCTCTGTTGCGCAGTTTCTATGCTCGCTGGTAACGTCATCAATTTTTAAGATTTTCACTCCAGATTTCCAGCATTGCCATTTTTTCACACCCCCTTATGAACGGTACAGCTACCTCGGGACAGATTAATGAAATTCCAGTGCCACTGTTCATGAGGGGAGGTCCCAAAAAGGCCATGTTGAAAATTTGGTGAAAACATTCCAAAAAATAACTGCGTTACGAGCATGCATTGCACAGTTTCTACACACACTCGTAACTTCACCACTTTTTCATATTTTCACTCCAGATTTTCAACATTGCCATTTCTTCACACCTCCTCATGAACAGTATAGCTGTCATTTTTCACATCCTGCCCGAAATGTGTTTTCGCACCTGTGGTGCCGAATGGCTCACTCGCTGTCTTGAAATCACCTTTTGGGACTGAGTAATGAAATGATACTGCCACTGTTCTATAAGGTGGGGTCCCAAAAGCGATGTTGAAATTTGAGCAAAATACCAACAAACGCCTGGGGCGTCAGGGTTTCCAAGCATAACACCCACCCTGTACAGACTGACAGGCGTCGGGTGTGACATGGGGTCGTCAGATGTAATGCTCACCCCATTCCACCCCCACCCCCACTCTGCAGCCTCTGACAAGCATTGAGGTGTTCCATGGGGTCTTCGTCCCTAACGTTCACCCCATTCTCCTATTCTGCACCCATCTCAGCTTATTTCCTTATAGAATGGGGTGAGCGTAAGGGCCGAAGACCTCAAGGCACACTGCGACACCGGTCAGTATCTGCAGGGTGGGATGGGGTGAGGTGGATGGCGTGAGTGTTATGGTTGGTGACCCAAAGGCACACCCCCAATGACTGTCAGTCTCTGCAGGGTGGGGTTGGGGGTTGACGTTACTTCAATATTTCACTGTAATTCCTATTATGCATCTCTCTAACTCCTGCACTACCAATGCCAATACCCTCAAGCGAACATTTGGCATTGACAAATGCTTGTTTTTCCAATTAAGTAAACCAGTGCTGGAAGAACATAAGAAATCTGTGTTGAGAGTGATGCCTTTATTTATTTATTGAATTTTGGTAACCGGGTAGGCCCTCTGAAACAAGACTGTCCCTTTTTAAGGGGCGACTAAGGAAATGCAGTACAATGATAGTACATTCATTGACACAAGAAATTAGACAAGGAGTAATCATATAGTAAAAGAGTACATCAATTACATTCAGTTATTTAAATAAGCAATCTAAAGCACAGTCAACAGTCATACAGTAAGAGAGTACATCAGTTACATTCAGTCATGCAAAAATAAGCAATTTAAAGCACAGTCAACAAAACCTTACATACATTCAGACATCATTTAATTTTTTTTTTGTCTCGTAGAGCAGGAGATAGAGAGAGAGGAAAAAATTACTCACCCCAGTAATCTTCTTTCTTCCATGGGGTCCTTTAGCATCAGTAACTTTTTGCACTTAGCTGGCTAGGTGCAATTGCCCAGGAGGTGTGCCTTTAAGAGATTTTTTAATGAGCATAGGGCCAGCCAATCAAAAGACAGGAGGGGGTGTAAACTGAGTGAGAGCTGTTGACTGCTTCAGAATTTTTTTTTAAGGAAAAACAAGGGCAAATGCCCTGAAAAAGAATTAACAGGATTCAAAAAACATGCAAATGTCCAAAAGTGGAACTAGAAACAGCAACACAAGGTAAAAACTCATCAATAACAAACGCCAAATTTTGTAAAAGGTGACATAAGAGCCCTTCTCCGACAGGCTCCAGGGGAGGAAAGGTGGGAGCTTACTGATGCTAAAGGACCCCATGGAAGAAAGAAGATTACTGCGGTGAGTAATTTTTCCTTCTTACCCCAGGAGTCCTTTAGCATCAGTAACTTTTTGGAGACTACCAAGCAGTACCAAGTGGGAAGCGGGCAGAGAACCTACTTAGGAAAGAGACTCTGCAGAACTGCCCTGCCAAATTTGGCAACAGATCTCGTCTGCACATCCAAAGTGTAGTATTTCACAAAGGTGTGCACAGATTTACAGGTAGCTGCTTTGCAGACATCCAGTAGGGGAATTTCCCTTGCTGCTGCAAGCGTGGCTGCAGTGCCCCTGGTGGAATGGGCCCTGAGCCCCACTGGAGGTTGCTGACCAGCTTTCTCATAGCAGAGTCTAATACAAGAGACCAACCAACGAGAAATAGTTCTCTTGGTACCTGGTCTTCCTCTGCCTACATCCCCGTAGGTGAGGAACAACTGAATGGAAGAGCCACTGTACTGTCTAGTGTGTTCTAGGTAGTGAAAGATGGCTCTTTTGACATCCAAGCTGTGGAGCTTTTGCTCGCCAAGAGTGGATGGCTCAGTAAAGAAGACAGGCAGAGTTATGGACTGGTTCAAGTGAAACTCTGAAACCACCTTTGGCAGAAATTTCCTATTTGTCCTGAGCTCAACTTTATCGTTGTGAGGGATGATGTAATTTGGCTCAGTGCACAGGGCCTGTAGCTCTGAAATCCTCCTGGCAGATGTAATGGCTACCAGGAAGATGGTCTTCCAAGTTACAGACTTGATGTGGGCCGTGGACATAGGCTTGAAAGGTGGATTCATGAGCCCATCTATGCAAAGGTTCAGGCTCCAAGAAGGAACAGACTCCCTGGTTGGAGGTTGGAGGTGCAAGAGGCCTTTGAAAAACTGTTTAAAAATGTCATGGAAAAAATGATTTCTTCTTTCCCACCAATAGGTAGGCTGAAATTGCCGCCAGGTGTAGCTTGAGTGAAGATGGTTTCAAGCCTGACGCCTGTAGGTGTACCAGGTAGTCTAGCAGCTGAGGGTCTGAAGCTGATAGGGATTCGACCTTTTTGCACCAGAGGGAAAACCTTTTCCATTTGGCTACATAAGTCTTCTTAGTGTTCGTTTTTTTAGCCATCCTCAGTATCTTAAGGATCTGTTCAGAGCACTGTGAGGATGGAAACTCTAACTCCTCAAGAACCAGGCTTTGAGGTGAAGAGAGTGTACATCTGGGTACTGCACTCCCGTTTGAGAAAGGGTCAGCAGGGAGTGAGTGGGAGGCAGGCGAATGGGCCTGTTGCAGGACACTGAGAGAAGGAGAGGGTACCAGGCTTGCCTGGGCCAGTCCGGAGTCACTAGGATCATGGATGCAGGCTTCTGCCTGAGTTTCAGCAAACTCTGAATATCAGGGGAAAGGGAGGAAATGCTTATAGGAACCTACCTGACCAGTCCAGGATCAGGCATCCAGAGGAAGTGTTCCCAGAACTGGGAGCCTGCAACAGTACTGAGGAAGCTGAAAATTGAGAGGCGAGGCAAACAGATCCATGTCTGGTGTGCCCCACTGCCTGAACACTGTAGCTAGTACTTGCTTATTCAGTGTCTATTCACTCTGACCTTGACTGATGCAGCTTAGAGCATCCACCAGAGTACTGAGTTTGCCCGGGAGGTGAATAGCTGAGAGGCTAACTCCCAGGGAGAATGCTAGAGACCAGAGCTTCAGAGCTTCCAAACAGAGTATTCCTGATCTGGTACCACCCTGCTTGTTTATGTAGAACATTGCAGTGGTGCTGTCCGTTTGAATTTGAATTGCCTGCCCTTCTATGCCGGGAGTGAAAGCTTTCAGAGCTAGTAAGACTGCTCTGAGTTCCAAAAGATTTATGTGCAACTGTGACTCTTCAGGAGTCCAGTTGCTGCTTACTGAGGCACAGTCTAGATGAGCTCCCCACACCAACAGGGATGCATCTGTGGTGATCACCTTTGTGGGAAGAGGAGCTTGAAATGGAACCCCTGCCTGCAAATTTGCAGGGTCCTTCCACCACAGCAAATTTTGGAGGAACTGCTCAGACACCGGTATTAACTTTGAAAATGTGTTGCTTCTCTAAGACCAGCGAGCTCTGAGGTAGGCTTGCAGGAGTCTCATGCTGTACCTGACCCCTGGGACTACTGCAGTCATAGAGGCCATATGTCCCAGAAGTTTGAGGAAATGTCTGGCTGGTCTTGGCCGTCCCTGGGCAAAAGAATCTGCCACTGAAAGGAAACTCTGAATTCTTTCCTGCGGGAGGAAAGCATATCCCTTCTGAGTGTCCAGCTGGGCCCCTATGAAGGTGAGCAGCTGGGTGGGTTCTGGGTGAGATTTTTTTAGATTTACCAGGAAACCCAGAAACTCCAGAGTGCATTCTGTGAGGGAAAGAGATTTTTTGACTTGCCAAGGAGACTTTGCTACTATGAGCCAGTCATCCAGATAGGGATAGAGAGCAACATCCAGTCTCCTGAGATGTGCTGCTACCACTGCGAGACACTTGGTAAAGACTCTTGGGGCTGAGGACAGACCGAAGGGCATTGCAGTGAACTGATAGTGACCCGAAGGAAGTTTGAACCTGAGAAACTTCCTGTGAGATCTCCTTATGGATATGTGGAAGTAGGCGTCCTTTAAGTCGAGGGAAGCTAGCCAGTCACCCTGCTGTTAGGACTGTATGACCAGTGACAGAGTGACCATTTTGAATTTGGGTTTTTTCAGATGTTTGTTTAAATATTTGAGATCTAAGATAGGTCGCCACTTCCCAGTTTTCTTTTGTTTCAGAAAATACCTGGAGTAGAGGCCCTTGCCCTTCTCGTGGGTGGGGACCCTCTCCACTGCTCGTAATGCTAGAAGGTTTTGTACCTCCATTTCCAACAGCGGTATCTGTGATGGTGACAGAGGTCTTGACACCTGGGTATGCTTGAGGTCTGGCAGCTGCTTGAACTGTAGTGACAGACCCTTCTCCACTATCTCCAGCACCCATTTGTCCAACGTGATGAGGGACCAGTGCTGAAGACAGTGAGAGCCTCCAACCAGAAAAGGGGAGGCGACCTGGACATTCACATCAGGACTTTGACTGAGAGGCAGGTGGCTGGGTAGAGGTGGATCTTCTTTGGCCCCTTCTGCCTCTGCCTCTGAAAGACCCCCTGTACTGGCTAAAGTCAGATTGGGGATAGGGACTGCAAGGCATGGGAAAAAAACTTCTGCCCCTACCGCCCCTGGGATGGGATCTCTGAGGGGTGGCGGGTTTAGGCTTAGATGAATGGCTCTGCCAGGAGACCTTGTACTCATCGACCTTTTTCATGTAGTCAGTGGTTCTGTAATCAAACAACATATTTTGATCATGTCTGTGGTCAGACTGGTTGTTCTAAGCCAGGTGAAGCGTCTCAGAGATATGGCATGGGCCATTGCCCTAGAGGCTGCATCATTGTTGTCATCTGCCACGTGGAACTGGTACATAGTAGCTTCCAAGGCAGGTTTTGACGTATCCACCAGCTCCTGCACCATAGAATCTGATCCATTGCAGGCGATAGCCTGGACAGATTTCCAAAGGGCTTTCTGATATTTGGCTGTGAATGCCATGTAAGAAGAAAGCCTGAGAAGCAGGGAAGCTATGGCATACATTTTTACTGATATAAAGTCAATTTTCTTGGAATCCTTGTCAGGGGGAAGAGGGCGACAAGGAGACTCCAGCTTTCTCATAAGTTGCCTGCTGCACTATGCTCTCGTGACTAGGGTGTGCTGACAGGAACTTGGTACCATTTTTAGACAATTTACATTTTCTCTCAAGCCGTTTGTCAACCCATAGTACTGAAGTGGGGTGCTGAAGCATCTTCATGGTATTTTTTCTAAATGCATTATAGATAGGGATGGCCAGGGTCTTTGAGGATGAAAGACCCTTCATCTCCTTATAATCTTCGTCTTCATCGACATCCTGGCTGGGCTCCTGTGTAGGGAGGTCCAGGGTATCCAGCATATTTTGTATAAATGAAAACATAGAGGAAGGATCCTCATGGTCACCCGGGAGATTCCCAAGGCGAGGGTCCGGGGACTTCTGGGGCTCAAGGCCCTCAAAATCCATGTCAGGGGCATCATAGAATTGAGCATCATCTGCGTCACCTTCACAGTCTAGAGAACAGAGAAGTGTGGAAGAGTGCTTGCCAGCCCCAATAAATAGAGGACCCATCTTTTGAAGGGTCTGAAACAGTTGCCATGCTTTTTCCATATCTTGCACTGATGGAAGACTTGCGCAGTTTGTAAGTGCTTTGTTTTTTCTGAATGCTTTAAGCTGCCTGTTGTCTCACTATTGGCTTTCCCAGGAGCAACAGGAGCATATCTGTCTTGACATAGTTTCTTTTTAGCCACTTCATCAGAGGCTTGATCAAGCTTCCTTTTTTCGTCAGTCTTATTATCGTTCAATTTGTGAGGAACTTCATCTTTGGAAGCTTTATTTTTTGACTGGGATCTGGAGGGTTCCTCAGCACCTCTGCTTTTGGTATTAGTATTTTTGAATGGCCCCTAGTCGGAAACATTTGATTTATCCTCAGCCATAATTATCAAAGGTTTGTCTGCTATGTTCGCCAATTTAAGCAAAGCAAACCAGTTCTGGACCTATGAACTGAGTGCAGGTTTCTGTGAAAATGCCACTGGCCAGTCCTGCCCCAATTAATAAACTCTGTCTATTACCAGTGCCTTTTTTTTGGGTTGTAAAACTGGGATCTATACCAGTGCCAATCTTAATAGAAAACCAGTAATACTTAACTGCACACAGGTGGCTGCTGGACCCTTACAGACAGTCCTGACACAGATGATACCAAGGTCCAGTAATATAACAAAAAATGTTTCCTCGTAATTGCCAATCTAGAGCGAAACCCCCCAGGCACTGTTTAAGTTTGAAATCTACTGTTGGCGCCTCGTGGTAAACCCCGCGAGGTCTGAGATAAAAAACAAGGGAACTGTCCCCAATTCGACGGTTCCCACAAGAAATTAGTCAAAAATGAAGGACACCTGTCGAAAATAAATACCCGCTATAAAATTAAGCTTGAAAGTAAATAGTCGCAGTAAAAATAAAGTCTAAATAGTGCCGTCACGCTAAAAATAAAAAATTTGTGAAGCGCTAATGAAAAAGTAAAACTTGGCACTCAGCACACTAAAGGAAATGATTTATGAGGAAAACTTTACCCAGATAAGCACTAGGAGGCTGTCAACAAGGAAAGTTGGGAGACACTTCAGAGGCAATATACTCAGTCCAGCGGAGAAAAAATTATGAGGCAGTCAACAGCTGTCACTCAGTTCACACCCCCTCCTGTCTTTTGATTGGCTGGCCCTATGCTCATTAAAAAATCTCTTAAAGGCACACCTCCGGGGCAATTGCACCTAGCCATCTAAGTGCAAAATGTTACTGATGCTAAATGACTCCTGGGGGTAAGAATGGGATGTCTTGCTAGGAGAATCATGCAAGAAGTGAAAAGGGGTTAGGAGTCAACGGAAGCAGGAGCAAGGTAGAGTGGTTAGGTGAGTTAACAGCGACCTTTGAAATTGAGAGAGGGAGGTGCAGACCAGTATAGAAGGAGGTAGAGAGTTCCAGTGGGAGACAGCAGAAAATGCAAATGATCTCCAAGGCATGGCAAGTCTTAAGTTTGGCACTGAGAGAAGAGGCAAGGAGGTAGATCTGAGGGTACGTTGAGGGAGACAACATTGAACAATATTAGCAAGGCAAGAAGGAGGAATGAAGCAATGTACAAGCTTATGTATAAAGCTTAGTGTGGCATAGCGTAATGTAAATTCATAGGTTAGCCATCCTAGGGCAGACAGGAGATTGCAGTGATGGTGCCGAGCACTGGCCCCAAGAGCAAACCTGCCAACTCTATGGTAAGCCTGTGATGGACATGATAGTATGGATGTGGAAGCAGAGCGTAGTAATAGAGCACCATACATAAGGTAGGGCAGGAGTGTGGCATCTGCAATCTTGTGGCATGAGGTCAATGTAAGGAATGGACGGATGCGGAAGAGGACACCGATTTTTTGGTTTATAATTTTAGTGATGGCTGTAGCATGTGCATCCAGGGTAAGTGAGGGATCTAAGGTGACTCCCAAGCATTTGAAGGACCTGACTGATTCAAGTGCATCCCCCATACATGAGAGGATAGCTGGGGGACTGAATGTGAGACGAGGATTTTTGTGTAAGGATGAGCTGCTTCTGAAGAACCAGTCCTTAAGGGTGCGAAATCGGAGGCTAGCGTTGAATTGAGCCACCCCGATGTCAAAAGAGGAACGGTATATGATAACATTGTCTGCATATAGGTGAACAGGCCCCACCACAATTATTAGGGAGGTCATTAATATACAGAGAAAAAAGTCATGGGCCCAGTATGGAGCCCTGGGGGACACCATGGGTAAGGGGCCTCAGGTCAGATAGGGAGCCTGCCCATTTTATTTTTTGCTAGGGCCATAAACTAAACCTAACCTTGGGTCCACTTCTACTTAAAATGCAAGGCAGAGAAATATACACAGAAAAATATGGGAAACGTACAACAGCAATACTAACAGCGAACTTTCCGCATTGACTAATGCTTGTTTAAATTAATCTCAACGGTCCGCCCCTTGCATGCTCCGCGCGGGAGCAGCTGTCACTGTTACCTTGGTGACAAACAGCTGACCGACCCGGCTCTTCGGTCTCTGCCGTAAATACTTGTTATCGCGGGAGTTGGTGCGCGGGGTCTCGCGAGAGACAGCTCTGGAGTCTGAGGAGGGAGATCCAAGCGGAGTCCACGAGTGGAGTTGTACAGGACCCCGGGCTACTGCTGTGCTGTTACAGTCTCTCTCCCTCTCCATAGGTAAACTAATTTACTGTTAAGGAATTAATTTAATGCTACTGTAAACCGAGTCTCGGAAGCTCCACGTGAGCCGTCTAATGGGGAAGCACCGGACCGTGGAGCTGAAAACATCCCCGCCAATGTCAACTCGATTGCCAGTCCGTTCCTCTCCCCACTGCTCCCTGTAACTTACCTCCGTGTGTGAGGCACCGGGGCTGCAGATAGGAGCATCGCGGGGTGCGGGTGGTAATAAACTGGGCAGAGCAGAGAGAAGGAGAGACGCAAACACTATGTCACACATGGTAGTAAGGACTACGAGTACCAGTAGCTGATAAAAATGTAAACATATCTGAAGTAGAACTAGACTGTAAAAAGAGTTAACAGTATTTTGTGCTTCTGCTTTAGAACATTTCAGTGATAAAGAAACATCAAGCTGCTGGTAAAGCACTGATTGGTACGGGTGCGTATCTACAGTGCTCCTACCCGATAAAAACTTCAATATCGGCAAATAAATTAGTCGGGATGGGGGGAGCGCCTGAGCAGCTGTCAGAGGAGCAACTATGTATAAATGTTCAGGTGGACATCTGGTGTACTTGCAATATTTCCTATGTGAGTTTTCAGTAAGAGGTTGAGGCCCATTTTGGAGCCCTGGGATTTACCAGGGAAGGACCTTGGGTATCCAGGGTTTTTCCTGATCTGCTAATATTGCTGAAAGCAGAAGCTGGTGTGTGTTGCCCATGTAAGTATAGAAGGACTGCCTTGAGGGTCAGGGAACCACAGGGGTATTCCCTTAAAAGGGTACTTGCTTGTGGTGGGTTTCCTCAAACAGCGTGGGTATCCAGTTTGAGGGGTGACCCAGAGGTGTGGCAGAGACCATCAGAGGATGGGATGACATGGGAATAATTGCCACGAGATAGCAGCTGAAAGGTAGGAAATTGTGTGAAAGGGGGCAAAAGGGAGTCCCCAAAAGTAAGGCACCTGTGGCCTGTCTGCCCGAATGCCATCCTCTGGGGGAAATTGCATGGAGCATCAAGTGCACACCGAGGCTTGGTGTGATAGAGGATCCGCAGACAGTCTGTCATCTGAGAAGGTGAGTGAACCAGAGCATGGTGAGGGGAAATGGCAGCTTTGTATGGTCTCCACAAAATAATAGTTAATCCTGAATAGTGGACGCCAACCTGTTGTACCATATTTCAAAGGACAGTAAAAATATATGGGGAAGCACACTCACAGATGACGACAGATAAGGCTGATTTCAAGTGTAGTTGGGGACAGGGAACCCCCGGGCACATGTTGCCTAAGAAGTGTGGCTAGGCCAGCCATGCTTATTTATTTAGTTAGTTTTTGTTGACCGAGTAAGTGCATGAGACGAGACACTGCCTAGTTTCAGGAATGACCTGGGACATTACAGAACAATGGCAGAACAACAGTTGGTAGTAAACAATACTGTATACAGAACGTTTCTTTTTGAGCAATACAGTTTCAGGAGGAAATGGGTACAAAACATGACATTTCGAGCATGGTCTGAGAAAGTGAGTTCAGATAGCCAGATGACCAACAAGGGACAGAGAGAGTTCAGAGTTGGGCTAAAGTGAACTACTGGAAGTGGGAAAAGAATGCTGTCCTCTAAAGTGGGTCACTGTCATGCGGCTGGCAGACTGTAAGATTGCAGACACTGTAAGTCCTTTTTGCGTCATATTATTTCTAATTGAAAACTCACATTTTATGATTTGCTTACCGTCTCTAAACTTCATTGATGTAGCTCGTTTTATGTGCTTCCTGTCTTAATAGAACTGAAATGCATGCTAATGGTGTAGTTGAACTCATGTTTTGTTTCAATTAGTTGATCTACTCTTACCGCACACTTTCTGAACATTAGGAACATCCCCAAACAGTGTAGCCACTCAAGATGCAATAGTCCTCTCCTCCCACTTTATCGCAAGTGGCTAGATTATGTTGAGGGTGTTCCCCAACCAAGTCCAGGAAAGATGCAGTGGAGTTGATCAGGGACTATAAACAAACATGTTTTTGTGTGGTAAGCATTTTTTTTTTCATTTTTCTAAAAGAAAAAGGGGGGGGGGGGGTCAAACTGCCAACTACATGAGCAATGTCTGTAGAATGTGACCAAACATAATTTGTTTGTTTTAAACTAGAGACACTTTGAGGCCTTCCTTTTAATGAAAAAGGTTGCTCAGGAAAGGTTTTGTATCTACTGTAATGAACTGTGTATCAGGTGACGGATTATGGTCTAGGGCCAGCACTTGTGCTCTGTACAAATGAACTTTGTCTGAAAGTGCCCCTTAGAAAAGAAAGGTCTAGTGCTTTGAAGTCCTGCAAGTCGTGTTGTTTTACACCCAAAGGTGACTACATCTGATATCTCCTATCTCTTACAAGAAGTTAAGCAACTCGTTATTGTTGGGTGCAAGGGGCTCTTTATGAGCATATTATCAGTACCCCTAGAGAGTACCATGGTTCATGTCCATCCATCCAGGGCATTCATGCATGTCGGTTGCTGTACTTTCTGGAGTGGGGGTTGCAGAGTGAAGTGCCATTGTAAAAGTTAGAGTAATAAGCTACATTTAAGCTTTTCCATTACCTTGTTTATCAATTGCACTGTATTTACTGGTTACAAACTCTGTTTATTGCATTGTTTCTGGGAGGAACTGTTCCCTCTCCTTATTAAGGCACTTTTCATTCCCGGCAGAGTCTGGCTTCGCACCGTGTTTGGGCATCCAGCCGTCTGCCCCAACAGACTGACGTTGTCACCTTAGCCAATTTAAAGCTCACAATGTGTGGCTGATAGCGGTGACACCAAGAATGCCATCAGGAGGATGGTTTTGACATGTGATCATCAGATTCTCCTAATACTTTTGTCGACTTGCTCATATCCTTTTAAAATGTATTGCTGTTATATGACCCCCTCCCCCCAAATATCATAAGGATCCCTGGCTGCCTCAGCATTTCATCATAGCCAATGTAAAGAGCTGCTTGCACTGGAGCCAGAAGTCAGTGCTATAGTAATGTAGGCAGAAGAGCTGCAAACTGCAGTATTTGCAAACAAAGAAACAAAAAAATAAATAACAAAAAGCGATAGCTGGTGAGTGGAGATAACCTTGTATTTGTTTAATTTGCAGCATTGGTCCTTATTACTGTATGTTTGGTCCTTACTGTATTGTAATTCATAATATCTTTGCTTGTCACTGTTGTATTGACTGTCTCATACTGCATTAGTGATTTATAACAAATCTTTTTCAAAGCTTGTTTTTTTTTTTTTAATAGTTGGGAGAGATCTCAAAACAGAAGTGGAACATGGAGGACTTCGACAACACGGCTGTCTTTACCACATTGAGAGCCTTTAATAATTTTATAAATGAGCCGGATGAGAGGCTCCCTGGACCTGGCTCTGTGCCTAGTGCGATACAGCAGCAGTACCAGTTGGGCTTTCTTCAGGTAAGCTGAGGATGTTTGGTGGGAGTTAGGGTTATACATAACTCATAACATATGATGGCGTGAAGGGAACTTTTGTTGAAATAAGCAACTGACTTAGGGTGCTATATATTTTTTTTTCTTTCAGGAGGCCACTTTTACCACAAATTAAATGTTCAACTTGCCAAAAATCGACATTTATTTAAAAAAAAAAAAAAATGATTTTTTTGTTTATAAAATTTTACTGCAGTATTTTTATAGGTAGTAAAGCTACCCCCCTGATTTAAATTGGTCAAACTGAAATTTGCACACTTTCTTTTTTTTTTTTTTTGCCACGTAGTGCATTGAGCAGCTGACACCTAAAGGAAAACTATCAAAAACTTAATATTTAGACATAATCCTGCTTATATGTGAGGTATTTTCTGTTGTTCTCTCTTCGCCATTCTTTAATACACAGGACATCTGGATGAAAATGGAATCTATACATTAGTGCTCGTCAGCCTTTTTTTTTTTTTTTTTTTAATAATCCTCTATTTTTGCTCCTTACTGCTCCCTCAGCCCTATTACCTACCTTCTCATGACTTACTCCACCACTTGGTACCATTATGTGATGGGTGGGTGCCTTGGTCGGTAGTGCAGGGGCCTGTGAGGTGGCCTATCACCATCCTGCCATTCGAGGTGTTTTTCTTTGTTGTGGTCTACCCTGGTGTACCCCAAGGTCTGAGCCATGTGCTGATGCATGCTGCAAGTGTCTATGTTGGTATCCTCTAAGTGTGGCACCTGCTCCTGTGCTAGCTAGCCTCCCCTAGGTGATAGTCAAGCTGGACAGACTGGGTGGGCCAAGTGGTCCTTTTTTGCCAACAGATTCTGTGGTTTTCCCTAGCCATCCCCCAAACAACCCAAGTGTGTGTCTGAACCCAGGTCGCTGGTGTAGCAAGCCTTGTGCTGCTGGGCTGGCCAATCTCATCAGCTTTTTTTCTCCTGAAATGTTTGTTTGGTATTTTGATTTTATTGTCTGAAACTGTTTTCCATAATTTCCCAAATTTCTGCATCTAACTCTGTGGGAAGCATTAGAAATAACTGAGGTGGGGTGCTGTTGGCCAACGGGCTATGTATCTGATCGTCAGTAATGTTATTTGTTTTTGCCCATCCCCTCCTTTCTTTCAGCTGGAGGAGAAAGCACAACCAATCCGCTCGAATTTGCAGCTCTTGCAAGTGGAGCGAGAGAAGCAGCAGATGGAGCTGAGTCACAAAAGGGCTCGGATTGAGTTTGAGAAGGAGGCGGTTACCATTACTGGGAAGTATGAGGTAAGTTGCTGAGTGGGTAATGTAATAAGGGGGAGGCACATCAGCTATTAGGGAGTGCCTTGTAGCTCTGCTGTGAGAGCTGCTCCATTTAGCTTGGTGGTGGAATTCTGTGTTGAGAGCCAGAAAGGTGCAAGTTCACATCCATTTTTTTTTTTTTTTTTTTCCCTCTTCTCTTTTTCCACCTTGGCTGGCATTTCGCCGGAGGGCACCCCCAGCCCTGACCCCGGCGTCCATCGGCTGGCACTGACCCAAACTCCAGGGCTTACCCCACCGGCAGGGTTCCCCCAACCCCCTACCAAGTACAGATTTCAGTGGTTCAGTGGCTAGCCGGGAGCAGAGCCTGCAAGGTGCCTTCCACCAATGTGCTTCGGCCACTTCCCTCCAGTTTTCTCCGTGGAGCTGGGGGGCATGCAGTGACGCTGATGGAGGGAGCACACTCGCTTTCATGCACACTCCCTTCTGTGTGCATGCTCCCTTCCAAGTGTCTGCCCCCAACTCCTCCCAAACTGCAGCACGGCGCCCTGTCCCCCAGCCTCCACTAGGGGGCCAGTGGGTGCCGACACTGAGAGCCCCCATTCCCCCAAAGAAGGAGAGCAGTCGGATGCTCAGTCCTTCTCCCACCCCCGTGGCTCGCTCCTCAACACAGGTCAAGGGTGGCATCCAGCGCCTCACAACCCACAGCACCACTGGGCCGAGTCACATCCAGGTTTCTGCAGTTTACTTGGGGAGTTGCAGTATGTAATTCATCATTATTCAGCAGGTGCCTACAGTGGTGCAGTGTTGGAAATATAACAAAATTCACTAGTGGAGCCCACCATCTTTGATGTAGGATAAAACTAGCTGGTCAGGGGTCTAGGGAGACTTTACCCATTATAAGTTGCATAGTCGGGGGGTGCTGTGGAGCCCAAACAAGATGGAGGGCTCAGCTTAGAGGAGGAAACTAGAGACACGGAAAGTTGCAGATACAAACGGTTTAAGAGTGTAAAAGTTTTGTCGAAAGTGTTCAGACCTGTATCGGAACCCTTTGGGAACACAAATGGGGAATCCCCGTAAAGATCGCACATTGACAGATTGAACAAGAAGTAAAGGAACATCGGGAGGGCCTAATATGAGGCCGACATCAAGTAACTCAGTATCTGAGGAATCTGGTGAAGAGACGCTGCAGTCCCTAGGGGCCAAAATATCCAGACTCATACAATCAGTAACTGGGCTATCTGAAAAATTTGACACCCTAACTAATCGGGTGGTCTGCCTGGAATCAACTATCGATTCGATTAAGATAGCAACTGCCGACTCCACTAAGAGGTCGGATTCTGCGATGAGTATGGCGGCAAACCTGTTAAAGGAAAACACACATCTGAGGTCGTGCATTGAAATGCTGGAAATTCAAGCCCGGGCAACGAATGTACGGCTGGTGGGAATGCCAGAAAACTCTGAGGCGATCATTTGCCTTTATTCTTATCAGAATGGTTCCAGCGGCCGGCCAGTGGCGCTGAGGTTGGCGCTAGGCGCCCACCTACGCGCTGCGCCCGGCAACCGGGTTCGAGAGAGCGGACTCGGGTGGCCGGGGTCGGGCGGGGAGGGAGGACTGAAAGGCCCCAACGGATGCCTCCTCCCTCAGGGTGGGTTACCAAGAGCGCATTGCGCCTGCATTCCTTCCATAGCCGGTGGAAGCACCGCAGAGGAAGGGGTGGAGGCGCTCGCCTGTCGGAGCCGGGAGGGGCGCTTCATGAGGGTCTGCGCGGCGTAAGCACGCTACCACTGGGACGACGCCCCAGCGCAAGGCGCCCTGGGGGAGTGGGGACGCCAGGGAGAAAACCGGAAGTCACTCTTCGGCAGCCCTAGATGAAGTCTCGCCTAAGTCCACCCGACCACCTACAGGACAGACCCCAATGTGCAAGGAGAGGAGGATGGGCACTCTAGGGGCAGATCCCTAAGGTAGGTACCGGGGACATGAGTAGGACGAAGGAGGGGCACCGGAGGCAGTAAGGAGGGATAAAGATGAAAATTAAAAAAAAAAAAAAAAAAGAATGGTTCCAGCAACAGTTGGGCGAGGTAGGGAGACTTAAACCGATCCCTATACAAAAAGCTTACCGGGTGATGCCTCGTGGCCGAAGAGATAACGAATATGCTCCTCGAACTATTACAGTCGTTCTGGATGGGGTTGGTACGAGGGACTACCTCCTTGCCCTAGCGAGGAAGAAAGGCAAGTTGCTCCAAGATGGACAAGAGGTCCGCCTCTATCCGGACTTGAGTTTCGCTACGTGGCAGAAAAAGAGGAGTTTTGATGGAGTTAAAGCAATTTTGAGAGAGGCAGGGATCCCACATGGCATTTTGTTCCCAGCAAGGCTTCAGATCGTCCACAGAGGAAAGATCTATATTTTTAAGGATCCTACAGATGCTCTTAAGTGGACCCAGAAAAATGTTCCAGCCCGTAGACAAAGGGAAGAGGAAGTGGAGCTCGAATCTGAAGAAGACAACTCCTGAGCAAGGGGACTGTTTAATGATAGGGCTTTGATTTATAGGCCTGTACGGTAAGGGACCGGAGGGTATTTGGTCTGACTCCAGGTAGGTGAACATTGTTTACCGATTTAAAAGTTTAATTCATCTTGGTTCCGGGGATGACTACCCATCTGTCCCCTCAGGCAGATTATTGTTCAAAGGGGCTTAATTTTTGTTTTCTGGACACAAGATGCCCATTTTATTATAGTGTCTGCATTTTCTTGAAGTTCAAAATGAGGTCTAGAAAGATGTTTACTTCCTATTGCTGTCATGAGAATAGTTGCTTAGTAGAAACTCAATCAACGTTAAGCATGTTAACTTTCTCTTCCTATAGAGGAAGGATGTTTACTAATTGAAAATGCATTGTGACGTGGACTATTTACATGCTGTTCCTGGACTCTAGCATACAGTGTATACTTAAAACTATTGTGTATCTAAATAGTAAGGATAATCAAACAAAAGTATTAAGAGGAGGCGACCTCATATCTTATCAAATATATATCCTTTACTCTAAAGTAATGACTGTATGTTTGTTATGCAAAACAATAAACATAAAGTTTAAAAAAAAAAATAAGTTGCATAGTCAGTTTTATGCTGGGGGTTAAAAATGTACACAGAAGTAGTTCTTCACCATTTTGCTCCTAGAATTGAATGAGATTTTTTCTTTATTTTGTTTTTATTTTTCTGTAGAGTTTTAAATAAGTTTTTTTCTTGTGACAATGCTAACTGTACAGAAAGTATTTATATAGGTTTTCTAAAAGTGTTATGTATGTTAAACACAGTGAGGCAGGTGCTACGCATTTTCACAATGTTTTAGCACTTTTATGCACAAAACGCTAATCAATTTTTGGAGTTAAATAAAACTCTGCTCTGGGGTCGTGCCCCCTGTGCTCAGCGTCCCCAGTCCTCTTACCCTGCCATTTCTTGGACGTATCCTGGCCGTAGGGATGGAGCTGATCCTGGTAGTGACCATATCCACAAATCCGCAGTGGTGCCTAGTTCCCAGGTACAGGGTTGGCAGGAGGCTGCCCTGACATTTTCCTGTTTTTTTGCATCCTCGAGGACGTCTCATGTCACAGTGTTATGATGGGACTCTTCCCAACATTGGAGGTGTCCCCTTCCCATCTCTGCTGCTCCTCCCTCTTCTCCATCTCCCCCACAGAGGAAGGGACCATCCACTCGGCCACTCAACCTTCTTCTCCTGGCCAACCCTCCAGCGGCCTGAGCTCACTCCTCAACTTGAGTCGTGGGTAGTGCAACCGCTACACTGGTGGGCCAGCTGTGATTAGTTAATTTCACTCTTGGAATGGGGTTTCCCATGTCCCCTGCCCATTTCCACCACTGCAGTTATGGAACCTTCACAGTGATGTAATACAAGGAGGAAGTGACTGATGAGCACCAAGGGACTTCAACTAAAGATAGGCAGCAAAATGGGAGCTGAAGGTTTATGCAAGACTGGGTGAAGAGATTGAGTGGTGGGGAGGCAGCAGAGCTAACAACCTTGCTCATCAGATGCACTTGGTCTGAGCTCTGAAAGTTATACACTTTATATTTGAATAAATTTCATATTTTTACCCTTTTGAAGTTAGATTTACACATGTTGATGTCATGCCCTCCGTGTGACAACTACTGGCTGCCTTTAGTTTCAGCTTATCGTTGGGCGTTCCTGTCGTTTTTCCTCCTGCACCTGCCAACAGGGTACGTTGGCACTTTGCGCTTATGGTAGGCAGCAAGTTCACTGTTGGTTGGTTGGGGCTGCGTACAAGCAAGGCACATTCAGACAGGATGACATCTCACGTGATGCATACTGCCAGTTAGTCTGAATTTGTACAGGGACCTGAGCAGTCTGACACAGGGGGCTCCACTTGATTGTAGTCACTGGTGCAGTAAGTCTTTCCCTTTATTGCCTTTGCCTGACATGACGATAGGAGGCCCATGAGCAGAGAAAGTGTGGGATCTGCAGTGTTGGCATTGCTTTTTTAAGCTTGGGAACTTAAAGGATACATAGGACAGCATCTAGGAGTGGAGCCTGATTTTCTTGGAGTTATCAGGCAGTGTAGGTGATTGGACCTAAGGTGGCCCATACACCTCATCTGGGGACCTTCCTTTGGATCCCTCCCCGTGATAGTTGGAAGCTAAGGATGGCCACAGTTCCTTTTCTGCCAAGAGGCTAACATCCTGCTGAGTCTACAGTTGCGATGATGTGTAAGAATGCAGGGGAACACTTAGAGTCGGGGAGGTTCGGTGCTGGCAGGCCTCTCCCCCATCTGATGGCCTGTCTAATGACAGCTTGGCTGCTCATATGGTAGCCTGGGCTGTGACACATGGCTGCACAATATGTATAGTTTGTAAGTCAGCCACGCGGGGGCTCACTTTGTTGCTGGAGTTTATGCGGTTGATTAAATAAGGATTTGACGGAGTTTAGATACGTGATTACATGTTAATTTATTGATGCATTATTTGATGGAGTTGGTATCTTCTGTGCAATCCATTAGGGGATCGGTGCCCCCTTGCAAACCCTTGAGAGATTCTAATATCAGTGTGTCTTCCATTCAAGGGGTCAGTGTGTTCCTCTGTGTGGAGACCATGTATCTCGCGGTTACATGCCCAATCAAAGGGTGTTTCAGGACCCTCTCTGTGTGTAGGCTGCACCTACAGTCGGTGATGTTTTTCCTTCATTTTCAGGTTTTGTACTGACACGTGGCTTACTGCAGACCAATAGCAGTAGATGTAAGACCTGCAGTTGGACTAGGAGACCCTTAGTCCAAGGACTGGGTGTCAAACGTTGTGTAATCCATATTTAATATGCTTTTCAGTCCCTCCCAACTGGACCATTGAGCTGGGTTGGGGTGCTTCTGTGTACTACTGGCAGTGGTAATGCTGAGTTGCACACAATGTCCCTCTGTTTATTCTGTACTGATTACATTTTTTTTTTTTAATGGAATCCACGAGCCCAGCCTGCAAAGAACCTACATCCCTATGGATCCCTCTGGTCAGGAGGGTCCCTACAAGCTCGTAGGTGTGCCACAGCAGAGCGAAATCGGCTCACCTAATTTGCAGGCAGCCCCCTCCCCACCTCAACCACAGGTCAAGAGGAAGACATAAGGGGTATAACTATAATCCTGAATGAACAGAGCCAGAGCTGTTACAAAGCAGTTCTGTCTCACAAGAGATACAAGAGGAAATGGGTGAGCGGTGACAAAAGGTACTCTCTTATTATTTAGCTTGGGGGGGGGGGCTGTGCCTCTAATTTATTGGGTGTGAAGCTTCTGTGCCATGTGGTACATGTCCCTCCAGGTCTCTGGAAGGTTTTATTTACAGCTTGCAGTCTCTGTGTATCGGATAGACCTGAAATGGGCCTTGATGACCAAGTCACAACTGACCTGGACTGAACTGTGGTGTTATATGGCCTCTGGTTTCTTTCATTTGTGATGTACTGCAGGGCCACATGAGGTATGTACAGAGTTGTGGGATGCTCCATCTTACCCTGTAGTGTCATGCTACCTATTGGATGCTCAGACTATCTTGTATTATAGTGTCATACTACCTGTCAGATGCTCAGGACAAGGACAGCAGGGCATGCAGTCAGACCTGCTTTGATCGCAACATCTGCAAATGAGGTACCTCTTCTGAGTTTCCCTGAGGATTTATGGGCATGTGCTTTGGCTGTAGGATGTTGCTTGGGGTGTATGTGTGTTGGTTTGGCTGACCTTCTCTATTGTGAGCCCAGGTGAGGGTGGTTACATTCTTTTCAAGCAAATGAGCCAGTAGGGTCTTCAGAACAGGCTGGAGCTTCTTTATTGGTGCACTGCAGGTGCATGTGGAAGTGGTAGCTATCTGCAGTGGGCACGGTGCCTGACTGTCGTTTTCTGGCAGCAGCTCCACCATGGGCAACCATTCCTTACTAGTCATTAGGAGAATGTGATTTTTTTTCCAGCCTGTTCTGGGTTTTGCCATTTTAGAATGGGTTGTGCAGCACATTCTGGCCAAGGGATGGTCCAGTCAGTCCGATCAACACCCAGGGAGATGCTCCTCCAGGGTGTCCTGTTTGTGCCGAATATGTTGCTCTATAGTCCACCTGCTGTTTTAAAGCAACAAACTGTTGATTTTCACCCGTGGAGTTGGCAATTGTGTTAGATTTATTGCTATGTAGTCCAGCTATTGTTTAAGGCAGTAAGTTGTTTGATTTTTGGGATTAGTCCGTAGATCTCAGTGGCGGAGGTACCTGTTGGTTGGCACACATTCAAGCATGTCAGCAGCTCTGAGACTGCTGACACATACCAGTGTTTGCTTAGGAGTGCTCTCAGTGTGGCTGTTGGCAGTGTGGTACCGACCTGAAGGCTCTGCAGATCTTGATACTGTTGTCTGGCCGGTCTTAGTATGGATGACAAGCTAGTTTTTACGGGGGGGGGGAGGGGCTCCCCTCAAAGCTTTTTGTGCACTGATGTGAACCCCACTGTTGGCTGGCCAGCCACTGGGGGGTACTTTCCACACATGATTCAGGTGCAGGGGGTCCAGGGCCATCAGCAGCTCTGCACCAAGATCAAGGTTCTAGTGAATAGAAAGGCCAGTCTGTGCATTGCTGGAGCAGCAGGGGAACATAATTTCACACTGTCTTTCTAGGCTGTGAAACTATACAGTCAGAGGAGGGATTCTTGTGATCCTGGGGGTGTTTTGACTGGCAGAACTGAAGCTTGGCCTGATGTGGTTCGAATAATTCGACTATAGGAATCTTTCTGATGTTAAAGGCCATTAGTTGATATTGGTGGGTGGGGTAGGAGACAGTAGCTGCCCTGGCAGTGGAACTGCATGGGTCATACTTGCCTAGCATTTTTTATTTGACTGTAACACCATGCATCTGTCAAGGATTAGGGGGTCAGAATGGAGTTCCCTCTGACAGCTGCAGGTTGACCAGAAGCAGTTTCCGTTTGGTCCTGGGTAACAGCCTTTTGTGCAAGGCTAGCAGCTTGGCTTCCCCGGATGCTAGGAGGCTCCAGAAACAGAGGTGCTTCCCAGGATATAGTAGCTTCCTGATGGGTCTCTAGGAGAATCTCATCTTGGTGGCCTACATTCAGATTGTTAAATTTGTTCTCCTCTCATGTTGGTCAGAGGACCAGAGTGTTGGGGCCCTAAAGGCCATATTTATACACATCTTCGATGTTTGTTTTCTTTTTGTAGATGGTGGTCATCAGTGGCTATAAGCTCTGGAGTCAGTGATGTGTTGGCCAAAATGCCACTCCTTCAGGTCTTGCCCATGGACCCCCTTTGCCCACCAAGGCATTCCTCTCAGTCATCCGTACCATCTCTCGGTTGCCGACGTATCCTTTCTCCGGGGGCCCCCCTTCCTGAGACCCATGGGAGGGGAGCTTTGAAAGTCCGCTACATTGGCACATGGCAGGGGATCAGCATAGAGGTGCTCGCCCAGGCTATGTGGCATGAGGGGACCCGGCGACTGTCATCCGTTCAGCCGAGTGGGCATTTTCTGTTTTTCTTCTGCAACCCACCCACGTCCCATATTGCAGCGGCTTGGAGAGGGGCATCTGTGGCGCGCTGGTCACCCAAGCTGCAAATGCGCTGCACTCACAGGTCACAGGAGCCGCTTTGTGAAAAGTAGTGCAGACTGGCTCCTGCCCCCTGGGGAGGAGAGCATCCAGTGGACACTTCCCTTACCTCCCGCTGGTCTCTGCTCCTGTCGTCCCGAGTGTGGGCACGGACCCAGGTTGCCAGTGTGTTGAGTGATCTCCTATTGCTTGGCACCACGGAGCTGGCATGGTGGTGTGTGTGTTTTTTTTTTTTTTTTTTTTTTTTTAACTACGCCTCCTTGGTCTGTGTGGGTGGATGTGTGTGTTTGTGTCAGTAGCTTCGTTTATGTGGATTTTAATGTTTTTCTGTTTGGAGTTACTACGCCATTCTTGCACACAACATCTGTGAAGCTCTCCTGGATGGAATTTCTGTAGAACATGACCATCAGGTATCAGCGTTTTCATCATAAATCAACTTTTGGAAGCCGTCCCTAGCAAAACAGAGTCCAGCAATCATGCTTTGACAAGCCGTGAGTTGCTGTGTCCTCCAATACATCCACATTTTCATCTGACCTCCTCCTAAATTAACTGTGCTTTTCTCCGAGGACCATGGAGAACAAAGGAGGATACTGGCAAAGTGTTTCACATCCTGCATATGCCCCAGGCTACAGTTCATCCCTTCAGAATTTAACACATTCAGTGTTTTTGGTTTACAGTAACAGTTTATTGGGCCTCTGCAGTTCATCATTTCCTTTGGATTTGATTATTGTTTTCACCTTTGACACTTGGTCTCTTGGACAAGATATTATATTACACATCTGGATTTGCACCTCCTAAAGCAGCTCACCTACTTTTGTGGTTACTGGAATAGCAGCTTTGTTACTGGCATATAGAGTGCATGTTGACAGCACTGGTTCCAGTTCTCACCTACCTCATCAGATTGCACTTGGGGGTCTTAATTGGGGTTAGCTTGGGCTGTAGTGGGGGAAGAGTGCTTCCTCCTCTTGACTGAAATGGAGCAGCAGGGTGCTTCCACACACCCTGTTACCCACAGACCGAGGCACCTTGGGGCTTCCTGGTACTGGTCTGCTTCTCTTGTCTCTTCTCTGGGCTGCATCCTTATTCAGTGTTTTTAGTACACTGGTTTTGCTGGACTTCACTTTCCATCCTGGTCTACTTCCAGTGGGTTCCTGAGCAGGCAGGCACTGAAGAACAGCCCCTCCATCACCAACATGGCTGCTGAATAACTTCATATGGTTTGGTGCCGTGGAAGGTCAACTGATCAGCCTACACCCTCCAGGCATTTCCTGCTGAGAATCTTAGAGCTATAGGGTTCTGCTACAGAGCCTTTTAGGGCTTATTTCACAGACTGCACTAACTTGCTGCACCAAGAGACTTCCTTACCCACAAAAGTGACTGTTTATTACCTTGCCAACTCGGGTATCCTAGTTATACCCCATCCGGGTACAGCCTTATTTCTGATTTTTGATTCATTTCATTTGCCATTACCTTATTGTATTTTGCTGTGTGGGTTGTCTGCCCTTATTACATTTTTTTAATTTGGTTATACTGTTTCTTACTGCATACCTACCCCCAAGCATGTTGCTGTTGTATCTTGTCTTCATTTTTAAGGTATTTGCTATAGATCTATTCACATTAGTCACCTGCCTCATCTCAGCTGTCCATGTAGGTGTACATTGTTTTTGTTTTGTTTTGTATTAGAGAACACCTACAGTGCTCTTTCATGGTTTAGGATTCATCAGCGGTGTCTGGACGTTTTGTCTAGTAACCTATGGCTTGTGTTAAGGAACCATAGATTTCAAGGTGAGATGTGTGAGGTTATGTTTGTCTGGGGAATCTGCAAGTATCCGCTAATATCCACCAGTCGTGTACCTAATTATATATATATATATATATATATATATATATATATATATATATATACACACACACACACATATATGTATATATATATTTTTTTTAACTAATCTTTCTGTTTGACAAGCTTTAGAAGTAGAGAACTATAGTAATGCAAAGCATCATGGGAGTGTATGCAAATACCCATGAAAGAATTTAGACTGGCTCAACTTTAAGCAGAATTGCATAGTGCCAAAAGGCCTTGCAGTGCAACCAGCAAAGGCTGAGAACAGCAGACACAGATACGTGTTTTGTCCTTGTTAGAACTCACCAGTGTGCCATATGTGTATCTCAGCCCAGAGAGAGGGAGAGGGAGCCAGCCTTAGGAGGGTCTTACTTGTTTGGGTCATGGGGTGCTTAAAGTGGAGAAGAAAAGAACTACAAAAGACAAGAACCCCAGAGCAGATGCCCGGAGGCAAGAATTTCATTTTAATTTTATTTTGTTTTTACTGGCAAGGCATATGAGCAAACCTGCCCAATTTCACGAGTCCAGTGCCAAAATTTAGTACAGTTATACATATTGGTATTCATTATAGTTTGGAATGAGAGTCCATACAAAATTGGTACAATAACACATATTTGTGAACATTACATTGTCAGGAATAACAGTCTTGCAAAGGGGTCAGAGCGTAATAGGGAAGGTACTGTTAAAGATAACATAACTATATAATTTTAAAAGAAAAGCAAAATATGCCAGGTGAGAAGTGCAGGAAATTGAAAAGAAGAGATTGGATCTGAGAGCATGGGTCGGGGCAGCTGCATTGGAGTTTGTCTAAAAAGTAGGATTTCAATTTTTTTTCCTGTTGGTTTTTCAATAATGGAAGTGTGTTGCACAGGACCAAAGGGAAGGGTGTTAAAAAGTTTGGCACCTTTGTAGGAGAGGGAGTGTTGCCCCTGGGTGGTATGACAGCGAGGAATCGTGAAGGTATGGATACTGGAGTGCCTGGAGGTCCTGGTGTGTATAGACTTACTGAAGAGGGAGGAGATGCTGCTAGGCATGGAGCCCAATTGGATTTTAAAGAAAAAGTGAGAATTCTGTTGTCAAATCTATCCTTCAGGTGGAGCCTTTTGTACTTGTACAGATCACAGTGGTGCATCCTAAGAGGAGGCGGTAATGAATCAAATGATGCTGTGATACGTGGTCTTTTATCTAACTAGATTTTCTGCAAGATGAAAGTTGAGTATATGATGGAGCTGTAGTCTAAAATAGGAGCAGGAAACTGTTGGCAAGCAAGGCTGTAGTTTCTGGTGTGAGGAAATGTTTTAGTGCTTGTAGGATCCCAAGTCTTTGGTGAATTTTTAAATTGGTGAGTGTGTAGCTCGTAGTTCAGGTGATAGTCCAGAGTAGATCCCCAAGTATTTGAAGCTGGTGACTCTCTCTCAACTGGGTTGCCATAGTAATCTGTAAGAGTAAAATCAAAATGTAGGGTCTTCCTAGAGCCTGAGAACACAATGACCTTAGTTTTCTTGGAGTTGAGGACCAGGCCGGGAGGAGAACCAGGAGTGTAGTTTACTGAAGTCATTTGCAGTTTGTTCTGAAGGGAGGGGGGGGGGTTCTTATCCTTGCAAAAGAGGGCCACGTCATCTGCGTAGAGGATGAGCTCTGTGGATGAACAGATATCAGAGAGGGGGTTGACTACAAGAGAGAATAGGAGAGGTCCGAGGATGGAACCCATCGTAATTCCACTTCTCCTCCCAGCTCTGAAGGATGCTGCCTTTGTTGCCTGGCATAGGACTAAAGTAATTCCTGCCTCACCTAAAAGGCAGATAAAATGTATATGGCTCCCTCTGATAGGCCTTTCTTTGCAGGCCAACCCGAAGCTGACTCTGTGGTCATAAATGCTGCCCATGACAGATCAAAGGCACCAAAATATCCTAGTTCTCATCCTTCTGGCAAAGAATCCAGGAGGCTAGATGTGATGGGCAAAAGGACCTATGCTTCTGCTTCTTTGGGCTGAGAACTGTAAACTACCAGGCCCATATGGTAAAATACCAAAACATACTCTGAAGTAAGGCTAAAGCGGCTGCTCAAGCTCTTCTAGAAAGTGCATCAAAGCAAGAGCTCCTTGAGGCCTTAACAGCTGGTGCTAATGTAGGCAAACACTGCCTGCTTGTGGACTATGACATTTTGGATGCTTCAGCTACAGCAGTAGCCTCAGGAATATGTCTTGGAACGTATTCCTGACTAAAGGTGGCAGGCTTTGTAAATGACGTCCAGCAGTTAACTCTCAATACCCCTTTCAGAGGATATAAATTATTTGGTGCAGATGTGAGATACCCTCTACAATTTGCAGGCCTTGGGCAGAACCCTTAAATCAGTCCATTCCTTCTATCACACCTAGCCAAGGAGCAGACTGAGGTTGTCTTTTCGTCCAGCTGGTGCAAGACACCGCATCCCCCACCACCAGCCAGTCAGGTAATGGTAAGGAGCAGGAGCGCTGACTACCCGGGAGCCACCCAGGTGCCCATTCAAAAGCTCCTAAAGGTGGCAGTGTGGCAGGGGCCACAGCTGGCTCAACCTGACTCCTTTCGCACACCCAGCCACCATTGCCTCCGGCGATGGTGGTTCTAGTCATCTCTCCCTCTACCTGGACTGGTGGAAGGAGCTGACCTCGGATGTCTGAGTTCTGGAAATAATAGCACAGGAACATACTCTGGAGCTTCTAGAGCTGCCTCCAGACCATCCACCAGTGCCTACACATTATCCTCAAGAGCACATTCCTTGCTTCTGGAGGAAATTCTCCCTTGCTCCAGAAAAGAGCACTAGAACCTGTACCCCTGGAACAGAGAAACATAAGGTTCTATTCTTGGTACTTCCTAGTTCCAAAATGGACAGGGAATCAAAGGCCTATTTTCGGTCTCAAGGACCTGAACTTTTTTCCATAGAAGACAAAAGTTCAGGATAGTGACTCTGCAGTCTGTTACCACTACTGCAGGTAGCGGATTGGATCTGTTCTCTCGACATGAAGGATGCCCACTTTCATATAAAATCTGAAAAATTCACAGGAAATATTTATTTATTTATTGAGCAATTGGAATTACAACCTTTAACTCATTCACACCACAAGAGCTTTTGAGACTTTCACCACTTGTGCCCTGTATACTCTTAGCACTGCATCCTGGGCCTTTCTAAGCAAAATCAAGCCATAATCAGCATGCCACAAACAAATGTGGATATCTCTTGAACCGTAAGTGCTACACACAAAGTACCAGTAGCAGACTTGTTCCAGCACATCATTACCTTTCCAATGGTGCTATGCAATCAATTGTAATCAATTTATTTTATATTAGATGAAATACCAACAACTGATTTTTTTTTTTTTGGTTTTTGCTTAGGAGAGTGAGAGACAAATGTCAGCCATGCACACCATACCTTAAACAAAAGCAAATAACTCCTAAAGTATATGTGGTAGACACAAAGTATCAGTGGCAAAATTATTCAGCACAAAATTATCTTTCTAATGGTGTTATGCAAGCAATTGTAATCCATTTAGTTTTCATTTTATAGTAGCTGAAATACCAAACAACTGTTTTTTTTTTTTTTTTTGTTTTTTTGTTTTTTAGATTTACTCAAGATGCTTAGGTGAGGCTTGAGAGACAAATGCCAGCCATTCACACCATACCTGAAACAAATGCAAATAACTCCTAAAGTATACATGATAGACACAAAGTATCAGCAAAATTGTTCAGCACAAAATTACCTTTGTAACGGTGCTATGCAATCAATTCTAAGCAACTTGGTTTGTTTGATATTTAGGTAAAACTGCCAACTTCCTCAGACGTTTCTAGGCCTGAGTGAAAGTCAGCTGAGTACGCCTACAGGCGTATTGCCTGAGTGGCTATGCTTTCAGATGCCACCTACAGGCATATCTAGGCCTGAATGAGTTAAGCTAAAAGCTCTTTACAGAGGATCCTCTTCAGACAAAAGGGGGTAGGGAGCGAATACATGAGTAGGGGACACAGTAGCAGCCAAAGGCCTCATCAAAGGTCATCAGTTAGAGACAGTAGTCCATAACGTAATAATACATACATAGCAAAACATAATCATGTCAGTGAATGCAGGGTACAATGGGAAACCTTTCCCTTAGCAACATACATACAGTGAGCACCAGTTCGATAGGTACAATCAAGGATGATCAGAGCAGTAGCTAAAAACCATGTTAATATCCTAACAGGTGCTAAATCTAGCATCGTCTGTTGGAAGTCAGTATTGCGAAGGGAGGTGGTAAAGACAAGGTTTAAGTGGGGTATCGTAGTAGATGAAAGAGCTAAAGGCAGTAGGAGCAGGGGAAACATTCCAGTTCAGGAGTATTGCATTTTGGCTTGTCATCTGCACCATGGGGTATTACGAAATGCTTGGCAGTGGTGGCTGCAGCCCTTTGCAGTGAAGGCCTTTTATCTTCCCTTACCTGGATGACTGGCTTCTGAAAGCTCACTCCAGGGAGCAACTCGCACTCACTTGAGCTCAGCCAGACAACTGTTCCATTCTCTGGGGATCACTGTCAGTGTGCCAGAGTCTATTCCGACTCCTTGCCAGCATCTGCAGTATATAGGGGCAGTTTTGGATGCAGCCATAGGCTCAGCATTTCTGCCTCTGGACAGGGTCGAGCATCTAATGGTACAGGCCCAGCTAGTTTACAGCAGCCGGTATGTCTCAGCCAGAACATTTCTTCAGCTTCTGGGCCTAATGTAGTGGCCATAGTTACAGTACCTCTGACAGGCTCCATATGAGGATCCCTCCGTGGACCTTGAGAGTCCAGTTGGATCAACTCGCAGATGATCTGGAACAGAAGGTTCTAGTAACCTCTCCTGTTTACATGGTGCTCAAATAGTGAATGGAACTTAGCAACCTGCTGAAGGGGGTTCCTTTTCTGATCCCTTCCCCTTGCCAGATTTTAACAACAGATGCCTCTGGATGGGCTGGAGGCACATTTAGGGCCCCATTAGATGCAGGGTATATGGACCAAAGTGAAGAACCCTGCAAATAAACAAAGGCCCTTGCTAGTCGATTGGTGCCCTTGATTAATCACCAGGTGACCATCGTAACATCTAAAAACACTTTGAGTAGCCCCCCATAGACTGTAATGGAGCCCGTCCCCACACACTCCCTGGCCTTACATCATAATGATGTGGCTGTTAGCGGGCAGAAGCGAGTGACAATTAAAAAAAAAAAAAAGCGGAAGTTGTAAGGCAGGTGGGGACAATTTACGAGTTAATTTACAAGAAAACTGAAGAGCTATTTTGGGGAAGATATGCAGCACATGCTTTTTGCAGAGGTAAGGAATGTATATATGTGCTGCATATCTGTTTCCAGTTAACTTGGTAGATCTCTTTAATATATAAAAACCGGGACAGGACTTTATATCAGAATAAATGGATGTTGCAAAGTGCAGCGTGCTATAGAAAAGGGAGAGTGTTTTTGAGGAGGAAAGCAGGCATCTGTTTGAAAAGTGACTGTTGCTGATGTCCTGAGAGAGGTGGACTGTCATTTTCACGGTCACTCCAGACATTCAACAGTGATATCTTTCTCTGTCTTTTTTTTTATTATTTTTATTTTACTAAATCAGGGAATTAACTTGTTGTAATAAATAATAAAAGTATTTAAGGAGACTGAGTGTTTTTTTAGACAGTACATGAAGGGGATCAGTGAATTGTACTGCAATGAAGTAATGTTAAATGCAAAGTGGAAGTACTGCCAGTTGGGCGGGGTGGTGGTGATTGATGGCAGGGTGTTAAATAAATGGTGGTTCTGATTTATTTAACACCAGTGAGGAATAAACAGATTTATTTAACTGCTTTTGTATCCATGCCTATTGCATAAATCAGGTTCTAGAATATCTACTGTCCTTGTCAGATGCAGGCCTGCAGTACTCCTCCATTAAAGTACATTGTGCTATATCAGCTTTCCATGTACCTATTGGAGGTTGTACAGTGGCCTAGATGGAGGTGCCCGTACATTTTAAGAGGCATTTTGCACTTTAAGCCTCCTACCCGTAATCCAGTCCTGGCTTGTGACGTGAATTCTCCCTTTGGAAAACTTACTTTTGTCCCTTGAGCCGGCTCGACTTGTGGCCTACATTTTGTTTCTTGAAAGCGTTGTTTTTAGTTGTTATTACTTCAGAGCTGCAAGCTCTAATGTGTGACCGCCTTCTTTGATTTTCCACAATGACAGGGTGTCTTTATGTACTAATTCTAAGTGTTTACGAAGGTGGTATCTGAGTTTACTTGAATCAAACAATCCAACTGCTCGTTTATTTTCCGAGCATGCCAATCCAGGGAAGCATTGCTCCATGCTTTAGCTGTACACAGAATACTCTGGTACTGTATATACCTTACGAAGGGCTGCAGAAAGTCCTCACAGCTTTTTGTTTTCATTCGACCCTGGGAAAAGGGCATTTCAGTTTTGAAACACTGTCTGTTCTAATGATTGGCAAACTGTATTACTTTTTATAGGAGTATGGTAAGGAACTTCCTGGAGTTGTTTGCAGTCATTCCACTAGAAGCATGGCCACATCTCGTGTTTTAAAATATGTCCACTGCAGGAATTTGTGCAGCTTCTACATGGAGTACTTGCCACACCTTTTCCAAACATTACAGTCTGGACATGGCTTCAAAGCGGGGACTGGCTTCTGCCTAACTATGCTACAAGACCTACTTTCTTGGAAACATCGGCTGCTGCCACCCCAACTGTGTATGGTTAGTACTGCTTGGTACTCGTTCCATAGGTGTGGCCTGTGAAAGAGATATTCTCAAAGAAGATAGAACAGTTACGTACTTACCGTAACAATAGATCTTCTAGAGAATCACTTTCATTAGGTCATGCTGTCCCACCCACCAACTCCCTATTGAATCCTGAGAATCTGGGGGAATGCTGTCTCCTCCATGAGGGTCTGTCTGCTGCTCTCTTCCTTGCCTGGTCAGCAGAGTCTTAGGTTCTCTTCTGGTTCCCTACAGGAGGTCCTCCAAGCATGATCTCTGGCAGGGAACTGAGGAGGGAAGGGGTCGCCCATGTTTATATATGAGAGCCAAAATGACGACGTCATGGGCAGCCCTGTGGACTGCTTGCAGAAACTTTCATGTGGTCTTGGCACCTTGCATCTTATAGTTCCATAGTTGTGGCCTGATGTAAAGAGATTCTGTCAAAGTCTATTGTTTACAGTAAGTATGTATCTGTTTTTTGCCTCTCAACCCATAGCAGGTATGGCCTCAGCGTCGCTAGCAGTGGAGGGATGCGGCACATTCATATGTGCCTGATAGGGCCCCCGATGTCAGGTGGCAGTGTTCACGTCAGGACGTAATCCCAGGGCGCTAAATAAGATTTTTTGGGATCAGTACCTGTACTCCTCATTTTGAAAGTGAGGTGAGTAAAACAAAATTCAGATGTGTACAAATGTCTTGCTAGAGTGGACTGAGGAGTACATTTATTAAAAAAAAAAAAAAAAAACATAGTGGTGGGATATTCAGAGTGTGCCAGGCAGGGCGCAGCACAGCTTGGATGCACCAGGAGTGTGCATGACATAACGGTGCTGTGCCATGGGTCAGCACCGCTTGAATATTTATTTATTTTATTTTATTTATTTATTTATTTATTTAAACATTAGTTTAGAAACCTTTGAGCCAGGGCTCATTTACAAAAGTACCTACGTCACAAGAGGACATAAGAACAATAGTACAAGGGACAACAGCAATTACACGAGAAAGATACAATTCAGTTACAATTTTGTTACAGTACAACACATAACCCATGAACAGAATAGCCTAGGGTGCAAGGAGCTTGGGGTTGGGGTGCAGGTAGAGGAAGCAGGGGAGAGTGAGAGGGAGGAGGATTATTAGGGAGGGATGGGGAGGGTGGTGAGAGCTGCTCAGTGAGCATTGTCAGCAGTCGTGTATATATATATATTTTTATATGTTAGCGGCAGTTGCATTTGAATGAGGCAAGTAGGAAGTTTCTGAGCCTGGGCTTAAAGCAAGCTAAAGTTGGTGAGTTTGAGACACTGGCAGGAGGAGTTATACCAGTGGGGTGCATGGTAGAGGCATGCCTCTGCCCTTGAGAGGTCCTGGCTGGCCGGAATGACTAGGGTTGCTCTTGAGGAGCTCTTGGTGTTTAGGAGTCGGTACAGATCGTGGATTGTGTTGGATAGGCCTATGGGGAAAGGCCATGCAGGGCTTTAAATGTGAGCTGGCAGGTCTGATACATGAGGCGCCTCGTCCAGGTTGAGTAGGGTAGCCAGGGTGTACAGCTCACACGTGTGAGTGAGTCTGGGGCACTGGTGATAAGTCTGCAGGCCTTGTTGAGTGTAAGGAACCTTGTTGAGGGCAGTCTGGTCTGCTGAACCATAGACTGGAAGGCCATAGTCAATGAGGGATATGACAGAGGAGGTGACAGCCAGGCGGAGGGCATCAGGAGGGAGGCATTTCTTGTGTCGGTAGAGAAGGCCTAGCCGCGAGTTGGCGGCAGAATTTAGGGTAGATATATGCCCGTGGAAAGAAAGTGCAGGGTCAAAGGTTATTCCAAGATATTTATAGGACTGAACAGGGTCAATGAAGTTGCTGGGTGTGGAGTGGATGGATAGGGGAACTTACTGTGCTTATTTTGGGGGTGGGAGAAGAGCATCGTTTTTGTTTTCTTTAGGTTGATAACAAGTCGGTGCTCAGTGAACCAGGTCGCTGCAGAGTCAAAAGCTAGTTGGAGGAGTTCTGCAGCAGCATGGGGTCATTGAGAGAGGCAATGAGTACAGCATCATCCGCATAGAGAGAATCTTACCGCACAACTGCTGGGTAGGGAGTTGAAAGAGGAGAATAGTAGGGTCCAAGAATTGAGCCCTGCGGCACTCCAGAGCGAATAGGGCAGGTTTCTGAGAGAGTACCGTTGACTTTCACACATTGGGAGCGGGCTGAGAGATAGCTGGTGCACCAGGAAACAGGTCCAGAGGCAAAGCCTATTTGGTCGAGGGTGTAGAGCAGGAGAGGATGCGAGACGGTATCAAAGGCTTTAGACAAGTCAATGAATATGGCACCAGCCAGGGCACCAGAGTCCAAGGAGGCATGGAGGAAGTTGGAAAATTCCAGGAGAGCTGTATTGGTACTATGACCTGCTCTGAACCGTGTTGTTCAGGGCAGAGAACATTGTATCTACGAGGTAGTCAGGAGACTTGAGAAGCCACAATTTTCTCCAGAGCCTTAGAGGGGGAGAGGATCGAGATGGGCGGTAGTTACCGGAAGAGTCCTGTCACCACCTTTGTGGACAGGGGTAACTGTGGCAACCTTCCAGGCAGCAGGGAATTGTCCGAGACAGTGATTTGTTGAAGATGCATGTGATGGGTGAAAGGACCTGATCCAGGACCTGACGTAACAGGCAGGGATCAAGTGAGTCATTACCAACAGTGTTACCTTTAGGGCTCTTAGCAGGTATGGCCTGGTTTCTTGTATGGTGACACAATGCAGGTGGAAGGGGGCGGTGATGGGTAGTGGAGCAGAAGGAGGTGGCGGACTGAAAAGTTACCAGGAGTACTGAGCTAAGGTCAGTAAAGGAGTTATTGAAGTGGGTGGCAATGAGGGCAGGGTCAGAGGAGTCAGCACCATTGATGTTGAGAATCGAGGAGAAGGGGACTGGGAGTTGCCATTCAGTAGCTTGATGTTTCCAGAAGCACCTGGGGTTCCCCCAAGAGGAGGTAAGAGAGGCTTGGTAGTATTCCGCCTTAGCTTTGCGGATGGCCCAGGTGCACTGGTTGCGGGCGGCAGCATAAGACTGTCTGTCAGCTGGACGGCCAGTAGCAACAGCAAGGTGCCAAAGGTTGTCTCGTTGCTTAAGTTGCCACAGCAGGGCAGGGGTGATCCAAGGGGTATGTCTCACTTTGGACCTCCTAGCAGTTATGGGAGCAAAGATGTCGCAGGCAGAGTTGAAGGTGTTCACAAAAAAGGTCAGGGCCCAGTCAATGTTAGTTGCGCTCGTCAGAGGGGACCAATCAGTATGAGCAAGAAAGTGCTTAAGGCCTTTGAGTCCCCCGGGTCTAAGCCGCCTCCGAGAGGTGGTTTTGACCGCGGATGAAGGCCGAGGGGTTTCCCAGTTGAAGAGAACAGGGGAGTGGTCACTGAGGCAGTCAGGGAGGATTTGTATGTTCTGGACGCGGCTAGGCCTGTTGGTGAGGACCACATCCAGGAGGGTGCTTGAACCCCTGCTGGGGTTGAATCTAGTAGGCTGCGTGACCAGTTGAGTTAGGTCAATAGAATCAAAAGCCTCACGGTGGGAGGAGGATGATGGGCAAAGCCAGTTTATATTCAAATCACCTACCAAGATTTGGTCCGAGGGGTTGGGTATGGAGGTAAGGTAGTCAAGTAGTGGGCCTCAGAGCCTGGGATTGGTTCCTAGGGTATGTAGGCTGCAGTCAGGAATAAGGGCCTCTAGAAGGGTCAGGGGACAGCTTTAGTGTGAGGGCCTGGGCCTTATGGTCGAGGTCAGGCGGGGAGTGGCAGACCCATGAGAGAATCCTTCAAGTAGAAGGCTGACTTCCACCTCTCCTTCCGACACGGTCCAAACGGTGGAGAGTGTAGCCGGGAGAGAGACAAGAGAGTTGGGAGTGGAGTGAGACAGCCAGGTTTCAACCAGGGCAACAACATCCGGTTTATGAAGCATCACCAGCAGTGTAGTGAGTCCAGTTTTTCAGGAGGCTACAGATGTTCATGGATGCAATACACAGCTCGGAAGATTTCAGGGAGTACCAATGCTACCAGGCCCGGATTGGGGTGGACATTGCCTGACAGGAGCAGGAGGAGGAGGGCTGCTCTAGGGAGTGCGTGAGCGGGATAGTTTTCGAGTGACTGGAGAGGGGGTAATGAGGGGCTGAGATAGTGCAGGGGATAGGAAGATTGGAACAGGCAGGAGAGGCAAGCACGATGAGATGTATGGGGGCAGTGGGGGTAAGGGAGAGGGTGACAGTATGTAGGGAGATGGGTCGGTGCAGCTGCAGGGTGAGTGTAAGTAACAAGGGGAGGTGACACAAGGGGGGAAGAGGGGTGGATTGTAGGCAGATCATTAGGGGCATAGGGGCAGCATGAATCCGGGGCTATAGTACCCAAAGGTGCGGCAAGGATTATAAGAAGGAGGGGGAGTAGTGCAGGATGCAGAGTGATGGGCATTTCTTTTTTTTTTTTCTCTCTCTCTCTCTCTCTCTACAGGCTAGGGGAGTAGTGAGAGTAATTATAGTTGGTGGGTAGGATGAGATACGGCAGAGAGAGTCTATCTGGGATCCGATGGGTTTGCACTACCACAGGGTGGTTTGTGAGGGGACCAGTGCCTCCTGGTGGTCAAGCAGGTATAACCTGCTAATGAGAAAGTGGGGACTTAGGTTCTGGTACCACAGGAAGTGACGTCAGCGACCTAAGCCAATAAAGCTACAGCCGCCCCTGGGTGGGTGGGTGGCTGGGGTGGGCGGGGCAGACGACGCGTAGCGTCGTCGGGCTAGCACCCCACAGCAGCTGTCCGCTGCAAACAATCAGTGGTCTGTGGGTGGTGAAGCTAGCAAATGAGTCCTTCTGTTTCCCGATCGCCGACTGGCTTATTACCTGCTGAGGGCTCCAAAACCGTCCTTCCTTGCCGCGGTCGGCAGCGCTCTGAGCGTGGGGGGGGTTCCGTCTGCTGAGGGCTCCAAAACCGTCCTTCCTTGCCGCGGTCGGCAGCGCTCTGAGCGTGGGGTTCCGTCTGCTGAGGGCTCCAAAACCGTCCTTCCTTGCCGCGGTCGGCAGCGCTTGAGCGTGGGGGTTCCGCCTGCTGAGGGCTTCAAACCGCCCTTCCTTGCCACGGTCGGCAGCGCCTGAGCGTGGGGGTTCCGCTGCTGAGGGCTCCAAAACCGCCCTTCCTTGCCGGTCGGCAGCGCAGAATATGGTGTGGCTCTCCGCATTGCGCATGGCGCAGTGGCAAGAGAGGAGCAGGGGATGCACCAGCGAAGTCGCGTTGCGCTTAGGCGCAGGAACTGTGATATTCAGTGGTAGATATGCAAATAACCATACGCATGCGGCACAACTGGGGACATTAGCATGTCATTATGGCCCATTTGCATGCAGGTGCCGCACTCTCGCGACTGGCGCCTGGTGCCCTGCCAGGCTGCAGCCATCGTTACGGACTCCCCCTGCACATCGCGGCAAAGTGTCCCAATGCCCGATCACGGTATAAGTATAAAATAAAACTTGTCCAATATCCCTGGTAGTCCAGTGGACCGCTTCCAGCCCGATCGCGGACATCAGTATAAAATAAATCTGTCCAATATCCTGGTGCTCAGTGGACGCTTCCAGCCGATTGCGGGCATAAGTATACTAAAAACATTTTAAATTATCCCTGGTGGTCAGTGGTACCCCCTCCCACCCGTCCACTGAGCCCATACCCTGCTCCCCGGTCCAGTAAGGCGTAGCTCCCCTTCTGCAAACGCCCGGCCCTTGCTGACTGACTGTGTGCCGTGTGGCTGTCACGCCCATTGGTCCTGGCGTGGGCCAATGGGGCGTGCAGGCTAAATCCGTGCTACAGTCCAGATATGTGAATGGATTCATTCACATGTCTGGACTATTAATCTGTTGGCTCCGCGCCAGTGGCCACGCTGTGGACTCAACAAGCGCATGCTACTATACGACAGTCGGTGTGGATGGCTTGTGGGTGGGCAGCGTCGCCACCGCTGACCGGGGAGCGGGTGGTGGGGCTCAGTGGGGGTACCGCTGGACCACCAGGGATAATTTAAAATGTTTTTTGTATACTTCGCCCATTGTCGGGCTGGAAGCAGTCCACTGACCACCAGGATATTATTTGTATTACAATGCCCGTGATCGGGCGTGGGGAACGACGCTAACAGACCCTGGCTCGAGTCGCGGCCACATACAGCTGGCGGCCGCCGTGTTGCACCTGCAATATGGCAGCTCACCTGTGGGTGGCCACCTGCTCCTGTTTCTTTGTGGCTCAACTTTGAGCACCAGTGTGCGGGCGCAAGTAGGTTGCACCAGCACTCTCGCGACATCCCAGGCTGAATATCGGGATGTGAAAAAATATGCATGGAGTGCGCCCCCACTTGCGCTGCATCCATTACTGGTGCGCCCCAGCTCATTGGGATCTGACGGCGCAACATCCCTTTTGAATATCGCGCCAGGGCACATCAGTGGGTTGTGCATGGCTGGAACACCTTTGAATATCCCGCCAGTGAGTAAAACAAAGTGGGATGCATACAAGTGCTGTAAATCTGGCAAAAGACTGTTACTTTTGAATCACCAGTTATGTTATGAAGCACAATTCTTTGGTGTGTGGAGTATTTACAAATGTTGGGTGAGTAGTGGTACTCATTAAAACATTTCTGAAGAGTATTTCCTAAAATGAGGTGAGTAAAATAGGCTGTTCACCTTATCTGGAGCCCTCGTAAGCCTGATAAAATGGCTGATGCAGGCCAGGGGAGGATTTGCAACAAGTCTCCCTTCCTTCCTGATGAGTCTGTAATAATTCCAAGGAACCACTTGGTGCTGAAGGTGTAGTTGCACTTGGCACTTTGAGAAGTTTTTTTCATTTTTTTTTATTTACTTTTTTCTCTGTCTCCACAGAGCTAGGCAGGCTGCTCAGGCCCTCCCTCAGATGGACTCGTTCTCTGGCCCTGATCGCCATGCACCAACCATACCCCGGAGTTCCTTCGTGGATTAACCCTCCACAGCAGGGTCTGGGAGAGAAGCGCCAGCTTTATTCCCCGCCCCAGAGCACAATCCAGACTCTGGGCTCATTGCTGCGGTGGTGCATCGGGCCGTCACGGAGCCTGCCGGCTCCCAGTATTTTCCACTGCTTTTCCCCACAGGCCCCCATATGTGCAGTGAGCAGAGATGGCTGGACTCTGCCTCTGCGGAGGCAACCGTATGCCCTGTATGTGAGGCCCTCCCCTCTTGACAGCACACATGTGTTGGGTGTCCGTCAAATGGCACGCCACACTGTCCCCACTCCCCAAAGAAGGAGAGCTGTCTACGGATGCTCAATCCTTCCTCGCCCCTGCCGACCCCCGAGCAGCTGGAGTCCGTTCCCGAACCTGGGTCGCGGCGGGCATGAGGTGTGGTGTCCAGCGCTAAACCCTCAGCACCACCAGGCCGGATGAGAAGTCATTTTTTTTGTTTGTTTTTAACACTCTGCTGCTTTGTTCCATTGGCTGCCTGCTGCTCATCTGATTTTGCAGCTGCAAGAAAAGAAAGTTGCCTTTGTTGTTGCCTACTTCACTTGTGACACTGTCACTGATTTACTTACAGCATCAGATGGAGAGGGATAGTCCATTTCCCTGCTGGGACTTCATGGCCTGTTTAAACTCTAGACTCTGGGCAGCCTTAGAGCTTCATCTTCTTCTGCTTCACTCTCTCTTCTTCCTCCTCAGTCATTTTCAAAAGGGCAGCTTTCTTACTGGATAGTTCAGCATCCAGTCTTTTTTCAGCCTGGATGAGAGCTACTGAAGACGCAGACTGTAGGACCACTTGTCCTGGATTATACTCTGCAGCAGTCACTGGGATCACAGGTACACAATCCATATCAGCATTATCTTTAGCCATGTCGGGAACAGCAACACCAGTCGAAGCTGTAATGGGCTCATCGTAGCGCGATGCAGCCACTGACTGCAAAACAAACCACTTCCTCCTCATTCCTCCGGGTAGAGAGGGAAACTAACTCCTCAACCCGGGCAGCCATTCTGTCCTTCTCTTCTCCAGGGCTCTCCATCTCCTAGCAGGAAGCTAGCAGCACCACCCTAGGAAGAGTAGGGGAGTTTTCCTAGAGTAATGGTCAAATTTCCCTTCCTGTCGACAAAACATATCAGTGACCAAAAAAAAAAAAAAAACATACCTGGAAGTGAGGAAACAAGTTATCTCAGCTTAATGTACATTTCCTAGTTTAAAAATTGTGAATAAATAAATAAGGGTGTTCCAAGAGTCCACCATTAGAACTGTGATGTAGTTTCTCATGATATTTCTCTTGAAACATCTTCCTATCAAAACATTTACTCTCTCCTTGGCCTTTCATCCTTATGCATATTGAAGAGCTGCTTTTGGTCTAAAACTGCTGTCCCTTTCAGATATTTGGAAACTGTAAACCTGTCTTCTCTTCCATGGAGAGTAATGCCAGTTCTGCTAGTAAGCCCTCATAGCCCATGTGTTCAGGCCTTTGGTAACAGTAGGGTTTCCAAGCCTGATCACCTTGTTCTTTGTCTTTGCACAGCACGAGGTGGACCGGAACCAGGAACTGCTCACACAAATCCGACAGCTCAGAGAGAAAGAGTCTGAAACTGAAACAAAACTGAAGGAGCAAGTAGAGCTGAACAAAACCTACAGGAAAAGCATGGAAGCCAAGAACAAGAAGCTGATGGAGATGGAGACCAAGCTGTCAGAGGCCAGTGAGGTGGTCTACAGGAAAACCTTTGGGTAGCATAAATTGTTTATTGTGGGCAGCACCAGTTCTTCATTGTCTGGTTATGTGTACAGTGGGCAGTCGTCATTTCTCCATTTGTGGCCGGAATACTTAGTAACAACATTTTAAGACCCCACTTTATAAGAGGGACTAACAAGTATACTGTGTAAACATGTATTAATTTATAGAGCTACCTCACTTGCTGTACTACCCAGGGTACTTTGTGATTCCCATGGTAAGAAGAAATTTGACCAGGCTAACCTTTAAGGCATGTACTGTCTTGTAGCACTGTCTCTGCTGATGCTGTTTGACAGGATCAGCCCGCTCAAAGGGCCACCAGAATCAGGAAAATATAGGCTAAAGGCCATCGAAAATACTTTCACACATATATTGCCTATAGCGTGTGTGTGTGTGTGTGTGTGTGTGTGTGTGTGTGTGTATATGTATGTGTATATATATATATATATATATATATATATATATATATATATATATATATTTATATATTTCAGATAAAAATGACTTGCAGATAATCATCCTAATCTGATCTGCTGCTACTTGTAAGTCATTTTTCTGTTTTATATATTGTTAATATAAATTTATGAAAGTACTTTTTTGGCATCCTTTCACCTGTCTCTGTTTCTGGTGTGCCATTGAGTGGAGAAATTTTGCTTTGAACTGTATTTCTCCTAGTTCGCCCAGTGTGTCTGTTTTCTGTCCCTCCTTTGGATCACCACCCTCTGGAAGAAGTGTCTAACATTGCACTAATTTATCACTTCTGAGCTTGAGGGCATGTCCCTGCATCCTATTGGAACACAACGGATCAAATATCTCTGTCTGTAAGACCTTGTGATACCTTGAGTGTCAGGAGCACTAAGATCATGTCACTCCTCCGCCTCCTTTTCTCCAGTGTAAACTTGTTAAGGGCTCCACCCTCTCCTTATAGCTGTTGTCCCCATACCCTGTTCATTTTGATGGCCCTGTGGTGAACCTTTTCTACTACCTCAGTGTCCTTTTTGGTATTAAGGAGCCTATTATGCATGATGCTCCAAATGGGGTGGGAAGAGGGTGCTCTTTTATTGTGGTGCTTGTGGTGACATCGTGGAGGTGATATTGATGGCATGTATGACCGTGCATCATTGGGCACCCTCAGGTGAGCCTCAACCATGCGCATCTGTATATCGGTGAGATAGTACAGTGGAAATGACAACCCGTTCAGGTTCCAGTGGGTGACTGTTTCCATGCCTGTTCTCTCACGCCATCTGATCTTCCTTAGGACAACATCTGCTCCCTCAGTCACAGTTCCTAGTTGTAAAGTGCGGCACTAGGTCCGGACAGTGCTGTTAGTAACAGCGCTGATCAGAAAAGAGGCAGGAACAAATGCTGCTAACAAAGACAGCGCCACTAATAGCAATCACAAGTCTTGTTTACGATTGCTACCACTCCTAAACTGTATTTTTGCGGGGGGGGCTGTGCCTCACCGCATCCCCCCCACCGGTAATTAAAATAATCAGTTATGAGTCTGAGTTGGATTAGGATCAAAACCCTGGTCTCCACCACCTTTCCAGCCGAGCTGCTGAAGCTTTAACACTCCACAGGATCAGCTCGGCCAGCTTCCAGATTTTCTCTCCCCTTGTGGTCTCTGGTAGCACCACGGACAGTGGCCTGGGGAGCACTTACTACATAGCCTGTATCTCCTCTATTGCTGTCCTGTGGTAGCTTGCATAGACTATGCTGTTCTATGCTGCTATTATTGTAGCGCTTGTTCTAACCAGGTAGGGTGCTGCTCTCCCATCTCTGGTGGCAGTGATAAAGGAGCTGCCCTGGGATGGGTTAGCCCCAGAACTTGGGGGCCTTGGACAAACTGAAGTCTGCTTCTCAAGCAGGTGGCACACAACATTGTTTTTGGCAAGGTGTTTCCTGTGTATGGCCAAGGTGAGGCAAGGGTACTCCACACCATGGCGTTTAACAACTGGTTGAAGGTATGGTGCATGGAGGAGGGCACTGGCTATATTGAGGGACTGAGCCCAGCCTGGGAATATATGGGCCTCTATAAGGGGGACTGCCTGGCTCCTTACAGGATGGGAACTGGAGTCCTTGGTGGGAGGTTTAAATGCTGTTTGTATGAGCATTTAAACTAGCCATTGGGGGAGACTGTAAAACATAGAAACATAGATTTTGACGGCAGATAAGGACCGCTTGGCCCACCCAGTCTGCCCATTTCCCTACCTATTGGATAAGCTGCAGATCCTAGTTAACCAGCAGCCTACTTCTTCCTACCCCAACCCCCTAGAATTGCCTTATGACTGTCCCATGCATGCTTGAGTTCCACCAGTTTTGACTCCACAACCTTCCTCGGAAGGCCATTCCATGCATCCACAACCTCTCTGTGAAAAAATACTTCCTTAAATTACCTCTGAGCTGCCCCCTTCTATCTTCAAATTGTGCCCCTTGTTCTTGCACACTTTTTTTTGAAAGATGCTACCCTCTTGGACTTTGTTGATTCCCTTGAGATACTTGAAAGTTTCTGTCATGTCCCCCTCTCTCCTTTCCTTGAGGCTATACATATTCAGCTCCTTAAGTCTCTCTTCATATGTCTTCTGGTGCAGACCCTGCACCATTTAGATACCCTCCTCTGGACAGCCTCCATCCTGTCTATGTCCTTGCGGAGATTGGGTCTCCAGAACTGCACGCAGTACTCAAATGGGGTCTCACCAACTGTCTGTACAGAGGGATAATGACTTCCTGTTTTCTGCTGGTGATGCCTCTCCTATGCATCCCAGTATCCCCCCAGCCCTCCTTGCTGCCCTCTCACATTGCTTGCCCACCTTTAGGTCATCTGATATGACTACCCCCAGGTCCCTTTCCATTTTTGTTGTTGTTAGTATCTCACCCCCATTGTGTACTCTTCCCCTGGGTTTTTGTTTCCCAGGTGCATTACTTTGCACTTCTTAGCATTGAATGTAAGCTGCCATACATTTGACCATTCCTCTAACCTTGCCAAGTCCCTTCTCATCCTTTCCACCCCACCTTGTGCATCAACTCTGTTGCAGATCTTTGTGTCATCTGCAAAGAGACATACTTTTCCTTCCAGTCCCTCTGCAATGTCGCTTATAAAGACATTGAAGAGGACCGGTCCTAATACTGAACCCTGCGGTACCCCACTAGTAACCCCCCTTTCTTCAGAGTGGACTCCATTTACTATTACTCTCTGTGTCCTATTCTCCAGCCAATTCTTTACCCAGGCTGTCATCTTGGGACCCACTCCCAGGCTGGCTAACTTGTATATTAATCTTTTGTGTGGGACTGTGTCAAATGCCTTGCTAAAGTCTAGGTAGGCCATGTCCACAGCCCCTCCCTGATCTACTACTTTGGTCACCCAGTCAAAGAAATCTATCAGATTTGTCTGGCATGACCTTCCTGCTGTGAATCCATGCTGCCTTGGGTCCTGAGCCCCTCTGGCCTCTAGATACTCAACAGTTCTTTCCTTCAGAAGTGATTCCATCATTTTCCCTACCACTGAGGTTAAACTAACAGGTCTGTAGTTTTCTGCTTCTGCCTTGCTCCCACTTTTGTGAAGGGGAATCACATCTGCCCTTCTCCAGTCCTCGGGTACCACCCATCCTCCCATGATTTGTTAAAGAGGGTAGTCAGTGGTGTCACTAGTTCTACCCTTAGTTCTTTTAGAATTCTGGGATGAATCCCATCAGGCCCCATTGCTTTGTCCACCTTCAGTTTTAAGAGTTCTTTCAGAACCCTTTTTTCTGTAAATGGTCTGGTATCAACTTCTGTATCCAGAGTGTTTCTACTGTTTGTTTCAGGTACCTCCCCCACTTCCTTTGTAAATACTGAGCAAAAATATTTGTTTAATATCTCTGCCTTTTCACAGTCACCCTCTGCCCACCCTCCCTCCTCTTTATTAAGCCTCACTAGCCCTCCTTTGGTCTTCCTTCGCTCCCTGATGTACCTATAAAAGGTTTTATCCCCCTTCTTAATAGAGTTGGCTGTCTTTTCCTCGGTTTGGGCCTTTGCTGTTCTGACTGCCTTCCCAGCTTCCTTTTGCTTTAACTGATACAGTTCCCTGTCCTGCTCCTTCTGTGATTCCTTGTACTTCCTGAATGCTTTCTTTTTCTCTTAAACCTTCACTGACACTTCCTTTGAGAACCATAGTGGTTTCTTACATCGTTCGTTTGTTAATTTGCTTCACACAAAGGCTTTACCTCTGTGATGGCAGTTTTTTATTCCCATTGTTCTTCCACCCCTCCTTCCTGCCTATTTGCTAGTGCATTCCTTAGGCACTCACCCATTTTGGCAAAGTCAGCCCTCCTAAAGTCCAGTACTTTTGCCGTTTTATGGCTTGACTCTATTGCTGTGTTTATTGTGAACCATACTGTTCGATGGTCGCTAGTTCCCAGATGGCTACCCACTTCTACATCTGTGATCCTCTCTTCATCTCCATTTGAGAGAACCAGGTCTAAGATTGCTCCCTCTCGAGTGGGCTCCAGTACTAGTTGTCTAAGGCATGCCCCTTGTAGGGCATCTAGAATAACCCCACTTTTTGAAGTGGCTGCTGCAACTGCATTCCAGTTAACATCTGGCATATTCAGATCACCTATCAGCAATATCTCCCCTTTTTCTGCCATTCTAACCAAGGGAGGCAACAATTGCCCCCCTTCCCCAGATGATGGAGCATCAGGAAGGGGAGGGCCCAAGGAGAGTAAACTCTCCTAGGGCAGGGGCACAAGAAGACAGGGGTGGGGACAAGATGGAGGAAAGGGGTATAAATCAGGTAAGCAGAGTAAAGATTAAAGGATATGGGGAATGGATAAGATTAAATGGGAGGAGGTGGGTCAGTGGAGCTTTAGGAAACCACACAGGCAGGAAGGGGGGGCAGCAGGGGTACAAACAGAGCGGGACGTAAGGTATGGAGAGCCATGTGCGCCAGTGCATGGAGTCTTGGAAACAAAATTCCAGACCTGGAAGCCATTATAGTGGAGGCTAGCCTGGATCTGGTGGCCACAACGGAGTTGTAGTGCAATGAGCACTGTGACTGGGGCATGACCATACTGGGCTACTCTCTGTTCAGGAGTCACAGGGCATGGAGATGGGGTTGTACATATATGAGGAGGGAATCAAGGCTATGGAGGAACAGGGGCACCAAAAGCAAAATGAAGGACTGAAGGTGCTGTGGGTCACCCTGGAGACAGGCTCTGGGCCGCTGTCCATACTGGGGTAGTGTACAGCCCTCCAGCACAGGGGGAGGAGTTGGATAAGGCAATGGGGAAGCCATTCTCAGAATGGCAAGTGAGGGGGAGATGCTGCTAGTTGGTAACTTCAGTCTGCCAGACATCAAATGGAGCTTTCCAGCTGTGGCTTTGGCAAGGTGTAAGGTCATCTTTGATTCCCTACAAGATTTTTTTCAGGCAGCTAGTCAAAGAACCCTCTAGGGGTGGGTCAGTGCTAAACCTAGTGTTTTATAAACCGGGACAGCATTGCAAACATTACAATGGGTAGTCCCATAGGTACCACTGATCACCATACAGTGTGGTTTAACATAAAGACAAAAGCAGAGGTAAACCACATGAGAACAAGGGTCCTGGACTTTAGAAGAGTGGATTTTAAAGAAATGGGAGAGTGGCTGAGACACTTTGTTGTGGAGGAGGGGGTAGAGGCACAGGACACCATGTCAAAACCCTGCAAGGAAAAACAGCGTGGGCAAAAACCACGCTGTGCAGTCCCCTGTAATCTAGCAAGGTCCGAAACTGCACTAGATTATAGAAACAAACTCTGAGCCCACACACGCGTTTATACCCATGCGGTTTTTGACTGTGCGTATGTGCGGTCTGAGGTTTTGACCGTATACCGTGGCACAGTGAAGAAAATAAGGGAGGGCATAGTTAAGGCAACCAGCTTCTGCGTGAGGTGAGTGAAAGCAAAGGAAAAAGAGACCCATTAAGGTTCTCTAGAGAAGTGGCCAAGGTGATGAAGGTAAAAAGGATGGCATTCAGGAGGTACAAGGAAACATGGAGGGAGGAGGACAGGGAGGTATATAAAGTAAAACAGAGGGAAGCAGGCAAGGTGGTGAGGGGAGCAAAGGCGAGACAGTGAAAAGGATGACCAAAGGGGGGGTCACTGTAGTGGACAAGATTTTCTTCAGATACATAAGTGAGGAGAGGAAAGTAAGGGGAGAAATAGTGTGGATTAGAAGGGTGGAGAGGGAGACTGCACAGAACGGGACCAGGAGCATGGCAGTTTGGGGCTCAATGCCAAGAAGTGCAAAGTCATGTAAGAAAAAGTGAACAGGTACGTCTGCTCAGTCTTTACGAGGGGGGGACAACCACCAGGGAGTAGCAGGAATTGGGAAAGTGGGGTGCAGGTGGACCATTTTCAGAGGAAAAGAATCCTGAAGGGACTTGCAGCTCTGAAGGTGGACAAGGCCACGGGACCTGATGCAACACACCCAAGGGTACTAAAGGAACTAAGGGAGGTGCTAACTGCCCCACTGATAGTCTGTCACTGAAAACAGTTGTGGTTTCCAGAGGACTGAGCAAGAGCTGCCACGGGTACCTCTGTGTAAGAGAGACAGCAGGAAGGAGGCTAGCAATGATAGGCTGGTCTCCACCCTTCTAATCGCACTACTTCTCCCTTACTTTCCTCGGGAGAGAATACAGGCAAGATTCAGGAGCTTGCCAGGGTCTGTCATGACATAGGATGCACAGTTTCCTTCTCAGAAATCCTGACGGTGCCAAGGGCTAGTGGGGAGCACAAAAGGAAGATTAGGGAGATAAACCAGTGGCTCAGGGAGTGGTGTGAGGCCAGAGGGTATTGGTTGATGGGGGATTGGGGGGAGACCTGGGAGGATAAGGAGCTGTATGCTAGAGATAGACTCCATCTCAATTTGGAGGGGAGGGGAATCCTTAAGTTGAAAATAGAGAGGTTCATTGGTGAAAAGTGGGGTTTAAACTTGTGAAGGGGGAGGGATGGGAGAAAAGGCTGTCAGGGGTGCCGATAAGGGGGACTCTTGCTCTCCACCCCCTGGGAGCTGGAGGATTGCGGAAAAGGCTGACTGGTAAAGTGCAGACCAGGAAAACAGAATCCCCATGGGAACACGAGCAGGGAAATGGAAGTATAGGGAAAGGGTGGAAGGTAGTCCTGCTAAATGCCAGGAGCTTGGGCAATAAAATGCCTGAGCTCCAGGTGATGCTAACTGAGGAGCAGTAGATGTGGCAGCGTCACTGAGACCTGGGCCACTGCAGGACACGACTGGGACCTGAACCTGGAGGGTTACAGTATGTTCAGGAAGGACAGAGGGAGGAGGGTAGCAATGATAGTCAAAAACTGCATTGGCATAGGGGTAGAGGGCCGGAGGAACCGTGGAAGCAATTTGGGTCACCTTGATAACAAGGGGCAAGAGAGTAAAATAGGAGTGGTGTATAGACCCCTGCCCTGGCGGAGGAGCTGGAGGAGAGTCTGGTGGCAGATGTTGGGAGACACTGCAGACTGGGCAGAGGAATGGTGGTGGTGTTGGGGACTTAAACATGCCAGGAACAGACTGGGAGACTATGACATCTTCTGTGACCAGGGAACAGAGGTTGTTGGATGTCTTTCAAGATCGTTCCTAACTCAGCAGGTGGGGAACCGACCAGGAGGCGTGGTACTGGATGTGGTCCTGGCAGACAGTGACCAGATTAGGGCCTGGAGGTAAGGGACCCTTTGGGAGTGCCTATGCCACGGTCTGGTTCTGCCTGGACCTAGGAGGGCTAAAAGCTGCACAAAGGCAGGTAACTGACTTCAGGGAGCAGTTTTAAGGAAATGGGAAGGATCCTTAAGGAGCATTTGGATGGGATTGGATCAGACATGGGCGCTGATAGTAGGTGGAAATCATCAGGAGAGGGGTGCAAGATGCTATAAGCACCTGTGCAAGAGTGAGAAAATGCGGTAGTGCCGAAACCCTGCTGGTGGACCAGGGAGGTCCAGGAGGTGGTGCAGGGAAAGAAGGCAGCCTGTAGGCAATTCAAGTGCTCAAGGAGTGAAAGGAATCGGGGGGAGTATGAGCTGATTGCTAGAAGGGCCACTAGGGTGGTGAGGGCAGCTAAGGCAAGGAAGGAGCAGAACCTGGCCAGGGAAATCAGGAGAGGGAACAAGGGGTTCTTTAGATACATTGGGGAAAAACGAAGGGTGAAGGGGCAGATTAGCAGGATTAAATCAGGGGAGAGATGGGCACAAGACCCGGGGGAGCAGGCTGAGGTACTAAATGAGTACTTCACCTCAGTTTCCACCAAGGAAAATGGGGGTGCTGCATCATACATGGGAGGAGACAGAGATACTGAGGAGGGGGGACCCTTACCGATCGGCGGGTCTGGGGAGAGGGGGAGGCATCACTGGCAGGAGGGGGGAGGGCTAAGCAGGGAGAAGAGGTACTGGAAGTGGAAATCACAGCAGAGAGAGTGAGGGAAGCCCTCAGCTCCCTTAAGACGGAGAAAGCACCGAGGCTGGATAAATTACATCCCAGTGTGCTGAAGGAACTTGCAGATGTCCTGGCGAAACCCCTGGCGAAGCTTTTCACCATCTCTCTCTGAGGACAGGGTGGGTGCCCCAGGACTGAAAGGTGGCGCATATAGTGCCTATCCACAAGGGGGATCAAGGGAGGTGGCAGAGAACTACAGGGCCTGTCAGCCTGACATCGGTGGTGGGCAAGGTGATGGAGGGCATTGTCAAGGAGAGGCTAGGGGACCTGGAAAAGTCAGGGTGCCTGGACGATAGACAGCATGGATTTGTCTGGGAAATCGTGTCAGACAAACCTTGTGGGAGTCTCTATGACTGCGACGAGTGCCTTGGACCTGGTAGACCAGTGGGACGCCTTCTTCTAGACTTCAGCAAGGCATTTGACTCTGTTCTCACATGGGCCTGTTGGATAAGCTGGGAGAAATGGGGGTGGGGAACCAGATGATCAGATGGATAGGCAATTGGCTCCAGGACCGGACCCAGAGGGTCGTAGTTGGCGGGATAGTCTCATCCTCAAAGAGGGTCATTAGTGGGGTCCCACAGGGATCAGTCCTTGGGCCCCTCCTGTTCAACGCCTACGTCTCTGACATAAGGACAGGAATCAGGAGTGAGATGAGTCTCTTTGCGGATGACTCAAAACTGGGGGCGGTGGTGGATGGGGAGGAGGAGAGGGTGGCCCTACAGGGGACCTGGAGACTCTGGAAAGATGGTCTAGAGGGTGAAGCTGAGGTTCAATGCAGAAATGCAAGGTACTCCACCTGAGGCCAGAAACCGGGCCAAGTGTACACCCTGGGGGAGGGAATGCTACAAGTCTCGATGGCTGAGAGGGATCTGAGGGTGGTGGTGGATGTCAAAATGAACAACTCAGAGACTTGGGAGGGCAGCAGCCAAGGCCAACAGGATGCTGGGATGCATCGCTAGGGGATCACCTCAGAAGGAGGAAGTGATGCTCCTCTGTATAACTGCTTGGTGAGGCCACACCTGAGTACTGCATACAGTTGTGGAGCCACACTTAAGAGGGACATTAAACTCTTGGAGAGGGTCCAGAGGAGGGCTACCAAAATGATTTGGGGCTTGGGGACAGGACCTATGAGGAGAGGCTCAAAGAGCTAAATATGTACACATTGGAAGAGAGAAGGGACCGGGGGGACATGATAGAGGTCTTCAAGTACATGAAGAGGGTAAATAGGGGAGGAACAGTCAGGGTGCTTCGAAGGAAGGAGGAGGGGGCCACTAGAGGGCATGGGTGGAAGCTGGAGGGGGGAAGATTCAGGGAGAAAGGAGGTGCTACTTCACTGAGAGGGTGGTGGAGCCATGGAATGCACTGCTTAGGGGGCTGGTGGAGGCAAAGGCGGTGGAGGGGTTCAGGAGGGGCTGGGACAGGTACAGGGAAGGGTTCTGGAAGCAAAATCCAATGCAGCAAGAATATCTGGAACTGGGAAGGGAGAAGCCAGAGAAGGCGAGGGGGGCAGCAAGGTCAGCACCCAGGGTGGGGGCTGACAAATCGAGCAGACTCGAAAGACCGTTAGGCCTATTCTGCTGGCATTTTAGTATGTTGGTATAGTCATAGGGGTATATTTGTAAATAGGAAGGAAGGAGGGTCACCGTAGACCATTTGGGGTCTAAGGAGACAGGCTAGGCAGGGATTATTTTTTTTTTATTTTAGTCTTTGGTAACCGGGTAAGGCCCACTAGGCACAAGTGCCTGTTTTCAGGGGCGACCTGGGAGCACTGGGTGGTTGAGTGACGTGCTCAGAGTTGCACAGTATGCAAGTGGAGGTTGTGAGAATCAAACCCGGGTCTGGTCTGCTGGATGTATCAAGCTCGTTCACACCTCTAACCTCTAGGCTATACTGCCAGCCCTATATCTGGGCAGACTAGGTGGGCCAAGCAGTCCTTTTCTGCCTATTAAAATTTTGTAGTTCTGTGCTTCAGGCTGCAAGTGATGGTGGCCAGAGGTGAGTCCTTTGTGCAGGCAGAGCCACACTTGAAGGGTCTGGGGTAGGGAAGAAAGCAAGTAATACAACAAAAGATCACTAGAAATATAACGTGTACTGTAAATTTCACTGCAGAAGTGTATTTGTAACAGAGTGGTTATTTATTTATTTATTCAAAGTTCAGAAATACACCTTTGAACAGAAATGCTCATTACAAAGGTTCCTCATGAGAATAACAATTTGTATACACAGCGTCAAAGACAGTATTAAAAACTGATTAACAAAGGCTGGACAATATTGATTCAGTGACATAACAGAATGAGTAACATAAGTACCGTTTCGGCAATACAGAGTGAACAAAAGTTAACATTCAACAGGTCAAATAATACAAAGCACAACATAGGTTTTAGGAGCTATACAAAGGTAGCAGCCCATCTGGGCATTATGAGAGGTTAAGTCTGTGCACTTTTACGGCACACTGGAACGGAGAAGAGGCACATGTGTGACGAGACCGTGTGGTGGGTAAGGTGCTGTCAACATGTGTACGTGTAAGAGGGGACCTTAGGGGCAGAAGCACCATGATCAGATGGTGCAAGGGTTGGAGTAGGGGTGCAGGTGGCAAGTGACATGGGATGGGGTTTCATTAGGAGAAACAGCTATATTTGGAGCCAGGTAGGAGTAAATATAGAAGTTCCTGTTTGAAAGAACCCAGCTTAGTTGGTGTCTTTTGTATTACCTGATGTTCATTAAGCCAGCTTGGTGCCCTGGTTGCAAAGGAGCATTTGGCTAGAGCTGTTTGGTAGTCATGCCTCTGGTTGGGTAAGGATTTTAGGCAGGTTGTAGGAGACCTTGCAGCCCGGGGGGGGGGGTGTCAGGCCCTTGAGGGATTTCTTGCCTAGCAGGTAGGTTTGATATTTTATTCTGTCATGCAGGGGAAGGCAGTTTGTGAGAGAGTAAGAGTGCAGGTGTGTGTGTGTTTGTCCACCCCAGTTACAAAGCGGTAGGCTTTGTTCAGTACTAACCAGACCTTGTTTAACACAGTGTCTGTGGCACTCCCATAGACTGCTAGGCCATAGTCGGCTATGGGGAGGATGAAACTTACAACTGCCACTTTTTTGGCTTCCACGGTAAGGTTGTGCCTGTGTCTATACAGTGCTTCTAGTCTCCTGTTAATGTTGCAGATGATTTGGTCGACGAGATGCAAATGTTAGTCTGGTCGATGGTGACCCAGAGGTTTTTGAAAGTTTCTACCTGTTCTAGGGGGTCACCCTTACTGTTGAGGATGTTGAGTGCTTGTACCTTAGTTTTCTTCTGTGCACTTGAGAGAGCATTGTTTTGGTCTTCTTGTAGTTGAACACAAGCTTGTTCTGCAGGAACCAATTCTCGAGGATGCAAAGTTGCATTGGTGGTCTCGAGTAAGTAAGTCCTGGCAGGGGTTACTTGCACAGATGACTGCATCATCTGTATAAAGTAAGAGAGAGAGAACTAGGGCAGGCTTCAGGAAGGTTATTGATGAAGAGGCTGAACAAAAGGGGCCCCAGGATGGAGCCTTGTGTCACACCTGATGTGACAGGCCTGGCATCAGAGCTCCCATTTACCTTAACCTGTTGCGATCTGCCTGAGAGATAGCTCTTAAACCACAGCGCAGCGTCCACAGAAGACCTTATGTGGGTAGCTTTGTTAGTAGTAGCTCGTGGTTTACTAAATCAAGGGCCTTGGTGAGGTCTGTGTAGATGGGAGGCAGTATAGCGCAGTGGTTTAAGGCTCTGAGCTGCAAATCTGGAGACCTGGGTTTGAACTCCAGCCCCACTTGCATACTGTGTGACTCTGAGCAAGTCACTTAACTTCCTGTGCTCCTAGATTGCACCTGTAAACAAGCTTTCAGCTTAGTGCATCTCATCTGGTTAAAAACAATTGGAATTGGAGCCCACCAGGTGTCCTTTGTCAAGAACCTTGTGTAGTATGCTTGTGTATTCGATCAGTGCAGTAGAGGTGCTGTGCATTTTATGGAAATGTTGTTGTTGTTGTTGTTCACACTGGACATTATATTGGCTGAGGTATGAGACAAGTTGGTCAGATATAATTCTGTTGAGTGCTTTGGACAGTGGGAGAAGAATGGATATAGGCCTGTAGTTTGCAGCTAATGTGCGGTTTCCACTTTTATGGGCGGGGTGACCAGGGCACTTTTCCATTCCTTGGGGAAGAATCTGAGGAGAGGTTAAAAAGTTTAGTCAGGGGTTGCGAGCTCATCCAGTATCAGGGCAACTAGTTTTCATGTCTAGTGAGTCACTTCCCATACTTGTCTTCCCAGTACTTGCTTAACATAGCGGACCATGTCCTTTACCAAGACAGATTTTTTTTTTGTTTGTTTCTCTCTTTATCCCCCCTCACTGGCGGCCCACGATCGTGAGGGAGCCCCAGCCCCGTCCCCTGATGTCTACCAGCCGTCGCCGGCCTTCTTCCCCTAGGGCTTGCACCCCCGGTGGGGTCTGCAGGGTATCCCAGGCCCCCTCGAAGACTGAATTCAGTTCATTTCAGTGCCGTTGCTGGTCGAGGAGTGGGACGTGCGAGCCCCTCCGTCATCCAGCCGTCGGAGATCTTTTCCTGTTTTCTTGCCTGGAGGTGGGGCATGCAGTGACACCAGTGATGGTGCCGTGCGCTCCATACCGTCCCATCGGGTGTTTGCCCGCCTCCGCCCACCATGGTCAGCGTCCGTGCGTAGCGCCCAGCCTCCTGTAGGGGCCAGGCAAGCACCGACAACTAATCACCCCCTCCCAGAGAGAGCTGTCCTGGGATGTTCGATCCTTCTCCTTCCCGGCCGACCTCCAGTGACCCGCTCACACCACGAATACAGGTCGCCAACATGGCAGAAGGTAAGGTAGGATGCCTTAGACCTCCACGCCACCAGGCCGGCACTTACCGAGGCACACTTAAAGTGGAATTGTGGCCTACATTGGTCTTTTTGAGTGTCGTCACGGGATACAGTGGTGACAGTGGGTTTATCTTCAGGGGGCAGGGCGGCACTAAAGTCGGTGAAGGCTTTTTTGAATGAATTGGCTATTTCAGTAGGGTTGAGTGTGACACTTCCATTGTTGAGTTGAGCGTTGTTGGTGACGTTTTATCACCCCTACCCAGGAGATCCTTTAGCGATTCCCAGAACGCCATCCCCTTTCCCCAGCAGCTAGTTTGCTGCTCTTTATAAAGATTAGCCTTAGCTTGTCTGGTATTTTAGTACACGATTCTTAGCTACCCTGTATTCCTGCCAGTGTCCCTGCATGCGGATTCTTTACGCTTTGTACGTAGGTTGTCCCTGTCCCACATTTGAGCAAACAGTGAGCGTTGTAGCCCATGTGGCAGAGTCCCCTCAGATGACCCGCTTCTTGAAAGGGGCAAATTTATCTCCGCGGCATTAAACACAGTTCACGACATGGTCGGGGCTGCATCAATGTTGGTGGTGGAATCTAGCTGGCTCCAGTTTAGTTGGGCCAAGTGGGCTTTCAATGCACTCAGTGTCCCTTGCGGAGTACCCTATTGTAGGTTGTTTTGGGAGCTGGGTGGGTTGGTTTGGTGGACCAACTACACACAGTTGGTGAGTGGTCGCTTAGAGCATCAGGCATCACAGTAACCTCCTTCAGCCTATCTCGGTGGGTAGTGAGAACCCAGTCTATAAGGACTGAAGTGCCTGTTTTGTAATTAGTTCTGGTGCTTCTGTAACAGCTTGTGTAAGGTAAAGATTGTGTATTTGGTCCTTGTAACCTGTGCTAGATTTTGCCTTCAATTAACATTAAAATCACCCACTACTACAGTTTCTCGATTCTGGCTTACTTGCTTGTAATGCAAGGCAAAAGTGTTTAGTCCAACTTGTTGCTTTCCTGGTGGAATGTAAATGGTCATAAGGGTTAGGTTTTCCTCCCATTCCTAAAATTGATTGTACTGCTAGGCACTCACAGCTATCATTGGTCCCATCTAGGGTGATTTTATAACCTTGCAAGGTGTTCGTAGGTAGACTAGGCATCCACCTCCTCGTTTACCTATACGGTCTAACCAAGTGGTGTGGTTATACCCTTGTAGGGAGATAAAGTGTGTCGGGGGTTAGAGGATAGCCATGTCTCAGGGAGTGAGATGATGTCTGACTGGTTTGTCTCACCCAGGCTTGAACTGAGCCATCTTTGGCAGGAGGCTACCAATATTCAGGAGTCAATTTTAAGGTAACCTGGGTGGCCTTGGCGAGTTCACCCCATGGGGTGGACCAGAGTGGGGTGGATGTTACCGTAGTAATAGTTTAATTTTTAAATGTTTAGTTTTAAAACATATACTACTGAACTGTGCCTCTGTCACTGTTCTAAACTGTTAGAGCCCCAACATTCAGTGGGTAGATCATGTCACTTTAGTTTCAGCACAGTTCTTCTCCTGCCAAAAAAAAGTAAGGTTGAACACCTTGGCACTGTACATAAAACTGAAACCTGTCTATAAGCGTATATCATCTTTTTCTTTTAAAAGAAAAGTGCTGGGGTAGAACTAATTGTGGCCTGGGACTAAAATTATCATCAAAGTATTTATTTATGGGATGAGTGATCGGAGGAAGCTCGGTGGTAAGTCTGAGGAATTTTTTCTTACTTTTCACTAAAATTATCATCAAAATGTTTATTTATGGGATAAGTGATCAGAGAAGGCCCAGTGGCAAGTCTGAGGAATGTTTCCTTATTTTTAGTGATAGCACATTCTCTCAGTAAAACTGGGACAAACTATATTTTATTTAGTTATAGCTGCTCTGTGTATCTTCCAAACACCGGCCTGCCTCCTTCTGCTCTCCTCCAGCCCGTCACTCTGCTCCCACAAGCGTACCATCCTCCGTCTTCCCTGTGGAGAGCAGCAGGGCTCCCCTCCACTGCAGAACAGGATCCAATCTGGAGGAGGGCCATCAGTGCAAGGCATTCAAGAGGCTGAAACATCCTGCCAGGGCCAGGGATTTAACAAGCTGTACCAATTCCCTTGAGCAGCTGGCATTCTAGGGCATGAAGCTCATGTGCAGAGAGCATGCATGCTGGCATCCTCCCATCCACCCTCTCTGTGAAAAATACTTCTTCACATGCCCTGAACCCATCTGGGGTCTCTAATGCCACGTCGGCAGTGAAGTCCGCTATCTCCTTCGGGGAGAGGAGTCGTGACACTGTCGAGATGACAGTCACTGGAACTCTCGAACCAGGTGATACAGTGACCCTGCTGGGTTAGCAGTTCTCGAGATTGCAGGGTCACAGACAGAGCACACAGAGGACCAGGAGGATGGCTTAGAAACTAATATATATGAGAGAGACAGAAACGGACTTTCTCCAACAAGATGAAATAGAATTTAATATACAGGGTCTTGCAGCGGCCCACTGGCACAGCGAGTAGTGCTACCACTTGGGACACCAGCAGCGAGGTGTGGGAATGAGCCAAGGTCATTGAGGGCTGCCTGGGGAGGAGGAGGGGCGATCAAGTGTCCCAGGTGACATTCTTCTCTGGAGAGGTAGAGCAGTCTGCTCCACTGCTGTACTACCACCTGGGAGCCACAGATGGCCGCTTGGATTCAATGCAAAAGTGCAAAATAATGCACCTGGGAAACAAAAACCCAGGGAAGATTACACAATGGGGGTAGTAACAACAACAAAATGGAAAGGGACTTGGGGTAATCATATCAGATGACTTTAGGTTAGCTAGCAATGTGAGAAGGCAGTAGGGAGGGCTGGGGTATACTGGAATGTATGGGAGAGGCATCACGAGCAGAAAACAGGAAGTTGTTATCCCTCTGTACAGACAGTTGGTGAGACCCCATCTGGAGTATTGCATCCAGTTCTGGAGACCCCATCTCTGCAAAGACATAGACAGGATGGAATCAGCCCAGAGGAGGGCAACTAAAATGGTGCAGGGTCTGCAAAAGAAGCCATACGAGGAGAGACTAAAGGAACTTGATATGTATACCCTTGAGGAAAGGAGGGAGAGGGGGGACATGATAGAAACTTTTAAGTATCTCAGTGGAATCAACAAAGTCCAAGAGGGTGGCATCTTTCAGAAAAAGAGATGTGCAACAACAAGGGGACACAATTTGAAGATAGAGGGGGGACGGCTTAGGGGCAATGTGAGGAAGTATTTTTTCACAGAGAGGGTGGTGGACACATGGAACAGCCTTCCTGAGGAGGTTGTGGGGTCTAAAACTGGGAGAATTCAAGAATGAATGGGACAGACATAAGGCAATTCTTGTGGGGGGTAGGAAGAAATAGGCTGTTGGTTAACTGGGATCTGCACCTTATCCTGTAGGTAGGGAAATGGGCAGACTAGGTGGGCCAAGTGGTCCTTATCTGCCGTCAAAGTCTATGTTTCTATGACCCAGCTACCTGCAAGATCTCTTGACTCCCTACAGCCCCCACTACCCTCTCCGATCCGCCGAAGAGGGATTGCTAGAGATTCCCAGGGTACATGTTAAGACATCTGGTGCTCGTGCTTTTCTTTTGCAGCCCTACCATGTGAGATTCTCTACCCGTCGGTTGAGAGAATGCCTGACCATCGAGAGATTCAAGTTGGATTTTAAAACATATTTATTTAATATGGCATTCCCAGACGATTTTAATTAATTTATGCATCTGTAAATTTATTCTTATCTGTATGTTTTATTCTGTTCTATTTGTTAAAGCACCTTGGTTTTATTAAGGAGCTATATAAATAAAGATTTCCTTGCTTGCATTTTTGCCCTTTTTTTTTTTTTTTTTTTACTTTCTATTTATCCACCTTCTCACCCCAGAGTTACGCTTCTTCGGGAGACAATACTCATCACCCCGCGACTTGCCTTACTGATTCCTTGGGAGTTCCCCCCCATGGAGCCATGGCTATACCCCCCCCAGGTGGGTACAGGGCCAGGACCCAGGCGTCCCGATGCTTCAGTATCTTGTCAGGTCCCCGGTGGTCAGGCAAGCAGTCGCCATTAGAGTCGGTGTTCTGGTGCTCCATCTACCTGAGCTCCAGCGTTGTTTTCCCCTTTCTGAGGAAGTGGCCAGTGCCCTGATGTCAAGGCATCACCGATGACCACCACTCCCAGCCTGTCTTGTCGTGCTCCTGCGCTTGCTGTTCCTCTGGCCTCCATGAAGCCATCCAATACCAGGAGAATGCCCCCCTCCCTCCCGGGAGAGGAGAGCTGTCCCTCGGACGCTCAATCCTCTCCCTCCCCTGCCGACCCCGGACGACCCAGGCTTGTTCCCGAACCTGGGTTGCCAGGGTGACGCGAGGTGTGGCATCCAGCGCCTCAACCCTCAGTGCCACCGGGCCGACCATTTTTGCCTTTTTTCCCCCTGAAGGCCTCTGATTGTGGATATGGTTTTGCAGGCTGCAGCTGTCTTGTGGAGGAGATGACGTCCTTGACTGACCACAGGGTTTCTCGGCTGCAGGCACAGTGCTAATCCTCCCTAGTCAGAAGCACTGCTATCTGCAGCCCTGTCTTGCCTTGGTCTGCCGCTCACAGACTTTGCGGGCTCACTCTGGCTGTGCTGCCTCCATGTGATCTTAATTTGATTTTCAGAGTTTCTGTGAACTGTTGATTTATTTATTTATTTTTAATAAAGGGGAACTCTTAGCTGGCCCGGTGGCGCTGAGGCGCTGGACACCACACCGGCGACCCGTGTTTGGGAGCAAGCACTGGCTGCCAGGGGTCAGCAGGGAAGGAGAAGGATCCCAGGGGCAGCTCTCCTTCTCCAGGGAGGGTGGTGACCAGATGTCTGTGCATGCCTGGCCCCTAACAGTGGCTGGGACTGGCACATCAACGCTGCATCTACCGGGGTAGAGGTGGTGCAGACGCCTGATGGGGTGCGTGTACGGGAGCGTGCGTGGCGCCGTTGCTGGTGTCCTTGCATGTTCTGCCTCTGGGGACCACATAGAAACAAGGAAAAGGGCTCCTGGTCTGGCAGCATGGGCTTCCGTTCTCTGCGGCCCGACCCTGCATGGCGCTTCTCCCAGTCTGGATCCATTCAAGGTGAGTTGAGTTCGGGGGGGCTCCTCACCACCCTGCCATGGTGGGCAAGCTGTGGGGATACGGGGGAAGTTGGCCTCATATTGGGGGTGCGGGCCGGGAGGATGGTTGGGATGTACAGCCGACCAGGAGCCACAGGAGAAAGTAGTAGCTAAAAATAAAATAAAAAATAAAGGGAACTCTCATCTCCGTGATTAACAAAATCACAAAAGTGGCATTTTGTACAACTTCTCTGCTATTTTCATATTTACATGGTTGATCTGTGATTCCCCGGATCGGCTGAGAACAGAAACGAGAAACATAGAATTTGTCAGTGGATAGGACGGCTTTGCCCACCCACTCTGTCCATTTTCCCTACCTACAGTATCACCATAGCCCTATTTGATCTGTGGCTCTTATTTCTCCCCATTCCTTTCCACCCCACTACTGCCACTGCTTTTGCCCCACCACCTCCACTGGAAATGCTGTTGCAGGAATCTACCACTCTTTCTATGAAGAAATTCTTCCTCATATGTCTCCTGATCTACCCTCCAGCTTCATAGCATGTCCACTTGTTTTTGTGCGTTTTTTTCCTGAAAAATACTTTCCATATTACCCCCATGAGGTTCTGAACCGTCTCTTATTATAGCCCCCCTCTCCCTTCTCTCTTCCAGGGTATACATCTTGAGTTCCTTTAATCTGCTTTTAATGCAGCCCCTGCACCATTTTAGTTGCCCTCTTCTGGACCACCTCCACTCTGTCTTTGTCCTTCTGGAGATGTGGCCTCCAGAACTGCACTCCCTATTCTAGGTGAGGTCTTACTAGTGATCTATACAGAAGCAGTGCCACTTCCCTCCTTCTGGTAGTGATTCCTCTCCCTGTGCACCCCAGCATCCCACTAGCCCTTCCAACTGCCTTGTCGCACTGCCTGGCCACTTTAGGGTCATTGGAGATTACCTCCCGGGCCTCTCTCCTGTTTGGTGGTCGTCGGTAACACTCCCCCATTTTGTACTTTGCCCCAGGTGTATTATTTTGCACTTTTTCACATTGAAACCTAGCTGCCATACCCCTGACCACTCCTCCAGGTTTCTTGGGTCTCTGCACATCCTACTTAACTCACACTATGATGGCTGCCACACTGGCGTCTGTCTCTGGGCTCTCTGTTGTGAGCTTTAATGTGTGCGCTGTTTTAATAGTATTTTAATAGGTTTTAAGACGGCTTTAATGCAGGGCTTTAAGATTTAGTTAGGGCAGTTTCAGTGAATGTAGTGCAGTTTGCTGGTAGCCTTGTTTTATTTTGTTTTGTCCATTATCTAAGTTTGTGCTCCAAGTCCAAGTTTGCTGTGCGTTTGTATTGAGGATGCATTTACTGTTGTTCACTCTTGTTGCTGTTTTTTGTTTCCATTGCCCGTGGACACTACATTTATTCATATACCTCAACCTTCTCAAGTTTTCGGGCACAAAACTTAAGCACTATGGTTAAAACTAAGGATTAAAAAATATCTGCAGGTTTCTTCCTGCTCCACAGCACCTGCCAGTATACAACTCATACATTTTAACCTTGGTCACAAAACTCTGGACCCGTATTAAGGATGTAAAGGTTCTGCCAAGTTCTTCCATTTTATGGTACCTGTTGGGGTTTGCTGTAGACTGCTTTGCTGAGAGCAGAGTGTGCTGAGAGCCAAGCTGCAGTTTGTTTGATTCCAGCCACTGTCACGATCTTCATTTAGTGTGATCCAGTTGGGCGGTTTCATCTTCCACACTTATGTGGGTTACCACCTTTTCAAGAGACACCAGACTGAAACCCTGCACTTGGTGGTGCCTTATCGACAACCATTTGCTGCATATGACCCCCAAAATAATACAGTAGTTTTGCTGTAAGAATGCTCGTAAAATTGTGCTCATTGTGCCTTGCTTGCCTACCAGTATATAGAGCTGCCGCCCGCGCTACAGCGTTATGATGTAAAGCCAGGGAGTGCATGGGGCGTGCTCCATTATAGCCTTTGGGGCAACTTTCTGATCAGTTTTCTGTATTGTAATGGTCAAATGGCAATTAATCAAGGACACCGATCGACTAACAAGGGCCTTGTAGTTCAAAGCCACCTGGTAAAGGGCCACTCAGTGACCCAGCAGCTGTGTGTTGCACTGTTGTGAACATGTTGCTGCGCGGGTGACTTGGATTGGGAGTGAACTTGAGCTGTGGCGTTGGGACACAGGCAAGGCTGAGGCAGCTACTACACATCTACGCCAGGGTTGGCAGAGAGCTCCAGCGCTGCAGTGACCCCTGTGGCTGGGCTAGGGAATTTGCTTCTGCTACGGGGACGTGCTGTGCTTGTAAGAAGCCACACTGAAAGCTGAGCTTATGTCAGGGGAGGTGGGAGAGACCTAAAAGAGAAGAAAAAACTGTATCAGTGTATAGGATGCCCCTGATGAAGGCTAACGCTGAAGTGCTTGCGTAAAGGCTTTTTGTTCTGATCGCCCAAATAAATCTGCATTTTTTGCTTTGAACTTACTTGTTTGACTACATTCTTGCTTGAGTGCTGTCTGCGTGGACTTTTTCTCTCCCCGTCTGTAGGACTGTCTGGGCCTCTGGATGCACCTGGGTCCTAGTGCCTCCCAGCACTTGATCTGGGAGGTGAGGCCTCCCCTCTGAACAGCTGAGGGTGTTACTGAGGTTCCAGATGGATGCTTCGGGAGTAGATCAAGAGCTATATACAAAAATTTTTTTATATGATTACATCAATCATACATATATATACTGTGTGTGTGTGTGTGTGTGTGTGTGTGTGTGTGTGTGTGTGTGTGTATGTGTATATGTATGTGTATATATATATATATATATATATATATATATATATATATATATATATATATATATATATATATATTACGGGTAAGGAAAGGTAAGCATATCAATTTTACTAATTTTATAGAAGCACAGTAGTAGTTATACAGAAGTTGAACAGTACTGCAGTATTTTTTTTTTTTAATTCTTTGGTATCCAAGTAAGGCCGAATAGGCACATATGCTTGTTTTCAGGGGCAACCCCGGGAGCACTAGGGAGGTTAAGTGACTTGCTCGGAGTCACACACATGCAAGTGGAGGTTGTAGGAATCAAACCCACGTCTGCTGTATGTACCAAGCTCATTCACATCTTGTTACTGTAAGCTTTAGTCTGTTCTGCCAGCCATGCTATTTTAACTATTATACTCCGTGGTGTTTGCACAGGCAAGTACACATTGTTCAAGTGCTAATGCTGTACCACACCATTCACGGCAATATCATTCAACTTCTTTGTAACTATCACTGTACACAATCATACATTTTTCCCCTTTCTTCCCAACAAGAAATTTGAGGGTTTACAGCATTCCTGAGGAAAATGTACTGGCATTACTGCATAAGTGATTTATTCCTTTCTTAGAAATATCCCCACTCCCAACAGTACAAGCCATTATGGCAGCATCCTTTCTTTTTATTTTAGTTGTTTATGCTCCCGAGCCCTGGCAGGCTTTGGCCCTCGGAGGAGGACACTGTCAGGTCCCGCCGCTTCCACACTCGCCAGCCGGAGATTCCCCCACAGCATGCCCCTGTGGCGGGGGCTGGGGAGGGCGCCTCTCCCCGAGGACTTTCTGCACGGTGGACTGTTATGGAGCCCTGCCAGGCTCCTTTTACTCCCGTCCTCACTCCCTACCAACGTAGCCTCGTCTGGCGTGCCTTCTGACCCGTATTGCCCTCCAGTCACCACCAGAGGGAAATCGGTGAGCGGGACGACGTGGGACCCTCCCTGACAGAGGAGAGCAGTCCTCCAGGCGGTCGGTCGATCCCTCTCCCCGGCCCAGGCTCGTTCCGAACCTGGGTCACCAGGGTGGTGTCCAGCGCCTAAACCCTCCGTGCCACCGGGCCGGCCCAGCAGCATCCTTTCTTCGGGGAGAGTGGGTAAATGGTTGCCTGCGTAGCCAACACCAGTGCTGCTCAGTAATTTAGCATAAATGCTTGGTGAAACACATTCTCCCTCCGCAGGTGCAGACCACCTGACAATCATGACGTGCTCGGCCCCGACCAGCCCCTGAGTGTGATTCTGGGGCCCACATGTAACGTCTGGTCTCCCACATGGCAGCATTATATGATGTTACTGAGCCTATCAGGAAAGAGCTGTTTAACAGAGGAAGCCCAGTGGCGCTGAGGGTTGAGGTGTTGGATGCCACACTGCGCACCATGCTCGGGAACAAGCTCGGGTTGTCGGAGTCGGCCGAGGAGGAGAGGATCGGCGTCTGGAGGACAGCTCTCCTCTCCTGGGGAGGTGGGCTCCGACTCCCCAGCAGCAGCGACTCCCAGTGGGGACTGGGAATGCATCAGCCAGGGGTTGCGCACAGAGGGTGGAGGTGTTAGCGGACGTCTATGAGAGTGATGCAGGAGCATGCTTAGCTCGCGCTGGATGTCATTGCACCTCTAGTGACCATCATGAAGTCATGCATGTAAAAGGAAACACCCTGGCTCCTGAAGGAGACAATGGCACACCAGCCTCCACCCACTGTCAGACCCGCCTTCTCTGGTTCTGATATCCTCAGCCCACACCAGACCACTGAGCTAGATTAAAGGAACGCCCAAGGTAAGTGGTGGCGGCCCGCCCTGGGGGCACAAGCCAGAGGTATATATGGTGGTTTGGGGTGCCAGGTCGGGGTTCTCGGAGACTTGGAGCAAGGGAGGTGTCTCAGGCTGGGCGGAACAAGCTGGGGATGCCGAGGGATGCCTCGGGACCAGTGACGGAGGAAAAATATGTGAGAAAACAAAACAGCTTTTAACAGAACTCCTCTCTTACTTGGCTGTCTTATCACTAAAGTAAGTCGTTTAGTGTTATGTGACTTTTGTTTTCTTGAATATTTTAGAGATCGTCTCTGTACTGACCCACCCCACTTTGCAGAGCACTTATGCTGACTCGGGTCACCATCACAGACTACACAAACAGTTGAACAATGATACGTACAATCTGCCGTTCTCCCTCCCATGCTTTGTTTTGTTACCTTTGGTTGAGCTTTCAGAGTTCATATACGGTCTGATGTCATTTGATGATCCTTGTACCTCTGTTCTAGTGCCCGTGCACAACAGCAATGTTGGACATCCTGCCTGTCTTGGAACAGAGTGTATTTTGAAACCGTACCTGTTTATCCATTACTCACATATGTGTGCAGTCACGTTGAGGTCACTGTAGCTAATAACCTTTGTTTGCATTAGCCATTGGGTCCATGTGCAGATAACTGTCAGGCCTTGGGAAAGGATATGGCCCTGTATTTTTTATATACTGTACTTACTCCACTGTTCTCTGAGCCCCATCATCCATCCTCTCCTGAACTTACCTCACCTTCTGGTTCACTCTGGCTAACCCCCCAAGGCAGGGTCACGGGGGTGGGTGGAATGGTTCCCCCCCGACTGAACTCTAGCTTGTTGTGGAGATGGGCTGATTTTTCGGTGGTGGGTTTTTCCATTTTCTCCCATTCCCCATAAGATGCAGACAGCACTCTCAGTGATGTGCATGTTGATGTGTGTTTGCTCATATCTGAGCCTGTCTGTGTTCTCCTCCATGTGTTCCTCGCTTGGTCAGCCAGGTGGCAGTAGTGCGGTGGAGCCTGTGAAAGAACTGTGTCCTCTGGAATGCTCAGTTCCCTGCACCAGTCAGACCCCCATTTTGGGCTCGTTCCCAAACATGGCTCGTCAGTGTAATGGATGGTACCCTACCACTGTACAATGAACCAGCGGGGTCGGATATCTGAGTGCTGTATTAAGCAAAGCAACAAAATTGATGTTTCTTTTATTTAAATGTTTATAATTACAGAAAATGTTCTATGAGATACAAGTCTTGCTTTGCAGAACGTCCCGGGTCCGATACAGTACGGGGCAAAACAAAACAAACAACATATAATATTATTAAAATAGGATTTATGGGTGGCTAGAGAGCCATGTGCATGTGACAGGCTGTACTTCAGGTCAGCTCCTGAAAGACTTGACTGAAAGTATAAAAATGTACAATTTTAAATGCTCATTTTATTTTTATTTTGTTAAAGTTGACTCTGCTTACCTTCAGGAACATACAAATACCAAATACAAGTGTGGCACGCAAGAAGCAGCCAGTGGTCTGGGACAGAAAACCTCACAACAGTGGGCCCAGATGACAGCAGCAGAGAAACGTGGCACTGGTAGCATGAGCAGAGCAGGAGATCCCTCACCATAGGACTCTGTGCTGCAGGCAGTGAGAGCCGTGGACCAAAAGATTGCGAAAATGTTGGAAAGAATGGGAGTGCAGGATGCTAAAAGTAAAGGGGCCATCACAGTAGTCAGAGAGGCTGATGAGCGATGCTCCCAGACCTAAGTCACCTTTACCAAAGTGACTGTTGAGAATAGACATCTAAGAACTGGCTTAGAAAACGCAAATTGAACGATGAGGGGGGTGCTGTGGAGCCCGAGCTGACAGGCAGCAATTTTCTACAGCTCTGAGGAAAACTACAAAGATCGCACAAAATCTATTTTTAAAGTGGTCAACCAGGAAAATAAGCTTCACAGATCGAAGAGGAACCCAACAGACCTAAAATGAGTAACCCCAGAAAAGATAGAGGCAGAGCCTGACGCTAATTCAACTGGTGTCTTCTCAAACAGTGCGAGCTGGGTGGGAGGAACAGGCCGTCTCTCATCGGGAGCCTGAAGAGACCATGTCATCTGTCTGTCTAAACTCGTAAGACTGATAACATCTGTTGCTGATCTGAGCACCAAGCTGGACTCATTTGCTACCAGGGCCACTGTGGTGGAGAAATCGGTGCTTTGCTTCTCCAACCTCCAGCTGAATCCCTTCCACTGATTTCTCCACTACAGTGATCAGCCACAGCTGCAGCCACGCTTTTGGTGAAAGTAAATCACCACATGCAGGCTAGGCTCGAAACCAGAAAACCAGGCCGATCCTCACATGTTCGAATCCTAGGCCTGCCTGAGGAGATAGAGACCACCCTCTAATGTTCCTTCATAAGTGACTCGACTCTAAACTGCTACCGAGGACAGAATTTAAATATTCAGTATCAAAAGCGTGCGGATTACTCCAAGAGGCTACGGGAGGATTGGAGAACCCCAGGACATTACTTCTGGTCACTGGCGAATCGGCTCAGGAACAGAATACTTAGTCTGGCTAGGCAAGCAGGGCAACTTACACAGGACGATAAGAACATTTGCCTGTTTCCTGAGTTGAGCTACGCGACACGTCTTAGGAGGAAAAAGTTTGATAGGGTCAGGAAGCTTTTACAAGAGGCCTCTGTCATCCACTTGGGGTGTGTTTCCCGCAAGATTGTGTGTTGTGCAAGGAGGTAAAGTGTGGGCCTTCTCAGATCCCATTGAAGCAGGAACATGGGCCTCTCATTTTGTCACTGAGTGTGGCTGAAGATACAGCCTCTGATTCAGAAGACTGAGCATTAAGAACTGTAAATTTAAAACTCGGTTTAAAGCTTTCCTTTTCTTGTTAGCCCTACATCAAAGTATAATTGTAGAGACTGTTGTAGCTTATTACCTGAGTAAGCTGTTCTTCTCAGTTTTGTTCATACATATGGGGCTGCATTTGTAGAAAGCCTTTCAGATGGAGGGATCGGAGTTAAGTCAAATTGAAAAATGCGTAGTGTAACTGATAAGTGGCCCTTGTGCGGTCTTTCTCTCTCTCTCTCTTTTTTTTTCTCTATACTTAAAGCTGTTTATAATATCTATTGTAAAGCATTGCTGTCCTGGATAACTATTCCTTATCGACTTGAACCTTTAGATTGATGGTATGACACCATTTGTCCTCTGGTAGGGTGAGGATTTTCGGGACTTTTTGGACTTTAGCCTAACAGGACAAGTCGTACTGCTCATGGGCTTACTAACACAGCTCAAAATGTTATATATAGCGGTTAAAATGAAAAGTTTAGTTACCCCTCCTGTTGGTATCACTATATCAAGGATGCATTTAATTCCTAAATATCAAGGGGAAATGTTATTCTTCAGAAGGATGTATGTAAGAAATACGGTTTGTCCAGTTTACAAGAAAGTTGTATGTATGTACACATATCTAAAATAAAACAAAAAAAAAAAAAAATTGAACGATGAACCTACGGGTGGTAGGTCTCCCGAGGAGTGGAGGGAAGGCTTGCTTGCATACGTAAGAAAATAGGTTGCAGATTTAGTGCTGGAGGAGATGGCACTTGACACAGATGAAATCTGATGGGCTTACCAGGTTAATTTCAAGAGAGTCCAGGCAAGCATTTCTTCCCAGGGCAGTCCTCATTGTAATGGCCTGGCTACAGGTCTGGGATCAGCTGCTAATATGGTTTGGGGTGCATTTTTCTTGGAGTATTGAAGAGCATGAATTTAAGATCATCACTGACTGGTCTTTTGCGACCAGATCACATCAAAATTTGTTTGACCCCATGTATCAGCAGCTGTGGGGTCTAGGTGTAGTTCACTGCCTTTTAGCACTAGCACATCTAAGAATTACCTATGGAGGATGCATCTATGAATTTGTCGACGGCTGAAGAAAAGAGTTAGTCAGGAGAGAAACCAACCCTGGAAGCAGATTCAGATGATGGAGAAAATTAACTTATTCTGGACTCTGGCAGGTTTGCAAAGTGAACCCAGTCTGTATTTCTTGACTTAAGTGAACTCAGGTCTGGTTAAGCCAGGAAACTGTGTTTTTAATGCAAAAAAAAAACAGACTTTATCTGATCCTACTGCCTGACACTTTGACCGTGAGTTGTTCTGCTTCTTGTTATTTACTTGATCTGCTGATGGGGATCAAGTGAAAGTAAAGATGGCACCTGCCACAGGGCACTCATGGTTTTGCAGTGGCAAGTCTGGTATAGAAAGAACTTTAATTTCAGAATGAACACAAGCATTGACATTTTCTGGCCTGAACGCCTTGCAGAATGTTTTGTTATGGGGAATTTCTCTAGTAGTAATTGCCAGGGAAATCTTTTGTTAGTTCCTGCTGGTTAGACAGAGTTCATGCTTTATAAGACTACAGTTTTTAACAGTTGATGCAACCGCTGTTATGCAGAATGTCTCCTAGTGTATATATATCTGAAGCCTATATTGTTTATGTAATGCTGCATTCATCGTGGGTATAATGACCTGTTTGCAGTCATGTTCTTCTTTACCGTATACAAATTTTCCCCATGGGAGTTTTTTCATCCACAAGTCTTTGCATGACTAGCATTCTCAGCACTCAGGTGGGCTTTTCTAAGTTCCATGGACTGTTGATGGTACGTTGCAAGATGTACCACAATATACTGCTCACTTTATTTAATTATTATTAGTCTAACATGAGGGTAGATCTATTATTTTGTAGAGAAGAAATACAGTTTCCTAGTGTCTGCAATTGCAATACTGTATGGCTTTGTCGATCTATAACATTAATAAAAATAAAAAAAAAAACTGATGTATAATACAAAACATAAAACGCAACATATCTTAAAAATAGGAATCCTGTTGAAAGACCATAACAACAAAGCTGCGTATTTATATCAAGTTTAACCACATTTTTAGAAGTCAGCTAGTGCAGTTTCTAAACTATTGCATGACCATTCACAGACTCTGAGCACTCCACTATACAGATAGTCAGATCAAATACATGCAACTTAAAAAACAGAATTACTTAATCAGATATGCTGCTTATCTTATCAGAAAGCTAAGTTTAACAAGTGAGTTCTCATGTGCCTGAAGTCTCTAATCGGCACCACCTTTTATTTATTTATTTATTTATTTTATATACTTTATTGCATTATCAGGCAGAAGAAAATGCTCCATGCAGTTATTATATTATAAATCTCAATGTGAAACAATATATGTATTTCTTACTGTTTCAGAGTAAATTCAGCTAAATTTATCTGCAATTTCTATAAATTATGTCACAAATTATGTAATACAGAGATATTTCCTCAAAACACTCATACTATGAAGAGGAAGAAAGAACCAGTTAATTAAAGCTGCGGTCCCCAGCCCACCCTTCGTATGTTGAAAAATTATTTATAAATAATATTTTAATCTAATGAATCTACCCATGTATTTACTTAGTATTTTCATTTTACAAGTATCTAATCAGGAAGTAAGAAACAGTCTTGCACAGTTTTTCAGGCAATACTAATTGTATTTTTGTATCATAAAAAGAAAGAGCAAGGGGATAATAAGGTGAGAGAACAAAGAAGGGTAACCCTAAACCCGAGAATCGGGAGAAGTACTATTAAATTGGTGCATGCAGCTCCCATCTGGCCCATCTGTTTGTATATTGTGGTATACGGTGTTGGACAGAGAACGTATTACGTTCCATTTCCTGAATTTGACGAATAATGTGAATCCATTCTCCTGTATCTGGGGATCTACTTGTAACCAGCATACTCGTGATGGCCTTCAGTAATGCTACCACTAGTATATTCCACAAATATTTGGCTTTTTGCCCTTCATCCCTTTATCTCAAAACTTGGTGCCAACCGTTCTGGCCAGACCTCCTCATCTCCCACAAGATGGTCTGCAGGTGTCGGATCACCTCCGACCAATAAGGTCGCATCTGTGGACATCGCGTTAAGATATGTGCATGGCCCACCGAGCTTTCTCCGCATCTTCTCCAGCAGGCCAGGGTTCTATTAGGGGTATGTTTAGCCTGAATTCTAGGGACCAAAAAAAAAAAACGAGTCCTAATTTTCCATACAAACTCATGCCGATTTGGCGAGGAGGTGGTGTTCCAAGTTGCCGACCAGGTTTTATCCCAGATATCCTATTCAGTTAGAACTACTAACTCTTCCTCTCATCTAGTCTTCAATGACTGTGTATTATAACCTAGATCCTGTAAATAATTAACATACAAAAGGAGATAGCTCTCTTACCAGTGGGGAAGTCAAGATTCTTTCAAATGGGAGGTGGGAGTCCAGCACTCACACAGTTGCAAGTTTATTAAGGCTAATTATTATATAGTTCCTAATTTGGTAATACTTAAATCTGTCCGAAGGATTTAACTTGTCTTTTAGGACAACCGCCTCAAATGACATCGGAGTACCTCCCTGTGTAATCTGCCAGGGTGCACAGAATCCCAGCCCAGCCTGCTGTTTGAACCATAGGTCCATTCTAGCCAGCTGGAAATGCTCGTACCAGGCCCACCAGACATATCTCCATAAATTCTGCATGGTGGGACCCCGATGGGTCCCCCCGCCACCAACCTTCCAAAGCTGCCTCAACTCCTGTGGGGAGAGACTTTCTCTCGCATCCTCTCAGGGGGATATTAAATGGGAGGGCCTGCAGTGGGGGGTCTTTGACTAATTGAGTTTCAGTCGTCTTCCAGTGCGAGACGAAAAGTGGGTTCTGCCAGAACAATACAGTTTTCATCTGTGTAGCTGTCTAGTACCTGGGTAGATACGGACAGCAAGACTTCCTTTTTTCTTGGGTAAGTATAGAATTTGTCTCTTTACTCGGGTCTAGTGGGACCCCATACATATGACATTAACTGCCTCTGCCACCATATCAGGGTTTGATGGGGAAACTGGGCAAGGAACACTATGAAATACATATAGAAATCTTGGTAATATGTTTGTTTTTGTGGCCTGAGTCGTGGAATGCAGGGGCAGAGGAAGCAGTGTCCACCTCTTATAATCCTGCATAACATCTTTGATGAGACCCGTATAATTGTCCTGGAAAAGGGTGTCAAGGGTGGGGGCCAGGTTCACTTCAGATATTTCATCCTAGGTAAATCCTATTTCATCTGATACTTTCTGTATCTGAGGGGGAGCCTGATATGAAAAGTTAAAACCTCTGTTTTGGTGGTATTTAGGGAATATCCGGATATTTATGAAAAGATTTCTATCCGTCTAAAAATGTCCTTCAAGGATGACTCAGGGTCACAAAGGAAAAGTAAAAAGTCTGCAGCATATAAACCCAGTTTATGCTCTGTACCTCCTACTTTAACTCCCATAATCCTCAGGTTGAGCCTAATGGCTTGCGTCAAGGGTTCTATAAAAAGAACAAATAAAAGGGGGCAGCTCCGCCTGGTGCCCCGTTCTAATTGAAATAGTTTCCCAACGTGACCATTTAGATGCACACTTCCCTTGGGGTCCGTGTACAGGCGGAAAATCAAATGACAAAATGTATCTGGGAAGCCAAATCTGACCAGGGTTGCCTGTAGAAAAGGCCATAAAACTTTGTTAGATGCCTTTTCGGCATCTAGGCTCATCACCAGGGCTGGTTGTTTCGAATTGCACAGGTGTTCTATAATGTTTACCACCCTTTGTATGTTGTCTTGGGCCTGGCGACCGGAACAAACCCGTCTGGTCCATATGGATAAATGCGTGGGATGATAGATTCCAAGTGCCTGGTGATGATGCCTGTAAGGATTTTATAATCCGTGTTTAAAATTGAAATGGGTCTATAAGAAGCACACAGCTGGGGTCCCTGGCGCTGGAATCACTGTGATCACCGTCCATGATGGGGCTGCCGTGCCCCCCCTCCTCAAAAGGGAACTGTAAGCCCGACCCAATGTGGGAGTCACCTGATCACAAAACATTTTGTAAAATTCTGCCGGGAACCCCTCGGCCCCCAGACACTTTCCAGTTTTGAGATGGCCTGTTTCTGACCGAATCTCTGACTCTCGAATTGGGGCAGTAAGTCTAACCGCATCCTCCTTTGTGACCCTTGGGAGATGCAATGTTTGTAAAAAAATTTTTTGATGTGGTCTGCATCTGGAGGGGGACCCGCGGCATACAAATCTTTTTATAATATTTAGTAAAGACCTCAGCAATATCTGGTGTAGACTAGTTGTCGCTTTATGATTGGCTGGATTATTTTATTTATTGTGGCATTAGCTTTCCACTGTCTGTCTACTAACCAACAATCAAAGGGCCCTGGGGCCACCCTCAAAATACCTCTGCCTGAGGTGCAACAGGTTTTGTTACACCTGGTAGTCTAAAATGGAATTGAGCTCCCTTTTTTAAGTTGTTGGAGGATTTTAGCTGTTTGAGCTACGTAGAGTTACCAGAACCACCTTAAGGGACATCAGGCAAAAGTTCCATGGAGTTGGCATCACATCAATAATTGTCTCCCCCCCACTCCAGAAGAATTTTAGCCTTGATCTGGTGACTACAAAGAGGTCTGACACCCTCCTGGAATGTTAAGTGTATGTGTCATAGAAGTCACTGTGGGAGTGTTGGGCAGTCCATTTAAAGAGCAAATCTCTATTACAAAGAAAAGCTTAAAAACACTAGAGTTGCACCAATTATGTTTTAATGTTATTGTTTTCTAGTTTATTTTCTTTACTTTCCCCAATTATTGACCTACTAAATATTGTAGATAACTCAGCAGTTATTTAGCTGAGTTTTTCAAAATGCATCTGAGTGTCCCCTGCTAACCACACAATTGCTGTTTGTGACATCATAGTCTGTTGTCATGGTGAACACTATGACGTCATAAAACCAAGGAAATATGAGGTAAACAGGGAAGAGGCAAGTGTTTTCAAATGTTTTGTACACAGACTTTAGACTACCAAGATGTGTTTTATAAATCTTGGAAAGCAACATTGAAAATGAAAAAATGTGTCCTTTAGTAAATTGCAGCAGCTGAAACATCGTATTTATGAAAGCACAGCATGCTGAAGTGCAGAGTTGCTTTTTAAGGATTTTATATGTAAGGATCATTTCATCAAATGTGATGCACCATCACACAGGCAGTTGCTCTAGATTTGTTATGCTGTATTTATCTCAGACTCTTAAGTCCTCCACAAAAATGTATTTTTGTTGTGGGGGGGGGGGATAGTTTTCCACCCATTAGTTATGTGGGAGCACATGCTTTGAGTGACGTGTGCTCCAAACAATTAAGGAAGCTTTTAAACCAGCTCTGAGGTGCTGAGTGGTATGAAGCCCTCTTGGTACTCTAGTAACCTGTTTTGAACTCTGGGTCCATGACCTCAGGACTGGAGGCCAGCCCAGACGGTAGTAGAGCGTCCGTGTGGATGCTATACTCCCCGGGGAGGGTGAAGTGCTCTTTGCTCTTGGAGCTGCTCCTGGTGGTTGGGAAGCGGTAGAATGCATGACATTGGTGACCACAAGCTGAGCGTGCTCCTCCCCAGATGCTGTTGCAAGTGTACCTTGAGAGGAAGGTGTAGGCCACAGAAAAAAAGGAAACTGGCCAGCTTGGCAACCCTAGATAATGGCCTGCATGCAACAAAGCATCCATGCCCCCAGATCCTGTTCAGCTGCATGCATTCTCCCTAGCCCTGGTTTCTCAGACTTCAAGGAACTTCTGTCTCCTCTCTGGCAGAGAGGTTGGCCTCTCCCAGGAAGGGATAGTCCTTGGACCAGGGATACCACTGGGAGTCGCATGGTGTCTCTCAGTGCTGAAATTGAGTCTGGACAGTAGAGATATGGACTGATGAAAGAAAAGCAGGCACTATGGCTGCAGGAAAGAGGTTAAAAACAACCCCCAAAAAGGAAAAAAAAAGATGATATGGGATAGTTCTTTTTAGAGTATCATTTAAAAAAAAATTAATTCTTAGACCCAACTGGCTGCCATGTTGGTGACCTACATTTAGGAGGAGACCTGGAAACTAATGATCAAGCAGTCTGCTGGGGCAGTCCGTTACTGCTGGCAGCAAGCCTCAGCTTGGGGAGGGTTGGCTGCAGCAGTCCCCAGTGGCATGCTGTGAAGTTGCTAATCTGCGAGGTTTGCGCTATGTGCATGTGAGGCTGCTAGAGGGTTGAATGCGGTGGCTGGACAGAGGTCAAAGGTCATGCAAGGGAGGAAAATGACAGCCACCAATGTGACCACATCAGCACTCTGACCCTCGTTCTTCCAGCTGCTCCACAGTAGTGTGCCTGGATCCCTGCCGGTCCCTGCCACAGGACGGACGTTGTGGAGGACATGACTGGATTAGTCTTGAGGTTTGTCTGTTCCCAGTAGCAATCCTGATGTAGGGTGTTTGTCCATGAAGGTAATACAGACATATTATATTTCAGCATGGGGGAGAAAAAATCCTATTCTGAACAGTGAGATGAGTGTAGGTGTGCCACATACACATGAAAAGTCATTTAATTGCGGGTGTATTTACCTGGTTAACAAAACATGTCATCTCGGGATATGTATTTTACCTACTGAATATTGGAGTGAAATTAAGTATGACAGTATGTTTTTAAACTGTTTAGATCATGTGTATGGTCATGAAGTTAAAGCACATGGAAGTCTGTGAAATAGTGTCATTTATCAAATCACCAAACCCCCGTGAAACTTGTCTAAAATGTAAACTGTAGACTTACGTTATTTCATGCATGGTTACCTTTAAAAGACAGCCACCTCAGTTCCAAATCCTGAGGCAAGGATTACGCACGATGCATTGGCAATAAAGCTAAGAATTAAGGAAACACAAAATTACACAGCTCCCTAAAGCAGGGCATTACGGATAATATATATATATATATATATATATATATGTATGTATATATGTATGTATGTATGTATGTATGTATATGTATGTATGTTACCAGGAAGACATGAATGCTGGCTGTGCTTTAGGTGGTGCCAAAAGGCCTCATAAACAATCTACAAAGGCTGTAAACCTCGATCCTCAGACATACTGTATGTTAGATTATTACTGTTGAACAGCAAACTCATCTGCCAGACCCTCGTGACCTTTCTGTGTAACCTCCAGGGTTCAGAACTGTTATACTCTGGTAGCTAAAGACATGTGAACTAAGACTATACATATCATCAGAGCGCCCCGAGAAGCTCAGTACCAATCAGCTGCAGAACATTCTTCCAGAGGGCGTTACCCCAGTGCCCCATTGATACGTATCCCTTTGGGTAACCCCAGAGGCCCTTTACATCCTTGCGTGCGGGCTGATACAAAAGTAGAACTTTCCTGAAGTCAGACTAAGCAAGTGTAGTATTGCAAATGAGTGGGATAAATTGAGATTGTGTGTGGAGTCCTCTGTCTGGGTGAAAGCCTGATATTGCAAACAAGGAAGTAATGTGCACATACCCCAGAGGAGACCCACTGTTGCCAGGCACTGTGGTGGTAGTGTCATCAGGCGGCTGAAATTTCTCATTGGTCCCCGACAAAGCTCTTGGTAGTGAAGTGCCGGGTTCTCTGAGCTACCCTTATACAGGAGCACAGAGTCCACGCTGTTGTCTTATTTAGACACATGTCTTAGAACTTGTAAGTGGTTTGGTTTTGGCAGTAAAGGCACCTGTACACTTACCACGTGTGGTCTTGAATTCCCTGAGAAATTTCAGCAGCCTGATGTCACTGCTACCACAGCAACTGGCAACAGTGGGTCTCTTCTGAGTGAGTGCACATTACTTCCATTTTGCATATTCAGTTACAGGGCAGTCCCTATGTGCACCTAGTACTAAACAGGAGTACAGAGCTTTCTCCGTTTGCATGAAAGTCTAATATTGATGGATGTGTGAGGTAGGGTTTTTTTTTTTTACCTTTGTTTTACCAGGAGAGAGACACTAAGCTGAAAGCTTGTTTACAGGTGCAACCTGGGAGCACAAGGAAGTTAAGTGACTTGCTCAGGGTCACACAGTATGCAAGTGTTTGACACAGTATGGGTATTCCCCATGTACAGTTGATGTTGTGTTACAGCTCTGGTTGTCTGGGGTTTATTCAGACTTTAAATAAGTACATTGCTGGACAAGAAGTTAGAGCACATCAGGACAACTCATCCCTGGTGCCTTCCCCTCGTAATCTCACCTTCTAGTTCACAAGTGTCTGGGGTACCACATAGAGGGCTGCTTCCTCTCTGGCTCTTCAAGTGGTCCACACACTCCACAGGGTTTGGTTAATTTCTATGTGGGGGGGTGCATTTAGAGCACTAGGTTTTGGTTGGCTAGCAGCAAAACATGGGAGGTAGGCCTGTAATAAAGGTGAACTCTGTGGTGCGCTCAAGGCTATATCTAATTCAGGGGATGACTTTTTTCTCAGTTTTTGTGTCCCTGTGACTCTGAACAACGACACAAGTGTGCTCCTTTCGAGTGCAGCACATCCTCTACACTGCTCTGCCCCTCCCTACTGCTTATGTGTTTTTATTTGTTAGCTGCAAACCTATTGATGTGTATCTTTTGTCTCCAGATGATCAATGTGCAGAAGGCAAAGTGCTTAGAGATGCAGCAGAAGTTGATGAATCAGGAGCTGCAGTTGGCGACCCTGAGCAGTGAGAAACAGCAGCTGGAGGAACAGCTCGAAATACAAGCACAGTACGTCTGTCTTTCTTTCCAGGAATTCGTTAGTATCTCCTTTTCATGCTTTTAGTACTCCTGTTGAAGACTTTGTTTCCACTGCTGCAAAGGCATGTTTGATGTTGACCACGCAGTCAAGGCTTGCTGAGTTCCCTCAGGGTATTTCTGAACTACATTTTGCTTTACTTCGTGACTTAACACTCTCCTACACCACCTCACCTTTCAGAGCGTGCAGCCAGAGTTGCCTATTTTTTTTTTGTTGAACAGGAAAGGAAGGCTAGGCAATATCTTCTGTTTTCAGGCTTGTCCGGTTGGGAGGGATTGTCACAGGATGTACTGGTTGATATTGGCTGACAGTGAACCAGGTTAAGTGACTGATATTAAATGGGAGGCATTCGGCCATGACACCGGAAGATTCCTTTACTCGTTTTAAGAAGTGCCTGAAGATCTTTAACGTCCACTTGAACAGCCTGCTGAACAGGCAGACAGGACCTCTGTTTAAAGCCTCGTTCAAAAGACAGCTGTACTCTGCTCCTGACTACTAGGGACAGAAGTACCATAGAACACTGATCCTGGGTGTGACTTGTGCCTGTGGACACTGCTAGTTGTGGTAAAATTACAGAGCTTGGAGTTTTGGGTTTGTGAAGTAGGCGCACGTGTTTTTTTTTGCTGCTGTTGTTTTTGGGGAGGGGTTGGTTGCTTCCATCGGAGTCTAAAGAGGGACACGGTGTAATGGATAGCATGGGGGCATGTTGCTAGTTTCATAGGTGGCATTGCAAGGCTTTACAGTGACAACAGTGATGTCAGAGAGGCATCCCTGTTGTTACCAGCAGCCATTCATTCCTCCATCATGCATGGCACCTAGATGAAGGGCAGGGATTGGGCAATACAGAAAGAAAAATGAACACCAAGGTTGGTTTGGAAACTGTACAGAGTGTGAGCAGTTCTTCCGAATATTTTTGACTGGTCCAGGGCAGCAGTGACTTGGCTTGAGATGCAAGACATTACACTGAATAAAGAGACTAGCTACAGAGAGAGGCATTGCCCCAGACAGTACATTAAGTAAAGACATTGAAGTTGCCCGCTCTGGATGGAGAGTAGAAGTGCTATTTTAAAGCCCTGTTAACACTGCCGCTCTTCTCTACAAGGTCTCTGGTCTATGGCGGTGCAGGCCCCCCCCTGCCACCTCCTGAGCCCGGTTGCTCCTCAGTTTACATATCCCCTGTCCACTCCGATGCAAAACACCCTGAAGAGGGGTCCCAAGTCTGTGGAGGAGGACACTGGGCGGCACAGAGGGGATACTTGGAGGTGGCTTGTGTATCGGATCAAGAGGTGAAGCCTGTCCACATGGCTCCTTACACTGCTCGGTCTGGAAAAGTCTCCAGTTTGCTGCGGCTCAGGGAGAGGATCCAGCACCGGCTTACCATGATTGGCTAAGTGTCCACCTGGCCGCATTTGCACTGCTACAGCCCGAGTGCTTGGGTTGTTGGAGTACAAATACAGCTGTGTAAACTGGCCTTTAGGGCAACAGACAGCATAGAGAGTGAAGAGAAACACTTTAGACATAATAACTGCTCCTGGTAGCTGAATTGAACTGGAAAGATAGAATGAGTTGTTTTATTCCTTGCCGAGTGATTGACATTTGGCTACAAAGCTCCAGAGGAGAACGTGGTTCAAAGTCTTCCTTTGTAATTAACTAATGAGTAAATAGTGATTTTTCTTGACAGCGCAGTGGGGAACATGCTGTACAGAGCAAGAACAAAAATGAATTTTTAAAGCTAATTCATGCTTAAAGTTAAGTGGGGAATATTTCTGTCAGATTACCTTTTTGTTGTGTTCTTGTCTCCAAGTCCAGGTACTCATTTGCCTTGAGTGAATCGAGGGTCCATTTCAGGTCACAGATTCTTTTTCCAAGTATACCGAATGATGATAGAAGTAGCAGTGAAACTAAGTCCCATTTATGACTCCTGATTGTGACATAGCCTCTCATTATGAGCCCTAGCCCTCGTTATCACTATAGGGTATTAGCATTTGCTACTCACTGCCAACCTCCCAGATAGAGTGGGCAGCCACATTCCAAAGTCACGTGAATCCAGTCAATGAGTGGGACATGGCTCAAGCAGTCAGTGTGTCCCATCTGTGTGTAGAGAAGCAAGACAGCATCATCTGTTTAGTTGCTTGCAAGTGTCCAGCAGTTTTTCTGCCCCCTCTCCGCTGGAGGTGCAGTGTGATGGTGATGGGTCAGTGACTTTCCTCCAAAACTCGGGCGCAGTGGTGCCTCCCGCCGCTTGTTGCATCCTTCTTGGTTACCAGGGACAGATGAGCAGCTGGATCCCTCCTCCTCACCCTTCCTCCCTCGCCAGAGGTGAGATAGTATCTGTCTCAACCTTTGCTGGCCCACCACCAATAGGAAGTGGCAGCTTTTTTAAATTGATTTTACTTTTAAAACATTTTAGACATACTCTAGTTTAATGTATTTGTGTGATCTTCACGTTTTATCAGCGTTTTACATTAAAAAAATTCATCTTCTGCCTGGTCCACTGTCTGCTTCATAGACTGCAACCTCCTGATCTGACACCATTGCGTTTGTCGGTGTCACCCCTCCCTTTAGGTCCAGACACTATTGTGGAGGGTTTTGTGGAGGATCACGGCCTTGCAGTGCCAAAGGCCAACATCCTTCTTTTTTTCCTCCCCAATTGTTTAACCAGGTGAGACACACTAAGCTGAAAGATTGTTTACAGGTGCAACCTGGGGCACAAGGAAGTTAAGTGACTTGCTCAGGGTCACAGTATGTAAGTGGGAGCTGGGGATTCAAACCCACGTCTCCAGATTTGCAGCTCAGAGCCTTAAACCACTGCACTATACTGCCTCCCAAATGCATCACCTGATGCATCAGGAGGACTTTCTCCACTGTTGTTTAATCTTGTTGGGTTAGCATGCTCGTTCTTATTGCCTCTGCTCTCCTGCTAAGTCGCATAGCCACATTGCAGGCTTGGTGTGTGCAAGGTGTCCCTTTGTGAGGGATGGCTCACAGCAGTGCCAGCTTAGATAGGATGTGCTGCTGACAGCAGCACTCTTCCCAGCCCTGGCTGCCTCACCGGTCTCATAAGTCTGCTTTCAAACCTGGGTCACCTGCTTGGTAGCAAAACATACTATCGTTGGTCCATCAGTTGCTCCAAATGTTGCGCTACATCAGTTGTTGCTGAAGAAAGAAATTATGGTCACTTCTGTCCATGTTGAGGGAACAGGATGAAGATCAAGAAGGTATTAAAAAAAAAAAAAATGCTTGCACCCTCTTGGTTCTCTTCTGTGAAGCAGCGTTCACATTTTTGTTTGGTTGTTGCGTGCTACAAACAAGGTCAGGATCAGAGGTGTTCTGGTGTGATGAGGAAAACTGTTTTCACACATCGTGTAAAACCTAGGCAGCTGTTGGCACCATCCATCATAGTGCTACACTGTGGGGAATTTTTGTCCCACTTTTAGGACCTTTCCTCCTCCGTACAGTAAGCATGCATGCTCGTGAATGCTTTGGGGGACAGCTGGTCCCCATGTTGCCAAGAGGTACCAGCACCCAGGCATCTTCCAGGTGTTTTTAGTAGAGGGCTGCCATGGAATCCCCACACTTTTTTTGTGGGGGGGCATCCACATGGATGCTGTATGCCCACCCTTCTGGCTACTACTACTACTGCTTGGGTCTGGGCTTGAATCCAGGTTGTTGGTGTGCCGCAGTGATTACCCACTGCTAGGCACCATGGAGCCAGGTTAGGCACCATATCTTTCTGTTTCCACCATCATTTGTTGCAATGGGCCCCACTGCTGGAAGCAAGCTAAAGAGTGAGAGCTATGCTTTGGAAGCTTGTAGTATGGACAGTGCAGCTGGAGACACAAAGAGTGATGGATGCTTAGGAATAGATATAACTAAAAAAAAAAAAAAGACATAATAGGTCCTAGCCAGAGGTGCCGGCTAGTGGAGCACTCTTCCACCACCTGGGAGATCCAGGAGCAATCGTAGGTCCCGACTTCTGGACTGGGCTGGTGGGGTCTGGAGTACGATGCGGAGGCATTGTGCACTGACCCCAGGGGGAGGGTGCTGAACATCTTTCTCTCTGAGCATCACCTGTTGGGAAGCATGTGGGGCTGCCATGGTGCTATGGGTGACCATGCAGCACCAGCAGATCCCTTCCTTCAAGCTGGTATCGCAGACACTCTTTGGCTGCATGACTGGGAGGTGGCAGGGTGTACACAGCAGAAAATCCTTGGAGTGAGCAGCACAATGGTTCCCCTGGGACATCCACAGCAGAAGTGGGCAAGTTAGTGCATGCTAGTGCATGGCACCAGCCGACTTCCACCTGTGTTACCCAGGTGGCACTTGCACAGCAGCATCTTTCACTCACCATCCCTAAAGGAGAACGTCCACTGGGACATGCGATTTCCCCCCCCCCAAAGCTGGCTCCGGACAACCCGGGCTCATTATTAAATCCAGGTCATCAGCATCACAGGCAGTAGCTGTACTGTTGTGTGGAAGGGCCAGCCTTGTGCTAAAACTTGTAACAGTGAGATCACAAGAGGCCATCACTTTCAGCATTTGTTACTAGAGTGTAATCAAAATTTAGATTTAATGGAGGGCAGTGTGACCACCCTGCTAACCTAGCAGCAGCTTATCATGCTGTTGTACAGGTGACCTGGGTTTCGGGAGCGAACTTGAATTGCCATGCTGGGAGGCAGGTCGAACCATAGCAGCTGCCCCTGGGTAGTGCACTGCGGTTTGGAGGAAAATGTTTGGCTCCTGATACTGCACTAACTCCTGTGCTGGGGTCAGGGGCTTGCTCCTTCCACGCGAGTTGCTATGTTCATCCACGGCCATCCAAATGCTCCAACCATGCCAGGGAGGAGAGGATGGGAGAAGATGGGGATAAAATCCCACAGTCTTCTACATGATGGCTGGCGTCACTGGTTTCCCTTTGGTTCTAGAGCCTGTGACACTGGATCCTGTTCCGTGGTGGACTGTCTCAGGGGAGGAAGACAGACCTCCCTCAGAGCCTCTACCCATGAAATGGGAGCCACTGGGCGGTGGCTGGACCCTTGGGACAGGAGAATGCCACACCTGAATGGGGTATATCCCTGATGACAGTTGGCCAAAGGAGAAAAAGCTCTGTGGGGAAAAACTAGAGAACAGATCTTACTTCGAGAGGGTTCCTGCAGTAGGCCTTCACATATAGGACTGCGCCCCTGGCATCAGGTTCCAATGGCAAACTTGTAGCTAGAAGTCATCAGCGGGGACACCCCTGATGTCAGGTGATGTGACGTCAGCCCAACTATAAAAGGGGCAGTCCCGTGCCCGCCCTCCAGTTATTTTCTCCTGTCGCCTTAGTTCGTTTGTCCACGAGTAGAACAGCGATCAAATGCCCTCAGCGTTAGTCAAAGTTTTCCTTTTTTTTTTTTTTTTTTTTTACTTTCTCTTCTATTCTCCCCCTACCCGCAGTGCCCCAACTCTTCAGGAGACACACATATGACCTTATTAGTCCTCACTCTCTTACCTGGAGCCTAGTGCGGTCCATCCCCCATGTAGCCTTGGTTATACCCCCCAGGCGGGGTACGAGGTGGGGCCCTTACACCCTGAGGTCCTTCCTGTTTTCGTCGGGATGCCGTCACCTAGGGCAGGCAGGGGCATTGGGGATCTGGGCGTTGTGCTCCATCTACCGGTGGCGGCTGCAGGATGTTTTCCCATTTCTTGGCATGCTGTGTGTCCTGGCGTCAAGGCGCTGACATCCAGCACGCCACCCTTCTCACTGGCTAGGGCTTGCCATACCTTGGGTCTCCACCGAGGTCAGACATGCACCGAGCCTGGATCCCCTCCCCGGAGAGGCAAGCTGCCCTTAGGGCGCTCAAGCCTCCTCCCCGGCTGGCCCTCCCGAACCCGGGTCGCTGGCGTCGCCAAGCAGAAATCCAAACACTGCACCGGCGGGCCAGACTGTCGAAGTTTTCTTCGCCTCATAAATCCTTTCATTCGATTTTTCGACGATTGATGTCTTCTGTACCAAAGAAGTGCTCGAAGTGCGGAGCCCAAATCCCGCATGGGGATGACCATTCCTGCTGCCTCTTGTGTCTAGGCTCTAAGCACAACACCGAGGAGTGCCCCATCTGCCAGGCCTTCAACCAGGCAACTCGGACCAGGCGCAAATGGACCCTTGAGGCCCACCTCCTGAACTGACAACTGGCGTCGATGGAAATGGAGCTCCAGGAATTGAGGAAAGGTAATCGTGCCGGCCCTGAGAAAGAAGAAGGAGAAGCGCTGGGACAGAGGTCAGTCATGGCGGCAGGCCGCCAAAAACTGAGAGTACTCCTTCTGGTACCCCGTCCACCTTTTTGGGCTGGGCACCTTCTCCCCCTCCTTCCGAGGTGCGCGGGCAGCCAGGGGTCACCTCTCTGGAGGTTTCTTTACAGTCGCCTCTCTGCTTGGCCGATAAGTCACCCCTCAACTCCGTCGAAGGGCGCATGGCTCCGGCCGGTAAGTCTAGTGGCGGTCTTCCGACATCCACTAGCCTGGTTAGATCCGATCAGTCAGATGATGGCTCCTCCGTCACCCGCCCGGACACTTCCACTCTCCCATCGGGCTCCAGCTTGGTCCCCGATGTTGGACAGAGTGTGCGGCAGAGCGACTTGTCATCCCACGGGTTCTTCACACCAGGGATTCACCACCTGATCCTGCGCTCCCCACTACGGAAGAATCACCAGTTGACCTTTCGTTGGGGTCCCTCCTGGAACTTCCCCCTTCACCAGGTCTTTGCACCCCGGACAGGCGTCCGTTGCTGGCTGGGGATCCGTCCATGGAGCCTCCTCCCTGGGACCTTCAGGGACCCTTCCAGATCCACGCCACCTAGTGGAGCTTGGCACCTCCCTGGTAGGTCCAGATCCTTCAGGGGGTTCCGGGCCAGATCCCCATGTCCCACCACCAGGCGGCTCACCATCTGCTTCTCAGTACTAGCGCCCAGGCCATGACCCTGGCGCGGGATACCCTGGGTACTCTACTATAAAGGTGTTCCAGACTAACCATTCCTTATTGAAACCATTTACTTTTTGATAGTGTTATTATTGTCCCCTAACAGTTTCATATTGTTCGTCCTTGTCATTTTGGAGACATTATGCCAGACTAACCCAAGTGTCTCCATCATAAACTCGTCCTTAATGGCCTTGTATATCAGGCAAAGATCCCCTCCAAGTCTCCTATATTCCAAGTAATACATATTTAGCTCTCTGTCTTTCCGCATAATCTTTATTCTGCAAATTTCTTATTTTCTTAGTGGCCTTTCTTTGGACTTTTTCTAACATTAGAAACATTGAATCTGATGGCAGATAAGGACTGCTTGGCCCACCTAGTCTGCCCATTTCCCTACCTAATGTATAAGCTGCAGATCCTAGTTAACCAACACCCTACTTCCTCCTATCCCCCACTAGAATTGCCTTGTGTCTGTCCCATGCATTCTTGAATTCCCCCAACTTTTTTTTTGACTCTACGACCTCCTCAGGCTGTTCCATGCATCTACAACCCTCTCTGTGAAGAAATATTTCCTCACATTACCTCTCAGCCATCCCCCCTCTATCTTCAAATTGTGCTCCCTTGTTCTTGCGCATCTCTGTTTCTGAAAGATGCTACCCTCTTGGACTTTGTTGATTCCCTTGAGATATTTGAAAGTTTCTATTATGTTCCCCTTCCTCAAGGGTATACACATTCAGCTCCTTTCGTCTTTTTTCATACATCTTCTGGTGCAGACCCTGCACCATTTTGGTTGCCCTCCTCTGGACAGCCTCCACTCTGTCTATGTCTTTGCAGAGATGGGGTCTCCAAAACTGTACATAGTACTCCAGATGTGGTCTTACCAACTGTCTGTACAGAGGGATAACAACTTCCTGTTTTCTACTGGTAATGCCTCTCCCTATGCATCCCAGTATCCCCCAGCCCTCCTTACTGCCTTCTCACACTGCTGACCCACTTTTAGGTCATTTGATATGACTACCACCAGGTTCCTTTCCATTTTGTTGTTGTCAGTATCTCACCATTGTGTACTCTTCCCTGGGTTTTTGTTTCCCAGGCATTACTTGCAATGAATCTAAGCTGCCATACATTTTACCATTCCTCCAACCTTGCCAAGTCCCCTTTTCATCCTTTCCACCCTACCTCATCCTTTCCACCTACGGTATTAGGGGCACAAAAGGCAGAGGAATACTCCAAGTAAGGTCTAACCAGACCTGAATAAAGTGGTATTATCACTTTTGGATCCCTACTTTTGATATTATAAAGGATATATCCTAACATTCGCTGGCACATTTTGGTCATTGCTTTGATGTGTACGTTAAACGTTAAATCATCAGACACTAATACTCCCAAGTCTTTGGATGTTAGCCTTTTTTTTTTAAACCAGGAGAGAGACACTAAGCTGATAGTTTGTGTACAAGTGCGACCTGGGAACACAAGAAGTTAAGTGACTTGCTCAGGGTCACACAGTATGCAAGTGGGGGTTGCAGGATTCAAACCCAGGTCTCCAGCTCAGAGCCTTAAACACTGCACTGAACTGCCTCGGAAGAATGCCTCTGTCTGAAGAATGGCATTATTTGATTTGTATTCCTTGTTAGGATTATGTCTTAAGTGCATTGCTTTGCACTTGTTTTCACTGAAAATCATTTTATTTTTATTTGCCCAGTTTTCTTCATATATCCCCAATATACCCCAACTCACCAATTTAATAATTTATTGTATACGTGTGAAAATAAATTAAGTCCATAGTTCGCTCTCTCTTTATTTCCCACATTTTTAAAGAGCAGCTGCATAGCTCATTATTAGCCACTCCCCAAACCTAAAACATAACTGACCTGGCCAGGAGTTGCTGTATAGAAACTGTTCTATAAAATTCTCCCATTTTAAAAGTTATGTGTCTCAATTTCATTCTTAGACCTAGCAGATGAAAACGGAGCCACTTCCCTAAACAGGAGACACGCTCCCACGCCGACACACACAACCCCGTTTTGTGATGTCAGCTGCATGTGAGCGCCCCACTGATTTAAATGGGGGCTGTTTTCCAATGTATACTGTTAACTATTTATCATAAGAATTTTAATCAAAGCGACTGCTCGACTAACAGCGTGTGTGTGTGTGAGCATGCGTGCACGGCGTGTGTCTGTCTCTGAGGTTTGGCTCAGGGTCAACTGCTTGCATTTAATATCTCTGGGAGATGACTACAACCACTCATCTATCTGACCATGTTGTTGGAGCTTCCCACTGAGCTCCATGTCCCGGAGTGATAGCAGAACAGGAGGGCAGAAAGCGAAGCCACACAGGGGCAACATCAACAGAGAGCAACATTCAAGGTGGTCAAAGCAGGTCCAGTCCACCCCACCCAAAACCTTTTCAAAGTCCTCTTTGGGGCCTGGATAACAGAGCCAGCCCAACAGTGCCTTCGCTTTAAACCCAACAGACCTGCACCTTGTAGAGTGGGACATAGCATGGTTTCAACGCCATCGACTTCAGGTGCTCAGCTGGTTTCAACACCATCGACTTCAGGTGCTCAGCTGGTTTCAACCTCATCAGCTTCAGGTGCTCAGCTGGTTTTAACCCTTAGCTTCAGCTGCTCCATCAGTGTGGTAATGTGTCCCTTGTAGAGTGGGATATAGCATGGCTTGACTCCCTCAGGCTTCAGGTGCTCCACCAGCGTGGGGATGAAGGTGTTGAACTTTGTTCGGTGGTAATGCTTCAAGGACACCTACAGAGAAAAATTGCAGAATGAAGCTTATAACAAATTCAAAACCAGGATGCGATGCTATAAAACTTCTGTACTGTGTTTGGTAAGTCAGGAGATGGATGTTTAAGGCCCCGTCCATCCTGCACCGCTCAGACCCCGTAACGGATAGAAACCATTACAACCGGGGAGCGGAGCAGTGTGTCCACACTGCTGCGGTACGTTACAGGACCGGCATCGGCGGTCCACGCCAGGAGCGGGGCTGTTACCATGGCACCCGATCCACCATGCAGTCCACGCTGCTAGTGGACCGCAGCCAGCGTTCCACACTATGCCCGGTAACGTTATCGAGGTTTAACCGGTTTTTAAACTGCTATTGAAACCACCTCATATGCGGTTTCAACAACGGTTAAGAAAATGCCTTCTGTAACGCTACAGGTGTAAACGCAAACCGCTGCGGTAACTACTTGGGCACTCTGTAACATTACAGAGGGTAGTAGTGGACAGGGCCCAAGATTTTATACCTCACACTTAAAAATATTTTGAGTTATAACATGGCACTGCAAATACTGGGCTGGATTCTCAAAGGTTTTAGGACTAAGTCACACACTGCAACTCCAGTTGCAGACCAAATTCTCCAAAGCTGCGAGATTACTATTCATATCTGCAGCAGATGCAAAAGATATCATGGCTAGTCCCCCAACCATAACATTTTTCCACAGCTGCGGGGAGGATTTCTATAGCAACACCACCTGCAAGCTGCCGTAATTGTGAAGCCAGTCAAACTGGCTCCACTTTTGAGAATACCGTGGCTGCAGGAGAAAAGTACAGCTACATAAGAACTTGTCCTAACCAGTAGATCTGCAAGGGGATCTCTTGCAGCAGGACACACCTATAGAACTATGGCTGCCAGGCACTGGACAACGCATAAACTTTTCTAGCTAGCAGTCTATCAGGAGCCGTGACACCCGATGTCAGGCGCTGTCACCACATGCTGTATGAACATACAGAATTTGCCAGCAGAAACAGACCACCGAAGTCTATCTAAGTATGCTTGAGTATGCAGCTAGCACCCCTAGTTTGCAGTTGCCCCATCCCCCTCCCATTTGTCATCCCACTGCCACCCCCACCACTCTCCCCCGTTCCCTGTCCCATGCCCTTTTGAAGCTGTTCACAGATTTACATACCACCACCCATTCTGGTAGTGCGTTCCCATTTTGCTACCAGCCTCTCCGTGAAATAGTGTCTCATTTCCCTCCTAAATCTTCCCCTGTATTCTTAGCCCATGCCCTCTGGTGTCCCCCCATTAGCTTAAAGACCCCATCTGTCCGCCCCATCCTTATTGATTCCTCTCAGATACTTGAATGTCTCTATCATGCCCCCCAACCCTTCTATCCTCCAGGATGTACATATTCAGGTCTCCCAGCCTGCTCTCAGTCTCTCCTCCATTCCACAAAATCTTCGCTGCCCTCTTCTGTACCCTCCAGTAACCTGACAACACGCTTCAGGTATGGTCTCCAAAACTGCACAAGATACTCCAAGTGTGGCCTTCCTAGCGGCCTGTAGAGGTCAAGATTACCTCTTCGCCTGGACAAAAAAAAAAAACTACTTCTCTTCACTTTGTTCGCTCTGTGCACTCTCCTGCACTGGGCAGTGTTATTCATAGTCCCTGTTACCATTACTCCTAGGTACTTCTCCTCAATAATCCCCAGCTTAACCCTCCCAGTCAGTATTCTCTTCTTGGGTTCTTCGTCCTGAAGTGCATAACCTTACGTTTCTTTGCACTGAACCCCAGTGCCACCTCTAACAACTCCACCAGCTTGATTAGGTCTCCCCTGCAGCTGCTTCCATCCCTCCATTCCATCCACCACTGCTCCCATTTTGGTGTCATCTGCGAACAGACTTACCTTGCTCACCACTCCATGTGCAATGTCTGATATGAAGAGCCCAAATAATACCGGTCCTAGCACAGAGCCCTGTGGTACCCCACTCATCATTGGCCTTGAAGTTGAGAGCTCCCCTACCACTACCACCTGTTGTAGCCTCCCACTCAGCCAGCTGTAATAGTGGGCGCCCCACCCTCCTCAGTTCTCCTGCCAGAGACTATAAGCAGAAGAGTCCTGCAGAGGAACTGAGGAGGAACCAAAGTTTCCCACCAAAAAAGAGAGCAAGGAAAAGCAAACACAGGAGAGCCTCACAGGCTCAGGAGGCAGGGACAGCATGGCCTGCTGCAAGAGATCCGTTCAGATATAACGATTCACGTCAGAGAGAGGTCCCTGCATTGGGTCTTTACAGATGGGACTGCACCCTCACTGGTGTCAGACATGACAGCTTCTGAGCTAGCAATACATAGAGGGGACTGCCCCGCGTCACATGACAGGACGTCAGCGTGACAGTATACAGGGGTGGTCCCGACGCCCGCCATGCAGTTCTCCCACCGGAAGATCCCTGTAAGGGTGATAGGAGAAAGAAACATAACTCCTAGAACCTGGAGCTGCTGGTAATTGCCCTGAAAAGGGACAGGAAAACAGGAGATGGGCAAAGGTGGGAGGGAAAAAGTGACCTACTGCAGGAACCTCTCTAAGATCTACAGTTACATTAAGTTCTTACATAAGTGTTACACCTTACTTCGAGAGGGTTCCTGCAGTAGGTCTTCACAGACAGGACTGAATATCAAGCAGCCAAGAAGAAAAAAAAAAAGTCGGAGACTGATGTCCGGGAGGTGGAAATGTCTAGCAGCTAGAGAGCCTGTTATAAGAGGCCTTGTAAGACAGCAAGTTCAAAACTGGCCCTACGCCTAGAAGCAACATCCAGACTGTAATGCTTGGTGAAAGCATGGACCGAAGACCAAGTGGCTGCAGCACAGATATCGGAAGCAGACACGTTCCTAAAAAGGCAGTCGAAGCAGCCATGTCACGAGTCGAGTGGCTTATCACTTCCCCCTGAAGGGATTTCTTGTGGTTTTTTTGTTTTTTTTTGTGAGTGATCTTTTTACCTTCCTTACACACACTCCGTGTCCGCCTCTCCTTCAGGCCCCCTAGTGCTCCATGCCCCCGGCAATCCTCTTCAGGAGCTCTCCTCACACACACACACACACACACACACACACACACACACACACTGCAGCTGATCCCCCAAGTTGCCCCGGCATATCCCATCTCCAGGCGGGCCAGGAAGGCACCAGGTGGTGAGGAAGCCCAACACTATTTTTCCACAGTCGGGGTGCTGCTGTGTTGGAGAAGGCTCACGGAGGTTCCAGGGAGCATGGAGGCCGGCCGGCAGTCATCCAGTGGCGCCCGAAGCTGTTCCGGCTTTCTTTAGTCCCTCCTGCACGCTATGTGTAGTACCCTGGTCTCCATCAGGGGCCACTACAGAGCGGAGCAACCCCCAGCCATCCACAGGAGAGAGAGAAGAGCAGTCCTTGACGCCCATCCTCTCCTTCCCTCTGCCAGCCCCCCGCGCCCGAGTCCATTCCTTCGACCCTGGCCGCCGCGTGGTTCGAGGTCCCAGCTCCTCAGCCCTCTGTGCCACCAGGCTGGCATTCTCATATTTTGATAAACAAGATACAATTAGCCAACCATCTGGATAGGCTCTGTTTAGAGACAACCCGTGCCAGACATCTGAGTGCTTAAGCTACAAACAACTGGTCCCACTTGCTGCATACCTCCTTGGTCCGAGATTTAGTATCTCACTATCCTGTGCACATCCAACGTGTGCAAGAGGTATTCCTCCCAATTGGAATATCCAGGAAAATAACCCTGCAGCTGAACTTCTTGGTTCAACGTAAATTCCGATACCGCTGCAGAAAAGGGCTAGTTCACAAAGCCACCCGGTCCCTGTGGAAAATTAAATCAGGTCCTTTCAAATGAGGGCCTGAAGCTCTGAAATCCTTCTAGCTGAGGTATAGCCACTTAAAAAGAGCACTTTCCAAGACAAATAGTGCATGTTGCAACTTGCTGCCAGCTCAAAAGTCCCAGGGGGGAACTGGACTACGAACCAGAGGTTTTAAGTGGAAGAACCCCTTGAGAAAGTTTTTTTGAGACCTCCAAATGCGAGAGGGTTTTACCATCCACCAGAAGGTGGTAGGCGGAAACCGCTGAAAGATGGACCTTCAGGGATGAATAACTTAGGCCCGAATCAGACAAGTGCAAGAGGTACTCAAGACCCTGGGGTGCTGAGCAAGAAAAGGGGTCCAGGCCTTTAGCTGTGGCCCAAATGGTGAATCTCTTCCTCTTCATCGCATATGTAGATCTAGTGGATGGTTTTCTGGCCTCAACTAAGACCCGGGCAACTTACAGCCGGCCCGCCAGCACAGCGGTTAGATTTCCGTCCGCAACGCTAGCGACCCGGGTTCGGAAACGGACCCGGGAACCGGAGGGCCAGCCGGGGGAAAGAAGGATTGAGCGTCCTATGGACTGCTCTCCTTCTCCGGGGGGAGGTGGGGTTGTGTGCCGGTGCACTGAGGACTCCTGGCAGAGGTTGGGAGATCACACGCTCCTGGCGCCAACATGCGTGAGGTGCGGGCCGGACGCTGGCATCATTGTACATCCCAGTCCCTGCTAATGGGGGGAAAATACTGAGCCGGTCGTCTCTATGACGCCCTGCTCCCAAGGCCTCAATCAGCCTCTGAGGTTGGCTCCCCGACCAGATACTAGTAGTGCGGCCCGGTACTGGGGATGCGCCAACCCACCTCTGGGGGCAAGCCAGGGTGACTAGGAGCCTGCACTTTCAGAGGTGAAGGCTTGGTGGTCCGTGACCAAGGACCGATCCCGACAGTCCGGCTCGGCCATAAAGCATACTACATAAAAATTAAAAAAAAGACCTGGGTAACTTGCAAAGACGACAAATCATGAGATCGCTACGTCCAAAGGTGCCACACATGTAAGTGGAGAGACTTGAGGCTTGGATGCACCAGGCTGCCCTGCTCCTTTGACAGAAGGTCATGGAGGAAAGGAAGAGGTACTGGGGGTTCCAATGCCAGCTGCTGTAGCAGGGGGGAGCCAGATCTGACAAGGCCAGAGAGGAGCTATGGAAATCATGCAAGTGTCCTCGGCTTGAAGCTTCAGCAATACCTTCTGCAAAACTGGAAAGGAGAAAAGCATACAAAACCTCCTGTCCAGCAAAAGACAGCATCTCGCCAGAAAACACCATGCCGAGGGCGAGGCAAGCAAAAAGCGGAGTACTTTGCATTGGATGGGGAGGCAAATAGATCTATTTCTGGCCGACCCACTGATTGAAAAGATCTTCCACTACATCTTACCTTGGTTCACACTCAGACGCCCGCGTGGCAGTGCGGCTGAGACTGTCCACCAGGACATTGTGAACTCCCGGGACATGGACTGCTGTCAGTAAAAGGCCATGCTGGACTGCCCAGCACCACCCCCGCAACACCTCCCTACAGAGGGGGTACGACAGGGTGCCTCCACCGTGGCAGTGTTGTAGGTCTGGATTAGTAGTGTTCCCGGGTGTAAGAGTCTGAAACCTCTGGAGAGCGTAGCTGTCATCTCCAGAAAGTTTATGTGCAAGTGTTCCTCCTGTGGGGCCATCTTCCTTGGGTTCGTTGGTCTCTTAGGTGGGCTCCCCAGCCTTGAACAGAGGTGTCCGTTGTGAGGGTCATGGAAGGAGACAGAGGATGAAAGGGGACCCCAAGGAGAGGTTGGACGGCTCCTGCCACCACAGAAGATCCCTCTTCATACTGCTGGAAACCAGGACCCTGTGGTCCAGGTCATCAGAGCGTTGGTCCCACTGGAACTAGAGTCTCCATTGGGTCACCCTCATATGCAGTTTGGCCAACGAATTATGGAAATGGCAGCTGCCATTAATCCCAACAGGCAGAGGATAGAGCAGGCTGTGGTCCACGAGAGCTAGACACAGATGAAGCTGGTCAAACCAAGAGTTTCCACCCAGTTCAGAGGTAAGAAGGCCCTGCCCTGGACCGTATCCAGCACAGCTCCAATGAACTGGAGGTGCTGAGAGGGTGAAAACTGAGACTTCGGATAGTTCACAGTGATGCAAAGCCGGGAAAGGAAGTCCAGGCTGGTGGACAGAGACTCAAGCAGACTGTCCTGAGACAGGGCAGACAGCCAGTCGTCCAGGTATGGGAACACACAAATCCCTTTGCGGCACAGGGCCGCAGTCACCACCACCAGGCACTTGGTAAAAACCAGAGGTGCTGACGAAAGGCCAAAAGGGAGTGCACTGAATTGGTAGTGCTTCCCTTGGAAGATGAACCGAAGAAAACGGCAGTGGTCCTGGAGGATAGGGATATGCAGGTAAGCATCCTGCAAGTCCAGTAAGCACAGCCATTCATTCTGTTGGAGCACGGGGAAAAATCCCTGGAGAGCTAGCATGCGGAACCTCTTGTATTCCACAAAGAGGTTGAGCAGGCTGAGGTCTAGGATAGGCCTCAGATCGCCAGTCTTTTTGGGCACCAGGAAGAAATGGGAGTAATACCCCCATTCCTGTCTGTCCGAGAGGAACCAGCTCTATGGCAGACTTTGATAATAGAGTCTGGACTTCCTGCTGAACGAGGTGCAGATGGCTTGATGGGTAGTAAGACCTGCCTGGAGGATTATCCGGGGGTCTGTTCGGAATTCTGAGTGCCCTCTTGCAATCAGTTGGAGGACCCAAGTGTCAGCAGTTAACACCTCCCACCTGTCTAAGTGGATTACGACCCCCCCCCACTGGAAGAGGTGGAGGGGATCCCTTCGAGTCAGGAGGCGGAGAGTAGGACCGCTTTACTGCCTTCGGCAAGCTTTTGCCCGAGGGGTCTAGGCACCAGAACCAATGGTGCAGCACTCTCCCTGGCGTCTGGTCTGGTTCTGTCTGTTCCATCTTTTCTGCACGTGCCGAAAAGGCTACTTGTTTTTTGGGGGGCCGGAGCGGTACATGGAGCGGGCATCCCGCAGGGATCTGCCACTCTTCTGTAGCTCTATAATAATACCCTCTGCGTTGCCACCGAACAGGACGGAGCCCGTGAAAGGGGCGCCAAGGAGAGTGGTTTGGATGTGTTGCGCCAATCCTGCAAGACGGAGTCATGCCAGAGGTCTCAGGCAGATGCCCGAAGTGGTGCAACAGGACACCAAGACAGTTGGTGGCACGTTATGCATGATGGCTGGAAGATTTAAGTCTCACCTTGTCCAAAAGCTTCTTCCAGAGTTCCTCATCCAGGATAGACTGGAGCTTTTTCTCCATGTCGGTCAAAGCCAACTCCTGGAAAGAGATCATGTGGGCTACATAATTAAGAGACCTGATAGCGCAGATGGAGAAATTGTAGACCTTGCAGCCATACTGGTCCATCTGCTTGGTCTCTGTCCGGAGTGAGGCACTCAGATGCTTTGGCTGAGCAAGACTTATAAGTGGGCCGCTGTGATGACTATCGAATTGGCCTTAGGTCAACTCTGAGGTGGCTGGCCCCTTCTGGGAGATAACAGGTCCTGTCTACCTTTTTAGAGACCGCAGGAACGGAGGATGGTTGTTGCCATATTGTTGATGTTCAGTCCTTGTGCAGCCCCGTCCAAGGTGGGATGGGTAGGGGGTCCGCATTTGTCAAATCCAGGTGCTCCTCAAGCCTCTTCCTTTTAGGATCCATCTCCTGGGATGCCCAGCCACAAGCCTGCTGGATGGATCTAAGGAGCTCTGTAAACGACGGGTCCTCTGGCGGAGATTTGGGTGACTCCTTGGGTTGTGGTTCCAAAGGGGAGTGAGGATCTGAGTGAGCTGCAGAGTCTGAGTTGGAAGACTCCGGTCTGCTAGGAAGAGAGGCTATGTCTGGAACCTCTTCTGTAATCCTGATGCCCAAGAGGGCTCCAGCGGGACGCCTGCTAGAGTTCCTATCAGACGACCAATGGCTGACCGGGGAGGAGCTCCTAGGGACTGCCCTGGGGTTCAGGGTGGTAACCATGACCAGCTGCAGGTGTCCAAGCTCTTGCAGAAGCTGCAATTTGGCATCCTTCCGCCAAGCTGGAATTGTCCCTGTGGTTCCGGTGGAGAAGGAGGAGGTCGAGACTGATAGCCTGGAACCCCCCCCCCAAAGGAAGACTGAGGGGTAACCAGGAGCCTGGTACCAACAGAGGTAAGGCTGAGATGGTACCCCTGGTACATGTGGCCCAGCATCAGGCACCCTGGAGTCTCACCTTGCTATGGGTAACCTAGCGGCGACCCCTCCTCGTCCCGTAAAGGGGAACTCGCGGTGGCGGACAGCCAGGGTTCGTGCCCATAAGACGGGATGGCAGAGGAGCTGAAGGCCCTGAAGGAGGTGGGGCAGAGGGACTGCTAGGAACATGTGGGTCCATTGGCAGGCCTGGGGTCCCAGCTGGATCCAGAGGCCATCATCAAGTTGGGAGGGACATCGACGGTGAGTGCTCTGGCATCGGGGGCCTGTGTGGACCAAACGTCTGATCCGAGAAAGGTGAGGGAGGTAAAGGAATAGAGACCCCAATAAACAGACCTGCTGGGGCAGCGGGGAGCTCAGAAAGAAGGCCCGACGTAGGAAAAGGGATCCCCTGCCAGAACCACTCATGTCCCAGGGTTCCAGGGGAAAATGACGGGTCAGGCTGAGTCAGAGAGTCCCGGGAGGGAGAACCCTTGCGGACGAGAGGATGCCTGGAAGCTGGCTCTGTTCGATGTCGGGTACAACAGAAAGACCCATCAGGAGAGCCGGGCAGAGCGGTCATCGGGCAGGCTGCCACCGACTGGATCGGCCTTGACCAAGCGGACATCTGAGGAGCCAGCGTCCGACTTATCGGTCACAGTCAAGCAGGCAGCAGCAGAGCTGGAGCTTATTGACCAAGACCATGCACCCTGCGGCAGAGCCGGAGGGTGACTTATCGGCCTGAGAGGTGTTGACAGGCCCCAAAGTAAGATCTTTCTGGGAGGAACACCCTTGTCGCACTCTGATTAAGGGGGCACCAATCTGCCGTGCAGACTGAGACAGAGGAGGAGTACTCACCAGGTAGAGGAGTACTCACCGAGGTAGACACCCCCACCTGATGTAGAGTCAACTGCCTGGCGACACTTGGTAGAAGGGACTGGTCCCAGTCTCTCTCCTTTTCATGCACTCAGAGGTGGGTGAAGAGGAACAAGCAGCTCCTGAAGCTTCTTTTCCATCGATGCTAGGCATTTTTCAGCAGGTGGGCATCAAGGGCTTTCTAGCACCTGACACGTGTGGCCCTGTTGAAGGACTGGCAGATGTCGCAGTCATCAATGCACTGTTTGGGGCCTAAGCAGAGGATGCAGCTGGAGTGGACGTCCCTGTGCAGAATCCACACTGTGAGTGCTTCTTGGTTCTACGTGACTGAGAAGACATACAAAACGAGAGAAAGACAAAATAAAGGATATAGAAATACTTAGAAAACGACCGTCAACTGTAGAAGAGTTCACCGTGAGGTCCGATGTGCACAGATTGATGGCAGAAAAGAACTGGAGGGCAGGCATGGGGACTGCCCCCCTACATACTGTTACGCGTACATCCCGTCATGAGATGCCGGGGGTGGTCCCATGCTATTTATTGCTAGCTAGAAATTTGCAGTGCGGTCCTGACACCAGGGGGCACAGTCCTATCTATGAAGACGTACTACAGGAACCCTCTCAAGTAAGATCTGTGTTACCAGTGAGGGTTCTCCATCTGCAGATTACATAAACTGCAGGGGACAGAGACTCTGAGATCCCATATAACAAATGCAAAAATATGGGATGAAAATTACTGAAGGAGTGCAGTTTTCCTGAAGCACAGTAATCAGGAGAGCCAGGGCCCACTGAACTGTGACACTAACCAAGGTTCTCAAACTGAGGAGGACACACTTAGAGTTCAAAGCCAACGGAGCAATCCCAGAGGTTGGAAAACAAGTTGGGAGGATGGGATCCCGCTAGAATGGCAGATACGCACTGAGAGCATTGACGATAACCTACAACTCTCTCACCACATCTTTCTCATTAAAAAAATTCTCCTGAGCCGGCCCGGTGGCGCAGAGGGCTGAGGTGCTGGACGCCACACCTCAAACCATGCCAGCGACCTGGGTTCAGGAACGGACTATGGTGCTGGCAGGGGCAAGGAGAGGATCGAGCGTCCGAAGGACTGCTCTCCTCTCCTGGGGGGTAGCTCCACTCTGTAGTGGCCCCTGGTGGAGATCAGGGATACTACACACAGCGGTGCAGGAGAGACTAAAGAAAGCCGGAAAACAGGTTCAGCGCCACCGGATGACGGACGCCGTTCTCCATGCTCCCCGGAACCTCCTCCAGCACAGAAGCGCCCCGGACCGTGGAAAAATAGTGTGCTGGGCTTCCTCACCACCCGGTGCAATGGGATACGCCAGGGCAACTCAGGGGATCGGCCGCAATCTGTGTGTGAGTGAGAGCTCCTGAAGAGGATTGCCGGGGGCAAGGAGCACTGGGGGCCCCGAAGGCAAGGCAGACACTGGCGTGTGTAGAAGAAAGGGAAACAGATCACTCACACACAAAAAAAAAAATTCTCTAGAGAAAGGGAAGCAAGAGAAAGAAAGGTGGCAGTCTGGCTGGGATGGAAGCACAGGAGGCGCACTGCAAGGGAATGGCAGAGTTGCACCAAGAGAAGGAGTCTGGACTGGTACATCAGCATATTCAAACATGAAGTCTTGCTGTATTCTGACAACTGCAGCTAGCTCCAGCCTTTGAACTGCCCCGGAGAGTCTAGGGTTAAATTTCTATGCAGGGCATAGAATGTTGAGCTCGAGCTCGGTTGAAGACTCTGTCTGCAGTACTTTGAATCCAAACAGTCAGATTCTTTACTCCGCTTCACAGAACAGTCGCTCCGGAGATTTCTACTGTTGCTCAGTTCAAAGACTCTGTTAAAGTCTCGGTTTTCCGAATTATTTTACAGCGATTCAGTTCAGTCTGTCTGTGGTACAGTAAGTACTTAGATAGTGTGTTTGGATTGTGGAAATTATAAAAGTCCCTATCGGTTCGGCTGAACCGATCCTTTAAATTTTTGGATTTAGTCATTTTATGTGTGGTTACGGTTCTTATCGGTTTATATAAAAAAAAAAAAAAAAAACACTGTTTTTAGGGGGTTCAAACACCAGAACACGGTTAGAAACAGATGACAGTCTTGCCTGGCAGTTACCAAAAAAGGGTAAGTTTGGTTAGGTTGGCCATGTCTGAGAAACTCAAGAAAAAAACAGGGCCCACTGGGTTTTAACACTGCAGTGAGTGTGGGGAGCTCTTTACTAAGGCCGTTCCCCACACCACCTGTGTTTACTGTCTGGGGTTTGACCACCTCGAATCAGACTGCCAAATATGTAAGAATTTTCCCAAGTCTACCCTGGAAAAGAGATTAGGCAGACTTGGGTAGAAGGAGGCAGAGAAATCTGCTAAACTGGAAGGCCAGCCCGGTTCAGTTACCACCGAACCAGAAGGAGTGCCCTCTGACCAGGGCGATACTTCTTTGGGCAAGAGGAGAGCTGATCCTGAGGGGTCAGTTCCTACAAAGAGGAAGGAAAAAAAAAAAAATCTGCCGGTTCGGATCCAGAACTCTATGTTCCAACCACGGAAGAAATTGCCCGAGCAATTCTGATTGTGGAATCGCTCCGCCCGGTTCCGACCGATCCGGTCCCAGTTGGTAGGGGTTCGGTCGGTTCCTCCGGTTCAGGATTATGCCCCTGAAGATTTTTATGAATCGGATCTTAAGGAGGAGGACTGTGAACAATGTGAGGATTATGATGAGTGCTTAGGAAGTCTGGATGTGCCTATAGAACCGGACATCTCCCCAGACAGACCTTCTGGTGTTTCCCCTCCTAGGCTCTCTGAGTCCCCTCCCCATTTTCTGTTTTACAGGAAAGTGGCAGAAACCCTCCAACTTCCTATGGAGGAGGCTGTGGAGGACCAAGAAGAGCCTGCCTTAGTTGAAATGATGGATATCCCAGAGTCTAAGAGACTGTCTATTCCCCTTCATAAGTCTTTTGGGAAGCAGACTCAAAACATTCTAAAGTCTCCTAACTCTATACCTCATGCGGACAGAAGGATGAACAAGAGGTATACTCGGTCAGGCTCGGATACGGAGTTTCTTACCCAGCAATGCAGCCATGTTGGGGTAGTGCAGGCTGCAGCCTGAGACAGGCCAGGCATTCCGTTGGCTTCACACCCCCAGATAAAGACTCCAGGAAGTTGGATGCCATGGCAAAGAAACAGTACATGGCATCCTCTTTGGGACTCAGGCAGGCTAATTATATGGCCTATACAGCCAGGTACCAGAAGTCCAGATGGGACACTAATACTGGCACTAGCTAAGCAGGCTTCCCCCCCAGCTGGCCAAGGAGCTGGAGGGGGTGGCTGCTGATGGGATCGAGGCATCCAAGGTTCAGTTTCATGCTGCTGTGGACTCCAATGATGTGTCAAGAGTCATGGCTACATCTGTGGCTCTTCGGAGAATGGCTTGGCTCAGATGTACTAGCCTTTCACAGGACACCTAGGCTAAGGCCATGGATTTCCCTGTGGTGGGTAATTCTTTGTTTGGGGAGCAGACAGAGAATTACATGAAGAAAATGGACGAATATAGGACCACTTACAGGAGTGCACAGGCCAAGGAAAGGCAGGCAACTCCTCAAAAGCAGCAAGCCAGGGGCAGGCCTTTCTACCAAGCGCAGGCCTCTTCTCCCTTTTCCCAGAGGGGGTTCTTTAGAGGGAGAGGCAGAAGGGGGATGAGCAGGGCTGCATCCACCCCTCAGCCTAAGGCTCCTGCCAAGCAGACACCCTGAGGTGTCAGCCCAGGTCGACTCCCCCATACCAGTAGGAGGCAGGCTGGCTTACTTCATCCAGGACTGGAAGTCTATTACTTCAGACAAATGGGTCCTGGGACTGGTCCTCAGCTTCAAAAGATTTCCAAAGCTGAGGCCCAGATCTTTTCCACCTGCAAGTACCTCCGAATCCTTTGCAAGCAGAGGTTTCATCTATGTTGGCTCTAAGGGCCATAGAGAGGGTGCCTTACCTATACAGGGGCAAAGGTCTGTACTCCAGGTACTTCCTTACCCCAAAAAGACAGGGAGTGAGCGACTCATCCTGAATTTAAGATATCTGAACAAACATCTGTTAAAACAAAGTTCAAAATGGTGACTCTAGAATAAATCTCTCCCCACGGCCAGGGGACTGGCTAGCCTCCCTGGACCTCAAGGATGCCTCACATTCACATCAGGTGCTCCCACAGAGAGTACCTCGGGTTCGAATTGCCTTCAGGCCATTATCAGTTCAGGGCAATGCCCTTTGGCCTACCTAACATCAGCTCCAAGGGTGTTCACAAAGTGCCTGGCAGTAGTGGTGGCCTTTTTAAGAAGGAAGAAGACTGCAGTGTTTCCACATCTGGACGACTGGCTCATTGTGGGACAGTCCCCAGACCAAGTCAAGTCAGACCTCCAAGTGACCCAGCAAGTGCTCACTTCCTTGGGGTTTCTTCTCAACCTTTCCAAGTCAGTTCTCGAACCTGTACAGCTTCTCACTTTTATAGGAGCAGAGCTAGATACAGTCAAGGCAAGAGCTTTTCTTCCCATACAGAGGGTTACAGCCATTTCAGAGCTGGCCTCCTCTTTCCGCCTTCTGGTCTCTCGACCAGCAAGGCATTTACCTTCGGCTTCTGGGTCACATGGCAGCTTCTACAGCAGTGGTCCAAGGAGCCAGGTTTCAAATGAGGGATATTCTGTTCCATCTAAGGTCCTTCTGGTCCCAAAAGAAGGATCCTCTTACCAAACTAGTTCCAGTGACTCAGACTCTGATCCAGGCACTTCAATGGTGGCAGGATCAGGACAATCTCAGGCAAGGGGTTCCTTTCATCAATCAGCCCCACTCTGTGGTCCTTACCACAGATGCTTCTCTGCTGTGGTGGGGAGCCCATCTCAGGGCTATCAAAACCCAGGGACAGTGGTCCCATCAAGAGTCCCTCCTGCATATCAATCTTTTGGAGCTCAGGGCAGTGTTCCTGGCTCTGCACGCCTTCTCTCAGTCAGTGCAGAACAAGGTGGTACAGGTCAGGACAGACACCACCACCACGTGGTACATCAACAAGCAGGGAGGCACTTGGTCCACAGTCTTGTGCACAGAAGCCATGAAACTATGGTCTCTGGCTTACTCTCTGCAGACATCCTTAGTTGCAGTCCACCTTCTGGGAAAGGACAATGTGATGATAGATGCACTGAGCAGAATCTCCCAGGGCCATCACGAATGGTCTCTAGATCACCTGGTGCTAGAAGTGATTTTTTCCAGGTGGGGCACCACAGAGGTAGATCTCTTTGCAGCCCCAGACAATCACCAACGTCCTCTGTTTTGTTGCAGACCTCCAGTACTGGGCTCAGTCCCTCTGGATGCTCTGGTTCTGAACTGGGAAGGGAAATTCCTCTATGCCTTCCCTCCTTTTCCTCTGTTGTGCAAAGTTCTGGTCAAAATGAGGTCACAATCCTGCAAACTAATTCTGATTGCTCTGGACTGGGCCAGGCAGCCACGGTGTCCCCTGCTGTCCCTAGCAGTCAATCTTCCCCGTCTCTCCCTAGGAAGTGCAATCTGTTAACCTCATCTCAGGGAGGATTTGGTCGATCAATCTCAAGGCATGGCTTTTGAAGAGTTAGAATATGCAGATCTGCATCTGTCCCAAGGGGTTCTGGACATTCTCAAAGCCTCTCGAAAGCCTGCCACCAGAAAACTTACAACTCAAATAGAAGAGATTCAACATTTGGTGTTCCAAGAAGCATATATCCAGACACTGCTGAACCGTCTACAGTTCTGGATTATATGGTTCATCTTAATGGTCTAGGCCTCAGACCAGCTACTCTCAAGGTACATTTGTCAGCTGTTTCTGCTTCTCTGGCATCTCATCCTGTATTCTGTACATTTTTCAAAGGATTGCTTCATACCAATCCTCCTATTAGGGATCCTGCTCCTGCCTGGGATTTGAATGTCTGCATTGCTCAACTTATGCGACCCCTTTTTGAGCCCATGACCTCAGCAGAGCTCAAGTACTTGACTTGGAAAACTGTGTTTTTGGTTGCTGTTACCTCTGCCAGACGTATCACTGAATTGCAAGCTCTGTCAGTTGAACCGGACTTAACCTCATTCCATAGGGACAAGGTGGTCCTCAGAACCAATAGGAGGTTCCTACCCAAAGTGGTTTCTGATTTCCACTTGAACCAATCCATGTCTCTTTCCTGTGTTCTTCACTGATCATGCTTCCTCAGAAGAGCTAAGATTACACAGTTTAGATGTTAAAAGAGCCCTTAGTTACTACATAGAGCATACAAAGGGTCACAGGTTTGACTCCTCCAGTTGTTCCTCACTTATGGGGAAATAGGTAAGGCAAACCTGCCACCAAGAGACTATTGCCAGGTGGATTGTGTCCTGTATCCAATTCTGTTATGAGAAACTGGGAAAAATTCCTCCCTCAGGCCTGAGGGCTCATTCCACTAGAGGTGCAGCTGCATCTCTTGCTGCCGCCAGGGATATTCCCTTGTTAGAAATCTGCCAAGCAGCCACCTGGAAAACAGTTCATACCTTCACCAAGCATTACTCTCTGGATCTCCAGGCTCGGAGTGATGTTAAATTTGGTGCAGCAGTGCTTCAGAGCCTATTCCCAAAGTAGGTTCTGTCCCTCCTCCTTGGAGGTACTGCATGGTAGTCTGCAATTGTCAGAATACAGCAAGACTTCATGTTTGAAGAAAAAATTACTCACCTTAGTAATTATGTTTCTTCTACTGAAGTCTTGCTGTATTCTGACCTCCTCCCCCTCCGGAACCTGTTTTTGCTAAGTGGGTGGGCAGGTGCAGTGTTGCACCCTAGGGCATCTTCAGCACACTTCCTATTGGGTGCTTTAGTTTGGTTATTAAGAATTTGTTATGCTTTATTACCTGGTTTGCGGGTTTCCTGACTTGAGTCTTCCTTTGGGAGCGTAGACTGTTAGTTGCCAGTTGGCTAGTAGAAATTTTACAGTTTCCACATTCTGATAGGTCAGTGAGTTTTTAGCTCGTAAGAATCTGACGGTTTGGATTCAAAGTACTGCAGACAGAGTCTTAAACCGAGCTCAAGCTAAAAGTTCTATGCCCTGCATAGAAATTTAACCCTATACTCTCGGGACAGTTCAAAGGCTGGAGCTAACTGCAATTGTCAGAATACAGCAAGACTCCATTAGAAGAAACACAATTAGTAAGGTGAGTAATTTTTATTTTCCCTGCTCCTCTTCTACGCCTGTTCTCCTATATCCCTTCTGAAAAGGAAGAGGGCTTCTCAGAACAAACAAGCTAGAGACCCCATTGGAAGTGACTTTATGTTCTTTTCCTGCCAAAATACAAAGAGGTGATAGGATGGGAACAGCTAGAGAAATTGTTAAAATGTTTTTTTTTTTTTTTAATAATTTGTTTCCTTTGAGAGCCATAAAAGGGGCTACAAAGGAGCTAAAATAACACTCAATGTGTCTCCCCCAATCATGCCCCTCAGGTAGAAGGGGATTAAAGAGACAGAAAGAAAGAATGAAAGCTGTCCAGATGTCTGGCCACTGGGGGGATGGTGGGTGGGTTCCAGTATGAATGGTGAATATATTCGGAATATCAAAAGTATAGTGAGTATACAATTTTATGTTCCAAGAATCAATCTTCACCATTCATTACTCATGAGACAGGGTGCTGGTGTATCCTGAGGGAAATGGTTTTCCCTCAGCCTATTGTGTGTGTGTGTGGGGGCACAAAGAGGTGGGGTTCCTTATGGGCCTGGCAAGGCCCAAGGCTGTTCAGGGGCAGTTGGAAGTTCCCGTGGCCTGGGAACAGGAAGACACCCAGCAAGCTCACGCATAGCAATGCGGGAGAAGAAATGCATCCCCCCCCGGAACCATGAGAAAATCACTCTACACTGTGTCAAGGGTGACAACCTGGAGAGACCAAGTCATGCCGTCTGCCCAATGCAGACTGAAGTTCCCATCAACCTGGAGGCTATCTCACTGGCATCAAAGGACACCTTTGCCTGGTATTTCGCCAGCTCCAGGCCCTATGCAGAAAGGCATACGGCTTATCTGGTTTGCTCAGTGTGGCATGGACACCAAGAGCTGTCCCTCCATTGCCCACAGGTGCCTGCCTTAGGGTGTTTGGTACGCTTTGTGTGTAGAGATGCACAAGATGGTGTGTGCCACCGAGGAGAAACAAAAAAAAAACAAAAAAACACTGACCTCAGGCATCAAACTGCCCAGAGTCTGACACTGGGTGATGGTCATGCACTGGGCACTGATGCCCAGAGGGGGTGTCCAGAAGCTGGACCCCAGAATTAGGGTGTGGTATGACTCCTGGAAACTCCACAGGTGCACAGTATTTGTGCTGGTTGCCCCTTGGGGCTGGAGAGAGGCAGAGAGATTGAGCCTGACATCTCTAGACACCGCCTTAAAGGCCCAAGCCATGTTGGTATGACTGAATAGTCATGACTGCTCCCCAAGGAAGGACAGCAGCCAACAAGCAAGACTGTGGATTAAACATAGTCTAGCTGTAGCTCCATCATCAGCTCTCCAAGGAACTGCTGAAATGAAGGTATTCAGCGTCTGAGATCATCACCGGGCTGCTGAATCCAAAATCCTTTCTCTCCCAAGTCTGCCAGCGGCATCACAAAGGACCCAGCTGCACTAATGGCACAACTCTGTTTACTGGCTTCAGTGCAGGAAGCTGAAGCAGCAGCAGACCACAACCACCAAGGAGCCCACAGGTGTAGGACCAGCACACAACTCTGACCTCACACCACTGAGGGTGTCCGTACCCCGGAAGGGTTCCAGACTGGGTGGGGTGTGTAACCTCCCTTCCCCCCCCCGGAAGAAATCTGTTGTCCCATCGACCCATTCCCAAGGCCGAGTCCCTTGTGTGAGGACTGCCTCCAAAAGTGGGGGATGAGTGACCCCACTTCATTGCACGTATCTCAAGTGTGTGGGAGTCCATGAAAAAACAGGTGTCACAATTGCCCATGAAGTACTGCACTCCATGGCAAATCCAGCAACAGTCATGTCGGTACCAAACAGACATGCTGTATTTTTCAACAGGAGCACCGATGCATTGGGGAGACTCCATCTTCATTTCGACTTCTGAGGCCCTTGAGACTGATATGACTGACTTTGAACATAACAGAAATGAGGAGAAAAAAAAAAAACACCATAATTCAGTGCCATATAAGGCTAGAGAAGAGAGGTGGTGTCAGAATAAAGGTGAAAGAAGTCATGGCATTGAGCAGGCGCGATGACTGAACTGAGCACTTATAAATGGTGAGCAGCTTCCACGGAGTGTGACCTCTATGATGAGAAGAATAGAACCGAGAAGAGCAGGGGATGGTGTTGGTTACTGGCCAGTCTGCAAGCGCCACATCATGTGTCAGCCTCTTGGGCAGTGCTGTCGCATCAATCCCAGAGCTCAAGAGCTTTAAAGCTATACACTTCCGTGGGGTCCTAGCTCCTCGGCACAGCACAGTTCACTAAATTTGTGATACTCAAACATGTCTGGAGCAAAGTGAGTGTGCTACAAGCATGTTTGAATAATCAGTCCCCCAAAAGCAAGAGCCACTAAAAGTTCAATCAGCACAATTCACATCCCTCCTGCTGACCAAAGAGATGCACTATCTGGTCACTGAAAACATACAGGCTGTGATGGAGCCAACTCATTTAGGGCATCTCAGACCAGGTAGTGTCACAACAGTTTATAATGTTTGTTCTGTGGTGAATCACATCCTGTGTAGGTTTCTTTTTGTTGTTATACAGTAATTAGGCAGTTTGTGATTTTTGTGGAGTTGTCCTTGTCATCGGGATTAGCTGGCTTGTTACTGTGTGGTGGCCTGTTGATTATGTGGCACTGTGACTGTCACTGTTTGATAGGCTTTCTGGGTTGAGGATTTCTTGCTTAAAAAAAAAAAGGCATTTATTGAAATTTTGTTTGCACTAGAATCAGACTGTTGCCAAGAACAAGTTTTCCTAGCATAGTGTTCTAGTTCTGATAGAACATCTGAAGTAGCAGCCCACTGAGTTCTAGAATATTGAGATTTGCTGTTACATTTGGATGGTAAAATACAAATTCCTTATGAAGCGGCTTTAAAAGTAAAACTTGTGGCACTCTTGAAAACCTATTGATCATCATTTCCATCTTTTCTCCATTTGCTTTCTTTCACTTCTTTAATCTCTCCCTAGTATATTTTGAGTTCATTACAATAACTAGAGATATGTACAGATACAAATCTGATCATTAGTGTAATCTGTAGCTAAACTGAGATGTTTGTCATTACTGAAACATTTACATGCATGTTAATTCATACAGTCCAATATTGAGCAAGCGTAATGTTTGTATTTTTTATTCGTTCTCATTGAAAATTACCAATGTAACCACCCCACCCCACAGTTGGGGCTTACCAGATGACACCTCGGTGTTGTGCCACATGTCTCCGGCCCAGTTGAGCTCCTGAATGATCCTGCTGGCACGTGAAGAAATAATTAAAAGTAAAGCCATGTTGTGGCAGGGTTGCCCGTCGCTGTGCAGCCCTTGTGCGAGCTGCTGTGGTCTGCTCCTCCCCCCTCTCGCACTGAAAGAGCGCTGCAGCACTCTAAAGTAAAAGCCGTTCTGTGCAGCTGATAGAGCAAACCTATCTGTGTGTGCCCAGGCCCCAGAAAGTAAATAGAAATGAAAGGGGGTCCGGAGACACTTAGGGGGAATTAAATAAAATGTTTTAAAGAGCGCTCTTAAATGCTAAGTAAATTCAAGGGAGCCTGACATTTAAAAGGAGGCGCAGCAGAGGCTGCTCATGAATAAATAAGAGCTGCTGTGTCCTGAGGGGTTAATGCTACAGAGGTAGTGACAGGCACGTGAAGCCCTGATGGAAATTTATTTTGCAGTTGCTGCATAGGGCAGCTTAATAGCCACAACTGTATGTTTTTAAATGAATGTAACTTTATGGTTTGCATGCAATACAATGTCAAACTTGGGACAGAAATGTCTGACTGGCCGCCATGTTTGCCAGTCTGGTGACCGCTAACAGCCAATCAGGAAGACAGGATCCAGAGGAGCTGCTGTAAAGGCTCCTGGTAAAAAGAGGCGATACCAGCTTTGACCACCAAAACAGCCACCCAATAGGGCATCGAAGAAGTCCATTAACTGCCTTTTCTGTGACGGACAGCTGGCATAAACCAGTCAGAGACTGTTCTTTTTCTGAAGCTCATAAGGAGAGGCAATCAGTTCAGTTCTATTCAGACAGCTGAGAACAGAGTTTGAATTCAGCCAGTGTGTTGACTGGAGCCCCCTCCTGAGGGAGGGGCTCCTACCTCTGCTCCCTGATCCTGAGGGGCAAAAGAAATAGAAATGCATAAGACTTTCAGTGGAATACGAGTTCCAGTGCATTTCCTGTTTAAAAGGAAGAAGGAAAAAAAAAAAAAAAAAGGTTACTCACCTGTAACAGTAGTTCTACGAGTGGTGTATGTTGTTCATCCACACTGTCTGGCATTGTCCCTTTCCTCTTTAAATCTTGCTGGAAGTCTTCAAGCTGGCTCCTCCCACCCACCCAGGTGGTAAATACCTCGGCTCCGCCCCATGACGCCAGATCTAGCCCGCTGGAATCAAGGTTGTGCGCCTTAAGCTGGGGAGGTCGGGTGGGTGCGTGTGGATGAACAACATATACCACTCCTAAAACTGCTGTTACAGGTGAGTAACCTGTTTTTCTAGGAGCGTGGATATGTTGTTCATCCACACTGTCTGGCAGACTCCTAGCAGTTCTCCGGGAGGAGGGAGGCAAGGCGCACACCCCCTACTTAGGAAAAAGAGATTGGAGAACCGAGGCCCCAAAACCAGCATCTCGGCGTGACTCAAGGTTGATGTCGTAATGGGTAATGAAGGTGTTTGCTGACTTCCAGGTAGCAGCCCAACAGATTTCCTGGATAGGGATGTCCCAGGAAGCAGCCACCGATGCAGCAGTATGGCGGGTAGAATGAGCCCTTATCCCTGTGGGAGGCTCCTTGTCCGCCAACTCATAACACAGACTTATGCATGATGTGATCCATCTTGCAATAGTACGCTTGGCTGCAGGTCTGCAAGAAGTGGCTTCAGCATAGGTGACAAACAGCTGGTGAACCTCTCCCCGAATTTCCGCCGTCCTCTCCTTATAGTAGGAGAGAGCACGTCTGAGGTCCAGAGTATGGAGCCTGTACTCGGCATCCGAGGTGTAGTTAGGGTAACATACCGGCAGAGTCAACACCTGGTTAAGGTGAAACTCTGACACCACCTTGGAAGGAATTTCAGGTGGGGGCGCAGGACAACTTTGTCCCTGTGAAAGACCAGATAAGGGGAGTCCAACGAGGCGCCTGGAGTTCCCCTGTCCTTCTTGCTGGCGTGATAGCCACCAGAAGGCAGTCTTCCACAAGTCGAGAGCTCACACTTGTGCATGGGTTGAACGGCTTGCCCATGAGCTCCTGCCAAACCAGCAAGAGATCCCACGGAGGTGGAGGTTCACACACGGAGGATATGTGATCCAGGCCTTTGAAAAAGTGCCCGACCACCGTCTCCTGTGCCAACATCAGCTGACCGGCCCGCGCCCGGTAAGCCGAGATGGCTGCCAGGTGCACCCTAAGGGTCGATGACTGAAGACCCCCTTTGGAGAGGGACCAAAGGTAGTCTAGAATGTTAGTCACAGAGCAGGATAATGGGTCCAGGCTCTTACCCTGACACCAAATGGAAAACCTTTTCCATTTGAAGGCATACCATACACTGGTCGATTCCTTTCGAGATGCTTCCACCACGGTGTAGACATCCTCAGAAAGACCCAGAGCCTGGAACTCTGGCAGCTCGGGAACCAGGCTGCGAGGTGCAGGGATTGAAGGTCCGAGTGGAAGACCTTCCCCTGGTTCAGCGATATCAGGTCCGGGCGTGTACAAAGCTGCTCCGGGGTCCTGCAGCTGAGGCGGAGGAGATCTGGATACCAGAACTGGTGTGGCCAGTCTGGGGCTACCAGGATCACCTTCGCCTTGTCCCTCCTCACCTTGAGTAACACCTTGTGGATCAAGGGAAATGGAGGGAAGGCGCAAAGGAGGCCTGGGGTCCACGGTCTCGAGAAGGCATCCCCCTGCAGCGAGCCCTGCTGAGGAGTGCGGGCATGGTACAGTCTCAGCTTGGTGTTCTCCCTGGAGGCGAACAGGTCCACCAACAGTTTGCCTCAACGGGAGAACAGAACGTAAGCTACGTCTGGATGGAGAGACCACTCGTGGGATGTCTGGCCTATGCGGCTGAGAGCATCTGCCAGTTGGTTCGAGACTCCTGCCACATGAATGGCCAGGAGATCTGCCTCCAGCCGGCTGACTAGGTCCAGATCCAGAGCGCCTCCCTGCAAAGCAGACGGGAGTGCGTGCCGCCCTGTTTGTTGAGGTAGTACATGGTCGTGGTATTGTCTGTCTGGACTTGAACCACTTGACCCCGGAGCTGAGGAGCGAAAGCTGACAGTGCCAGTCTGACTGCTCTGAGCTCCAACAGGTTGATGTGGCATCGGGAACTCCTCGGGGGTCCAGAACCCGTGAGCTCTGTTGTCCCCCATGTGGGCTCCCCAGCCCATGAGAGAGGCATCAGTCATAAGGACGACCATCGGCTCGGGACGGACGAACGGGATCCCTTCCCGCAAATGACTCGGGATGGTCCACCATTGGAGAGCGTCCCACACCCTCTGGGTGACAGTGACCAGCTGGTCGAAGAGACCCTGACGCTGAGACTACTGGGCGGCCAGCTCCCATTGAAGAGGGCGCATGTGCAATCGGGCCCAACGGACCACTGAGGTGCATGCCGCCATGTAACCCAGGAGGCGCAGGAAGTCCCGGGCAGGGCGCAAGTGCCCAACCAGAAATGATTGGGCAAAGGAGGAAAGAACCTCCACCCTGTCCACCGGGAGCCGAGCTCTGGCTTGACGAGAGTCGAGCTCTGCCCGACAAAGCCCATCACCTGAGAGGGCATGAGTTCTGACTGGCCTCATTGATTAGAGGCCCAGATGGGAGCAGGTTCAGAGGTCAGGTCCTGGACCTCTCCACCTCCTGTAGGAGGGAACCCGCAAGGAGCCAGTCGTCCAGATGGGGTAAATACAAACCCCTTGGCGCTGTAGATGGGCTGCCACCACTGTGATGCATTTGGTGAAGACCCGTGGGGCCGATGACAGGCGAGCGGCATGGCTCTGAACTCGTACAGGGTCCCTTCAACCCTGAAGCGGAGGAACCACTGATGGGACGGACGGATTGGGACGTGGTAGAACGCGTCCTGAGGATCCAGTGAACAGAACCACATGTTTCGCTCCAGAGATGGTATGATCTGGTTCAGAGTTACCATCCGGAAGGTGCGAGACCTGAGATATCAATTCAGGTCGTGGAGATCTAGGATGGGGCGCCAACCCCCCCGTCCGCTTGGGCACCAGGAAATACCTGGACACGAAGCCTGGGTCTGTAGGAGGATCCAGCACTGGAGCTACCGCCTCCTTGTGGAGGAGCTGAGCAATGTCGTCTCGAAGAGCTGACTGAGCGCCAACTGAGATCCTTTCCTCCCGTGTGGCACAGGCCTGGCTGGGGGGGATACTGCTCGAACTCTAGAGGCAGTCCCTGCCCGACCACTTCCAGAACCCACCTGTCGAGTGATACTGTACCAGGTGGAAAGAAGTGGCGGAGCCAGCCCCCAGGAAGGACCCAGAACTGGCGTGCGGTGTAGGGGAGGCCACCCCGACCCATCATTGTGCAGGCTTGGAGGAGGAGGAGGAGGCACCTGGACCAGCACCTCGGCCTCCTTTGCAGGGCTGTTGGGGACCTTGCTTGGGCCTAGGGCGCCAAGCTTGAGCCTACTGCTGTTGCTGACCTCCCTGGAAGGGGGGCTGTCTAACTGCAGGGGAAGAATGCCGAAAGGGCTTCTTACGCTTCTGCTGGTTCTTGCCCGAAGAACCCTTAGCAGAGGTGGCATCTAAGGTAGCATTAGACTGCTCAATGCGCTTGTAGATGACCTGCCACTCCCCGGACCGAAGAGGTCAGTGCCAAGGAAGGGCACGGCCAGCTAGCTTGTGCTGGTATCATGGGAAAGGGACAATCTCAGCCAAAGCCCTGCGGCGAGTGGCTACTGCGGCAGCTAGTGAACGGGCACAGGAATCACCAATGTCCAGGGCCGTTTGGAGCTATTTAGCAACAGCACGGCCCTGGTCCCGGACCTGCTTGACCGTAGTCTGCATGTCTGCTGGGAGATGAGGGAGAACTTCATCAAGTGACCCCAGAAGGGCGTGAGAGAAGTGTGCTATGATTACTGCTGAGCTAGCCTGACGAAGGCCTAGGGATGATGCCGCGTAAATCTTCCGGGCCCAGTGGTCCATATTTTTGGACTCCTTGTCCGGACAGTAGTCAGTATCCTCAGAGCTGCCCGTGCGCCTAAACACTGAGGCAGTCACAAGGCTCTCAGCCGAGGGATGCTCAATGAAGCCCGCCAAGGACCCCATGGGCACCACGTACTTGCGGGCCATATGGGCAGACGGAGCCAGGCAAGAGGCAGGGCACTGCCAAAGCTCCAGTGCCGGGCCAAGTATGGCTTTGGCCACTGGGAAGGCCTCAGTCGGGGTATCCCCCCTCTTGAGAATATCCATGAGAGGATATTCTGACTTCTTTTGTATGGGCTGCAAAGGCATACCTGTGGACTCCGAAATGAGTCGAAGAATGTCCTGGAAGGAAGAAGAACCTTCTTCCAGACCTGCCACTGACAGCTCATCATGTGAGTGAAGGCCAGTAGTATCCGAATCCGAGGAATCCGGATACAGGGGTCTCCCACTTAAGTCCCCCTCGATGCGCCTAGGGCGATCAGGAGTGACTGTAATGGGCAACCTATGGGGCAAGCCCGTAGTTGGCCGATTCTCCTTAGAGGGAGCCCCTCCCAGAGACTGTTTGGGTGGTGATTCCACCAAAATTGATGAGAAGCCCGTAACAGGCCGACCAGAAATACGTACCGGTCCCACCGGAGGAAGAACCGGAGTCCTCGGAACCGAGAGAGTCGGTGTCGGCCGAAGAGGCTGGGGCCAAGTAATGGCTGGTACAGCCTGAGTAGATGGCTTTTGACCAGTCAAAAGGAGTTGCTGCCACATGAGGTCCTCATAATGTCGACGGAGTTTCTGTCTAAGTCTCTCCTTGTCCGAGGAGGATGAGGAACGGTAGCAGCGCCTCTTCCGGGAGTGTTTGTGACCCTTTCTCGGTTTACCAACCGACGGCGTCGGCTCTGTCGGTCGGAAGAAGCCGGATTTGGTGAAAACCGAGATTCCGGCTATTGTCCCTTGATTGGGATGCCCGAAGGACAGGTCTCCTCGTCGGGGTAGGAGAGAATGGGAGTCCTCTCCTAGGAGTCAGCGGCACCAGCTCGATTGGGTTAAGAGAAATCTTGGCGGTTCTGCGTATCCTTGGCTTCAGTGCCCTGGCCTGGCGGAAGGTCCGAAAAGCCGGCAGCCGAGAAAGCAATCTCGACCGTGGCCGAGACCACCTGCTCCTGAGTGTCAGACTGCTCTCGGTCCCAGGAACGTCTTCTTCGGCTAGAAGAAGAAGAAGAAGATTTGGGGTCCTTGTCCTTTTTCTTGGATCAGGAGGAGTGCGAGCCCGAAGGCGCCTCACCCTTGGTAGGGAGAGACTGGCACAACTCCCGGAAGTATTTCGTGAAGGTGGTGCCCAGGTTGAGCGGAACGAAGAAGCTTCGGTTGGCCGAAGCTTGGGCAGCTTCCTCTACGAAGGCCGCCATCTGCTCGAGCTGAACGGCGGATCCCGCAGCCGGGGAAACTGCCCACCTGGCCTCCTATTTCACCGGTGGATTGCGAGCTCCGGTCTCCCCAGCTAAAGGCGCCGTGCGGTCCTCCAGAGCAGTAGGGATGGAAGGCCGAACAGATGGCGCAAGCAGTATCATCTGCAGGCGCCTAGGCAGTAGACGCACGAGAGGTGGGGATCGGTGCGAGACATTTTTATCCACAAGGACACCCGCGAAGAAACCGAGATGACTTGTCCTCAGGATCCGAATTGTAAACTGGCGAAGTTTTAAAGCAAGTAAATACGGCGAAAACCGTCAATTTGACTTCAGGGCCTATGGTACTTGCAAAGTAGCACGAGGAACCTGTATCTTCCAGTGGAAAGGAAGATCGTGTCATGGGCGGAGCCGAGTATTTAACACCGGGTGGGTGGGAGAAGCCAGCTTGAAGACTTCCGGTAAGATTTAAAGGGGAAAGGGACAATGCCAGACAGTGTGGATGAACAACATATCCACGCTCCTAGAATCCCCAGTTCTCCCGCTGGAGACTCCCTGGCCACTGGATGACACCAGAAGAGGAGACTGAGGATCCGCCATCAAATGGCAATCAGATTAGTATTGAGAACACCTGATCCTAGGAGAAGGATATTGGAACCAAAAATCTACCTCCAGCGGGGACAGTGGGAGAGAAAGTACCTGCTGCAAGAGCTGTTCTCGAAGGTCTACTGTTACGCTAAGTTCTTACATTACTGTACTATCTTACTTCAAGAAACAGCTCCTGCAGCAGGTTACACCATTAGAACTGATTCCCAAGCAATAGTGGAAATCCCACACCATCGGGAGGAGGGAAGGTAGAAATCCTTTAGAGAAACCTAAGCCTAGGACAGAAGTCCTTGAAGGCCTGCTAGACCAAAACCTGCTCTTCGCCTCAATGCAACATCCAGGCTATAATGCCCGATAAAGGTGTGCACAGTGCTCCAAGTCGCTGCTGCACAAATGGCTGAGGTGGACACATTCTTTAAGGCCGCAAAGGAGGTAGCCACCCCTCCTTGTGGAATGACCCTTAGCCGCGTCTGGTAAGGGTTTGTTGTGCTTCTGGTAACATAACGTGATACAATGTATAAGTCACCTGGACAGCGACTGTTGGAAACGGGAGCTCCCAGCATACTGTGGGTGAAGGATACAAAAATCTGATCAGATTTTCGGTGGTGTTGTGTCCTGTTCAGGTAATATCGCAGACACCTATGCACATCTACAGTGTGCAACAGGGCCTCTCCTCAATTTGAATATTTAGGAAAAATGCGCTGGTAGTTCGATATCCTGATTAAGAGTGACAGCCGAGACAACCTTAGGCAAAAACTTTGAATTTGGTCCATAAGGATACCCTGTCCTGGTGGAAAAACAAATAAGGTTCTTTGCACATCAGTGCATGAAGCTCCGAAAATTCTTCTGGCCGAAGTAATGGCAACTAAAAACAACGTCTTCCATGTAAGGAGACGTAGCTCGCAATCCGCGGCTGGTTCAAAAGGTGGCAGCGTAAGCTGCTCCAGGACAAAGGGTAAATACCATGGAGGAATAGGATCCTTAATCAGAAGTCTAAGGTGGAGGACACCTCTCATGAAAGCACGTGCCGTGTCCAACTGAGTTATGGGACATTGGCCTATAGGAGTGTGATAGGCTGAGATGGCACAAAGGTGTACTTTGATCGAGGAGTAGGCCAAACCTGTCTGAAAAAAGAGACAGGAGGTAGTCCAAGACCAACTTCTCTGGACAGTCTAGAGGCGAAAATCCCCGTGCTTGAGCCCAAAGGCAAAAACTGCGCCATTTCATGGCGTAAGTAGCATGAGTGGCCAGTTTTCTCGTGGCTACCAGAACGTCAGCTACCTCTTGTGAGACCCCGTGTCGCAAAATGGGTATGTCTCTAGAAGCCAAGCATGCAGGCTCAGCGAATGAAGGTCCGGATGGACCAAGGAGCCCGCCTCCTGAGACAACTAGTGAGAACTGTTTGGCAGAGGCACTGGAGGTTCCCGGGATAGCTGATGCAGTAGAGGGAACCAGATCTGCCTGGGCCAGAACGGCGCGATAAGTATCAGTGTCGCTTTCTCTTTGCGAAGTTTTAGAAGGACCCTCTGGATCAGCGGAGGGGAGGAGCATAGAGGAATCTGCCCGACCAGGAGAGGGACAGAGTCTCACCAGAAACATCAGGCCCTGGATCTAGTGAGCAAAAATTGGGCAGTTTTCGTTGGATGGGGACGCGAAAAGGTCTAATTCTGGTGTACCCCATCTGCGAAACAGATCCTCTACTACTTCCTGGAGTAGTTCCCATTCATGGACTCTGGCCTGAGAGCGACTCAGGCTGTCTGCGAAGACACTGTCCACTCCTGGTACATGAACAGCAGTGAGGTTTGTGCCGTGTTGCAAAACCCAATCCCACATCCTCATGGATTCCCAGCAAAGCGGGTAGGAATGGGTGCCTCCTTGTTTGTTGAGGTAATACATCACCGCGGTGTTGTCTGTTTGTAACAGAAGAGCACCCGGTGGAATCTCCGACAGGAAAGCCTGCAGGGCGTAAAGAACTGCTCTCATTTCCAGGATATTTATGTGGAGATGAGACTCTTGAGCTGTCCACAGGCCCAGAGACCAGACACCGTCTAGGTGTGCTCCCCATCCGAGCCCTGAGGCGTCTGTGGAGAGTGTCACAATCTGAGATGGCGCAGTAAAGGGAACCCCCACCGAAAGGTTCTTCGGATCCAGTCACCATTGCCAATCCTGGATTACGGTCTTCGTGATCTGAATTGGGAGCTGCAGATGGTCTTGTTTTTGATCCCATTAGACCCATAACATCCACTGGTTCACCCACATGTGCAGACGGGCTAGTGGGACCGTTGCAATGGCCGCAGCCATGTGTCTGAGCAGGCAAAGGACCAGTCTGGCTGGGACGGTCTTCCTTGCCAATATGTCCCTGATGAGAGATCTGACGTGTTCCGCTCAGTCCTGGGGTAGAAAAGCTTTCCCCTGGACGGTGTCCAGAACTGCACCTATGAACTGCAGAATCTGAGACAGAACGAGGCGTGACTTCTCTTGATTGATAATGATGCCCAGTGTCTCGAACAGATACTGAGTATAATGAATGCCAGACATCAGAGCCTCCCGAGAGGGTGCCATGAGAAGCCAGTCATCCAGGTATGGGAACATGTAGTGGCCTTGTCTCCTCAGAGTTGCCACTACTACCACCATGCACTTCGTGAATACCCGAGGTACTGATGACAGTCCAAAGGGGAGGGCTCGGAACCGATAATGGTGACCCTGGAACTTGAAGCGCAAAAACTTCCTGTGCGCTTGAGCTATGGGTATATGCAGGTAAGCATCCTGCATGTCCAAGGACATTAGAAAAGCGCCCTGCTTGAGCATGGGAATCAGACCTGGGAAGGTCACCATGCGGAAGCGTTTGTACCAGACCGACACGTTGAGGTCACTGAGGTCCAGTATTGGACGGAGGTCCCCCATTTTCTTGGGAACCAGAAAGAAGTGAGAATAGTAACCTGCACCCTTTTGGTTCTGTGGTACGTGCTCTATAGCTTCTTTTCCCAGAAGCGCGAGCACTTCCTGCTGTATGAGCAGGGCGTGCTGACCCGAGTAAAGGGAACGCAGGGGAGGTCTTGAAGGTGGGTGGTTGAGAAATTCTATGAAGTGGCCTTTCTTGACCAAATGGAGAACCCACCAGTGGCGGTAATTGACTGCCACCCTAAAATTGGCGGCGATGAGACCCTCGACCTTCTGTGCCCATTGATCCAGAGGAGGGGTGGGGGCCGGGAAGAAGTCATGCTGTGGCAGCACTGGTCCCTGCAGGATGGGCCAGTTTTCTGTAGCGCTGGCCTCTGCCTGGGGACGACAGCCTGGGCTTTACGTTGAAAAGTGCCCCTTTGTTGCTGGTCGGAACATGCTGTTGCCCTTGTTGCCGGCTGCGAAAACAGCTTTGGTTCCTACAAAAGGAACCAGGCCTCAATCTGCACATGGCCTGTACAGACCTGACTGCCTTCCCAGCGTCCTGGAGTTTGGTGATAACCTTCTTGAGGGTTCACCAAAAGTACTCCATCCATTATAAGGGACGTCTAAGAATGTTCTTTTATCGTCCGGGGTAAAACCGCAGAACACGGAGCCAAGAGCGCCTCGGAGACAGATGCCTGAAGCTGCAGCTCTGGCAGACAGTCCGCAGAATCATATGCGGCTCGTAGTAACTTGGGTACCCACATCAGACCCGGTGCGGAGGAGGTTTAGTAGCTCCGCCTTCTGATCGCCATCCAGTAACTTATCGAAAAGGGCCTGGCTCTGTTCCCACAGGGCATTCCGAAACTGTACCATGGAGATAGGTTGTTCAGGGACCTGATGGAGCATGTAAGCGGCGATACATCGTCTCCCCAGGGCATCCAGCTGTTTGGATTCCTGGTCCGGTGGCTGTGTGCTCATGTGCTGCTGTCTTTGGAACTGGTCATGACGCCGTATGACCAGGGAGTCAGCTAGGAGGTTGCTGGAGCCAAGTACTGGTCCTCTTCGGGCCTTGTACAGGCGGTCAGCTTTCTTCAGCACAGCGGGAGTGGAGTGCGGACACTTCCACGCAGCCTTGGTGGACGTCCCCAAAAGGTGTTCACCAAGGGTGGCACTACCACAGGCTTTGGATCTTTCTGCTGAAGATAATGGGCAAGGCTCTGTGTTTGGGTCGAGGTCTTCAGCATCCCATCCCATGTCGTCCTGAATGTGCCTCATGATCTCAGGAAGAGGGATCATCCAGAGGAGACCTGCATGAGGTCATGTGGGTCAGGCAATGGAATACTGAGTGGAGAAGGAGATCTGGAGTATTCTGAGGTATCCGATCTGGAGTCCTCACCTTTGATGGAGTATACTGATGATGTCTGGGTCGGCAGAGGCTGGGAGACCCTGATGGGGATCTTGAGGGAGGCCTTCTCCGATCCTTAGATCTACCCTAGGAGGTGGAGTCTGTTCCTTAGGGGTTGGTGGTCGTCCCGATTGCCCTGGTGGAGGAGGGCGTGGGAGGTGAAGGAGTAGGAGGTTTTACTGGGACTACATCTTTTCAGATGGTGTCCCACCAGAAAGTAAAGAGATCCTTAACCTCTTGTAAATTCATGCCTGCCGGGCCTGGCGCGTGGTCTGCTCGCGGGGTCGGGCGTCGGGTCCACAGGTGTCTCGGGTTGGGCGAAGGCTCCATCGCAACCTGGCATCCTCTGTGCCTCTGTGTTGTCCACCTGATCTTCAGGCAATGTCGTATCCTCCTCAGTGGAATCTCTGCGACCGGAGGGCGATCTTCAGCTCTGGCGAATGTGAAGCAGACGTCTGTCGCCTGGCCGACGACTTCAGGTCTGGCGAATGCCCGGCCGGTGTCTGGTGCTTGGCCGATGTCCTTGGCTCCGGCAAACGCCTGGCCGACGTCGGGTGCTTGGCAGAAGTCGGGTCAGTCGTCCGCTTCAGGGACATCAGGTCCTTCGTCTTCTTGGGTGGTGGATCCGGGCCCCTGGGGGGCTGGGAGACTGACCTGGAGTTGGGGTCCCAATGTCGAGTGGATGAGGAAGACCTGTGGCGTTCAGAGGACTTGGAAGAGGCCCGAGAGGGAGTGGAGGAAGCCAAAGGCCTAGAAGTCTTGATGGGCTGAAGAATCTAAGAACCGCCTAAAGCCCAGACTTTAACCGGAGGGGGCTGAGACTTAGCCCTGGAGAGAAAGCGGTCCGATCGGGTGGAGCCTGAGCTTCGCGAGTCCGAGACCCGGTTCGGGGATCTAGACCTTGCTTTCTCCCGGTGCTTATGGGCCTTGGAAGAAGAATCACCCCGGAGGAAGGTTCTTTGTCCATCCTGCTAAGTTTTTCCTCTAACAGGTAAGCCTGAAGTGCCTTCTGATGGCAGATCCTGGTGTGGCTGTTGAACAGTTGGCAAAAGGTGCAGGCCTTGGTGTCATGGTCCGGGCCTAAGCACAGCACGCAGGAAGAATGAGGATCCTTGAAAGGGATCTGTTTTCCGCAGGCACACTTTGAAAGGTGTCCCTCAGATGAAGGAGCTGGAGAGGACATTAGTTATGTAGAAACTCAAAGTTCTAAGTCGTCGTGCGCTAGGTAGAGACCAAGAGGCTGATGCTGGTGAGTAGACAGCGGGAAAAGAACTGGGGATTCTGGGGACCGCCTCGTATGTACTATGCCTGGCGTCGGGGCAGGACTGGCGTCAGAAGCGGTCCCTGCTGAATACTGCTAGCTAGAAAGTTTCCGTGGGGTCCGGTGCCCTGCGGCTTCAGTCCTAATGGTGTAACTTGCTGCAAGAGCTGTTTCTCTAAGTAAGATCAACATATACCACTCCTAGAAACTACAGTTCGTAACAACTTGCCGTAAAGTAGATCTTCAAGAGGTTCTTGCAGCAGGCTATAACCTTTAGGAATTATGCCGCAGGCCTTGGGTCCCACGAAAAACTTAGCTAGCAGTACCCAGTGGGGACTAACCCCATGACGCCGGCTCAGCCCAGACATCGGGTCACACTATGAAAGGTGGCAGACCCCGCACCATCTCAGTTTACCCGCCAGGACCTCTGACGGACCCCAGCAAGCAAACCAGGTGAACCTTATCCAGACATGCTGAAAAACTCTCCAGGGGAAGGAGGCGGGAAAGCAGCATCCACTGCAAGAGCTCCTCTCGGGAACATCTACTGTTCGTTAGTTCCTGAACATGCTGTGTAGTCTACCGGTAAGGGGGAGCTCTTGCAGCAGGCTGTAACCATTAGGACAGAATCCCAAGCAGTCCTGCACCAAGGAGGTAGGATAGAAACTGTTGTGACTACAAAGGCCGGAGTCAGCCGTTTCTGAGGTGTCCAGGTTGGCTGAAGTGAACTGTTATCCATGCAGTTATCTAGGTGTAGAAGGAGCTGTAAATTAGGGTGTGGCTTAACCAGAGGAAGCCAGGTGTTTAGGATTTAAAACTACCTAGATAGCTTCTGGCAGAGAACAGCAAGAGGAAGTGCTGTTAGAAATATACTTCTCTACGGGACTATACTCCCTCCCCCCACCCTTAGCCAGTTCTGTTTTATAGGCTGGGATTTGACTGAAAACAGAACTTCTTGTTTGGGAACAGGAAGGGAGTGATAATAGAGCCAAAAGACTCACCATCCTAGAAGGAAAAGAGCAAGCTCTGCCCCAAAAGCTGCTGAAGGTCTGACTAAGCAAGCAGGGAGACTACTGAGAATATAGAACTTCCTGTCTCAGAACAGGAAGATCAGGAGCTTTAAGGGCTCGGAGGCAGTAGGTAAGTAGAGAGGAAAAGAAATGTATATATATATATATATGTATAAATAAACAGAGAAAGAGTAAGTATTCAAAACAACAGTTATGGGCCATAAATAAGACATGATGGGAGTGGTGCAGTGCAGTGGCTGTGGGCAGCAGTGTTCAGGAGACATTCTGGAGGATCGTGTTCTCCCATCTGCAGGCGCTTCCCTGGGCTGAGAGAGGAGGTTGCTTATCTCCAGGCTGAGTTAGCCAGGATTTGGGGACCTCTCCCACCCAATGCCACCGCCGCTGCGCCTCAGAGGTTGCCAAGAAGAGGAGCAGTTGGACCACAGTGGGCTCGGAGGGTGAGGTGGTAGAAAAGGCACATCTCTCCAGCTGTACCTTTCAACAATTCGTATGCCACCCTGGTAGAGTATGGCTCCTTTATAGAGGCACCCAGTGTGGAGAACAAGGAGGATGTTGGGAACCTCCACAAAGGAGACCCACAGTAGAGTGGCATGGGACCCCACAGAGGAAGGAAACAACTAGTGCGAGACTTCATCGTTAGGAGGGTAGAACTGGGGAGGGGAGGGAGGTAAGGTGCCTGCCAGGTGCCATGGCTTGGAGGGCAGGGTGAATCCTCAGGATCGCGTGAGCAGCACTGCGGCAGAGAGAGAGTTGGATGTCATTGTGCACCTAGGGACAAATGACCTGGCTGGGAAAAGGGATCAGTACAGTGCAAGAGGAGTTTGTGGAGTTAGGGAGGGGCCTTAGAGAAGTGGCACACACGGTAACCTTCTGGAGGTGCTGCCTGTCTAAGACATGGGTGAGGCTAGGGTGCTACACATCATGGGATTCAATCAGTGATTGAAAAACTGGTGCTGAGACTTCGGTGACGTAATGCAACTGTAAGCAGCGCCAACGCGAGCTCCCCGGGTTAATTTAATACAGCTAATCTTGACAAACTACCGAATCTAGACTCAATTAAGGGTAGATGATGCCAAGGAAGAGAGGTATGGACAAAACTAAATCCCGAATCGGGCAGATTAGCGTCGAGATCACAACCTGAAGACTCAGACAGTGGAGATTCGCGGGCCTCATCAACCTCCCGCCACAGCACATCACAGGCCGACCACGTCCCCAATACGATTCTACAATGACAAATGGCCCAAATGCTCTCAGAAATACGTGATTTCCGGAAAGAGATGAGATCCCGGTGACAGGTTTGAGAACAGATTTGAGCAAACTAGAAAAAGGCAAGAGGGTGCAGAGGAGCAACTAACAACAACAGACCGGAGAGTGGATGATGCGAGAGAGCCATTACTCAATTACATACAACTCAAGAGAGCCCTACAAGAACGGCTGAAGATGCAGAATGCAGAAGTCGCGAAATAACATTCGTTATCGGGACTTCCTGAGGCACTAAACGGCTGATTTTATCCTTTTATGCAAAGCCTGCTGAAGGAACTTCTCCCCTTACCTGAGGTATAACCCTGGAGATTGAGCAGGTCTACCGTTCTTTGGGCCCAAAACCGCCTGCTAGTGCTCGCCCACGAACAGTCCTCATCAAATTTCTCTGGCACCAAAAGAAAAAACGTCCTGCACACTGCATGGAAACAAGGCAAAGTGCTCTACAAAATAACCGCTCTCTTTTGAAAACGATTTTGCACCAGAAGTAATGGCACGTCGGAAGCTGTTTTTCCAATCATGAAGGCTCTAAAGGGAGGGAATCCGTTCCGAACTTTATATCCGGCAAAACTACTGGTACACTTTGAAGATGGCCCACTGTGTTTGAATCAGCCCTCAATGCAACAAAGGAACTCCAAACCAGGAAATTAGAGGTCCCAAAGCAACGCACCAGCGTAGGAGCCAATCGCCGCAAAACTGGCACAAAAAGTTTGGTCTGTTGAGCAGCAGGCTGCCAGGAGAAAACAGGGAGTTGAAGCTATCCAGAATGTCGTGAAAGCCTAAAAGCTAGAGCCCAAGACCAACCAGTATCTGAACTGAGTCCCAGCAGAGAAACAACATGAAATGCTAACCTCAAGTATTTGCCGGAAGGCTAGCTTTAGTGTTGTACTGGGAAGGTCTCAAGGACTTATTAAAATGATCTCATGTTAAAAACGTTACAGTTTCTGATCCGTTGTACTGTTTGGGAGGGGAATAGGGTAGATAGGGGTATTTTCTAGGTAGAGATCTGGGGAGATCAGGAAAGGAGCTTGGGAGAGTGACTGGGTTGGATATAGAGGATCTTCCACACGGTAAGTCCACTGGCTCTGGGCGTGAAAATACCACTGTGCTCCCCCGACTTGGCTGTTATCCTTTGTTGGTGGTTAATTCTGCTCTCGTGCTGGGCTGAATGAATTGACACAGAGGCACTTGGGGATGGGGGGGGAGAGGCGGACTGAACAGTCGTGAGTATCTGTACAGCGGCTGGATCCCGGTTTTGGGAGTCCAGAACAGTTAAGGTCTCGGTCCAATCACACTTATGGATGAAAACTGTCAGTCGGGGAGGGTTGTGCCAGCCACTTAATCGGACCTGGGGCGCAGAGCCAGGTGCGCTTCAAAGGGGTGGGGGGTAAATCAAGGAGGGTAGGTAGATCTGCTTGGCTGGGAGGTGGATCTAGGGAACTGTGTGCCATTGCTACCTGCATTGATGCTTGCCTCAGGTTGTGACTTGATGGACTGAAGTTTTTCCTCTGGAAGCGGGGGTGGGCAAGGCCACATGCTCAGGCAGGTGCCACTGGTCTGAGGATCGGGAGCTCGAGCCCATTCGGAGTACTTGAGGGGTACTGCTGCATGTCGTGGCCGGGCTGCTCTCCGGGATTCTGTGTGTTTAAACCGCCTGACATCGCTCCAGAGCTTGTCGGATGTGGGGCTGGTGGCCTGGTTGCAGTCGTGGATCTGCTCTGTGGCCTGAGGGGGGGGAAGGTGGATGCTTTCGTGTGGGCGACGTCTTTAGCATCTGTGTGGCTGGCAGCCCAGGAGGGAATGCGTGGATGGGGACAGGGGTTAGAAGGAGATCGAGAATTCATACAACCTCACATGAGCTGTGTGGGGATACTAGCTCTTTACCTAAAACAGGATTTGTCATGGAAATGACGCCATAGCTAATGTCTCCTCCCTCTGTCGGCCCACTCGAATGAGCCACTAATTTGGCCTTTACTGGGAGGGACTGAGAGGGAGCGCGACTCATGGTAACCCCGCCTCCTGAAATACTGGGAACTTGAAAAGAATAATAACTAAATTCAGGCACCTGAATGTGTCTTAATCCAGGAGAAAGTTGGTCAATTGGAAGGGAGGGCTGGACCGTAGTCTTAGCAGGCTACATGAAGGTAATAGGTAAATGTTTTAGCAAATTGATCTGGACCCTTTTCGATATTCTTTGATTTGAGTTATTGTCAGGAATTGATGTTGCCCAATACGAACAATAGAAGGGGCAATTTAAATAATTAAGAGAAATAAATTTACACTCTCACTCCAAACAGAATTAAGATGATCGGATCGAGAGAAACCTGTTGAATGGAGTAGCCTGGTCGTCATGGAGTCATGATTCACTACCAGGACATAATGAGGCGGAGAAGACACTGGAGGGTCTTATGTCTCTATGCCTGAACCGGGGGAATATAGCCTTAATTAGAGAGGTTTAACCTCCCTAGAGGATACCTCCAGACCTAGGAGCTGTCACAGAGAGGATACCCCACTACATATAACAGCCCGCTAGTAACTCGGACGAAGCCTCACTCTATCTCCCGACCTGCATTGTTCGGGAAAGTGGACCTGACGGCCGTTCCCCTGGTTTTTTGTTTTTTTTTTTGACGGCAAAATCTGTTGGAAACTAAGTTACGCCTAATTTCCTTGCACTCTTGCTGATTACCCATGTGATCATTCTTTGTGTGTACATGGGTCAATGCAGGAATAGCGGACCTGATTGTGGGAAATAGGATTTTAGTATTTTAACTTAGCACGAGTGTATTTAATTGACCCCATCAGTAAGAAGATGGGCGGGATAGGAACTAAGGGGTGGGGAGGGAAGGAGGTATCAAAATAGATTAATAAATGATTCCCAACATTTACTGAGATCTAGCGGGACTCGGGCGAGCTGGAAGTCACAGCTCCTGCCGTCCTGGACTGGGATCCCGGAGCCATCAGAGGCTTACTTTAGATTCTATCTGTCCCACACTCGACCCCTGATAGGTAAGCTGACTGGGAAGGGATGAGGCATCCACGCTGGACGGGGTAACAACTCCGGAAGGTGTTGGTCCCTGGTCCCGGAGCGAAGCCTCAGCCCCCAATACTATGTAGGGGGAGGCTGAAAATGATGGACCCACCCCAACATTGGAGTGGACCCCCCTTGCATAGCTTTAATGGGACCTCTGGGATGACGCCCGAGCAGTACAAGACTACTAAAACCCCTTACAGCCGCGGAGGTCAATAACTTTCATCAATTAACAGCTGCCTCTAGATATATTTGTCCTCGGGAGCTGCAATCTCGACTAGAGTCACCAACCCCAATTACCTTTGTCCTTAGGTACTAGATACCTAAGGCCCTCAGATAATAGAGGGCGAACAGGTGGGACCTTTGGCTCCTACCAGTGATCATGGCATTGCCTAGATCTGTGGAAGTGCTAACTGTTCTATGTTTGACTCAATGGCCACGCTGGCTAATAGTCCTAGTTTTGACTTAATGTTGTATGTTCATAATAAAGGTTGTATTGTTTTTATTATTATGTCTGTTAATGGGTCATCGAACTTAACCTGGTCATTGCGATTGAAAAATATATGGGTTTTTAGGACATCCCGAGGGGAGGCGGGGGTGCCAAAACACCAACATCTCAGACACTAGTCATGATGCACTCACCAAAGTTAAAATTGCTCTCTTTAAACATAAATGGGTTGGCTTCTCCGATAAAAAGGTCCAAAACGCTGGCATACCTCCGGAGAGCTAAGGCAGGTATAAGCTTTCTACAGGAAACACATATGAATCCAGTGGAGCATTCTAAACTCGCTAAATTAAGCCGTGGACAGGTTTTTTATGCCTCATATAGGGGAGGTAGAAGAAGAGGGGTGGCCATATTAGTTCAGTCTCATACTCCATATCGGCCGGAACAGACTTGGTCAGACTCGGAGGGCCAACTAGTCCTTACGAGAGGGAAGCTCAATAACGAGGAGATTACCCTAGCCAAAATATACCTCCCTCCAGGTATTACTGTTCCTCAGTTGCGACCCTTGCTGGATAAGGTGGTGAATTTTACTAGGGGTACCCTTTTGATGTCCGGGGATTTTAACCTTATGGTTGACCCAAACATCGACTCCACAAGAGGGAGCCCACAGAAGCCGTCTGCAACTCAGAAATTCTTTAAAAAGTTTATCTTGGAAATGGGGTGGTGTGATATATGGCGGAACTTACATCCACACGTGAGAAATTATTCATACTATTCTTCGGTGCACCACACATACTCCCAAATAGATTATGCTTTCACCCAAGTGGAAAAACTGTATACTGTATGTAATGCGCAGCTCGGGGATATATCTATTTCAGACCACGCACCCATGATCATGTATTGGGACCTTGGTTTCAACCTAAAACAACACAATGGAGACTAAATCCATTTTATTTACGTGTCTAAGGAATTTAAAGAATTCATTTCAAACAAGATCTCTGAGATCATGGCTGACAACCCGTCTCAGACACTACTCCCTCGGTCTACTGGGACACAATAAAAGCAGTTTTAAGGGGCATATAATTAGATATGCATCACAGAAGAAAAGACAGCTGGGAGTACAGAGCTAAGCTTGAGTAAACACTTCATTTCCTACAACAAGCACACAAGCAGGAGACGATACCCTCCTCCCCAGATACAACAAACCAAACAAGAATTGGATAAACTCGCGCTACAACAAACCGAAATAGCCCTCAGCATTCTTGAAACAAAGATACTATGAGGTAGGCCCATGAGCTACGTCTGCTCGCATACCAAATCCGTGAACAACGGAAGGCAGCACGATAGTGACCATTAGGTACCCAATTGAGGACAACCCTATCTAAGACATATGAGATTGCAGAGGCATTTAGGCATACCACAGTAATTTGTATAACCCGAATATGTCCCTCCCGGATTGCCTGTCGGCATACATGGAACACTTTCCTGCCTTCCCTAGCGGAAGAACACAGAGATTCATTTATGCAACCTATAACTGGCCCTGAGATAGCATGGACCATAACAATTCAAGTCCCAGAAAGCCCCAGGACCCGATGGATACGGGCAGAATTTTACAAGGCCAGCTGGATCTCAGATTCAGCCCACACTCCTCCATGTCTTTAATTCTATATTACAGGCGACTCACCCCAAAATCCTGGTCTTATGCAACTATATCGGTGATCCCCAAACCAGGGAAAAACCCCCAGAATGCGCATCATACAGACCAATTTCGGTACTAAACCAAGATTATAAATTGTTTATGAGTATTTTGGCCCATCGCATGGATCAAGTCCTTCCGCTTCTAATACACAAGGACCAAATGGGTTTTCGTGAAGCATGCCCACCACGGATAACATCAAACACTTTCTCTATCTCGTGGACGAATAATGCATTCATGGATTCCCCAGCGGCACTAATCAGTCTCACGCGGAGAAGGCCTTTGACAGGGTTGCGTGGCCTTTTCTGTACTCCGTCCTGCACAAACTTTGCTTCCTTCTGGCCTTATACAGGTCTTACAAAACATATATTATGCTCCTCGGGACTGCATAAGAGTAAACGGACATCACTCTACCTACTTCCCACTTAAAGAGGAACCCGCCAGGGTGCCCATTATCCCGTTACTATTTGCAACAATTATAGAACCCTAACGCTACAAATCCGAGATTCACCTGACATCTGAGGAGTCTCCTTTGGAACACGGAACATCGAATTGCCTTATATGCAGATGACATACTCTTGTACCTCCAAAATCCAGAACAATCCATACCAGTGGTCCGACAAATTCTAGATGCATATGGTTTGATGTCAGGCTATAAATTAAACTTAACTAAAACTGAAATACTCACATTCAATTATACACCCAGAGGGGATAGTAGATACCTCCTGGTAGGTGGAATCTGGCAAAACTAAAATACCTGGGCATATATATTTCCCGTGATACTATAAACTATTATAAGCATAACTACTCTCCTTTTTGGCACAATTAAAGCAGGACCTCGGTCTTGGGCTGTTTTGCCACTGAACCTAACTAAGGCGGATAGAACTAGTTAGAATGATTACTCTTCCGAGGCGTTATACTTATTTCAAAACATTCCCCTATTTGCCGCCTTAAGGACTTTTAAAGAAATCATGCCCTCATCGACACTTTGTGTGGGCAGGAAGGAAGCGAGAGTAAGCTTAGGGGTATATCCGCAGCGAAAGGATGGTGGCTTGGCTCTTCGGACCTAAAGTACTACCAACAAGCAGTAACCATGGTAATGGCGTAATGGCAAGACAGAATAAAAATACCCATCGCATTGGATGGAAATGGAGCAAATATTGATGAATAATACAACATACTTTGAGCAATTTATCGACCAGCGGTGGGAAGGAAGGCTTACTCAGCAACTAATCCTTGGCTGGCAGCTCAGTTCAAAAGTGGCATATGCTTAAAAAGTCACACAGATTATCCCCTACTTACCACCCTGTGTCCTATACAGGCGCTGCGACTTTCCACCCAACACTCGAGTTCGGGTTTAATACATGGGACAGCCTGGGGCTGAGGTATTTACCACAAATCATGTCACAGGGGTATAATCTGGTCTTTTACAGAAGTACAAGCAAAGTTTAAGTCTGCCACGTAGTGACTTCTACCGATATCTACAGCTTAGACGTTATGTAGAAGACTTATCCCCATCCACGCGAAACCCAGAAAACTATGCAGCACCAATTCGATGTCAGATCTCCCTGAACAATACAGGGAAGCAGAACCACTTGATTTCCTTATATTATCAATCCTTGAACTCTCAAGGTGAGGCCCTCACTGAAAACATTGGACACAATGGCATGAGGGAGCGGGTTACCAGCTATCTCTTTCAGATTGGCGACTGGCGTCGAGGTTACTCCTCCAGAGTTACGAGCTCGGGTCAATGGAGAATATGCCTGGAAGGTTTTGTTACAATATTTTAGATCACCTACAGTCACTAAGCATTACTCATTAAATAAATCACGGAGTGCTGGAGGAGGTGCGCGTGAGCAGGAGGCCAACCTGACTACATTATGCGGCATGCCCAGTACTTTCCAACTTTTAGAGCAGCTTGAAACGCAGCTGCAGGAGCTTTTCAACCCCAGTCTCAGCTGACACTGAGATGTACTTGTTTCTTATCCTGCCTAAACCCTACAGAGGACAAACACAAGATACTTGCTTTACTGCTTCTCACAGCTGCTAAAGGTAATAACAGACAATGGTTAACAACAAATGCTCCAACAATCCGAGACTGGTGGAAATCACTCGGCAAATTTATAACATGGAAAAATGACATATAATATAAATGGCGTGGGAGGTTTTCGCCGAAAGATGGGCACGGTGGCAGATATATTATATGATAGTAGATCCCACTTTTGTACCCTAGCTGACTCCTGAGGATCTTGGAGGCTATGATATTTCCGGTGACATCTCGCCTCTGGGGGGCTTGGTTTTTGGCTTACCCCAGTCCATGGATTAGGCCAGAACCACCAGTATAACTGAGGTGGGTGGTTCACCCATTCGTGGAGTGAGCAGAGCGTGAATCCTGTAAGGGGAAAGTTCGATGAACCGGAGAATGACCAACCCTTACATAAATGTATACTAAAAACCCTAAGGAGGAGTTTTTTTTTTGTTCTGTTTTTTCCAACTAGGGCATGACTAGATTGTAACCCTATTGGGAGTAATAAACTGCTTGGAACAAACATTGAATTTTATGTAGAAGCATTATATGAACCCTAAATAATGAATGTACTTTTTGACCAGTTGTAAATGCAATGTATGAAATCATAAATGTGGACCTGTATGTATATAAGTTAAAATCTGACTAATAAAAAGAATAATTTAAAAAAAAAAAAAAAGAAAGAAAAAGAAAAACTGATGCTGAGCTCAGGGGTTTGGCTTCACTGAGGACTGGGGGTCCACCTAGAGTGATGCAGGCCTATACTGGCACGATGGTCTGCATCTGTCCAGGAGGGAAACCAGGATCCTAGGTGATAGGTTTAAATGCTTTATTGGCAAGCATTTAAACTAGCCAATGAGGGAGGCACTGCAAAGAAGCAGGGAAATCCTATCCCCTCCCCCAAAACATCAGGGTAGTTAGTGAGGTAAACACCAAGATAGAGATGTAGATAAGGAGAAGGGCAGGGGCAAATGGAGAAAACAACAAAGGCAGTAAGAACATGGATGGGGCAAAAAGGGGTAAGGCCATCAAGAAATGGAGGGTAATGAGTACCAATGCCTGTAGTCTGGGCAACAAGCTCCCTGAACTGGTGGCCTTGATGGAAGAGGGATGCCTGGATATGGTGGCAGTCACAGAAACATGGTACACAGAGAACCATGACTGGGATGTTAACATACCAGGGTACACAACCTACAGGAGAGACAGAGAGGATAGAAGAGGGGGAGTAGTAGCTCTCTATGTAAGGGAAGGGATAAAAGCAACGGAACAAAAAAGAGTAAACAGGGAGGAGAGAAGGCACTGTGGGTCACCTTAAGAGACTGGAAATGGCACCACAATCCGCACAGGGGTTGTACACAGACCCCCAACTCAGGGGGAGAGAATGGACAAGGATATGATAGAAGGCATCCTTAGAATAGCACTGAAAGGGGAGATATTGTTGATGGGGACCTGAATATGCCATATGTTAACTGGAGCACTACTGCTGCAGCCACATCCAAGAGCAGGGCCAATCTCAATGCCCTACAGGGGGCATACCTCAGACATCTAGTATTGGAACCCACTCGGGAGGGAGCAATTTTAGACCTCGTACTCTCAAACTGGGACAGTGAGAGGATCTCAGATCTAGAAGTAGGTAGCCATCTGGGAACAAGTGACCACCAAACAGTGTGGTTCACGATAAACCCAGCTGCAGAGTCAAGTCATACTGGACTTCAGGAGGGCTGTCAAAATAGGAGAGTGCCTTAGAAAAGCACTAGCAAACAGGCAAGAAGGAGGGGTAGAGCAACAATGGGGAAACATCACAGAGGCAACAAGCCTTTGTGTAAAGCAAATAAATCAAAACGAAAGAAAAATCCACTATGGTTTTCAAAAGAGGTGGCAGGGAAGGTTACGGAGAAAAAGATTGCATTCAGGAAGTATAAGGAAACACACAAGGAGCAGGACAGAGAACTGTACCAGTTAAGAGAGAAGGCAGCAGGGAAGTCAATCAGAATAGCAAAAGCCCAAACTGAGGAAAAGATAGCCAACTCGGTTAAGAAGGGGGATAAAACCTTTCATAGGCACATTAGGGAGCATAGAAAGATAAAGGGAGGGATAGTGATGCTGAATAGAATGGACGGTGGGTGGGCAGAGGGGGACAGTGAAAAAGCTGCGATACTGAAAAAATACTTCTGCTCAGCATTCAAAAAAAGAGGGGGAGGTACCTAATCCAATTAACAGAAGCACTCTGGATGGGGAAGGGGGGTCGATCCCAGTCCTTTCACAGAAGAAAGAGTTCTGAAAGAACTCCTAAAACTGAAGGTGGACAAAACAATGGGGCCTGACAGGATTCACCCCAGAATTCGAAAAGAATAAGAGAACTAGTGAAACCACTGCCTACCCTTTTTAACAAATCATGGGAGGATGGTGTGGTACCAGAGGACTGGAGGAGGGCAGATGTGATTCCCCTTCACAAATGTGGGAGCAAGACAGAGGCAGGAAACTACAGACCTGTCAGTTTGACCTCTGTGGTAGGGAAAATAATGGAATCACTTCTGAAGGAAAGAACTGTTGAGTACCTGGAGGCCAGTGGAGCACAGGACCCAAGGCAGTATGGATTCACAGCGGGAGGTCATGTCAGACGAATCTTATCGATTTGACTGGGTGACCAAAGTAGTAGACCAGGGAGGGGCTGTGGACATGGCCTACACAGACTTTAGCAAGGCATTTGACAGTCCTGCACAAAAGATTAATAAACAAATTAGCCAGCCTGGGAGTGGGTCCTAGGGTGGTAGCCTGGGTAAAACGCTGGCTGGACAACAGGACACAGAAGGTAATAGTAAACCGAGTCCACTCTGAAGAAAGGGGGTTACTAGTGGGGTACCGCAGGGTTCGGTACTAGGTCCAGTCCTTTTTAAAGTCTTTATAAGTGACACTGCAGAGGGACTGGAAGGAAAAGTATGCCGCTTTGCAGATGACACAAAGATCTGCAACAGGGTTGATACACAAGGGGGATGGAAAGGATGAGAAGGGACTTGGCAAGGTTAGAGGAATGGTCAGAAGTATGGAAGCTTGGGCTCAATGCAAAGAAGTGGAAAATAATACACCTGGGAAACATAAACCCAGGGGAAGAGTACACAATGTCGGGAAGGGGAAGAGAGTAACAATGGAAAGGGACCTGGAGGTAATCATATCAGATGACCCTAAGGTTAGCAAGCAATGTGTGAAGGCAGTAGGGAGGGCTGGGGGGATACTGGGATGTATAGGGAGAGGCATCAGCAGCAGAAAACAAGAAGTTGTTATCCCTCTGTACAGACAGTTGGTGAGACCCCAATGGGTACTGCGTTCAGTTCTGGAGACCCCATCTCCGCAAGGAAATAGACAAGATGGAGGCAGTCCAGAGGAGGGCAACTAAAATGGTGTAGGGTCTGCAAGAGAAGCCATACGAGCAGAGACTAAAAGAGCTTAATATGTATATCCTTGAGGAAGGGGGGAGATGGGACATGATAAACTTTTAAGTACCTCAGTGGAATCAACCAAGTCCAAGAGGGTAGCATCTTTCAGAAAAAGAGATGTGTAAGAACAAGTGGACACAATTTGAAGATCGGGGGGGCGATGGCTCAGGGGCAATGTGAGGAAATATTTTTTCACAGAGAGGGTGGTGGATGCATGGAACCACCTTCCTGAGGAGGTTGTGGGGTCTAAAACTGTGGGAGAATTCAAGAATGCATGGGACAGACATAAGGCAATTCTTGTGGAGGTAGGAAGAAACAGGCTATTTGTTAACTAGGATCTGCAGCTTATCCAGTGGGTAGGGAAATGGGCAGACTAGGTGGGCCAAACAGTCCTTATTTGCCGTCAAAGCCTGTTTTTCTATGTTAGGACGAGTTCCTGGAGGACTGCCAGACTGAAACCGGCTCGGCGCCTGGAAGCAACGTCCAGGCTGTAATGCCCAACGAAGGTGTGCACGGAGTTCCAAGTAGCAGCAGCACAAAGAACAGGTTACTCACCTGTAACAGTAGTTCTAGGAGTGGTATATGTTGTTCATCCACACTCTTTGGCATGTCCCCTTCCACTTTAAATCTTGCTGGAAATCTTCTAGCTGGCTCCTCCCCATGATGCCAGATCTTAGCCCGCTGGAAACCACGTTGTGTGCGTCCACAGCCGGGGAGGTCAGGTGGGTCCGTGTGGATGAACATATACCACTCCTAGAAAGAGCAGCTACGCAAAGACTTTTTTCATAACAGTAGATCTTCTAGGAATGTCTCTTGCAGTAAGTCATTACTTCTGAGAGTTCCCGATAGGTGGTGCTCCAACACAGAAGTTTCTTCCAGCAGTCTCCACACCAGGGACCACCCACACTACCTCACTTCGACTGTGCCCATGAGAAGTGGTCCCTGTTAGCCTCAGCTGGTTTCAGCTTGGAAAAGCGAGGGACCAAGAGGAACCGAGGTACCAAAGCTTCCTAACCCTACATCGTTTTTCCTGTTGCAGAATGGCAGAGGGTTGGAGGGAGGGAAACTACTTACTGCAAGAGGCATTCCTAGAAGATCTACTGTTATGACAAAAGTCTTTGCGTAACTGCTCTATCTTGCACGGAATGGTCTCTTGAAGTAAGTCATTACTTCTGGGAGATTCCTAAGCAGTTATAAGGCAGTATGGTGGCCAAATATGGCATTCTGCCGTAAGGATAGTGTGGTCATAGGACCAATACATGTTGTGAATAGCATATCAGTATATAGAATATTTTTTGTATTCTATTTGTAAGTTGTTCCATTATCTTGTCTGTTATAGGTTATGGTTTAACTCCCTCCAGCTCTCTAACACTAAGTCGACCAAAATTGGTCCCTTTAAAGTCGCTCTCTGTAACCACCTCTTTGGCACCTGAAGCTCTAGTTGCCCTTAATCAACCTAATGTTGGGGTCCCTCCCTGTTTCTTGTCCATAGTCTTGACAATGTCCATTGGACTGCCCCCCCCCCTTTTTTTTTAAAATACGATTGCTATTTACTGCATGTAACTTTATTCCGTAAACCAATGTTATATTGTGTTCTTTTTATCTGTATTGCACCTGTATGTTACCACTGTTGCAGCTCACACTGTAACCATGTCTACCCTCCCTGTGTCGAGGTGCCTTTGTAAATGAGTCCCTGCTCAAAGGTTGTAAATCCGACTTTCAAAATAAATAAAATAAGCCAGACCTGCTATCATCAGGTGTTTATCAGATGTATTAAGAGAAATGGTAACCCGATTAGAGTGACACATGATAATCTTATCAATAAATCATAGTAATTTCACTATATCATGGAGTGAATAGTTGCTCTCAGTAATCTGCAGTGAAAAGGACAGTCTGAGCCAAAGGCCACTGTTGTTCCAAGTTGTAACAGTAGTTCAAATAATACAATGTTGGTCCTTAGAAGTGCAACAATGTAGCACGTTAAGAATCTTACCACATCAGTCAAGACAGTAGAAAAGTATCCATTTGGCATAAACAGGATACAAAAGTAGCAGATAATGTTGTAAAATGAAACAATGCATCTGTGGCAGAAAGAAAGTCAGTGATTCTTAGAATCAGTAGCTATATTCAATTTTGCATTTAGTCTTAAGCAACATGTGAAGTAAATGGTGACATATCCATCTTGTATTGCAATCGTACTTACAAGGGGGTCCCAGGTATGTCAGGGCCTGCAACCTTGTTAGGCATGAATCTGAAATGTTTGTAAGGTAAGTCCATTATGCGTACTGTTTGGAAAAACAGACGCTAAAGTAATAATGAACAATATAATCGAAATCATAAGGCAGTGGATTTCATTCTTGAGGTTAATGAAACGTGTGTAAAAAAATGTTTTTATTTTGCCAAGCAAAAAGACAAGCAGAGTTTAATATGTATAATCACTGTAAATGTACCCACCCTCGTTCATGTAAGTGCCTGGCATGATCAGGTGAAAGTCGCTTATATTCACAGAAGGTTGAAATATAATCCATACCAGGATATATATACTCCTATGTTTAAAACTGAGCAGCATTTCAGTGTTACTACAATTGTTCCTGATTTATGCCATTTCTATCCGATTTATCTTTCCCCGTTTCTTTCTACTTGACTTATTCTCTCGTTGTTAATCTCAATCCCCTCCCCCTCCGTCCCCCTCATTAACTCCTATGTGCTTACTCTTACAGACCCAGCCCTGTTTTCCCCAGTACTTAAGCCTGTTTGTTTTTCCTCTTTCCCCAGGGTCGTGAGAGCAACGCTTGAGAGAAGCCCTCCCCAGGTCCCCTGGTTCTCCCTGCCCGAAGCTCCAAGGCTGGCCGTAGGAAGGTGCGCGCTTCAGGACTGCACTCCGTTTTTAAACCTTGGTGCCTTTTTTCTTCAGCTCCCTGGCGCTGTTTTACTCACTGCTACAGCCAGCTTACAACTCAAATCTCCAGCCTGTGAATTTATTTGTGCCTATTATACTTAAATTAAATCCTGCCTGCTTCTGTTTAAGTTTAGCAGAATCTGTACCAGAGCAGCTGCTTGCAGGCTTGAATTTTTTTGGCCCCCACCCACCCCCTCCTCCACACTTTATTAAATACGCCTGTAATTCCGCCTACTTTCGTTTCAGCCTGTATATCACTTGAAGGGCAGTCCTACTCCACCCCCCTTGTTGCTTCTGTCTGAATTCTAACCAGCGAGGCAGTCCTATTTCCTTCCCTCACTCTTGCCTACTCCCAGTTTCCCTTGTCCTGCACATAATCTTTCTGCCAAATAACTCAGATGTGAGTGTATCCCATTTTTCTCCCCTTCCCCCTATTTGGCTCCCCCTGAACCAGTCTGCTTTTCCTTCTCACATATAGCGTTTTATTGAAATTCTTGCCTCTTGTGCATTATTGAGTTTTCGTCTGCCTACCCCTGGTCTCTAAGTGAATCACTCAATCTGCCTTTTATTATAGGTGCCTCCCTGTCCTTTAGTCACCATTCCTGCCATTGGATTCTGCTCTTTATTAGGGACTGTCCCCCCCCACCTCCTCCGAATCTAGTCCCCTAACTATCCAACCCTGTACCACTACTTCACCTCTACTTGTCTGTTTACCAGAGGTTTCTTTCACTACATAATGTTCTCTCTTGCCCGCCCAGGGACACTTCTGGTGATAACAGGATTACTACCCACCATTATTACCCTCTCCCACTCTCGTTTAATATATTAGCTGGAAACCCTGGGTCCCACTATCAGGAAGAATTCTCCTTTCTCTTTTCTAACCTTCTTCCAACTAGAACATCGCTCCTGTCTCTTAACCTGCCCCTCGACTTAACGCGTCCTACCAAATTAGGACATTTCCTACTCTACCACCCCCCCCCTTGCTTGCCCAAATGCCTCAAGCACAATTATCGATTCTACAAGAAGTTTGGGTGATGCTACTGTGCTTATCCTTATCTGGAGACATAGAATCTAACCCGCCGCCTCCCCCCTCAATGCCAGGCCCACTGATGACTCCTCATGGTTCTCCCTAAAGGCTTGAAAATTGCCCACATGAATATCAGAAGTTTACCTGCAAACTTTCCTGACCTTGAAGCCTGGATAGCCCACTATCGTCCAGATGTACTAGGACTGACTGAAACATGGCTCAGGCCAGTCATGCCTGATTCCATGTACAAAATAACTGGCTACAACTTGACCAGATCTGATCGTCCCACCAAACAAAGGGGTGGAGGGGTTGCCCTTTATTATAAAGAGCATCTCAATATCTCCGTACACCAGTCCTGGCTAGCAAGTCACTGTGAAGCTCTGCATACTGTTCTACAATTAGGCAGTGATAAAAGGCTAAATTTGATTTGTGCATACAATCCCCCAAAGGGGCTCTCCCTGGCTTAAATGGGCTCTTGGATTATCTGTCCACTCTAAAGGGTAGATCTGAAATCATATTAATGGGAGATTTCGACCTAGACCTATTAGGGGGCCATGCCGGTTTGTACACTGAAGCTCTCGCCTGACTTAACCTAGCTCAACTGATTTCTAGTCCTACACGAATCTCAGCCAATTCTGAGCACCAATCTCTCCTGGACTGGATGGCTACAAATAAAATAATTGCTGCAGGGATCTTTTCTGATTCTATTAGTGATCACCTGCCTACTTTCTGTGTTTGGAATGGCCACTGCCCTAAACCCCCGCCAAGAATCATACAATTTCGGGATTTTGCCAAACTAAACCTAACTGCACTTCTTGATATTAATAACATTGACTGGTCTAACCATCACACTGAGGATGTAAATACAGCACTTGAATACCTGATTTCTCAGCTTCTAGCCCTTCAGGATCTGCACATCCCTCTGAAAAAAGGCATCTCTGGGGCTCCCCTAACAAATGGCTAAAAAAAAAGAACTCCTTTGAACCATGAGAAAAAGAGACAAGGCCTGGGCCTTGGCGAAGAAGTCCCTATGGTCAGAAGACTGGGATAACTATAGACAATTGAGAAATGCCTGCAAAAAAGATGTTCAGATGGCCAAAAGGAACTACTGCCCTAGGCTTCTCCAATCCTCAGTGGGTGATACCAGGGGTTTTTGGAACATCAAAAATTTCATAGGCAAAGGCCCAAGACGGCTATTACCGACATGAAACTGAATGACGCAAACTGTAATAAGTTACCTACTATTGCTAATGCTCAATTCTTGGATCTGTCCGAATACCTTGAGAAATGTAAGCAACCTCTTGCTCCACCTCCTGAGGTGTAAATTCTACCTGAAACCTCCTTTCGTCTCAGATTAGTCTCCTCTACGGAGGTGCTGCATCTCCTTAATTCAGTATCCCCACATGGATCTGCGGACCCAGATGGGTTACTGTCGGGCTTTATCAAATAGGCAGCTCCAGCTCTTGCTGTCCCTATTGCTAGAATTTTCAATCTTTCCATACTTACCCAGACAGTGCCTACGCTGTGGAAAACCACTCGTGTTGTCCCTGTTCACAAAAAAGGGGATACCAAAAATATGGCAAATTAGACAGACTGCCATTCTCGCTACCCTAAATAAACTTCTTGAGAAGGCCGTCACCACCCAGGTCTCAAATTACCTGCACCTTCACAACCTTCTACCCCCTGCCCAACACGGATTCCGAACAGGGCACAGCACCACAACAAGCTCTACTTCAGTTGAGTAACGAAGTCCTTACGACGATTTACAAGAGCCTGCTCACAGGGGCCGTATTCATCGATCTCACAAAGGCATTTGATCTTGTGAATCACTCTCTGCTACTCTCCGAACTGTCCTGCCTTGGCTTTGACCAGTTGGCCATCTCCTGGTTTGATAGCTACCTCTTAAGGAGGTTGCAATTTGTTCAAATTGAAACTGCTGTCTCAAATCTTTCCTCTACCTCTGATGGAGTCCCCCAAGGTTCCATTCTTGGCCCTCTACTTTTCTCTGTTCATTCACAACCTGCCCTCCCTTCCCTGCTCTTCGTTGATCCTTTATGCTGATGACATGGTGCTTCTCTCTCGTGGTAATGATCCCTCATCAGTAAGGGCAGATCTTCAAGCTGACTTCAACTGCTTGCAGGACTGGTTAGTACAAAACAGGCTCCTACTTAATGCTAAGAAAACCGTGACTATGCTTTCTGGCTCCCCCTCTAGAATCAGATCTCTTGCTCCGGATATTTTGATACATTCTCTAGATGACTCCCCTTTGGAATAAGTTACCTCTCTCAGGTATCTAGCAGTCACTCTTGACCCATCTCTTGACTTTAACCTCCACACTGCGGCTACATGTAAGGCGGTTTACTCCAAGCTTGGTCTTGCCTTTAAAATTAGGTCCTCCCTCAATGATGCTGCACAGCTTGCTATAGCACAAGGTTTTCTCCTCCCTTCTTTGACATATTGCTCACAGGTTTACCTTAAAGCCAGCAAAGGAGCTCTCCAGAAATGGAACACCTGCTATAAAAGTATATACAGATTTGCTCTCTCTGCTCACAGACTTACCCATCATTGTCATCTCTACTCTAAACTGAATTGGCTCTCCCCAGCTTCGCTCAGACACTATTCTGCTGGCTGTGTGATTGATAATATCAGAACGGGGACCCCAGAATACCTTGCTAAACTGTTAATGCAGCCCTCCCAAGCATACCTCCTCAGGACATCTGCTCAAACCCAACTTGAAATTCCCAGATATCTCACTAAAAAAAGGAGACCTTTCCTTTGCCATATCTGCCCCCATTCCAGGAACTCTATTCCCCCCACATCAAACTCTCCAAATCCCACAAGGCCTTTAAACTGGGTCTTCGAGCACACCTAATAGAATCAGACTGCTGCTCGTGTGCTGTAACTTGAGACTTACTCCTAGCAGGTTTTCCTCCCCTTGGCACTTACTGTTTCCCTTCTTGTTTCTAAAATCATCATGTTCCTACATCCATCAGGAATCCTAATGTTATAAAAGCTACTTATTTTAAGTTTGTTTGCTGTATGTAGTTCAGTTAGTCAATGGTGTATCATCTGGCGAAATTAATTAATGTAAGGTTATTTGTTTTCTCTTAGTTGTCACTGATAAGGACTACATAATCACACGTCCCCCAAAATGTAAAGCATCATGGGCTGCATATGCAAACCACCACAGATTATGCTGGTTCGACTTTAAGCAGAAATGCATGGCGTCGAAAGGCTTCTCACACAGTTTGCAAAGGGTGCCAACAGAAGACACAGACACGTGTTTAGTCCTACCAGGACTCATCTGTATGCCTTGTCCATTTGACACCCCAGTGGAATGAACCAGCTACCCTAAGATGGTCTATCTGGGTTATGTTGTGGTGAATAAGGACTGTACTTGTCAGTATACTGTCAAATGTTTTGTTCTAACTTCATGCTGCATCATGAAATACTTTATACTGTTGACTCTGGTCTCTCCTGCCTGTACTCTCCCGGGTCGTGCCTGAATATAGGCAATACTCTTGTCTAGTGTACTTACCCAGCAAACAAAAACCAAATAAATATATAGAATGTCTCTCAGCATGTGAGTAGTAGTAGTAGGTGGACCCATTCGTGGGAAGGACATGGGAGTCCCAACGCACAACAGGTCTAGAGGCATCCCTATGGAATGGCCGTGATGGTCTGTAAGAGTGATACCTCAGGAAAGTGGCTAGATGTATAGAGCCCATTGTAAAAGCCCTCAGTCTTTGGTTGAAGCTCAAAGAGGTCTCCGAGGCCTAGAAGAGGAGACCGGGATGGAGTGTGAGTTTTTTAGTTTTTTGGGGACCAGGAGGATTGCAGGAAAAGGCCAACTGGCAAAGTGCAGACCAGGGGAAAACAGAATCCCCATGGGAACACGAGCAGGGGAAATGGAACTATAGGGAAAGGGTGGAAGGTAGTCTTGCTAAATGCCAGGAGCTTGGGCAATAAAATGCCTGAGCTCCAGGCGATGCTAACTGAGGGCAGTGGATGTGGCAGCGGTCACTGAGACTTGGGCCACTGCAAGACATGACTGGGACCTGAACCTGGAGGTTACACTATGTCCAGGAAGGACAGGGGGAGGGAAGGAGGAGGGGTAGCAATGATAGTCAAAAACTGCATTAGCATAGGGAGTAGAGAGGTGGAGGGAACCGTGGAGGCGATTTGGGTCACCTTGATAACAGGGGGCAAGAGAGTAAAAATAAATTGGTGTATAGACCCCCTGCCCTGGCGGGAGGAGCTGGAGGACAGTCTGGTGGCAGATGTTAGGAGACACTGCAGACTGGGCAGAGGCAGTGGTGGTGTTGGGGACTTAAACATGCCAGGAACAGACTGGGAGACTATGACATCCTCTGTAACCAGGGAACAGAGGTTGTTGGATGTCTCAAGACGCGCTCCTAACTCAGCAGGTGAGGAACCCACCAGGAGGCACGGGTACTGGATGTGGTCCTGGCAGACAGTGACCAGATTGGGGCCTGGAGGTAAGGGACCCATTGGCGGGAAGTGACCATGCCACAGTCTGGTTCTGCCTGGACCTAGGAGGGTAGAAGGCTGCACAAAGACGAAGTAACCCGACTTCAGGGGCGATTTTAGGAAATGGGAAGGATCCTTAAGGAGCATTTGGATGGGATTGGGTCAGACATGGACGCTGATAGTAGGTGGGAAATCATCAGAGAGGGTGCAGGATGCTACCAGCACCTGTGCAAGAGTAAGACTAAATGCGGTAGGGCCCAAAACCCTGTTGGTGGTCCAGGAGGTGGTGCGGGGAAAGAAAGCAGCCTATAAGCAATTCAAGTACTCAAGGAGTGAAAGGGATCGAGGGGAGTACGAGCTGATGGCTAGAAGGGCCACTATAGTGGTGAGGGCGGCTAAGGCAAGGAAGGAGCAGAACCTGGCCAGGGAAATTAGGAGAGGGAACAAGGGGTTCTTTAGATACATTGGGGAAAGACGAAGGGTGAAGGGGCAGATTAGCAGGATTAAATCAGGGGAGAGATGGGCACAAGACCCGGGGGAGCTGGCTGAGGTACTAAATGAGTACTTCACCTCAGTTTCACCAGGGAAAATGGGGTGCTGCATCATACATGGGAGGAGACAGAGATACTGAGGGGGGGCCCTTACCGATCAGCAGGTCTGGGGAGGGGAGGCATCACTGGCAGGTGGGGAGGGCTAAGCAGGGAGAAGAGGCACGGAAGTGAAATCACAGCAGAGAGAGTGAGGGAAGCCCTCAGCTCCCTTAAGACAGAGAAAGCACCGGGCCGGATAAATTACATCCCAGAGTGCTGAAGGAACTTGCAGATGTCCTGGCGAAACCCCTGGCAGAGCTTTTCACCATCTCTCTGAGGACAGGGTGGGTGCCCCAAGACTGGAAGGTGGCGCATATAGTGCCTATCCACAAGGGGGGATCAAGGGAGGTGGCAGGGAACTACAGGCCTGTCAGCCGGACATCGGTGGTGGGCAAGGTGATGGAGGGCATTGTCAAGGAGAGGCTAGGGGGGGACCTGGATAAGTCAGGGTGCCTGGACGATAGACAGCATGGATTCATCCCGGGGAAATCGTGTCAGACAAACCTGGTGGAGTTCTATGACTGGGTGACAAGTACCTTGGACCTGGGTAGACCAGTGGATGTCCTCTTTCTAGACTTCAGCAAGGCATTTGACTCTGTTCCTCACGTGGGCCTGTTGGATAAGCTGGGAGAAATGGGGTGGGGAAACAGATGATCAGATGGATAGGCAATTGGCTCCAGGACCCGGACCCAGAGGGTCGTAGTTGGTGGGACAGTCTCATCCCCAAGGAGGGTCATTAGTGGGGTCCCAGGATCAGTCCTTGGGCCTTCTGTTCAAACGCCATGATCTGACATAAGGACAGGAATCAGGAGGAGATGAGTCTCTTGCAGATGACCAAACTGGGGCGGTGGGTGGATGGGGAGGAGGGAGGTGGCCCTACAGGGGACCTGGAGGCTCTGGAAAGATGGTCTAGAAAGTGGAAGCTGAGGTTCAATGCAGGGAAATGCAAGGTACTCCACCTGGGGGCAGAAACCCAGGCCAAGTGTCACACCCTGGGGGAATGCTACAAGTCTCGATGGCTGAGAGGGACCTGGGGTGGTGGTGGATGTCAAGATGAACAACTCTGAGACTTGTAGGAGGCAGCAGCCAAGGCCAACAGGATGCTGGGATGCATCTCTGGGGATCACCTCCAGAAGGAGGAAGTGATACTCCTCTGTATAACTGCTTGGTGAGGCCGCACCTTGAGTACTGCATGCAGTTTGGAGGCCACACTTAAAGAGGGACATTAACCTCCTGGAGAGGGTCCAGAGGAGGGCAACCAAAATGATTTGGGGCTTGGGGACAGGACCTATGAGGAGAGGCTCAAGAGCTAAATATGTACACATTGGAAGAGAGAAGGGACAGGGGACATGATAGAGGTCTTCAGGTACATGAAGAGGGTAAACAGGGAGGAACAGTCAGGGTGCTTGAAGGAAGGGGCCACTGAGGGCATGGGTGGAAGCTGGAGGGGAAGATTCAGGGAGAAAGGAGGAGGTGCTACTTCACTGAGAGGTGGTGGAGCCATGGAATGCACTGCCTAGGGGCTGGTGGAGGCAGAGACAGTGGAGGGGTTCAAGAGGGGTGGGACAGGTACAGGGAAGGGTTCTGGAAGCAAAATCCAATGCAGCAAGAATATCCGGAACTGGGAAGGGAGAAGCCAGAGAAGGCGAGGGGGACAGCAAGGTCAGCACCCAGGGTGGGGGCTGACCAAACAAGCAGACACGAAAGACTGTTAGGCCTATTCTGCTGGCATTTTAGTATGTTAGTATGTTAGTGAGAGGAAGAGGCGCCGGGTCGGCTTTGTTGTCTTCCCTGTCACTTGTTCTCTGCCCTTAAAGGTTTCTCATTTAGTATAATTAGGTCCTGTTTTGTATGAATAATTATACTGAGAGCGTGGTTTGGAATACATGTATTATACTGTCTCTAGTTGTCTGCCTGAGGATTGTAGATCATCCAGTATCGTTGGTCACCTGAAAAGGGGGCATTAACCACTTCTGTTGAATATCAGGCGCTAGCCCTGAGAGTCGGAGCCATGCCTGGCGGCGTATGAGAACACCGACTGCAGAGGCCCTGGCTGAAGCATCAGCAATATCGTATCCTGATCTTAATAAATGTCGAGAAAGAAAAGTGAAGGTATTTATTATTACTCTTTTTCAGGGGATGAAGGCAGTCTGTTTATAATGTCCCCAGCAGAGGTGCTCACCGTATGCTGGTATTTAAGCATGTGTCCCATGTAATTAAGTATTCTGATATTTAGTGTGTTTAGAGCAAACATTTTTTCCCCATATAATCAAAACGGATGAGACGTTAAACCGAGGTCCCATCTGCCTGGATTGGTGGTAGTTCAGGTGGATGTTAAAGATCCCATGGCACTTATTGAAAAGAGTAGGGGAATTTCCCCAGTGTCCTGGCCAAATTTCCCTCATTCACTAAAAATACCACCAACAGCTTAATCTGGTTCAAGGTCAGTTGGCATTCATCTGTATCCCCCTCCCCCGGGTCGTGCCTGAAAATAGGCAGGATTTGTCTAGTGCACTTACCCGGTCAACAAAAGCTAAATAAATAAATAAATAAATAAAAACGTCTAGAGTCTCTCTCTGGAGGTATTGTATTTGTAAGTTTAGGTTTGCCAGTGCAGTAGTGAGCAGCTGCAATAACCACAGAGTCCGCAGTGTGCATATTCATTAAACCTTGATAATTAAGAGGAGGCTAATATAGCCGGTGTGCTTTTCTAGGTACCTCCTGAGCCACAACGGGTTGGCTCCATGCTTCAATAAACGCACTTCTGAATGTTGGTATGAAAGGAGGGACTGACCGGATCGGTTCTTCCAGAAGGTCCAGATATTCTGTCATATCTTTACTTAATCCATCTTGTTCCGTTGTGGTAAGCCCCATTGTTTTTCTGTATTTGTAACGTATTTCGGGGAATGAGGGGTCATCCAGTGGAGAAATTACCTTTAGTGGTTCTAGTAAACCTTCGTCCCAGTAAGATGGTCCATCATAAGAGGACTCATAACCTCTTGTACTAGAAAAATCATCATAATGTGTGTGAAGTTCCGAATTTGTATAATAATCTGGAAAATATTCTTCTGAACAGCCATGAGGAGGTATTACTGGTGCGTGTTCTAGCTCTGTGCGTGCCCCTTTTGATGGAGGCAGAGACAGTTTGTGACTGGGGTTTATGTCTCTGATTGTTTGTACGGTCAAAGTCCACAGAATCTAACACTCTATTTACTATTTCTTCAATATCTGAAACTTGTGAGGATGGAAGTGCCATGTAAGCAGGCTCAGAGTCCAGTGTACATAGTGATGGGGGATCAATTTGTGCCTAATGGTAAAGTGATCCAGTACTTTTTTAGCGTCTTTGTTCACCACCGACTGGTGTGTGGGTACCATGCACGAGTGCAAATGAGGCTGGTTTGCCTCTGTGTTCCACAATCCGTGCACCTCTGCCAGCACCAGGAGCGCTGTTAGACAGGGTTTTTCATCCCCCACCCCCTCCACTGATTAAATACATCTACTTCCCGCCCCCAATCCACTGAAGCCTCTCTGATTGGCCCAATACCCCTGCTGTTCATAGGCCATCCCAACCTCTGGCTCCAGCCTACCCTCTACTGGCTGTCAAGTTTCCTCACCCCAACTATACAGTGCTCTCTGACTTGCTACATGTTTTTTACTCCCTGTACCCAGGGAACATGTCTCCTCGGACTGGACAGATGCTACTCCTAACTACCTTTCTCCCTGCCTTCCACCTCTCCTGTCCACTCCCCCCCTTCCCTAGCCTGCCTGCCCCTTCATGCTGCATCTCGGCAGCTCTCTATAGCCTCCAAATTCAATGACCAGCTCACCCCCCCAACACAAACTGGTCCCACTGCACCTTACGACCCTGCCCCTTCCTCCTTGCTACATCGCACTCTTAGGCTAATCTTCACCTAATTACCTTCCGATCAGCTGCCCATAAATGCCCTCCTATTCTGCCCAAACAGCGGACAACAGCCCTCAGTTGCACACAAGTGTTCACTAGCTACCTTACTATCTCTTACTACTTGCAGCAGGGGACATACATCCTTACCCCGGCCCCTCAAACCTACCTGTGGTGCATTTAACAGCAGGCCCCTACACTAACTCCACTGGAGACCACCTCCCACAGGGTCTGCACCTCCTGCACCTAAATATACGTAGCTTGCCCCTTAAACTTGACTCCCTCCAGTTACTCACAGCACACTATGCTCCTGATGTCATCGTCCTCTCTGAAACTTGGCTAAATAAACAAGTCCCTGGCTCCTCGATTGCTATTCCAGGCTATGCAATTGCCAGTCAGGACAGGTCAACTAGAGGCGGTGGTGTGGCTATCTATGTAAACTCTGATCTGCGTTTCTCAACCACCCTAGCCAAAGCTGAACCCAATGCCCATGAAATTCTCTTGCTTCAACTGACTCTCCCCTTCTCCCTCCCAATGTACACAGCTGGAGTCTATTGCCGGCCTGGCTTCCCAGCTTCATCTGTCACCTATCTCCTAGAAGAAACTGCCTCCCAAACCCCTACTGGTGAATTCTATGTCATGGGTGACTTCAATCACAACTGGCTAGCTCCCTCCTTCAACAAAACCCAGACGGACATCGCCTCGCTTAACCTCTCACAAACCATCTCCAAGCCCACATGCCTAAACTCCAAATTGGGAAATCACTCACTACTTGACTGGGGCCTCACCAGTCACCCCAACCGGGTTATTGCTTCGGGGCTCCTACCCGATTCCTTAAGTGATCACCACATTATTTATCTAGTCCGGAAATCCACCGACCTCGACCCCCTCCAAAGTTCATACTCCAACGTTCCTACAAATCTCTAAACCTTGCCTCTGTGCTTGAAGACTTGGCTCTTGCTTGCTGGGAATCCCCTGCCAAACCCTGCTCCATCGATGATGCCTTCCTTAATTTCCAAAACACGTTCCACCAAGTCTGGGACGTTCACGCCCCACTGCGTCGCTCCAGGGTACATGGCTATCATCTGCCCTGGATCACTCAGGAACTGACAGCCTGCCAAATAGCTTGTGACAAAGCATGGAGCACTCACAAAACCTCACACCTCCCAAGCGACTCATCTATCGGTCTCTACGCAACAAATGCACCAGAGCAACCCACCTAGCTAAAGCGGAATACTTCAGCTCCTCCCTTCGTTCCAACTTAAACGATCCATCCAAATTCCGGAAGGTGATTCACTCTGCCTTCTCCCCCCAACTGCCCACCCTCCTCCTGCGTGAACAATTCCCTCCTCACTGAGCCACAGGATGTCGCCACTGCATTCAACACACATTTCTCCTCCTGTGCCTCGGCCCTCCTCTCTTCCCTGCCCACCTCGGTAACACTCAGTCCTCCTCCCGTATGTTATAATTCCAGTGGGCCCCCCACCTTCAAAGTAATCCTGCCAGTTGACATCCTCTAAGCCCTTCAGGCCCTCGACACAACAAAAGGAAAATCCCCCTGATGGCCTCGACTGCAGTCTCCTCCACCTCTCCGCCCCAGCCATTGCAACCCTCCTCGCCACCCTCTTAAACTTCTCCTTTTCCTCTGCCGCTGTACCCCAGGTCTAGAAGCAGGCCATCGTCATCCCTCTCCCTAAAGGGGGCCTCACCACCTCCCACTCACCAAGCTGTCAGGTTCAGGGATTGAAGGTCGGTAAGAAGAGCCTTCCCCTGATTGACTGAGATCAGGTCCGGGTGTGCTGAAAGACGCCACGTGAGCCTGTTGCTGAGGAGATCTGGATACCAGAACTGGCGTGGCCAGTCTGGGGCTACCAGGATCACCTGTGCCTTGTCCCTGCTCACCTTGAGGAGCACCCTGTGGATCGAGGGAAATGGAGAGAAGGTGTAGAAGAGGCCTGGGGTCCACAGCTTTGAGAAGGCATCCCCCAGCAGCAATCCTCGCTGAGGGGGCGGGCATGAAACAGCCTTAGCTTGGTGTTTTCCTGGAAGCAAACAGCTCCACCATCGGTTTGCCCCACTGGGAGAACAGGCTGTAAGCTACCTCTGGGTGGAGAGACAACTCGTGGGATGTCTCGCCTACATGGCTGAGAGCATTTGCCAGTGGATTTGAGGCTCCTGCCACATGGATGGCTAGGAGATCTGCCTACAGACGGCAGACGATGGTCCAGATGTGGAGCGCCTCCCTGCAAAGCATCCAGGAGTGCGTGCCGCCCTGCTTGCTGAGACAGTACATGGTCGTGGTATTGTTCATCTGGACTTGAACCACTTGACCCCGAAGCTGCTGAGCAAATGCTGTCAGTGCCAGTCTGACCACTCTGAGCTCTAACAAGTTGATATGGTAACGGGACTCTGAGGGTCCAGAACCCGTGGGCCCTGTTGTCCCCTATGTGGGCCCCCCAGCCCATGAGAGGCGCATCGGTCGCAAGGACGATCTACCACTGGAGAGTGTCCCACATCTTCTGGGTCACAGTGATCAGCTGGACAAAATGACCTTGGCGCAGAGTCCACTGGGCAGCCAGCTTCCACTGAAGGGGTCAAATGTGCCACCTGATCCGACCGACCACAGTAGTACAGGCCACCATGTAACCCAGAAGGCGCAGAAAGTCCTGGTCAGGGTGCAATTGCCCAACCAGAAATGATTGGGCAAAGAAGGAAAGAACCTCTGTCCTGTCCGCCGGGAGCCGAACTCTGCCCTGATCAAGCACATCACCCGAGATGGCACGAGCTCCGACCCAGACTCACTGATCAGGAGGCCAAGTTGAGAGCAGGTCTGAAGGGCCAGGTCCCTGGACCTCTCCAGCTCTTGCTGGGCGGAACTCGCCAAGAACCAATCGTCGAGGTAAGGGTATACTCTGACCTCTCGACCCCTGAGATAGGCTGACACCACTGCGATGCATTTTGTGAAGACGCGTAGGGTCGATGACAGGCTGCATGGCATGGCTCAGAACTCGTTAAGGGTGCCTTCTGCTCTGACACGGAGGAACCGCTGGTGAGACGTACGGATTGGGATGTGAAAGAACGCGTCCTGGAGATCCATGGAGCAGAACCACATGTTTTGCTCTAGGGATGGTATGATCTGGGACAGAGTTACCATAGAAAGGTGCGTGGCCTGAGATGCTGATTCAGGTCGTGCAGATCTAGAATGGGGCGCCAGCCTCCTGTCCGCTTTGGGACCAGGAAGTACCTGGAAATGAACCCTGGGTTGACTGGAGGATCTGCCAGTCAGACCACTGCCTCCGTGAGGAGGAGCTGGGCTATGTCATCTCTCAGAGCCGATTGAGTGTAGGCTGATACTCTCTCCTCCCGTGGAGCGCGGGTTCTGCTGGGAGGGTACTGCTCAAATTCTAGAAGCAGACCCTGGCCGATCACTTCAAGGACCCACCTGTCCATGGTAACAATGGACCAGGCGGAAAGGAAGTGGCTGAGTCGACCCTCCATGGAAGACCCAGAGCTGGCATCATGGGGTTAGGGATGGTAACCTCTATCCCGTCCCTGGGCATACTTGGAGGAAGGGGGTCCAGGGCCTGAATCCTGACCTCCCTTACGGACATGGGAAGGTCAGAGCTTGGGCCGGGGGCGCCCAGCCTGAGACTGCTGTTGCTGTCCACACTGAAAGGAGGATTGCTGGGCTGCAGGAGCAGGGTGCTGAAAAGGCTTCTTTTTATGCTGCTGCCTTTTATGGCCAGAGACACTGAGAAAAAGTGGCAAGAGTCCAATGTGGCATTGGACTGCTCGATTCGCTGAAAGTGACCATCCACACCTGGGCTGAAGAGATCAGTACCCAGAAAAGGAACATCAGCAAGTTTGTGCTGGATATCCGCCGTAAAGGTGGAAAGCCTCAGCCAAGCCCTGCAGCATGAAGCGACAACTGCTGCCACCGAATGGGTGCACGAGTCCCCAATGTCCAGAGCCGTCTGAAGTTGCTGCTTGGCAATGGCATGGCCTTGGACCCGGACCGGTTTGACCGTGGTCTGGAGGTCCGCAGGGGGTTGTGGGAAACTTCATCCAAGAACTCAAAAAGGGCATAGGAGAAGTGCTCCATGACGACAGCAGAGCTCGCCCGACAGAGGCCGCATAGACCTTCCTGGCGGAATGGTCCAATTTCTTGGACTCCTTCTCCAGGGGTCTATTGGTGTCGGCACAACTGCCTGTACATCCGAACAGAGAGGCGGTCATAAGGCTCTTGGCCAAGGGATGTTCTGTGAATCCCGAAAGGGACCAGATTGCCACAGCATAAGAAGAAGAAAAAGAATCAGCATTTATATAGCGCTTTTCATACACAGTATCCCAAAGCGCTTTACAAGCAAATGCTAGACTGGTAGTGAAGTGACTGAATGTGTGGTGGCAGCCATATTGCACATCATCACCCACACACAGCCTGGATAATTGCATGAACCGGTTTATGGAAAGGGGAATGTCGGCCAGGACACCAGGAATGTTCCCTGCTCTTTGCGAAAAGTGCCCTGGGTTCTTTTACTTCCACCTGGACACCCTCCACGACAGCAACAGGATGGGCAGAAGGGACCTCGGTTTAATGACTCATCCGAAGGACGGCACACCCCAGCAGTACAGCACCCCCAATACTGCACTCAGATGCCAGCGATTTTTAGGTGCAAGTCCAATCCCGGTGTGGGACAAGAACCCACAACTTTCGACCTTCTGGTCCAGAGGTGGATGTGCTACCAACTGAGCCACGTTGTGGGCCATATGGCAAGACAGAGCTGGGCAGGAGGCAGGATGCTGCCAGAGGTCCAAGGCCGGGCCAACAATGGCTTCAGCCACAGGAACGGCTTCCGCTGGGACATCCCCTCTCTTGAATGCATCAGTGAGAGGGTACTCCACTCGTTTCTGGATAGGTTCCAGGGGTATCCCCATGGATTTGGAGATCAGGCAGAGAATCCCTTGAGACGACGAAGGGCCTTCCTCCGTCGACAGATTAATAGCTGACTCATCATCCCGCAGATGAGAGTAAAGGTCGGTGTCCCAGAATCCGAAGAATTCGGGTACAACGGTCGACCGCCAAGGTCACCCTCCACATGCCTAGGGCGATCAGGCGTGAGGGTGAAAGAGATCCTATGAGGAAGACCTGGAGTTGTCAGAGCTTCCTTCGTAGAAGTCCCTCCCAAAGGCTGTTTAGGTGGTGATTCCACCACTATCGGTGGGGAGACCATTTTTGGCCAAACCAGAATGGTTTTAGCCAGCTCCGCGGCCGGGGGGCAGATTTCACTGGCTCCAAGGGAGCTGGCTTCAGCATGGGAAGCGAGAGCCAAGTAATGGCCGGAGTAGAGACCGGGGTCAATTTCTGTCCGGACAGGATCAGCTGTTGCCACAAGATCCTCGCAGTGTCAACGGAGTTTCCGTCAAGGCCTCTCCTCATCCAAGGAGGACGAGGATGACTGATTGCGTTGCCTCTTTTGAGCCAGCGCCTTCCTTGGCCTGTCGGTCGAGGGGTCAGGAGATCTCAATCTCGATTGGACTGGCTGAATCGGTCGCTCGGGAGATGCCGGTAGGACCAGTGACTCCCCGGGAACAGGGACCGGTTCCTCGATGGGTTTCCCAGCTGGCTGGGTCTTCTCATCGGGGAGAAACAGGACCAGAGTCCTATTAAGAGAGTCGTCGCACAGATCGGGCGACAACGGATCGATGGGATCAAGAACGATCTAAACCTCATTGATCAAGACCTCGGTCGACTTGCCAGACAGCAGGACCAAGAAACCAGCAGCCAAGGATGCAGTCTCGACCGAAGTTGTAACTGCCCACTCCTGGGACAGAGCGCTCATGATCACAAGAGCGTCTTCGCCGAGATGAAGATTGATTCTGGTCCTTCTCCCTTTTACGGGACAGAGAAGAGTGTCAGCCTGCAGGTCCTTCACTCTTAGTAGGGAGAGAGAACAACACAGCTCTCAGAAAGAGCCCGAAAAAGTAGAGCCCAAGTTGAGAGGAATGAATAACGACAGAGAAGAAGACTCTGCGCCCCATGCCGCTTCTTCTTCGAAGGCCTGCATTTACCCAGCTGCTCCATGGATCCCACAGCTGCAGAAACCACCCACAGGGCCTCCTTTGATTTCACTGGAGGATTTAGTTTGAAAAGCGAGACACATCTCGCAAATCATAGTGTCATGGTCACCACCCAGACTGTAAATGGATGTGGCATGCGGATCAGTGCATGACATTTTTTGGCCGCACGGGCAAATCCGGAGGAAGATTTATCTTCCATGATAAGGTGAAATGAGTCACCATCGCTAACTCGAATGAGTCGCAGTTTCGGTAGAACCAAAGGTTTAGAAGTCAGGGCCTACTAAAAGCGTGAGCAAGGAGGAGGGAACCTGAATCTTCCAGCAGAAATGAAGATCTGGCTCCATGGGGCGCAGCCAAGGGTTATACCACTCGAGAGAGTGGGTGGAGCCAGCTTGAAGACCTTCCGGCAAGATTTAAAGGGGAAAGGGACATGCCAAGAAGTGTGGATGAACAACATATCCACAATCTTAGAAAAACAGGTTGCTCACCTGTAATAATAGTTCTAGGAGTGGTATATGTTGTTCATCCACCCTTACTGGCATGTCCCTTCCCCTTTATGATCTGCCGGAAGTCTTCAAGCTGGCTCCTCCCACCCACCTGGGTGGTACAACTCTCGGCTCCGCCCCATGACGCCAGATCTTGGCCCACTGGAAGCCAGGTTTGTGAGTCCACAGCCGGGGAGGTCGGGTAGGTCTGTGTGGATGAACATATACCACTCCTAGAACTACTGTTACAGGTGAGTAACCCGTTTTTCTAGGATCATGGATATGTTGTTCATCCACACTTATTGGCAGACTCCTACAAGTTCTCCGGGAGGAGGGAAGCAAAACACACACCCCCACTGATACTCGCTTGGGAAATAGAGACTGGAGAACTGAGGCCCCAAAATCAGCATCCCAGCGTGACTCAAGGTCGATGCGGTAATGGGTAATGAAAGTGTTTGCTAACTTCCAGGTAGCAGCCAGACAGATTTCCTGGATAGGGATGTCCCTGGAAGCAGCCACCGATGCAGCGGTTTGGCGGTAGAATGAGCTCTTATCCCTCTGGGAGACTACATGCCTGCCAACTCATAGCACAGACTTATGCAAGATGTAATCCACCTTGCAATATCCCTTTTGGCTGCAGGTCTGCCAGAAGTGGCTTCAGCGTAGGTGACAAACAGCTGGCGAACCTCTCCCCGAATTTCTGCCATCCTCTCCTTGTAATAGGAGAGAGCTCATCTCAGATCTAAAGTATGGAGCCTGTACTCTGCCTCTGAGGTGTAATTAGGGTAGTACACTGGTAGAGTTAACACCTGGTTAAGGTGAAACTCTGACACCACCCTCAGAAGGTATTTCGGGTGGAGGCATAGGACAACCTTGACCCAGTGGAAGACCAGATAAGGGGAGTCCACCGAAAGCACCTGGAGCTCCCCTGTCCTTCTGACAGACGCGATAGCCACCAGGAAGGCAGTCTTCCACGACAAGTGTGGCAACGCACTTGTGCATTGGTTCGAATGGCTTGCCCATGAGCTTTGCCAGTACCAGCAGTAGATCCCACGGAGGTGGAAGTTCACGCACTGGAGGGGATATGTGATCCAGGCCTTTGAAAAAGTGCCCAACCACTGTCTCCTGTGCCAATGTCAGCTGACCGTCCCGTGCTCGGTAAGCAGAGATGGCTGCAAGGTGCACGGGTCGATGACCGAAGGACTCCCTTTGGGGAGAGAGAGAGAGCATGGTAGTCAAGAATGTTAGACACTGGACAGGACAGAGGGTCCAGGCCCTTGCCCGTCCACCAAATGGAAAGTACAGTTACTTAAGAACCTACGCAACAGTAGATCTTCGAGAGAGGCTCTTGCAGTAGGTAATTACATATAGGACTGATGCCGGCCAGCATCAGGACCAAACTGAAAAATTTCTAGCTAGCAGTCTCCAGCAGGGGACCGCCCCCACGTCAAGTGATAGACGTCATGTGACGTCAGTATAAAGGGGTGATCCCCCATGCCCGCATTCCAGTTCTTTCCCGCCAAAGGCCAAGACAAGACAGAAGTGGATATTTACCTTCCTGGAAAAGGAGCTGAAAAAACTTTGGGGGATGGAGGGCGGTAAGGTATTACCTACTGCAAGAGCCTCTCTCGAAGATCTACTGTTACATTAAGTTCTTGTGTAACTGTACTATCTTACTTCGAGAGGGCTCTTGCAGTAGGTAATTACATAACGGACTGAGTCCCAAGCAGTCTGGAACAAGAAGAAGCAAACGGGAGGAGGAAAGCTACTCAGAACTCTCTGGTTGTGAAGGCCTTAGGAGAGGAGGCCTTGCAAAACAGCCAGCCCGAAACCTGCTCTACAGCGAGAGGCAATGTCCAAACTATAATGTGTCGTTAAGGTATGGACAGAAGTCCAAGTGGCGGTTGCACAAATGTCAGCCACTGACACGTTCTTGAAACAAGCCGCAGAGGTAGTGACCTCTCTGGTGGAGTGGCCTCTAACTTGGCCCGGCAGGGTCTTGTTGTACTTGTCATAACAGAAAGTGATACAATGAGCCAACCATTTCGATATGCATTGCTTAGAAACTGCATTGCCTTCTCTTTTATGGACAAAAGAGACAAACAGTTGATCAGGCTTTCTGAGATCCTTTGTCCTGTTGGTGTAGTATCTCAGAATTTGGTGAACATCCAAAGTATGCAGGAGGTACTCTCCTTGGTTGGAGTGCTGCATAAAATAGGCAGGCAACTCTGGATTGATTCAGTGTCGATTCTGCTACCACCTTAGGGAGAAACTTAGGGTTGGTATGCAGAGCCACACGTTCTTTGTGAAAAATCAAATACCGGATTTTACACATCAGGGCCTGAAGCTTGGAAATTCATTGAGCAGAAGTAATGGCAAATAGGATGAGAGTCTTCTAAGAAAGGAACTTTAGGTCCACTGAGGCTGCCGGCTCGAAAGGAGGCAGAGTAAGTTTCTCTAAAATGAAATTCAGATCCCAAGGAGGGGCTGTAACCCGGATAGGGGATCGTAAGTGAAGGACCCCTCTCAGAAAGGTCTTAGAGACCTACAGCTGAGCAAACATTCTGTCTGCAAAGGGGATACGATAGGCTGAAATGGCCACCATGTGAACCTTTAAGGATGAACGGCTGAGACCCAGATCGAAGAGGTGTCTCAGGTAATCCAGACGTTGGCTGACAGAGCACAAGAAGGGCTCGACCTGCTTCCATTTCATAGCAGAAGTAGATCTGGTTGAGGGTTTCCTGGCCTTCACCAGAATCTCAGCTACTTGGGGAGGGGGCCCCCGAATCGGGCTTGAGCTACATCTGCAGGAGCCACGTGTGCAACTGAAGGGACTTGAGGCCTGGATGGCCAGGGTCCCCTGATCCTGGGTCAGCAAAAACAGCGACAGAGGAAGAGGAGGTTCCTCTGAGTACTGCTGCAGAAGAGAGAACCAAATTTGCTTGGGCCAGAAAGGAACGATCAGAATCATTCGAGCTCCTTCTGAACAGAGTTTTTCAAGACCCTCGTAATTAGTGGAATCGAGTGGAAGGCATAGACGAATCTGCCCTTCCAGTCTAGAGACAGAGTGTCTCTCCAAAAAATGCTGTGCCCTGGAGTGAGCGAGCAGAAGATGGGAAGTTTTGTATTTTGGAGGGAAACGAACAGGTCTACCTGTGGAGTTCCCCAGCGTAGGAAGATGTCGTCTACGACCCCCTGATCCAGTTCCCATACGTGAGCCAGAGCAGATGACCGGCTTAGCCTGTCTGCCAGCGTGTTCTCAATCCCGAGAACATGAGATGCCATGAGGTGAAGGTTGTGCTGTACTGCCCAATCCCAGACTCGCATCGCCTCTCGGCAAAGGGAGCAGGAACGAGTTCCTCCCCGTTTGTTGATGTACCAGATCACACACGTTGTCCATCTGTACCGCAAGGTGACCGGGAGACAGATACAGATGTAGAGCCTGAAGGGCATACAGTACTGCCCTTAGTTCCAGCACACTGATGTGGAGGGACTTCTCAAGCTTGGACCAGGAGCCCTGGGTCCTGTGAGGACAGAGATGGGCTCCCCAACCCTCGCCAGAGGCATCCGTAGTCAACGTCTGTGAGGGGGGAGGGAGACTGACGGGAACTCCCCGGCAGAGGTTCTCCTGAACCATCCACCACTGCAAGTCCCGAGCCACAGGAGTGGAGACCAGGACAAGTTGATCTAGGTCGTCCACCAGCTGATCCCATTGAGACCGAAGTGTCCACTCAGAGATTCTCATGTGGAGCAGAGTGCGAGGGACTGTCTGAATCGCAGCCACGATTAGCACAAGGAGTCTAAGGACTGACCTGGCGCTGACCCGTCTGCGGCCGGACAACAGGCTGACCTGGGCCTGAAGAGTGGCCGCCCTGTCTGGTGGCAGGAAGGCGATGCCAGAGGTCATGTCCAGGAACACCCCCAATAAACTGGAGCCTCTGGGACGGGATCAGATGGGACTTGGCTTGGTTGATGGTAATACCCAGGCAGGCAAAGACCTGCTGGTTAAGGGAAAGGAAGCGCAGGAGTTCCTCCCTGGACGGGGCTGCCAGGAGCCAATCGTCCAGGTACAGGAAAATCTGCACCCCCTGGGTCTGCAGGTAGGCCGCTACCACTGAAAGGCATTTGGTGAACACTCGGAGCGCCAAGGAAAGACCGAATGGGAGGGCCTTGAACTAGTAATGGTCCCCCCGGAACGCAGATATTTGCGATGGGAAGGGTGGATAAGGATATGCAGGTAGGCGTTCTGCATAGCCAAAGCGCACAGCCACAGTTCCGGACGAAGAAGGGGCAGGAGGCTCTGCAGCAAGAGCATCCTGAACCTCTTGTACTCCACAAACAAGTTCAGGGAGCTGAGGTCAAGAATTGGCCTCATGTCCCCGGTTTTCTTCTGGACCCGGAAAAAAATGGGAATAGTATCCCACTCCCTGAAGAGGAATGAGGACGGTTCTATCACCTCCTTCAGCAAAGGTGCTGAAATCTCTTCCTGGACCAGATGATGTTCCCGAGTGTACGACGACCTTGGGGGAGGGTATCAAGGAGGTTTCTGAAGAAACTATTGAGTGTCCTTCTGCGATAAGCTGGAGCACACAGGAATCTGAAGTTAACCTCTCCCAACCCTGGAGGTGGAGGGAAAATCTCCCTCCTATCCGTTCCTCCAGAAGGCCCAGAGGCTGTGGGAGAGGAAAGGAGTCAGGTGGTGCGGGGCTGCTGAAGCAGCCGCTACTTTTTTGGGAAGAGGGGGCTTGGCAGCCGGAGGAGCCAGGCATTTAGCGGCCCGCTTTCCCTGGGGTTTCACCTTTTGCTCATTCCGCCTGCGAAAGGGATGGCGCTGCGTTTGATGGGGATGATTCATGGAGTCCACAGACTTCAGTGCAGTCCCCTTCTCCTGCAGATCGGTGATGATGTCCTTAACATCACCAGCGAACAGCACCGAACCCTGAAAGGGCGCTTCCTGAATAGCGGACTGCACTTCAGGACCACTGACACGGAGCCAGAAAGTGCATGAAGCCCTCACGGCCAAGCGGGCTCCTACTAGCAGTGTCCACTGCATCGTAAGTAGCATGAAGCATGTGCAGACTGGCCGCATCGCAGAGCGGACGAGGTCAGCCAGTTCCTGTTTGACCTGAGAGTCCGGAAGGAAGTCCAATTTGGATTCCACCTCACTAAGAATCGCCTTCTGGTAATCCCCCATGTGACAGACATAATTTTGGGCCCTAATACCCAGAGTGGAAGAATCATGGATCCTCTTCTTCCCGTACTGGTTCAGAAGACTGGATTCTTTGTCAGGTGGAGACGAGCTCAGATGTTTCGGGTTAGCTGTCAGGCCATGAGCGGCGTTAATCATGACCGAATCAGCGCCAGGGTGAGAATCTAAACAGTCAACACCCTCGGGAGCCTGATATAGCCTGCTCGACTTCCGAGGAAGCGGGGCTAAAGCAGACGGTTGCTTCCAAATAGTGGAAACAAGGTCATCATGAGGCTTAATCCAGGGTGGCACCAATGTAGGAGCTGTCTCAGGCAGTCCAGATGTTCAGCGAGTTTCTTACGCTGTGGATCCGGCTCCAAGGAATGCCACTTGTGAACCTCCTGGATTTTGCGTAGCAACTCTGTAAAGGAAGAATCCTCCTGAGAAGTCCTAGGCTTAGACGGAGAGCGTGGCTCTTCAACTGGCTCGGAGCAACCATCGGAGTTGTCCGAGGAGGAAGAGAATGAAGACTACTCCCCCCTCTCTCGGCAAGGGAGAGGAACAGACCCCTTGAAAAGTCCTCGGGGAAGCATATCCTGCCCCGCCTTGGAACCAGAGGGCTCGCCCTTGGTGCCCAAAGGTAGGGAGGGAGTCGCGGACGTACGGGAGCTGAAATTGGCAGTCATCGTGAGACGACTCTCCACCTCTCTGATGAGAGGAGCCTTGGCCTCAGCCCACCAGGAGGTCACAGTCTCCTTCAAGTCCACCGGCGGATGAAGGGGCGGTGCAGGAGGAGGATACGGGTATTGATTGCACCCATAAGGCGCATATTCATAACCCGACGGCGGGAAACCCGGCATCTGGTATTGAGGCACTGGGTACTGCGGAGTCTGATACTTCGGAGCCGGGTAAGACGGCATCGGGTACAAGGGCGTTGGATACCCGGGAGCCGGGGGATCTGCTGGAGACGGTTCGGCCGGAGGGCCCACGGGCAGGCCTGGAGCAGGAGTCCCGGTGGGCAGAAGGCCCAGTGCTGGAGCGGCATCCGGGAGCGGGATGTCGCCCAGTTTTGGCAAGACCGGCGTTGAAGCCGGTGTCCAGGGAACCGATGTCCGGTCAGTCGGACCAGCAGGAGGATGGCCTGATGGGGGTGCAGCAGGAACCTCGGCATTGCCCAGGAAAGGAGGAGGAGAAAAGTCCCCAGGGTCAGGCTGAGGAGATCCAGGGTCCCCGGAGGGCAGCGAAGGCTGCGGGGAGCTGGGAACGGTGGACGTGGAAGGGTCTGGCGTCGGGCAGGCAGACGTCCAACTTATCAGCGGAATCCAGGCGGATGCCAGAGGAGCCGCCGTCCGACTTATCGGACCCATCGCCCGAGGCAGGTCGTGAAGGAGGAGCGGCCTAGTCGGGCGGAAGAGGGTCTGTGCACCGCCCCAAAGGGTCGGGTGACTTATCGACAGTCTCCGTGCAGGCGTCAGAGGAGCCGACGTCCAGCTTACCGGAGCCACTCAAACCAGTAGGCCGCATAGTGGCGGCTTTACTGGGAGCGGAGGCCTCCAATAGCCCGGAGGCACCCGAAGGGCCCAAACGTAAGCCAGACAGGTGGGCAGACGCCACCTTGGAAGCCTCCATGGTAGCCGTTGCGGATCGGTCCCTGGAGGGGACGTTACCTGTAGCATGGCGACTCCCGAAGACGACACAGTGGATGAGGAGCCCTTATCCCAGTGCTTCTCCTCATCTTTCTTCTTACGATGGCCTTCGGTGGGGTGGATGCCTGCCGGAGCTTTTTTAACTACTTCTCCAGGGAGAACATTTTCTTCTTTAGTATGTGGGCCTCCAGGGACTGCTGCCTCAGTCTGCGGTTGGCGGCGTTGAATTTTAGGCAGTGCTGGCACTTCTCCACTTGATGATCCGGGCCTAGACAGAGGAGGCACTGGGAATGGTCATCCTTGTGTGGGAGTTGGACGCCGCACGAGTCGCACTTATTTTTGTGCTTGGAAGGTGTAGGGGACGACATACACAGACAAATGCCTGACGATTTTAATCGAAGAATCAAAAAAAAAGACGGTAAAAACTACCGACTAGAAAGCTGACTAGCACTGAACTTTTCCGTGAGGCACTGACACGAGCCAACGGTGGGAAAGAACTGGTAGGCAGGCGTGGGGGACCGCCCTTTTATACTGACGCCGCATGACGATCACCTGACGTAGGGGCGGTCCCCCGCCAAAGACTGCTAGCTAGAAATGTTCCCGTGCAGTCCTGACACCAGACGGCATCAGTCCTATATGTAATTACCTACTGTAAAAAGCCCTCTCAAAGTAAGATCACCTTTTTTTGGGAGCAGGCCTGGAGGGCCAGGTCTCTGGATCTCTTCAACTCCTGCTGGTTGGGACCTGCTAAGAGCAATCGTCGAGGTAGGGGTAAATTCTGACCCCCCCCAATGCCTGAGATGGGCTGCCACCACTGCAATGCATTTGGTACAGACCCATGGGGCCGATGACAGGCTGAACGGCATGGCTCGGAACTTGTAGAGAGTCCCTTTGGCTCTGAAGCAGAGGAAATGCCAATGGGACCGACAGATTGGAACGTGAAAGAATGTTTCCTGCAGATTCAGTTAACAGAACCATGTTTCGCTCTAAGGATGGTATGATCTGGGACAGAGTGACCATCCAAAAGGTGACTGACCTGAGATACTGATTCAGGTCGTGCAGATCTAGAATGGGACGCCAACCCCCCATCCGCTTGGGCACCAGGTAGTACCTGGAGACAAAGTCTGGGTCTGCTTTAGAATCTGCCACTGGAACTACTGCCTCCTTGAGGAGAAGCTGAGCGATGTTGTCTCGGAAAGCCGACTGAGTATGGACAGATACTCTTTCCTCCCGAGAGGCACGGGCTCGGCTTGGAGGATGCTGCTTGAATTCCAGAGGCAGTCCCTGACCAACCACTTCCAAAATCCACCTGTCCGTGGTAACGACAGACCAGGCGGAAAGAAAGTGGTGGAGCCAGCCCCCCACGGGAGGACTCTGAGCTGGCGTGACAGGAGAGGGGGTGGCAGCCCAGTAGGAGGAGGATCCAGGACCTGAACCTCTGCTTCCTTTACGAGCCTGGGAAGGCCTGGGCTTGGGCCGAGGGCGCCAAGCTCGAGTCTGCTGCTGCTGCCCTCCTTGAAAGAAAGGTTGCTGTGACGCAGGGGAAGAGTGCAGAAAAGGTTTCTTCTGCTATTTCTTGCCTGAAGAACCTTTAGCAGAAGTAGCATTCAAGTTGGCATTGGACTGCTCAAAACACTAAAGGTGACCAGCAACACCTGGGCCAAAAAGGTCGCTGCCCAGGAAAGGCACATCAGCAAGTTTGTGCTGGGTATCTGCCAGAAAAGAAGAGAGTCTCAGCCAAGCCCTGCGACGAGAGGCAACTGCGACTGCCATCGAGCGGGCACAAGAATCCCCAATGTCCAGGGCTGTCTGAAGCTGCTGTTTGGCAACAGCCTGGCCCTGATCCCGGACCTGCTTGACCATGGTTTGCATGTCTATGGGGAGGTGTGAGAAGACTTCATCCAAAGACCTCAAGAAAGCATACTTGCGGGCCATGCAGGCGGATGGGGTTGGACAGGGGGCAAGGCGCTGCCAAAGTTTAAAGGCTGAGCCAACTATGGCCTCGGCCACAGGAAAGGCCTCTGTCAGGGTATCCCCTCTCTTGAGGATGTCCGTGAGAGGGTACTCCGCCTTTTTCTGGATAGGTTCCAGGGGCATCCCTGTAGACTCAGACATGACGTGAAGAATGCCCTGAAAGGACGAAGGACCCTCCTCAGTCTCCAACCCACCGGCCGATTTGTCATCCCCGGGATGAGAATGTAGGTCAGTCTCATCCGAATCCGAGGAATCCGGATACAACGGTCGAACACCCAGGTCACCTTCGACGCGCCGAGGGCAGTCCAGGGTGACAGTGACCGAAAGACACCGGGGAAGCCCGGTGTCTGGTCCATCTTCCCTAGAAGGAGCCCCTCCCACAGCCTGATTGGGCGGTGGTTCCACCACGATCGGTGGAGACACCAGTTTAGGATGAACTGGAGGTTTTGCCGGCTCTGCAGGCGGGGGAGCTGACTTAATCAGCTTCGAAGGAGTCCGCATTGGCCTGGGAGGCAAAAGCCATGTAATGGCCGGGGTAGAAGCCGGGGTCGGCTTGTGCCAAGACAAAATCAGCTGTTGCCACATGAGATCCTCGTAGCACCAGAGTTTCCGCCAGAGCCTCTCCTAATCCAAGGAGGACGAGGACAACCGATGGCATCGCCTCTTTTTTGAGAGCTTGTGGCTCTTCCTTGGCCTGTCGGTCGAGGGGGTCCTAAACCTCGATCAAGATCGGACGGGCAGATTCGGTCACTCGGGAGACACCAGCAGGACTGGTGATTTCCTAGGGTCAGGGATCACTTCCTTGATGGGATTCCCAGTGGGCTGGGTCTCCTCTTCAGGAAAAAAAAGGACCAGAGTCCGATTGAGAGAATCGTTGACTGGAGTCTGCAACAATGGGTTGATTGGGTCTATGATTATTTCAACCTCGTTGATCGACACAGCCAAAGAGGTAATTTCGACCAAAGTCGAGTCTGCGAACGTCTTCACCGAGACAGTGATGATCTTGGGTCCTTTTCCCGCTTATGGGACCGAGAGAAGTGCGTGCCCACAGGACCCTCTCCCTTAGTCAGGAGAGACCGGAACAACTGTCGGAAGGAACCTGAGAAGGTGGAGCCCAGGTTGAGCGGAATGAAGAAGCTCAGAGAGGAAGATTCCCCAGCATGAGCCGCTTCCTCCTCAAAGGCTTGCATGCATTCCAATTGCTCGGCAGATCCAGTGGCCGCGGAAACCGTCCACTGAGCCTCCTATGATTTCACAGGAGGGTTCAGTTTTCCAGCCTCCTCAACTTCAGGCATGCAAGACAGTCATCAAGGACATTAGGGAGAAATGCAAGACCCCCAAAAAAAAAATATCGACTGAGGTGTCATGGTCGACACACAGTCAATAGACACGGGGTGTGAGGATTGGTGTGTGACATTTTCTGGCCACATGAACACTGACAAAATCCGGGGGAAGACTGGTCTTCCATAATCGAAGATAAGTAGTCACGACTGCTAGAACTAGACAAATTTTTGGAATAACCGAAGATTTTGAAGTCAGGGCCTACAAAATGTGGGAGCACAAAGGAGGCAACCTGAATCTTCCAGCACAAAGGAAGATCTGGCATCATGGGGCGGAGCCGAGGGTTATACCACCTGGGTGGGTGGGAGGAGCCAGCTTGAAGACTTCCGGTGATTCTTAAAGGGGAAAGGGACATGCCAACAAGTTTGGATTAACATCACATCCACGATCCTAGAAATGTTTATCGTCTGAAGCAGGGAAATTGCCCACAGTTGCTATGTTCTTCTGTGTCAAATAAAAGGACTGCCGGGGGATTTGCACAACCCACAAAGCCCAGGTGGGTGCCTGTACGTCTCCCTCTGATGGGGAAAAAAGTGTTTTCCAGCACAAGGTGTGTCTGAAGCAGAATCAAGGTCATCAGAGCTGGGGTTCCTGAAGGAAGAGGAAATTGCCTGTGAAGTCTGTGAAAGTCTTTTTTGGGTGACCGCATGGCTACTGAATGCACAAAAGAGCCTGTCTGAATGTTCAGTATGATGGAAACAATCTGATGCTGCACCTGAGTTGTTCTTCATGTTCGTCAACACCTGCATGGTGAGAAAAGAGAGAAAAGGTGTTTTCTGTTAGCTAGAGACTGTGTGTTGAAAGCAAAGGGCCACAGCTACCATGCGGGCAGCTGGTCGAAAAGAGAAGTGTCTTCTGTTAGCCAAAGACTGTGCTGAAAGCAAAGGGCCGCACAGCTGCCTCGCTGGTAGGTGGTCGAAAATGCCTTTCCTGTCACATGGGGTGATAACATATTTTGTTTAAAGTGAAGTAACAAGCAACTGGAAAGCTATGAGAGACTGCAAGCCGCAACCTGGAGCCAGGTAGGGACGGTATTAACCCCCATCAAGTAGGGCAGACTGGGCCACAGGGAGCCACGGGTTTATACCAGAGTGCTGGGGCACTCTGATCCCGAGGATCCAGACCATCGAGGTCACTCCTGTCTGGGTTCTTCATGGTCTTGGATGCTCTGCATTGTGCTCTGCACCTGGCCTGCTTGGTGGGCTGAAGGGGACAAGCTGCTAGAGACTGTAAGTAAGCTGCAAAATGCCTGCTTCATGCCTCAGTTTTCCAAGCTGCCTCTGTCATGTCTCAAGCTTCTCAAGTCTTCATGTTTCTGCAAGTTCCATCCAACCCAGAGCTACAGATTCAATGACACCAGAGTTTGTCTGCAGAATCGTGAGTAAATGTAGGGATTGTCCTGCCCATGGGGAACTGTACATAGTTATGATTTCAAGTTACACCCCACGGTGTGGCAAGTTTTAAAGAAGGAGAGTTAAAATGCAATTTAAGCAACTGCATGGCCTTTGGGGGTTATGGGTTTTTAAATCTGATTTTAAAAGTGCAGCAACTGCTGGCCAACCAGCTGCATCATAATCTTTTCTGATTCTAATTGTTTTTTGCAAGGCATATCTTATGTTACTGCTTTATTTTTCTCTGTAGCAAACTTTTTTTTTGCAGGGTATATCTTATGTGAAAATTATTACATGTGGTGCTTTACAGGTTTTACAGTTTTATCTATCGTTCGGCTAAGCTTTCAGGGCTACTGCATTTGTTGTTGGTGGATTGTTTCTGCTCTTACTTCCTTGGTTCTTTTTCGGTAGGGGAGGGCTTAGCCACCCACCCCCATCCACACCATGCTACACTCCTTTTTATAAGGTAGCACAGTCGTGACATTTCTTGTACCAAAGCAGGAAGGGGAGGATCAGAGGGGTATCCACACAGTGACCTCACTTACAGGGGTACAAGTAATTTAACTTGTTATAACAAGTTATACAAAAACAAACAAATCTAACTTTTGCTCTCATTTTCGTCCTTCTAATTATTTGCACCAGGTTATAAACCCAGCAACTCATCTGGAATGGATATCATTAACTGCAGATACTGTGGGACACTTTTCAAAAGGGCAGTTATACAGGATTTAGAACACTGTCCTATATGCTGGACCATTGGAGATCTAAGGGCTCAGATTCAGACAGCACGGGCAGAGATTGTGTGCTTCAAATCACATATTCAGGAGGAAACTTATTATAAGAAACGCCCACCATTTTCCCAGCATCAAACTGAAGCACCTCAACCGCAGAGGGTAGTTAGGCCAGGAAGTTGGCAGGTGGTTAGGAGGGATAAATCTGGTGCCCCATCACTCAGTGCTCTCCAACTTATCACTTCCACAAACCATATAAAAATTACAAACAAGTATTTGCCTCTATCTCCGAAATCAAACAAAGGGGCGGAGGACAATGCGGCACAGGAGCTAGCGCAACAAAACTCGCCCAAAACAGGGACCAAAACAAAAAAAGCAAAAACGAAATCCAAAAACACTTCTGATCACAGGAGACTTCATGATTCTGGGAGTTGATACCTTCCTCCAGCTGGAGGCAATGGTCAGATGTCTCCCAGGTATCTCAGTGTGGAGAGACACTGACCACATTTGTTAAAACTGTGCAGGAAGCAGGAGAAATCATCAACGTCCTGGTACACATAGGGACTAACGATCTCACCAGCCGGTCAGTTGTGGAGACCAAGGAACACCTGACCAGGCTGGGAGACAAACTGTCAACCATTACGTCCGGCATCTCCTTCCTGGAGATCCTGCTGGTATGGGAGAGGGGAGCAGATGGACGGAAGGTCAGAAAAGGGGGGAGATAGGGGAGCTACATGTGGCTCAAGGGCTGTTGCCAGGAAAAAGGACACAATTTGTAGGTAACCGGCAACAATTTTGGGAGCAAAAGTTCATTAAATTCAATGGACTGCATCTGACTAAGGAGGGAGTCAGTGCATTGGGGCAGAAGTTTGACGTCTTTGCAGAATGTTTTAACTAGCAAATGGGGAGAACAGTGCAGCGCCTGATACAGACAGGAAGAACACCCTTCCCCCCTCAGCTAGTGATCAAACAGGAGTTCAGCATGTTTGTAGTTCATTTGCATCACCAGGTAAAGAAAAAGTTCAGTCTACCCATACAACGCGCAGGGGAAGCGCCGGACCTCACCCAACAACTAACACACAGAAATCTAGCTAGTGGAAAATCGTGTACACAAATGCCCGTAGTCTGGGGAACAAGATCCCAGACCTGCAGGCAACAATGATAGAGGCTAAACTGGACATAGTAGCCATCAGCAAGACATGGTTCACTAGTAACCACACTTGGGAGACTTCAGTACCCAGCTATGTACTGTTCAGAAGAGACAGAGGTGAAAAAAAAAAAAAATTTGTGGGGGCCCTTATGTCAATGAAAATACCACAGCTACAGAAGTTCAAAATACACATAAAGAGCCAGAACTGTGGGCCACCCTGGAAACAGGAAATGGGACAGCCACACGAAACTGCAGTTACGTAAGAACTTGCCGTAACAGTAGATCTTCGAGAGAGGTTCCTGCAGTAGGTCTTCACATATAGGACTGCACCCTCTGGCATCAGATCCGAACGGCAAACTTGTAGATAGCAATCAGCAGCAGGGACCGCCCCTGACGTCAGGTGACAGGACGTCAGCCTGGCTATAAAAGGGGGCGGTCCCGCCCGCACCCTCCAGTTCCTTACCACCAGAGACCTACAGAAAGGCAAGAATAAAATAGGAGTAAAGACTCCTAGGACCCTGCTTCCTCTCTAGACCTAAGGGCTAGGCAGGATGAAAAATAAAGGAAAAAATATCCAGGAGCTAGGGGAAGGTGGGTGGGAAACTAGACCTACTGCAGGAACCTCTCTCGAAGATCTGTAACTAAGTTCTTACATAACTGCAATAACTTACTTCAAGAGGGTTCCTGCAGTAGGTCTTCACATATAGGACTGAATACCAAGCAGTCCCCTAAGTAAATAATACCGAGGTGCATCCGGGAGGATGAGAAGTCGCCAAAGGAAATCATAACAGAAGGCCGTACAAAACTGGAAGACCAAAGCCAGTTCGGCGCCTAGAGGCAATGTCCAGACTGTAATGCTTAGTGAAGGTGCGAAAACACAACCACGTGGCCGCTGCACAGATCTCTGCAGTAGACACATTCCTGAAAAAGGCAGTAGAGGTAGCCATGCTATGGGTGGAGTGACCTTTTACTGCCCCCGGAAGGGACTTCCCATATTTCTTGTAAGAAAAGTGGATGCAGTTGGCTAACCATCTAGAGATGGTCTGTTTGGAGATAGCCTTGCCCTGGCACTGGGGAGCAAAGGCTACAAAGAGTTGGTTGGATTTTCGAACCTCTTTAGTTGGTTGGTGTATTACCTCAGAATCCGGTGCTCATCCAAGGTGTGCAGCAAGAATTCCCCCCTGTTGGAATGTTGAGTGTAGTAAACTGGTAATTCCACTCTCTGATGTAAAGTGGTTTCTGAGACCACTTTGGGAGGAAAGAAAGATTTGTCCGAAGGACTACTCTGTCCCTATGAAAAATTAAATAGGGTTCCTTACAGATAAAAAGCCTGAAGCTCTGAGACCCTTCTGGCAGAAGTGACTGCATCTAAAAATAATGTCTTACAGGAAAGGAAGCATAAGTAGAAGCTGGTTCGAACAGGGGTGAAGTCAGCTTCTCGAGCATGGGATTCCGGATCGGAGGTTTCAGGTGAAGGATGCCTTTCAAAAAACTTTTGGCAACATACAGCTGAGCTAAGGTTTTGCCCTCCACCGGGAGGTGGTAGGCCGACACCGCAGAGAGATGGACCTTAATGGAGGAGTAGCTGAGGCCCGTCTCAGATAAATGTGTGTGGCACTCTAACCCCTGGGCCGCCGAGCATGAAACGGAATCCCAGTGCCTTGCTAGGGCCCAGACTGAACATCTTTTCCACTTCATGGCATAAGTGGATCTAGTAGAGGGTTTTCTGGCTTCTGCTAAGATATGTGCCTGCGAGGAGACACCATAGAAGGAGACTGCCATATCCACAGGTGCCACGCATTAAAGTGGAGAGACTGAAGGCTCAGGTGCACCAGGGTTCCCTGCTCCTGAGTCAGAAGGTCGTGTGAAAACAGCAAGGGGAGCGGAGGTTCCGATGCCAGCTGTTGTAATACAGAATATCAAATCTGGCATGGCCAGAGAGGAGCAATAAGGATCACATGTGCTCCTTCCTGCTTAAGTTTCACCAGAACCTTCTAAATAAGAAGAAAGGGATGGAAGGTGTAGAGACACCTCCCTGTCCAGGAGACGGTGTGTCTCGCCAAAAAGCACAATGCCTGGGAACGAGCGAGCAGAAGCTGGGTAGTTTTGCGTTGCGTGGGGAGGTGAACAGATCCATCTCTGGTCGACCCCAACGAAGAAAGTTCTTCAACCACCTCTGACTTTAGTTCCCATTCCTGAGCCTTGGCTACTGATCGACTGAGACTGTTCTCCAGGACGTTGCTTATGCCTGGGCCACGGACTGCTGTCAGAAAAAGGCTGTGCTGAATCGCCCAGTACCAAACCCTCATTGCTTCTCTGCAGAGAGGGTACGAGCGAGTTCCTCCCTGTTTGTTAATGTACCATACGGTGGACATGTCTGTCTGGACCAGAAGGAAGCCCGCTAACAGGAGAGACTGGAATGCCTGAAGGGCATAAAGAACTGCCCTGGTTTCCAGAACATTGATGTGTAGCATAAGCTCCTAATCGGACCAAGAGCCCTGTGTCTTGTGAATCCCCAGATGGGCTACTCAGCCAGAGTCTGAGGCGTCCATGGTGAGGATTTGGGTTGGGACAGGGGAATGAAAGGGTGTTCCCCTGGATAAGTTGGAGAGATCCTGCCACCAGCGAAGATCTCTCTGAAGGCTGTTGGAGATCATGACCTTTTGGCTCATGTCATCCGTCCTCTGGTCCCATTGGACTCAGACTAATGGGTGACCCTCGTGTGAAGTCTGGCCAGGAACACTGTGGAAATGGCAGATTCCATCAGTCCCAAGAGACGGAGCACAGCATGTGCTGGGAATCAACCGAGCCTGGGCCACGAGAGTGGCTTGGGCAACTAGTCTCGGCTCGATCCGATGGCAGAAATGCCCTGCTCTGAATTGTATCTAGTACTGCTCCAATGAATTGGAGCCGTTGGGATGGTAGTAGCTGGGATTTGGGCACACTGACCATGATACCCATAAGAGAAAACAAGCTCAGAGTGAAAGAGAGACTCTTTCAGGATGGTAGGAGAGGGTGCTACGAGGAGCCAGTTGTCCAGGTACAGGAAGACAAATGCCCTGGCGGCACACCACAGCTAAACATTTCGTGAACACTCGAGGGGCCGAGGAAAGGCTAAAGCGGAGCGCTCAAAACTGGAAGTGGTTCTCCATAAAAACAAAACAGAGAAAGCGGCGATGGGCCGGGAAGGTTGGTATGTGCAGATAGGCATCCTGCATATCCAGGGAGCACAGCCAGGAGTTTGGATGGAGCAGGGAGAGGAGCCCCTGAAGAGTCAACATACGAAACTTCTTGTACTCGACGAAGATGTTTAGCGTGCCGAGGTCCAGGATCAGTCTCAGGTCACCCATTTTCTTGGGGACTAGGAAGAAGTAGGAATAAAATTCCCTTCCTATCTGGTTTTGAGGGATAGGTTCTATGGCCTTCTTTGGTAGATGCGCCTGGATCTCTCGAGAGACAATGGAGACCTGATCCCAGGTATAGAAAGACCGTCCTGGCTGAAGAGGGGCTGGGATCTCGGAGAACATTATCGAGTGACCCCGCTGGATGAGCTGAAGCACCCAAGACTCTGCGGTGATGAACCTCCACCCCTCCAGGTGGAGGCAGAACCTCCCTCCAACTGGTTCCTCCTGACTTCAAGGAGGGAGCGGAAGGAGGAGAAAGGAGTTAGGATGCTGAGGGAGGGATTTTGCCCCAGAGGCGGTTTGAGAACTTGGCCTGGGGGTGTGTGTGTTTGTGCTCCCGAGCAAGGCACGTCTCCCCCCACCCCACCTACCCTAGTTCTTATTCCACCTTCTTTGGCGAAAGGCTGCTTCTTCTGTCCCATCCGGTACATAGAGCGTACATCTCTTTAGGATTATCTACTTTCTTGCAGCCCTGTGATGTCATTGGCATCGCTGCCAAAAAGGACGAAACCCCTAAAAGAGGCGTCCAAAAGGGAAGACTGGACATCCTGTGCTAGACCTGCGATCCGTAGCCAGGAGAAGCGGCGGAGACAGATCCCCGTGGCTGCTGCTCTAGCCACTAAGTCCACAGAGTCGTACGTTGCACGCAGTGCATGACGACACGATTTTCCCGTCCTGACCTTTTCCAGAAATTTCTTGCTAAGGGTGTCATCCTGCACCTCCAGGAGGTCCCTTTCCAGTTCTGAAAGAGAGGCCTTCTGGAAAGCAACCATGTGTGAAACATTGTTGAGAGACCGAATGGCACAAGAATAAGAATAAATCTTCCATCCAAACTGGTCCAACTGACGAGAATCCTTGTCCGAAGGAGAGGAGCTCAGGTGTTTTGGTTCAGCTGACCGGTCATCAGTGGGCGTGATTACCACTGAGTCAGCTTTTGGATGGGTAGTGAGATGCTGGATCCCTTCCGGAGGATAATGTGTACGATCCACCTTTCGGGAGACCGCTGGGATGAAGGATGGCTGCTGCCATATCGTGGTCACCAAGTCCTCATGAGGGCCCATCCATGGAGGGATGGCGATGGGATCAGTTAGATCCATGTGCTTAGCCAGTCTTTTATGCTGTGGATCCACCTCTTTCGAAGGCCAGCCTCCAGCTGCTAGGATTGTGTGCAATAGGTCTCCAAAGGAAGGGTCCTCTGGAGGAGATTTTTGGGGACTCTTTAGGAGGGACCTCAACAGGAGATCTGGGATCCGAAGGGTCAGACTGAGCCACTGGGGATGCGATCCTGCTGGAAAAGGAAGCAGAGGATTGTGTGGTGAGTCCCTGGGATGAATAACTCGGTGGGACGAAGAGTCGCCCGATGGAAAAGTGGACAAGTCCGGGTAAGTGGCAGAGCCGTTGTCCAACTGATCGGACGGCGGCGGGCTATTTGTGATCGGGAGACTGCTGCTAGACTAATCGGCTGGAGCCATGCGCCCTTCGACAGGGTCGAGGGGTGGCTTATCGGCTAGGTGAAGAAGCGGCTTAACCGAGACCTCCAGAAAGGCTACCCCCAGCTGCCTGCTCACCTCGGCAGCAGGGGAAGAAGGTGCCCAGCCCAAAGAGGCAGACGGGGTACCAGAAGGAGTACTCACGGTTTTAGTAGGCCTGCCGCGTGGCGACGATCTCCTGTCCCGGCGCTTCTCCTTGCTGCTCTTCTTTTTTGGGGCAGACGACGACCTTTTCCTCAATTTCTGGAGCTCCTTTTCCATCGACGCCACTGGTTGAAGGTCTAGCAGGTGGAGCACTCCTCAGTGTTGTGCTTGGAACCTAGGTAGAGGAGGCAGTGGGAATGGTCGTCCCAGTGTGGGATTTGGGCTCCGCACTTTGAGCACTTCTGTCAAGAAGACATGAAATCGAAAAAATTTCCGTAGGAAAAAGGTTTTTGTGAGGCGAAGAAAAACTTTGAGAAACGCATACGTGATCGCTGTTTTATCTCATGGCTGAACGTACTGAGGCGACGGCGGGAAAGAACTGGAGGGTGGGCGAGGAACCGCCCCCTTTTATAGCCGGCTGACGTCACGTCACCCGACGTCGGGGGCGGTCTCCACTGATGATTGCCATCTACAAGTTTGCCGTTCGGATCAGACGCCAGGAGGCGCAGTCCTATATGTGAAAACCTACTGCAGGAACCCTCTCGAAGTAAGATCTGGGGTTGTCTAAAGGCCTCCAGACCAGGGGGAGGACAGATGTATTACTGTTAGAAGACATACAAAACAGGACAGCTGAAGGGGAACTTCTGATAATGGGAGACTTCAACATGCCAGATACAGACTGGTCAATACCAGCAGGAATATCCGCCAGAACTAGACATACAGTGGATTCACTGCAGGGGAAGGGCCTCAAATAACTGGTACAACAACCCACAAGAGACAGGGCTATCCTAGATCTACTACTAACAGATAAAGGATCACAGATTTCCAGGTAGAAGGTCACCTGGGGGCCAGTGATCATCACATGGTATGGTTCCATTTGGCCACTAGAACTAAATCATCCCATTCCAAGGCAAAAATATGGGACTTCAGAGGAGCTGACTTTGATAAGATAGCCAACAGAGTTAAGCTAGCCCTGGCAAAAAGAAATACAGGCGAGGGGGTAGAGGCAAAGTGGGCAAGCATTCAAGTTGCAATACTTGAAGCAACATCCCATTGTGTTAGAGAGAAAGGCAAGAGCAACAGAAGGAGGAAGCCACTTTTGTTCTCAAAAACAGTAGCAGAAAAGGTCAGAGCCAAAAGGGCTGGTCTTCATGAAATGCAGCAGGACGAATATAGGGAGGCATACCAAACTTTCCCCAAGGAAAGCAGGGAAGGCAGTAAGGCAGGCAAAGGCCCAAACTGAGGAAACACTAGCAATGAACAGTAAAAGAAGGGGATAAGGCTTTCTATACATACATCAGTTAAAAGAGAAAGGCCACAGGGGGTATTGCTAAGATCAAAGAGGATAAGAGGGGAATGCGAGAAGGAGGACCAAGGAAAAGCATCTTTCCTAAATAAGATACTTCTGCTCAGTATTTACTGAGGAGAAGGTAGGGCAGGGCCCACAGTTCAGCACCACAGACACAGGGGAGAGGGAGGTGTGCACTAGACCCTTCACAAAAGAAAGGGTCCCACAAGAGCTCACAAAGCTAAGGGTGGACAAGGCAATGGGAGCGGATGGCATACATCACAGGGTACTAAAGGAGCTAAGGGTAGAACTAGCGGAGTCATTATCAGAACTGTTTAGGGAGTCTATGAGCACAGGAGAGGTCCTAGAAGACTGGAGAAGGGCTCATGTGATCCCAGCTCCACAAGAGTGGTAGCAGGGAGGCGGCAAGGAACTACAGACCAGTCAGTCTTACCTCAGTAGTGGGCAAGATTATGGAGGCACTCCTTAAGGAAAGGATAGTGCAACACCCGGAATCCATAGGAGCACAGGATACAAGACAGTATGGGTTTACAACAGGAAGGTCCTGTCAAACTAATCTCTTACATTTTTTTGACTGGGTAACCAGATTGGTGGACCAGGGGGTTGCAGCTGATGTCGCCTACCTTGACTTCAGCAAAGCCTGGAGCAGCTAAGTGGTGAAATAAGGCCGCTGAGATGGGAACTGTAGAGAGTGGTGTAGGAAGTCAGAGGAGAAGAGCATTGGAGAGAAAGGCAGAGGGGGTAGTGCCCAGAGCAGCGCGGGCATCAGGCAGGAGATGGGAGCCAGGAGGGATACCCAGAATACAGGAGTTATCTCTTCTTCGGAGAACCAGGGAGCCCAACGTGGAGGACTGGCAAGTGGTAAGGGTGTGAAAGTAGCATCAGGGATGGGAACTTCTGAAGGGGTGTCTTTGACTAGATTTCCACCACTGTCTGGAAGGAGGGAGGGGGCAGCAGGAAGTGAAGTAGGGGGTCAGACTGAGCCACGGCTGAGAGTAGGAATACAAGGGAGGGGAGAGGGTACTAGGCAGAGTGGGCAGGGAAGAGGGGGCAGGCAAAACAGAGTGGAGAATGGTGGGGGAGAAAGGAAAGGAAGAGAGGAAGGAAAAGTGGAAGCAGATACGCATAGTCAGAAGGGGAGGGGCAGGCTGGGAGTTAGAAAAACAGTTATGGGGATAAACAGTAGAAGTGTAGATAAGTTCACTAGGGAGGAGGGGGAGCAGTTAGGCGGGAACCAGCTAGCACCGAAGGTAAGAAAGGAAGAACAGGGAGCGCGAGTGCAGAGGATGGAAAAGTGGCAATCATAGGGGTGCCATAATTAAAGAATTAAAGGTATTCACTGGGGAAGGAAAAGGGACCCAAATGCAAGCAGGAGGGTGGTTTGTATGGCAGGGATGACAGCGGGAAAGGTGGGCCCAAAAATAAGGGAAATATAGTAAAGGAGGTTGGAGGAAAAACTAATTTAGTTATACATGTGGAAACCAACTACTTAGATGGGGAGGATGCTGAGGTAGTGCAAAGTAGGTTCAGGGAGTTGGGGAAGATCTGGAGGGAGGAAGGAAGGAAGGAAGTCTGCTGGCCTTCTCAGAGGTGATACCAGTACCAAGGGCCAGCACAGCCAGGAAAAGAATAGAGGATTTTAATGACTGCCTGAGAAAATGGTGCAGGGAGGAGATGTTCATCTATATTAGGGACTGGGAGGAGACCAGCTTAAACAAAGCACTCTTCTCAAGACAAACACCTCACCAGGGAGGGTTCTAGGGTACTCAGAGACAAACTGGGGAAAACATAACCACTACATTTAATTAAAAGTGCTGAGGGGGGAAGGGAGGCAGTCAGTGTACAGGTCCAAAGACTCCAAGAGAAGGATGTCAATGAAAAAAAGTGATGGAAGAGGTCTGGAGGGAGCAGGTGGAAGGGGTGAGGAAACAGTTTGCAAAGGATGACGGGGGTGAGGAACACTTAAGTGTAGGTGGGGGGTGCACGCAGAGGGGAGAAATGTGAAGAGAACAACAGAACAGAAGGGAATGGTCGGTCAGATTCTAGGTGGAGGGTGGTGTCTCCGAACGTGTTGTCTTGGAAACAGGATGGATGACCTGCAGGCACTATTAGCAAACAGGAGGGTGGACATAGCAGCAGTAACCGAGACTTGGGCAACACCACAAAATGACTGGGACCTTGCATTTCCTGGATACAAGCTATACAGGAAGGATAAGGAAGTCAGGAAAGGGGGGAGGGGTGGCAGTTTATATCAGGGAGGGAATAAGTTGCACAAGGGAGGAATCTGAGGAAGGGAAGGTGGAGGCATTATGGGTTCAGTTACAGTCCAATAGAGAGAGAGAGAGAGAGAGAGGCGAGGTTGGGGGTGGTTTACAGATCAACCAACCAGGATAAATAGATGGACAGGGAACTGAGCTTGCAAATACTGGAAGCTGTGGGGAAAGGAGAGGTGGTAATCGTGGGGACTTCAACCTGCCCAAGGTGGACTGGAGCGTACCATCCACAACATATGCTAGGAGTCAGGTAACACTGGAAGGACTGCAAAATGGGTTCCCGACTCAGGGCATCACAGAACCAAAAAGAGCAGAGACAATTCTTGATATAGTGCTCACAAATGGGGAGCATGTGCAGGAAATAACAGTCAGGGAGTCCCTGGGTGGGAGTGACCATTGCACAGTGTCGTTCCAGTTGGATATGGGCAGGGAAAGTATCCAGACTAAAATCAAAATCTTGGATTTTAGGAAGGCGGAGTTCAGGAAGATGGGCGAAGTGTTAAGGAGCCACTTGGCAGGCATCAGAGCAGATATGGAGTGGACCAAAAGTGGTTCATCATTAAGGAAGGAATACTGGTTGCCACAGATGAGGGCGTTAGGCTCAGGGGGAAGAACACAAAGGCCAAAGTGCCCAGCTGGTTCAGTTCTGTGGTCGCCCAAGCAGTAAGGGAAAAGAGTTTAGCATACCGAAAATTTAGAAAGAGAGGTGGATAGGGAAAATTACCTAAGGTTGGCAAGTAAGGAAGTCCAGCTAGCCAAGGCACAGAATGAGCTGCAGACAGATGAAGGAATAAAGAAGGGGGAGAAGGCCTTCTTTCACTATGTGAGAAAAGGGACAAGTAGGACAGGATTGTTAAGCTTAAGAAAGGGAAGGAATCGGTGGAGAATAACAGAGGGTGGGGGTGGGGGCAGAGACACTAAATGAATATTTCTGTTCGGTCTTCACCAGGGAGAAGGACAGACCAGTGCTTTCAGGAAGGAGAAGAGGAGCAGGTAGTGGTAGAGGAGGACAGAGTGAGGGAGGGGCTGCTAGCATTGAAGATGGACAAATCACCAAGCCCAGATAGAGTACATCCAAGGGTACTAAGGGAACTGGCAGGCCTATTTAACAGTTCACTAGAGCCAGGCGTGGTACTGCAAGACTAGAAAACAGCACATGTGGTGCCCCTCCACAAAAGTGGTCCCAATGATGACCCAGGGAATTACAGGTCAGTCAGTCCGACCTCAATTGTGTGCAATCTCATGGAGACCATACTAAAGGAAAGGTTGGTAGAATATCTAAAGGAGCATGGTCTCCAGGATGCAAGGCAGCATGGGTTCGGGGAAGGGGGGGAGTTATCTGGCACCAGAGAGATCATTAGTGGGGTCCCGCAGGGCACAGCGCTGGGGCCTGTGTTGTTCAATGTCTTCATCAATGACATTAGGGATGGCATTAAGGGCAAAATGTACCTATTTTGGGGGCTGTGGAGCCGGAGCAAGATGGAAGCCTGGAGATAGAGCTCCTCAAATTTTGCTCCCTAAAATATCTGAAAACTACACTATCTGTGAAGAAAATCAGAGTATCTTTATAGCTCAACGTGTTGGAAAGGCTGGTGACAAGAATGGGGAACCCTCATAAAGATAAAACATCGGGAGACGGTTCTAAAGTCAAAAATTCTTCAGGACCTCAGACCACGCGGTCCACCCTAGGCCCAGTCTCCGAAGCTGTTGAGGAGGGATCAGAGGAAACAATGCAGTCGCTTGGTCTTAAACTAAACCGATTAACAAAATCGGTGGCAGGACTGTTTGATAAATTTGATAATTTAACCAACAGAGTTGTAGCCATTGAAGCTAGTGTGGAAGCTAATAAGACAGCAACAGCCGAGGTTACGAAGCAGGCAGATGCAGCAATGGGAGCCATCTCGGCAGTCCTAAAAGAAAATCAGCATTTGAAATCCAGAATTGAAACCCTGGAGAACCAAGCTCGAGCTCACAACCTGAGATTGCTCGGATTAACGGAGGGATGTGAGGGTGATCATTTACTGTTGTACCTACAAGAGTGGCTAGTTCAGCAATTGGGCGAGGAAGCTAACCCTGTAGTGCAAAGGTTTCAGAAGGCATACCGAGTTACATAGAGAGGACGGCCTAGTAATCCGGAAGCACCACGGGCTGTTGTGGTGGTAACTGATGGGGTTGGCTCCAGAGATCATCTGCTGGCACTGGTTCGGCGTAAGAAAATATTACTACAGGATGGTAAGGCTGTTTACATGTTCCCTGACTTAAGCATGCTACACGGGCAAAAAACGTAAGCAGTTTGACGGTGCTCACAAGAATTGGAGAGAAACAGGCATCTCACGGATTAGTCTTCCCAGCCCGGCTAAGAATTGTGTCTCGAGGCAGAGTTTATGTCTTCTCGAATCCCACAGAGGCACTCAAGTGGTGCCAAAGAAATGCGGTTGCCCGTTCGCGGGTTGCGGTCGGAGAGGACTGTACATCTGATGAAGAGGAAACCTGAATTATCGATAAGTAAAAGGGACAATAAAAGATCTAGTTTTGATGGGGAGGGAAGAGGTTATTTTTGTCCAGGGCACTTATTTAGGAGGGCTCTTTGCTGCCAGTTTTAGTTAGTCCCTTCTACAACTTTGGACTGGAAATGTTCTTCCTCCTCAATTTCTTATATTTAAAGTTAATACTGATTTGCCTGAATTATATTTCAACTGCGCCATTACAATTACTGTTAGTTGACAACGTTTATTCAGTCGTGCTTCTACCATGTTTGCTGGGTATAATATTACTAAGTGAAGCCACGTGTACTCTAAGGTATATAACGATTTCTTTACAAATAAGTAGATGGAGCAAAGTTTTTCTTCCTGGTTTACGATATGTTCTTCTAAAAGGAGGGTTTTCATATATTAGTGCACTAATTAAGAAAAAGGCATGGTGAATAACTTTCCCGATTTTAGGGGTCTGAATACTTGCAACTTTAAGTCTTTGGACATACGGACTAAAAACCATGCAGCTCGTGGGTTCGTTTTGCAGCTTATAATATACGGACAATTTATTAAGTTCTCTATTGATTATACCCTCCAATGTCGTATCTTTTAACATATGCAGACCATCTGAATGTATTGAGGAGTGGCGCCCTCATGGTTCTATTTTACTATCATGATTGTCATACGTTAGTGAAATGAAACTGAATGTTTGATGAATAATCAATAAACATAAAGTTTAAAAAAAAAAATGTACCTATTTGCGGATGACACCAAGCTCTGTGGAAGAGTGGACACAGCTGAAGGGATACAGGACCTACAGCATGATCAGGAAAAGCTGCAGTGTTTATTTGGGATCTGGCAACTTGGCTTCAATGCCAAGAAATGCAAAGTTATGCACATTGGAGCCAAGAATCCTAGTATGGAGTACTACCTGGGTGGAGTCCAGGTATCCGCATCAGAGGAGGAGGAGGAGGAGAAGGACCTGGGAGGGATTTATTTATTTAGCTTTTCTTTACCAGCTAAGTGAACTAGGCAAAACCTTGGGAGAGTACATTACAGGTACCAAGTGCATAAGCACATGAGTAATATACAGGACACATAGGGCAACAGTAAACTAGTGATTCAGTAGGAGATCTACAGAACAACATTTTAGTTTCTAGTGCTTGCAGTAATACGACATACAGTGATGTACTGCAGGTGGTATTCGCACAGTAAAGAGTGGGAAGACTGGGTAAAAAATGTAAGGGAATTCAAACTTACGGGAGATAAACAATATGTGCAAAAGGAAATAGTCTGGCGGGGGTGGGTAGGTATTCTGGGCAGACTAGATGGTTCAAGAGGTCCCCCTTTTGCCGGCAAATTCTTATGTTCTTACGAGTGCACAGTCAAACAGCCATGAAGAGGTGTGTATGGCAGAAAGTTTCTGAGGAAAAAAACACTTCAGCTGAAAATGTAGTAGAACAGCAAGACAGGGAAATAAATGGACCACATTTATACAACAAGAGAGAGGAGTAATAGTAGAGTGAGTAGGATAACAAAAGATAAGGCAGAAGCTAGAGAAATAGGCAGACATGGTAAGGAGAGGAGAAACAGATTGTCATAGGACTTCAGGCAAGATCAGAAGCAAGAACAAATAGAAACACAGACTTTGACGGCGGATAAGCATCGCTTGGCCCACCCAGTCTGCCCATTTCCCTACCTACTGGATAGGCTGCAGATCCTTGTTTTACCAACAGCCTACTGCCTTCTACCTCCCACTAGAATATCCTGAGACCTAAGGTAGCAGGATTTTTTTTTCTTGAAGACAGTGTGGGATTTAGTGATGCAGAAGTGAGAAAGTACGGAATTCCAGAAATAGGGTGCAGAGTGGACAAAAGCTTCGTCACCCATCCTAATGGAGGATTTTGAGACTGCCAAGAAGGCTTAGGCGGAAGACCATAGGGGATGAGTATGGCCAACTCGGGAGAACACTGCAGCCAAGGAGGCGGGCTGTGATTTTCTAATAAATGTTTTCAGTGAAGCATCCAAAGACACAGGAGTGCCAAGAAGAGGGGGATAGCCAATTTAGGGTTTGGTAGAGCAGACAGTGGCGAGTTAGTCGAGGGACAGATGAAGCGAGCCTACACACATCGTTATAAGCAATGTTCCATTTTTAGAACTGCAGGTAGGCGCAGCCTGCAGCCCTTTTGCGTCTGCTCTAAAAATGAGCTACAGGATTCAGACCGTAGAACGCTTCCTTTGGAGTTTTCGGATTATCCTTCCACACTATGCACTCCTTCAATATAACCCTTGTAGTGCTGCAGACTGGACATCTCTCCAGGGCTCAAAGATTCAGTTTAGTTCTTTCAGCAGCCTAGGGATTGAGAAACAAATGCTGTGGACAATCACCTATCCTCCCTGCCTGCAGTATATAAAACACTGTTTTTAGAGCCCCTTAAATAATAGTGCCTCTTAAAAGAGCTTAAGGCACTAATGGCTGTAATTTCTATTGAAACACATTCATCATATAAAGGGCATGCAAGATAAATAGCTATGGAACAGCTAACTTCCATAAACAATGAAAAGATTTTCTTTTCAGTGGCACTTTTCCTGCACTCTAGCATATTTACCAGATTCTGTACTATATGTATTGATTTTCTGCAAAATGTGTCTTTAAAACTAAGATATTTATAATAATTAATGTAGTTGCAAACTTTTTCTTGTATTTTAATGGTTTCAACTCCTCCTTTTCTCAGATTTCCTTGCAATACATTTGAGTCTTAACCTTTGATTATGCTGGTCATTAATCTTCAGCCTTCTTGTGTGCTTCGCCCTTGAGGTCAGAGGGAATCAGAACCCTTCTGTGGCAGAACACACTGGTTGTGCACAAAGTTGCTCATCCTGTACTTTTCATAGTGTATAGTATTATGTGAAATGTGGGCATTGTGTTTTTTTTTTTTTTTTTCCACAACAGAACTGACTTGTGAAGTCTCTAGAGGTCTTAGAATATTATCTTACGACAGAATTAGAGGAAAGCAACAATGTGCCAACATCCCAAGTGGTTCTGCTGCAGTAGTGACATCACTACTGCAACAGAACATAATGTCACTAGTGCAGCAGAACACAGAGGATAAAGTATGGGCATCAATGGTTAACCACACAGTGCAGCTCGAGAGGTTAATCACAGTTGCCAAGGTAAACACGAGAAGCTAGCATAGTGTGGCTGACCACTTATGCCCATTCATTGTCTTTTATAGTGTATGGGCATCGTTGTTGCCAAATTATAGATAGTAAAGTACAACGGGTTTAAGCAGGATTCAGCCTCTTGCCTTACACAGATGACAACGAGACGGTCAGTTTTGTGTGAAGAAAAACTATAAATTTAACATACAGAAAAGGCCCCTTCAGCCAGGATACAACAGGAAACAGATTTTTTTTTTTTTTTTTTTTAACAGCTTAATGTAACAGCAGATCATGTGACACAAGACAACCAAACGGCTAGCCGTAGAACACTTGTTCTGTTACGCCATAACTCACTATGCGAATGTTCTGCTTCACAGAGCTTTGCCAGTGCTACCTGCAAGAAAAGGGAGTAGAATATAAAAGGAAAAATAAACAAAACACACGTTTAGAAGGCAGGTATTTGCTCAGTGAAAATGGCACAGACAATTAAAGAGTTTCTATACTTTTGGAGGGGGGTTCTGAAAGGAAAAAAAAAAACACTTTGGTAGCAGCTGCATTATGTAGTTGTGCACCTTTGTGTGAATGTGTTTTAAATGGGGAGACAGTTCTTTTACCTGATTTGAACAGAATTTACCCGTGCGTGGACATCCGTGCTGCCTTCATTAATGCCCACAACTGTTGGTTCCAATTTGTTATGCCATCAATGCTATGTACCATCGATGGGTTAACACAGCTACGTCACATCAATAGTATAACAACCTTAGTAAAAGATGATTTTTTCACATTAACAGCGTTCTACCATACATTATAAGCATATTCCAGGCATGGAATTCCATGCATAACAACATTACACTATAAAGGCATTTTGTTTTTGCAGGTTTTTTTTTTTTTGCAAATTTCTTGCCTCTCATTTAAATTTCTGTCCAATGTCCACCTCCACATTTTTTTTTCTATTTGATCATGTTTCACAGCATGTAAGGCTAGCAAGTGGCAGCTCCAGCTTCCCTTGGTTACCAGGGCACCAGCTAGGCATTACAGTTGGAAGCCAGGGCACCTATTGTAACTCGAATGGAAAAGCAAACGTGCATATTCATGCTTGCTTCTTGGGAGTATTTGAACTAATGGTGAATGTTATGTTTCTAAAAATAAAAATGCAAATTCCATTTTATTTTTTTACTGGGGATGGCCCTGCTTCTCCTGTCTTGGGGGTGGTGGTGTGGATGGGCCAGCTTCTCTTGGCTTGGTATGGATGGTTCTGCTTCTCCTGGCTCGGGAGGGGGGGTGTGAGCCCCTTCTTTCTCTAGCAGGAGCTGGACCACGTGACCCAGAAGATAGGGCGACCCTGCCAGGAGAAACAGGGAGATACTCCCAGCCAAAAGAAGCAGGGCCATCCTCACCCCCAAAAAAGCTGGAAGAATCAGGGGCCCCTTCCACCAGTAAAAGCAAAGCTATTCCCCCCGGCAGCAGGAGAAGTAAAGTCTTCCCCACCACCCGAACAAGAAGAAATGGCCATCCCAACCCTTTACAGCAGGTAACCACCTACCAAAATGGTCCTCAATGGATTGGCCACCTGCAGTGGTAGGCCAGGAGATTGAGGGACATGCATTCTCTTGTTAGAGTCTCTTCCCCTCCCCCCTCTCTCCACAGTACTGAGACATTTTCAAATAAACCCATCCACTTACCTTAATGAAAAGGCACAAGCAGTCAGAAACCTGTTACTCTGGTTCTACAGGTTTTTTTCTTTCTTGGCTGTTTTTGCTGCTGGCAGGACTTTTACTTCCGGATCTGAGTGTGCTGCAGCTACTGGCTATGCAGGGTGGCTAGCTGGTGCTGCACTCATTACTGACCAGAGTGCTCAAGTATTTTATGAAAAAAGCACAGCATAGTACAGCTCTTTTAAGCATAGCTCACAACTGCTCCGGATTTGATGCGATGTCCCGATGAGCCTGTTCCGCCACCCCGCACGGTTAATTTCTGCCCGACTGTTGCCCAAACACCAAAAACATGCGCTCGCCATTGTTTCTGGCTTGAACACAAATACTTCCTGGTTCCCCTTTGTTCGACGACTACGTACCCCTCCCTGACCAATAGGAATGCTCACCCCCCCCCGCTCCCACCATTCCATCAGCCTCCGCTCTAGGAGTGCCCACCACGGCCCAGATTAACTGTTGACTGACAGGGTCCCCACCCGGGGTCTGCTGCCCTACAATAAAGCAGCTAGGTGGCCGGAGGAGGGAACCATAGCTTAGGTGAACATTTTCCACGGAGGACGGGAGGAGTCAGTCACATGGTGAGATTTGAGAGGAGACAGGAACAGCAACAGCGATGGCGGCGTCACTGTGAGGCGAGCGCAAGCAAGCAGAGCAGACCAGTGGTACAAATTTTAGCCGCCACACCACAGAGGAGTCACACTCTGGACTTGGAGCAACTTAGCAAGAAGAAAACAGCCCCGAGAAGACATGCTGCCGCCTGCCAGTCACCAGTGCCACACAAGGTGAGATTGAGAAAGCAATTTTCTCAGTGTGCAGGGGGCGGGGTTTGGTAGCTGGGCCTGAAGGACGTGCGGATGGAGGAACCTCAGCTCAGAGGAGTTTGGTCTGTCTCCCCCCCAACCTGATTCCTGGCCTCAGCGGCAGTGACCAGGCTGGGGAGACCGGAGTCAGTCAAGTCACCTCACTGGGGGTGACTTGTAGCAGAAGAGACTGCTCCGCTGCTGGGAAGGGGCCAGTACGTGTGTGCAGTTTGCTCTTATTAGAAGCTTTTTTTTTTTTTTTTTGTAGCTTCAGAACTTTAATGTATTGTATGCTGCTAACTGGGACGCAGGAACCAAGAGGCAATCTTTCTGAGTTAAGGTAGTTTAGTAGTATATCATTAGTTTGGGTTAAACCACACAGCTTGTTGCTGATGGTGCTTCCCTATGTGAGGTGGCAGTTGTGTTTCTCTGTAACTAAGAGCAGCATGGGGTTTGCCCGAGTTGCTGACTGTGTATTTCTTGAGAGAAGGTTTGGTGAAACTTGTTACTTTCCTAAATCTTTTCTTTGTGCAGGGACTGGCTAACAACTGTTTAGTTACAGAGCTGAACCCTGGTGTATTTATGTCTCCAGGAGCTGGCCTGGAGTGAGGCTGATGATCAGTGCTGGACATAGATTACCTTTGATCAATCAGAGTGTGATTGCATTGTGTTGGAGTTGAGCTGTGGTTGCAGTAACTAAACACTTTGCATTGTTCAGGTTGTTTGAATAATGTTTTTACTTACTGTGTGGCATTTACTGTTTAGCACAGCAATGTAGAAAGTGTAGGCTGCATAACATAGAAATGTAGGAAGTGTAGGCTGTGTAGCACAGAAATGCAAGAACTGTAGCATGGAACAAATGTAGAAAGTGTGGATGTGTAGCGTGGCTGTGTAGCGTAGCAGGTGTATTGTGTTTGCCTGATTTTAATATGTGCAGAATAAAGTGCTTCTTAATCTAATCTTGTGTGTATTGTGTTATTTATGAGTGTAGCATTAAAATAAAGTACAGACAACACATTGGTATAGTAAGTTTTTATTACAAAAACACACAACACCAGACATGGTTAAAATAACTTGATTGGTGCAAAATCAGATGGGTGCGCTACAAAAAATAGGGTGTTTCACATTTGGGTCATTTGTCACACATTGCCATGGTCTCTGTTCCACATTGGCAGGTTTACAGGTTGAGAGGTATGCTTTTTTAAGGCTAGCTATACTACTGGGTTGGGGGCTTCTGTACTGTAGCTTGCAAGCAATAGCAATGCAGTTCTGGTTTGGTGGGCATGGTTGGCTGGGTGACTCCTGATTCAGGCAGCTAGGCAGTCACCAGGAGCCAAGCCGCAGTACCACTCCCTGCCCCAACACTGGGTGCCCAACTATGGGGTAGGGTGGTAAACTAAAATGAAAGCAAGCAGCAACTTGCTGCTCAACCCTGTGCCACCAGACTTCCTCAATTCTGACACAAAGTGCCTAAACCTAGAGTCAGACAGTAAATGAAAAAAAGTAAGCAAACAATGACAGCTAAACCCCAGTGCTGCTAATCCTCCATTTTAACACTAGGTGTCTAGCCCCCCAGTCAATGAAAAAGTAAGCAGACAATGGGAGCCCATCTCCAATGATGTTTTAGAAAGAAACGTTAGTTGTTTTCTGCACTAATCTATTGTAGCATTGTTCCCTGCTATTCATTGTACTAGTGCACATTTGTGTACTTGCCACTTGTACATCAAATAAAAAGCAGTTTTATTCCATAGTCAGCAGTAAAACTTTAACCCGCTTAATAGAAAAGCATATGGGAATTCATAGGATGAATACTAAAAACAACAAAAGTGCAGTAATGCAATGAATATCAGGGAGCAATGCTATGTCATATTGGGACAAAAACAGGTTACTCGCCTGTAACAGTAGTACTAGGAGTGGTATATGTTCATCCACACTCTTTGGCAAGTACCTTGCCGCTTTAAGTAGTGAAGTCTTCAAAGCTGGCTCCTCCCCACCCTCGGGTGGTATAACCCTCGGCTCCAACCCATGAAGCCAGATCTTAGCCTGCTGGAAGCCAGGTTTGTGCTTCCTCAGCCAGGGAGGTCGGGTGGGTCTGTGTGGATAAACAACATATACCACTCCTAGAATGTACAGTTATGTAAGAACTTACTGTAACAGTAAATCTTCCACAGAAGATCTTGCAGCAGGTAACACTTACATAGGACTGACGTCACCTGGTGGCAGATCTCGGCATTTCTTTTCTTTAGCGGCACCGACATGGGACCGCCTATCCGCCATCAGCCCCGCCTTCGATGTCACACAGTATAAAGAAGTGGCGGTCCCCCATGCTCCAATTCTTTACCATGCCCAAAGCCAGGCCAACAAACAACCAACACTGTGGCGGAAAATACACCAAAAAAAAAAAAAAAAATGCAAGGCATGCAAAGGAAGCTGAGCTTGACCCAGAGTAGAAAAGGCTCATTCCCAGGGGAAGGAGGAAGGGAAACTATACCTGCTGCAAGAGCTTATCTCGAAGATCTACTGTTACGTTAAGTTTTTACGTAACTGTACTGCGAGAGGAAGCTCTTGCAGCAGGTAACACATAAGACTGACTCCCAAGCAGTATCAGCTAAAGACAACCGCTGGGAAAGGCCGGGGGAAAGGTAAGAATATGGAACCTCTCTCAGAGGTATAAACTTAAAACAACCCCTGGGAAGGGGGAGTCAACCCAACACGAACCCATTCTAGGTCTAAACTCAAGACAACCCGGAATGGGAAGGAAAGAAAAGACAGGAAACCTCGGGAGACGAGACCTCTTTTGGAAATAAGGTCCTGAGGAATCGCTTGTACCAAATTCCGCGCTTATATTCTGGAAACCATGTCCAGACTGTAATGCCTGATAACAGTATGAACCGAGTGCCAGGTGGCAGCAGCACAAATGTCAGCCGCTGACACCCTCTTAAGGGCTGCGAAAGAGGTAGCTACCACTCTCGTGGAATGAGCCCTGACAGAGCCCGGCAGGCTCGTTAGCCTGCTGATAACAGAAGGATATGCAATGAACCAGCCAGCGCGAAAGCGTCCGTTTTGTAACCAGGCGCCCCAAGGACCTATCTGCAAAGGATACGAACAATTGGTCTGATTTCTGGATACCCTTTGTCCTAGACAAAACACACCGGAGAGCACGGTGCACATCCAGAGTGTGCAAAAGAGCTTCTCCCCTATTGGAATGCTCCGGAAAATGAACCGGAAGCTGAACCGACTGATTAAGTGTAAGCTCTGACACTACCTTAGGAAGAAATTTAGGATTAGTACAGAGGTCAACCCTGTCCTTCTGGAAGATAAGGTAGGGTTCTCGACACATAAGAGCATGAAGCTCCGAGATGCGTAAAGCAGAAGTGACCGCCACCAAGAGCAAAATCTTCCATGCGAGATAGCGGAGCTCACAACACATGGCCGGTTCGAAAGGTGGAAGCGTGAGCCTCTCCAGAACAAACAACAAGTCCCAAGGAGGACCCGTTGCAAGAGGGGAAAGGGATAAAAAAAAACTCCCGCTCCAGGACAGGGACAATGCGTCTTGCCAGAAAGCTCCAGGCGATGGAACAAGCAAGCAAAAATACAGGTTACTCACCTGTAACAGGAGTTCTAGGAGTGGTATATGTTGTTCATCCACACTTACTGGCAGGTTCCTTGCCGCTTTAAATCTTGCCGGAAGGTCTTCAAGCCGACTCCTCCCACCTACCTAGGTGGTAAAACTCTCGGCTCCGCCCCATGATGCCAGATCTAGCCCGCTGGAAGCCAGGTTGTGCATCGAAGCCGGGGAGGTTGGGTGGGTTGTGTGGATGAACAACATATACCATTCCTAGAACTCCTGTTACAGGTGAGAAACCTGTATTTCTAGGGATGTAGATATGTTGTTCAATCCACACTTACTGGCAGACTCCTAGCAGTTCTCCGGGAGGAGGGAGGCAAGGCGCGCACCCCCTAAAAACCAGCACCCCGGCGTGACTCAAGGTTGATATGGTAGTGGGTAATGAAGGTGTGTGCCGACTTTCAGGTAGCAGCCCTGCAGATTTTCTGGATAGGGACATCCCTGGAAGCAGCCACCGAAGCAGCGCTATGGCGGGTAGAATGAGCACTTATCCCTTTAAGAGGCTCCATGCCTGCCAACCTATAGCAGAGATCTATGCAGGAGATGACCCCAATGCCTATTGTCCACTTGGCTGCAGGTCTGCCAGGTGCGGCTTCAGCGTAGGTGACAAACAGCTGGCGAACCTCTCCCCGAACATCAGCCGTCCGCTCCTTACAAGAGAGCACTCTTCTAGGGTCCATAGTATGGAGCCTATATTCGGCCTCCGAGGTGTGATTGGGGTAGAACACCGGCAGAGTCAACACCTGGTTAAGGTTAAACTCCAACACCACCTTCGGAAGGAATTTCGGGTGGGGGTGCAGGACAACCTTGTCCCCGTGGAAGACCAGATAAGACGACGCGATGGAAAGCGCCTGCAGCTCTCCCATTCTTCTGGCTAACGTGATAGCCACCAAGAAGGCGGTCTTCCACAACAGGTGAGAGATGTCACACCTGTGCATCGGTTCGAATGGTTTGCCCATGAGCTTAGCCAATACCAGCAGTAGATCCCACGGAGGTGGAGGTTCTCGCACCAGAGAGCATATGTGATCAAGGCCTTTGAAAAAGCACCCGACAACCTTCCGGCCCGTGCCCGGTAGGCAGAGATGGCTGCCAGGTGCACCATAAGGGTCGTCAACCGAAGCCCTAGCTGAGAAAGGGAACACAGGTAGTCCAGAATGCTAGCCAAAGAACAGGAGGAAGGGTCCAACCCCTTATCCTGACACCAAATGGAGAATCTCTTCCATTTGAAGGCATAGCATTTTCTGGTCGACTCCTTACAGGATGCCTCAACAATGCTGAGGACCTCGTCGGAAAGATCCCAAGGCCTGGAACTCTAGCCGCTCAAGAACCAGGCCGTCAAGTGCAGGGATTAAAGGTCCGGGTGGAGTACCTTCCCCTTGTTCACTGAGATCAGGTTCGGGCGGGCTGGGAGCCACCTCGGGAGCCTGGAGCGGAGGCTGAGGAGATCTGGATACCAGAACTGGTGGGGCCAGTCTGGGGCTACCAGAATCACCTGCACCTTGCCCCTCTTCACCTTGAGAAGCACCTTGTGGATCAAGGGAAATGGAGGGAAGGCGTAGAAGAGTCCCAGGGTTCACTGCCTCGAGAAGGCATCCCCCTGCAGCGAGCCCTGCTGAGGGGGGCAGGCATGAAACAGCCTCAGCTTTGCATTCTCCTTGGAGGCAAACAGGTCCACCTGAGGGGTGCCCCTGTGGGAGAACAGATCTTGTACTACCTCCGGCAGGAGAGACCACTCCTGAGATGTAGCACCTATCCGGCTGAGGGCATCGGCTAGAGTGTTGGAGGTTCCTGCCACATGGATGGCAAGGAGATCCGCCTCCAGGTTGATCATGAGAGACCAAGTGCGGAGAGCCTCCTTGCACAGAGGCAAGGATTGGTCCCTTCCTGACGGTTTAGGTAGTACATGGTCGGGGTGTTGTCCGTCTGGACCTGTGCCACTTGACCCCGTACAAACGGAGCGAAGGCAGTAAAGGCTAGTCGGACCGCTCGAAGCTCCAGCAGGTTGATGTGGCATCGAGACTCCTGAGGGGACCAGAGGCCGTGAGCTCTGAGCTCCCCCAGATGGGCACCCCAACCCACCAGAGAGGCGTCAGTCATCAGAGTGACCGTCGGCTAGGGGCAGACAAACAGGATACCCTCCTGCAGATGAGCTGGAACAAGCTACCACTGGAGACCATTCCACATCTTCTGGGTCACTGTCTGGTCCAGAGGACCAGAGCGCGGTGACCATTGACGGGCCAGCCCCCATTGCAGGGGACACATATGTCAGCGGGCCCAGCGGACCACACTGGGTGCAGGCCATGGCAGGAGCTAAAGTCCGGGCAGGGCTGGTGCCCAATAAGTTTGGGCAAAGGAGGAAAGGACCTCGGCCCTGTCTGCCGGGTTGTCGGGCTCTGGCTCTAACAGAGCCGAGCTCTGCCCCAATGAACTGAATCACCTGCGATGGCACGAGTTCCGATTTGGCCTCATTGATGAGGAGGCCAATCAGAGCAGACCTGGAGGACCAGATCCCTGGACTGCTCCACCTCCAATCTGGAGAGGGCTGCAATCAGCCAGTCGTCCAGGTAAGGGTACACCCGGACCCTTCGGCGCCGCAGGAATGCTGTCACCACTGCCATGCATTTTGTGAAGACCCTGGGAGCTGGAGAGAGGCCGAAGGGCATCGCCTGGAACTCATAAAGGGATCCCTCTGCCCTGAAGTGGAGGAATCACTGGTGGGACGGACGGATTGGGACGTGAATGAGCGTGTCATGAAGGTCCAGAGAACAGAACCACACGCCTCGTTCCAAGGATGGAATGATCTGAGCTAGAATGACCATCCTGAAGGTGCGAGACCTTAGGAACTTGTTCAAGTCGTGTAGGTCGAGAATGGGCTGCCAGCCCCTCATCCGTTTTGGGACCAGGAGTAAATGGACACAAACCCTGGGTCTGGAGGAGGGTCCGCCACCTCCCTGATCATCTCCTTCTGGAGGAGCAGGGCAATGTCAGCTCGACGAGCCGACAGAGAGGCTGTGGAACCCGTAGCCCCCCCATGAGGCGACGGCTCGATAGGGTGGGGACTGCTTGAATTCCCGAGGCAGACCCCTGCCTATCACTTCCAACACCCAGTGGTCCGTGGTGATAACGGACCAGGCAGAAAGGAAGTGGCGGAGCAATCCCCCCATGGGGGGAACCTGGGAAGGAGTGACAAAGTTGGGGGAGACACCCCTCAACCAGTCACTGGGCAGGCTTGGAGGAAGGGCCGACCGAGAAGCCACCTGGACTTTTCCCTCCCGGCTTCCTGCTGGAGGAAGCAGCAGGCTTGGCTTTGGGGTGCCAAGTTCGAGCCTGCTGGCCCTGACATGCCGCAGGGGCTGAATGACGAAAGGGCTTACGCTGCTGCTGGTGGCCTTTGTCCTTCTGGGCAGACGTGACAGAGTCCAAGGTGGTGCTGGACTTCTCAATCCATTGAAGATGACCCTCCACCCCGGGACTGAACAAGTCGGTACCCAGGAAGGGAACATCTGCCAGCTTGTGCTGGGTATCCGCCATAAAGGTGGAGATCTGCAGCAAAACTCTGCGGCGCATGGCCACTGCGGCCACTACTGAAAAGGCACACAAGTCAGCGATGTCCAAGGAAGTTTGGGGATGTTTTGCCACCGCCCTTCCCTGATCCCGCACCTGCTTGACCGTCGTTTGAAGGTCAGCCGGGAGATGAGGAATCACCTCATCCACGGAGTCCAAGAGGCCGTGTGAAAAGTGTGCCATCAGGACGGCCGAGCTAGCCTGACGAAGGCCTAAGGAGGAAGCAGCATAGACTTTCCGCCCAGAGTAGTCCAATTTCTTGGACTCCTTATCGGCTGGCTTGTCCATGTCCTGAGCATTCCTGGAACGCCGAAAAACACTGTCGGTCACTAACCCCTCCGCAGAGGGGTGCTCTGAGAAACTGGAGAGTGAACCGGTAGGGACAGCATACTTTCGAGCCATCCTGGTTGAATGTGCTGGACAAGAAGCTGGCCGCTGCAACAGCTACAGGGCCGGGCCAACAATGGCTTCGGCCACCGGGAAGGCCTCCATAGGGGAATCCCCTCAGTCCAGTATCTCCGCGAGGGGATACTTGGCCCGTTTTTAAACAGGTTCGGGCTTCATCCCAGTAGATTTTGAGATGAGTCGAAGCATTCCAAGGAACGAGGATGGGCTCTCGTCCACCGACTGACCCCTAGTGGACTCCAAGTCAAGCGACCTGGAGAACAAGGAGGAGTCTATGTCAGACTCAGAGGAGTCTGCGAACAGCTGCAGAGCGCCTGAGCCAACCTCCACATGCCGCGGTCGATCGGGAGTGAGGGTGACCGACAACCTATGGGGCAAACCGAGACCCCACCGAGAATCCTTGGTCGGGGCCCCAATCTTCGGTTGTGGAAGCGGAGGTTCCACCACAATGAGTGGAGCAGCCAGTTTTGGCCCAACAACCAGTGCTGGCTTCGGCTTCTCGACCACTACGAGGGGTTGTTTCAGCCGCTCCGGTGACAGCCACTTAATGGCCGGAGAAGGCGATGGAGCCGCTTTCCATGGTGCCGAGACCGCCGTCGTCAGCAGGACCGGCTGGACCTGGAAGGGGTCAGAGACCGAGACCTTCAGGGATTCCAAGGGTGGGTCAGAGAGGGGACGGGGGAAACCTGCTCCTCCCTCAATTCAGGGACCTTAACCGGGGACTCCGGCACAGGAAAGTCCTCTGTTTCCACTGGGGGAAACTGGTGAAGAAGGGTTGTCTGCTTCTCCAGTCAACAAACCATCCGACGGGTCGAGAAAAATCTCGACTGCATCGATGGTCGTCTCGACTGGCTGACCTGACGAGGACACTGTGAAGCCAGCGGCCTTGGCCTCAACCTGGACCGAAGTAGAGTGTGGACTATCGGGGAAGGGACCTCTCCCGCTCCCTAGCGTCAGCGGTGGGACTTACCTTTGGAGTCCTTTTGGACCGAGAGGAATGTCCCAGTGGCCCTTCTCCCTTGGTGGAGAGGGACTGGCAAAGCTCCATAAAAGAAGTTGTATAGGAAGAGCCCAAGGAGAGCGGGATAAATGCCGCGACCGAGGACGACGATGATGCGGCCTGGGCCGCCTCCTCCTCAAGGGCAATCATCTGCTCCAGCTGTTCTCCACGAGCCGCTGCGCGGACACGTAGCGGGCCTCCTTTGACTTGACTAGAGGATAACATTTTCAGGTTGCCCCAACAGCAAGCGGGCAGCAGCAGTCCTCCCAGACTGAAGCTGAAGAGTTTGCATAACTCACAAGCCTGTGAGTCATGGCCTAGTCAAGGCAAGCGCCCGCGTGGCGTGCTTGGATCGGTCAGGACATCTTCTGCCCACAGGGCACCCGGCGAAATACGGGAGTCGATTTGTCCATCGCAGTCGAAGGAAAAGGAAGACAGAAGTCTTTTAAACTTTAAAATGAGTTTCGGTTTAACTGAAGACTGTGGATCATAGAAACATAGAAACATAGAAGTTGACGGCAGATAAGGACCGCAAGACCCATCCAGTCTGCCCATTTCTTTTTCTACCTTATAAATGTGCCATCGGCCTTTGCTCTGTCAGTGACCTATCTATTCATAGTCATTTGTATTGCTCCCTTATGCCTATCCCATGCCTGTTTGAAGCCCTGCACTGTATTCATAGCCACCACTTCTTGTGGTAAGCCATTCCATGCATCTACCACCCTTTCTGTGAAAAAGAATTTCCTCACATTCCCCTTAATCGGCCTCCTCTAATCTCATGCTGTGTCCTCTTGTCCTGCTATTTTCTTATATTTAAACATATTTAGACTCTTTCACCTTGTTTATGCCCTTAAGGTGTTTAAATGTCTCGATCATATCACTCTCTCCTCCTTTGCTCAAGGGTATACATATTGAGCTCCGTTAATCTGTCCTCATATGTCTTCTGATGCAGTCCCTGCACCATTTTGGTTGCCCTTCTCTGGACTGCCTCAATTTAGTTAATGTCCTTGTGAAGGTGTGGCCTCCAATACTGCACAGTACTCCAGATGGGGCCTAACCAGTATGTCTTGTACAGAGGGATTATTACCTCCCTCTTACGACTTGGATACCCCTACTAATACACCTAACACCCCCTAGCCTTACCTACTGCTTTAGAGGTCTGCTTGGATGATTTTAGGTCATCAGTGATGATGATGCCCAAGTCTCTTTCTTCCTTTGTGACTGCTAGCAACTCCTCCCAGCCTATAAGTGGCTTCAGGGTTTCTCTTCCCTATGTGCATGATTTTGCACTTCTTTGCATTAAATCCCAGTTGCACTCTTCTGACCATTCTGCTAGTTTATCCAGATCTCTTCTCATTCTGCCCACCCCATCTGGATCATCTACTCTGTTGCAGATCTTGGTGTCATCTGCAAACAGACAAGCCTTACCCTCTAGTCCATCTAAGGGTCACTAATGAAGATGTTGAATAGGACTGGCCCAGGACTGATCCCTGAGGTACCCACTTGTGACTTGCATCTCTTCTGACTGTACCATTTACCACCACTCTCTGTTTTCTGCCAGTCAACCAGTTTGCCACCCAGTTGACCAACTTGACCCACCACGAGCCTACCTAGCTTATTTATCAATCTTCTATGTGGAACAGTGTCAAAGCTTTGCTGAAGTCAAGGTAGGCGACATCAACTGCTCCCCTTGGTCCACCACTCTGGTTACCCAGTCAAAGAAATCTATGAGATTAGTTTGACAGGACCTTCCTTTGTAAACCCATGCTGTCTTGGATCCTGTGCTCCTATGGATTCCAGGTGTTGCACTATCCTTTCCTTAAGGAGTGCCTCCATAATCTTGCCCACTACTGAGGTAAGACTGACTGGTCTCTGTAGTTCCCTGCCTCCTCCCTGCTACCACTCTTGTGGGGTGGGATCACATGAGCCCTTCTCCAGTCTTCTGGGACCTCTCCTGTGCTCAGAGACTCACTAAACAATTCTGCTAATGGCTCTGCTAGTTCCTCCTTTAGCTCCTTAAGTACCCTGGGATGTATGCCATCAGGTCCCATTGCCTTATCCACCCTGAGCTTAGCAGTGTGTAGGACCCTTTCTTTTGTGAAGGGAGTAGTGCTCACCTCCCTCCCCCCTGTGTCCATGATGCTGAGCTGTGGGCCCTGCCCTACTTTCTCTTCAGTAAATACTGAGCAAAAGTATCTATTTAGGATAGATGCTTTTACAGAGGTCCTCCTCCTCACATGCTCCCTTTTCTCCATTAAGCTTAGCAATACCCCTCTGGACTTTCTCCTTTCACTAATGTATCTATAGAAAGTCTTGTCACCTTCTTTTACTGTTAGTGCTAGTGTTTCCTCAGTTTGGGACTTTGCCTGCCTTACTGCCTTACCTGCTTCCCTTAGGGCAGTTTGGTATGCCTCCCTATCTTCATCCGCTGTGTTCCCTTATATTTTCTGAAGGCCAGCCTTTTGGCTCTGACCTTTTCTGCTACTGTATTTGAGAACCAAAGTGGTTTCCTTCTTCTTTTGCACTTCCTTTTCTGTCTAACACAATGGGATGTTGCTTCAAGTATTGTATCATAATAGCTTGCCCACTTTGCCTGTACCTCCTCACCTGTGTTTCTTTTGCCAGGGCTAGCTTAACTCTGTTGTCCATCTTATCAAAGTCAGCTCCTCTGAAGTCCCATATTTTGCTTTGGAATGGGATGATTTAGATGTAGTAGCCAAATTGAACCATACCATGTGATGGTCACTGGCCCCCAGGTGACCTTCTACCTGGAGATCTGTGATCCCTTCTTTGTTAGTCAGTACTAGATCTAAGATAGCCCTGTCTCTTGTGGGTTGCTGTACCAGTTGTTTGAGGCCCTCCCCCTGCAGGGAATCCACTATGAGTCTAGTTCTGGCAGATGTTCCTGCTGGTGAAGGCACACAGTATCTATAATAAACTGGATGTAGGGGCGGCCCGGTGGCACTAAGGGTTGAGGCGCTGGATGCCACACTGGCAACCTGGGTTCAGTGACGGACTCAGGCCACCAGGGGTCAGCGGGGAGGGAAAAGATTGAGCATTCGAAGAACTGCTCTCTCTTCCCCAGGAGGGATCCAGGGGTTGCGTCGCTCAAGAGTAGCCTCTGGCGGTGGCCAGAGGCACATCAACAAAGCAGCGCCACACAAGTAGGGCGGAGCTGCGGCAGGTGTTGGCACTCCATGCCTTGACACGATTGCACGACCCAGCTCTGGGGGCATAACCAAGGTGGAAAAACCCCAGCCGCTTGGGAGGCGAAGGTGAGATGAGTAGAGCTCGCCCCACCGCCCAACACTGGCTTGGATTCTGGCATGGCTCGTGTGTGTGTGTGTGTGTGTTTGGGGGAGAGACCCAGCACCCAATTCCTCAAAAGAAGAGCACGTGGGTGGTAGAGGTATGCCCTAGTGCACCACTAAAGAGATGCCCAAGTAATCAGTAAACTGGTTTAGTATTTTTAATATCTTGCTATCCCAATGAACAGAAATGCATTTTAGTAATGGTAATATATGGTAACTAGGCAGATCGTGTTTTTCTTCTGTCAGCATGGTCAGAAGTGTGCCAAGGATAAAGTGTTGGAATCATAACAACCTCCCTCGCCTCAATTTTATAGATTTTGTAATTGTACATTCCGTTCAAAAGAATATGAAATACATTTATAATACTATGTATAACTTGTGTGGAGGGATGGCTGTTCTTGGTTTACATTTGTTTTAAATCATTTTCGTAACTGTTGGATGAACCACTACCAATAGCTTACACTGTGCTCGAACTGTCCCTCTGCCAGCAAATCTCTATTATTTTTACGGCCCCACGGATACTCATCCAGAAATGAAATTGATTAGCGAGCAGAGGTAAAGCCATATGCACAGTCTTGAGTGACCATCACAATAACATTATTCACACCTTTTCTTTTAGTAAGAAATTGTGGATATACAATAAAACAACTGATAGGTTGATATGTAAATAGCTCTTTACACAGGTTCTTGTGCCTGTCACAGTTAAGTCACTCATACTTTTTTGTATTTGAAGCACCTGAATTTATGGGTACATAGGCACTTGTAAGTCGACTGGTAGCTACGCCCCATGATGAAGAGATCTGAGTGCATCAAAGTGCTGGGACTGGGCAAAGATGTGGTTCTGAAACTTTACCAAGTCTCCACATTGTGTAAGTGAATTTGCACTATGAATTTTGCACAGTAAATACAGGTTACTCACCTGTAACAGGAGTTCTAGGAATGGTATATGTTGTTCATCCACACTGTCCGGCAGGCATCCCCGCTGCTCCAAATCTTGCCGGAAGGTCCCCAAGCTGGCTCCTCCCACCCACCCGGCGGCAAAACTCCGGCTCCATGCCCATGACGCCCACATCTGGCCAGCTGGAAGCTCAGGTTGCCAGCGTCAAGCCGGGAGGTCAGGGAAATGTAGATGAACAACATACATTCCTAGAACTCCTGTTACAGGTGAGTAACCTGTATTTAGGACATGGATATGTTGTTCATCCACACTGTCTGGCAGACTCCTAGCAGTTCTCCGGGAGGAGGGAGGCAAGCCGCACACCCCCTACTTAGGGAATAGAGACTGGAGAACCGAGGCCCCAAAACCAGCATCCCGGCGTGACTCAAGGTCGATGTGGTAATGGGTAATAAAGGTGTGTGCTGACTTCCAGGTAGCAGCCCTGCAGATTTCCTGGATAGGGACGTCCCTGGAAGCAGCCACCGATGCAGCAGTATGACGGGTAGAATGAGCTCTTATCCTCTGGGAGGCCTCCATGCCCGTAACCTAGAGCAGAGATCTATGCAGGAGGTGACCCACCTGCCTATACGTCCACTTGGCTGCAGGTCTGCCAGGTGCGGCTTCAGCGTGGGTGACAAACAGCAGGCTAACCTCTCCCCAATTTCAGCCTATGCGCCTCCTCATAAGCGAGCGCCTTCTAGGGTCCAAAGTATGGAGCCTGTATTCGGCCTCCGGGAGTGACTGGGGTAGAACACTGGCAGAGTCAACACCTGGTTAAGGTGAACTCCGACACCACCTTCGGAAGGAATTTCGGGTGGGGGCGCAGGACAACCTTGTCCCTGTGGAAGACCAGGTAAGGAGACTCGATGCAGAGCGCCTGGAGCTCTCCCATCCTTCTGGCTGACGTGACAGCCACCAAGAAGGCGGTCTTCCACGACAGGTGAGAGATTCACCCTGTGCATTGGTTAAGTCTAAACGCCCATGAGCTTTGCCAGTACCAGCAGTAAATCCCACGGAGGTGGAGGTTCTCGCACCGAAGGGGAAATGTGATCAAGGCCTTTGAAAAAGCGCCAGACCACCTTCTCCTGCGCCACCGACTGCTCCCCGGCCCGCACCCGGTAAGCAGAGATGGCTGCCAGGTGCACCTTTAGGGTCGTCGACCTAAGCCCTTGACTAGAAAGGGACCATAAATAGTCCAAAATGCTTGCCAAAGAACAGGAGGAAGGGTCCAAGCCCTTGCCCTGACACCAAATGGAAAATCTCTTCCATTTGAAGGCATAGCATTTCCTGGTCGACTCCTTCCGGGACGCCTCAACAACATTGAGGACCTCGTCGGAAAGACCCAAGGCCTGGAACTCTAGCCGCTCAGGAACCAGGCCGTCAGGTGCAGGGATTGAAGGTCCGGATGGAACACCTTCCCCTGACTGACTGAGAGCAGGTCCGGGCGAGCTGGAAGCTGCCTCGGGAGCCTGGAGCTGAGGCTGAGGAGATCTGGGTACCAGAACTGGCAGGGCCAGTCTGGGGCTATCAGAATCACCTGCGCCTTGTCCCTCCTTGCCTTGAGAAGCACCTTGTGAATCAAGGGAAATGGGGGAAAAGCGTAAAAGAGGCCCGGGGTCCACAGCCTCGAGAAGGCATCCCCCTGCAGCGAGCCCTGCTGAGGGGGGCGGGCATGAAACAGCCTCAGCTTCGCATTCTCCCTGGAGGCAAACAGGTCCACCTGAGGTGCCCCAGTGGGAGAACAGATCTATACTACCTCGGCAGGAGGACCACTGTGAGATGCAGCCCCTATCCGGCTCAGGGCCGGCCCGGGGTGTTGGAGCTCCTGCTACATGAATAGCTAGGAGATCCGCCTCCAGGCTGCACCACGAGTGACCAAATCGGAGAGCTTCCTTGCATAGAAGCATGGAGCGCGTCCCACCCTGGCGGTTCAGGTAGTACATGGTCGTGGTATTGTCTGTCTGGACTCGGACCACTTGACCCCGGAGAGACAGAGCAAAGGCGGTGAGAACTAGGCGGACCGCTCGGAGCTCCAGCAGGTCGATGTGGCATCGGGACTCACGCGGGGACCAGAGGCCGTGCACTCGGTGTTCCCCCAGATGGGCACCCCAACCCATCAGAGAGGCATCGGTCGATAGAGAGACCGTCGGCTCGGGGCAGACAAATGGGATGCCCTCCTGCAGATGAGATGGAACGGTCCACCACTGGAGAGCGTTCCACATCTCCTGGGTCACCATCACTAGCTGGTCCCATGGATCGCAGCGTTGTGACCACTGGCTGGCCAGTCCCCACTGAAGGGGGCGCATGTGCCAGCGTGCCCAACGGACCACGCTGGTACAGGCTGCCATGAGACTCAGGAGGCGCAGGAAGTCCCAGGCAGGGCGCGATTGCCCAACCAGAAATGATTGGGCAAAGGAGGTAAGAACCTTGGCCCTGTCCGCCGGGAGCCGTGCTCTGGCTCGAAGAGAGTCGAGCTCTGCCCCGATAAACAGAATCACCTGCTTCGGCTCGAATTCCGACTTGGCCTTGTTGAAGAGAAGGCCGACCTGAGAAGCAAACCTGGAGGGCCAGATCTCTGGACGCTCCCCTCCTGTCTGGAGGGGCTGCTATCATAATCGTCCAGGTAAGGGTACACCGGACCCCTCGGCGCATGGGAAAGCTGTCACCACTGCAATGCATTTGGTGAAGACCCTGGGAGCTGGAGACAGGCCGAAGGCATGGCTCGAACTCGAAAGGGATCTCTGGCGAAGGAGGAATCTCGATGTGACAGAATGGATAGGACGTGAAAACCAGCGTCCTGCAGGTCAGAAGCAACCACATGCCGTGTTCCAGAGATGGTATTATCTGCATGAAGTGACCATCCTGAAGGTTGAGACCTTAGGAACTTGTTCAGGTCGTGTGAGGTCGAGAATGGGGCGCCAGCCCCCCGTCCGTTCCGGAACCAGAAAGTACCTGGACACGAACCTCGGGTCTGAAGGGGTGTCCTCTACCTCCCTGATCACTTCCTATTGGAGGAGGAGAGCGATGTCGGCTGGAAGAGCCGACAGTGAGGCTTCGGACCCCGAGGTGCAACGGCTCTGAAGGGCAGGGCCTGCTCGAATTCTAGAGGCAGGCCTTTTCCCACCACCTCCAGTACCCACCTGTCTGTGGTAATAGCGGACCAGGTGGAAAGGAAGTGTCGGAGCCGTCCTCCCACAGGGGGAACCAGGGGTGAGGTGACAGGGATGGGGGCGACACCCCTCAGCCCGTCACTGGGCAGGCTTGGAGGAGGACCGGCCGAGGGACCTCCTGGGCCTTACCTCCCTGCTTCCTGTTGGAGGAAGCGCGGCTTGGGTTTGGGATGCCAAGCCCGAGCCTGCTAGCCCTGACGTTGCTGGGCAGGCGCACAGGCGCAGAAGGGCCGAAAGGGCTTAGGCTGTGGCTTGCGGCCTTTGTCCTTCTGAGCGGAAGAGACAGAGTCAAGGTAGCATTGGACTTCTCGATCCTCTGCAGGTGACCTTCCACCCAGGGCCGAAGAGGTCAGTCCCAAAAAGGAACATAAGCCAACTTGGCTGGGTATCCGAGGTAAAGGTGGATATCCTCAGCCAAGCCGATGTGTATAGCCACTCGACGGCTCACAGACCTGGCACATGAGTCCCCAATGTCTAAAGCAGTCTGGAGCTGCTGTTTGGCCACTGCCTGCCCTGGTCCCGCACCTGCTTGACCGTAGTATGCAGATCCGCGGGAAGATGAGAGCGACCTCATCCAGGAGCCCAACAGGGCATGAGAAAATGTGCCATGAGGGCGGCGAACTGGCCTGACGAACGAGAGAGACGCAGCATAGACTTTCGCCCGGCATAATCCAATTTCTTGGATTCCTTGTCGGGAGGTTTGTCCACATCCTGGCGTTCCGGCGCGCGAAAATGCTGTATCAACAACCCCTCAGCAGAGGGTGTTCAAAACGGACAGGGAACCGGTAGGGACATACTTCTACTGCATCCTGGCCGAAGGCACAGAGCAGGAAGCAGGCGCTACAGCTCCAAGGCGGACCCACTATAGCCTCGGCCACCGGAAGGCCTCCGTGGGGAATCCCTGGGTCAGAGAATCTCCGTGAGGATACCTGGCCCATTTAAAGCGTGTTGAGCTTCATCCCGGTGGACTCGAGATGAGCGAAGCACCCTAGGAAGGACGAAGGCTATAGTCCACTGACTGTCCTCCTGAGGGACTCAAGTCTATTCGCTTGGAGAAAGGAGAATCATCCTCGGACTGGAAGAGTCCTCAAAAACTGCCTCGGCCTGAGCCACCCTCCACCTGCCGAGGTCTATCGGGAGTGAGGGTGACAGACAACCTATAGGACAAACCCGAGCCGACCGAAACTTTTAGTCGGGCCCCAACTAACGGCTGTGGGCGGAGGTTCCAAAATCGGTGGGGCAGCTGGGTGTGGGAACAACGGCCTGGGAACAGGCTCCTCGGCTAGCAGGGGTTGTTTCGACACGCTCTGGTGACAGCCACTTAATGGCTGGGGAAGACGACTGGGTCGGCTTATTCCCGGTCAGAAGGAGCTGTTGCCACATGAGTTCCTCATACCTCTGACGCAACTTGCGCCGAAGCCTCCCCTCGTCCGAGGAGGAGGAAGAGCGGCGGCGCCGAGACAGAGACCGCGAAGATGTCAGAGACCGAGAATCTCGGCTAGGCCGAGGAAGGTGCGGGGAGGTGTCGGGAATCAGCACTCCCCTCGGTTCGGACAATTCCACCGAAGGCTCCGGAACCGGAGGCACAGACGAGCCGACGGGATCCTCAACTCCCACCGAGGGAAACAGGGAGAGGGGATTCTCAGCTTCTCCAGCCGACAACCAGTCTAACGGGTCGAGAAAAATCTCGTCGCGTCGGCGAGAATCTCGATCCAACTGGCTCAGCGGGGACACCATGAAGCCAGTGGCCGGCTGATGGAGTCGACGGAAGTCGACTGTCGACCAATCGACTGTCGACCAGGGGAGGGGGATCTTTCCCGCTCCCAAGAGCGTCGACGGTGAGACTTACTTTTGCTCTTTTTGGACCGAGAAAAAGGTTCAGAAGAAGTTGGACCCTCACCTTTCGTCGAGAGGGTCAGACAGAGCTCCTTAAAGAAGCCGATACGAGGCACCGAAGGCGGGACAAATGCACAGCTGCAGGTAGAAGCGGCCCGCCGCTCCTCTTGAGCGATCATCTGCTCGAGCTGATCCACGAGCCGCGCGCGGACACGCCAACCGGGCCTCTTTAGATTTAACAGGAGGAAATCTTTCTCGGGGCGCCCCAGCTGTAAGCAGGCAGCACGGTCTTGGAGGCGTAGGCGAAAAAGAAGAGTACAGGTCGCAAGCCTGCGGATGGTGCTCAAGGCCCAAGCAGTAAGCTTGCGTGGAGTGCGGATCCGTCGAACATCTTCTGCCCGCAAGGGCATCTCCGGAAACGGAGTCGATTTGGCCATCGCGGCTGCGAGGAGAGAAGACAACAGTCTTTTTAACAAAGAACTTTGATTTGAAAATTGAGGAATTAGGAACCAGTCTTATCGCGAAGCGTTAAGGAGGGAACCTGAGCTTCCAAGCGGTAAGGAAGATCTGGCGTCATGGGACGGAGCCGAGAGTTTTACCACCCGGGTGGGTGGGAGGAGCCAGCTTGAAGACCTTCCAGCAAGATTTAAAGCGGCAAGAATACCTGCCAGACAGTGTGGATGAACAACATATCCATGTCCCTAGAAAATTTATTTCACATGTTACCCGGAGTCCTGGTTTCTTTTGTATGTAACCATCCCCCATCTTCCCAGGGACTTACCTTTCTCCGCCCTCAATCCTGCCACACTACCAAGCACCATTCCCTGGCTTTCAGGAACCCACCTCTCTCCTCCCTCCGTCCTCCCACACTCCCCACCACCATCACCCACCTTCCCAAGGACCTACCTCTCTCCTCCCTCCATATTACCCCACGTGCTCCAGCACCATTCCCAGTCTTCCCCGTGACAGTCTTTCTCCTCCCTCCAGTCTCCAACACTCCCCAGCACCATCGTCAATCCTCCCACACTCCCCAGCAACATCCCTCCTCAATCTTCCTTAGGACTTAACTTTCCCTTCCTCCCATTGTCCCACACTCCCAGTACAATCCTCAGTCTTTCCTGGGACGTTACCGCTGTCGTCCTCCCATTCCCCACACTCCCCAGCTCCATCCTCCTCATCTTCTCTAGGATTTACCTCTTCTCCCCCATCCCCCACACTCCTCGGCAGCATCACCTGTCTTCTCTGGGACTTGCCTCTTCCCCCATCCCCCACACTCCCACGCACTATCCGCTGTCTGCTCTAGGACTTGCACCTCTCCTTCCCCCCACAGTACTAGCCTCCATCTTGCCTGACATGGACAGCTCTCCTCCTTCCACCTACACACACACTCCCTAGCACCATCTCAGTCTTTACCGGGACTTTACTTTTCTCCACCATCCTCCCACACTCCCTAGAATCATTCACCGTCATCCCTGAGATTCACCTCTCACTCCTACACTCCCCCATGGCTTACCTTCATAGTGGGTTCCATCATGGCAGGAGGGGGTCCCACTGAATCGACTAATTCAGCTTCGAGAAAAGAGGTGACAGTCCACTGTGTGGAGCCTGTGGGAAAAGCTGAAAATATTCTGTTACAGCTCAGGTGCTATCCTTTGAGGTGTCACCCAGCCCTATGGCACCTGCACTGTTGAGGTACCCTCAGATGTTTCAGCCAGCCCTATGGGATCTCCCGAGTAAGGTCATCATGGGTATGTGTACTCAAGAGTGCTATAGCACCAGCATCAGCAAAATCACCGCCCATCCCTTAGGCCTCCTAACGCACTACTACATGTGGTCACCCAGGTGGCAGTGTTGCAGCCCAGGACAGGTCACGGGACCCTCCCAGCTGGCAGTGTCACAGCCGAGGAGGGGTCATGGTACCCTCTCTCCCTGGTGGCAGTATCGCAGCCAAGGATGAGTCACAGTACCCTCCCACCCAGGTGGCAGTGTCACAGCCCAGGACAGGACACGGTACCCTCCTTCCCTGGCGGCAGTACTGCAACGAGGACTGGTCATGGTGCCATCCCTCCGAAGTGCAGCATTACTGCCGAGGAGAGATCATGGTTCCTTCCCTCCCTCCCTCCCTGGAGGCAGTACTGCAGCCAAGGACCAGTTATGGTACCTTCCCTCCCAGGTGGCAGTATTGCAGCCAAGGACAGGTCACGGTACCCTCCCTCCTTGTGTGGCGGTATCACAGCAGAGGACAGATCACGGTACCCTCCTTCCCTGGTGCCAGCATCACAGTCGAGGATGGGTCACAATACACTCCCTCCCTGGTGCCAATATCGCAACCAAGGATAGGTCATGGTAACCTTCCTCTCTGAAGGCAATATCGCAGCCAAGTACAGGTCACAGTACCCTCCCTACCAAGTGCCAGTATCCCAGCCAAGGATTGGTCACGGCAACCTCCTTCCCTGGTGGCAGTATCGCAGCCAAGGACGGGTCACAGTACCCTCCTTCCCTGGAGGCAGCATCGCAGCAGAGGATGGGTCATGGTACCCTCACTCCCAAGTGACAGTGTCGCAGCCCAGGACAGGTCACAGAACCCTTCTCTCCCAGGTGGCAGTGTCACAGCAGAAGATGATTCACAGTACCCTCCCTCCCAGGTGGCAGAGTCACGGCCCAGGACAGGACATGGTACCCTCCCTCCTTGGTGGCAGTATTACAGCAGAAGATGGGTCACAGATACCCTCCCTCCCTTCCCAGGTGGCAGTATCGCAACCAAGGATGGGTCACTGTAACCTTCCTCCCTGGAGGCAGTATCACAGCCTAGGACGGGTCACGGTAACCTTCCTCCCTGGAGGCAGTATCGCAGCAGAGGATGGGTCATGGTAATCCTCCTCCCTGAAAGCAGTAGCGCAGCCGAAGATGGGTCACGGTACCATTCCTCCCTGGTGGCAGTATCACAGCCAAGGACAGAACACATTACCCTCCCTACCAAGTGTGAGTATCGCAGCCAAGAACAGGTCAAAGTACCCTCCCTACCATGTGCCAGTATCCCAGCCAAGGATGGGTCCCGGTATCTTCCTTCCCTGGAAGCAGTATAACAGCCGAGGACAGGTCATGGTACCCTCACTCCCAAGTGGCAGTGTCGCAGGACAGGTTACGGTACTCTCCCTCCCCTCCCCAGAGGTAGTATGACAGCCGAGGACGGGTCATGGTACCCTCCCTCCCAGGTGGCAGTATTACAGTCATTCATAGGATAAGGTTCAGGTACATATAGCATTAGCCTTTGCAGACCTACAACAATTACAGTGCTACTTGGTACTTTTCCTAGAGGAAATAGTTGTCTAGCGCATGCTTAAACAGAGTCATAGAATTAAAAGATATCACAGTTTCTGACAGGATGTTCCATTTATGCACCACTCTCTGGGAAAACCAGTTACCCCTAGAGTTCTTATTATAGTTTTGACTTTGAAGCTGATACTGGTGGCCTCTATTTTTTCTTTGACATCTTGTATTCAGCTCCACACATTCCAGTAGGTCAGCATCTCTAATGACTCTGAACACAAGGCCAATATCGCCTCCATATCTTCTATACTGTAGGAAATACAACCAGAGTTCCCGCAGTCTATCCCCCAGTTTCTGCACCATTCTCGTTGCCCACCTCTGAACGCCCTCCAATCTCATGACATCCCCCTCAAGTGCGGTCAGCAAAAGCTACCACAATACTCAAGATGGCACAGAGTGGCATCAGCACCTCACTTTCCCTGCTCCTAATATTCCTTGCAATTGTTCCTAATATACTGTACCCCTTTTCTGTTACGCATTTACAACGTTCAGAAAATTTCAAGTCATTATTAACATGTATCCCCAAATCCCTTTCAGTTCTGAAGCTGGTTACCATTTAAAGTATAAGCAAAACCTTGGTCTCTCTTGCCCAGGTGCATTACCTTACACTTTGCTTTATTAAAGAGCAGTTTCTTTGATTCCGCTATTCTAGCTATGGAATCTATACTATTTTGAAAAAGACCTGAATCCTGCCTGCTCACTGCTATGGCGCCCAGTTTGATGTCGTTGGTGAAGTTAGTTACCCAGGTTTTCACCGTACTCGTTATTGATGCAATAAGAATATTAAATAACGCGGGTCCAAGGACGGATCCCTATGGAACACCACTAGGCACTGGAGCCCAGGGTCACATATAACACCTAATGCCAACACTGTTTCCTTGAGTTCAGTCAAGCTATTATCCACCAGATTAAGAAATCATTTCAGCCCATTTCTTTTAGTGCGTGGATTAATTCATTATGTGAGACACTATCAAAGACTTTCTTGAAGTTTATGTATAGAACGTCCACTCATACTGTTAACCAATGCTTCATTTACTGGTTCACAGGAGCTGACTAAAAAGTTTGTTAGGCATGACCTGCCTTTTATGAATCTGTGCTAATTTGGATCTATATACCCACTATTGGCAATATGGGTTTAATAGCCTCTTTTATAAAGGCCTCAAGGGCTTTATCCAAAATGCTTGTTAGGTTTATTGGCCTAATTTGAGCAGATGGATTCTGGGCCTTTTTTGTGGATTGGGGTTGTCACAAACTCGTCGGCCAGTCAGCCCTCTACTCCCAAAGTGCCAACCTCCGAGTGTATGATTTGTGTACAGTGAACAGAACAAGGTAACCCTCTTGTCTGTTTTGTGGGTTCAAGTCACCTTAGTCTCAAGCTCTGGAGGGATTCAAACTGAACCTCTTGTTAGCATATCCAATTATCAAGCTCAGATAATTCTGTCTTCGGGAGGCCAGATATCTTTGCCTACAGGCACCCAATCAGGTCTTTCAAATGAACCCTTAGAACTCTGCAAGACTTGAGAACTCTATCAAATTCTCACTTTGGTATACAATAAGCTCACACACAGTGTTACTTATAACCTTGAAAAGCTCTACTTAAAATAAAAAAATATCAAGGCACTCCAGACAGTTTCTGTTGTAGAATATCTCTTTACTTTAAAATATCAAAACAGAACCATAAATACAGAACAAATATCTATCCCAACACATACAGCCTTAAAAACAAACAGGTAAAAGTGCAGTTCCTACAATTAACAACTTCAGACTAATCTTGTCTAAGGTCCTTACTTCAGTGCTTTGATGGTCTCTCTTCTCTCAATCAGATATATTGTCTTGTGTGTCTCTGTCAAGGTTCTTTCAGCAATTAAACACAGTTCTGAGCCGGCCCTTTCTGAGGTTACATAACTCTGCCTTGGTATAACAACATCTATATTTTATCTCACAGGATGTCCAAATAACATATTAAAAAAAAAAAACATAATAGGTGACCTCACTGCCTTTCCTCCCTCAGGATAACCAGACCAAACCGGTTTGTGCTCTGCTACACATACATCTCAAAAGTTTATTTGATCTAAGTCACTGTATTCAAAGCAAAAGTGTATTTGCCTTTTTAATCCCGTCTGGGCCTTGGAATCTACACCGCAAAGGTCTCTCCCGGGGAATCCTTGAATTACATCAGAAAGTATATTGGACCTTCCAAATTCATCTGGGTCCTCCCTGGCCCAGCCATCAACCTTGCTTCAATGTCCATTCTGGCTTCTCTCAGACACCCCTCCCTCTCAAGTTCTTCCTGACAACTATAGTCAAAGGATTTTCCCTGAGGGAACTGTGAATGGCTAATCTTATTTCCTGGGATGAAAGCAAATTGACGAGGTAATTGCACCCCAGATATCTGCAGTTTAACTATGTCCTGTCCTTTGAACTTATTCCTGGGGGGGTCTTGATGTGTCCATTCCAGTAAGACAGTAGTTTCCTCAAACTGACTTTCCCATCACATATGTTATATGTAACAAAAAATTTGATATAGCACTCAGATCTGGTTGTCTACATCACAGGGGTAATGTGTGCAGTTGTCCAGTCTTTGGGGATCTTCCCCTCTAATGATTTTTTAAATATTGCCTGTAGAGGGGCAGATATAACAGGGGAGAGTTCTTTTAATAACCTAGGATGCACTGAGTCAGGGCCAGGGGACTTGTGAGGGTACAGATGTAGTAATGTTTCTTTGATAATTTCAAATGTTATTTCTATGTTACAATTTGATACAACCGTATTCCTGTCTGCTATTAATTCACCTTTCTGGCAAATACTTTCAAAATACAGACTGAACACCATCAAGGACGGGTCATGGTACTCTCCCTCTCTGGAGGCAGTATCACAGCTGAAGACGGGTCATGGTACACTCCCTCTCTGGAGGCAGCATCACAGCTGAAGACAGGTCACAGTACCCTCCCTCCCTCCCAGAGGCACAATCGCAGTCAAGGACGGGTCACAGCACCTTCCCTACCAAGTGGAAGTATCGCAGCCAAGGACAGGTCACGGTACCCTCCCTCCCTGGTGTCAGTATCACAGCAGAGAACGGGTAACGGTACCCTCCTTCCCTGGAGGCAGTATTGCAGCCAAGGATGGTCACAGTACCCTCTCTCTCATGGCCGTTTTGCACCCAAGGACGGGACATGGTTCTCTCCCTCCAAGGTAGCAGTGTCACAATCAAGAATGGATGATGGTACCCTCCGTCCTTCCCTGGAGCCAGTATCACAGCTGAGGACTGGTCATGGTACCCTCCTTCCCAGGTGGCAGTATCCCAGAAGACTGGCCACACTACCCTCCCTCAGGCAGTATCACAGTCAAAGACAGGTCACAGTACCCTCACTTGCAAGTGCCAGTATCGCAGTCAGGGATGGCTCACTGCACACGCCCTCCCTCCTTGGTGGCAGTACTGCAGCTGGAGATGGGCCATAGTACACTCCCATCATGGAGACAGTATCGTAGCTGAGGGCTGGTCATGGTACCCTCCCTCCCTGGAGGAGAGCATCCTCTGGGATGCTCAACCCTTCTCCCACTGGTCAGCAACACCGAACAGCCCTGGCTCGGTTTTGAACCCTGGTCACCGACCATGCGAGCAGTAGTACTACTGCAACGCCAGTGGGCTGGCTCATGGGAAAAGTATACTCTGTCTAGGTAGTTCAAGTAACTAATGTAGGGGGACAGGGTGAGGGGCCCACAATGTAATGTAGAGGGACAGGGTGAGGGGCACACAATGTAATGTAGGGGGATAGGGTGAGGGGCCCACAATGTAATGTAGAAGAATAGGGTGAGGGGCCCACAATGTAATGTAGGGGGATAGGGAGAGGGGCCCACAATGTAATGTAGGGGGATAGGGAGAGGGGCCCACAAATGTTTCACAATGGACCCACTACATGTGGCCACCCAGGTGGCAGTATCATGGCAAAGAAAGTACAGTTACGTAAGAACTTACCGTAACAGTAGATCTTCGAGAACAGCTCTTGCAGCAGGTAACACCATTAGGACTGAAGCCGGCAGGTGTCAGGACCCCACGGAAATCTTCTAGCTAGCAGTCTTCAGCGGGGACCGCCTCCAACGTCGGTCCCTCCCCCGATGTCAGACGTAGTACATAAGGAGGCGGTCCCGCCAGATTCCCCAGTTCTCCCGCCGGAGACTCCCAGCCGCAGGATGACATCAGAAGGGGAGACCGAGGATCCGCAATCAGAAGAAGAGAGCTAAAGCTCCTGCCAAGGCCTGGTAGGCCATACCTCCTCCAAGGGGGAATGGTGGGTGGGAAGGTACCTGCTGCAAGAGCTGTTCTCGAAGATCTACTGTTATGGTAAGTTCTTATGTAACTGTACTATCTTACTTCAAGATACAGCTCTTGCAGCAGGCAACACCATTAGGACTGATTCCCAAGCAATAGCGCCTGAAAGCATTCTGGGAGGAGGAAAAAAAGGAGAGATCTCTTGAGTGAAGTCAGTTCTTTGGTCTTCCGCTGGGGAGGAGGAGGCAAAGAGACTGACCTGGCGTCGGGTTCCAAATGGCGGGAACCGGACTTGTGATGGTGATGACGGTCCCCCGACCTCGACAGGGCCTTAGTGGCAGAGGACGAAGAAGGTCTGGAGGTCTTGGCCTGAGGGAGAGAGGAGTCTTCACCGCTGCAGGGGGAGGCTGAGAGCGGGCCCGGGAAGGGGAGCGGTCGGACCGGGAGCCGGAGCTACGGGAGTCAGAGGCCCTAGACGGGGACCTGGATCTCACTCTCTCTCTATGCTTCTCGAGGTGTCTCCGGGCCTTGTCGGAAGATTCCTCCTTGGAGGCTGCGTCCATGGCTTTAATCTTTTCCTCGAGCAGGAACGCCTGAGAGGGCCTCTGGCGGCGGATCCGGGTCGGCTGTTGAACCCCTGGCAGAAGGAGCAGGCCCGGGTGTCGTGGTCTGGGCCTAGGCACCGGACGCAGGCCGAATGCGGGTCTTTGAACGGGATTTGCTTCCCACAGGCGCACTTCGACGGATGGCCCTCAATGGAGGTTGGAGAGGACATCAGACAGAAACTGAGCAGAAAATACAAACTTTTTCCCGAAGGAAGAACTTAACCAGGCGTCGCGCGCTAGAAATGAACCGAAGGGTCGAGACATGCAAGTCGACGGTGGGAAAGAACTGGGGAATCTGGCGGGGCCGCCTCATATATACTACATCTGGACGTCGCGGGACAGGCGTCGGAGGGCGTCCCCGCTGAAGACTGCTAGCTAGAAGATTTCCGTGGGGTCCTGACGCCTGCCAGCTTCAGTCCTAATGGTGTTACCTGCTGCAAGAGCTGTATCTCGAAGTAAGATCAGTACCCTCCCTCCCCAAAGGAAAGTGTCCTCGTTCAAGCCTTCTCCCTGGACATCCTTGGCACATTCCTGAACTGGAGTCGTCAGCCTCACAAGCAGTAGTCTTACCTTTTCGCCAAGATGCCAGCTTTCAAACAAGTTCTGGTAACATATCTGCAGAGTCAAGGAGTCTCCAATTGTGACTTGTAAACAATTTACTTTAAAGACGTATATTGTGCAGATGAGTAACCATTTTGGTAGGGCTGCCATAAGCTACGCACTGCCCACACTCTGGAATAAGATACAAAGATCACTGAGACTTAGTTCTCCAGTCAGCATTGCCCTCTTCAGGACTATTTATGATAAAGCATTCACTGAAATCTGTAAGTGTTTCCACAGTCACTAGCAGTCCTGTATACGGTTACCCCTTTGGTTCCATCACACTCAGCCATGAATCTAGCTCTATCTTTCCCTATTTAACTAGTCACTAACCAGCTGCCATTCTGGGCTCGGCACCTTGGCATCTCTTTTTTCTACTCTCCAGTCGCCTCTGAAGCAGGAGATATTGTCCTCACTGTGGGCTCATCGGTAAACTGGGACCTTCACCTAAGCATATAATCAGTTACTGAGGGCTGAAATGAAAATAATTGTACCCTTCCATGTAGGCAATAATACTCATGATAACTCAACTCAGTGTACATGAAGGTTGAAAATACTGCATAAATGTTATGATTCTCATGTAGGATCTCTGTGAACAATTGGAATGTATATATTGCATCTAACATGTTTGCTGTATGGTTGTTTTGTATCCTGATTCTCACCTTGTAGCCTGCGTTTTAATGTATGTATGTATGTTTACTTGTACTTGACCACAGCAGGTCCACCTTGTAAATGAGCTTGCTCAATGGTGATCGCCTGGATAAATAAAGATTTGATTGATTGATTGAGTTAATATGATTAATGGAAATTGCATGAATACCTTTGACAGCACCACTTGCTAAGTCCTGCAGCAGATCAACACTGTCATAACTGCATTAATCCTGAACACCACTGCTAAACCTATCAATACTCCCCCCTCAGAAGGAAGACTGTAAGGATTCTGTGACAAGCCCATATAAATGTGGAGCAGAGAGAAGCTAAGTCTGAATGCAAACAGCCAACTCTAGTTCAGTAGCTTTTGTCTAAAAAAAAGGTCCTCTCTCTCATCCCAAACAGAGATGTGAAGCCCACAGTCTTACCCACCTGTCTGCTTCGTGTGCGCAGTTGTCCTCCGAAATCTTCATCTTCAGAGTCCAAGATGACATCACTGATCCCTAGCAGATTACAGCTTTGAGGGTAGCTGGGTGCAGGGTGTGGTGGATCTGGAACAAAAGTAACACATGGCTTCGCCTTACATGATACATGAGAAGAAGATGCGCCATATATCCTGAAATATGGCATCCTCACAATCCAATCCTGCTTCAGACCGGGGTGGGGGCGTCAAGTAAAAAAAAGTCACTTACTTGAAACTTGCGATGTCTGAACATACAGGTTACTCACCTGTAACAGGAGTTCTAGGAGCGGTATATGTTGTTCATCCACACTGGCTGACAGGTTCCTTGTCACTTTAAGATGGGCCGGAAAGTCTTCAAGCTGGCTTCTCCCACCCACCCGGGTGGTAAAACCCTCTGTTCCACCCCATGATGCCAGATCTAGCCCGCTGGAAGCCAGATCGCTCGTCGAAGCCAGGTAGGTTGGGTGGGTCGTGTGGATGAAAAACATATACCACTCCTAGAACTCCTGTTACAGGTGAGTAACCTGTATTTCTAGGGACGTGGATATGTTGTTCAATCCACACTGTCTGGCACACTCCTAGCAGTTCTCTGGGAGAAGGGAGGCAAGGCGCGCACCCCTGATACCTACTTGGGGAATAAGGACTGGAGAACAGAGGTCCCAAAACCAGCATCCTGGCATGACTCTAGGTCAATGTGGTAATGGGAAATAAAGGTGTGTGCTGACTTCCAGGTAGCAGCCCTATGGCAAGTAGAATGAGCTCTTATCCCTTTGGGTGGCTCCATGCCCGCCAACCTAGAGCAGAGATCTATGCAGGAGGTGACCCACCTGCTTATCGTCCGCTTGGCTGCAGGTCTGCCAGGTGTGGCTTCAGCATAGGTGACAAACAGCTGGCGAACCTCTCCCTGAACTTCAGCCGTCAGCTCCTTATAGTAAGGGAACGCTCTTCTAGGGTCCAAAGTATGGAGCCTATATTCGGCCTCCGAGGTGTGATTGGGGTAGAACACCGGCAGAGTCAACACCTGAGTCAGGTGAAACTCCGACACCACCTTCGGAAGGAATTTCGGTTGGGGGCGAAGGACAACCTTGTCCCTGTGGAAGATCAGATAAGGAGACTCGATGGAAAGCGCCTGGAGCTCTCCCATCCTTCTGGCTGACGTTATAGCCATCAAGAAGGCGGTCTTCCACGACAGGTGGGAGATATCGCACCTGTGCATCAGTTCGAATTGCTTGCCCATGAGCTTAGCCAATACCGGCAGTAGATCCCACGGAGGTAGAGGTTCTCGCACCGGAGGGGATATGTGATCAAGGCTTCTGAAAAAGTGCCCGACCACCTTCTCCTGCGCCACTGACTGCTTGCTGGCCCGCGCCCGGTAAGCAGATATGGTCGTCATCGACCGAAACCCTAGCTGAGACAGGGACCACAGGTAGTCCAAAATGCTAGCCAATGGACAGGCAGAGGGGTCCAACCCCTTGTCCAGACACCAACTGGAAAATCTCTTCCATTTAAAGGCACAGCACTTTCTGGTCAACTCCTTATGGGACGCCTCAACAACGTTGAGGACCTCGTCAGAAAGACCCAAGGCCTGGAACTCTAGCCGCTCAGGAACCAGGCCGTCAGGTGCAGGGATTGAAGGTCCAGAAGGAGAACCTTCCCCCCCTTGTTGACTGAGATCAGGTCCAGGTGGGCTGGAAGCCACCCCGGGAGTCTCGAGCTGAGGCCGAGGAGATCTGAATCATACGAACATACTAATTGCCAGCAGATTAGGCCTTACGGTCTAGCGAGTCTGCTCGAACCTCAGATCCCTAGTTGGGTGCTGCTGCCCCCATGTTCCAGAAACCCCTATCATCCATCCCCATCCCCCTGGGCCAGGTCATTATCTGATACATCCGCTTTCTGTGTCTGTCCCACCCTCTCTTGAAGCCCTCCACTGTGGATGTCTGAACCAGCTCGCCAGGCAGCACATTCCAAGGGTCCACCACCCTCTCAGTGAAAAACCTCCTCTCCCCATCCCTCACCCTTCCACCTTCAAACCATGCCCTCTGGTGATACCTCCCTGCTTTAGTCTAAAGATTCCCTCCATGTTTACCCTATTTATTCCCTTGAGGTACTTGAAGACCTCAATCATGTCCCCCGTCTCTCCTCTCCTCCAATGAAAACAGGCAGAGCTCCTCAAGTCTGTCCTCATAAGTCAAATCCCCTAGTCCTCGTATCATCTTAGTTGCCCTCCTCTGTACCCTCCCAGAAGCTGTATATCCCTCTTCAAGTGTGGTCTCCAGTACTGTACACACTACTCAAGGTGTGGTCTAACCAGTCCGTTGTACAGCAGCAGAATTACTTCCCTGCTCCTAGAGGTGATCCCCCTTACGATGCATCCCAACATCCTGTTTGCTTTGCTTGCCGCTCTCCTGCACTGCTCAGTTATTCATACATGCATCCACCATGACCCTTAGGTCTTTTTCCCCTGTTAAGGCCTCCAGCACCTCCCCTCCTAGGGTGTACATGTGTTTAGGGTTTCCCTGCCCAAGATGTAACATCTTGCACATGGTGATATTGAAATTTAATTTCCATGTGCGAGCCCAGCTTTCCAGGGTGTTCAGGTCCCCTTGTAGGGCCAACCTCCCCTCTTCCCCCTCAACTACTGCTCCCATCTTGGAGTCATCAGCGAAGAGACTAGTTTCACACCCTATACCCTCCCTGATGTCCGATATGTATGCATTAAACAGGATCGAGCCCTGCGGTACCCCACTACCGACTTCCCTAGGGTTCAAGAGCTCCCCACCGACCACTACTTTCTGGGTGCGTCCAGCTAGCCAGTTTTCAATCCATCTGACCACCAAAGGGCCTACTCCCAACCCCATCAGTTTTTCCACCAGACCACTGTGGGGGACAGAGTCAAACACCTTGCTGAAGTCCAAGAATAATATATCCACAGGCTTTCCCCTGTCCAGTTCTGATGTTACCCATTTGTAGAACTCCACAAGATTGGTTTGACATGATCTACCTGGCACAAACCCATGTTGCCGACTATCCAGACCTCCCACCTCCTCAATGTACACCCCCAATCGTTCCTTTAGTATACTCTCCATTAATTTTCTCACCACCAAGGTCAAACTGATGGGCCTATAGTTACCTGGTACTTTCCTCGACCCCCCTTTATGGATTGGCACCACATGTGCCTCTAGCTAATTCCTACATACCCTCCCTGTCTCAAGCGACCTGTTGAAGAGTTCCGCCAGGGGTGCAGCCAGCATCTCCGCCAATTCCCATAGTACTCTCAGATGAATGCCATCCAGCCCAGGAGATTTATCTTTCTTTACGGCCTTGAGGGCTAACCACACCCTTTTGTGGAGATTGCATCCGTCCCCTCCACCTTACTGGCCTTTTTATCCTTATCCTGATGTGACACCCCTGGGTACCTCTCCCTCCCTCTTGCTCCATTTCTGTTGCTCCCCTGATCCCACTCACTACCGCTTCTCTATCCCCATCGTGCCTTGCTTTGTAGATATCCCATCCCTCTCCTAGTGAACACAGAGACACCTTTGTCCCTCTTCGCCTTGAGGAGCACCTTGTGGATCAAGGGAAATGGAGGGAAGGCATAGAAGAGGCCCGGGGTCCACAGCCTCGAGAAGGCATCCCCCTGCAGCAAGCCCTGCTGAGGGGGCCGGGCATGAAACAGCCTCAGCTTCGCATTCTCCCTGGAAGCGAACAGGTCCACCTGAGGGGTGCCCCAATGGGAGAACAGGTCTTGAACTACCTCCGGCAGGAGAGACCACTCATGAGATGCAGCATCTATCCGGCTGAGGGCATCGGCCAGACTGTTCGAGGCTTCTGCCACATGGATGGCTAGGAGATCCGCCTCCAGGTGGATCATGAGAGACCAAATGTGGAGAGCGTCCCACCCAGATGGTTGAGAAAGTACATGGCCGTGGTGCTGTCTGTCTGGACCTGAACCACCCGACCCCGTACAAACGGAGCAAAGGCAGTGAGGGCTAGTCGAACCGCTCGAAGCTCCAGCAGGTTGATGTGGCATCGAGACTCCTGAGGGGACCAGAAGCCGTAGGCCCGGTGCTCTTGCAAATGGGCACCCCAACCCATCAAAGAGGCGGTCGTAAGAATGACCGTTGGCTCGGGACGGACAAACAGCATACCCTCCTGCAGATGAGCTGGGACGAGCCACCACTGCAGGCCGTCCCACATCTTCTGGGTCATAGTTACTGGCTGGTCCTAAGGACCGGAGCGCTGTGACCACTGGCGGGCCAGCCTCCACTGCAGGGGATGCAAATGCCAGCGGACCCAATGGACCACGCTGGTGCAAGCCGCCATGAGACCCAAAAGGCGCAGGAAGTCCCGGGCAGGGCGCAACTGCCCAACCAAAAATGATTAGGCAAAGGAGGAAATGACCTAAGCCCTGTCCGCCGGGAGTTGGGCTCTGGGTCAAAGAGAGTCAGTTCATCGGGGCAGAGCTAGAATCACCTGCAATGGTACGAGTTCCGATTTGGCCTCGATCAGGAGACCAATTTGAGAGCAGACCTGGAGGGCCAGATCTCTGGACTGCTCCACCTCCAACCTGGAGGGGGCTCCTATCAGCCAGTTGTCCAGGTAAGGGTACACCCAGACCCCTCGGCGCTGCAGGAATGCTGTCACCACTGCCATGCATTTGGTAAAGATCCTGGGAGCTGGAGAAAGGCCGAAGGGCATGGCCTGGAGCTCATAAAGGGATCCCTCTGCTCTGAAGTGGAGGAATCGATGATGTGATGGACAGATTGGGACGTGAAAGAATGCGTCCTGGAGATCCAGAGAGCAAAACCACACACCTAGTTCCAAGGATGGTATGATCTGAGCCAGAGTGACCATTCTGAAGGTGTGTGGCCTTAGGAACTTGTTCAGATCATGCAGATCGAGAATGGGGCGCCAGCCTACTGTCAGTCTTGGGACCAGGAAGTACATGGACACAAACCATGGGTTTGGAGGAGGATTCGTCACCTTGCTGATCACCTCCTTTTGGAGAAGCAGAGCTATGTCTGCTTGAAGAGCTGACAGAGAGGCTGCAGAACCAGTAGCCCCCCCAAGGGGCGACGGCTTGATAGGGAGAGGTCCGCTCGAATTCCAGAGGCAGACCCCTGCCAACCACTTCCAGCACCCAACGGTCCGTGGTAATAGCGGACATGGCAGAAAGGAAGTGGCAGAGCCGTCCCCCAGGGGAGGAGTGACGAGGTTGAGGGCAGCACTCCTCAACCAGTCACTGGGCAGGCTTGGAAGAAGGGTCGCCGAGGGGCCGCCTGGATCTTCCCCTCCAGGCTTCCTGCTGGAGGAAGCAGCAGGCTTGGCCTTGGGACGCCAAACGTGAGCCTGCTGGCCCTGTTGCTGATGCTGCTGGGCCGGACGTGCTGTAGGGGTGGAAGGGCGAAAGGGCTTACACTGTTGCTGGCATCCTTTGTCCTTCTGGGCAGATGTGACAGAGTCCAAGGTGGCGTTGGACTTCTCAATCCTCTACAGATGTCCCTCCACCCCAGGCCCGAACAAGTCAGTGCCCAAGAAGGGAACATCTGGCAGCTTGTGCTGGGTATCCACCGTGAAGGTGGATATTCGCAGCCAAGCTCTGCGGCGCATGGCTACTGCGGCCGCTACTGACCAGGCACAAAAGTCTCCAATGTCCAAGGCAGCTTGGAGCTGTTGCTTGGCCACTGCCCTTCCCTGATCCCGCACCTGCATGACTGTCATTTGAAGATCAGCCGGGAGATGAGGAGGCACCTCATCCAGGGAACCCATAAGAGTGTGTGAAAAGTGTACCATCAGTAAAGCCGAGCTAGCCTGTCGAAGGCCTAGAGAAGAGGCAGCGTAAACTTTGCGCCTGGAGTAGTCCAGCTTTTTGGACTCCTTGTCCGGGGGCTCTTCTACATCCCGAGCGTTTCTGGAGCGCCGGAAGACGCTATTGGTTATCAGCCCTTCAGCCGAGGGGTGCTCCGAAAAACCGGAGAGGGAACCAGTGGGGACTGCATACTTGTGAGCCATCCTGGCCGAAGGCGCAGGACAGGATGCAGGCTGCTGCCACAACTCCAGGGCCAGACCAACAATGGCCTTGGCCACTGGGAAGGCCTCCGTGGGGGAATCTCCTCGGTCCAAAATCTCCATGAGGGGATATTTGGCTCGTTTCTGCACAGGTTCGAGCTGCATCCCAGTGGACTCTGAGATGAGACTAAAGAACAAGGATGGGCTCTCGTCCACCAACAGACCCCTGGAGGATTCAAGGTCGAGGAGCCTGGAATACAGGGAGTCGTCGTCTGACTCTGAGGAGTCCACGAACAGCTGCCGAGCGCCTGAGCCACCCTCCACTCGCCGAGGCCTACTGGGGGGTGAGGGTGAGGGTGACAGACAACCTGTGGGGCTAGCCCTGACCCAACCTAGAATCCTTGGTCGGGGCCCCAGTCTTCGGTTTTGGGGGCGGTGGTTTCATCACAATGGGTGGAGCAGCCGGTCTCGGCCGAGCAATCAGTGCCAGAGTCAGTTCCTCGACTAAGGAGCCAATGGCGAGAGGTTGCTTTGGCCGTTAGCCACTTAATGGCTGGTGAAGGTGATGGGAGTCAGTTTGTTACCGGCTAATAAGAGCTGCTGCCACATCATGTTATAGTGCAGACGCAACTTGCACCGGAGCCTATCCTTCGAAGAGGATGACGAGGACAAGAGGCGATGCCACTTTCCGTGACGCCGGGAACGAGACCGCTGATGTCGGCGGAACCTACCCAACAGGGAGGAGGACAGAGACCATCGGAGTCGCCGATGGTGGGTCGAAGAGAGGGCCTGGGAAACCCACTCATCCCCTGGTTCAGGGTCCTTGGCCGGGGGCTTCGGCACGGGAGGCCAAGACAAGTCCTCAGAAACCACCGGGGATACCGGTGAAGAAGGGTTATCGGCTTCTCCAGTCAACAACCCATCTCACGGGTTGAGAAAAATCTCGACCGCATCAACGGGAGTCTCGGCCGCCTGACCTGACGGGACAGCGGCCTTAGCCTAACCTCACCAAGTCAATGGTAGATGTTCGGGAATGAGATTCTCCTGCTCCCACTTAACATAGACGGGTGGGACTTACTTTTCGGTTCCTTTTTTTCAGCCTACTCATGTGAGTCCCTGAGGGCCCTTCTCCCTTGATGGACAGGGACTGACAAAGCATCTTAAAAGAAGCAGTGTAGGAGAAGCCCAAGGAGGCGGGATAAACGCAGAGGCCGAGGAAGTAGAAGAAGCAGCCTGGGCCGCCTTCTCCTCGAGGGCGATTAACTGCTTCAGCTGTTCCATGCAGCCCACAGCCACGGATGCCGTCCAACGGGCCTCCTTCGGCAGAAACAGTTTCTCGGGGCGCCCCAGTTGAAGTCTGGCAGCGTGGTCCTCCAGAACGGAAGCCATAAAAGACTTGCAGAGATCACAGGCCTACATATCATGGGCAAGCCCCAAGCAGTAAACGCACATGGCGTGCGGGTTGGTCCGAGACATCTTCTGCCTGCAAGGGCACCGACGGAAGCCGGGAGTAGATTTTCAATCCATCGCAGCAGTGAGGCAAATAGAAGACTTAAGTCTTGTAAATTTTAAAACAATTTTGGGAAAAAACAAAGGATTAGGATCCAGGCCTAAAGATGCAAAAGCGCTAAGGAGGGAACCTGAGCTTCCAAGCAGTAAGGAAGATCTGGAGTCATGAGGCAGAGCCGAGGGTTTTTACCACCCAGGTGGGTGGGAGGAGCCAGCTTGAAGACTTTCCGGCCCATCTTAAAGAGGCAAGGAACCTGCCAGACAGTGCGGATTGAACAACATATCCACGTCCCTAGAAATGCTGTTATAATATTTTTATGCATATTCTGCGGGTGCCCTGAGCTCTGGAAGGGTGCACATTTATACATAAAAGGATGATGATGATAATGATATCGAGCCTGCTTCTGGACGGGTTCCAGCTTTATCCCCATAGACTCAGAGATGAGGCGAAGAAGGCCCATGAATGAAGTAGGGCCTTTGTCTGTGGAAAGATCCCCAATCGACTCAGTGTCTAGTGGACGGAGTGCAAAGAGGAACCCTTGGACTCCACATAAAGCAGGTGGCCACCTGTATCACCTTCGACCCACCGCAGGCAGCAAGTCGTAAGGGTGACAGACAGATGATGGGGAAGACCCTTGCCCGGTCGAGACTCCTTGGTCAGAGACCCGGTCGTCGGCTCTTTAGGTGACAGCTTTGCCACGATCAGCAGAGAAGCCCGCTCCGGCCTAACCAATGGAATTTGAACCAGCTCCACTGAGGGAGGAATAGTGTCAACCAGCCCTGCCAGGGGAGTCAGAGTCGGCCTTTTCGAGCGACAGCCAGGTAATGGGCAGGGTGGTAGCCGGTGTCGGTTTCAGCCCTGGCTGAACCAACTGTTTCCACGTGAGCTCTTCACTGCGTCAATGTAATTTACGCCAAAGTTCCTACTCACCAGAGGACGAAAACTATGAGAAGCCAGCTAGAAGAAGTTGCCAGCAATCCTTAAAGAGAAAGGCAACTGCCAGACGAGTGTGGATAGAACATCATATCCACATCCCTAGAAACACCAGTTAACAGCACAGGGTACAGGAGTGCAGACCAGTTACAGCACGGGGTACAGGAGTACAGACACCAGTTACAGCATGGGGTACAGGAGTACAGACACCAGTTACAGCACAGGGTACAGGAGTACAGACACCAGTTACAGCACAGGGTACAGGAGTGCAGACACCAGTTACAGCCCAGAAGTGCAGACACCAGTTATGGCCCAGGAGTGCAGTAGTGCATACACCAGTTACTGCCAGGGTGCAGAACACATACACAGGTTACTCACCTGTAACAATAGTTCTAGGAGTGGTATATGTTGTTCATCCACACTTACTGGCAATGTCCTTTCCCTTAAGATGTGCCGGAAGGTCTTCAAGCTGTCTCCTCCCACCCACTGGGGTGGTACATCCTTTGGCTCCACCCCACACCACCGGATCTTGTTTGCTGGAAGCAGAAGTTGTGCGCCTGAGCCTGGGGAGGTCAGGTGGCTCGGTGTAGATGAACAACATATACCATTCCTAGAAAGTACAGTTACGTACTTACCATAATGGTGGTAAATCTTGGAGCGGGATCTCTTGCAGCAGGTAATACACTTGGGTGGTCACCAGAGGGCACTGTGGTGCATGGCAGCTCTCTTCTAGCAGTCTTTTTCCAGGGGCTGTCCACACATGGCATCATCACTCTGCTCCTATATAAAATAGTGAGCGGTCCTTGGTATCCCCAGTGCCCCGCTGGATTCAGCTCGCTTAGCGAGGACAGAGGGGGGAGCCAAAGTACCTTAGGTATACCTTCCCAAATATATATTTGGATCAGAAGTTGTTCTCTTAGAGAAGGAGAAGGAGGGGATGGATGGAGGGATCGTACCTGCTGCAAGAGATACCCCTCGAAGATCTACCTTTGCAGTAAGTAAGCAACTGTACTATCTTCCATGGGGATAATCTCTTGCAGCAAGTAATACACTTAGGATGACTCCCAACCAGTAAACCCAAGAAGGGAGGAATTTATGACAGAAGGCCTTGTAGAACAGCTCAGCCAAAGGCCATCCTATGGTGCGAAGCAATGTCCAGGTTGTAGTGGTTTGTGAAAACATTTATTGTGGACCATGTGTCTGCATTGCAGATATCTGTGCTACAAGCCCCTTTGAAGCAGGCCACTGTGGTGGCCATGGCTCGGACAGAACAGGCTTGGACAGATCCTGGCAATGGCTAGTTATATTTTTTTATAACAAAAGGTTATACAATGTGCCAGCTAGTTAGAGGGGTCTGTTTAACGACTAGGAATCCTTCAATGGTTAAGGCGAAGGTAACAAAAAGCTGAGGAGTTTTTCTGACAGATTTGGTACGACTGATACAGTATCTCAAAATATGATGGATATCTACGGTGTGTAGTGGGTATTCACTCCGATTAGAATACTCAGGGTAGTAAACTGGCAATTCTATGGACTGATTTATGGTGTGTTCCGAGACCACCATAGGTAAAAAGGAAGGAATAGTTCTAAGAGCCACCCTGCCCTTCTGAAAGATTAGATAAGGCTCTCCACACATTAGAGCATGAAGCTCAGATACACGTCGGGCGGAAGCGACAGCCACTGAAAATACTGTCTTCCAAGAAAGGAAGCGGAGGTCAAAAGAGGCCGCCAGTTCAAAAGGCTCGAGGGTAAGTTTTTCAATAGAAAATTCAAATCCCACGGAGGGGTGGGACGTCAAATGGGAGGTTTAATATGTAACATTCCTCTTAAGAGCATTTTGGCAAGATGATGTTAATACAGTAGTCTCCCTTCTAAGGGCGAACTGAAAGCAGAGATAGAGGCCAAATGAACTTTAAAAAGAGGAGTAGCTAAAACCTGTTAAGGCAAGTGAAGCCAGGTAGTCCAATACTTTAGTCAGTGGACATGAATAGGGGTCCAACGACCGGGAAAGTATAGTTACGTAAGAACTTACCGTAACAGTAGATCTTCGAGAACAGCTCTTGCAGCAAGTAACACTATTAGGACTGAAGCCGGCAGGCGTCAGGACCCCACTGAAATCTTCTAGCTAGCAGTCTTCAGCGGGGACTGCCTCGGCCCGTCGTCCCGCCTCCATAGACGGTACATAGAGGCGGTCCCATATTCTAGTTCTCCACCGGAGACCCCCGGCCACAGGATGACATCAGAAGGGGAGACCGAGGATCCGCAATCAAAAGAAAAGAGCTAAAGCTCCTGCCAAGGCCTGGTAGGCCATACCTCCTCCAAGGGGGAATGGTGGGCGGGAAGATACCTGCTGCAAGAGCTGTTCTCTAAGATCTACTGTTACGGTAAGTTCTTACGTAACTGTACTATCTTACTTCGAGATACAGCTCTTGCAGCAGGTAACACTATTAGGACTGATTCCCAAGCAACAGTGCCTGAAAGCATTCTGGGAGGAGGAAAATAGGAGAGATCTAGAACAAGTCCTGACTCTAGGACAGGAGACCCTGTAGAACGGCCAGGCCGAAACCGGCTCTCCGCCGAGATGTAACATCCAGGCTATAATGCCTAATACATGTGTGCACTGAGCTCCAAGTAGCTGCAGCACAAATGGCTGAGGTGGAAACGTTACGCAGTGCTGCAAAGGAGGTAGCCACCCCCCCTGTCAAATGGCCCTGGACTGTACCAGGAAGGGGTTTATGCTTGTTGTCGTAGCAAAATGAAATACACTGGACAAGCCAGCGAGAAAGGGTCTGCTTAGAGACTGGTTGGCCCAGCATCCTCTCAGCGAAGGAAACTAATAGTTGCTCCGACTTGCGAAGCTGTTTCGTTCTATTCAGGTAGACCCTTAAGGAGCGGTGAACATCCAGGGTGTGAAGCAACGCCTCTCCTCTATTAGAGTACTTGGGGAAATACACAGGCAAATCGATGTCCTGGTTGAGAGTGAGGGCAGAGACCACCTTAGGCAGGAATTTAGGATCTAGTCCTCAGAGACACACTGTCCTGGTGAAAAATTAAATAAGGCTCCTTGCACATGAGAGCGTGAAGCTCAGAACTCTCCTTGCTGACGGATAGCAACTAAAAATAACGCTTCCACGACAGAAAACGCAGCCTCGCAACCGCAGCAGGTTCAAAGGGGGGAAGTTGTTCCAGGACAAAACAGTAGGTCCCAAGGAGGAACGGGATCCTTGATGGGTGGCTCAGTGTAACACCCTCAGGAAGTCTCAAGAGGCATCAAGCTGTGCCACTGTGCGCCTGTCCCACCGGGAAGTGGTATGCAGAGATCGCGAGAGGTGCACTTTAGTGAGGAGTAGTAGACCCGAATGGAATAGGAAAGAAGGTATTCCAGCACCCCTTTCACCGGCATTCTAAAGGGAAGAGCCGGCGTGCCCTGCGACCATAGCAGAACGGGCGCCACTTCATGGCGTACGTCGCATGCATTGCGGCTTTCTGGCCGCGCGGAAAGGACTTCTGCCACCTCTTCAAGACCCGTGACGCATAATGGCTATGTTCTAGAAGCCATGCATGCAGGTTCAGTGAGCGTAAGTCCGGGTGGACTAGTGAACCCTCCTCCTGAGACAATAGGTGGGAGCTGAAAGGCAACGAACTGGAGGTTCCCGGGACAACTGCATCAGCATGGGGAACCAGATCTGCCTGGGCCAGAAAGGCGCTACCAGGATCATTGTTGCATGCTCCCTGCGCAGTTTGAGAAGAACTCTCTGGATCAACGGGAAGGGAGGGAAAGCGTAGAGGAATCTGTCCGCCCAGGAGATGGACAACGCATCTCACCAGAAAACACCAGGCCCTGGATCTAGCGAGCAAAAATTGGGCAGTTTTGCGTTGGATGGGGAAGCGAATAAGTCCAACTCTGGAGTGCCCCATCGAAGAAACAGATCCTCTGCTACCTCCTGTAGAAGTTCCCACTGTGGACTCTGGCCTGAGAACGACTCAGGCCGCTCATGCATTGTGTTGTCCACTCCGGGAACGTGAACTGCATCAGGCTCGCGCCGGATGGATTACCTAATCCCACACCCTCATAGCCTCCCTGCAGAGGGGCAAGAGTGTGCGCCCTTGTTTGTTGAGGTAATACATCACCGCCGTGTTGTCTGTCTGAAGCAGAAGGTACTCAACGGTATTTCTGACTGAAAGGTCTGCAGGGCATAAAGGACCGCCTCATCTCCAGCACGTTGATGTGGAGGTGGGCCTCTGAGGGTCCATGTTCCCTGGGACCTCACCCGCTCACGCAGCCCTCACCCCAGCCCTGAGGCGCCTGTGGAGAGGATTGCCTTCGGGACGGCGCTGTAAACGGGACACCTGCAGAAAGTGTCCCTGTGTCTAGCCACCATTGCCAGTCTCAACCACGGGCGTCAGGATTCTGACCGATGCTGCATGTGGTTTTGCTTTGGTCCCACTGCACCTTGAGCATCCACTGGAGTTACCCGCATGTGGAGCCTTGCCAAAGGGACAGTTGGAATGACCGCAGCCATGTGTACGAAAGCAAGTTTAGGACCAACCTGGCGAGGATGGTCTACCAAAGATCCCTGATGAGGGACTGATGTGTTCCCGCTTTGGCCGGGAAGAAAGGCTTTCCTTGACGGTGTCCAGAACTGCGCCCATGAACTGCAGCTTCTGGGACGGTACGAGGAGAGACTTCTGGTAGTTGATAAGAATGCCCAGAGACTGGAACAGGTCCTGGGTGCTCTGAATAGCCATCAACAGTGCCTCTTTGGAGGCGGCCATGAGAAGCCAGTCGTCCTACGGGAACATGTAGTGGCCCTGTCTCCTCAGAGACGCTGCCACGACTGCCATACACTTGGTAAAGACCCTGGGGGCCAAAGACAGTCCGAACGGGAGAGCCTGGAACTGAAAGTGGTGGCCAAGAAACTCGAAGCGCAGGAACCTCCTGTGTGCTTGAGCTACTGGAATGTGCAGGTAGGCATCCTGCACGTCCAGGGATGCTAAGAAGGTGTCCTTTTTCAGCGTGGGAATGAGTCCTTGTAGGGTCACCATGCGAAAATGTTTGTAGGCGACAGACATGTTGAGGTCGCTGAGGTCCAGGATTGGACGGAGGTCCCCTGTTTTCTTCGGAACCAGAAAGAAGTGGGAATAGTATCCAGATCCTATCTGGTTCTCTGGGACATACCCCACCGCTCCCTTTTGCAGGAGCGCGAGTACCTCTTGCCTGATGAGTGATCTGTGCTGACCCGAGTAACGGGAGAGTAGAGGAGGCCTTGTGGGTGGCTTGTCCACAAATTCTATAAAGTGGCCTCTTTCGACCAACTGAAGGACCCACCTGTCGGTGGTTATGGACTGCCACCCTGGCAGGTGGTCCGCAATGCGGCCCCCGACCTTGGTGTCCCGTTGATCCTGAGGGGCAGGGGCCGGGAAGGAGTCATGCTATGGCGGCTGAGGGTCCAGCGGGCTGGGCCGACTTAGCTGGTCGTTGGCTTCGGCCCGCGGACGACTTCCCCTGGGCTCTTCGGGAAAAGGAGCTCCTGTGTTGTGGACCGGCGCGGGACTGCTGTCTCTGCATCCGGCCTCGAAAACGGCTTTGGTTCCTACGAAAGGAATTAAGTTTGGGTCTGTACATGGCCTGGACAGACCGTACCGCCTTCCTGGCCTCCTGAAGTTTGGTGAGGACCTTCTCCAAGGACTCACCAAAAAGTACTTCTCCATGAAATGAGGCATCCAGGATGTTCTTCTGGACGTCCGGGGTGAATCCGGAGACGCGGAGCCATGAGTGTCTCCGGAGGCATACGCCTGAAGCTGCCGCTCTGGCCGAGGAGTCCGCGGAATCATACGCGGCTCGCAGCACCTGGGTTCCCACGTCAAACCCGTACGAAGGAGTTATAGCAACTCCTCCTTCTGCTCACCTTCTGGCATCTTTTCTGCCAGATCCAGTCCCTGCTCCCACAAGGCGTTTTGAAACTGTACCATGTGGGACAAGTAGTTGAGGGATCTGATGGCGCAGGTAGCGGATGCATACGTGCGCCTGCCCATAGCGGCCAGCTGTTGGACTCTGGGTCCAGTGGCAGGGTGCTCAAATGTTGCGGCCTCTGGGACCGGTCATGAGAGGCTGTAATGACCAGAGAATCAGCCAGAGGATGTGATGCCAAGTACTGGTCCTCCCTAGGGGCCTTGTACAGGCGGTCAGCTTTCTTCGGCATCGCCGGAAGCGAGTGTGGACATTTCCACGCTGCCTTGGTTTCGGCCACGAATGTGTCCACCAAGGGTGGCACCACCACATGCTTAGGATCTTTCTGCCGAAGATATCTGGCAAGGCGTAATCTCTCGGGATCTAGTTCCTCTGCGTCCCAGCCCATGTTCTCCTGGATATGCCTCATAATCTCTGAGAACGATGGGTCATCCGGAGGAGATCTTGGAAGCTGACGTGGGTCCGGAGAAGTGACGTTGATTGGAGAGGGGGATCTGGATCCGTCCGAGAAGTCCGATCCCGTGTCCTCCATCGAAGGCGAACGGTGGCGTCTTCTGGGTCTCTTGGGGCTGGGTGACCCTGAACAAGATCTGGACAGAGGTCTCCTTTTCTCTAGTCTACCCCAGGAGGATCCGTAGGCTCCTGGGGGGGAGGTACTCGGCCCACATCCCTGGGTGAAGTAGGGGGCGCGGGGGCCGGCAGAGTCGCAGGTGGAGGAGGAGGAGGGAGGAGGTGGTGTGGGAACCACATCTTTCTTTATGGTGTCCCACCAGTAAGTAAACAACTCCTTGACCTCGGATATGCTGAGGCCCAACGACGGACCGGGAGCCGATGGCCGGTCGTCTGGTTCCGGCGTCTGCTCCCCAGGGGTCTCAGGTTCCGGCGAGGGCTCCCTGAGGGGTGCGACAGGACCAGGTTCGCCCGTCTGGTCCTCGGGCTGGGTCAGCTCCTCCTCCGTGATCGCCCCTTGACCGACGTCGGTGGGAGGCGAAGGGGTCCTCTTCTCAGTAGGTACGGACGTCGGTCCCCTGGCCGGCATCCGTGGAGGCGAAGGCTTAACCGGAGACAGGCATCTCGCGGTCATCGGTTCTCGGGACCGATGGTGTTTGGCCGATGTCGGGTGGGCCGGCGTCGGGTCCAACGATCTCTTAAGTGAAGTCAGTTCTTTGGTCTTCCGCTGGGGAGGAGGAGGCAAAGAAACTGACCTAGCGTCAGGTTCCAAATGGCGGGAACCGGACTTGTGATGGTGATGATGGTCCCCGACCTCGACAGGGCCTTAGTGGCCGAGGACGAAGAAGGTCTGGACGTCTTGGCCTGAAGAAGAGAGGACAAACCCGAAGAAGTCTTCACCACTGCAGGGGGAGGCTGAGAGTGGGCCCGGGAAAGGGAGCGGTCGGACCGGGAGCCGGAGATACGGGAGTCAGAGGCCCTAGACGGGGACCTGGATCTCACTCTCTCCCTATGCTTCTCGAGGTGTCTCCAGGCCTTGTCGGAAGATTCCCCCTTGGAGGCTGCGTCCATGGCTTTAATCTTTTCCTTGAGCAGGAACGCCTGAAGGGCATTCTAGCGACGGATCCGGGTCCAGCTGTTGAACCCCTGGCAGAAGGAGCAGGCCCGGGTGTCGTGGTCTGGGCCTAAGCACCGGACGCAGGCCGAATGCAGGTCTTTGAATGGGATTTGCTTCCCACAGGCGCACTTCGACGGATGGCCTTCAACGGAAGTTGGAGAGGACATTAGACAGAAACTGAGCAGAAAAAACAAACTTTTTTCCCAAAGGAAGAACTTAACCAGGTATCACGCGCTAGAAACGAACCGAAGGGTCGAGACATGCAAGTCGACGGCGGAAAGAACTGGGGAATCTGGCGGGACTGCTTCCTTATGGTACTACATCTGACGTCGCATGGACCGACGCTCGGAGGTCCCTCACGAAGACCGCTAGCTAGAAGATTTTCGGGGTCCTGACGCCTGCCGGCTTCAGTCCTAATAGTGTTACCTGCTGCAAGAGCTGTATCTCGAAGTAAGATTATACATTTCCCTGAAACCAACAGAATATTGGTCACTGGTGAGGACACTTGAAGACGGGCTATGAAAGCATCCTCAGGAGCCAAGCTTGAAGGTGCAGTGACTTCAGGTTGGAATGAAGAAGGGTCACCTGATCTTCAGTCAACAAATCTAACCTGATCGGCAATGGAATGGGGTCCACTACTGAGAACAGTTGAAGCAGGGGAACCGCACCTGCAGAGGCCACAGAGGGGCTATGAGGAGCATGCTGGCAGGTCCCAGTTGTAGTTTTCAGTAGAGTCCATTGCAGGAGTAGGACCGGGGTTGGGGGGGGGGGAGCATGTAAGAAGAGTCCTGTCCACAGTTGGGACAGGGCATCTATAGACCATCCATTTCTGTTCGGGATAATGGAATAGTATCTAGGGAGTCAGTGATTGCTGGGGGAGGCAAAAATGTCGAGGTGCGGGGTCCTCCACGATCGAAAGATCATCTGAAGAACATCACGATGAAGTGTCCACTCGTGCTTGGCAGACTGGCAACTGAACATTGGCCAGGGTATTGTGGTGTCCCAGTAGATGGATGGCTATCAACGACAGGTGTTGAAGTATGGCATCCTGCCAAACTGTCATCGTCTTCCTGCAGAGAGTGAGGGACTTAGTACCTCCTTGTTTGTTCAGGTAGTACACCACTGAGGTGTAGTCTAAACCGGACCAGTAGAGGCCCCAGGGAGAGTTGGGGGCGAAAAGCCTGAAGGGCGAGATAGACTGCCCTGATTTCCAATAGATTTATGAGGGGAACTAGAGAAGCGTGGTCACCTGCCCTGAGTCCTGTAGGGACCCAGGTGTGCTCCCCAGCCTTCAAAGAAAGCATCTGTGGTCAATGTCTGCTGGGCAGGAGGAGACTGGAAGGGCAAGCCTTGAGACAGACTGACACGCTCGGTCCACCAATTCAAGGCTGATCATAGAAAGTACAGTTACGCAAGAACTTACCGTAACAGTAGATCTTCGAGAGAGGCTCTTGCAGTAGGTAATTACATATAGGACTGACGTCGGCAGGCGGCAGCACCCCACGGAAAAATTTCTAGCTAGCAGTCCCTGGCGAGGTACCGCCCCCACGACAGGTGACCGCGCCATGGATATCGCCGGGTATAAATGGCTACCAGCTTCTTCCAGTTCTTTTCCGCCACAGGCCGGAAAGGCTGGAAGAGAGAGGAGCGGATATTTTCATCACTGGAAAAGGAGTTGAAAAGCCTAGGGGATGGAGGGCGGAGAGTATTATTTCACAGAGCCCCTCTCAAGATCTGCAGCCACGGTAAGCCCCCACGAACCGCACTATCTCTCACTCTCGAGAGAGGGCTCTGCAGTAGGTAATTACACATAGGACTGAATCCCAAGTGGTCTGGAATAAAGAGAGGAACCGGGAGGAGGAAAACTACTCCAAGAAGCAGTTCTAGCTGTGCAAGCCTCAAGATGAGGCCTTGCAGAATAGCCAGCCCGAAGCCTGCTCTACAGCGAGAGGCAACATCCAAACTGTAGTGTTTAGTAAAGGTATGAATGGAAGTCCAGGTGGCGGCAGCGCAGATGTCTGCCGCAGACACATTTTTGAAACAAGCCGCTGAGGCAGCTACTGCTCTGGTGGAGTGGCCTCTTACCTGACCCGGGATGGTCTTGTTATATTTGTCATAACAGAAAGTGATGCAATGAGCCAACCACTTAGATAGCCACTGCTTAGAAACAGCATTGCCTTCCCTTTTATGAGCAAAGGGGACGAACAATTGATCAGTCTTTCAGAGATCCTTTGTCCTGTTGGTGTAGCATCTCAGAATCCGGTGGACATCCATAGTATGGAGTAAATACTCCACTCGATTAGAGTGCCGTGGGAAAAACGCAGGTAACTCTATGGACTGATTTAGTGTAGATTCTGCTACTACTTTAGGGAAAAACTTAGGGTTCGTGGGAAGAGCAACCCATTCCTTGTGAAAAATCAAGTATGGAATTTTACACATCACGGCCTGGAGCTCAGAAATTCTCCGAGCCGAAGTAATGGCCACCAGGTAGAGAGTCTTCCACGAAAGGAACTTCAAATCCGCAGAAGCTGCCAGTTCAAAGGGAGGCAGAGTAAGTTTCTCAAGAACAAAGTTCAAGTCCCAAGGGGGAGCAGGCGTACGGATAGGAAGTCTCAGATGAAGAACCCCTCTGAGAAAGGTCTTAGAGACCTCCAATCGAGTGAAAGTTTTGTCTGCAAAGGGGACGTGATAGGCCAAGATGGCCGCCATGTGTACCTTCAGAGAAGAATGACTGAGACCCAGGTCAAACAGATGACGTAGATACTACAGCAGAAGCCCCGCTGAACAGGAGAAAGGTTCCGCGTTCTTGGCAGCGGCCCAGATGGTGAATCTTTTCCACTTCATGGCATAAGTGGATCTAGAGGAGGGTTTCCTGGCCTCCACCAAAATCTCTGCCACTTGGGGAGACACCCCAAAATGGGATTGAGCCAAGTCTGCAGGAGCCATGCGTGCAGCTGAAGAGATTTAAGGTCTGGATGGACCAGGGTCCCCGATCCTGGATCAGTAAACCTCGACGAAGAGGAGGATCCTCTGAGTATTGCTGTAGACGAGAGAACCAAACTTGCCTGGGCCAGAAAGGAGCAATCAGAATCATTCGAGCTCCTTCTGAAGCTAGTTTCTGCAAGACTCGTGGGATAAGTGGAATTGGGGGAGGCATAGACGCAATCTGTCCTTCCAGTCGAGACAGAGCCGCTCTCCAGAAAGCGCCTCGCTCTGGAACAAGCGAGCAGAAGACGGGAAGCTGTGCGTTTAGAGGGGATGCGAACAGGTCGACCTGTGGTGTTCCCCAAAGTCAGAAGATATTGCCTAGGACCCCTTGGTCCAGTTCCCACTCATGAGTCAGAGCAGAAGAGCGACTTAGCTTGTCTGCCAGCGTGTTGTCGACTCCCAGAACGTGAACTGCAGTGAGGTGAGGGTCGTGTTGTGTTGCCCAATCCCAAACCCTCATTGCCTCCCTGCAAAGAGGGTAGGACCGAGTACCTCCCTGTTTGTTGATGTACCAAACCACGCATATGTTGTCCGTCTGGACAGCTAGGTGGCTGGGAAGGATGTATTGGTGAAGGGCTTGGAGAGCATACAACACTGCCCGAAGCTCGAGCACACAGATGTGGAGAGCTTGTTCGGACTTGGACCAGGAGCTCTGGGTCCGATGAGGGCCTAGATGGGCTCCCCAACCTTCGCCCAAGGCGTCTGTGGTTAGAGTCTGGGAGGGGAGGAGGATGAAAGAAGGGAACTCCCCAAAACAGGTTCTCTCGAACCATTCAACATTGCAAGTCTCAAAGCATTGGTGAGAAGACCAGAACTGGGTGATCTAGGTCATCCATTAACTGATCCCATTGAGAGCGTAGAGTCCACTGAGAGACTCATGTAGAGCCGAGCGCGAGGAACTGTCGAGATAGCAGCCACCATGAGCCCGAGAAGGCAAAGGACCGACCTTGCACAGAACCGCCTGTGGCCGGACAGCAGACTTATCAGAGTCTGGAGGATGGATGCCCTGTCCAGTGGCAGAAAGGCCCTGCCCGTGGTCGTATCGAGAATCGCCCCCAATAAACTGTAGTCTCTGGGATGGGATCAGGTAAGACTTGGAATGGTTGATGGTAATACCCAGGCAGGCAAAAACCTGCTGGGTAAGGGAGAGGCAGCGCAGGAGTTCCTCCCTGGACGAGGCCACCAGGAGCCAATCGTCCAGGTATGGGAAAACCTGCACCCCCCCCCCCATACGCAGGTGGGTTGCCACCACTGCCGGGCATTTGGTAAACACTCGGGGCGCCAAGGATAGGCCAAACGGAAATGCATTGAATTGGTAGTGGTCCCCCTGGAACGCAAAACGAAAGTATCTGTGGTGAGACGGGCGAATGGAAATGTGCAGGTAAGCATCCTGCATATCCAGGGCACACAGCCATTGACCCGGCAGGAGGAGGGGCAGAAGGCTCTGCAAAGCGAGCATCCTGAACCTTTTGTATTCCACAAAGAGATTCAGGGAACTGAGATCTACTGTCTTCTTTGGGACCAGGAAGAAAATGGGAATAGTAACCCGTTCCTTGCAGATGAAAGGGGATGGGTTCTATTGCTTGTTTCAGCAGGAGAGCTGAAATTTCCTCTTGGACCAAGAGAAGGTGTTCCCTTGAATATGACGACTTTAGAGGGGAGCGGCGAGGTGGTTTCTGAAGAAACTATGGAGTGTCCTTCTGCGAAGAGCGGGAGCACCCAAAATCCTCTCCCAGCCCGGAAGGTGGAGGAAAAACCTCCCTCCTACCAGTTCCTCCGGGGAGTCCCGAGGCTGTGGGAGAGGGAAGGAGTCAGGTGGTGTGGGGTAGCGCTGCATCTGAAGCACCCAATGCTTTTTTGGGCGGGGCTTAGCAGCTGCGGGGGCCCGACATTTGGTGGCCAGCCTTCCCTGAGGTTTCGCCTTTGGCCGAATTCGTCTGCGAAAGGGACGGTGCTGCTGTTGTTGGGAACGGTACATGGAATCCGCAGATTTCAGAACCTTCCCCTTCTCCTGCAAGTCGGTGATGATGTCCCTGACACCACCCCCGAAAAGAACTGACCCCCGGAAAGGTGCTTCCTGAATAGCGGATTGCACCTCCGGGACCAATCCTGACACGCAGAGACAGGCATGATGCCATGGAGACAGGCATGATGCCATAGACCCATGGCGAAAGCGGAGCTCCGCCCGGCAAGTGTCACCGCGATATGTCGCCTGCGAATGTGTGCGACTGGTCAACGAGCAGAACTGACAAGGTCGGCCAACTCCTGTTTGACTTGGGAGTCAGGCAAGGAGTCCAGCTTGGATTCCACCTGGGTAAGGACAGCCTTCTGGTAAACCCCCATGTGGGCGACGTAGTTCAGGGCCCGACTTCCCAGTGTGGAGGAGGCGTAAATCTTTCTTTCATACTGGTCCAGAAATACAGGTTACTCACCTGTAACAGGAGTTCTAGGAATGGTATATGTTGTTTATCCACACTTTCTGGCAGGTATCCTTGCCGCTTTAAATCTTGCCGGAAGGTCTTCAAGCTGGCTCCTCCCACCCAACCGGGTGGTAAAACTCTCAGCTCCGCCCCATGACGCCAGATCTGGCCCGCTGGAAGCTCAGGTTGTGCGTCGAAGCCGGGAGGTCGGAGAGTCAGGATGAACAACATATACCATTCCTAGAACTCCTGTTACAGGTGAGTAACCTGTATTTCTAGAGACATGGATATGTTGTTCATCCACACTTCTGGCAGACTCCTAGCAGTTCTCCGGGAGGAGGGAGGGCAAGGCACACACCCCTACTTAGGAATAAAGACTGAGAACCGAGGCCCCAAAACCAGTATCCCGGCGTGACTCAAGGTCGATGTGGTAGTGGGTTATGAAGGTATGTGCCAACTTCCAGGTAGCAGCCCTGGAGATATCCTGGATAGGGACGTCCCTGGAAGCAGCCACCGATGCAGCGGTATGGCAGGTAGAATGAGCTCTTATCCCTCTGGGAGGCTCCATGCCCGCCAACCTAGAGCAGAGATCTATGCAGAGGTGACCCACCTGCTTATCGTCTGCTGGCTGCAGGTCTGCCAGGTGTGGCTTCAGCGTAGGTGACAAAGAGCTGGTAACCTCTCCTCGAACTCTCAGCCGCACCCTTATATGAAGCGAGCCTCTAGGGTCCAGAGTATGGAGACTATATTCGCCTCCGAGGTGTGATTGGGGTAGAACACCGGCAGAGTCAACACCTGGTTAAGGTGAAACTGCCACAACCTTCAAAAAGGAATTTCGGTGGGGGCAAGGACAACCTTGTCCCTGTGGAAGACCAGGTAAGAAGACTATGGAAAGCTTCGAGCTCTCCCATCCTTCTGGCTGACGTGATAGCCACCAACAAGGCGGCCTCTCCACGACAGGTGAGAGATGTCACACCTGTGCATTGGTTCGAATGGCTTGCCCATGAGCTTGCCAATACCAGCAGGAGATCCCACGGAGGTGGAGGTTCTCGTTACTCGAGGGGAATGTGATCAAGGCCTTGAAAAGTGCCAGACCACCTTCTCCTGCGCGATCACTGCTTCCCGCCCGCGCCCGGTAAGCAGAGATGGCTGCCAGGTGCATATTTAGGTCGCCTACCTAAGCCCTTGCTGAGAAAGGACCATAGGTAGTCCAAGATGCTTGCTAAGGAACAGGAGGAAGGGTCCAGGCCTTGCTCTGACACCAAATGGAGAATCTCTTCCATTTGAAGGCATAGCATTTTCTGGTCGACTCCTTACAGGACGCCTCAACTACATTGAGGACCTCGTCGGAAAGACCCAAGGCCTGGAACTCTAGCCGCTCAGGAACCAAGCCGTCAGGTGCAGGGATTGAAGGTCCGGATGGAACACCTTCCCCTGATTGACTGATAACAGGTTGGGGCGAGCTGGAAGCTGCCTCGGGAGCCTGGAGCTGAGGCTGAGGAGATCTGGATACCACCATTGGCGGGCCCAGTCTGGGGCTACCAGAATCACCTGTGCCTTGTCCCTCCTCACCTTGAGAAGCACCTTGTGGATCAAGGGAAATGTGGGGAAGGCGTAGAAGAGGCCTGGGGTCCACGGCCTCGAGAAGGCATCCCCTGCAGCGAACCCTGCTGAGGGGGGGCAGGCATGAAACCATCTCAGCTTCGCATTCTCCTTGGAGGCAAACAGGTCCACCTGAGGTATGCCCCAGTGGGAGAACAGATCTTGTACTACCTCCGGCAGGAGAGACCACTCGTGGGACACAGCCCCTATCCAACTTAGGGCATCAGCCAGGGTGTTGGAGGCTCCTGCCATATGGATGGCTAGGAGATCCACCTCCAGGCTGCGCATGAGTGACCAAATGCGGAGAGCTTCCCTGCACAGAGGCATGCAGCGTGTCCCGCCCTGGCGGTTTAGGTAGTACATGGTCGTCGTATTGTCCGTCTGGACCTGAAGCACTTGACCCCGAAGAAACGGAGCAAAGGCTGTGAGGGCTAGACGAACCGCCCAAAGCTCCAGCAGGTTGATATGGCATCGACCCTAAGGGGACCAGAGGCCGCGGCGCCTGTGCCTCCCTAGATGGGCACCCCAACCCATCAGAGAGGCATCAGTCGATAGAAAGATCGCGGCTCATGGACAAACGGGATGCCCTCCTGCAAATGAGCTGGAACGGTCCACCACTGGAGAGCGCTCCACATCTCCTGGGTCACCGTCACTAGCTGGTCCAATGGATCGCAGCGTCGTGACCACTGGCTGGCCAATCCCCACTGAAGGGGACGCATGTGCCAACGGGCCCAACGGACCATGCTGGTGCAGGCCGCCATGAGACCCAAGAGGCGCAGGAAGTCCCGGGTAGGGCGCGATTGCCCAACCAGAAATGATTGGGCAAAGGAGGAAAGAACCTCGGCCCTGTCCGCCGGGAGCCGTGCTCTGGCTCGAAGAGAGTCGAGTCTCTGCCTCATGAAAATCACCTGCTTCGTCCGAGTTCCGACTTGGCCTCATTGATGAGAAGGCTGATCTGAGAGCAAACCTGGAGGGCCAGATCTCTGGACCGCTCCACCTCCTGTCTGGAGGGGGCTGTTATCAGCCAATCGTCCAGGTAAGGGTACACCCGGACCCCTCGGCGCTGCAGGAATGCTGTCACCACTGCCATGCATTTGGTGGAGACCCTGGGAGCAAGAGAAAGGCCGAAGGGCATAGCTCGGAACTCGTAAAGGGATTCCCTCCGCTCGAAAGCGAAGGAATCTCTGGTGAGACGGACGGATAGGGACGTGAAAGAACGCGTCCTGTAGGTCCAGAGAACAGACCACACGCCTGCTCCAGGGATGGTATTATCCGAGCCAGAGTGACCATCCTGAAGGTCCGAGACCTTAGGAACTTGTTTAGGTCGTGCAGGTCGAGAATGGGGCCAGCCCCCGTCTCGCTTTGGGACCAGGAAGTACCTGGACACAAACCCTGGTCTGAGGGAGGGTCCACCACCTCTCTGATCACCTCATTCTCGAGGAGAGCAGGGTTGTCGGCTCAGCGAGCCGACAGCGAAGCTGTGATTCTCGAGGCCCCGGGCAACGCCTGAAGGGCGGGGCCTGACTAACTCCAGAGAAGGTCTTTTCCTACCACTTCCAGCACCCACTGGTCTGTGGTGGTGATAGACCACGGGAAAGGAAGTGTGGCGAGCCGGCCCCCATGGAGGAACTTGGGGATGAGTGACGAGGTTGTAGCGACACCCCCAACCCGTCACTGGGCAGGCTTGGAGGAGGGACCGGCCGAGGGACCTCCTGGGCCTTTACCTCCCTGCTTCCTGGAAGAGGAAGCTGCAGGCTTGGGTTTGGGATGCCAAGTGCGAGCCTGCTGGCCCTGATGCTGCTGGGCCGGACGTGCCGTGGGCACAGACAGACGAAAGGGCTTGGGTTGCAGTCTGCGGCCCTTGTCCCTCTGGGTGGATGAGACCGAGTCCAGAGTGGCATTGGACTTTTCGATCCTCTGGAGGTGACCTTCCACTCCAGGGCCGAAGAGGTCGGTCCCCAAGAAGGGGACATCCGCCAACTTGTGCTGAGTATCCGCCGTGAAGGTGGATATCCTCAGCCATGCCCGACGCAAGATAGCCATTGTGGCCGTGAACTGACGGCACCAGCCGCCGGCGTCCAGAGCAGTCTGAAGTTGCTGCTTGGCCACTGCCCTGGTCCCGCAGACCTGCTTGACCGTGGTCTGCAGGTCAGCCGAGATGAGGGACTACTCGTCCAGGAGCCCAACAGGGCATGAGAAAGTGTGCCATCAGCACGGCCGAGCTGGCCCGGGCTCAAGGAGGACGAGCGAGACTTTGCATTCTGCATAGTCCAACTTGGACTCCTTTGTTGGGAGGCTTGTCCATCGCCTTCGGCGCCCGGCATGCCGGAAGACACTGTCGGTAACCAACCCCTCGGCTGAGGGGTGTTCCGAAAACCCGGACAGGGAACCGGTAGGGACTGCGTTCTTCCTCGCCATCCTGGCCGAAGGCGCAGGGCAGGAAGCAGGACGCTGCCAGAGCTCCAATGCCAGGCTGACGATGGCCTCTGCCACCGGAAAGGCCTCCGTGGGAGAATCCCCTCAGTCCAATATCTCCGTTAGGGGATACTTGGCCCGCTTGGATACGCGCTCGAGCTGCATCCCGTTGGACTCCGAGATGAGCCTAAGCAAACCCATGAAGGACGATGGGCTATCGTCCAGCGACTGACCTCCGGAGGACTCCAAGTCGACCTGCCTGGAGAACAGGGAGGAATCGTCAGACTCGGACGAGTCCGCAAAGAGCTACCTTGGGCCTGAGCCACCCTCCACCTGCCGAGGGCGGTCGGGAGTGAGGGTGACAGACAGCCTATGGGGCAGGCCCTGGGCCTACCAAGAATTCTTGGTCGGGGCCCCAAATTTCGGCTGTGGAGGTGGAGGTTCCACCAGAATCGGTGGGGCAGCCGGTTTTGGTCGAGCAACAGGCACAGGGGCAGGCGCCTCGGCTAGGGCGAGGGGTTGCTTCGGCCGCTCCGGTGACAGCCACTTGATGGCCGGGGAAGGCGACGTCGGCTTGCTCCCGGACAGAAGGAGCTGTTGCCACATGAGGTCCTCGTAGCGCCAATGCAACTTGCGTCGAAGCCTCTCCTCATCAGAGGAGGAAGACGAGGACGAGCAGTGACGCCGCTACTACGTACCGGACCGCCCATGTTGGACGGGATCGCTGGACTGAGAAGATGTCCGAGACAGAGAACCTCTGCGCCTCCGGTGAGGTTCTGGGGCAGGCGGGAGACCCGCCTCCCCTCGGCCTCGAAGTTTCACCATGGACTCCGGAACCAGAGGCACAGGCAAACCCACGGTAACCTCGATCTCCGCTTGGGGAACCGGGAGTGAGGGTTTCAGCTCGGTCGATAACCTGTCCGACTGGTCGAGAAAATCTCGATCATGCCGACGGTGTCTCGGGTCAACTGACCTGACGGGACGCCGTGAGGCCAGTGTCCGGCCGGCGATCGACCAAGTCGATGGTCATCAACTCGAGGGGACCTCTCCTGCCCAAGAGCATCGACGGAGGGACTTACCTTTGAGTCCTTCTTCTTGGACCGAGAGGGAATCCTGATGGTCCCTCTCCTTGGTGGAAAGGGACTGATAGAGCCTCCTTAAAAGAAGCTGAACAGAGGATCCCAAGGAGAGCGGATAAAGGCCGTGGCAGAGGAAGACAAAGACTGCTGCCTGGCGCCGCTTACCGAGGGCTTATCATCTGCTCTAGCTGTTCCACCGAGCCAAGCCACATCATGAAACCGCCAAACGGGCCTCCTTCGACTTTACCGCGGGTAACGCTCGGGCGCCTGTTGTAAACGGGCGGCACGGTCTTCCAGGCGAGACTGAGAAGGAAGAGCACAGGTCACAGGCTCCGCGGGTCGCAAGGAAGGCCTAAGCAGTAGATCACCACGCGGAGTGCGGATCCATCAGAGACATCTTCTGCCTGCATGGGCACCTCCGAAAACCGAGTCAATTTGTCCATTGCAGCCGCAAGGGAATAAATGACCAAGTCTTGAAAACTTTAAAGTTATTTCGGTAAACCAAGAAATAGAAACCAGTCTTATACGGAGAGCGTTGAGGAGGGTACCCGAGCTTCCAAGCGGTAAGGAAGATCTGAAGGCCATGGGGCGGAGCCGAGAGTTTTACCACCCGGTGGGTGGAAGAGCCAGCTTGAAGACCTTCCGCAAGATTTAAAGTGGCAAGGATCCTGCCAGAAAGTGTGGATGAACAACATATCCATGTCCCTAGAAGGCAGATTCCTATCAGGAAGGGACTTAGCCTGGGGACAGCTTAGGTGTGTCGACTGCCATGAGCGGTGCTAATCACAACCGAGTCGGCCCAAGGGTGAGTGTCCAGGTAGTCAACACCCTCGGGAGCCTGGTAAAGCCTGTTTGACTTCCTAGGAAGTGGGGCTAACGCAGACGGCTGTTTCCAAATCGTGGTAACAAGGTCGGCGTGAGGCTCTATCCAGGGTGGCACTAATGTAGGAGCTGTCACGGGCAGATCCAGATGTTCAGCAAGTTTCAGTCGCTGAAGATCTGGTTCCAGAGAGTGCCACTGATGTACTTCCTGGATTTTTCTAAGCAACTCCATGAAAGATGGGTCCTCCGGAGGAGACTTCAGAGGAGTCTTCGGCCGGGGTTTCGACGGAGAGCGGGGCTCGTCATCTCTCTCGGAGCATCCCTCAGAAGAGTCCGAGGAATCCAAGAGTGAAGAAGAAGAAGACTCCCTTACTCGACTCGGGGGAGGAACAGGTTCCTTGGGTGGTACCCGTAAACGCGTGTCCTGCCCCTCTCTGGACCCAGAGGGGAGAGCTCTGGAGTCTGGATGTGGTGAGGGAGTGTGCCGCCTTGGACGAACGGGAGCCTGGGGCGGCACCGTCGTCGTAAGGCGGCTCTCGGCCTCCTTGGTGAGCTGAGCCTTGGCCTCGGCCCACCAGGAGGCCAGAGTCTCCTGCAGATCCACCGGCGGCCGTGGGGGCGGTGGATGTGGAGGAAGAGGGGGAAAAGTGTACGGGCTATACCCGTATGGTAGTATCGCGAAACCCGCCGCGGAAAAACCTGGCGCTGGGTACTGCGGTGCTGGATACTGCGGTCCCGGTACGACGGGCCGGATAAGACGGCATGGCCCGAGAGCTGCCGGAGCAGACGTCCGGTCAGCGCCTCACGGGCAGGTCCACATTGGGGGCCGGAAGGCGGAGAGTCTGACAGGAGGGGGACATCCAGAAGCGGATGTTCCTGGAGCCGTGTAGAACCGGGCGCCTGAGGTACCGGCAGAGGTACCGCCGGGGCCGGGCGAGGATCCGGCCCCAACGGGAGGAGGGTCTGATGGAGGAGGAAGATCCCCGCATCGTCCGGGATGGAGGAGAGAAATCCCGGGTCAGGCTGGGGTAACTTGGCTCTCGGACGGCAGCGAAGGCTGCGGGAACCGGCACGACGGACGTGAGGGTCCGGCTGCGCCGGTTCTGTCGCTACCCGCCAAGCGCCGGAGAGCCCGACGGGGCTTAGGTGCAAGCCCCGTGGGCGCTGAGGCCGCGTCCCACTTACGGAGCTATCACTGAGGTGGGCCGAGGAGAAGGATCGGCTGGTCCGTGGGTAGAGGTCGTGCACCGCCCCGAAGGGTAGGGCATCTTATCAACCCTCTCCATGCGGATGTCGGAGGAGCAGACTCCCGACTTAGAGTCGCCGCCCACGCCAGTAGGCCGCAAGCTTACAGCCGAACTGGGGGCAGAGGCCTCCATTAGCCCGGAGCCACCCACAAGGCCTGAGCGCGAGCCAGATGAGCGGGCTGACGCCGCCTCCGAAACCTTGGAGGCAGCCGAGCGGTCCCTCGGGGGGACGTTACCTTCGTCCCAGCGCCTCCAGTGGGAGATGCGAGAGGAGGTCTTCCCGTGCCTTTCTTTCCTTCTTTCCGATGTCCTCGGGGAAGTGGATGCCTGCCTCAGTTTTTTTCAACTCCTTTTCCATAGAAGACATCTTTTTCTTGAGGAGATGGGCTCAGGGACTGTTGGCGCAGTTTACGGGTAGCCGCGTTGAAGTTGAGGCAGTGCTGGCACTTCTCGACCGGGTGATCAGGGCCTAGGCAGAAAAGGCACAGGGAATGGCCGTCCTTGTGTGGCAGTTGGGCGCCGCACGAGTCGCACTTGTTTTCATGCTCGGAGGGTGTAGGGGACGACATACACCGACGATGACCTGACGATATAATGGAAAAAATAACAAATTTTCAGTAAACCGACGAAAGATAGGGCTAACAAGGCACTAACTTTACCGCTGAGGATGCCGCACACCCAGCTAAAGGCGGGAAAGAACTGGAAGGGATGTCCGGGACCCTATACCGACGCCATGACGCCGGTCACCTGATGGGGGCGGTCCGCCGGGACCATAGTCAGAAATTTTTCCGTAGGGTCCTGCCGCTATGTCGGCCAGTCCTATATGTAATTACTCACTGCAAGAGCCCTCTCAAGTAAGATCTCCTGTTACAGGTGAGTAACCTGTATTTATAGGGACATGGATATGTTGTTCATCCACACTGTCTGGCAGACTCCTAGCAGTTCTCCGGGAGGAGGGAGGCAAGGCGCACACCCCCTACTGGAGAACCGAGGCTCCAAAACCAGCATCCCGGCGTGACTCAAGGTCGATGTGGTAGTGGGTAATGAAGGTGTGTGCTGACTTCCAGGTAGCAGCCCTGCAAATTTCCTGGATAGGGACGTCCCTGGAAGCAGCCACCGATGCAGCAGTATGGCAGGAAGAATGAGCTCTTATCCCTCTGGGAGACTCCATGCCTGCCAACCTATAGCAGAGATCTATGCAGGAGGTGACCCACCTGCTTATCGTCTGCTTGGCTGCAGGTCTGCCAGGTGTGGCTTCAGCGTAGGTGACAGAGCACTGGCGAACCGCTCCCCGAACTTCAGCTGTTCGCTCCTTATAATAAGCGAGCGCTCTTCTAGGGTCCAAAGTATGGAGACTATATTCGGCCTCCGAGGTATGACTGGGGTAGAACACCGGCAAAGTCAACACCTGGTTAGGTGAAACTCAGACACCACCTTCGGAAGGAATTTTGGGTGGGGGCGAAGGACAACCTTGTCCCTGTGGAAGACCAAATAAGGAGACTCGATGGAAAGCGCCTGGAGCTCTCCCATCCTTCTAAGCTGACGTTATAGCCACCAAGAAGGCGGTCTTCCATGACAGGTGGGAGACATCGCACCTGTGCATCGGTTCGAATGGCTTGCCCAGGAGCTCAGCCAATACCAGCAGTAGATCCCATGGAGGTGGAGGTTCTTGCACCGGAGGGGATATGTGATCAAGACCTTTGAAAAAAGTGCCCGACCATCTTCTCCTGCACTATCGACTGCTTACAGGCCCACGTCCGGTAAGCAGAGATGGCTACTAGGTGCACCTTGAGGGTCGTTGACCGAAGCCCTAGCTGAGAAAGGGACCACAGGTAGTCCAAAATACTAGCCAAGGGACAGGAAGAGGGGTCCAACCCCCTGTCCTGACACCAAATGGAGAATCTTTCATTTGAAGGCATAGCATTTTCTGGTCAACTCCTTATGGGACGCTTCAACAACGCTGAGGACCTTGTCGGAAAGACCTGAGGCCTGGAACTCTAGCCACTCAGGAACCAGGCCAACAGGTGCAGGGACTGAAGGTCTGGATGGAGAACCTTCCCCTTGTCTACTGAGATCAGGTCTGGGCGGGCTGGAAGCCGCCTCGGGAGCCTGGAGCTGAGGCTGAGGAGATTTGGGTACCAGAACTGGCGAAGCCAGTCTGAGGCTACCAGAATCACCTGCGCCTTGTCCCTCTCCACCTTGAGAAGCACCTTGTGGATCAAAGGAAATGGAAGGAAGGCATAGAAGAGGCCCGGGGTCCACGGCCTTGAGAAGGCATCCCCCTGCAGCGTGCTCTGCTGAAGAGGGCAGGCGTGAAACAGCCTCAGCTTTGCATTCTCCCTGGAGGCAAACAGGTCCACCTGAGGGGTGCCCCAATGGAAGAACAGTTCTTGCACTACCTCCGGCAGGAGTGACCACTCGTGAGATGCAGCGCCTATCCGGCTGAGGGCATCGGCCTGACTGTTGGAGGCTCCTGCAACATGGATGGCTAGGAGATCCGCCTCCAGGCTGATCACGAGAGACCAGATGCAGAGAGCTTCCTTGCACAGAGGCAAGGAGTGCGTCCCACCCTGACAGTTGAGGTAGTACATGGTCGTGGTGTTGTCTGTCTGGACCTGAACCACCTGACCCCGTACAAACGGAGCGAAGGCGGTGAGGGTTAGTCAAACCGCTCAAAGCACCAGCAGGTTGATGTGGCATCGATACTCCTGAGGGGTCCAGAGGCCGTGGGCCCAGAAATCCCCCAGATGGGCACCCCAACCCATCAGAGAGGCATCAGTTGTTATTGTGACCGTCGGCTCGGGGCAGAGAAACAGGATACCCTCCTGCAGATCTGGGACAAGCCACCACTGCAAGCCGTCCCACATATCCTGGGTCACTGTCACTGGCTGGTCCAGAGGACTGGAGCACTGTGACCACTGGCTTAGCTAGCCCCCAACTCAGAGGGCGCATATGCCAGCGGACCCAATAGACCACGCTGGTGCAGGCCACCATGAGGCCCAGAAGGCGCAGGAAGTCCCAGGCAGTGCGCAATTGCCAAACCAGAAATTATTGGGCAAAGGAGGAAAGGACCTCGGCCCTGTCTGCCAGGAGTCAAGCTCTGGCTCGCAGAGAGTCGAGCTCATCCCCGATGAACTGAATCACCTACGATGGCACGAGTTCCGATTTGGCCTCGTTGATGAGGAGGCCAATCTGAGAGCAGACCTGGAGGGCCAGATCCCTGGACCGTTCCACCTCCAACCTGGAGGGGGCTGCAATCAGCCAGTCGTCCAGGTAATGGTACACCTGGACCCCTCGGCACCGCAGGAATGCTGTCATCACTGCCATGCAATTGGTGAAGACTCTGGGAGCTGGAGAGAGGCCGAAGGGCATGGCCTGGAACTCGTAAAGAGAATCCTCTGCCCTGAAGTGGAGAAATCGCTGATGAGACTGACGGATTGGGACGTGAAAGAACGCGTCCTGGAGATCTAGAGAGCAGAACCACAAGCCTAATTCCAAGGATGGAATGATCAGAGCCAGAGTGACCATCCTGAAGGTGCGCGGCCCTAGGAACTTGTTCAGGTCGAGAATGAGGCGCCAGCCCCCTGTCCGTTTTGGGACCAGGAAGTACCTGGACACAAACTCTGGATCTGGAGAAGGGTCCGCCACCTCGCTGATCACCTTCTTCTGGAGGAGCAGGGCAATGTCGGCTCAACGAGCCAACAGAGGCTGCAGACCCCGTGGCCCCCCCACCGGGGCAACTGCTCGATAGGGAGGGAACTGTTCGAATTCCAGAGGCAGACCCCTGCCGATCACTTCTAGCACCCAGCTGTCCATGGGGATAGCAGACCAGGCGGAAAGGAAGTGGCAGAGCAGTCTCCCCATGAGGGGAACCCGGGGAGGAGTGACGAGGCTGGGGGCGACACCCCTCAACCAGTCACTGGGCAGGCTTGGAGGAAGGGCCAGCCAAGGGACCTCCTGGACCCTTTCCTCCAAGCTTCCTACTGGAGGAAGCGGAAGACTTGGCCTTAGGGCGCCAAGTACATGCCTGCTGGCCCTGTTGCTGGTGTTGTTGGGTCAGACATGCCGCAGGAGCGGAACAATGAAAGGGCTTACGCTGTTGCTGGCGGCCTTTGTCCTTCTGGGCAGACGTGACCAAGTCCAAGGTGGCATTGGACTTCTCGATCTTCTGGAGATGACCTTCCACCCCTGGCCTGAATAAGGTCGGTGCCTAGGAAGGGAACATCTGTCAGCTTGTGCTGGGTGTCCGCCGTGAAGGTGGAGATCCACAGCCAAGCTCTGTGGCGCATGGCTACTGCGGCCGCCACTGACCGGAAACAAGAGTCACCGATGTCCAAAGAAGTTTGGAACAGTTTAGCCACTGTCCTTCCCAGATCCTGCACCTGCTTGACCGTCGTCTGAAGGTCAGTCGGGAGATGAGGAATCACCTCATCCAGGGAACCCATAAGGACGTGTGAGAAATGTGCCATCAGTACAGCCGAGTTAGCCTGTCGGAGGCCTAGGGAGGAAGCGGCGTAAACCTTCCACCCCGAGTAATCCAGCTTTTTGGATTCTTTATCGGGCGGTTTGCCCACGTCCCTAACGTTCCCCGAACACCGGAAAACACCGGTCACCAGCCCCTCCGCAGAGGAGTGCTCAAAGAAACCAGAGAGTGAACTGTTGGGGACCTTGTACTTACAAGCCATCCTGGCCGAAAGCACGGGACAAGATGCAGGCCGCTGCCACAACTCCAGGGCCGGGCCAACAATGGCCTCGGTCACAGGTAAGGCCTCCGTAGGGGAATCTCCTCAGTCCGATATCTCAGTGAGGGAATACCTGGCCAGTTTCTAAACGGGTTCGAGCTGCATCCCAGTGGACTCTGAGATGAGTCGAAGTATACCCAAGAACGAGGATGGGCTCTCGTCCACCGACTGACCCCCACTGCAGATTCCAGGTCAATGGGCCTGGAAAACAGGGAGTTGTCGTCGTCAGACCCCAAGGAGTCTGCAAACAGGTGTTGAGCGCCTAACCCACCCTCCACCTGCCGAGGTCGATCGGGAGTGAGGGTGACCGACAACCTGTGGGGCAAGCCCTGACCCGACCGAGAATCCTTGGTCGGGGCCCCAGTCCTCGGTTGAGGAGGCGGTGGTTAAACCACAATGGGCGGAGCAGCCAGTTTCAGCCGCACAACCGTCCGCCTCGATAACCACGAAGGGTTGCTTCGCTCGCTCCTGCAACAGCCATTTAATTGCCAGAGAAGGCAACAGAGTCACTTTGTTACCGGTCAATAAAAGTTGCTGCCACATCATGTCCTCGTAGCGCCAGCATAACTTATGTCAGAGCCTATCCTCCGAAGAGGACAAGCGGCGACGACAGCGGGACCTACTCGACCTGGATGAGGATCGAGACCTTCGGGGTCACCGAGAGTGGGTCAAAGAGGGGCCGGGGGAAACCCACTCATCCCCTGGCTCAGGGTCCTTTACCGGGGACTTCGACACCGGAGGCATAGGCAAGTCCTCAGTAAAGAAAAATCTTGACCGCTTCGATGGATGTCTCGGCCGGCTGACCTGACGGGGACACCTTAGCCGCAACCTCGACCAAAGTCGAGAGCCGACTGTCTGGTGAAGGGGATCTCTCCCGCTCCCACGAACATCGACGGTGGGACTTACCTTTTGGTTCTTTTTTCTTCGACCGACTGGTATGTGCCGATGGCCCTTCTCCCTTGGTGGAGAGGGACTGACAAAACTCCTTAAAAGAAGCAGTGTAGGAGGAGCCCAAGGATAGCGGGATAACGTTGCAGCCAAGAAGCAAGATGAAGCAGCATGGGCCACCTCAAGGGCGATCAACTGCTCCAGCTGCTCTGCGGAGCCCGCAGCCACACAGACACTGCACAATGGGCCTCCTTTGACTTCACCGGCGGGTACCGTTTCTCATGACGCCCAAGTTGTGCTCTGGCAGCGTGATCTTCTAAGACCAAAGCCGAGAAGGCTTGCACAGATCGCAGGCCTGCGGATCGTGGGCAAGGCCCAGGCAGTATACTCACATGGAGTGCGGATCGGTCTGGGACATCTTCTGTCCGCAAGGGCACCGACGGAAGCCAGGAGTGGATTTGTCCATCGCAGCCGTGAGGGAAGATGAAGACCGTAGTCTTGACAACTTAAAAATAATTTTCGGAAAACCCGAAGAGTTTGGATCCAGGCATAAAACGCAGAGCGCTCAAGAGGGAACCTGAGCTTCCAAGCGGTAAGAAGGATCTGGTGTCATGGGGTGGAGCTGAGGGTTTTACAACCCGGGTGGGTGAGAGGAGCCAGCTTGAAGACCTTCCGGCAAGAAACCTGCCAGACACTGTGGATTGAACATATCCACGTCCCTAGAAATGTCCGTTTCCAGCTCAAGTTATCGTCGATGACTGCTGCTCTATACACTAGCTGCGTGTGAACTAAAGACGGCAGGAAAATGAGCTGAGGATTCCAGGAACCGCCCAGTCTTGTATACTAGCAGAATGATGATGACATCTGTTGATGGCCCCTGGAAAAAGACTGCTAGAAGAGAGCTGCTGTACACCACAGCGTCCTCTGGTTATGAACCAAGTGTACTACCTGCTGCAAGAGATTATCCCCGTGGAAGATCTACTGTTACAGGTGAGTAACCTGTGTTTCTAGGGACGTGGATATGTTGCGCTATCCACACTTACCAGCACACTCCTAGCAGTTCTCCAGGAGGAGGGAGGCAAGGCACACACACCCTACTTAGAGAACAGAGATTGGAGAACTGAGGCCCCAAAACCAGTATCCCGATGTGACTAGAGGTCAATGTGATAATGGGAAATGAAGGTGTGTACTGACTTCCAGGTAGCGGCCCTGCAGATTTCCTGGATAGGGATGTCCGTAGAAACAGCCATTGATGCAGTGGTAAGACGGGTGGAATGAGCCCTTCGCTCCGAAGGATGCTCCATACCTACCAACCTATAGCAGAGATCAATGCAGGGAGTGATCCAGCTGCCAATCGTCCGCTTGGCTGCAGGTCTGCCAGGTGCGGCTTCAGCGTAGGTGACAAACAGTTGGTGAAAAATCTCCCCGAACTCCAGTCATGCGCTCTTGATAATAAGCGGGCGCTTGCCTCAGGTCCAGCGTATGGAGCCTGTGTTCAGCCTCCGAAGTGTGATTCAGTAAGAACACCCACGTCTCATCACCTGGTTCAGGTGAAACTCCGACACAACCTGCGGAAGGAACTTCGAGTTGGGGTGTAGGATGACCTTGTCCCTAAGGAAGACCAGGCAAAGAGACTCCACCAAAAGCGCCTGGAGCTCACCGATCCTTCAAGCTGATGAGATGACAACCAGGAAGGCGGTCTTCCACGACAGGTGAAACACGTTACACCTGTGCATCTGTTTGAATTGCTTGCCCATGAGTTTTGCCAAAATCAGCAACAAGACCCACAGTGGTGGTGGTTCACGCACCAGAGGACAAATTTGATCTAAGCCTATGAAAACGTGCCAGACCACCTTCTCCTGTGCCAACGACTCCTGACCAGCCAGTAAACAGAGATGACTGCCAGGTGCATCTTAAGGGTTGTCGACCAAAGTCCCCCTTGGAAGAGAGACCACAGATGGTCCAAAATGCTCACCAACGGGACAGGTCGAGGGGTCCAACCCCTTGCCCCGACACCAAATGGAGAAGCTCTTCCATTTGAAGGCAAAGCATTTTCTGGTCTATTCCTTTCTAGATGCCTCCACCACAACTGAATGAAGTATATCAGACCTGTAGTTAAATGATGTATTAGTTATTACAATAGAAGGGTGTATATTAATATTTTATTTGTATATATGTACAGATCCTAGTCCCTGAAGAAACCCAAGGTTTGGGTGAAACATTGGGTGTACCAGGGGATCGTTGTGTTCAAAGAAAAACTAAAACAACGCTTTTATGAAAAAGATGTTTGGTTCGTTTGCTGAAATTTATTTCAGTCTAATGACATGATCCGTACCACCAGCCCCGAGTAAGAACCTCTTGGATTTACAAACTGCAAAAAGGTACCCACCTAAAAACAACCTTTTCACTATTCACCACAGTGAGGACATCTTCGGACAGACCCAAAGCCTGGAACTCTAGCCGCTCGGGAACCAGGCGGTCAGACGCAGGGATTGAAGATCCGAGTGGAGTTCCTTCCCATGATTGGAAAGCAGGTCCATGCATAGTGGAAGACGCCTCGGGAGCCTGTTGCTGAGGCTGAGGAGATCGGGGTACTAAAACTGGTGTAGCCAGTCCGGAGCCACCAAGATCACCTGCACCTTGTCCCGCCTGACCTTGAGCAGCACCTTGTGGATCGAGGGAAGGGATAAATAAGGCCAGGGGTACAAGGCCTAGAGAAGGCGCCCCCCTGCAGTGAGCCCTGCTGAGGGGGGCAGGCACAAAACAGTCTCAGCTTTGTGTTCTTCCTGGAGAAGAACAGGTCTACATGAGGGGTGTCCCACTAGGAGAACAGACTTAACTATCTCCAGATGGAGAGCTCACTCGTGAGATGCTTCGTCTACCCTGCTGAGGTCATCCGCCAGTTGGCCGGAGGCTCCTGCCACATGGATGGCTAGGAGATCCGCCTCCAGGCTGCACATGAGTCTCCATACGCGGAGAGCTTCCTTTCACAAAGCCAGGGAGTGCATTCCACCCTGCTTGTTGAGGTAGCACATGGTCGTGGTGTTGCCCGTCTGGACTTGGGCCACTTGATCCCGAACATACGGAGCGAATGCAGTCAGCGGCAGACGAACTGCCAAGAGCTCCAGCAGGCTGTTTCATCGGGACTCACCGGGGGTCCAGAGCCCGTGGACTCTGTGTTCCCCCAGATGGACACCCCAGCCTGCGACAGAGGTACTGGTCGTCAGGATGACTGTCGGCTTGGGGTGGACAAATGGGATCCCTACCTGCAGATGCTCTGGAACGAGCCACCACTGGAGGACGTTCCACATCTTCTGGGTCACGATGACCAGCTGGTCAAAGTGACCTTTGCACTGAGACCACTGGCTGGACAGCTCCTATTAAAGGAAGTGCATATTCCAACGAGCCCAATGGACCACACTGGTGCAGGTTGCCATACAACCCAGAAGGTGCAGGAAGTCCTGGGCAGGGCGCTATTGCCCAACCTGAAATGATCAGGCAAAGGACTTTCACCCTGTCCACCGGGAGCCAGGCTCTGGCTCAGCAAGAGTCTAGCTCTACCCCAATGAAGCTGATCATCTGCGAGAGCATGAGTTCCGACTTGGACTCGTTGACCAGGAGGCCAAGTTCGACGCGGGTCTGGAGGGCCAGGTCCCAAGACCGCTACACCTCAGGCTCGGAGGGACCTGCGATCAGCCAGTCGTCCAGGCAGGGGTACACCCGGACCCCTCGGCACCTCAGGTAAGTTGCCTGCACTGCTATGCATTTGGTGAAGACCCTGGGGCAGAGGAGAGGCCGAAAGGCATGGCCTGGAACTCAGAGGGCTCCCTCTGCTCTAAAGTGGATGAACAGTCGGTGGGACGGGCGATTGAGACGTTGAAAAAACACGTCCTGAAGATCCAGAGAGCAAAACCACATGTCTTGCTCTAAAGATGGTATGATCTGAGACAGAGTTACTATACTGAAGATGCGTGACCTGAGGAACTTATTAAGGTCGTGCAGCTGTAGAACGGGGCGCCACCACCCCCCCACCCCTCGTCTGCTTTGGCATAGAAATACCTGGAGACAAACCCTGGGTGTTCTGGAGGATCCACTACTCTGATCCACGACCTCCTTGCGGAGGAGTTGGGCTATGTCATCTTAAAGAGCCAAGCGAGTGTCTGCGGATATTAAGTCCTACCATGGGGCTTGGCTTGGAGGGTACAGCTTGAATTCCAGAGGCAGACTCTGACCGACCAATTACAGAACCCATCTGCCTGTGGTAACAGCGGACCAAGCAGAAGGGAGGTGGCAGAGTCGTCCCCTACAGGAGGACCCAAGGGAAGCGTGTCGGGTATGAGGGTGTCACCCTCCATCCAGTCACTGAGCAGGCTTGGAGGAGTACCCAGCTGAGGAGACACTGGGTCCCTTTCCTCCAGGCATAAGGACCACCAAAACCACAGACTTGGGCCTGGGTCGCCAAGACTGAGCCTTCTGGCCCGGCTGATGCTGGGCTGGTTTTGCTGCAGGAGTGAAGGACTGAAAAGGCTTTCACTTATGCAGTCTAGAGCCCTTGGGATCCTTCTGCATGGATGTTATGCAGTCCAAGGTGGCACTAGACTTCTCGATATGCTGGAGGTGACCCTCCAACACCAGGCCCAAACAGTTTCGGCCCAGGAATGGAACATCCACCAGCTTGTGCCAAGAGTCTGCCGTGAAGATTGAGATCCTTAGCCAAGCCCTAAAGTGCCTGATAACTGTGACCACCACTGAGAAGGCACAGGAATACCCCAGATCCAGAGCCGTATGAAGTTGCTGCTTAGCCACAGCCCGGCCATAATTCCGGACCTGCTTCACCATGATCTGGAGGTCCACAGGCAGGTGAGGAATCACCTCCTCCAGAGAGCCCACCAGGGCATGGGAGAAATGTGCTATCATGACGGCCGAGCTCACCTGGCAGAGGCCGCGCGAGGAGGCAGCACAGACTTTTAGTCGTGTGATCCAATTTCTTGGACTCCATGTCCAGCAGCTTGTCAACGTCCCCTGTATTGCCCAAGTGCCAAAATACGGAGTAGGCCACCAACCCCTTGGTCGAGAGGTACTCTGCGATACCTGAAAGGGTACCAGTGGGCTCTGGTCTCAGGACGAAAGGCAGGACGTGGGGCGCTGCCAAAGCTCCAGGGCTGGGCCGACAATGGCCTCTGCCACTAGGAAAGCCTCCCGAGAGTCCCCTTTGTCCAGAATCTCGGAGAGGATAGCGAGCCTGCTTCTGGACGAGCTCAAGTTTCATCCCCGTGGACTTGGAGATGAGGCGTAGGATGCCCATGAAGCAAGTGGGCCCTTCCTCTGTCAAGAGATACCCCACAGACTCCATGTCGACCAGACGGGAGTGCAGTGAGGATTCCTCGGACTACGAGTCCGCATAAAGCAGCTGACCTCCCAAGTCACACTCGGGCCGCCGGATCGTCAGGCGTGAGGGTGACCGACAACCAATGGGGAAGCCCCTAGGCTGGCTGAAACTCCTTAGTCTGAGCGATAGTCGGCAACTGCTCCACCACGATCAGTGGAGAGGAAGACTTCGGCCGAGCCTAAACGATCTTGACCAGCTGACTTGCGGTCTTGACTGCTTCCACTGGGAAAGGGACTGTCACGTCCGACCCCACAGGGGAAGTAGTCATCGGCCTGTCAGCCGGGGTCAGCTTTGGACTGACCAGCACCAACTGTTGCCATATGACATCTTCGTAGTGTCGCCGCAACTTGCGCCGAAGCCTCTCCTCACCAGAGGATGAAGACTATGAATAGCGGCAGCACCGATGACAGCAGAAGCTGCTTGACCCAAGTGAGGAGGACCTCGACCACAAGGGGTGCCTCAGGGGATCTCGGAGGGAGCTGGGAAGTGCCGTGGCTCCTCCCGGTCTGGGCCAGTGCTGGAGGGTTCTGCTCAGCGGACTGAGCAGCCCTTCTGAGGTCACAGGCAGGACTGGAGTCCTGAAAAGAGAACTGTCGGCCTCTTCGGATGACAACCGGTTCAGAAAAATCTCAGCCGCATCATCAACCAACGTCTCAACCTACTGGTCTGATGGGGTCTCCATGAAGCCAGCAACCAAGGCCGCAAATTTGACTGTAGTCAAAACCTGGGAGGCTTGAGATGGAGAATGTTCCGGGTCCCAGGAACATAGACAATAAGTCTTCTCTTTTTCCTTCTTCGACTCCTCCTTTTGAGAGCAGGAGCTGTGCGAACCACAAGGGCCCTGCCCCTCAGTCGGGAGGAAATGCCACAGCTCCTTGAAGGAGCCTGAAAAAGTGGGGCCAAACTGGAGCAGAACGAAAGCAGAAGCTGAGGATTGTGCAGCGGTCCGAGCCACTTCCTCCTGAAAGGCCGTAAGCTGTTCCAACTCGGCGGACCCCGCAGCTGCAGAGACCACCCAAAGGGTGTCTTTAGATTTGATTGGCTGATGTCATTTTTCTGGGCAGCCCAACTTAAGACGGGTGAGGCAGGCCTCGAAGACTGCCACGCTAAACGACCAGCAAATATTGCAGGCCTAGGTACTGTGATCGTGGCCCAGGCAGTAGACACATGTGGTGTGAGCGTCATTACACATCTTCTGCTCACATAGGCACCAGCGACATCCGGGCACGGACTTATCCACTGCAGTCAATCGAAGAACAAGCTAAAGACAGAAACTTATAAGAGTTTAAAGTTGGGAAGTGAATCCGAAGATTCTAGCCCTAGGGCCTACTCAATGCGGAAGTGCCAAGGAGGGAAAGTACAGTTACACAAGCACTTACCATAACAGCAGATTTTTGAGAAAAGCTCTTGCAGCAGGTTACACCATTAGGACTGAAGCCGGCAGGCGCCAGGACCCCATGGAAATTTTCTAGCTAGCGGTATTCAGCAGGGACCGCCCCTGACATCGGTCCCGCCCCCGACATCAGGCATAGTATATAAGGGGGCGGTCCCCCAAAATCCCCAGTTCTCCCGCCGGAGACTCCCGGCCGCTGGATGACATCAGAAGAGGAGACTGAGGATCCACCATCAAATGGCAGTCAGAAAGATGCTGAGACACCTGATTCTTGGAGAAGGATGCTGAAACTATAATCTACCTCCAGCGGGGATGGTAGTAAGGAAAGTACCTGCTGCAACAGCTGTTCTGGTTCTCGAAGATCTACTGTTTCGGTAAGTTCTTGCGTAAATGTACTATCTTACTTCGAGAAACAGCTCTTGCAGCAGGTTACACCATTAGGACTGATTCCCAAGCAATAATGGAAATCCCACACCATTGGGAGGAGGGAAGGTAGAAATCCTTAATAGAAGTTGAACCTAGGACAAAAGTCCTTGAAGGACTGCTAGACCAAAACCTGCTCTTCGCCTAGAAGCAATATCCAGGCTATAATGTCTGATTAAAGTGTGCACAGAGCTCCAAGTAGCTGCAGCACAGATAGCGAGGTAGATCATTATTCCTAGGACGCAAAGGGGGTAGCTACCCCCCTTGTGGAATGACCCTTGACCGCGCCCGGTAAGGGTTTGTTATGCTTCTGGTAACAGAACGTGATACACTGAATGAGCCACCTGGACAGCGACTGTTTGGAAACAGGAGTTCCCATCATCCCGTGGGCAAAGAAGACAAAACACTGTTCCGATTTTCGGTGGTGTTTAGCTCTAGTCAGGTAGTCTCGGAGACACCTATGCACATCTAGGATGTGCAACAGGGCCTCTCCTCAATTCGAATAGTTGGGAAAGTACACTGGTAGATCGATGTCCTGATTAAGGGCGAGAGCTGTGACCACCTTAGGCAGAAATTTGGGATTAGTCCATAGGGATACCCAGTCTTTGTGAAAAACCAAATAAGGCTCTTTGCACACGAGTGCATGGAGTTCAGAAATTCTTCTGGCCGAGGTAACGGCAACTAAAAACAACATCTTCCAAGTGAGAAGACGTAGCTCGCAATCCGCAGCTGGTTCAAAGGGTGGCAGCGTAAGCTGCTCCAAGAAAAAGGGTAGATCCCATGGCGGAACTGGATCTTTAATCGTAGGTCTAAAGTGGAGAATACCTTTCAGGAAGGCTCATGCCGTGTCCAAATGAGATATGTTGCGTTGGCCTATCGGATAATGATAGGCTGATATACCACAGAGGTGTACTTTGATAGAGGAGTAGGCCAAGACTGTCTGAAAAAGAGACAAGAGGTAGTCCAAGACAGACTTTTCTGGACAGTCTAGAGGCGAAAACCCCAGCGCTTGAGCCCATAGGCAAAAACAGCACCATTTCATGGCAAAAGTAGCATGAGTGGCTGGTTTTCTCGCGGCCGCCAGAACGTCAACTACCTCTTGCGAGACCCCGTGTCGCAAAATGGCTATGTCTCTAGAAGCCAAGCATGCAGGCTCAGCGAACGAAGGTATGGACGGACCAAGAAGCCCTCCTCCTTAGACAACAAGTGAGAACTGATTGGCAGAGGCACCGGAGGTTCCAGAGATGGCTGATGTAGTAGAGGGAACCAGATCTGCCTGGGCCAGAACGGCGCAATGAGTATCAGCGTCACTGGCTCTCTGCGAAGTTTTAGAAGAACCCTCTGGATAAACGGAAAGGGGCGGAAGGCACAGAGGAATCTGCCCGCCCAGGAGAGGGACAATGCGTCTCGCCAGAAAACACCAGGCCCTGGATCTAGCGAGCAAAAACTGGGCAGTTTTGTGTTGGATGGGGGCGCGAAAAGATCTAACTCTGGTGTACCCCATCTGTGAAACAGATCCTCTACTACCTCCTGGAGTAGTTCCCACTCGTGGACTCTTGCCTGAGAGCGGCTCAGGCCGTCTGCGATGACGTTGTCCACTCCTGGGAAATGAACAGCAATGAGGTTTGCGCCATGTTGCAAAACCCAATCCCATACCCTCATGGCCTCCCTGCAAAACGGGTAGGAACGGGTGCCTCCATGTTTGTTGAGGTAATACATCACCGCAGAATTGTCTAACAGAAGAGCACCCGGTGGAATCTCTGACTGGAAGGCCTGCAGGGCGTAAAGAACTGCTCTCATTTCCAAGATATTTATGTGGAGATGATTCTCTTGGGCTGTCCACAGGCCCAGAGACCGTACACCATCGAGGTGTGCACCCTATCAGAGCCCTGAGGAGTCTGTGGAGTGTGTCACAATCTGAGACGGCGCAATGAAGAGGACTCCTGCTGACAGGTTCTTCGGATCTAGCCACATTGCCAATCCTGGATTACAACCTTCGTGATCCGGATTGGGAGCTGCAGATGGTCTTGCTTTTGATCCCATTGGACCCGCAACATCCACTGGGTCACCCGCATGTGGAGACAAGCAAGCGGGACTGTTGCAATGGCTGCAGCCATGTGTCTGAGCTGGCAAAGGACCAATCTAGCAGGAACGGTCATCTTCGCCAAAATGTCCCTGATGAGGGATCTGATGTGTTCCGCTCGGTCCTGGGGAAGAAAAGCTTTCCCTTGGACGGTGTCCAGAACTGCGCCTATGAACTGCAGAGTCTGTGACAGAACCAGGCGTGACTTCTCTTGATTGATAATGATGCCCAACGTCTCAAACAGAGACCGAGTATAATGAATGGCGGACATCAGGGCCTCCACAGAGGCGCATGAGAAGCCAATCGTCAGGTAGGGAAACACGTGGTGGCCTCGTCTCCTCAGAGTCGCCCTTCGACCGCACGCCGTGAATACCCGAGGTGCCGATGACAGTCCGAAGCGGAGGGCTCGGAACTGATAATGGTGGCCCTGAAACTCGAAGCGCAGAAACTTCCTGTGTGCTTGAGCGATGGGTATATGCAAGTAAGCATCCTGCATGTCCAAGGACGCTAGAAAGGCGCCCTGCTTGAGCATGGGAATCAGACCAGGGAGGGTCACCATGCGGAAGCGTTTGTACAGGACAAACTCGCTGAGGTCGCTGAGGTCCAGTATCGGACAGAGGTCCCCTGTTTTCTTGGGAACCAGAAAGAAGCGAGAATAACCTGCACCTCTCTGGTTCCATGGTATGTGCTCTATCGCTTCTTTTCCCAGAAGTGCGAGCACCTCCTGCTGTATGAGCAGGGTGTGCTGACCCGAGTAACAGGAAGGCAGGGGAGGTCTTGCCGGTGGATGGTCGAGAAATTCTATGAAGTGACCTTTCTTGACCAATTGGAGAACCCACCGGTCGGTGGTAATCGACTGCCACCCTAAAAAGTGGAGAGCGATGCGACCCCCAACCATTTGTGCCCGTTGATCCAGAGGAGCGGCAGGTGCGAGGAAGGAGTCACACTGTTGCAGCACTGGTCCCTGCAGGCTGGGCCGGTTTAGTGTAGCATTAGGCTCTGCCTGGGGACGACTTAGCCTGGGCTTTACGCTGAAAAGTGACCCTTTGTTGCTGGCCGGAACGTGGCTGCTGCCTTTGTTGCCGGCTGCAAAGACGGCTCTGGTTCCTATGAAAGGAACCAGGCCTGGATTTGTACATGGCCTGTACAGACCCGACTGCTTTCCCAGTGTCCTGGAGTTTGGTGATAACCTTCTCTGAGGGTTCACCAAGAAGTACTTCGCCATTGTAGGGGACGTCAAGAATCTTCTTCTGTATGTCCGGGGTGAAGCTGGAGACACAGAGCCAAGCGTGTCACCGGAGACAAACGCCTGAAGCTGCCGCTCTGGCAGACGAGTCCGCAGAATCGTATTCAGCTCGTAGTACCTGGGTACCCACATCAGACCCTGTATGGAGAAGGTTTAGGAGCTCCGCCTTCTGATCGCCATCCGGAAGTTTATCAACCAGATCCTGGCCCTGTTCCCACAGGGCGTTCTGAAATTGTACCATGTGGGTTAGGTAGTTCAGGGACCTGATGGAGCATGTAGCAGCCGCATGCATGCGCCTCCCCAGGGCATCCAATTGTCTGGATTCCTGGTACGGCGGCTGTGTGTTCATGTGTTGCGGTCTTTGGGACCGGTCATGTGAGGCCATAATGACCAGGGAGTCTGCCAGAGGTTGTTGAGCCAAGTACTGGTCCTCTCTCGGGGCCTTGTACAGGCGGTCAGCTTTCTTCGGCACAGCGGGAGTGGAGTGCGGACACTTCCACGCAGCCGTGGTGACGAACGCGAAGGTGTCCACCAAGGGTGGCACTACCACAGGCTTTGGGTCTTTCTGCCAAAGATAACGGGCAAGGCGCTGCCTTTCGGGGTCGAGGTCTTCAGCATCCCACCCCCATGTTGCCCTGGATGTGCCTCATGATCTCGGCAAAAAAAGAGTGATCATCCGGAGGGGACCTGGGAAGGTCATGTGGGTCAGATGATGGAATGCTGAGTGGAGAAGGAGATCTGGAATAATCAGAGGCATCCGATCTGGAGTCCTCCCCTGACGGAGTATACCGACACCTGGGTCGCTTGGGGCTGGGGGACCTGGAGATCTTGAGGGAGGCCTTCTCCAGTCTTTAGATCTACCCCTAGGAGGTGGAGTCTGTTCCTTAGGGGTTGGTGGTCGTCCTGCTGGCCCCTTTGGTGGAGAAGGGGGCGAAGAGGAGAAGGAGGAGGAGGTTTTACAGGGACCATATCCTTTCAAATGGTGTCCCACTGGAAAGTAAAGAGGTCCTTTACTTCTTGCAGGTTCATGCCAGATGATGGGCCTGGCGCCGGTGGTCTGTCGCCGGGGTCGGGTGTCTCCGGGGTGGGCAAAGGTTCCCTCGGGAGCCCGGTATCCTCAGTGTCGCCCGCCTGGTCTTAGGGCAGCGTCGTGTCCTCCCCCGTTGAATCCCTGTGACCGGTGTCCACCGGTGACTGGGTGGGCGGTCTTCGGCTCCGGTGAATGTGAGGCCAACGCTTTCGGGTCCGACGAACATCCGGCTGGCATCTGGTGCCTGGCTGGTGTCCACGGCTCCGGCGAACGCCTGGCCGATTTCGTATGATTGGCCGACATAGGGTCTGTCGTCCGCTTTAGGGACGTCAGGTTTTTAGTCTTCTTAGGTGGTGGATCCGGACCTCTGGGAGACCGACCTGGAGTCAGTGACCCAACGTCGGGTCGATGAGGATGACTTGTGTCGTTCGGAAGACTTGGAAGAGGCTCGAAAGGGAGTGGAGGAAGCTGAGGGCCTTGAAGTCTTGATAGGCTGGAGAGTCGAAGAGCCGCCTGAAGCCCGGACTTTGACCAGAGGGGGCCGAGAACGAGCCCTGGATTGAGAGTGGTCTGACCTGGTGGAGCCTGAGCTACGGGAGTCCGAGGCCCGGTTCGGGGATCTGGACTGTGCTTTCTCCTGGCGTTTGTCCCGGTGTTTATGGGTCTTGGAAGAAGAATCGCCCCTGGAGAAAGGTTCTTGGTCCATCCTGCCAAGTCTTTCTTCCAGCAGATAAGCCTGAAGTGCCTTCTGACGGCGGATCCTGGTGCGGGTGTTGAACCCTTGGCAGAAGGTGCAGGCCTTGGTGTCGGGGTCCGAGCCTAAGCACCGCACACAGGAGGAATGAGGATCCTTAAAAGAGATCTGTTTTCCGCAGGCACACTTGGAAAGGTGTCCCTCAAGTGAAGGAGTTCGAGGACATCAGTTTGGAGAAACTCTTGAAGTTCTAAGTTGTCGTGCGCTAGGTAGAGACCGAGAGGCCGATGCTGGAGAGCTGACGGCAGGAAAAGAACTGGCGATTCTTGGGGACCGCCACCTTATGTACTGTGCCTGACGGGAGCGGGACCGACGTCGGAGGCGGTCCCCCGCTGAATACTGCTAGCTAGAAAATTTCCGTGGGATCCTGGCACCTGCTGGCTTCAGTCCTAATGGTGTAACCTGCTGCAAGAGCTGTTTCTCGAAGTAAGATCCTTAACAACAGCTCCCTCTTAGATGTAATTTTGGTTAGCAAGCCACATCTGTTCTCGCATGTTGGAACACTTTTATAAGACATTAGCGATCATTGTATAATCACCACCATTAGATCCGTGCATAACCCAGTTTGTGGCAAAGCTCTTTATCAAGAGGTGCAAACGCAACTTCAATTTGTTTGCATCCGTCCACGACTTGAAACATTCACCGCGATGGCAGAAATTCTTCCTAGCCAAAACGGTTAACAGGGCATATACTATTTTTTATGATATTTTAAGTGAGGCTTTAAATAAGCATGCACCCTTGGTTAAGGTGCAGGTCAGGAGCAGCACCTGCCGTTGGTTCTCACCTGAGCTCAAAGCTTCCCTGTTAGAAAGGGATACTTTATGGAAAAAAGCACGAAGAAGCAAGAACGACTCAGACTGGTCTCTTTTTAAGAGAGCACGTAACAAGTGCACCAAGTTGGTCAGAGCAGCCAATGCCGCCTACTATCGTTCAGAGCTAGCCTCTGCCTCAAGAAATCCTTCAAAGCTCTGGAAAACATTAAAAGACATGTCTGGACACACACCTGGTAATTCCATTCCAGCAAAAATTAAGTCCGGTGGCAGCGTTATCTCTGATCGGAGATATTGGAAGCCCTCGATAACCATTTTGCAACGGCAGGGCTAGCATTTGATACTTCCCCTGCCAATGGCCTCCGCACAGCTCAGGGCCCACCAACCCACGAGTTCCCCCCGTACCGAGGAGGCCTTCTCCCTCCCGCCAGTCTCTCTAAAAGAGGTGGAAGACCTACTGCTGCAACTGGACACTAGGAAGGGAGCAGACTCCGACTTCATAGAGTCTTACTATCTGAAATGTGCCTACCATGTGCTTGCAGTGACAATCACCCACCTATTCAACATGTCACTCTCCCAGGTTAGCCTCCCCCCTCAGTGGAAAATAGTCCATGTCATCCCTCTATTAAAAGCAGGTGACCCCTGCAATCTAAATAATTAGAGACCTATCTCCCCCTCCCCATCCTGTCTAAATTACTAGAAAAAATAGTGTGTGGCCAGCTAGGGGTATACTTAGAATCCAGAAGCCTATTAAACCCGGTTCAGTCTGAATTCAGAGCAAAGCACAGCACCATAACAGCCCTACCTAAGGTGACCAATGATTGGCTCTTAGGCCTTGACAACCAGAAGCATGTCTGTGCCGTTTTCTTAGATCTTAGTAAGGCATTCGACAGAGTCGATCACAGCCTGTTTCTTTCCTCCCTAAGCACCTTAGGCCTGGACCATAAATCTATGTGCTGGTTTGCAGACTACCTCGGAGAACGGAAACAGCAGGTTAAAGCTGAAGGTGATCTTTCTCCATTAAAACCTATGCTGAGGGGCATGCCCCAGGGCTCTTTCCTTGGTCCCCTCCTCTTTGCAGTTTACATTAACAACATCAATGACCTCATCAAAAAAGCCAACATCCACTTATTTCGCGGACGACACTGTATTGTACTTGAGTCGTCCCACACCGGAAGCAGCCTGTGAAGACCTCCAAGCTAAATTTAACCTGCTACAATACCAGCTCAAACAAAAAGCTTTTGCTCAATGCGAAAAAGACAAAAACCATGCTCTTCTCCCCCTCCTTGCATGCAGCAATTCCTGCAGGGGGGGCTACCTCACAAATTACCACTGTTCTTGGAGAAACACTAGAGTGTGTAGCTAAATTCAAATATCTAGGAGTTTGGCTCGATCATAAACTTTCCTTCGTCAACCATCTCGAAGAACTACAGAAGAAACTAAAGCAAAGATAAGGATTATTCTACAGAATTGACCACCTGCTCACAAAGGAGGCCAAGATTCAACTGGTTCAAGCTACCGTCCTATCTTTAATAGACTACGCGGACCTGCTCTACAGCCACTGCACTGGCTAAGTTGGACACCCTCTACCACAGAGCTATCAGGTTCATTACTGGCCTTCGACTTTCCACATACCACTGCTCCCTGTACTCATCGTTAGGCTGGACTTCCCTTCACTATAGGAGGAACAGAAATGCCTCCCTATGGGCCTTCAGAGCGGTGACCAACAAGCTCCCCTCATATGCCTCAGATTGTATTCCCCGGAGTGTGTTAGGCACCTATGCTATAAGGAGCTATTCCCTAATTGCCCTCCAAGTTCCAAGGGTCAACACTCGTTTTGGCAAAGCTGCTCTAAGCTTCTCTTTACTCACATTGTGGAATGGGTTACAAAGGAACTTGAAGCTGAGCTGCCCTGCTAGCCTGAATATCTTCAAGGCGCTCTACGATCGCTACATGAAAGCACCTTGCAAATGTTTTCCTCACCGCTAGCCCACTAATTCTGCAACTACCCTTTTCCATCCTGACGCTCGCCAAGTTTCTACTCCTGGCTCTCACTCTTTCCCTATTAACTCTTCCTGTTGCACTCCCCCTTCCCTGTCCACTCCAGCCTGGCTAAAGTCCCACCCCATCCATATTAGTGTCCCAATTATCTACCCCTCCTCCGTCATTATCATAACAAACAAGTACATGACAGCCATCATCACTTTCTGTGGTTTTAGCCCAATTTTTCCCCCAGTAGTCTGTAATATATCCCTCCTCCTCTTTACCTCTCTAACCTGCCACCCCATACACGACCTCCTTCCCCTATATGTGTAGTTGCCGGCTGCCTCACTCAAAAGATCTCTGCTTATAACCCCTGTATGCCTATGGCTGACTGTACATCTGCTGACTTAAATTGTAAAATAATGCTTTTTTTTATTTCAACCTTGTACTGTATACACTTTTACTTCCTTGTATATTATTGCTTTTTGTATACCTGCTTCTGTACTGCACTTTGATGTATTCATGACCAGGTCCACCTTGCAAATGAGCCTTGCTCAATGGTGCCCGCCTGGATAAATAAAGGTTTTGACTGAGTGAGAGCAGCTACCACTCTGTGTGAGTGGTAGCTGCTCTCAGATAGGTCAGCAATTCACTTTAACATTAAATTTTCTGTGTTCTTACCAGACGGTTTATTTCTTCTCAATCATCCTCTTCTTCCGACCGCTCCACGAAGTGTGCCTGCAGCAACAGATCCCAGACAAGGACGGCCATTCTACCTGCGTCCTGTGCCTAGGCCCAGACCACAATGTCTAGACCTGCGAGGCCTACCGGAAGTTCAACCTGGCCACCAGCAAGCACCACCAGAAGATCCTGGAGAACCACCTCCTCAAGCAGAAGGCTGCCTCAGTGGAACAGAAGCTGCAGGCCAGGAGCTCCTCCACTCCCCAGACCCAGTCCCCAGGCTCTTCTTCATGGAAGTCCCAAGACAAATCTTCCGGGTTATATAAACATAGGGACAAAGACTGGGAAGGATCCACCTCCCATTAGTCTGTGGTCTCCCTGTAAGGACTTCTAATACACAAAGCAGTCCTCCTCCCGGGGGGGGGGTGTTTCGACCTCCACAGCCCCACACACCCAGACATCCACAGGGCTCCACCCGCCATGGTCTCCCTCGCAGGTGGCGGCCCTTCAGGAGCATGTACTCTATCCTGGACCCCCAGCCCCTGCTGTTCCAGCCCTTGTTCTCCATGGGCTCTCAGACAAGTGTCTTGGCCAGTCTCTTCATCTGGCACAGGTGCCAGCCTCCCAGCTACCATCCCCGTGCCAATGATGCCAGCCTCCTCTGCTGGGACGGACACTGGTTCTGCCCCTTCTTCACAATGGTGGACGTTGCAGGACACTGGCGCCTCTCAGGGACAGTTTCCTCAGCCATCGCCCAGGGGATCACCTTCCACCCCAGCTCCAGTCTCTCCACAGCCAGCACCTGTGGACACCCCTAGTGTGTTGCCTCGACAGATGCCCGCAGGCCCAGCACCCATACTTCCTCTGCCACAGCCTGTGGGTCCCACACCAGCCCTGCTGCCCATTCTCTAGCAACCCACTCCTGGGTACCCGCCAGCTCCTGCTGGTCTGGTGCCCATGTACCCTATTCAGTGCCAGCAGTACCTGCGCTGGGCTACCCATACCTGGCTCCTGCAGAACAGTCACCGGTCCCTTTACCCTACGCCTGCGAGACCTGCGCCAGCCCCCTTGGATTATCTTTTTATTTATGACTTTGGTAACCGGGTAGGTGCACTGATCCCAGGCACCGTTTTCAGGGGCCGATTTCTGCCCTTTGGTTCTATATGCAGACACAGGTCCTGGCTCCAAAGGGCTCTGGCCCCGGCCGCCCCTCAAGAGCCTCCTTTGGAACCCATTTTTTTGTTCCAGGTTCAGCCAGGCCCTAGTGCTCCTCGTACACCCAAGGATAGGCCAGATGTCTGCTCAGCCAGGCACTCTGATGAGCTTCAGTTCAAGAAGGTGACAACGCTGAGCACAGCTTCAGCAGCGACTCCTCATCCTTGGGGCCAGATTCTTCAAAGGGGGGGGGAAGGCAGCCAGCAACATCCCCAAGTCCCCCTGAATGCCCACACGTTCATGGCCATCATGAGGCACATTCAGGCAATCATGGAGTGGGAGACTGAGGAATAGGACCCAGAGTAGCATCAGCTTGCTATATACTTACAACAGCCAGATGCTCCTCCACTGGCGGTCCCCTCCATGATAGACTCATGCGAGGATGTTACCCGAGCTGCTTGAAACCACCCCCATATAGTACCGGCGGTGGGTTTCCAAAAAGCTGACCGGCTTTACCATGCTCCTGCTGGCAAGCCGCACTTTAGCAAACAACCCAAGAACGATTCAGTAGTTAATGCAGCCCATGACCGCACTAAAAGAACCAAGCTCCCTTCTCTGGACTGTGAGTCCCGCCAACTGGACCAGATGGGCAAGCGGGCATTTGCTTCTGCCACTCTGGCCATCCAGGCCATCAATTATCTGGCTCATATGATTCAGTACCAGAACCTGCTCTGGGATCAGGCTAGGGAGGCTGTCCTAGTCGTGCTGGATGACCCCTCCAATCAGCAGACCCTTCAAGTCCTTAAAACAGGCTCAGACATCAGTACTCACGTCCTCAGGGCTGCCTATGATGCAGTAGATGCCTCGCGCAGGGCAATGGCTGTAGGCATCTGTAGGAGACACCACTCCTGGCTTCAGGTCTGTGGCTTCACACAGGATGTCCAGTCCAACATTAAGGACATACCTTTCAGGGGTTCAAACTTTTGGGGGGAGATGTCCAGGATATGGTTGCCAAACTTCAGACCCCAGGATAGGCCCTCAAATTTATCCATCTTATGTACCATACCCAGTCAAAGTCAGAGCAGCGAGCTCCTTTTCGTCACTTCTGCTGCCACCACGCCAAAATCACCCAAAGTCAGGGCAAGCAGAAGACAGGGGCTCCTCCCCTCCCTCCTGCCACCCATAGCGGCGAAGATGCAGCAGCCCCAGCCACCTCCTGACCCCTTGCCAGCCCCCCCCCCAAAAAATCATTCCTCAGGAAGCAGTCATGGGGGGGGGGGGCAGCTCTCTCTTCACCAAATCACCACAAACAACTGGAGCCAATACAGCACGGCCACACCCTCGAGTTCATAAAGTCGCCTCCAGAAAACCCACCAGGCAATTCTTTGTCTCCTCCAGGCAATGCCCCCCATCCAAGAGAATATTCAGGTCTTACTTCGAAAAAAGGCCATACAGCCAGTCCCAAGGTGTCAGCAGGGAAGTGGGACTCTCCTCTCTCTTCTTTCTGGTACCCACCAAGCAGACAGGGGGCCTTCATCCCACCCTGGACCGAAGTCAGCTGAACCTGTTTAGAGTACAAACGGTTCAGGACACTTACCCTTTAGGGTTTGATACCCCTACTTCACCAGGACTGGCTTTGTTCCCTGGACGTGCAGGATGCTTACCTGCATATCAAGGTCTTTGCCTCCCACCGGCGCTTCCTCCACTTCCACTTCCGGGAAGCGCACTACCAGTTCATAGCTCCTCCCTTTGGCTTGTCCTCAGCCCTTAGGGTCTTCACCAAATGACTGGCGGTAGTGGCTGCCTTGAGACGGCAAGGGGTCTACGTTTTTCCCTACCAAGATGATTAGCTATTAGCGGCTCCATCCAGAGACAGTCTCCTGCAAACTCCTCACACCTACCATCTACTTCAAGCTTTGGGTATTACTATCAACCTTCCAAAGTCTTTCTAGAGTCCTTGCCAGCGCCTCCTGTACATAGGGGCAGTGCTGGACACCACCCAGGGGAAGGCTTTCTTACCCCAAGAAAGAGCGGAGCGCCTGATGGACCAAGCCCATCTTCTTTACTCCAGCAGTCATGTTCCAGTGAGGGTCTTCTTTAACCTTCTAGGTCTCATGGCCGCAGCCACTGCCACGGTTCCCCTGGCCAAGTTGCATATGCAAATCCATCAATGAACACTGCAGATCCAGTGGAACCAGCGCATGGACGCCCTCGATCAACCAATCCTGGCGTCAGATCCAGTCAAAAAGGTACTGTTGTGGTGGCTGGAACCCAGCAATGTTTGGGGGGGGGGGGGCTGCCTTTTCTATACCTTCCCCTCAGCAGATCCTTACGACAGACTCCTCCAGTCTCAGTTGGTTGGGGAGCCCACACGGGGACCCACCAAACTCGAGGGACATGGTCAAAGATAAGGGAGGGATCTCCACATAAATGTTCTGGAGATGAGGGAATCCTGTACACCCTACAGGCACTCCAGATTCTGATATCCCCAGGTCCGTTCTTGGTTCAGACGGACATGTGCATAGTTTATTACATAAACAAGCATTTGGGGTGGGGGGGACTACTCATTCCTATCCCCTGTGCAGGGAAGCGATGATAGTCCGGTATTGGGCCATCGCGCACAGCCTGGAACTCTCAGCCGTCCATGTTTCTGGTGATCAAAATGTCCTGGCGGACAGTCTAACTCACTGGCAATCCAGAGCTCACAAGTGGAAGCTTCTGACCTCAGTGTGGTATAAGGCCTCTTCGACAGATTGAGTTGGCCAGAGTTGGGACCGTTTCTCATCCCCACATAATGCAAAACTGCTGCTTTGATGCTTGCTAGATCCAGGGCCTGGAGTTTTCTGGCAAGATGCACTGTCCCTCTCCTGGAGAGGGAGGTGTCCATTTGCCTTCTCTTCCTTCCCACTTCGTCGAGTGCTAATCAAGTTCCAGATGGAGGGGGCTACTATGATCCTGTCAGTTTAGTTTGTTTTTATTGATCAATATAAACATATAATTTCAATATAAAAATCTAACATACATGAATAACACATGCTTTAAAAATAAATATTAAAAAGTGTTTACAAATAAAGTTTAACCATAGATCTGCCTAGTCACTAATCAGAATACCATACAAACAATCATGTACAGTCATATGTTAAGTATCAAGTATTTTGCAAGAGATGTAACGATCAAGAAATCCAGTCAATACCCTTTGTTTTGCCTCATTTTTAGAATTAAAAAGGTCATATAGAATCATATTTTGTGGTGAGTTCAAATTGCCTAGGATTTCTCCCAACCATTTATCTCTGCTCTTATTATATAATGGGCAGAGTAAAACTACATGCTTTAGATCTGCCTGAGATTTTCCATACCTACAAAAAGGTGAGAGAACACCAGGTCTGTTCTGAAGATGATGCATGTAGTTTGAATTATATAATTCCATCCTAAATGTACATATTAGTTGTCTATCTTAAGATTTGGTTAAAAATTTGCAAATAAGGTTCAAAGAGATTTATTTTTAGCTGTTTGTGCCATCCGAAACATTTTAGTTGGTCCAACCGCGAGTAGTTATTCGCAATATCACACACTCTTATTCTTGATGCCACCTTAAATTTAAATTTCGTCCCAAGACTGAATATATATATATATCATTCAAAAGATTTCCCAGGCCAAAAGAAAAAAGTGGTTTCCTTATTAGTTGCATTGAGGAGGAGAGGAAACCCATGTCAAAGTATTTCATCTCCTCCTCAATGCACCAAGAAGGAAGTTGGGCATTGGGAAGAAGAAAGAGCTTCAAAAGAAATAGAACTCTTCCTTCCATAATCATAGAGTTCAGAGAATATTGTCCGAGCTCTAATTGTAATACAGCTGCTGGAATGGAATTGGATACAATCAGGAGACATCTATATAATTTGTTAATTGGGATTTCAATTTCTTTAGTACTTTCCGTTCCCCAAACCTCAGTAGCACATAAAGCACATGTCTTGATCTTAGCATTCAATACTTTAATAACACCAGGTACGGTTGTTTTACCCAATCTTGCATTAAATAATCTGAACGCTCCCAAAGCCATTTTCATCTTATTTTTAACTAGGGTCCTGTGTGCTTTCCAGGTACCATCTTGTGAGAATCTTACTCCCAAATAATCATAAAATTTAACTTCCCAATTTTTTCGGACCAAGCCAGAGAGAAGAATTTTTTTTTTTTTTTTACCTTGTTTCCAAATATAATCATTTTGGTTTTATCTTTGTTGATCCTTTGCTTCAGATCAATAGACAGAGATAGAAAACGATTACGCTTTCTTTGGAAGCCCAGTTTAGAAGTAGATATTAAGAAGAGGTCATCGGCATAAGCTAATAACGGTATCCCTTTTTCTCCTACTTTGGGGGCATGAAAATCAGGGTCATCCAAATTCTCCAACAGAGAGTTAACTCATTCTCTCTGATGCCATCATTTTGAGTCAGATTAAAGAGCAGCTTGCTAGTTTTGGGTCCCCTAGACATAAATGATACTTCACCCTTGGCAGAACTAATGGGTATTATTAAATCCACGTATCTCAGCCCTGTTAAGTTAGTTCACTCATAAATAGCTCCCTGATAAGGGACCTGGACACCCTGGAAAGTTGGGCTCACACATGGAAATTAAATTTCAATATCACCAAGTGCAAGGTGTTGCATCTTGGTCGGGGAAACCCTAAACACAGGTACACCCTGGGAGGGGAGGCGCTGGAGGCCTCAATAGGGGAAAAAGACCTAGGGGTCATGGTGGATGCATGTATGAATAACTCGGAGCAGTGCAGGAGAGCGGCTAGCAAGGCAAACAGGATGTTGGGATGCATCATAAGGGGGATCACCTCTAGGAGCAAGGAAGTGATTCTGCCGCTGTACAATGGACTGATTAGACCACACCTTGAGTTCTGTGTACAGTACTGGAGACCACACTTGAAGAAGGACATACAGCTCCTGGAGAGGGTACAGAGGAGGGCAACTAAGATGATACGAGGGCTAGAGGATTTGACGTATGAGGACAGACTTGAGGAGCTCTGCCTGTTTTCATTGGAGGAGAGGAGAGGAGAGACAGGGGGGACATGACTGAGGTCTTCAAATACCTCAAGGGAATAAATAGGGTAAACATGGAGAGGATCTTTAGACTAAAGAAGGGAGGTATCACCAGAGGGCATGGTTTGAATTTGGAAGGGTGGGGAGGGAAGAGGAGGAGTTTTTCACTGAGAGGGTGGTGGACCCTTGGAATGCACTGCCTGGCGAGCTGGTTCAGAGATCCACAGTGGAGAGCTTCAGAGAGGTGGGACAGACACAGAAAGTGGATGTATCAGATGATGGCCTGTCCCAGGGGTGGGGATGGATGATAGGGGTTTCTGGAGCACAAGGGAGGGAGGGCCTCGGCACCCAACTAAGGATCTGAGGTTCAAGCAGACTCGATAGACCGTAAGGCCTAATCTGCTGGCAAATAGTATGTTAGTATGATAAAAAAAAAGCCATTTCTTGAACTCGCCGACATGCCCCTACGCATGAGCTGCGCAGACCCATGTTGTGATGTAAGAAAAGCGAAGGCTAAGTCGCGCGCTCCATTGATTTCTATGCATTTAATAACATTTGCAATTGAGATTTTAACAAATCAGTGACTGCTTGACTAACAGGGTCCCTGTTAATCAAGTTGTCACTTTGATTTGTTAAAATCTCAATTGCAAATGTTATTAAAATGCATAGAAAATTTGCCCCATTGAAATCACTGGATGACGCAGCACCTCATTTTCTTACATCACAAAATGGGGCTGTATGTGCCTGTGTAGGGGTGTGTCAGCGAGTTAAGCTTTTTTTTTTTTTTATAATCGGGGAGCTATTTATGAGTGAAATAACTAACAGGGCTGAGATACGTGGATTTAATAATACCCATCAGTTCTGTCAAGGGTGAGGTATCATTTATGTTTGGGGGACTGGAAAATAGGAAGGGCTGGAGCTGCTCTTTAAGCAATGGATGGTTCTGACACCATATGGCGCTAATGGGTACAGTGGGTTAATATAGATGTTAAACAAAGAAGGAGCCAAAAGGCAGCCTGTCTAACCCCCAAATTAGTTCTAGTTGTTTCAGTTGTATGTCAATATTGATTGTATCGACCTTGGCCCAGGTGTTGGAATAAAGTTTCATTATTATATAACTAAGTCTACATCAAGGCAATATTCTTCTAGTTTTTTCCATAGAATTCTCCTACTTACGTTGTCACACGCAGAGGAGAAATCAATGAAACAAAGTTTTAGGGACTTGACCCTTAACATATTTCCATATAAGATGGTTTAAGACATAGCAATGATGGATAGTGGACCTGCCTGCTCTAAAGCAGTTTTGAAATTCGCTTGGAATAGCGCTTTTCTCAATCCAGATCGTTGATTGTTCCAATATAATGTTTGTAAAAAGTTTGTGAAATATCAATTAGGCTAATTGGGTGATACATTTTTGGGTCATTACCATCTCCTTTTCTGAAAACTGGATAAAATGGTACCTAACCAACTCTCTGAAATAGTTAAACCCTGTAATATTACATTAAACAGGACTCTAAAGATGGGAATCCACCAAGATGGAAAGGTTTTATATAGATGATCTATTATAAAGTCTGGGCCAGGAGCTTTATTAGAAAAAAGTGAAGTAATAGCAAAGTGCATTTCCTCTTTGGTAATTTGAAATAGTGCTGGATAATATCTACTTGTCGTTACGAGATTATCATATGTAAGGAGATGATGTTCCTCAATAGAATAATACAAATTTTCAAAATAGGATTTCCAAGTGCTCGGAGTAATATGAGCTTCCAGCTTAGTAGCAAGATTGCATATCCGAAAGCTACATGTGTCCAAAATGTCCTTGTGTCCCTCTTAATTACCACTTTCCTAAGTTCTTCCCATCTCTTTATATTATGTTTTAATCTTTCTTTTTCAAGAGTTTCTTTATATGCCTTTCTATCTATTCATGATAGATGCCCTGATTCTGAGATCAACAATCTCTTTTTACACCTGTCTCATCTTGTGGTTGATCCTGTCTTCATCTCCATGCCTGGCTCCAGAGGACACAGCCACTGCCAGATTTGGGATCTCCCCCAGAGTGGCAGATGCCTTGGTGGCCAGGAAGCCCTCCACCATGACCACTTACTTTATGAAATGGAAGTGCTTCACTTACTGGGCTGCATCGCACCATTTAGATCCCTTCAACTGTCAAGTGATCAGGTTTTAGAGTACCTTCTGTCCCTCTCAGACTCGGGCTTGCAGTACTCCTCTATTAAGGTACATCTCTCTGCCATCTCCGCATACAATATGTACCTGTGGATAGGCATTCACTGGCCTAGCTCCATATGTTCCTCACATTCATACAGAGCATTTAGGACTTGAAGCCTCCAATTAGGGATCCTGTCCCACCTTGGGACATTAATTTTATACTGAAAAAGCTTACGCTGCCTCCCTTTGAACCAGTTGCATCTTGCAAGCTATGTGTTCTGTCGTGCAAATCTTTTTTTTTGTATAATCTGTTTATTAAATTTTCTTATAAAACAGAAAAACAGACAAGGTAGGATATCGCATACCTAATATGGTTATGTACAATACTGCTGATACACACATTTTAAGAAACATTAATGAGCACACATCATTATGATTAGCCTCCCATCAAATGACATATGAGAGCTAACTCCCCAATAAGTGGTCCTCTCACTATAATGTCTGGGTCATTACAAAAGTCCAGATAATCCTGCTTATCCCAGCACAGCTTCCACAACAAAGAGAAGCCGGTGACCATATAAACAAGTAGAAACAAAACTCTGATCCTTTTCACTGCGTGGTATCAGTTTGTGCCTGGTGCTCCCATGCTTCTCATTTTAGCTGAGACTTCCCTTCTCCCCTTATGGACTGCAGAAAGTATAGTCCTCGTAGCGTATGCTTAGAAGTGTCTAGTCCCCAAGGGGATTAAATCTTAAACAGCACACAGGATTCACACCTTGTAGATTATCTCTAACAACACAAGGTAGATATATAGACGTAGATAAGAAAGGACAGGATAGTTGGAACCAGGATATAGCCCCCTAATAAGGAGCAAGAGAAGAAAAAAGAAAGAGGTAAAACTGAGAAACAACTAAGAAGAAGAAAAAAAACTGAATTATTTCCACTCTGCTTAAATGGATTCCTAAAAGGACCCCCTGTATAGTGGGGGCTGGTGGTGTTCTCTTCAATTAAATATGTCTGTATACAATCCTTGCACAATGACATTCCCCTGACTCTTCCGCCAAGAGACCCAAGGGGAAACAACTCCCCCCCCCCATCTTCTTATCCAATCCCAGAACTGTCTAACAACAACATGACTCCATTGGGGTCAGATAAGCCCAAATTTTTGCCCAGTCACTCTGAAATCTCTCTCTTCCTTACCCTTTAGAGCATAAGTAAGTCGGTCCAGGGCTAGCATAGAGAGTAGGAGTGTCTGCCACATGCCACTGGAAGGGGTCACATTAGATACCCAAGTATTCAAGATCATCTGGACAGCAGTAACCAAAACCACCCTCATCCATCTGGGGTATAGGCTCCATTCCCCATACTGGTCCACCTCGACACCCATGAGCAGTGAGATGGGTGAGAAGAACAGGTTACTCACCTGTAACAGTAGTTCTAGGAGTGGTATATGTTGCTCATCCACACACTCTGGCATGTCCCTTTCCCCTTTAAATCTTGCCGGAACGTCTACAAGCTGGCTCCTCCCACCCACCCAGGTGGTAAATACCTCGGCTCCACGACGCCAGCTCTTAGCCCGCTGGAAGCAAGGTGGTGCGCCTAAAGCTGGGGAGGTCGGGTGGGTACGTGTGGATGAACTACATATACCACTCCTAGAACTACTGTTACAGGTGAGTAACCTGTTCTAGGAGCGTGGATATGTCGTTTATCCACACTCTCTGGCAGACTCCAAGCAGTCCTCCAGGAGGAGGAAGGCAAGGGGCACACCCCCATACTTAGGGAACAGAGATTGGAGAACAGAGGCCCCAAAACCAGCATCCCAGTGTGACTCAGGGTCGATGTGGTAGTGGGTAATGAAGATGTCTGCTGACTTCCAGGTAGCAGCCAGACAGATCTCCTGGATAGAGATGTGCCTGGAAGCAGCCATCGATTCAGCCGTATGGCGGGTAGAATGAGCTCTTATCCCTCTGGGAGGCTCCTTGCCCGCCAACTCATAGCACAGACCTATGCATGATATAATCCATCTCGCAATGGTCAGTTTAGCTGCAGGTCTCCAAGAAGCGGCTTCAGCGTAGGTGACAAACAGCTGGCGAACCTCTCCCCGAATTTCCACCGTTCTCTCCTTATAATAGGAGAGAGCACATCTCAGGTCTAGAGTATGGAGCCTGTACTCTGCGTCAGAGGTGTAGTTAGGGTAGTATAATGGCAGAGTCAACACCTGGTTAAGGTGAAACTCTGAAACCACCTTCAGAAGGAATTTCGGGTGGGGACGCAGGACAACTTTGTCCCTGTGGAAGACCAAATATGGGGGAATCCACCGAAAGCGCCTGGAGCTCCCCTGTCCTTCTGGCTGACGTGATAGCCACCAGGAAGGCAGTCTTCCACAAGTGTGAGAGCTCACACCTGTGCATGGGTTCGAATGGCTTGCCCTTGAGCTTTGCCAAAACCAGCAAGAGATCCCACGGAGGTGGAGGTTCACACACCGGAGGGGATATGTGATCCAGGCCTTTGAAAAAGTGCCCAACCACTGTCTCCTGTGCCAATGTTGGCTGACCAGCCCGCGAAGCAGAAGTGACTGCCAGGTGCACCCGAAGGGTCGATGACCGTAGACCCCCTTTAGAGAGAGACCGAAGGTAGTCTAGAATGTTAGCCACAGGGCAGGATAAGGGGTCCAGACTCTTACCTTGACACCAAATGGAAAATCTCTTCCATGTGAAGGCATAACACTTCCTGGTCGATTCCTTACGAGATGCCTCCACCACGGTGTAGAAATCCTCGGAAAGACCCAGAGCCTGGAACTCTAGCCGCTCAGGTACCAGGCTGTGAGGTGCAGGGATTGAAGGTCCAGATGGAATACCTTCCACTGGTTCAATATCATCAGGTCAGGGCGTGTAGAAAGACGCTCCAGGGCCCTGCAGCTGAGGCCGAGGAGATCTGAATACCAGAACTTGCGGGGCCAATCAGGGGCTATCAGGATCACCTTTGCCTTGTCCCTCCTCACCTTGAGTAACACCTTGTGGATTAAGGGAAATGGAGGGAAGGCGTAGAGGAGGCCTGGGGTCCACGGCCTCAAGAAGGCATCCCCCTGCAGCGAGCCCTGCTGAGGGGGGTGGGCTTGGTACAGACTCAGTTTGGTGTTCTCCCTGGAGGCAAACAGGTCCACCAACAGTTTGCCCCAACGGGAGAACAGATTGTAAGCTACCTCTAGATGGAGATACCACTCATGGGATTGTCTGGCCTAAGCAGCTGAGAGCATCCACCAGTTGGTTTGAGACTCCTGCCCCATGGATGGCAAGGAGATCCGCCTCCAACCGGCTGACGGGGGTCCAGATTCAGAGCGCCTCCTTGCAGAGCAGACGGGAGTGCGTGCCGCCCTGTTTGTTGAGGTAGTACATGGTCGTGGTACTGTCCGTCTGGACTTGAACCACTTGACCCCAGAGCTGAGGAGCGAAAGCTGACAGGGCCAGTCCGACTGCTCTGAGCTTCAACAGGTTGATGTGGCATCGGGACTCCTCTGGGGTCCAGAACCCGTGGGCCCTGCTGTCCCCCATGTGGGGTCCCCAGCCCATGAGAGAGGCATCGGTCATCAGGACGACAGTCTACTCGAGGCGGACAAACGGGATTCCTTCCTGCAACCGGTCTGGGACGGTCCACCATTGGAGAGCATCCCATATCTTCTGGGTTACAGTGATCAGCTGGTCGAAGTGACCATATCGCGGAGTCCACTGGGCGGCCAGCTCCCATAGGAGAGGGCCCAACGGACCACAGAGGTGCACGCCGCCATGTAGCCCAGAAGGTGCAGAAAGTCCTGGGCAGGACACAAGTGCCCAACCAGAAATGATCGGGCAAAGGAGGAGAGAACCTCCGCCCTGTCTGCCGGGAGCCGAGCTCTGCCCCGATGAAGCCCTTCACCTGAGAGGGCACAAGTTCCGACTTGGCTTCGTTGATAAGGAGGCAGAGTTGGGAGCAGGTTCGGAGGGCCAGATCCCTGGACCTCTCCACTTCCTGAAGGGAGGAACCTGCCAAGAGCCAGTCGTCGAGATAAGGGTATATCAGAACCCCGAGACGCCGAAGATGGGCTGCCACCACTGCAATGCACTTGGTGAAGACCCGTGGGGCCGATGACAGGCCGAACAGCATGGCTCGGAACTCATACAAGGTCCCCTCGACCCTGAAGCGGAGGAACCCACTGGTGGGCCGGACAGATTGGGACATGAAAGAACACGTCCTGCAGATCCAGTGAATAGCACCACGTTTCGCTCCAGAGATGGTATGATCTGGTTCAGAGTTACCATCCGGAAGGTGCGAGACCCGAGATATTGATTCAGGTGGTGGAGATCTAGGATGGGGCACCAACCCCCCGTCTGCTAGGCACCAGGAAGTACCTGAACACGAAGCCTGGGTCTGTAGGAGGATCCGGCACTGGAGCCACCGCCTCTTTGTGAAGAAACTGAGCAATGTCGTCCCGAAGGGCCAAATGAGTGCAAGCCGAGATCCTTTCATTCCGAGGGGCGCGGGCTCGGCTGGGAGGGTACTGCTCGAATTCCAGAGGCAGTCCCTGGCCGACCACTTCCAGAACCCACCTCTCCGAAGTGATACCGGACCAGGCGGAAAGAAAGTGACAGAGCCGGCTCCCCATGGGAGGACCCAGAGCTGGCATGACTGGTGTAGGGGTGTCAACCCCCTACCGTCACTGAGCAGGCCTAGAGGAGGAGGCTCCTGGACCAGCACCTCGGCCTCCTTTACGGGGCTGTTGGGGACCCTGCTTGGACCTGGGGCACCAAGCTTGAGCCTGCTGCTGCTAATGGCCTCCTTGAAAGGAGGGCTGCCTGACCGCAGGGGAAGAGTGCTGAAAAGGCTTCTTCTTGCACTTCTGCTGGTTCTTGCCTGAAGAACCCTTCGCAGAGGTAGCATCCAAGATGGCACTGGACTGCTCTATGCGCTGGAGATGACCAGCCACTCCCGGACCGAAAAGGTCGGTGCCTAGGAAGGGCACGTCAGCCAACTTGTGCAAAGTATCCGCTGGAAAGGAGGATAACCTCAGTCAGGCCCTGCGGCGAGTGGCCACTGCGGCTGCTAAGGAGCAGGTACAGGACACTCCAATGTCCAGGGCCGTCTGGAGCTGCTGTTTGGCAACAGCACAGCCCTGGTCACGGACTTGCTTCACCGTGGTCTGCACGTCCGCTGGGAGATGAGGGAGGACTTCATCTAATGACCCTAAGAGGGCATGAGAGAAGTGTGCCATGATCACAGCTGAGCTGGCCTGACGAAGGCCTAAGGATGAGGCTGCATAGACCTTCTGGGCAGAATGGTCCATATTCTTGGACTCTTTGTCCGGAGGGCGGTCAGTGTCGGCTGAGCTACCAGTGCGTCTGAACACAGAAGCAATCACGAGACTTTCGGCCAAGGGCTGCTCTGTGAACCCCGCCAGGGACCCCATGGGTACCGCATACTTGCGGGCTACGCGGGCAGACAGAGCTGGACGGGAGGAAGGATGCTTTCATAGCTCAAGGGCCGGGCCAACAATGGCTTCAGCCACTGGAAAGGCCTCTGTCGGGTATCCCCCTTTTGAGGATATCCGTAAGGGGGCATTCCTCCTTCTTATGGATAGGCTTCAAGGACATTCCAGTAGATTCGGAAATCAGGTGGAGGATGCCCTGAAAAGAGGAAGGACCTTCCTCCAAATCTGCCATTGATGACTCGTCATCCTCCAGATGCGAGTGCAAACCAGTGGCATCCAAGTCCGAAGAGTCGGGATATAACGGTCTCCCGCCTATGTCTCCCTCGATACGGTGAGGGCGATCGGGGACAACAGTGATGGACAGACGGGGCAGTCCAGCATCTGTCCGGTCCTCTTCGAGAGCCCCTCCCTGAGGCTGCTTAGGCAGTGGCTCCACCAAAATCGGTGGGGAGACCGAAATAGGCCAAGTTGGAATACGTGCTGGCCCCACAGGGGGGAACCGAAGCCTTCGGTTTCAGAGGGGTCGGCGTCGCCCTGAGAAGCAGGGGCCAAGTGATGGCCGGTGCTGCCGACGGAGCTGGCTTTTGACCGGTCAGAATCAGCTGCTGCCACATAGAAACATAGAACATAGAATTTGACGGCAGATAAGGACCGCTTGGCCCACCCAGTCTGCCCATTTCCCTACCTACTGGATAAGCTGCAGATCCTAGTTAACCAGCAGCCTACTTCTTCCTACCCCCACCCCCTAGAATGGCCTTATGACTGTCCCATGCATGCTTGAATTCCACCACTGATTTTGACTCCACAACCTCCTCCGGAAGGCCGTTCCATGCACCCACAACCCTCTTTGTGAAAAAATACTTCCTTAAATTACCTCTGAGCCGCCCCCCCCCATCTTCAATGAGATCCTCATAACGTTGAAGTTTCCGTTGAAGTCTCTCCTCGTCCGAGGATGATGAGGATCAATGGCGACGCCTCCTTCTGGAGTGCTTGTGACCTTTTTTCGGTTTTGACCGAAGGGGTCCTGGTCCTCGATCGAGACCGACGGGGTCAGCTTCTTCGATCGGGAGACGTCGGAGTCGGAGAGAACCGAGGTTCCGTCACCTTTCCCTCGATCGGGACACCAGAGGGTAGGGTCTCCTCGTCAGAGACGGAAAGGACAGGCATCCTTTCTAAGGAATCGTCGACAAAGGCTCAATCGGGTCGAGCATGATCTCAGCCGGTTCAGCCATTTCCTCAGTCTTGGTGCCTTGGCCGGATGGAAGGTCCGAAAAGTCGGCGGCCAAGGAAGTGTTCTCGACTGAAGTCAAGGTCGCATGTTCCTGGGACTCTGACCTCTCTCGGTCCCAGGAACGTCTCCTTCTGGAGAAAGAAGACTTGGGGTCCTTGTCCCTCTTCTGAGGGCAGGAGGAGTGCGAGCCGGAAGGCACCTCACCCCTGGTGGGGAGATACTGGCACAACTCCCGAAAGGAACCAGTAAAAGTAGAGCCAAGGTTGAGAGGTACAAAAAAGCTTCGGCTGGCGGAAGCTTGAGCAGCTTCCTCCTCGAAAGCCGCCATCTGTTCCAGCTGTTTGGTGGATCCCACGGCCCTGGAAACCGCCCACCTTGCCTCCTTTGATTTCACCAGCGGATTGTGAAGCTCCAGTCTCCCCAATTTTAGGCGCGCCTTGCGGTCATCAAGTACATTAGGATGGAAGGCCAAATTGATGGTGCAAGAGGTGGTGTCATGTACAATACCTAAGCAAGAGACACACGAAAGGTGGGGATCAGTGCGCAACATTTTCTGGCCGCAGGGACACCGGCGAAATCTGGGGGACGATCTGTCCTCCATGTCCGATGTGCTAGGATCGGAGTCGTAAACTCTAATGCGTTTTAAAGAAATTGGCGGTGAAAACCAATGTTGAGAATCCAGGGCCTACGAACTGCTAAGGTAGCACGAGGGAACCTGAATCTTCCAGCAGAAAGGAAGATCTGGCATCATGGGGCGGAGCCGAGGTATTTACTACCCAGGTGGGAGGAGCCAGCTTGAAGACTTTCTGGCGAGATTTAAAGGGGAAAGGGACATGCCAGAGAGTATGGATGAACAACATATCCACGCTCCTATAAGGTCACTTTCCGCCCCCAGATTCTTGAAATTTCCCTCTGGATCTCTTTCCAATACCTCTACAATATTGGGCACTGCCAAAAACAGTGCAGATAGGTTCTCCTCCCTACCCTACATCTCCCGCATTTATCCGTGATCCCAGGGTGGAACTTGTGAACTATAGCAGGAGGGTGTAACAGGTGGTGCAAAAATTTATATTGGGACTCTTTAAACTTATTGCATACGAGTAACCCCATATGGGAGGTTATCAAGGTACTCCAGTTTTCATCAGATATCGGCACCCCCAGGTACTTCTCCCATTGCAGTCTGGTATTCTCAGTCTGATCCCTCATGAACTGCCTATCTAGCCTGACTGCTCTACCTATCAGACCCTTCTCTCGGATCTTGACTCCAAGTATTTGTTCCACCGATGCCAGGGCCGCCATAACCCTCAGACTCTTTTTCAGCTTATCCGAGTAATTTCTTAGCTGCATATATCTGAATAGGTGTAACTTGGGGATCCCAATCTGCCCACTAATCTCCTCAAAAGACAATAAACCCGTGTTGTTGCATAAGTCCCCCAAACATCACACCCCTCCCATTTCTCATAGTACAAAACCCAGATCCTCCAGTCCTGGTAGGAACTCAGGGTTCTCAGACAATGTCACGAGGAGGGTATGCTCCTCAAAAGCCCCGTCTCTTCCAGATCTCCACCCATGCCCTCAGCACCGACTGTACCAGAGGGTTAGGGGTAGCTGACTGTGCATACGCCTTGGGTCCCCTTTGTGATAAGTACGCAGTTAACCTACCTGGGCATCCAGCCCCTTCCAATCCCATCCAGAAGGCAGTATCGCCCTTATTTACCCAGTTATGGATGTACCTATGCTGAATAGCTAAATAGTACCCCTTAATATCTGGAAACTCAAGTCCTCCCTTTTCTTTTGTGGCTTTCAGTCTACTTAACTTCATCCTGGACCTCTTACCCTTCCATATAAAATCTGCAAATCACTTTTCCAATTTATTAATTTCATTAAAAGTGGGGCACACCGGTACCATCTGCATAGGATATAGCAGGTGGGGTAGCACATTCATCTTTAGTAGGTTGATACGTCCCAGCCACGAGATTGGGAGCGCTCTCCATCTGGCCAGATCAGCCAAGACGATTTTAAAAAGACGGGTGTCTAAGATTATATAGCTTTAAAATCGAATTACTCACTTTTATTCCCAGATATGTAAAGCTCCCTCTCACTTTTTTAAAGCTCCAAGCATGTTCCAGGAAACCCTCTACCTCTTTCCCCAGGAGCATGATTTCTGATTGTGACAGGTTTAACTTATACCCTGAAAAAGCCTTAAATTCTTCAATTACTTGTAAGATGTGCGCAATTGAGCTTCCTGGCCACGAGGTGAACAAAGAGGTCATCTGCATATACTGCCAACTTAGTCTGTCCCCCTCCTACTAACGGTATCCCGTGCATGTCCCCAGAGGCCCGGATCCTAATCGCCAGAGGCTCAATGGAGAGGGCAAACAGGAGCAAGGATAGGGGACACCCTTGTCTGTTACCCCTAAACAATTCAAATTCCTCCGAGGCCACACCATTAATCAACACCCATGCCCGGGGCTTATAATACAGCATCTGTATCAGCTCCACAAACCCATCACCAAGCCCAAACCCATGCAATACTTCAAAGAGGTAGTCCCATTCAATCCTATCAAAGGCTTTTTCTGCGTCCATTGTTAGCACACATGCCTTGTTTGGATCGCTTGTCCCCCACCAGATAACATTCAGCAACTTTCTCATGTTATGGTACGATAACCACCCCTTGATGAACCCTGTCTGATCTGGGCGAATTATTTCTGGGAGGACTAGCTCCAACCTCAGAGCCAGTACCTTAGCTACTATTTTACAGTCACAGTTGAGCAGGGAGATGGGTCTGTATGATGCACAGTTTGTAGGATCTTTCCCATCTTTATGTATCAGGGTAATATTGGCCTCCAGACATGTTCTAGGGAGACCACCTTCCCCCAGCCTTCTGCATAAGCTCCACCTACACCCCCACCACCTCCCCCCCCCGTGCCTTATAAAATTCTGCACCAAAACCATCAGAGCCAGCAGTTTTGCCTACTTGTAGGCTACCAATGGTCTTAACTACTTCATCCTCAGTAGTCTTGACCCCCAACCTCTCCTTCAGGGTCTTATCTATCGTGGGGATTGTTATCTTGTCTAAGAAACATTTGGCCAGTCTCTGTGTACCCCGCCTTCTGCCCGATATAGGGTCTGGTAAAAATCCTTAAAAACAGCCACCCATGCCCTGGTCCTCCTTTATTATCTTTCCTTGCTGGTTTTTGACAGCTATGATCTTACATGGAGCTTTATCCCCCTTCATTAGTCTGACCAAAAACGTGCCCGGCTTGTTGCCCCATTCATAGATTTTCTGCCTTGCATGCGAAAGTTTAGCTCTCGCTTCCCCTGTGAGACATGCATTTAGGGCCTCCCGGGCAGCCTGCAATTGCCTTTCTTCCTCCTTGCCCCTTCCCAACAATACCCTCACCTCTAGCTCCCTCAACGCCTGCCCCAAGGTTTCCACTTTGTTTCCGCTCCCTTCTAATTTTCACAGTATAACTTATAAGGGCCCCCCACATATATGCTTTCCCTGCCCCCCACAGAGTAGCCAGACTGTCTACCCTTCCCTTATTAAATTGTAGATAAGTTCCCCATTGTTCTTTAAAAAACTCCTTGAATTCTTCCTTTGCTAATAAATATGTGGGAAACTTCCACGTCTCTGTATGGGAATCCCTGTCTCTCCATCTTATCCGCAACCCCACCATGCCATGGTCCAACAACGCAATTGGACCATGGGAGACATCCACTACTTTGTTATAATGGGAGCTGGCCAGGTAGATGTAATCTAATCTGGACCACGAGTCATGTGGAAGGAATGGAATGTGTACTCCGTGCCCCGGATATGCTTGCCTATAGCTATCCACCGTCTCTAGATCAATAGACCTCCCACCCAAGCCTTAGTGGCTCGATTGATCCTTAGCCCCTTCCAGAATAATGCAATTCCTGGTCCATGATGGTTAAAGTGCCCCCAAAAATCAACAGACCAGGGGAACTGCTCCTTATGAAGGGCGTCCAGGATTCCCGGTGAAGTTAAGCTTGAACACCGAAGGGCATATATACTTCCTAGCGTGAACGTCTTAGTCCCTAGTGAACCAACCACAAAAACATATCTACCCTCCGTTTAACATCTTTAACAACCCTTGACACCTGAAAGGGACAATGTTTATGGACTAACACCACTACCCCCCTTTTGTGGGATGAGTAGGACGCAGCATAGCATGCCCCTACCCATCCTCTAATCAACTTATTATGCTCCTTGGGAGTAAGGCGAGTCTCCTGCAACATTGCAACCATTGTACCTTTTTTTTTAAAGAGCTGTCAGTATTTTTGACCTTTTAATTGGGAAGGAGATCCCTTTAACGTTCCAGGAGACCACTAAGTTAGCCTTGTTGCGAGCCATTATGCCCTATGATCTGTCTCGGGAGGACTATGCTTCTTGCCAGTAGTTCCTTGCCCTGACCAAACCCACACTTAGCAACACCTCCAGATCCCACAGTTATCATTAAAGAGTGGGAAAAAACAGAAGAGAGAAGCAACCTCCAACAGCAGCACAACAGGTGCCCATAATCTTGAACAAACTGAACCCTTATATCCCCCCTGCCCCATAATTCAAGTCAACTGCAATGTATACCATGGAACATGAAAGGCTGCTCACTATATTTTTGTTAGTAATTTGCAGAATAGTGATCCCCATTGCCCAATCGCCCCACTCCCTCCCTCCCTCCGTGCTAAGTACCCACATTTTACAGCATAAGCCTGGCTGTACATTATTTTATCCTAGGATGTAGTTGGTCATCTTCCAGCACTGATTAAGGAGCTCCCCATCCAGCCCATGTGTACCCCTCCACCCTCTCATCATTTCCCTCTGTTTCCCTGAAGTCTCACCCACTCCCCCCACCAAACAGGGCGCCTCCCAAGGCACAGGACAAGGAAGGGGACAGGCCCACACCTCCAACATAAATGTTGTCTCACGCCGCTGCCCCCCCCCCAACCCCCCGAACCAGTAGTTGTGGAGGCATGCCTCCATAGGAGCTGTAAACTCAGTCCCCAACCACAGTCCTAGTTTCTGAAGACCAACTTTGCCATTGAGGAGCCTCTGTACAGAAATGCAGCTCGCCGCCCTTCTTCAGTTCCATCAATTCTGGTATCCCAGGAGTCCCAGCGAATGCCCCATGCAAGGCAGAACTCTTCTAAAAAGGGCCACATACATGCAGCTACGAAGCTGCGCCGATAAGTGAGGGGAGCCGCCCAATCCAGGGGGTTACACACAGAGAAAAGTTCTCCCAGGGTCCCGATAGATCGTGGCATGTCAGGGCCACACTACAGGGAGCAACGCGGTTACTCACCGCTCAGTACCAGAGAATGTTAAAGAAGATCCCAGCACACAATCTCCCCTCTCATTGCTTTTTTTTTGTCCCAACCGTCGATAAATCTACGCAGCTTATCTGCCTCCCAGAATGAGTAGTTGGCGCCTTCTGACTTCACCCTTACCACCGCAGGAAAGGCCATGAAGAATTCTAGACCTCTCTTTCGCAGCATATCCATGCAGGGATTGAATTGCTGCCTTTTCTTCTGTACTGTCAAGGATAAGTCCTGATGGATTGTTAGTTCGGCACCTTTGTCATCACCTCCTTCTTTGCCCTGTAAGCAGCCATAATTGCCTGCCAGTCGCCAAAGTGATGCATTCGAAAGATGATCTGCCTGGGGGTTGTTCATGATGTGGGTTTAGGCAGCAGTGTCCGATGAGCAGCTCCGATTTTGATCTTGCCCCAGGACTTCCATCCCCAGGTTTTTCTGGGTTCCTCAGCACAGAAATCACTGCACTCCTGCCCTCCATACCTTCCGGTAGCCCCTGATTCTTAAATTTCACCTATTGTAATTCTCATGGTAGTCCAGGGATTCTTTCAGGGCTTCCAATTCCTGTTCCATGCAGTTCACCTGGGGGGCTACTGTGTCTTCCAAATCAGACACACTCTGCTGCAATTCTTGCACGTCTTTTGTTTGTTAGGCGAATTCGGCTGTCAAAGTGACGATCTTGTCCTCAAATAAATCAAGCAGAGGGCTGAGGCCCTTTAGGACCTGTTCCGTGACCATTGTTCCCAACAGGATGAGCTCCGTGGCCGAGACAGAGAGATCAGGCCCAGGCCGCCTGTTGCCACGTTGTCTTGTTACTGACTTTTCTTTGCAGATTTAGCAGTCTGCTGCGATGATTTGGCAGAAGTCAGGTAATCATCCATTTCTCTATCTTTGTAGCTATCAGACAATGTCAACTATACATAAAAATACCAGCCAGAAATATATTTTAATTTAACCTCAGCAAGGAGCTCTGGAGGGATGCTTCTATTGCTTTCAGTGGCTCATAAGTGCCCCTCCCAAAGTGTTATTTTCAGTTGTCAATACTTCTGCTCAAAGGATTTCTGAGCTCCAGACCCTCATGTGTAAGGAGCCCTATTTGGTTTTCCACAAAGACAGGGTATCTTTGCGTACAATTTCTAAATGTCTTCTAAGGTGGTGTTGGAGTTACTTTGAATCAATCCATCCACCTGCCTGCTTATTATCCGGAGCATTCCAATCAAGGGGAGGCACTGCTCCATACTTTGGATGTGCATATATTCCTGAGGTACTAAACACACCGTACTAAGGACTCTCGGAAGTCCAGTCAGTTGTTTGTTTGGTTCATCTCTGGGAAAGAGGGCACCCCGGTGTCCAAACAGAGTCTGTCTAAATGGTTAGCCAAGTGCATTGTCTATTGTTACCAGAAATACAGCAAGGAACTTCCTGGAGGAGTTAAGGGCCATTCCACAAGAGCTATGGCAGCATCAGTGGCCTGCTACTATAACGTGTCAGTTACTGACCTTTTTGTACTGCAGCCACCTGGAGTACTGTCCACACCTTTACCAAGTATTACAGCAAGGACATCGCCTGTTAGCATTGGGCCAACTTCGGATTAGCTGTCCTCCAAGGCCTCCATTCTTAAAAAGCTGTTTATCTTGCCTACCACCCGAATGGCCTGCTGCAAGAGATACCTTCAAAGTTAGTACAGTTACATAAGAACTTACCGTACCATTAGATCTTCGAGAGGATCTCTTGCAGCAGACCCTGCTTTCCCTTCCCTCCCTCCTCCCATGTCTCTCTCCCACCTTTCACTGGGGCTAGCCTTCTGCTTTTATCTTTTCTTTGTTACTGGATTACCTTGGAGTCTTCCCCCCACTTCCAGCATGCTGCTTAGGGTCTCCAGCAGAAGTACTGAGGATGGGTGTGGGGGCCACCTGCCTTTTATAGGACTGACTGTCAGTCACTGATGTGGGAGGTGGATGGCCCCCTCTGGCCGACTAGCTAGAAAGGTTTCCGTGTGGTCCTGGCACCTGACAGCTTACTCCTACTGGTGATGGCCTGCTGCAAGAGATCCCCTCACAGATCTACTGTTACAGTAAGTCTTTACATAATGGTCTTTACTTTTTTATGGCCCCTTCCTTCTTCACTTGGGAACACTGAACAAAAGTATTCTGCCTTTATGCCCCGGCCGTTTAACCTTATAATTCCACCCTGGTCTTCCTCTTTTCACTTACATACCCAAAAAAGGTTTTGTCCCCATTTGTTACCTCTTGGGTCTCTTCAGTTTGTGCAGAGTGGATTCCACCTCTTTCACTCTGCTCCTTTCTCTTTTTCTGTTTCATCTCCCCTGCTTTTCTGCCCTTCCTCTACATAGCATCGTTCTGCCTGTACTGCCAGCTGCACTCTGCAGTATTCAGTGCTCGACATTAAACAATTACATGGTGCTGTGTTGCTACTACGAGCCAACTAGTGGCAGCTACCGCAAGTTACCAGACTTGTAGGAACCTTGATCCATGTTAGTGGCTGCCACATGAATCAAGACAAAGCAGCGGCCCCTAAAAAGGTCTGTTGGATCTACTGTTCTGCCCATCTACCAAACTGCACGACTCCACCACAGTGCTTAGCAGATATATATACCTGGATCCTGTTCGAAGGACACCTGCAGACGCACCGCTTCAGGAAGCCCAACTCTTGGAGGGTTGTTCACATGGAGCCCATTTACATTCCTGGATTAAAAAAACAGAAATTACAGTTGTTTGTAAAAAAAAAAAAAAAATTAAAAAAAAAAACATCTCAAAGGCAAGGGTTGGGGGACAGGGATGGTCAGTTACACATTCTCACATGATCATAGCAGAACAGTTTATGTGCCTGGAATCATGTTTCTTTAAGGGGTACTCATTCAAAGCCCTGCATTCCAGAATGTGACATCTTCTGTAATTCCACCCTCACATTCCAAATGTGCAAGTACCACCCAGTTACATTTAACGTTCCACTTTTCACCAATGAGAGGAGATCAACTACCCAGCAGAGTAGGGGTAAATAATAAGCTATGGCCTGAATCAGTCAAACCCTACTGAAACTGAGATGCTGCAGCTAAGCTGGGCAATCCTGGCTAAACAGAGAATAAGAAACAGCCTGAATCAGTGTAAACCCGCTGAAAACAAGATGCTCCATCTAAGCCGGGCAATCCTAGGTAAATAAACAGTAGATAAGCAAAGTCCTGAATCAGAATATACAATGTGGAGGAGCAAGATAACAGCTCACGAATACCAGAGGCACAAGTGAGTTCTGAAGATCCAGTCCCCCCGACACCTGATAAGCCACATATTCTGAGCCAGGTTGTCGAGCTATTGATTTACACACTGGCTTACTACAGGAAATACAGGTTACTCACCTGTAACAGGAGTTCTAGGAATGGTATATGTTGTTCATCCACACTCATTGGCAGTATCCTTGCCGCTTTAAATCTTGCCGGAAGGTCTTCAAGCTTGCTCCTCCCACCCACCCGGGTGGTATAACTCTCGGCTCCGCCCCATGGCGCCAGATCTGGCCGCTGGAAGCTCAGGTTGTGCGTCGAGCCGGGGAGGTCGGGTGTGTGGTGGATGAACAACATATACCATTCCTAGAACTCCTGTTACAGGTAAGTAACCTGTATTTCTAGGGACATGGATATGTTGTTCATCCACACTCATTGGCAGACTCCTAGCAGTTCTCCGGGAGGAGGGAGGCAAGACGACACCCCATATACTTACTTGGGAAAGAGAGACTGAGAACCGAGGCCCCAAAACCAGCATCCCGGCGTGACTCAAGGTCGATGTGGTAGTGGGTAATGAAGGTGTTTGCTGACTTCAGGTAGCAGCCCTGCAGATTTCCTGGATAGGGGCGTCCTGGAAGCAGCCACCGTTGCAGCAGTATAAGCGGGTAGAATGAGCTCTTATCCTCTGGGAGGCTCCATGCCCGCTAACTTATAGCAGAGATCTATGCAGGAAGTTACCCACCTGCTTATCGTCTGCGCTTGGCTGCAGGTCTGCCAGATGCGGCTTCAGCGTAGGTGACAAACAGCTGGCGAACCTCTCCCGAATCTTCCAGCCGTGCGCTCCTTATAATAAGCGAGCGCTTCTTAGGATCGAGTATGGAGCCTATATTCGCCTCGAGTGTGATTGGGGTAGAACACGGCAGAGTCAACACCTGGTTAGGTGAAACTCCGACACCACCTTCTGAAGGAATTTCGGTGGGGCGCAGGACAACCTTGTCCCTGTGGAAGACCAGGTAAGGAGACTCGATGAAGCGCCTGGAGCTCTCCCATCCTTCTGGCTGACGTGATAGCCACCAAGAAGGCGGTCTTCACGACAGGTGAGAGAGAGCACACCTGTGCATAGGTTCGAATGGCTTGCCCATGAGCTTTGCCAGTACCAGCAGTAGATCCACGGAGGTGGGGGTTCCCACTGGAGGGGAATGTGATCAAGGCCTTTGAAAAAGCGCCAGACCACCTTCTCCTCGCCATCGACTGCTTCCGGCCCGCGCCCGGTAAGCAGAGATGGCTGCCAGGTGCACCCTTAGGTCGCTCGACCTAAGCCCTTGACTAGAAAGGGACCAAAATAGTCCAAGATGCTTGCCAAGGAACAGGAGGAAGGTCCAAGCCTGCTCTCTGACACCAAATGGAAAACCTTTTTCCATTTGAAGGCATAGCATTTTCTGGTCGACTCTTACGGGACGCCTCAACTACATTGAGGACCTCGTCGGAAAGACCCAAAGCCTGGAACTCTAGCCGCTCAGGAACCAGGCGTCAGGTGCAGGGATTGAAGGTCCGGATGGAACACCTTCCCTGATTGACTGAGAGCAGGTCCGGGCGAGCTGGAAGCTGCCGTGAGTCCTGGAGCTGAGACTGAGGAGATCTGGTACCAGAACTGGCGAGGCAGTCTGGGGCTATCAGAATCACCTGCGCCTTGTCCCTCCTCGCTTGAGAAGCACCTTGTGGATCAAGGGAAATGGGGAAAGGCGTAAAAGAGGCCGGGGTCCATTGCCTCGAGAAGGCATCCCTCTGCAGCGAGCCCTGCTGAGGGGCGGCATGGAACAGACTCAGCTGCTCTCCTGGAGGCAAACAGGTCCACCTGAGGTGTGCCCCAAAGGAGAACAGATGCTGTACTACCTCGCGGGAGAGACCACTCGTGGGATGCAGCCCCTATCCGGCTCAGGGCATCGGCCAGGGTGTTGGAGGCTCCTGCCACGTGAATGGCTAGAGTCCGCTCCAGGCTGCGCAGCGGCGACCAAATGCGGAGAAGCTTCCTTGCATAGAAGCATGGAGCTGCCCCTGGCGGTTTAGATAGTACATGGTCGTGGTATTGTCCGCCTGGGACCTCGACCACTTGACCCCGGAGGAACGAGAAAGGCGGTGAGAGCTTAGCGGACCGCCGGAGCTCCAGCAGGTTGATGTGGCATCGGGACTCCGGGGACCAGGAGCCATGAGCCCGGTGTTCCCCAGATGGGCACCCCAACCCATCAGAGAGGCATCGGTCGACAGAGAGACCGCCGGACTCGGGCGGACGAACGGGATGCCCTCCTGCAATTGATCTGGAACGGTCCACCACTGGAGACATTCCACATCCCTGTGTCACCGGCACAAGCTGGTCCAAGGGATCGCAGGCTGTCAGACCACTGGCTGGCCAGTCCCCACTGAAGGGACGATGTTCCAGCGGCCCAACGGACCACGCTGGTACAGGCCGCCCATGAGACCCAGGAGGCGTAGGAAGTCCCGGCAGGGCAGAATTGCCCAACCAGAAATGATCGGGCAAAGGAGGAAAGAACCTCGGCCCTGTCCGCGGGGAGCCCGCTCTGGCTCAAGAGAGTCGAGCTGCGCCCGATGAATAAAATCACCTGCTTGCCTCGAAGTCTGACTCTGGCCTCGCTGACAAGGAGGCCCAGTTGAGAGCAGACCTGGAGGGCCAGATTCTGGACCACTCCGCCTCCTTCCTGGAGGGAGCTGCTATCAGCCAGTCGTCCAGGTAAGGGTACACCCGACCCTCGGCGCCAAAGAGGAATGCTGTCACCACTGCCATGCATTTGGTGAAGACCCTGGGAGCTGGAGACAAGCCAAGGGCATGGCTTGAATCAAGAGAGATCCTTCCGCTGGAAGCTTAAGGAATCTCTGGTGAGACGGACGGATAGGGACGTGAAAACGCGTCCCTGCAAGTCCAGAGAGCAGAACCACACGCTGCCCAAGGATGGTATTATCTGAGCCAGAGTGACCATCCTGAAGGTTCGAGACCTTAGGAACTTGTTTAGGTCGTGTAGGTCGAGAATGGGCGCCAGCCCCCGTCCGCTTCGGAACCAGGAAGTACCTGGACACAAACCCTGGGTCTGAAGGAGGGTCCACCACCTTCTCTACCACCCCTTCTGGAGAGGAGAGAGATGTCGGCTCCACAGCAGCCGCCAGTGAGGCTGGGATCCAAGCCCCCGAGGGGCGACGCTGCCTGAAGGGTGGTGCCTGCTCAATTCCAGAGGCAGGCTCTTCCCAGCACCTCAAGACCCACCTGTCCGTGGTAACAGCGGACCAGGCGGAACGGAAGTGCTGAGCCGTCCCCACGGGGGACCCAGGGGGTGAGGACGGGATGGGGCGACACCCCTCAGCCCGCCACTGGGCAGGCTTGGAGGAGGGACCGCCGAGGGACCTCCTGGGCCCTTTCCTCCTGCCTCCTGTTAGAGGAAGCCGGCGGCTTGGGTTTGGGATGCCAAGGCCGAGCCTGCTGGCCCTGACGCTGCTGGGCCGGGCGCCAGGGCACAGGAGGAAAAGGGCTTAGGCTGTGGTTTGCGGCCTTTGTCCTTCTGAGCGGAAGAGACCGAGTCCAAGGTGGCATTGGACTTCTCGATCCTCTGCAGGTGACCTTCCACCCCAGGGTCAAGAGGTCAGTCCCCAAAAGGGAACATCCGCCAACTTGTGCTGGGTATCCGGCAAAGGTGGATATCCTCAGCCAAGCCCGCCGACGATAGCCACCGGCGCCACCGATCTGGCACATGAGTCCCTACATCCAAAGCAGTCTGAGCTGCTGTTTGGCCACTGCTCCTGCCCTGGTCCCGCACCTGCTTAACCGTAGTCTGCAGATCGGCGGAAGATGAGGGATGACCTCATCCAGGAGCCCAACAGGGCATGGAGAAAAATGTGCCATGAGGACGCCAACTGGCCGGACGGGCGCCGAGAGAGGACGCAGCGAGACTTTTCGCCCGACATAGTCCAATTTCTTGACCCTTGTCAGGAGGTTTGTCCATCCCGGCGCAGCCGGCGCTCCGAAAACGCTGTCGGTAACCAACCCTCAGCAGAGGGGTGTTCAAAACCGACAAGGAACCGGTAGGGACCGTGATCCTGGCCATCCTGGCCGGCGCAGGGCAGGAAGCAGGGCGCTGCCAAAGTTCCAGTGCTGGACCCACTATGGCCTCGCCACCGGAAAGGCCTCGGCCGGAGAATCCTCGGTCCAGAATCTCCGTGAGGGGATACCTGGCCCGCTTGGAACGGGTTCGAGCTCCATCCCGTAGACCCGAGATGAGCCGAAGCAGTCCTAGGAAGGACGACGGGCTATCGCCCATTGGCTGACCTCCTGAAGACCTCAAGTCCAGTCGCTGGAGAAGAAGGAGGAATCATCTTCGACTCGGAAGAGTCCTCAAGAGCTGCCTCTGGCCTGAGCCACCCTTCACCTGCCGAGGTCGGTCGGGTGAGGGTAACTGACAGCCGATGGGGTAAACCCTTAGCCGACCGAGAATCCTTGGTCGGAGCCCCAATTGGTGGCTGTGGAGGCGGAGGTTCCACCGCAATCGGTGGAGCAGCTGGTTTTGGCCGAACAACCGCCTGGGTATAGGCCTCGGCAAGTCGAGGGTTGTGTCGGCTGCCCGTGATAGCGTTACTTAATGGTCTGGAAGGCGCTGAGTCGGCTTATTCCCGCCAGGAGGAGTTGTTGAACATAAGGTCTCGCATCGTCGACGCAATTACGCCGAAGCCTCCCTCATCCGGGAGGAGGAGAGGAGAAGCGGCGACGCCGCCATCACAGTGCCGAGACCGAGACCGCTTATGACGGTGGGAACGGCTGGACCGCCAAGAGGTCCGAGACCAGACCGAGAGTCCCGGAATTTCCGGGTCGGTGCAGGGAGGTGTCGGCCGAACCGACACTCCTTCGCTCGGAAGGTCCATCCGAGGGCTCCGGAACCGAGGCACAGGCGAGCCCACGGGATCTCAACTCTCCCGGGGAACCGGGAGAGGGAATCTCGGCTGCTAAAGGCGACAGCTCCGTCCAATGGGTCGAGAAAATCTCGACTTCATCAAGTGGAGTCTCGTCAACTGACCTGACGGGACACCGTGAGGCCAGTGGGCAAGCCGAGCGGTCGACAGGCCGACGGCCGACGGCCCGGGAGAGGGACCTTCCCGCCCCCAAGAGCGCTGACGGAGGGACTCTACCTTGTCCTCTTTTGACCGAGAAAAGGTCCAGCAGACGAGGCCCTTCTCCTTTAGTGGAGAGGGACAGACAAAGCTCCTAAAGGAAGCCGTGTAGGAAGAACCCAGAGAGAGCGGGATAAATGCGGCCGAGGAAGATACGCCAGCGCCGCCTCCTCTTCGAGGGCGACCATCCGCCGAGCTGATCCGCCGAAATAAGCGGACACCGCCAACCGGGCCTCCTTGACTTCACCGAGGGAAACGCTCGGACGGCCCAGTTGCAATCGGGCAGCACGGTCTTCGAGGACGAGGGCGAGAAAGATGAGCACAGGTCGCAAGCCCGCGGTCGTGCTCAAGGCCTAAGCAGTAGACACCGTGGAGTGGGATCCGTCGAGACATCTTCTGACCGCATGGGCATCTCCAAACTGAGTCGATGTATCCATCGCAGCCGCAGGGATCAAGACTGAAGTCTTTGCAAAATATTATTTTTAAATCCGCAAACGGAGAAATAGGAACTAGTCACAAACGCAGAGCGCTAAGGAGGAACCTGAGCTTCCAAGCGTAAGGAAGATCTACGCCATGGGGCGGAGCCGAGTTATACCACCCGGGTGGGTGGGAGGAGCAAGCTTGAAGACCTTCCGGCAAGATTTAAAGCGGCAAGGATACTGCCAATGAGTGTGGATGAACAACATATCCATGTCCCTAGAACTGTGCATTTTAAAAAGCTACTGACGCCTCAAAGAAAACTTAAAAAAAAAAATAATTAGGTAAAATTCTGCCTGCATTCCATTTATATTTTATGTATTTCTCCTCACCATTATATATTACTAAAGACGTTTGCATGAATATATGATCTTTATCCCTCAGAGTTCCTTTAGAGTCCATCTGCCTCTATAGCTTACTCCCTACTTCAAGCCATAGCCCTCTATTATGACATCATGATCTGCTGCTATGGGAGTAGCTATGACGCCACACGCAGTGCTCTGCGACTTCAGGTAGGAAAGCAGTAGCACTACACAAACTCTAAGAAAAAAGATCCTGTTTTCATACAAATTACCTCATTAATAAATCATGGTGAGGAGAAATATATACAGCCCTAATGGGAAATATAAGCTGGACTGTGCTTAAATATTAGGTTTTGTTAAAGTTCTCCTGAACATGTCACCAGCTCTTTAAATCCACTATCTCTGTGAAGAGTTAACAGTGTCCCTTTGATTTCAACTGCTGACTTAAGTGCTGCCCAGAGCTACTCTGATGTCATCAGCACCATGAAAGCTGCTCTCTGATTGGTTTAGAATTTCATGTTGATGTAGCTAACCTTCAAGATACTGACTGTGACCTTCCTAACAGCAATCAGTTCATATTATCTTCATGTTTCATGTCATTAACAAAGATATCACTTATCTTGCCATTTATATTTCCACTAGTGTATAAATAATCAAAAAGACAACAATAAACATCTTTTCACTTGAGGACGGATGTGGGTTTGTGGATTATTATCTCTATGATAACTGGTCAAGTTCTTGGAGGAAAATGGCCTGCAGGACAGTAAACAACATCGGTTTGTGGCAGGCAGATCATGTCAAACAAACTTGGCCGAGTTCTTTGATTGGGTCACTCGGACAGTGGACAAAGGCCAGGCAGTGAATATTACATACCTGGACTTTGGCAAGGCCTTTGACTCTGTGCCACACAAAAGGCTGATAAAGCTGAAAGACTTGGGGATGGGGGAAAGGTTACTTAGATGGGTTGATTACTGGCTGAGTGGTAGGACACAGAGGGTAGTAGCACGGTGGGGGGGGTGGGGTCCAGTACAAGACGGGTTACCAGTGGGGTTCCTCAAGGGTCGGTATTGGGGCTGGTGGTGTTTAACGTCTTTATTTGCAACATGGGGAAAGCATTTGAGGAAAAATGTGCATGTTCACAGATGACACCAAGTTCTGTGGGAGGGTGGGCACCCAGGAGGGCATAAAGGAGATAAGGGAGGACCTAGCTAAGCTAGAGAGATGTTCGGGGATATGGCAACAAGGGTTCAACGCCAAAAAGTGCAAGGTGATTCACGCAGGGGCAAGGAACCCGAGAACAGAGTAATACATTGGAAAATAAATAAAATAAAGTTCAGGTTACACTATCTGAGGAAGAAAAAAATCTTGCAGTGAATTTCTAGCGACCTGAAACACTCGACTCAATGCAAAAAGGCAGTAGCAAAGGCAGATAGGATGCGGAGGTGCATTATTTATTTAGTTTCTGTTGACCGGGTAAGTGCACTAGACAAATTATGCCTATTTCAGGCACGACCCAGGGAAGGGGGAATACAGATGAAAGCCAACTGACCTCGAACCAGATTAAGCTGTTGGTGGTATTTTTAGTGAATGGAGAGAAATCTGGCCAGGGCACCGGGGAAATTCCCCTACTCGTTGGTAGAGGACGCTGTGACTGGTAAGGACAGGCCAGTCTTCCTTTGGAGGATGCAGGAGCAGGATGTTTGTGGGACTGAGGGCCTACTCTTTGGTCTTGGGTACCTTAGAGGCCTTTTCTACAGATATGGAAATCTCTGTTTGTTCATATGGATTTACCTGCAGTGCCTGTCACGTAGGCAGGCGTGCCGACTTGTATGGAAATACGCGACCCAGAAGCTCTGGAGGATGGTTTTGATGGCCTTTCTTCTGAAGCCTTGTTAAAGGTTTTTTTTTTTTTTTTTTTTTCAGATGATCACCAGTCCTCTGCTAGACGGAACCGGACTGAGTTGGAGCAGAGACAACGAGGGACGGCATTTGGAACGGGCCAGGAGTTGGACTTGGGTGATGCCGAGATAAACACCGGCGAGCAGAATAGAGCAGTAGGATTTGGATGCAATGCAGATGCAATTCCGGAAGGCTCTCCAGAGCCACAGGTACCCTCTAAATTTAAAGTAATGGCTCTGGATGAGAGCGAAACGGAGCAGAACACTACCAGAACTGGTGGAACAGTTACAGGAAGTAGCTCAGTAAGGGGGACAACCTGAGCAGAGCAAAAAGTCCTGCACCACTCTGCAGAAGGGGAAGGGGGTACTGGAAGTCCCCTCAAAGTTCCCATAATCAGTAGTTTTTTTTTCAATTGGGGTGTCTGCTAACAGCCCAAAGAAGATGGCACCTGCTGCAAAAGTGCTTGCAGGACAGCAGAAAAAGACAAAATGTACCCCAAAGAGACTATGCAGGCTGCAGTCTCCCAGCCTATAGTTCCCCCCAGTCAATAATCCTGAAGTCACATCTACATCTCCTGCGTGGGTGCAGGAAGCTCTTACAGGGGCAGGTTGGTTACAGACACGAGGGGGATGGGTAGCAAACCCCTTATCACAGCGGGATGGGATGGATTTCTTTACCGGCCCCACTGGGACCTGTGTCAAGTGATGCAGGGACTATCTCTCCTTCCTGCTCAGTACATGGGGTCTGATGCAAGTGCAGATTTGCACCAAACAGCTCCCCATGAACTGCTGCATACTATTATAGATTTGGAGGAAGAAAGTATGGAGGTCTCTGCACCGGTTCCAGCTCAGGAAGTGCTGACCCTTATTACTGATCGACCACGGCTTGCTGAGACTACCATTACTTCTAGCCTTCAGCAACCGGAAGAAGCCAACAAAAGGGCTCACCGGGTTGCCTCTTCATGGGAAGGTGGCCAAAGGGCTAATGTGTGGCATACAAATGTTAAAGAATGCTTATTCCCTGAAACTGTAAAGCTGGCCTCAGAGCCCACGGCATGCAGGAATGCTGTGCACTTACGGTACAGGGGGAACATGAAGAAATCCCGGATCATCTGTTCATTGGGAGAGCTCTTTTAAAAATGAGCATAAAATACTTTGCTTACAAAATTTATGTCCTTATTCACATGCTGGGAGATACCTGTTAAGATAGCAGCTTCAAACATCCAACTAGATTGGAACGTTTTTGGAAACAGTATTTGTTACTGAAGAACACTGCTCTTTGGAGACCTTTTGTTGCCATTCCCTTGATGAAACCCTCATTCAAATGGATTACTGTACTGTTTCGGAATGAAAGGGTGAATGTGGTGAACATTACTTGTTGGCTGAAACAAAACTGTACTGTCACGGGTTATCCAGAGCCTATACTTGAGGAGCATTTGTGGACAGGTGACTGGCGATACAAGGTTACCCTAGAACAAGAGAACGGAGTGACCAAACACTTGCCTGATTATTTTTCCTTGGCTCGGGATAGAAACATAGAAGTTGATGGCAGATAAGGACTGCAAGGCCCATCCCGTCTGCCCATTTCTTTTTTTTACCTTATAAATGTTCCATCGGCCTTTGCTCCGTCAGTGGCCTAGCAATTCTTACTCATCTGTATTGCTCTCTTATGCCTATCCCATGCCTGTTTGAAGCCCTGCACTGCATTCACAGCCACCACTTCCTGAGGTAGGCTGTTCCATACATCCCACTACCCTTTCTGTGAAAACTAACTTCCTCACATTACCCCTTAATCAGCCTCCCTCTAATCTCATGCTGTGTCCTCTTGTCCTGCTATTTTTCTTATATTGAAACATGTCAGACTCTCACCTTGTTAATGCCCTTAAGATGTTTGAATGTTTTGATCGTATCACCTCTCTCCCTCCTTTGCTCTAGGGTATACATATTGAGCTCCGTTAATCTGTCCTCGTATGTCTTCTGATGCAGTCCCTGCACCATTCTGGTTGCCCTTCTCTGGACTACCTCAATTTGGTTAATGTCTCTGTGAAGGTGTGGCCTCCAGTACTGCACGCAGTACTCTGGATGGGGCCTAACCAGTGTCTTGTAAATACAGGTAACTTACCTGTAACAGGAGTTCTAGGAATGGTATATGTTGTTCATCCACACTGTCTGGCAGGTTCCTTGCTGCTTTAAATCTTGCTGGAAAGTCTTCAAGCTGGCTCCTCCCACCCACCCGGGTGGTAAAACTCTCGGCTCCACCCCATGACACCAGATCTAGCCCGCTGGAAGCCAGGTTGTGAGTCGAAGCCAGGAAGGTCGGGTGGGTTATGTGTACGAACAACATATACCATTCCTAGAACTCCTGTTTACAGGTGAGCAACCTGTATTTCTAGGAACATGGATATATTGTTCATCCACACTGTCTGGCAGACTCCTAGCAGTTATCCGGGAGAACGGAGGCAAGGCACACACCCCCTACTTAGGAAATAAAGACTGGAGAACCGAGGCCCCAAAACCAGCATCCTGGCGTAACTCCAGGTCGATGTGGTAGTGAGTGATGAAGGTATGCGTTTACTTCCAGGTAGCAGCCCTGCAGATTTCCTGGAAGCAGCCACCGATGCAGCAGTATGGCAGGTAGAATGAGCTCTTACCCCTCTGGGAGGCTCCATGCCTGCCAACCTATAGCAGAGATCAATGCAGGAGGTGACCCACCTGCCTATCGTCCGCTTGGCAGCGGGTCTGCCAGGTGCGGCTTCAGCGTAGGAGACAAACAGCTGGCGAACCTCTCCCCGAACTTCAGCCGTCCGCTCCTTGTAATAAGCGAGCGCTCTTCTAGGGTCCAAAGTATGGAGCCTATATTCGACCTTGGAGGTGTGATTGGGGTAGAACACCGGCAGAGTCCACACCTGGTTAAGGTGAAACTCAGACACCACCTTCGGAAGGAATTTCAGGTGGGGGCGCAGGACAACCTTGTCCCTGTGGAAGACCAGATAAGGAGACTCGATGGAACGCGCCTGGAGCTCTTCCATCCTTCTGGCTGATGTTATAGCCACCAAGAAGGTGGTCTTCCACAACAGGTGAGAGATGTCACACATGTGCATCGGTTCGAATGGCTTGCCCATGATCTTAGCCAATACCAGCAGTAGATCCCACGGAGGTGGAGGTTCTCGCACTGGAGGGGATATGTGATCAAGACCTCTGAAAAAGCGCCCGACCACCTTCTCCTGCGCCACAGACAGCTTCCCAGACCGCGCCCGGTAAGCAGAGATGGCTGCCAGGTGCACCTTAACGGTCGTCGACCAAAGCCCTTGCTGAGAAAGGGATCACAGGTAGTCCAGAATGCTTGCCAAGGAACAGGAGGAAGGGTCCAGGCCCTTGCCCTGACACCAAATGGAAGAATCTCTTCCATTTGAAGGCCTAGCATTTTCTGGTCGACCCCTTACGGGACACCTCAACGACGTTGAGGACCTCGTCGGAAAGACCCAAGGCCTGGAACTCTAGCCGCTCAGGAACCAGGCCGTCAGGTACAGGGATTGAAGGCCCGGATGGAATACCTTCCCCTGATTGACTGAGATCAGGTCCAAGCGGGCTGGAAACCACCTCGGGAGCCTGGAGCTGAGACTGAGGAGATCCAGATACCAGAACTAGCGGGGCCAGTCTGGAGCTACCAGAATCACCTGCGCCTTGTCCCTCCTTGCCTTAAAAAGCACCTTGTGGATCAAGGGAAATGGGGGAAAGGCGTAGAAGAGGCCCGGGGTCCACGGCCTCAAGAAGGCATCCCCCTGCAGCAAGCCCTGCTGAGGGGGGCGGGCATGAAACAGTCTCAGCCTCGCATTCTCTCTAGAGGCAAACAGGTCCACCTGTGGCGTGCCCCAGTGGGAGAACAGATCTTGTATTACCTCCGGCAGGAGAGACCACTCACGGGACGCAGCCCCTATCCGGCTGAGGGCAACGGCCAGAGTGTTGAAGGCTCCTGCCACATGGACGGCAAGGAGATCCGCCTCCAGGCTGCGTACAGGTGACCAAATGCGGATAGCTTCCCTGCACAGAGGCATGAAGCACGTCCCGCCCTGGCGGTTTAGGTAGTACATGGTCGCGGTATTGTCCGTCTGGACCTGGACCACTTGACCCCGTAGAAACGGAGCGAAGGCAGTGAGGGCTAGACGAACCGCTCGAAGCTCCAGCAGGTTGATGTGGCATCGGGACTCCCGAGGGGACCAGAGGCCGTGTGCTCTGTGCTCCCCCAGATGGGCACCCCAACCCATCGGCAAGGCATCGGTAGATAGAGAGACCATCGGCTCAGGGCAGACGAACGGGATGCCCTCCTGCAGATGTGCTGGAACTGTCCACCACTGGAGAGCGTTCCACATCCCCTGGGTCACTGTTACTAGCAGATCCAGCGGATCAAAGTGCTGTGACCATTGGCTGGCCAGCCGCCATGGAAAGGGACACATGTACCAGCGGGTCCAACGGACCACGCTGGTGCAGGCCGCGATGAGGTCCAGGAGGTGCAGTAAGTCCCGGGCAGGGTGCAACTGCCCAACCTGAAATGATTGGGCAAAGGAGGAAAGAACCTCGGCCCTGTCCACCGGGAGCCATGCTCTGGCTCATAGAGAGTCGAGCTTTGCCCCAATGAATTGGATCACCTGCTTTAGCACGAGTTCCGACTTGGCCTCGTTGATGAGGCGGTCAACCTGAGAGCAAACCTGGAGGGCCAGATCTCTGGACCGCTCCACCTCCGTTCTGGAGGGGGCTGCAATCAACCAGTCGTCCAGGTAGGGGTACACCCGAACCCTTCGGCACCACAGAAATGCTGTCACCGCTGCCATGCATTTGGTGAAGACCCTGGGAGCTAGGGAAAGGCCAAAGGGCATGGCCCAGAACTTGTAGAGGGATCCCTCTGCCCTGAAGCGGAGGAATCTCTGGTGGGACAGACGGATTGGGACGTAAAAGAACGCGTCCTGGAGGTCCAGAGAACAGAACCACACGCCTCATTCCAAGGATGGGATTATCTGAGCCAGAGTGATCATCCTGAAGGTCCAAGACCTTAGGAACCTGTTCAGGTCATGCAGGTCGAGAATGGAGTGCCAGCCCCCCCCCATCCGTTTTGGGACTAGGAAGTACCTGGACACAAACCTCTGGTCTGGAGGAGGATCCGCCACCTTCCTGATCACCTCTTTTTCGAGGAGCAGGGCGATATCGGCTCGGCAAGCCAACAGAGGCGCTGCGGACCCCGTAGCCCCCCGAGGAACGACAGCTCGGAAGGGCGGGGCCTGCTCGAACTCCAGGGGCAGGCCCTTTCCTACCACCTCCAACACCCAGCGGTCCGTGGTGATAGCGGACCAGGTGGAAAGGAAGTGGCGGAGCCGTTCCCCCCCCACGGAGGGAACCCAAGGGGGAGTGACGAGGCTGGGGGCGACACCCCTCAACCCGTCTCTGGGCAGGCTTGGAGAAGGGACCGGCAGAGGGACCTCCTGGGCCTTTTCCTCCCTGCTTCCTATTAGAGGAAGCTGCAGTCTTGGTTTGGGGTGCCAAGCGCGAGCCTGTTGGCCCTGGTGTTGGTGCTGTTGGGCCGGACGTGCCGCAGGCACAGAAGGGCGAAAGGACTTGTGTTGTTGTCGACGGCCCTTGTCCTTCTGGGCGGAGGTGATAGAGTCCAGAGTGGCACTGGACTTCTTGATCCGCTGGAGGTGACCTTCCACTCCAGGGCCGAAGAGGTCAGTCCCCAGAAAAGGGACATCCGCTAGTTTATGCTGGGTATCCGCCGTGAAGGTGGATATCCTCAGCCATGCTCTGCAGCGCATGGCCACTGCGGCTGCAACTGATCTGGCACAGGAGTCTCCAATGTCCAGAGCCGTTTGGAGCTGCTGATTCGCCACCGCCCTTCCCTGGTCCCATACCTGCTTGACCGTGATCTGCAGGTCGGCCAGGAGATGAGGGATCACCTCATCCAGGGAGCCCATGAGGGCGTGGGAGAAGTGTGCCATCAGCATGGCCGAGCTGGCCCGGCAGAGGTCAAGGGAGGATGCAGCGTACACCTTGCACCCGGCATAGTCCAGCTTTTTGTACTCCTTGTCAGGGGGCTTATCCACATCCCTAGCGCTCCCAGAACGCCAGAAAACGCTATCAGTGACCAACCCCTCGTCGGAGCGGTGTTCCGAAAAACCTGACAAAGAGCTGGTAGGGACCGCATACTTCCTGGCCAAAGGCACAGGACAGGAAGCAGGCCGCTGCCAGAGCTCCAAGGCTGAGCCAACAATGGCTTCAACCACCGTAAACGCCTCCGTGGGTGAATCCCCTTGGTCCAGTATCTCCGTTAGGGGATACTTGGCCCACTTGGCTACGGGCTTGAGCTGCATCCCGGTAGACTCCGAGATGAGCCGAAGCAGACCCATGAAGGACGATGGGCTTTCGTCCATCGACTGGCACCCGGAGGACTCCAGGTCAATGGGCCTGGAGAACAGGAAGGAGTCGTCGTCAGACTCCAAGGAGTCCGCGAAGAGCTGCCTGGGTCCTGAGCCACCCTCCACCTGCTGAGGACGGTCGGGAGTGAGGGTGACCAACAACCTGTGGGGCAGGCCCTGACCCTACCGAGAGTCCTTGGTCGGCACCCCCCCCCCGATTTCGGTTGTGGAGGCGGAGGTTCCACCACAAATCGGTGGGGCAGCTGGTTTTGGCCGAACTGACCCAGGCTTGGGCAACTCGACTACAGCGAAGGGTTGTTTTGGCTGCTCGGGTGACAGCCACTTAATGGCCGGGGAAGGCGACAGCGTCAGCTTGTTCCCGGACAGAAGTAACTGCTGCCACATCAGGTCCTTGTAGTATCAACGCAATTTGCGCCGAAGCCTCTCCTCTTCCGAGGAGGAAGACGAGGACGAGCGGCGGCGCAGCTTACTTTGGTGCAGAGACCACCGATGTTGGCAGGATCGGCTGGACCGAGAGGATGTCCGAAACCGAGATCCTCGGTGTTTCCGAGGATGGGTCTGGGAAGGGGCGGGGGACACCCGCTCTTCCCTCGGCTCGGAAGCCTTGACCGGGGACTCTGGCACCGGAGGTGCAGGAAAGTCCTCGGTCTCCACCGGGGGAACCGGTGAAGAAAGGTTGTCGGCTTCACCAGTCGACAGCCCGTCTGACGGGTCGAGAAAAATCTCGACCGCGTCGATGGGTGTCTCGGCCGGCTGACCTGATGGGTACACCATGAAGCCAGCGGCCTTAGCCGCAACCTCAACTGAAGTACAGTGTCAACTGTCCGGGGAAGGGGACCTCTCCCGCTCCCACGAACACCGACGGTGGGACTTACCTTTCGAGTCCTTCTTTTTGGACAGAGAAGAATGTCCCGATGGCCCCTCTCCCTTCGTGGAAAGGGATTGGCAAAGTTCCTTGAAAGAAGCTGAGTAGGAGGTACCCAGAGAGAGTGGGATAAAAGCCAAGACCAATGAAGAGGATGATGCGACCTGTGCCGCTTTCTCCTCGAGGGCGATCATCTGCTCGAGTTGCTCAGCCGAGCCAGCCGCCGCAGTAACCGCCTAGCAGAGCCTCCCTCGACTTCACAGGCAGGTGGCGCTTCGGGCGCCTAAGCTGTAACTGGGCAGCGCGGGTTTGGTGAGATCGCTGGTCGAAAATCTAACGTGTATAACTCGTGAGGCTCAGCGGGTCATGGTCTAGACTGAGGCAGTAGACACACGTGGAGTGCAGATCCGTCCAGGACATTTTCTGCCCACATGGGCACCGCCAAAATATGGGAGTCTATTTGTCCATCGCAGCTGCGAGGGAGTAATTTGACTGATGTCTTGAAAATTTGAGAACAAGTTTCGGGCAAACCGAAAAATTAGGACCCAGTCTACACGCAGAGCGTTAAGGAGGGAACCTGAGCTTCCAAGCGGTAAGGAAGATCTGGCGTCATGGGGTGAAGCCAAGAGTTTTACCACTGTGGGTGGGAGGAGCAAGCTTGAAGACCTTCCGCCAAAATTTAAAGTGGCAAGGAACCTGCCAAACAGTGTGGATGAACAACAAATCTATATCCCTAGAAAAAGGGATTATTACCTCCTTCTTACGACTTGTGATACCTCTACTACTACACCCCAACATCCCCCTAGCCTTACCTACTGCTTTAGAGGTCTGCTTGGATGATTTCAGGTCATCGGTGATGATGATGCCCAAGTCTCTTTCTTCCTTTGTGACTGCCAGCAACTCCCCTCCCAGCCTATAGGTGGCTTCAAGGTTTCTTTTCCCCATGTGCACGATGTTGCACTTCTTTGCATTAAATCCCAGCTGCCACTCTTCTGACCATTTTGCTAGATTATCCAGATCTCTTCTCATTCTGCCCACCCCATCTGGATCATCTACTCTGTTGCAGATCTTGGTGTCATCTGCAAACAGACAAGCCTTACCCTCCAGTCCATCTGCAATGTCACTAATGAAAATGTTGAAGAGGACTGGCCCCAGGACTGATCCCTGAGGTACCCCACTTGTGACTTGCATCTCTTCTGACTGTATACCATTTACCACCACTCTGTTTTCTGCCCATCAACCAGTTTGCCACCCAGTTGACCAACTTCTGACCCACCTGAGCCACTCCAGCTTATTTATCAATCTTCTATATGGAACAGTGTCAAAAGCTTTGCTGAAGTCAAGGTAGGCGACATCAACTGCTCCCCCTTGGTCCACCACTCTGGTTACCCAGTCAAAGAAATCTATGAGATTAGTTTGACAGTACCTTCCTTTTGTAAACCCATGCTGTCTTCGATCCTGTGCTCCTATGGATTCCAGGTGTTGCACTATCCTTCCTTAAGGAGTGCCTCCATAATCTTGCCCACTACTGAGGTAAGACTGACTGGTCTGTAGTTTCCTGCCTCCTCCCTGCTACCACTCTTGTGGAGCGGGATCACATGAGCCCTTCTCCAGTCTTCTGGGACCTCTCCTATGCTCAGAGACTCACTAAACAGTTCTGCTAATGACTCTGCTAGTTCCATCCATAGCTCCTTAAGTACCTGGGATGTATGCCATCAGGTCCCATTGCCTTGTCCACCCTGAGCTTAGCGAGCTCTTGTAGGACCCTTTCTTTTGTGAAGGGATTAGTGCTCACCTCCCCCTGTCCATAGTGCTGAGCTGTGGGCCCTGCCCTACCTTCTCTTCAGTAAATACTGAGCAAAAGTATCTATTTAGGATAGATGTTTTTATAGGGTCCTCCTCCTCACACACACCCTTTTCTCCTCTGAGCTTAGCAATACCCCCTCTGGACTTTCTCCTTTCACTAATGTATCTATAGAAAGTCTTGTCACCTTTTATTGTTCATGCTAGTGTTTCCTCAGTTTGGGACTCTGCCTGCCTTACTGCCTTCCCTGCTTCCCTTAGGGCAGTTTGGTATGCCTCCCTCTCTTCATCCCGCTGTGTTCCCTTATATTTCCTGAAGGCCAGCCTTTTGGCTTTAGGGTGTTTTGTTTTATGCGGGACAGCCCCGTGCATGTTATCAGTGTAGTAATGTGGGTCACTTAAGTAACGTGTACCAAGTTGAAATGTGGGTTTTGTGGGGAATTGGGACATAGCGTCCATTGTCCCAGTCCTGTAAAATGTAATCTGTGTGAGGAGATGGGCCATGTTTTTCAAGCCTGTCCGTGGGCATCCCACAACAGCTTAGATACCACTGTTAGGGCTGAGCAGGACATGTATGTGACTACTGCACAGAAGGAGCATATGAAGATGGCAGATTTAATGTCCCAGGCTTCGGCTCCAAAAGCCCCACCTCTGTCTCGACCCTCCTTAGTTCGAGATACGAGGGTTCGGCTTGAACCTCAGCCTCTGTGTGCCACCCAGGATCCGGTGGTGGCTGTAGACACGAGTGAGGTGCCTGCAGATGCGCGCCCCCCCACTGAGAGGGCTGCGGGTGAGGTGCTTACTCCTGGAGCCTTGTCTAAAGAGCTAAACTCTAACGCAGTGTTACTCAACCTCACTGTCCCCCAAGTGGAGGATGCAATTCCCTTTGGACACTGTTATGCCTCCCTCCAGCACCTGTGGAGGAGCCTCTTTTTCAGAGAGTGACCCACTCGAGATACAACATTGATGTTCCAAGTACCTGAAGGGAATTAAAAGAGTGGACTGCAGAAGCCAATTCACTTTAAGGGCCAACACCACCACTGGAGGGCACAATCTAAAACTGATGGGGGCGTAGATTCAAGAGGAATGTAAGGAAGCACTTTTTTACAGAAAGAGTGGAAAGCATGGAATGAGTTGCTACAGGAGGTAGTGGAGTCAAAATCAGCAGGTGCCTTCAAGAGAGCCTGGGATAAGCATAAAGGAATGTCAAGTGGCCTTGTAAGGGGAAAGACAGGAAAAGTCGGGGATGGGGGCACAGATGTAAACTTAAGGCCAGAAACAATCCTTGTTATTTTGAGCAGACCCAATAGACACAGAGGTCTCCTGCTGGCGATATTCATATGTTATGAAGTACGAAGAAGCAATTACTGGTAAACAATGTGGATTCAGTCACAGCTCCACAATCTAGCAGACTCGAAGCAGAAAAATCAGGGCGTAATTAGGAAATCAGCTTCATAGGACAGAGGCCCCCCACTAGCATTCATTTGACACTGTAGGGGAATTCATTAAGGGGACAGCATGAGTAAAGATGGCCTGGTGGCACCATCTAACCATCAAGAATACAGACACACAGTCACCTGCAGATGGAACTGTATTAACCCCAGGAAATGGTAAGAGGCATAGTAGCAGTGCAAAATACAAAACACGATACTATCAAGACAGTCTCTATAGATTACCAACTCGGAGTTGGAATTGGTTCGGGAAGGGGCAAACTCCCCAGAGACAGCAGCGTTGGGAAACCAGCGGACCATCACAGCGAACAGCCGATTCTGTCACCTGCCAACACTGTCTTCTACTGGTTTGAGTCCTTGCTACCTCATGAATAGGAGGCAATGGGTAGTGATTGGGAATTTCTCCTCCTCCCCTAGACTCCTGTCATGTGGAGTACCTCAGGGTTCAGTCTTGTCAGCAATGTTTGTTGTGTAATTTTTTATTTTTTTATTTATTTTTTTTAAAACTTTATCCACCTCAAAGGGTCACTGCTATCCTCCACCACCCTACCGGACTCTGGGTCTTTCGGGAACTTACCTGCACTATGCTCGTCCCAGCAGAACTCCAGAGCCAGCCCGGAGACTTCATCATGTGGTGACCCCCAATGCCCCCCCCAACTACCCGGGATCCCAAAAGCAGTGACGCATATATGTGGAAAGGCGTATGCATGCTGCAGCTCCAGTCTACAGCCCCTTCCACCCTCCCCTGGCCTGGCAGCCTGGCTCTCTGAGCCGGCACTGCCACCCAGCCTCCACTGGGAGTCAAGCACCGAAAGGCCCTCCTGAACCCTCCACAAGGTGGAGAGCTGCGAGCCAGCTGCTACTCAGCACCCACCCCCCAAACCTGGGTCGCCAGCATGGCACGAGGTGTGGTGTCTAGTGCCTCAGCCCTCTGTACCACCGGGCCGCCTCACCGTGTACATGCTGTCCATGAGAGACAACATTAGGAAATACAGGCTGGGTTTTCATTGCTATGCCGAGAATACCCATCTGTATCTCTCCCTTGCCCCTGGGACATCCAGTGCAGTAGAAGTGCTAAATAATTGCCTTGCCTAGATCAATGACTAGATGGCATCCTGCTGGTTGCAAATGAATCCCAATAAGACAAAGGTAGTGGTGGTGGAGTCAAACAGGGGGTGTCACTGGTTGGCCTCAGGCGCAGAAACAGGATTGTTCTTGGGGACTGTGCCATTGAAGGCCTCCTCTAGGGTGAGTAATCTTGGTGTGACCTTTGACAGAGGATTGACATTTGAAGCCCAGGTGTCATCCATTGTCCGGACTAGCTTTTTCCATCTTAGGAATACCGTCAGGATCCAGCTTCTAGTTGCACTCATGGACCTCCCCACCCTGGTACATTTGTGCTGTCAAGGCTTGACTAATGTAATGCGCTCTAACTCGGGGTTGCGGGACATACCCTCCGCTGGCTGCAGCTAGTGCAGAATGTGGCTGCCAGGTTGCTGATGGGGTAGTAGAAATACTATCACATCACCCTGGTGCTGCGTGAACTGCACTGGCTGCCAGTCAGATGGAGGATTCTTTTCAAGGTCGGACTGCTTATCTTTAAGGCCCAACACGGGCTGGGCCCTGGATACCTGTCTGACCTTCTCACACCCATAACGGTCCACTACCCCCATTTTTCCTCTAAAGGCCTCCTTGCGATTCCCAGGATGAGGCTAAAAACTGCCGGCAACAGAGCATTTAGTGTCGCTGGCCCAGTCCTGTGGAATTCGCTTCCACCATCTGTAAGGGAGGCCCCTTCAGTTGAAGTATTTAAGACCTGCCTTTAGACCCTCCTGTTCAGTCACGCTTTCCTAGACACTGTCTATTAGACCTTATTCCTGGGATAGCCCGAATAGTGACACTTTTTAGCTCAGATCTGCCTCTCTATATAGCCTGTTTAACTTATTAATAAGGTTATTTTTCTTGTTTTATGAATAGTGTGCAATTTGTGTACGGCACCCAAAGCATCTGGGATTGGGTGCCTTGAAAAATAAAACTTGCCTTGTCGCTGTGATGGTCTTCACTGTTTTCCATTCGCTGCAGCGATGGTATACAGTCCATGTCCGATTCACACCACCAATGTTTGCCCTTTGCAGGTACAAAGGGGCTAGACGGCTGCAGAGTGCCCCTGCACACATGCAGGGTGCTCCATGGAAACTGAAAAAATGGTTGCACACCATATCCCAGTCTATGCTTCTGCATGGGTTGATGGGTCAGCACAGTGGGCTCCCGCTAAGCGGGAGAGAACCTGCCATACTGTCAATACATTTGCTCCCATCTGCAGTACTGACAGATGCCATTCTGGTTTCTGATATGCACCTCCAGGTCTCCGGGCTGGCGTGAAGTCCTACAGTGTCATGTCAAGCATTTTTTTTTTTTTTTTTTTTAAAAACAGTCAGGTTCCCTTTAAAGAGCTAGTGTACTGCCCAAAAAGTACAGTTACGTAAGAACTTACCGTAACAGCAGATCTTCGAGAGAGGCTCTTGCAGTAGGTAATTACATATAGGACTGACGCCACCCACGGAAACATTTCTAGCTAGCAGTCCCTGGCAAGGGACCACCCCCACGTCAGGTGACCAGCGTCATGCGACGTCCGGGGTATAAAGGCTGGTCCCGGACGCCTCGCCCTTCAGTTTTTCTTTCTCGCCACAGGCCAGGAAGGCCCGACAAGTGAGAAGCGGATGTTTCCATACTTGGAAAAGGAGCTGAAAAAGCCTAGGAGGATGGAGGGTGGGAAGGTATTACCTACTGCAAGAGCCTCTCTCGAAGATCCACTGTTACGGTAACTTCTTACGTAACTGTACTATCTTACTTCGAGAGGGCTCTTGCAGTAGGTAATTACATATAGGACTGAATCCCAAGCAGTCTGGAACCAAAGAAAGGCACCGGGAGGAGGAAACTACTCTAAAAAGTAGCCCTAGCCATGCAAGTCTCAAGACAGGAGGCCTTGCAAAACAGCCAATCTGAAACCTGCTCTATGGCGAGAGGCAATATCCAAACTGTAATGTTTCGTAAAGGTATGGACAGAAGTCCAGGTGGCGGCAGCGCATATGTCTGCCGCAGACACATTCTTGAAACAAGCCGCAGAGGCCGCTACTCCTCTTGTGGAGTGACCCCTAACTTGATCCGGAAGGGTCTTGTTGCACTTGTCATAACAGAAAGTGATGCAATGAGCCAACCACTTCGACAGGCATTGCTTGGAAACAGCATTGCCCTCCCTATTGGGAGCAAAAGAGACAAACAACTGATCAGTCTTTCTGAGATCCTTTGTCCTATTGGTGTAGTATCTCAGGATCCAGTGAACATCCATAGTATGAAGCAAATATTCCCCTTGGTTAGAGTACTGAGTAAAAAAGGCAGGTAGCTCTATAGACTGATTTAAGGTAGACTCTGCTACCACAATAGGCAGAAACTTAGGATTCGTGCGAAGAGTGACTCATTCTTTGTGAAAAATCAAATAAGGGATTTTACACATGAGGGCCTGGAGTTCGGAAATTCTTTGAGCCGAGGTAATGGCCACCAGAAAAAGCGTCTTCCACGAAAGAAACTTTAGATCTGCAGAAGCTACAAGTTCGAAGGGGGTGGGGGGGGAGAGTAAGTTTCTCCAGAACAAAATTCAAGTCCCAAGGGGGGGCAGGAGTACGGATGGAGGGCCTTAGGTGAAGGACCCCTCTGAGAAAGGTCTTAGAGACCTCAAGCTGAGCGAAAGCCTTATCTTCGAAGGGAACATGGTAGGCTGAGATAGCTGCCATGTGGACCATCAAGGAGGAATGACCGAGACCCAGGTCGAAAAGATGACACAAGTACTCCAGCAGAAAGGGCACTGAACAGGAGAAAGGCTCCACATTTTTGGAGGCTGCCCAAATAGACAATCTCTTCCATTTCATGGCATACGTGGACCTGGTGGATGGCTTTCTAGCCTCCACTAAGATCTCTGCCACTTTTGGAGACACTCCAAAACGGGATTGGGCTAGGTCTGCAGGAGCCATGCATGAAGTTGAAGGGATTTGAGGCCTGGATGGACCAGGGTCCCTTGATCCTGGGTCAGCAAACCTCGAGATAGAGGAAGAGGAGGATCCTCTGAATACTGTTTAAGAGAGAACCAAATTTGCCTGGGCCAGAAAGGAGTGATCAGAATCATTCTCGCTCCTTCTGTGGCTAGTTTCTGCAATACCCATGGGATCAGAGGAACTGTGGGAAAAGCATAGACGAATCTGTCCTTCCAATCTAGAGACAGAGTCTCGCTCCAGAAAGCGCCTCGCTCTGGAACAAGCGAGCAAAAGGTGGGAAGTTTTGCGTTTTGGGGAGAGGCGAACAGCTCTACCTGCGGAGTCCCCCAAAGCTGAAAGATATCGTCTAGTACCCCTTGGTCCAGTTCACACTCGTGCGCCAGAGCAGAGGAGCAACTTAGCTTGTCTGCCAGGGTATTGTCGACTCCTGGAACATGAATCGCCGTCAGGTGAAGGTAGTGTTGTGTTGCCCACTCCCAAACCCTCATTGCCTCCCTGCATAGAGGGTAGGACAGAGTTCCTCCGTTTGTTGATGTACCACACTACACACATGTTGTCCGTCTGAACGGCTAGGTGGCCGGGGAGGACGTATTGGTGAAGGGCTAGGAGAGCATACAGCACCGCTCGAAGCTCGAGCACACTGATGTGGAGAGCTTGTTCCAGTCTGGACCAGGAGCCCTGGGTCCGATGAGGACCAAGACGGGCTCCCCAACCTCCACCTGAGGCGTCTGTCGTCAGTGTCTGGGAGGGGGGAGGATGAAAGAAGGGGACCCCCCGAAACAGGTTCTCTCGAACCATCCACCATTACAAGTCTCGCACCATCGACGATGAGATCAGAACTAATTGTTCTAGGTCGTCCACAAGTTGGTCCCACTGGGAGCGAAGAGTCCACTGAGAGATCCTCATGTGGAGTCGAGCCCAGGGGACCGTCTGAATAGCGGCCGCCATGAGCCCCAGAAGACGGAGAACCGACCTCGCCGAGACCTTCCTGCGTTCTGATAGCAGGGAAACCTGGGTTTGAAGAGAGGCCGCCCTGTCCGGAGGCAGGAAGGCCTTGCTCACAGTCGTATCGAGGATAGCCCCGATGAACTGCAGCCTCTGGGAAGGATCCAGGTGAGACTTGGAATGGTTGATGGTAATACCCAGGCAAGTGGAAACCTGCTGGGTAAGGGAGAGACAACGCAGGAGTTCCTCCCTGGATGAGGCCGCCAGGAGCCAGTCGTCCAGGTAAGGGAAGATCTGGACTCCCATCGATGCAGGTGGGCGCTACCACAGCCAGGCATTTGGTAAATACTCGGGGCCGAGGATAGACCAATGGGAAGCTCCTTGAATTAGTAGTGGTCCCCCTGAAACGCAAAACGAAGATATTTGTGGTGCGAATGGGAATATGCAGATAGGCATCCTGCATATCCAGTGCACAAAGCCATTGACCCGGCCGAAGAAAGGGCAGAAGGCTTTGCAAGGAGAGCATCCTGAACCTTTTGTATTCCACATAAAGATTCAAGGAACTGAGATCTAGAATGGGTTTGAGATCTCCCGTCTTCTTTGGGACCAGGAAGAAATGAGAATAGTGACCCGTCCCTTGAAGATGAAGGGGGACGGGCTCTATGGCCTGCTTCGCGAGAAGGGTCGAGATTTCTTCCCGGACCAAAGGAAGATGTTCCGTTGAATAGGACGACTTCAGGGGTGGGTGGCGGGGTGGTTTCTGAAGAAACTCTATGGAATGCCCTTCTGCTATGAGCTGGAGTACCCAAGAATCTGTAGTTATCCTCTCCCAACCCGGAAGGTGGAGGGAAAACCTCCCCCCTACCGGTTCCTCTGGAAATTCCAGAGGCGGGGGGAGAGGAAAGGAGTCAGGTGGTGTGAGGCAGCGCCGCAGCTGAAGCACCCGCTGCTTTTTTGGGCGGAGGGGGGGGCTTGACAGCTGCGGGGACCCAGCGTTTGGTGGCCCGCCTTCCCTGTGGTTTCACCTTTGGCCGATTTAGTCTGCGAAAGGGATGGCGCTGCGGGGGTTGGGGACAGTACATGGAATCCACGGATTTCAGAGCCATCCCCTTCTCCTGCAAATCTGTGATTATGTCCTTGTCATCACCCCCGAAAAGGTGCTTCTTGGATAGCAGATTGCACCTCCGGGAGCAAACCTGACACGCGGAGCCAGGCGTGACGCTGTAGACCCACGGTGAAAGCCGAGCTCCGGCCGGCAGTGTCCACTGCATCGTATGTCACCCGCAAAATGTGGCGACTGGCCGAACGAGCAGAACAGACGAGGTCGGCTAACTCCTGTTTGACCTGGGAGTCAGGTAAGAAGTCCAGCTTGGATTCCACCTGGGTAAGGACAGCCTTCTGGTAATCCCCCATGTGGGCAACATACTTCAGGGCCCGAATTCCCAGTGTGGAGGAGGCATAAATCTTTCTTCCATACTGGTCCAGAAGACGAGATTCCTTATCCGGGGGAGACGAGCTCAGATGTTTTGGATGTGCCGACCGGCCATGAGCGGCGCTAATCACGACCGAGTCGGCCCGAGGGTGAGAGTCGAGATAGTCCACACCCTCAGGAGCCTGGTATAACCTGTTTGACTTCCTGAGAAGCGGGGCTAAAGCAGACGGTCGTTTCCAAATCGTGGTAACAAGGTCGTCGTGAGGCTCAATCCAGGATGGCACTAAAGTTGGAGCTGTCACGGTCAGATCCAGATGTTCCGCGAGTTCAAGTCACTGGGGATCTGGTTCCAAAGAGTGTCACTGGTGGACTTCCTGGATTTTCTTAAGCAACTCCGTGAAAGATGGATCCTCCGGAGGAGACTTCGGAAGGGTCCTCGGCTGCGGTTTGGACGGAGAGCGGGGCTCGTCGTCTCTCTCTGAGCATCCCTCGGAAGAGTCCGACGAATCCGAGACGGAAGAAGTGGAAGAAGAATAAGACTCCCTGACACGACTCTGGAGAGGAACGGGTTCCTTGGGTGGTACCCATAAACGTGTGTCCTGCCTCTCTCTGGACCCAGAGTGGAGTGCTCTGGAGTCCGGAGGTGGTGAGGGACTGTGCCATCTCGGACGTACGGGAGCCGGTGGCGGCACCGTCGTCGTAAGGCAGCTCTCGACCCCCTTGGTGAGCTGTGCCTTGGCCCCAGCCCACCAGGAGGCCAGAGTCTCCTGCAGATCCACTGGCAGCCGAGGGGGCGGAGGAGGAGGAGGGGGAAAAGCGTATGGGTTGTACCCGTAAGGTGAGTATCCAAAACCCGGCTGCGGGAAACCCGGCGTCAGGTACTGCGGCGCTGGATACTGTGGTCCTGGGGACGACAGCGTCGGATAGGACGGCGGGTACCTGGGAGCCAGGGGGGCTGCCGGAGCAGATGGCCCAGCCAGTGGCCTCGCGGGCGGGTCCACATTAAGAGGCCCGGAAGGCGGAGGGCCCAACGGAGGGGGGACATCCGGAAGCGGGATGTCTCCTGGAGCTGGTAGAACCAACGTCGGAGGCACCGGCAGAGGTACCAGTGTCGGATCCAGTTCCAGAGGAGGGTCTGACGGAGGAGGAAGATCCCCCGCATCGTCCGGGGATGGTGGAGAAAAATCCCTGGGGTCAAGCTGGGGCGACTCAGGCTCCCCGAACCGCCGGTTACGACGGACGTGGGAGGGTCCGTCGTCGGTTCCGTCGCCTGGCGTACATCAGAGGAGCCAACGTGCATCTTAGGGGCGAGTTCCCAGCAGGCGCCGGAGGAGCTGGAGTCCAACTTACGGGAGTCCTCACCAGAGGTGGGCCGAGGGAGAAGATCGGTCTGGTCCGGGAGGGTAGGGGCCGTGCGCCGCCCCAAAGGGTCGGGCATCTTATCGACCCTCTCCATGCGGACATCAGAGGGGCCGACGTCTCACTTAGAGGAGACGCCCAAGCCAGTAGGCCGCAAGCCTGCAGCCAGACCGGGGACGGAGGCCTCCATTCGCCCGGAAGGCCCGGCAGCGAGCCAGATGGGCGGGCGACACCTCCTCCAAAACCTTGGGCGGCGGTCAGGTCCCCAGGAGATGTTACCTTTGTCCCGCGTCTCCAGGGGAGACGTGGTAGGAGGAGGACTTCTCCCGGTGCCTCTCCTTGTCTTTCTTTTTCCGATGTCCTTCGGGGGAAGCAGACGCCTGCCTCAACTTTTTCAACTCCATTTCCATAGAAGACATCTTTTTCTTGAGGAGATGGGCTTCCAGGGACTGTTGGCACCGTTTACGGGTAGCCGCATTGAAGTTGAGGCAGTGCTGGCACTTCTCGACCGGGTGATCGGGGCCTAGGCAGAAGAGGCACAGGGAATGGCCGTCCTTGTGTGGCATCTGGGCACCACACGAGTCGCACTTGTTTTTGTGCTCGGTGGGTGTAGGGGTCGACATACACCATCGATGTACCTGACGACTGAACAAATAATAACTATTTTGGGTAAACAACCGATGAAAGGTAGGGCTGCCAAAGCGCGAACTTTACCGCGAGGCACTGCACGAGCTAACGGCGGGAAAGAACTGGAAGGTGGGCATCCAGGACAGCCCCTTTATACCGATGTGGCATGACGCCAGTCACCTGACGTGGGGGCGGACTGCTAGCTAGAACTTTTTCCGTGGCGTCCTGCCGCCGGCCGGCCAGCGTCAGTCCTATATGTAATTACCTACTGCAAGAGCCCTCTCAAAGTAAGATCTAATATTACTTTTTCAAAGCAAGTGAACCATTACCTTTGATATCTGAGATACTTTTTGTTTTCCCTTTGGTTAATTAGAAGATTGTTTATCTGGTGTTAGTAGGTGTGACCCAATTATTGTTACATCACTGTTGCTTAAGAATACCCACTCAGTAGCTGCCAGGTCAGTCATTTCTGATGTCGCCGTCCGTGACATCACAATGCTGATGACTTGGGGGGAGATAGATAGTTATGTCAGCTGTCAGGCTGAGAGCTGTTCCACACATTAAACACAACTCTAATTAGCAAAAGGAAAATACTTGAAATAAGTTATAACTGACTACCACTTACAATTTGTATTATTTTTCCTGTCTTTTTTGGTTCCATTAGCTGTTTAAGGGATATGGCAGTCCTCCACCCCCTACTACACACTGCTTTGCACAGAATAGGGGATCAACTCTGGTGGACAACGTGGGCATCCAGTGGAGTTTGGGTCCAGTCAGTGCACCAGCATCTGTGAATATGGATATCCACATCTCAGATATATGGGATTAGCGTATATCCAGGGTTCCATTGTGGATATCCACATCTAGGACACACGGTTTTGGTGCATATCCAGGGTTCCTCAGTGAATATCCACACCCTGGATACATGGGATTACACATATTGAGGGTTCCACTGTGGATAGCCACACTCTGGATACAAGGGAATAACACATATCCAAGTTTCCATTGTGGATATCCACACTTCAGATACATGGGATAACACATATCCAAGGTTCCATTGTGGATATCCACACTTCGGATACATGGGATAACACATATCCAGGGTGCCATTGTGAGTATCTACACCTTCTATACAAGGCATTAGCACATATCCAGGGACTCATTATGGATACCCACACCTCAGATACACGGGATTAGCACACATCCAGGGTTCTATTGCGGCTATCTACACCTTGAATTCACAGGATTAGTGCATATCCAGGGTTCCACTGTAGCGATCTACACCTTGAATTCACAGGATTAGTGCATATCCAGGGTTCCATTGTGGATAGCCACACCTGGCCTACATGAAATTAACACGGATAGTACAGTTACGTAAGAAGTCACCATAATAGTAGATCTTCAAGAGAATCTCTTGCAGCAAGCCACACCTATGTGATTATAGCAGTCAGGCACTAGGATCACACGGTAACTTTTCTAGCTAGCAGCCTGCCGTGGCCGCAGACTTCAGCTGATGTTGTTCCTCCTATTTATGAACGAGGACAGCCCCACGCTCTCAGTTCCCCCAGAGACCATCAACAGAGTACATCCTCTGAGGGAACCAAGGGAGGGCCGAAGTTCCCACCACTGTAGCTGGAAAAATAAAAGGTTACGTATTCTGAAGAAGGAGACAGACACAAAGCAAGGGGGAAGGAGGCTGGGTCGGCATGGCTTGCTGCAAGAGATTCTCTCCAAGATCTACTGTTATGGTAAATTCTTACATACTGTAATTATACTGTCTTTATTGAGGATAGCTCCTACAACAAGCCACACCTATAAAACGAGTCACAAGCAGTTCTCACATTGAAAGTATCTGGGTGGCTGGAAGTAACAGGCCTAAAAAAGGAGACCTTGACACACGGCTAGGCCAAAAACCTGCCCATCTTCCAGAAGCACTGTCCACACTGTAGATTCTAATGAAAGTGTGGACAGTATTCCAGGTAGCAGCTGCACAGATCTCAGCAGCTGAAACATTCTGAAACAGGCAGAAATGGCCATACCTCGAGCCGAGTGACCATGCACAGCACCAGGAAGTTCCTTACCGTACTTCCTATAACAAATAGGTAATGCAGTTGGCCAACTATTTAGAGAAGCACTGCTTCAGAACTGGAATACCCTCTTTCCCAGGGGTGAAAGAAAAACTGCTACGAGGACTTCCTAACTTCCTTCGTACAATGGACATAATACCCGAGAATTCTATGTGGAGCTAAAGCATGGAGCAATAATTCCTGTGAACTGGCATGCTCTGGAAAATAAAAAGGCAGGTGGATGGATTGATTTAAAGAGAACTCCCACAGTACCTTAGCTAGAAACTTAGGATTGTGACACAAAGACACCCTGTCTTTGTCAAAATTTTTATGAGGCTCAAACAAGAGAGTCTAAAGTTCATAAACTGTTCAAGCAGAAGTAATGGCAACTAAAAATAAACACTTTCCACAACAGAAAGCATAGCTCACAAGTAGCAGCTGGCTTAAACAGAGCCAAAGTAAGCTTCTCTAACACAAAATTCAGATCCCACGGTGGGGCTGGATTACAAATGGGTTGTTTCAAATGAAGGACACTGCTCAAGAATGTACGGGACACATTCAGCGATGCTACCGTACGGCCATCAACAGATGCGTGAAAAGCCAGAATCGTAGTACTGTAACCAGGCATCAAACATGGAGTACAGGAACGCTAGAATCTGGTTCACTGGACAAGTGAATGGATCCAGATGCTGAGAGGCAGCCCAAAGAGCAAAGTGCTTCCACTTTATGGAATCAGTGGCCCTGGTGGAGGGTTTGCTAGCGGACAAGAGAACATCAACCACCTTCTGAGAAGCCCCAAACCTTGCAATGGCTATGTCTTCAGGAGTCCCGCATCAACTTGAGGTTCAGATGGACTACAGTGCCTTGCTCCTGTGATACCAAGCTGGGGCAAAGGGGCAGAGGCAGAGGAGGATCCACTACCAGCTGCTGCAGTAAAGAGAACCAGATCTGACGAGGCCGGAAAGGAACCACGAGAATAAAAGTGGCTCGTTTCCTCTGAAGCTTGTTCAGAACCCTCTGAATCAGAGGAAGGGAGGAAAGGCATAGAGAATCCTCCCTTTCCAGGAGAGGGACAACATGTCTCACAAGAAAACTCCATGCCACGGAGCAGGCGAGCAACAACATGGCAGGTCTGTGTTGAGTGGGGATGCAAAAAGGTCCAACTCTGGCCAATCCCACCTGTCAAACAGGTCTTCGACCACAGAAGTCAGCAGCTCTCACTTGTGCATTCCAGACCCCAAGCTGTTTAGTTGGTTTGCCAGAATGTTTTGGATGCCTGGAACATGAACGTCCGACAATTACAGACCATGTTCTAGAGCCCAGTACCAGACCCTTATCACTTTTCGACACAGAGGATACAAGAGTCCCCCCTTGTTTGTTGATGTAGTGGACTACACTGATGTTGTCCATCTGCACCAGCGGATGGCCTAGGGACAGAAGGGTCTGCAAAGCTTGTAGAGCATACAGAATGGCCTCAGCTCCAGGTCGTTGTCATGGTGGGTAAACTTGTGCCTCAAAGGTTATATCATATGGCACCACAAATGAAATTAATGTGTGTTATTCCCATCAAGCAATGTCTTCCAAAGCAGACTTTTAAAACTTCTGAATGCTGCCATTCTGAGATGTTAGAGAGGATCATCAGAATTGTAAGCCAAATGTTTTCAGCGATGCACAAACTGTGAAATAAAATAAACACCTTTAAGGCATGTATTAAAGCAAACTATAACATCTCGGAATGGCAGCGTTCAGAAGTTTTAAAATCTGCTTTGCAAGACACTGCTTCATGAGCATGTCATAAGATGATTAAATTCTGATTAAAGATATTATGAAAAGAAAAGTTGACTTGTAGTGTTTGAGTGAAAGTATCAGTTAGGTACATTTAAATTAATTTGTGCCACCATATGATATAACCTTCCAGGCAGGAGGCAGAGCGGAGTATTTATATAAACACCTCAGTGTTCTGCCTTGCCTGCAGTTGTACTGAGATTCTTCCAGTACCAAGGGTTAGCACAGCCAGGAGACCGAGAATCTCAAGAGTTCAACAAATGGCTGGGGACATGGCATGAGTCCATGGGATATGGACTTTGGGGGTAGCATGAGAACAAAGACCCGTATGCACCAGATAAGTGGCACCAGGGTAACGAAGGCTCAGGGGTCCTAAAGAAAAAACCTGGGGAAATTCACTGCAGAAAAGTATAATTTAAACAAGGCAGGAGGGTGGCAAGGGGGTGGGCAGGAAACAGTGCCACCAGGCAAGGGAGACCACCAGCCCCTCTCCCCCCATAGGCAGAAAGAGGAGATGTTAAAGGAAAAAAAGAAGAGGGGTTGGGGACAGGGTATAAGCAAGCAGGGTGGAAGAATTCATAGTGGAGGGGGGGTTTCACTGAAAGCAAGAAACCGCGGCAATAAGATAGCATAACTGCAGGCTTTGAGGGTGGAAGGGGAGGTGGACATAGCCGTCATAACTGAAACATGGGTCACCCAGTGCCAGGACTGTAATTCAGCAATCCCTGGGTACACAAACTGTACCATAGGGACAGGGACAAAGGGAAAGGGGGAGAGGTAGCTATCTATGTTAAGGAGAGAATATTATATAACAGGGAGGAAGCTGAGGGCAAGGCTGAAGCCTTATTGATCCACCTACAGAACTCGAAGGGTGGGAAGGTGAGATTGGGGGTCGTGTATAGGCTTCCCTCCCAAAGTGTGGAAATGGACAGGGAACTGGGGGAACAAATGAAGAGGCTTAGCGGAAAGGGCAACACAATGGCGATCGGAGACTTCAATCTGCCGGGGGTGGATTGGAACATAGAAACAGACTGACAGCAGATAAAGACTGCTTGGCCCACCTAGTCTGCCCATTTCCCTACCTACTGGATAAGCCACCTACAAGAAGCTGCTTTTGGGGGACTTTAGTTTGTTTGCTTTCCTAGCCTGAAGATTCTTTCCCCCCAAGGTACTGCCTGTATGAATGCTTTGCTGCTACTGTGATTTGGGAGTGTCTGCAGCTGGGGCACGTAAGCAGGAGGTGGGCTTACATAGAAACAGAAGTTGACGGTCGATAAGGACCGCACGGCCCATCCAGTCTGCCCATTTATTTTTCTACCTTATGAATGTGCCATAGGCTTTTGCTCTGTCAATTGCCTATCTATTCATACTCATCTGTATTGCTCCCTTATGCCTATCCCATGCCTGTTTGAAGCCCTGCACTGTATTCATATACACCACTTCCTGAGGTAGGCCATTCCATGCATCCACCACCCTTTCTGTGAAAAAGAACTTCCTCAAATTACCCCTTAAATCGGCCTCCCTCTAATCTCATGCTGCGTCCTCTTGTCCTGCTATTTTTCTCATATTGAAAAATGTTAGACTCTTTCACCTTGTTAATGCCCTTAAGGTGTTTGAATGTTTCAACCATATCACCTCTCTCCCTCCTTTGCTCTAGGATAACATATTGAGTTCAGTTAATCTGTCCTCATATGTTTTCTGATGCAGTCCCTGCACCATTTTGGTTGCCCTTCTCTGGAGTGCCTCAATTTGGTTAATGTCCTTGTGAAGGTGTGGCCTCCAGTACTGCACGCAGTACTCCAGATGGGGCCTAACCAGTGTCTTGTAAAGAGGTATTACCTCCCTCTTCAGACTTGTGATACCCCTACTAATACACCTCAACATTCCTCTAGCCTTACCTACTGCTTTAGAGGTTTGCTTGGATGATTTCAGGTCATCGGTGATGATGACGCCCAAGTCTCTTTCTTCCTTTGTGACTGCCATTAACTCCTCTCCCAGCCTATAGGTGGCTTCAGGGTTTCTCTTCCCTATGTGTATGATCTTGCACTTCTTTGCGTTAAACCCCAGTTGCCACTCTTCTGACCATTTTACTAGTTTATCCAGATCTCTTCTCATTCTGCCCACACCATCTGGATCATCTACTCTGTTGCAGATCTTGCTGTCATCTGCAAACAGACAAACTTTACCCACCAGTCCATCTGCAATGTCACTGATGAAGATATTGAAGAGGACTGATCCGAGGTACCCCACTTGTGACTTGCATCTCTTCTGACTGTATACTATTTACACTACTCTGTTTTCTGCCAGTCAACCAGTTTGCCACCCAGCTGACCAATGTCTGACCCACCCCAAGCCTACCCAGCTTATTAATCAATCTTCTATGCGGAACAGTATCAAACGCTTTGCTGAAGTCAAGGTAGGCAACATCAGCTGCTTGCCCTTGGTCCACCACTCTGGTTACCCAGTCAAAGAAATCTATGAGATTAGTTTGACAGGACCTTCCTTTGTAAACCTATGCTGTCTTCGATCCTGTGCTCCTATGGATTCCAGGTGTTGCACTATCCTTTCCTTAAGGAGTGTTTCCACAATCTTGCCCACTACTGAGGTAAGACTGACTGGTCTGTAGTTCCCTGCCTCCTCCCTGCTACCACTCTTGTGGAGCGGGATCACATGAGCCCTTCTCCAGTCTTCTGGGACCTCTCCTGTGCTTAGAGACTCACTAAACAGTTCTGATAATGGCTCTGCTAGTTTCACCCTTAGCTCCTTTAGTACCCTGGGATATATGCCATCAGGTCCCATTGTCTTCTCCACCCTGAGCTTATCGAGCTCTTGTAGGACCCTTTCTTTTGTGAAGGGACTAGTGCACACCTCCCTCCCCCCCCCCCCCGTGTCCATGGTGCAGAGCTGTGGACCCTGCCCTACCTTCTCTTCAGTAAATACTGAGTAGAAGTATCTGTTTAAGATAGATGGTTTTACATGGTCCTCCTCCTCACACGCCCCCTTATCCCCTTTGATCTCATCATAACCCCCTCTGGACTTTCTCCTTTCACTAATGTAGCTACAGAAAGTCTTGTCACCTTCTTTTACTGTTTGTGCTGGTGTTTCCTCGGTTTCGGCCTTTGCCTGACTTACTGCCTTCCCTGCTTCCCTTAGGGAAGTTTGGTATGCCTCCCTATCTTCATCCTGCTCCACCCCCTTATATTTCCCGAAGGCTCTGACCTTTTCTGCTACTGTGTTTGAGAACCAAAGTGGTTTCCTTCTTCTGCAGTTCCTTTTCTCACTAACACAATGTGATGTTGCTTCAAGTATTGCATCTTTAATGCTTGCCCACTTTGCCCTGTACCCCCTCACCTGTATTTCTTTTTGCCACGGCTAGCTTAACTCTGATGGCCATCTTATCAAAATCAGCTCCTCTGAAGTCCCATATTTTTGCATTGGAATGGGATGATTTTGTTCTAGTGGCCAAACTGAACCATACCATGTGATGGTCACTGGCCCCCAATTGACCTACCTGGAGATTTCAAATGCAGCGCTGCTCGCTAGCGCGAGCGGTAGTGAGTGGCGCGAGCACCACTCATCAGAAGAATTCCCTCTTGGTGTCTGACTTTATTACTTGGAGGACGTTTTGCTGCATTGAATATAGATGTAATTTTATGTTTCTGCTGAAGTTTAGGCATTAGATCGTATATTGGCTTAGTCCTTTATACGTGTTTTAAAATGTTAATTCATGCATTTTTGTTTCTTCTTTTATGTCCCATTTTAATTAGTGTTCCTACTGAAAGTAAAAGTAGCTTTCAGTTTTACTCTTGCTCATATAGCACAAGCTTAGAAAATGGTCGTAATTTGGAGGGATTTTCAGAAAAGTACAGTTACGTAAGAACTTACCGTAACAGTAGATCTTCGAGAACAGCTCTTGCAGCAGGTAACACCATTAGGACTGAAGTCGGCAGGCGTCAGGACCCCACGGAAATCTTCTAGCTAGCAGTCTTCAGCGGGGACTGCCTCCGACGTCGGTCCCGCCCCCGACGTCAGGCGTAGTACATAAGGATGTGGTCCCGCCAGAATCCCCAGTTCTCCCGCCGGAGACTCCAGGCCGCTGGATGACATCAGAAGGGGGAGACCGAGGATCCGCCATCAGAAGAAGAATAAAGAGCGTTAGCTCCTGCCAACGCCTGAATAGGCTGTACCTCCTCCAAGGGGGAATGGTGGGCGGGAAGGCACCTGCTGCAAAAGCTGTTCTCGAAGATCTACTGTTACGGTACGTTCTTACGTAACTGTACTATTTTACTTCGAGATACAGCTCTTGCAGCAGGTAACACCATTAGTACTGATTCCCAAGCAATAGCGTCCGCAAGCATTCTGGGAGGAGGCAAATAGGAGAGATCCTGAGCAAGTCCTGACTCTAGGACAGGTGACCCCGTAGAACGACAAGGCCGAAACCGGCTCTCCGCCGTGATGTAATATCCAGGCTATAGTGCCTAATGAATGTGTGCACTGAGCTCCAAGTAGCCGCGGCACAAATGGCCGAGGTGGAGACATTGCGCAGTGCTGCAAAGGAGGTAGCCACCCCCCTTGTCGAGTGGCCCCGGACTGTGCCCGGAAGGGGCTTCTGTTTACTGTTGTAACAAAAGGAAATACACTGGACAAGCCAGCGAGAAAGAGTCTGCTTTGAGGCTGGTTGGCCCAGCATCCTCTCAGCGAAGGATACAAACAGCTGCTCCGACATGCGGAGCCGTTTAGTCCTGTTCAGGTAGTACCTTAAGGAGCGGTGAACATCCAGGGTGTGAAGCAGTGCCTCTCCTCTATTGGAGTACTTGGGAAAGTACACAGGCAGATCGATGTCCTGGTTAAGAGTAAGGGCAGAGACCACCTTAAGCAGGAATTTAGGATTCATCCTCAAGGACACTCTGTCCTGGTGGAAAATTAAATAAGGTTCCTTACACATGAGAGCATGAACCTCGGAAATTTTCCTTGCTGACGTGACAGCAACTAAAAATAACGTTTTCCACAACAGAAAACGTAGCTCGCAATCTGCGGCAGGTTCGAAGGGGGAAAGCATGAGCTGTTCCAGGACGAAGAGTAGGTCCCAAGGAGGGACGGGATCCTTGATGGGTGGCCTAAGGTGTAACACCCCCCTCAGGAAGTCCCGAGAGGCATCGAGTTGTGCTACTGTGCGCTGACCTACCGGGAAGTGGTAGGCCGAAATCACGCAGAGGTGAACTTTAATAGAGGAGTAGGCGAGACCTGAGTGGAAGAGGGAAAGCAGGTATTCCAAAACTGATTTCACTGGGCATTCTAAAGGGGAGGGGCCGCGTGCCTGAGACCACAAGCAAAATCAGCGCCATTTCATGGCGTACGTCGCATGCGTTGCCGGCTTTCTGGCAGCGGAAAGAACTTCCGCCACCTCTTGCGAGACCCCGTGTCGCATAATGGCCATGTCTCGAGGAGCCAGGCATGCAGGTTCAGTGAGCGTAAGTCCGGGTGGACTAGTGAACCCTCCTCTTGAGACAATAGATGTGAGCTGAAAGGCAACGGAACTGGGGGTTCCCGGGACAATTGCGTCAGCATGGGGAACCAGATCTGCCTGGGCCAGAAAGGCGCTACCAGGATCATTGTTGCATGCTCCCTGCGTAGTTTGAGAAGGACTCTCTGGATCAACGGGAAGGGAGGGAAAGCGTAGAGGAATCTGTCCGCCCAGGAGAGGGACAACGCGTCTCGCCAGAAAACACCAGGCCCTGGATCTAGCAAGCAAAAATTGGGCAGTTTTGCGTTGGATGGGGAGGCGAACAAGTCCAACTCTGGAGTTCCCCATCGAAGAAACAGATCCTACGCTACCTCTTGAAGGAGTTCCCATTCGTGGACTCTGGCCTGGGAACGACTCAGGCCATCTGCGATTGTGTTGTCCACGCCGGGAAAGTGAACTGCAATCAGGCTCGCGCCGTGTCGGATCACCCAATCCCACACTCTCATAGCTTCCCTACAAAGGGGGTAAGAGTGTGCGCCTCCTTGTTTGTTGAGGTAATACATCACCGCCGTATTGTCTGTCTGAGCAGAAGAGTACTCGTCGGGATTTCTGAAAGGCCTGCAGGGCATAAAGGACCGCCCTCATCTCCAGAACGCTGATGTGGAGGTGGGTTTCCTGAGGGGTCCACGTTCCCTGGGACCTCACCCCGTTCAGGTGCGCTCCCCACCCCAGCCCTGAGGCATCTGTGGAGAGGATTACCTCCGGGGACGGCGCTGTAAACGGGACACCCGCAGAGAGTGTCCCTGGGTCTAGCCACCATTGCCAGACTCGAATCACGGCGTTCGTGATTCTGACCGGATGCTGCATGTGGTCTTGCTTTTGGTCCCACTGCACCTTGAGCATCCACTGAGTTACCCGCATGTGCAGCCTTGCCAAAGGGACGGTTGGAATGGCCGCAGCCATGTGTCCGAGCAGGTGAAGGACCAACCTGGCGGGGACGGTCTTCTTCGCTGAGAGATCCCTGATGAGGGATCTGATGTGTTTCATCTTTCGTCGGGAAGAAAGGCTTTCCCTTGGACGGTGTCCAGAACTGCGCCTATGAACTGCAGCTTCTGGGATGGTACGAGGAGAGACTTCTCGTAGTTGATAAGAATGCCCAGCGACTGGAACAGATCCTGGGTGTTCTGAATAGCCAGCAACAGCACCTCTTTGGAGGCGGCCATGAGAAGCCAGTCATCCAGATACAGGAACACGTAGTGGCCCTGTCTCCTTAGAGACGCTGCCACGACTGCCATACACTTGATAAAGACCCTGGGGGCCGATGACAGTCCGAACGGAAGAGCCTGGAACTGAAAGTGGTGGCCGAGAAACTCGAAGCGCAGGAACCTCCTGTGCGCTTGAGCTACTGGGATGTGCAGGTAGGCATTCTGCATGTCCAGGGATGCTAAGAAGGCATCCTTTTTCAGCATGGGAATGAGTCCTTGGAGGGTCACCATACGAAAACGTTTGTAGGCGACCGACATGTTGAGGTCGCTGAGGTCCAGGATTGGACAGAGGTCCCCTGTTTTCTTCAGAACCAGAAAGAAGTGGGAATAGTGTCCAGATCCTTTCTGGTTCTCCGGGACATACTCCACCACTCCCTTTTGAAGGAGTGCGAGTACCTCTTGCCTGATGAGTGATCTGTGCTGACCCGAGTAACGGGAGAGCAGAGGAGGCCTTGTGGGTGGCTTGTCCACGAATTCGATAAAGTGGCCTTGTTTGACCAATTGAAGAACCCACCTGTCTGTAGTTACAGACTGCCACCCTGGCAGGTGGTCCGCAATACGACCCCCAACCTTGGTGTCCCGTTGATCCTGAGGGGTGGGGGCCGGGAAGGAGTCATGCTGTGGCGGCTGAGGGTCCTGCAGGCTGGGCCGACTTTGCAGGGCGTTGGCCTCGGCCCACGGACGACTTCCCCTGGGCTCTGCGGGAGAAGGAGCCCTTTGTTGTGGGCCGGTGCGGGACTGCTGTCTCTGCATCCGGCCTCGAACACGGCTTTGGTTCTGCCGAAAGGAACTGAGCTTGGGTCTACATGGCTTGGACAGACTGCACCGCCTTCCCGGCCTCTTGAAGTTTGGTGAGGACCTTCTCGAGGACTCACGAAAAAGTGCCTTCTCAGTGGGCAGGCGTCCAGAATGTTCTTCGAGTCCGGGAATCATCCAGAGACACGGGCCAAGAGTGTCTCCGGAGGCATACGCCTGAGGCCGCCGCTCTGGCCAAGGAGTCCGCGGAATCGTACGCGGCTCGCAGCACCTGGGTTCCCACGTCCGAACTCATGCGAAGGAGTTGCAGCAACTCCTCCTTCTGCTCACCTTCTGGCATCTTTTCCGCCAGATCCAGTCCCTGCTCCCACAAGGCATTCTGAAACTGGACCATGTGGGTTAAATAGTTGAGGGACCTAATGGCGCAGGTAGCGGATACGTACGTGCGCCTGCCCATTGCGTCCAGCTGCTTGGACTCTGGGTCCGGTGGCAGAGTGCTCAAATGTTGCGGCCTCTGGGACCGGTCATGTGAGGCTGTAATGACCAGAGAATCGGCCAGAGGATGTGATGCCAAGTACTGGTCCTCCCTAGGGGCCTTGTACAGGTGGTCAGCCTTCTTCGGCATCGCCGGGAACGAGTGTGGATGTTTCCACGCTGCCTTGGTGACGTCCACGAAGGTGTCCACCAAGGGTGGCACCACCACAGGCTTTGGATCTTTTTGCCAAAGATATCTGGCAAGGTGTAGTCTCTCGGGGTCAAGTTCCTCTGTGTCCCAGCCCATGTTCTCCTGGATATGCCTCATAATCTCTGAGAACGATGGGTCATCCGGAGGAGATCTTGGGAGCTCACGTGGGTCCGGAGAAGGGACGCTGATTGGAGAGGGGGATCTGGATCCGTCCGAGAAGTCCGATCCCGTGTCCTCCGTCAAAGGCGAATGGCGGAGTCTTCTGGGTCTCTTGGAGCTGGGTGACCCTGAAGAAGATCTGGATGGAGGTCTCCTCTTGTCTGGTCTACCCCTAGGAGGTTCCACAGGCTCCTGGGGGGAAGGTACTTGGCCTGCAGCCCCGGATGGAGTAGGGGGCGCAGGGGCCGGTGGAGTCGCGGGTGGAGGAGGAGGAAGAGGAGGAGGTGTGGGAACCACATCCTTCTTTATGGTATCCCACCAGTAGGTGAACAGCTCCTTAACCTCTGAAATGCTGAGGTCCGACGACGGACCGGGTGCCAGTGGTCGGTCGTCTGGTTCCGGCGTCGGCTCCCCAGGGGTCTCTGGTTCCCTGGGGGGTGCGACAGGACTGGGTTCGCCAGTCTGGTCCTCGGGCTGGGTCAGCTCCTCCTCCGTGAGCACCTCCTGACAGACGTCGGTGGGAGGCGTAGGGGTTCTCCTCTCTACAGGAATGGGCGTCGGTCCCCCGGCCGGCGTCCATGGTGGCGAAGGCCTAACCGGCGACGGGCGTCTGGCGGTCGTCGGTTCTCGGAACCGGTGGTGCTTGGCCGACGTCGGATCCGACGTCCTCTTGAGTGAAGTCAGCTCTTTGGTCTTCCGCTGGGGTGGAGGGGGCAAGGAGACTGACCGGGCATCTGGGTCCGGATGACGGGATCCGGACTTGTGGTGGTGGTGGCGGTCCCCTGACCTCGGCAAGGCCTTGGAAGCCGAAGAAGAGGAAGGCCTGGAGGTCTTGGTCTGAGGAAGAGAAGAAGAAGTCTTCACCGCAGCAGGGGGAGGCTGAGAGCGGGCCCGGGAAGGGGAGCGGTCGGACCGGGAGTCGGAGCTACGGGAGTTGGAGGCCCTAGAAGGGGACTTTGATCTCACCCTCTCCCTATGCTTTTCAAGGTGTCTCTGGGCTTTTTCCGATGATTCCCCCTTGGAGGCTGAATCCATGGCCTTAACTTTTTCCTCGAGAAAGAACGCTTGCAGGGCCTTCTGGCGACAGATCCAGGTCAGGCTATTGAATCCCTGACAGAAGGTACAGGCCCGGGTGTCGTGATCTGGGCCTAGGCACCGGATGCAGGCCGAATGCGGGTCTTTAAAATGGATTTGCTTAACACAGGCGCACTTCGACGGATGGCCTTCCACGGAGGTTGGAGAGGACATCAGACATTGAAGAAAAAAGACGAACTTTTCCAAATGGAAGAACTTTACCAGGCGTCGCGCGCTAGAAGCGGACGAAGGATTAGAGACATGCAAGTCGACAGCGGGAAAGAACTGGGGAGTTCTAAGCGGGACCCGCCTCATATATGCTATGCTTGGCGTCGGGCGGGACAGACGTCGGAGGTGGTCCCGGCAGAAGACTGCTAGCTAGAAGATTTCCGTGGGGTCCCGACGCCTGCCGGCTTCAGTCCTAATGGTGTTACCTGCTGCAAGAGCTGTATCTCGAAGTAAGATCTAGTTTTTCACTGTGGCTAATAGTCCATTGTTGTGTGACATGATTGCAATAGATTTGATTTTAGGACAAAGTAAACATTTCACCCATAGCATGGTTTATTTTCCTCCAAGATCATCCCAGGGCCTTGAATTGTTAATTTAATTTCGAAAGATCTTGCCCATAAAGAGAATTGATTACCCTGGGCAATTTCAATTGTAGTTGGGATCAAAGTTTGAAAAGTGAAGTTAGAGAAATACTGGTTGACCTGGGTGTTAAGCAATTAATAGCGGAAACTACTAGGCCCAACTATAGATCAGGCGGAGGGACTGTTCTTGATTGGATTTTGACCATTCATGCAGAAAGGGGAAGTGAGGGGAGAGAATTGTTTAACCAGAAAGGCATGCTAAGCCAGAGCTTGTTTCCGGGTGCGACCTGGGAGCACAAGGAAGTTAAGTGACTTGCTCAGGGTTACACAGTATGCAAGTGGGAACTGATGGGATTCAAACCCAGGTCTCCAGGTTTGCAGTTCAGTGCTCTTAACCACTACGCTATACTGCCTAATTAATTGGGAGGTTATGCCAGATATCATGAGTGACCATCACCCTGTTAAATGTGAATGGTCAGTCAGAGAATCTAGAGCCCCCCCCCACCAAAAGTATAATTAATGTAGGAATTTTGCAGAGTTAACCCCCTTGAAAATTGAACATTTGTTCAAGGAAATAGATTGTTATTCTGTCTTTTCAAGTACTAACATTGATGCTATGTGGGATTTTTTTCTGCATTGCCCATAATGCTTTTAATAAAGTTGCACCCTTAAAGAAAATTAGAATTAGATCTCATTAACATGAATGGATGACAAAGGATCTTATTCAACTGATGAGAAAATGAGATAAATGTTGGAAGCAATACAGGGCCACAAAAAATTCTGTTCTTCAAGAGTATAAGAAACTCAGAAACAAATGTAAATCTGAAATTAGGAAAGCTAAAGTCATCTTTTGTTTAAATGTGCAAAATAAATCTATGGGCAATCCCAAGAAAACCTGGGACTTTCTGAATAAAATGATGGGAAGACAAAAAAAAAAAAAAAAGATTTTGTCCCCACTATTTTTCAAGATGGACAAAATATTAGTGACCCCTCACTGGTTTCGGATGTTTTTAATGAACATTTTGGGAATCTTGTTCCCTACAGAACGCCCATAATTCCAGATATACAGGTTACTCACCTGTAACAGGAGTTCTAGGAATGGTATATGTTGTTCATCCACACTCATTGGCAGGTATCCTTGCCGCTTTAAATCTTGCCGGAAGGTCTTCAAGCTTGCTCCTCCCACCCACCCGGTGGTATAACCTCGGCTCGCCCCATGACGCCAGATCTGCCCGCTGGAAGCTCAGGTTGGCAGCGCCGGCCGGGAGGTCGGGAATGGTGATGAACAATATACCATTCCTAGAACTCCTGTTACAGGTGAGTAACCTGTATTTCTAGGACATGGATATGTTGTTCATCCACACTCATTGGCAGACTCCTAGCAGTTCTCTGGGAGGAGGGAGGCAAGACGACACCCCAATACTTACTTGGGAAAGAGAGACTGAGAACCGAGGCCCCAAAACCAGCATCCCGGCGTGACTCAAGGTCGATGTGGTAATGGGTAATGAAGGTGTTTGCTGACTTCCAGGTAGCAGCCCTGCAGATTTCCTGGATAGGGACGTCCCTGGAAGCAGCCACCGATGCAGCAGTATGGCGGTAGAATGAGCTCTTATCCTCTGGGAGGCTCCATGCCCGCCAACTTATAGCAGAGATCTATGCAGGAGGTGACCCACCTGCTTATCGTCCGCTTGGCTGCAGGTCTGCCAGGTGCGGCTTCAGCGTAGGTGACAAACAGCTGGCGAACCTCTCCCCGAATTCCAGCCGCGCGCTCCTTATAATAAGCGAGCGCCCTTCTAGGGTCCAGAGTATGGAGCCTATATTCGGCCTCCGAGGTGTGATTGGGGTAGAACACCGGCAGAGTCAACACCTGGTTAAGGTGAAACTCCGACACCACCTTCGGAAGGAATTTCGGTGGGGCGAGGACAACCTTGTCCCTGTGGAAGACCAGGTAAGGAGACTCGATGGAAGCGCCTGGAGCTCTCCCATCCTTCTGGCTGACGTGATAGCCACCAAGAAGGCGGTCTTCCACGACAGGTGAGAGAGCACACCTGTGCATAGGTTCGAATGGCTTGCCCATGAGCTTTGCCAGTACCAGCAGTAGATCCCACGGAGGTGGGGGTTCCCGCACTGGAGGGGAAATGTGATCAAGGCCTTTGAAAAAGCGCCAGACCACCTTCTCCTGCGCCACCGACTGCTTCCCGCCCGCCGTAAACAGAGATGGCTGCCAGGTGCACCCTAAGGGTCGCCGACCTAAGCCCTGACTAGAAAGGGACCATAAATAGTCCAAGATGCTTGCCAAGGAACAGGAGGAAGGGTCCAAGCCCTTGTTCTCGACACCAAATGGAAAACCTTTCCATTTGAAGGCATAGCATTTTCTGGTCGACTCTTACGGGACGCCTAACTACATTGAGGACCTCGGCGGAAAGACCCAAGGCCTGGAACTCTAGCCGCCAGGAACCAGGCCAGCCAGGTGCAGGGATTGAAGGTCCGGATGGAACACCTTCCCTGATTGACTGAGAGCAGGTCCGGGCGAGCTGGAAGCTGCCGCGTGAGTCCTGGAGCTGAGACTGAGGAGATCTGGTACCAGAACTGGCAGGCCAGTCTGGGGCTATCAGAATCACCTGCGCCTGTCCCTCCTCGCCTTGAGAAGCACCTTGTGGATCAAGGGAAATGGGGAAAGGCGAAAGAGGCCCGGGTCCATTGCCTCGAGAAGGCATCCCCTGCAGCGAGCCCTGCTGAGGGGGCGGGCATGGAACAGACCAGCTCGCTCTCCATGGAGGCAAACAGGTCCACCTGAGGTGTGCCCCAAAGGGAGAACAGATGCTGTACCACCGGCAGGAGAGACCACTGTGGGATGCAGCCCCTATCCGCCCAGGGCATCGGCCAGGGTGTTGGAGGCTCCTGCCACGTGAATGGCTAGGAGATCCGCCTCCAGGCTGCGCACGAGTGACCAAATGCGGAGAGCTCTTGCATAGAAGCATGGAGCGCGCCCGCCTCTGGCGGTTTAGATAGTACATGGTCGTGGTATTGTCCGCCTGGACTCGACCACTTGACCCCGGAGGAACGGAGCAAAGGCGGTGAGAGCTAGGCGGACCGCCCGAGCTCCAGCAGGTTGATGTGGCATCGACTCCCGCTGGGACCAGAGGCCATGAGCCCGGTGTTCCCCAGATGGGCACCCCAACCCATCAGAGAGGCATCGGTCGACAGAGAGACCTGCTGCTCGGGCGGACGAACGGGATGCCCTCCTGCAAATGATCTGGAACGGTCCACCACTGGAGAGCCGCCCACATCCCCTGTGTCACCGACACAAGCTGGTCCAAGGGATCGCAGCGCAGACCACTGGCTGGCCAGTCCCCACTGAAGGGGACGGATGTTCCAGCGGGCCCAACGGACCACGCTGGTGCAGGCCGCCATGAGACCCAGGAGGCGCAGGAAGTCCCGGCAGGGCAATTGCCCAACCAGAAATGATCGGGCAAAGGAGGAAAGAACCTCGCCCTGTCCGGCTGGAGCCGCGCCTGGCTCAAGAGAGTCGAGCTGCTCCGATGAATAGAATCACCTGCTTCGCTCGAGTTCGACTTGGCCTCGCTGATAAGGAGGCCCAGTTGAGAGCAGACCTGAGGGCCAGATCTCTGACCACTCCGCCTCCTTCCTGGAGGGAGCTGCTATCAGCCAGTCGTCCAGGTAAGGGTACACCGACCCTCGGCGCCGCAGGAATGCTGTCACCACTGCCATGCATTTGGTGAAGACCTGGAGCTGGAGACAAGCCAAGGGCATGGCTTGAACTCAAGAGGGATCCTTCCGCCGAAGCGAAGGAATCTCTGTGAGACGGACGGATAGGGACGTGAAAAACGCGCCCTGCAAGTCCAGAGAGCAGAACCACACGCTGCTCCAAGGATGGTATTATCTGAGCCAGAGTGACCATCCTGAAGGTTCGAGACCTTAGGAACTTGTTTAGGTCGTGTAGGTCAGAATGGGGCGCCAGCCCCCGTCTGCTTGAACCAGGAAGTACCTGGACACAAACCCTGGGTCTGAAGGAGGGTCCACCACCTCTTACCACCTCCTTCTGGAGGAGGAGAGATGGCGTCGCTCGACGAGCCGCCAGTGAGGCTGGGATCCAAGCCCCGAGGGGCGACGGCCTGAAGGGTGGTGCCTGTCGAATTCCAGAGGCAGGCCTCTTCCCACCACCTCCAAGACCCACCTGTCCGTGGTAACAGCGGACCAGGCGGAACGGAAGTGCTGGAGCCGCCTCCCACGGGGACCCAGGGTAAGGTGACGGGATGGGGCGACACCCCTCAGCCCCGCCACTGGGCAGGCTTGGAGGAGGGACCGCCGAGGGACCTCCTGGGCCCTTTCCTCCCTGCCTCCTGTTAGAGGAAGCCGGTGGCTTGGGTTTGGGATGCCAAGGCCGAGCCTGCTGGCCCTGACGTTGCTGGGCCGGGCGCGCCGGGGGCACAGAAGGACGAAAGGGCTTAGGCTGTGGTTTGCGGCCTTTGTCCTTCTGAGCGGAAGAGACCGAGTCCAAGGTGGCATTGGACTTCTCGATCCTCTGCAGGTGACCTTCCACCCCAGGGCCGAAGAGGTCAGTCCCCAAAAAGGGAACATCCGCCAACTTGTGCTGGGTATCCGAAGTAAAGGTGGATATCCTCAGCCAAGCCCGCCGACGCATAGCCACTGCGGCCGCCACCGATCTGGCACATGAGTCCCCTATATCCAAAGCAGTCTGGAGCTGCTGTTTGGCCACTGCCCTGCCCTGGTCCCGCACCTGCTTAACCGTGTCTGCAGATCGGCGGGAAGATGAGGGATGACCTCATCCAGGGAGCCCAACAGGGCATGAGAAAAATGTGCCATGAGGACGGCCGAACTGGCCTGACGAAGGCCGAGAGAGGACGCAGCGTAGACTTTTCGCCCGACATAGTCCAATTTCTTGGACTCCTTGTCAGGAGGTTTGTCCACATCCCTGGCGTTGCCGGCGCGCCGGAAAACGCTGTCGGTAACCAACCCCTCAGCAGAGGGGTGTTCCGAAAAACCGGACAAGGAACCGGTAGGGACCGCATACTTCCTGGCCATCCTGGCCGAAGGCGCAGGGCAGGAAGCAGGGCGCTGCCAAAGCTCCAGTGCCGGACCCACTATGGCCTCGGCCACCGGAAAGGCCTCCGTCGGAGAATCCCCTCGGTCCAGAATCTCCGTGAGGGGATACCTGGCCCGTTTGGAAACGGGTTCGAGCTCCATCCCGGTAGACTCCGAGATGAGCCGAAGCAGTCCTAGGAAGGACGACGGGCTATCGTCCATTGACTGACCTCCTGAAGACTCCAAGTCCAGTCGCTGGAGAAAAAGGAGGAATCATCTTCGACTCGAAGAGTCCTCGAAGAGCTGCTCTGGCCTGAGCCACCCTTCACCTGCCGAGGTCGGTCGGGAGTGAGGGTAATGACAGCCGATGGGGTAGACCTTAGTCAATCGAGAATCCTTGGTCGGAGCCCCAATTGGTGGCTGTGGAGGCGGAGGTTCCACCGAATCGGTGGAGCAGCTGGTTTTGGCCGAACAACCGCCTGGGTATAGGCTCCTCGATAAGTCGAGGGGTTGTGTCGGCCGCCCGGACAGTTACTTAATGGCCGGGAAGGCGACGGGTCGGCTTATTCCCGGCCAGGAGGAGTTGTTAAACATAAGGTCCTCGTCTGCCGACGACTTACGCCGAAGCCTCCCTCATCCGAGGAGGAGGACGAGGACGAGGGCGACGCCGCTTATCGCTGGCCGAGACCGAGACCGCCTATGACGGTGGGATCGGCTGGACCGCAAGAGGTCCGAGACCGAGAGTCCCGGAATTCCGGGTCGGCGGGAGGTGTCGGCCGGAACCGCACCCTTCGCTCGGATGGTCCATCCGAGGGCTCCGGAACCGAGGCACAGGCGAGCCCACGGGATCTCAACTCCTCCCGGGGAACCGGGAGAGGGAATTCGGTGCTAAAGGCGACAGCTCGTTCAATGGGTCGAGAAAATCTCGACTTCATCGGTGGGAGTCTCGGTCAACTGACCTGACGGGACACCGTGAGGCCAGTGGCCGGGCCGAGCGTCGACCAAGCCGACGGTCGACGGCCGGGAGAGGGACCTTCCCTCCAAGAGCGCCGACGGAGGGATTACCTCTGTCCTCTTTGGACCGAGAATAAGGTCCAGCAGACGTAGGCCCTTCTCTTAGTGGAGAGGGACAGACAAAGCTCCTTAAAAGAAGCCGTAGGAAGAACCCAGAGAGCGGGATAAATGCCGCGGCCGAGGAAGATACGGCCCGCGCCGCCTCCTCTTCGAGGGCGACCATCCGCTCGAGCTGATCCGCCGAGCCGGCCGCCGCGGACACTGCCAACCGGGCCTCCTTGGACTTCACCGGAGGGAAACGCTTCTCGGGACGGCCCAGTTGCAATCGGGCAGCACGGTCTTCGAGGACGTAGGCCGAGAAAGATGAGCACAGGTCGCAAGCCTGCGGGTCGTGCTCAAGGCCTAAGCAGTAGACACACGTGGAGTGTGGATCCGTCCGAGACATCTTCTGCCCGCATGGGCATCTCCGAAATCCGGGAGTCGATTTGTCCATCGCAGCCGCGAGGGATAGAAGACTGAAGTCTTTTTGCAAAATTTATTTTTAAATCCGCAAACGGAGAAATAGGAACCAGTCGCAAACGCAGAGCGTTAAGGAGGGAACCTGAGCTTCCAAGCGGTAAGGAAGATTCGCGTCATGGGGCGGAGCCGAGAGTTATACCACCCGGGTGGGTGGGAGGAGCAAGCTTGAAGACCTTCCGGCAAGATTTAAAGCGGCAAGGATACCTGCCAATGAGTGTGGATGAACAACATATCCATGTCCCTAGAAAATGGTATTATGCTTGAGAATGCTTGTACTGATACTAGTCCAAAGTTTTATTTTAAGAATGTTACTCCTTCTCTTGTTAAGAGATATATTCTGAAAAACAGTCCGAAACCTTTGCAGGGTCATGATGGAGTAGACTATAGAATAATAAAATTAAGTATAAACTGCTTTGCATACTTTTTATCTCATTTTTTCAATGTGTCATGATGTTTTCCCTTCTAGCTGGAAGTTAGCTACGATAAAACCTATTTTGAAGAGTGGAAGTCCATCCACTGTTTCAAATTAAAATCGACCAATATCTCTGTCACCCATCTCAAAAATTCTAGAAATAAATTGTGATGGATCAAACCCTTGTTTTTCTTGGTAAATATTCTCTTCTTTCTAGTAACCAACATGGGTTTAAGCCAGGTTATAACACTGAAACAGCCTTGGTGGGGTTCATGGGCAGTATACATGGTGCTCTTGATAGAGGGCACTCGTGTGTGGCCCTGTTCGTGGACCTCACCAAGGCCTTTGATTTGGCTGAATTTGACCACCTTTGTGTTGTTCTCCAGGGACATTACCAAGTGATATCAAAATTACTTATGTAATAGATATCATAGAACAATTACTGGCTCAGCTGTTTCCCCAGACTATTTCTTCAGTTTGTGGTGTACCCAGGGTTCAGTCCTGGGACCACTTATCTTTTCCTTTTATGTGAATTCAGCCCCTAGTATTTGTACTCAAACTGAAATGACCCTTTATGTGGATGACACTGTTTTATTCTGTTCTAGTCCAAGTCCTGAGCCTTCCCTCTCTAGTCTTCAGACTGATCTGGGGCATTTGCAGTATTGGCTATTGATAAATCATTTGGTACTAATCTTACAAAAATAAAGGTAATTTTTTTTCCCGTAATAAGAAAATAACTTCTTATTTTCCTTCCATTATTGACAATAAGGGAAATGTTATTGAACTTGTTTCAGTTTTTAAGTATTTAGGAGTAATACTAGATAGTTTAATTTCGAGCCACATATCCAAAATCTTACACCAAAGGTTGGGTTCTTTATATCAGATCAAGCAATTTCTGACTCTCGAATCTAGAAGACTTCTCGTCCACAGTATTAGATTACGGTATTCTAATATCTACTTCTTCCACTAGTACTGTTTTAAATTATCTTCAAATTACATATTCTGCCGTGAGATTTTGGCTAAATATGCCACATCAATCTGACCTATATGATATATATTTGCTATCTTTTGATAATCGAGGTTCCTTTTAAATGGGTATTTTTTTTTTTATATAAAGTAAAACTGGGACTCCTCCCTCCCTCTGTTTCCCTAATGTTTCATAGGGCTCTAAATGCTTTTTCTACTAGGTCCCAGTTTAAAGATTTACCTTTAAAATTCCTTTATTCAAAAAGACTACTGGGCAGAGATCTTTGTTATTCAGAGCACCAACTTTTTTTTTTTTTTTTTTAAACAAGATTCCTATTGAAATCGTTGAAAGTAATTCTGTACAGTGTTTTAAAAAAAGCTTAAAACAGTGGCTTTTCACTCAAGAATGAATGCATCGTTTTTTGCGTTCAGTGTATTCCACTTGCACTTTTATGTGGATAGAGTTGTTTGCTCCAAATTATTGTGTTATCAATATGTATCTTTTTTTTTTTTTAAGATATGACTCGTCACCCGTGAAAATAGGCAGTTTTTGCTCATCTGGTCTACAAGTATAAAAATAAAAATGAAATGAAAGCTGCAGATCCTAGTTAAACAGCCTATTTCTTCCTATCCCAACAAGAATTGCCTGATGTCTGTCCCATGCATTCTTGAATTCGCCCACAGTTTTAGACCTCACAACCTCCTCAGGAAGGCTGCTCCATGCGTCCACCACCCTCTGTGTGAAAAAATACTTCCTCACATTGCTCCTGAGCCATCCCCCTCTATCTTCAAATTGTGTCCCCTTGTTCTTGCACATCTCTTTTTCTGAAAGATGCTACCCTCTTGGACTTTGTTGATTCCACTGAGGTACTTAAAGTTTCTATCATGTCTCCCCCCCTCTCCTCAAGGGCATACATATTAAGCTCCTTTAGTCTCTCCTTGAATGGCTTCTCTTGCAGACCCTGCACCATTTTAGTTGCCCTCCTCTGGACTGCCTCTATCCTGTCTATGTCCTTGCGGAGATGGGGTCTCCAGAACTGGACGCAGTACTCCAGATGGGGTCTCACCAACTGTCTGTACAGAGGGATAACAACTTCTTGTTTTCTGCTGGTGATGCCTCTCCCTATACATCCCAGTATCCCCCAGCCCTCCCAACTGCCTTCTCACATTGCTTGCCAACCTTAAGGTCATCTGATAGGATTACCCCCAGGTCCCTTTCCATTTTTTCTGTTGTTAATACCTCCCTCCCCAATTGTGTACTCTTCCCCTGCGTTTTTGTTTCCCAGGTGCATTATTTTGTACTACTTTGCACTGAATCCAAGCTGCCATACTTCTGACCATTCCTCCAACCTTGCCAAGTCCCTTCTCATCCTTTCCATGCCTCCTTGTGCATCAACCCTGTTGCAGATCTTTGGGTCATCTGAAAGAGGCACATTTTCCTTCCAGTCCCTCTTCAATGTCACTTATAAAGACATTAAAAAGGACTGGACCCAGTACTGAACCCTGCGGTACCTCACACCCCAGCCACCTCAAGTGCCAGACAGCAAGTCCACCTGGAGGCCTTCCAAGACAGTTTCCTCACACAGAAAGCGAGAGAGCCAACCAGGTGGGGGAACATTCTGGACCTGGTACTTCCAGATGGAGAACTAGTCCAAGACACAGAGGTGGAGGACTCCCTAGCAAGAAGTGACCACTGCACAGTGTGGTTCTCTGAAGGAGGTAGCCAAAACAAAATCAAGAGTGGTGGATTTTAAGAGGGCAAACTTTGGCAGGATGGGAATTATTCTGAAAGTGCACTTAGACAATATCAGCATGGACCTGGATGCAGAGCAGAAGTGCAACATCATAAATAGGGGTCTGAAGAGGCCACTATCTCTTGCACAAACAGCCAAAGCAAAAAGACCAGGAACAAGAAACCAAGCTAGTTAAATGGAGAGGTAGTGGAAAAGGTAATGGAAAAGAGAGCAGCCTTTAAAAAGTATAAGAGATCCTACTGGGATAAGGGCAGGGAGGAATACAGTACGTGAAGAAATCCAGGGAGGTGAGCAGAGTAATGAAGCCAAGGCTTCAAAAGAACTAAGACTGGTGCAGGGGTCAGGGAAAAGGAAAAGGATTTTTTCAGGTATATAGGAGACAGGAGGAAGAGCAAGGACCATACTGGAAGGATTATGAAGGAGGAAGGGAGGCATGGTGGGCAGAGCAGGCGCAAGTATTAAACTAGTACTTCTGCTCAGCGTTTACCATGGAGAGGGATGGGCCTATACCTCAGTGGAAGGGGCATCAGTGGGAGAGAAGGAAATGGACATAGAGATTCCAGTCAAAAGGGTGTTGGAGGGCCTAAGGTCGGACAAGGCGCCTGGTCCGGACGGAGTGCATCCTAGGGTACTCAAGGAGTTGGCAGGGGTCCTGGAGGGATCACTGGTGGATTTGTTACAACACTTCCCTGAGTACTGGACGCGTGCTCAGGGATTGGAGGATGGCCCATGTAGTGCCAATTCATAAGAGTGGGCCCAGGGACGTACCTGGGAACTACAGACCAGTGAGCCAGCCACCCACCCTGTGTTATTTTTGTCCCCAACTGTCAGTTTTACTCTATTCTCCCATCCCAGAGATCCACCCCCCGGCGGAGTTGACTATATAAAGACAGTGTGTGGATGTGTGTATTGGGGCAGTGCCCAACCCCACCCCAGCAAAAAATGAAAATGACGTACACACCATAATTCTTGATCTTCTTGGATGAAGTCTCCAGCACTCATTCACACTAACAGGACTATGCCGGAGGCGGTAGGACACAGAAGCCTTCAGGCGGACTGGCTCAGAGGTAGAACCGCGCATGCGCGGCAAGGCTGGCTTGCACCATATAGGCCATCTCTACATCGACCACTGAACCGCATCAGCACTTTTTTTTTTTTTTACACACACACACACACAGAGGAGGAGCAACGTAAACCAACCTAACCAGGACATCAGATAGTTCATATGACCCATGTAAAAAGGGTCAACTCAACAGTACCTTCACAGCTCAGCCAACAACGGAGTGAAGACCAGAAACAGGATGAGTTAGCTCTGGGGATGGTGGGTGGGCATATGAATGAGTGGTGGCAACTTCATCCAAGAAGATCAAGAACTACGGTAAGTACATAATTTTCATATCTTCCTGGACTAAAAGTCTCCACCACTTATTCACACTAATGGGAGAGTACCGCGCTAAAAATCAATCCCCAAGCAGGGCGGCAGGAAAAAAGGGAGCTCACTTAGGTCAGAAGTCCATTAAGGATCATCCTGCCAAAGGAATGGTGCTGTCTGGCATGGACATTCAGGGCACAGTGCTTCATGAAAGTGTGTACAGAGCTACAAGTAGCTGCAGTGCAGATGTCTGCGATGGGTACATTCCAAATCTCCGCCAGGGATACCTCGACTGCTCTGGCAGAGTGGCATGCTACTAACCATGCTGAACTACTTTTGATGGCAACAGGCTGACCAAGCAGGGCCATGCTGAATGAAACAAAGTTATTTGGATTTGCGAGTCTCTTTCGTTCTGTCGATGTAGAATCGCAAAACCCTCTTGAAATTCATTCTAGGAATTTGCAAAGTAGGTCAGAAGGACCAAAGGTTGGTTAAGGTGAAATTCAGAGATCACTTTGGATAGGAATTTAGGGCGAGTTCTGAGAACTGCGTTATCCCTGTGAAATACTGTGGTGGTGATGGGGGTAGTGGGGGGTCAGTGACCAGGGCACGTATTTCAGAGACCCTGCGAGCAGAAATAATGGCCACTAGAAAGGCTATCTTCCAAGTCAGGTACTTCAAGTTGCTAGAGGCTCAGAAGGTTTACGAGTGAGCATGTCTAGCACAAAGATTGATATCCCATGCGGCCTCCTGACTGGTAGCCTAGTTTGCAGGATACCTTTAAGGAATCCGCTGACTAGTGGTAACCAAGCTATCGACATATTCAGTACTGGCTCCTGATAGGCAGAAATCATGCAGAGGTGTACTTTCACTGTCGAGTATTGCAGTCCTGCATTTGACAGGTCTAGGAGGTACTCTAATACCTTACTTGGTGGGCAAATAAAGGGGTCTAGGGCAGACTTTACTTACCAAATGGAAAACCGCTTCCACTTTGCAGTTTAAGTCTTCCTAGTGAACAACTTACGAATCGCCAAAAGGATTTTGGAGATTCTCCGAGAGACGTTAAACCTACCCACTTCCATCTCCAGGAGCTAGGCATGGAGATGAAGGGATCTCAGGTTGGGATGGACCACCAGACCTTGAGTCAGGAGGTCCCTCTATAGAGGAAGTTGCCTTGGAGGGACTTCCTACAATCCGTTGATTAACGGAAACCATCTGACTAGGCCAGTATGGGGCGATGAGAATCATATTGCTCCAAGCCTCTAACTTGAGTAGCACCCTCTGAATTAAGGGAAGAGGAGAAAATGCGTACAGAAAGCATTTTGTCCACCGCAGTCAGAATGCGCCCTGACAAAAAGTGCCAGGTTCTGGATTTCTGGAGCAGAATAGAGACAGTTTTGCATGGAGTGGGAACACAGAGATCCAGGTCCAAAGTGCTGCACTCTTCGAATGGCGACTGCACAACGCCAGATTCGACACACCACTCGTGTAGATCCTCCTCCGTTCTGCTGAGGCGGTCCGCCAGATCGTTCTGGATTCCTGGTAGGTAGACTACCTGGGTCAGGGCGTCATGCTCGAGACACCACTCCCACACTCTCATGGCTTCTCTGCACAGAGGATAAGAAAGCACCCCACCCTGCTTGTTGATGTAGTACATCACAGCCCTGTTGTATGTATGAAGAAGTATCACTTTGTGATAGAGGACAGCCTTCACAGCTTGGGTAGAATACAACATAGCTCTCACATCAGGATATTTATGTGCAGATGAGACTCCTCGTGGCTTCACAGACCCTGGGTGCGGAGGACCTGACAGTGAGCTACCCAACCGGTCAGAGATGCATCTGTTGTGATGGTGATCTGCGTCGCCAATGGGGCAAAGGGAAAACCTCGGAGAAGGTTGTTCTCCTGAGTCCACCAGGTGAGTGACCATGTTAGTGGCTGTCACCTTGATGTGGATGCATTGCGGATGTGTGGTTGGAGACCACCAAGTACTGAGCATCCACTGTGTGGTTCCTCCTGTGTAAACGGGCTAAAGGCACTGTGAACACGGACAATGCCTTAAGACCTGGTATCCACTACATCGAGAGAGAGCTTGAACAGAGTTGTTCTCCTTGATGAAGTGAGCCTCTAGAGAATGCCATTCCTTCTGTCCTCCGGAAGGAAGGCTCTTACCTTGGAGGTGTCCAGAAGTGTTCCTATGAAAAGCAGCTGTTGAGAGGGCTGAAGCTGCAATTTTTCCAAGTTCAGTAGAACTCCCACGGATGTGAGTAATTTGGAACTGTAGAGATAGATTCCTGTGTCCCCTTGTCTGGAAGGACTCGCTAGGAGTCAGTTGTCCAGGTACACCTGAATGCTGAGTTTTCCGAGATGTGCAGAGAGTACCACAAAGCACTTTGTAAAGACTTGTGGCGCGGAGGAAAGCCCAAAAGGGCAGGACTCTGCATTAATAGTGCTGACCCAGAGCCACAAAACGTAGGTATCTGTGGTGGTTTGGGTGCACCAGAACATGCTGTTAGGTGGCCTGTATGTCCATAGATGCCAACCAGTAATTTTAATGAACAAGAGGCAGTAGTGCTCCCAGCGAGATCTTGAATTTTTCTTTGAACAGGTATTTGTTTAACTTCCTTAGATCTAGGATAGGGCACATGCCACCCATTTTCTTTGGAACTAGGAAGTAGTGGGAGTAGAAAAGTACAGTTACTTAAGAACGTACTATAGGAGTAGATCTTCGAGAGAAGCTCCTGCAGCAGGTAACACAGTTAGGACTGTAGCCGGCAGCCGGCAGAACCTCACAGCAATCTTCTAGGCAGCAGTCTCTGGCGGGGACCACCCCTCAATGTCGGCCCGCGCCCGATGTGCCCCAGTTCTTCCTCCGCAGACTTTGGCATCCAGACATAAAGTGATCAAACCAAGAACGGGGGTCAATACCTCGGAACAAAGCCAAGAAGTAACAGTCGGCGTAGGGTCGAGCGCAGTACGAAACTTCCTGTAGGGGAAAGGAGGGTGGGAAATATACTTCTGCAAGAGCTCTTGAAGATCTACTGTCACGATAGCAGTGTAGACAGCACCAAGGAAGGCACCACATAATCAAGCTGGCCCAGCCACTCCTTTCACATACCAACGGTCCCAGGCCTGAAGGCCCCGGGACCCAGTCCACAGGCAATGGCAGTGAAGACAACCGCCGAACCCACTGCTCCACAAGAGAGGCCCAATGATGAAACTGCTCACCAGAAGCCCCACGGGGCCGGGGAAGGACTCCAAGGCAGAGGATCGCGGCCAATAGGGATTGAGGCCACAAGTGACCCTGGAGCCAGGGTAGGCCTACTGTACCCTGCTACAGAAGATCTCCATGCAGACACACCAGAGGGCAACCTCGAGCAGTACCGCTTCTTCTTCGACCGGTGGGAGGAAGAACTGTAGCTCAACTGGCGACGAGCCCCCACTGACCGGGATCGGGCCCGCTTCTTTTTGTGATTTCAGAAGGACCATCCTTCCTCCCAAGTACCGGATTGCCCGTGGTCGCCCCCCTCCCCCCAAAAGGGCGGCGGATCAGAAACAGCTTTCAAGCGAAGTCTCCCCACCATCACTGGTTCACAGTCTACTCAGTCGATGGCGGGCTGAAGAAGACTAAAAAAAAAAAAGTTTAAAGGAAAGTAAATACTACTAAATACACTAAACTTAATAAAATACTGAACTACTAAAGCAGTCGTCTTATGGACGTGAAGGTCCGACTTCAGTGGGCGGTATTATTACTAAAAACACACTACGTGAGTAAAGAGGTAGTGACGGTTGGAGGCTGATGCAGAGATAGCCCGTAAGGCGTGAGAATACAAGATGCGTCCTATCACGTGCCGGCCCTCCTTGAAGATTTTTTGTTCCCCGGCTGGTACTAGACCTCGGTGTAGTCCCATTAGTGTGAATGAGTGGTGGAGACTTAGTCAGAAAGATCACAAATTTTGTGTTTTACTTCACCATGGTAGCGGTCCTCCATATGTTTTTGGACTGCTACCATTGGCGCTGTTTACAATGGCATTTCTTCATGGGCGCAGTTACTGTTGGCGCTGTTTTTCCTGCCCGGTTACCAAAGAATAAAATTAAAAAAATAAAATAAAAAAAAAACTCTGAAATGTGTTATTTATTCCTTGGGAAGTGTGTATATTCACTAGGAACACATGCAAAAAAATAATTTACTATAGTAATAGTTCTTTTTCCAGGGGGATCCTTCAGTATGCTAGACATATGCAGCATTGCCAGCTGGGTTCAGCTGCCTCGGAGGTGGAGTTTATGCCAATGATGAAAAGGAATTAGCCAAGCAGACTATAGCTGGAGAGTGCTGCCTGTAGGTGCTGCTGTTAGTCATATTCATTTTGTAGCGAGGGACAAAAGGCCCCAAAACCCAAGTCTAACCTAGAACTATAGAAACAAGAATGCGTCAGTGCCAAATGTTCAATGCTTAGTAAGCAAGTTCTTTTTGTTAATTCTGACAACTTCTGAAGATACTTTCAGGATTCGCCTCATAGGACATGTACCCTTTACAATATATTGGCAAAAATGTCATTTCTCACCAGAGGTGCAAGCGCACATCTTTCCAGGATTTTAAAAATGACATCACGTTTATGAGGTGGTGTGGAATAACGGCTATGTTGAACGTTCAGAGTCAAAATATTGAAAATTAGCAAAGTTATGAGTGAACGCTGTGTTCAGTCATAACCTGGGCATCGTACCGTATTTGTACACCAAATTTTCAGCACAGCCTTCTTATTACCCCACCTAATGGACACGGCAGGTGAAGATTTTCAAATCCCCGCCAAAATATCATTCCATACCACCGAAACATCATTCCACACCACGGGTTCGAAATCACATTTTGGCCAGGATTTGAAAAATGACAGCTGTCACATTCATGAGGTGCTGTGAAGAAATGGCAATGTTTAAAATTTAGGGACAAGATATTGAAAATCACCAAAGTTACAAGCCTGCATTCATAAATTTTATGTAGGCTCATAACTTTGTTGTTTAATATTTTTGCCCAAAATGTTCAACATAGCCTTATGACCCCACCTTATGAACAAGGGCAGAGAAATTTCTCAACTCCCGCCCGAAAGGTGATTCTGTGCAGTGACATCACCTTTCATGACATATTTGCCTAATGTCAATAACTGTTCATGAGGTGAGGTCCCAACAAAGGCATGTTGAAAATTTGGGGCAACAATATTTAAAAATTGCTAAATTAGCCAGCCCAGTAGGTGGAGGGCTGAGGAGGCATCATGCCTTACCTCCTGCCATGCCGGCGACCCGTGTTCGCAGTGCAAGCGGACCGCCAGGGGTCGGCTGGGGAAGGAGAGGATTGAGCATCCGAAAGACCACTCTCCTCTCCTGGGGAGGGGTGGGGAGAGAGTCCGCTGTCTGCCTGACCTCTAGCACAGGCTGAGGGCTGGTACAGCGAGCCCACACGTAGGGGTCGGTTCCGGGGCAGACGCCCAGCATGCCACATACAGAAATGTGCTCGTCTCAGCCACTGGAGTCACTGCAAGCCACCGCACTTGGGGGGACGGGCAAAAAGGAGGAGAAAATAACATCAGCTGGCAGGATGAAGCCAGCCCCTCGCAGGCTCTGCACCTGGCTAGCTGGCACCTCGCTAGTGTAAGAGGCAAGTCCAGTGGACACCGGGGTGATGGGGCTGGGAGCCGGGCAGAATGGGCTGGGTGGCAGGAGCATAAAGAGAATGAAAAATAAATTGCAAAGTTATGCCACCAAGTTCAAATCCCACTGAACTGCATACCTAATATCCTCAGTTCGTAGTCAAGCATTGCAGAGTGAAGACGTATCTGCAGTAGAGAAAGGATTACAGTCAGACCCCTGGTGGGTAAGAAAGAGCTGGGGGGTGCGGAGCGGGAAGAATAGCAGCACAACAAATATCGATGGAGATTTTTTTTTTTTTCCCTCTCTTTTTCCAGGTTTTTTCACATACATACACACACACACACACACACACACACACACACACACACACACACACACAGGACAGTTTTCATTTTTAGAGGACACTGGGGGATTGGGCACCCCCAGAGTCAGCGTTGTTTGTGTGTGGGGGTAGGGAGTTGCTGAGAGAGAGGGTTGGTTGGGGGAAGAGTTGCAGGGGCCCCCAGCAACAGACACCGATGGATGGTTTTCTTTGTTGCAGGCTATTTAAAAATAAAAACTAGTAGATGGTATTGGCGACACTGGGGGATTGGGCACCCCCATGGTCAGTGTTATGTTTGCGGGAGGCAGTGTGGGGTAGGGGTGCCAAGAGGAGGGTCAGGTGGGGGGTGCCATTAGACACCAGGGGAAAAAACAGGACCTATTTAAATATCCATTGAAATACACTGAGCCTGTCTGATCCGAGAAGTGCGCCTCCTAGGGAAGAGTAGGTGGATGTGAAGGGACCCAGGATAGGGAACATTTAGAATCAGAAGCCTGAACGCTCATGTATAATGCGCTTCTTCCTGCAATACTGTAGTGCTAGCCTGTTACTGCTTTTATTTGTCTATGAACTCTGTGCCTGAACTATGTCCTGTACCCCTGTACACTTAAACCAACCCTTTGATGCATTTGTGACTGCTTGCACCCTGTTGTAACTGGAAAAATGTTTAATAAAGACTATATTTACTAAAAGAGAAATCCACTGAGCCGCATACCTGATTTCCTCAGTTCACAGTCAGGCGCTGTAGAGTGAAGTCGTGTCTGTGGTCGAGAAAGGATTACAGTCGGACCGTTGGTGGGTAAGTAAGGGCTGGGGGAGGGGTTTTGGGGTGGTGGGTGCTGAGTGGAAGGGTCGGTGGGGGGTGAATAACAGTGCAATAGACATCGATGGACATTTTAGTTTTTTCAGGTTTAACCAAAAAAACAAACACGACCGACAGTTTGCATGTCTTAAGTGAAGACACTGTGGGATTGGGCACCCCCAGCATCAGTGTTTGAGGGAGGGGGAAGAGTTATAGGGGCAGCATCAATAGACATCGATGGACTGTTTTCTTTGTTGCAGGGTATTAAAAAACAAACAGGAGGTGGCGCTGGTGACACCGGGGGATTAGGCACTTCCGGTCTCAGTGTGGGGGGATACGGAGAGGGAGGGGGGTGCCACTAGATACCAGGAAAAAAACGGGAACATGGGGAAAATAAGTCTTAGCTCGTGTATTGTGGCTAGGGGAATGTGAGGAATGTCCGTGACTTCAAGGCATGCGCATCAGTATGGATGGTAACACACATGCTGGGGTTACGGTTCCAAAGACAGGCTCCTGACGTTGAAGGTTGCTCAGCTATTTGCTGATACGGCTTCATGCAAATCAGTGGACCAAAGCCCTCTCTGATTGGAGTGGCTTCGGTCCTTTGAAGTACAAGCAGTTTCAGCCCACAAAGCAGAGTTGCGTCAGAACCACAATGGGTGGTCAGTGGTCTAGACTGCCAAGCCCGATACTGAAAACTGCAATGGGCTCAGCACTGACACACCCAAAATCCCCTTGCACTCATCACAAAACGTTTGTTGCATGCGCATCAAACGTAAAAATTGGAAAAAGGAACTCGCCTTTAGGCGGACTATATACACTATGCTTCACTACAGAACATTACACATGCTAAGGCTCCCCGTAAAGAAATTTGGCCTGTGGCATGGACTGCAGAACTATTTTCAGCTAGGTTATGTGAGGGGAGGATGGGGGGTCAAGCATATGGAGGATCCCCTGGAAGAAACAATATTACTATGGTAAATGTTTTCTTCTCACCCCAGGAATCCCTCAGTATACTCCACTAATGCAGATTGCAAAACAATGTAGTTGGGAGGAGGGAACAGAACCTATTTTGGGAAACGGTTCTGCAGGACTGCAGTGCCAAATATGGCATCTGATCTGGACTGTACATCCAAGTGTGTGTTAGTCCCTCAGAAGTATACTTATTCACTATGAGCACACAACCTAAAGTGTGTTACTCCATGGGAAGTGTGTATATTCACTATGATCGCACACCCTAAAGTGCATTATTCACAATGGTCATACACTCTGCAGTGTGTTATTCCCTGGGAAGTGTGTATATTCATCGTGGTACCCCCCCCCCATCCCGTCACTGGGCAGGCTATGAGTCGGAGGAAGGACCGGCTGAGGAAACAGCAGTACCTCGACCACCTGGTTTCCAGATGATGGAGGATGCCACGCATCAGCCTGCTGCCCAGCTGGGGGCTGGGACAGCGTGGCCGCTGGGGCACAGAGGGGCCAAAAGTGCTTCTTCCTTTGGACCATGCAGCTCTTGAGAATCTTCTGGGTTGAGGTAACAAAGTCCAAGGTGGCACTAGACTTCTCAGTGCAAGTAAGGTGTCCTTCCACCCCCATCCCGAACAAGTCTGTGCCCAAGAAGGGAATATCCGCCAACTTGTGCAAAGCATCTGCCATAAAGGTTAAGGATCCTCCGCCAAGCTCTACAGCACATGGTCACTGCAGCAGCCACAGACCGGTCACAGGAGTCGCTGATGTCCATGGCTGTCTGGAGCTGCTGCTTAGTCACCGCTCGACCCTGGTCCTGGACCTGCTTGACTGGGGTCTGCAAATCAACCGGGAGCTGGGAAAGCACTTCATCAATGGTGCCTACGAGGGCATGAGCGAAGTGGGCTATCCAAAGGGCCAAACAAGCTTGCCGAAGGCAGAAGGAAAAGGTCACAGACCTTTCTGGCCATGTGATCCAATTTCTCGGATTCCTTGTCAGAGGCTTATCAATGTCCCCAACGTTGCCAGTACGCCAAAAAAAAAAAGTCAGCCAGCCACCAGACCCTCGGCCAAGGGATGTTTAGGTAAAACCCGACAGGGAACCAGAAGGGACCACATACTTGTGGGCCATGTCTGTCAACAGCTCAGAGCAAGAGGCAGGGTGCTGCCAAAGCTCTAGAGCAGGGCCAAGAATGGCCTCAGCAACCGGGAAGGCCTCCCCAGGGGAGTCACCCTGGTCGAGAATCTCAGTTACCAGGTACTTACCCATTTCCGGACGGGCTCCATCTGGAGTCCCGTAGATTCAGAGATTAAGAGGAGCAGGCCCAAGAAAGAAGTGGGACCATGCTCCGGGGACAAATCCTCTCTGGACTCCGAGTCCAATGGACAGGAGTGTAGGGAGGAGCCCTCAGACTCCGAGTATTTGCCAAAGAGTGGTTGACTGCCAGAGTCCCCACTGAGCCTACATGGTCTGTCGGGAGTCACAGTGAATGACAGCCAATGAGGAAGTCTGGAAGCGGTATGGGGCACCCATCGGGGGGGGGGGGCCCACTGGCGGCTCCAGCTGCATGGACGGAGAAGCCATAACAGGTTGAGCCAGAACTGGCCAAGCCATAGTAGGCTAAGGCCTGGGTGAAAAGAGCCTCAGAAGAGCCGGAGTGGGGGGGTCCGGGAGCGGCTTAACCCAGGCAAACATGAGCCGATGCCACATGAGCTCCTTGTAGTGCCAATGCATTTTGTGGTGGAGCCTCTCCTCGTCAGAGTGGGAATGCCTATGTCGACGTGGGCTGCTCGACTCGGGGCTTCAAGAGAAAGATCTCGACTGTCGGGGAAAACAACTGAGGGTCTTGGAAGGAGCCAGGGAATGCCAAGGAACCTCCTTTGTTATCGGGTCCCAAAGGGTGTGGACCGCATCAGCAGGCCAGTTCAACCCACCCTGAGAGGTGATAGGCAAGACTGAAGTCCTAGAGAGGGAGGCATCTGCCTCTTCTGGCGACAATGCCTCGACTGGGTTGAGAAAAAATCTTGACAGGTTGGTCGACTGGTGTCCCCACCAACTAGCTAGATGGGGAGACCGTGGAGGCAGCGGCCTGTGCCGAAAGACTGACCATAGTCAAAATCTTCTTTAGTGTCCTTTTCCGAAGATTAGAATGTTGTGCCCTTAGAGGGGCCCTGCCCAAAAGTGGGAAGGGACCGCCACAAGTCACAAAATGGCCATTTATTTATTTATTTTTTTATTTATTGGATACAATCGGAATTACAATCCTTTGAGTCACAGACTCTTTTGCAAAGGCTCCACTTCGGTTACAGAGGGTGGAGGGTAAACAAATACAAAGAACGCACAGTAAACAGGTAGAAATTCGTAAAACAGTACTGCAAGTGCAGTCCAGGCATAATCTTAGTTAACTGGTGGTAGTAGTGGGCATCGATACAGGATAACCCTTGTCAGAGAGATAAAGGATGCTGACTCTTGGGATCTATCGAGACCCTGTGTCATGTTTATTGGGGGTATGAAAATACCAGAGGCGGGCAGGAAGTTAGTCACAGTCGCAATTTTCTGACTCCAGGGCTGATTTGAATTGGGAGAGGCTAAGGGTCTGAGAGATGGGGGGTAGTGTGTTTAGCCAAAGAGGGGCACAGTAGCGAATGATCTTTGCCCAAGGGATGTTCTACAATGGGGACCAAGAATGAGGAGGATGCTAGAGTCTAGTGTTATGCCAGGGTGCATGCAGACTACTGAGAGAAGGCCAGGGCGCCAGCTGGAGATGGATCTTTTTCGCTAGAACGCAGGAGCGGTACTTAAGTCTTCCTTGGAAGTTTAGCCAACCAGCCAGAGCGTAGAGCTCACAGGTATGTGTTAATCTGTCTCCAGGTAGAAGAAGGTCACCTGTGGGCCAGTGACCATCACATGGTATGGTTCAATTTGGCTACTACATCTAAATCATCCCATTCCAAGGCAAAAATATGGGACTTCAGAGGAGCTGACTTTGATAAGATGGCCAACAGAGTTAAGCTAGCCCTGGCAAAAGAAACACAGGTGAGGGGGTACAGGCAAAGTGGGCAAGCATTAAGGATGCAATACTTGAAGCAACATCCCATTGTGTTAGACAGAAAAGGAAGTGCAAAAGAAGAAGGAAACCACTTTGTTCTCAAACACAGTAGCAGAAAAGGTCAGAGCCAAAAGGCTGGCCTTCAGGAAATATAAGGGAACACAGCAGGATGAAGATAGGGAGGCATACCAAACTGCCCTAAGGGAAGCAGGGAAGGCAGTAAGGCAGGCAAAGTCCCAAACTGAGGAAACACTAGCATTAACAGTAAAAGAAGGTGACAAGACTTTCTATAGATACATTAGTGAAAGGAGAAAGTCCAGAGGGGTATTGCTAAGCTTAATGGAGAAAAGGGAGCATGTGAGGAGGAGGAGGACCCTGTAAAGGCATCTATCCTAAATAGATACTTTTGCTCAGTATTTACTGAAGAGAAGGTAGGGAGGCCCACAGCTCAGCATCATGGACACGGGGAGGGAGGTGAGCACTACTCCCTTCACAAAAGAAAGGGTCCTACAAGAGCTTGCTAAGCTCAGGGTGGATAAGGCAATGGGACCTGATGGCATACATCCCAGGGTACTTAAGGAGCTAAAGGAGGAACTAGCAGAGCCATTAGCAGAATTGTTTAGTGAGTCTCTGAGCACAGGAGAGGTCCCAGAAGACTGAGAAGGGTTTCATGTGATCCCGCCCACAAGAGTGGTAGCAGGGAGGAGGCGGGAACTACAGACCGGCCGTCCTACTCAGTAGTGGGCAAGATTATGAGGCACCTTAAGGAAAGGATAGTGCAACATCTGGAATCCATAGGGCACAGGATCCAAGACAGCATGGGTTTACAAAGGAAGGTCCTGTCAAACTAATCTCATAGATTTCTTTGACTGGGTAACCAGAGTGGTGGACCAAGGGGGAGCAGTTGATGTCGCCTACCTTGACTTCAGCAAAGCTTTTGACACTGTTCCACATAGAAGATTGATAAATAAGCTGGGTAGGCTCGAGGTGGTCAGAAGTTGGTCAACTGGGTGGCAAACTGGTTGACGGGCAGAAAACAGAGTGGTGGTGGTAAATGGTATCAGTCAGAAGAGATGCAAGTCACAAGTGGGTACCTTCAGGGATCAGTCCTGGGGCCAGTCCTCTTCAACATCTTCATTAGTGACCTTGCAGATGGACTAGAGGGTAAGGCTTGTCTGTTTGCAGATGACACCAAGATCTGCAACAGAGTAGATGATCCAGATGGGGTGGGCAGAATGAGAAGAGATCTGGATAAACTAGCAGAATGGTCAGAAGAGTGGCAACTGGGATTTAATGCAAAGAAGTGCAAAATCATGCATATAGGAAGAGAAACCCTGAAGCCACCTATAGGCTGGGAGGAGTTGCTAGCAGTCACAAAGGAAGAAAGAGACTTGGGCATCATCATCACTGATGACCTAAAATCATCCAACAGACCTCTAAAGCAGTAGGTAAGGCTAGGGGGTGTTAGGGTGTATTAGTGGAAGTATCACAATCGAATAAGAGGAGGTAATAATCCCTCTGTACAAGACACTGGTTAGGCCCCATCTGGAGTACTGCGGCAGTATTGGAGGCCACACCTTCACAAGGACATTAACCAAATTGAGGCAGTCCAGAGAAGGGCAAACCAAATGGTACAGGGACTGCATCAGAAGACACATGAGGACAGATTAACAGAGCTCAATATGTATACCCTTGAGCAAAGGAGGAGAGAGGTGATATGATCGAGGCATTCAAACACCTTAAGGGCATAAACAAGGTGAAAGAGTCTAACATGTTTAAATATAAGAAAATAGCAGGACAAGAGGACACAGCATGAGATTAGAGGAGGCCGATTAAGGGGAATGTGAGGAAATTCTTTTCACAGAAAGGGTGGTGGATGCATGGAATGGCTTACCACAAGAAGTGGTGGCTATGAATACAGTGCAGGGCTTCAAACAGGCATGGGATAGGCATAAGGGAGCAATACAAATGACTATGAATAGATAGGCCACTGACAGAGCAAAGGCCGATGGCACATTTATAAGGTAGAAAAAGAAATGGGCAGACTGGATGGGCCTTGCGGTCCTTATCTGCCATCAACTTCTATGTCTATGTTTCTATGTTTCACACCCGGTGACTAGGCGGTAAGCTTTATTCAAAGCAGTGTTGATGCTACGAAGGGCAGTAGGGTCCGCACAGCCGTATATCACTATCCCGTAGTCTATTAGGGAGAGGATAGAGGAGGAGACCGCAAGTTGCATGGCCTGTGTGGGTAAGCAGTCTTTAAGTCTGTAGAGGATACCCACTCTAATGTTAACAGTGGAGGAGAGAAGTTGTATGTGATAATGGTAGGAGAGGGAGGTGTCTAATGTAATTTCCAGGTATTTAAAACATGTAACATGTTCAAGTGGGGCTCCTTGTTTGTTTTTGATTAGGAGAGCCGACTGGCTGTGCGGACTTTGTTCGTGTGCAAAGATCATGGATTTTATTTTTTGATAGTTGATGATCAGGCGGTGTTCAGTGAACCAGGTTTCTAGCTCCCTGAAGAAACCCTGAAGAGCTCGTTGGAGGGCACTCGGCTGTGGGTGTTTCCAAAACACTACCGCATCATCAGCGTAGAGTAGCAGGTTACTGCTACATGACTTGGGGAGAGCGTTTAAAAAGAAGGTGAATAGTAGAGGGCCAAGAATAGACCCCTGTGGGACACCTGAGGAAACTGTTTTACAGGAGAAGATAGTGGTATTTATCCTTACTTGCTGTGACCGGCCTAGTGCCATGTGTAGGCGGTGCCAAAAGAAAGCGGGATAAAGGCCGAAAAGGCCTGCTCCATAGCCTCTTTAAAAGCCGCAAGTTGTTCACCAGACCCTGCAGCCGTGGAGGCTGCCCGACGGGCGTCCCAGCAAACGGGGGCGTGGGGGGGAATCACGTTCATCTGGGTGCCCTAAGAGAAGCAGAGCATGCCAGTCTTCTAAAGTAGAAGGGTGCAAGGTGCAATAAAGGCCACATATCTGGGGATAGAGTTCGTTGCCTAGGCAGTAGACACACGAGGTGTGTGGTTCTGTCAGGGACATATTCTGTCCGCACTCACACTTCTTAAATCCCAGTGCCAACTTCTGGTTATCCATGTTGGAGATTGAGAAATCGGCTGAAGACAAAGTAATTTCACAAGATTTGCAAAGGTTTGAAGCAAACTGCCTACTTAGCACAAAGAGCGGGAAGAAGAAAACCTTCTTCCAGTGTAAAGGAAGAACTGACACCACAGGGTAATGCAGAGAGAGTTACCACCCGGGTGGGTAGGAGAAGCCAGCTTGAAGACGTTCTGCCAAACCTTAAAGGGAAAGGAACACTCCCAAAAGTGTGGACAGTACATCATATCCACTTCCCTAGAATGTGTTATTCCCTGGGAAGTGTGTATATTCACTATGGCCACGCACCCTGAAGTGTTTTTTTTTCCTGGGAAGTGTGTATATTCCCTATGAACACACACCCTGAAGTGTGTATATACAAGTAAGCAATAAGGCATGATGGGGTGTACATGGAACACATTTTACCACACAGCCAGGGGCGTAATAAGGCACGAAGCCATGTGACTTTATCCACTAACCGTGCGGTAAAATGTGTTCCACGTACATCCTGGAGTGCCTTATTGAGCTTATAAAATGGGCTTTTTTTTTTTTTTACTTTTTACAGTTGATAAAAGCATGTTTATATGTAGAAACGATAGATTTACTTATGTGTATTTATGATAAAATAGTCCTTCAGCCCACTATAAATGTCACTGTATTGTTGCCTACTTTCTTCCTGCCCCCCCCACATTCAAGATATGGAATGTCTGTCATAGAATGTTTACCATGGAATACATGGATTCAAAATTCTGCTTGGTTCCACTGGCAGAATGCTTCTCTCCTAACACCCTGTACACACAGACAACAAAGGCCTTTGTTACAGCCAGAGACTCAATTATCTCACTGTCAGGACAAAAAGAAAAGAGTTCCCTGATGAGCAGGTAAAGACAGAAGGGAGATTTTTCACTGTCAGCAAAGAAACAGTTGTAGTGAAAACTATGAACAATACTTATTGTTCCTAATTTGTTCCTGTGCGTAAAGAGAGTGTGATAATCACAAAAAACATTTAATGAATTTATTTTATTTAAGGTAGTTTTATCTTTAGAGCTCAGTTGAAGTAGTTTTTTTTTTTTTTTTGGTAGCAGCCATGTTTGTGGTGGAAGATCAGTTCTGGCTGTAGACGGCCAACTGAAATGCCTGTGTTCCAAATGCCCATTGATCTGGGTTCCAGACTTCACTGCTGAGTAGTAGTTTTTTTTTTTGTTTTTTTTTTTTTAAAGCATGTGTAAACCATATTTTTACACATAATTAAGAGCCAATCAGACTACATGATTTTACCCTGCCATTTTACAAAGTATGTTATTCCATTGGAAGTGTGTATATTCACTGTGGCCACATACCCTGAAGTGCATTATTCCCTAGGAGTGTGTATATACTTACTATCAGCGCACACCCTGCAGTGAGTTATTCCCTGGGAAGTATGTATTCTTCACTATGGCCACATACATTGAAGTGTGTACTCCCCTGTTAAGTGTGTATATTCACTATGGCCACATATCCTGAAGAGTTATTCCCTGGGAAGTGTGTATATTTTCACTATGGCCACACACCCGTAAGTGTGTATTTTGTGGAAATGTGTATTTTCCCTATGAACACTCACCCTGAAGTGCATTTTTCCCTGGGAAGTGTGTATATTCACTATGGCCACACACCCTGAAGTGTATTACTCCCTGGAAAATGTATATATTCATTATCAACACACTCCCTGTAGAAGTGTATATATTCTGTGGCCACACACCCTGAAGTATGTTATTCCCTGGGAAGTGCATATTATTTACTATGGCCACACACCTTGAAGTGTGTTATTCCTTGGGAAGTCTGTATATTCACTATAGCCACACACCCTAAAGTGAGTTTTTCCCTGGGAAACATGTATATTCACTATGAACACACACTTTGAAGTGTTATCCCACTTATGAAAGATAATTGATTTTAAAATATGTGAAAGTTATGTAGTTCTGGATGGGGTGCGGCTGTCAGAAAATAATGCACAGCCTCTTGACCAATTGGGTTAGAAGAGTTTTACATCAAACTTCATGTGCGAACAAAATGTTCTGGAGAAGCCCAAGGCATGACCAACATAAACCCCAAGTTTGTGTTCCACAACACCATCCAATAAAATGTCCCTAAACTCTCTCTCTTCAGGCTCAGCCACTCCAAAGTTTAATCCAAAAAGGAATATCATGCTATAAGAATATTGCATTTTTTTTGTGCTTTTTTTTAAGAAAGGAAAATCAACTTACTCCTTTTGTTCCAATTGCTCCTGTTGGATTAATCTTTTTAGAAGCCTCTGGGGTTTTGCCCGGTGCTCAAGTATGTGTGTGAATTGTGTTCCGATAGTAGCAGAACACCTGCCTGACTCTCTCCCTTGGACCTTGAACTCTGGGGAGCTTCTCTGCAAGGCATTACTGCTGCCACTCAGTTTGCTATGCTTCAAGTGATCTTCCTCCTCAGAGGGAGCTTTCGAGCTGGAGAGGAGGGTGGGGACATGGTTAGAGGCCTTCTGCTTCTCCTCCCATGATGCCATGCCATCAGCTTGATGATGAAGCCTACTGCTGGCCCTTATTGTTTTCTGGCTGTCAGTCCTTGATAACTCTGGGCGCCTCCGCTTTCGTTGGCTGTCAGCCCTTGACGACTCTGGGTGCCTCCGTGTTCGCTGGCTGTCGGACCTTGATAACTCTGGGTGCTTCCATGAAACAGCACTGGGTTTCTTCTGGCTTATGTTATCCAAGGAGTACAGCAGGACCTTGGGCTGGTACTTCAGACAGGACTCAAGCAGCTTCCTTTTGAACTTGTCATTGACATGTGCCCTCTCAACCTTTTTTCTGCGAGTCACTGGAGACTCCTCGGGCACACTTTCCTCATCAGACCTTCCCATCAGAACTCGTGCCACTTCCTCTGTGGAGAAAGCTCGCTTCCCTTTTGGCACAGGTGTGCGAAACTCTGATTGGTCTCGCCCTTTCATTACAGCAAAGGCTGGGCTGCAGGACTGTATGAAGGCTAACTCTTTATCACAGAACGTGTCACATGACAAAGGTGTGAGCGGGAATGCCTCATTTTCAAGTCCTTCCTTTGACTGCTCCTCTAATTCACTGCTGCCAACACATTTCTCTGTCTCCAACTGGTTTGTGAAATCTGAAGCACTGGCTGCTTCTGGTTCTGTAGGTATCTCTAGGATCAGGTGGAAGGCATCTTCAGAATCCAAGCTAAGAGTTTTCTCTATTCGCTATGACATCAGAGAGCGGAGCTGTAGTTCCTTCCACAAGGGAGTAGATTTCCCAGTCCATCTTTCAATGTTTTCCCTCTTAATGTTCGCTGACAAGCATCTGTCATCAAGGCTGCTGTCTGAAAGCTCGGAGTCAGCATCTGAGGCATTATCTTGTCTTCGGTTGGCTGGGAAAACAACTTGGAAATCTTCCCCAAGACCTTTCTCCTCCTCCTCCAATACAACATCTAGAAAGCATTGCAATAATACTGAATTAATTGTTACACTGTTTACATAATCTCTTTCATGGGGCAAAGGGCACTGCTTACCTCCTTCCCTGTCCAAATGACTGTTCAGACACCATTTGACTGCAACTCCCCACCCAACCTCTGCTACTGTCACAGATGTCCCTGCCCACTCCCCCTCCCTCCACAAGTGGAGTAATTCTGCTACTCTAATACCTAAATGCAGGCCTAAGGGATAGTCAGGCAACATCACACTACACTCTTGCCTCCGCCACCCCACCCCAAAACACGTACCACACACTTCAGTGCGTTCTGCTACTCCACGTCCTTCTTAAGTACATGGTCATCAAAATCAGTGCTACTGCCAGTTCCAGCTGAAGGAGATCCTCCAGTGAAGGAATTGGGCTGATGACATGAATCCTTGCTTCTGCGTAGCAGCCTGTCACGGTACCCCCTGGGGCAACCCCCATGTTGTGCTGCCCCCCCCCCCCATATGGCAGCAGTACCCCATGGGGCACCCTTATGTCAGAATACAGTGATACTCCATGGGGCACCCCCACTTGTCAGTGCGCAGAGATGCCCTATGGAGCGCCCACTGGCCTGAGAAAGGAAGCTGTCATGGTGTGGTGTGGTAACAGGCTATGAAGGCAGTCCTCCACCCACTATCCTGGCCTGAGAAAGGGTACAGCTGTAACGTAGCATCAGCTGTGAAGGAAGTTCCCCAAACACCAACCAGGCATGACAAAGACTGCAGCTGCAGTGTGATAACAGTAATCAAGAAAGCTCCCTACCCACTATCCAACCCAAGGAATCGGTGTAACCTTAACGTGGCATCAGCTGTGAAGGAAGGTCCCTACCCACCATCCAGGCCTGAGAATGGGTGCAATCATAACATAGCATCAGCTGCGAAGGCAGTCCCCCACACGCCATCCTGACTGAAGGAAGGGTGCAGTCATAGCGTGGCATCAGATATGAAGGCAGTCCCACACCCACCATCCTGGCCGCCTGAGAAAGGGCGCAGCCGTAGCATGGCATCAGCTGTGAAGGCACCCCCCCAACCATACAGGCCAGAGAAAGGGTGCAGCTGTTGCATCAGCTGTGAAGTCAGTCCCCCACCATCCATCCTGGTCCAAGAAAGGGTGCAGTCGTAGTGAGGCATCAGCTGTGATGGTAGCCCACCCACCAACCATCCTGGCCAGAGACAGGAGTGTAGTCGAAGCATGGCATCAGCTGCCAAGGCAGTTCCCCACCCACCATCCTGGCCTGAGAAAGGGTGTAGCCATAGCGTGGCATCAGCTATGAAAGCATCACCGCCACTCACCATCCTGGCCTGAGAAAGGGTGTAGCCATAGCGTGGCATCAGCTATGAAAGCACCACCTTCACTCACCATCCTGGCCTGAGAAAGGGTGTAGCCATAGCGTGGCATCAGCTATGAAAGCACCACCCCCACTCACCATCCTGGCCCGAGAAAGGGTGTGGCTGTAGTTGGCATCAGCTGTGAAGTCAGTCCCCCATCATAGGTCCTGGCCAGAGAAAGGGTGCAGTCACGGCATGGCAACCACTATGAAGGCAGCCCCCACCATACTGTGCTGAGAAATGGTGCAGACTATAGAATGGCATCTGCTGTGAAGGCAGCCCTCCACTCACCATCCTGGCTTGAGAAAGGGTGCAGCCATAGTGTAGCATCATACAAAACAGAAGAGAGAAAGAAGTGAGTGCCTCAGCTGAGACTTGAGCCCAGGCTGCCCGGAATATCGTTCCGGTTGAGCTACCAACTGCACCACAGCAATTGGAAACTGAGCCATCTCGAAGCACATTACTCTTTCTCCAGTTCACAACCTGGTGCTACACAGATAATTACATTTTTACTCACAAGTGAGTAGTGTACATACTTATGGAACAGATACAAACAAAAAAAAGTAGTAAGTGCCCCAACTGGTATAGTGTTAACAATGAAGAAGCCCCCAAATGGCCTGAGAAATGTATTAATGTACTTGAAATCTGGTGACCAGGAAAGGCAACATTGAACTGAGACTTGTTTCCTGGTGTAACCTGGGGAAAAGGGGATAGATACAAATTACATAGCATAGGCTCAATTTGCAGTCACAATAAAATACATTCAAAATAACATGAGTACAGGTACAAGTGCAGAATGAATAGGCTAGGCGAAAAACAAACCACAGTTAAGCTCCTCAGCCACATCTAGACCGAGGCAGGATAGCGACTGCAGGGGAAATGCCAAGGAGAGGGGAAGTGAAGGAGTGTCAGCTGATACCCGAGGAAGCCAGGGGAGGCAGCAAGGCAGAGGGATGTGGGGAGCTGGTTCCAAAGAGTGGGAAGACAATAGGAAAAGGCAGAGGAGCGGGGGATAAGGAGTGGTGAGGGTGCAAGGATCCCTGAAGCAGAGCAGGAAAAGAGGTGAAGAGGGAAAGGACTGGTGAAAGGTAAGAGGTAGAGTGACCCAAAGCAAAGTTGAAAAATAAGCAGAGCGCACACAAGGAATAAATCCCCGAAGCAGATATAGTTGCAAAAAGATTTTTACTTTCAAACATGAAGTCTTGCTGTATTCTGACATATTGCAGTTAGCCCCAGCACTTGAACTGCCCCGAAGATTAAAGAGTTAACTGTGCTGAAAGCATAGAATGCTGAGCTCGAGCTCAGTTCAAACCACTGTCTGCTGCACCTGAAGTGGAACCATCACATTCTTTACTCCGCCTAACTGAACAGTCACTCCAGAGTTTGCTCCTCGCTTGTCAGTTCGGTAAAGTAAATAGTCGGTTTAAACCGTGAGATTCTCTCATTTTCTCGGTTCAGATCCCTGTCTGTGGTACAGTAAGTGTTATAGGTAATGGACTGTAGAGTTTTAGTTTTTTTTTCTGAGGAAATTGTAAACTTTACTTGCGGTCGGTTCGGCTGAACCGACCATTTGTTCTGTCTGTGTTTTATCTTGTGGTGATTCTGGTACCGAACGGTTCTTAAAAAACCAAAAAAAACACGCCTTTTGGTTTTTTTCCAACACCTGTGACACGGTGAGAAACAGATAGGTTAGTCTTACCTGCCCTAAAGCTGTGTAAAGGGTAAGTTTATCAGTTTGTGGCCATGTCTGAAAAACCCAGGAAAAAACCAGGCCCACTGGGTTTCAGCACTGTAGTGTATGTGGGGGAGGCCTTTGCTAAGGCTGATCACCACACCACCTGTGTATATTGTCTGGGGTTTGATCACCTCGATTCAGACTGCCAAATTTGTAAACATTTCCCTAAGACCATCCTAGAAAAATGGTTGGGCAGGCTTAGGGATAAAGAGGCAGAGAAGTCCGCTGACCCGGATGGCCAGCCCGGTTTGGTTCCGACCAAACCTGAGGGAGTGCCCTCTGATCAGGACAATACTTCCTCGGGCAAGAGGGAAGTAGACTCTGAGGGCTCGGTTCCTTCAAAAAGGAAAAAGGAGGACTCGACCGGCTCGGATCCTGAATCTCTTCATCCGACAGCCAATGAAATTGCCCAGGCGATTAGCATTGTAGAATCGCTCCGTCTGGTTCCAACCAAACCGGCCCCTGGCAGTAGGCACTCGGTTCTGTCAGCTCCTCCGGTTATAGATTATTCTCTGGAGGAATACTATGATCCGGAATGGGAGGGGAAGTTGAGGATGATGAAGATGAGGAGTATGGTGGAGGGGAAGGTCTGCATGAGCCTATCGAACTGGACATCTCCTCAGACAGACCTTCTGGAGTTTCCCCTCCTAGGCTTTCTGAGTCCCCTTCCCACTTTGTTTTACAAGAAAGTGGCAGAGACCCTCCAGCTCCCTGTGGATGAAGCTGTCGAGGAGGAAGAGCCCGATTTCGTTGAGATGATGGACATCCCAGAGCCCAAGAGGCTGTCTATTCCCTTGCATAAATCTTTTGGGAAACAGACACAAACTTTTAAAAAACCCAAATTCTCTGCCTCCAGTGGACAAACTTATAGACAGGAGGTATATGCTTTCAGGCTCAAGTTCGGAGTTTCTGTATCAGCATTGCAGCCATGTTGGGGTAGTACAGGCTGCAGCCTGTGATAAGGCTGGCATTCCCTTGGCTTCACCCCCCCTCCCCCGATAAGGACTCCAGGAATATAGATGCCATGGCCAAGAAGCAGTACTTGGCATCTTCCTTGGGACTCTGTCAGGCTAACTACATGGCCTATGCAGCCAGGTTCCAAAAGTCCATGTGGGAGTCTGTTTTGGAACTGGCTAAGCAGGCCTCCCCCCAGCTGGCCAAGGAGCTGGAGGGGGTGGCTGCTGATGGGATTGAGACATCAAAAATCCAATTTCATGCTGCTGTTGACTCCAATGATGCATCATCTAGAGTCATGGCTACATATGTTGCTCTGCGGAGAATGGCTTGGCTCAGATGTACTAGCCTATCACAGGATACCCAGGCTAAGGTCATGGATTTCCCTGTTGTAGGTAAGTCTCTGTTTGGGGAGCAGACAGAGAATTACATGAAAAAGATGGATGAATACAGGACCACATACAGGAGTGCTCAAGCCAAAGAAAGGCAAACCACTCCTCAGAGGTAGCAGTCTAGGGGCAGGCCTTTTCAAAGGCCTTTCTTCCAAGCTCAGGCCTCCTCTCCTTTTTCCCCCCCAGAGGGGGTTATTTAGAAGGAGGATGAGCAGAGCTGCATCCTCCTTTCAGCCCAGGGCCCCTGCCAAGCAGACACCCTGATGTGTCAGCCTGGGTCGACTCCCCCATTCCTGTACGGGGCAGACTGGCTTACTACTTCCAGGACTGGAAGTCTGTTACCTCAAACAAGTGGGTATTGGAAATAGTAAGCCAGAGACTGGCTCTCGGCTCAAAAAGTTTCCAAAACTGACCGCCAGATCTTTTCCACCTGCAAACACCTCCGAAACCATTGCCCTAGAGACAGAGGTTTCATCTCTTCTGGTCCTAAGAGCCATAGAGTGAGAGAGAGAGTTCCTACTACCCACGGGGGCAAAAGTCTGCACTCCAGGAACTTCCTTACACCGAATAAATCAGGGGAGTGGTGACCCATCCTAGACTTAAGATACCTGAACAAACATCTATTAAAACCAAAGTTCAAGATGGTGACTCTGGGAATCATTCTTCCCTCTCTAAGGCCAGGGGACTGGCTAGTCTCCCTGGACCTAAAAGATGCCTATTTTCACATTCCCATCAGGTGCTCCCACAGAAAGTACCTCAGGTTCGAACTGCCTTCAGGCCATTACATATTTTGAGCAATGCCTTTTAGCCTGTCATCAGCTCCAAGGGTGTTCACCAAGTGCCTGGCAGTAGCAGTGGCTTTTCTAAGGAGAAAAAATATCTCCATATTCCCTTACCTGGACGACTGGCTTATAGTGGGTCAGTCTTCAGACCAAGTCAGGTCAAATCTAAAAGTGAACCAGCAAGTGTTCACTTCTCTAGGTTTCCTTCTCAATCTTCCTAAGTCAGTTCTCGAGCCAGTACAACTATTGACTTTAATAGGGGTGGAACTAGACACTGTCAAAGCAAAGGCTTTTCTTCCCTTGGTAAGGGTGAAGGCCATTATAGAGCTGGCTTCCTCTTTCCACCCTCTGGTTTCTCGACCAGCAAGACACTTTCTTCAGTTGCTGGGCCACATGGCAGCTTCCACTGCAGTGGTACAAGGGGCCACATTTCGGATGAGACATCAAGTTTCATCTGAGGACTTTTTGGTCTCAGAAAAAAGATCCTTTGATCCAAGTCGATTCTAGTGACTCAGACTCTGATCCAGGCTCTTCAATGGTGGCAGGATCAGGACAATCTCAGGCAAGGGGTCCCATTCATTTCACGGTCTTATTCTGTGGTCCTGACCACAGACGCCTCTCTCCTGGGTTGGGGGGCCCACCTTGAGGCTCTCACAGCACAGGGAGTGTGGTCCCCTCAGGAGTTTCTTCTGCACATCAGTCTTCTGGAGCTCAGGGCAGTGTACCTGACTCTACAGGCTCTCTCACAATCAGTGAAGAACAAGGTGGTTCAAGTCAGGACAGACAACACTACCACCATGTGGTACATCAACAAGCAGGGAGGCACTCTGTCTACGGCCTTGTGCACGGAAGCCATGAAAATATGGTCACTGGCTTACTCCCTTCAGGCCTCTCTGGTAGCAGTTCACCTCCCAGGAAAGGACAATGTGCTAGCAGATGCATTGAGCAGGATTTCCCAGGGCCATCACGAATGGTCCCTGGACCCCCTAGTGTTAAGTGATTTTTTCGAGATGGGGCACTCCAGAGATGGATTTCTTTGCAACCCCAGAGAATCACCAACTTCCTCTATTTTGTTGCAGACCCCCAGTCTTGGGCTCAGTCCCCCTGGATGCTCTGGTTCTGGATTGGGAGGGGAAATTTCTTTATGCTTTCCCTCCTTTTCCTCTCCTGTTCAAAGTCCTGGTCAAGATAAGGTCATAATCTTGCAAAGTGATCCTGATTGCTCCAGACTGGGCCAGACAGCCTTGCTGTCCCTAGCAGTCCATCTTCCCCTGTCTCTTCCCAGGAATCACAATCTGCTAACCTCCTTTCAGGTGAGGATTTGGTATCCCAACCTTTGGTTTTTCAATCTCAAGGCATGGCTCTTGAAGAGTTAGAGTATGCAGGGTTGCACCTGTCTCAAGGGGTTCTGGACATTCTCAAAGCCTCTCGAAAACATGCCACCAGGGAAACTTATAATTCTAAGTGGAGGAGATACAGTATTTGGTGTTCCAAGAAGCATACATCTCCAGACACTGCCGAATTGTCTACATTCTGGACTATATGGTTCACCTCAATGGCCTAGGCCTCAGACCAGCTACCCTCAAAGTACACTTGTCAGCTGTTTCTGCTTTGTCAGTGGAGAAACTTTCACTGGCATCTCATCCTGTTTTCTGTAAATCTTTCAAGGGATTGCTTCATACCAATTCCCCCTTTAGGGATCCTCCCCTGCTTGGGATCTTAATGTTTGCATTGCCCAGCTTATGCAACTCCCTTTTGAACCTTTGTCATCAGTAGAACTTAAGTACTTGACTTGGAAGACTGTTTCTGGTAGCTATTACCTCTGCCAAACGTATCAGTGAGTTACAAGCTCCGTCAGTGTAGCCTGATTTTATTTTATTCCATAGAGATAAGGTGGTCCTTAGAACCAATAGGAGGTTCTTGCCTAAAGTGGTTTCAGATTTTCATTTGAACCAATCTATGTCTCTCCCTGTATTCTTCACTGATCACTCTTCTTCAGGGGAAAGAAGATTACACAGCTTGGACGTTAAGAGGGCCCTTAGTTACTATATTGATCGTACCAAGGCCCACAGGTTTCACTCCCTTTAGTTGTTCCTCAGTTATGGGGAAGTAGATAAAGGCAAACCTGGTACTAAGAGAACTCTTGCCAGGTGGATTGTCTCTTGTATACACTTCTGCTATGAAAAGCTAGGCAAAATACCACCCTCAGGCCTCAGGGCTCATTCGACTAGAGGTACAGCTGCTTCCCTGGCTGCTGCCAGGGATACTCCCTTGTTAGAGATATGCAAAGCAGCCACCTGGAAAACAGTCCATACATTCACCAAGCATTACTCTCTGGATATCCAGGCTAAGAGTGATGCTAGGTTTGGGGCAGCAGTGCTGCAAAGCCTATTCCCAAAATAGGTTCGATTCCCTCCTCCATGGAGGTACTGCTTGATAGTCTGCAATATTTCAGAATACAGCAATACTTCATATGTTTGAAGAAAAAATTACTCACCTTAGCAACTGTGTTTCTTCTAGTGGAGTCTTGCTGTATTCTGACGTCCCCCACCTCCCCTCTCAGAACCTTTTTTTTTTTTTTTTAGGGGGGGGAGTGGGTTGGCAGGTACAGTGCTGCACCCCAGGGATGACCTAGTTGACTTAACTTCTATTTAAGTTATTTAAGTTCACTACCTGGTTTTTGTTTTTGGGCTTCTTGACTGGAGTCTTATGGGGATACAAAAAAACTTAGTTGCATTTTGGCTAATGGCTTTTAGAGTGTAGCTAGTTAGTAATAACTCGTAAGAATATACAGGTTACTCACCTGTAACAGGAGTTCTAGGAATGGCATATATTGTTCATCCACACTGTCTGGCAGGTATCCTTGCCGCTTTAAATCTTGCCGGAAGGTCTTCAAGCTGGCTCCTCCCACCCACCCGGGTGGTAAAACTCTCGGCTTCGCCCCATGACGCCAGATCTGGCCCGCTGGAAGCTCAGGTTGTGCATCAGCCGGAGGTCGGAGAATGTAGGATGAACAACATATACCATTCCTAGAACTCCTGTTACAGGTGAGTAACCTGTATTCTAGGGACATGGATATGTTGTTCATCCACACTGTCTGGCAGACTCCTAGCAGTTCTCCGGGAGGAGGGAGGCAAGGCGACACCCCTCACTTAGGGAATAGAGACTGAGAACCGAGGCCCCAAACCAGCAACCCGCGTGACTCAAGGTCGATGTGGTAATGGTGATGAAGGGTGTGCTGACTTCAGGTAGCAGCCCTGCAGATTTCCTGGATAGGGACGTCCCTGGAAGCAGCCACGATGCAGCAGTATGGCGGGTAGAATGAGCTCTTATCCCTCTGGGAGGCTCCATGCCCGCCCAACTTATAGCAGAGATCTATGCAGGAGGTGACCCAACTGCCTATCGTCCGCTGGCTGCAGGTCTGCCAAGTGCGGCTTCAGCGTTGGTGACAAACAGCTGGCGAACTCTCCCGAATTTCAGCCGCGCTCCTTATAGTGGGGGTTTTAACGCCCCTTCTAGGGTCCAAGCAAAGTATGGAGCCTATATTCGGCCTCCGAGGTGTGATTGGGGTAGAACACGGCAGAGTCAACACCTGGTTAAGGTGAAACCCGGCACCACCTTCGGAAGGAATTTCGGTGGGGCGCAGGACAACTCTTGTCCCTGTGGATGACCAGGTAAGGAGACTCGACGCAGCGCCTGGAGCTCTCCCATCCTTCTGGCTGACGGATAGCCACCCAAGAAGGTGGTCTTCACTACAGGTGAGAGGTCACACCTGTGCACTGGTCTCGAATGGCTTGCCCATGAGCTTTGCCAGTACCAGCAGTAGATCCCACGGAGGTGGAGGGTTCTCGCACCAAGGGGAATGTGATCAAGGCCTTGAAAAGCGCCAGACCACTCTTCTTCTGCGCCACCGACTGCTTCCCAGCCCGCGCCCGGTAAGCAGGGATGGCTGCCAGGTGCACCTTAAGGGTCATCAACCTAAGCCCTTGCTGAGAAAAGGACCAAAGGTAGCCCAATATGCTTGCTAAGGAACAGGAGGAAGGGTCCAGGCCCTTGCCCTGGCACCAAATGGAAAATCTCTTCCATTTGAAGGCATAGCATTTTCTGGTCGACTCCTTACGGGACGCCTCAACTACGTTGAGGACCTCGTCGGAAAGACCCAAGGCCTGGAACTCTAGCCGACAGAAACCAGGCCGCCAGGTGCAGGGATTGAAGGTCCGGATGAATACCTTCCCTGATTGACTGAGAACAGGTCCGGTGAGCTGGAAGCTGCCCGGAGCCTGGAGCTGAGGCTGAGGAGATCTGGTACCAGCACTGGCGGGCCAGTCTGGGGCTATCAGAATCACCTGCACCTTGTCCCTCCTTGCTTTGAGAAGCACCTTGTGCATCAAGGGGAACGGGGAAAGCGCAGAAGAGGCCCGGGTCCACGGCTCAAGAAGGCATCCCCTGCAGCGATCCCGCTGAGGGGGCGGGCATGAAACAGCCTCAGCTTCGCAGATTCTCCCTGGAGGCAAACAGGTCCACCTGAGGTGTGCCCCAATGGAGAACAGATCATGTACCTCCGGCAGGAGAGACCACTGGTGGGACGCAGCCCCATCCGCTTAGGGCATCGGGCCAGGTGTTGGAGGCTCCTGCCACATGAATGGCTAGAGATCCGCCCAGGCTGCGCACGAGTGACCAGATGCGGAGACCTTCCTTGCATAGAAGCATGGAGCGCGTCCCGCCCTGGCGGTTTACATAGTACATGGTCGTGGTATTGTCCGTCTTGACCCGGACCACTTGACCCCGAAGAAACGGAGCAAAGGCGGTGAGAGCTATGCGGACCGCTCGGAGCTCCAGCAGGTTGATGTGGCATCGGGACTCCCACGGGGACCAGAGGCCGTGCGCTCGGTGTTCCCCCAGATGGGCACCCCAACCCATCAGAGAGGCATCGGTCGATAGAGAGACCGTCGGCTCGGGGCGGACAAACGGGATGCCCTCCTGCAGATGAACTGGAACGGTCCACCACTGGAGAGCGTTCCACATCCCCTGGGTCACCGTCACTAGCTGGTCCAATGGATCGCAGCATTGGGGACCACTGGCTGGCCAGCCCCACTGAAGGGGGGCGATGTTCCAGTGGGCCCAACGGACCACGCTGGTACAGGCCATGAGACCCAGGAGGCGCAGGAAGTCCCGGTAGGCTCAATTGCCCAACCAGAAATGATTGGGCAAAGGAGGAAAGAACTCTGGCTCTGTCCGCCAGGAGCCGTGGTCTGGCTCAAGAGAGTCGAGCTCTGCCCCATGAAAAGAATCACCTGCTTCGCCCTCGAAGTTCCGACTTGGCCCTCGATGAGGAGGCCGACCTGAGAGCAAACCTGGAGGGCCAGATCTCTTGACCGCTTCCACCTCCTGTCTGGAGGGGGCTGCTATCAGCCAATCATCCAGGTAAGGGTAAACCCGACCTCGGGCGCCATTAGGAATGCTATCACCACTGCCATGCATTTGGTGAAGACCTGGAGCAGGAGATAAGTCAAGAGCATGGCTTGAACTCGAAGTGATCCCTCCGCGAAAGCGAAGGAACCTCTGATTTGATTTGGACGGATAGGGACGTGGAAAGAACGCGTCCAGTAGGTCCAGAGAGCAGAACCACACGCCGTGTTCCAAGGATGGTATTATCTGAGCCAGAGTGACCATCCTGAAGGTTCGAGACCCTTAGGAACTTGTTTAGGTCGGTAGGTCGAGAATGGGCGCCAGCCTCCGTCTGCTCGGAACCAGGAAGTACCTGGACACAAACCCTGGGTTTGAGGGAGGGTCCGTCACACCTCTTTATCACCTCCTCCTCGGGAGGGGAGAGCGGCGTCGGCCTGCGAGCTGACAGTGAGGCTGGACTCGAGGGCCCCCGAGTGCGACGGTTTGAAGGGTGGGGCCTGCTCGAACTCCAGAGGCAGGCCCTTTCCCACCACCTCCAATACCCACCGGTCTGTGGTGATAACGGACCAGGCGGAAAGAAAGTGGCGGAGCCGCCCCCCCACGGGGAGCACCTGGGGTGAGGCGACGGGGTTGGGGACGACACCCTCAACCCGCACACTGGGCAGGCTTGGAGGAAGGACCGGCCGAGGGACCCTCCAGGGCCTTTACCTCCCTGCTTCCTGGAGGACGGAAGCCGAGGGTTTGGGTTTGGGACGCCAACGCGAGCCTGCTGGCCCTGATGCTGCTGGGCCGGACGCCGCCGGGCGCAGACGGACGAAAGGGCTTGGGTTGCGTCTGCGGCCTGTCCCTCTGAGCGGATGAGACAGAGTCCAAAGTGGCATTGGACTTTTCGATCCTCTGGAGGTGGCCTTCCACCCAGGGTCAAGAGGTCAGTCCCCAGGAAGGACATCCGCCCAATTTGTGCTGGGTATCCGCCTGTGAAGGTGGATATCCTCAGCCATGCCCGACAGCGCATAGCCACTGCGGCCGCGATCGACCTGGAGCATGAGTCTCCAATGTCCAGAGCAGTCTGAAGTTGTTGTTGGCCACTGCCCTGCCCAACCGCGGGTCTGCAGGTCAACCGGGAGATGAGGGACTACCTCGCCCAGGAGCCCAACAGGCATGGGAGAAATGTGCCATACACGGCCAAGCTGGCCTGATCGGAGGCCAAGGGAGGACGCAGCGTAGACTTTTCGCCCGGCATAGTCCAATTTCTTGGACTCCTTGTTGGGAGGTTTGTCCACGTCCCTAGCGTTTCCGGCACGCCGGAAAACGCTGTCGGTATCTAACCCCTCGGCTGAGGGATGTTCCGAGAAACCGGACAGGGAACCGGTAGGGACCGCATACTTCCTGGCCATCCTGGCCGAAGGTGCAGGGCAGGAAGCAGGGCGCTGCCAGAGCTCCAAGGCTGGGCCCACAATGGCCTCGGCCACAGGAAAGGCCTCCATAGGGGAATCCCCAGTCCAATATCTCCGTGAGGGGATACTTGGCCCGCTTGGATACGGGCTCGAGCTGCATCCCGGTGGACTCCGAGATGAGCCTAAGCAAACCCAGGAAGGACGAAGGGCTGTCGTCCAGCAACTGACCTCCAGAGGACTCCAAGTCCACTCGCCTAGAGAAAAGGGAGGAATCGTCGTCGGACTCAGAAGAGTCCGCAAACAGCTGCCTCGGGCCTAAGCCACCCTCCACCTGCCAAGGGCGATTGGGAGTGAGGTTGACAGACAGCCTATGGGGCAGACCCTGAGCCGACCGAGCGTTCTTGGTCGGAGCCCCAAACAGCGGCTGTGGAGGCGGGCGTCCTGCACCGGAATCGGTGGAGCAGCTGATTTGGCCGAACAACCGCCTGGGAACAGGCTCCTCGGTAAGACGACCGGTTGTTTCGCCGCCCGGTGACAGCCACTTAATGGCCGGGACGGCGCCGGTTTGTTCCCGGGTCAGAAAGAGCTGTTGCCACATGAGGTTCTCGTAGATCGCCGACGAATTCACGTCAAGCCTCCCTTGTCAGAGGGACGAGCGGCGGCGCTGCTAACCACGGTGCCGACCGAGACTGCCTAGGACGGGCGGATCGCTGACCGCTTAAGAAGTCCGGAGACCGAGACCTCGGACTTTCCGAGGACGCGCGGGAAGGAACGGGAACCGGCCCCTCGGCTCGAGGGTTCACCGAGGGCTCCAGAACCGAGGCACTGGCAAGCCCATCGGATTCTCAACCCCACCGGGGAACCCGTGAGAGATTTCCGCTGGGTCGACAACCTGTCCAACAGGTCGAGAAAGATCTCGACTGGCCGATGGGAGTCTCGGTCAACTGACCTGACGGGACACCGTGAGACCAGTGGCGGGTCGAACGATCGGATCAAGTAGATGGCCACAACTGGGAGAGGGACCTTTCCCGCCTCCCAAGAGTGCTGACGGAGGGACTTACCTTGTCTTTCTTCTTGACCAGAAGAAGGTCCAGCAGATGTTTGTCCCTCTCCCAGTGGAGAGGGACAGACAAAGCTCCTTAAAGGAAGCTGTATAAGAGGAACCCAGGAGAGCGGATAAATGCCGCGGTCGAGGAAGATGCGTCCGTGCCGCCTCCTCGAGGGCTATCATCTGCTCTAGCTGATCTGCACGAGCCCGCCGCCGCAAAACCGCCCGACTGGGCCTCTTTGACTTCACTGAGGAAAACGCCTCTCAGGGCGCCCTAGTTGTAAACGGGCAGCACGGTCTTCAAGACGAGGCTGAGAAGGAAGAGCATAGGTCGCAGCCTGCGGGTCGTGCTCAAGACCTAAACAGTAGACACACGGTGAGTGCGGATCCGTCCGAGACATCTTCTGCCGCAAGGGCATCTCGAAAACCGAGTCAATTTGTCCATCGCAGCCACGAGGGATAGAAGACCCAAGTCTATAATGCAAAACTTTTAAATTCGAAAACCGAAGAATTAGGAACCAGTCTTATCAGAGGCGTTAAGAGGGAACCTGAGCTTCAAGCGTAAGGAAGATCTGACGCCATGGGGCGGAGCCGAGAGTTTTACCACCCGGGTGGGTGGGAGGAGCCAGCTTGAAGACCTTCCGGCAAGATTTAAAGCGGCAAGGATACCTGCCAGACAGTGTGGAGGAACAACATATCCATGTCCCTAGAACCGATGGTTACACTTCAAGTGCAGCAAACAGTGGTTTGAACAGAGCTCGAGCTCAACGTTCTATGCTTTCAGCATAGAGTTAACCCTTTCATCTCCGGGGCAGTTCAAGTGCTGGGACTAACTGCAATATGTCAGAATACAGCAAGACTCCATTAGAAGAAACACAATTACTAAGGTGAGTAACTTTTTCTTCTCACTCAGCTTCTGTATTACAGTATACATGCAGGTAGTTTCAACAGACTTCCTAGTCAAGGCAAATCCCCAAGCACCTCGACTCAAACGAGTCTTCGGGGGGGGGGGCTTAGGCATGAGACCTGGTATTTTATACAGGTGCTCAACTACACTGTTGCCATAACAACCAATTTGTTGCGTTTATAGTTACTATGGAGCAAATCTTCTGCTACTGCTTAAAAGATACTATTGTCTTCAATAAAGTAAATCCTTATTACAACCATATTAAAAACTGGTACCGCTTTATTGATGACATCATGTGTATTTGGCAAGGTGATCAGGATAAAATACATGAATTCATGAAGTGGCTCTACATCAGTGCACTGACCACTGAATCGGACATTCACATTTAGTAGTGATCTCAGTACCTATGATTTTTGGATCCAAGTTTAAATGTAAACAAAACAGGGACAGATACTCTCAAGCCAAATACTGAAACATTTAGGAAGCCAACTGCCACTAACTCTGTGCTTCATTATAACAGTACCCAACCCCCCAGTTTGAGGAGGTCAATTCCATAGTTATTGCGTGTGAAAATAAACTAACAGAGCAGGACTCTGAAGTACAGGCTAATGAACTTATTGAAAGGTTTAAAGCAAAGGGGTTATGATTCAGAGCTGCTGGAATCATAAAAAAGAAAGGTGGAAAATTTAAATGAGTAACTTACTCAAGAAAAAAATGGTACCATCAAGTAGAGATTCCCCTTGTACTTTTATGATTGAATACAATGATTTGGCTGGCCAAGTGAGAATTATTATTTATAAGAAGTGGCCAGTTTTGATGGGAGATGAGGCAGTGGGCAGAGCTGTTGGCCCCAGCCCACGAGTTACTTTTAGTAGGGCTAACAACTTTAAGGATAACATGTTCATAGCCATTTAAAGAGAGTAGCCGGCTACTGACAGGTAGACCCGGCTACCAAAAAGACCTAGTGGCTTCTATAAATGGCAGAGATGCAGTATTTGCAAGTATGCATCTGCCAGTGCCATCTTCCAGCGCCCCAAACCTCAGGAATGTAATGTCCAAGTTAGAGAGTTGAAAACCTGTGACACATCTTATGTGGTATACGGGTAAACTGTAACAGTGAGACCTTTAAAGCAGTGGATACAGGAGCATATAAGATCTATTGTCAATAACAGACAGGACACCCCGGTAGGTACTCACTTTGCACATTATCACAATTCCATGCCAGATGACCTGAAGTTTATGGGATTTGAGTGGGTCCCACCTCCCACTATATATTTTTTGTGGGGTGGGGGAGGGGGACAGACCTAATCTGCTGCTTGAGAAAGAAAGTATGTGGATTTTTCAAGCCAGATAGTATAAAATCAAAAGGTTTAAATGAAAAGTGGGACATGAAACTCTTTTTGAAGAAAAAATAAAAATAGGAAACATGCCCTAGAAACACTGAGTTTGTACTTTGCATATCTGCATATATTGAGTTATACTTGATTTTTATATATTAATCTTGTTGCTTTTCTTTTTCTCTTTCCCCTCTAGAAATGTTTCACCACTAACCTTATGCAGTGCCTGGGAACCCCCACCTACCCCGGGATTATTTAAATGGGGAGTTAAGGTTGCATCAAGCCATGTGAGCAATCATTCCAGGGCACTGCTCTTTCACTTTTCTATTCTTTATTTTATGTAAAAAATACTGCTTTTTGGTATAAGTTTAAAAATTACTTTTCTGAAAATAATTTTGGTATACAAGTAATTGTCTGATGTAAATAAAACTGTCTAAGCAACGGCAGAAGGTTTGCTCCATAGTAACTATAAACGCAACAAAATCAGTTGTTATTGCAACACCGTAAATGAGCACCTGTATAAAAATACCTGGCCTCTTGCCTAAGCCTCACCCACCTTAAGACTCGTTTGAGTCAAGGCACTTGGGGATTTGCCTTGGCCAGGAAGTCTGTTGGAAATATCTGCATGTATGCTGTATTATATAATAGGGGTTTGCTGATAACCCATACAATAAAAAGGCAGATCAGCACTCAAAAGCACACCGCTCGTCATGACGTGTACACAGTGGAACAAGCAGCACGTTATCACTATTGTGATTACATTCGGCTGTTATCACTGTGTACACGTCATTAACAAAACACTGCTGAACACTGCGAGAACACCCGAACAGAAAAGAACACCCCACGGAACAGCTAAAAATTTTAACAAAAAAAAAAACAACCTCAAGAAAAGGCGAACCCCTATTGTATAAAACTGATACGTGATGGGCAGTCATACAATAGCAGATTTATCAGTACTCCTGGCAAGTGAGCACAGAGTTCTCACTCGTGGCTCTGCTTTGCGGTGCCACTCATGATAACCCCGAGCTCACTTGCCAGTCGTACTGATAAATCCGCTATCGTATGACTGCCCATCACGTATCCCCATAATACAGAAGCTGAGTGAGAAAATAAAAATCTCTGCAACTATATCTGCTTTGAGGATTTATTCCTTGTGTGCACTCTGCTTATCTGGAACTTTGCTTTATGTGTGGAGGTGACCCGCCTCCTTTGCAGTGCTACACCGGCCGAAATTGCTGTCTCGCAGTGTATTCTCTGGACCCTTTAGAGCGACCCAAACCATTATTTGGATATGAAGGAAGCGCACCGGATCAGATGACATAAGGAGGAGTAATGTAAGCAATGATGACTACCGGGGGGGGGGGTTGGTAGAAAAGCAGCAAAAGGGATTGCAGAGGGTATCCAGTCTGGAGAAGAAGTGGAAGGGTGGTGCCATAGACCACGTATGTATAATCAAAGACCGTAAGCATCATTTTGGTAACAAGCTTATGGAGGTCCTGCATAGGCAAACAATCTTTATTACTGTACAAGGCACCAAGTTTAGGGCACAGCTTGGCATGGATGGCGTCAGTGTGGTCAGAGAAGTCAAGTTTGATGTCTAGTTCCACACCAAGGTACTTAAGGATTGAACCACTTCTAGAGGAGAAGGTGGGCAGAGTAAGGAGTCATGCCTATTTCTGGTTGGTGCCAAAGTTCATGGACAGTTTTGCTTGTGTTGACCCAGAGGTGGTTGAATTGGAACCAGCACAGAACATTGTGGAAATCTCGCTGGAGAAGACCTTCCACAGCTATAGTAGAGGTACCAGAGGTTTAGAAGGCTGTGTCATCTGCACACATGTGAGCTGACAGGCAGAGGGGAGGTCGTTAAAAAAAAAAAAAAATGAAGAATAGTATGGGAGCTTGATGGGAGGTGGAGTGACAGGGCGCTGCCGACTGTAGATGGCGTATGACACAAGAGTGGAACCAGCTGATAGTGGGGGCTGAGAGGCCAGTAGAATTCAACTTGTCCAGGAGTGGGTATGACACCAGATCAAAGGCTTTGACCAGCTCGATGAAGAATGCAGCCCCGATGTGCCCCATATCCATCCCTGAGAAAATAGAATCAGTTACACCCACCAGAGGAGACGGTGGAGTGATGCCTCCGGAAGTCAGACTGGAATGGGGAGGGGAAAATGGTGGAGGAGGCGATTTCGGAGAGTCTGGTATAGACAAGTTTCTCTTGTAGCTTAGCAAGAGGGGAAGGAGGACAACTGGTCTGAATTCACCATGGAAGGAAGGGTCCCCACCCTTGTGAAGTTGAAGAACTTTAGCCAACTTCAAGACTGAGGAACAGCACCGAGGGTGAAGGAGGAGTTTAGTAGGAGAGTCAGAGGAGATGCTACGGCAGGAGCAGAGATGTGGAGGAGTTTATTTTATTTAGTTTTTGTTGACTAGGAAGGATGACTAGATAATTTTTTGCCTATTTTCAACCTCGTCCCGGGGGGAGGGGATATGCATGGATGCCAACTGAAATTGAACCAGATTTTAAGTTGTTGGTATTTTTAGTGAATGGGGAGAATTTGGCCAGGACCCGGGGAAACTCCCCTACTCTTTTCAGGAAGTGCCATGGGATCTTTAACATCCACCTGAACTACCACCAGAACAGGCAGATGGGACTTCGTTTTAACGTCTCACCCAAAAGATGGAGATATAGGATCCAACCTGTCGGGCTTGGACTTAGACAAGCTGACAGAGGAAAAGGCAGTGCTGGCTAGTAACTGGGAGGAGGGGGAGGAGAGGGAACATGAGATGGAGCAGAGGAGACTGGAGGTAGAGTGGAAGGGACAGCACAACTGGTAAAGAACTCACTGAAGTGAGGAAGTGAGCAGTGACAGAGGAGAGGTCCAACACAGGTGAACCATTTACCAGGACTTGGAGGGGGGAGGGAGTCAAGAAGGGAGTGAATTATATTCCAGAACTTAAGAGGGGGGTTAAGGTTGTTCCGAAGGCTGTCCTTGAAATAATGAGATGTTACAGTCCAGACATCCTTTGTGCAGGAGTTTGTACTAATCCTATATGAGGAGGTTAAGAAGGGAGTGTGATAATTTGTACTGTGTCTTAGAGAGTCATGCTTGTCCCAAACTGAGGAGAATTTAGAGTGAAACCGAGACAGGGCAATGTCACTATCTGTGGCAGAGACATGGTTGTCCAATCTGTTGCAGCAAGGTGACGCAGCAGAGCATTGGTGTTGAGTGACCAGAGGGACCTTGTTCAGATGTATTTTAAGAAGGAAAGTGGACACCAGATTTTTATGACCCACACGCACCCAGCAAGATGCCTACTGCAACAATGCGTTAGGAGTGAGAGGACAGTAGCCAGTCCAAGAGGATATGGCTGTGAAGTGGGAGTTGAGCCAAATGGGTTCAGTTATAATCTACAAGAGACTAACTGGCTGAGTCTTGTGAATGGTAGGCCTGGAGGCCAGGAAGAGCCAACTGATACTGAAAGACCCAGTAAGATGAGTTCATCAGCAGAGGAATGAAAGTTATGGTAGAGGGGGAATCAACCAGGGTGGAGATAGCGATTCCAGGTAAGGCACTGAAAACTCCAAGGAAGGTGGGCAGAGATGAGGGGAAAGACAGCCTGCAAAGAAGAAACCCATGGGAGAGGGGTGCAGCCTCTCTGATGGCCATGGTGCACAAGAAAAAATTACTCACCTTAGTAATTGTGTTTCTTCTAATGGAGTCTTGCTGTATTCTGACAGATGCAGTTATCCCCAACCTTTAAACTGCCCCAGAGAACAAAGTTAACTTTCTATGCAGAGCATAGAATGCTGAGCTCGAGCTCAGCTGGAGTCTCTGTCTGGAGTGTTTAAAACTCAAACCATCAGATCCTTACGAGCCCAACTAACTAAAAATTCTATGTGGAAATTGTAAAAATTCCTACTAGCCAACTGGCAGAAGAGAGTTTTGGATTCCCAAGGAAGACAAGTTAGGAAACCCAAAAACCAAAACATAGAAACATAGACTTTGACGGCAGATAAGGACCACTTGGCCCATCCAGTCTGCCCATTTCCCCACCTACTGGATAAGCTGCAGATTCTAGTTAACCAACAGCCTACTTCCTGCAACCCCCCACTATAATTGCCTTATGTCTGTCCCATGCATGTTTGAATTCCCCACTGATTTAGACCCCACAACCTCTCCAGGAAAGGCGGTTCCATCGTCCACCACTCTCTCCGTGAAAAGAATTTCCTCACATTACCCTGAGCCGTCCCTCTCTAACTTTAAATTGTGCCCTTGTTCTTACACATCTCTTCTTCTGAAAGATGCTACCCTCCTGACTTTGTTGATTCCCTTGAGGTACTTAAAGTTTCTTTCATGTCCCCGTCCCTCCTTTCATCAAGGGTATACATATTAAGCTCTCTCAGTCTCTCTTCATATGGTTTCTGATGTAGACCCTGCACCATTTTAGTTGCCCTCCCTGACTGCTTCCATCCTGTCTACGTCCTTGCGTAGATGAGGTCTCCAAAACTGCACGCAGTACTCCAGATGGGGTCTCACCAACTGTCTGTACAGAGGGATAACCACTTCTCTTTTTCTACTTGTGATGCCCCTCCCTATGCATCCCAGTATCCCCCTGGCTCTCCTTACTGACTTCTCACATTGCTTGCCCACCTTTAGGTCATCTGATATGACTACACCCAGATCCCTTTCCATTACTGTTGTCGTTAGCACATCCCCTGCTATTGTGTACTCTTCTCCTGGATTTTTATTTCCCAGGTGCACTTCTTTGCATTGAATCTAAGTTGCCATATGTCTGACCATTCCTCCAACCTTGCAAGTCCCTTCTCATCCTTTCTACCACCCCTTGTGTATCAACTCTGTTACAGATCCTTGTGTCATCCATGAAGAGGCATACCTTTCCTTCCAGACCCTCCGCTAATGTCACCTATAAAGACGTTAAAGAGGACTGGACCCAGTACTGAGCCCTGAGGTACTCCACTGGTAACCCCTTTCTTCAGAATGTTCCATTCACTATTACCTTCTGTGTCCTGTTGTGCAGCCTGCTACCCAGGCTACCACCCTGGGACCCACTCCCAGGCTAGCTAACTTGATTTTTAATCTTTGTGCGGACTGTGTCAAATGCCTTGCTAAAGTCTAGGCAGGCCACATCCACAGCCCTTCCCTGGTCTATTACTTTGGTCACCCAGTCAAAGAAATCGATTAGATTCGTCTGCATGATCTTCCTGCTGTGAATCCATGCTGCTTTGGGTCCTGTGCCCTGCTGGCCTCTAGGTACTCAACAATTCTTTCTTTCAGAAGTGATTCCATCATTTTCCCCACCACTGAGGTCAAACTAACAGGTCATAGTTTCCTGCTTCTACCTTGCTCCCACTTTTGTGAAGGGAATCACATCTGCCCTCCTCCAGTCCTCAGGTACCACCCCATCTTCCCATGATTTGTTAAAAGTGTGGTTAGTGGTGTACTAGGTCCTCCTTAGCTCTTTTTAGGATTCTAGGGTGAATCTCGTCAGGCCCCACTGCTTTGTCCACCTAGAGTTTTAGGAGTTCTTTTAGTACTCTTCTGTAAATGGACTGGTGTCAACTCCACTATCCAGAGTGCTTCTACTGTTTGGTTTAGGTAACTCCTCCTCTTCTTCTTTTGTGAATACTGAGCAAAAGTATTCATTCAGTATCTCTGCCTTTTCACCGTCTCCCTCTGCCCACCTCCCCTCTCCTTTATTAATCTTCACTATCCCCCCCTTAACCTTTCTATGCTCCCTAGTGTACCTATAAAAGGTTTTATCCCCCTTCTTAACTGAGTTGGCTATCTTTTCCTCGGTTTGGGCCTTTGCTTTTCTGACGGCCTTCCCCACTTCTTTCTGCTTTAATTGATACAGTTCCCTGTCGTGCTCAGTCTGTGATTCCTTATGCTTTTTGAATGCAGCCTTTTTCTCCTTAACCTTCCCTGACACCTCTTTCGAGAGCCATAGTGTTTTTTTATTCCACTTTGTTTTCTTTGTTTCACAAAGGCTTGTTGCCTGCATGATATGGCAGTTCTGATTTTTCTCCATTGTTCTTCCATCCCTCCTTTCTGTACATTTGCTAATGCATTCCTCAGGTATTCACCCATTATGCCAAAGTCAGCCCTTCTAAAGTCCAGTATCCTTGTCTTTGTATGGCTTGTCTCCATGGTTGTGCTTATTGTGAAGCACACTGTGCAGTGGTCGCTTGTTCCCAGATGTCTACTGACTTCTAAGTTTGTGATCCTCTCTCCATTTGAGAGTACCAGGTCTAATATTGCTCCTCCCAGTGGGGTTCCACCACTAGCTGTCTAAGCACGCCCTGTAGAGCATCGAGAATGACCCTGCTCTTGGATGTGGCTGCAGTCCATGTCGCCCAGTTAACATCTGGCATATTCGAGTCCCCATCAGCAGTATCTCCTTTTTCAGCCATTTTGAGAATGCCCTCTATCGTTTTTCTTGTCCATTTCCTCCCTGAGGCAGGGGTCTCTATACAACCCCTGTGCGGATTGTGATGCCATTCCCTGTCTCCAAGGTGACCCAGAGTTCCTCTCGTCCTCCCCCTTTACTTTTTAGTTCTGTAATTTTGATCTCTTCCCTTATGTAGAGAGCTACTCCACCTCCTCTTTTACCCTCCCTGTCCCTTCTGTAGATTGTGTACCCTGGTATGTTGACATCCCAGTCATGGTTCTCTGTGTGCCATGTTTCTGTGACTGCCACAATATCCAAGTGTTCCTCTTCCATCAGGGCTACTAGCTCTGGAAGCTTGCTTCCAAGACTACGGGCATTGGTACTCATTGCCCTCCATTTAATGTTGGCTTCATCCTTTTTTACCCCATCCCTGCTCTTATTGCCCTTGTCCATTTTTCCATTTGTCCCTGTCCTGCCCTCTGTCAAGTTCTGTACCTCACTGTTTACCCTACTACCTGCCATGTTTTGTGGGGGGAGGCTTGAACTTTCCTGTTTCCTATCAGCACCTCCCCCCTTGGCTAGTTTAAAAGCTTGCCAAGGAAGCCTTTAAACCTGTCACCTAGGAGCGCTGTTTCCCTTCCTGGACAGATGCAGACCATTGTGCCAGTATAGACCTTCATCTCTCCAGGTGGACCCCCAGTCCCCAATGAAGCCAAAGCCCTGTGCTCTGCACCAGTTTTGCAACCATTCATTAAACTGCATGGTGTGCAGTACCCTAGCCTCACCCCTGCCATAAACTGGCAGCACCTCTGAGAAGGTTACCATGCTTGCTACCTGTCTGAGGCCCCTCCCCAACTCCACAAATTCATCCTGCACTGCACTGATCTCATGCCTAGCTAGGTCATTTGTCCAGAGGTGGACAATGATATCTAGTTTCCTCTCCTGTGATGCTGCTTCTGCAATCCTGAGGATTCGCTTCCTGTCCCTCCAAGCCATGGCATCAGGCAGGCACCTTACTTCCCTCTCCTCTCCCTACCCCAGGTCTACACCCATAACAATTGAGTCCCCTATCAGAAGCTGTTCTTTCCATGTGGTGTCCCTTGCCATTCTTTTGTGGTCTCCCTTGCTAGATGTCCCCAGCATTTTTGGTCTCCAATGAGGGTGTCATCATAGAGGAACCTTGATTTGCCAGGCTGACATATGATTTGTGTAGAGGTGCAACTCGGGGCTACGCTTCTTTTCCACCACCCTCACCCTCCCGAACCTACTGTGGTCCATCTGTTTCACACATGGCAACCTCTGAGGAAGTGGTTGGGGAACTGGTGCCTTTGGGAGGCCTTAGTCCTTGCCAGTTCAGCCTGGAGGTGGGCAACCTCCTCCTCAGAGCGGACAGTTGCCTGAAAATAGGGCAGCAACGCAGGTTCCAGAATGTCTCCCGGAAAATTGCTGCCCCACAGCCAGTGCATTGCACCACTCCCCACATGTCCCTCTTCCTTATAATATACAATGAGTAATATATACTTTTTTTTTTGTTTGTTTGTTTGTGTGCACTTACCCTGTATGCACTGTGCTGGGTAATTAAGAATATGACAGTTCTGCTCCAAGACCTGTTGAGGAAGTGATGTCAGAACCTTGGCTACAAAGGAAATGCCACGCCTGGGGTGGGCGTGGTGAGGGGGAAGGGTGGGTCGGTAGGCAGGCCACAACCACTGGTGACTGTTAGAAACAATCAAATACACCACTGCTCCACCATCCTGGCGAGTACTGCCCTTTATAGTAAGTCAACCAACACCACAATGTACTAGACCACTGCTCCTACACAAACCACTCTGAGTCCAGGGATAAAAATGAACTCACTGTTCAGCCAGCAGGACACTTCTAAAATATTGCACAAATATCCTTCCAAATCCTATGTGTCTAGCACAGAAATCAAGCAACTTCAGTTGTATTTTAACCCCTCTGGTTATAAAATTACTACACTTTAATGGAATCCTGCAATTCTTAATGCCAATAAGAAAATAATGAAACTTTCTGTAGAAAGTGTAGCTTACCTCCCTAGTCCCCTACAATATTATGTTTTACCAAGTTCCCAGTTCCTCAAATGCGTTCTAGTTCTCTGCAATATAGCAAGTTTCTCAGTTTCCAACAGGAGAAGGCAAGTCTTTTCTGACCAATCTAATACAAACAACAGTAATAAATCAGCACCCAAACAAAAAGAAGGAAGGTATAAACAAAAAGCACCCCTGGGGTACAACACTGCACCTGCCCACCCACTTCCCAAAAACAGGTTCTGAGAGGGGAGGCAGGGAGGGAGATCAGAATACAGCAAGACTCCATTAGAAGAAACACTATTACTAAGATAAGTAATTTTTTCTTCAAACAACATGAAGTCTTGCTGTATTCTGACATATTGCAGACTACCAAGCAGTACCTCCATGGAGGAGGGACAGAACCTACTTTGGGAATAGGCTCTGAAGTACTGCTGTGCCAAACTGAGCATCACTCCTAGCCTGGATATCCAGAGAGTAATGCTTGGTAAAGGGATGTACTGTTTTACAGGTGGCTGCTTGACAAATTTCTAACAGAGGGATATCCATAGCAGCAGCCAGGGAAGCAGCTGTACCTCTTGTGGAATGAACCCTCAGGCCTGAGGGTGGAGTTTTTCCCAGTTTTTCACAGCAGAAGCGTATACAAGACACAATCCACCTGGCAATAGATCTCTTGGTGGCAGGTTTGCCCTTTCCCACTTCTCCATAAGTGAGGAACAACTGGAGGGAGTCAAACCTGTGACCCTTGGTACGCTCTATGTAGTAACTAAAGGCTCTTTTAACATCTAAACTGTGTAGCCTCCTCTCTCCTGAGGAAGAATGATCTGTGAAGAAAACAGGAAGACACACAGACTGGTTTAAATGGAAGTCTGAAACCACTTTGGGCAAGAACCTTCTATTGGTTGTAAGGACCACTTTATCCCTGTGAAATGAGATAAAATCAGGTTCCACTGATAGGGCTTGCAATTCACTGATACGCCTGACAGAGGTAATGGCTACCAAGAACACAGTTTTCCAAGTCAAGTACTTAAGTTCTGCTGAAGACATAGGCTCAAAAGGGGGTTGTATAAGTTGAGCAATGCAAACATTCAAATCCCAGGCAGGGGCAAGGTCTCTAAAGGGAGGATTGGTGTGAAGCAATCCTTTAAAAAAATTTACAGAACACAGGATGAGAAGATAATGAGGAAGACTTCCCCACAGACAAAAACGCAGCAACAGCTGACAAGTGTACCTTGAGAGTAGCTGGTCTGAGGCCTAGGCCATTAAGATGGACCATATAGTCCAGAACCGTAGGCAATCCAGCAGTATCTGGAGAAATATGCTTCTTAGAACACCAAATGCTGAATCTCTTCCATTTGGAGTTATAAGTCTTTCTGGTGGAAGGCTTTCGAGAAGCTTTGAGGTTATCCAGAACCCCTTGGGAAAGATGCAGATCTACAAACTCTAACTCTTCAAGAGCCATGCTTTGAGATTGAGAGACTGAAGATTGGGGTACCAAATCCTCCCCTGAAAGGATGTTAACAGGTTGCAATTCCTGGAAAGAGACATGGGAAGATGGACTGCTAGGGACAGCAACAGGTGGTACCAGGGCTGTCTGGCCCAATCTGGAGCAATCAGAATCACTCTGCAAGGTTGAGACCTTATTTTGACTAAAACTTTGAACAGGAGTGGGAAGGGGGGAAAGGCATACAGAAACTTCCCTTCCCAATTCAGACTCACGGCGTCCAGGGGGACTGAGCCCAAGACTGGAGGTCTGCAACAAAAGAGAGGGAGTTGGTGATTGTTTGGGGCTACAAAGAGATCTCTGGAGTGCCCCACCTTGAAAGTCCAGGGACCTTTCGTGATGGCCCCGAGAGATCCTGCTCAGTGCATCTGCTAGCATATTGTCCTTCCCTGGAAGGTGAACTGCTACCAGAGAGGTCTGCAGGGAATAAGCCAGGGACCACAACTTCATGGCTTCTGTGCACAAGGCCGTGGACAGAGTGCATCCCTGCTTGTTGATGTACCACATGGTGGTGGTGTTGTCCGTTCTGACCTGAACCACCTTGTTCTGTACTGACAGAGAAAGCTTTTAGGGCCAGAAAAACTGTCCTGAGCTCTAGGAGATGGATATGGAGAAGGGATCCTTGGGGGGGACCACAGTCCCTGGGCAGTGAGGGACCCCAGATGGGCTCCCCAGCCCAGAAGAGAAGCGTCCGTGGTAAGGACCACTGAACAAGGCTGAGTAGCAAAAGGAACACCTAGTCTTAAATTGTCCTGACCCTACCACCATTGGAGGGCTCGGATCAAGGTCAGAGTCACTGGGATCAGTTTGGTAAGGGAATCCTTCCTCCGAGACCAGAAAGCTCTCAGGTGAAACTGAATATCCCTCATCTGGAATCTTGCCCCTTGGACCACTGCTATTGAGGCTGCCATGTGGCCCAAGAGCTGGAGGAAATGCCTTGCTGGTCGAGATACCCGAAGGCTGAAGGAAGAGGCTAGTTCCATAAGAACCCTTGGCCTTTCTAGAGGAAGAAAGGCACTTGCTCTGAGTGTGTCCAGTTCTGCCTCTATAAAGGTAAGAAGCTGGACTGGTTCGAGAACAGACTTGGGAAGGTTGAGAAGAAATCCTAGAGAAGTGAGCACTTGCTGGGTCACTTGCAGGTGAGACTTGACTTGGTCTGCAGACTGACCCACTATTAGCCAATCGTCCAAATATGGAAAAATGGAAATCTTCTGCCTTCTTAGAAAGGCAACTACTACTGCCAGGCACTTTGTGAAAACCCTTGGGGCTGAGGTTAGGCCAAAGGGCATTGTTCTGAACTGATAGTGGCCTGAGGGCAACTCGAACCTGAGGTACTTTCTGTGGGAGCACCTGATGGGAATGTGAAAGTAGGCATCTTTGAGGTCCAAGGAGGCTAGCCAGTCCCCTGGCCTTAGAGAGGGAAGGATTATTCCCAGAGTTACCATCTTGAACTTTGGTTTTAAAAGATGTTTGTTTAGATATTTTAGGTCTAGGATGAGTCACCACTCCCCTGTCTTTTTTGGGGATCAGGAAGTACCAGTACAACAGTCCTTTGCCCTAGTGTAGGGTAGGTACTCTCTCTATGGCTCTTAAGGCTAGAAGAGAAGAAACCTCTGCCTTTAAGGCAAGGGTTTCCGAGAGATTTGCAGGTGGAAAAGATCTGGCTCTCATCTTTGGAAATTTTTTGAAGCTGAGAACCAGTCCCTGGCTTACTACTTCCAAGACCCGCTGCCTCCTACTGCAACAGGACAGTCGACCCAGGCAGGCCCATTAGGGTGTCTGCTTGGCAGGGGCTTTAGACTGAGGGGTGGAAGCAGGTCTGCTCATCCCCCTTCTGCCTCTCCCTCTGAAGAGCCACCTCTGAGAAAAGGAAGAAGAGGCCTGTGCTTGGTGAAAAGGCCTGCCCCTAGACTGCTGCCTTTGAGGAGTTGCCTGCCTCTCCTTGGCCTGGGCACTCCTGTAAGTGGTCCTGTACTCATCCATTTTCTCCATGTAATTCTCGGTCTGCTCCCCAAACAGAGAATTACCCACTACAGGAAAATCCATGGCCTTAGCCTGGGTGTCCTTCGAGAGGCTAGTACATCTGAGCCAAGCCATTCTCCGAAGAACCACAGATGTAGCCATGACTCTTGATGACACATCATTAGAGTCCACAGCAGCATGAAACAACCTTAGATGTCTCAATCCCATCTGCAGCCACTACCTCCAGCTCCTTGACTAGCTGGGGGAGGCCTGTTTAGCCAGTGCCAGTACAGTGTCCCACCTGGCCTTCTGGTACTTGGCTGTATAGGCCATGTAATTCGCCTGCCTGAGTCCCAAAGGAGATGCCATGTACCGTTTCTTTGCCATGGCGTCAATCTTCCTGGAGTCCTTGTCTGGGGGTGTGAAGCTAAGGGAATATTTGCCTTGTCACAGGCAGCAGCCTGCACTACCCCAACATGGCTGCATTGCTGGTATAAGCACTCTGTGTCTGAGCCTGGAAGTGTATACCTCTTGTCCATTTTTCTATCCACAGGAGGTATAGTGTTAGGAGACTTTAGAATTGTGTCCATTTCCCAAAGGATTTGTGGAGGGGGAATAGACAGTCTCCTGGACTCTGGGATGTCCATTTCTACATAATCAGGCTCCTCTTGATCTTCCACAGCCTCCTCCATAAGAAGTTGGAGGGTTTCAGCCACCTTTCTGTAGAATATAAAGTGAGAAGGGGACTCAGAAAACCTAGGAGGGGAAACACCTGAAGGTCTGTCTGGGGAGATGTCCGGTTCCACAGGCACAGCCAGACCCCTCACTTTCGCCATTATCATCCTCAAATTCCCCTTCCTCTTCAAACTTCGGTTCATAAAACTCTTAGAGGGTACAGTCTTGAACCGGGGGAACCAACCAAACCGAACCTCTGCCAGAAGGTGCCGGATCGGTAGGAACCGAGCGGAGCGATTCCACAGTCTGAATCGCCCTGGCTACCTCTTCGGCAGTCGGAACACGAACCTCTGGATCCGAACCGGACGATTTGTCTTTGCATTTTCTTGTTGTCTGAACAGATCCCTCGGAATCAGCTCTCCTTTTGCCCGAAGTAGTATCGCCCTGATCAGAGGGCACTCCTCCTGGTTCGGTCAGAACCGAACCAGGCTGGCCATCCGGGTCAGCAGACTTCTCGGCCTCCTTTTCCCTCAGTCTACCTAATCTCTTCTCTAGGGTAGATTTGGGAAAGTGTTTACATATTTGGCAGTCTGAATCGAGGTGGTCAAACCCCAGATAATAAACACAGGTGGTGTGGGGAATCAGCCTTAGGAAAGTCCTCCCCACACTCACTGCAGTGTTGAAACCCAGTGGGCCCGTTTTTTTTCTTGGATTTCTCAGACATGGCCAACCTAACCAACCTACCCTTTTTATGGCAACTGTCAGGCAAGACTCCCTTATTGGTTCCCAACCGTGTCATGGGTATTGGAAAAAAAAACGTACCAAAACACTTTTTTTTTTTTTTAAAGAATCGATAAGGACCGGTAACCACAAACTAAGTAAAAACACAAAACACAAGATTTCACTATGAATTGACAGATTCAGCTGAACCGACCCGCACTTTTACAAGCGCCACACAGAAAAACAGAACAATTCCTATCTAGTACTCATGGCACCACAGACAGACTGAAATGACTATGCAAATAACTTTTTCGGTTTAAAATACGCCGAAAACTGAAACTTTAACCGACTTTCGAACCGAGCTGAAGGAGAAATTTCTGAAGCGACCATTCAGTGAGGCGGAGTAAAGAATCTGACGGTTTGAGTCTGAAACACTCCAGACAGAGACTCCAACTGAGCTCGAGCTCAGCATTCTATGCTCTGCATAGAAAGTGAACTCTTTGTTCTCCGGGGCAGTTTAAAGGTTGGGGAATCACTGCAATATGTCAGAAAACAGCAAGACTTAATGTTGTTTGAAGAGGCTCATACAGAGATGGCATCACCACCACCATGTTTTCCCCTGTCCTGCCCGAAGAGACAAGTCAGGCTGGAATCCTGGAGGAAAGCCAGGATTCCAAGATACAGAAGATGTCAGGATATTACTGTGAAACCCAGACAGACAAGAGGTTGAGTTTTGGAAAGAGGTTCCGAGCACTGAGGTGATAGATACTCAAGCCTGAGGGGAAAGACAGGATGGCACAATGGAGAAACTCCAGGTTAAGGAGTAGGATGAGAGAAACAAGGTGGTTAGGAAGGGAGGAGGGAAGGCTGGATGGGTGGAGTGTTGGGGAGCACAGGAAAGTCAGGTAGAATGAGAGAGGGAGGAGGAGGTAGGAGCAGAAGAGGGCAAGGGATAAGGCAGAGGAGGGCAAAGTATACTGTAGTCAGGAGATAAGATGTGATCGCCATCAGTTATGCAGTAGGGTACAGTAGTTAACTGCGAGAAGGCAGTCTCAACCCACCACCCTGGTCACCTGAGAAAGGGTGCCTTTGAGGTGTACAATCAGCTAGGAAGGCAGTCCCTCACCCACCATCCTGACCTGAGAAAGGCTGCAACCGTAGTGCAGCATCAGCTGTGAAGGCAATTCTCCCCCTCCCCCATCCTGACATAAGAGTGCAGCCATAGCGTGGCATCAGCTATGAAGGCAGGCCCTCCCCAACCACCCACCATCAAGTAGTCTACAGAGATACTGTAGGCAAGGAAAAAAGGGCAGGCCAAGCAATCCTTATCGCCAAAAATTTCTGTATTTCATCCTGGCCTGAGAAAGAGTGCAACAGTGGCGTGGTATCAGCTGTGAAGGCTGCCCCCTACCCACCATCATGGCCTGAGAAAAGGTGTGACCGCGACCACAGCATGGCATCAACTGTATAGGCAGCCCCCCACCCCACAATCCTGGCCTGAGAAAGGGTGCAGCCATGGCATCAGCTGTGAATGCAGTCCCCCAACCACCATCCTGGCCGCCTGAGAAAGGGTGCAGCCATAGTGTGGCAATAGCCTATGAAACCTGTCCCCACCAACCATCCTGGCCTGCAAAAGAGTGACACCATGGTATCAGCTGTGTGGCAGCCCCCAAAATTCCTGGCCAGAGAGTGTGCAGCCATGGCATCAGCTGTGTAGGCAGCCCCTCCCCCAATCCTGGCCAGAGTGTGTTCAGCCATGGCATCAGCTGTGAAGGTAGCGCCCCCCACTGTCCTGGACAGAGAAAGAGTGCAGCCACAGTATCAGCTGTGAAGCCAGCCCCCATCATCCCGGCCAGAGAAAGAGTGCAGCCATAGTATCAGCTGTGAAGCCAGCCCCCCACCCATCATCCCGGCCAGAGAAAGAGTGCAGCCATAGTATCAGCTGTGAAGCCAGCCCCCCACCTACCTACCCACTATCCTGGCTGCTGGACAAACAGTGCAACTAGAATGACCCCACTGTTAGGGTGGTTGATAGAGAACTGGGGAACTCAGAGGAAGAAAGAACTATACGTGAGAGAACCACTTCTGGGCAGAAGGAAACAGATGTCTTGTTGAAAATGATTCACTCTCTCTCTACTCCTGCACTGGGCCCCCACTAAGTCTGCTTATAACACAGGGCAGGTAGATCTCCGTTACATGATTGGCAGACAGATCACCTGACCATACATTAAATCTGTTAACACACAGTTCCTGTTGCTCAGGCACCCTTTGCAGATTAGGGGGCATAGTCGCACTCATTTCCTGAACGGCAGCCATGTAAATGTCTCGCTAAGCGAGAGACAGCTACAGGTGCCTGGTGAGTGTTATTTCCAAAGGACACATTTTCCGCACTATGTGATCCTACATCTGCATGCCATCACACAGTGTGCAGCACATTTGAGCCAAGAGCAGTTCAACCTCCCTGCTATGTGAATACTCATCCACCCACCCACCCTACGGATCTAGTGCTTCGGGCACTGTCCCAGAGTCACTGTTACCCTCGGTCAGCCCTTCGAGAGAGATGCAATATGCAGTCCCGCTTCAGACCATGTCAGCTCTCCCTAAAAGCAACGTAGTGATGTCTGGTCCGCCCTCCCAGCAGACAATCGCACCCGTCCAAAGGCACTCTCCCCAGAAGTAAGCGCGACAGACAGAAAACAGTACATGTAGAATTACTGAAAAATAGTGTCCCTGTTTGTGTGAGAGGTACTGCGAGAGACCAAGCGACAGACAGCTGGAGAAAAATGCAGCAACAGACAGTGACAGCAGGAGAGACAGAGAGGTGAGTGACAGGCAGCATGGGCGGGATACATGCTGAGAAGTAGAGAAGGGGTTCAGCGGCTAAGCCAAGGACAGGCATAGTTTTCCGTTCTCCAATGGTTCTCCCTTTCGTTCCCATTATTGGGTCTTGTCTCCAGTTTTGTGCGTCTTTTCTGTGCGTGAGCCCAAAGAAAGAGAGAAGCACTGATAGGCAGGCAGACACCCACTGCTGTGTTCCTTTCCCCTCACACAATGTGCCCGATAGGACAAGAGACAGCAGTGCCTTACACTCTAGTTTTCACAGTATAACAGCAAGTTTGGGCTGCTCCTTGATTATACTGTGTGGACCCATTTACCGCAAACTGTACAACTATTTTTGCTGTGGCAAAACACAGATCAGTGTGGTACTGCAGCCATAAGTAGGAAGAAAACAAAATAGTTCTCACATCTCTTGCCTGTTATTCCACAGTTTTTTTGTCTTTCTGTCACATCTGGCCCATGTTCTAAGCTTAATAACCTACTCCAGGGTGTGTGGTTATTGGGGATTAATCAACACCCCGTGGGCTGTGAGGACACTTGGCCTGCGGCCTCATTCCTCACAACACACCCAGGGTGTTTATTAATCCCCAATAACCGCACACCCTGTCATGGGTTATTGCTTACTTAAAGTACTGTAATGCAGTATGACAAACTGTGCCCCTCTAAGACAAACTGTGTGAGTCTCACCCCGACTGGTACCACATACCAAGATTCTTCCTATTGGTCCTAGGACTGTGACAGCTTCAAGAGTTTGTAGCAAAGCACATCTGTATTTAGTTTCATCACAGCTGGGTAAATTGTTTTGTAACAAGATACAAGTTAAAACCATCAAGGCATTCCACTTCAGCCTGTCGATTTATTTAAGTATGTGAGCTTGTATCTCAATTCAAATTTGTCATTGGATTGCCATATGGGTTACACTTCAAGTGTTACTTAACTGCACTGTAGTTACAGCATAACTACACTGCATGCAGCAAACACAACTACAGTGTAGTTACCCTGTTGCATCCAAGTAATGATTAATTACATTAAAGCAAACAAAGTGTAACTGCCATATGAAACATATTTATTGGTCAGCGCCTAAAACTGGGCCAACTATATGGGATTAATAAATATTTTAACACCGGACTCAAGAAAGCAAATTGCCACCCACAGTCTGTTTCCAATCACTGATTATGGTTCTTTGGTCACTGGGGTTGAGTCAGAGGCTACTGATATAACAACTTCTCTAGTATAACACAGCTACATTTGCCTCATCTGGGAGAAGTAGAATACATCTCTGTACCAATCTGAAAAATCTTAATTGGACCAGAATTGCTATCTACCGAACTGTTGCTACATTTACATTTAAAATGACTACCTGCTTTATCTGAAGCGTTAGCAGGTTCTGCAACTTAAGCTGCACTTCTGCTCATGACTTGTGGCTATACCACTACTGGTGATAGACCGAATCTTCATTGTAAACTGTATTTATTTCCTTGGCTCCCCGGTGACTGTATGTACACTGAATGTAATACTTTACCATAATCACCATGTTAAGCCTTTTATATTGCATAGACACTTGATGTACGTCACTACACCAGTATGTCTGTCTACACAGATTTTTCTGAAATGTCTGTACTGTGTAATTTGACCTCATACCAAGTGTTTAGAATTGTATTGAGGTTTGTTGTGTGTTTGCCACCCTGGTGGTCCGGGTCGCAACTGAAAAAAGTCTTCTGGATCAGTTTGCTCACCCATTTATCAAAGACATAAATCAATTTTATACAAAACAGTGGCCAGAATGCCTGGCATATTTATTAAACTCTACTTCTTATAGCTTTGTTTCATGTTTTTGAAAGCAACTGCCTTTATAGCCTCTGTATTTATTTTGTTATGGGCCAACCTGCTTCCTATTACCAGGCAACCTCATTATGGAACAGTTTACCCATTTTTCTGTAAGCTATGCTCAGCTAATTTAGTTCAAAATGTACTTTATGAGCATCTAAAATGTTAAAGCACTTATTTGTGTTTTTAATAATGTTTACAGTACATTGAAATTTCTAGTTCTGCATTGTCTTTGATATTGTGAGCCATTTAGTTTTTGTTTACCGGTAAGTTGCATTAGACAAACATTTGACTATTTTCAGGCACAACCCAGGAAAAGTACTAACCACACTACATGATATAAAATACAAGAACCGTCATACAGCTTTAAAACTTAGAAGAAACAGTGCATGACAGAAAGTTAAATATCCGAGAGATCAGAGTACACACAGTAAACCAAGCAGCACAAAATTAAGTGAGAAGCATCTGGCATATTGTGAAATTATTGAATGTACTTTACCTACTGTACCCAAAAAGGTCCTCTTCCCACTAGTGAAATTGCATTTTTATTAATTATCTGGTAACTGATAAGGCCCACAAGGCCTGTTTCGGGGGGGGGCACTGGGAAGGTTAAGCGACTTGCTCAAGGTCACACAGTAAGCAAGCAGAGGCTGTGGAATCAAACTCAGGTCTGCTGGGCATACCAAGCTCATTCTCAGCTCATTATTTTAACCTCTAGGCCATACTGCTAACACCACTGTCCCAGTTAACAAAAATAAACAAGTCGAAAGTGGTGAAAAATGTCAGAGCCAATCACAAACTAGAACACATACATAATTAGGTCACCATGTTGAAGTACTGTAGCATCAAGAATTAGTGGCAAGGAACCTTCATGTCACATTAGATTCTAACTGTAAATGCTAATCAGACAGAACCTGTACATAAGTTATATTCTAATTATAAAAGCTAAATAGTGTATAGTGGAGTATTGTTCTGTATAGAATTCCATCCCTTTCAAAATGCTGTTCTACCACAGTTCCAATGTCATGGAATGCTGTTCTACCCTACTGTGGTTGAAGAGCATTCTAGAACCTCTACAGACTGCATCAGTCGGTTTCATTTTGAAAGCAAAAGAACTCACAAAACACATTTTTTCACACAGTACTGTACAAAATACAGGATGAGCAACTCTATGTACAACCAGTGTGTTTTGCCACTCGGGTTCCGATTCCCATGGACCCGCCGAAATGCCCTCGAGGTCAGAGGGAATCAGAACCACTCTGTGGAAGAACACTGGTTCTGCATAGTTGCCCATCCAGTATTCTCTATTTCATAAGTTTCATAAGTGAATTCAAGCTGGAGGGCCTTTCGTCCATAGTGCTTGCCGATCCCATAATGTTAGAACTTAGTAGTTTTACCACAGCAAAAGTGGTCCAGTCAGGCTTTAAACATACCCATATTAGTGCTTTTAACCACTGTAGTTGGGAGGTTGTTCCATAAAGAAACCACCCTTTGGGTAAACCAGTATTTCCTCAGATTAGTGTTCCACCTGGACAAAACCAGTTGTTTACTGTGCCTCCTACTGCTAGTCCAGCCAAATCTAAATGCGAATCCCAGGTCTTCTCGCAGTGTGGTGTCCCTAATGATTTTAAAAATCACGCACAAATCACCCCTATACCTTCTATAGTGAAGTGAGTATAGATTTAGTTGTTCCAACCTTTTGTCGTAAGGAATAGTTTTCAACCCACATACATATTTTGCAGCCCTGCACTGCACCCCCTCAATCTTAACCACATCTTCCCTGTTGTGTGGTGACCACACTTGGGCACAGTACTCTAGATGTGGCCTAACCAGGGCTCCATACAGAGGCATGAGAACCATCTCACTCCTACTGGCAATGTGCCTTAAAATGCAATTTAGATTTTGGTTCACCTTTTTGACCTGCTTCCTACAGTGTAAACTAAACTTTAGGTTAGATTTTATTTTTACTCCCAACTCTCTTTCCTTACTAGTGACAAATAAAGTACTAGTTTCTATGGCATATATGCAGTTGTTGTTATGGGGGCCCAAATGCATAACTTTACATTTGGCAATGTTGAGTTAAAGTTTGTTAATATTAGTCCACTGATAAATTTCATCAGTCACGGGGTCATTATGTCGCAAGACATATTGCCGCATGGCACAATCACACTACACGATTTATGCCATGAGGCATACGTCTGTTCTGTGGGGGGCTCTGCCTCCACACCCCTGTTTGGGGGAGAGAGAGACACTGCACCCCCACTAAAGATTCTCAACTCCGGGGCAACTCAGCACAAGACAGGTTCGGGTTCATCAATGTCGTACGTTATTAAGCGTATGACATTATGACCCGCTACGATTTCATCAATAGCCTGTTGAAGATAGAGGGCCTCAGATATATTTGTCACAATCCTACCCACTCTACAATTGTCAGCGAATTTGGAAATCCATATGCTAGTCTTTTAGTTTCAGCGTGGAGATGTATATATTAAACAGGGCCCCAAAACTGATCCCCACGGTACCCCACTAGAGACAGGTGACCAATCAGACAGCACTCCTCTCATCATGACTGTTTCCTACC